>JASDDO010000016.1:308067054-310567054 GCA_030015575.1 Agapanthus africanus | reverse complement strand
AAAAAGTACAAAAATATTTTATCAATTTTTATCTGTTTGAAGCGTTTTATTGTTTGAATCTTGCAGGAACAGCGAAGAATCTCGGATCTGGAAATTTACAGAGGGCAAAACAGAAATTGGTACATCAGAACAGAGGAGGATTTGAACAAAGTAGCGGCAGAATTTTTTTCAGAGAAAGATCCCTCCACCAGACCGCGATTCCGCGGCCTATCTGCGCCAGGAACCGCGGAACCGCGGCGTGTATGCCACGTCAGCTGCTCAGTTTTCCATGGTTTGTCTTCTCCTTCTCCCCTCTGCAACCTACACTATATCCTTTTGTGAAATTTTCTGCAGGATTTCTTTGCGCTAAAAATCTGTTTACCCCTTCTAAATAACAGATTTTCTGCAGGTTTCTTTGCGTCGCGCTAAAAATAATTGATTGCAAGTGAATTTACTATTTTGCATAATTTGATCGGACTTTAAGGGGCTATTGACCAAACTCAGATTGGGTGGGGATTTCATTACCCTTCCCAGGACCCCACAAATCACTTTAAAGCATTTGCATTGACCACTCTTAATTTAAAAAATATTAGACTCAGCCCTAAGGACGTCGCGCTCACTAGGACAGAGGACTAGTATAGGCATCAGCCGTTTATCCTAACCTGACTTTGTGGTGCCTAGGCAAGTGTGTCAAAGGCTAGTGGTTTTTAATTAGGCCCACTACTGTGGTTCCTTCCCACTTACCAGGCACTTACCTGGCCGTAATTGGCGGTGAAGAGGCGGTTTGAGGTCTTATCTAGCTCTTTGGAACAGTTAGGAGCTGTCTAGCTGACATAGGTAACCCTAGATCTAGGCCTGATTGTGCATTTGTGGTTGAGTGCAATTGTGTCAAAAGTCTCTTTTCAAAAATCTTTTTGCAAAAATCTCACATCAAAATAAAAGGGGAAAAAAAAGAAAATCTTTTCAAAACTTGCAACTTGTCGCTAAAGAAATCTTGCACCTCACTTACACTACTTCCTCTCATTGACATTTTCTTACCTCCACATTCTGTCTTTCATTTTTTTTTCTGACTACATTACCCTTTTAGTGTATGTCACTTTGGACCAGGGACACTAAACGCCCGATTAGTCCGTGTTTCGTTGGTACCGACCGACGAACCCTTCGATACCGAAGTCGAAATTCCGTCCACTTTCGTACCTCCACCTTCAAATTCTTCTTCCGAAGGTATGTCGGGATACAATCCTAACAATACCTTACCGATGGGAATGATTCCACCTCCGTTAGGTGGGAATAACCCGAATCACCCGCCTGTTGAAGCGCCCGCACGAGTCGCACTCCAGGATCTCTTCTATCCTGTCCGCACTTCTTTACCTACCTGTCATTCATCCCCACCGGCAAATGGGGACAATTTTGAAATAAAACCACATTTCATCAATATGCTGCCAAAATTTCATGGTTTGGAATCTAAAGATGCTTATATCTTTATCAATAAATTCCAAAATGTGTGCGCTATGATGAAAACAACCCAATTAAGTGATGACGCTATAAGGCTAAGGGTCATTCCTTTTACCTTATGTGACCTAGCCGAGAAGTGGCTATACAGCACCGTATCACATTCCATTAGAAATTGGGACGAGTTTGTGAAAGCTTTTCTTAAAAGTTTTATCCTCATCACAAAACTGCTAAAATCTGCAATGAGATTGTACAATTTTCACAGCTTCCTTCCGAACCATTTTAGAAGTGTTTTGAGAGATTTAAAGACCTACTCGTTCAATACCCTCATCATGGGATCGAAAGTTGGCAACTTTGCCAAACATTATACGAGGGATTGAACTCGGCAACGAAGCAGTTGCTAGAAACCATCTGTCAAGGTCACTTTCTCTCCAAATCTAGTGAGGAAGCGTGGCAGTTTCTTGAGGATTTTAGTGAACAAACAATTCAGTGGGAGAGCACCAAGACCACATCATCTTCTTCTAGTGGTCAATCTAGGGCAGGCATACATCAAGTAGAGATGTCGATCGCTATGAAAGCCGAGATGGCCGCTCTTACGAAAAAGTTAGAAGCGATTGAGACCAAAATCTTATCGCCTTATCCTGCCCCTGTTATGCCTCCACGAACCGTTTGTGCTTGTTATGCGGATCCATCACACCTAACCGAAGAGTGTCCTTACAATGCATCTACTCAAGGACAGGATCAAGTCAATGCTGCCTTTCAGCAATGACAAAGAAACGATCCGTACTCTTCGACATATAATCCGGGGTAGAGGAGTCACCCAAATTTCGCTTGGAACCGAAATCAATAATTCCAAGGAAATAACAATTTTCAAAGGCCTCCTCCTCCACAACAACAAGCACCTCCACAAACTCAATTTCAACAGCAACCTTTTCAATAGCAACCTTACCCTAATCAGGTGAACAATTTTGTGCCTAACCTTCTTACCCGCCAAACAATTTTGTTCACCCTAATAATGACAAGGTTAGCTCACTCGAAAGAAGTCTAGATGCATTCCTAAAGCAATCTACACAGTCTACAGCAAGACAAGAGACTTCTATTCAATCTTTGGTGCAAAACAGTGCCTCACACGATCAAAGCATCAAATCTATTGAGATATAAATTGCACAACTCAATGCAGCATTGAGCGAGCGTGAAAAAGGAAAGCTCCCATCTCAACCACTGCCCAATCCCGGTCACGCACATGCTGCATATCAACAGCAGAATTATAATGTAAACGCCGTGACCACGTTGAGATCGGGAAAAGTGTTGCAAAATAATGTGGGTATTAACAATGACACCCCTGCCGGTGGCCCTTCTTCATCTTCTTCACCTTCTTCTTCTACGTCTTCTTCGTTAGAGCCTATTCTTCATCCTTCACACGGCTCTACTTCTTCTAGCTCGAACGGACTCACTTCTTACAACACGAATACATCTACACGGGGTTCCGTTCCAACTCAACAATCTGATCCGTAAATATTAGATTCAACAACCTTTCAAAATATTCCTTTTCCCAATCGGTTGAGATCTAATAAACCAACTCCACAGATGGAGAAGATTGTAGAGTTGTTCAAATAGGTTAGCATAAATATCCCTCTTTTGGATGCAATCCAGCAAGTTCCTTCATATGCAAAAATCCTAAAGGACTTATGCACCAAAAAGAGGAAGTCACAAGTACCAAAGAAAGTTTTTGTGGCTAGTGCTATTAGTGATGCTCTTGTAAATTCTCTACCCCCAAAGCAAAAGGACCCCGGTTGTCCTACTATTTCTATAACAATTGAGGACAAGAACATCAATAGAGCACTATTAGATCTTGGTGCTAGTGTCAATTTGCTACCTTATTCTGTGTACGAGCAGTTAGGCGTTGGAGAGCTTAAGCCGACTCATTGTACTCTCCAAATGGCCGACCGATCAATCACCCATCCTAGGGGAGAGTTGGAGGATGTGTTAATTAGAGTAGGGGATTTCATTTTCCCCGTTGACTTTATTGTTATGGATACACAACCTGTCGCTAACCCCCGGAATCAAATTCCGGTGATACTTGGTCAACCATTCCTTGCGACCTCCAATGCAGTGATCAATTGTCGTAATGGTTCAATGAATCTATCTTTTGGCAATATGACAATTGAGCTCAATATTTTCAAGTTGGGGAGTCAGCCTACCGAGCCTAATGTGAACGTACTTGATGTTTGCTCGATCAATGAGATTGCAGAGGAGGACTGTGAGTTCGAAAAATTTTTGTTCGATCACAGCAATGTTAACGCCACTAGTGCGTTCCTCCTAGAATCCGACACAGCTTTCACGGCGGATAACGATTATGAGTGTTTCACCTTTGTTGACGATTTTGAAGACTCATCACCTGAGTTTGAGTCTTTTGCTTTTTCGGATGAGTTAGTTGAACCATCCGACGCGGTTGCGTACACTGGATTTGAACCTTTGATGGAATCCTTCGAGTTTGAAACAGTTACTCCATTGTTACCATCTATTGTTTCACCTCCTAAACTCGAATTGAAGCTTTTGCCATCTCACCTTAAATATGCTTATTTAGGTGATAATGAGACCTTACCCGTTATCATTTCGGCCTCTCTAGCTCTTGAGCAAGAGAAGGCTCTTTTAATGGTCTTACATAATAATCGGCAAGCTTTCGGCTGGTATATGGCGGACATCAAGGGGATTAGTCCCCTCATAGTCGAACATCATATACACTTGATGGATGATGCCAAGCCGGCAAGGGATCCACAAAAGCGCCTCAACCCCATTATGAAAGAGGCTGTCAAGAAGGAGATTGTTAAGTGTCTTAATAGTGGTATCATTTACCCTATCTCGGATAGCCAATGGGTTAGCCCAATCCATGTTGTGCCAAAGAAATTGGGCATCACGGTCATTACCAATGAGGCAAATGAGTTAATTCCCACTCGCACCCAAACTGGGTGGCGAGTTTGCATAGACTATAGAAAACTCAATGCCGCGACAAGGAAAGACCACTTTCCTTTACCTTTCATTGACCAAATGCTAGAATAATTGGCGCGGCACGAGTTCTACTGCTTTCTAGATGGCTATTCCGGTTATAACCAAGTCCCCATCGCCAAAGAGGATCAAGACAAGACAATATTTACTTGTCCCTTTGGCACTTTTGCTTATAGTCGCATGCCCTTTGGGTTATGCAATGCACCCGCTACATTTCAGCGGTGTATGATGGGAATCTTTTCAGACATGGTTGAAAAGTTCTTGGAGATCTTTATGGATGATTTCTCCATTTTTGGTGAATCCTTCGACTAGTATTTACAACATCTTGACGCAGTTCTTACCCGCTGTAGGGATAAGAACCTAACTTTGAATTGGGAGAAGTACCATTTTATGGTACGAGAAGGCATTGTCTTAGGACATGTCATCTCGCAAGATGGTATCAAGGTTGATAGAGCTAAAATTGAAGTCATTTCTAATCTTCCTCCTCCTAAATGCGTCAAAGACATCCGAGCATTCCTTGGCCATGCCGGTTTTTATAGACGGTTTATCAAGGATTTTAGCAAGATTGCTAGACCCTTGACTCTCTTATTGGCCAAGGAAACGACATTCGATTTTAACTCGACTTGCAAGGAAGCATTCGAGTCTTTGAAACACTCTCTCATTTCTGCGCCCATTCTTTCATCTCTAGAATGGACGCATCCCTTCGAAATCATGTGCGACGCATCAGATTTTGCCATTGGTGCTGTTCTTGGACAGCACATTAATAAAATACCGCATGTGATTTACTACGCTAGCCGAACACTAAATGAAGCCCAACTAAACTACACAACAACAGAAAAATAGTTTTTGGCGGTTGTGTTTGCACTTGAAAAATTTCGGCCTTACTTAATCGGCTCTCCAGTCATTGTGTATACTGATCATTCAGCTCTTCGCCATCTTTTTGCGAAGAAGGATGCTAAGTCGAGGCTAATACGTTGGATCGTTTTACTACAAGAGTTTGACCTTGTCATAAGGGACAAAAAAGGATGTGAAAACGTAGTAGCTGATCACCTATCACGACTTCTTTCTTCGCCTACGCTTGAACTTCCAATCACTGATGTTTTTCCCGATGAGAAACTCTTGACCGTTTCTTGCGAACCATGGTTCGCTGATATTGTAAACTACTTAGCCACCGGCTTGATACCTAAAGATTGGTCGAAACAGGATAAACTTCGATTCTTGTCCCAAGTAAAGCATTTTTACTGGGATGAACCTTATCTTTTTAAATGCTGTTCCGACCAAATCATTCGTCGGTGTGTACCTGAAAATGAGGTTAAGAGTGTACTGTATTTTTGCCACGATCAAGCATGTGGCGGGCACTTTGGCCCAAAGAAGACAGTCGAAAAAGTTTTGCAGTGTGGTTTCTATTGGCCATGACTCTTCAAGGATGCATTTGAATACTGCAAAACTTGCTCCCGGTACCAACACTTGGGTCAGATATCGCGGAGAAACGAAATGCCGCTCCAACCAATTTTGGTTGTGGACATTTTTGATGTTTGGGGTATAGACTTCATGGGACCATTCCCTAATTCTTTTGGAAATGTGTATATTCTTTTGGCTGTTGACTACGTTTCAAAGTGGGTAGAGGCTGTGCCTAGCCGAACGAATGACAACAAGGTTGTCGTTCGATTTCTTAAAGAACACATCTTTTCTCGATTTGGGCACCCTCGAGCGATAATAAGTGATAATGATTCTCACTTTTGCAATAGGACTTTCAAGTCTTTAATACGCAAATACTCTATCACCCACAAGCGGTCAACGCCATATCATCCCCAAATATGTGGGCAAGCCGAGCTTTCAAATCATCAAATCAAGAAAATCTTGGAGAAAACGGTTTCTAAAAATCGTAAAGATTGGTCACTTAAACTGATCGATGCACTATGGGCTTTCCGTACTGCATACAAGACCGATCTTGGCATGTCTCGATACCGGCTTGTTTACGGGAAGGCTTGCCATCTCCCAGTAGAAATTGAGCACAAAGCATTTTGGGCTATCAAAGAGCTGAATTTATCTTTAGGAGATGCGGGCAGCAATCGAAAACTGCAGTTGAATGAACTAGAAGAGCTGCGGGATGAGGCATATAATAATGCCATAATTGCTAAAAAACCGAGCTAAGGTGTTCCATGATAAACACCTTTTGCGTAAAACATTTAAACCTGGTCAACAGGTTTTACTCTATGATACTCGGTGACATTATCACCCCGGCAAGCTCCGTTCTAGATGGAGAGGACCTTTTGTAGTCCGCACCGTTTATCCGCACGGTGCGGTTGATCTTGAAAATCCAGAGGACGGTACTTTATTCAAAGTGTATGGACATCGATTGAAATCGTTCCTCACAGTGGACCCTTCGGAGGAGCTCCTATTGTTGCAGGAGCCGATTTACACTGATTAATATTCCTCCACTTTCACCCCCGAATTTCCAAATCATTTTTTCCAAAACTTTATTTTAAGTTTGGGGGTGTGTGTATCACTTGTAAATATATTAATAAGCAGGACATTGCCGACATTATCGACCCTCTTGGTGCAGCAAGACAGTGAGGACACTGTCCAGTTTAAGTTTGGGGGTATGCTCGGTACGTCTTCTTCTTTCGCATTCATATGTATATTTTTGCATTTGCATATTTATTTAAAAACTCATAAAAAAAATTGAAAAATTTCAAAAATTATAAAAATTACTGTATTCAATTTTGGCCATATTTAACTTGAGTTTGACAAATAGGTTAACTGGCTAAGAAAAACTAGATCTTAGACTTAGTAAATCAAAAATCCTAAAAATAACCTTCTTTAAAGATTAACGGTAGAAAGTATATGTCTTCGTAGTTTATTTAGAAATAGGCAAATTTTGGGTTCACTTCCTGGGCTAAGTCGAAATAAAGGAAAAAGTGTTGATTTTTATTAGAGTATAAGTTTGAAAAATAATTCCTAGCTTAAATGTAGATTCTGAAAATGTATACCCTACAATTTGCACACTCACGCACCTTGAAACTTGGAATAGTAGAGGAGACCTTGAAATGCACTTGTCTAAAGTCCTTAGTAAAATGAAAATAAAAGAAAAAAAATGAACACTGGTCTTTGTGATTACTTAAGGCTGTAAAAATAGAAAAAAATATTTAACGAGAGTGCTTCATCACCTAGTGTCTTAGACCAACTGGTTTGGGAGTCACTGCTAAAGCCTTGGGTGTTGCAAGACTAGAAAGTACGCTTTAAAGTGCAAACACTTCTTGTAATCGGTCGTTGGTACCTCAAGAAGTATTAACGGTCGCATGAAGGATGTGTGCGCAAAATTCATTTAAAAATTCACTAATTAATAAGTGCTTTGGACAACAGACAAGAGTATGATTGCTTGATTTGAATTTCCAAGTGTAGGGGTAATTCATACACACACGTGGGGATATATAATTAGAGTTTAGATAAAAGAAAGGAATGAAAAATAGAACTTGTATCTTTAGTAGAGTTGATGAAAATTCCTAAGTGGAGATGGAACCCTAAAAGGAAAACTTAGGAAATGCCGAAAGCTAAGTGATTCTATAGAACATATATAATCTTAAGTTAAATGATGAGAAAGTGTGAAGAATATGGATGGATAATTTACGAGTCGACGATAATAGAATTCCGTGTTAGAAAACCTAATTGGAGAATTAATGTCGAAGAAGCGAAATTGATAGGATTTTGTGGGTGTAATCCGCTGAAAGCCCTCGGGAGACAACACTCCTCCTACTAGGGACCCTAGAAGTTTAACGGTTTGTTGCACGTGCTCAGTGTAATCGCGTTTCCCTGCGAAAGTGCGGTTAGGTTTTTTGTAGAGAATAAAAAAATAAGTTTGCTCGAGGACGAGCAAAACATAAGTTTGGAGGTATTTGTTCATATCATAATATTGCATTTTATATTCCCCAATTCTTATTCGTTTTATAAATAAACAGGTGCTTTTGACGCATGTCTGCTACATATTACAGGATACTGGTTCTTGGAGCGAAAACAGTGAAAAAGACAAAAGATGATACAGAAAAGGGACTTTTGACCAACAAATAGAAGGATCCTAGTCAAGCCTAGACGAAGAACAATTCACAAGGCAACGCATGATCCAAAATGTTAAAGGAAACAGTAAAAAACCACTACAAGTTTCACTGAAAGGATCTGGAGAAAACTCAGAAACCAAATGGAGAAAAGAACTAGAGAAATAGAGAGCCCAAAGCATCATGAAGCAGCCCACTGAATTTGAACCAGTGATCTCATCAAAGGGCCGCGGAACCGCGGTCCCACCACTACCCATGCCGCTGTTCCGCGGCCGTCCAGTGCGCACGTCGGTGCAGAAAGTGGGTGGCGGTGCGTCGATGCTTTGGTTGGGATTTTTCGGGGGTATATCTGTAATAGCACATGCACGAGAATTTGTAACCCTAATTTACCAAGTTCCTTATAAATATGTAATCAAAAGATTGTATTAGGGATGCCTCTTTTCAATAAATAAAAATTCCAGATTCAATCAAAGTTGAGAGCATCAATTCTGTAAGTTCGTATTTTAATTTCTGCTTTAGTCTATAATTAAATTCTTGCCCTAGATTAATTAATCTTTTGCCGTAGTTAAATCTAGTGTAGCATTCTCTTAAACTGCAGTAGGTAATTAATCCCGTAGATCTAAAAATACACAAACAAAAAAAATGATGTTTTTAACAATTCCCCTAATGAGCGAGTAATTTCCTCGCTTGTTAGGGTTAGGAATAGGGGAGGGATTGAGAGATGAATATCTTTCATCCCTTTCATGCCCAATCATTTTTAATAACTAGAACTTCATGCATGCATGCATGATCCGCTCCCTACGGCACCCTACCCACGAGGTAAAGGTGAAACCGTAGTATAAAGGACCGGACATGCATGTCTTCCATGAAGGTTAGAGCAAATATTAGGAAAGGACGGACAAGGATCTAGAGAAAGAAACTTCATTTCTTCCCAATCATCCTAATCCCTTTTTCTAATAGTTGCTATAACTTCTAAAAGATTTCATTTAGGGCATTGAAAGAGATGTGAGATCTAATCGTACAAAACTCCACCTTAGACCTAATCCTAGCAAGTTTCTTAACCATCGTACAACTTAGTTTTTAGATTCAATTAAAAAAAACCAAACAACCATTGGAATCAGCTCGTTAGAACACTTAGGAAAATTACACATCCCTGTGGACCGACCCTTATTCACCAGCTAGCTTCATGCGACGCCGTTCTTGATTGCGGTAAATATTTTTGATCATTAAAATCCTACACTTATCAGGTCACATCAATGAAACAAGGTTAACTAAGTTGCATAAAGAAGGATATTTTGATCCGTTCGAATATCAATCATATGCAACTTGTCAATCATGTCTCAAAGAAAAGATGACAAAGACTCCGTTCACTGGACACGGAGTAAGAGCGAGCGAGCTCTTGGAATTCATACACAGCGATGTATGTGGTCCAATGTCTACACATGCGTGAAGTGGTTATTCTTACTTCATTACTTTTACGGATGATTTTTCAAGGTATGGATATGTCTTCTTAATGAAGCATAAATCTGAAGCCTTTGAAAAATTCCAGGAATACAAGAATGAAGTAGATAAACAAACAAGCAAAAGTATCAAGACACTGAGATCTGATTGAGATGGTGAATACTTGAGTGCCGAGTTCCTGGATTACCTAAAAGAGAATGGAATTCTCTTTCAACTTACTCCTCCATACACACCACAACACAATGGTGTATCGGAGAGACGGAACCGAACCCTATTGGATATGGTACGTTCCATGATGAGTAACGCTGAGTTACCGCGATTTTTCTGGGGATATGCACTAGAATCAGCTGCATATCTTTTGAACCGGGTTCTAACTAAGTCAATGCCTACCACACCATATCAGATGTGGAGTGGGAAGAAACCCTATCTGAAACACATTAAGACATGGGGATGTCCAGCTTCTGTCAAAAAGCAGCATATGGACAAACTCGAGGCACGCTCAGTACAGTGCAAGTTTGTGGGATATCCAAAGAACTCTAAGGGATATTTCTTCTATTACACAGAGGAACAAAAAGTATTTGTTTCTCGTCATGCCTGTTTCTTGGAAACTGAATTTTTAGAAAATCAGATAAGTGGGAGCGCAGTAGAACTGGAAGAAATTCCAGACCACGAGTTATTACTGAAAGCTTAGTAGAACCAGAAGGTTCGAAAGGACAGGACATTCCTGCGCCGCTCCGTAGGAGTAGTAGACTTTCTCATCCACCTGAGAGATACTACAGTTTTCTCATAAACGGGGACAGAGAGGATTGCATCATTGATAATGATGAGCCGGTTAGCTTCTAGCAAGCCATTCAGAGCACTGACTCGGTAAAATGGCTGGATGCAATGCGGACCGAGATGGAGTCCATGTACACCAACAAAGTATGGATTTTGGACGTTGCTCTAGAAAGGGTAAAACCCGTAGGCTGCAAATGGATCTTCAAAAGGAAGATTGGTGTAGATGGACATGTTGAGACCTATAAGGCTAGACTTGTTGCAAAGGGTTTTCATCAAAGACCTGGTTTGGACTATGACGAAACCTTTTCTCCAGTGGCTATGCTTAAATCCATTCGAATCCTTCTTGCTATTGCTGCCTTCCACGATTATGAGATTTGGCAGATGGACGTAAAAAACCGCTTTTCTAAATGGTAATTTAAAGGAGTGTGTCTATATGGACCAGCCAGATGGTTTCATTCAGAGTGGGAGCAGCGGGAAGGTGTGCAGGTTGCTTAAGTCCATTTATGGACTAAAGCAAGCATCGCGGAGTTGGAACATTTGTTTTGATGAGACGGTCAAAGAATTTGGCTTTATAAAAAATCCAGATGAACCATATATTTATAGTAAGATTGTGGCACGAACTGTCGTATTCCTCATTTTATACATGGATGACATTCTCTTGATAGGAAATGACATTCCTATGCTACAATCTGTCAAAGGGTTCTTGTCACACAGGTTCTCCATGAAAGACCTGGGTGATGCCTCTTACATTCTGGGGATCCGGATCTATCATGATAGGTTTAAAAGGATATTAGGACTTTCACAGTCCAGGTACATCGACACCATACTGAAAAGATTCAGTATGGAAGATTCCAAGCGCGGTAAATTACCGGCTCATCACGGGATCACCCTCTCCAAAGAGATGTCTTCCAAGACTGATTTAGAAAGAGATTGCATGTCTATTATACCCTACGCCTCTGCGGTAGGCTCTATAATATATGCGATGTTGTGTACCAGACCAAATGTAGTTTATGCACTGAGTGTAGTAAGCCGGTATCGGTCAAACCATGGGGAGAAGCACTGGATAGCGGTAAAGAACATTCTGAAGTACCTAAGAAGGACTAAGGATATGTTTTTGTTTTACGGCGGAAAAGACCTCCAGATTGAGGCCTTTGCTGACTCCAGCTTCCAAAGTGACAAGGATGACTCTAAATCCATGTCGGGTTATATCTTTACTCTCAATGGAGGGGCGGTGTGTTGGAAGAGTTCCAAGCAGGAAACCGTTGCTGACTCGATGATGGAAGCGGAGTATATCGCAGCATCTGATGCCGCAAAAGAAGCCGTCTGGATGAGGAAGTTCTTGACAGAACATCAGGTGGTTCCGTCCATTGTTGATCCAATACCTCTGTATTATGACAACAACGGGGCTATAGCTTTAGCAAAGGAACCCAGGTCCCATCAGAAGTCCAGAAACATCTTGAGGCGGTATCATCTGATCAGGAAGATCGTGGATCGCCGGGAGATCGAGGTTCGGAGGGTCGCTACAGAAGATAACACTGCAGATCCATTCACAAAGGCCAGTCCTCAGACGCAGTTCGAGAGGCTATTCGAGATGATAGGTCTGCGATATGCCAGCACATGGCCTTAGTGCAAGTGGGAGATTTTAGTGTGATATGCCTTAGAGGCCATTATTGTATAGTACTAGTTTGTATATTACATTTTGGAAGCTTGGGATATATACACGGATTGACATTCTTGCTCAATATGGTAGTATGCTACTTGGTTTGTATCTATCTTAATATGTGTATGTGTTTCTTTTTGACATATTGCTAATACTTATTGATAGAGCCCTTAGGATCTTTTGCTTGACTACCAGCGTTGTGATGGCAGTCACACTGGTGGGGGCTGGGTAGTCTATATGCACATCCTTATACGGGTCCCTGGTCGTAGGATTATCAAGACAGGGCATCGATACTCCAGAGTAGACTAGTGTATACGTTTTTTATCCCAGAAAGGGAGATGGTCTGTCCCACAGCCATCAGTACGTCATACTGGAGATAGTATGCAGGTGCTCGTTAGGTTACGAGTACACTTGACAGGACTCACTGGGAACTGTTGGTTGGTATTATACCTATGGTCAGTTATCAGTTCTCAGGTGACATGAGTACTGTTGGAGTTAGTGCCCTCAGAGTCAATTATTGGATCACAGGCACGTGATTGCAATGATTGAGTGAGGACCTATCCCGATAGGACAGTCTTACTCAAGATGATAGTATGCTATCTGGTTTATCTTTATCATCGTGTACTGCTTTAGGTGACCTATCAAGTCGCTATTACACTTTGATAGAGCCCCTAGGATTCTTGCTTGACTACTAGCAGTATGAGGGCGATCATATACGTGGGAGCTGGTAGTCTATAAGCACATCCTTAAAAGGTCCCTAGTCGTGGGAGTTTCGAGACAGGGCATCGATTCTCCAGAGTAGACTAGTGTATACAGTCGAGACCTCGACGAGGGGCGGTGGCCGGTCTCATAAGCCACTGGTGTCAGTTGGTTCACCTAAGATGTATACAGGTGCTCATTGGGTTATGAGTACACTGGACAGGACTCGCCGGGAACCTGCTAGTTGGGATTATATCTGACGTCAGATAGCAGTTCCCTGGTGACATGTGTACAGGTTAGTTCATCGACCTGGGATCGTCATTTGTCTCGTGTGAGTTCCCACTGTACTTTGATTACTACCCAACCACGGCTCAAAGAAGTCGTGCAAACAGGTTTTAGTTGGGTACAGTCCCGAGCCACATGGAGGCAGTGAGCGGATCTGCAGGGGTTCGTCTCTCCCGGTATTGGGGGTGAGGTCGCGCTGTGTCTAGGAGAGCAATTAAACAAAGCCCTCGGCCGAGGCAGGAGATTTACTGGTAGGTATTCCAGTAGTATCGCAGGGTGTTCTGGGCTACACTCCTACACGACTTGTACCGCTTTTGGGGGTCTGACTTTTACCAACCCCCTAGGCCCTCCATGCGATACTCATAGACGAACGGACCGGACTGTACAGATATTGTCACTGACAGGCAAAGTAGGGTGTCAGGATGAGTTCGCTCATCGACGTCCCGTTTAGTCAATAAATGGTGGCCCGTCATGTATGGCTAATACCTCTGACGTGCTAGTGGTTAAATCCACAGCCATAGTATTGACGAGTCTTTAGAGTCCACCACACACACAGTTACTCAAGTTTCGGGCGAAACGCTGTAGAGGCCGTATGGAGATATGGCAGGGTTCGATCAGATACGTGCGATATTGCACGGATCTTGATCGGACGGATTTTACTAGCCGGCTTTGGTTTAAGCCGGATCCTAGTTTTAGACAGTGTAGATTTTGTCTCTTTGCATTTGTATTCAGTGGGAATACAAATGCGGGCATGTATATGCAGTCGCGGGGTTTTCCTGTAGTTTATTACGGGATCAGTTTTCTGTAGTTGCCAGTTTGCATTCCGTTCCGGCTAGCTTTCTTCTGTTCCTTCGCGGCCGGACTTTTCCGATGGAGGGGGTAATTTGCAATTGTGCAAATTACATTTGTGGAGGGGGTCCTTTGCATTTGAGGGATTGTGTTATGACCATCATCATTATATTCTCTTTACATCACTTGATTTGCATTAATTGTGATTAGAGTTGATTAGGAGTTGATGTGAGGTTTGCTTTGGATGTGGTCACCCTCTACTTTTCCTACACTCACCTCCCTTCTTGTTTTTGTTGATTCCACCACCATTCCATCAAGGATGAGGGGCCGGCCACATGAGTGAGAGGAGGAGAGAGTTTCATTTTTAGTGTGTGGCATTTTTCTTGATCTCATTTCATGCTAGGAAAAATGCGAACACCATTTTTCCTTATCTTGATTCCTCCATCATCTTCAAAGGCAACAAAAAAAACCCCAAAAGAGACATAGTCTTTTACACTAGCCTACAGCAAATCTTGGACGCGTCGGCTAGCCAACTTCACGCCTGAGTTGCCTCGGTCCAGAGGTGGGAGCCCGTAAAAGATATCGGCTACGTGGTGCCTTTTCCGGCGAGGAGATGAAGACCGGAGATTCCACGGGAGATCGGGACGATGACGAGAAACCGGAGGACACGGATCACTCGGTATATCTCTCACCCCATCTCTAGTTGGCTAGTACAGGTTAATGGTTACGATCCGGGTTTATTGTCCGCGGTAGCGCCAGTTTAAAGTTAAGAAAAAATTTTGATTCCGTATTTTGGCCTCGGATAGACGGCCGGGGCGCTGCCGTGGCACAACATGGTATCAGAGCCATGCCATTAAGCTAGTCTAGCTTGCTCTAGTATGTTTAAAGACCCGATCGAACAAAACTCCCAAAAACCGTATTTTTCTTCACATCAGTTTCTGTCGAAATTTTTTGGACTCTAAAAATTTTTCAGGTAGTTGCAGAATGATGTGCAGGGAATTTTAAGAATTCTGGTAAAATTTGGTCGCCTGAATCCATCATCCCACCGCGGAAACACGGCCAAAGCCATGCTTTGGCTGCGGTTCCGCCGCCGCTTAGACTCCTCACTGTACCAAATTTTTACAGATTGTCTTACACTCTAAAATAGGGTTTTTGGAATATTATTTTTGGGCCCAGATTTTCTGTAAGTGCTACAGTAATGCTTGGGGCCCACTTGGTATAATTTGTTCGATCGGATATTTTAAACTTGCTAATTCACAGTATTTACATTATATCTGCGATCGTGAATGTCACTTGATCGGTAAATCCTGTCTAACTGCTATAGCCCTGTTAGACGGATTTGCGAACGTGACATTCGCGTTGATGTTCTATGTTTTGCTGTGATATTGCGGATCGGTTGTGGGGGATAGCCTGGTTGCAGTGGTAGTACAGTTTTGTTGTATTATGTACTTTTGATATTGCGGGGCGAGCGTCCGACATGTGGACTGCCGTCACTGCCTGTTTGTATTATTCTTTTGGGGCACGACCAGGTTGCGGTCGATGTACCCATCGTATGTATATTTTACTTTCTGTACTAGGATTACCCCTTGGTGGGGTGCACGGATAGCCGGGTTCTAGAGGGCAACAAGCCCGCATCTCATAGCATTGAGACGGAGGGGGCTTCACTCTAGAATTGGCAGGCTATTCGCCGCACTCGTAGGGGGTACAGGTTGACCCAGGAGGGGTGCCCAAGTTACCGGATTCCGTGAAGTGCTGGGTGGTCCATTCACGGAGCTGAAGGGGGCTGCCTCGCTTCAGGTTTTGGCGGGTGACTTGCCGCGCCCGTAGGGGTCTAGGATTTTCATTGCACAGGCTATCCACACGACCAGGGGAACGTCGGGTTTCAGCAGCGGCTCTGTGAAACCCGGGGATCCCAGATATCTGTAATGTTATGTGATGCTGTACATTTCTGTGATGTTGCATTTTTATCACACCTTGAGCGAAATATAATATATATTGGCATATATATTAGTAGATGTTATATATGTTTTGCATCCGCGCTAGTCCAGTCCCCGCTCTATCGTTAGTTAGCTGACCTAACGGGTAATGACGGGACCCAGTGGCGAATGCGGATGGCATATACGTACATCAGTATATTTTCGTTCTTTATGGTGTGATCATTTGATGGGACTGCATTGATTTGGATCAATGAAAGTTAAAAACAAACCTATTCTGATGTTGTTGGAACACTTTTTCAAAAAGCTGTTATTGCAAGGGCGTTCTCTTTTGTTTTGCACAGTGGTATTCGGTTATGAATATCCAGCTCCTTAGTCGACGAGGCAAGGGCCGAGATCCCTTCACCGGGAGTGACCCCTTGGACAGAAGTTTGTGTCAGAGCAATAACTTCATTATAGCCGATTACTTTTGCTTTGCATCGTGGTATTCAGTTGGAGTATCCTGCACCCCATTCTACGGGGAAAGAGTCGAGATCCCTTCACCGGGAGTGACCTCTTTAGCAAAGGTTTTCGTCACTATATTTTTATAAAAAGTTATCCGGTTTCTTCAACGATATCAAGTTCATTACGGTAAAAGGTTTTTCGCCAAAAAACCATCCGTAGCCCTCCGTCATTTCAGATTAGATTGCTTAGTATTCGTGCTACGTATGTCGTGCATTGCCGAGGCGTAGTGTTCGGTAGCTGTGTAATACTTTTCTGTCGCATGGATAAGTGGATTGGTTAGGACAAGTCGTACGGTTATGTTGGCATTGTCAAGGACTCGTACGGGTGAGTTTAACGCAATCAAGATAATGACGGGTTGAACTTGACTAGGACTCTTTGATATGTTGGCATTGTCAAGGTCACTTGGGTCATAGGGGTAAAAACCTACATCGGGAGTTTCTAAAGAAACTGAAACTTGCCAGGCATGCGCATACCTTCTGGAGTGTGGTGACGTGAGTGGATTTCGTCACGTTATCATGCGATCATAGTTGGATCCCGATTCCCACTGATGAGTTGGTTTACTCCTCGGGTGATCCCGACTAATTCTTCTTTTAGGTTTGGAGAAGAATTTGAGTTTACAGTGGGAGGTTTCCAGATTAGATAAATTGGTAACCATTCTGATCTAGGTTAGAGTGCACGCTGAGTGTTTCTTTTCTCTCTCTCTTTGGCAGTGACCATTGACCCGACCCTAGACTATGACTCAGTGACCAAGTTAACCGAACCTTCTTAAACACTGGCTTTTGGATTGTCAGAGTTGCAGACCTCATTACCTCTCCTGCTTTTACCCTTTTCTCCAGGACACCCGTATTACTACGAACGTCCACTTCCATTGGACAAAACCATCGTATGGTTAGATACGAACTCGAAGGTATTTATTCGAGGATGGTTTCCGGTTCTGGAGAAAATGAATAGGACTATTCAGTTGTCTTTTCCTTTTACCTTCTCTCAGGTTCCGAGTACTCCTTGGTTTAGGAGATAGTACACCTATTGCGCAAATTGAATAGTCTTCTTCCAAACCTTAGTCAGGTGCCGACCGGTAGGGAATGAAGAAAACCAATTAGCCTAAACGGTGTACAGAAGGTATTAAGTTAAGACAAAGAAAGGGATTAGAAGGAGGGCAAAGTAAATTGCGACTGATATTCACGACCAAACCAAGTGTTTCTTTACCACTCCCACTTCACCTTTGAATTTCTCCAGGACACTCCGTATCACTACGAAGATCCTCAGTTTATTGGATACTCCATCGTATGGTTATATACAAACTCGAAAGGAACTTGTTCCAGTTCGGGGATGGATTCTGGTTCGGGAGAAATAAGAATAAGGTATATTCAGTTGTCTTTTATCTTCACCTTCTCTCGCATTGCGAGTGCTCCTAGGATTAGGACAGTACACCCATTATGCTTAATGGATAGTCTTCTTCCAAACCATAGGCTGGTGCCGAACGGTAGGGAAGAAAGAAAACCATCTGGCCTAAAGGGGTGTGCAGAAGGTAATGACTAAAGACATAAAAAGGGATTTGGAGAGGTGGCAAAGAAATATACGGTTACAGTTGTGAATCTGGATAATGGAAGAGGCATTACTAGGAATACCCGGATACCCCATCAAAAAATTTCGATGTTTCAGCTTCACTGTGTACTGTTAAATAGAAAACTGATTTCCCAATTAGACACTTGCTCCAGGGTATGTATTTACCGGGTATGATTCTCACATCAGTATGGCTTTACAGATGAAGAGTGGGAGTAAGTTATTGGGAATTAGGTGATTATCCTCATTATATCGGAATTCGTTGTAATTGGTGATATTTGAGGAAATCGCCTGGGTTGTTCGCCGGACGGCATACATTTGGTTTTGAATATCCATTGTTATGAACCAATTTCAAATTGATATATCTGTACATCTATTTTTATAGAGTGAGATATACCTTTTTGAAATTATGTCTATGACATTTACCTATATCAGTAAATGGTTGGGTAAGGAGCATTAAACAGCGGTGTAATTCTTCTTAATCATAAGTACAGTTTTCAACCTACGACTCACAGTGAATGAGTTATTAGACTCAGAGGACTTATACAGAGTATTGCATATTGTCCAGTGTTCATTAGGACAGAGGGGTTGGTCCTCGTACTATATTCAGTTTACTTATGACTTCTCTAGTTTTTAGACAGGAGTTTCAGGGAAACACAGGGTCCGAATTTTGAGAAGTTATAGGTATTTGAATAAAGTAGAGAACCAGGTATTACAAGTATCGGAATTCTTCAAAGTGATCGAAGATGTAGATACTTGTGTATGGTATTCAGTTGATAGTAATGGTTAAGAGAACTTGCTTCTCTTTCAGGTTACTCATAATTAGAAGCATTCCTAAGTTGAGTAACGCTGATCGGCCTCTTTTCCATTTAGTTGACATGCACTGGAGACAGCTGCATGATTTGAATCTGGTTCAATTAAATCAGTGCCTCTGTTCCTGTATTGGATATAGAACAGTTCATATCTTGACATTGTTAAGATACGGGGAGTTGTCCAGCTTATGCTTAAAAACAGACTCTGGATAACTCAAGGCACGTTTCTGTAATGGCTGTTTGTGGGTTGACCCGGGCTATGATGAGGGTTGACTTTCTACCATCTGGAAGATCAATAGTGATATTGTTCTTGACTCGCCACAGTTTTAACAAAAATGGATTTTTTCAGAAAACAGTAGTGGGAGTATGGTAGAACTGGAAGTGATTCCAGAACCGCAAACGATTACTGAAGATTTGATAAAGAACCTAAAGATTCAATCTGGTTTGACATTCCATTAGCCACTCCGCAGATAAAGTGGGTAACCTCAGGCGCTCGAGAGGTACTTCGGTAGCCTCAAGGACGGTGACAGGGAGGTTCTTGTTCACCCAGACTTGCCATTGCTGTTGATTCGAGACTGTGAAACCCAGCAGCAGGATGAGTATAGCGTCGTTCTAAACTTGCTTTAGATGTGCATGTCTATATGACTCTGCCAGAGGGTTGTCGTAGTCAGTGGGAGCAACGGAAGCACAGTGGGCAAGAGGCTTATGTCTATTTATAGACTTAAGCAGATATAGCGGAGATAGATCATCTATTTATGATGTGACAGTCATAGGTTTGACTTCATCAGAATAGGGGATGGATCTGTTAAGAAGGTATTAGGGTGTGATATCCTGGTATTAGGATGACATACACAGAGTAGGAAGTGATATTCCTATACTACGATCGGTTATTCTTTGGTTATCACTCAGTGGTTTCTCCACATAGGACTTGGATATTATTTCAGACATTCTGGTTACTGGATCTATGGTTTTGATCTAGATTTAGGTGGTTTCCCAATCTGGATACTTTGACAGCATTCTATGAGTATTTAGAATGGACGACTCCTGGCACGGTAGTGTACCTGCAGGTAATGGAGTCACCCTCTCTAAAGGTGTCTTATAGACTAAAGTAGAGAGGGATGTGCATGATTGGCAGATCACTTGCTTAGGTAATTGAGTCAATCATGAGATGTCAAGTATCACACCAGATGTTGTTCTTGTAGTAGATGCAATAAGTTGATACTAATCCAATCCTGGAGAAACATCAGGAAGCAACTTTAGAACATAAGCGGATGTTCTAGGGATTTGATAACGGCAGCCTCTTTTAGGAGACGGTTATCATTCAAGGCTTCCAAGGTGACCTGGATGGCAGAATGGCCGTCAGAGTTATAGTTTTCCCTCTAACGAGGGACAGTATTTTGGACAGGTGGTCCAGTAGGATACTGAGGGAGGCATGGCGCAGGATACTGATTAAGTTCAGTTGACGATACAGTCTATGAAGTTTGGATTTGGAGTTCATTTATGAGCTAGGTCCCATCAGGAATCCATACATTCTAAGACAGGTATTGCTCATTTCGGGAGATGGCTTTCTCCACGAACTTGAGGTATAGAAAGACATAGAAAGAAACATCACAGCGGATCCACTCACTGAGGCTATTCCTTGAACGCAATAGTTTTGCAAACGAGCTTGGTGAGACTGACTAGTAGAGGAGTTGGGTGTTCGGTATCATACGGGCTGTGAGTATGCGACATCGCAATAATTAGCCTTGAGTGCAAGTGGGAGATTGTTGGAGTTAGTGCCCTCAGAGTCAATTATTGGATCACAGGCACGTAATTGCAATGATTGAGTGAGGACCTATCCCGATAGGACAGTCTTACTCAAGATGATAGTATGCTATCTAGTTTATCTTTATCATCGTGTACTGTTTTAGGTGACCTGACAAGTCGTTATTACACGTTGATAGAGCCCCTAGGATTCTTGCTTGACTACCAGCAGTATGAGGGCGATCATATACGTGGGAGCTGGTAGTCTATAAGCACATCCTTAAAAGGTCCCTAGTCGTGGGAGTTTCGAGACAGGGCATCAATTCCCCAGAGTAAACTAGTGTATACAGTCGAGACCCCGATGAAGGGCGGTGGCCGGTCTCACAAGTCACTGGTGTCAGTTGGTTCACCTAAGATGTATACAGGTGCTCATTGGGTTATGAGTACACCGGACAGGACTCGCCGGGAACCTGCTAGTTGGGATTATATCTGACGTCAGATAGCAGTTCCCTGGTGACATGTGTACAGGTTAGTTCATCGACCTGGGATCGTCATTTGTCTCGTGTGAGTTCCCACTGTACTTTGATTACTACCCTACCACGGCTCAAAGGAGTCGTGCAAACAGGTTTTAGTTGGGTACAGTCCCGAGCCACATGGAGGCAGTGAGCGGATCTGCAGGGGTTCGTCTCTCCCGGTATTGGGGGTGAGGTCGCGCTGTGTCTAGGAGAGCCATTACACAAAGCCCTCGGCCGAGGTAGGAGATTTACTGGTAGGTATTCCAGTAGTATCTCAGGGTGTTCTGGGCTACACTCCTACACGACTTGTACCACTTTTGGGGGTCTTACTTTTACCAACCCCCTAGGCCCGCCATGCGATACTCATAGACGAACGGACCGGACTGTACAGATATTGTCATTGACAGGCTCAGTAGGGTGTCAGGATGAGTTCGCTCATCGACGTCCCCTTTAGTCAATAGCTGGTTGCCCGTCATGTATGGCTAATACCTCTGACGTGCTAGTGGTTAAATCCACAGCCATAGTATTGACGAGTCTTTAGAGTCCACCACACACACAGTTACTCAAGTTTCGGGCGAAACGCTGTAGTGGCCGTATGGAGATATGGCAGGGTTCGATCAGATACGTGCGGTATTGCACGGATCGTGATCTGACGGATTTTACTAGCCGGCTTTGTTTTAAGCCGGATCCTAGTATTATACAGTGTAGATTTTGTCTCTTTGCATTTGTATTCAGTGGGAATACAAATGCGGGCATGTATATGCAGTCGCGGGGTTTTCCTGTAGTTTATTACGGGATCAGTTTTCTGTAGTTCCCAGTTTGCATTCCGTTCCGGCCAGCTTTCTTCTGTTCCTTCGCGGCCGGACTTTTCCGATGGAGAGGGTAATTTGCAATTGTGCAAATTACATTTGTGGAGGGGGTCCTTTGCATTTGAGGGATTATGTTATGACCATCATCATTATATTCTCTTTACATCACTTGATTTGCATTAATTGTGATTAGAGTTGATTAGGAGTTGATGTGAGGTTTGCTTTGGATGTGGTCACCCTCTACTTTTCCTACACTCACCTCCCTTCTTGTTTTTGTTGATTCCAGCACCATTCCATCAAGGATGAGGGGCCGGCCACATGAGTGAGAGGAGGAGAGAGTTTCATTTTTAGTGTGTGGCATTTTTCTTGATCTCATTTCATGCTAGGAAAAATGCAAGCACCATTTTTCCTTATCTTGATTCATCCATCATCTTCAAAGGCAACAAAAAAAAACCCCAAAAGAGACATAGTCTTCTACACTAGCCTACAGCAAATCTTGGACGCGTCGGCTAGCCAACTTCGCGCCCGAGTTGCCTCGGTCCAGAGGTGGAAGCCCGTAAAAGATATCGGCTACGTGGTGCCTTTTCTGGCGAGGAGATGAAGACCGGAGATTCCGCGGGAGATCGTGACGATGACGAGAAGACCAGAGGTCACGGATCACTCGGTATATCTCTCACCCCATCTCTAGTTGGCTAGTACAGGTTAATGGTTACGATCCGGATTTATTGTCCGCGGTAGCGCCAGTTTAAAGTTAAGAAAAAATTTTGATTCCGTATTTTGGCCTCGGATAGACGGCCGGGGCGCTGCCGTGGCACAACAAGTACAGCTTAGTCCGTTGACTTGACACTGTCACTTCGCCCCGAATGTGTTTCCACTGTTCTTAGATTACTACCCTACCACGGCTCTATTGAGTCGTGCAAACAGGTAGTAGTTGGGTGCAGTCCCGAAGCACTTGGAGGCAGTGGCGGTTAGAGTCTCTCCCGGTGTTAGGAGTCGATATCGCGCTGTGTCTAGGATGGCCATTACACAAAGTCCCTGGCCAGGGCAAGCGAGATTTACTGGTAGTGTTTCCAGCATTTTCTCAGGGTGTTCTGGGCTACACTCCGACATAACTTGTACCGCTATTAGGGAACTGATATTTACCGCCCCCTAGGCCCGACATGCGATACTCTCAGACGAACAGACCGGACTGTACGGAGATTGTCACATTCAGGCTCAGTAGGAGTTCGGATGGGTTCATCTCATCGGTCTTCTTATCGGCATCTACATGGGGACCGTTACGTACAGCTAGTACCGCTTGCGGCCTGTGGTTAAACCCACTGCCAGTGTAGTGTCGAGTCTTTAGAGTCCCACACAGAGGGTTGTTCACCTTTGGGAAAAACAGAGTACAGGTCGTATGGTTTTACGACGGGGTTCATTCATATACGCGCACTTGTGCACGTTTGATGTCCGGGCAGTTATTTCTAGTGGGCTTTAGTTTAAGCCAGATCCTAGTATTTGTTTTGGGATCGGTCTTGTCTCATTGCATTCGTGTTTCTTCGGAACACGAATGCGGGTACGTACGTACAGTTGACAAAGGCGGAGCGGGAGAAACCTCATTAGGGTTTTTGACCATTGACTTTTTCAAAACCCTAATGAGAATGAGAAATATGATAAATAATATTATTTAAGGATAATTGTGCCATGGTTAGGGTTGGGTTGACCATTTGACTTGTTGACTTTTATTGACCTTGATATTTTCTTTTGTTAAACAAAAGATGCTTCTTGAAGCTTGCTTAACATTAAATGTGAAATGACAATGGTCAAATCAACTAACCATCACAATTTTATTAATTATTATTATTATTATTATCATATATCTCTAATATGAGAGCAAGGTTCATTCTAGACTCTCATTCTCTCATATGTTTTCTCTCTCATGGTTTGCTCTCCCTCTTCCTCTCTCTTAAAAGCTTAAGTGTTTCATGTGTTGAAAATCCAAGCTTTGAGACTAAACCATCAAAACACCTCTCTACTCATTCTATGGTTCTTAGTCTAGCAAGCCAAGCAATCTAGTTACTTCTTGGTTGGGGTAGGAGCTCAAGGTAGAGGCCTTCGGGTGGATCTTTCTTTGGCAAAGAAAAGACGAAGAGGAGGAGCCGTCTACATCACTCAAAGGAGCACACAAGAAAAGGAAGCAACACAAGAAGAGAAGGTTTTGGTATAACCTTCTAACCTAGTAGTTAGAACTTGTAGATAGTTTGTTAGTTCATGTTTAGCCAAGATCCTTCGTGGTATGTCTATGTTTCCTTGTGATAAAATTTTGATTTTTACTCTTTCCGCCTCCCCGTAAGTACCGAGGTGGGTAACATAGACTTACAGATCGTGTCCTTCGCTTCTAAAGCTCCGGGTTGAAGTCCACACAACTCTACTAGGTTCCTCTTCGAGTTGAACGAACCTCCTTCATGATCTTTGCGCCATAGACGATCTACCCGAAATCCCTCTAGCTCAAGCTACCTCTGCATTAAACTCCTTTAGTGTAGAAAACACACAACACTAAATTGCTAGTTTGGTATGGGATGGTGAAGTAGGGGATTAGAAAGCTCACTAGGGTTCTCACAAGTTCAATGATTCACATCACATGTGAGCGTTTGAACATGGAGGTGAGGTGAGGGAAATTGTGGAGAGCATGAGCTCTTGAAAAAAATGGCTAAGGCATGAACTCAAGAACAAGTGTAGAATAAAAAAAATGAATAATATCTATCCTCACTTATTCAAGTATGGATTAAATTGCAATCCTAAATTGCAACCATACCTGAATAGTGAGTGTCACGCCCTGCTTCCCAGTGTACGGCGAAGGGGACGCGACGAGGTCCGCTACGTATATACTTAGAAGTACATACGCTAAACGTATCTAAGAAATATAAAAGTAAATCACAAGAGATAAGAGATATAGAAATAACAGCAATTTTATTAATAACATTCTTTTGTACAATGCATGAAAAGTAAATACAACTGGAATGAAAAGTGATGCCTAAACAATGGCATAACAAGAAATGAAATACTGAATAGAACAAGGTACAATGTCTAGAGCTCGGGGTCTTCGTGAAACTGGTCTAAGTCTTCACCGGTGGGCTCGATCTCTGCTGGGTCCAAAGGACCTGACGACATTCAAAGAAGAAAGAAATAGAATGTCGTCAGTGAACAGGTCGCTCGGTAAGTCCCAAAGATAAGGAAGAATTAGAAAAGACAGAATAAGAGGTATCTTCTAAAGAATAATATTGTAGAGTATTGTGTTCACGCTGTTGTTTATAGCTTGATACGGAAGGATGCCAGTGTATACGAGAGGGGTCTCAGTATGCTAGAGATCAGGGCAAATGGAAGTACAAGGCTCCGTTATACAACTCGGAACAACGACAATTGGATTCATGTTAAATGTCTTAATCTTACCGCCTCATGCCACCTTTAACACCTTCCGTACTAATCTACCCCTTAAACCCCGTAGTGTTTTGATTGTATTGTTGTATTGTATTGTATAAGTTGGATGACTGACCAAAACCATAATATCAGTAAATAGATTGTAACTGCATAATCAGGTAAATGGAATAACGGAATAATGGATGTATATCTATGGTTTGATTCAGTCAAGTTGTATAGATTATTAACTGGATTCTGAGATTCATGTGTTCATATTGAGTTGGAATATTAAATAATATAGATCAGACTCCAACACGAGTCAGACTAACAGAAATGTAAGTCGAAGTTCTATATTTGTTAGGGTTATTATTGTAATTTATAAAACTTGAGGTGGTTTTATGTAAAAATACTTTTGTATAGTTTTCAAGATACACCTCAAGTATTTATTATTCGTATTTATAGTTATAATGAGTGTGATTTTATTTTGTCTTATTTCTAGTGAAAATATCCTAAGTACATAAATAAAGGTATTAATGTGTAATATTGATTTATTCGAAATTCATGGTATTTTAATGTAACTTTTAATCTTGTATTTTTAGGAAAGGTGGAAACTTTATCTTATAATAAAATAGGTGTTTAAATGATAAATATATATATATATGTTTATACAAGAATATTTTTTAATAAATATTCTATTTTCCAAAAATCTCATTTTTCTTAAATGTCGTATTTTAAACCTTTCGAGACCGAATGCTTCTTGCAGAGGTCTGAATCTCGCACTATTAAGCCTGAGGGTGCGCGATAAACCATGCTATCCCTAACAAGTTCCCCAAAGGTGGGTTGTAGTGGTGCTTTGCAAAGATTTTATAAATACTAATCATTTAGAAAACGGTTTTATAAAGATAAGGTATTTGTTTGTAAAAGAGGTAAATTTCCGTATTTTAGATTCTAGGGTTTTCTAAGCCAACGAGCCTATTTATAAATGATCTAAATGACAAGTCATTAGAAGCCTCAAATCGTCTCTTCACCGTCAATTGCGGCCAGGTAAGTACCAGTGAGTGGGAGGTTCTCCACTACAAGTAGTGGCCCTAATTAAGTAACCACTCGTCTTAGAAACACTTGCCTAGACACCACAAAGTCAGGTTTAGATAAACGATCGATGTCCACAACTTATCGTATTTCCTATTAAAAGATATTGTTTTAAAATTGTATATAACTTAGAACTTTTAGAAAAGGTTTTATTAAGAAAATGGTATTTTAATGTAAAATCTTGTTTTATCGTATTCTAAGTTTTCAAGGTAGCGTGTTATGATTTCATATGAGTGTATGAGGAGGTAGGTCATTACATCGTGATTTATTTTAAGATATAGCAATGTTAAAGGGTTAAATGTGATAAACTAAATATGGTGGTATTTAAGTGAAAGAATACGATATATCGCAAAAGCTATCATGTCATGTGAGAAACTTTATCCAAATTAGTTGTTATGTGATTAGTAGTCAACATGAATATGTTTAAGCATTATGAAATTAGTGATAAATGAGATTTGATAGAAAACCGAATCGGAAATCGGTTTGTTCCGATTTCCGTCGGGTTTATAAAGTCGTATTATAATGAAAGAAAAGAAGGATAAAAAAGGGGGACTTATGGGTTTGGACAACGCTAGAGAGTGATAGGAATGTAGTGGGTTTGCCGGTGCGTCGAAACGTCGTTGAGAGGTCCTAGCACGATCGCCCGGATTTCACCGTCGATTTCGTCAGCACTTCGCCTTTCGCTCGTTTTCTAACATACCAAGTTCTCTTGATATTTTGGGAGAGTGGACTTAGAAAAAGTGATGAGAGGGTAGAGGGTATGGGGGGTTTATATAGGGTTAGGCTAGGGTTAGGGTTTTTAATAAAAAATATATAAAATATATAAAATCATTAAAAAAAATCATTGAACCTTGTAGTAAAAGTGATTTATTGAGCAATAGGAAACCGATCCAGGGATAATAAGTGTGCAGGTGGGTTGACCAAGTCAAAATGCAACTTTTCTCAGTTGGTGACTCGTCCGTCCGGCCAAGTCCGGCCGGCGGCGCCGAGTCGGGCCGAGTCAGGGTTCCAGTGGCCGGGGGTTTCTCTGGGGAATAATTTGGTATATTTATTTTTTCATGTCCAGTACAAATTTTGTGAGTTATGGCCTTTTGACTGTTGACTTCCAAAGAAATTAAAACAAAATAAATACAAAAATAATATGGGGCATGGGATTTGAACTCTGGTAGCTTGGTTCAACAGTGCAAGGTATTACCAATGAGCTACAAGCTCCTTCTTGTAATTATTGTGTTATTTAATTACTTAAAATGATAGCAGTAAGAGTAAATACTCCAAGTATATATTAAATTTAAAGTAATATCTTGTACACTAAAAATGGAGTTATTACATTCTTTTAGCTTGTAATTAAAAACAAAATAATTACCTATATCTTGTGCTCAGGCTAAAATACTCCTTTATGAATTTTGAAAATTTTAAAAAAATTTGTATAGAAAAAGTGTATAAGAAAATTAGGGTTGTTACATTCTACCCTCCTTATAAAAATTTCGTCCTCGAAATTTATAAAAGGAAAGTGTAACAGTGCTAGGAAGTTTGGTGAATGTAGTGTATAAAAGTGATACAATAGTGAAAAAGGCTTACCGGTATTACCTTGACCTACAGTCTCGGCTTCTACGGCTTCTAATGTGAAGGTCTGTCGCCGTGGTATATTCCTTCTAGCTGGCGGCACATTCTGCCTTTGGGGCCTGTTTCTCTGCCCTCTAGGCATGTCCTTCATTGCTTGTTTGAATTGGCGAGTAGGCTGTGCAGGTGGTGGAGCAGGTAGTACAGGACGAGTTGCAGGAGCCTGGATGGTTGGCCGCTGCGGGTAGTTGGTGGGTGTGTGAGTTGAGTTGCTATTGTAAGGACAGTTCCCAATTCCGTGGTTGGATATGCCACAAATTAGACACAGGCCTTTTGCGTGCCTATAGTCCTTCCATAAGTGTCCCTTTCTATGGCAGTAATGGGAAATTTCTTCAGTTCTCCTGGGTTCAAACGATGGCCTGGAAGAGGCTCCTCCTGCCATTTGAGTGGCAGGGCGCTTCAAACCGGCAGATTGGGGTCTGCCCCTCGCCTTTATTATCGCCTCATAACTGCGGGCAGCTTCCAGAGCATCCTCATGAGTAAAAAATTTTCCCATGGTTAGAGCAGCCTGAATCTCCGTGTCCAGTCTTTGTTGAAAGCTACGGGCTCTGATCTCGTCTGTCGGTATCAAGTGTGTTGTGAATCGGCTTAACATGGTGAATTCAGCGTCGTATTCATCTACTGATTTGTCCCACATCGATCCTTATTGTAGATGAATGAATTGCTGCTCCATGGCAAACTTGGCAGTCACAGGGAAGTATTTCGCGTCGAACTTCTCGCGAAAAGTCTTCCATTCAATCAGCTGTGCAAGACGGCTTTCTTCCGCCTTCCACCAATTGTGAGCATTGTCTGTGAATTGTAGTTTAGCCACACGGACCCAAGGTATGTCTGGCACTTGAGCTGCTGCCAAATCGTCTTCTATGCTTTGTGCCCATTCTTCAGCTTCAAGAGGGCTTCCTTTACCAGAGAACTGCTTGGGGTGCAAAGCCCTGAATTGCTTTACCCCTGGTGCGTCGGTCTCAGGACGGTTCAGGAGTTGTTGTTGTCCCTCAAGAAGGCTGCGGATCGCCTCAAGTAGCATTGTTTGCTCGGTAGGTGGCGCAGGAACAGCTGGTGTGAGAAATAGTACTGGAGGTGTGTTGTTGACGTTGGTGCTGGTGTTGTTCGGGGAATCCATAACCTTGAAGAAAAATTTGGGTTAGGATAGATTCAAATACATGAAATGATAAGATTCAAGGAATAGAAATTTGTAAGATTCAAGAAACATGAATTGTAAAGAATGTTTTAGTTGCTGGTTCTTGTGTTATATTGCTTAGGTTGTTCACGCAGACCAGAACTGCATGATAGGGATTCATACAGCTCTGACCTGCATGGGCCACCAACAAAACCTGTCACGCCCCGCTTCCCAGTGTACGGCGAAGGGGACACGACGAGGTCCGCTACGTATATACTTAGAAGTACATACGCTAAGCGTATCTAAGCAATATAAAAGTAAATCACAAGAAACAAGAGATATAGAAATAACAGCAACTTTATTAATAACATTCTTTTGTACAATGCATGAAAAGTAAATACAACTGGAATGAAAAGCGATGCCTAAACAATGGCATACAAGAAATGAAATACTGAATAGAACAAGGTACAATGTCGAGAGCTCGGGATCTTCGTAAAACTGGTCCATGTCTTCACCGGTGGGCTCGATCTCTGCCGGGTCTAAAGCACCTGACGACATTCAAAGAAGAAAGAAATAAAATGTCGTTAGCGAACAGGTCGCTCGGTAAGTCCCAAAGATAAGGAAGAATTAGAAAAGACAGAATAAGAGGTATCTTCTAAAGAATAATATTGTAGAGTATTGTGTTCACGCTGTTGTTTGTAGCTTGGTACGGAAGGATGCTGGTGTATACGAGAGAGGTCTCAATATGCTAGAGACCAGGGTAAATAGAAGTACAAGGCTCCGTTATACAACCCGAAACAACGGCAATTGGATTCATGTTAGATGTCTTAATCTTACCGCCTCGTGCCACCTTTAACACCTTCCGTACCAATCTATCCCTTAAATCCCGTAGTGTTTTGATTGTATTGTATAAGTTGGATGATTGACCAAAACCATGATATCAGTAAACAGATTGTAACTGCATAATCAGGTAAATGGAATAACGAATAATGGACGTATATCTATGGTTTGATTCAGTCAAGTTATATAGATTGTTAACTGGATTCTGGGATTCATGTGTTCATATTGAGTTAGAATATTAAAGAATATAGATCAGACTCAAACCCGAGTCAGACTAACAGAAATATAAGTTGGAGTTCTATATTTGTTAGGGTAATTATTGTAATTTATAAAACTTGAGGGGTTTTATGTAAAAATACTTTTGTATAGTTTTCAAGATACACCTCAAGTATTTATTATTCGTATTTATAGTTATAATGAGTATGATTTTATTTTGTCTTATTTCTAGTGAAAATATCCTAAGTACATAAATAAAGGTATTAATGTGTAATATTGATTTATTCGAAATTCATGGTATTTTAATGTAACTTTTAATCATGTAATTTTTAGGAAAGGTGGAAACTTTATCTTATAATAAAATAGGTGTTTAAATGATAAATATACATATGTTTATACAAGAATAATTTTTAATAAATATTCTATTTTCCAAAAATCTCATTTTTCTTAAATGTCGTATTTTAAACCTTTCGAGACCGAATGCTCCTTGCGGAGGTCTGAATCTCGCATTACTAAGCCCGAGGGTGTACGATAAACCGTACTATCCCTAACGAGTTCCCCAAAGATGGGTTGTAGTGGCGCTTTGCAAAGATTTTATAAATACTAATCATTTAGAAAACAGTTTTATAAAGATAAGATATTTATTTGTAAAAGAGGTAAATTTCCGTATTTTAGATTCTAGGGTTTCCTAAGCCAACTAGCCTATTTATAAATGGTCTAAACGAAAAGTCATTAGAAGCCTCAAATCGCCTCTTCACCGCCAATTGCGGCCAGGTAAGTGTCAGGTGAGTGGGAGGCTTTCCACTACAAGTAGTGGCCCTAATTTAGTAACCACTCGCCTTAAACACACTTGCCTAGACACCACAAAGTCAGGTTTAGATAAACGATCGATATCCACAACTTATCGTATTTCCTATTAAAAGATATTGTTTTAAAATTGTATATAACTTAGAACTTTTAGAAAAGGTTTTATTAAGAAAATGGTATTTTAATGTAAAATCTTGTTTTATCGTATTCTAAGTTTTCAAGGTAGCATGTTATGATTTCATATGAGTGTGTGAGGAGGTAGGTCATTACCTCGTGATTTATTTTAATGTATAGCAATGTTAAAGGGTTAAATGTGTTAAAATAATCATGGTGGTATTTAAGTGAAAGAATACGATATATTACAAAAGCTATCATTTCATGTGAGAAACTTTATCCAAATTAGTTGTTATGTGATTAATAGTCAACATGAATGTATTTAAGCATTATGGAATTAGTGATAAGTGAGATTTGATAGAAAACCGAATCGGAAATCGGTTTGTTCCAATTTCCGTCGGGTTTATAAAGTCGTATTATAATGAAAGAAAAGAAGGATAGAAAAGGGGGACTTACGGGTTTGGATAACGCTAGAGAGTGAGAGGAAGGTAATGGGTTTGCCGGTGCGTCGAATCGTCGTTGAGAGGTCCTAGCACGATCGCTGGGATTTCGCCGTCGATTTCGTCAGCGCTTCGCCTTTCGCTCGTTTTCTAACGTACCAAGTTCTCTTGAGATTTTGGGAGAGTAGACTTAGAAAAAGTGATGAGAGGGTAGAGGGTATGGGGGGTTTATATAGGGTTAGGCTAGGGTTAGGGTTTTTAATAAAAAAATATATAAAATATATAAAATCATTAAAAAAATCATTAAACCTTGTAGTAAAAGGGATTTATTGAGCAATAGGAAACCGATCCAGGGATAATAAGTGTGCAAGAGGGTTGACAAAGTCAAAACGCAACTTTTCTCAGTTGGTGACTCGGCCGTCCGGCCAAGTCCGGCCGGCTGCGCCGGACCGAGTCGGCCGGATCGACTGCCGGCGGCGCCGAGTCGGGCCGAGTCAGGGTTCCAGTGGCCGGGGGTTTCTCTGGGGAATAATTTGGTATATTTACTTTTTCATGTCCAGTACAAATTTTGTGAGTTATGGCATTTTGACTGTTGAGTTCCAAAAGAAATTAAAACAAAATAAATACAAAAATAATGTGGGGCATGGGATTTGAACTCTGGTGGCTTGGTTCAGCAGTGCAAGGTATTACCAATGAGCTACAAGCTCCTTCTTGTAATTATGGTGTTATTTAATTACTTAAAATGATAGCAGCAAGAGTAAATACTCCAAGTATATTAAATTTAAAGTAATTTCTTGTACACTAAAAATGGAGTTATTACATTCTTGTAGCTTGTAATTAAAAACAAAATAATTACCTATATCTTGTGCTCAGGCTAAAATACCCCTTTGTGGATTTTGAAAATTTTAAAAAATTTTGTATAGAAAAAATGTATAAGAAAATCAGGGTTGTTACAGTGAGTCAAGACCAATATTATATCATAAAAACCCATGCCTTAACCATACCCAAAATATCTCCACAATTACATCTCATTTTCCATTTTCTCAAAAATAGAAAATAGATGCCATGCTTCTTATAATACACACACACGCACACACACACACATATATTAATACATATTAAGAAACATAATTAGTGAGCTAATAATATTAGTCAAGATATAATTATATCATATATAATATATATCACATTATTAAATCAACACTTGATTTAATAATCCGGTTATATCACATATAACCGACTAATATCATTAATCTGAATATCACATTATCAAATCAACACTTGATTCGACAATCCGGTTATATCACATATAACCTGACCGACATCAGATAACTGCCAGATTATAATACGGTATCACATACTCATATTTAATCAGGCCAACACACATATCAACATATGTACCCTAGTTCGTTTCGCTCGAACCAGGAAACTTTTGTGTGGGACTCTAAAGACTCGTCAATACGCCAGCAGTAGGTGATGATCACATCAATCACCTATAAGCCGTCAGTGGTACTAGATGGACGTAACGGCTACCCGGGTTTTTAGCGATATGAAGATCAACAGGAAAGCTCATCCGTACTCTCCATGAAGCCTATCAGTAACACTACCGTACAGTCCAGTCTCTTCATATGATATATCGCATATCATGTCTAGGGGTGGTAAACGTCAGCCCCCAGTAACGTGATAAGTCATGCCGATGTCTGGCCTGTAATGGTTTTAGAAACCATTTATAACTCTTATCAATAAATCTCAGCAGCATCCCTGGCGTGGGACTTCCAGTTATAGCCAATCGAGTATAGCGCAACACCAACCCCCAATACTAGGAAAGAAGAAACCGCTTATATCGCTCATTGTCTCCATGTGACTCGGGACTGTACCCAAAATCCACTTGTTTGCACGACTCCTTTGAGTCGTGGTAGGGAGGAAATCAAAGCATGGTGGGAGCCACACAAGTCTCTATGACAATCTCGGGTCTACAGACTAACCTGCACCAGTGTCATCAGAGGACTTCTATCTGACGATAGGTATACTACTAACTAGGAGTCCTCGGCGAGTCATTTTCGGTGTACCCATTTTACAATAAACACCTATGTACAATCTTTGATGTCACACACCAATGGTTGTTGGATCAACCATCGCCCTCTAAGGGACAAGAAACGTACACACTAGTCTACTCTGAAATATCAATGCCTTAGTCTCGATATTCCCATGACTAGGAAATGATTAAAGGATGTACTTTTGGACCACTCTGGCCCCATTAGTATGATCTCATCATAATCCTAGTAGTCAAGTACATATCTTAAGGGCTTTATCAACAAGTGAGAACAAGACAGTAAAGAATACCAGTCAACATGTTATGATAAAGAGTAACCAGATAGCATACAATCATATCGAGTAAGAAAGTCCTCTATATATATATGTCCAAGCATCCACTATAATATACATCACATGTACAATAATGGCCTCTAGGGCATACATATAACTAACAACAAACACCGTGGATCCAAAGCCCTCACCACGAGGCGGCCGAGTAGAATCGACTGGCGCCGACCTTCCTACACTTGGATATCAATCGATTCATACTCGATACGCGATCGCCACCTCGAATCCGGGGAAAAGGAGGATACCAACCTTCCTATATTTGGCTATCAATCGATTCATACTTGATGCGTGATCACCTCCTCGACTCTGGCGCGTGGGCGCTCGGGCGCTAGCGCTTTGGGCGCTAGCGCCCCACGTGTCAGGCGCTCGGGCACTAGAGCTTTGGGCGCTAGCGCTTTGAGCGCTAGCGCCCCACATGTCAGGCGCTCGGGCGCTAGTGCTTTGAGTGCAAGAGCGCTAACGCTTTGACCGCTAGCGCCCCACGTATCAGGCGCTCGGGCGCTAGCACTTTGGGCGTAAGAGCGCTAGTGCCCTACGTGTCAGGCGCTCGGACGCTATCACTTTAGGCACTAGCGTTTTGAGCACAAGAGCGCTAGTGCCCCACCTGTCAGGCACATGGGCGCTCGGGCGCTAGCGCTTTGGGTGCTAGCGCTTTGAGCGCTAGAAGGACTTGGTCCCTTCAATAGGAGTTGTACTCCCAGAAAGTCACACTTATTATTTTGTGTGTGTGTGTGTGTGTGTGTGTGTGTGTGTCTATATATATATATATATATATATATATATATATATGAGGAGTTAAACTCCTAAGATATTTTGAAGCTGATGAAGGAGGGCTTCTCCCATTGAGGCCTGGATCTTCCCTAAAGTGGGGTTTCTGGAGAGGGGTTTCCTTCTTCTTCTTGTTGGCCAGATCTTGAAGATCAAGAAGTATGAGATTTTAAAAATCTCTCCTTTCTGAGATCTGATGGAAGATCTGAATTCTCCTTTGTGGATTTTGTGGTGAAAAACTATTTTGTTTTTAAAAGGAAGAGTAAAACTCTTTATTTAATTCAAGAGAAAGAAAAAGGTTTTAGAACCTTGAGGAAGGAGAAAAATCTCAGATCTGGATTCCTTTTTGGAGAGAGAAAAAGTTGTTGGGATATTTTCATTATCCTTACCTTTATACGCTATACACTTTACATATATCCCCTTGGGCTCTACAAAAATTGAATTTTGCCCATCCCATGGCTCATGTGCCATTTCTTTTTGCACATACGCCGTGGGCTTTACAAAATTTGGCTTTATGCCTATTTTCTTACATTTATACAAGAAATACAACAAAATTATTTATTACAAAATTTTTATTTTTGCATGGGGGGGAGGCCGGCCGCTTCATGTTCGGGCTCGCTCCGGGCATTGGCCCACTTGACCTAGGCTTGGGCCCACCTGGCTTAAGATTGACTTTGATTTTGACTTGTTCAACCGGGATGTAAATTTTTACCCCAACAAATTGCCCCCATTAATAAATGCACACCACACATGTGGGTCGTGTGCATGAAATTGATGGATTTTCTTTCACGTGGAGGCGACTTGATTTGGTTCCCACTTTTGGAAAGTTGGCACTGCCCTTTTTACGACATGGATAGTCGATTCTGCCCTTTTTGCGACTTGGACGGTCGATACTGCCATTTTAGTGACGTGGACGGTCGGTGCTGCCATTTTAGTGACGTGGACGGTCGGTGCTGCCCTTTTTGCAACTTGGACGGCCGATGCTACCATTTTAGCGACGTGGATGGTCGGTGGTGCCATTTTAGCAACGTGGATGGTCGGTGCTGCCCTTTTTGCGATTTGGACCATCGGTACTGCCCATTCTGCGACGTGGACGGTCGGTGCTACCCTTTTAGCGACTTTGACGGTCGATGCTGCCCTTTTAGCGACGTGGACAGTCGATTCTGCCTTTTTGCGACTTGGACGGTCGATTCTGCCCTTTTTGCGACTTGGACGGTCGGTGCTGCCTTTTTAGCGACTTGGACGGTCAATGCTGCCCTTTTAGCGACTTGGACGGTCGGTTCTGCCCTTTTTGCGGCGTGGACGGTCGGTTCTGCCCTTTTTGCGATGTGGACGGTCGGTGCTGCCCTTTTAGCGACGTGGACGGTCGGTGCTGCCTTTTTTGCGACGTGGACGGTCGGTGCTGCCCTTTTTGCGACTCAGACGGTCGGTTTTTCCCTTTTTGCGACGTGGACGGTCGGTGCTGAATTTGACTTGCTCCGATCCTTGTGGTGTCAAAGATGAAGTTGACTTGTTTCCGAGGTGGAGTTTGATTCTGCCAGGGAGGCCATTGGTTGTTTTTCTGATTTGATGTGACTTGGGTTGGCATCAACACTGCTGCACTGAAATATGGTACCAGGAGCGAATCATCATCTGCCATGAGGAGATTTTCCTCGTTCCCAGTTTAACGACTTAGGGGTCATCTGTTCCCAGTTTAACGACTTAGAGGTCATCTGTTCTCAGTTTAAAGACTTAGGGGTCTATTGGATTGGAGTTTTGGGATTTTGGGGTTGGGTAGGCATCAGCGTTGCTAACACTGAAGCACACGTGCCAGGAGCAATTCATCATTTGCCTTTTTCCTGTTGGGGAGCGATGGCTTAGGAGACAGGTTTAGATCCCTATCACCTAAGTCTTTTCAATTTTATGAGCCGTAAGGGTCCCATAAAAGCATTTTCTCCCTACGAGTAGAAAGGATCTCGTAGGTGCACTTTCTCCTTAGGAGTCGTGGGGACCCCCAAGTGTGTTTTTTCTTTGTGAGTCGTAAGGATCCCACGAAGGTGTTTTCTTACGAGTCGGATCCCGTAAGTTGGTTCTCTTCATGTATCGTGAGGACACATGAGTGGGTCTTCCCGAATGGAGCATAAGTCCAAGGGCGGAGACCGGACGCTGGACTGGTGATTGCGGTGGGGTATGGGAATGATGAGAATTATTTCAGCCCGTGGATTGTATACGGTAGTCAATTTGGGGACTAACCGTAGGGCCGGGAGAATTTTGAGAATTGGATTTTGGTTTTGGTTTGGCATCAGCATTGCTGCACTGGAATAATGCCAGGAGCAACTCATCATTTGCCTTGGGAGGACTTGGGATTTGGGTTTTTGGTCGGTATCAGCACCGCTAACACTAAAGCGAAATGCCAGGAGAGACTCATCATTTGCCGTTGCCCGTTGGGGAACGATGTCTTAGGAGACAGGTTTAGGTCCTTATCACCTAAGGCTTTTCAATTTTATGAGCCGTAAGGGTCCCATAAAAGTATTTTCTCCCTACGAGTCGAGAGGATCTCGTAGGTGTATGTTCTCCTTAGGAATCGTGAGGATTCCTAAGTGTGTTGCCCCTTTGTGAGTCGTAAGGATCTCACGCAGAGATTTTCTCCTCACAAGGTCGAGAGGACTTTGCGAGTGTGTTTTTGTAATGATCTAGAAATCGTTTTGTGCTTGTTTCTGTTTTTGGGTGAAATTCGTCGGTATTGTCAGCTTTATACCGATTGCGATCAAACGGCCATATCGACTTACCAGCACCTAGTTTTGAGAAAATAAAGCTTGTGCGCACACTTTGAGAGTATATGGGACGTTTTGGTGCAATTTGAATTTTTCCCATTTTTAATGTTATTTTAATCCGGTTTGCACTTTTCTAGAGAATCTTTCTTTTCAACTTTTCTTAAAAATTCTCCTAAGTAAACTAAACCATATGGCATGAGTGTGTGGCCTAGGATTAATGAGAAAAGAAAAAGAAAAGAATAGAAGAGAAAGGATTAGAAGGTGCATGTATGTGGACTTTTGTGTGTGTGTGTTGACTTTGCAATTAATGTGAGGAAATTGCAAGGAAACCTCTCTTTTTCTCTCTCCCTCTCACCTTGGCCGAGCTCACTCTCTCCCACTTCTGCACTTAGCTATTTTTCTTCTCTCTTTTATCAAAAATCCATCACAAACCCTTCTCTTTTCATCAAAAATTCAATCTTGTGCATGTTTTCTCACTTGGATGCCTTGGAGTGTTCTTGAGCTTGGATCTTTGGCTTCCTTTGTGTAGGTAGATTCTCTTACTGTTATTTTAAGTGTTTTTAGTATAACTTTGCTGCATAGTTTCTGTTTAGATGTTTAAATTAGGGTTTGATACGAAATATCGTATTTTGGTGTCGGTTTGTGATTTTTAGAACCTGCTTTGATCCGGGATGTCTACTGATGAATTCAATATAGTGAGTGTGATGTACTAGAGGACCTGGAGCACCACCAGAGAGACGAGCCCCATGGCACTGGCCTGGGCCGGCGACGACAAGAAGAGGGGCCGGCGACGCCGGGCCTACTGAGGAGTTAGGGTGTGGGGTTTTGGCTGTAGGTGTCTGCTATGTTTAGGGTTCCTCTGGTCTTGTTGAATTTGTTTAGTTTTTACAGTAGGAAAATCTGGGATCAATTGTGCAGTTTCTAGTGTTTCGTGTTCGTGCGATACGTGTTACGACACGCGTCGTGCAGTTTTCGTGGTTTCGCTCTTAGGTTGTTTTCGTCGTGTCGCTACTCTCGTTAGCTACGATACGGACACTTAAGAGGTGGTTGTGTGTTGTTGTGTCGGTTAGTTATAGCTAGTTCGTATTTCGTAGCTATTATTGATATATGTATATTGTTGTTGTTAATATGTTGCAGGTTCGCAGACGAGGACTACGGACACTGCCACAGGGGGATTCAGGTGGTAGATTTCATCTAGCTTGGAGTGTGGGTGAGTAGATTTAACATCAACAGGGGAATCGCCCGCATGGCGTTATGCGTCTGGGCTAGAAATCTTACCTTGTCGCATATTCTATATCATGTTTAGAATTGCGCATATACCTTACTGCTTAGTGATAGTTGTGATTGGACTAGTATCCTTAGGACACTGCACTATTATTGACGGCTCAGATTGCGAGAGCACTGATTGGATGCCACACACACCATCAATAATTGCCATGTCATACACAACCATATTTTAGAAATGATATTGTATGGTTAGGAACATTGTGACTTTGATACATATTTCTTATCGTTATATTTAGACTTGACATGCTAGTTCCTGTTTACCTATAGGATGTTGTACCGTTAGTGCCAGGTACATCTACACCTAGGGACATAGATACAGGTGCACATGCTTTTCATACTTCACCTATACCTGATAGGTATTTTTACATTATCACATCAGCATACAGGTAGGTGTACTTGTATTTCATACCTATACCTGATAGGTATACTACATCATCACATAGATATAGGTGTACTTGCATTTCATATTTACTTATACCTGATAGGTATATCACATTACCATATGGATAGATACCTATATTTCTGCTTTACGATTCATGTATTCAATTATATCTGGTGAATGCTATGCTGTTCTTTTATACGCTTCATTACAGTTTCATATTGCGTATATTTTATTCATGGATTATCGCATTGTATTCTGGAATTGGAATTACATGATTTGTTTTCATAGCATATTTATCGGTGGTATGGGAAGCTGTATATATATGTATTCTGGATTTGGATTTTTGGAAACCGTGAGATGCATTTAATGATTTGATGCGTGGTTTGGCAAATCTTTCCGAGATATGCTCATATTGACGTTTATGTTGCATATGCTACTTTATATGGATTTATGCATTTGAGATGCGATATGGGAAATTAAAGTGTCGATGTTGGGCACTTACTTTTCGAGAGATATATGGGGTTTGACAGGACCTTTGACTCATCGGCTATCGAGTGGATACCGTTGGGAGTCATGTGCGTATCGATACGTCGAGAGGCGAGGGGCAGAGCGAGGCACTCGGGCTCTCGTGATAGCGTATGATACGTACTTATCAGTTTTTCTGTGTCGATGCTTGACACATTGGCTTTCATGATATTTCTAAATACTCTTTGTATATATAACAGGGGATTTAGCCGCTGTTATATATGCCTTTACACCAATATTAGTGGAATGGGACGCTAATATATGTGTATTGCCCTCATCATATTTATTATGTCATTATATTTAGGATGTTAGAACTGTGCTGGAGATTGGACTTGGGACTTACGAGATTCATTGGGATTGGATGAAGATATTGTACATACGAGAGATTTGTGGGATCCACTAGATGTTGTACATGAGATATAGGTGAGATATACCTGATATTGTACAGACGAGATATGTGGGATCCACTAGCTGTTGTACATGAGACATATGTGAGATATACCAGATATTGTACATACGAGAGACGTGAGATTCACTTGTGTTGTACATTTGATATATGGGAGATATACAGATATTGTACATACGAGAGATATGAGATTCACTTGTGTTGTACATTTGATATATGGGAGATATACAGATATTGTACATACGAGAGATGTGAGATTCACTTACGGTTGTACATTTGATATATGGGAGATATACTGTTAGTATACATATTAGATATGTGAGATATACTTGATGTGTACATTCGATACTTATGCGAGATACATTTGATATTGTGTAGTTGAGGAGATGTGACACTTAGATGATATGAGAGCTAAGTTGGTGACTGATTGAGGCATTGGGAATTGATTTGTCTGATTGGATTGTGATCCTACCACGATGTCAGGATTCCGTGGAAATGACATATTTCACTCCATACCTCATCTTTATATACTTGTGCATTATTCCATGTATTAGGAGTACCTGTGAGAGTACCTTCATTGGAGTTGCACATTTACTTTCTCATATCCCCAGTGCATGATTATTGCATACTGTTGTCATATCATTATTGCAGGATATATTGGTGGTATTTGTGAGTGTACTTTCCATTATTTCGTACTCATGACATGTTATTATTTAAATGACATATCTTAGATTCATGCTGTACGTTCATTCTCGCGATTACCTGTATATGTTATTTACTATTCACGAGTTGGCAACTCACCCCCGTTGTGCCACAGGTTTTGCTGGAGTTTCCCCAAAGTAGTCAAGGCAAGCTATTCAGCTATTCAGCTTTTCAGCTACACACTCATCTATCATCTTTTGGGTTGCGGATACCACTTCGCCTGTTAGTGTGCAGTTTTGCCCAGGTGGGTTTTGTGGGTATCTGAGATTTGTATTGTATATATTCGTTGTGTATTGTACTCTCCATCTACTAGCAGTTTGTTGTGACTTAGAGACTTGGTGAGGACGATTTTGTATATATTGGTGGATTTGTGGATTTTATACAGTTCCTTTCTTTTGTCTCTTATTTCTTCGCTACGGCGTCGTATATCTGTTGTGGTGTTGTTTTCCGCCGTTGGGCGTGGATTTTGCTTCCGTTTGGGATGCTTTACTTTAAATCTATGTTGTACCCTTTTTAGGGGCTAGTTTTACAAAGGAGGTGCTGCCAAAATTTTACAGAAAATGTGGACTATTTTAAAGAATTTGGGTTGTGATTTCAAATGTTTCCAAAACTTTATATTATCTTTTCCGTATTTTTATGGTTTAGATTTCTGGGTTTTGGCTTTCTTTTACTGCGTTACGTCTGGAGGCGTTGCGTAGTATTAGGGCCATCACGTACCTTTTTGGGTCGTGACAAAGTTGGTATCAGAGCGTGGTTTTACCTTTCGGAGTGTAGGATGACCTGGTATGATGGAGTAGGTAACCTAAGCGGAGTAACGTAGTGTGGGTATGTCTGCAGCATACTTACGATGCAGTATTTCGCCTAAAGTGCCTAAGTACAAGTTGCTTGAAATCCCTTCCTTGATGATTCATATCCTTGTGATTCGATTTCCTTGTTCTTATCGAATCCTATCGTTATTTATAGTCTTGCCATTGATGACTACGGGGACTCAGAGTGGTGCAGCGAGAGCCGAGGTCAGGGTTAGCTCGGGTGAGACGAGCACTGACCAGGAGGGCACTCGTGTTGCACAGTTGCAGACGGATCAGCCTTCGACTGATCAGCTATCTAGACTTGTGACAGAGATGCAGGAATTGCGCCAGACGATGAGATCATTAGTTGATGCCATTCGAGCGCAGCGACAGGAGGTTGTCACCCCAGTTGGACAGTTGTTCCTTGGGATCAGCGTGCAGCAGTCTGTTACTTACGTAGCACCCGTGGATGTAGCCCCAGTCGACGAGACACGTGTTCCAGAGACTTTGCGAGTTCCAGGACAGTGGAGGACTCGTATAGGTGTTCCAGTCCAGGGACAGAGGTTCAGTCGTCGTGACAGGTTTCGTGCACAGCATGGGAGTACTAGAGGTGTGAGACGAGGACAGTCGTCTAGCTCTTATCCCCAGGATGGTCAGCAGTTTTCTTCCGGATGTTATCGGTGCGGGAGTTTGGATCATCGGGTTAGATTTTGTACTGAGCCACGTAGATGCGAGACAGCTATACCACAGAGTGGAGGATATCAGCCTGTTGTGGGTAGGAGACAGACACGAGGGTTTGTTTCTACTCAACCGGACGCCCGGACGTCCAGTGTAGATTGGTCAGGTATCCTTGTTCTTGTTCTTTTGTTGTGCCAGTTGGTTTTCGCACTTTGTGCCGTGGTTGGGACGAGGATCGTGTTAGCTAGATCAGCTGTTTTGTTTGTGTTAAATTCTGTCAGCGATTCTTTTGTTGCGCGACACGTATTTCAGTCGTATGCCAGTTGGTGAGGAGATTTTGCCGTCATTGGATCCTTCTAGAGATGTTGGATTTGACGTTCTCCTAGGCATGGATTGGTTAGTTACGTGTTAGGCGTCTGTGGACTACCGTGTGGAAACAGTCAGGAATTGTTTTCCCGGCGAGTCAGTTCTTGTTGTGCAGGTGGATAGTTGTGCCGCCTCTCACAGCTTGAATTCAGCCTTTTTCGCTAGTCAGCTTTGGAGGAGATGTCGTGGATTCTTGGCGTTCATTTGAGATACCGGAGCCACCATTGGGATTGTTGGGCCGGGTATTTATCGTGCAAGAGTTTCCGACGATATTTCTGGAGATCTAGCGAAATTCAAGGAGCTTAAGGATCTGCTGCAGAGTTGGTTGTTGGGAGGTTTGTGTGTCCGAGTGTTTCGCTTTTGGGAGTTCCTAATTCTGTTCGTTCAGGAGGATGACGACAGTTTGCGGTTGTGGATTGATGGATCGTCAATTGAACCGGCTTGTGGTGCGGTTAGGTATCAGTTACCTCGTTTTGACGATTTCTTCGATCAGCTCCAGAGTGCGAGACTTTTTCTAAGTTTGTTTGGGATCAGGTCATCATTGTTGCGGGTTCGGAGTAGTGACATTCCGAATTCTGTTTTTGTGCGTGCTAAGGGCAGTTTGTGTTTTGGTAGTGTCGTTGGACTTGCCAATGTCCTAGCAGCATTTGTGGATATGATGTACCAGTTTTCTTCAGGCCGTTCCTCGACCAGTTGCTGTTGTGTTGATGACATTCTGGTCAATTCTTTGTGTCTTGAGGAACAGGAGCAGCTTTTTGAGAATTTGTTTTGCAGACATTGGGAGAGCCCCAGTTGTTGCTAGATTCTCGGAGTGTTCCTTCAGGCTTGTTTGTGTTGACTCTTAGGTCTTGTAGTTACGGGAGACGGTTTCGTATGGTTCCGAGGGAGATCGTGACCGTACAGCTTAGGCCCAGACTTGTGTACGGACAGAGGTCCTTTGATGTTGGGTTTAGCAGGTTTTTACCGCCGTTTCGTGCAGGATTACTAGAGTATTGTTGCACCATTGACTGTAAAGACCGATAGGAGGTTCTTTTCTTTGAACTGAGGCATGTGTGCAGAGTTTTCAGCAGTTGGAGATTTAGTTAGCAACTGCATCAGTTCTTGCTTTTGATTCGGAGCCCTTGATTGTGACAAGGTTATGCTAAGTTAGGAATGAGTTTGTGTACCTGATGTTATCGGGTAGAGACATGAAATCCTAGAGCAAGCACATCAGTCAACTCTCTATGTTCATTCAAGTTCCGCCAACATTGACGTGACTGGTGAGATAGTTACGGGTGGACAGGAATGTGAAGAGAAATTTCAGGTTTCGTTTCAAGGTGTTTTCCTTGTTGTGCGTTGTGTTGTTTGTTTGCGGCAGTTGGGATCGTCACTCGCCATTGTAGGATACTTCCTTGATAGCTTTTATCAGGAGACATTTCAATTGGCAATCTTTAGGTTTAGTCAGGTAGTGTCGATCACCAGTCTGTTTTTCTGACTCAGCGTAGTAGGATTTTGGACCTCAGCTAGTCTAGAGACTTCGGAGATGTTCCAGTTGGTTCAGGTCAGGATGATAGTAGCCCAGTGCACACAGAGGTCTTATGTCGACCAGGTAGGTCGCAGATTGAGTTCGCAGCGGGAGATCATGTATTCCTACGGACTCTCCGATGAATGACATGTTGAGTTTTGGGAAGCTTATCCCAGGATTTGAGGTTCCTTTGAGATCCTTTATGTGAGTTAGTTTTCGTTGCTTTAATTTGGCACTTCCGCCCAGATTATAGATTATTCACCCCGTTTTCATGGTGTTGATTTTTGCGAATACCTTCATGACTTTTTCACATGATTCAGCACAGACCATTAGTTTGGACTCGATCTTTTCGTTCACCGGCAACCATGTGTGTAAATGGTTGGGCAGGTGAAGAAACTTCGGTCAAGGGTCTTGCCATCTGTGAAGAGTTCTCTTGGACGTAGCCGTATAGTGAGGGGATCACTTGGGAAGCTGTAAGCGAGATTTGGGAGTTTTGTACTCTTCTCTTTGAAGGTATGCTTGGTGAAAATTTTAAATTCGGGGACGAATTTTTATATGGGGGGGAGATTGTAACGATCTAGAAATCGTTTTGTGCTTGTTTCTGTTTTTGGGTGAAATTCGTCGGTATTGTCAGCTTTATACCGATTGCGATCAAACGGCCATATCGACTTACCAGCACCTAGTTTTGAGAAAATAAAGCTTGTGCGCACACTTTGAGAGTATATGGGACGTTTTGGTGCAATTTGAATTTTTCCCATTTTTAATGTTATTTTAATCCGGTTTGCACTTTTCTAGAGAATCTTTCTTTTCAACTTTTCTTAAAAATTCTCCTAAGTAAACTAAACCATATGGCATGAGTGTGTGGCCTAGGATTAATGAGAAAAGAAAAAGAAAAGAAAAGAAGAGAAGAGAAAGGATTAGAAGGTGCATGTATGTGGACTTTTGTGTGTGTGTGTTGACTTTGCAATTAATGTGAGGAAATTGCAAGGAAACCTCTCTTTTTCTCTCTCCCTCTCACCTTGGCCGAGCTCACTCTCTCCCACTTCTGCACTTAGCTATTTTTCTTCTCTCTTTTATCAAAAATCCATCACAAACCCTTCTCTTTTCATCAAAAATTCAATCTTGTGCATGTTTTCTCACTTGGATTCCTTGGAGTGTTCTTGAGCTTGGATCTTTGGCTTCCTTTGTGTAGGTAGATTCTCTTACTGTTATTTTAAGTGTTTTTAGTATAACTTTGCTGCATAGTTTCTGTTTAGATGTTTAAATTAGGGTTTGATACGAAATATCGTATTTTGGTGTCGGTTTGTGATTTTTAGAATCTGCTTTGATCCGGGATGTCTACTGATGAATTCAATATAGTGAGTGTGATGTACTAGAGGACCTGGAGCACCACCAGAGAGACGAGCCCCATGGCACCGGCCTGGGCCGGCGACGGCAAGAAGAGGGGCCGGCGACGCCGGGCCTACTGAGGAGTTAGGGTGTGGGGTTTTGGCTGTAGGTGTCTGCTATGTTTAGGGTTCCTCTGGTCTTGTTGAATTTGTTTAGTTTTTACAGTAGGAAAATCTGGGATCAATTGTGCAGTTTCTAGTGTTTCGTGTTCGTGCGATACGTGTTACGACACGCGTCGTGCAGTTTTCGTGGTTTCGCTCTTAGGTTGTTTTCGTCGTGTCGCTACTCTCGTTAGCTACGATACGGACACTTAAGAGGTGGTTGTGTGTTGTTGTGTCGGTTAGTTATAGCTAGTTCGTATTTCGTAGCTATTATTGATATATGTATATTGTTGTTGTTAATATGTTGCAGGTTCGCAGACGAGGACTACGGACACTGCCACAGGGGGATTCAGGTGGTAGATTTCATCTAGCTTGGAGTGTGGGTGAGTAGATTTAACATCTACAGGGGAATCGCCCGCATGGCGTTATGCGTCTGGGCTAGAAATCTTACCTTGTCGCATATTCTATATCATGTTTAGAATTGCGCATATACCTTACTGCTTAGTGATAGTTGTGATTGGACTAGTATCCTTAGGACACTGCACTATTATTGACGGCTCAGATTGCGAGAGCACTGATTGGATGCCACACACACCATCAATAATTGCCATGTCATACACAACCATATTTTAGAAATGATATTGTATGGTTAGGAACATTGTGACTTTGATACATATTTCTTATCGTTATATTTAGACTTGACATGCTAGATCCTGTTTACCTATAGGATGTTGTACCGTTAGTGCCAGGTACATCTACACCTAAGGACATAGATACAGGTGCACATGCTTTTCATAATTCACCTATACCTGATAGGTATTTTTACATTATCACATCAGCATACAGGTAGGTGTACTTGTATTTCATACCTATACCTGATAGGTATACTACATCATCACATAGATATAGGTGTACTTGCATTTCATATTTACTTATACCTGATAGGTATATCACATTACCATATGGATAGATACCTATATTTCTGCTTTACGATTCATGTATTCAATTATATCTGGTGAATGCTATGCTGTTCTTTTATACGCTTCATTACAGTTTCATATTGCGTATATTTTATTCATGGATTATCGCATTGTATTCAGGAATTGGAATTACATGATTTGTTTTCATAGCATATATATCGGTGGTATGGGACGCTGTATATATATGTATTCTGGATTTGGATTTTTGGAAACCGTGAGATGCATTTAATGATTTGATGCGTGGTTTGGCGAATCTTTCCGAGATATGCTCATATTGACGTTTATGTTGCATATGCTACTTTATATGGATTTATGCATTTGAGATGCGATATGGGAAATTAAAGTGTCGATGTTGGGCACTTACTTTTCGAGAGATATATGGGGTTTGACAGGACCTTTGACTCATCGGCTATCGAGTGGATACCGTTGGGAGTCATGTGCGTATCGATACGTCGAGAGGCGAGGGGCAGAGCGAGGCACTCGGGCTCTCGTGATAGCGTATGATACGTACTTATCAGTTTTTCTGTGTCGATGCTTGACACATTGGCTTTCATGATATTTCTAAATACTCTTTGTATATATAACAGGGGATTTAGCCGCTGTTATATATACCTTTACACCAATATTAGTGGAATGGGACGCTAATATATGTGTATTGCCCTCATCATATTTATTATGTCATTATATTTAGGATGTTAGAACTGTGCTGGAGATTGGACTTGGGACTTACGAGATTCATTGGGATTGGATGAAGATATTGTACATACGAGAGATTTGTGGGATCCACTAGATGTTGTACATGAGATATAGGTGAGATATACCTGATATTGTACAGACGAGATATGTGGGATCCACTAGCTGTTGTACATGAGACATATGTGAGATATACCAGATATTGTACATACGAGAGACGTGAGATTCACTTGTGTTGTACATTTGATATATGGGAGATATACAGATATTGTACATACGAGAGATATGAGATTCACTTGTGTTGTACATTTGATATATGGGAGATATACAGATATTGTACATACGAGAGATGTGAGATTCACTTACGGTTGTACATTTGATATATGGGAGATATACTGTTAGTATACATATTAGATATGTGAGATATACTTGATGTGTACATTCGATACTTATGCGAGATACATTTGATATTGTGTAGTTGAGGAGATGTGACACTTAGATGATATGAGAGCTAAGTTGGTGACTGATTGAGGCATTGGGAATTGATTTGTCTGATTGGATTGTGATCCTACCACGATGTCAGGATTCCGTGGAAATGACATATTTCACTCCATACCTCATCTTTATATACTTGTGCACTATTCCATGTATTAGGAGTACCTGTGAGAGTACCTTCATTGGAGTTGCACATTTACTTTCTCATATCCCCAGTGCATGATTATTGCATACTGTTGTCATATCATTATTGCAGGATATATTGGTGGTATTTGTGAGTGTACTTTCCATTATTTCGTACTCATGACATGTTATTATTTAAATGACATATCTTAGATTCATGCTGTACGTTCATTCTCGCGATTACCTGCATATGTTATTTACTATTCACGAGTTGGCAACTCACCCCCGTTGTGCCACAGGTTTTGCTGGAGTTTCCCCAAAGTAGTCAAGGCAAGCTATTCAGCTATTCAGCTTTTCAGCTACACACTCATCTATCATCTTTTGGGTTGCGGATACCACTTCGCCTGTTAGTGTGCAGTTTTGCCCAGGTGGGTTTTGTGGGTATCTGAGATTTGTATTGTATATATTCGTTGTGTATTGTACTCTCCATCTACTAGCAGTTTGTTGTGACTTAGAGACTTGGTGAGGACGATTTTGTATATATTGGTGGATTTGTGGATTTTATACAGTTCCTTTCTTTTGTCTCTTATTTCTTCGCTACGGCGTCGTATATCTGTTGTGGTGTTGTTTTCCGCCGTTGGGCGTGGATTTTGCTTCCGTTTGGGATGCTTTACTTTAAATCTATGTTGTACCCTTTTTAGGGGCTAGTTTTACAAAGGAGGTGCTGCCAAAATTTTACAGAAAATGTGGACTATTTTAAAGAATTTGGGTTGTGATTTCAAATGTTTCCAAAACTTTATATTATCTTTTCCGTATTTTTATGGTTTAGATTTCTGGGTTTTGGCTTTCTTTTACTGCGTTACGTCTGGAGGCGTTGCGTAGTATTAGGGCCATCATGTACCTTTTTGGGTCGTGACAGTTTTATCTCTTTTCACGAGTCTGTGCCCTTTCGGGTTTTCACAAACTCGCCTGCAGTCCTTCTGTTTTTACTCACGGAGCCCTTTCGGGTTTTCATCCGTGCCCATTTTGCTTGTGGAAATACCGTTTTTTGGGGCGCTGATGGGACTTTAAAAGTAGTCTCACTGGTAGGACTTGGGGGAGATAAGGGTCGTTTACGCCCGTGGATTATATACGGTTTTGCAGGATGTATGATCCAGACCGTAGGGCTGGTGTGCTCAATTCACCTGCGATTTGGAGCATTCACGCGTAGTATTTCTTGAGGTATCGGCCATTGATGGGTGGCATGGGCCTTTCTCTCTCGGCACTTATTAGTTGGTAGGATCTTCCATCGAACACTTTTTCGATGACGTATGGTCCTTCCCAGTTTGGCTCGAATTTTCCCTTGGCATGTCGATTGGGGATGATCGGTCTTTTGAGGACCAACACCAATTCACCTTTCTTAAAAGCGCGGAGACGGGTCATCTTGTTATAGGCCCGTGACATTTGGGCTCGGTATAGCTCCAGATTTTGCTGCACCGCGAGCCGCTTTTCTTCGAGGGCGTCAAGCCCTTCCAACCGAAGGAGCATGTTTTCCTCCTCCATCAATTCGTGCTGAACGACCATTCTTAAGCTTGGAACTTCGACTTCGAGGGGGAGGACCGCCTCCACTCCCAATAGCAATGAGTATGGAGTGGATTGAGTTGGAGTACGGTGCGTGGTACGATATGCCCACAACTTCTCGTGAAACTTGAGATTCCAGTCTCTCTTGTTGGATAAAGCATTTTTCTTCAGGAGCTTGCATAGAGTTTTATTGAAGGCTTCGGCTAGCCCATTGGCTCTTGGATTATAGATGGAGGAATATCTCTAGTCTATCTTATGTTGAGTAGCGAATCTTAAGACTTTGAAACTCTTGAAAGAAGTCCCGTTGTCAGAAATGATTCTTCTTGGTATACCGAAGCGGTATAAAATATTATGCTGGAAGAACATCAAAATATCTTCTGTCTTGATTTATTTTAACGGGACAGCTTCAGCCCATCTGGAGAAATAGTCAGTTGCAGCCAATATGAACCGGTGGCTTTTGGATGACGGAGGATCAATTGAGCCAACTATGTCGGTGCCCTAGACTTCGAAGGCCCACGACGCCACCGTAGGATATAAAGGATTGGGATGCTTGTGAATGAAATCACCATGAATTTGGCAGATATGACATTTCTTTGCATGCTCTTCGCAATCCCGTATCATGGTGGGCCGGTAATACCTAAGCCGTTTGATTTGAAGTAGCATCTTAGGGCCAGATTGGTGAGCACCGCAAACGCCCGAGTGAACTTCTTTCATGACCTTTTGGGCTTCCGCTAATGACAGATACCTAAGCCAGAGTTGGTCATATAACCTGCGGTATAGCGTGTCATTTACAAACGCGTACCGGAGAGCTCTCTTCTTCAGCTGAACCCTCGCAGATTTTCCTTTAGGAAGCTTGTTGTATCAGAAGTACTCTATGAAGGGTTCTCTCCAATCGGGCTCGCCTTGAACGATCGAAGCTTCTTCAGCGGGACTGCTCTTCTGTTCCGCGCTTTCCTCTTCTCGTAGAAAGACCGGGGGCGGAATTTGCTGGCTCCTGACTGTGATCAGAATTTCGTGCATGTCAGGATCAACCAGCTCCTTGGCTAAGCGAGCGAGTACGTCAGCCTTTCTATTCAACGCCCTAGGAACTCTCATCAGCTCAATATGAGTAAACCGTTTCATGAGTTCCACCACTCGGCTTTTGTACCGAGCTAACTAGGGTTTGTATATCTTATAATCGCCGCTTACTTGGTTGACGACAAGCCGGGAGTCACCGTAAACCCGTAGCTGAAGGATTTCCATTTCTATGGCGAGCTCCAGACCAGCTATCATAGCTTCATACTCAGCTTCATTGTTTGTTCGAGGATCGGTGAGAGCGAAAGAACGTCGTAGGGCTCCCATTGATGGCGTGATGAACACCAATCCTATCCCTGCTTTTATCTCCGGGACACTTGATTTACTGGAGGTTCTTATTGATGAGGCTCTATCGAAGTAGAGCTCCCAACATGGCTCACCTTCCTCGAGGTGCAGCACTTATTCGTCGGGTAACTTACAATTTAGCGGCGACGCTTCTGGTATAGGATGAGCGGCGAAGAAGTCTGCAAGTGCTTGCCCTTTCACTACTTTCTGAGGAGTATAAACTATGTCAAACTCAAGTAGCATGACATCCCATCTTGACATTCTACCGGCTAGGCTTGCTTTGGTCATTAAGTGTTTGAGCGGGTCGACCCTAGAGATCAGCATAACCCGATGAGCGAGCAGATAGTGTCTCAGCTTCTTTATAGAGAACATCAGAGCCAGGCATTGCTTTTTGATTGGGGAATAGTTGTGTTCCGCCCCGACTAAAGTTCGACTGAGGTAGTAGAGGGCATTCTCTTTTCCCTCCTCGTTGTTCTGGGCAAGGAGCGCACCGAGTGACTCATCTAGCGCAGCAGTGTCGAGAATCAGCTGTTTATTTGGAATGGGAGTGGCCAGCACTGGAGGGTGCAACAAGTACTGTTTTATGCTTTCGAACGCTGCTTGACATTCGGCATCCCAGATAAAAGGAGCTCCTTTATTCATGAGTTTTGAGAAGGACCTACATCTCCCCGATAGATTTGAGATAAACCTTCGTATATAAGCAAGCTTTCCTTGAAAATATTTTAGCTGCGTCAAATTCTTCGGAGGGGGCATCTCCATGATGGCCTTTATCTTGGATGGGTCAACTTCAATCCCTTGATGTCGGACTATAAAGCCCAGGAATTTTCCCGATGACACGCCAAAAGCACACTTCAGAGGATTTATTTTCAGATCGTACTCCCTCAGTCTGGTGAGAACGGTCCTAAGATCTTGGATGTGATCGGCCTTGGCTTTAGTCTTGATGACCAGATCATGAACATAAAATTCGACGACCTTATGAATTAGGTCATCAAAAATATTGGCCATTACTCTTTGGTATGTAGCACCTGCGTTCTTCAGTCCGAACGGCATCACCTTGTAGCAATATATTCCTATCGGGGTTTGAAATGCTGTGTGTTTCTCATCCTCAGGTGACATCTTGATCTGATTATATCCTGACAAGCCATCCATAAAGGTGAACAACTCATAATTTGAGGTGTCATCGACCATCATTTTCATGACCGGTAGCGGGAAGTCGTCTTTAGGACATACCTTGTTGAGGTCCCTGAAATCGACATAAACTCGGATCTGCCCATTTTTCTTCTTCACTGGGACTATGCATGCGATCCAGTCCAGATATTTTTCCTCCTTGATGAAGCCGGCATCGATGAGTTTCTTAGTTTCCTCGATGACCTTTTCTTCCAACTCTCTTCTCATTCTTCGAGGAGCTTGTTTTACTGGCTTAGCATCAGGAGATATAGCCAGCTTATGCATAGCTACTTCAGGGGAAAGGTCAGGCATTTCTTTGTATGTCCACGCGAAACAGTCGACGAACTCGTGCAGCAGGGCGATTATCTACGCTTTCATTTCCTCTGACAAGAGCGAGCTGATGTAGGTCAGCCTTGGATTATTGGGCGTTCCTAAGTCAATCTCGGTTAGCTCGTCAAAGGTTTCTTGTCCACCATCTTCGAGCTCTTGAGGAGCTTCTTCTGGTTCAGCTATCTCATCGTCATCATTTGATCTTTCGCTGGCTTCACCAACATGGATCATGTAGCATGCTTTGGAATCAGGTTGAATGAATCCTATGCCCCGTCTATCTGGAATTCGTCCATCGATGAGTGCTCGGACCTGGGGCGGATGCCATAGCCCTTCATAAAACTTTGCTTCAGACTCCGTTGGATATAGCCGGCATCCGCACCTTTTGAAATATTCCCGCATCTCGGGTGCATAGTATCTAGGATTGAGGACGGCTCTTATGCCCCTCTCATAAGGAAGGCACGCGACAGACAAATCGTCCGGGTGCACAATAGGATTTGACCCATAAAACAGGATGCCCTTCTGTCCACTTTTCCTTCCTGAAACGTAGAAAGTTTTCAGCTGGTCCATGGTAGAGACTGACAATGCATCGAGCTCTTTGCAAATCTGCTCCGGCACCCTTATGACAGCTAGGGAACCTTCTGTAATTTCGAAGGTCTCTCGTAGTTTCGCTTGTTGCATGGGGGTCCAATCTGCGCAGCTATTGCAAGGCAGGTCGTCTTCTTCTGACTCTTCACTGTCGCTGCCAAGATGAGGGTGAATTTTGCTGCTAGATGGGCCTTCAGCGTCAGATTCGTCCGTATCGCTACCGAAACGAGGGCGAGTTTTACGGAAGGACGGACTTCCAGCGTCGAACTCATCAGTGTCACTACCAAAACGCGGGCGCACTTGGGCGCTTCTGCTTTTGAAAGTGACAGCCGGCGCAGATTTGCTTTTGAGTCTTGGGGCTGGTCTATCCTCAGTCAGTTGTCGCTTAGCATTTTGGTGGTTCATGAAGTACCGAGAATCTTCATATCGTACTTCATGCACGCCGAACGGCTGTATATCTCCGTCAATGCGTCTTTCTTCGCCATTTTTAGTATACTTCATGCATTGACGGAGAGTTGACGGAATGATGCTGCAATCGTGAAGCCACGGCCGCCCCAAAAGAATTTTATAAGACGTGTCAGCGTCGATCACGTATATCTTAGCTTCAGTTTGCAGATCCCCAAATTTGATTGGTAGAGCTATGGACACCAAAACTTGCTGGCAATTTTAGTTGAAGCCTTGAATGACAATCCTTTCTCTTGACAGGTGTCGGATGTCCATTGACAAACTCTTCAGAGTTCGCAAGTTCATGATGTTCACTGAGGACCCCGGATCAATCAATATGTGATTAATCCGATCTCCATCGCTGTACCTGGTCACGTAAAGCGGCCGATTATGCTCAGCCGTTCTCAGTAGCAAGTCTTCATCCTTAAACGTGACTGCGGCGGCATGCAGAGTGTACTGAGCTTCTTTCATATTAATTTCTGCAAAGCGAGCCTGATACCGCTCAGGGTTTTGCAGAGCATGAATGAGAACATCTCTAAGCTCTTGAGATAGAACTAAGGCATTGTAGATGCTAAGGAGAAACGGAAGCTTTTGGAGGTGAGACAAGACATTATAGTCTACTGGGGAAGGACTCGAATCTTCATGAGCAAGTTCTCTGCCATCTTCTTCATTAGCGACTTGTTTTTCCTTCCCTGCGTTGCTCTGATTTGGCGGTAGAGCCCTGCCGCTTTTAAGCTGGGTTTGGTTGGCCTTTGTGGCGAGCTCCTCGTCCTCTTCAGGAAAACATAGCTCCTCTTCAGAGTCGCTGCCAAGATGGATGGCGTAGCAGGTCACTACTGGGATCTCTTCATTGGAGTCTTCTTCTAACTCCTCCAAAATTTCAGCCGCTCGTACAGGGAGAAACTCCTTCAACTGAATTAAAGTTCTTTCCTTCTGTTCATATTCTTCGAGGGAATCGATACATTTTTGAATGGTCGATCTCCCTGCAGACTCCATTTCGCGCCGAGCTGCACTTTTCTTCTTCTTGAGCTTTTTGGATTTTGAGCCTGATGGAGCCGCGTTGGCAGCTGGAAAGGTAGATTTCTTCTGCCCTTCCCATTCCGTCCTGGGCTCTTTCCGAAGTAGTTTTATCATCTTCTCTGTCTTATTAGATATGTGCGTACTCCACGGAGGCTGCGGTGAGTCCGTTTCATTTCTCAGGGCAGCGGGTTCGGCTGTCTGCTCCTAGAAGGCTTCAGCTTTTGTCTGTATAAAATTAGTGGTTGCAACTTGATTGTTCACCAACACACTTTTGGACAGCTCGATCTCTCTAGCCTTGTACTGCTTCTCGACCCAGTCTTTGAAGATATAGTAATCCTCGATCGCATGGCTCACTACTCGGTGGTACGGACAATACAGGGGATTGTCGGTCATTTTTGCTTCTTGAGGTCTTTTCAACACTGGCAATTGTAGATCGTTGTTCAAGGCATCTTTAAATATCTTCCGGACCTTATCCCTTCTGAAAGAGTAAACCTTGTTCTTTTTCTCCTCTAGGGAAGGCCCTTCTCCTCTCAGCACTAGCTTTCGAGACCGGTTAGTTTTGGATTCGCCCGCCCTTCGCTTTTCTTCATTGTCGGGCACATTGAAGGCATTAGTACTGCTGGAACTCCCGCTTCTACGGTTGTCGTCCCGCTTGCTTTTCCAAGTCTTGTCTCTTTGAGAATCCGGGGTAGACTCTTGCTTCGAGCGTTCCAGCATTTTGACTTTCTTGGTTAGCTCTTGTAACGTCTTAAGGCCTGCTGTATACAAGAATGGGACTATCCAATTGCTGAGGTTCCCAATGAGAAGGCTGACGGACTGGTCCTGCTCCAGCGGCGGTTCGCACTTGACTGTGAGATTACGCCATCTGGCAATAAAGTCGGTGTTGCTTTCATTCTTCCCCGGCTTGGTCCTCACAAGGTCAGTAATGGAGATTTTATCACTGACACTCATGAACCTTTGTCGAAACAGAGACTCCATTTGGGCATAGGTAATAACGGACCCGTCTGGTATACTTGCGTACCAGTCGAAGGCGACACCGGTCAGGCTGTTGACAAACTGACGAAGAAGGAGCGCATCATTGCCCCTTGTATTTCTACACGATACTTTAAAGTGGGCGGCGTGCTGATTGGCATTTCCTATTCCATCAAATCTTCCGATCTTAGGAATGACGTAGCCGCTCAGGAACTCGATCAGATCGTACTGTGCGGGATATGGCTGCCCGCTACTGCCAATTTCTTTCTAAGCTTCAGCTTCGGCCACCAATATTTTAACCTTGCTGGTGACCAAATCCATTATCCGATATTGTGTGAGCGGGATGGTGTTATTGGGGCCAAGGCGTCCCCAGAAGCGAAATGCGGCCGGCTTTCGTATGGCTCGACAAATCTTGGACCCAAAGGGACAGGCATCGGCCGCTTTGGATTGTCATCATCCGTCTCATGAGTAGCTACTTGTGCTTGATTGGGAGGCGCTTGAGCAATTTGAGCCGTAAGCTGCATCACAACGTTCGTTAGGTCGTCAATTTTTGAATAGAGCTTGGCCATCTCTTTATCTTTGCTCTTGAGCTGTTTCCGAAGCTCTTGAAGCAGCTCTTGCTCCGCGGTCCTGGGGCCGAAAGTCGGCTCTTCCTCCCTGTCCGAGCTTGACTCTTCCTGGACCGAAGGGTCTTTCTTCCTATCGTCCTTATCGAGAGGGTTTTCATCATCCGGCGGGGGCGGCTGTTCTTGGGAAGCGGCAACCATATTCAAGCCAGATTGGGCTTGGGATGTTGTAGCCCCATCCTTGCTTTTGCTGCGAAGGTTGTCGCTGGGGCGCCCGCCCGCCATATAGACCGTATAGATAATATATCCAACCAACTTTTTATTATCGGCGGCTGGCCTGACCAGGTTCCTAAATGGTGCTGGTGCTTCTTTTCTGGGTTTGCCCCGCTGCTTTCGTGCGGCACAGAGTGCCTGATAGACTCTTGAAGAGACAGTGTCATACTTTTTCTGTTGGGGCCGGGACACGTCTCTTTGTAGCAACGTTCGGACCGCTGTCTTCTTGATTCTTCCGGTCATGGCATTTTTCTGAATCCACTTCAGAGGTTCGAAGGAATTGCCGGTTTTTACGGCCAATTCAGTCGTCGTCGTAGGATGACTCTGCTCTTGGAATCTCACACGACTCCACTTGGCCGAAGTCCTGGCCCACTTGTTGGCTCAATAACTGAGCCGCTTTTGCCTTAACTTTTCTGATTTGAGCGCTTGGCAGGTTACGGCTCTTCGGGAAGCCACCGTAGACCAAGCGATGGAGGGCATTGGAGATACGCCTGATTGTGTATTTGTTGGAGTCATCGCCTGGGCTCGTCCCCAACGTTTGATTTTTCCCTTTGTACCGAAGGTCTTGCTCCCAGCTGGAGAACCAGAGAGTCGTTCAGACACCGTCTTAAGTTTCTGTTGTGGCGCCTTGGCAATCATGACATTCGGCCTCTTACCCTTTGAGACCGGCTTGGCCACTTGTTTTGCCGGGATTTCTGCCAGATGAGCACTTCCGGCAGGGCAGATGATGACAGAGCGAAACTGGCGGGGCAGTTCCTCCCACTGTCGACTGAGGCTTGCGGGGAGAACCACACGAGCATTGACCTTGACCACGTACGGGATCAGGGTCGCGTTGGAAGCTGAATTCGTCTTCGGAGACATTGTCATTGAAAGTTGATTGCTCCACGAAAAGAAAACATCATTTCAGTATAGGCAATCGATATGTACATTGATTGAGTTTGCGTGAACGTTTAACCCGAAATATGGGAGGAGAGAAAAGTCCCACCGGACGTGCCAGAATCTGTAGGGTGTTTTTCGTCACCCCATTGGGATGGGAACACGCGCGCGCTTGTCAGGCGCATTACAGATTCCCCCTGCCTAGGGTAGACTGGGGTTTATTGATTGTGGGGATCCGAATCTCCGGCAGCCGCAGACTAAGCTGCCGTTAATTACCCCTCGCATTTGGAGCGAGAGAACCTCCGATTGACGAGTTAAACTGGTCATGCGAAATCAATGTGCGGTGTTGTGTTTTGAAAGGGTTTGGGATATATCGAGGGCCCCGCAGAGTTTTTACGGGGGTCCCGCTACCTGAATAGCGGGCTGGGGGTCAAGAAGGCTAGCAGCCCCTTGCGGGGTGCGGGGCAGCACCCTGTTAGAAATTTTTTTCTAACAGGGACAGTGTCATGGAGTATGTGTGTGTAAATTTCTAACAGGGACAGTGTCATGGAGTATGTGTGTGTGTGTGTATGTGTGTGTGTGTGTGTGTATATATATAATATATGCATGTGTGTGTGTGTGTGTGTGTGTGTATATGTATATGTATCTGTATATGTATATATATATATGTATATGTATATGTATATGTATATATATGTATATGTATATGTATATATATATGTATATGTATATAAAGGGGAAAAGGCATCCAAAAGATGTGTGGGAGAAACCGCTCGGGCGCTAGCGCTTTGAGCGCTAGCGCCTCACATGTCATGCACGTGGGCGCTCGGGCGCTAGCGCTTTGGGCGCTAGCGCTTTCAGCGCAAGAGCGCTAGCGCCCCACATGTCAGGCGCTCGGGCGCTAGCGCTTTGAGCGAAAGAGCGCTAGCGTTTTGAGCGCTAGTACCCCACGTGTCAGGCGCTCGGGCGCTAGTACTTTGAGCGCAAAAGCGCTAGTGCCCCACGTGTCAGGCACGTGGGCGCTCGGACGCTAGCGCTTTGAGCGCAAGAAGGACTTGGTCCCTTCAACAGGAGTTGTACTCCCAGAAAGGCATACTTATTATTTTGTGTGTGTGTGTGTGTGTGTGTGTGTGTATAAGGAGTTAAACTCCTAGAATATTTTGAAGCTGATGAAGGGAGGGTTTCTCCCCTTGAGCCCTGGATCTTCCCCAAAGTGGGGTTTCTAGAGAGGGCTCTCCTTCTTCTTCCTTTGTTGGCCGGATCTTGAAGATCAAGAAGTATGAGATTTTAAAAATCTCTCCTTTTTGAGATCTGATGAAAGTTCTGAGTTCCCCTCTGTAGGTTTTGTGGTGAAAAACTATTTTGTTTTTAAATGGAAGAGTAAAACTCTTGATTTAATTCAGGAGAAAGAAGAAGGTTTTAGAACCTTGAGGAAGGAGAAAAATCTCAGATCTGGATTCCTTTTTGGAGAGAGAAAAAGTTATTGGGATATTTTCATTATCCTTGCCTTTATAGGCTATACACTTTACATATAGCCCCTTGGGCTCTACAAAAATGGCATTTTGCTCATCCCATGGCTCATGTGTCATTTCTTTTTGCACATAAGCCATGGGCTTTAAAAAATTTGGCTTTATGCCCATTTCCTTACATTTATTCATAAAATAAAAATACAAGAAATACAACAAAATTATTTATTACAAAATTTTTATTTTGGCATGGGGGAGGCCGTCCGCTTCATGTTCGGGCTCGCTCTAGGCATTGGCCCACTTGACCTGGGCTTGAGCCCACCTAGCTTGGGGTTGACTTTGATTTTAACTTGGTCAGCCGGGGTGTAAATTTTTACCCCAACAAGCCCCTCCCGCGCCAAGGACCAAAGTCCTCCCAGAGGCAGTCGAGTCCTTACTCGGCTATCCCCGGCTGGTAGCATCCTACCACAACCGACAGGGATCAAAGTCCTTGCCAAGAGGCACTAGGCAGTAACCCTGCTCGGTCCCCGTCCTGAAGGATCAAAGCACTCGCAAGAGGCAACCGGGCAGCTACCCTGCTCGGTCATCTTCGGCCGGTAGCTCCCTACCCACGACGCCAGGGATCAGAGCCCTCGCAAGAGGCATCCGAGAGGCTACTCCCCTAGATCGTCCCAGGCTGGTAGTTGCTTACCCACGACCCCAGAGATCAAAAACCCTCGCAAGGGGCAACTGGGAAGCTACCCTGCTCGGTTATCTTCGGCTGGTAGCTCCCTACCCATGAAGCCAGGGATCGGACCCCTCGCAAGAGGCATCCGGGCGGCTACCCCACTCAGTCATCCCAGGCTGGTAGTTGCCTACTCACGATGCCAGATATCGAAGCCTCCATCCATCCTTGGCCCAAATAAGGCAGACAGCCCTCCGCCCACCACACGCAGGCGGTCCGAGCTGCCAACTAGGGGCATCAGGTCCATCCAAGTCTCGAGCAATCTCCCCTCGACTTCGGGGCCATGGAGACGCCTTCTCCTCAGCAGCGCTTGGATCAACTCGACGGGCGATTGCTTGGCAGATAGCCGACCTGACATCGAGGCCTAACAGCGCCAGAAGAAAAAATTTATAAGAATTCTTCATGAACAAAAGACCAAAGCGCAAATCAATGAAACCAAAGAAAGAAAAAGTTTTATTACTAAAAGGCGGTCTTTACAAAGGGTATTTTTGGCTCCCCAACTTAACAAAATTCCCGGAGGCTTACAAAGTTCCAGACACAGCAAAATAAAAAGGAGGAGGAAGACGAGGGCTCTAGGCCTCGGGGCCAGGAGCGACCTCAAGGCCCTCGACATCCACCACAAGAAGAGCTGGGTCCTCGGCGACTTCCTCGTTATTAATCTCTTGCCTCTGCCTGCTGGTGTCCGCGAGGAGGTACTGGGCCCGGAGCTTTTCATCGGCGAACCCCAGCACCTGGGCCTTAACAGCGTCGAGGGCCTCATGCCAGATGCGGGTCGTGGCGACGGCCAAGTCATCGTAGTAGTCTTTCGACTTCTTGTAGACCTCCAATGCCTTCGCGGCCGAGAGGTCGGCCGACTTCGCCCACTCAACCACCGCCCCCAGCTCCTTCCGGAGGGTTTTCACTGTCTTCTTCAGGTTGTCGGCCAGTACCTAAGCGTCCTCAAGCTTGGCCTCAGCAACTACGGCGGCCTCGCGGTGCCGGGCGAACTCCCGCTTCCCGGCCTCCACCTCACCCTCCAAGGCGACAACCCTCGCCTTCATCGCCTCCAGCTCCTGCTTGGAGCTCTCTTCCAGCGAGGCAAGCTGGCCCGCAGCTTTCATCACCTGGGCTACCACCTCGGCCTCCATGCGCAAGGAGAAAGCGACGTGCTGAAGGACCTGAAAAGCATAAGAGAGATCAAGAAGATGAGAGAGGCATCGAACCTCAAAAATAATAATAATAATGAAAGATAAGCGCTTACCTGCACGGACTCCTGGGCGATGGACGCCAGCTGAGCCCTGAAGATCCCCCTAGGGACTTTAGCCCTGGTCGATGCCTCTATCTCATGCAGCAGGCTATCCGCGACGGATAGCCCCGAAGGCACGGCGAACTGGAGACCGCCTTCCTCCACTGCGATCGGCGAAGACGGTCCCCCGACAGATCTCCTCTTGAGCAGCCTTGTGGGAGAGCCGATCTCCTCCTCCGAGGCCGGGTCCTCCAGAATCCGAGCCCGCCTCCGACCCGACGCTTTGCTGGGCCCCGGGGCGGGATCTGCCTCTGAGCGCTCGCGGGGCGCTACCACCGGGGGAGAAGGTGTCGGGGCGGGCTGTGAACGGGAAGGGCCGGCGCCCCCAACCTTCGTGACCGGCCTCGACTGGCGCATGTGAGTGAGTCCATATCCATGGGTCCTGCACAAAACTGAGTGTAAAGGAGTCAGTGACACAGGCAATATTTAAGCCAAAAAAGCAAACCTAAACTTACCGAAGAACTCAACGGGGCTGAGTCCGGCCCAACTCAGAACCCTCTCAGACAACAGCACGTCGTAGCGGGGGATAGGCTCCCACGACGCCACTCTCACCGCGACGGGGTCACTGGACTGGTTCCTCAGCAAGTGCTTCTCCCTCGACCACTCTACAGGCACGGGCCATTCCTCGCCCTCTGGAGGGGAAACGAAGAAGAACTTCTTCTTCCAGTCATGAATAGAAGAAGGCAGGGCCACAACCCCAATCCCGGCGGCGGCCCCTGGTCGCTTTCTGAAAGAGAGATAAACCCACCTCGGGTCGCCCGCTCGACCACCGGGATGATTTTTGAAGACGATGGAGGAATTAAGGAGGGAAAGGCTGAAAGGGGTCGCCTGTAACTTCAGGCGGATCAGGAACCTGAGGAGAATCCTCCATGAGTTCGGCACCAACTGACTGGGAGCTAACCCGAAGAAGTTCAACGCTCCCACGACCTCAGGAGAGAAGGGCAGGCGCATTCCACCCCAGAATGCTTCTAAATACAGGGTGATCTTCCTGCCCCGTACTTGGTCTACCCTCTCTCCCTCCTTGGCCAGATGGAGCGTATAGCATGAGGGGATGTGGAAATGAGCCCGAGCATTGGCAAGCTCGTTCTCATGCCTTATCCAACATGAGACGCCAGGGGAAGCATCTACCGCCTCCTCCCTGGGGGCTGCCCCCGCCGCACGATCCCGGGAAGAGGGGCCGACCCCTGTCCCCCGGGAGGACTCAGACTCACCTAAAGGGTTCCTAGAACCCACCTCAACGACATCTACTGACTCGAAAAGAGAAGACATCTAACTTTGGGAAGAATGATCCTCGGTAAATGAAAGTAGAAGGAAGGAGATGAGAGCCGACCAACCGAGGCCTAGAACGAGAAATATGAAGGAGTAGGGGCCCTAGAACGGGCCCCACCCCTATTTACCGTCACAAGCGACCTCATCCAACGGTGCCCTTCATCTCCCGCCAAGACGCCTCCTCACGTCCAATGGCTCCGATTGCTCCACTTGTCGTCGCCGCACTGGACCGCGCCCTTTCAGACGTCGCAGGTTTACACACGTCGCGTCAGCCAACCGACGCTTGACACGTGGGCCATCACTTAAAAGCGACACGAACCGGCGCACCCTTCTTAAATGCGAAGATCCCCCCCGATTCGCTAGCGGAAAAGACAGCTGATGGCCCTGGGATGCGTCCTGACAAAACCTTAGGAGGGAGCTCACCCCGGGAGGCCCGGCAGTCCACTCCTGACCCGACCCTCTAACCGGTCGGGACAGGAGTGGGGGGCTAATGATGATGCTCAATATTAGGGACCCCTAAGATCAGGACATATGGCGGATAGCACGTCCCAGAACTCAGAAGGAAGGGCCCACAGAGGCCGACCAGGCCACCCATGTAGCCGACCTGCCGGCACAAGCCAGCCCTCCTTGGGGCTCCTTGCAAATTGGCTTCCTCGGCCCCTCAGCTCTCCCTGAGCTTCCACAAGACCAAGTATCCCCGTCCTTCTCGCTCGTCCACGAGCCTCCCGACCGAGGCCGTCTTCCTCGGTCCTCTGCCTAGCTCCTTCGCTCACAGGCGTAACCGCCGCTCCGCGAATCTCGCCATGCGCGGATTCTCCACCCGCAATGTCCCACGTTCCACGCCTCCACGATCCCCATTAATGGGCGATCCGCTCTCTACACGGGCGTGACATCGAGAGCGTAACTGCCGGCGAGATTCTCGTGACTGCTGCTGCGTGCCTCCACCACTATATAAACTCCCATCACAGAGGGTCAAGTAAGCCATTTTTGACTCCACTTAGCCGTTACGCTGCTCGGATCCAGTACTAACTTGATCGTCGGAGGGTCCTCGGTGGTATCCAACCATCCCGGGACTTCTTTGCAGGTACTTGGCGCCAACTCCTCCAATCATCGAATTTCCTCAACACCCATTGAGACCCACACACAACAGGGAATCCCCTCCAGAATCTACCAGGAGATCGACGGAAGACAACATATGAGGGAGATCTGAAAAGGACCTACATCAACTAGGTTTTGCAATCCTTAAGTAGAGGATTGCAGCTGGCTGGCAACGCCCGTCTCGTGGCGTGACATAACCAAAAATATAATTGAATTTTGTGGCTGGGCAATGATTTTTTGAACCACCCTTAGATAGGTAGCCTATCACCGACTTAACGCTTATAAAATTTTTAAACTTGCATTGACTTGATTATAAGCAAATTTTAATTGAGTTTTGTGCATGGGCATCAATCAAGGGTCTACAACTCGTATAAGGTTTAGGGTTTTTAGGGTATAATAAAATTTAAATTATTAAAATAATTTTTTTTAATTTATCAAAATAGGACGGGTTTGAATCTGGCCCCACTTTCGAATTTAGAGGGCGGGAGGAGAAGGCGGGTTCCTAGAACCCGCCCTCTATAGGAAAGGGCAGGGGGCGGGTTCCCTGAACCCGCCCTCTCCTTTTCCAGAACCCGCCCTCTCCTTTATAAAGGAAGGAGAGGGCGGGTTCTGAGACCCGCCCCTTTTTTAATTAAAATAAATTAAAAACAGAAATTAACTAAATATCGACTAAAAAATTAAATAATAATATTAGTGTTGCTTTGGTTCCGGAAAATTGTTATTACAGTTCATATAGAATTAATATAAATATGAATCTTGTATACACTCTAATACCAAAATGAATAAGTCAAATTTAAAATGCAAAAAAAAAAAATCATATTTGTTTGTAAAAGGTAAATTGTACAAGTTTCTTTACAAGCGCTATCCGACACCTGTCCCATATTTAGGATTTACGGAACAACAGCCTGCCCAAGACGATACTGAAGACGAAGCATAAGCCGAAGCAGAAGAGCAGCCGCCGCCGCCGCCGCCATATACCTAAGAAACGGGAGGTTCGTCTAGTCATCCCAAGAGGCATAGAGTTATGTCAAACCTCCTCAGATTGGGAAAGAGAAAGGGAAAGCAGTAATTGTATACTTTTACAAATATATGATTTTTTCATATTATAAATTTGACGGATTTATGTATACAAGATTCATATTTAAACAACACTAATATTATTGTTTATTTTTTTATTCGATATTTAATCATTTGTTTTTAATTTTTTATTATTTTTTTTAAATGGGGGGCGGGTTCCCAGAACCCACCCTCTCCTTTATAAAGGAGAGGGCGGGTTGGGAACCCGCCCTCTGCCCTATCCTAGGACGGGTTCCTAGAACACGCCCTCTTATTTTGAGGGTGGGGCCGGATTCCAAACCGTCCTATTTTGAAAATTAAAAATAATAATTTTATTTCAATAATTTTAATTTAATTATATCCTATTTCAAAAAAAAAAACCTTATATTTATCATTATGTTAATTCAGATATAATCGAAAACCAATTAGCTATTAATTTATGTTTTGTTCAAAGAATGAGACGTTTATAACATTTTTGGGTCTACTGCCTCAAATAAAACTAACTCTTGCTAAAGTTTATTTCCTAGGTTAATGATCTAAATATCTAATCTAAACATGCTACACTCATGTTTCTTCCTCCCGTGGTTGTAACGCTTAGAAAATTCGTATAGCTTAATTTCATATTAATTAGCAAAAATACGTGTTTTTCATAAAAGCCTAGTTAATAAATATTTTCCATATAAACATGAATATATCTTTTTGATGATGTGAATATGTATATAATTGTGTTTTATTAGTTAGCATTTAATTTATTGTTCATTTAATTATCTATTTTACTTATTTATTAATTACTAAACTATTTCCTTAAAATATGCACGCACACATCTTGTTTAACCCTAGATTAATACTTGTTTTAACAACCATGACAATTTAATTCAAAAAAATGTAACATGCACTTCTTTCTTTCCTCTCATATGTTCTAGACTTTTTTTTTGATAAATGGAAAATAAATGGAAAATTGGGGTATGGGAGGCAATTAATGCTAGCATGGCGCTCTCTCTCTCTCACACACGCACTCTCTAGAATTCTCTTCCTCTCTCTTTGGGCTGCCTCTCTCCTCTCACTTTCTCTCTTTCTTGCAAATAAAATCTTAAGCTCTCTACCTCACCTCAAACTCCTCTAAGCTTAACACAAATCCCTCCAAAAGTCATCTTAAAAATCTTATTTTTCTAAATTAAGCAAGGGTTTTTGAAGCAAGTCTTCTTTTGGATGGCAAGCTTTCTCTTATAGGATCTCTCTACGCTAAATCTTGAGGTAAAGCCAAACTTAAGTATTCTTTTGCTAAACTTTTGTTTTATTAAGCTTAATTTGGTGTTTAAGTGGTAATTAATGAAAATTTGAGATTTAAGGTGAAGATTAGGTTAGGTTAGGGTTTTATGGCTTAATTAGGGTAATTAAGAGTGCTTAGTGCCTAATCAACCTATTAATCCAGTAAGTTTACGCTAAAATACCTCAATGTCACTAATTTGTGTTTTAAAACGGTTTTTAATCAAGTTTTAGGATATTATGAATCTGCTATTACCGTGGAGGTTTTTAAAACAAACAAACATATACAGTAGACTATACATTGTGTTAAGAGTATAGTGTAGAAACCTGGACCCTTTTCAACCGATTTGACCCGATGACAACCCCCTCGTGGCCGGCCCAATTTTGGAGATAAACGTTGAAATTTTGCAGGTAGTTGTCTGTAGGTATTATATGAGATTTGGTCTTGCTTATTTTTCTTATTTCTGCTCCAGATAAAATCTGGGACCTATTATCTATATTTTTAGTGCTGAGTCTGCGCGATACAAGCGATTTGAACCATGGTCTGGTGTATTTGTGAGACAGACAGATCGTGTAGGAATTGAGAGATGTTACGCGGGTCTTGTGCACCAAGTGTGCACGTACTCTAACTCGTGGCGTTAATTCTTATGTATCGTTCTATCTTCGTATTTTATTGAATGTTTAGCTTTCAATATTGATATTTATATGTTTCTAGGATCGATTGCAGAGACGTCGGACGCAGCAAGTAAAAAAGATGGCTGTGCTTGGATTAGATTAGCCGAGGCGTCCTGGTGAGTAGATGTATACATCTATGGGGGGATCATCTGGATGGCGCGAGGCGCCCGATGGTTTAGTGCGTAGTTTCCTAATTAGCCATCTTATCGCATCGTATTGTTATATGTGTTAGTTATATGTATACCCTAGAGGCCATTACTGTACATGGGATGTATATTGTAGCGGATGCTTGGACATATATAGGGAGGACTTTCTTGCTCGACATGATAGTATGCTATCTGGTTGCTCTTTATCTTAATATGTGGACTTATATTGGCTTACTATCTTGCTCTCACATGTTGATAAAGCACTTAGGATATGTACTTGACTACTAGGATTATGATGCAGATCATACTAGTGGGGCCAGTGTAGTCAAAGAGTATATCCCATAACTGTTCCTAGTCGAGAGAGTATCGAGACAGGGCATCGATACTCCAGAGTAGACTAGCGTATACGCTTCTCGACCCATATGATGGGCGATGGATGATCCCATATCCATTGGTGTTTGACATCAGAGATGGTATACGGGTGCTCAGTAGAGACTGGGTACACTGAACGGACTCGCCGAGAACTCCAAGATGGTATTATACCTTACATCAGATGGCAGTTCTCCGATAACACTGGTACAGCTTAGTCTGTAGACCCGAGATCGTCATAGAGACTTGTGTGATTCCCACCGTGCTTTAATTTCCACCTTACCATGTTCAAGAGAACGTGCAAGACGGTGGATTTTGGGTACAGTCCCGAGTCACATGGAGGCAATGAGCGATAGGAGGGGTTTCGTCTCTTCCTGTATAGGGAGTTGATATTGCGCTATGCTCGATTGGCCATAACAGAAAATCCCTGGTCAGGATTGTTGAGATCTACTGGTAAGTGTTATCAGTAGTTTCTCGAACCGTTATGGACCTTGCATCGGCATGACTTATCAGGCTATTGGGGGTCTGACGTTACACCACCTCCATGCTGTGATATGTGACATATCAAACGAAAAGACCGGACTGTACGGTAGTGTTACTGATTGGATTCACGGGAGTGTGTACAGGCTTGCTTGTTGATCTTCTGCTCGCTCAATACCCGTGTGGCTGTTACGTTTAGCTGACCGCTTGCAGCCTATGGGTGTTTGATATGATCATCACCTATTGCCGGTGTATTGATGAGTCTTTAGAGTCCTACACAGAGGTTTCCTGTCTCAGGCAAATCGGAGTAGGAGCATATATGTGTTATGTGCGGGATCGAGATTGATGCGCGTATGTGATACCGTATTCAATTCTCGCGATATGTGATATCGGCTGGTTATATGTGATATAGCCGGCTTATCGGATCAAGTGTTGATTTGATATATATATATATATATATATATATATATATATATATATATATATATTATGCTCACTTAAGTATTTATTATTCTCACTCATGATACATTTAACATATATGTGATATGTTTATTATATTGTTTTCTATTGTTACATAAATATATTATATATATGATATATAATATTATGACATGTTTGGTTACACATGCAACATGTATGTATGAGACTCATACCATATTAGGGTTTATGTTAGGGTTTCATTTATCATTAATTAATCACAAATTAGTGGACTTAATTAAAGCTAGAAGCTTGGAGAAGCTTTTGGATAAGCTTTGAGTTAGTCCACTCTTTTGTTTCTACTTAAGATATTTTGTGACCTAACCATTAATCCTTGACCATGGTTAACTCTCTACATGAGTTAGGGTTTGTGATATTCTTACACACACACACCCCATGGTTGCATATATATATATATATATATATATATATATATATATATATATATATATATATATATATATATATATATATATATATATATATATATATCCAAATGAGAAGAGATATTTTCGTCACTTAATCATTATTTTCTTTATCTTCTTCTTGCTCATGAGTTAAGCTCACTAGCTATTGATCAAGTGATGATATATTGTGAGAAATGAAATTCTAAAAAGAGAAATATTCCTATTTCATCATCCTCTTCTATACTAACCATATAGATTAGTGTGTTACCTTCACTAATACCTCATCAGTGAAGTGAAAGCTTGGGTTTGTGATTCCTCAAGGTAGATCATCTTGGATTAGTGAAGACTTCAAGCTAGCTTGTTTCATTCATCTCATGGAACCTTTATAGAGTCCGGGAGCTTGATGATCGCAGCGAAGGGACTTCAACTCGGAGCTTATGAAGCGAAGGAACAGACTACAAAGGTTGTAATCCCAAACTCTTAGATGTTAAGTTGTTAACATATAAATTTGTTTGATTCTCTAGTTAAAGATCTAGGGTTAGGGTTATCTAGAATGGCAAAAAATTTAAACTTGGCATAGATGATGCCTCCTAAAATCTTGCCGCAGTTGTAAGTAACCCAACAGTGGTATCAGAGACTAGCTAGAGAATTAGACGGATAAGTGTAGGATTACGAAACCGAAACAACTCCGAAACACCCGATATCAAACCCATGTTTCTTTCGAATTTTAAATGAGCTCTAAAAATTTTTCAAACATGTGCAGAAGATTGTATGAGATACATTATGAACATGGCCCAAACCCTACCCCCTGCTCGGATTTTGGCCAAGCACATGGCCAAGAAATCCAAGCTGGCCAGCCCCCCAGTGTATTTTGGGCTCCTGGTTTGGGTCATGTTTAATTCTCTTGGGTTTGGTATTTTTGGCGTTGTTTATTTTTGCTAAATTTGCATGAGATGTTTATTTACTCAAAAGGTAATTGGGAGTGTTTCGTATTCGCAATTCTAGCTTGGTTTCATGATTGTTTAGACGGTGTTAAAAAGTTCAAATAGATATCAATAACACACTTTTTCCCCTGCCGGAAAATTTCCAAGTGTTGGATTTTTGCTTAGTTAAAGAACATTCAAATATCGTACAAGTAACGCGGTGGACCCTCTAGAAGAACCAAAACCTTAACTCGATAATGTGACCGTCAGAACCATCTCTAAACTCTAGGGTTTGTGGCAGTTCGGCGTTGCCACATGTGAGGCGTTGGTTTGACCTTTCTACGGCTGGCCCATTGGTACTGTGGCATGTGATGGATGCTTTTAAACTAAGTTCAAGTGTTGAGCAAATAGGGAAATTTTGAGTGTTTGTTGATTCGATCGGAATGTTTAATATCGTCTAACTTTTTCTGTAATGTGATACAATATTTGGAATCCACATGTTGTTATGAGATAACTAGTTTGAATGTTATAAATCTAGCAGTTTAATCTCATTCGATCAGGATGTCCGACTAGATATTGAAAAGTGTTTTCGAGATCGAGACTAAAATGCAGGGTTTATAATTGTTAGGCATGCGATATCTAAAGAATTCGTTTGATTAGGCATGTAATGTCTAAGGAGGTTGCGGATTCGAACTGTTGTAATTTTACACTTTCTTTTCTGCGACCGTAAGTGTAATATGTGGTGTATCACCGGTTTCGGTGCTATATGTCAACGACAATTGGGATACTCATATTTACTTACGTTGATGACATGTGATGTTATGTGTTGCTGTGATATGTTATATTGGATCGTCGTGTTCTGAATAGCCGGGGGTTTTATGTGAGATAAGAGTTTTTATTTTCATTCATGTAAAATTAAATGTATGCAATATTCTTTTATTGGGGCACTTCCGGGTTGAGGATGATATTACCATTGTATATTATTTACTTTTCCGCATTAGGATAAACCCAAGGCGGGGAGCACAAGTAACCGGGTTCTAGGGTCCAGAGGGAGACCATTTCGAAGAGTCGAGATCGGGTCTCCTAACTCTAGAATTGGTAGGGTTGCTTGCCGCTCTCGTAGGGGTCTAGGGGTGTGGGATTAGCTATTCATCACGACCGTAGAATCCGTGTTTTATACAGGCTTAAAATAAAACACGGAAATCCTAGTATATCCAATATTTCATATATGTTCTTCTGCTGCAATGTTCTGTGATGAGATCATATTACTGCCTGAGACGAATGCTTATATTATATATATGTGATATATATTATATATTGTTGATTTCGTTTCAAATGTGATGCTTGTGAAGCATAATTAAATGGGACTTCATTGATGAGACTAATGAAATAAAAGAAACCTAAAAGATGTTGTAGAAACTTGTTTTAAAACTGGTAGCTCTAGTTCTTGCTTTGCCTAGCGGTATTCCTTGCAGAATATCCAGCACCTTATTCGATAAGGAAAGAGCCGAGATCCCTTCACCGGAAGTGGTCTCTTTAGCGAAACTAGTAGATGCTACCACTCGGTTTGTCTTCTGATTGCTTCTATAGTTTTTTGCTTTGCATAGTGGTATTTGTGAAATATCCTGCACCTTATTCAATAAAGAAAGAGCCGATGATCCCTTCACCGAGAGTGACCTCTTTAGCAAAACTAGTAAAAACCTAAAAAACACTCCATTTAAAATCACTCGATTCTACAACGATATTAAGTTCATTACGTAAAGGGTTTTCTTAAAAATCTGTCGTAGCCCTCCGTCATTTTAGGAAGTAGAGTACTTAGTATCCGTGCTGCGTATGTCGACTATAGTTGAGTCGTATTGTACGGTAGCTAAGTGATGTCTTCCTATACAACATATGATGCGATTAATTAGGACAATCATGTGATTATGTCAACCATAGTTGAGGATCATATGGGTGGGTCTAATTAATCATGAAATGACGGGTATAACTTAACTAGTGCTTATGATATGTTGACCATAGTTAAGGTCATAAGTACTAGGGGTAAAAACAATTATCAGGAGTGTCAAGTGTTGAAACTTGTAATGAGATTACATACCTTCTATGAGATAGTTGGATCCCGATACCCACTGTGAGTAAGAGTTACTCCTGGGAGAGTTTTACACATTACAATTAGCTGATCAAGTAGGTGTCTAGAAAGGTGTCAACGGGGTTACGCCCCTGTTTTGTTCTAATTAGGTCCGTGCGAAAGCACGGGGAACCTCCCTCAAAGTACCGGCACTGGCCTGGCTGAAAGATTGGCGAACTTGTAGGGTGAAATTAATCCCGGCTAGTCTTTCCTTTTAGGGTTTGAAGGAAAATTTGATAATAATAATGGGAGCCATCCTGATTAGATATATTAATAACCAATCTAATCTTGCAAGAGCATACGCTGAGTGTTTTCTTCTCTCTCTTCAGGTAGCGACCGTGTCACGCCTTAATCAAGATAATAATATGGATGTATTGACCGAACCCGCTTGTTGTACTAAGCTAGGGAACGTTGGTCCCGCTCTAACTTATAATTGTTATAAGACCGAGCAGGAAATAGGGAATTACCAGAATTCCCGTACCGCCCAAACGAAGAAAGTACATGATGATGCATCTTCTTAGGGTGTGTTCATTACAGAGAACTGTTTCTCAGTATCCTTTACGTCCTGGGTATGAGATAACGGATTAGGATCCCGCATATGTAATCTGTTACATCGGCTATAGAAAGGTAGAGAACTGAGAACGGATGATAAGTTTCAAGAGTTCGAAACGGTGCACGTGTTGCAGCCAAATACGTTGGCAATTATCACCCTGTATTACCAAAATACATTAATTCTGAACGAATGTTATTAGATACCAAACCTGATATACAACATCATATCAGTCTCTTCATTTAGTAAAGAAGGATATAATTTTGTATTGTTGGATAATGTTTTGAACATTTCCTATATCAAGAGTTGATCGGTTCAGGCACGTTATCTAAAAGCATATACGTTCTAAATCAAACCCCAGTTCTTAACGTACAGAACACACACAAGAGGAAGAGTTTAGAAATGAACGAATCCTTCTTGAGGCATTGTAGATTAGGTCATATCAATGAGACCTGACTAGCCAAGTTACATTTAGATGCATATTTAAATCTGTTTGAATTTACATCTTGTGAAACTTACCAGTCATGTCACAAAGAAAAGATGACCATAGCTCTGTTTATTGGAAACAGAGAAAGAGTTAGTGAACTCTTGGGATTGATACATGATGATGTATGTAAGTCCCTTTTCTATACATGCCAGGATCGGTTCTTTTTACTTCATTACATTCACTGATGATCTCTCAAGATTCAGGCATATGTTCCTGTTGAAACACAAGTCTGAACCTTTTGAGATATTCAAAGAATATAAGTTAACTAGAGAACCAAAACGGGTATAAGTATTGTATCCTTTGATGTGATCAAGGAGGAGAATACGTGAGCACGGAGATCCTGGACTAAGGAGAATGAGATTCTCTATCAGCATTACTCCTCCGGATACACCACAGTACGTCGGTGTATCGGGACGAAGCATTCGCACCCTATGAGATATGGTGTGCTCTATGATGAGTACTACTGAGTTTCCTATTTCCTTTTGGGGGTTATGCACTTGAGAAGCTGCATACCTATTGAATTAAGTTCCAACTAAATCAGATGCCTACCACTCCATATGAGATATGGTATGGGAAGAGTTCATCTCTTAAGTAAATTAAGATTTGGGGTTGTCCGGCTTATGTCAAAAGCAAAATCTGGACAAGCTCGAGGCAAGGTCAGTTCTGTGGAAGTTTGTTGGATATCCCAACCATTCGAAAGGGAATATCTTCTACCACACCGAGGAATAAAAGATGTTTTGTTTCTCAGCATGCCACTTTTTTTAGAAAAGGATTTTCTTATGAAGAAATTAATGGTCATGATGTAGAACTGGAAGGAGTTCCAGTTATACAAAATGCAGCTGATGATTTGGTAGAAACGAAGGATTCAATAGTTCCCGACGAACCTCAGCCTCTCCGATGATCTGGTAGGGTTCCTCATCCACTTGAGAGATACTTCGGTTTCTCTATGACAGTGGGAGCGAGGATTGCATCCTGAGATGGTGACCTAACTAGTTTCAAGCAGGCTATCAAGAGTGGGGACTCTGTAAGAATGGCTGGATGCTAAGTGATCTGAGATGGAATCTATATACACCAACAAAGTATGGACTTTGATTGCTTTATCTGAAGGGTTAAATCCCCATCAGGAGCAAGTATATCTTGAGAAGATTACTAGATGTACATGGAAAAGTTGAGACTTTCAAAACTAAGGCTTATTGCAGAAGGTTTTCATCATCGACCAGGTGTGGATAATGATGAAACCTTTTCTAGTGCCTTTGCTTAAGTCCCTCCGAATCCTACCTGCCACTGCTACATACCATAACTATGATATCTGGCGATTGGGTGTCATGACTGCTTTTCTAAATAATAATTTAGAAAATAGCGTCTATAAGTACACAGCCAGTGGGCTTAGTAGAAAGTGGGAGCATCGGAAACATATGCAAGTTGCTTTACGGGCTAAAGCAGGCATCGCGGAGTTGGATCATCTGTTTTGTTGTGGTAGCCAAAGAGTTTGACTTCATCAAAATGGTAGATGAACCTTATATAAACAAAACGGTAGTAGGGAGTATGGTGGTGATCCTCGTATTGTACGTGGATGACATACTCTTGATAGGAATGGTGTTTCCTATGCTACGCTCGGTCAATCTCCTCTTATCACAAGGATTCTCCATATAAGATCAAGGTGATACCTCCTAAATCCTGGGTTTTGGATCTATGAGATAGATCTAAATGGATATTAAGGATTCTCACTAGGTGTAGTGAGAAGGTATCAATCGATCCTGGGGAGAATCACTGGAAAGGTTCCAGGGTGATAAGAACAACTGAATGTCAGTCACAGGCATTGTCTTTGCGCTCAGTGGAGGGACGGTATGTTGGAAGAGTTCCAAACTAGATACCGTGACTTACTAGACGATAAAGGCTGGATACATCACTACTAAGGATGCTACCAAAGAAATAGTCTGGATATACACTTGTTCATGAGATGAACTTCGTTCCTACCATTGTGTGACAATGGAGTTGTGGCTTAGGCCTAGGAACACCCGTCCCATCAGAGATCCAGACATTTTCTGAGGCAAGTATCACCTGACCAGGGAGATGTTTGATCTCCGGGGATCGAGGTTAGGAGAGTAGACACGGAGGTTAACATGGCGGATCCACTCACCAAGGACTGCTTCCCTAAATACTATTTGAGAGATTTTGGGTTGGTTGAGTATGAGATACTACAACCACTGCTGATTGTTGGGTATGAGATACTACAACAGATGGCCCTAGTGCAAGTGGGATATTGTTAGTTATAAGTATGCCCTAGAGGCCATTACTGTATATGGGATGTATATTGTAGCGGATGCTTGGACATATATAGGGAGGAATTTCTTGCTCGACATGATAGTATACTATCTGGTTGCTCTTTATCTTAACATGTGGACTTGTATTGGTTTACTGTCTTGCTCTCACATGTTGATAAAACCCTTAGGATATGTACTTGACTACTAGGACTATGATGCAGATCATACTAGTGGGGCTAGTGTAGTCAATGAGTACATCCTATAACTGTTCCTAGTCGAGGGAGTATCGAGACAAAGCATCGATACTCCATAGTAGACTAGCGTATACGCTTCTCGACCCATATGATGGGCGATGGATGATCCTATATCCATTGGTGTTTGACATCAGAGATGGTATACGGGTGCTCAGTGGAGACTGGATACACTGAACAGACTCACCGAGAACTCCGAGATAGTATTATACCTCACGTCAGATGGCAGTTCTCTGGTGACACTGGTATAAGTTAGTCTGTAGACCTGAGATCGTCATAGAGTCTTGTGTGATTCCCACTGTGCTTTGATTTCCACCTTACCACGTTCAAGAGAACGTGCAAAACGGTGGCTTTTGGGTATAGTCCCGAGTCATATGGAGGCAATGAGTGATAGGAGGGGTTTCGTCTCACCCGGTATAGGGAGTTGATGTTGCGCTATGCTCGATTGACCATAACAGGAAATCCCTGGTCAGGGTTGCTGAGATCGACTGATAAGTGTTATCAGTAGTTTCTCAAACCGTTATGGACCTTGCATCAGCATGACTTATCAGGCTATTGGGGTCTGATGTTACACCACCCCCAGGCTGTGATATGCGACATATCAGACAAAGAGACTGGACTGTACGGTTGTGTTACTGATTGGATTCACAGGAGTGTGTACAGGCTTGCTTGTTGGTCTTCTGCTCGCTCAATACCCGGGTGGCTGTTACGTTTAGCTGACCGCTTGCAGCCTGTGGGTGTTTGATATGATCACCACCTACTGCCGGCGTATTGGAGAGTCTTTAGAGTCCTAAACAGAGGTTTCCTGGCTCAGGCAAAATGGAGTAGGAGCACATATGTGTTATGTGCGGGATCGAGATTGATGCGCGTATGTGATACCGTATTCAATTCTCGTGACATGTGATATCGGCCGGTTATATGTGATATAGCCGGCTTATCAAATCAAGTGTTGATTCAATAGAATGATATATATATATATATATATATATATATATATATATATATTATATGCTCACTTAAGTATTTATTATTCTCACTCATGATACATTTAACATATATGTGATATATGTTTATTGTATTGTTTTCTATTGTTACATAAATATATTATATATATGATATATAATATTATGACATGTTTGGTTATACATGCAACATGTATGTATGAGACTCATACTATATTAGGGTTTATGTTAGGGTTTCATTTATCATTAAATAATCACAAATTAGTGGACTTGATTAAAGCTAGAAGCTTGGAGAAGCTTTTGGATTAGCTTTGACTTAGTCCACTCTTTTATTTCTACTTAAGATATTTTGTGACCTAACCATTAACCTTTGACCATGGTTAACTCTCTACATGGGTTAGGGTTTGTGATATTCTCACCCCCATGGTTACATATATATATCCAAATGAGAAGAGATATTTTCACCACTTAATCATTATTTTCTTCATCTTCTTCTTGCTCATGAGTTGAGCTCACTAGCTATTGATCAAGTGATGATATATTGTGAGAAATGAAATTCTAAAGAGAGCAATATTCCTACTTCATCATCCTCTTCTATACTAGCCATATAGATTAGTATGTTACCTTCACTAATACCTTATTTGTGAAGTGAAAACTTGGGTTTGTGATTCCTCAAGGTAGATCATCTGGGATTAGTGAAGACTTCAAGCTAGCTTGTTTCATTCACCTCATGGAGCCTCTATAGAGTCCGGGAACTTGATGATTGCAGCGAATGGACTTCAACTCGGAGCTTATGAAGCAAAGGAACGAACTACAAAGGTTGTAATCCCAAACTCTTAGATGTTAAGTTGTTAACATATAGTTTTGTTTGATTCTCTAGTTAAAGATCTAGGGTTATGGTTATCTAGAATGGCAAAAAATTTAAAATTGGCATGGATGATTCCTCCTGAAACCTTGCTGCCATTATAGGTAACCCAACAATATGTGTAAATATATATATATATATATATATCTGTGTGTGTGTGTGTGTGTGTGTGTGTGTGATATCATCTTGTAGGACACCAGCACCATTACCGATGATATGCATGTTTCACGTACACTTGCTTGCCGGCTCACACACATCATCATCGGCAATTGCCATGTCGCGCACACTTTAGAAAACATTACTTTATTGATATAACTTGATAGCTAGTAGTTTCGACATATTGTTAGTATGTTTGCTCTCATATGCTAGTTTAGTCATTGCGTTCCTTACTTAGATACTTCACGCATTCGTATATTCATTCTGTTATGCAATATTATGGGGCTTTATGCCGGTATTCACTGCTTCTTGTCTCTTGATTTCTGGGATTTCGGATTTTCTATGAGATTTCTAGATTTGGGAGAAAACCGCAGGACTTTTATAAACTCATTATCTTTTAAAAATGCAAGTTGTGGTTTTCTCGTGATGCATGTGTCGTCCACCATGAGTTTTTCTGATTGCTGTTGAATTTCGAGACCCGATTCGAGGAGTGGAGAAACCGTTTTGGGTATATGGTGGGCCCGGTATGGTACCCCGGGGCGAGATAGAGATTTCGTGGGGATGACGATGAGCATGGCAGGGGCACGGACTGCCTGTCGGTGATGTTTGACGCGGCGGATATCCGGAGGATACCGACCGTAGATCGTGAGATTTGATGATATGGGCCGATCCGGACTGCCAGAGCCCGAGATATTGAGATTTTGAGATTTTGAGACAGAGAGATATTGAGATATTGAAATCTTGAGATATTGAGATATTGAGACATTGAGATACACATATTGTGTCGATACTTGACATGGATTTCTGCGATTTCATTGATGTTACTTCAGTTATTTCATAGGAGTTTTTCTAAGATAAAAAGTAAGATTTTCTCCTATTAAACATACTCAAGTTTCCTGTTGATTATGCATTCATATTGCATACATACTAATGCATCACATCATATCTGTTAGTTATATATATGCCCTAGAGGCCATTGTTGTACATATAATGTATAATATAGTGGATGCTTAGATATATAGAGAGAGGACTTTCTTGCTCGACATAATAGTATACTATTTGGTTTCACTTTGTCTTAACATGTTGACTTGTATTAGTTTACTTTCTTGCTCTCATATGTTGATAAAACCCTTAGGATATGTACTCGACTACTGGAACTATGATGAGATCATACTAGTGGGGCCAGAGTAGTCAATGAGTACATCCTATAATTGTTCCTAATCGAGGGTGTATCGAGACAGGGCATCGATACACCAGAGTAGACTAGCGTATACGCATCTTGACCCACATAATGGGCGATGGATGATCCCATATCCATCGGTGTTTGACATCAAAAATGGTGTATTGGTGCTCAGTGGAGACTGGGTACACTGAACGGACTCGCCGAGAACTCTTAGATGGTAATATACATATCATCAGATAGCAGTTCTCCGGTGAAACTGGTACAGGTTAGTCTGTAGATCCGAGATCGTCATAGAGTCTTGTGTGATTCCCAATGTGCTTTAATTTCCACCTTACCACGTCCAAGAGGGCGTGCAAAACGGTGGCTTTTGGGTACAGTGCCGAACCACATGGAGGCAATGAGCGATAGGAGGGGATTCGTCTCTCCCGGTATAGGGAGTTGATGTTGTGTAGTGTTTGATTGGCTATAACTGGAAGTCCCTGGTCAGGGCTGATATAGAGTGCTACTGGTAAGTGTTATCAGTAGTTTCTCGACCTGTTATGAGCCTCACATCGATACGACTTATCGGTTACTGGGGTCTGACGTTTACCACCCCTAGACTAGATATACGACATATCAGACGAAGAGACCGGACTGTATGGTGGTGTTACTGATCGGATTCACAGGAGAATGTACAGGCTTGCTTTTTGATCTTCTGATCGATCAATACCTGGGTGGCTGTTACGTTTAGCTGACCGCTTACAGCTTGTGGGTGTTTGATATGATCATCACCTACTGCCGGCGTATTGACGATTCTTTAGAGTCCTACACAGAGGTTTCTTGACTCAGGCAAAACGGAGTAGGAGCATATATGTGATATGTGCGGGATCGAGAATATTACGATATGAGATACCGTACTCTATTCTCGCGATATTAGATATCGGCCGGGTATATGTGATATAGCCGGGTCATCGGATCAAGTGTTGATTCGATGAACTCGTACAGATTATATTAGTCGGTTATTTGTGAAATAGCCGGATTGTCGGATCAAGTGTTGATTCGATAATTTAATGAATAATTATATTTGTGATATATTACATTACATCAACTGATATAAGCTCGCTTTATTGATTCATTTTCTCACCGAGTAATACATTGATATATATGCAATATATGTTAATTATATTATTTTTTTTGTTACAAAAATATATTATATATGTGATATATAATATTGTAACAAGTTATGATTACAAATGCAACAAGATTTGTGGAGATTAAACATAGCTAGGGTTTGATTTGGGTTCGCTTTTTCATGAAGTTTCTAGAAGCTTTACTTTTGTTTTAAGCTTAGATATTTTGTGAAGATATTTCTTAACCCAACCCAAACCCTTTACCATGCTTTATTCTCTACAATGGTTAAGGCTTTTCTTTCTTAACCTAGGGTTGCAATTGTAACCATAGCAATAATTCATTATTCATCACAAAAAGACTTATTCTTCTTCTTCCTCTTGAAAAAAGCTTGCTAGCTTTTTGCAAGTGATGAATAAAAGTGAGAAATTGAAATAAAAAGAGAGCTAAATTCCTACTTCATCATCCTCATCTATTCTAGCCACTTAAATTAGGGTGTTCACTTCACTAATACTTGATTAGAGACGTGAGAGCTTGAGTTAAAGATTTTTCAAGGTAGATCATCTTCAAAAAGGAAGACTTCAAGCAAGTATGGATCATTCGGCTTGTGAAGCCTCTCTAGAGTCTGGAAGTTCATGGATCATGGCGAAGGGACTACTACTCGGGGCTTATGAAGCGAAGGAGCGGACTACAAAGCTTGTAATCCCTTTCCTTTAGATGTAAAGTTGTTTGCATGCTTTGTTAACCCTAATTATCTAGCAAAGATTCTCGCTTTAGGTTGTTCGGCACTTGTAAATTTTAAATTCGGCATGGTTGATGCCCTTGCGATAGTGCCTAGTAACCCTACAATATCGATATATGCGTAGATTGTGACACATTTACGTGCATGCTTACGATAGCCTTATTAGATGCTACTTACTACTCACGAGTTGGCAACTCACCCCCGTTGTGCCTCAGTATCTTGCAGGTCTGACCCATCAGCACAGTAACGGCGGGCATACTTTCTTCGTTTTCTTGGACTTGCGGCTTGCTTATGGTGGTTTGCGAGGATATCTTGTTTTCACTTGTATATTACTTTATATCTAGTACGCTCCATCTACCCTTATATGTTGGACTAGACGGTAAGACTTGAGACTTGTATTTGTGGTTTGGTGTCGATGCTCACTTGAGCCGACGTGATGCTTTATGCTTTTATACTTATTTTGCATTATTATGATATATTCATTGCATGTGGTTGTGATTCCGCCTTTGACAAAGAGCTAGCTCCCACTTGGGGATGCCATAGTTGATTTATATGTATTTTCATATGTTGTACCTGTTTGGGGGCCAGTATTTACAATGGAGACTCTGCCGAAATTTTTGGGAATTTTGATGTTTTTTTAATGTTTAATGCGACTTGTTTTAGTTAAAGTCATTTTCTTTTAATAATTTTTCCTTCACTCTACTTATTTAAATGGTTTAGATTTCTAGGCATTGGCTTACTTAGTTTACGTACGTCTTCAAACGTTTCGTAAATTAAGTACCAGTCATGTTCCGTACCTTCGGATCGTGACAAAGTTGGTATCAGAGCGTGGTTTTACCTTTCTGAGCGTAGGATAACCCTTGGTAGATGGAGCATGTGACTTAAGCAGAGTGACGTAGCATGGGTATGTTCCGCGGCATACTTACGATACGGTACTCCGCCTAAGTGACCTTAAGATATATAATTGCTTGTATTTCCTTCCTTGATTCTGGAAATCTTTTGATTCGACTGCAATGTTCCTATCGATCCTGTTCTTGCTCGAGCCACTATGCCGCCGGAGATTATAAGGGCCAGAGGGCTGCCGCCGGGGATGAGATTAGAGCAGTTTTGTTTGAGATGAGGACCGATAAAGGCGGTACGCCTACCCCTCAGGGACAGAGTGGTCCGCCTTTTCCAGGACAAATGGCTAGGCTGGAGTCGAGCATTCAGGACTTGCGACTGATGTTGGATTGTTAGTGGTGGTTAACCGAGCTCCGAGAGCCGATGATGTCCCTCTTATTGCAGGGACTGCGATTGTACCTGCTGCTCAGGAAGCTGTTTCTGTTGTTACCCAGTTGATTTCCATATCCTTATAAGAGTTTTGAGGCTGAGGCATCCAGTTTGTTTTTACTGGTATAGATGCGGCAGAGGATCCGCAGACATTCCTCGATAAGATAGCTAGGATTGTTGTCACGCCCCGCTTCCCAGTATACGGCGAAGGGGACACGACTGGTCCGCTACGTATTTACTCATAAGAAAATACGCTAAACGTAGCTAAGCAATATAAAAGAAAATATACAAAAGAGATAAGGTATAACATCAACTTTATTTATTAACATTCTTTTGTACAATGCATGAAAAGGAAATACAACTGAAATAAAAGCAATGCCTAAACAATGGCATGACAGGAAATTAAAGGAACTGAAAAGAAAATGTACAATATCTAGAGCTCAGGGTCTTCGCTGTACTGATCCAAGTCTTCTGCAGTTGGCTCAATCTCTGACGGTTCTAAATCACCTGACGACATTCAAAGAAGAAAAAAATAGAATGTCGTCAGTGAACAAATCGCTCGATAAGTCCCAAAGATTAGAGGAGAAATAGAATGGACAAAGAGTAAGAGAGAGAGTAGCTTTTACAGTTGTATTATATTGTTATATTGTTGTATTTAGTGTTAACGCTGTTGTTTATAGCTTGATACAGAAGAATACCAGTATATACGAGAGGAGTCTCACTTGCGTCGGAGACTAAGGTATCAGGAACTCAAGGAACCATTGGGCCACGGTACAACAGCAACGGAATACAGGTTAGGTGTCTTGATCTTACCGTCTCGTGCCACTTTTAACACCTTCCGTACCAATCTACCCCTTAAACCCCGTAGTGTTTTGATTGTATTGTTTGTCTTATAAATTGTATTGCTTGTATAATTGGTTGACTGACCGAAACCATGATATCAGTACACGGATGTAACCGTAGAATCATGTAAATGGAATAACTGGAGAACCATGTAAATGGAATGTATATCCATGGTTCGGTTCAGTCAATGTAACACCTGAGTTAAGGGTTAGTTGTAATTAAGTGTTAATGTGGGGTTTTTTGGTAAAATGTTTACCAAAACGGGTTCTAGTATTTTATCTGGGTTTATGGTTATTTTTGTAGAATTTTATCTCGACCACACACACTTGTGCACGTCAGATGGGATTAAGATTAGGGTTTGCCATATTTTGAGCTTGTGGGTTAGCCATGTTAAGTTAACCATAGTGGTCTAAACTTCTTTTTTTAATTGGTGTTAATTGAGGGGCCTTAATTTTAAAATAGATTAGGATTAGGGTTGTCTTGAGATGAGAAGGGGAGATTATGGTGGGCCTTGATTTGTTTCACACTACCTTCCTTCAATAGCTTCATTTACCTCTTAAACTCATCTCACATATATACACACATCAGCCATTTCCTGCTCATTTCAGCCACCAAAAAAAAACAACATCAGCAACAACTACACCCCATAGCATCAGCCCTTAAACCCAACAGCAGTAACTACTTCCACAGCAGCACCATCAGTTACATCAGTACAAATTCTGTCCAATTTCAGCAACAATATCTGCATAATCCTATAGCATCAGCTCTCTAACCCCTATGCAGCTGCTACAGCCGCCCTAACACCAGAAAATCAGCATCAGCCTGTACATCAGCCTACTACATCAGCCTACTACATCAGCTTCAGCCCCTCCCCAATAGCATCAACAGCAGCAGCTGCTACAAACAGCACCATCAGCCCCAAAAACTTCAGTCATTATCATCATTCCAGCCCTACTATACCCTCCATCAACAGCAACAGCTACCCCAACACCACACTTCACCCCCAACAGCCAAATATAACCCATGATGCTGCCATTACAACACTTTCTTCACCAAGTAGATCCACAGAACTTTTGCAGCAGCAGCTGCTGCACATCAGCCCCCCCAACTTCAGCCACAAACACTTCAACATCTTCTCCACCTGCTGCAACAACACAACACCAACACAACCCCAACAAACAGCAGTAGCTCCTGTAGGTTTCAGCCAGTGCAGCAAGTTGCAATCAGCTCTGTTTCCAGCCAAGTTTACAGCACCTGGAGTTGTAGCCACAGCCCACACTCTCTTCCCCTTCTCCTTCTTCTTGTTGCAAGGTTCCTAGGGGGTAAAATTCCTAAACTCTCTCCATATTACTTAGATTTATGTGATTGTTTAGCTAGTTTAGAGTTAAATGGAGTTTTAGTGCTAGAATTGTGTAGTGATGCTAGATCGAGTTGCATTGGAGTGCTTGCAGCTTAATGAACCCTTTTAGGTGTTAATTAGTCTGTTTAGCCTAGTAGTGTCGTTAAAATCGGTTAGATAACCCTAATTTGCTAAAATGATGATAATGTAGCATGATTAAAGTTTATTTCATGCCTTAGTGGTGATTTTGAGTGATTTAAGAGAATTTTGGCAAAAGTGGAAGTTATGTTAGTTAGACTAGCCCTTTTAGGTTCTGTTGAGACCAGTTAACCAGAGAATTGCCCCAGATTTCACAAAGACACCCGATTTACCCGACTTGGCGTAATTTAGCAGTTTTACCGACTTTTTGGCCTCTGTTGGATCTGCTGTCGACCCGAGACCTTCAGGATAAAATTGTGAAGACTGTAGCATGGTGAGACTAGTAGAAACACACACACAGAGCATGGGGATCCACCTCCCCCTCTCGACTGCCGATTTATTCATTCTGGCCGCAAATTGCGGCCAGAGTAGGGGTGAGGTGTGGCGGTTTTGGGTGTAGGGTCCTTCTGGGTAGGTTAGGCTTCTGGTACCTGCAACTTTTCAAGTTTAGCCCAGAGGCAAAATCTGGAACTATTTGCGTGTTTCCGATGTTTTAAAGTCTCGTGCGACACGCGCGTGATACGCGTGGTTCTGTGGCGCGCTGCGCGACACAGCATGTCAGTTTAGGTTTTGGTGGGTTTGTGCGCATCGCGTCGTGTCGTGTGCACGCGCGTTTAGTTTCACGCACGCGTATCCTTTTTATCGATATTTCGTGTTTTTGCAGGATTTTCCTGATGTATGTGACTTCTGTAAATTCTAGGTTCACCGGCAGGGACTTCAAGCGCAGCGGAGAAAGGAAAGCAGGTGGTCGGACACACCTAGCGCGGGATCACGGGTGAGTAGATTTAACATTTACGGGGGACGATCGTTTGGATGGCGCAAGTCGCCCGTTAGATTTAATAAACTTGTAATTAGTAAACTTGATATTACTTGTGACATTAGAGTAATAATACTTGCATGATATTGCTGCAGTTATATCTATATGTTATACCCATATACGCAAACTCATTTGTAGGACACATGCACCATTACCAGGTTTTATATGCAGCACGAGCACTATTCATGTGGACACACACACCCTGGTAATTGCTATGTCACGACACTAAATAACCTTAAATTTGAAACATGTTAATTGCCTAGAAATGTGATGTTGCAATAAGTTTTTAAAATGAAATCATAAGAATTACTCATGCATGTGCATCATTATATCATTTGCTCATACCTAGTATAAATCATACATTGTAAATTGATACCGTAGGCATTCATAATCATTGACATATGCATTCATGATAATTTCATGAGATTTATGATATTTCTGGATTTCGGGGGAAACCGCAAGATTTCAAATTTATAACCTTTTAAAATATAAAAGTTGTGGTTTTCTAGTGATGTAAAGTGTCGTCCACCATGAGTTTTGCTGTGGTTTTCGAAACCCGTTTCGAGGAGGTGGATGAACCGTCTCGGGTACATGGTGGGCCCGATACGGTACCCCGGGGCAAGAAGATCGCAGGAGATGGCGTTGAACCTGGCAGGGGACGGATTACCTACCGGTGACTTCATTTGGCGCGGCGGATATCCAGAGGATACCGACCGTGGCCGCTAGATTGAGATATGGATATTTGATATGGATCAGCCGGGTAGCTGAGGCCAGAGATATTGGACATGGATATATAGGATTTGGACAGTGTTGAGGTGTCGTTGCTGGACACGGATTTTATTGATTTCTTGGATATTACGCTGATGTTTAAAAAGGAAGTTTCAAAACAAAGGAAGGAATAATTCTTATACCTACATGATGAGATCTTGAGTTGACTCGTATAGCATACATACATGATAGTACTTTCATGTGGCATACATACCTGTTATTACATCCATGTGACATATATACTTGCTAGTACACTGTTGATGCATACATACCTGCTAGTACATGTAGCCATACCTGTTTTAGGGATGCCAGGACACTTGTGTGCATGCATACGATAGCCTCAGTAGATGTTATTTATTATTCACGAGCTGGCAACTCACCCCCGTTGTGCCACAGCTTTTCTGCAGGTCCGATCCGTCAGCACCGTAGCGGCGGATACTTTTGCCTCTTTTGCACTTTTTGCCTGGACTCGAGGCTTTTGCTCATAGGTGGGTTATTATCATTTTGTACCACCTTATATATTCGTTGTATCTAGAACACTCTATCTACTGCTACTATCATTTCAGTTGTATCTATTTTATTTGGATTACTGTATATTGACCTAGAGGTTAGATTGTGAGACTTGGGGATTTATTTTATGATATATCTGGAATCGAGCTCACTTGAGTCGACATGTTATTTCTTATGCTTCATGCTTATTTATGCACATTGTTATTTTATATTGCGTGGGATTTGTGACCGCATTGAGGCGAAGAGTTAGCTCCCGCTTGGGGGTGCCATATTCATATATTCATTTATATTCTGCTTGCACCCGTCTGGGACATATATTCATATATTGCGTGGGATTTGTGACCGCATTGAGGCGAAGAGTTAGCTCCCGCTTGGGGGTGCCATATTCATATATTCATTTATATTCTGCTTGCACCCGTCTGGGACTTATTTTTACAAGGAAATTCTGCATGAATTTTAGGAAAAAGGAAAGTTATTTTTAAAAGAGGGAATTTGATGTGATAATGGAGTAAAATGCTTAAATAAATTGGTTTTCCTTAACTCTAAAATTTTATTTGGGTTTGTATTCTGGGCTTCGGCTTACTTAGTTCACGGACGCCTTGAGACGTTTCGTAACCTAAGTGCCGGTCGCGTTCCGTACTTTGCGGGTCGTGACAGTCAAGTTGTATAGATTGATAATTGGATTCATGGATTTAGGTTGAATTGTAATATTGAAGATTGTAAATTGTAGATTGTACTTGAATCATATTCAAATCAGATTATACTGAGACTTAAACTGAGTTAGACAATCAACAAAGTAACTTGAAGTTCTGATTGTTTTTATTAATTTGTCTACCTTAAATAGGCAAGCACCCACTTCTCAGGCTCTCTGAGGCTCAAGAAATTGGTTCCGCTTAAAGCTATGTTTACTAAGGTCCTTAGGATAATTTATAGAACTTGAGGGGGTTTTATGTAAAAATACTTATATATACTTTTCAAAATGCACCCAAGAATTTATTATTCATCTTTAGAGTTGTAATGAATATGGATTTTATATTGTGATATTTCTAGTGAAAATATCCTAAATTCAGAAATAAAGGTATTTATTTATAATATTGATTTGTGTGGAATTTATGGTATTTTAGTGTAAAATTGATTCTTGTGATTTTTAGAAAAAAGTGGAATATTTATATCATAACAAAATAGGTATTTTAATGATAAATATACATATATTTATACAAAAATAATTTTAATATATATATATATATATATTCTAAAAATCTTATTTTCTTAAGATGTCGTATTTTAAATCTTTTGAGACCGAATGCTCCTTACGGAGGTCTGAATCTCGCACTACTAAGCCCGAGAATGTGCGATAATCCGCACCATCCCGAACGGGTTCTCCAAAATGGGTTGTAGCTGCGCTTTGCAAAGATTGTATAAATACTAAATCTTTTAGAAAACGGTTTTATAAAATAAATGGTATTTATTTGTAAAAATGTAAATTTTCCGTATTCTATGTTCTAGGATCTCTTAAGTCAACTAGACTATTCTTAACTGGTCCAAAGCGACAAATTGTGAGATATCTCAAATCGCCTCTTCACCGCCAATTGTGGCCAGGTAAGTACAAGTGAAGAAAGGAGGGATCCGCTCACGAATCACCATGAGACGGGCTTTTTAAAGTTGCCTTTCTCACTTGCCTAATCTAGACACCACAAAGTCAGATTTAAATAAACGACTGATATCCACAATCTTATCCTATTTTCATAATAAGAGTTATTTATTTAAAAAGTGTATCAATACTAAATCTTTTAGAAATGGTTTTATTAAGTAAATGGTATTTAAATGAAAATGTTTGTTTGCTCGTATTCTAGGTTCTCGAGGGTATCGTGTTATGTTGCATATGAGTGTGTGAGGAGGTGGGTCATTACCTCGTGATCTACTTAAAGATATAGCAAGGTTTAATGAAGTTAAATGTATAATTGAAACAATGTGGTATTTATGTGAACAATACGATGAATGGAAATAGCTATCATTTTATGTAATGAATCTTGATCAATTTGTTTGATTAGTGTTTAATAGTCAACATGAGAAAGTTTAAGTATGATTGTATTAGTGAGAAGTGGAATTTTATAGGAAACCGAATCGGAAATCGGATTTGTTCCGATTCCGTCGGGTTTTGTAAATCCGTATTTTTAGATAGAAGAGATAGGTAGAAATTGGGACTTACGGGTTTTAGATCACACAAGAGAGTGAGAAGAAAGTAGAGGAATCGCCGATGTGTTGCGTCATCGCCGGTAGTTCCAAAAACGATCGCCGGAAGTTTGCCGTAGATTCTGCTGGAGCTTCGCCTAGAGCTTGTTTTCAAAGTACACAAGTTTTCTTGGAATTTTGAGAAAGTGGGCTCAGAATTTTAGGATGAGAGGGAATAAGGTAGGAGTGGTATTTATAGGGTTAAGCTAGGGTTAGGGTAGGTGAAAGGTTAAAATGAAAAATGTGATAAAATGTATTAAAAATGTATTAAAAGTGGAGTAATTGGGGTTTTAAAAGAGCTCTGGAAATGTTCTGAGGCTGAAATTTTGCAGGTACATAAGGAATATGAAAAGACACAAATTTCATGTTGGGGTCGTCGCCGGAATCGGTCGATTCGGCCATGACTCGGCCGTGACTCTGTCGGAGGACTGAGTCGGCCGAGTCGGGGCCGATTTGGCCGATTCCCGGCCGAGTCAGGCCGCCGGGATCCCCCCGACGGTTCATCTAATCTCTGGCAATATTACATTTTTGGGTGTATTGTGGTTTTTGTGAGATATGCACGTGTAAACTCTTGGTAATCTAAAATTTCAAAATAAAAACAATATTAAAAATAATGTGGGGTATGGGATTTGAACTCTGGTGGCTTAGTTTAGCCAATGAGCTACAAGCTTCTTCTTGTAATTATGGAACTAATTAATTACTTAAAATAATAACAGTAAATGTAAATACCCCAAGTATGCATTAATTTTAAAGCAAATTTTTGTATACTAAAAATGAAGTTGTTACATCTTTTAACTTGTAATTAAAAAGCAAAATAATTACTTATAACTTATGCTCAGGCTAAAATACCCCTTTATGGATTTTTGAAAAATTTATTTGAAAAAATTTGTATAGGAAAATTAGGGTTGTTACATTCTACCCTTCTTATAAAAATTTCGTCCTCGAAATTTGTAAAAGGAAAGTGTAACAGATTCAAGAAAAGTTTGGTGAATTGAGTATAGATAGTGTATAACAAGATGGTGCAAGGGTTTTTAAAAAAAATGTGAAAATGTGTGAAGGAATAAAAGAATGCGAAGGTTTAGGTAAGATTGTAAAAGAGATGAGGGAATTTTGGGTTAGGCCAGAATCAAGTACATGAAATGATAAGATTCAAGGAATATAAAATTAAAAGATTCAAGGAACATGAATTGTAAAGAAAGTTTTAGTTGCTGGTTCTTGTGTTATATTGCTTAGATTTGTTCACGCAGAACAGAACTGCATAATAGGGTTTCATACAGCTCTGATCTGCATGGGCCACCAACAAAACCTGTCACGTCCCGCTTCTCGGTATACGGCGAAGGGGACACGACTGGTCCGCTACGTATTTACTCAGAAGCAAATACGCTAAGTGTAGCTAAGCAATATAAAAGAAAATATACACAAGAGACATGGTATAACAGCAACTTTATTTATTAACATTCTTTTGTACAATGCATGAAAAGGAAATACAACTGAAATAAAAGCAATGCCTAAACAATGGCATGACAGGAAATTAAAGGTACTGAAAAGAAAATGTACAATGTCTAGAGCTCAGGGTCTTCGTTGTACTGATCCAAGTCTTCTGCAGTTGGCTCGATCTCTGACGGTTCCAAATCACCTGACGACATTCAAAGAAGAAAGAAATAGAATGTCGTCAGCGAACAGATCGCTCGGTAAGTCAAAAAAATAAGAGGAGAAATAGAATGGACAGAGTGTAAGAGAGAGAGAGAGAGTAGCTTTTACAGTTATATTATATTGTAATATTATTGTATTTAGTGTTAACGCTATTGTTTGTAGCTTGGTACAGAAGGATGCCGGTATATACGAGAGGAGTCTCACTTGCCCCGGAGACTAAGATATCAGGAACTCAAGGAACCGTTAGGCCACGGTACAACAACAATGGAATATAGGTTAGGTGTCTTAATCTTACCGTCTCGTGCCACTTTTAACACCTTCCGTACCAATCTACCCCTTAACCCCCGTAGTGTTTTGATTGTATTATTTGTCTTGTAAATTGTATTGATTGTATAATTAGTTGACTAACCGAAACCATGATATCAGTAAACGGATGTAACCATAGAATCATGTAAATGGAATAACTAGAGAACCATGTAAATGGAATGTATATCCATGGTTCGATTCAGTCAAGTTGTATAGATTGATAATTGGATTCATGGATTCAGGTTGAATTGTAATATTAAAAATTATAGATTATAGATTATACTTGAATTATATTCAAGTCAGATTATACTGAGACTCAAACTGAGTCAGACAATCAGCAAAATAACTTGAAGTCCTGATTGTTTTTATTAATTTGTCTATCTTAGATAGGCAATCACCCACTTCTCCGGCTCCCTGAGGCTCAAGAGATTGGTTCCGCTTAAACCTATGTTTACTAGGGTCCTTAGGGTAATTTATATAACTTGAGGGGGTTTTATGTAAAAATACTTTTATATACTTTTTAAAATACACCCCAAGCATTTATTATTCGTCTTTAGAGTTGTAATGAATGTGCATTTTATATTGTGATATTTCTATTGAAAATATTCTAAATTCAGAAATAAAGGTATTTATTTATAATATTGATTTGTGTGGAATTTATGGTATTTTAGTGTAAAATTGATTCTTGTGATTTTTAGAAAAACGTGGAATATTTATATCATAACAAAATAGGTATTTTAATGATAAATATGCATATATTTATACAAAAATAATATATATATATATATATATATATATATATATTCTAAAAAACTCATTTTCTTAAGATGTCGTATTTTAAATCTATCGAGACCGAATGCTCCTTGCGGAGGTCTGAATCTCGCACTACTAAGCCCGGGGATGTGTGATAATCCGCACCATCCCGAACGGGTTCCCCAAAATGGGTTGTAGCGACGCTTTGCAAAGATTGTATAAATACTAAATCCTTTAGAAAACGGTTTTATTTAGTAAATGGTATTTATTTGTAAAAATATAAATTTTCCATATTCTATGTTCTAGGGTCTCCTAAGTTAACTAGATTATTCCTAACTGGTCCAAAGCGACAAGTTGTGAGATACCTCAAATCGCCTCTTCACCGCCAATTGTGGCTAGGTAAGTACAAGTGAAGAAATGAGGGATCCGCTCACGAATCACCGTGAGACGGGCCTTTTAATGTTACCTTTCTCACTTGCCTAGCCTAGACACCACAAAGTCGGGTTTAGATAAACGACTGATGTCCACAATCTTATCCTATTTTCATAATAAGAGGTATTTATTTAAAAAATGTATCAATACTAAATCTTTTAGAAATTGTTTTATTAAGTAAAGGATATTTAAATGAAAATATTTGTTTGCTCGTATTCTAGGTTCTCGAGGGTATCGTGCTATGTTGCATATGAGTGTGTGAGAAGGTGGGTCATTACCTCATGATCTACTTAAAGATATAGCAAGGTTTAATGAAGTTAAATGTATAATTTAAACAATGTGGTATTTATGTGAAAAATACGATGAATGTAAATAGCTATCATTTTATGTAATGAATCTTGATCAATTTGTTTGATTAGTGTTTAATAGTCAACATGAGGAAGTTTAAGTATGATTGTATTAGTGAGAAGTGAAATTTTATAGGAAACCGAATCGGAAATCGGATTTGTTCCGATTCCGTCGGGTTTTGTAAATCCGTATTTTTAGATAGAAGAGATAGGTAGAAATTGGGACTTACGGGTTTTAGATCACACAAGAGAGTGAGAGGGAAGTAAAAGAATCGCCGATGTATTGCGTCGTCGCCGGTAGTTCCTAAAACGATTGCCGGAAGTTTTCCGTAGATTTCGCCGGAGCTTCGCCTCGAGCTTGTTTTCAAAGTACACAAGTTTTCTTGGAATTTTGAGAGAGTGGGCTCAGAATTTTGGGGTCAGAGGGTAGAGGGTAGGGGTGGTATTTATAGGATTAGGCTAGGGTTAGGGTAGGTGAAAAGTTAAAATGAAAAATGTGATAAAATGTATTAAAAATATATTAAAAGTGGAGTAATTGGGGTTTTAAAAGAGCTCTGGAAATGGTCTGAGGCTGAAATTTTGCAGGTGCATAAGGAATATGAACAGACACAATTTTCATGTTAGGGTCGTCGCCGGAATCGACTGACTCGGCCGTGACTCGGTCGGAGGACTGAGTCGGCCGAGTCGTGGCCGATTTGGCTGATTCCCGGCCGATTCAGGCCGCCGGGATCCCCCCGACGATTCATCTAATCTCTGGCAATATTAACTTTTTGGGTGTATTGGGTTTTTTGTGAGATCTATACGTGTAAACTCTTGGTATTCTAAAGGTTCAAAATAAAAACAATATTAAAAATAATGTGGGATGGGATTTGAACTCTAGTGGCTTGATTCAGCAGTGTAAGGTATTACCAATGAGCTACAAGCTCCTTCTTGTAATTATAGAGCTAATTAATTACTTAAAGTAATAACAGTAAATGTAAATACCCCAAATATACATTAATTTTAATGCAAATTTTTGTACACTAAAAATGGAGTTGTTACATTCTTTTAACTTGTAATTAAAAAGCAAAATAATTACTTATAACTTGTGCTCAGGCTAAAATACCCCTTTATGGATTTTTGAAAAAGTTATTTGATAAAATTTGTATAGGAAAATTAGGGTTGTTACAATTGTCGTTCACAGAGATGTTCTGACGAGGGATGGGTCGAGTTTGCGAGTTTTTGTCTAGTGGTCTTGCTCAGACGTGGTGCGAGTCAGTTGAGAGAGGCCGAGCTGCAAATCTACTTCCTATGACTTGGGATGAGTTCACAACTGTTATTCTTGCTCGTTTCCTTCCGGAGAGCGTTCGAAATGTCCGAGCTTGTAGTTTCGAGCCTTTGCGTAAGACTTCAGGGATGCCAGTGTCCGAGTACGACATTCAGATTTCTTGGTGGTTCGATATGCTCCTTACCTCGAGGACACTGAAGAGAAACAGATAAAAAGGTCGTGTGGAGATTGGATGTACAGTTATTGCTGCTATAGGCACCCAGCATTTTGACACTGATGCAACCGCGATGGATGCAGCCGTACTGCTAGAGGAGCGCATTTCTGAGGCTTCAATCGTTTTTGGACCAAAGCGGAATTGTACCAGTATGACAGCCCAGAGGCGGTTAGACAGACGCCGTTATGAAGGATATTATTTCTGGTGTCGTTTGAAATGATATCCACATGATTTGTATCGAAGTCTAGCCGATAGTAGTCTTTGCTAAATCAGGCACTTGTTGTGATTTCTTTCGTAGGCTAATCTTTTGTTGCTCGATATATTTTTCATTCATGTTTGTTTTGTTTGTATCAGAGATAGGGATTCTTCGTTCAATTGGATTTTTTTTCTCGATATATTTGACTTCGAAGTTTTTTCTGAGCATGGATTGGTTAGCCACATGTTATGCATCCGTGGACTGCCGTAAGGAGGCAGTCGGATTTATTTTTCCGGGTAAACCAGTTCTTGTTTTCGAGGAGACCGTAGCGTAGCCTTCCCAGTTTGATTTCTTTTTCGCGCTAGTCAGCTTTTGAGAAAAAAGGGATGTCAAGAATTCTTGACATATGTTTGCGATGTTGGAGCTGTAGAGATCCCGTTGGACCAGGTCCCGATTATGAAGGAATTTCATGATACTTTTCTTGACAAGTTGTTTGGTTTGTCGCCAGAGCGCGATGTTGGGTTCTTCTTTGACTTGATTTCCGACAAGGAGCTTTTTCCTTTACCGCCATATCGGATGGACCCGGCAGAGCTGAGAACTTAAGGAACAGTTGCAAGATTGTTGGATAAAGGGCTTGTTCATCCGAGTGCGTCACCTTGGGGAGCTCCTGTCCTATTCGTTAAAAAGGAAGACGACAATTCTGTCAATACATTGATTTTTGTCAGTTGATTGGGTTACTGTGCGGGACATTTCTCGAAAATTGACTTGCGGTCAGGCTACTACCAGTTGTGGGTTTGAGAGCATGGTATTCCAAAGATTTCTTTTCACACGTTACGGGCGTTATGAGTCTTGGTGATGTCGTTCGAATTCACCAATGCCCCATCAATGTTTATGGATTGGATGAACCGAATATCCAGGCCGTTCTTGACCAGTTTATCATCGTGTTCATTAAGGACGTCTTAGTGTACTTTTAAAGCCGAGTGGAGCCTAGGCAGTAATTGAGGATTTCATTACAGACTTTGAGAGAGTGCCAGCTATTTGCTAAATTATCTAAGTGTGTTTTCTGGATGGATGGTAATGAATTTTGGGACCCGTAGTTACGAGAGATAGTATATGTATGGAACCGAATGAGATCGAAGACGTGCAGCATTGGCCCAAACTGATATCAGTGACGGAGGTTCGCAGCATTTTTGGGTTTGACCGGATACTATGGAAAATTTTCTCATACAGCTGCAACGTTGTTCGGGTATTCGCATGTTGTCTAGGCGAAGTTAAAAGTTCGAACAAATATCAAAAACCCATTTTCCAAGTTTAAGGTATTCGGAAAAACCATGCAAGTAATTCTGTGGACCCTCTAGAAGAATGAAACCCCAACTCGACTTAATAACCATGGAACCGCTTTCGAACTTTAGGGTTTGCGGCAGTTCCGAGGTGCCATTAATGAGGCTTGGGTCTGCCCTTGTACGGTTGGTCCATAGATACTGTGGCATGTTCTAGGTATTTTTAAATTGTGCTCTAGTGTTGAGCTCTTGGGGAATTATAGAACTTTGATGAATCGATCAAAAAGTTTAACATCGTCCGGATATCATGTGAAGGGATGAAGAGAGACATCACAGACTTTGTTTCAGGATGCAGACTTGTCAGCAAGTCAAGGCTGAGTATCAGGGGTCAACAGGAGAATTACAACCTTTACCCACTCCGGGATAGAATTAGGAGCAGATTTCTATAGAATTTATCGTAGGTCGATTGACGGAAGTAGCTCACTTCTGCCAGTTAGGACCATTTTCGGGTTCGTTCAGTATACTCAGATATATATTGATGAGATTGTGCGACTTCATGGCGTTCCGACGTGTTTTGTGTCCGACAGAGGCACCCAATTCACCAGCCGACTAGAGGCTTTGAATACCAATTGAGTTTCAGTGCATTCTTTTTATCCGCAGACCGACGATCAGTTAGAGCGAACCATTTAGATTCTTGAGGATATACTCCGAGTTTGCGTCCTAGATTTCGTGGCAGGTGGGATCGCCATTTTCTCTTGATAGAGTTTTCCTATAATAACAGTTTCCAGGATACGATTCAAATGGCACCCTTTGAAGCGTTCTAGGGAAAGAGATATTGATCACCCGTATGTTGGACAGAATTCAGTGAGAGCAGTATTTTAGGGGCCACAGATTGTATAGGAAATGACCGAAAGGAAGGCTTAGTTTTAGATATGTAGTCCCTTTGAGATTCTTGAGCATATCGGCACAGTTACGTATCGTTTGGCTCTTCCACCCAGCTTTCTAGATGTTCACCCCGTGTTTTATGTATCAATACTCCACAAGTACCTTCTTGATCCCTCTTACGCGATACAGTATCAGATGATTCAGCTGGAGCGCAATCTTTCTTTTCCGAGCAGCCGATGATTATTCTAGATCGGCAGTTGAAGAAACCGAGGTCCGAGGTCATACTGACCGTTTTGATTCTTTGGCATGGCCCTAGCGGCAGAGAGGACACGTGGGGAGCCAAGGACGAGATGAAAGAGAACTATTCCTATCTTTTCGAGGGTACGCGTAGTTAGATTTTAAATTCGGAGACCGAATTTTTTTAAGGGGCGAAGATTGTAATGCTTTGAAAATTCGTATATGTTAATTTCGTGTTAATAAGCGAAAATACGTGTTTTTCATAAAAACCTAATTAATAAAAAATTTCCATATAAACATGAATATATCTTTTTGATGATGTGAATATGTGTATAATTTTGTTTTATTAGTTAGCATTTAATTTATTGTTCACTTAATTATCTATTTTTCTTATTTATTAATTACTAAACTATTTCTTTAAAACATGCACGCACACATCTTGTGTAACCCTAGGTTAATACTTGTTTTAACAACCATGACAACTTAATTCAAAAAAATATATAACATGCACTTCTTTCTTTACTCTCATATGTTCTAGACTTTTCTTTTTTGATAAATGGAAAAGAATTGGAAAATTGGGGTATGGGAGGCAATTAATGCTAGCATGGCTCTCTCTCTCTCTCTCACACACACACACACACACACACACACACACACACACACACACACACACACTCTAGAATTCTCTTCCTCTCTCTTTGGGCTGCCTCTCCCCCCTCACTTTCTCTCTTTCTTGCAAATAAAATCTTAAGCTCTCTACCTCACCTCAAACTCCTCTAAGCTTAACACAAATCCCTCTAAAAATCATCCTAAAAATCTCATTTTTCTAAGTTAAGAAAGGGTTTTTAAAGCAAGTCTTCTTTTGGATGGCAAGCTTTCTCTTGTAGGATCTCTCTATACTAAATCTTGAGGTAAAGCCTAACTTAAGTATTCTTTTGCTAAACTTTTGGTTTATTAAGCTTAATTTGGTGTTTAAGTGGTAATTAATGCAAGTTTGAGATTTAAGGTGAAGATTAGGTTATGTTAGGGTTTTATGGCTTAATTAGGGTAATTAAGAGTACTTAGTGCCTAATCAATCTATTAATCCAGCAAGATTGCACTAAAATACCTTAATATCACTAATTTGTGTTTTAAAACGGTTTTTAATCAAGTTTTAGGATATTATGAATCTGCTATTACCGTGGTGGTTTTTAAAACAAACAAACATATACAGTAGATTATACATTGTGTTAGGAGTGTAGTATAGAAAGCTGGACCCTTTTCACTCGATTTAACCCGGTGACAACCCTCTCGTGGCCGGCCCAATTTTGGAGATAAACGTTGAAATTTTGTAGGTAGTTGTCAGTAGGTATTATATGAGGTTTGGTCTTGCTTTTTTTTTTCTTGTTTCTGCTTCAGATAAAATCTGCGACCTATTATCTATATTTTTTGTGCTGAGTCCGGAGAATGATGGCCCACTCCACCCAAGAGAGCTTATGTCATATGGGAACTAATGGCTGGAAACAATCCTTATGATTTTGATATCCGGTAAGAATAATAAGAATCAAGGTCCAGGTTGGTTGGTAAGCCTAGTGATAGGAGACTATCTAGCTTGGTTCGGAGAGCACTTGTTGGGTTAAAGATTTGTTTTTGGCAAAATGTTACGTCTGCGCGATACAAGCGATTTGAACCATGGTCTGGTGTATTTGTGAGACAGACAGAGTAGGAATTGAGCGATGTTACGCGGATCTTGTGCACCAAGTGTGCACGTACTCTAACTCGTGGCGTTAATTCTTATGTATTGTTCTGTCTTCGTATTTTATCGAATGTTTAGCTTTCTATATTGATATTTATACGTTTTTAAGATCGATTGCGGAGACGTCAGACGCGGCAACTGATTGTTCGATGTTTTATGCGTGCGTGCGCTTTTTAAAAGATAAATCAAAGAATATTAACCGCAATCAAGAACGGCGTCGCTTGGTAGCTAGCCGGTTGAGTACGGGTCGGTCCACAGGGATTTTGTGTATTTTCTATTTGTTCTAACGAGTTAATTCCAATTGGGGTTGGATTAATTATCACTAAAAACTGAAATGAGTTTGATTAGGATTAAAATCTTGCTAGGGTTAGGTTTAGGTTAAGTTTGGAAATTCAATATTTCTCACCGCTTTCTATGCCCTAATTAAGATCTTTTAGGTGTTAAGGTAATGGTTAACAAAGTGGATTAGTACCATCAGGAAGAAACTAGGTTTCTTCCTCTAGGTCCTTGTCCGTCTTTTCTTAACTCTTACCCTAACCTCCATGGAAAACATACACAACCGGTCTTTAACTACGGTATCACCGCTACCTCGTAGGATAGGGTGCCGTAGTGAGCGGTGCGTATATGTATGCATAGAGTCCTATTTAAAATGTATGACGGGCAAGAAAGGGGTGAGAGATTTTCATCTCTCATACCTTTCCTATTCCTAACCTTGACAGACGAGGAACTACTCACTCATTAGGGAATTGATAAAAAGAGACATTTTTTGTTTGTTTTTAATAACCTATTTATCTAAACTATGGCAAATAAATAAAATTTATACTAGGGCAGATAAATAAAATTAACTAGGGAAGAAAAGAAAATTAAACTAAGGCAAGGTAAAGAAAGACTTATTTTTTATTTGATGCACTCTTCAAACATTACAAGAATTAAAATTCTGAATTTAGGAATTAAAAAGTGGCATAGGAAGAGGCATGCTCCAAAAAGAGCTTTAGGGTTCTTATTTACAGATTATAGAAACTTTAGGGTTTACATCCGATCCCTATTTACATTTACAAAACTATCCTGAGAAGCCTGGTCAACGCACCGCCACCACCGTCAACTTTGCACCGACACGGGCTCAGCACGGCCGCGGATCCGCGTCCATATGCCCTGTTTTGCCGCAGATCCGCGGCCATATGGTGGAGTCATTGGCTCTATTTTCTTCTGATGCTTCAAGTTGCTTTTTCATTGACTTTTCTTCACTTGGTTCTTCAGAATGTCTTCTAGTTTCTTCCAGATTTCCACAGTGCACGATGTTGTGAACATTTTACCGTTTGCTTCGTGTTGAAGTCTTGAATCTTTCACTGCTTTTATACTTAGTGAAATTGTTCATTGATCTTCATTTGTCTCTTAAACTGTAGGCATGATCAAGATTCTTCTCTTTGTTGGTCGTAGTCTCACTTTTGTATCGTCTTTTCATCATTTTCATTGTTTTGTTCCGAGAACCTGTAACCTGCAACTATGTAGCAGACATGGATCAAAAGCACCTGTTTATTTGTAAAATGAATAAGAATGGGGAATATAATAATGCAAAATTATGATATGAACAAATACCCCCAAACTTATCTTTTGCTCATCCTCGAGCAAAACTAGTTTATCCTCGAAAAAACCTAACCTTACTTTCGCAGGGAAACGCGATTGCACTGAGCTCTTGCAACAAGCCGTTAAATCTCTAGGTGTCCCTAGTAGGAGGAGTGTTGTCTTCTGAGGGTTTTCAGCGGATATTACGCACAAAATCCGATCAATTTGGCCTATTGACTTTTATTCTCCAATTCGGTTTTCTAACAAGAAATTCTATTATCTTCGACTCAGAAATTATCCACCCATATTTTTCACTCTTCCTTATCATTTAACTTTAAGGTTGTATATGTTCTATAAATTTACTTAGCTTTCAGCATCTTTTGAGTTTTCCTTCTAGGATTCCATCTCAACTTAAGAATTTTTATCGTCTCTACTAAAAATATAAGTCCTATTTTTCATTCCTATCTTTCATCCAAACCCCAATCATATACCCCTACGTGTGTGTATGTATCACCCCTATACTTGAAAATTCAATTCAAGCTGTTATACTCTTGTCCATCGTCCAAAGTACTTTTAGTTGGTGATTTTTTTAGATAAAATTGCCCACACATTCTTCATGCGACCGTTAATATAACTTGAGGTACCAATGACCGATTACAAAATGTGGTTGCACATTAAGGCGTAATTCCTCGTCTTGTAATACCTAAGGCTTTTAGCAGTGACTCCCAAACCAGTTGGTCTAAGGCACTAGGTGATAAAGCACCCTCGCTATATAATTTTTTATTTTACGCAGCCTTGAGTAATTACAAAACCAGTGTTCATTTTTTTAATCTCTTTATTCAAACTTGTATTTTTATTTTTCTTTCATACTAAGGACTTTAGACAAGAGCATTTCAAGGTCTCCTCTACTATTCCAAGTTTCAAGGTTCGTGTTTGTGTAAGTTGTAGGGTATATTTTTTCAGAATTTAGACTTAAACTTAGGAATTATTTTTCAGACTTACACTTTAATAAAAATATCAATACTCTTCCTTTATTTTGACTTAACCCAAGAAGTATACTCAAAATTTGCTTATTTCGAAGTAAACCACAAAGACATATATTTTCTACCGTTAAATTTTAAGAAAGGTTATTTTTAGGGTTTTTAATTTACTAAGTCTAGGATTTAGTTTTTACTAGCTAGTTAACCATCTTGTCAAACTCAAGTCAATTATGGCCAAAATTGAATTTTTAATTTTGGCCAAAATTGAATTTTTAATTTTTATAGTTTTTTATATTTTTTTTTAGTTTTTATTTGATTTTTCTTTTTATATTTTTTATATTTTCATTTTTTCAATTTTTTATGATTTTTTATATAGATGTAATGCAGAATTTAAACATGCAAAAGAAAAAGAAAATATATACAAAAATTTATTAAAAAAAGTATGCAGTGCAAAAGATAACTATTTACAACCACCACCTCCTCTAAACTTATCAAAAGCAGTGCCCTCACTGCTCGGCCCACGCCGCTGTTAGTAATATGTATGCCCTAAAGGCCATTATATGGATAGTGGAAATTTGGACATATATCTATGGAGATAGATGAATTTCTTGCTCAACATGATAGTACGCTATCTGGTTTACTTTATATGGACATGTAGATTTAATCATTTACACATGTTGATAAAGCCCAAAGGATATTTGCTTGACTACTGTGATTATGATGCAGATCATACTAGTGGGGCACATGCAGTCTATAAGCATATCCTTGAACTGTTCCTAGTCGAGGGTGTATCGAGACAGGGCATCGATATTCCAGAGTAGACTAGCGTATACTATTCTTGTCACATATGATGGGCGATGGATGATCCCATATCCATCTGGTGAGGAGACACCAAAGATTGTATGCGGGTGCTCAGTGGAGACTGGGTACACTGAACGGACTCCCCGAGAACTCCTATGTGGTATTATATCTATCGTCGGATAGCAGTTCTCAAGGAACACTGGTACAGGTTAGTCTGTAGACCCGAGATCGTCATAGAGTCTTGTGTGTCCTCCCACTATACTTTGATCTCCACCCTACCACGGCTTTATTGAGTCGTGCAAACAGGTGGTCTTTGGGTACAGTCCCGAGGCGCATGGAGGCAATGAGCGATAGGAGGGGTTTCGTCTCTCCCGGTATTGGGGGTTGATATTGTGCTATGCTCGATTGGCATAACATGAAGTCCCTGGCCAGGGCTGCTGAGATTTACTGATAAGAGTTATCAGTAGTTTCTCGATCTGTTATGAGCCATACACCAGCATGACTTATTGAGTTACTGGGGTCGACGATACCATCCCTAGACTCGATATGCAGCATATCTGACGAAGAGACCGGACTGTTCGGTAAGTGTTGCCAGTTGGCTCGACGGGAGTTTTTACAGCTTCGCTGGTTTTCTTCTGATCGTTTCAATACCCGGGTGGCCGTTATGTTTAGCTGACCTCTTGCGGCTTGTAGATGTTTGATATGATCATCATCTACTGCCGGCGTATTGACGAGTCTTAGAGCCCCACAATGAAGTTTTCTGGCTCAGGCAAAAAGATGTGGTGTGCATATGAGATATGCGCGGGACCCGATTAAATACGGTTATGTGATAACGTATATTAATCGGGCATTTTCTATTTGTCGGATCGTATGAGATATGACCGGTTTGCTAAATCAAATGTTGATTTAACAAATTACATTTAGATTAATTCTTTGAGTAAATCCTTTTGTATGCATGCATGTATGCACATGATGATGTGCATGGACACATACATGCATACATAGTATCATGGTTGTTGATATAAGAATGGTGGCAATATAAGACTTATATTGAAGCTTTTAATTTGTATTTATCATTTTAAGTTAATGTAAAGAATATCCACTCATGCTCCTTTATTCTTTAGTGGGTAAGCTTTACTTAACTTAATGAAAAGAATTTCCACCCATGCTTAATTCTTAATGAAAAGAATTTCCACTCACAATTATGGTGGTAATGGAATAATGGTGATTATTCCCTTCTCATCACTATAAATAGCTTCATATGTGATATGAAACAAGGTGTACAAAACAATGCACACAACAAGGAAAAAAATTGAGTGCAAGGGTGTGAAGAATACAAGTTATCATATGTGATATGATAGAAAGCTCAAGCCACCATTATCTTCTTCTTCCTCTCTTGATTTCTTTCTTGAGTGAAGTTGATAAAAGAAAGGATTTGAATTGAAGAACATAAACCACATTATCATACTACACACATCTAGCCGATTTGTGTAGGGTGTTTACTCTACTTCGTTTGCGAAACAAGTAAGGTAAGGAGCTTTGGGCAAAGGGACTTCGGGTGGATCATCGTGGACAAGGAAGGCTTCCATCGGTCCGTTTCAAACTCTCATAGTGCCAAGGAGTCACCGAGGGAGATCTACAAAGGTTGTAATCTTTCCTCTTACTGATAGTTTTACATTTGCATGTGATGCTTATTTGTATGAATCCCTAAAACTTCTAGTTTTGATTCTTGTCGAGTTAACTTAGCACCTCTAAAATTTTGATTATGGCTTGTGTGATGCTACCGAACCCTTGACGAGGTGCTAGGCTATCCCTTCAGTGGTATCAGAGCCAGGCTAGAGCTTTAGGCGATGCGTAGGCGATGTTAAAAGTCCGATCGAACCACGAAACACCAATTTAGACCGCTCTCTGGAAATTTTTTGAAAATTGGATTTTTCCAAATTAAAAGGTCCTAAAAAATTCAGCAGGCATTTTTAAGAGTTTCTGTAAAAAAAGTTTTTAACGATCACTCCAAAGCGCCGCGGATGAGCGGCCAAAGCATGGATTTGGCCGCGCATCCGCGGCCGTACTGTGGGGTCAGGTAAATTTTTTTTTCAGTGCACCTGATTTATTATGTACTTGCCTCTGAGATATTTTAAACACACTCAAGTGTTGAGTGTTCTGGAGATATATTGGATTTGGTGATTCGATTGGAAAAGTTTAACTTCGTTCAGATTTTCAGATTTTTAGAACGTGTTAAAATGTTTGAACGAATATTAGAAACACAGTTTTTTCCCGTATTGGAAAAATTCCAAGTGTTGGATTTTTCCCGAATTCGAAACTTTCGAAAAACATGCAAGCGTATTTGTGGACACTCTAGAAGAACATAACCTTAACTCGATTATGTGACCGTCAAAACTATTACTGAACCTTAGGGTTTGTGGTAGTTTAGCGTTGCCACATGTGAGGCGTTGGTTTGGCCCTTCTACGGTTGGTCCATAAGGGGCTGTGGCATGTTCTAGAAATTTTTGAACTCGGCTCAAGTGTTGTGCAGTTTGGGAAATCTTGGGTGTTTGTTTATTCGATCGAAAAGTTTAACATTGTCTATTTATCTGAAATGTGATACAATATGTGGAATTCATATAGTTAGGCATGAAATACGAAGTATGTGATATTTCGAATTTATGATGTCTAAGGTGATTGTGGATTCCAAATGTTGTAGTTTTTCATTTTATTTTCTGCGACCGTACGTGTAGTATGTGGTGTATCGCCGTTTTCGTTGCTATACGTCAACGACAATCGGGATACGCATACCTAATTACGTTGATGATATGAGATATTATGTGTTGCTAAGATATGATGAGTAGGATTGTCGCGAATGAATAGCCGGGGGTTTTTATGTGAGATGAGAGTTTTATTTTTCATTCATGTATAAATCAATTGTATATTATTTACTTTTCCGCATTAGGATAGACCCAAGGAGGGGAGCAAAAAGTGACCGGGTTCTAGGGTTCAGTGGGAGGCCATCTCGAGGAGTCGAGACCGGGTCTCCTAAACTTTAGAATTGGCGGGATCACTTGCCGCTCTCGTAGGGGTCTAGGGGTGTGGGCTTGGCTATTCATCACGACCGTGGAATCCGTATTTTCTATTGTTGGCTCGATACAAAATACGGACATCCTAGATATCCTTTTATATGCTTCTGCTGTTGATATTCTGTAATGTGATTACTTAGTATCTGAGACGAATGGATTATTATTATATATATGATATATAATAAACGTTGCTTATATTTTACACCCGCGCTAGTCCCGCCCCGCTATGCCGTTAGTTAAGTAACCTAACGGTGCATAACGGGACACTGTTGCGAATGCGGATGGTATAAGTATACGTTCTATTCTGTAATGGCGTAGGAACTTAAATGATGGGATCACATTAATGAGATTAATGTAAAGAAAAGAAACCTAATGATGTTGTAGAATCAGATTTGAAACCAACTCGGCTTTTTATGAAAAATGCAAGTTTCAAGAAGATGCGGAGCTTAAGCCACTCCTTTTCTTAACCGTTTGATTCTACAACGAGATCAAGTTCAAAGCGTTAAAGGTTTTCTTAAAAACCATCCGCAACCCTCCGTCATTTTAGGAAGCAGAGTACTTAGTATTCGTGTTGCGTATGTTGATTATAGTCAAGGCGTAGTGTACGGTAGCTAAGTGATGTCTTCCTACAAAGCATATGATGCGATTAGTTAGGACATTCATGTGATTATGTTGATCATAGTCAAGGGTCATATGGGTGGGTCTAGTTAATCACGAAATGACGGGTAGAATTTGACTAGTACTTATGATATGTTGACCATAGCCCAGGTCATAAGTGACTAGGGGTAAAAACCATATCGGGAATTTCAAGAGTTGAAATTTGCAATGAGATTGCATACCATCTATGTGATAGTTGGATCTCGATCTCACTGTGAGTAAGTGTTACTTCCAGGAAAATTATTCCTGGCTAGTTTTCTTTTCAGGTTTTGAAAGAAAATTTGATAAAAGCAGTGGGAGACATCGATTAGATAAAATAATAACCAATCTAATTCTTTGAAAGAGCAATTCGCTAAGTGTATCCTTTTCTCTCTCCGAATGGCAGTTACAGATGTCAGGACTTAAGCTTCTACTTGAGAAAAATAAACTTACAGGACCAAATTATAAAGAATGGTTGAGGAACTTGAAAATTGCACTTTCATATGATAAGGTATCATATGTCCTCAATACCGAAGCCCCACCCGTCCCAGGACCTGAATCATCTGTCTCGGATAGGGAGATCAGAAAAACTTGGGAGAATGACTGCAACACGGCCAAGTGCCTCGCGCTCGCTTCTATGGACAATGTCCATCAAAAGCAACACGAGAATATGGATGTGCAATCCATCTTTCTTCACACAAAGGAGTTGTATGAAGAGCAATCTCGTACCTTGAGATACGAGGCATCTAGAAAGCTGTTTTAGATGCGAATGGCCCCTGGTGCATCAGTTGGAGACCATGTTTTGAAGATGATTGGTCTTATTGAAGAACTTGAGGGAGTGGGATGGACTATGGATAATGAGCAATATACGGATATTGTTCTACAGTCTCTCCCCCCTGCCTTTGCTCCGTTTATAGTAAATTTCAATATGAATGGTTTGGAGAAATCATTGCCTGAACTTCTCAATATGTTGAGAAGTGCAGAGAACACATTGAAAACGGCAAGGACTCCCGCTCTGCTTGCTGGGCCATCTTCCTCTTCATTCCCAAAAGCTAAGGCCAAGGGAAAGAAGAAGAAGAAGTCTATCACACATAAAGGAGGAGTTAGAAAGGCAAAGGGGAAAGACAAAGCCGGGGCTGTGGGAAACAGGAAAGGAGAATGTTTTTACTGTAAAAAGTCAGGACATTGGAAATGCAACTGTGCTGAATATCTTGCTGATCTCAATAAGAAGAAGCATGCTGATGCTTCCACTTCAGGTGTGTTTGTAACTGAAAACTGTTTTTCTTTAAACTCTGCATCCTGGGTATTGGATACCGGTTCTGGTTCTCACATCTGCAATTGTATGCAGGGATTGAGAAATAGTAGAGTTTTAAGATTGGAGATCATACTCTGCGGGTTGGAAATGGTTCCAATATACATGCTGTATCCGTGGGAGAGTATCATCTAGGGTTGCCTTCAGGAAGTATTTTGGTTTTGAACCCGTGTTATTTTGTACCAAGTATGCTGTGTAACATAATATCCGTTTCTTTGTTGGACAATGAAGGATATCATTTTATATTGCAAAATAATGTTATGAACATTAACCTGAATCAAGAGTTGATTGGGTATGGTACACTAAATAACGGTATTTACATCCTGAACCAACACACAGTTTTCAATATACAACATACTAGTAAAAGAAAGTTTTCAGATATAAATGAAGCTTTTCTTTGGCATTGTAGACTTGGTCATATTAATGAAACAAGACTAAACAAGCTACATAAAGATGAATATTTAAATCCGTTTGAATATAAATCTTATGCGACTTGCCAGTCTTGTATCAAAGTTAAAATGACCAAAACTCCGTTTAGTGGACACGGAGAGAGAGCTGGTGAACTCTTAAGCCTCATACATAGTGATGTATGCGGACCAATGTCTACACTTGCAAGAGGTGGTTTTTCATACTTCATCACTTTTACTGATGATTTCTCAAGATTCGGACACGTGTTTTTGATAAAGTACAAATCTGAAGCCTTTGAGAAATTCAAGGAGTATAAACTTGAAGTAGAGAAGCAAACAGGCTTGAGCATCAAGAAACTTCGATCGGATCGAGGTGGAGAGTATTTAAGTACAGAGTTTCTAGACTTCTTAAAAGAGAATGGGATTCTCTCTCAGCTCACTCCTCCTTACACACCACAGCACAATGGTGTGTCAGAACGGAGGAATCGTACCCTATTGGATATAGTACGATCCATGATGTGTGATGCTGAGTTACCGCTTTCTTTTTGGGGACATGCATTGGTGACAGCAATGTATCTATTGAACAGGGTGCCAACCAAGACCGTGTCTACCACTCCATATGAGATGTGGAATAGAAAGAGACCATCTCTTAAAAGGTTTAGGATTTGGGGTTGTCCGGCTTTTGTTAAAAAGCAGAATCCAGACAAACTCGAGACACGATCGGTCATGTGTAAATTTGTGGGGTATCCAAAACATTCGTATGGATATCTATTCTACCACAAAGAGGAACAAAAGGTGTTTGTTGCTCAGCATGCCACATTTTTGGAAAATGAGTTCTTTACGGAAAGTACTAATGGCAATATGGTAGAACTAGAAGAGGTTCTAGAGACACAAATTACTCAGGAGGAATTGGTTGGAAGTGATGTTGCAGTGGAACTTCAAGAACCTCAGCCGCTCAGGAGGTCTAGTAGAACTTCTCACCCACCAGAAAGATACTATGGGTTTCTCATAGATGGTGATAGAGAAGATTGCATCATGGATGATGATGACCCTACTAGCTTTCAGCAAGCTATCACGAGTGGTGACTCAGTGAAATGGCTGGAAGCAATGAGATCCGAAATGGAGTCAATATACACCAACAAAGTATGGACTTTGGACGTTGCGCCTCCTGGGATAAAACCCGTTGGGTGTAGATGGATCTTTAAGAGAAAGATTGGTGTAGATGGACAGGTGTAGACCTATAAAGCAAGGCTTGTAGCGAAAGGTTTTCGTCAAAGACCAGGCTTGGACTATGATGAAACTTTCTCTCCGGTAGCAATGCTTAAATCCATTAGGATCCTACTTGCTATTGCTGCTCACTATGATTATGAAATATGGCAGATGGACGTGAAAACAGCATTTCTAAATGGTGATTTAGAAGAATGCGTTTTTATGGATCAGCCAGAGGGCTTCATTGATAGTGGGAGCAGCGGGAAAGCATGTAGATTGCTTAAATCCATTTATGGATTAAAGCAGGCCTCAAGGAGCTGGAACATCTGCTTTGATGATACAATCAAAGAGTTTGATTTTGTCAGAAATGAAGATGAACCATGTATTTATAAGAAGATTGTAGGGAGTACTGTCTCATTCCTCGTATTGTACGTAGATGACATTCTCCTGATAGGAAATGATGTTCCTATGCTACAATCGGTCAAACTATTCTTATCACAAAGGTTCTCCATGAAGGACCTGGGTGATGCCTCGCGCATTTTGGGCATTAGGATCTATAGAGATAGATCCAAGAGGTTATTGGGACTGTCCCAATCAAAGTAGATAGACACCATTCTAAAGAGGTTTAGTATGGAAGATTCCAAGCGTGGTGCCTTGCCTGCTAGTCATGGAATCACTCTCTCTAAGGACTTCTGTCCGAAGACTGATGAAGAGAGAGCTCGCATGAGCGTTATACCCTACGCTTCTGCCGTGGGATCTATAATGTATGCGATGTTGTGTACTCGCCCTGATGTAGCTTATGCACTGGCTGTAGTAAGCAGGTATCAATCCAACCCAGGGGAGAAACATTGGATAGCAGTGAAGAACATTCTTAAGTACTTGCGAAGGACTAAAGAATTGTTCTTGGTGTATGGTAATGGGGATCTCCAGATGGAGGCCTTTACCGATTCAAGCTTCCAAAGTGACAAGGATGACAGTAAATCAATCTCAGGGTTTGTATTTACCCTAAATGGAGGAGCGGTTAGTTGGAAGAGTTCCAAACAGGACACCGTTGCAGACTCCACGATGGAAGCTGAGTATATTGCTGCAAGTGATGCTGCTAAGGAAGCCGTCTGGATGAAGAAGTTCATTGCGGAACTAGGAGTAGTTCCAACCATTGTTGATCCAATACCATTGTATTGTGATAATAATGGAGCTATAGCATTAGCCAAAGAACCAAGGTCCCATCAGAAGTCCAGACACATCCTAAGGAGATATCATCTGATCCGGGAAATAGTAGATCGCCAGGAGATCGAGATTCGGAGAGTAGATACAAAGGATAACACAGCGGATCCATTCACCAAGGCACTTCCACAGCCTCAGCATGAGCGACTGTTTGAAATGTTGGGTATGAGATACGCCAATAACTGGCCTTAGTGTAAGTGGGAGATTGTTAGTAATATGTATGCCCTAAAGGCCATTATATGGATAGTGGAAATTTAGACATATATCTATGGAGATAGATGAATTTCTTGCTCAACATGATAGTACGCTATCTGGTTTACTTTATATGGACATGTAGATTTAATCATTTACACATGTTGATAAAGCCCAAAGGATATTTGCTTGACTACTGTGATTATGATGCGGATCATACTAGTGGGGCACATATAGTCTATAAGCATATCCTTGAACTGTTCCTAGTCGAGGGTGTATCGAGACAGGGCATCGATATTCCAGAGTAGACTAGCGTATACTATTCTTGTCCCATATGATGGGCGATGGATGATCCCATATCCATCTGGTGAGGAGACACCAAAGATTGTATGCGGGTGCTCAGTGGAGACTGGGTACACTGAACGGACTCGCCGAGAACTCCTATGTGATATTATATCTATCGTCGGATAGCAGTTCTTAAGGAACACTGGTACAGGTTAGTCTGTAGACCCGAGATCGTCATAGAGTCTTGTGTGTCCTCCCACTATACTTTGATCTCCACCCTACCACGGCTCTACTGAGTCGTGCAAACAGGTGGTCTTTGGGTACAGTCCCGAGGCGCATGGAGGCAATGAGCGATAGGAGGGGTTTCGTCTCTCCCGGTATTGGGGGTTGATGTTGTGCTATGCTCGATTGGCATAACATGAAGTCCCTGGCCAGGGCTGCTGAGATTTACTGATAAGAGTTATCAGTAGTTTCTCGATCTGTTATGAGCCATACACCAGCATGACTTATTGAGTTACTGGGGTCGACGATACCATCCCTAGACTCGATATGCAGCATATCTGACGAAGAGACCGGACTGTACGGTAAGTGTTGCCAGTTGGCTCGACGGGAGTTTTTACAGCTTCGCTGGTTTTCTTCTGATCGTTTCAATACCCGGGTGGCCGTTATGTTTAGCTGACCTCTTGCGGCTTGTAGATGTTTGATATGATCATCATCTACTGCCGGCGTATTGACGAGTCTTAGAGCCCCACAATGAAGTTTCCTGGCTCAGGCAAAAAGATGTGGTGTGCATATGAGATATGCGCGGGACCCGATTAAATACGGTTATGTGATAACGTATATTAATCGGGTATTTTCTATTTGTCGGATCGTATGAGATATGACCGGTTTGCTAAATCAAGTGTTGATTTAACAAATTACATTTAGATTAATTCTTTGAGTAAATCCTTTTGTATGCATGCATGTATGCACATGATGATGTGCATGGACACATACATGCATACATAGTATCATGGTTGTTGATACAAGAATGGTGGCAATATAAGACTTATATTGAAGCTTTTAATTTATATTTATCATTTTAAGTTAATGTAAAGAATATCCACTCATGCTCCTTTATTCTTTAGTGGGTAAGCTTTACTTAACTTAATGAAAAGAATTTCCACCCATGCTTAATTCTTAATGAAAAGAATTTCCACTCATAATTATGGTGGTAATGAAATAATGGTGATTATTCCCTTCTTATCACTATAAATAGCTTCATATGTGTTATGAAACAAGGTGTACAAAACAATGCACACAACAAGGAAAAAAATTGAGTGCAAGGGTTTGAAGAATACAAGTTATCATATGTGATATGATAGAAAGCTCAAGCCACCATTATCTTTTTCTTCCTCTCTTGATTTCTTTCTTGAGTGAAGTTGATAAAAGAAAGGATTTGAATTGAAGAACATAAACCACATTATCATACTACACACATCTAGCCGATTTGTGTAGGGTGTTTACTCTACTTCGTTTGCGAAACAAGTAAGGTAAGGAGCTTTGGGCAAAGGGACTTCGGGTAGATCATCGTGGACAAGGAACGCTTCCATCGATCCGTTTCAAACTCTCATAGTGCCAAGGAGTCACCGAGGGAGATCTACAAAGGTTGTAATCTTTCCTCTTAGTGATAGTTTTACATTTGCATGTGACGCTTATTTGTATGAATCCCTAAAACTTCTAGTTTCGATTCTTGTCGAGTTAACTTAGCACCTCTAAAATTTTGATTATGGCATGTGTGATGCTACCGAACCCTTGACGAGGTGCTAGGCTATCCCTTCAGCCGCGCCCTTGAGCGTGAACGGAAACGCTCCTCCTTACCCAGCAGGGTTCGGATCCCCTGCTCTATTTCAGTCAACCGCCGATCATCCTCCCTCGCTATCCCCTTCAACTCGTTAATGTCCCTAACAGCCCTTCACATCAAATTTGCATGTTCTAAAGGGGTAAGTTCTCCTTCTCTCGCGGTCGAGCTGGAGCTAGGTGTGCGGGAGGGCACGTGCTCCGCCGGTTCAGTTCTTAACCACACATCCGTCAATCGTGTATAGGACGTAGAAACGCCATCAATGAGAGGCCTGACGGGTATGCCTCCAAGCATGTAAAATTTAAACTCCTCCACGGGGAGGAAATGTCGACACAGTTGTGTCATAAGCATGGGACAAGGGTAGTTTGCGGCTCTTTTGCCCGCACCAATTGAGTTCGGTAAAAGCATGCACATGTCGAAATGAGGGTTTCTTGTCATGAGTGTGTGCACGATATGCAGTGAGGGTGTGAAAAATGTGGTGTTGTGAGAGCTCCCAAAAATATTGTTTTGTGCCCACCGACACACAGTTAAAACATTGGCGAAAAGGGTTCTCGCTTGGATCCCCTTCCGCGGTTCCCTTGAGCAATCATTGCCTATTAAGGGCATGTAATCCTCAAACTGTAATGGTTGATCATGAGCTGGTATTCTAGGGATTAATGTGACTTCATGTATGAAGTCTCTATCAATAATAATTTCCCCATCTCCCCACTGCAATTTTATAAAGCCGAATTGGGCAAGACACCCATCTTCCATGCGCTCGTAAAAATGAGTGACTAATTCCGGAAGGGCATAGGCATTTGGTTGATTATATATCAAAAAGTTCCAGCCCCTACGTGCTATTTCATTCATAAAATAACTTCCATACACCGCATGTGAAAAAATTTGTGAAAAGTCACGCTCTAATTGCATATTGGGTGCCATCAGATAAGCTACGATCTACAGGAATTAAAAACAGAGAGGGTTTTGAGAGAACGAACCTCCCCTGAAAAAAATCAGGGGGTGAAGTGGCAGGAGCGCGGCGGAATCGCGGTCGGGTGTGGCTTTTAGCAGCGGATCAGCGGCGGGACAACGAGATCTCTCTGCAGAAAGAGTGGTGGCGGCTAGGGTTTGAGGAGAAATGAAATTTTTTTAGGGTTTAGAATAGAGGGGGTCGGGTTCTTTATATAGGGGGAGAGTGATGGATATTTGAAAATAAACCCCTCTAAAAAGAGGTAATTATTTGCAAATAAAAATTTTATTTTTAAAATTTAGAAATTTACAAAAAATTACCCATTTTTTTTTTCAAATTTTTTTATTTTTTATGTTATACATATACAAGTGGTAAACGTACCCCTAATCATACAGTTGGCTAAAAATCATTTTCTTTCAAGAGCCAACATAATTTCCCCCAAACTTGAATTAAACAATGTTACAAGTCAATGCCAAGCTTTGCAAAGACCAAAACTCAACACCAACCATTTGAAAAATTTATTTGTGTAACGTATAGGTTGGTGGAAGAACATGTTATATAGAACCAAGAAGAAGTGGGGAAGAGATAAGTGGTGGTATGGAAAGTGTTTGCGTGAACGTGAATGTAAAGAGATAAGAGGTGATAATTGTTAGTTATTTGTATGCCCTAGAGGCCATTACTATACATAGGATGTATATTGTAGTGGATGCTGGGACATATATAGGGAGGACTTTCTCGCTCGACAAGATAGTATGCTATCTGGTTACTCTTTACCTTAACGTGTACACTGATTGTCTCTCTGTTACATGTTGGTAAAGCCCTTAGGATGTGTACTTGACTACCTGGACTATGATGCAGATCATACTAGTGGGGACATGGTGGTCCATAAGTACATCCTTCAAGGTCCCTAGTCGTGGGTATATCGAGACGGGGCATCGATATGCCAGAGTAGACTAGCGTATACCTTCTCGACCCATACAGATGGGCGATGGATGATCCCATATCCATTGGTGTTTGACATCAGAGATGATATACGGGTGCTCAGTGGAGACTGGGTACACTGGACGGACTCGCCGAGAACTCCCAGATGGTATTATACTTCACGTCAGATGGCAGTTCTCTGGTGACACTGGTACAGGTTAGTCTGTAGACCCGAGATCGTTATAGAGTCTTGTGTGGTTCCCACTGTGCTTTGATTTCCACCTTACCACGTCCAAGAGGGCGTGCAAAATGGTGGTTTTTGGGTACAGTCCCAAGTCATATGGAGGCAATGAGCGATAGGAGGGGATTCGTCTCTCCGGTATAGGGAGTTGATGTTGCGCTGTGTGCGATTGGCTATAACAGGAAATCCCTGGCCAGGGTTGCTGAGATTTACTGGTAAGTGTTACCAGTAGTTTCTCGAAGTGTTATAGACCTCATATCGACACGACTTATCTAGCTATTGGGGTCTGACGTTTACCACCCCTAGGCGAGATATGCGACAGATCAGACGAATAGACCGGACTGTACGGTAAGTGTTACTGGTCGGATTCACAGGAGTGTGAGCGGGCTTGCTCGTCGATCTTCTGATCGCTCAATACCCGGGTGGCCGTTACGTTTAGCAGACCGCTTGCGGCTTATGGATGTTTGATATGATCATCATCTGCTGCCGACGTATTGACGAGTCTTTAGAGTCCTACACAGAGGTTTCCTGGCTCAAGCAAAACGAAATAAGAGCGCATATGAGATATGTGCGGGACCGAGAATAATATCAGTATGTGATACTGTATTCGATTCTCGCGATGTGACATTGATCGGTTATATGCGATATAGCCGGGTTATCGGATCAAGTGTTGATTCGATAAGTTGTTACTAATGATACTAGTCGGTTATATGCGATATGACCGGATCGTTAAATCAAGTGTTGATTTTATGATTTAATGCATAATTATATATTTGATATATTACTTTGCATTAACTAGTATCGGTTCACTTTAAATGGATTTTCTCGCTCGGGTGTGCGCATTGCATATGCGATATGATTTTGTGCACATGCTTGTATCATGTTTGATGATACATGCCTTTTTAATTAAGTGTATAGAATTAAACCTTGGTTAATGGAATGGTTAGGGTTTACTATTTGCTTATTCATTTTATTCATTTATTTATTAATCTTTTTCTTATTGGAAAAAGGAAATGAAATGATAAAATGGTGGCATTTCTTTTGTTCATTCATGAAGCTTCATGAATGCTTTGACTTGATGACCATTTTGTTTTTATCTTAACCCTAACCATTGCATTAAACCATGATTAGTTCTCTACACTTAACTATGGTCATGTTATGATAAGGATTGATTATTCTTTTCTTTTAAAATTAACTTATCATAACATAATTCTTCTTCTTCTTCTTTTCTTCACTTGAAGAAAGCAAGCTCCATCAATGGTGATTGATGGAAATGAGTGAGAAATCCAATTCTAAAGTCTACCCACTTCCTATTTCTTCATCCTCTACCTCTTGCCAAGTAGTAGAGTGTGTTTCCTTCACAAGTTTTCATGACTTGGCGAAGGTGGAGCTTGATTTAGCGATGCCTCGACGTAGATCATCTTCGGCATGGACATCGACGACCTAGCTCGCCATTTCTCCGACGAAGCTGACGCTAGAGCCCGGGAATTCATTTGGACAGCAAAGGGACTTCGTTGCGGAGCTATGGAGGTGGAGCACCGGATCTACAAAGGTTGTATTTCCGTTTCTTTGTAGTTAAGTTGTTAACTAGATTATATTTTCGCCTAAACTTTAGCCAACGATCCGTAGTCGGGTTTCTCGGCACCTAGATTTTTTGAAATTGGCATGGTTGATGCCTTGTGAGACCTCACTTGTGTGCCTAGGAACCCTACAATAATAAATAAAAACGAGAATGTGAATGATCATAAATGAGTGGAATATTGGCATTCTCGTATTTTATTAGAAAAAAAGATGGTGGTTCAACTTCTATAGGTGGAGGTTGATTAACCACAAAATCCTCGAGGTGTCTCTGTGGATCCTTTACTGGCTTGGCATCATCCATCATATGTATATGATGTTCAACCATGAGGGGACCAATCCCCTTGATGGCCGCCATAGTCCATCTAAAAGCTTGCCGATTATTTTGTAAGACCATAAAAAGTGCTTTCTCTTGCTCGAGAGCTAGAGATGCAGAGATGATAACGGGAAGGGTCTCATTCTCACTTAAGTAAGCGCATTTAGAGTGAAACGGCAACAGCTTGAGTTCGAGTTTTGGAGGTGGTAAAATTGGTGAAACTGTCTCGAACTCGAAGGATTCTATCAATGGTTCGAAATGACTGTAAGCAGTTGAGTCGGATGGTTCAACTAACTCATCCAAAAATTCAAAAGACTCAAGCTCGGGTAGTGAGTCTTCAAAATCGTCCGAAAATGTGAAACATTCGTAATCGTTATCGGTTGTGAAAATTATGTCATATTCTAGGAGGAACGCACTAGTGGCGTCAAAACTGCTGTGATCGAACAGAAATTTTTCGAGCTCAGTCCTCCTGCGTGATCTTGTGGATCGAGCAAACATCAAGTATACTAGCTTTAGGCTCGGAGGGCAGACTTCCTATCTTGTAAATGTTGAACTCACTTGACATCTTCCCGAAGGATAGAGTCATAGAGCCGTTGTGACAGTTGATTAGAACATTGGATGTGGCCAAAAATGGTCGACCGAGGATCACCGGAATTTGGTTTCATGGGTTAGCCACAGGCTGTGTGTCCATAACAATGAAATCAACGGGGAATATGAAGTCCCTTACTTTGATCAACACATCCTCTAACTCACCCCTAAGATGGATGATGGATCGATCAGCCATTTGGAGAGTACAATGAGTGGGTTTCAACTCTCTAATGCCTAATTGCTCATAAACAGAATAGGAAAGCAGGTTAACACTGAAACCAAGATCTAAAAGTGCTCGATTGATAGTCTTATCCCTAATTGTTATTGAAATTGTAGGACAGCTGATTTGTATGAGATTTAGCGTGCTTGCGCTTTCTAAAAGATAGATCAAAAATATTTGTAACCGCAATCAAGAACGGCGTCGCATGAAGCTAGCCGGTGAGTACGGGTCGGACCACAGGGATGTTGTGAATTTCCGATTCGTTCTTACGAGTTAATTCCGAAAGGTGTTCGGACAGATTATTAAATCTAAAAATCTAAATTATCCTAGGGCAATTATCTAGATCTACTCTTGCCAGGGCTAGGTTTAGGGATGTTTTGGAAATGTAATTAAATCTCACCGCTTTCAATACCCAAATGAAGATCTATGAGGAGTTATGGTAATTATCAATAAAGTGGATTAGATCCGTTCGGGAAGGTGTTCCTTCCTCTAGGTTCTTGTCCTTCCTTTAGAGATCCTTACCCTAACCTCCATGGAAAACATCACACCCGGGCCTTTATACTACGGTATCACCGCTACCTCGAGGGATAGAGTGCCGTAGGGAGCGGTATGTGTATGTATGCATGGAGTCCTATTGTAAATGTTTGGTGGGTAAGAAAGGGATGAGAGATCTCATCTCTCAAAATCTTTCCCCAAAGCTAACTCTAAACAAGTTCCTAGGGCATGAAATTAAATCTACCTAGAGCAAGAAATTAAATTACTTACAGATGGCTCTCTCCAAATATCAACGCAGGGTTGTCAGATCTGAATTGCTGAATTAAAGAGAGGCACCGATGCTCTCCAAAAGATTTCTAAATTTTATTCATTAAAGGGAGGCATGAGGGAGGCATCGAGTTTACAATTTCTAGAGTTCCTATTTATAGAGAATAGGAAACCCTAGGGTTACAATGATTCGCATGTCTAAAATTACAAATATAGCCCCAGAAAATCTTTTCAGCGCAGCATTGAAGTTTTGGTAAAAACAAAATTTTCTTTTGTCTTCTTATGGCCGTGGAACCGCGGCCCAAGGCCTGGTTTGGCCGCGGTTCCACGGCCCAAATGAGGAGTTGGCTGCTAAAACTTTGTGGGCTTCTTCTGGTAGTTTTGGGCTACTGTTTTCTTTACTTTATTCTTCATAACAGCTTCTGGTTCTCTTACAGATTTCCCAGTGAATAATTGTAGCTCAGTGGACTTTTAACCGTTTCTTCGAGACGAAAACTTGGACATTGCGTTGCCTTGTAGTTTGTGAACTGATCTTTATGTAGGCTTGATCAAGATCCTTCTATTTGTTGGTTGCAGTTACACTTTTGCATCGTCTTTTCTCTTTTTCACTTTTTCTGTCCAAAAGCCTGTAACCTGTAACATGTAGAAGACATCCATCAAAAGCACCCGTTTATTTATAAAAAGAATAAGAATGGGGAATATAATAATGCAATATTATGGTGTGAACAAATACCCCCAAACTTATCTTTTGCTCGTCCTCGAGCAAACTTATTTTTATTCACTAAAATCCTAACCGCACTTTCGCAGGGAAACGCGATTGCACTGAGCACGTGCAACAAGCCGTTAAACCTCTAGGTGTCCCTAGTAGGAGGAGTGTTGTCTCCTGAGGGTTTTCAGCGGATACTACCCACAAAATCCTATCAGTTCGGCCCACTGACTTTTGTTCTCCAATTAGGTTTTCTAACTAAGAATTCTATTATCGTCGACCCGTAAATTATCCACCCACATTCTTCACACTTCCTCATTATTTAACTTAAGATTATATATATCCTGTAGACTTACTTAGCTTTCGACATCTCTTAAGTTTTCCTTCTAAAGTTCTATCTCCACTTAGGAATTTCTATCAACTCTATTAAAGATACAAGTTCTATTCTTCATCCCTTTCTCTCATCTAAACTCCAATTACATATCCCCACGTGTGTGTAAATATCACCCCTACACTTGGAATTTCAAATCAAGCAATCATGCCCTTGTCCGTTGTTCAAAGTACTTATTAATAGGTGAATTTTTTTATTGAATTTTGCTTACACATCCTTCATGCGACCGTTAATACTTCTTGAGCTACCAACGACCGATTACAAGATGCGTTAGCATTTTAAAACGTACTTCCTAGTTTTGCAACACCCAAGGCTTTAGCAGTGACTCCCAAACCAGTTGGTCTAAGGCACTAGGTGATGAAGCACCCTCGCTAAATATTTTTCTATTTTTGCAGCCTTAAGTAATTACAAAAATCAGTGTCCATTTTTTTTTCTTTATTCACTTTTTTTTCTTTTATTTTTATTGTACTAAGGACTTTAGACGAGCATTTGAAGGTCTCTTCTACTATTCCACGTTTCAAGGTGCGTGATTGTGCAATTTGTAGGGTATACATTTTCGGAGTCTAGACTTAAGCTAGGAACTATTTTTCAAACTTATACTCTAATAAGAACATCAATACTTTTCCTTTGTTTCAACTTAGCCCAAGAAGTGAACCTAAAATTTGCCTATTTCTAAATAAACTACAAAGGCATATACTTTCTACCGTTAAACATTAAGGAAAGTTATTTTTAGGGTTTTTAATTTACTAAGTCTAAGATCTAGTTGTTCCTAGACAGTTAACCTATTTGTCAAACTCTAGTCAAATAAGCCAAAATTGAATACAATTTTTTATAATTTTTGAATTTTTTCAATTTTTATGGGTTTTCAAATAAGTATGCAAATGCAAAAATATGGGTTTTCAATTTTTATGGGTTTTCAAATAAGTATGCAAATGCAAAAATATGTACAAATGAATGCGAAGGAAGAAGACGTACCGAGCATACCCCCAAACTTGAACTTGACAGTGTCCTCACTGTCATGCTAAACCCAGAGGATCAAAATTTCGGCACTCTCCTGTTTATTTATTTACAAAAATTTTTATTTTTTTATTTTTATCGTTTTGAATTTTTTTTTTATTTTTATATAAAAAGAAAACAAAAACATATATACATATATACAACAAGGTTCCCCCCCAAATTTAAGCTTGGCCTTACACAAGCCAAACGTTAGCCCCAACCATTCAAAAATCTTATCGTGGTAATGATCGAGTTGGTGAAAGAACGGAGTGGAAAGAAAAGAGATGATGAGCACACGAGACCGTGTGGAGGTAGAAACGGGATACGGTCTCGGTGTGGGAGAAGAAGGGCGGAAAGGAGAAAGAAGGGTCGCGCGATCTTGAGGGTGTAAATCGAGTGAATAAATTAGCGCAATTTGTGATGACCGATGTGTTATAAGAGATTGCGCTAACTTATCAACTCGTCGTGAAATAGGGTCAAATCCCTCAAGATTCGCAAGAAAACATGGGTACGCCGAACTTGGTATAGGAGATGAAAGCGTAACAGTCATTTGTTCGGTCGGAACAATGGGAAAGAGGGAGGGTGATATAACAGTCAAAGGTTCAGGAGGATGAATTGGAAAATCAGACACATCAAATAAAAATGGTTCAACCTTAATATTATCCTCAAAACTCTCCTCAATACTATCCTCATAACTCTCCTCAATACTTATCTCATCCATGCCATTATCATCAACATCAAGACGCATATGAAGTTCGGGAGAAACATCTAATGACTCGGGATGATGAGTTGAACATAAAATTTCAATCAAATCGACAGGTTCATCATCCGAAATATTCCCGGCGTCTATATCCTCAATCAAGTGAAAATCAATTTCTCTAGACACCTCATCTAAAGCATGGATATTTATCGATTTAGGTTCTAGAGTGGAGGTGTAAAGGTCAAACGGATTAAGTGTGGTTTCACTCGAAAGGGGTTCTTCATAATTTGGCAAATCAAGCACTACAAAAACACACAACTCATTTTTATTTTCAACAGGTGAACTATTTAGGGCAATCGATGGAAAACAGGAGTTGTGGGCTTCAATTGGGTACGTGTAGGTTTGATTTGAAAATCCTCTCTCATTCTCACTCTGTCCAACCGCCTCCTTATACATTGAAAAATTTTGAGCTAGCGAAAAACTAGCTACCGGTTCACTAGGTTGCATAAGGGCGGCCATGGACGCTTCCACATTCCTAACCATTTTATTTGTTGCTGCAATGTAAGCTTCTAACGACTCTTCCAAACTAGACTTAGGTGGTGAGGGGGTTTCGGTAAAAGATTCAAAATGGTGTGGATATGCAAAACTTCCAACAAGCTGTGTAGAAACAGTGTCTAGTGAAGGTGGAAAGGTCGGGTAGAACTGGTAGGAAGTGGGTGATTGGACAGGGGTAGGGTCAACATATGGATAAAAAGGTGAATAGTCATGTGGATCCCTAGAACTAGATGAGTGGAGAGGGGTGAAAGATCGACTGCGAGATTGAGCAATACGCTCAGCAATGGACATCGGCCTAGGAGTGACAGAAGGACTTGAAGAAGTGGTATCAACATATGTAGGTGGTAAAGGTTGACTCGGTTGACACAAAGTGGGTTGAAAAGTCAAACTGTTTCTCCTAGACGCCTCTATTTGATCTTTCAACGAAATTTTTGGCAAGGAAGGATCGTTTTTAAATTGACCGAACAAATTAACATATGACTCAAAATTAAGTTCGGGATACCAAAGTTCGGTTAATGATTTTTTATGTGGAGTACCCATGTTAGAAGAAGGGGAAAAGAAAGCAAGTTTGTTGTGGTGCAAGGATTTATTGCGGCAAAAGTTTGCAAGTTTCTATAAAAGATTTTTTTTCGTCTTGTTCCCTTTTTTTTATTTCGAACTGTTTGCCAAAAACAAAATTTTTTTATAAAGGGATAAGACACACTTTCGATCAACCAAAAATGCACAATCCGGCCTAGATCTAGGGTCACCTAGGTCAGCTAGACAGCTCCTAACTGTTCCAAAGGGCTAGAGATAGGACCTCAAACCGCCTCTTCACCGCCAATTGCGGCCAGGTAAGTGCCAGGTAAGTGGGAGGCTCCCCGCTACAAGTAGCGGTCCTAATTAAGTAACCACTTGCCTTGACACACTTGCCTAGACACCGCAAATTCAGGTTAGGATAAACGGTCGATGCCTATAATTAGTCCTCTGTCCTATTGAGCTCGAAGTCCTTAGGGCTGAGTCTAGTATTTTTTTAATTAAAGATTGGTCAATGCAAATGCCTTATGTGATTTCTGGGGTCCTGGGAAGGGTGATAAAATCCCCACCCAATCTGGATTGGTCACAAGCCCTTTAAAGTCAGATTAAATATATGCAAAACAGTAAATCACTTGTAATCAAATATTTTTATTTTATGCGCGGCGCAAAGAATCCTGCACAAGATTTGTTATTGGAAGGGGAAAGATTTTTTTAGGCGCAAAGAATCCTGCAGGAGATTTTTCAGAGGTGATATCAGAGATTTGCGGAGGAGGAGATCAGAAGACTTACAGAAATTTGCAGTGGCAGAAATTTTTTTTTTTTATCGCGCTCTGCCTTTTTTTCCAGGCGCTGAATCGATCAAGCCGCGGCGGTTCCGCGGCCGAAAGGGGGCTGGCGTGGCGGTTCCGCCGCGCTTTGGTCGGTTAGGCAGGTTTTTTTTTGGTGAAAAGATTACCACTGTTAACTTGTAGACTCGGTCCTCCAAATTTCTTCTGTTCCTCGGTTGTTATGATCTTCTGTTGTTCCGATCTGTTTTTTTCCTGTTTTGATCTCTGTAAATTTCTAGATCCGAATTTGATCCTGCAAAAATTCACAAAAAAAAACAAAGTATCCCTTCCAAAAATAACAAAAAATATATATATTTATATTTTTTTGATTTTTCTGATTTTTTAAATTTTAATTAACCCGAAATTGCGAAAAGGAAATGACACGCCATCCCCGGCAACGGCGCCATTTGATTTGTATGAGATTTAGCGTGCTTGTGCTTTCTAAAAGATAGATCAAAAATATTTGTAACCGCAATCAAGAACGGCGTCGCATGAAGCTAGCCGGTGAGTACAGGTCAGTCCACAGGGATGTTGTGAATTTCCGATTCGTTCTTACGAGTTAATTCCGAAAGGTGTTCGGACAGATTATTAAATCTAAAAATCTAAATTATCCTAGGGCAATTATCTAGATCTACTCTTGCCAGGGCTAGGTTTAGGGATGTTTTGGAAATGTAATTAAATCTCACCGCTTTCAATACCCGAATGAAGATCTATGAGGAGTTATGGTAATTATTAATAAAGTGGATTAGATCCGTTCGGGAAGGTGTTCCTTCCTCTAGGTTCTTGTCCTTCCTTTAGAGATCCGTATCCTAACCTCCATGGAAAACATCACACCCGGGCCTTTATACTACGGTATCACCGCTACCTCGAGGGATAGAGTGCCGTAGGGAACGGTATGTGCATGTATGCATGGAGTCCTATTGTAAATGTTTGGTGGGTAAGAAAGGGATGAGAGATCTCATCTCTCAAAATCTTTCCCCAAAGCTAACTCTAAACAAGTTCCTAGGGCATGAAATTAAATCTACCTAGAGCAAGAAATTAAATTACTTACAGATGGCTCTCTCCAAACATCAACGCAGGGTTGTCAGATCTGAATTGCTGAATTAAAGAGAGGTACCGATGCTCTCCAAAAAATTTCTAAATTTTATTCATTAAAGGGAGGCATGAGGGAGGCATCGAGTTTACAATTTCTAGAGTTCCTATTTATAGAGAATAGGAAACCCTAGGGTTACAATGATTCGCATGTCTAAAATTACAAATATAGCCCCAGAAAATCTTTTCAGCGCAGCATTGAAGTTTTGGTAAAAACAAAATTTTCTTTTGTCTTCTTATGGCCACGGAACCGCGGCCCAAGGCCTGGTTTGGCCGCGGTTCCGCGGCCCAAATGAGGAGTTGGCTGCTAAAACTTTGTGGGCTTCTTCTGGTAGTTTTGGGCTACTGTTTTCTTTACTTTATTCTTCATAACAGCTTCTGGTTCTCTTACAGATTTCCCAGTGAATAATTGTAGCTCAGTGGACTTTTAACCGTTTCTTCGAGACGAAAACTTGGACATTGCGTTGCCTTGTAGTTTGTGAACTGATCTTTATGTAGGCTTGATCAAGATCCTTCTATTTGTTGGTTGCAGTTACACTTTTGCATCGTCTTTTCTCTTTTTCACTTTTTCTGTCCAAAAGCCTGTAACCTGTAACATGTAGCAGACATGCATCAAAAGCACCCGTTTATTTATAAAAAGAATAAGAATGGGGAATATAATAATGCAATATTATGGTGTGAACAACAGCCAGGGTCCTTTCGTTTTTGGGGCAAAGGTTGAGGTTGGGTAACAGCATTGCTCACGGTACTATCTACGAGCACTTTCTTGGGTACTTGAGACTTTCTCTTCGTGGTGCATAAGCCCTTCAAGATTTTAGCGTAAGAAGGGACTTGTTGGATTGCATCCAAGAGAGGTATGTTAATGCTAACCTGTTTGAATAACTCCACAATCTTCTCCATTTGGGGAGCTGGTTTATTGGATCTCAACCTGTTTGGAAATGGAATATTTTGAAAATTTGTTGAGTCCAATGTTTGTGGAGTAGATTGCGGAGTTGGAACGGATCCCAGTGTTGGTGTGTTCGTGAAGTGAGATGTGGGTCCGTTAGAAGTAGAAGAAGTAGAGCCTTGTGAAGAATGAAGAATAGGCTCTGAAAAAGATGAAGATGAAGAAGAAGAAGATGATGATGAAGAAGAAGCACCGGCAGGGGTGTCAATACTAATACCCATATTATTGTGCAACACTCTTCCAGATCTCAACGTGGTCACAGCATTTACATTATGATTTTGTTGTTCATAAGCAACATGTGCGTTGTGTGTATGACCAGGATTTGACAATGGTTGAGACGAAAGCTTTCCCTTTTCTCGCTCGCACAACGCAGCATTCAGTTGTGCAATTTGGGCCTCGATTGATTTGATACTCTGATCATGTGAAGCACTGTTTTACACCAAAGATTGAATGGAAGTCTCTAACCTTACTGCGAATTGTGTAGATTGTTTCAAAAACACATCTAGATTTCGTTCTAGCGAGAAAACCTTATCGTTATTCGGCTGAACAAAATTGTTTTTAGGATAAGAGTTGTTGGGTACAAAATTGTTCATTTGATTTGGGTAAGGTTGCTGGTATTGAGTTTGTTGAGATGCTTGTTGTTGTGGAGGAGGAGGCCTTTAAAAGTTGTTATTGCCTTGGAATTGTTGATTTTGATTCGAAGCAAAATTTGGGTGGCTCCTCCAACCAGGATTAAAAGTTGAAAAGTATGGATCATTTTTTTATCTTTGCTAAAAGGCAGTATCGACTTGATCTTGTCCTTGAACAGGTGGATTGTAAGAACACTCTTCGGTTAGATGGGACAGATCCGAACAACAAGCGCAAACTGTGCGTGGGGGTAAAGCAGGGGCAGAAGAAGGCGATGAGAATTTGCTCTCAATTGCTTCTAACATTTTCGTAAGTGCGGCCATTTTTGCCTTCATTGCAATCTACATATCAAGTTGATGTATGCCTGCCCTACACTGACCTGATGAAGTAGATGAGGTGGTCTTAATGCTTTCCCACTGAAGTGTTTGTTCAGCAAGATCGTCGAGAAACTGCCAAACTTCCTCGCTTGATTTTGTAAGGAAGTGACCTTGACAAATGGTTTCCAACAACTGCTTAGTTGCTGGGTTCAATCCTTCGTATAAGTTTGGCAAAGTTGTCAATTCTCAATACCATGGTGAGGGCATTGAATAAGTAGGTCTTTAAATCTTTCAAAACACTTCCAAAAAGGTTAGGAAGGAAGCTGGGAAAATTGAATAATTTCGTTGTAAATTCTCGCGGTCTTGTGGTGTGGGTAAAACTTTTTAGAAAAGCTTTAACAAACTCTTCCCAATTTTTTATCAAGTGTGATGCTGTGCTATATAACCATTTCTCGGCTAGGTCACATAAAGTGAATGGAATGACACGTAGCCTTATAGCATCATCAGAAAGTTGTGGTGTCTTCATCATTGCGCAAACATTCTGGAATTTGTTAATGAAGATATAGGTATCTTCAGATTCCAGTCCATGAAATTTGGGCACTATGTTGATGAAGTGGGGTTTAATCTCAAAGTTATCCCCATTAGCCGGTGGAAGTGAAAGACAAGTGGGTAAAGCGGTGCGGATAGGATAGAAAAGATCCTGGAGCGCGATTCGTTGGGGCGCTTCGACAGGTCGGTGTTGTGGGTTATTCGCACCTAGTGGAGGTGGAATCAGTCCCGTGGGTAAAGGATTGTTAGGATTAAATCCCGACATCTCCTTAGAAGACGAAGAATATGATGATGAAGGTAAAGAAGTGGATGGAATTTCGACTCCGGAGTCGAATGTGTCGTCAGTCGGCACTAACGAGACACGGACTAAATGGGCACTAGTGTCTCTAGTCCAACCGGACATACACTAAAGAGGTAGTGTAGTCAAAAGGTGAAAACAGAAGGTGGGGGTAAGAAAACGTCAATGGAAGGAAGTGGGTGCAAGTGGGGTGCAATGGATTTCTTAGCGACAAGTGGCAAGTTTTTTTTTGTAAAAATTTTCCGTTTTGTGTTTTTTATAAGGAGATTTTTGCAAAAAGATTTTTATAAGAAACTTAGACACAATCACAATATGCACAATCAAGCCTAGATCTAGGGTCTCCTAGGTCAACTAGACTGCTCCTAACTATTCCAAAGGGCAAGTTGTGAGGACCTCAAATCGCCTCTTCACCACCAATTGTGGCCAGGTAAGCACAAGTAGAGAAAGGAGGGATCCGCTCATGAATCACCGTGAGACGGGCCTTTTAAAGTTACTTTTCCCCACTTGTCTAGCCTAAGCACCACAAAGTCTAGTTTAGATAAACGATCGATGCCTACAACTATTCCTTTGTCCTATTGAGCGCGACAGTCCTTATAGGCTGAGTCTAATCTTTTTTAATTAACTCGATGGTCAATGCAATATACTTTTTGTGATTTTTGGGGGTCCTAGGAAGGGTAATGAAATCCCCATCCAATCTGGATTGGTGTTAAAGCCCCTTAAAGTCAGTTTAAAGAATGCAAAGCAATAAAACACAATCAAGCCACTTGCAAAAAAAAATTTATTTTTTTATTGCGGCGCAAAGAATCCTGCACAAGATCGGGTTATTAGAGAAGGGAGAGAAGTTTTTGCGCAAAGAACCCTGCAGGAAAATTTTTCAGAGGAGATAAAGGGTTTACAGAGAAGAAAAGAAAGCTTACAGAGATTTTTCCACGTGCTGAAGTCACCAATGCGCCGCGTTTCCACCACCAAATGTTGCCTTTGACCGCGGTTCCACGGTTGACTCGTTGACTTGAGCCTCCAAACTTCTTCTGTTGTCTGTTGTGGTTCTCCTCTGTTTGTTCAGATCTGCTGTTTGCTGTTTTGCTCACTGGATTTTTCCAGATCTGAATCTGTTCGTCGATCCTGTACAATTCAAACGAAAACCTTTCAAAAAATAACAAGATGATAAATTTTTTTATATTTTTATATTTTTTTAGTTTTAATGATTTTTCAATTTTATATTAACCCGAAATTACAAAAAGAAAATAACTACGCCATCCCCGGCAACGGCGCCATTTGATTCTTCGATGTTTTATGCGTGCGTGCGCTTTTTAAAAGATAAATCAAAGAATATTAACCGCAATCAAGAACGGCGTCGCTTGGTAGCTAGCCAGTTGAGTACGGGTCGGTCCACATGGATTTTGTGTATTTTCTATTTGTTCTAACGAGTTAATTCCAATTGGGGTTGGATTTATTATCACTAAAAACTGAAATGAGTTTGATTAGGATTAAAATCTTCCTAGGAATTGGTTTAGGTTAAGTTTGGAAATTCAATATTTCTCACTGCTTTCTATGCCCTAATTAAGATCTTTTAGGTGTTAAGGTAATGGTTAACAAAGTGGATTAGTACCATCGGAAAGAAACTAGGTTTCTTCCTCTAGGTCCTTGTCCGTCCTTTCTTAACTCTTATCCTAACCTCCATGGAAAACATACACAACCGGTCTTTAACTACGGTATCACCGCTACCTCGTGGGATAGGGTGCCGTAGTGAGCGGTGTATGTATGTATGCATATAGTCCTATTTAAAATGTATGACGGGCAAGAAAGGGGTAAGCGATTTTCATCTCTCATACCTTTCCTATTCCTAACCCTAACAAGTGAGAAACTACTCACTCAATAGGGAATTGATAAAAAGAGACATTTTTTGTTTGTTTTTAATAACCTATTTATCTAAACTACGGCAAATAAATAAAATTTATACTAGGGCAGATAAATAAAATTAACTAGGGCAGAAAAGAAAATTAAACTAAGGCAAGGTAAAGAAAGACTTACTTTTTACTTGACGCACTCTTCAAACATTACAAGAATTAAAATTCTGAATTTAGGAATTAAAAAGAGGCATAGGAATAGGCATGCTCCAAAAAGAGATTTAGGGTTTCTATTTATAGATTGTAGAACCCCTAGGGTTTACATCCGATCCCTATTTACATTTACAAAACTACTCTGAGAAGCCTGGCCAACGCACCGCCGCCGCCGTCAACTTTGCACCGACATGGGCTCAGCACGGCCGCGGATCCGCGGCTATATGCCCTGTTTGGCCGCGGATCCGCGGCCATATGGTGGAGTCATTGGCTTTGTTTTCTTCTGATGCTTCAAGTTGCTTTTTCATTGACTTTTCTTCACTTGGTTCTTCAGAATGTCTTCTAGTTTCTTCCATATTTCCACAGTACACGATGTTGTGGACTTTTTACCGTTTCCTTCATGTTGAAGTCTTGAATTTTGCGTTGCCTTTGTACTTTGTGAAATTATTCATTGATCTTCATTTGTCCCTCAAACTGTAGGCATGATCAAGATTCTTCTCTTTGTTGGTCTTAGTCTCACTTTTGTATCGTCTTTTCATCATTTTCACTGTTTTGTTCTGAGAACCTGTAAGCTGCAACTATATAGCAGACATGGATCAAAAGCACCTGTTTATTTGTAAAATGAATAAGAATGGAGAATATAATAATGCAAAATTATGATATGAACAACAACTAGAAAGGAAGGCTGTGCTTGGATCAGATTAGCCGAAGCGTCCCCGTGAGTAGATGTATACATCTATGGAGGGATCGTCTGGATGGCACGAGGCGCCCGGTGGTTTAGTAATTCCATTATATGCGTAGTTTCCTAATTATCCATCTCATCGCATCGTATCGTTATATGTGTAAATATATATGTGTGATATCATCTTGTAAGACACCAACACCATTACTGATGATGCGCATATTTTACGTACACTTGCTTGCCGGCTCACACACATCATCATCGGTAATTGCCATGTCACACACACTTCAGAAAATATTACTTTATTGATATAACTTGCTAGCTAGTAGTTTCGACATATTATTAGTATGTTTGCCCTCATATGCTAGTTTAGACATTGTGTTCCTTACTTAGATACTTTACGCATTCATACATTCATTCTGTTATGCAATATTATGCGGCTTTATGCCGGTATTCACTGCTTCTTGTCTCTTGATTTATGGGATTTCGGATTTTCTATGAGATTTCTGGATTTGGGAGAAAACCGCAAATTTTATAAACTCATTATGCAAGTTGTGTTTTTCTCGTGATGCATGTGTCGTCCACCATGAGTTTTTCTGATTGCTGTTGGATTTCGAGACCCGATTCGAGAAGTAAAGAAACCATTTCGGGTACATGGTGGGCCCGGTATGGTACCCCGGGGCGAGAGAGAGATTTCGTAGGGATGACGATGAGCCTAGCAGGGGCACGGACTACCTACCGGTGATGTCTGACGCGGCGGATATCCGGAGGATACCGACCGTAGATCGTGAGATTTGATGATATGGCCCGATCCAGATTGCCGGAGCCCGAGATATTGAGATAATGAGTCTTTGAGACATAGAGATATTGAGATATTGAAATCTTGAGATTTAGAGATATTGAGATATTGAGACATTGAGATACATATATTGTGTCGATACTTGACATGGATTTCTGTGATTTCATTGATGTTACTATAGTTATTGTTGGAGATAGTGCCCTCAGAGTCAATTATTGGATCACAGGCACGTGATTGCAATGATTGAGGGAGGACCTATGCCGATAGGACAGTCTTACTCAAGATGATAGTATGCTATTTGGTTTATCTTTATCATCGTGTACTGCTTTAGGTGACCTTACAGGTCACTATTGCACGTTGATAGAGCCCTTAGGATTCTTGCTTGACGGCCAGCAGTATGATGGGGATCATATACATAGGAGCTGGGGTCTATAAGCACATCTTTAAAAGGTCCCTAGTCGTGGGAGTTTCGAGACATGGCATCGATTCTCCAGAGTAGACTAGTGTATACAGTCGAGACCCCGGCAAGGGGCAGTGGCCAGTCTCATAAGCCACTGGTGTCAGTTGGTTCACCTAAGATGTATACAGGTGCTCATTGGGTTATGAGTACACCGGACAGGACTCGCCGGGAACATGCTAGTTGGTCATATACCTGACGTCAGATAGCAGTTTCCTGGTGACATATGTACAAGTTAGTTCATCGACCTGAGATCGTCATTTGTCTCGTGTGAGTTCCCACTATACTTTGATTACTACCCTACTACGGCTCAAAGGAGTCGTGCAAACAGATTTTAGTTTGGTACAGTACCGAGCCACATGGAGGCAGTGAGCGGATCTGCAGGGGTTCGTCTCTCCCGGTATTGGGGGTGAGGTCGCGCTGTATCTAGGAGAGCCATTACACGAAGTCCTTGGCCAAGGCAGGAGATTTACTGGTAGGTATTCCAGTAGTATCTCAGTGTGTTCTGGGCTACACTCCGACACGACTTGTACCGCTTTTGGGGGTCTGACTTTTACCAACCCCCTAGGCCCTCCATGCGATGCTCATAGACGAACGGACCGGACTGTACGGATATTGTCACTGACAGACTCAGTAGGGTGTCAGGATGAGTTCGCTCATCGACACCCCTTTTGGTCGATACCTGTTAGCCCGTTATGTGTGGCTAATACCTCTGACGTGCTAGTGGTTAAATGCACAGCCAAAGTATTGACGAGTCATTAGAGTCCCCCACAGACTGTTTCTTAAGTTTCGGGCGAAACGCTGTAGATGTCGTATGGAGATATGTCAGGGTTCGATTATGTATGTGCGGTATTGCACGGATCGTGATCGGACGGATAATACTAGCGAACTTTGGTTTAAGCCGGATCCTAGTATTGTACAGTGTAGAATTTGTCTCTTTGTATTTGTATTCGGTTGCAATACAAATGCGGGTATGTATATACAGTCGCGGGGTTTTCCTGTAATTTATTACGGGTTCAGTTTTTTGAAGTTGCCAGTTTGCATTCCGTTTCAGCCAGTTTTTCTTTGTTCCTTCATGGCCGGAATTTTATGTGAGAGGGGCTAATTTGCAGATGTGCAAATTAGCTTTGTGGAGGGGGTTTCTTGTAAATAGAGAGATTATGATTATTCAAGCATCTTAGCTTTTTCATTCATCATGGTTTTGCATTAATGGGAAAGGATTTGAGATTGGATTGATTTGGATTATGATGTGAGGCTTGCTTTTGGGTTATGGTCACCATTTCCTTTTCCAACATTCACCTCCCTTGTATATTTTCCCTCCTCTTCATTTATGGCCGGCCACTTGAGAGAGCTAGGGTGATTTTTTGGTATGAGGAATTTTGATCTCATTCTCATTTTGCATCAAAGTTCAAAGCCCCATTTCAAACCTCTCTCCAAAGTTCATTCTTTCTCCTCCACTTTATCGTGGCAACTTCACAACCCCATAAGACAAACCTTTCTACACTTCATCTACAGTATTCTTGGACACGTCGACTCGCCAACTTCGTGCCCGAGTTCCCTCGGTCCAGAGGTGGGAGCCCGTAATAGACACGGCGATGTGGTGCCCGTTCCGAGGAGAAGATGAAGACCGGAGATTCCGCGAGGAGATCGGAGTGGAGGCCGAAGACCGAAGGACACGGATCGCTCGGTACAGCATTCTACCCTTTCTCGTATTTGCTAGCGTTAGGTTAATGGCCTGATCCGGGTTTTTAGTGCGCGGTAGTGACGGTTTACAAGTTTCGTAAAAGTTTCGTTTCCGCATTCCGGCGTCGGATTGACAGCCGGGGCGCTGCCGTGCACTTATAATGGTATCAGAGCCACGCCATTAACCTAGTCTAGCTTGCTCTAACGTGTTTACAAGTTCGATCGAACGGATTTTCCAAAAACCGCGTTTCCATGTCGTACTTTCTGTCGAATTTTTCTATGCTCTAAAAATTATTTGGTATATATTGGAAAATTATGTGCAGAGTTTTTTATGCATTCTGTGAAAATTTGGTAGGCTGAAGTTACTGTAGCGCGGCGGATCAGCGGCCAAAACCACGTTTTGGCCGCGGATCCGCCGCCAAAACCACGTTTTGGCCGCGGATCCGCCGCCGAAATTTGGCTTCACGGCATCAAATTTTTACAGTGGCTCTCTGACATGGAAATAGGGTTTCTGGTATATTATTTTTAGGCCCAGATATTTTTGAGTGCTACAGTTGTGCTTGGGGCCCGCTTCGGGAAATTTAGTCGATTGAAAATTTTAAACATGTTAGTTCACAGTATTTACATTATATCTGTGACCGTGAATGTCATTTGATCGGTAAATCCTGTCTAACTGCTATAGCCCTTTTAGACGGATTTGCGAACGTGACATTCACGTTGATGTTCTGTGTTATGCTGTGATACTGCGGATTGTCGTGGTGGATAGCCTGGATGCAATAGTAGTACAGTTTTGGTATTATTATGTACATTTGATATTGCATGGCGAGCGTCCGACATGTGGACTGTCGTTACTGCATGTTTGTATATTATTCTTTTGGGGCACGACCGGGCTGAGGTCGATTCACCCGTTGTATGTATATTTTACTTTCTGTACTAGGATTGCCCCGCGGAGGGGTGCACGGATAGCCGGGTTTTAGAGAGCCACGGGCCCGCATCTCATGGCGCTGAGACGGAGGGGGCTTCACTCTAGAATTGGCGGGCTATTCGCCGCACTCGTAGGGGGTATAGGTTGACCCAGGAGGGGTGCCCAAGTTACCGGATTCCGTGAAGTGCTGGGTGGTCCATTCACGTTGCTGAAGGGGGCTGCCTCGCTTCAGGTTTTGGCGGGTAACTTGCCGCGCCCATAGGGGTCTAGGATTTCATTGCACAGGCTATCCACACGACCAGGGGAACGTCGGGTTTCAGTAGCGGCTCTGTGAAACCCGGGGATCCCAGATATCTGTATTGTTTTGTGATGCTGGTTATATTTCTGTGATATTGCATTTTATCACGCCTTGAGCGAATATTATATATTGATATATATACTAGTAGATGTTGTATATGTTTTGCATCCGCGCTAGTCCAGTCCCCGCTCTGTCGTTAGTTAAGTAACCTAACCGGTGATGACGGGACCCAGTGGCGATTGCGAATGGCATATACGTACATCATTATTTTCATTCTTTATTGGTGTGATCAATTGATGGGACTGCATTGATTCGGATCAATGCAAGCTAAACAAACCAATTCTGATGTTGTTGGAACATTTTTCAAAAAGATGTTATTGCAAGGACGTTTGTTTACCCTAATCAGAGCAAAGCTCTGTTCAAATTCCAAGGTGGGAAAAGAAGCAATGCTTCTGTTTTCCCCCAATCAGAGCAAGGCTCTGTTAGAATTTCAAAAAATCAAATTTTGAAGCAACGCTTCAAATCCCGTGCGCTGCGCGCAACGCGCTACGTGTCAGAAGTTGATGTGTCAGCACAGCGCCCGAGATAGTGCGTCCAATCAGAGCAAGGCTCTTTTAAAACAAAAAGTAAAGGAAGCAACGCTTCAATTGCGCAAACGCTGCGCTGCGTGACACGTGTCTGCACAGTTGCGCAAGCATAGCTGCGCAAGCGCTGCGCGACACGTGTCTGCGCAGTTCGCAAGCACAGCTGCGCAAGCGCCGCGCTGCCCGACACGTGTCTGCATAGCTGCGCAAGCACAGCTGCGCAAGCGCCGCGCTGCCCGACACGTGTCTGCGCAGCTGCGCAAACACAACTGCGCAAACGCTGCGCTGCACGACACGTGTCATGCGCTGGGGCATTTGCGCCAAACAGAATTAAAATTCTAATAAGATCTTTCTGTTCTTATTAAAACAAGAAGATTTTCTTCTGTAAAACAGAAGCCCTTGGATTAAAGATCCAACGGTGGGGAAAATTCCCCAAATCACTCAGAGAAAAATCTCTTTAACAAATTTAACTAATTTATGGGCACTATAAAAAGGACCCTAGACCTCAATTAAAAGGCATCAACATTTTAGGAGAAATCAAGAACTTCAAACAGAGAGAACTCTGAAGAATTAGAGAGAATTTCTCAAGAACAAGAAAAAAAGGTAAAAACCTTTAATAAAAAGAGAAAATTCTCTTAAAAACAAATCATTGATCTACGAACAAGATCAATGATCTTCAAGAAAAGAGAAAAATAAGCAATAACAGTGCCTTGCACTTTTTATGAACCACTGGTTCTTTGAAAACAAGAAAAAACTTGTTTTTTTGGATCTAAAATTGATCCAAAAGAATAAGAACAGTGCCCGGCACTCGCCAAAACTGCGCTATTGCGCAAGGCGCCAGGAAGCGCCACGTGTCAGTAGTGCAACAGCGCAGCGCACTGACGCAGCGCACTGACGCAGCGCACTGTGCTGTTGCGCTTGCGCTCATGAGAGCGTGACACGTGTCACTTCCATATGCGCTTGCGCTCTTTAATTTGCGCAAAGCGCCTGACAAGCCATGTGGGACACTGTCAGAGTATTTAATGCTCTGCATTATTAAGAAAAGGGACAGAGCCCTATTAAAAGGCCTAACAGGCCTAATCAAAAATTCTATGCATTTTAAAAAGGGCAGAGCCCAAACAAAATAGATGCTCTGTATCATTTATAAAAGGGCAGAGCCCAACCAAAACAAAGAAAAATAATGCAGTAAAGGGGTAAGGCCCTAGCACAGGTCCAATAGGCCAAAGACAATAGAATATTGAAACTGGACTTAGCCCAGTCATGGCCATAAGTCCTCAAATTAAATTGACTGAGCACGGCTGCTCCCTAAATCAATTTACATCCAGTTCGAGGGTACATCTCCGAACTCTTCTGACACTTCTCGTTGTAATCCTTCAACGACGTTAGAGAGGTGACGGGTCCCAACGACCACACATGAATATGGACTGCGGGGTCCTTAAACTCGTAGACCGAGACGTCCTTAAACTAATATCGGACCGAAACGTCCTTAAACTAATATTGGACCGAAACGTCCTTAAACTATTGATGGACCACTACGTCCCTAAACTGGCAATGGACCGAAACGTCCTTAAACTAATGATGGACCACTACGTCCCTAAACTGGCAACGGACCGAAACGTCCTTAAACTAATGATGGACCACTACGTCCCTAAACTGGCAACGGACCGAAACGTCCTTAAACTAATGATGGACCACCACATCCCTAAACTGGAACATGGACCACCACGTCCCTAAACTGGCGATGGACCAACACGTCCCTAAACTGGAAGATGGACCACCACGTCCCTAAACTGGAACAATAGAGCCTCAAAATGCTCTTTTGCCGGACCTAAATGGTCTCGTTTAAGTTGATCTTAGCCCCAAACACGGCTAACGTATCCTTAAACATTCAAATGAACTATAAAACTCCAAATCGAATTTGGTTCAAGGGTACATCTCCGAACTCCTCTGACACCTATCGTTGTAATCCTTCAACGACGTCAGAGAGGTGACGAGTCCCGACGGCCATATATTAAATGGATCGCCACATTAAGTTGATCTTAGTCTTAAAACAGGACTAACGTATCCTTAACGAATGTTTAAGTTGATCTTAGCCTCAATATGGTTAACGTATCCTTAAACTAAAAACACCGAACCCAAATCTAAGTAAATACGGATTTGGACTAATCCACGTTCTACGAGCGACGACATTACTCAGTCTCCGTATACAATCCACGTGCAACCACAAACAAAAAAAACACACACGACACGAAGTGAAATTCTGGAGAAGGAGAAAGTGGCTACTGCGATGCGGTAACGTAATTAACTGCAGGGGCTTGCGCCTGCAGGGAAAAGCGTCCCCACAATCAAAAACCCCTCTAGCGAGGGGGAATCTGACGAAGTCTGCTACATCGACCGCATCTATCTAAACCTCCGATACACGGTGCCATAAATCAACTTGGCATCTTCGGAGAGGTAGAAGGGTAAAACCATATAGCATCTGCCCCGAATCTCAGGAAAGACGGCCCTCACGTCGTCTCCGCCGCCATTCGGAGGGGAACAGAATCTGGCACGCCTGGTGGGACCTTTCCTCTTTCCACTCCACACTTCGTGTGTCGTCTTCGCGAACCAATCGCGGTTTGTTAACGGTTGCCTTTGGATTTTCAAGTTACTAAGATTTGGTCTTTGTCTGGCGCAGAACTCAAGCATCCATGGCCTCTAACTGCACCAACTGCTCGAAGTGCCACTGCAACGGACGCTCCACCTCACTTAGAGGTGTAGAATATGGGCCCCAAGCGGCCTCCTTCCTCGCTCTGCCGGTAGAACAGGTGACCCAGGTCACCACCGGCCTGATTTTCGGGACCATGATCCCACCTGCAAGCTTCTCTATGCCAATACCTGCACCGGAAGTGAACAAGAAGTCGGCTTCGACCGGCTCACTACTACGACGGCCCCTGTCAATGGGTCGCCCACTACCAAACCAACAGCCTCTGTCTTTGCTAGGCTGGATCAGAATTCTGAGGGGCCCGCTAGGAAGCCCAGAAACTCTAAAATGGCTGTCCCAAGGAGGGCAACAGCCGCTACTCCAGAATTCGTCAAGGCGGCTTCCCCTGTCAAAGAGTCAGTCTTTTCAAGGCTGACTATTCATGCCCCTGCTCGAGGATCTGTATTTGACAGATTGGATATTACCCCTCAAAGAACAACCTCAGTCTTTAAGAGGTTAACACCAGTAGCGCCTCAGCCGGACAAGGGGCAAAAAGAAGACGTCTCTATCTCCGAACCAGTCCCAACGGCTCGTCATGCTCGACGTCGCCATTGGCGACGAGTGAGGAAGGAAGGCGGCAACTCCCCCTCAGGGCTAACTCCACCCGCTCCAGTGGTGGAGGTCAATGCTGCTGTTCCAAATGGGAACAACTTTGAACTGCTGAGGAGGGTACGTAAGAACTCTCCAACCGCTATCTTGAAAAGATCTCCTCCACCTGTGGAGAGAGTTACAAAGATGAAGCAGGAACAGCCCCTCAATGGCTGTCTTCAAGAATTTATAAAGTTTGGCGGAGGGGTCAAGACTCCGTGATTGACCCAGATCACTCTCGTCAACAGAAAAAGGCGAACGTGCAAAAATAAAAAGACTATCCTATTAAACAGCAGAGGACAACAATCGCTAGGGTGCCCACTGCAACAGCCCCTCCAGCTTCAACGACCCACAAAAGAAGAAGGCCGGAGAAAATCCCCGCGCCAGCGGCAAATGTTAAAGATGGTGAACCTAAACGCCCTAAGTCTGGGGCCATAACAGTTCATACAGTATACATGGCGTCAGGAAAGGAAGACAGCCGTGCATCCACAGGTCACAGACCGCTTACACGGTCAGTGACCAAGGCTCAGGAGCAACAGCAAAAGCTCCAGGAGATGATGAACGCAATGGCCGCACTCACTGGGCCAAAAGAAACTCCTGAAACCTCCTCGGATGAACGTCAGGAACAAGAAACTGACGCCGAATTCCTTCGTCGTATACTTGAGAAGAAGGATAAAGAGGCTGCAGAACAAGCAGCCAGCATAAAGAAAATGGCCCTCCTGTTCCAGGACATGGTGGGCATGATGATTCAACAGGATCCACCCGCTGAAGATCCCCCAATCGTCCTTGAAGACGATAGGGGAGAAACGTCAAATCCTCCACCGGCTCTGTCAACAACCAAGGAGGAGGCAATCTCCAAAGCTGATCTGGACGAATATATAGCTCAGCAGATCCGGGTCCATCAAGCGACGGAAGCAGCGGGACAGGTCGTAAAAACAGGGCGACCGTATCTGGGCTGGTATGACCAGATCAAGTACCCGCCAGGTTATACGATACCAAAATTCCATGTATATAAGGGGACTGGAAATCCCCACCAGCATGTCACCCAGTTCAGGGCGCTTTGTGGCAACACCGGCGGTGATGATAAATTGTTGCTCCGCCAGTTCGTTGGTAGCTTGTCAGATACAGCGTTCGAGTGGTATTCCGAGCTCACGAATGACTCTATCAAGACCTTTGCTGTAATGGAATTGCTGTTTACCCAACGTTTCGCGAGTGCCAGCGAGCGTACCCCGATAACGGCATTGATTAATGCCAGGGTGAAGCCGGGTGAGACATGGGTCCAATATGCTATACGGTGGCATAATTTATGGTCAAAATGCGAGCAGCGCATAGAAGAAGCTCCTGCAGTGGGAATGTTTGTGGGGACCCTCGATCCGCAAGAAACCATCTCGCAATTTATGATGATCTTCAACCCGACCACCTTCCAGGCACTAATCGACAAGCTGGCGCAGATGGATCAAATCGGTCATAAACCTCCTCTTCCAAAGCCGGACTCCCGAAATGAGAAGGGAAAGGGGAAAGCGATCGTTGTCGCTAATGCTCAGCAACAGCCGAACAACCCGAAGCCGGTCGTTCGTCAAAATAATATGCGCCCGTATGTAGCCCTTGAGGAAATGATGGGACGTTCTTACTCATTTCCCTGAGATAAAACGAGAAGGTTATTCGAGCTGGCGTTGCGCAACCGACTCATAAATCTGCCGGATCCAAAACGTCTGTCACAACCAAATGACGTCAATGAGCCCAACTACTGCCCTTATCATCGAGTACTGGGTCACCCGATCGAGGATTACTACGTCTTCAAAAATTGGCTTGAAGACCAGTACCGACAGGGCAAGTTTGCATTATCCGACAAATGGAAGGTGAATCCACCGCAGCCCCACACCTCTAAGGGAATGAATACGCCGGGGGCAACGTGCTCTGTCATTGAAGAAGCTCCCTGGGAGGTTGTATTATCAGCCAAGACGAAGAGGATGCTAAATGATCTTCAAACATGCCCAGCGATCAAGTGGAAGAACCCGTTGGAGCCACAGATCATTGAAGGGATGTTGAAGCCTCGTCCAACTCAAAAGATCGATGGAGGTGGCCCAGGCATTCATAACCAGCCGTCGAAATCTTCAAAGAAGAAGAAAAAGAAGTCAAAGAAGCCCGTAAAGCCTGGCGACAAGCGCACGGACTTGCAAAAACAAATTGACGCGCTGGAAGAATACAACCAGAAGGCACGGACTCCCATTACATTCCAAGAGTTCCTCAACCACGTCTTTCAAGAGGAAGATGAGGGAGATAGTTCGTCGGATGAATCCGAGGAATATGTGGCAAGCTGTCATATGATTTCTCATTCGCTCACTAACGATGAGGAAACTCCTTGTACTGAAAAGCTAGGGGCAGATCCTAAACTAAAAATTTCGGGGCCATCGGATGAAGTTATTGACGCATTCCTTAATGAAGCTCTCTTAAAAAGTAAAGCTAATCAGGAGCGCGAGGCAGCCATATTCGAAAGGGCCAAACACCAGCGCCTTGACGAAAGAATTGAGATACTCCCGCTGGAGTAAAGTACACCCACGGCGGATAAAAGAAAATTCAAGACGAGGAAGAGGTTTGCTAAAGCCGTGTCAATGGGTATGAAGCTACCATCTTCTGAGGGAAGCGTTACTGGTGAAGTGGAAAGGCACCCCTCCTATTGCTTGTATCATCGAAAGATTTCGCACCCCGCTGAAGAGTGCAAAGCTTTTGATAGATGGTGGCAAGGATATGTTGCTCACCGGCAGCAGTTTAAGCGGGAAAAGCGCAAGACTCGCCGAGAGCAGAACAGAACGATCGAAGGGCTTAACAGAACTACCGGTGATTGTTGCATGGTTGACGCCGGGGGACCACAAGTGCTCACATTCGGGAGCGATTTTGATGAGGAGCTGGAGCTTGGCCCTCTCTTCAAAGAATCCACTTCGGGAAAAGAAGAAGAACTGAAGGTCTGTGAAAATATCCAGCTGCGTAATCGGACACTACCTGAAAAGAATTTCGGACCCTCAAATAGGAAAGATAAAGGGAAAGAGAAGGTCTCTGAGGATATTGCCCTAGATGACCAAGTTGCGGAGGAGCTAACTGCCAAGAACCCGCCGAAGAGAAATAAGGTGGATTACAATGTCTTGGCGCATCTGAGGAAGCTACCCTCGCAGCTCAGCATTCTTGATGCCTTTTTACTGTCAAAAGAGGCGATAGATTTGTTGATTAAAGCACTACAGGACCCGGAGCAGTTCCAAGCCTTCCTGGCTGAAGAAAAGATGAAGGATGAATTGGAGGAAGTGCACACGGCCGATGTTGCTTTTGGCGATGAAGACCTTCTCCTCGGGACGTGCGAACACAATCGCCCCCTTTATGTCTCAGGATACTGCCATGACATAAAGATAAGTAAAATCCTGATCGATAACGGATCGTCTGTTAATCTACTCAATGTGCGGGTGCTAAAGGAAATCTGTATGAGTGTCTAACACCTTGCTAGAGACAAGATCACCATCTCCGGGTTCGACTCCCAATCATCAAAAACTCTTGGATCTGTGATACTGACGCTACGCTTCAGGCTGCACGTCACAGACATTAAATTCCACGTCATAGATGCCAAGACATGCTACAATGCTCTGCTCGGCCGACCATGGTTACACAAGTACAATGCCATCCCTTCTACACAGCATCAGTGTATGAAATATTGCAGGGATGGTCTCGAGTACACCGTGACGGGAGAATTGAATCCATTCTCCGTGAATGAAGTTCGCAACTATGAAGACGCCAAATACTTCTTACCGAGTTTCAAAGACACGGAAAGGTGTCACAAGCCGGAGAACAAAACTAACGCTACCATCCCTGTCTCCGGCAGTGATACCGAGGAGGAAGAGGAGATAGTTTATTCGGGTCCGCCCTAATACACTAAGTCGGGACCATCTGCTCCTACATTGATCTTTGGCAGTGATTTAGAGGATGAAGTCCATGCTGTATTCTCTGCTCGACCTTCAATACGAGCTTCCGCTGATGAAGAGCAAAGTCTGCAAGTCACCATGGTGCCGCTTAAACATTATAAAGAACTGGATGCGCTTAATACCGACAATGTAGAGGAGCTGCAAACGTTTTATATCCCTCCCAGGCGAGAAGGCGAGAAAGCAATTCTATTCTACCGCTCTGAAGAAAATAAATTGGATAAAAAAATCTGGCACGGGGCGGATCCTACGTTGGACAGGCTTCAACCCATCCATCTACCCAGATATTACACAGAAGGCTTGAAGAAGCTGTTGAAGCGCCAAGGGATACCCTTCGAACAGACCATTAGAAAGGACAAATTCTATGACAGGGTCTGGAACGTCCCCGGAACTCAGCACAAGCTACCTAGTGGGAGGATGGAGACAATCGGGCTCGGATATATTTGCTCCAAGAAATGAGAGCTGCTCCGCGACTATTATATCGTGCATGACTTCAATGAAGAAGCAGATACTCAATGGGAGGACGCTAATCCTGAGCCGGTAAAAGTTCCTGATGCAAATGTGCCCAATCCGTCGTTCGAAGAACAAATGGACAGGCTCATAAGGGAAGCTGGTCAAAAAGTCCGAGATGATCATAACCATGAAATGGTCATCTACGAGAAAGCCAAAACGCAACGCCTCCTTCAACAGGCCGTCAAAGATGAAAGTGCTGTCCCCTGTCAACCTGTTATAAAAAAGGCTCGATGTAGAAGCAGAAACAAGTTGAAAGGCCAAAAAGTCGTTCATCAGCAATGAAGCGGGGCTAAGAAGCCATGCAAACGGGAGTTGAGCATTATTGATCTATCCCTCATGAAGAAAATGGGTCAAGCGTACTCGTTTCCTCGGGACAAGACGAAGAAGATACTTAATCTTGCTCTAAAACATCAAATGCTTACACTGCCGGAGTCCAAAAACACCGAACGAGCAGGCGAAGTCTCTGACCCAAATTATTGCTCTTACCATCGAGTAATAGGGCACCCGCTCGAAGACTGCTTCACCTTTAAGAATTGGGTCGAAGATCAGTATCAGCTCGGCAAATTCGCTATCTGACAACTGAAGGGTAACACCGCCACAAAAGAATGAACCCAAAGCCACAAGAACAGAACCAACTCCACATTGGGATTAGAAGCGGATTCGCACTTGTCACATGATAACAATATTAAAGGAAGAGTCTGAGAACGTGGATAACCTGCCCTGGTGCTTCGAGAACAGCAATGATGAGGTGATCTCAGAATTTCTGCCAGCCCTGAAAGAACTGGAGGATGGAATACATACCACTGCAGATAATCTCAAGAAAATTGAGTTGGGGATGGAAAATGACCCACGGCCGACGTTCGTCAGTGAGCTGCTATCTGAAGAGAGGGTGGCTGCGTTGAAAGACGTCCTTGTACAGCATAGAAATTGCTTCGTATGGAACTATTCCGAAATGCCGGGATTAGATCCAGAAGTTGCTGTACACAAATTGGCGATATCCCCGGACGTCAAGCCAGTTAAACAGGCGCCGAGAAGAATGCGGCTCGAGCTTGAGATGAGCATCAATGCTGAGGTCAAGAAGCTGATCGACTCTGGCTTCATCCAGGAAGTTCAATACCCTGAATGGATCGCTAACATCGTCCCAGTAATGAAGAAAAATGGGACGGTGCGCATATGCGTGGATTTTCGGGATCTCAATAAATCCTGCCCGAAGGAAGAATTCCCAGTGCTAGTCACCGAACTGATGATAGACAATACGTCCACTCATGAGGTTTTCTCCTTCATGGACGGCTCATCAGGGTATAATCAGATAAAGATGCATCCCGAAGACCAGAAGTACACCGCCTTCCGGACTCCTTTGGGAATATTCTGCTACAAGGTGATGCCCTTCGGTCTAAAGAACGCCGGTGCCACCTATCAAAGGGCCATGACGAGGATCTTCGATGACCTTATACATGAAATTGTCGAATGTTATATCGATGACCTCGTGGTTAAAAGCAAATCGTACGAGGAACATCTCGAGCATCTAAAGACCGTATTTCGACGCCTTCGACAATACAACTTGAAGATGAACCCTCTCAAGTGCGCATTCAGAGTTTCCTTGGGCAAATTCCTGGGATTCATCGTCCGACACTGAGGTATCGAGATAGATCAGTCCAAGATCAAGGCGATCATGGAAATGCCTCTGCCGAGAACTCTCAAACGGTTGCGGTCTCTCCAAGGAAAGCTCGCGTATATTCGGCGATTTATAGCCAACCTCTCTGGCAAGTGCCGCCCTTACAGCCACCTGATGAAGAAGGGAACCCCGCTCGTCTTGGATCAAAAATGCCAGGGCACGCTGGACGAAATTAAACAGTGCCTGCAGAACCCGCCAGTGTTGGCTGCTCCAGTTAAGGGAAAGCCTATCATTCTTTATACAACCGCCCTCGAAAGCTCTTTAGGCGGATTATGGGCATAGGAGAATGACCAGGGAAAAGAAAGATCACTCTACTACTTAAGTCGAGTTCTTCTGGGGGCAGAAAGCAACTACTCTCCCATTGAAAAACACTGCCTGGCGTTGATCTTTGCGATAACACAGCTCAGGCACTATGCATTGGCACATGAAGTCTGTCTCATCTCGAAGGTGGACCCTCTTAAATATTTAATGTCAAAGGCCATATTGACGGGGAGACTCGCTAAATGGGCCCTGCTCTTGATGGAGTACTCGATAACGTATCAACCTCTTAAGGCAGTGAAAGGCCAGGCCATCGCCGACTTCCTCGCCGAGCATCCAGTACCTGCCGATTCTCCTCTGACTTGCGATATGCCAGATGAACATGCGTTTGACGCAATTGACGGTGATGATAGCCGATGGGAGCTTTACTTCGATGGAGCATTCTCCATGAAGAAGCGCAAACAAAGTACCCCTATAATCAAATCGGGGGTAGGCCTTATCTTCGTGACCCCATAAGGAGGAATAATGCGCTTCGCTTTCTCCTTAACAGAGCCGAAGGCGAATAACGAAGCTGAATATGAAGCCTTGATAGCAGGTCTCGAGATCGCCATCGACATTGGAATTGAAAACCTCCTCATATATGGAGATTCCCAGCTGGTCGTTAGTCAAGTAAACGGCGACTACCAAACGTGCAAACCGGAGTTGGTGAAGTACGATGAAAAGGTGCAACAACTGTTGACCCAAATTCCCTCCTATACTTTAGAAAGCAAACCGCGCGCGGAAAACAGCAAAGCAGACACGTTGGCCAAGCTCGCTAAAGAACTGGCTGATGAAAACCTCGATGACGTGAGAATCGTGGTACAAAGCCGTCGAGTGCTTGCCCCAGCATAAATATCTCCGGAATCACCCAAAGAGAAGGAAGTGACTGAGCAGATGACCTTGCAAATAAAAGAACAAGAAAAGGCTGAGGATTGGAGGGAAGTATTCATAGACTACTTTAAGTCCCATCGAATGCCCGAAGATGCATCCTCGAGACATCAGCTTATGAAACGAGCTCTGTCTTTCGCCTTCGTCAATGATACTCTATAAAAGTGGTCGTTTGATTCTTTGTGGTTGAGATGCTTAGGACCTGACGAAGCAGAAAGAGTCGTTCAGGAAGTTCATGACGGAATCTGTGGTTCTCACCAAGCAGGCCCAAAAATGAAGTTGAAGATCAAACAGATGGGCTACTACTGGCCCACGATGATTCAGGATTGCCTCGAATGTGCGAAGCAATGTCACTCATGCCAAATTCATGGGGACTTCATCCATCAGCATCCAAATCCACTACATCCAACAATGGCTAGTTGGCCATTCGAAATGTGGGGAACTGACATAGTTAGCCCCATCGAACCAGCATCGTCCAGGGGACATCGTTTCATCCTGGCGACGACTGATTACTTCTCCAAATGAGCAGAAGCAATACCATTAAGGGAAGTGAAGACAGAGAATATCCTCCATTTCTTCAAGACGCACGTCATATACCGGTTTGGGACTCCGCGACGGATCATCTCCGATAACTGGCCTGCCTACAGGAGCCACAAGATCAGTCGCTTTGCACAGCAGCACAACATAGACTGGAGATATTCCTCGGTTTATCCGCGAGCGAATGGTCTAGCTGAGGCCTTCAACAAGACCCTGACGAAAATCATGAAAAAGACGGTGTCCCGAAATAAGAAAGACTGGCACGAGAGACAGAGTTACCCTCTTTACGAGTGGCAGTCCACTACGAGTTGACGAACGAAGAAAGTGCTAACCTTCGGTTTAAGGAGCTTGATGTTAGTGTATATGCCCTAGAGGCCATTACTGTATCATACTAGTATGTATATTACTTGATGGAAGCTTGAGATATTCACAGTTGTATAGACAATCTTGCTCGAAATAGTAGTATGCTACTTGGTTTGTCCCTGCTTTAATGTGTACATGTGTTTCTTTATTATATCACCTATACGCATTAGTAGAGCCCTTAGGATCATTGCTTGATTACCGGCGTTGTGATGGCGATCACACTCGTAGGGGCTGGGTAATCCACAAGCACATCCTTATTCACGTCCCTAGTCCTGGGATTATCGAAACAGGGCATCGATACTCCGGAATAGACTAGCGTATGCGCTTCTCATCCCAGCACGGGAGACGGTCTGTCCCACAGCCGTCAGTACGTCGTACTTGAGATAATATGCGGGTGCTCATTAGGTTACGAGTACACTGGACAGGACTCATCGGGAATTGATGGTTGGTATTATACCTATCGTCGGTCATCAGTTCCCAGGTGACATGAGAACAGCTTAGTCCGCTGACTTGACACTGTCACTTCGCCTCGAGTGTGTTCCCACTGTTCTTTGATTACTACCCTACCACGGCTCTACTGAGTTGTGCAAACAGGTAGTAGTTGGGTGCAGTCCCGAAGCACTTGGAGGCAGTGACGGTTAGACAGGATTCGTCTCTCCCGGTATTGGGGGTTGACATCGCGCTGTGTCTAAGAGAGCCATTACACGAGTAGTCCCTGGCCAGGGCAAGTGAGATATACTGGTAGGTTTCCAGTGTTATCTCAGGGTGTTCTGGGCTTCACTCCGACACGACTTGTACCGCTATTAGGGGACTGACGTTTACCACCCCCTAGGCCCGCCATGCAATGTATCAGACGAACAGATCGGACTGTACGGAGATTGTCACATACAGGCTCAGTAGGAGTTCGGATGGGTTTACCTCATCGGCCTTCTTATCGACATCTACCTGGGGACCGTTACGTACAGCTAGTGCCACTTGCGGTCTGTGGTTAAACCCACTGCCAGCGTAGTGTCGAGTCTTTAGAGTCCCACATAGAGAGTTTCCCTGCACTGAACGAAACGTGTAGAGGCCGTATGGTTTTACGGCAGGGCTGCGATCACTTACGTATACTTGTGTGCGTGTGGTGTTCGGGCAGGCAATACTAGTGGGCTTTGGTTTAAGCCGGATCCTAGTATTGCACGGATGGATTTGTTTTGTCTTCTATGCATCCGCATTCTATGGAATGCGGATGTAGGTGTGTATGCACAGTTTTTCGGAGCGATGAAGGAGGAGGTGCCTCATTAGGTTTTGGCAGTTAGTTCGGCCAAAACCGTTATGTGGCAGGCTCATTAGGGTTTTGACAGTTGATTCGGTCAAAACCATTTTTAGGCGGACTCATTAGGGTTTTGGCAATTCGTTTGGTCAAAATCATTATGAGCCACGGACATCATTTACTAATCCTTTTAATGATAATTTTATGATGGATAATTGCATTGACCATTTGACCACCATGACCTCTCTTGACTTTGTTGACTAGTTGACCGTGTTGACCATTGACCTTCATGAGAGGTCTACACCCTTCTTTTCATTTTCTTTTTCTTTTTGATTATGATAATGGTCATTTCAATGTAGCCATCAACTTTATCTTGATAGGATTGGTAATGATGATTTAATGTATTATTGCAACCATGGTTAATTTCTTTAGCTCATTATTCTTTTCTCATTCTCTCTCTTGTTCTAGCAAGAAGAAAAGAGATTATCTCATGGTTGCTATTTTCTTCATTTTGCTCCTCTTGATAAATTCTTTTGATCTCATGTGTTGAGAGAAAAAGAATCCATATAGACAAACACCTCCATCTTTCTCTTCTACACAACCTAGGGTACCAAGACTAGCAATCTTGTTCCCCTAGTTACCTCGGCTCGAGGTGGAGCTCGGTGTACATCTCTCGGGTGGATCGTCTTCGACTCAAGAAGGACGCGGAGGTGACCAAAGTCCAGATCATCCCTCGGAGCATGGATGGACAAACGGCGTAGCGGAGTGAAGACCCGAAGGACCGGTATCGTGAGGTATAACTTCTATGGCATAGTAGTTAGCACCTCTTTTAGTTTGCTAGTTTCTAGTTTAGCAAAGATCCGGCTTTTACGGTCCATGTTACCAAGTCTAGAAAAAATTTTGTTTTACCGTTTCCGCAACCATGAAAGTACTGGGAGAGGTAACGTGGACCTAACAATGGTATCAGAGCCTAGCTAAACATAAACTAGCAAGTTAGCAAAGTATCTAGAATTTCGACCGGACGAGAAACCATAAAACACCCCGGAAAATTCAAGTTTCTGCCGATTTTTAGATCTGTTCAAAAATTAATAAATCATGCACTAAAAATCGGCTCAGGCTTTTTATAGAACAATGGAGAAATTCGATCCACTAACTCGATTAAAGCGCCGCGGAACCGCGGCTGAGTTAACTCGGTTGTGAGTCTGGTTTCCTGCAGTGTTCTTATGTGGGTATTTTGGGATTTTTAGAATATGATTTTTCTGCCCAGAGTTTCCAGAAAGCAAAATTTGTTTTTTGGGCTTAAAAATCCGTATTTTTGATCGATTTTCTGTAGACTTTGGCTAATGGGTTGTATCTGTGATGTGATATATGTATTGAACGTCTACTAATCGCTATACGTCGATTAGTGGGGGTTATACATATATGTGATCTGTAATGCTGATGGTTTGTGTATATGAACTCGTTGGATTGTCGCGAATGAATAGCCGGGGTGGATGTGAGATGGGAGTTTCTTTTTCTTTCATTCATGTAAAAATTTGTAAATTGATGTAATATTATTTATTTGGCCGCACATCCGGGATGAGGTTGTAGCCGCCATTGTATAATTCTTTTTATTGTTTTTGCTCCTAGGATAGACCCAAGGTGGGGTGCACAAACTACCGGGTATTTCGAAGTGCCGAGTGGCCTACTCACGTTGTTAAGGGAGGTTGCTTCGCTTCGGATACTTGGCGGGTAGTTTGCCACACCCATAGGGGTCTAGGGTGGGGTATTGGCTATTCATCACGACCGTGTAATCCACTTTTCGTTGCAGGCTCGAACGAATCACGGATTCCTAGTATATCCAAGGTGTTCATCTGTGATCTGGATTGGCTATCATTGCTATATATCTATATATAATAACTATTTAGGCGTTGCTTATGTTTTTCAGCCGCACTAGCCTAGCCTCCGCTCTGTCGTTAGTTAAGTAACCTAACGGGTGATGACGGGGCCCCGTGGCGAATGCGAATGGCATAAGCGTACGTCATATTTTGGTTGTTTTCTGCAATAGTAGTATTTAAATGATGGGACGCATTAAAAGAACTAATGCAGGAAAATAAACCTAAAAGACGTTGTTGGAACAATTTTTCAAAAAGCTGTTATTGCAAGGACGTTCACTTTTGTTTTGCATCGAGGTATTCGGTTATGAATGCCCAGCACCTCATTCGACGAGGCAAGGGCCGAGATCCCCTCATCGGGAGTGACCCCTTGGATAAAAGTTTGCGTCAGGATGATAACTTCACTATAGTCAATCATTTTTGCTTTGCATCGAGGTATTCATCTTATGAATGCCCAGCACCTCACTGGACGAGGAAAGAGCCGAGATCTCTTCACAGGGAGTGACCTCTTTAGCAAAAGTTTTCGCCACTATATTTTCAAAAAGTGTATCACGTTCCTTCAACGATATCAAGTTCATTACGTTAACGGGTTTTCGCCAAAACCCAGTCGTAGACCTCCGTCGTTTCGGATTGATATTGCTTAGTATTCGTGCTACGTATTTCGTGCTCAGCCGAGGCGTAGTATACGGTAGCTATGTAATATTTTTTCGTAGGATACAAAGTGATTGGTTAGGACAGTCGTGCGGTCATTTTAGCTCAGTCAAGAACTCGTACGAGTGGGTCTAATGCAGTCAAGATAATGACGGGTTGAACTTGACTAGGATCCTTTGATATGTTGGCTCAGTCAAGGTCACTTGGGTCCTAGGGGTAAAAACCACATCGGGAGTTTCTAAAGAAACTGAAACTTGCAGATTTAACATACAATCTGGAGTGTGGTGATTAGAGTGGATTCCATCTAGGTCATCACACAATGATAGTTGGATCCCGATCCCACTGATGAGTTGGATTACTCTCGGGAGATTATTTCACTTAACAATCAATGCTATAGACCTAGTAGGTGTCTAGAAAGGTGTTAGTGGGGTTACGCCCCTAGGGAAAAGAGATTCTTAAATTAAGGAACTTCGCGAAAGCGTTGGAAAACCTCCCTTGAAGTACCGACACTAGCCTGGCTGAAAAGTTAAGCAAGTATTGTGACGTGAATTAAATCCCGACTAGTTCTTCTTTTAAAAGGTTTTAAGAAGAATTTGAGGAAACAGTGGGAGACATCCTGGTTAGATAAATTAATAAACCAATCTAATCTTGCAAGGGTGCACGGTGAGTGTTTCTTTTCTCTCTCTCCAGGTAGCAACCATTTCACGCCCTAATCAAGATAATAAAATGTATCGCTTGACTGATCCGAATTCTTATTCGGGGCTGGGGAACGTTGGTTCAGCTCTAACTTGTGACAACAGTCATAAGTATGAGCAAGGGAAAGGGGATTGTATGGATTCCCAGGATACCCAGTTGAAGAAGAAGCATGGTTTTGCATCTACTTCAGGTATTCTTGTAATTGAGAACTGTTTTACAGTTAGCCCTACCTCCTTGGTACTTGATACCGGATTAGGATCTCATATCTGTAATTTATTGCAGGGACTGAGAAAAAGTAGGAAAGTTGCACCGGGTGATATGTCGCTCAGAGTAGCGAACGGAGCACAAGTTAATGCGGCAGCCGTCGGTGAATATCACCTAGTATTGCCAAATGGCAAGACTATGATTTTGAACGATTGCTACTATGTACCCTCCATGGTTTGCAACATCATATCAGTTTCTTTACTCGATAAAGATGGATATAACTTTTTTCTTGATAGAAATATCATGAACATTTACCTTCATAAGGTACTGGTTGCAGAGGGTACACTGTGTAATGGTATCTACGTTCTAAATCAGAATACAGTTCTCAATATACAAAACACACGCAAGAGGAAGAATTCAGATACGAATGAATCCTACTTGTGGCATTGTAGACTTGGTCATATCAGAGAGAAAAGACTGAGTAAGTTGCATGAAGATGGACTCTTGAATGCGTTTGAGTTTTCATCTTATGAAACTTGTCAGTCTTGTCTCAAAGGGAAGATGACCAAATCTCCGTTCACCGGACATGGAGAAAGAGCAACAGAGCTCTTGGGACTCATACACGGTGATGTATGTGGTCCAATGTCTATACATGCAAGGGGTGGGTTCTCCTATTTCATCACACTCACTGACGATCTCTCTAGATTCGGATATGTGTATCTTTTGAAACACAAATCTGAAGCTTTTGAGAAATTCAAGGAATTCAGAAAGGAAGTAGAGAACTAGACTGGCAAAAGTATCAAGATCCTCCGGTCTGATAGAGGAGGGGAGTACTTAAGCACGGAATTCCTAGATTACTTAAAAGAGAATGGTATTCTCTCTCAGCTTACTCCTCCTTATACACCACAGCACAACGGTGTATCGGAGCGGAGGAATCGTACCCTACTGGATATGGTTCGCTCCATGATGAGTAATGTCGAGTTACCTCTTTCATTTTGGGGACATGCGCTGTTAACAGCAGCATATCTATTGAACGATGTTCTGTCTAAATCTGTGCCTAAGACACCGTTCGAGATATGGAATGGTAAAAAGGCGTATCTTAAACGTATTAAGATATGGGGTTGTCCGGCCTATGTAAAAGTACAAAATCCGGACAAACTTCAAGCACGTTCGGTTCTATATAAATTTGTGGGATATCCTAAGAACTCCACAGGATATCTGTTCTACCACACCGAGGAACAGAAGGTTTTTGTATCTCGCCACGCCACCTTTTTAGAGTGGCAATTTCTTGAAAAAGAAACAAGTGGGAGTTCGGTAGAACTGGAAGAAATTCAGCAACCACAAAATGAAACTGAAGATTTGACAGAACCTCAGAATTCAATAACCCCAGGCGAATCTCAGCCACTCCGCAGATCTGGTAGGATTTCTCATCCGCCCGAGAGATACTACGGTTTTCTCATAGAGGGGGATCGAGAGGATTGCATTTGGAAGAAGATGACCCTACCAGTTTCAGGCAGGCCATTATCAGTAGGGACTCTGATAAGTGGCAGGAAGCAATGCAATCCGAAATGGAGTCCATGTACGCCAATAAAGTGTGGACCTTGGATATTGCTCCACCTGGGGTAAAACCCGTTGGATTCAAATGGATCTACAAAAGGAAACTTAGTGTAGATGGGCAGGTGGAAACCTATAAGGCTAGACTCGTTGCAAAAGGTTTTCGTCAAAGACCTGGTTTGGACTATGACGAAACTTTTTCTCCGGTGGCTATACTCAAATCCATTCAGATCCTACTTGCCATTGCTGCCTTCCATGACTATGAAATCTGGCAGATGGATGTTAAAACGGCTTTCCTAAACGGTTGTTTGGAAGAGTGTGTTTACATGGATCAGCCAGAAGGTTTCGTAGACAGTGGGAGCATCGGGAAGGTGTGCAAGTTGCTTAAATCCATTTATGGATTAAAGCAGGCATCGCGGAGCTGGAACATCTGTTTTGAGGAGGCAATCAAGAAATTTGATTTCATCAAGAACGAAGATGAACCCTGTGTCTATAAGAAGATTGTAGGACGAACTGTCGTATTCCTAGTCTTATACGTGGACGACATTCTTTTGATAGGAAATGACATTCCTATGCTATAATCGGTCAAGCTATTTTTGTCACAAAGGTTCTCCATGAAGGACCTGGGTGATGCCTCGTACATTCTGGGGATCAAGATCTATAGAGATAGATCCAAGAGACTACTGGGACTTTCGCAGTCTAGGTACATAGAGACCGTACTAAAGAGATTTAGTATGGAGGATTCCAAGCGCGGTAACATACCCGCATTGCACGGAATTACCCTCTCCAAGAAGATGTCTCCTAAGACTGACGAGGAGAGGGTTCGCATGAGTACTATACCCTACGCTTCGGCGGTAGGATCTATAATGTATGTGATGCTATGTACAAGACCAGATGTAGCTTATGTGTTGAGCACAGTAAGCCGGTATCAGTCAGACCCAGGTGAGGACCACTAGACAGCAGTGAAGAACATTCTCAAGTACCTGAGAAGGACTAAGGAGATGTTCCTGGTTTACGGTAATGGAGACCTCAGGGTCGAGTCCTTTACCGATTCAAGCTTCCAGAGTGACAAAGAGGACAGCAAGTCTGTCTCGGCTTTTGTGTTTACCATCAACGGAGGGGCGGTATGTTGGAGGAGTTCCAAACAGGATACCGTCGCAGACTCGACGATGGAGGCTGAATACATTGTTGCAAGCGATGCCGCAAAAGAGGTGGTCTGGATGAAGAAGTTCATTAGTGAACTTCAGGTGGTTCTGTCCATTGTTGACCCAATAACTTTGTATTGCGATAACAATGGGGCTATAGCTTTAGCGAAGGAACCAAGGTCCCATCAGAAATCCAGGCACATCTTAAGGCGGTATCACCTGATCAGGGAGATCATTGATAGCCAAGAGATCGAGGTGCGGAGAGTGGACACAAAGGACACCACAGCGGACCCATTCACGAAGGCCTTGCCCCAGACTCAGTTCGAGCGGCAAATCGAGATGATAGGTCTTCGATACGCCAGTACATGGCCTTAGTGCAAGTGGGAGATTATTAGTGTATATGCCCTAGAGGCCATTACTGTATCATACTAGTATGTATATTACTTGATGGAAGCTTGGGATATTCACAGTTGTATATACAATCTTGCTCGAAATAGTAGTATGCTACTTGGTTTGTCTCTGCTTTAATGTGTACATGTGTTTCTTTATTATATCACCTATACGCATTAGTAGAGCCCTTAGGATCTTTGCTTGATTACCGGCATTGTGATGGCGATCACACTCGTGGGGGCTGGGTAATCTACAAGCACATCCTTATTCACGTCCCTAGTCCTGGGATTATCGAGACAGGGCATCGATACTCCGGAGTAGACTAGCGTATGCGCTTCTCATCCCAGCACGGGAGACGGTCCGTCCCACAGCCGTCAGTACGTCGTACTTGAGATAGTATGCGGGTGCTCGTTAGGTTACGAGTACACTGGACAGGACTCATCGGGAACTGATGGTTGGTATTATACCTATCGTCAGTCATCAGTTCCCAGGTGACATGAGAACAGCTTAGTCCGCTGACTTGACACTGTCACTTCGCCTCGAGTGTGTTCCCACTGTTCTTTGATTACTATCCTACCACGGCTCTACTGAGTCGTGAAAACAGGTAGTAGTTGGGTGCAGTCCCGAAGCACTTGGAGGCAGTGACAGTTAGACAGGATTCGTCTCTCCCAGTATTGGGGGTTGACATCGCGCTGTGTCTAGGAGAGCCATTACACGAGTAGTCCCTGGCCAGGGCAAGTGAGATATACTGGTAGGTTTCCAGTGTTATCTCAGGGTGTTCTGGGCTTCACTCCGATACGACTTATACCGCTATTAGGGGACTGACATTTACCGCCCCCCTAGGCCCGCCATGCGTTGTATCAGACGAACAGACTGGACTGTACGGAGATTGTCACATACAGGCTCAGTAGGAGTTCGGATGGGTTTACTTCATCGGCCTTCTTATCGACATCTACCTGGGGACCGTTACGTACAGCTAGTGCCGCTTGCGGTCTGTGGTTAAACCCACTGCCAACGTAGTGTCGAGTCTTTAGAGTCCCACACAGAGAGTTTCCCTGCACTTAGCGAAACGTGTAGAGGCCGTATGGTTTTACGGCAGGGCTGCGATCACTTACGTACACTTGTGTGCGTGTGGTGTTCGGGCAGGCAATACTAGTGAGCTTTGGTTTAAGTCGGGTCCTAGTATTGCATGGATGGATTTGTTTTGTCTTCTGTGCATCTGCATTCTACGGAATGCGGATGCAGGTGTGTATGCACAGTTTTCCGGAGCGATGAAGGAGGAGGTGCCTCATTAGGGTTTTGGCAGTTGGTTCGGCCAAAACCGTTATGTGGAAGGCTCATTAGCGTTTTGACAGTTGATTCGGTCAAAACCATTTTTAGGCGGACTCATTAGGGTTTTGGCAATTCGTTTGGTCAAAACCATTATGAGCCGCGGACATCATTTACTAATCCTTTTAATGATAATTTTATGATGGCTAATCGCATTGACCATTTGACCACCATGACCTCTCTTGACTTTGTTGGCCGGTTGACCGTGTTGACCATTGACCTTCATGAGAGGTCTACACCCTTCTTTTCATTTTCTTTTTCTTTTTGATTATGATACTAGTCATTTCAATGTAGCCATCAACTTTATCTTGATTGGATTGGTAATGATGATTTAATGTATTATTGCAACCATGGTTAATTTCTTTAGCTCATTATTCTTTTCTCATTCTCTCTCTTGTTCTAGCAAGAAGAAAAGAGATTATCTCATGGTTGCTATTTTCTTCATCTTCCTCCTCTTGATAAATTCTTTTGATCTCATGTGTTGAGAGAAAAAGATCCACATAGACAAACACCTCCATCTTTCTCTTCTACACAACCTAGGGTACCAAGACTAGCAATCTTGTTGCCCTAGTTATCTCGGCTCGAGGTGGAGTTCGGTGTACATCTCTCAGGTGGATCGTCTTCGACTCAAGAAGGCCGCGGAGGTAACCAAAGTCCGGATCATCCCTCGGAGCATGGATGGACAAACGGCGCAGCGGAGTGAAGACCCGAAGGACCGGTATCGTGAGGTATAACTTCTATGGCATAGTAGTTAGCACCTCTTTTAGTTTGCTAGTTTCTAGTTTAGCAAAGATCCGGCTTTTACGGTCCATGTTACCAAGTCTAGAAAAAAATTTGTTTTACCGTTTCCGCAACCCCGAAAGTACCGGGAGAGGTATTGTGGACCTAACACTTGATGCCCTTGAAGAAACACGGCTCATAGCGCAACAAAATCTCGAAGCTTATAAAGCAAAGATGACGCGCTCATATGAAAGATTGACCCGACCGAGGACATTCCGCCAAGGCGAACTCGTGCTAGTGGTCAAAAGGCCTATGATCCCCAATCGCGCCAAGAGGGGAAAATTCGAGCCAAACATTGAAGGCCCGTACATCATAGATAAGGTCAATCAAGGTAGGGCCTATCTGCTCATGGACATGCACGGTGAAAGGTCATTCAGGCCAATAAACGGTCGCTTCCTAAACAAATACTACGCTTAATGAGCCACAACCTAGGTCAATGATAGATGACGATGACTATGTCCGCTCGCTATCTTCCTATGCCCAAGCTCTATAAGTAGTAACTGGCCTTTTTCAGCACCGGACCGAAAAGTTCTTAAACTAATGACCGGACTGAAACGTCCTTAAACTAATAGCGGACCGAAACGTCCTTAAACTAATACCGCAATATCCGTAGGCTGACAAAAAAAAGAAGAAAAATATAATAAATAAAAACGGTATGTCCATAAGCAAAAAGGGCACTGATGAAAACCCGAAAGGGCTCCGTGAGTAAAAACAGCAGGGCTACCGGTGAGTGTTCGTGAAAACCCAAAAGGGCACGACCTCGTAAAAAAAAAGAAAATAAAAAGAATAAAAAAAAACGGTATATCCATAAGCAAAATGGGCACGGATGAAAACCCGAAAGGGCTCCGTGAGTAAAAACAGCAGGACTACCGGCGAGTGTTTGTGAAAACCCGAAAGGGTGCAACTTCGTTAAAAGACATTTATAGGGTCCTCTCAACCTTGTAAGGAGAAACTACCCGCGTGAGATCCTTACGAATCACAAGGGAGCAACACACTTAGGGATCCCCACGATTCCTAAGGAGAAAATACACTTGCGAGATCCTCACGACTCGTAAGGAGAACTCTCTTATGAGACCCTCACGGCTCATAAAACTTGAAAGTCTTAAGTTACAGAGACCTAAACCTGTGCTTAAGCAACCCCCACAACTTTCGATATTGCCCTACAAGTGGCTCAATACTGGCCCTTGTATACAATCCACGGGCGCGAATAAACATTTCCCTGACCAAGTCCCATCCGTGACTGGGGATATATTCGCATGGTGAACAGCCCTTGTAAATCCTCTCGATTTATGAGGAGAAACCCTTCCTGTACGATCCTTACGACTTTCAGAGGAACAAACACTTAGGAATCCTCACGATTCCTAAGGAGAAAATACACCTACAAGATCCTCACGACTTGTAGGGAGAAATACCTTTGTGAGACCCTTACGGCTCATGAAGTCAAAATCCTTAGTCGACAGGACCTTAACCATGTTCGCTAAGCCACCCTTGTTCGACATCGACAGAGGCAGATGATGATTCGCTCCTGGCAATATCCAAGTTGTAGCGGTGCTGATGCCGAAATCGGTGTTTAATTTCAGGTTTACGGCGAAAAGCCAGTAGGCCGCACATGCATATGAAATATGCCGAAATGATGGGGCAACTTGCAATAAAAAGCAGCAAGTAAAAATGTATACATGCAAAATAGATGAAATGATGGGGCAACTTGCAATAAAAAGCAGCAAGTAAAAACGTATGCACACAAAATAGCCGAAATGATGGGGCAACTCGCAATAAAAAGCAGCGAGTAAAACCGAAATAAACAGCCGAAATGATTGGGCACCGCGAAAAATAGCCGAAATGATTGGGCAGTCGCGACCTTCGTGATATAAAAGCTGAAATGATAGAGCATCGCGGAAATAAAACAAAAAAAATGATGATAAAACTTTGGCCCTACAGTTGAGATCACATCGATCCCTGTATACAATCTAAGGGCGCAAATGAAGAGGGAATCATACTTTCCCAACAGGCTACGCCAGAAAACGAAGCCAAATCTTAACGGTTCATCCTAACTCCGAAGAAACCAGTGTCTTCGGCAAATCCTTCGACTCAAGGAAACCAGCGTCCTTGATGAGAGCCTCCTGATTCACGTCGACTCGCAGAGAAACAGTGTCTCCGCGGGAAATTCTCGATTCGTTTCGACACCAGGGAAACAAATAATCCTTGGCAAATACCTCAATTCAGGAAAACCAGCGTCCTTAATGAGAGCCTCCTGATTCGCGTGACTCGCAGAGAAACCAGAGTCTCTGCGGGAAATTCTCGATTCGTTTCAACACCAGGGAAACAAATAATCCTTGGCAAATATCTCAACTTAGGGAAACAAACAATCCTTGACGAGAGCCTCCTGATTCGTGCCGACTCGCAGAGCAACCAGTGTCTCCGTGGGAAATTCTCAACTCGTTTCAACACCAGGGAAACAAATAATCCTTGGTAAATACCTCAACTCAGGGAAACAAACAATCCTTGACGAGAGCCTCTTGATTCGCGTTGACTCTCATAGTAACCAGTGTCTCCGTGGGAGATTCTCGACTCGTTTCAACACCAGGGAAAAAAATAATCCTTGGCAAATACCTCAACTCAGGGAAACAAACAATCCTTGACGAGACCTCCTGATTCGCGTCGGCTCGCAGAGCAACCAGTGTCTCCGTGGGAAATTCTCGACTCGTTTCAACACCAGGGAAACAAATAATCCTTGGCAAATACCTCAACTCAGGAAAACAAACAATCCTTGATGAGAGCCTCTCGATTCGCGTCGACTCGCAGAGTAACCAGTGTCTCCGTGGGAAATTCTCGACTCGTTTCAACAGCAGGGAAACAAATAATCCTTAGCAAATACCTCAACTCAGGGAAACAAACAATCCTTGACGAGAGCCTCCTGATTCGCGTCGACTCGCAGAGTAACCAGTGTCTCCATAAGAAATTCTCGACTAGTTTCAACTCCAGGGAAACAAATAATCCTTGGCAAATACCTCAACTCAGGGAAACAAACAATCCTTGATGAGAGCCTCCTGATTCGCGTCGACTCGCAGAGCAACCAATGTCTCCGTGAGAAATTCTCGATTCGTTTCAACACCAGGGAAACAAATAATCCTTAGCAAATACCTCAACTCAGGGAAACAAACAATCCTTGACGAGAGCCTCCTGATTCGCATCGACTCGCAGAGTAACCAGTGTCTCCATAGGAAATTCTCGACTCGTTTCAACACCAGGGAAACAAATAATCCTTGGCAAATACCTCAACTCAGGGAAACAAACAATCCTTGACAAGAGCCTCCTGATTTGCGTCGACTCGCAGAGCAACCAGTGTCTCCGTGGGAAATTCTCGATTCGTTTCAACACCAGGGAAACAAATAATCCTTGGTAAATACCTCAACTCAGGGAAACAAACATCCTTGACAAGAGCCTCCTGACTCGCGTCGGCTCGCAGAGAAACCAGTGTCTCCGCGGGAAATTCTCGATTCGTCTCAACTTGCAAGATGAAGCCTCAGGCAGCAGGGATTAAAAAACTTGCTTCCTGAACAATGGGACCCTGCAAGTCGGTCTAAACGGTATCTTGCATACTATTCACGGGTCTCACTCTCCAAAGTCGAGTTTCGACAAGGAGGGAAACAACCGCTTACGGATCTTCTCGACTCGTAAGAGGGAAAATTCTCTTATAGGATCCTTACGAATTATAAGAGAAAACACACTTAGGAATCCTCATGATTCCTAAGGAGAAAGCCCACCTACGAGATCCTCTCGATCCGTAGGGAGAAAAGTCTCTATGAGACCCTCACGGCTCATAGAGTTGAAAAGTCTTAGGCGGCAGATCTGAACCTGCGGCCTAAGCCATCGATATCTCTTGGAAAAAACTAAGTTATCTGCCAATTATGATTATCAAGTCAACATGCTGATAATAAAAGAAAGAAGAAAGCGACAGAAAGAACATCTGATTGGCGTTTAATCAATCACTCGAGACACACCCATTCATACATGTGTAAAAGACTCAGAGCGAGGAATAAGATAAGCTGGGATAAAACTTCTTCATTAATATTGCCAAAATTCTTACAATCATAAAGCAATAAACAAGAAATATTATTACAATGGAATAACCTCAGATCCAGGGCATGGATTGAGGAAGTCAAAAGTAAGGCCATCCAGAGTTCTTCTGGCCTTTCTGATTATCCTTGTGCGCAGCCTCTCGCGCTCCTGTGTGTCAAGATCCTCGGCAAGCCCCCCAGCCTTTGATAAGCAGTGATTATCGTCGTCTGCTGGAAGACTTGATGAAGAATGTCGACGAGGCTGTCCCGTCGATTCTTCGAGATTAGCCCCGACAGATGCACTGAATGCACCTTGTCTTCGGTGTCATCCAACGCGTTGAGCGGCATGGCCTCGTGGAACCCCGGGAGTTCTCTCCAAATCGCTCCCAGCACGACTTTCAAGAGTGCTGAACGACAAGGAAGCAGCCAACCAACGCTTGCGTGAAGGAGACCCATAACTTCCGCACACTGGGCATCTGTAAATTCTTGGTTTTGTTGACGGCCCTGTACACGGATGTCCTCATAAGTGATGAACTCGTGCAGGCTATATAGACGCACCGCCATAATACCTGAAGAAAACAGTACAGGGAGATTAGCAAATAAGAAGATACAGAAAGATAAAAGTTAAACTCCTTGAGAGAAACGCTTTGCAGACAGGAGTGACACCGGTCAAAATCAGTTATGAGGAGAATTTGAAGAAAATCCCTTGAGAACATTGAGAGCTTTGCTCTAAAAAGATAATATAATAATAATAATAATAATATCAAATGCCATCTTTAACTTTCAAGATCCATGAAGAATTTTTAAGAGTTCTTTTATATGATTTGGAAGGAGCAAAGCTCCATTAATAAATTAAGAAAATACAAGAAAAATCTTTTAGAGAGCGGAGCTCTATTAATGGAACCCTAATAGGGTTTCGTCTAGTTCTCTTTAGATCCTTTTAGACCTATAGAGCAAAGATCTACTAAGTGAAATCCCTGATGGGTTTTCTTTAGATCAGGGATCTATTAAGAGCAAGGCTCTGTTAATTAAAATTAACTTAATTTAATTTAAATTAATTAAAAATTTTACCTCAAAAGTTCTAAGAAATTCTAATTCTTAAAGTTCTTAAAGGCAAGAGTAAAGCTCTGAAGATAAAATTTTTTGAAGATGATAATCATCTCTTGAGGACCAAATGTCCTATTTATAGGCATCAAATGCCTTTTCAACTTCCAAAAGCTGCCGCAACGGTTGTAATTCTGCCACCGTTGCGCTCACGTTTGGGGGCCACGTAAGCGCAACGGTGGGGGGGTATTTGTTTACCCCAATCAGAGCAAAGCTCTGTTCAAATTCCAAGGTGGGAAAAGAAGCAATACTTCTGTTTTCCCCCAATCAGAGCAAGGCTCTGTTTGAATTTCAAAAATTCAAATTTTAAAGCAACACTTCAAATCTCGTGCGCTGCGCGCAACGCGCCACGTGTTAGAAGTTGATGCGTCAGCACAGCGCCCGAGGCAGTGCGTCCAATCAGAGCAAAGCTCTTTTAAAACAAAAAGTAAAGGAAGCAACGCTTCAGTTGCGCAAACGCTGCGCTGTATGACACGTGTCTGCGCAGGTGCGCAAGCACAGCTGCGCAAGCGCTGCGCTGCGCGACACGTGTCTGCGCAGCTGTGCAAGCACAGCTGCGCAAGCGCTGCGCTGCCCGACACGTGTCTGCGCAGCTGCGCAAGCACAGCTGTGCGACACGTGTCACGCGCTGGGGCATTTGCACCAAACAGAATTAAAATTCTAATAAGATCTTTCTGTTCTTGTTAAAACAAGAAGATTTTCTTTTATAAAACAGAAGCCCTTGGATCAAAGATCCAACGGTGGGGAAAATTCCCCAAATCATTCAGAGAAAGATCTTTTTAATAAATTTAACTAATTTATGGGCACTATAAAAAGGACCCTAGACCTCAATTAAAAGGCATCAACATTTTGTGAGAAATCAAGAACTTCAAACAGAGAGAACTCTGAAGAATTAGAGAGAATTTCTCAAGAACAAGAAAAAAAAGGTAAAAACCTTCAGAAAAAGAGAAAATTCTCTTAAAAAAAGATCATTGATCTAAGAACAAGATCAATGATGTTCAAGAAAAGAGAAAAATAAACAATAACAGTGCCTTGCACTTTTTATGAACTACTGGTTCTTTGAAAACAAGAAAAAACTTGTTTTCTTTGATCTAAAATTGATCCAAAAGAATAAGAACAGTGCCCAGCACTCACCAAAACTGCGCTATTGCGCAAGCCGCCAGGAAGCGCCACGTGTCAGCAGTGCAACAGCGCAGCGCACTGACACAGCGCACTGTGCTGTTGCGCTTGCGCTCATCAGAGCGTGACACGTGTCACTTCCACATGCGCTTGCGCTCTTTAATTTGCGCAAAGTGCCTGACAAGCCATGTGGGACACTCTCAGAGTATTTAATGCTCTGCATTATTAAGAAAAAGGACAGAGCCCAATTAAAAGGCCTAACAGGCCTAATCAAAAATGCTATGCATTTTAAAAAGGGCAGAGCCCAAACAAAATAGATGCTCTGCATCATTTATAAAAAGGCAGAGCCCAACCAAAATAAAGAAAAATAATGTAGTAAAGGGGCAAGGTCCACATGTCGGACCGAAACGTCCGTAAACTAATAATGGACCACCACGTCCCTAAACTGAAACATGGACCAACACGTCCCTAAACTGGCGATGGACCAATACGTCCCTAAACTGGAAGATGGACCACCACGTCCCTAAACTGGAACATGGACCACTACGTCCCTAAACTGGAACAATAGGGACTCAAAATGCTCTTTTGCCGGATCTAAACGGTCCCGTTTAAGTTGATCTTAGCCCCAAACACGGCTAACGTATCCTTAAACATTCAAATGAACTATAAAACTCCAAATCGACTTTGGTTCAAGGGTACATCTCCGAACTCCTCTGACACCTATCGTTGTAATCCTTCAATGACGTCAGAGAGGTGACGAGTCCTGACGGCCATATATTAAATGGATCACCACGTTAAGTTGATCTTAGTCTCAAAACAGGACTAACGTATCCTTAACGAACATTTAAGTTGATCTTAGCCTCAATACGGCTAACGTATCCTTAAACTAAAAACACTAAACCCAAATCTAAGTAAATACGAATTTGGACTAATCCACGTCCTACGGGCGATGGCATTACTCAGTATCCGTATACAATCCACGGGCAACCACAAACAAAACAAACACACACGATACGAAGTGAAATTCTGGAGAAGGAGAAAGTGGCTACCGCGATGCGGTAGCGTAATTAACTGCAGAGGGTTGTGCCTGCAAGGAAAAGCGTCCCCACAATCAAAAACCCATTTAGTGAGGGGGAATCTGACGAAGTCTACTACATCGGCCGCATCCATCTAAACCTCCGATACACGGTGCCATAAATCAACTTGGCATCTTTGGAGAGGTAGAAGGGTAAAACCATATAGCATCTGCCCCGAATCTCAGGCAAGACGGCCCTCACGTCGTCTCAACCCCATTCGGAGGGGAACAACGTTCTTTTTTGTTTTGCACAGTGGTATTCGGTTATGAATATCCAGCACCTCAGTAGACGAAGCAAGGGCCGAGATCCCTTCACCGGGAGTGACCCCTTGGACAGAAGTTTGCGTCAGGGCAATAACTTCACTATAGCCGATTACTTTTGCTTTGCATCATGGTATTCAGTTGGAATATCCTGCACCTCATTCTACGGGGAAAGAGCCGAGATTCCTTCACCGAGAGTGACCTCTTTAGCAAAGGTTTTCATCACTATATTTTTATAAAAGCTATCCGGTTCCTTCAACGATATCAAGTTCATTACGTTAACGGTTTTTCACCGAAAACCATTCGTAGCCCTCCGTCATTTCAGCTAAATGTTCGGTAGTATTCAAGCTATGTGTTTTGACCTACGCCAAGGCATAGTGATTGGTAGATACCGGATACTTATCTGTTGCATAGATAAATGCATTGGTTTGGGACAGTCGTACTACTATTTTGGTCTACGTCAAGGGTATGTACGGGCGGGTTCAAATTAACTTGGATAATGACGGGTAGAACTTGACATATGACTTATGATATGTTGGCCTTCGTCAAGGTCATAAGAGCATGGGACAAAAAAAATCACATCGGGAGTTTCTAAAGAAACTGAAACTTTCCAGATATGCGCATACCTTCTGGAGTGTGATAACGTGAGCGGATTCCGTCACGTTATCATGCGATGATAGTTGGATCCCGATTCCTACTGATGAGTTGATTTACTCCTCGGGTGATCCCGACTAATTCTTCTTTCAGATTTGGAGAAGAATTTGACGTTACAGTGGGAGGTTTCCTGATTAGATAAAGTTATAACCATTCTGATCTAGGTTAGAGTGCACGCTAAGTGTTTCTTTTCTCTCTCTCTTTGGCAGTGACCATGACCCGACACTTGACTATGACTCAGTGACCAAGATTAACCAAACCTTCTTATAAGACTGGCTTTTGGATTGTATGAGTTGCAGACCTCATTGCCACTCCTACTTTTACCCTTTTCTCCAGGACACCTCGTATTACTACGAAAGTCCACTTCCATTGGATAAAACCATCGTATGGTTATATACGAACTCAAAGGAATTTATTCGAGGATGGTTTCCGGTTCTGGAGAAAACGAATAGGACTATTCCGTTGTCTTTTCCTTTTACCTTCTCTCAAGCTGCGAGTGCTCCTTAGATTAGGACAGTACACCTATTACGCAAATTGGATAGTCTTCTTCCAAACCATAGGCAGGTGCCTACCGGTAGGGAATGAAGAAAACCAATTAGCCTAACGATGGTGTGCAGAAGGTATTATGTAAAGACAAATAAAGGGATTAGTAAGAGGGCAAAGTAAACTGCGACTGCTATTCACAACCAAACCAAATATTTCTTCGCCAATCCTACATCACCTTTGTATTTCTCTAGAACACTCCGTATCACTACGAAGATCCACAGTTTATTGGATATTCCATCGTATGGTTATATACGAACTCGAAAGGAACTTGTTCCAGTTTGGGGATGGATTCTGGTTCGGGAGAAATAAGAATAAGGTTTATTCAGTTGTCTTTTATCTTCACCTTCTCTCGCGTTGCAAGTGCTCCTAAAATTAGGACAGTACACCCATTATGCTTATTGGATAGTCTTCTTCCAAACCATAGGCCGGTGCCGAACGGTAGGGAAGGAAGAAAACCATTTGGCCTAAAGGGGTGTACAGAAGGTAATGACTAAAGACATATAAAGGGATTTCGAGAGATGGCAAAGAAATATACGGTTACAGTTGTGAATCTGATAATGGAAGAGGCATTACTAGGAATACCAGAGTACCCCTTCGAAACATTTACATGTTTCAGTTTCACTGTGTATTGTTCAAAGAAAACTGATTTCCCAATTTGCCCTTGCTCCAGGGTATGTATTTACCAGCTTTGATTCTCACATTTGTATGGTTTTACAGATGATGAGTGGGAGTAAGTTATTGGGGATTGGGTGATCATTCTCATTATATCGGGATTCGTTGTAATTGGTGATATTTGAGGAAGTCACCTGGGTTGTTTGCCGGACGGCAAATATTTGGTTTTGAATATCCGTTGTAATGCACCAATTTCAAATTGATATATATGTACGTTCATTTTTTATGAAGTGAGATGTAACTTTTTGAAATTATTTCTATGACATTTACCTATATCAGTGGATGGTTAGGTAAGGAGTGTTAAACAGCGGTGTAATTAATCTTAACCATAAGTACAGTTTTCAACCTACGACATACAGGAAATGAGTTATTAGACTCAGGGGACTTATACAAAGTATTGTATATTGTCCGGTGTCCATTAGGACAGAGGGGTTGGTGTTAGTTATATGTATGCCCTAGAGGCCATTACTGTACATAGGATGTATATTGTAGTGGATGCTGGGACATATATAGGGAAGACTTTCTTGCTCGACATGATAGTATGCTATCTGGTTGATCTTTACCTTAACGTGTATACTGATTGTCTCTCTATTACATGTTGGTAAAGCCCTTAGGATGTGTACTTGACTACCTGGACTATGATGCGGATCATACTAGTGGGGACATGGTAGTCCATAAGTACATCCTTCAAAGTCCCTAGTCGTGGGTGTATCGAGACGGGGCATCGATATACCAGAGTAGACTAGCGTATACCTTCTCGACCCATACAGATGGGCGATGGATGATCCCATATCCATTGGTGTTTGACATCGGGGATGATATACGGGTGCTCAGTGGAGACTGGGTACACTGGACGGACTCGCCGAGAACTCCCAGATGGTATTATACCTCACGTCAGATGGCAGTTCTCTGGTGACACTGGTACAGAGTAGTCTGTTGACCCGAGATCGTCATAGAGTCTTGTGTGGTTCCCACTGTGCTTTGATTTCCATCTTACCACGTCCAAGAGGGCGTGCAAAACGGTGGTTTTTGGGTACAGTCCCGAGTCACATGGAGGCAATGAGCGATAGGAGGGGATTCGTCTCTCCCGGTATAGGGAGTTGATGTTGCGCTGTGTTCGATTGGCTATAACAGGAAATCCCTGGCCAGGGTTGCTGAGATTTACTGGTAAGTGTTACCAGTAGTTTCTCGAACAGTTATAGACCTCATATCGACACGACTTATCGAGCTATTGGGGTCTGACGTTTACCACCCATAGGCAAGATATGCGACATATCAGACGATCAGACCGGACTGTACGGTAGTGTTACTGGTCGGATTCACTGGAGTGTGAGCGGGCTTGCTCGTCGATCTTCAGATCGCTCAATACCCGGGTGGCCGTTACGTTTAGCAGACCGCTTGCGGCTTGTGGGTGTTTGATATGATCATCATCTGCTGCCGGCGTATTGACGAGTCTTTAGAGTCCTACACAGAGGTTTCCTGGCTCAAGCGAAACGAAATAGGAGCGCATATGAGATATCTGCGGGACCGAGAATAATGCGTGTATGTGATACCATATTTCATTCTCGCGATCAATGTGTCGAATGGTTGTATGCGATATAACCTAGTTATCGATTCAAGTGTTGATTCGATAAGCCGATACATTGTATACTAGTCGGTTGTGTGCGACATGACCGGATCATTGAATCAAGTGTTGATTTAATGATTTAATGCATAATTATATATTTGATATATTACTTTGCATTAACTAGTATTGGTTTACTTTAAATGGATTTTCTCACTTGGATGCATAAGTTGTATATGTGATATACTTTTTGTGCAAATGTTTGTATCATGTTTGATGATACATGTTAACTTGGTTAAATGTATGTTTAAACCATAGTTAGTTAATGGTTAAGGGTTTTAAATGATTTATTTATTGTTTTATTTATTTTTGGCAAAAGGAAAATGGTGGCTTTATTTATTTCTTTTGTTGAAGTTTCTTGAACTTTTGAAAAGTCCACCATTTTTGTTTTATGCCAAACCCTAACCACTCACTAACTTTGGTTAACTCTCTACACTTAACTATGGTAAGTGATATGATAAGTATTGTTTTTTCTTTTGATTATTAATTAACTTATCATATCATTTTCTTCTTCTTCTTCCTTGAACTCAATAAGAAAAAGCTTTCTTCATCAATGGTGAATTGAGCAAATGAGTGAGAAATCCAAAACTAAAGTCTACCCACTTCCTATTTCTTCATCCTCTACCTCTTGACAAGTAGTAGAGTGTGTTTACTTCACAAGTTTCTTGACTTGATGAAGTCGGAGCTTGATTTAGCGATGCCTCGACGTAGATCATCTTCGGCATGGACATCGACGACCTAGCTTGCCCATTCTCCGACGAAGCCGACGCTACAGCCCGGATTTTGATTTGGACAGCGGAGATGACTTCGTTGCGGAGCCGTGGAGGTGGAGCACCGGATCTACAAAGGTTGTATTTCCGTTAAACTCGTAGTTAAGTGTTAACTAGTTTCCATTTCGCCTAGAAATCTAGCCGACGATCCGTACATTAGGGTTTCTCGGCACCGAATTTTTGAAATTGGCATGGTAGATGCCTTTAGAGACCTCACTAGAGTGCCTAGGAACCCTACAGTGGTATCAGAGCCTAGCTAGAGCCTTAGGCGAAGTCTAGACGGAATTTGAAGTCCGAACGAACCCGAAACCCCGAATCAAACTTGCTCTCTGTCCAGATTTTAAAATTGTGGATTTTTCAAGATTAAAAATATCCAGAAAATCAAGCAGGGTTTTCTAAGAATTACTGTAAATTTTGTGGACCTGATTCCACTTTCCCACCGCGTTTCCGCCGCACGAGGACTTTCCCACCGCGTTTCCGCGGCACGAGCATGGCTCGTGCGGCGGAAGAGCGGCCGGTTTTGTCGTTTTGTGCATTTTGTTTTCACAGTAATTCTCAGATTTCTGTGCTGATTTTACTGGGATATTTTTATATTTATTATACAGATGAGTTTTCTGGAGTTGTTTTGGGGATTCGGTGTTTCGATCGGGGTATCAAATTTTGTCTGTGTGACTTTCCGGATAAATTTTAGAATATGTTAAAAACTTCGACCGGATATAAATACCCAATTTTTCCCCTGTCGGGAAATTTCTAAGTGTTGGATTTTTCCGTAGTTTAATGACGTTCTAAGTAGTGCAAGTAAAGAAGACAACAAACCTTAACTCGATTATGTGACCGTCTTGAACTGCCCTTTGAACCTTCGGGTTTGGGGCAGTATGGCGTGCCACATGTGAGGCGTTGGCTTGACCCTTCTACGGCTGGACCATTGGTACTGAGGCACGAACTGAATGTTGTTAGACTTATTTCATGTGTTGAGCTGTATCGGGAAAACTTGGGTGTTCGATTGTTCGATCAAAAAGTTTAGCATTTTCTGTTTATTCGGAATGTGATACAATAATTGGAATTCACAAATAGTTATGTGATAACTGAATGAATGTTATAAATCTAGCGGTTTAGTCTCACTTGATCGGTTGCCACGGAATTTTGATGTGATCAAAAGTCCGTCGCAATCACGTAGCGTACGCGGATACTCGCCGGGTAAACTTAATAGACAGCCTCACCCCATAGCCCCGACCAAGTGACTGTAGGAGAACCCCGTCGCCGAAAGCATCCGTTTGGGTGCTCGCGGTAACGGTGTTCCTCCTTGGTGCACTTCGTCGACGGCGTCGGGGGTGCGGCCGCCTACTAAAGTTTGCGACGAGTATTCGATCAGGATGCCGGGAATCTTGTTGAATTACCCGACTTGATATTGAAAAGAGTTTTCGATAATGAGACTAAAATGCGGGGTTTATAATTGTTAGGCATGCGATGTCTAAGTAATTCATTTGGTCAGGCATGCGTTGTCTGAGGAGATTGCGGATTCCAACTGTTGTAGTTTTACACTTTCTTTTCTGTGACCGTAAGTGTAATATGTGATATCGCCGGTTTCGTTGCTATATGTCAACGACAATTGGGATGGACATATTTACTTACGTTGATGACATGTGATGTTATGTGTTGCTGGATGTATTATATTGGATCGTCGTGTTTGAATAGCCGGGGGTTTTTATGTGAGATGAGTGTTTTTCATTTTCATTCATGTAAAAACTTGTATGTAATATTCTTTTATTGGGGCGCTTCCAGGTTGCGGAAGTAGTCACCCTTTGTATATTATTTACTTTTCCGCACTAGGATAGACCCAAGGAGGAGGGCACAAGTAACCGGGTTCTGGAGTCCAGTGGGAGACCAACTCGAGGAGTCGAGTCCGGGTCTCCTAACTCTAGAATTGGTAGGGTTGCTTGCCACTCTCGTAGGGGTCTAGGGGTGTGGGTTTGGCTATTCATCACGACCGTGGAATCCGTGTTTTATACTGGCTCGTATTGAAAACACGGACGTCCTAGTATATCCAATATTTCATATGATTCTTCTGCTGCGATATCTGTGATGTGATCATGTGATGTTCTGTGATAGATACAGTATACAGTATATATGATATATTATATAGACGTTACTTATGTTTTACACCCGCGCTAGCCCTGCCCCGCTCTGCCGTTAGTTACCTAACCTAACGGTGCACGAGGGGACATCGAGGCGAATGCGGATGGCATAAGTGTACGTCGTATTTATCTGTGATGTTTAGGTACATTAAATGATGGGACTTCATTAATATGATTAATGAAATAAAAGAAACCTAAGATGTTGTAGAATCGAATTTCAAAATAAAACAGGTAGCTACAGTTCTTGCTTTGCACAGTGATATATACGATATATCATGCACCTTATTCGATAAGGAAAGGACCGAGATCCCTTCACCGGGAGTGACTCCTTTAGCAATAACTGGCAGATGCTACACCCTCGGTTTGTCTTTTGATTGCTTTTAAGAGTTTTTTCTTTGCACAGTGATATATTTAATATATCCCGCACCTCATTCGACGAGGAAAGGACCGACGATCCCTTCACCGGGAGTGACTCCTTTAGCAAAACTAGAAAAGCCTCAAAAGCACTCCATTTCAAAATCATTTGATTCTACAACGATATCAAGTTCATTACGCAATAGGTTTTCAGAAAAACCTGTCGTAGCCCTCCGTCATTTCAGATACGTACTAGTTAGTATTCGTGCTGCGGTTGTTTGGCCTCCGTCAAGGCGTAGTGTACGGTAGCTAACTAGTGCTTATCTGCTAGCATATGATGCGATTGGATTAGGGTATTCGTACGGCGTTGTTTGGCCTCCGTCAAGGGTCGTGCGGGTTGGTTTAATTCAATTATGAAATGACGGGTTGAACTTGACTAGCGGACTATGGGTTGTTTGGCCTCCGTCAAGGTCATAGCGAGCTAGGGGCAAAATATTATCGGGAATTTCAAGTATTGAGATTTGCAATGAGATTGCATACCTTCTATGAGATAGTTGGATCCCGATACCCGCTGCGAGTAAGAGTTACTCCTGGGAGAGTTTTATACATTACAATTAGCCGATCAAGTAGGTGTCTAGAAAGGTGTCAACGGGGTTACGCCTCTGGGAAAACGAGGTTTATATTAATTAGGTTCGTGCGAAAGCACGGGGGACCTCCCTCAAACTACCGACACTGGCCTGGCTGAAAGATTGGCGAACTTGTAGTGTGTAATTAATCCCGGCTAGTCTTTCCTTTTAGGGTTTGAAGGAAGATTTGATAAAAAGCAGTGGGAGCCATCCTGACTAGATAAAATAATAACCAATCTATTCTTGCTAGAGCGCACGGTGAGTGTTTTCTTCTCTCTCTCTCCTGGTAGCGACCATATCACGCCTTAATCAAGATAATAATACGGATTATTGACCGAACCAGCTTGTTATACTGAGCTGGGGAACGTTGGTCCCGCTCCAACTTATAATTGTTATAAGACAGAGCAGGAAATTGGGGAATACCAGATTTCCGTGCCGCCCAAACGAAGAGAGTGCATGTTGATGCATCATCTTTGGGTGTGTTCATTATACAGAACTGTTTCTCAGTATCCTCCGCATCCTGGTATATGATACCGGATCAGGATCCCAGATATGTAAGATGTTACATAGGGCTACAAAAGGGTGGAAAAACTGAGAACGGGTGATAAGTTTCATGAGGCAGAAAACGGGGCAAGTGTTGCAGCCAAGTCTGTTGGTCACTGTCACCCTGTATTGTAATACATTGATTCTGAACGAATGTTATTAGATACCGAACCTGATATACAAAATCATATCTGTCTCTTTATTAGTAAAGAAACGATAAAATTTCATATTGTTGGATAATGTTTTGAACATTTCCTACATCAAAAGTTGATCGGTTCAGGCACGTTATCTAAAAGCATTAATGTTCTAAATCAAACTACAGTTCTTAGTATTCGGAACACACACAAGAGGAAGAGTTCAGAAATGAACGACTTCTTCTTGAGGTATTGTAGACTAGGTCATATCAATGCGACCTGACTAGCTGGAGTTACATTTAGATGCATATTTAAATCTGTTTGAATTTACATCTTGTGAAATTCGCCAGTCATGTCACAAAGATAAGATGACCATAGCTCTGTTTATTAGAAACAGAGATAGAGTTAGTGAACTCTTGGGATGATACATGTTGATGTATGTAGGTCCCTTGTCTACACATTCCAGGACTGGTTCTTAGTACTTCATTACGTTCTCTGATGATCTCTTTAGATTCAGACATATGTTCCTGTTGAAACACAAGTCCGAATTTTTTGAGATATTCACAGAATATAAGTTAGAAGTAGAGAACCAAAATACGGGTATAAGTATTATGTCCTATGATGAGATCAAGGAGGAGAATACTTGTGCATGGAATTCCTGGACTATTCTAAAGGAGAATGAGATTCTCTCTCAGCATTACTCCTCCGTATACACCATAGCACGATGGTATATCGGGGCGGAGCAATCACACCCTATATGATAAGGTGTGCTCTATGATGAGTACTACTGAGTTACCTTTTTCCTTAAGGGAGTTGTGCACTTAAGAAGCTGCATACCTATTGAATATGGTTCCAATCAAATCAATTGCCTACCACTTCATATGTGATATGGAAGGGGAAGAGCCCATATCTTAAGTTAGTTAAGATTTGGGGTTGACCGGCCTATGTCTAAAAGCAATATCCGGACAAGCTCGAGGCAAGGTCTGTTATATAGAACTGGAAATGTTCCAGCTATACAAACTACAGCAGATGATTTGATAGAGCCAAAGGATTCAGTAAATTCCAACGAACCTCAGCCTCTCCGCCGATCTAGTAGGGTTCCTCACCCACCTGAGAGATACTTCTGTTTCTCTATGACAGTGGGAGCGAGGATTGCATCATGAGATGATGACCCAACTAGCTTCGAGCTGGCCATCAGGAGTAGGACTCTGTAAGAATGGCTGGATGTTTAGCGATCTGAGATGGAATCCTTATACACCAACAAAGTATGGACTTTAGTTGCTATATCTGAAGGGTTAAATCCCCATCAGGAGCAAGTATATCTTGAGAAGATTACTTGGTGTGTATGGAAAAGTTGAGACTTTCAAAGCTAGACTTGTTAAAGGTTTTCATCATTGACCAGGCGTGGATAATGATGAAACCTTTTCCAGTACCTATGCTTAAGTCCATCCAGATCCTACTTGCCACGGCTACATACCATGACTACGATATCTGGCGGTTGGGTTTCATGACTGCTTTTCTAAATGATGTTTTAGAAGAGTGCGTCTATAAGTACACAGCCAGAGGGCTTCGTAGACAGTGGGAGCAGCGGAAACGTGTGCAAGATGTTTTATAAGATAAAGCAGGCATCGCGGAGTTGGAACGTCTGTTTTGATGCGTTAGTCAAAGAAGTTGACATCATCAAAATGGTAGATGAACCTTGTATAAACAAAAAGGTAGTAGGGAGTATGGTGACGATCCTCGTAGAGTACGTGGATGACATACTCTTGATAAGAAAGGAGTTTCTTATGCTACGCTCGATCAATCTCTGTTTATCACAAAGATTCTCCGTGTAGGATCAGAGTGATACCTCCTAAATCCTGGATTTTGGATCTATGGGATAGATCTAAATGGATGTTAGTATACTCACTAGTTGTAGTGAGATGGTATCAATCGATCCTGGGGAGCATCACTGGAAGTGTTCCAGAGTGATAAAAACGACTGAATGTCAGTCGCAGGCATTGCCTTTACCCTCAGTAAAGGGACAGTATGTTGGAAGAGTTCCAAGCTAGATACCGTGACATACTAGACGATAAAGGCAGGATACATCGCTACTTAAGATGCTACCAAAGAGGCTGTTTGGATGTATAATGGTTCATGAGATGAACTATGTTCCTACCATTGTGAGACAATGGAGTTGTGGCTTATGCCAAGGAACGTCCGTCCCATCAGTGATCCAGACATATTCTAAGGCAGTATCACCTGATCATGGAGATGGTTGATCTCCAGGCTGATCGAGGCAAGGAGAGCAGACTTAGAGGATAACGCAGCGGATCCACACACGAAGGCTTATTCCCAGAGAGAGACTTTTATGGGATGGTTGTGTATGAGATACTACAACTACTGCTACAGATGGCCCTAGTGCAAGTGGGAGATTGTTAGTTATATGTATGCCCTAGAGGCCATTACTGTACATAGGATGTATATTGTAGTGGATGCTGGGACATATATAGGGAAGACTTTCTTGCTCGACATGATAGTATGCTATCTGGTTGATCTTTACCTTAACGTGTATACTGATTGTCTCTCTATTACATGTTGGTAAAGCCCTTAGGATGTGTACTTGACTACCTGGACTATGATGCGGATCATACTAGTGGGGACATGGTAGTCCATAAGTACATCCTTCAAAGTCCCTAGTCGTGGGTGTATCGAGACAGGGCATCGATATACCAGAGTAGACTAGCGTATACCTTCTCGACCCATACAGATGGGCGATGGATGATCCCATATCCATTGGTGTTTGACATCGGAGATGATATACGGGTGCTCAGTGGAGACTGGGTACACTGGACGGACTCGCCAAGAACTCCCAGATGGTATTATACCTCACGTCAGATGGCAGTTCTCTGGTGACACTGGTACAGAGTAGTCTGTTGACCCGAGATCGTCATAGAGTCTTGTGTGGCTCCCACTGTGCTTTGATTTCCATCTTACCACGTCCAAGAGGGCGTGCAAAACGGTGGTTTTTGGGTACAGTCCCGAGTCACATGGAGGCAATGAGCGATAGGAGGGGATTCGTCTCTCCCGGTATAGGGAGTTGATGTTGCGCTGTGTTCGATTGGCTATAACAGGAAATCCCTGGCCAGGGTTGCTGAGATTTACTGGTAAGTGTTACCAGTAGTTTCTCGAACAGTTATAGACCTCATATCGACACGACTTATCGAGCTATTGGGGTCTGACGTTTACCACCCATAGGCAAGATATGCGACATATCAGACGATCAGACCGGACTGTACGGTAGTGTTACTGGTCGGATTCACTGGAGTGTGAGCGGGCTTGCTCGTCGATCTTCAGATCGCTCAATACCCGGGTGGCCGTTACGTTTAGCAGACCGCTTGCGGCTTGTGGGTGTTTGATATGATCATCATCTGCTGCCGGCGTATTGACGAGTCTTTAGAGTCCTACACAGAGGTTTCCTGGCTCAAGCGAAACGAAATAGGAGCGCATATGAGATATGTGCGGGACCGAGAATAATGCGTGTATGTGATACCGTATTTCATTCTCGCGATCAATGTGTCGAATGGTTGTATGCTATGTAACCTAGTTATCGATTCAAGTGTTGATTCGATAAGCCGATACATTGTATACTAGTCGGTTGTGTGCGACATGACCGGATCATTGAATCAAGTGTTGATTTAATGATTTAATGCATAATTATATATTTGATATATTACTTTGCATTAACTAGTATTGGTTTACTTTAAATGGATTTTCTCACTTGGATGCACAAGTTGTATATGTGATATACTTTTTGTGCAAATGTTTGTATCATTTTTGATGATACATGTTAACTTGGTTAAATGTATGTTTAAACCATAGTTAGTTAATGGTTAAGGGTTTTAAATGATTTATTTATTATTTTATTTATTTTTGGCAAAAGGAAAATGGTGGCTTTATTTATTTCTTTTGTTGAAGTTTCTTGAACTTTTGAAAAGTCCACCATTTTTGTTTTATGCCAAACCCTAACCACTCACTAACTTTGGTTAACTCTCTACACTTAACTATGGTAAGTGATATGATAAGTATTGTTTTTTCTTTTTATTATTAATTAACTTATCATATCATTTTCTTCTTCTTCTTCCTTGAACTCAAGAAGAAAAAGCTTTCTTCATCAATGGTGAATTGAGCAAATGAGTGAGAAATCCAAAACTAAAGTCTACCCACTTCCTATTTCTTCATCCTCTACCTCTTGCCAAGTAGTAGAGTGTGTTTACTTCACAAGTTTCTTGACTTGATGAAGTCGGAGCTTGATTTAGCGATGCCTCGACGTAGATCATCTTCGGCATGGACATCGACGACCTAGCTTGCCCATTCTCCGACGAAGCCGACGCTAGAGCCCGGATTTTGATTTGGACAGCGGAGATGACTTCGTTGCGGAGCCGTGGAGGTGGAGCACCGGATCTACAAAGGTTGTATTTCCGATAAACTCGTAGTTTAGTGTTAACTAGTTTCCATTTCGCCTAGAAATCTAGCCGACGATCCGTACATTAGGGTTTCTCGGCACCGAATTTTTGAAATTAGCATGGTAGATGCCTTTAGAGACCTCACTAGAGTGCCTAGGAACCCTACAGTTGGTCCTCGTACTATATTCGGTTTACTTGTGACTTCTCTAGCACTTAGACAAGTCTTTTGTAGAAACACAAGGTCCAAGTTTTGAGAAGTTATAGGTATATGAATAAAGTAGAGAACCAGGTATTGCAAGTATCGGGATTCTTCAAGGTGATCGAAGATGTGGATACTTGTGTATGTTGCGCCACGGCAGCGCCCCGGCCGTCTATCCGAAGCCAAAATGCGGAATCAAAATTTTTCTTAACTTTAAACCGGCGCTACCGCGGACAATAAAACCCGGATCGTAACCATTAACCTAATCCTAGCAACCAAGAGAATGGGGTAGAAGCTATACCAAGCGATCCATGTCCTTCGGTCTTCGTCTCCACTCCGATCTCCCGCGGAATCTCCGTTCGTCATCTCCTCGTCGGAAAGGCACCACGTAGCCGGTTTCTTTTACGGGCTCCCACCTCTGGACCGAGGCAACTCGAGCGCGAAGTTGGCTAGCCGACACGTCCAAGGGTACTGTAGGTATAGTGTAGAAACTTGTCTCTTGGGGTTATGAAGTTGCCATGATGGAGGAATGAAACAATGAGCTTTTGGAGATGTGTTAGGAATTTTGCAAGCAAGCTAAAAATGAGATGATAGATTTTTCACTCATGCAAAATGAAGCCTCTCATCTTCCACAAATTGGCCGGCCCCTTCCATTAACAAAATGGTGGAGGGAATGAAATCAAAACCAAGAAGTGAGGTGAGTGTAGGAAAAGAAAAAGGGTGACCACACCAAATATGATGATAACAATGTCATTTCCATTTCAAATCTAATCAAATCTCATTAAAGCAAGCCATCATGAAAAACAAAGATGCTTAACCTTTCATAATGCCATAAATACAAATAACACCCTCCACAAATATAATTTGCACAACTGCAAATAACCCCCTCCATCGGAAAAGTCCGGCCGGGAAGGAACAAAGGAAAACTGGCCGGAACGGAATGCAAACTGGCAACTTCAGAAAACTAATCCCGTAAAAAATTACAGGAAAACCCCGCGACTGCATATACATGCCTGCATTTGTATTCCCACTGAACACAAATGCAAAGAGACAAAAAAACTACACTATCTAATACTAGGATCCGGATTAAACCAAAGCCGGCTAGTAAAAACCCGTCCGATCACGATCTGTGCAATATCGCACGTATCTGATCGAACCCTGCCATATCTCCATACGGCCTCTACAGCGTTTTGCCCGAAACTTGAGTAACTATCTGTGTGGGGGACTCTAAAGACTCATCAATACTATGGCTCTGGATTTAACCACTAGCACGTCAGAGGTATTAGCCATACGTAACGGGCTACCAGCTATTGACCAAAAGGGACGTCGATGAGCGAACTCATCCTGACACCCTACTGAGCCTGTTAGTGACAATATCCATACAGTCCGGTCCGTTCGTCTATGAGTATCGCATGGCGGGCCTAGGGGGTTGGTAAAAGTCAGACCCCTAAAAGCGGTACAAGTCGTGTCGGAGTGTAGCCCAGAACACCCTGAGATACTACTGGAATACCTAACAGTAAATCTCCTGTCTCTGCCGAGGGCTTTATGTAATGGCTCTCCTAGACACAGCGCGACCTCACCCCCAATACCGGGAGAGACGAACCCCTGCAGATCCGCTCACTGCCTCCATGTGGCTCGGGACTGTACCCAATTAAAACCCGTTTGCACGACTCCTTTGAGCCGTGGTAGGGTAGTAATCAAAGTACAGTGGGAACTCACACGAGACAAATGACGATCTCAGGTCGATGAACTAACCTGTACACATGTCACCAGGGAACTGCTATCTGACGTCAGGTATAAGACCAACTAGCAAGTTCCCGGTGAGTCCTGTCCGGTGTACTCATAACCCAATAAGAACTTATATACATCTTAGGTGAACCAACTGACACCAGTGGCATGTGAGACCGGCCACCGCCCCTCGTCGGGGTTTCAACTGTATACACTAGTCTACTAATGGAGTATCGATGCCCAGTCTCGAAACTCCCACGACTAGGGACCACTTTAAGGATGTGCTTATGGACTACCCAACTCTCACGTATATGATCGCCATCATATTGTTGGTAGTCAAGCAGGATCCTAAGGGCTCTATCAACGTATAATAGTGATCCGTAATGTCACCTAAAGCAGTACACGATGATAAAGATAAACCAGATAGCATACTATCATCTTGAGTAAGACTGTCCTACCGGCATAGGTCTTCCCTCGATCATTGCAATCACATGCCTGTGATCTAATAATTGACTCTGAGGGCACTATATCCAACAATCTCCCACTTGCACTCAAGGCTAATTATTGCAATGTCGCATACTCTCAGCCCGTGTGATACCGAACACCCAACTCCTCTACTAATCAGTCTTACAAAGCTCGTTTGCGAAACTATTGCGTTCGAGGAGTAGCCTCAGTGAGTGGATCCGCTCTGATGTTTCTTTCCATGTCTCTCTATATCTCAAGTTCGCGGAGAAAACCATCTCCCGAATTGAGCAATACCTGTCTTAGAGTATATCTGGATATCTGATGGGACCTAATTCATAAATGAACTCCAAATCCAAACTTCTTAGACTGTATCGTCAACTGAACTTAATCAGTGTCCTGCGCCATGCCTCCCTCAGTATCCGCTTGGACCACCTGTCCAAAATACTTCCTCTCGTCAGAGGGAAAACTATAACTCTGACAGCCACTATGCCATCCAGGTCACCTTGGTAGCTTGGAATGATAACCGTCTCCTAAAGGAGGCTTCCATTATCAAATCCCTAGAACATCCACTTATGTTCTAAAGCTGCTTCCTAATGTTTCTCCAGGATTGGATTAATATCAACATATTGCATCTACTGTAAGAACAACATCTGGTGTGGTACTTGACATCTCATGATTGACTCAATTGCCTAAGCAAGTGATCTGTCAACCATGCACATCCCTTTCTACTTTAGTCTATAAGACATCTTTAGAGAGGGTGACTCCATCACTTCCAGATACACTACCATGCCAGGAGTCGTCCATTCTAAGTACTCATAGAATGCTGTCAAAGTACCCAAATTGGGAAACTACCCAAATCTAGATCTAAAATCATAGATCTAGTAACCAGAATATCTGATATAATATCCAAGTCCTATGTGGAGAAACTACTGTGTGACAACCAAAGAATAACCAATCGTAGTATAGGAATATCACTTCCTACTCTGTGTATGTCATCCAAATACCAGGACATCACACCCTACTACCTTCTTAACAGATCCATCCCATATTCTGATGAAGTCAAACCTATGACTGTCATATCAGAAATAGATGATCTATCTCTGCTATATCTGCTTTAGTCTATAAATAGACATAAGCCACTTCTCCACCAATGCTTCCGCTGCTCCCACTGACCACGACAACCCTCTGGCAGAGTCATATACACGTACACTTCTAAAGCTTGTTTAGAATGACGACATACTCATCCTCCTGCCGGGTCTCACAGTCTAGAACAACAGCAATGGCAAGTCTGGATAAACAAGAACCTCCCTGTCACCGTCCTTGAGTCTACCGGAGTACCTCTCAGGTGCCTGAGGTTACCCACCATATCTGCGGAGTGGCAAATGGAATGTCAAACCAAATTGAATCTTTAGGTTCTTTATCAAATCTTCAGTAATCGTTTGCGGTTCTGGAATCACTTCCAGTTCTACCATACTCCCACTACTGTTTTCTGAAAAAATCCATTTTTATTAAAACTGTGGCGAATCAAGAACAATATCACTATTGATCTTCCAGATGGTAGAAAATCAACCCTCATCATAGCCTGTGTCAACCCACAAACAGCCATTACGGAAACGTGCCTTGAGTTATCCAGAGTCTGGTTTTAAGCATAAGACGGACAACTCCCCGTATCTTAACAATGTCAAGATATGAACTGTTCTATATCCAATACAGTAACAGAGGCACTGATTTAATTGAACCAGATTCAAATCTTCAGTTGTCTCCAGTGCATGTCAAGTAAATGGAGAGAGGCCGATCAGCGTTACTCAACTTAGGAATGCTTCAAATTATGAGTAACCTGAAAGAGAAGCAAGTTCTCTTAATCATTACTATCAACTGAATACCATACACAAGTATCTATATCTTCGATCACTTTGAAGAATCCTGATACATGCAACACCTGGTCCTCTACTTTATTCATATACCTATAACTTCTCGAAACTTGGACCTTGTGTTTCTACGAAACACCTGTCTAAAAACTAGAGAAGTCATAAGTGAACCGAATATAGTATGAAGACCAACCCCTATGTCCTAATGGACACTGGACAATATACAATACTCTGTATAAGTCCCTTGAGACGAATAACTCATTCACTGTGTGTCGTAGATTGAAAACTGTATTTATGGTTAAGAAGAATTACACCGCTGTTCAATGCACCTTACCTAACCATCCACTGATATAGGTAAATGTCATAGACATAATTTCAAAAAGGTATATCTCACTCTATAAAAATAGACGTACAGATATATAAGTTTGAAATTGGTGCATAACAACAGATATTCAAAACCAAATGTCTGCCGTCCGGCAAACAACCCAGGCGATTTCCTCAAATATCACCAATTACAACGAATTCCGATATAATGAGGATAATCACCTAATTCCCAATAACTTACTCCCACTCATCATCTGTAAGACCATACAGATGTGAGAATCATACCTGTTAAATACATACCCTGGAGCAAATGTTTAACTGGGAAATCAGTTTTCTTTTAACAGTACACAGTGAAACTAAAACATTGAAATGTTTCGTAGGGGTATCCAGGTATTCCTAGCAATGCCTCTTCCATAATCCAGATTCACAACTGTAACCGTATATTTCTTTGCCACCTTTCCAAATCCCTTTATATGTCTTTAGTCATTACCTTCTGCACACCCCTTTAGGCCAAATGGTTTTCTTCCTTCCCTACCGTTCGGCACCAGCCTATGGTTTGGAAGAAGACTATCCAATAAGCATAATGGGTGTACTTTCCTAATCCTAGGAGTACTCGTAATGCGAGAGAAGGTAAGGATAAAAGACACCTGAATAAACCTTATTCCTATTTCTCCTGAACCAGAATCCATCCCCGAACTGGAACAAGTTCCTTTCGAGTTCGTATATAACCATACGATGGAGTATCCAAATAACTGTGGATCTTCGTAGTGATACGGAATGTCCTGGAGAAATACAAAGGTGAAGTGGGAGTGGTAATGAAATACTTGGTTTGGTCGTGAATATCAGTCGCAATTTACTTTGCCCTCCTTCTAATCCCTTTCTTTGTCTTAACTTAATACCTTTTGTACACCGTTTAGGCTAATTGGTTTTCTTCATTCCCTACCGGTCGGCACCTGCCTATGGTTTGGAAGAAGACTATCCAATTTGCGTAATAGGTGTACTATCCCCTAATCTAAGGGGCACTCGGAACCTGAGAGAAGGTAAAAGGAAAAGACAACTGAATAGTGCTATTCGTTTTCTCCAGAACCAGAAACCATCCTCGAATTTGGAACAATTTCCTTCGAGTTCGTATATAACCATACGATGGTTTTGTCCAATGGAAGTGGACGTTCGTAGCAATACGAGGTGTCCTGGAGAAAAGGGTAAAAGTAGGAGTGGAAATGAGGTGTGCAACTCAGACAGTCCAAAAGCCAGTCTTATAAGAAGGTTCGGTCAACTTGGTCACTGAGTCATAGTCTAGGGTCGGGTCAATGGTCGCTGCCAAAGAGAGAGAGAAAAGAAACACTCAACGTGCACTCTAACCTAGATCAGAATGGTTACCAATTTATCTAATCAGGAAACCTCCCACTGTAACCTCAAATTCTCCTCCAAACCTAAAAGAAGAATTAGTCGGGATCACCTGAGGAGTAAACCAACTCATCAGTGGGAATCGGGATCCAACTATCATCGCATGATAACATGACGGAATCCACTCACGTCACCACACTCTAGATGGTATGCGCAAGCCTGGCAAGTTTCAGTTTCTTTAGAAACTCCCGATGTGATTTTTACCCCTAGGACCCAAGTGACCTTGACACAGTCAACAAATCAAAGAGTCCTAGTCAAGTTCAACCCGTCATTATCCTGGATTGCATTAAACCCACCCGTACGAGCCCTTGACATAGTCAACAAGGCCGCACGACTGTCCTAACCAATCCCATTAATATGCTACAAACAAACACTACTTAGCTACCGCACACTACGCCTTGACACAGTCAACAAACGCAGCACGAATACTAAGTAATACTTGTAAGAAATGACGGAGGGCTACGTCTAGTTTTTGGCGAAAAACTTTTAACGTAATGAACTTGATATCGTTGAAGGAACTGCATAGTTTTTTATAAAAATATAGTGACGAAAACCTTCGCTAAAGAGGACACTCCCGGTGAAGGGATCTCGGCTCTTTCCCCGTAGAATGAGGTGCAGGATATTCCAACTAAATACCACGATGCAAAGCAAAAGGCAATCGGCTATAGTGAAGTTATTACCCTGACGCAAACTTCTGTCCAAGGGGTCACTCCCGGTGAAGGGATCTCGGCCCTTGCCTCGTCGACTGAGGTGCTGGATATTCATAACCGAATACCACCGTGCAAAACAAAAGGCAATCGGCTATAGTGAAGTTATTACCCTGACGCAAACTTTTGTCCAAGGGGTCACTCCCGGTGAAGGGATCTCGGCCCTTGCCTCGTCGACTGAGGTGCTGGATATTCATAACCGAATACCACTGTGCAAAACAAAAGAGAACTTCCTTGCAATAACAGCTTTTTGAAAAATGTTCCAACAACATCAGGATAGGTTTGTTAAGCTTGCATTGATCCGAATCAATGCAGTCCCATCAATTAATCACACCAAAAAGAATGAAAATAATGATGTATGTATATGCCATCCGCATTCGCCACTGGGTCCCGTCATCACCCGTTAGGTTACTTAACTAACGACAGAGCGGGGACTGGACTAGCGCGGATGCAAAACATATACAACATCTACTAGTATATATATCAATATATAATATTCGCTCAAGGCGTGATAAAATATGCAACATCACAGAAATGTAACCAGCAACACAGAATAATACAAATATCTGGGATCCCCGGGTTTCATAGAGCCGCTACTGAAACCCGACGTTCCCTTGGTCGTGTGGATAGCCTGTGCAATGTAATCTTAGACCCCTATAGGCGCGGCAAGTTACCCACTAAAACCTGAAGCAAGGCAGCCCCCTTCAGCAACGTGAATGGACCACCCAGCACTTCACGGAATCCGGTAACTTGGGCACCCCTCCTGGGTCAATCTATGCCCCCTACGAGTGCGGCGAATAGCACGCCAATTCTAGAGTGAAGCCCCCTTCCGTCTCAATGCCATGAGATGCGGGCTCGTTGCCCTCTAAAACCCGGCTATCCGTGCACCCCTCCGTGGGGCAATTCTAGTACAGAAAGTAAAAATATACATACAACGGGTACATCGACCTCAGCCCGGTCGTGCCCCAAAAGAATAATACAAACAGGCAGTGACGGCAGTCCACATGTCGGACGCTCGCCCCGCAATATCAAATGTACATATAAAACAAAACTGTACTACCACTGCAACCAGGCTATCCCCACGACCGATCTGCAACATCACAGCACAACACAGAACATCAACGTGAATGTCACGTTCCCAAATCCGTCTAAAAGGGCTATACCAGTTAGATAGGATTTACCGATCAAATGGCATTCACGGTCGCAGATATAAAGTAAATACTGTGAACTAACATGTTTAAAATTTTCGATCGATTAAATTTACCGAAGTGGGCCCCAAGCACTACTGTAGCACTTAAAGAAAATCTAGGCCCAAAAAGAATATTCCAAAAACCCTATTTTCAACCCAGAAGCTCACTGAAAAAATTTGGTCCAATGAATAGTTAAAATGGCCGCGGAACCGCGGCGAATAGGTGGGTTTGGCCGTGGTTCCGTGGTGGAATAGTGACATCACGCGACTAAATTTTCACAGAATGCTTAGAATTCCCTGCACATGTCTCTGCAATGTACTGAAAAAATTTTTGGAGCCAAAAATAATTCGACAGAAAACTGATGCAAGAAAATACTGTTTTTGGAAAATCCGATCGATCGAAGTTCTAAACATATTCGAGCAAGCTAGACTAGGTTAATAGTGTGGCTCTGATACCATGTTGTGCCACGGCAGCGCCCCGGCCGTCTATCCGAGGCCAAAATGCGGAATCAAAATTTTTCTTAACTTTAAACCGGCGCTACCGCGGACAATAAAACCCGAATCGTAACCAATAACTTAATCCAAGCAACCAAGAGAATGGGGTAGAAGCTATACCAAGCGATCTGTGTCCTTCGGTCTTCGTCTCCACTCCGATCTCCCGCAGAATCTTCGTTCGTCACCTCCTCGTCGGAAAGGCACCACGTAGCCGGTTTCTTATACGGGCTCCCACCTCTGGACCGAGGCAACTCAGGCGCGAAGTTGGCTAGCCGACGCGTCCAAGGGTACTGTAGATGTAGTGTAGAAACTTGTCTCTTGGGATTGTGAAGTTGCCATGATGGAGGAATGAAACAATGAGCTTTTGGAGATGTGTTAGGAATTTTGCAAGCAAGCTAAAAATGAGATGATAGATTTTTCACTCATGCAAAATGAAGCCTCTCATCTTCCACAAAGTGGCCGGCCCCTTCCATTAACAAAATGGTGGAGGGAATGAAATCAAAACCAAGAAGGGAGGTGAGTGTAGGAAAAGCAAAAGGGTGACCACACCAAATATGATGATAACAATGTCATTTCCATTTCAAATCTAATCAAATCTCATTAAAGCAAGCCATCATGAAAAACAAAGATGCTTAACCTTTCATAATGCCATAAATACAAATAACACCCTCCACAAATATAATTTGCACAACTGCAAATAACCCCCTCCATTGGAAAAGTCCGGCCGGGAAGGAACAAAGGAAAACTGGCCGGAACGGAATGCAAACTGGCAACTTCAGAAAACTGATCCCGTAAAAAATTACAGGAAAACCCCGCGACTGCATATACATGCCTACATTTGTATTCCCACTGAACACAAATGCAAAGAGACAAAAACCTACACTATCTAATACTAGGATCCGGCTTAAACCAAAGCCGGCTAGTAAAAACCCGTCCGATCACGATCCGTGTAATACCGTACGTATCTGATCGAACCCTGCCATATCTCCAAACGGCCTCTACAGCGTTTCACCCGAAACTTGAGTAACTATCTGTGTGGGGGACTCTAAAGACTCGTCAATACTATGGCTGTGGATTTAACCACTAGCACGTCAGAGGTATTAGCCATACGTAATGGGCTACCGGCTATTGACCAAAAGGGACGTCGATGAGCGAACTCATCCTGACACCCTACTGAGCCTGTCAGTGACAATATCCATACAGTCCGGTCCATTCGTCTATAAGTATCGCATGGCGGGTGATTGACAGAGTTTCTGCGTGTTTTAGTTTAATTACCGCAATCAGGACGGTTTCACTTTGCGGCTAGCCGGATGAGTACAGGTCGATCCACAGAGAGATGGGAGTCTTTTTCTTAATGTTTTGACGAGTTAAGTCCAAATATGTTTAGGTTTGTTTGAGTTTAGCTAATTAAAAATGAATGATAAGAGAACTTGTTAAGGGTAGGATTTGGTTGGTTTGAGTTAGGAGGATCGCTCACTTAATTCTTTTGCCACTTCTTAATATCGATGTTACGGTAATCGGCAACAACGGGGATTAGCACGACTAAGAGAAAACTTGCGAGTATAAGCTAGGCTTTCCAACACTTCGTTTCCTCTTTTTGGTCCTTGTCCGTCCGTTCTTGGCTCTTAGCCGCAACCTCAAGTTGATTCAACCACAACCGGTCTCACTAGGGTATCACCGCTATTATAAAGAATAGGGTGCCGTAGGGAGCGGATTGTGGATTAATTAACAAGAGTTCAAATCAAGATATATGTAAAAGAGAAAAGTGAGGGAGGTTTCCGTCTTTCAAACTTTCCGTTTCCTACCCTAACAAGTGAGAAATTACTCACCCATTAGAAAAGTTAAATGAAATAAAACAAAGAAAGAGAGTAATAAGAATTGAGGTAGAAAATCACAACTAGCTATTCGGGACATTACTTAGGCAAGGATCACACTAAGCATCATAGTTGTAAGGATAACCGAAAATGGAAGAAAATTAAAACGACAATTTTAATAAATAACAACAACTATGTTTAACAATTAAAATTACAAGCAACATAAGAAACCGAATTACAAATTACACATATAGAAAAAGAACACTTCTTGCATGCTTCATACTCAATAAAACCTCTCACAAGCTTTAATGGAGGAAGATGGAGGAAAATGGACTTTTATTATGAACTAAATAAATCTAATACAAAAATTACACATGGAAATTAAGCACACCTCTTGGTTCCGCTCTGGGCTATTTATAGGCCTGATTCTGAGAGTCTAGAAGTAAAACACAAGTCTATACACATTTACAGAAAACACCCCAAAATTTCACAACATGGTGACACATGGAAGCCGCGGATCCGCGGCCAAAGTGGGGCTTTGGCCGCGGATGCGCGGCTGTTTGGTGGCCAAACTCCACTTTGTTGATTTCTCTGGTCTTGTGCTTATTTTTCCTGGTTCTTGAAAACTTTACACTGCAACAATTTCTCCAGAGGATCTTCAGATTTCTGATCCAAGATTTCTTCATTTCTTTTCTTTTGACCTTTTCCTCCTTTGACTTCAAATCTTGAATTTAGTCACAAATGACGACTATTTTCGTCTCCTCTTCTGAACTGGTACGGGACGGGTACTGGAACCCAGCTTTTATCTGTTTGTGACAGATGTTCTGGATTTTGCCGTAACTGTGGAGATTTTGTCGGATTTGTGCTCTCTTGGACTGGAAACCTGTAATCTGTAAACATGCAGCAAATACGGATAAAAAGCACCTACCTGTATGCAATGTGATTAAGAATGGGCGGTACAAATATACAAAATTCTGTGATGAACAAATACCCCCAAACTTATCTTTTGCTCGTCCCGAGCAAAACCATTTTATTCACAAAAATTCCTAACCTCACTTTCGCAGGGAACGCGATTGCACTGAGCACGTGCAACAAGCCGTTAAACCTCTAGGTGTCCCTAGTAGGAGGAGTGTTGTCTCCTGAGGGTTTTCAGCGGATTACACCCACAAAATCCGATCAATTGGCCGTCGACTCTAATCCTTTATTTCAGCTTTCTAGCCAAAAACTCTATTATCATTAACTTAGAAATCATTAACCCGTATTCTTCACACTTCCTTTTCATTTAACTTAAAATCCTATACGCCTAGCCAGTTTATAAAGCTTTCAGCATCTCCCGAGTTTTCCTTCTTAAGCGCAATCTCAAATCCGGAATTTTTATCCACTCTACTGAAGAAATAAGCCCTATTTTTCATTCCTTATCTTTCCTCCACACTCTAATTATATACCCCTACGTGTGTGTAATTGTCTCCCCTACACTTGGAAATTCAGTTCAAGTTATAATACTCTTGCCTTAATACCTAGCACTACTTCTTTTTATTAATGATGGACGGTTTTGCTCATACATCTTTCATGCGACTATTAATGCTTCTTGAGGCACTAACGGCCGATTACTGAATGTGTGAACTTTAAAGCGTAAATAGCAATTTCCAGGTCTTGACTTTATTCTATTTTTCTTTTCTTTTTCTTTTTCTTTTTCTTCTTCAAGACCGGATATATTTTTCAACATGCTCTTTTGGTGTTTAGCTTTAAATGCCATTTTTTCTTTCATACCAGGCTTTCAGGCAAGAGTATTTCTAGGTATCCTCTACTATTCCGAGTTTCAAGATGGTGTATGTGCATTTTGTAGGGTATATATTTTCAAAAATTTGGACTTAAGATTTAGAATTATTTTTCAGAATTATTCTTCGAATAGAGCTTCAATAATTTTCCCTCATTTTGACTTCGCCTAAGAACTAGACTCAAAATTTGCTTATTTCAAAACAAACCGCTGGAGCGTAAATTTTCTATAGTTATACTTCAAGGAAGGTTATTCTTAGGGTTCATAATTAACTAAATTTAAGATCTAGTAGCTTCTAACTAGTCAACTGTCATATTAGACTTGAGTTAGAAACGGTCAATTAATATTTTTGTTTTTTTCTTTTAAAATTTTTGTTTTTATTTTCAAGTTTTTTTTTAATTTTTTTTGTATTTTTCAATTTTTGTATTTTTTTTTTATCATTTTTTTTTAAAATGCAATGCAGAAAAGATAAATAAATATTTACAGCGTGCAGAATTTAAACATGCAAAGTAAAAACAAATATTTACATAAAAGATAAATAAAATATGCAGATGCCATGCAAGGATAACTATTTACAATACAATCCCTCCCCCAAACTTGTTGATGGCAGTGTCCTCACTGCCCCCTGCGTCGTCTCCTGGACGCTGCGTCACTCGTCCCCGGTTCACTAGTTTCTGCCCTAGGGGCTCTGGATCTCGACCTCGATCTGTCCTTTCGTGCCAATAGGGTGGCCATTCCTTGTTCTAAGTGTGTTAATCTCTGATCGAAGTTTGTCATCATTCCCATCATTCTTTCTACCCCCCTATGTGTCCGTCTAAGTAAGCGTGCTTGCTCAGCGGGGGTAAGCTCTTCATCGCTCGCTGTGGAGCTCGAGCTGGGTGTTTTGGCCATTACATGCTCGGCCGGCTCGATGCGTGACCATAAATCATGAAGTCTAGTGTAGGATGTCGAAACACCCTCAATAACTGGTCGAATGGGTGTGCCAGCATGCATGTGTATCGCAAACTCGTCAGAAGGGATGAAATGGCGACACAGTTGTGTCACCAACATAGGGCACGGATGGTTGGCTGAACTCTTGCCAGCATCAATCGACTGAAGTAGCACCGTGCACATGTCATAACTTGGGTTTTTGGTCATTAATGTGTGCACGATGTGTAGTGAGGGTGTGAAAAATGTCGTGTTGTGTGAGCTGCCAAAGATGTTATTTTGTGCCCATCGGCACACAGTCAGCACATTTGCGTAAAGTGTACGCGCCTGAATCCCTTTTTGTAGCTCCCTATAACAATCGTTTCCCATCAACGGGGTGTAATCCTCAAACTGGAGGGGTTGGTCATGGGCGGGTATTCGTGGAATCAACGTGACTTCATGAATGAAGTCCCTATCTATTCGTATTTCTTGATCTCCCCAAAATAAACGAATAAACCCGTATTTCTGAAAACTACCCTCCTCCATGTTATCATAGAATCGTTCGACCAGATCCGGAAGCGCGAATGCATTCGGATGGTTATACAAAAGATAATTCCATCCGCGTTTCCGGATCTCGTCCCCGAAATAGCTTCCATACACGTTATGTTCAAACACTTGTGAAAAGTTTCTCTCATATTGAAAATGTGAAGCCATTGATAAAATTTCAGATTTTACAGATGAGAAAGGGGTCAGAATATTGCAAACCTCCTCTGGAAAAAATTCCAGAGGGTGAGATGACTAGGGCGCGGCGGATGCGCGGCGGGGAGCGGTCTCCTGCGGCGGTTCAGCGGCGGCAGAAGGAGATCGGCGCTGGATTTTTCTGTGGCGGCTAGGGTTTCAGATGAGGATTTGTTTTAGGCAAAAGAATGGCTGAAGGGTGTTAGAAAGGTATTTATAGGGTTTTTTTTTTTTGGTTATTTACACTTAAAACCCCTATAAATAGATTAATGAGAAAAAATTATTTACAAAAATATATTTACATATTTATTTTTTTTTTTCTGAAAATTTTTATTTTTTTAATTTTTTATTTGTTTTTATTTTTATTTTTATTTTTATTTTTATTTTTTGTTTTTTAATTTATTATTTGAAATTTTGTAGGCACAAAAAAACAAAATTGTATGTACATACCCCCAAACTTATTTGAAACAGTGTTTCCACTGCTTTTGGCTGGATTATCGAAGTTCGGGTGTAGGGGGAGGAAGATTATGCAGGGTAAACCGGCTCCTGTAAAAACAGGAGCTCCTCTGTTGGATCGGCGCTAAGGTACGGTTTTAGTCGATGTCCGTTCACTTTGAAAAATGAACCGTCCTTTGGATTCTCCAAATCCACAGCGCCATGCGGATACACATTCCGCACAAAATACAGCCCTTTCCAGCGAGATCTGAGCTTTCCTGGATGGAAGTGTAGCCGGGTGTCGTAAAGCAGTACCTGCTGACCAGGTACGAAGGTTTTGCGCACAAGGTGTTTATCATGAAACACCTTCGTTCGATTCTTAACGACAACCGCGTTATCGTAAGCTTCATCCCTAAGCTCGCTCAGTTCGTTCAGTTGCAGCTTCCGATTGCTGCCCGCATATTCTAGAGACAGATTTAGCTCTTTTATCGCCCAAAATGCGCGATGCTCTATTTCGACAGGAAGGTGGCAAGCTTTTCCGTATACAAGCCGATAAGAAGACATGCCAAGGTTGGTCTTATAAGCGGTTCGGAAGGCCCAAAGGGCATCAGTGAGTTTTAATGACCAATCCTTACGGTTCTTGGAAACCTTCTTCTCCAATATGTGCTTGATCTGCCGATTTGAAACTTCGGCTTGACCAATGGTTTGGGGGTGGTAGGGCGTGGATAGCTTATGATTAATGGAATACTTCCGCATCAAGGCTTCGAAAGTCTTATTGCAGAAATGAGTTCCATTGTCACTAATGATTGCTCGGGGGTGCCCAAAACAAGAGAAAATGTTTTCTTTAAGGAACCTAACGACAATCTTGTTGTCGTTAGTCCGGCTGGGCACAGCCTCGACCCATTTAGAGACGTAATCAACAGCTAGAAGGATGTACAAGTTCCCGAAAGAGCTGGGAAACGGCCCCATGAAATCTATCCCCCAAACATCGAAAATCTCCACAACCAAGATTGGTTGGAGCGGCATCTCGTTCCTCCGGGATATCCGGCCCATGTGTTGGCACCGGGAGCAAGTCTTGCAATAGTCATGAGCGTCTTTGAAGAGTTGTGGCCAGTAGAAACCACATTGCAAGATCTTCTCAGCTGTCTTTCTGGGGCCGAAATGCCCGCCACATGCTTGGTCGTGGCAAAACGACAGCACACTCTTGAATTCATCATCAGGAACACACCGACGAATAATCTGGTCAGGACATTACTTGAACAGATAGGGTTCGTCCCGGTAAAAATGTTTTACTTGGGATAAGAAGCGAAGTCTGTCCTGACTTGACCATTCAGTAGGTAGTAACCCTGTGGCCAAATAGTTCACAATATCTGCGAACCAGGGTTCGCAAGATATCGTCAAGAGCTGTTCATCCGGGAAAACGTCATTGATCGGGATTTGAAGCGACGGCGAAGAAGGAAGTCGTGAGAGATGGTCGGCAACTACGTTTTCACATCCTCGTTTGTCCTTAATGACCAGGTCAAACTCTTGAAGCAAGAGGATCCAACGTATAAGCCGAGATTTGGCATCTTTCTTCGCAAAAAGATGGCGCAGAGCAGAATGGTCAGTGTAGACAATGACTGGAGAGCCGATGAGGTAGGGCCTGAACTTTTCTAAAGCAAATACAACAGCCAAGAATTCCTTCTCAGTTGTTGTATAATTGAGTTGGGCGTCGTTCAGGGTTCGGCTCGCATAATAGATCACGTGCGGCATCTTGTCGATGTGTTGTCCAAGGACAGCACCAATGGCAAAGTCGGATGCATCGCACATAATCTCAAATGGGTGCGTCCAGTCAGGTGAAGAAAGAACGGGAGCAGAAGTGAGTGAGCTTTTCAATGACTCGAACGCAGTCATACAGCTTGAGTTGAAGTCAAATGGCGTGTCCTTGGCCAGTAGAAGAGTCAAGGGCCTAGCAATCTTGCTAAAGTCCTTGATAAACCGTCTATAAAAACCGGCGTGGCCAAGGAAGGCTCGGATATCTCTGACGCAACAGGGAGGAGGAAGATTGGAAATGACCTGAATCTTTGCTTTGTCAACCTCTATGCCATTTTGCGAAATGATATGTCCTAAGACAATACCTTCTCGCACCATGAAGTGGCATTTCTCCCAATTCAAAGTGAGGTTCTTGTCCTTACATCGGGTAAGAACAGCGTCAAGATGCAGCAAACACTCGTCAAAGGAGTCGCCGAAGATGGAGAAGTCGTCCATGAAGATCTCCAAGAATTTCTCCACCATGTCCGAGAATATTCCCATCATACACCGCTGGAAGGTAGCGGGCGCATTGCATAACCCAAAAGGCATGCGACAATATGCAAACGTGCCGAAAGGACAAGTGAAAGTGGTCTTGTCCTGGTCTTTTTCGGCGATGGGAATTTGATTATAGCCAGAGTAGCCATCAAGAAAGCAGTAGTACTCATGTCAGGCCAATCGCTCAAGCATCTGGTTAATGAAAGGTAGCGGAAAGTGGTCTTTCCGTGTTGCGGCGTTGAGTTTTCTGTAATCGATGCATACTCGCCACCCAGTTTGGGTGCGAGTAGGGATTAACTCGTTCGCCTCGTTGGTTATGACCGTGATACCTGATTTCTTGGGGACAACGTGAATGGGGCTAACCCACTGGCTATCAGAGATAGGGTAAATGATACCACTATCCAGACATTTGACGATCTCCTTCTTCACAGCCTCCTTCATGACTGGGTTAAGACGTCTTTGTGGGTCCCGGGCTGGTTTGGCATCATCCATCAGATGAATATGATGCTCAACGATCAGGGGACTAATCCTCTTGATGTCCGCCATGGACCAGCCAAAAGCTTGCCTATTGCTGTGCAAGACCGCAAGAAGGGCTTTCTCTTGCTCTGGAGCTAGAGATGCCGAGATGATAACCGGAAGGGTCTCGTTGTCACCCAAGTAAGCGTACTTGAGGTGAGAAGGCAAAGGCTTGAGTTCAAGTGCTGGAGGTGAAACGATTGAAGGCATGATTGGAGAAAAGGTCTCGAACTCAAAGGACTCCAGCAAAGGTTCGAAATGAGTGTAAGCGACCGAGTTGGATGGTTCCTGTAACTCATCCAGAAATTCGAAAGATTCAAACTCGGGTTTTTCGCGGCTTAGATCATTCGAGAACGTGAAACACTCGTAGCCGTTTTCGAGCGCGGAAACAGCAGCAGGTTCGAAGAGGAACGCACTAGTGGCGTCAAGATTATCATTATCAAACAGAAACTCCTCGAATTCACACTCTTCTGAGGTGATCTCCTGGATCGAGCAGACGTCCAGTATATGAGCATTAGGTTCAGAGGGCTGATTCCCCAACCTAAAAATTTTGAGTTCAATTGTCATATTTCCAAAAGATAGGTTCATAGAACCATTGCGACAATTGATCACAGCATTTGAGGTTGCGAGGAATGGGCGACCGAGTATCACAGGAATTTGATTCCTGGGATTAGCTACAGGTTGTGTGTATAATACAATGAAGTCAACGGGGAAGATGAAGTCTCCGACTTTGATTAACACATCCTCTAGTTCACCCCTAGGATGGGTGATCGATCGGTCGGCCATTTGGAGAGTACAGTGCGTGGGTTTCAGCTCTTCTATGCCTAATTGCTCGTATACTGAGTACGGAAGCAGGTTAACACTGGCACCAAGATCTAATAGTGCGCGGTTGATATTCTTATCCCCAATAGTATTAGAAATAGTAGGACAGCCAGGGTCCTTCTGTTTTTGTGGTAAAGATTGGGTAAGGGCATCACTCACAGCACTGGCCAAGAAAACTTTCTTTGGTACCTGAGACTTCCTCTTTTTCGTGCACAAGTCCTTTAAGATTTTTGCGTAGGAAGGGACTTGCTGGATGCTTCACACGGGTTCACTGCCATGCTCCGCGAGGACCAGGATCCGCTCTGGACGTTTTCCACGGGGTCAAAGAGTGACGTTATCCGCGTTCCACGTAACCAGGAATTTTGTTGATTGTATCCTCATTTCACGGGATGGAGGTTTGACTGTTGGCGATATGTATACCACCGAGCCATGGAACTGGAAATTGCCGCTGTTCCGCTTAGCTTAGAGTTGTGTCCGTTGTTACGAGACGGGTGCTGAGATGATCTCTAAGTCATTCGCGGCTCGTCGAGATTTTGCTTTTTCTTATGATGAAACTTGGAGGAGAAGTATGATCCCTTTTTGTTTACGCCCTTGGATTGTATACAGAGCGTGATGGAACATCACCTGTAGGGCATAATTTGAAACTTTATTTTATTTTATTTCTTTTTCTGCGATGCTCTATCATTTCAGCTTTTATATCGCGGAGGTCGCGATTGCCCTATCATTTCGGCTATTTTTCGCGGTGCCTAATCATTTCGGCTATTTATTTCATTTTTACTCGCTGTTTTTATTGCGAGTTGCCCAATCATTTCGGCTATTTTGCATGCATACATTTTTACTTGTCGATTTTGTTTGCAAGTTGCCCCATCATTTCGGCTATTTCGTATGCATTTTTTTTTGGCTCGCTGATTTTTTTTTTTTTGCGAGTAGGGGATTTGGGATCTGATACCAATCTTGGCATCAGCATCGCTGCGACTGGAATATTGCCAGGAGCGAATCATCATTTTCCATGAAAGGACTTGGAATTTGATACCGGTTTAGGCATCAGCATCGCTGCAACTGGGATATTGCCTGGAGCGAATCATCATTTTCCTTGAAAGGGCTTGGAATTTGATACCAGTTTAGGCATCAGCATCGCTGCAACTGGGATATTTCCAGGAGCAAATCATCATTTGCCTCTGTTGATGTTGAACAAAGGTGGCTTAGTAAACAGGGTTAAAGGTCCTGTCGGCTAAGGCTTTTGACTTCATGAGCTGTAAGGGTCTTACAAAGGTATTTCTCCCTACAAGTCATGGGGATCTTGTAGGTGTGTTTTCTCCTTGGGAATCGTGAGGATTCCTAAGTGCATGTTCTCTTGTAAGTCGTAAGGATCTTACAAAAAGGTTTTCTCCTTATAAGTCGAGAGGACTTACAAGTGTTGTTTGCTGTACAACCATATCCCTAGCCACGGATGGAACTTTGTTAGGAAAATATTTATTCGTGCCCGTGAATTGTATACAAGGGTCAATATGAGCCGCTTGTAGGGCAGTGTCGAAGGGTATGGGGGATTTTGCTTAAGCACAGGTTTAGGTCTCTGTGACTTAAGACTTTCAAATCTTATGAGCCGTGAGGGTCCCATAAAAGAATTCTCCTTACGAGTCGTGGAGATCTCGCAAGTGTATTTTCTCCTTAGGAATTGTGAGAACTCTACAAAGGTTGTATTTCTTGTTCACTTAGATGTAAAGATGTTTGCATTCTAGTTTCGTCTAATTCTATAGTTAAGATTCTAGGTTAGGGTTCTTTAGCGCGCCAATTTTTTTTAAAAAACGGCATGGTCGATGCCTCCCGAAACTCAGTAGCGGTGCTGCGGAACCATACAGCAAGAGTGTGATACCAGTTTCGATAATATGACGATAGCGACGTTCTGATGTGCCATTGTGTTCAGGAATGTGTGGAGGAGTGGTGAGATGAGAGACACCATTGGAAGTAAGGATAGAAGCAAGAGATGTGTATTCACCACCATTATCAGAATATATTAATATGAGCGGCAATTGAAAATATTTTTTGACAGGATTTTTGAATTCGGAAAAGATGGTGGCAACATCAGATTTACGTTTCATAGGGCACAGCCAAATGTATTTTGTGTAATAATCAACAAAGATTACGTAATAAGAAAAACCATTATACGACGATTTAGTGGGTCCCAAAACATCAGTGTAAATTAATTGTAAGGGTTTAGAAGCACAAAGGGAATTTTAGAAAAAGGAAGTTTATGACTTTTATTGCAATCACATAAATTACAGTGAAAATTATTAACTACCGAGACATTAGACAATAGCTTATTTCTCCTAACGACTGACTGAAAGATTCGGATGGAGGGATGATCAAGATGACAGTTTCACTCACTTATTTCTCATTTGGAAGTAGCTTGAATTTTGTCACGACCCGGAATGGCACGTGACTGGTACTTGAATCATATGAAGTCTATAGGACCCCGTCTAATTCAAGTAAGCCAAAAATCCCAGAAATCTAAACCATTTTAAGGAAGAAGTGAAGAAAACTTGTTTAAAGCAAGTGGTTTTAACAATTAAGTGGCATTAAACATTTAAAAACGACGTCATATTTTCCTGAAAATTTCGGCAGGGTCTCCTTTGTAAATACTGGCCCCAAACGAGTACAAACATAAAATATATATAAAGGCATCCCTAAGCGGGAGCTAGCTCTATGCCAAAAGGAAGAAACCAGCACATAAGAAATATAATATACAACACCGAAGGACGAGGATCAAAACTCAGCAAGAAAAGCAATATCCTCAAGAAAACTAGAGAAAACCATAATAATACAGCGCGCGACTCTAAGGTCGACAGAATATACAGCCGGTCTTCTAAGTCTAATAAATATACAAGTCTGGTTGATGGAGTTTACTAGATACAACTGAATGTAAATAGAGTACAATGGTGGTCACGATGCAAGTGAACCGACCTACCAAAGCAATCACCCGGAATGAAGTAGTGTGCCAGCAAAGCCACCAAGGAACCTGTACAGCAAAACCTGTAAGAAATTTTGGCACAACGAGGGTGAGTTGCCAACTCGTGAGTAGAAAACATCACCGAGCAGAAATCGCATGTATGACTCAATCCTAGGTCATACGATAATAATGTATCCTAAAAATATAAACCAAAACCATCTACACATAAGTGTAATAACAAGTGCTCGTGTCAGTTCCTCAGGTAGCAACATATCATATACATGATATATGAATGCATGAAAACAGAATACATCTACATGAGAAATTTGTTTTCATAATTTAGTAAGATTTCTGTATATATAAATCAAGGTATCATCAATGAAATCAACATAAAATCCGTATCAAGTATCGACACAAAACATATATCCAAATATCCGATATCTCGGGCTCCGGCTATCCAGACTGGCCCGTATCATAAAAACTCAATACCTCAAAATCTCAATATCTCGGGCTCCGGCTATCCGGACTGGCCCTTGGGCTCCGGCTATCCGGACTGGCCCCTCATCAAATCTCATGACTATATCGGTATCCTCCAGATATCCTCCGCGTCATAAATAACCGGTCGGTAGTGCTCCCCTGCCAGGCTCAACGCCATCATCTGCGACCATCTTGCCCCGGGGTGCCGCACTGGGTCTACCATGCACCCACAGACGGTTCCTCCTCCTTCTCGAATCGGGTGTATGATATCGCTCAAGAACCGAGAAAACTCATGGTGGACGTATCTCACATCATATCACGAGAAAACCGCAACTTGCATTTTAAAATTATATTAAGTTTATATAAAATTCTTGCGGTTTCTCCAAATCCAGAAATCTCATGGAAATCCAAAATCCCAATCTCAAGAGTAATAACAATGAATTACCGGGCTACGGCAATCTGGACTGGCCCATAATATCACATGGCAAATGAATATATAAATATGCATGAAATATCACAGCAATAATTACAATATCTAAATTAGCATATAAAAGGCATGTGCACTAGTATTATGTCGAAACTATCAACTAGCAATTTATATTAATGAAGTAGTATTTTCTAAAGTGTGCGTGACATAACAATTTTCGATGATGATGTGTGTGAGCCGGCAAGCAGGTGTACCTGTAGCATACGCATCATCGGTAATGGTGCTGGTGTCCTGATAGCATGAGTTTATAATCACTAAAGTACACATTAAATATGCAATGCGATGATAACAACATGAATGAACGGAGCATGAAAAGTAGACGCGATAATAAGGAATATACAATTATATATACGAGTCATACAGTTTTGACATTTGAAATAACGCGAATCGTGTATTTATAAAATAGGGCTACGGTGTTTTCAAGAAAAATTACGTCCTTTGAAATATCCGTAGTATCCCTTAGCCTGTCTTTAAAATACTCACGATTCGTTAGTTTTGGAAATAAGTATGACTCGAGCCTAGTCTAACATCTACCAAGTAAACTACAGGACTAGACTAACAGACTGTCACGACCCGAAATAGCACGTGACTGGCACTTGAATCATATGAAGTCTATAGGACCCCATCTAATTCAAGTAAGCCAAAAATCCCAGAAATCTAAACCATTTGAAAGAAGGAAAACTTTTTTTTTAAGTTTGCATATAATCACCTTGAAAAGTTGTAATAAACCTTTTTAAAACATCAAGTCTTTTCCGAAAATTTCGGCAGAGTCTACTTTGTAAATACTAGCCCCAAACAGGTACAAACATGAATAATATGAATAAACGCAACCCCAAGCGGGAGCTATCTCTTCGCCAATTGGCAGTCACAACCACACAAGCAATATAATATACAACGCCGAAGGGCGAGGATCAAAACTCAAAAAGAAATCCAAAATCATCAAGAAAACCATAATAATACAAGGAGCGACTTTAAGGTTGAAAGAATATACAACTGGTCTTCTAAGGTTATAAAATATACAAGTCTGGTTGATGGAGTTACTAGATACAACTGAAATATTATAAAAGTACAATGGTGGTCACAATGCAAGTGAACCCACCTACCAAAGCAATCACCCGGAATGGAAGCAGTGTGTCAGAAGGCCCCAATGAAACCTGTACGAAAAAAACCTGCAAAAACTGTGGCACAACAGGGGTGAGTTGCCAACTCGTGAGTAGAAAACATCACCGAGCAGAAATAGTATGTATGACTCAATCCTAGGTCATACGTTCATAATATCCTCAAATAATAATATGGCATGAAGCATAATAAAATGGCAAGGGTAAACATCTATGCATAAGTACAATCCCACGTGCTCGTGTCAATACCTCAGGTAGCAATATATCATAAATATGATGTATGAATGCATGAAAACAGAATGCATCTAAATGTAGAAACTGTTTTCTTATCTCAGTGAGATTTCTGTATAAAATTGAGTATCATCAATGAAATCATGCAGAAAATCAGTGTCAATCATCGACACCAAATATAAATCTCAAATCTCGATATCTCTGGCTCCGGCTATCCGGATCAATACTTTAGGCTCCAGCGACTGGCCTGTATCATCAAATATCAATATCTAAGGCTCCGGCTATCCGGACTGGCCCAAATCCTCAAATAAAAGACCACGTCGGTATCCTCCGGATATCCGACGCGTCATAATAAAATCAAATCACCGGTCAGTAGTGCTCCCCTGTCTCAGGTTCAACGCCATCATCTGTGACTTTCTCGTCCCGGGATACCGTACCGGGTCCACCATGCACCCATAGACAGTTCCTCCTCCTCCTCAAATCGGGTGTATGATATCGCTCAAGAGCCGAGAAAACTCATGGTGGACACATCTCAAATCATATCAGGAGAAAACCGCACTTTTGTATCTTTAAAAATGATAATACGTTTTATAAATCCTTGCGGTTTCTTCAAATCCAGAAATCTCATGGAAATCCGAAATAACAATCTCAAGTGTAAATAACAGTGAATACTGGGCTCCGGCAATCCGGACTGGCCCATAATATTGCATGACAAATGAATATAAAATGCATGGGTATCTAAATAAAGAATGCAATATCTAAACTAGCACATGAAGCAATAACATATAGGAACTATCAGCTGGTAAGCTATGTCAATGAAATAATATTCTATAAAGTGTACGTGACATAGCAATTACCAATGAAGATGTGTGTGAGCTGGCAAGCAAGTGTACATGGAGCATACGCATCATCGGTAATGGTGCGGGTGTCCTAACAATGGGTTTCATCATTACCCACGAAAATATATATTGGCATGCAATGCAATGCGAACAGCAGAATAAATGGCAATGAATAGTAAATGCAGCAATAATGAAATATACATTCCTATATAAGAATCATACAGTTTTTGGATATCTGAAATCGCACAAATCGTGGTGTTTAGAAAATAGGGCTACGGTGTTTTTATAAAAAAGTACATCCTTTAAAATATCCATAGCATCCCTTGGCCTGTCTTTAAAATACTCACGATTCGTTAGTTTTGGAAATAAGTATGACTCGTGCTGAGTCTAACATCTACTAAGTAACTACAGGACTAAATTAACAAACTAGTCGAAAGGGTAAGGAAATCCACCTAAATCTGAGTCGATATATATATATAATAGTCGGTGATCTCGCCTCAATAGTATCGCGTACGATACAATATATATATATATATATATATATATATATATATATCATATGATATCCTCGAGTCAAGAGTGCGGATCTATCATCATAATTAAATCTCGTACAGTAAATCCATCGTACAGCATCCCAAATTAGGGTACGGGTCAATATCACATTTATCTCATTATTCAACTGGTATCCTTATCATCATATATCATGAGCCGGGTAGTGATCTACGTCTAGTACATATTGATACCATCAACAAATATATATGCGTGTGTATGAAAACACATCGCCTAAAGACCCGCTATAAAAATCATGTCGTATCTCAAAATACGAACCAAATCACATCACCGATCTCATGGCATCATGCCCAATCACATCGACACATCTCCAAGTACCATATACTATCCTCATCATCCATGTATATCTATACGTATATATGTATGTATATATGTATGTATACACACACACACACACACACATAATCCCATACCTATGTGTGTGTATATATATATACATATCCCCATATACGTACAAGAAATAAAATATGTGTGTATGTGTGTGTGTGTATGCAAATCCTACTCTAGGGTTCGCGACTAAGAAATTAACTAAATCCGTTTTCCTACTAGTATGCTAAAACTATCCCAAAGTCACCGAGCATTTCTTACTAAGTATACACATCTCATAACACATAAGTATATATATATATATATATATATATATATATATAATAACACATTCGCGTTCTATACTACGAAACTGCGGGGGTGCTATACGCCATCCACCCGACTTCCCCCGTAGATATATATCTACTCATCCGGTCCTCGTCTGCCAAAGTTGATACCGCCATTCTCTTCTTCATCGTCCGAAGTCCACGTGAGAGATACCTATAAGCAAACATATATCATATCGTAAACCGAAATCGTGGATAAAAACCAAAGTGGCACACGAAACGTGCATAGGTTAAAACCAATGACCCGTTCAGGCACAAGAACCAAATAACCCTCGATATCGGCGTACAATCGCCAATTGATTGAGAAACCCCCAATCGTACCAATCGTGGTTTCACAACTCACTAATTATAATATGAAATAAGTTGTAACTCATCAAAAGCTCAAAATAAATCAAATCGATTTATTTCCGAAAACCTAGTAAGTCTCAAATAACCGTTTTAGTTCAAAACTTAATGTTTTAACAAAACTAGTGGCCAAAATACTCACTAAATATTAACTAAGTCATACAAACCATTGCTATAATTTTATCACAACAATTTGTAGTAATCCAAAAATTTTAGTTTGCAATTTTATCCAATTTTAACAATTTTAGGGTAACAATGCACAAATTATCAACTAGACTGGGTTTTGTATGACCTAAGGTGTTAGACTATAATTTGTAATTTTAATGATGTGATGAAAACCCTAGCTAGATTTTAGTCTCACATTTTTAATTAATCTCTTTTAAACCTAGTTTGCTAAAAAAGCTTAATTTGGATATTTTAAATGTTACAATTAGCAATAAGCAACAAGATTAAGTTTTGCATAGCATTAATATATTAATCTACTCATTAAAACCATAATTTAATGCTAGAAACCCTAATTTGCATTCAAAACTCTTTCTTGAATTTTCTAATCTTTAAATTGGAACCAATTAATTAGCTAATTAAATTAATTTAAAGTAGTTTATCAATAATTAAACACTTGGGTTAGGATTATACCTCCAAACCATGAGATCAAACATGGAACTGGACATCTAAATTGCTAACTTTGCACCAAGATCCATGCTAGATAGGCCAAACAAAAATGGGTAAGGGTTGGATTGAAGAATTTTTGAGGTTTTAGCTTGATTTTTGATGCAATTTATATGGATTTTAACACAAGAAAAATGGGGAAGAACAAGGGGGGCTGCTGCCTCATGGCTCGGCCAAGGCATGGGAGAGAGGAGAGAGAGTGAGGTGGGGAAAATAAAAGTCAACACAATACCCATACCACAAATATCTAAACACATCTCTTCTTTGTTTATTCTTTTATGTTTTCTTTTTCTTTCATTTTCTTTTCTTTTGTGAAGAAATGAGGTGGTCCAAATTGGGAATTGGGGGCAGCCCATGGTCGGTCAGCCAAGGGTGGGGGTGTGTGGGTGTGTAGGAAGAAAGTCCAAGTTAAGAAAAATACCCCATGTCTCAAGTATATACCCATACCTCACTTTAATTTAATTACTTTTCACAATTTAAGCCTTTTTATTTTATATTTTCCAAAACCATCTTGACAACTTCTTTTCATTTCAAAATCCACATGTTACACTTTGGTTTAATGTATCATGATAAACAAAACTTGTATTAATCCATTCCAATTTGTAATTATCACTAATTTAATGTATATTTAAAATCTTAAAATAGTATTTAAAATAATTAATTACGGAAAATATTGGAAATTTTACAAGTGACCCATTAAACACCAAATACTAGCAATTTCATAGCTAGAGTCGGTATAACTAAGTCTATGAAGAAAAATAATTATATCTAGGTTTTTACGGAAAACACCAGTTATTTTACCGATTAACCGAAATTTCACCTAAACGATTTTCAAAACGTTACAATTTTCCCCCTTAAAGAAATTCAGTCTCCGAATTTAAATTAAAACTCTCCCAAATACTAAAATATTTTAGCAAAACACTCAAACCGGCGGGGCTCCGAAATCATCAATACATAAAACATATCGTAGCGCAATGCACGCGCATAAAAAAGAGTGTATAACTCAAAAATCAAAACTCCGTCAAGCATCCCGCAATTATCGGAGTTATGGTGAAGACACCGAAGTCAAAGTCCAATATGAAAACCAACATGATAAACATCGAAACTATAACATGTACATAGTACGCATCGTTGTACCTTCGTCAAAACATCTGAAAGAAATGCATGCCAAACTCTTTTTCAAATTGTTGTGCGATGCGTGTATCACAACAAAAGTGGCGGACGTTTATTGTAAGAAAATAATTCCATATGCATATATATATATATATATATATATATATATCTTTTGTTTAACATACGTCCCACCGTTTGGAAAATAATTTAGAAGGGTTTCCTTTGTAAAATATTTCATGTCATCTCAGACACGTAAGTAAATGCTGAGACTATAGATCCTTTTTGGAAATCGTTTCGGTAACTATCGATGCATGCAAAATATATTCAGGTATTGTCCTCGGACTAGTCCTGCTCAGCTACTGTACCAAATAGTAAATATCATAAAGACATACTGCTCAAGGGAAAATCAATCCTAAAATGTATATAAGAATGCCACATGCGTCTGGTGCGCACGGAAATCGAAATCAATGAATGTGCCATACTTGTGCACAAAAACAAAATCTAAGTGCAAGGGTGTGCACGAAAACACCTGTCAAGGGCAACGGGTGTGCCTGACAGCAATTTCAGGTTCATCTGATATGCACGAAGAATCCCGATTTAGTGCATCTGGTGTGCACCCAAAATCGCATCAAGCGCGTCAAGTATGCGCAAGAATCCAAATCAAGTGCACAGGGTTCACGAAATCAATATCATAATCGAAATTGACGGTATACAATAAACCTCAATCCAAATAAAGTATATCACGGTATAAAATCACACAAATATGTGCACCAGCGTGCACAAAATCGAACCAAAATACTAAAAGTGCATGTAACTACACCGAAAGCACAAGTCAAACAACATACATGCCATAGGTATGAAATCAAAATCAATATCTCGAATGATATCAAATCGAAGTCGAATGCAACTGTGGTGCACAAAATCTAAATCATGCAAATAAATTGCCCAAAAAACACTGAAATCCGAAATAATGTACATGTGATATTCGAATCACCAAATAGCCAATCGTAAATACTGTCGTCGGTATATCCTTCCTTCGTAGTCGAGAAGGTGTCGGTGTATCCAAAGCTAGCAGAGCAAGATATCTTCTTGCCTGCTGTTCATGGCCTGGCGCCTGGCGTCCTTAGGCCATCGTCTCTCATTGTGAATTTTTAGCTACATAACTCTTCGGTTCAACGTCTCAATATAGAAATGATGACGGAAACAGTTCTACTTTAGCACATCCTCTAAAGATCTCTGGCCAACTATCATGGTCGCTCATAACATATCTCGTCAATGCTGCCGAACTCTGGCCCACTGGGTGTGCGTAATATGACCGATCCTAGGTCCAAGTCTTCTCGTGAAGTATCCCATCATATGATATCCGGATGACGCCGAATTTTTTTTGATCGATTCATCAAAGTCAAATAATTTCCCGAGAGCTCAACAGTCGTGCACAGTTTAATAATATCTGGTATATGCCACAGTACCTATGGACCAGCCGTAGAAGGGCAAACCCAAGTCTCACTAAGGGCACCGCTGAACTGCCGCAAACCCTAAGGTTCCAAGGCATTCTCATGGTCATTATGTCGAGTTAGGGTTTCATTCTTCTAGAGAGTCCACCGAATTACTTGCATATTTTTCCAAATACTTTAAACTTGAAAAATGGGTTTCTGACATTCGATCATTTTCTTTCAACTCATCAACGTATCTGGGTGAAGTATTCTCTAGCTGGAATCAATCAATCTGGTGACCTCGTATCGGGGTATGCAACTAACCACAAGTTCTAGTCGTTCCTCCATGTGTGACTAGCGATCTTCTATCACGTCTCTGAGAGCAACTCATGCTACAATAGCTCCAAGCAACTGGGGCGATATCTTTTCAGTCGCATCAACAATTGGCTCGTTCGTCTGCACGCTAAACAGTGCCTCAATCATCAAGAATAATAGTGCATTGACGGTCATCACATTCTAGTTGGCCTCTAGCGGTAGCCCAATCCTCTGGTGCTGATCTGCACGTCCGAGAAATTTGTAAAAGCAATCCATAAAATGCTCATGGCGTGAAAAACACAATAAAACGACACATCTATGCAATCATGTGTCGTCGGAATTATGCCTTGGTCAGTCCTCGTCTATGATAAGCTCGTGCTGACGCAACTCTAGCCGTAGCTCTCCCTGCCCATGTAATCGTGGCAGCAAAACCATAAACCAATATTGATGAGGATAGATCATAGGAATGAATATAATGTTATGCAAGGAAATGTACATCCTAAGGCTTCTTAAGCGGAGTAGCGTATCGTAAGTATGTCTCGGAATATACACACGGTACGTCACTCTCCTTAAGTCACCCATTCCATCAACTAAGGTCAACCTACGCGACTAAATTTCAGGTCTAATACCCCTTCGACCAAGTCTAAGTTCCGTAAGGTCAAGCCTAGGTTCCGAATAAATATACGCCATAGACTCCGTATAGTCAAATATAGACTCGAACCAAGGTTAAAACTAGCGCTCTGATACCAATTTTGTTACGACCCGAAATAGCACGTGACTGACACTTGAATCATATGAAGTCTATAGGACCCCATCTAATTCAAGTAAGCTGAAAATCTTAGAAATCTAAACCATTTGAAAGAAGGAAACTTTTTTTTTTAAAGTTTGCATATAATCACCTTGAAAAGTCGTAGTAAACCTTTTTAAAATATCAAGTCTTTTCTGAAAATTTATGCAGAGTCTCCTTTGTAAATACTGGCCCCAAACGGGTACAAATATGAATAATATGAATAAAGACATCCCCAAACGGGAGCCAGCTGTTCGCCAATTAGCGGTCACAACCACGCAAGCAATATAATATACAACGCCAAAGGGTGAGGATCAAAACTCAAAAGGAAACCCAAAATCATCAAGAAAACCATAATAATACAATGCGTGAGTCAAAGGTCGAAAAAATATACAACTGGTCTTCTAAGGTTATAAAATATACAAGTATGGTTGATGGAGTTACTAGATACAACTGAAATATTAAAAACGTACAATGGTGGTCACGATGCAAGTGAACCAACCTACTAAAGTAATCACCCGGAATGGAAGTAGTGTGTCAGAAGGCCCCAATGAAACCTGTACGGAAAAAACCTGCAAGAACTGTGGCACAATGGGGGTGAGTTGCCAACTCATGAGTAGAAAACATCACCGAGCAGAAATAGTATGTATGACTCAATCCTAGGTCATACGATCATAATATCCTCAGATAATAATATGGCCTGAAGCATAATAAAATGGCAAGGGTAAACATTTATGCATAAGTGTAATCCCATAAGCTCGTGTCAGTGCCTCAGGTAGCAATATATTATAAATATGATGTATGAATGCATGAAAACGGAATGCATCTAAATGTGGAAACCGTTTTCTTATCTCAGTGAGATTTCTGTATAAAATCGAGTATCATCAATGAAATCATGCAAAAATCAGTGTCAATCATCGACACCAAATATAAATCTCAAATCTCGATATCTCAGGCTCCGGCTATCCGGACTGGCCTATATCATCAAATCTCAATATCTCAGGCTCCGGCTATCCGTACTGGCTTGTATCATCAAATATCAATATCTAGGTCTCTGTCTATCCGGACTGGCCCAAATCCTCAAATAAAAGACCACGTCGGTATCCTCCGGATATCCGGCGCGTCACAATGAAATCACCGATCAGTAGCGCTCCCCTGTCTCAGGCTCAACGCCATCATCTGCGACCTTCTCGCCCCGGGGTACCGTACCGGGTCCACTATGCACCTACAAATGGTTCCTCCTCTTTCTCGAATCAGGTGTATGATATCACTTAAGAGCCGAGAAAACTCATGGTGGACATATCTCAAATCATATCAGGAGAAAATTGCACTTTTGTATCCTTAAAAATGATAATACGTTATATAAATCCTTGCAGTTTTTCCAAATCCAGAAATCTGAAGGAAATCCGAAATAACAATCTCTAGTGTAAATAACAGTGAATACCGGGCTCCGGCAATCCGGACTGGCCCATAATATTGCATGAAAAATGAATATAAAATGCATGGGTATCTAAATAAAGAATGTAATATCTAAACTAGCACATCAAGCAATAACATATAGAAACTATCAGCTAGCAAGCTATGTCAATAAAATAATATTCTCTAAAGTGTACGTGACATAGCAATTACCGATGAAAATGTGTGTGAGCCGGCAAGCAAGTGTACGTGGAGTATACGCATCATCGGTAATGGTGTGGGTGTCCTAACAACAGATTTCATCATTACTCACGAAAATATATATAGGCACGCAATGCAATGCGAATAACAGAATAAATGGCAATGAATAGTAAATGTAGCAATAATGAAATATACATTTTTATATAAGAGTCATACAGTTTTTGGATATCTGAAATCGCACGAATCGTGGTGTTTAGAAAATAGGGATACGGTGTTTTTATGAAAAAGTGCATCCTTTGAAATATCCGTAGTATCCCTTGGCATGTCTTTAAAATACTCACGATTTGTTAGTTTTGGAAATAAGTATGACTCGTACTGAGTCTAACATCTACTAAATAACTACATGACTAAACTAACAGACTAGTCGAAAGGGTAAGAAAATCCACCTAAATCTGAGTCGATATATATATATATATATATATATATATATATAGTCGGTGATCTCGCCTCAATAGTATCGCGTATGATACAATATATATATATATATATTTATATATATATATATCATATGACATCCTCGAGTCAAGAGATTGGATCTATCATCATAATCTGGGCTATCATCCGCCGGGGATGCTGGCTGACTCCTTTCATGTCGTCCTCACTTCATCTCATACGGTAAATCTATCGTACAGCATCCCAAATCAGGGTACGGGTTAATATCACATTTATCTCATTATTCAACTGGTATCCTTATCATCATATATCATGAGCTGGGTAGTGATCTACGTCTAGTACATACTGATATCATCAACAAATATATATGCATGTGTATAAAAACACATCGCTTAAAGACCCGCTATAAAATCATGTCGTATCTGAAAATACTAACCAAATCACACCACCTATCTCATGGCATCATGCCGAATCACATCGACTCATCTCCAAGTACCATATACTATCCTCATCATCCATGTATACGTATATATATATACACATACACACACACACACATAGTCCCATACTTATGTGTGTGTGTGTGTATATACATATCCCCATATACGTACAAGAAATAAAATGTATGCATGTATATGTGCGTGTATGCAAGTCACTACTCTAGGGTTCGCGACTATGAAACTAATTAAATACGGTTTTCTACTAGTATGCTAAAACTATCCCAAAGTCACCGAGCATTTCTTACTAAGTATGCACATTTCATAACACATAAGTGTGTGTGTGTGTGTATCATAACGATTCGCGTTCTACACTACAAAACTGCGGGGGTGCTATACGCCATCCAACCGACTTCCCCCGTAGATATATATCTACTCACCTGGTCCTTATCTGCCGAAGTCGATACTGCCAATCTCTTCTTCATCGTCCGAAGTCCACGTGAGAGGTACCTATATTCAAACATATATTATATCGTAAACCGAAATCGTGGATAAAAACCAAAATGGCACACGAAACGCGTATAGTTTAAAACCTATGACCCGTTCAGGCAAAAGAACCAAATAACCCTCAATATCGGCGTACAAACGCCAATTGATCGAGAAAAACCTAATCGTACCAATCGTGGTTTCACAACTCACTAATTATAATATAAAATAAGTTGTAACTCATCAAAACCTCAAAACAAATCAAATCGATTTATTTCCGAAAACCTAAAAAGCCTCAAATAACCGTTTTAGTTCAAAAGTTAATGTTTTAACAAATCTAGAGGCCAAAATATTCACTAAATATCATAACTAAGTCATACAAACCATTGCTATAATTTTATCGCACCAATTTGTAGTAATCCAAAATTTTTAGTTTGCAATTTTATCCAATTTTAACAATTTTAGGGTAACAATGCACAAATTATCAACTAGACTAGATTTTGCTTGACCTAAGGTGTTAGACTATAATTTATGATTTTAATGATGTGATGAAAACCTTAACTAGATTTTAATCTCATATTTTTAATTAATCTCTAAAAACCTAGTTTGCTAAAAAAAGCTTAATTTAGACATTTTAAATATTACAATTAGCAATAAGCAACAAGATTAAGTTTTGCATAGCATTAACATATTAATCTACTCATTAGAACCATAATCTAATGCTAGAAACCCTAATTTGCATTCCAAACTCTCTCTTGAATTTTCTAATCTTGAAATTGGAACCAATTAATTAGCTAGTTAAATTAATTTAAAGTAGTTTATCAATAATTAAACACTTGGGTTAGGATTATACCTCCAAACCATGAGATCAAACATGGAACTTGAGCTCCAAATTGCTAACTTTGCACCAAGATCCATGCTAGATAGGCCAAACAAAAATGGGTAAGGGTTGGATTGAAGAAATTTTGAGGTTTTAGCTTGATTTTTGATGCAATTTAGATGGATTTTAACACAAGAAAAATTGGGAAGAACGGGGGGGGAGGATGCTGCCTCATGGCTCGGCCAAGGCATGGGAGAGAGGAGAGAGAGTGAGGTGGGGAAAATAAAAGTCAACACAATACCCATACCACAAATATCTAAACACCTCTCTTCTTTGTTTATTCTTTTATGTTTTCTTTTTCCTTCATTTTCTTTTCTTTTGTGAGGAAATGAGGTGGGTCAAATGGGGGATTGGGGGTAGCCCATGGTTGGCCAGCCAAGGGTAGGAGTGTGTGGGTGTATGGGAAGAAAGTCCAAGTTAAGAAAAATACCCCATGTCTCAAGTATATACCCATACCTCGCTTTAATTTAATTATTTTTCACAATTTAAGCCTTTTTATTTTATATTTTCCAAAACCATCTTGACAACTCTTTTCATTTCAAAAACCACGTGTTACACTTTGGTTTGATGTATCATGATGCAAAAAACTTGTATTAACCCATTCCAATTTGTAATTATCACTAATTTAATGTATATTTAAAAGCTTAAAATAGTATTTAAAATAATTAATTACGGAAAATATTTAGTAAACTGAAAATTTTACAAGTGACCTATTAAACACCAAATACTAGCAATTTCATAACTAGAGTATGTATATTTAAGTCTATAAATAAAAATAATTATATCTAGGTTTTTACGGAAAACACCAGTTATTTTACCGATTAATCGAAATTTCACCTAAACGATTTTCAAAACATTACACAGACTAACCGAAAGGGTAAGGAAAACCACCTAAATCTGAGTCGATATATATATATATATATATATATATATATATATATATATATATATATATATACACATATCTAGTAGTCGGTGATCCCGCCTCAATAGTATCACGTACGATACAATATATATAATATGACATTCTCGAGTCAAGAGTGTGGATCTATCATCATAATTATATCACATACGGTAAATCTATCGTACGGCATCCCAAATCTAGGTATGGGTCGAATATCACATTTATCTCATTATTCATCAGGTATCCTTATCATCATATCCTGAATTAAGGGTACTGATCTAAAGTCTAGTACACTCCGATACCATCAACATATATATGTGCGTGTGTATGAAAACACATCGCCTAAAGACCTGCTATAACATCATGTCGTATCTCATAATACGAACCAAGTCACATCACCGATCTCATGGCATCATGCCCAATCACATCGACTCATCTCCAAGTACCATATACTATCCTCATCATCCGTGTATATGTATACACACACACACACACACACACACACACACACACACACACACACACACACACACACACATATATATATATATACAAACTCGCATACATATATGTATGTATATATATGTATATATATATATATATATATATATATATCCATATACACACAAGAAAATAAAATGTATACATGTGTGTGCACGTGTATGTAAACCTTATTCTAGGGTTCGCGACTAAGAAAATAACTAACGACACAATCATCCAAATACACTAAATTTAACCCATAGTCACCTAAGCATTTCATGCTAAATATACACATCTCATAATATAACATATATATATATATAACACATCAAATGGTATGAATATGCGGGGGTGCTATACGTCATCCACCCGACTTCCCCCGTAGATATATATCTACTCACATGGACGTCTCGGCTAATCTGATCCAATTTCAACTCTGTCATTTCCGCACCATATTCAATGCCTCTGCACCCGATCCTAGAAACGTACACAAGGAAAACAAGAGAATAAATATAAATAGTCACGGACATAAATAATACAAGTTAATCACGCGCATTAACTCGACGCGCACACACTTGTTGCACGATACGCGCCGCGACAACGCCACAAACTACAGTTAGGGTCACTATACGTGAAAATTCTCGAACTTAAAACCCAAACGTACCAATCGCGATTTCACAACACACAAAAAATATATGAAATAGGGTTTAAATCATCAAAACTTCAAATTCACTTTAAAAGCTATTTTTCCGAAAACTTAGTAAGCAACAATTGCCAATTTAGTTCGAATCTAGCTATTTTAACAATTCTAGTGGTCTCAAGATTCACTTAATATCTTAATTAGGTCACACAACCATTAACTTGATTTTAATCTCACCAATTTTCATTTCTCCCAAAATTCTAGTTTGCAAAATTATATAATTAGTACAATTTTTATATGACAATTTGCAAACTAACAACTAGGTTGGGTTTAGAAATTCTCAAAATTTTAAATTACACATCACAACCACTATCAAGTGATCAAACCCTAGCTTCAATTCAAAACCCTTACTTGAATTTTCTAAACATGAAATTTAAACCATATTACTAACTAAGTATGTTTGATTTAAAGTATTTAAACAATAATTTAACTATAGGGCAAAGATTTATATCTCACAAAATGAGATCTAGCATGCAACTTTTAGCCTCCAAAAATAGCTTCCATGCTCCTAGATCCATGCTTGAATGGCCAAGGAATAATGGGTAAGGGTTGGATTTGGAGTTTGTGTGAGTTTTGATGGATTTTTGTAGATTTTTGATGAGAAAAGAGGTGGAGAAATGGGGGGAAATTTTAGGCAGCTGCTGGAAAGAGGGAGGCTCGGCCACTTGGGGAAGAGGGGAGAAAGAGAGTGTGGGTATCATTTGGTCAAGTCAAATAAAAACGCATGCCTCATATATTAACTCATACTTCTTTCTTTATTCAATTTCTTTTTACCTTTGTTTTCTTTTCTCATTTTGAAGTGGGAACTTGGGGAATAGGCTACCATGGGTTCGGCCAAGTGGTGGAATGGGTGAGTGTGGGTTTGGATTGGAGTTCCCAAGTCAAGAAAAACCCCTCTTGGCTCAATAATGCAACGTACAACATAATTCTATTTTTTTAATTTATTTTATTTTAATTTCCCGTTATCTTTTCTATACAAGTAAACTAGAATCAACCAAATATTTTCTTTGAAAGAACACGTTACCATATTTGTTTAGATGTGTCAGGTGCACTAAACTTGTATTAACCCATTCCAATTTGTAATTATCACTAATTAAATGTATTGATGAAGGCTTAACATAATATTTAAAATAATAGATTATGGAAATATTTTAATAAACCAGCAATTTTATAAGTGACCCATTAACTACCAAATACTAGCAATTTCATAGCTAGAATAAGTAAATTCAAGTCTATGTTGAAACATAATTATATATGGGTTTTTACGGAAAACACCCACTATTTTACCGATTATCGGAAATTTCACCTAAACGATTTTCAAAACGTTACAGTCTTCTCCCCTTACAAAATTTCGGTCCCCGAATTTAAATTAAAACTCTTCCAAATACTAAAATATTTCAGTAAAACACTCAAATCGGTGGGGCTCTGAAATCTTAAATACTTAAAACATATCTTAGCGCAGTGCATGCGCATGAAAACGAGTATATAACTCAAAATCAAAACTCCGTCAAGTGTCACGCAATCATCGAAGTCACGGTGAAAATATCAGTGTCAAAGTCCAACACGAAAACCAATATGATATACATCAAAACTAGAACATGTACATAGCACGCATCATTGTGAACTCGTCAAAATATCTGAAAGAAATGCATGCCAAAGCTTTTTCAAGTCGATGTGCGATGCGCGTCTCACAGCACAAATAGCGGACGTTTATCATAGAAAATAACTGTGTGTGTGTGTGTGTATGTATATATATATATATATATATATATATATATATACATACATATATACATATATATATATATATCCTTTGTTTAACATACACGTCCCGCCGTTTTGAAAAATAATTTAGAAGGGTTTCCTTTGCTACGTTTTTCGTGTCATCTCGGACACGTAGGTAAATACTGAGACTACAGCTCATTTTTGGAAATTCCTTCGATAACTATCAATACATGCAAAAATATATTCAGGTACTATCCTCGGACTAGTCCTGCTCAGCCACTATACCAAATAGTAAATATCATAAAACATACTGCTCAAGAGAAATCGTACTCAAAATATGTATAAGAATGCCACGTGCGTCTGGTGCGCACGGAAATCGAAATCCATGAATATGCTATACATGTACACAGAAACAAAATCTAAGTGCAATGGGTGTGCACGAAACACCTGTCAAAGGCAACGGGTGTGCCTAACAGCAATATCAGGTGCATCTGATATGCATGAAAAATCTCGATTTAATGCATCTGGTGTGCACCAAAATCGCATCAAACACGTAGTATGCGCAAGAATCCAAATCAAGTGCACAAGGTGCACGAAAACAATATCGAATATCACAATCGAATCGACAGTATACAACAAGCCTCAATCCAAATCAGGTATACCGTGGTATATAATTACAACCATGTGCAAATCGAAACAAAATACTGAAGTGCATGAAAACTACACCGAAGGCACAAGTCAAATCACATGCATACCATAAGCATGAAATCAAAATCAACATCTCGAATGACATAAAATCGAAGTCGAGTGCAACTGTGATGCACAAAATCTCAATCATGCAAATAAATCGCTCAAAATACCAAAATCCAACATAACGGACAAGTGATATTCGAATCACCAAACCGCAAATCGTAAACACTGACATCGATATGTCCTTCCTTCAAAGTCGAGAAGGTGTCGGTGCATCCAAAGCTAGCAGAGCAAGATATCTACTTACCTCCTTTTCATGGTCTGGCACCTTGTGCCCTTAGGCTCTCGTCTCTCATTGCAGATTGCTCGTTACATAGCTCCTCGGCTCAACGACCCAATATAGAAATGATGATGGAAACAGTTTCCATCTGGCACATTCTCTAAAAATCTCTGGCCAACTATCATGGTCACTCATAACATGTCGCGTCGACGATGCCGAACTCTGGACTACTAGGTGTGCGTAATACGACCGATCATGGGTCCAAGTCTCCTCGTGCAGTATCCCATCATGTGATATCCGGACGACGTCGAACTTTTCGATCGATTCATAAAAGTCCCATAATTCCCCGAGAGCTCAACTCTTGAGTACAGTTTAATAATATTCAGTACATGCCACAGTACCTATGGACCAGCTGTAGAAGGGCAAACCCAAGCCTTATTAATGGCACCGCGGAACTGCTGCAAACCCTAAGGTTCAAAAGCATTCCCATGGTCATTATATCGAGTTAGGGTTTCATTCTTCTAGAGGGTCCATGGAATTACTTGCATGTTTTTCCGAATATCTTAAACTTGGAAAAATGGGTTTCTGACATTCGATCGTTTTCTATCGACTCTCAACATACCTGCGTGAAGTTTTCTCAAGCTGGAATCAATCAATCCGATGACCTCGCATCGGGATAAGAGAACGGACCACATGTCCTAGTCATTCATTCTTGAGTGACTAGCGATCTTCTATCATATCTATAAGTATAACTCGTGATGCAATAGCTCCAAACATCTGGGGCGATATCTTGTCATTCGCGGCAGCAACTGGCTCATTCGTCCGCACGCTAAGCAGTGCCTCAATCATCAAGAATAGGAGATACATCAACGGTCATCACAATCTAGCCGGCCTCTAGCAATTCCCCAATCCTCTGGTGCTGATCTGCACGTCCGAGAAATCTTTGTAAAAGCAATCCATCAAACACTTATGGCGTGAAAACACAATAAAACGACACACCTATGCAGTCGTGTGTCACTGGAATATATCCTGGTCAGTCCTCGTCCTTGACGAGCTCGTGCTGACCGCAACTCTAGCCGGAGCTCTCTCTGCCTATGCAATCGTGGTAACAAACCACCAACCGATCTCGATGAGGATAGATCATAGGAATGAGTATAATACTGTGCAAGAAAATATATATCTTAAGGCTTCTTAAGCAGGGTAGCGTATCGTAAGTATGCCGCGGAACATACACATGGTACGTCACACTACTTAAGTCACCTACTCCATCAACCAAGGTCAACCTATGCGACGAAAGTTCGGGTCTAATACCCCCTCGAGCAAGTCTAAGTTCCGTAAGGTCAAGCCTAGGTTCCGAAAATATATAAGCCCTAGACTCCGCATAGTCAAATATAGACTCGAACCAACGTTAACCTAGCGCTCTGATACCAATTTTGTCATGACCCGAAATGGCACGTGACTGGCAGTTAAATCATATGAAGTCTATAGGACCCCATCTAATTCAAGTAAGCCAAAAATCCCAGAAATCTAAACCATTTTAAGGAAAAAGTGAAGAAAACTTGATTAAAGCAAGTGGTTTTAACAATTAAGTGGCATTAAACATTTAAAAAAAAACGTCATATTTTCCCGAAAATTTCGGCAGAGTTTTCTTTATAAATACTGGTCCCAAACGGGTACAAATATGAAATATATATAAAGGTATCCCCAAGCGGGAGCTAGCTCTACGCTAAAAGGCGGAAACCACCACACAAGCAATATAATATACAACGCCAAAGGGCGAGGATCAAAACTCAGCAAGAAAAGTAATATCCTCAAAAAAACCAGAGAAACCATAATAATACAGTGCGCGACTCTAAGATCGAAAGAATATACATCTGGTCTTCTAAGTCTAATAAATATACAAGTCTGGTTGATGGAGTTTACTAGATACAACTGAGGGTAAATAAAGTACAATGGTGGTCACGATGCAAGTGAACCCACCTACCAAAGCAATCACCCGGAATGAAGTAGTGTGCCAACAAAACCGCCAAGAAACCAGTACGGAAAAACCTGCAAGAAACTGTTGCACAACGGGGGTGAGTTGCCAACTCGAGAGTAGAAAATATCACCGAGCAGAAATCGCATGTATGACTCAATCTTAAGTCATACGATAATAATGTATCCTCAAAATATAAACCTGAACCATCTACATATAAGAGTAATATCAAGTGCTGGGGCCAGTGCCTCAGGTAGCAACATATCATATACATGATGTATGAATGCATGAAAATAGAATACATTTACATGAGAAAACTGTTTTCGTAATTTAGTGAAATTTCTGTATATATAAATCGAGATATCATCAATGAAATCAACATAAAATCCGTGTCAAGTATCGACACAAAACATATATCCAAATATCCAATATCTCGGGCTCCGGTTATCCGGACTAGCCCGTATCATAAAAACCCAATACCTCAAAATCTCAATATCTCGGGCTCCGGCTATCCGGACTGGCTCCTGGGCTCCGGCTATCCGGACTGGCCCCTCATGAAATCTCACGACCACGTCGGTATCCACCGGATATCCACCGCGTCACAAATAACCGGTCGGGAGTGTTCCCCTGCCAGGCTCAACGCCATCATCTGCGACCATCTTGCCCCGGAGTAACGCATCGGGTCTACCATGCACCCATAGATGGTTCCTCCTCCTCGAATCGGGTGTATGATATCACTCAAGAGCAGAAAAAACTCATGGTGGACATATCTCACATCATATCACGAGAAAACCGCAACTTGCATTTTAAAATTATATTAAGTTTATATAAAATCTTTACGGTTTCTCCAAATCCAGAAATCTCATGGAAATCCAAAATCCCAATCTCAAGAATAATAACAATGAATTACCAGGCTCCGGCAATCTGGACTGGCCTATAATATCACATGGCAAATGAATATATAAATATGCATGAAATATCACAGCAATAAATGCAATATCTAAATTAGCATATAAAAGGCATACACACAAGTATTATGTCGAAACTATCAGCTAGCAATTTATACTATTGAAGTAGTATTTTCTAAAGTATACGTGACATAACAATTTCCGATGATGATGTGTGTGAGCCGGCAAGCAGGTGTACGTGTAGCATACGCATCATCAATAATGGTGCTGGTGTCCTGACAGCATGGGTTTATAATCACTAAAGTACACATTAAATATGCAATGCGATGATAACAACATGAATGAACGGAGCATGAAAAGTAAACGCGACAATAGGAATATACAATTCTATATACGAGTCATACAGTTTTGACATTTGAAATAACACGAATCGTATGTTTATAAAATAGGGCTACGGTGTTTTTAGGAAAAGGTATGTCCTTTGAAATATCCGTAGTATCTCTTGGCCTGTCTTTAAAATACTCATGATTCGTTAGTTTTGGAAATAAGTATGATTCGAGCCCAGTCTAACATCTACCAAGTAAACTACAGGACTAGACTAACAGACTAACCGAAAGGGTAAGAAAAACCACCTAAATCTGAGTCGATATATATATATATATATATATATACACACACACACACACACATCTAGTATTCAGTGATCCCTCCTCAATAGTATCACGTACGATACAATATATATAATATGACATTTTCAAGTCAAGAGTGTGGATCTATCATCATAATTATATTACATACGGTAAATCCATCGTACGACATCCCAAATCTGGGTACGGGTCAAATATCACATTTATATCATTATTCATCAGGTATCCTTATCATCATATCCTGAATTAGGGGTACTGATCTAAAATATCCTGAATTAGGGGTACTGACCTAAAGTCTAGTACACTCCGATACCATCAACATATATATGTGCGTGTGTATAAAAACACATCGCCTAAAGACCCGCTATAATATCATGTCGTATCTCATAATACGAACCAAGTCACATCACCGATCTCATGGTATCATGCCTAATCACATCGACACATCTCCAAGTATCATATACTATCCTCATCATCCGTGTATATATATACACACAAACTCACATGTGTGTGTGTGTGTATGTATATATGTGTGTGTGTATCCCTATATACGCACAAGAAATAAAATGTATGAGTGTGTGTGCGCGTGTATGTAAATATTATTCTAGGGTTCGCGACTAAGAAAATAACTAACGACACTATCATCCAAATACACTAAATTTAACCCATAATCACCTAAGCATTTCATGCTAAGTATACACATCTCATAATATAACATATATATATATATATATATATATATATATATATATAGATATATATATATATATATATAACACATCAAATGCTACGAATATGCGGGGGTGCTATACGCCATCCACCCGACTTTCCCCGTAGATATTTATCTACTCACCTAAACGTCTCGGCTAATCTGATCCGATTTCAGCTCTGTCATTTCCGCGCCACATCCGATGCCTCTGCACCTGATCCTAGAAACGTAAACAAGGAAAACAAGAGAATAAATATAAATAGTCGCGGATACAAACAATACAAGTCAGCCACGCGTATTAACTCGACGCGCACACACTTGGTGCATGATACGCGCCGCGACAACGCAACAAACTACAGCTAGGGTCACTATACGTGAAAATTCCCGAACTTAAAACCCAAACGTTCCAATCGTGATTCACAACACATAAAAAATATATATATGAAATAGGGTTTAGATCATCAAAACTTCAAATTCACTTTAAAAGCTATTTTTCCGTAAACCTAGTAAGCAACAATTGCCAATTTAGTTTGAATCTAGCTATTTTAACAATTCTAGTGGCCATAAAATTCACTTAATATCTTAATTAGGTCACACAACCGTTAACTTGATTTTCATCTCACCAATTTTCATTACTCCCAAAATTCTAGTTTGCAAAATTATGTAATTAGTACAATTTTTATGTGACAATTTGCAAACTAACAACTAGGTTGGGTTTTGAAATTTTCAAAATATTAAATTACACATCACAACTACTATCAAGTGATCAAACCCTAGATTCAATTCAAAACCCTCACTTGAATTTTCTAAACATGAAAATTAAACCATATTACTAACTAAGTATGTTTGATTTAAAGTATTTAAACAATAATTAAACTATAGGGCAAAAATTTATACCTCACAAAATGAGATCTAGCATGCAACTCTTAGCCTCCAAAAATGGCTTCCATGCTCTTAGATCCATGCTTGAATGGCCAAGGAATAATGGATAAAGGTTGGATTTTGAGTTTGTATGAGTTTTGATTGATTTTTGTGAGATTCTTTATGAGAAAAGAAGTGGAGAAATGGGGGAATATTTTGGGCAGCTGCTGGAAAGAGGGAGGCTCGACCACTTGTGGAAGAGGGGAGAGAGAGAGTGTGGGTATCATTTGGTCAAGCCAAATAAAAACTCATGCCTCATATATTAACTCATACTTCTTTCTTTGTTCAATTTCATTTTACCTTTGTTTTCTTTTCTCATTTTGAAGTTGGAACTTGGGGAATGGGCTGCCATGGGTTTGGCCAAGTGGTGGAATGGGTGAGTATGGGTTTGGGTAGGAGTTCCCCAGTCAAGAAAAACCCCTCTTAACTCAATAATGCAACATACAACATAATTCTATTTTTTATTTTATTTTATTTCAATTTCCCATTACCTTTTCTATACAAGTAAATTAGAATCAACTAAATATTTTCTTTAAAAGAACACATTACCACATTTGTTTAGATGTGTCATGGTGTACTAAACTTGTATTAACCTATTCCAATTTGTAATTATCACTAATTAAATGTATTGATAAAGGCTTAACATAATATTTAAAGTAATAAATTACGGAAATATTTTAATAAACTAGCAATTTTATAAGTGACCCATTAACTACCAAATACTAGCAATTTCATAGCTAGAATAGGTAAATTCAAGTCTATGTTGAAAGATAATTATATATGGGTTTTTACGGAAAACACCCGCTATTTTACCGATTATCGGAAATTTCACCTAAACGATTTTCAAAACGTTACAGAATTTGAGGTTGGATGGAGGGTGGGAGGTAGTAGATATCATTATGGTTATCTCTGTGAAGAAGAGGCACCTCCGTACGAAGACCCTCCACCAAAAAATTATAGGGAAATAACTCAAGTGAGACTTTGTTTAATTTGCAAAATCTATCAACAGAAATTATATTTTGAATAGTAGATGGTGTACAAAAGACATTATCTGGAAGAAATAGAAGAAAGGGTTTTGGGGTGAGTGCATTGTTGTGTTATTGATGTGAGAGATTTTCAAAACTGAACCATCATCTATATTGATCTCATCGAGACACCGTAATCGGTATAGCTATGAAGAGTCCCAACATTGGAAGTAACGTGATGGAAAACACCAGTGTCCAATATCCCGGAGAAAGGAGCTGTCTGGTTGGTATTTGTGTTGTTTGCCACAGGTTAAGGGAGCTCTATGTCGGGTGTTGCGGTGAATTGGTTTGCACTGTGTTCTCACAAAGAAAGCGAGCGAGTTGACGACAACCTTTAGTGTTGTGACCGGGACGCTTGCAGAAGTTGCAGTAGGAGTTAGAGCGGGGCTCGTTGTCGTTGCATGTGCCGGAGTACTAGTTGTTGCTGCTATTGTGAGCGAAGTTATTGTGGTGATTGTAGGAGACGCTTCCATGCTGTTGCAGAGGGCGATAGAAAGAGTGATTGAGTTGGTTGGCATAGTTGGCAGTTGCAAGAAAGAGAGAGAGAGATGCACCCATGTTTTTCTTCTTCAGATAGCATTCCTAGTCTATGAATTTGTCAAAGAGCTCGTCAAAGGTGATGGCATTATCACGAACTCGGATAGCAACGGTGATTTCTTTGAATTCAGGTTCAAGACCAGCAAGGATATGAAGAACAAGATTAGCTTCGGAAAGAGAGTGGTCGGAGAAAGCGAAGTCGTCGAAGATAAATCGTATCTCTTGTAAGTACTTGCTCATAGATCTAGAACTGTGTTGAGTGTTGATCAGGCGTTCTTTGAACGACATAACTTGTGAACGAGATTTATTCGTAAGGAAAATAACAAGTCGATCACATGCTTTCTTGGAAGAGGAAACAGAGGAGATGTGGGGATGGATCGTCTAGACACAACTGCCAAGGATAGTATTGAGAATAAGTTGACCCTGACAATACCATTGATGGCAGTCTGCATTTTCGACACGCATGGTTGTGTCATTGATGTCAGTGATAGTCCTCAGAGGAGGAGACTTGGAGCCGTCGATATGGCCAATTAAAGGCCGATTGAATTTGGGATCCTCACACAATGAAGTTTGTGTGGGAGGGTTTTGTTGGGAAATAGAATTTTGAGATGATAGTGGTTGAGTTTTAGAGGAGCATGGATCAAAAATTGAGCTTTTAATTATAGGGTTTTGTTACCATATAGAATTTTGGTGAAGATAGTTTTTAGGGTTTGCAACTTGATTGATTTGTATTGAATATTAAAGATATATATATATATATATATATACACACACTTTACATAATGAGAAAAATAAAACAAATAAAATCTTTCCTAAACAAATAATATCAGAAGAGATATAGAAAGATTTTTCTAATAACAAATATCTGTAACAGCCGCGTCTACAGTCGACAGACATCTGCTGGGCAAATGCTCAGACGTCTGCTTAGATTCTGGATTTTCTGGAGATCGATTTCCAGACGTCTGTGCTTCTTTCAGCAGATGGCTGTTTTGCTTTGTTGCGTACCCAGACGTCTGCACAAGATTTCTTCGGAGGTCTACTTCTACTTGTCGGGTTTTTATGTTGACTGCAATCTAAATTTTATAGAGAAAAATCATACATGACTAATTCTTGTTACTCTATATGTACAGTAAATGTGAGAGAATGAAAGGCCGCATTGCCATTACTCTATTTTATTTGTCCCTTATCTTGTGAATCTCACATTAGGCATTTTCCATTCTTAAGCCTAAAAGTAATTGTAGAAGAAGAATAAATGACTTGAATATTAAATGCCTAAATTAAATTGCAACCATCATGATATGGATATATTTTAGTATTCAAATCATATATGCAATTGATTAATGCCATTTAGGAAGCGAATAAACATGAGATTGTTTTAAAATGGACACGAAAATGAATTCCATGCATGATCTGGTTATTTAAGACTGTTAGCTGGTAATCACATAAATAACCATCTAAATTATTATATAAATAAACCAATAATACCACACCCATCACCCATATATGTTATATTCACATCAAATTGTAAAGATAAAAGAGAAATAATGGATGCGTGCCTTTTACTAAAAAAATTTGTGATGATATAAAAAAAAGATTAACAAAGGATTGCCCATTTTCACTTGGATATAACCTTGCACAAAGCCATGGGCTTGTTTCAAATAATCTCATTGTTTATATAAGTTTATTTGGTTGGTTTTTTCCTCCCAAAAAAACCGAATTGAACCGAGCAGACATAAAAACCAAATAGAACAAATCAGTTCGGGTTAAATCATCGGTTCCCAATAGAGTAGCATAATGGAAAAAACCTAAATTGTATGGTGTGAATCCATTCAAAAACTAGATAATCCATCAAACTATTGCTGATAGAGACCAATTAAAATTTCCATCATTAAAAATGATCACTCATTAAGAAAAAAAAATAGTAATTAATGGAAAAAAGCTCCAAAGATTCCAAACTATTATATTGTGGAAGATGAAACATTCTGATACTGAAGGTGAGTAAATTTAGTGTTTCTTTTTTATTTATGGGTTTACATGAGGCAACGGTATGGGCTGCCCTCTTGGGTCCGATTTCTTAGCCCATTTATATAGGCTAATTACTCAGAGAGCATGTGACTACATATATAAAGAAACAGGGTGGGTTCGCTTTTTACCGAACCAAATTTTCTGCAAAAACCGAACCGACACAGACCCTGAACCGACCAATTTCGGATTTTTCAGATAGGATGGATCGGTTTTTTTGGTTCGGGTCAGTTCTTTCTCGGCCTAAACTTTAGACTTATTTCAAATAATCTTATTCTAAACATGTTTGCAGCGGCCCGTTTCTCGAAAAGACCCGTCTTACTTAGTTGTCACTTTTAAGCTTTAATTTCAGTATGCATGAAAACTTCATATCATATCTTTATTCATTTCTTTGACTCCAAAGTTTTTTATTTGTCTTCTTATACTTTACAGAATATTCTGTATTCTTAATGGGACAGAAGTGATGTAAAAAGCAAAAAGACCTCTCATGCTCATAAGTGGGAATTTCTCAGATCACGACACGTGGCGAATGACGTGTCACCCGCGACAGCCCACTAGACTCCTGAGGGCTACCGAAATAAAACCAGTGAGGGTACTCCACTTCTTGCCCACGAGCAATCTGGCAGCCGAACTTGCATCTCTCCTCTTTTGCTCGCCTCCGAGCTATTCCAGAGCTGAGCTTCCTCGGCCTCTCGGCTCGTCTCCGAGCCATTCGCCAAGTTAAGCATCCCCAGTTCTCCCGATCAACCGAGAACGCAGAGTCCAAGCGCCTTCGCAACGACTCCACGTATCTCGCCAAGGCGAGATATCCACCGCCCCACGTCCCACACTGGCGCATCCCCCATTAATGAGCGAATCCCGTCATTAATGGAGGGATCCCATCATTCACGCAAGCGTAACATCAGGAGCGTAACTGAAGGCGAAGAGCTCGCACCTGCTCGCTCCATGCGACCACTATAAAAACCCCTCTCTCAGACGACTCAGGTAACGCAATTGAACTCCAATATGCCGCTACTCTGCCAATATTTCTCGGCTCTAATTTGATCGTCGGAGAGTCCTACTGATAGTGCTCGATGTTAGCGATCCCCAAGATCATGACACGTGGCAGGTGACATGCCCTAGAATTCGGAAGAAGGGGCCCACGAGGGCCGACCAAGCCACCGTATACCCGACCTGCGAGCCCAAGCTGGCTCCCCTCAGAGCCCCCTGGGAATTGGCCTCCTCAGTCTCTCAGCTCGCCCCGGGCTGCCACAGGACCAAGACTCCTCGGCCCTCTCGCTCGTCCCCGAGCTCCCTAGCCAAGGCTATCTTCCTCAGTCCTCCGACCGACCAACTCCACCGCTCACAAGCGTAACCGCAGCTCCACGAATCTCGCCATGCGCAGATTTTACGCCATCGACATCCCACGTTCCACGCCCTCACGGTCCCCATTAATAGGCGATCCGCTCTTCACGCGGACATGACGTCAGGAGCGTAACGGCCGGCGAGATTCTCGCGTCCGATGCTGCGTGCTCCACCGCTATATAAACCCCCATCACAGAGGGGTCAAGTAAGCCATTCTTTACACTTTACGCCGTTACTCTGCTCGGATCTCATCACTAACTTGAGCGTCGGAGGGTCCTCGGTAGTACCAAACTACCCCGGGACTTTTTGTAGGTACCTGGCGTCAAATCCCTCACCTCACCTCTACCTTTAGAAACCCATTGAGATTCACACGCAACGAAAGATAATCAGCGAAGTTCACCGCGAGATCAACGAAAGACAACATCTGACGGAGGTCCGAAAAGGAGCTCCATCAGTTGGCGCCGTCTATGGAAACATAACTCCATAAAATACAAAGTTGGCCTTCCTATCTCCGTCCTCATGGAAGACGACCATCCTGGGGATCCCGGTACCAGCCGCCGCCTTCTACTCACCGAAGGCGGGGATGAACCCCCTCCCATGACCGTCATCAACGCCCTCGCAGGCTGGATAGATTGCCTGCAATCATTCGTAGAGGCCTTTGTCCGCGTCCAAACGGCCGCGCCCGGGTCCCAGATCGCTGCTCCGCCGCCTCCAAAAGGCTCTGTCCCTGTCTGGACAGCCGACCACCAACAGGCTGCCTCCCCTGGCCACCGATCCCTCGAATCGGTGCTTCCTGAGGCCCGCTGGGCATCCCAGGACACCACGCCGAGATCCGCCGCCAGGGCGCCTCGCCCCAAGCCTCCTCGCGACCCTTACCCCCTGAGTAAATGTCGGTCACCTCTCTCATCCATGAGCGTGGCCGGCCCCACCATGATCGGCAGGGCCGCACAGAAGGGGGCCGCCCCGGCGACTTGAGAGCTACCCCATCCCGGGACCTGAGGCACCTCATCGAGAGAAATCGGGGCCGCTCCCAGACGCAGTTCACCCGCGGTTGGGGCCGGGAATCCCGAGATGCCGATTCCTCGAGGTACCACGGTCGGATCGACGCCCTCGAGAAGAAGATCGAGGGCATGCGTCGAGAAGCTCACCTCTCGAGCAATGGGGCTAAGTACGCCTCCGACTCGCTCACGAAGCCGTTCACCGAGGAACTGCTCGCCGTGCGCGTCTCCTCGCGTAATAAGCCCCCGAAGGTCTCTCTGTTCGACGGAGAAAACCGAACCGAAGGACCACTTGGACGCTTTCACCGCAGGAATGAACTTCCAAGATCACTCCAACGTCGTCCAGTGCAGGGCCTTCTCGGCCACCCTCGTCCGCGCGGGTCGGGACTCATTCCGGGGGCTCGAGCCTCGCTCGATTTCGACCTTCGATGAGCTGGATACCCAGTTCCTCGGCCATTTCATGGGGAACCGTCGACAGAAGCGCACGGTCGACTACCACTTCACGGTTAAGTGCGGGGACAAGGAAACGTTCAAGGCCTATATTACCCGCTTCTACAACGCCCTCCTCGAGGTGCCCGAGCACCGAGACGAGACCGTCATAACGGCACTCAGATCTGGTCTGAGGCACAAAGAATGGTTGCGCTCCTTCATGCTAGCTCAACCTAAGACCATGGCCGAAGTTAAGGCGTGGACCGAGCGCGGGGTCCAGCTAGAATCCGAAGTGAATGCTAACCTTCCCCGGGCTGAACGGCCCGACCAGAAGAAGAGGACTCGAAAGGAGAGGCGAGAGCGTCAGCAGCCCTACCACCCGAAGTTCTAGGAGTTATCCCCTCAACGTCTCCCTCGCGGTGTTGCTGGAGGAGGCCCAGAACGAGGGGTTCTTCAAGTTCCCTCCGGTCCCACATCAGGCCGTTAAACGATCCCGGGGCCCCTGCTACGCTTTCCACCGAGTACTGGGCCACGCCACGGAGGACTGCAAACAATTGAGGGACTACATCGAGGAGATCATCCGGTCTGGGCACCTCGCTACTTACCCGAGGGACAAACGGCAGACCGACCACGAGCAGGAGCAGCCTCGCCCTCCCACCGACCTGACCATCGGTCAGATCATGCTTGTTTTAGCGGACGGCCGGCTCGGAGCTCAGGGAGCCCTATGCCCTATGCCGAGCGCGGAGGCCGACAGCCCTTCAGGGAGCTCCGTCCAAGCCAACGAAGTCATCCTTTAACCTGTACCTATTTTTTTGGTTTTTTTAGCAATGTGGATTCTTCCTAGGATCTATTGTTAATATAATAAAGATCAATGGAGCATTGCGAAAAAGAAAGAAAAACCTTGTTTATTCAAAGGGTATTATAGGCTCTTCAGCCATACATGTAAAGGAAAAAAGGGGGAAGTTACAATAGCGGGGGAACGGGGTGCAACGAGCACTGCTCGTGATACTCGGCGAAAATCTCCGCCAACCGGGGCCGCGAAAGTTCCAACCTCTGTCCCGGTTCCCCCCGCGGGCATTGATCCCTAGCCTCAGCTCATAGTATTCGCGGACGAGCACCTCTGAGCGGGCCAGCCGGTTCGTGGAGATCAAGCCGAAGCGCCTCAAAGACCGCAGCTTGCCCACGGCCTCATCGAAGAGCTGCTCCGACAGGGGGTTGTAAAGCCCCGGCGATGCCCTCCAGATGGAGTACATCAGTAGCTGCAGCAGGGAGGAGCGCCTGGGGAGCAGCTGGCTGAAATGCTCCTCAATGCGCCCGTGAACCAACTGCACCGTGTCCTCGGTGCGGTAGGGGTCGTAAAGATACACATCTCCAGAACTGACGATTTCGGGAATGTTGAACGGGAAATCCTCCATTTTCGATGGCCTTTCTGTGAAGGGGGAAGAACCAGTACTCCTTATATAGCCCGTTGTGCAGCCCAACAGCCACCTGCTTTCGCCTAGGGAGTCACCGCCACGCGGCGTCCATCGAACGTTACCTGGTGGAAACGAAGCGACGCGCCCCTGTCACTTCGCCTCCCCCCGCATTCAATGCACTAGCTGCACGCGCCGTTGCGCCGACCGTTCCCATCCCCCGTGCCTACAGCTAAACGGCCAGGTTGCACCTCGTCAAAGATTCAAATCAGCAGCTACCCCTGCTCGGCCGTCCCCAGCGGGCAACTTCCTTGCCACAACGCCGAGGACCAGAAAGCCTTCCCAAAGGCGGCCGAGCTCGAGGTTCCCTCGCTCGGCTATCCCCAGCGGGCAGCTTCCCTGCCACAACGCCGGGGATCAAAAAGCCCTCTCAGAGGCAGCCGAGGCCAAGGATCCCTCACTCGACTACCCCCAGCGGGCAGCTTCCCTGCTACAACGCCGGGGATCAAAAAGCCCTCTCAGAGGCAGTCGAACCCGAGGTTCCCTCGCTCGGCTATCCCCCGCGGGCAGCTTCCCTGCCACAACGCCCGGGATCAAAAATGCCCTCCCAGAGGCAGTCGAGGCCTGAGGTTCCCTCACTCGGCTATCTTTCAGGACAAAAGCCCTCGCCAAGAGGCACCAGGCAGTAACCCTACCCGGCCAAGGGTCCTTGGTAGGCTTCTTACAGCCTTATAGCTTTTCTCGTGCCAAGGACCAAAGTTCTCCTAGAGGAAGTCGGGTCCTTGCCCGGCTATCCCCGGCTAGTAGCTTCCTACCACAACCAACAGGGATCAAAGTCTTCACCAAGAGGCGCTGGGCAGTAACCCTGCTCGGTCCCCGTCCTGAAGGATCGAAAGCCCTCGTAAGAGGCACCCGAGCAGCTAACCTGCTTAGTCAAACTCCGGCTGGTAGTTCCCTACCCTCGACGCCAGGGATCAAAAGCCCCTAAAAGAGGCATCGGAGCGGCTATCCCGCTCGTCCATCCCAGGCTGGTAGTTGCCTACCCATGACGCCAGAGGTCGAAGCCCTCGCCAAGAGGCAGCCACGCAGCTCTGCTGCCCGGACATCCTTATTGGGCTTCTTGCAACCCCTCAAACGCTAAAGAACCAAGCCATCACAAGAGGTAACCGAGTGGCTACCCTGCTCGGCCATCCCTGGCGGGTAACCCCCCTACCGCCGCGGCAGAAGCATAAAGCCTTAGCAGGAGGTGACGGGGCAACTACCCTGCCCGGTCACCCCCGGATGGTGGCCAATACTCTGAATCAGAAATGGATGTCAAGCCTGTCCAAGTCTAAACGATCTCCCCTCGACTCCGGGGCCTAGGGAGATACCTCCTCGGAAACGCTCGTCGGCAAGAGATCGCAGTTGACTCGACGGACAATCTTTAGATAGAGGGCCAACTTGACATGAAAGCACAACGGCACAGGCAAAAATATCCCAAACGAGCATTCTTCACAAACAGATGGGAAAAAGGAAAACTTTATCACAGCTAAAAAAAACTTTATTACTACCGCCGAAGTTAAGTTTCTACAAAAGGTATTTTTTAGGCTCCTCGGCCTTACAAAATTCAAAAGAAAAACAAAATGAAGGTAGGAGAGCGAGGGCTCTACATCTCGGGACCGGGCACAACCTCGAGGTCCTCGACCTCCACCACGGGGGGCGCTGGGTCCTCGGCCTCCTCATCGCCTGGAACCTCTCCCCCTTGTTCATTGGCGCCTACGAGGGGGAACTCGGCCCGGAGATTCGTGTCGTCAAACTCCGGCATCCTAGACTTGACGGTATCAAGGGCGTCGTGCCAAATGCGGGTTGTGGCTATGGCCAGGTCGTTATAAAAATCCCTCGACCCCTTATAGCTCGCCACGGCCTTCGATCCAGCCGACTTATAAGCCTCGGCCGCCACCCCCAGCTCCTTTCAGAGGGTCTTCACCGTCTTCTTCAGGTTGCCGGTGAGCACCTGGGGGTCCTCGAGCTTGCCCTCGGCGATCGCGGCAGCCTCGCGATGCCGGGAGACCTCCCTTTTCCCGGCATCCACCTCGCCCTCCAGGGCGGCGATCCTCGCCGACATCGCCTCCTGCTCTCGCCTGGAGCTCTCTTGCAACGCAGCGAGCTGGACCGCGGCATCCACCGCCAGAGCTACCACCTCGGTCTCCATGCGAAGAGTGAGGGACACGTGCTGGAGAGTCTGGGAAGACATAAAAAAAAGAAGATAAGAAGGATCAGAAATATAAAGGAAAACACTAAATCTCACCGCGCACCGGGGGCTTACCTGCACGGCTTCTTGTGCGATCGACGCTAGCTGAGCTTTGAGGGTCCCCCTAGGGATCCGACCCCCGGCCGAGGTCTTTATCTCGTACAGGAGGCTGTCCACGACTGACAGCCCCGAAGGCACCGCAAACCGAAACCCCCCTTCCTCCACTACGGTCGGCGAAGACTGGCCCCAGGAGGGTCTCCAGGAACCCCTCTTGAGCGGCTCTGGGAGGGAGCCGATCTCCTCTTCCGAGGCCGTGTCCTCTACAATCAGAGCCCGCTTCTGACCTGACACCCTGCTGGGGCCCGGGGCCGGATCCACCGCCGAGCGTCCTCGGGGCACCGCCACCGGGGCGGTGGGAGCAGCGGCAGGTTGCGCCGGGAAGAGCTGGTGCCCCGACCCTAGCATGCTACCTCGGTTGACGCATAGCATCTCGGAGAATGCTGAAGTCCATGGATCCTGCACGAAACAAACACCCAACTTATCAGCAACGCGAGTAAAACATAAACCCATAAAGCAAGCCTAAATTACCGACGAACTCGGCGGGGCTAAGCACGACCCAGCTCAAGACCCTCTCGGACAACAGCACGTCATGTCTGGGGATGGGCTCCCATGACGCCACTCTTACCGTGGCGGGGTCGTTGGACAGGTTTCCCGGCAGACACTTCTCCCTCGACCATTTGGTGGGCACTGGCCAGTCCTCGCCCTCGGGAGGGGAAACGAAGAAAAATTTCTTTTTCCAATCATGAATGGAGGAGGGCAAGGCTATGACTCCGGTCCCGGCACCGACCCCGAGCCGCTTCCTAAAAGTAAAATAAACCTATCTTGGGTCGCCCGCTCGACCGCCGGGGTGACTCTTGAATGCAAGGGAGGAATGAGAAGGGAAAGACTGAAAGGAACCGCCTGCAACCTCAAGCGAATCAAGAACCCAAGGAGAAGCCTCTACGCGTTCGGCGCTAACTGGCCGGGGGCCAAACCGAAGAAGTTCAGAGCGGCGATGACCTTAGGAGAGAAGGGCAGGCGCATTCCGCCCGAAAAAGCTTCCAAATACAGGGCAATCTCCCTACCCCATACCTGGTCTGCCCTCTCTCCTTCCTCGGCCAGACGGAGCGCGTAGCACGGGGGAATGTGGAAACGAGCCCGAGTGTTGGCGAGCTCGTCCTCATGCCTCACCCAGCACGAGGTGCTGGGGGCCATATCTGTCGCCTCCTCCCTGGAGGTGGCCCCCGCTTCGCGACCCCGGGGAGAGGGCCCAGCCCCTGCTCCCCAAGGAGACTCAGACACATCTAAAGGAACCCTAGCATCTACTCCTACGACGTCTACCGATTCTACAGAGGAAGACATCTAACCTGGGAGAAGAAATTCTTCAAAGGTTGAAAGCGAAAGAGGGGAGACGAGCGCCGAGTAGCTGAGGCTTGAGGGAGGAAGATATGAAAGAGTAAGGGACCTAAGGCGGGCCCCACCCATATTTATTGCCGCATACGGCCTCATCCAACGGCGCCCGTCATCTCCTGCCGAAACGACTCCTCACACCAAGCGGCTCCGATCGTTCCATGTGGTAACCCAGCGCTGGACCGTGTCCCATCAGACGCCACAGACCTGCAACGTCGCATCGGCTAATCGATGCTCGACACAATGATCGTCGCTTCGACTGCAGAGCGCACGAACCGGCGCACCTTCTTTAAATGCAAAGATCTTACCTTGATTCGCTGGCGGAAAAGACAACCGATGGCCCGAGGACTCGTCCCGACGAAACCCCAGAAGGGATCTCACCTCGGGAGGCTCGGCAGTCCACTCCTGACCCGACCACTAACTGGTTGAGACATGAGTGGGGGGCTAATGATAGTGCTCGATGTTAGCGATCCCCAAGATCATGACATGTGGCAGGTGACGTGCCCTAGAACTCGGAAGAAGGGGCCCATGAGGGCCGACCAAGCCACTGTATACCCGACCTGCGAGCCCAAGCTGGCTCCCCTCAGAGCCCCCTGGGAATTGGCCTCCTCGGTCTCTCAGCTCACCCCGGGCTGCCACAGGACCAAGACTCCTCGGCCCTCTTGCTCTTCCCCGAGCTCCCTAGCCGAGGCCATCTTCCTCGGTCCTCCGACCGACCAACTCCACCGCTCACAAGCGTAACCGCAGCTCCGCGAATCTCGCCATGCGCAGATTTTACGCCATCGACATCCCCACGTTCTATGCCCTCATGGTCCCCATTAATGGGCAATCCGCTCTTCACGCGGGTGTGATGTCGGGAGCGTAACGGCCGGAGAGATTCTCGCGCCTGCTGCTGCGTGCTCCACCGCTATATAAACCCCCATCACAGAGGGGTCAAGTAAGCCATTCTTTACACTTTATGCCGTTACTCTGCTCGGATCCCATCACTAACTTGAGCGTCGGAGGGTCCTCGGTGGTACCAAACCATCCCGGGACTTTTTGCAGGTACCTGGCGTCAACTCCCTCACCTCACCTCTTCCTTCAGAAACCCATTGAGATCCACACGCAAGGAAGGATAATCAGCCAAGTTCACCGTGAGATCAACGGAAGACAACATCTGACGGAGGTCTGAAAAGGAGCTCCATCACCTACGGTTGTCATCCATCCCGGGACTTACTTGCAGGTAGCTCTGCTTCCACCTCAAACTCAGCCCATTGAGATTTACACACTCTAGGAGACAACCTTCAACTCAAATCTCATCCGTTCAACAACGCTCGCTACAGATCGACGGAGGATGGCATCTGAAAGAGATCTTACCCTCCATTAGTTGGCGCCGTCTGTGGGAACGAAATATTCTTTTTTTCGTTCTACCATAAAAGTTGATCTTCCACCCTCGATCCAATGGCGAGCGACGACCGCAACGATCCGAACACGAGCCGCCACAACGAAGGCGGGAGTGGCTTGCCTCCCCCTCCTAATGCCATCCACACCTTGTCCGCCCTGATAGACAGGCTCACATTGCTGGTTGATGCCTTCGTCCGTGTTCAAGCAGCGGGCCCTACCCACCAGACCGCGGCTCCCCCTCCCTGGGATAGCGACGTCTGCCAAAGGACGGACGGGCACCCTCATTCCTTCGATCTACCTCACCCCTATCACAGCGCTACCGAGAGCCGGCGGGCTGACTCCGGCCACCTTAACCTACACGCGGTGATTGATACCATGACCCTCTAGGCACGAGACACCTCCACATCACGGTCCCAAGGAAGGCTGGACCGTCGCTCCGTTGCCCTTCGCACGTTCACTCCCCATGAGAAGGTGTCGGTCAGCTCGCCTGCTTCCAGGCACGACTGATGCCCCCACTCTCGCCGGGACCTCGCAAAGGACAAGCGCCGAAACTACCCGAAAAGGGCCTCGCCCGAGGATTTGAGACATATGATAGAGCTAAGTCGAACCCGCACCGCCGTGCAGACTAGGAGTGGGGCCAGTCACCACTCCGACTGTGCTGAATCCTCGGGTTACCACCACCAACTCGAGGCCCTCAAAAAGAAGATCGAAGGCATACGGCGAGACGGCGAGACGGCCATCCGTCCGGTGAAGGGGCTAGGTATTCCACGGATTCTCCCAATAAGCCCTTCACCGAGGAATTACTCGCCGAACGTGTCTCATCCAAGAACAAGACGCCCAAGGTGGCGCTCTTTGATGGGAAGTCCGACCCAAAAGATCATTTGAACGCATTTACAGTGGGCATGAGCTTTCAAAATAACTCGGACGCAGCTCAATGCCGAGCTTTCCCCACCACCCTCATCCGGGCTGGCCGAGATTGGTTCTAGGGACCCACCCCATGCTCCATCTCGACCTTTGATAAGCTGGCCACCCAGTTCCTCGGTCACTTCGTCGGGAACAGACGATGGAAGAAGACGATCCATTGCTTCTTCACCATAAAGAGCGGGGACAAAGAATCCTTTAAGGGATATGTCGCTCGCTTCTACAATGCTCTCCTCGAGGTCCCCGAGCACCGCGATGAGACAGTTATCACCGCACTAAGGTCGGGTCTTAGGCACAAAGAATGGCTCCGCTCTTTTGCATTAGCACAACCTAAGACCATGGCTGAAGTAAAAGCTTAGACCGAACGGGAGATCCAACTCGAATCGCAAGTGAGCTCAAATCTGCCCAGAGGCGACCAAGCCGACCAAAAGAAGAGGGGCAGAGAAGAGAAAAAGAGGATCGACCGACCAAAACCTTACTCCCCGAAGTTCCAGGAGTACACTCCTCTTAACATCTCTCAGACCGAGCTATTGGAGGAAGCAAAGGGTGAAAGGTTCTTTAAGCTCCCGCCAGTTGCCTAGAGGGCGGGAAAACGTCTCCGTGGCCCTTACTGCGCCTTCCATAGGACGCAAGGGCACCCAACCAAGAACTGCAAACAACTCCGCGACTACATTGAGGAGTTGATCCGCTCTGGCTACTTGGTGAAGTACCTAAGGGACAAACGGCAAGAGGAACGAGAACAAAGAGACCCGATCGCCCCCGGGGAATTAACAATCAGCCACATCATGGCCGTTACCTCGGATCAAGTTTGAGAAGGCGGGGGAGACCGTCGCCCCTGGCCTTACAACGCTGAAAAGCTCTAGTTGTATAAATAAATAAATAAATAAATAAAAATGTGTCTCCTTCTTTTGAAACAATGTAATTCTTATTGATATTGAATTAAATCTCCTGAGCTAGGTCCTCTCATGAAGGAGACCTTTTGCATAACTCTTGTTTCTTTTCTCGGTTCCGAGACCCCTAGATTTGTTTTAAAAATTGTGTAAAATATACTGAGGAGATAAAAAGAGCTTTCCTGCTCGAACCATCTCTAGCGGGTAACCTCCTTCCTAACAACACTAAGGATCAAAAGCCATCATCACGAGACCGCTGAGCAATTTCCTACTGGCCATCCACAGTGGGTAGCTTTCTGCCCAACAACGTTGTGGATCAAAACCCTCCTCACGAGGCGGCCGAGTAGCTCCCTGCTCGACTCATCCATAAGCGGGTAGATTTCTGCCCAACAACGCAGTGGATCTAAAGTCCTCCTCTTGAGGCCACCGAGCAGCTTCCTTACCCGGTCTATCCCTAACGGGTAGCTTCCTACCCATCTACGGTAAAAATCTAAATCCCTCCTTACAAGGTGACCGAGCGACTTCCTTCTCGGTTCATCCACGGTGGGTAGCTCCTGCCCAACAACGTTGTGGATCGAAGACGTCATCACGAGGCCACCGAGCAATTTCCTGCTGGCCATCCGCAGTGGGTAGCTTCCTGCCGAACAATGTTGTGGATCGAAACCCTCCTCTCGAGGCCACTGGGCAGCTTCCTGCTCAGTCTTTCCCTAGCGGGTAGCTTCCTACCCATCTACGCTAAGGATCTAAAGCCTTTCTCACGAGGCGACCGAGCAGCTTCCTGCTCGGTTCATCTGTAGTAGGTAGATTCCTGCCCATCAACGCTGTGGATCGAAGCCCTCATCACGAGGCCGCCAAGAAATTTCCTGCCAGCCATCCGCAGTGGGTAGCTTCCTTCCTAACAACGCTGTGGATCAAAGCCCTCCTCTCGAGGCCACCGAGCAGCTTCATGCTCGGTCCATTCCTAGCGGGTAGCTTCCTACCCATCTACGCTAAGGATCTAAATCCCTTCTCTTGAGTCCACCGAGCAGCTTCTCTGCCCAGTCCATCCCTAGCGGTTAGCTTCCTACCCATTTACGCTAAGGATCTAAAGTCCTCCTCTCGAGGCCACCGAGCAGTTTCCTTTCCCGGTCCATCCCTAACGGGTAGCTTCCTACCTATCTACGCTAAGGATCTAAAGGCCTCTTAACGAGGCCCCGGAGCAGTTTCCATGCCCGGTCCATCCCTAGCGGATAGCTTCCAACCCATCGACGCTAAGGATCTAAAGCCCTCCTCTCGAGACCACCGAGCAGCTTCCCTGTCCGGTCCATCCCTAGCGGGTTGCTTCCTACCCATCTATGCTAAGGATCTAAAGCCCTCCTCTCGAGGCCACCGAGCAGCTTTCCTACCGGTCCATTCCTAGCGGATAGCTTCCTACCCATCTACGCTAAAGATCTAAAAGCCCTCCTTTCGTGGCCACCGAGCAGCTTCCCTGCCCGACCCATCCCTAGCGGGTAGCTTACTATCCATCTACGCTAAGGTTCTAAAGCCCTCCTTTCGAGGCCACCAACCAGCTTCCCTGCCCGGTCCATCCCTAGCGAGTAGTTTCCTACCCATCTAAGTTAAGGATTAAAAGCCCTCATCATGAGGAGTCCGAGTAGCTTCCTGCTCGGCTCATCCACAAGCGGGTAGCTTCCTGCCCGACAACACTGTAGATCTAAAACCCTCCTCACGAGGCGACCGAGCAGCTTTCCTGCCGGTCCATCCCTAGTGGGTAGCTTCCTACCCATCTACGCTAAGGATCTAAAATCTCTCCTCTCGAGGCCATCGAGCAGCTTCACTGCCCGATCCTTCCCTTTGGGGTAGCTTACTACCCATCTACGCTCAGGATCTAAACCCCTCATCTTGAAGCCACCGACTTCCCTGCCCGGTCCATCCCTAGCGGGTAGCTTCCTACCCATTTACGCTAAGGATCTAAAGCCCTCCTCACGAAGCGACCGAGCAGCTTCCTGCTCGGTTCATCCGCAGTGGGTAGCTTTCTGCCAAACAACGTTGTGGATCAATGCCCTCATCATGAGGCCGCCGAGCAATTTCCTATTGGCCATCTGCAGTGGGTAGCTTCCTGCCCAACAACGCTGTGGATCGAAGCCCTCCCCTATTCCTGCTCAGTCCATCCCTAGCGGGTAGCTTCCTACCCATCTATGCTAAGGATCTAAAGCCCTCCTCTTGAGGCCACCGAGTAGCTTCCCTGCCCGCTCCATCCCTGGTGGGTAGCTTCCTACCCATCTATGCTAAAGATCTAAAGCCCTCCTCATGAGGCGACCGAGCAGCTACCTGCTCGGTTCATCCGCAGTGGGTAGCTTCCTGCCCAACAACGTTGTGGATCGAAGCCCTCATCACGAAGCCGCCGAGCAATTTCCTGCTGGCCATCCATAGTGGGTAGCTTCCTGCCCAACAACATTGTGAATCGAAGCCCTCCTCTCGAAGCCACCGAGCAGCTTCCTGCTCGGTCCATCCCTAGTGGGTAGCTTCCTACCCATCAATGCTAAGGATCTAAAGCCATCCTCTCGAGGCCACCGAACAGCTTTCCTATCCGGTCCATCCCTAGCGGGTAGTTTCCTATCCATCTACGCTAAGGATCTAAAGCCCTCCTCTCGAGACCACCGAGCAGCTTCCCTACCCGGTCCATCCCTAGCGGGTAGCTTCCTACTCATCTATGCTAAGGATATAAAGTCCTCTTAATAAGGCTCCTGAGAAGTTTCCATGCCTGGTCCATCCCTAGCGGGTAGCTTCCTATCCATCGACGCTAAGGATCTAAAGCTCTCTTCTCGAGGCCATCGAGCAGCTTCCCTGCCCGTTCCATCCCTACCAGGTAGCTTCCTACCCATCTACGCTAAGGATCTAAAGCCCTCCTCTCGAAGCCACCCAGCATCTTCCCTTCCCGGTCCATTCCTAGCGAGTAGCCTCCTACCCATCTATGCTAAAGATCTAAGGCCCTCCTCTCGAGGCCACCGAGCAGCTTCCCAGCCCGGTCCATCCCAAGCGGGTAGCTTCCTACCCATATACGCTAAGGACCTAAGTCCTTCCTCTCAAGGCTACCGGGCAGCTTCCCAACCCGGTCCATCCCTAGCAGGTAGCCTCCTACCCATCTACGCTAAGGATCTAAGACCCTCTTCACGAGGACACCGAGCAGCTTCCCTACCAGGTCCATCCCTGGCGGGTAGCTTCCTACTTATCAACGTTAAGAATCTAAAGCCATCCTACAGAGGCCACCGAGCAGCTTCCTTCTCAGTTCATCCACAGTGGGTAGATTCCTACCCTACGAAGACATGGATCTAGGACACACATTGAGGTAGAATCAGTTATGGACGACCTATTCTAACTTGCCTGATCTTCTGCTCATGCTAAAACCGGTGGTCGTCACCTCGACTCTGAGGTATGGACTGATACCGACCTTCCTAGCCTTGGGATATCTTTTGATTCTTCCTAAATGAACAATCACCACCTCGACTCCGGGGAGCAGGAGGGTACCGTAACGACCTTCCTACACTTGGCTATTATTCGACTTACACTCGATGCGTGATCTTCACTTAAAAAGCCCGGCATAGACTTACGACCTAACACTCGCGGGAGGAGAAGACTGACGAGCTAAAATACTCACGCAAAAAACAGACATATGTGCAGAGGAAAAGAATCTCAGCTTTATTTATATTTCAAATTTGTGCAAGATATTTTAGGCTCCTCAGCCTTACAAAAAAGCCCGTAGGCTCACAAAATTTTAAAAAGAAAAACAAAAACTCCTAAGGGAAGATAGCTCAGGACGTGGGCTCCGCCGGGATTTCTCCCTGCTCCACACCGCCCTCGGGGATGGGGACTTCGGTCTCTTGGACTGCTTCTCCCCCTGCGACCACCTCGGCGCCCGCCCCCTGCGGCACGTCCTCGAAGAGCAGGTACTTAGAGTGGAGCTCACCGTCGGTAAACTTCGGCATTGACGCCTTGACGACGTCGAGGGTATTATGCCAAACGATAGCCGATGCTTCGGCGAGGTCGGCATAGAACTGGTCAGACGCCTTATACCTCTCCACGAACTTCACCGGTTGGATCTCGGCAAACTTCACCGCATCGACCACCACCCGAGCATCCTTGCTATTGGCATCCCTCGACTTCTTCATTGTGTTATAGAGGTTGCCAACCTCCTCCAACTTAGCCTGGATGGCCCGGTTGGATTCACTCAGAAGTCGGTGAGACTCCTTGTACTTGGAATTAGTTAGCTCCTCGGTGACCACTCCAGCTTCGAAGGCGGCTGTCTTCTCCTTCACTTGCTGCAAATGAAGGCGCGGATCCTCCTCCCGCAAGGACGATCCGCCTTCCTTCTTCATGGCCGGGGCTATCTCCTCGAATTCCATATTCACAATGAGGGTGCAGTGGTGGAGGACCTGAGGAAAGAAGCCAAAGAAGTTAGAAATGTTCAAACTGAAAAAGATATACTTAAGAAAATTTTTAAAGGAAAACAGATACCTACTAGAACCGCCTTCTGAGCAATGGCTGCCATCTGGGCCTTCAAGGTCCCGCGGAGAATCATGCCCCCAGCTGCTTGCTCCATGTCGGAGAGCAGGATGTCGGCGATGGAGAGCCCCGAGGGCACCCCGAAACAGAAGTCCCCCTCCTGCAGTGGAATTCCGGTGGAGGGCGCCCGAGAGACCGTTCTTTTTTGCCTTTTGAGGGGAACATCAGTGGGTTCCTCCTCCTCCTCCACCTATAGGATTACAGCAGCGCCCGGCCATCAATCCGTGGACAAACACGGAATAAAACTTTTAAAACCCGACGCTAACGGAACCATAATCGACGGATCGTACCATTAACGCTATACTAGTTCAATATAAAGGAGTTTAAGAGATTATACCGATCAATCCGTGTCCTTCGGTCTTCAATCTCTGTCCTTAGCTCATTGCGGCTGCCTCGATCAAGTTCGCTCTCCGGTCTCTGTAACATTTCAGAAAAATAAAAATATTATTTTTGGGAATTTTTATAATTAAATAATAAATATATTGAATATTTTATTAGTCCGGTATAATTAAATACCGATAAATTGGGAAAAATTTGGAAAATTTTAGAAATTACTAAAAGAGGGTGTTTTATATGAATTAAGCAATTTTAAGTTAATTGTGATTTATTATACACTATTTTAATGCTAATCGCGATTAAATATCACTAATCGCGTATTAAACTAGTTTCGTGCACATGACATGCACTGTGTCATACTTTACACTTGTGTTGCATTTTTTAACCATGGCTTCATTTGGGATTTATTGTGTTTGGTTTTAAATGAGAATTAAAAAGAAAACAAAAGAAAAGAAAAGAAAAGAAAAGGAAAAAGAATAAAGAAATGAGGTATGGGCAAGAGAGAGAGGGTGAGGGATCAAACCTAGGCATGGCTCTTTGTTCCTTCATCATCTTCATTTTCCCTCTCATCTCCCTTCTCATGGCTGTTGCCCTGTTCCTCCCCCATCACAAAACACCTCACTTCACCATTAAAAATTCATCAAAAGTCCATCCCCGTTTCATTAAAAACACGCACAAGCTTACAAGCTACACTTTGGACCAAGAAAGTTTGCATTTTGGACACTTGGGGCAACTCAAGAAATTTCTTGAGTTGCCAAATGAGGTATTTTATTAACCATTAGCATAGTATTACCATTGCTTTTACACCTTTGCATGTTTAGCAGTGATTAGGCGATGTTTAGTGAACTTTCAAAATTCCTAGATGAGATTTGAGGGAACTTTAAGTTGTGTTAGTGTAATTGGGCTTTAGTGATGACCTTAACCCCCCCCATTGTGTCAAAAACCCAGACCAAACACAAATACCAAACCTGAAACCCAAAACAGAACTTGTCATGTCGGTTTTGTGAGAATTTAGTGGGTGCAGAGAAATCTGGAGTGAACCGGGACTTTTTCTAAAAAAGCAAACAACTCTAGTGACCAAATTAAGACCCTAGGAGACCCCCCTGCAAGTACGAGGCCCTAATTCCCTCCCAGAACCGAGCAGGCCGGATTTTAGGGGATAGTGGCCGGCCACTTGGTGGATTTGGGTGCGTAGGTTGCTTCTGTAGGTCATATACGCCCTATACATCACCCCAGTACTGTTTGTGCACCTAGTTTTGACCTAAACTAAAATCTGGGATCATTTTATTGGGTTGCTGTTTTGAATTCCTCGATGTTTATGAATTCAAGTTTTGGTATTTGTGTTTTGTATCGGTCACTTGACGTTTGTACGTCTATATCGAGTGTTATTTGGTTGAATTGCGGGAGTAGACTATAGGTTTTAACCTATGGGGGATTCGTGTATCGTTTCGATTGCAAATTGGATTTTAATGCGATATGATGTGTTATGATGTGTAGGTACCCTTATGAAGGATTAAAGATGACAAGCAAGTGCGTGGCGCTATCGGCATCGGCAAGCGAAGATCAAGGCGAGTAGATACATATCTATGGGGGAAGTCAGGTGGATGGCGTATAGCACCCCCGCAATTCATAGTGTAGTGTATGGTAAATATTATATAGATATATTTACACGTTTATTTTGAGATTATGATTATCTAGATAGACTTTGGGAGTCATGGATAATTTTTAGTATAATTAGGTGATAGTGTCGCTAGTTAGTTTAGTCGCGGGCCCTAGAATAAGGTTCACACCCACACGCACACATATGCTTACTTTGTTTTACTTGTGCGTATATGGGGATATGTATATATATACACACACATAGGTATGGGACTGTGTGTGTGTGTGTGTGTGTGTGTGTGTGTACGTATACCTATACATGGATGATGAGGATTATACATGGTACTTGGAGATGAGTCGATGAGATTAGGTATGATGCCATGAGATCGGTAATATGTTTTGATTCGTATTATGACATACGAAATGAGATTATAGTGGGCCTTTAGGCGTGTGCTTTCATACACGCATATATATGCAGATGATATCAGTTTGTAATAGACTTAGTTCAATACCCTAATACAGGATATGATGATAAGGATATCAGATAAATGATGAGATAAATATGAGATTCGACCTATACCCAGATTGGAATGTCGTATGATGGATTTACCGTACGAGCTTTATATTGATGATAGATCCGCACTCTTGACTCGAGGATGTCATGTTATATATTGTATCGTATGTAATACTATTGAGGCGGAATCACTGACTATTATATTTATATGTATCGACTCAGACTTGGTGGTTTTCCCTTACCCCTTTCGATTAGTCTGTTCCTTTAGTCGTGTAGTTTACTTGTAGATGTTAAACTAGACTCGAGTCATACCTATTTCCAAAACTAATGAATCGTGAGTATTTTAAAGGCAAGCCAAGGGATTCTATGGATATTTCAAAGGACGTACCTCTTTTCTTAAAAACACTATAGCCCTTATTTTCCAAACACCACGATTCGTGTGATTTCAAATGACAAGCTGTATGACTCGTATAACTAATGTAGATTCCTTATTGTTGCATTTACCTTCCATTTCCATATATTCATGTTATTATTAGCGCATTGCATGCTTATATACTTGTGATTTATGTTATATTAAATCCATGCTGTCAGGAAACCAGCACCATTACCGATGATGCGTATGCTCCACGTACACCTGCTTGCCGGCTCACACACTTCATCATCGATAATTTCCATGTCACTACACAGTAGGATTGTTGCATCAGGATATGACTCTTTGCATGACATACTTGCGTACATACATATTGTACACCCATACTTGCGTACATACATATTGTACACCCATACTTGCATAGATACATATTTGCATATACATAGATAATTCTGGCTTGATTTTGGAGATTTGGAAACCACAAGATATTTTTAAAACTGGATTCATTTGAAGGAGCGGTTTTCCCTTGATATGTGCATATTACTGTTCCATGTTGCATGATATACGGATATACTTACATTTCTGTTAGATGTCGCATACATCATGCTTTATGATTATACGTATTGAGATATGCTGTTTTCATGAGATTTCTGGATTTGAGAACCATGGATATTTCAAAAGAAAGTATATATTGTTTAAAAAACCCGGTTTCTCTTGATATGATATTTCAGTGCGTCCACCATGCGTTTTCTCGGTTCTGAGACGTATGATAGAAACCCAATTCGAGGTGGTGGATGATCTGTTTGCGGGTTCATGGTGGACCTGGTATGGTTTCCCGGGGCGAGAAATGTTTTTCATGGAGTAGACGATGAGCCTGGCAGGGTGGCTAGTACCTACCGGTGATTGGTTGGACCTGGTGGCTATCCGGAGGATACCGACCTGAGTCGAGAGATGTTATGGGCTGATCTCGACTGATGGAGCCCGAGAAATATAAGGATTTACGTGCCGATGCTGGACATGGGTTTTATGATGTTTCAAGTGTCGATGCTGGACACTCAGGTTCAATGATTTTGATGTGTCGCGAGGGACACACGTTGATTTTTATCCTCATACTTTCATGCATATGCTTTTATGATATTTACGTGCATGATATTGTTGTTTCATTGGTTGACCCATGGACGAGATCCACATGCATACAGGTATTGATTACATAGTTGGATGATATCCATATACTTATAGACTTCATGATATAGTTGACACTGATTTTATGTTGATTACATTGATCATACCTCATATTTATGATATGTTGCTACCTGAGGCACTGGCACGAGCACTTGGTATTACACTTATGTTTAGATGTTTACCCTTGCCACCTTATCATGCTTCAGACTATATCATATTGAGGATATATACTACCGATCGTATTGAACTAGGATTGAGTCATACATACGATTTCTGCTCGGTGATATTTTCTACTCACGAGTTGGAAACCCACCCCCATTGTGCCACAGTTTCTTGCAGGTCTTGTCGTACAGGTTTCGTTGTGGCTTTCTGGCACACTGCTTCCATTCTGGGTGATTGCTTTGGTAGGTGGGTTCACTCGCATCATGACCACTCTTGTATTTTATTTTCATTGTTGTATCTAGAAACTCCATCAACCAGATTGTATTATTTATTCGACTTAGAGACCGGTGTTTATTATTTCGACCTTAGAGTCGCGTGTTGTATTATTATGGTTTTCATGTTGATTTTTGAGTTTCCTTTTGAGTTTTGATCCTCGCCCTTCGGCGTTGTATATTATATTCTTGTGTGGTTATGACCGTCGATTGACGAAGAACTAGCTTCCGCTTAGGGATGCCTTTTATCATTGATGTATATATTATTCATGTTGTACCCCGTTTGGGGCCAGTATTTACAAAGGAAACTCTGCCGAAATTTTCAGAAAATACTTGATGTTTTAAAAACACATAATTCGGTTTATGCTATTAAAACCACTCGCTTTAAAACATGTTTTCCTCACTTCTTATCTAAAATGGTTTAGATTTCTGGGATTTTTGGTTTACTTGAATTAGATGAGGTCCTATAGACTTCATATGATTCAAGTGCTTATAGACTTCATATGATTCAAGTGCCAGTCACGTGCCATTTCCGGGTCATGACAAAGTTGGTATCAAAGTGCTAGGTTAACCTTGGTTTGAGTCTATGTTTGACTATGCAGAGCCTAGGGCGTTAGTATATATACGGAATCTAGGCTTGACCTTACGGAACGTAGACTTAGTCGAGGGGGTATTAAACCCGAACTTTCATCGTGTAGGTTGACCTTGGTTTATGGAGTAGGTGACTTAAGGAGAGTAACGTACCATGTGTATGTTCCGCGGCATACTTACGATACGCTACTCCGCTTAAGAAGCCTTAGAATGTACATTTCCTTGCGCAGCATTATATTCATTCATGATCTATCCTCATCGATATCGGTTTATGGTTTTGTTACCATAATTACACGGGCAGAGAGAGCTATGGCTAGAGTTGCGTCAACACGAGCTCGCCATGGACGAGGACTGACCAGGGTGTGATTCCAGGGACATACGATTTGCATAGATGTGTCGTTTTATTGTATTTTCGCGCCATGAGAGTTTGATGGATCGCTTTTACAATATTTCTCGGACATGCAGATCAGCACCAGAGGATTGGGCCACTGATAAAGGCCAGCCAGATTGTGATGACCGTTAATGTATCGCCTATTCTCGATGATTGAGGCACTGTCCAGCATACGAACGAATGATTCAGTTGTTGCTGCGAATGATGAGATATCGCCCCAGATGTTTAGAGCTATTGCCGCATGAGTTGTACTTAGAGATGTGATAGAAGATCGCTAGTCATCAAGGATGAGTGACAAGGACACATGGTTCGTTCACTTATCCCGATGCGAGGTCATCAGATTGATTGATTCCAGCTTGAGGAGACTTCACGCAGGTACATTGAGAGTCGATAGAGATGGTCGAAAGTCAGAAGCTCATTTTCTAAGTTTAAAGTATTCAGAGACAAATGCAAGTAATGCTATAGACCCTCTAGAAGAATGAAACTCTAACTCGACATATTTACCATGAGAACGCTTTGAAACCTTAGGATTTGCGGCAGTTCAGCGGTGCCATTAGTGAGGCTTGGGTTTGCCCTTCTATGGTTGGTCCACAGGTACTGTGGCATATACTGGAATTCTATTAAACTATACCCAAGATGTTGACTTGGAGGATTATGGAACTTTGACAAATCGATCGAAAGGTCCGACGTCATTCGGATATCATGTGATGGGATGCATTGCTTGGAAGACTCCAGATATGAGTATAGCCGTTGGAGCACAGTCCATGCAACCACGAAGAGACGAGTCCGAAGCAGTTGACATTAGAGAAAAGTGGAGTAAGAGGTTCATACGAGATCTTGATGAAATGACGTTCCACTCCGCCGACATCAGAGATGTGATACGCATGCAGAGGCGTTCTATATGGATGTATCTTCCAGAAGGAGTCGCGATGAGTATACAGCCGTTCCGGAACCAGAAATTGATATAGTAAAGGGTGATAACCTCCGAGCAGTTCAGCATAAACGAGATTTGGGAAAGACCTCGACAGGACCTTTCTGGAATACTATATGAAAATACTTGGACCCAGGAGCGGTCATATTGCGCACCCAGTAGGCCAGAGTTCGGCATCGTCGACGAGATAGTTGGCCAGAGATCTTTAGAGGATGTGCCAGAGCGGGACTATTTCCACCGTCATTCCATATTGGGCCGTTGAGCTAAGGAGCTATATATCTAGCAATTCGAAGTGAGAGACAAGAGCCTAAAAGCACCAGGCGCCAGACCATGAACAGGAAGCAAATAGATATCTTGCTCTGCTAGCTTTGGATGCACCGACACCTTCTCGACTGCGAAGGAAGGACATATCGACGACGGTGTTTACAATCTGGGATTTGGTGATTCGAATATCATGTATCCGTCATTTTTGGATTTCGGTACTTTGGACGATTTGTTTGCATGATTGAGATTTTTGTACACTACAGTTGCACTTGACTTCGATTTGATGTCATTCAAGAGGTTGATTTTGATTTCATGCCTATGATATGCATATGATTTGACTTGTGCTTTCGGCATAGTTTTCATGCACTTTTAGTGTTTTGATTTGATTTGTGCACCTGATTTGGATTCTTGCGCATACTTGGGCGCTTGATGCGATTTTGGTGCACGCCAGATGCACTAAATCGAAATTCTTCGTGCATATCAGATGCACCCGATATTGCTGTCAGGCACACACCGTTGCCCTTGACAGGTGTTTTGTGAACATCCGTTGCACTTAGATTTTGTTCTGTGCACATGTATGGCACATTCATGGATTTCGATTTCCGTGCGCACCAGACGCATGTAGCATTTTTATACACATTTTGGGATTGATTTCTTTTGGAGCAGTATGTTTTATGATATTTAGTATTGGTTCTAGTACTGAGCAGGACTAGTCAGAGGAAAGTACCTGAATATATTTGCATGCATTGATAGTTACCGAAAGGATTTCCAAAAAAAGAGCTATAGTCTCAGTATTTACCTACGTGTCTGAGATGACACGAAACGTTTAAAACAAGGAAACCCATCTAAATATTTTTCAAAATCAGCGGGACGTGTATGTTAAAAAAAGGGTATATATATATAGTTATTTCTTACAATAGACATCCGCCACTGTGCAGTGTTATGCTCATCGCACAGCAACAAAAAAAAGTTTTGGCATGCATTTCCTTCTGATGTTTACATGTATAGTTTTGATGTATATCATGTTGGTTTTCGTATTAGATTTGACATTGGTGTCTTCACCATAACTCCGATGATTGAGGGATACTTGACAGAGTTTTGATTTTTGGTTTATATACCCATTTTTCATGCGCATGCATTGCGCTACGATGTGTTTTATGTATTTATGATTTTGGAGCCCCGACGACTTAGTCTTTTACTGAAATGTTTTAGTATTTGAGGGGTTTAAATTTAAATACGGAGACCGAATTTATTTAAGGGGGGAAAATTGTAATATTTCAGAAAAATAAAAATATTATTTTTGGGAATTTTTATAATTAAATAATAAATATATTGAATATTTTATTAGTGCGGTATAATTAAATACCGATAAATTGGGAAAAATTTGGAAAATTTTAGAAATTACTAAAAAGAGGGTGTATTATATGAATTAAGCAATTTTAAGTTAATTGTGATTTATTATATACTATTTTAATGCTAATCGCGATTAAATATCGCTAATCGCGTGTTAAACTAGTTTCGTGCCCATGACATGCACCGTGTCATACTTTATACTTGTGTTGCATTTTGTAACCGTGGCTTCATTTAGGATTTATTATGTTTGGTTTTAAATGAGAATTGAAAAGAAAACAAAAGAAAAGAAAAGGAAAAAGAATAAAGAAATGAGGTATGGGCAAGAGAGAGAGAGAGAGGGTGAGGGGTCAAACCTAGGCATGGCTCTTTGTTCCTTCATCATCTTCATTTTCCCTCTCATCTCCCCTCTCATTGCTGATGCCCTCTTCCTCCCCCATCACAAAACACCTCACTTCACCATTAAAAATTCATCAAAAATCCATCCCCACTTCATTAAAAACATGCACAAGCTCACAAGCTACACTTTGGACCAAGAAAGTTTGCATTTTGGACACTTGGGGCAACTCAAGAAATTTCTTGAGCTGCTAAATGATATATTTTCTTAACCATTAGCATAGTATTACCATTGCTTTTAAACCTTTGCATGTTTAGAAGTGATTAGGCGATATTTAGTGAACTTTGAAAATTCCTAGATGAGTTTTGAGGGAACTTTGAGCTGTGTTGGTGTAATTGGACTTTAGTGATGACCTTAACCCCCCCCCCCATTGTGTCAAAAACCCAGATCAAACACAAATACCAAACCTGAAACCCAAAACAGAATTTGTCATGTCGGTTTTGTGAGAATTTAGTGGGTGCAGGAAAATCTGGAGTGAACCGGGACTTTTTCTAGAAAAGCAAACAACTCTAATGACCAAATTAAGACCCTAGGAGACCCCCCTGCAAGTACGAGGCCCCAATTTCCTCCCACGAATCTTATTACATTACATTGTCGGTAGGAAAGATTCAGGCCGGATTTTAGGGGATAGTGGCCGGCCACTTGGTGGATTTGGGTGCCTAGGTTTCTTCTGTAGGTCATATACACCCTATACATCACCCCAGTACTATTTGTGCACCTAGTTTTGACCTAAACTAAAATCTGGGACCATTTTATTGGGTTGCTGTTTTGAATTCCTCGATGTTTATGAATTCAAGTTTTGGTATTCGTGTTTTGTATCGGTCACTTGATATTTGTACGTCTATATCGAGTGCTATTTGGTTGAATTGCAGGAGTAGACCATCGGTTTTGACCTATGGGGGATTCGTGTGTCATTTCGATTGCGAATTGGATTTTAATACGATACGATGTGTTATGATGTGTAGCTACTCTCACGAAGGGTTCGAGACGACAAGAAAGCGCGTGGAGACATCGGCATTAGCAAGCGAAGATCAAGGTGAGTAGATACATATCTACGGGGGAAGTCGGGTGGATGGCGTATACCATGTAAGTCGATGTACTACACCCCAATACTTGTGGGGAGGCGGAATTTTCAAAAAATAACTTGTTTAGTGAACGAACATCGACTAACCGCTTAAATCGAAGCTAAACGATAAATAACCGTACACATAGTATTTCTAAACTACTATGGTTAGGGATTATACCTAACGAACCAAGTCCTTCGTCTTTACGATCTCCTCGTCCTCCTCGGCCTTCTCTTTGTAGTAGACGATCCACCCGAGAGCAAAACTCCAAGCTTAGCCTCTAAACTTGAGGCAACTAACCTTCTTGGATTGCTAATCAAAGAAGATAGATGAGATAGAGTGAGGGTTATGGATTGTTAAGTCTAACTAATCCTTGTTCTCAACACATGAGAGGTGAGGATTAGGGTTTGAAGAGAGAGAGCTTGAGGAGAGAGAATGTGTGTATGATAATTGAATAAAGCTTATGAGTTATCATAATAGATATGAAGCATTTTCTTTTAAGAAGAAAAGAATAATGAGTGATGAATAATCATGCTTCATAAATATCAAGTGGTGATTCATTTTCATGAGTCATTAAGCATTTAATGTGCATTAATGAGATGAATGAATCACCCTCATGACTCATATAACCCATTCAATGTATATGACACCTAAACCTCCTTAGTCACCATCTTCTAGAAGCTTCTCGCACAATTACGAGAACGCCCCTCCGATCCGTGAAAATACGGAAAAACTTTAGACTGTAAAAATCCAATAACCGGATACCAGTAACTGGCTTAAACCAAAGCCGACTGGTAAAAATTGTCCAAATGACGTAAGCGTGTAAACACACATACGCGTCCGAACCCTTTGTCGTAAAACCATACGACCTCTATATCGTTTCGCCTGGAATAGGAAACTCTCTGTGTGGGACTCTAGAGACTTGACTACTACGCTGGCATTGGGTTTAACCACAGACCGCAAGCGGCACTAGCTGTACGTAACGGTCCCCAGGTAGATGTCGATAAGAAGGCCGATGAGGAAACCCATCCGAACTCCTACTGAGCCTGCTGTGACAATCTCCGTACAGTCCGGTCTGTTCGTCTAAGACCATCGCATATCCGGCCTAGGGGGCGGCAAGCGTCGGTCCCCTAATAGCGGAATAAGTCGTGTCGGAGCAAAGCCCATTACACCCTGAGAAACTACTGGAACCTACCAGCAAATCTCGCTTGCCCTGGCCAGGGACTTTGCGTAATGGCTCTCTGACACAGCGCGATATCAACTCCCAAATACCGGGAGAGACGAATCCTATCTAACCGCCACTGCCTCCAAGTGCTTCGGGACTGCACCCAACTGCTACCTGTTTGCACGACTCCTTTGAGCCGTGGTAGGGTAGCAATCTAAGAACAGTGGGAATACACTCGAGGCGAAGCAGCAGTGTTAAGTCTGCGGACTAAGCTGTACTCATGTCACCTGGGAACTGTTAACTGACGATGGGTATAAAACCAACCAACAGTTCCCCGTGAGTCCTGTCCGGTGTACCCATAACCCAACGAGCACCTGTATACTATCTCCAGTACGACGTACTGACGGCTGTGGGACAGACCATCTCCCCAACTGGGATGAGAAGCGTACACACTAGTCTACTCTGGAGTATCGATGCTCTGTCTCGATAATCCTACGACTAGGGACCTGAATAAGGATGTGCTTATAGACTACCCAGCCCCCATTAGTGTGACTGCCATCACAACGCTGGTAGTCAAGCAAGATCCTAAGAGCTCTATCAATACGTATACTCACATATTAAGATAGAAAAACCAAGTAGCATACTACCATGTTTAGCAAGACTGTTATATACATGTGAATATCCCAAGCTTCCATTAAGTAGTATACAAACTAGTATGATACAATAATGGACCCTAGGGCATATACACTAACAATCTCCCACTTGCACTAGGGCCATAAACTGGCGTATCGAAGACCGATGATCTCGAGTAGCCTCTCGAACTGAATCTGAGGTAAGGCCTTCGTGAATGGATCAGCTATGTTCTCTTCAGTAGCGACTCTCCGAACCTCGATCTCCCGACGATCAATGATCTCCCTGATCAGGTGATACCGCCTTAAGATGTGTCTGGACTTCTGATGGGACCTTGGTTCCTTCGCTAAAGCTATAGCTCCGTTGTTGTCGCAATATAGAGGTATTGGATCAATTATGGTAGGAACCACTTGAAGTTCTGTTAGGAACTTCTTCATCCAGACAGCTTCTTTTGCGGCATCGCAAGCAGCAATATACTCCGCTTCCATCGTCGAGTCAGCAACGGTGTCCTGCTTGGAGCTCTTCCAGCACACCGCCCCTCCATTGAGGATAAAGACATAGCCCGACATGGACTTGGAATCGTCCTTATCACTCTGGAAGCCAGAATCGGCAAAGCCCTCTAACTTGAGGTCTTTTCCACCGTAAACTAGTAACATCTCCTTAGTCCTTCTCAGGTACTTGATAATGTTCTTTACTGCTATCCAGTGATTCTCCCCTGGGTCAGACTGATACCGGCTTACCACGCTGAGTACGTAAGCTACATCTGGTCTGGTACACAACATCGCATACATTATAGAGCCTACCGCAGAAGCGTAGGGTATAATTGACATGTGATCCCTTTCCAAATCAGTCTTGGGAGACATCTTTTTGGATAGAGTGATTCCGTGACAAGCCGGTAGATTACCGCGCTTAGAATCTTCCATACTGAATCTTTTCAGTACAGTGTTGATATACCTGGACTGCGAAAGTCCCAACATCCTCTTGGATCTATCACGATAGATCCGGATCCCCAGAATGTAAGAGGCATCACCCAGGTCTTTCATGGAGAACCTGTGTGACAAGAATCCTTTGACGGATTGTAGCATAGGAATATCATTTCCTATCAGTAGAATGTCATCCACGTATAAAACGAGGAATACGACACTTCTTGCTACAACTTTACTATATATGCACGGTTCATCTGGATTTTTGATAAAGTCATATTCTTTGACAGTTTCATCAAAACAGATGTTCCAACTCCGTGATGCTTGCTTTAGTCCATAAATGGACTTAAGCAACTTTCATACTTTCCCGCTGCTCCCACTCTGATCAAAACCCTCTGGTTGATCCATATAGACGCACTCTTCTAAATTACCATTCAGAAAAGCCGTCTTTACGTCCATCTGCCAGATTTCATAATCATGGAAGGCAGCAATTGCAAGAATGATACGAATGGATTTGAGCATAGCCACTGGAGAAAAAGTTTCGTCATAGTCCAAACCAGGTCTTTGACGAAAACCCTTTGTAACAAGTCTAGCCTTATAGGTTTCCACCTGCCCATCTACACCAATCTTTTTCTTGAAGTTCCATTTGCATCCTATGGGTTTTACCCCACCTGGAGCAAAGTCCAAAGTCCATACTTTGTTGGTGTACATGGACTCCATTTCGCTTCGCATTGCATCTAGCCATCGTACCGAGTCGCCGCTCTGGATAGCTTGCTGGAAGCTAGTAGGTTCATCATCATCTATGATGCAGTCCTCTCTATCCCCATCGACGAGAAAACCGTAGTATCTCTCAGGCGGACGAGACGGCCTACTACTTCTGCGGAGGGGTGCGGAAATGTCCTGTTCTTCTTGAACTACTGGTTCTACCAAACTTTCAGCAGTAGTTTGTGGTTCTAGAATTTCATCCAGTTCTATTTCGCTCCCACTTGTTTCCTTTTCTAAAAACTGATGTTCTAGAAAATGGGCATTACGAGAAACAAAAACCTTTTATTCCTCTGCGTAATAGAATAGATATCCCCTGGAATTCTTTGGATATCCCACAAACTGACATTTTACTGATCGTGCCTCGAGCTTGTCCACATGCTGCTTTTTAACAAAAGCTGGACATCCCCATATCTTTATATACTTAAGATGGGGTTTCTTCCCACTCCACATCTGATATGGTGTGGTAGGCACAGTCTTGATAGGAACCATGTTCAAAATATATGCCGCTGATTCTAGCGCATATCCCCAGAAAGATCGCGGCAACTCAGCATTACTCATCATGGATCGTACCATATCCAATAGGGTTCGATTCCGTCTCTCCGACACACCGTTATGCTGTGGAGTGTATGGAGGAGTAAGCTCAGAGAGAATTCCTTTCTCTTTTAGATAACCTAGGAACTCGGCACTTAAGTATTCTCTACCTCGATCAGATCTCAGTGTCTTAATACTTTTGCCTGTTTGGTTTTCCACTTCATTCTTATACTCTTGGAATTTTTCAAAAGCTTCGGATTTATGTTTCATCAGATAAATGAATCCGAACCTTGAATAATCATCCGTAAAAGTAATGAAATAGGAAAAACCACCTCTCGCATGTGTAGACATTGGACCGCATACATCACTGTGTATGAGTCCTAAGAGCTCGCTCGCTCTTACTCCATGTCCAGTGAATGGAGTCTTTGTCATTTTTCCTTTGAGGCATGATTCGCAAGTGGCATAAGTTTGATATTCAAACGAGTCCAAATATCCTTCTTTATGTAACTTAGTTAACCTTGTCTCATTGATATGACCTAGTCTACAATGCCATAAGAAAGCCTTATTTAAATCTGGAGACTTTCTTTTTAGTGTGTTCTGGACATTGAAAATCTGGATTTGGTTTAAGACATATATACCGTTATCCAGTGTACCGGACCCAATCAAACTATGATTAAGGTGGATGTTGACAACATCACTTACAAACATCAAATCATAACCTTTATTTGATAACAAAGAAACAGATATGATATTACACGTCAAACTAGGTATACAAAAACAGTTATGTAAAACCAAAATATGTCCACTGGTCAATCCTAGGTGATAATCCCCGACGGACACAGCTCCCACGCTAGCTCCGTTAGCAACCCTGAGGATCATATCACCTTCCTTCAGCACTCTACGGTTTCTCAGTGCCTGCAATGAATTGCAAATATGAGATCCTGATCCGGTATCCAATACCCAGGAAGTAGAGATGATTGACAAACAATTCTCAATTACAAACACACCTGAAGTCGAAGCCACAGCTTGCTTCGGTCCTTGGTTCTTGTTGGCGATCCACGCCTTGCAATCCTTTTTCCAGTGCCCCTTCCTATGACAATGGAAGCACTCATCCTGTGCCACTACTTGTACCGGCAACTTTTTCTTTCCCTTTCCTCCCACCTTACTCACACCTCCTCTAGGTTTGGGGGCGGTTTTCTTCTTCCTTCCTTTGGTCCTAGCCTTAGACCCGGAAGAAGATGTACCGCTAACAAACATAGCGGGTGTTTCCCTTACTTTCTGTAAGGTGCCCTCTGCACTCCTTAACATGTTCAGGAGTTCCGGAAGTTCAACTTCTTTTCTTTGAATGTTGAAGTTCAGGATAAACTGGGCGTAGGTGGAAGGAAAGGACTAGAGAATAAGGTCTGTATAGAGCTCATTGTCCAAAGTCGTCCCAAGGTCTGCGAGCTCTTCTATATAGCCGATCATCTTTAGGACATGTTCTCCTACCGATGACCCGACAGCCAACCTCGCTCGAAACAAGTTCTTCGAGGTCTCGTATCTTGCTATACGAGATTGCTCTCCATAAAGTTCCTTTGTATGGAGAAATATGGCATCTAGTTCCATATCCTCGTGCTTCCTCTGATGTTTATTGTCCATCGAGGCAAGCACGATGCACTTGGCTTTCGCGCAATCTAAATCCCAGGTTTTGCGGATTTCCTTATCCGCATTGCTGGATTTTGGACCTGGGGCAGCAGGTGCCTTTGTGGTGAGGACATACCCCAATCTGTCGTAGGTTAAGGCCATCTTGACATTCCGCAGCCAATCTTTATAGTTTGGCCCCGTCAGTATATTTTTCTCTAAAATTAACTTAAGTCCAGTCATTTTCAGGGTCGCTGCAATTAGGAGAGAGAGAAGAAAACACTTTAGCATGATGCTCTTGCAAGTTTAGAGTGGTTTTTAGTTTATCTAAACTGGATGGCTCCCACTGTTTTTCGAATCCCTCCTCAAACCATAAAGGAAGAATTAGCCAGGACTATTTTCACCGTACAATACTTGCTTAACCGTTCAGCCAGGCCAGTGTCGATACTTCGAGGGAGGTTGTCCAACGCTTTCGCGAAGTTCCTTAATTTAAGAACCTCTTTTCTCTGGAGGTGTAGCCCCGCTGACACCTTTCTAGACACCTACTTGGTTTATAGCATTGATCGTTAAGTGACAAATATCCTGATAAGTAGCATATACTCACAGTAGGATCGGGATCCAAATATCATCGTCTGATAATGTTGTAGGAATGCTACCAACATTCATCAAACTCAAAATGGTATGCATCTTTTTGCAAATTTTAGTTTCTTTAGAAATTCCCAATATAAGTTTTTACCCCATGCTCTTATGACCTTGGCGTTAGGTCAAAATGTCATAAGTCAAATGTCAAGTTCTACCCGTCATTATCCTGTCAATTTGAACCCATCCGTATATATCCTTGACGTTCGGCCAAAATGATTATACGACTGTCCCAAACTAACTCATCTATCTATACAACAAATGAATACCCAGCAGCTACCAAACACTATGCCTTGGCGTTAGGTCAAAATACATAGCTTGAATACTACTGAATACCCAAATGAAATGACGGAGAGCTACGACTGGTTTTGGCGAAACCGTGAACGTAGTGAACTTGATATAACCGAAGGAACCTGATAGCTTTTAAAAGGAGTGGTTAAATCTCCGCATTTAAAAATATCTGTTTTAAAAATAACCGAGTGGTTTCTTTTTAAATTGTTCCAACGATTTAAACTTGGTTTATTTTCTTTGCATTATAGATAATGCGTCCCATCATTAACCTATCATTGCAGAAAACAACGAAAATATGACATCCTCTTATGCCATCCGCATTCGCCACTGGGTCCCGTCATCACCCGTTAGGTTACTTAACTAACGACAGAGCGGGGACTGGGCTAGTGCGGGTGTAAAACATAAGCGACATCTAAATAGCTATAATATATATAGATATTTTACATTCGTCTGACGCAATGATATACATTCCAGAACACAGATGAACTTTATTGGATTTGCAAGCAATCTGTATTTCTTTTGAGCCTGCAAGAAAAGACAGATTACACAGTTGTGATGAATAGCCTTTACCCCACCCTCGACCCCTACGGGTACGGCAAACTACCCGCCCGGCAGTTTGTGTACCCCACCTTGGGTCAGTCCTAAGAGCAGAAACAGTAAAATGAAATAATACAACGGTGGCTACAACCGCAACCTGGATGTGCCCCGCAAAATAATATTACAACAAATTACATTTACAACAAATGAATTAAATAATAACCCATTGCAAAACCCCGGCTATACACCACAACAATCCAATACAGTTCATATGCACAAACAAATAAATCCATTACAGAAATGTGCAACCCCCGACCAACCGACATACTAGCAGTTGAGGGGAGGTTTACCAACACATTAAGCAAACACAGATATAATCCAATATGCAAATACTGTACAATTTCGATCGATTAAATGCATTTAATATTGCTCCATTACTTCTCTGTAAAACTGAAACCTGAGCAAATCTTAAAAATTCCAGAAAATACCAAATCTCACAGGGGACCCACACAAGAATTTTGGGTTCATGACTCGGCAACTCGACGGCGGAACCGCGGCGGATCGGTGGGATCCGCCGCGCTTCCGCGGCGCTCTAGCCGAGTCATGGGCCCAATTTTCTTGGGTGTTCTCCTGGATGCTTTTCAAGCTTTCTGAACATCCCTGAAAAATTTTTAGACTTCATTTAAAATTCGACAGAAACTTGACAATTCGGTGGTTTCCGGTTTCGTTTTTTCCGTTCGAAATTCGTACAAATTTGCAATTAAGTTATTTATTGTTTAGCGAGGCTCTGATACCACTGTAAGTCGATGTACTACATCCCAATACTTGTGGGGAGGCGGAATTTTCAAAAACGAACTTGTTTAGTGAACGAACATCGACTAACCGCTTAAATCGAAACTAAACGATAAATAACCGTACACATAGTATTTCTAAACTACTATGGTTAGGGATTATACCTAACGAACCAAGTCCTTCGTCTTTACGATCTCCTCGTCCTCCTCGGCCTTCTCTTTGTAGTAGACGATCCACCCGAGAGCAAAACTCCAAGCTTAGCCTCTAAACTTGAGGCAACTAACCTTCTTGGATTGCTAATCAAAGAAGATAGATGAGATAGAGTGAGGGTTATGGATTGTTAAGTCTAACTAATCCTTGTTCTCAACACATGAGAGGTGAGGATTAGGGTTTGAAGAGAGAGAGCTTGAGGAGAGAGAATGTGTGTATGATAATTGAATAAAGCTTATGAGTTATCATAATAGATATGAAGCATTTTCTTTTAAGAAGAAAAGAATAATGAGTGATGAATAATCATGCTTCATAAATATCAAGTGGTGATTCATTATCATGAGTCATTAAGCATTTAATGTGCATTAATGAGATGAATGAATCACCCTCATGACTCATATAACCCATTCAATGTATATGACACCTAAACCTCCTTAGTCACCATCTTCTAGAAGCTTCTCGCACAATTACGAGAACGCCCCTCCGATCCGTGAAAATACGGAAAAACTTTAGACTGTAAAAATCCAATAATCGGATACCAGTAACTGGCTTAAACCAAAGCCGACTGGTAAAAACTGTCCAAACGACGTAAGCGTGTAAACACACATACGCGTCCGAACCCTTTGTCGTAAAACCATACGACCTCAATATCGTTTCGCCTGGAATAGGAAACTCTCTGTGTGGGACTCTAGAGACTCGACTACTACGCTGGCAGTGGGTTTAACCACAGACCGCAAGCGGCACTAGCTGTACGTAACGGTCCCCAGGTAGATGTCGATAAGAAGGCCGATGAGGAAACCTATCCGAACTCCTACTGAGCCTGCTGTGACAATCTCCGTACAGTCCGGTCTGTTCGTCTAAGACCATCGCATATTCGGCCTAGGGGGGCGGCAAGCGTCAGTCCCCTAATAGCGGAATAAGTCGTGTCGGAGCAAAGCCCATTACACCCTGAGAAACTACTGGAACCTACCAGCAAATCTCGCTTGCCCTGGCCAGGGACTTTGCGTAATGGCTCTCTGACACAGCGCGATATCAACTCCCAAATATCGGGAGAGACGAATCCTATCTAACCGCCACTGCCTCCAAGTGCTTCGGGACTGCACCCAACTGCTACCTGTTTGCACGACTCCTTTGAGCCGTGGTAGGGTAGCAATCTAAGAACAGTGGGAATACACTCGAGGCGAAGCAGCAGTGTCAAGTCTGCGGACTAAGCTGTACTCATGTCACCTGGGAACTGTTAACTGACGATGGGTATAAAACCAACCAACAGTTCCCCGTGAGTCCTGTCCGGTGTACCCGTAACCCAACGAGCACCTGTATACTATCTCCAGTACGACGTACTGACGGCTGTGGGATAGACCATCTCCCCAACTGGGATGAGAAGCGTACACACTAGTCTACTCTGGAGTATCGATGCTCTGTCTCGATAATCCTACGATTAGGGACCTGAATAAGGATGTGCTTATAGACTACCCAGCCCCCACTAGTGTGACTGCCATCACAACGCTGGTAGTCAAGCAAGATCCTAAGAGCTCTATCAATACGTATACTCACATATTAAGATAGAAAAACCAAGTAGCATACTACCATGTTTAGCAAGACTGTTATATACATGTGATATCCCAAGCTTCCATTACGTAGTATACAAACTAGTATGATACAATAATGGCCCCTAGGGCATATACACTAACATACCACCCCCGCAGTTCGTAGTGTAGTGTATGGTATATATTATATGGATATATTTACACGTTTATTTTGAGATTATGATTATCTAGATAGACTTGGGAGTCATGGATAATTTTTAATAATTGGGTGATAGTGTCACTAGTTAGTTTCGTCGCGAGCCCTAGTATAAGGTTCACGCCCACACACCCACACATGCTTACTTTGTTTTACTTGTGCGTATATGGGGATATGTATACACACACACACACATAGGTATTGGACTATGTATATATATAACGTATACCTATACATTGATGATTAGGATTGTACATGGTACTTGGAGATGAGTCGATGAGATTAGGCATGATGCCATGAGATCGGTGATATGATTTGATTCGTATTATGAGATACAACATGAGATTATAGCAGGCCTTTAGGTGTGTGCTTTCATACACGTATATAAATGCAGATGGTATCAGTTTGTACTAGACTTAGATCAGTACCCCTAATACAAGATATGATGATAAGGATACCGGATAAATGATGAGATAAATATGAGATTCGACCCGTACCCAGATTGGGATGCCGTACGATGGATTTACCGTACGAGCTTTATATTAATAATAGATCCGCACTCTTGACTTGAGGATGTCATGTTATATATTGTATCGTATGTGATACTATTGAGGTAGGATCGCCGACTATTCTATTTATATATATCGACTCAGACTTGGTGGTTTTCCCTTACCCCTTTCGATTCGTCTTAGTTCTGTAGTTTACTTGTAGATGTTAGACTAGACTCGAGTCATACATATTTTCAAAACTAACGAATTATGAGTATTTTAAAGGCAGGCCAAGGGATTCTACGGATATTTCAAAGGACGTATCTCTTTTCTTAAAAACACTGTAGCCCATGTTTTCCAAACACCACGATTTGTGTGATTTCAAATGACAAGCTGTATGAGTTTTATAACAAATGTAGATTCGTTATTGTTGCATTTACCTTCCATTTCCATATATTCATGTTGTTATTAGCGCATTGCATGCTTATATACTTATGATTTATGTTATATTAAATAAATGCTGTCAGGACACCAGCACTATTACCGATGATGCGTATGCTCCACGTATACCTGCTAGCCGGCTCACACACTTCATGTCACGACCCGAAATAATAGCTCGTGACCAGCACTTGAATCACGCAACGTCTAAAGGCTTAACGGAATTCAAGTAAGATGAAACCCAGAAATTTAAACCTTTTAAGAAAAATAAAGGAGGTAAGGTTTTGAAATCAAGTTTTCTTAATGCATAGAAAAGGAACATGAATGATACAAGTGAAATTTACTACTTTGAAAACATGTTTCATCTTTTTAAAAATTTGGGCAGCACGTCCTTTGTATATTTTGATCCAAAACCACAAATACGATATAATGATAAAGGCATCCCCAAGCGGGAGCTAGCTCTTCGCCAAACGGCGGATCACAACCACGCAAGACAGTAAATATAAGTATACGACGCCCAACGGCGAAGTTCACAACAAAAAGATAAAGAAAAGCAAGACATATAAATCACAAGTAGCGGAAACCCCTCGCTCTAAGTCTCGCAACCACAATCCCACTAAGTCTCATTACTTATACAATTTACTAATTTTGATTGATGGAGTCTACTAGATACAATGTGAAATAAAAATACAAGAGCGGGTACGATACAAATGTCCCACCTACCAATGCAAAACACCTGAATGCAACTGTGTGCCAGCAAAGCCGCTACTGATCCAAGCGGTCAACCTGCAAGTATTTTGGCTCAACGGGGGTGAGTTTCCAACTCGTGAGTAGAAAAATATCAACAGATAGAAATCGAATAAACGACTCCTAGGTCGATTATGTCATAAAGGTAATACTATGATATCTAGGGTGACCGGGTATGTATGTGCCAACAAGGTAGTCAATACTTATATGCATGCGGGTAACATCCAACAGTAATAATTAATGCATGTATGCATGTGGATCTCGTCCACTCATATAATCAATGTATGTATGCATGTGGATCTCGTCCACCCATATAATCAATGTATGTATGCACGTAAATATCATAAAAGAGTGTGCATGAAAGTATGAGGATATATATCAATGATGTCCCTCCCGACACATCAAAATCATGGAACCTGAGTGCCTTGCATCGACACTCGAAAATATCATGAAAACCGTGCCCAACATCGGCACGTAAATCCTCATATATCGGGCTCCGTCAATCCGGATCGGCCCAAGGGCTCCGTCAGTCCGGATCGGCCCATATCATCTCTCAACTCCGGTCGGTATCCTCCGGATATCCGCCGAGCCCAAATACTATCACCGGTAGATAGTTGTCCCTTTGCCAAGCTCATCGTCTACTGCACGACAGATCCGTTCTCGCCCCGGGGTACCATACCGAGTCCACCATGTACCCGCAATCGGCCTCATCCAGCTCCTCGAATCGGGTTTCACATGTCACACGTCTCAGAACCGAGAAAACACATGGTGGACGCACTGAAATATCATATCAAGATAAACTGAGTTTTTAAAACAATACATACTTTCTTTTAAAAAGACTACGGTTCTCAAATCCAGAAATTACATGAAAACAGCATATCTCAAAGCGTAAAATCATAAAGCATGATATATGCGACATATGATGGAAATGTAAGCATATCCGTATATCATGCAACATGGAAGATGTATCATATATTAAGGGAAAACCGCTCCTTTAAATGATTCCAGTTTTGAAAATATGTCTTGCGGTTCCCAATATCTCCAAAGTCAAATGTAACATCATATAAAAGTGCACAGATAAATATAGCAAGTAAATCATACAAAGTGTCATATCATGATGCAGCAATCCTACTGTGTAGTGACATGGCAATTATCGATGATAAAGTGTGTGAGCCGGCAAATCTGTGTACGTGTAACATACGTATCATCGATAATGGTGTAAGTGTACTAACACAGGTACATGCAATGCAATGATAATATCATGAATGCAGCATAAAGTAAATTATCAGCTAAAAGCTATAAGGTATACGTAACTATCATATGTCTGAGTCGGTGAATCTATCAATCGGCATCTAGCCTCACAGCATCACGTACGGTAATCCATCATACGACATCCTCTAGTCAAGGGTATGGATCAAACCTCAAGTCAAACTCATCACATACGGAAAATCATCGTATGGCGGCATTAAGCTAATAAGGATCCTATCAACCTATAAGACAACGAGGGTACGACCTAATATCGCGTAGGGCCTATCATCCATGATTCACAACATTCTATATATATATATATACCTATATCGCAGGTCACATCCATAACGATCTCATATCAGGGGACCGACAAGGTATCCATCATCTCAATCGACTCGCATCCGTATACCAACATATCATCAGATCATCATATTCGTCTTATATTCTTGTCATTGCATTTATGTCTCACATCAAGTCGAGTTTACATAAACATTATATCTCTACTATAAGTATAAGTATAAGTATCTAATCTAACATACACACCCGAACCACACAATCAGATTTTTAAAGAAGCGAATCGTAGTTTTGAAAATAGGGGTTACGGTGTTTTTAAGGAAAATATACCATTTGAAAATCCATAACATCCCTTAAAGTATATGTTTAAAAGGTACATACGATTCTTCGGCTTAGAAAAAGGTATGGTTCGGATGACGCATATACATCGACTATCTAGTCCTACAGTACCCTAAACGGCAATATCGACAAACGTCGTCCTCGAATTCCGACATCCTATAATAGTCGTAAAATATCACTTCTAACTATCTTCTAGTTTCTAATATGGTTTCATATCTATTTTCATTCTAAACCTAGTGCCCTAATCTAGGTTTCCATAACCATATTCTATAAATCAGTTTTCTATCAAAACCTTGCGGGGGTGCTATACGCCATCCACCCGACTTCCCCCGTGGATATAGATCCATTCACCTTGCTTCTTGCTTGCCGAAGTCGATGATGCCATGCTCCGTCGCCTCAGAATCCACGTGAAGGTACCTACAATAATAAATAGTCGCAATGCGTATTAAAATCGAATCCGGAAAAGCGATACGGCGCACGGTGCGCTCATAGGTTAGAACCTATGGCCTATACGTGCAAAAACAATCAAACAACCCTTATTGTCGATGTACAAACATCTAACAACCCAAAACAAATCCAAATAGCATAACCAAACATTTCAAAATACGGAAAACATTGCCAAAAACACCCCAATGTGCTCTCAAATTTTACCCTAGGCCAAATTGGTCAATTCTGTATATATGGAGGGTCTAATTTACTGAAGATAAAGCCCTGGAACCAAAATGAATCAATTCCACCCTACTCTGGCCGCAATTTACGGACAGAATGATTAAATCTGGGGCCAGGGGTTGGAGTTGGGGTCTTGGGTCTCTGTGGTAGCTTCCTGGGTGCCTGCACGACTCCCTGTATTTGCAATTTAATTTTCAGGTCACTCGGGTTACTCCAGATTCCAAAATACCCTCGAAATTCACACAATTATATGATGTCGGGGTTTCTAAGTTTGGCATTGGGGTTTAAGTCGCTGGTTCCAGTCTAATATACCATCACCAAAGTGGATTTTAAGGTCACTACTACTCTCAATTATACTTCACAGCCCAAGAATTCCCCAAACCCTAACTTGGAATTTTCTAACCTCACTAAACCTCACAATATCACTTCTAAACTTGCATGAAAGCTAAAGTGAATGAAATACTATGCTAAGGGTGATGAAATTACCTCATTTGGGCAACCCAAGAAAAACCCTAGCTCCTCAAGGTTGTCGAAATCTAACTTTTCTTGGTCCAATGTATAGAGGAGAAGGAGGTGATCAATTTTAATGAAAGGGGTTTAGGGTTTTGATGGAGTTTTTGAGGTGGATCTTAGGGTTGATGGTGGAAGGAAGAAAGGAAGAAGAAGGAGAAGAAAATGATGGGGAGGGTGAAATGAGGCAGCCCCTCTCTCTCTCCTCTCTTATTCTCATCCACTCTCTCTCCATATTACCCTTTTACCCTTTCTCTTCTTACCTTTTTCTTTCTATTTAAAACCCAAGTCACAAAATATCCAAAATAACACAAGAACACAACATGTAATCACCACGTAACATTACATAGTGCACTGGCCACGAAAAACTGTAGAAACGCGGATTTGGCTTAATCGCGATTAGCAGTGCACTGATCAGGTTTTTATCAAAACTGTATATAATAAATTTAAAAATGCCAAATCCTTTAATTATATTATTAAATGAATAAATCATTTTAATTTTTAATTATTTCACAAATATTGGTATATTTATACCTTTTTTCGAAAACCCCAATTTCGCAAATTAGGCAGTTTTCGGAAAATATATTATTTTAATATTAAATTACAAAAATAATATTTTATATTTTCTGAAATGTTACACTTCATCATCGATAATTGCCATGCCACTACACAGTAGGATTATTGTATCAGGATATAACTCCTTGTATGACATACTTGCGTACATACATATTGTACACCCATACTTGCGTACATACATATTGTACACCCATACTTGCATACATACATATTTGCACATACATACATGATTCTGGCTTGATTTTGAAGATTTTGGAACCGCAAGATATATTTTAAAACTGGATTCATTTGAAAGAGCAGTTTTCCCTTAATATGTGCATATTATCGTTTCATGTTGCATGATATACGGATATGCTTACATTTCTGTTAGATATCACCCACATCATGCTTTATGATTATACGTATTGAAATATGTTGTTTTCATGAGATTTCTGGATTTGAGAACCGTGGATATTTCAAAAGAAAGTATGTTTGTTTTAAAAACCTGGTTTCTGTTGATATGATATTTCAGTGCGTCCACCATGCGTTTTCTCGGTTCTTAGACGTATGATAGAAACCCGATTCGAGGATGTGGATGATCCGTTTGTGGGTTCATGGTGGACCCGATATGGTTCCCCGAGGTGAGAAATGTTTTTCGTGGAATAGACGATGAGCCTGGTATAGGGTTCCTAGGCACTCTAATGAGGTCTCACAAGACATCAACCATGCCAATTTCAAATTTTACAAGTACCGAGAAACCCTAATACGGATTCGTTGACTAGAGTTTAGGCGACAAAGTGAAACTAGTTAACATCTTAACTAAAAGAAAGAGGATACAACCTTTATAGATCCAGTTCTCCACTTCCTTAGCTCCATGTAGACGTCCCCTTGCTGTCCATCTCGAATCCCGGACTCTTGCATCGGCTTCATCGGAGAAATGGGCGGGCTAGGTCGTCGGCTTCGATGCCGAAGATGATCTACGTCGAGGCAACACAAGATCAAGCTCCAACTTCACCAAGTCATGAAACTTGTGAAGAAAACACCCTATACTACTTGGCAAGAGATAGAGGATGAAGAAATAAGAGGTGGGTTTACTTTAGAATTGGATTTCTCACTCTTTTTCTCAAGATGCCATTAATGGTGGTAATTTTTCTTCTTGAAGAAGAAGAAGAAGAAGATGATAGAATATGATAAAAGTATTTCCAAAATAGAAAAGAAATGAATACTTATCATATCCTAACCTTGGTTAGGTGTAGAGAATAGACCATGGTTAGTGAGAATGGTTAGGGTTAAGCATGAGACAAATATGGTGGACTTGTTCAAAGCTTCATGAAGCTTCAACAAGCATCCAAAGAAAGCCACCATATCATATTTATCTTTTCCATAATGGAAAAATAAATAAATAAATAAATAAATAAGCAAATAAACAAAACCCTAATCATTAACTTAACCATGGTTTAATTCTTTGCACAAACCCAAGTGAGTATGTATCATAAAACATGATACAAACAAGTGCACACAAAAAATATATCACATATATAATGTGCATATCAAGTGAGAAAATCCTTTTAAAGTGAACCAATACTAGTTAATGCAAAGTAATATATCAAATATATAATTATACATTAAATTATTAAATCAACATTTGATTCAATGATCCGGTCATGTCGCACATAACCGATTAGTATCTAATGAATCGACTTATCGAATCAATCTTTGATTCGATAACTAGGTTATATCGCATACAACCAATCGAAACATTCATCGCGAGAATGAAATACAGTATCACATACACGCATTATTCTCGGTCCCGCACATATCTCATATGCGCTCCTATTTCGTTTCGCTTGAGCCAGGAAACCTCTGTGTAGGACTCTAAAGACTCGTCAATACGCCGGCAGCAGATGATGATCATATCAAGCACCCACAAGCCGCAAGCGGTCTGCTAAACGTAACGGCCACCCGGATATTGAGCGATCAGAAGATCGACGAGAAAGCCCTCTCACACTCCTGTGAATCCAACCAGTAACACTTACCGTATAGTCCGGTCTGTTCGTCTGATATGTCGCATATCAAGTCTAGGGGTGGTAAACGTCAGACCCCAATAACCGATAAGTCATGCCGATGTGAGGCTCATAACGGGTCGAGAAACTACTGGTAACACTTACCAGCAAATCTCTGATCAGCTCTGGCCAGGGACTTCCCTGTTACGGCCAATCGAGCACAGTGCAACATCAACCCCCAATACCGGGAGAGACGAAACCCCTCCTATCGCTCATTGCCTCCATGTGACTCGGGACTGTACCCAAAAACCACCGTTTTGCACGCCCTCATGGACGTGGTAAGGTGGAGATCAAAGCACAGTGGGAATCACACAAGACTCTATGACGATCTCGGGTCTACAGACTAACCTGCACAAGTGTCACCTGAGAACAGCCATCTGACGTGAGGTATAATACCATCTGGGAGTTCTCGGCGAGTCCGTCTAGTGTACCCAGTCTCCACTGAGCATCCGCATACCATCTCTGATGTCAAACACCAATGGATATGGGATCATCCATCGCCCATCTCATGGGTCGAGAAGCGTATACGCTAGTCTACACTAGTATATCGATGCCCCGTCTCGATATACCCACGACTAGGGACCTTGAAGGATGTACCTATAGACTACCATGTCCCCACTAGTATGATCTGCATCATAGTCCAGGTAGTCAAGTACACATCCTAAGGGCTTTACCAACATGTAATTATAAGACAGTTTAAAGAGACTAGTATACATGTTAAGATAAAGAGCAACCAGATAGCATACTATCATATCGAGCAAGAAAGTCATCTTTATATATGTCCAAGCATCCAATATAATATACATCATCTGTACAATACTGGCCTCTAGGCATACATACAACTAACAATCTCCCACTTGCACTAGGGCCAGCTGCTGTAGTATCGCATACCGAGCATCCCGAAGAGTCTCTCAAACTGTATCTGGGGAATGGCCTTTGTGAGTGGATCAGCCGTGTTGTTCTTCGTGTCAACCCTCCTGACATCGATCTCCCGGCAATCAACTATCTCCCGGATCAGGTGATACCGCCTCAGAATATGCCTGGATCGCTGATGGGACCTAGGTTCCTTGGCCAAAGCCACCGCTCCATTGTTATCGCAATACAAAGGTATTGGATGCTCAATGTATGGAACCACTCCACGTTCAGTAATGAACTTCTTGATCCAGACAGCCTCTTTGGCAGCATCGTTGGCAGCGATGTATTCAGCCTCCATCGTCGAGTCTGCCACGGTTTCCTGCTTGGAACTCTTCCAGCTAACCGTCCCTCCGTAAAGGGTAAAGACAAATCCCGACTGCGACTTAGAGTCATCCTTATCACTTTAGAAGTTCGAATCGGTAAAGGACTCCACTTGGAGTTCTCCGTTACCATACACCAAGAGCATCTCTTTAGTCCTTCGCAAGTACTTGAGAATACTCTTCGCAGCTATCCAGTGACTCTCTCCAGGATCAGCTTGATACCTGCTCACTACACTTAGTGAGTATGCTACATCGGGTCTGGTACATAGCATCGCGTACATGATAGAGCCTACAGCCGAAGCATAGGGTATCCCTTGCATGCGGGCTCTCTCTAAATCAGTCTTGGGAGACATCTCTTTGGAGAGAGTGACTCCAGAGATCGTGGGCAAGTTCCCACGCTTGGATTCTTCCATGCTAAACCTCTTTAGTATGGTGTCAATGTACCTGGATTGGGACAATCCCAATATCCTTTTGGATCTATCTCTATAGATTCTAATTCCCAATATGCAGGAGGCATCACCAAGATCTTTCATTGAGAATCTTTGTGATAAAAAGAGCTTGACCGATTGCAGCATAGGAATATCATTTCCTATCAAGAGTATGTCGTCCACGTACAATACGAGGAAGACAACCTTACTCTCTGCCACCTTCTTGTAGATACAAGGTTCATCTGGGTTTTTGACGAAATCAAACTCTTTGATAACGACGTCAAAGCAGATGTTCCAACTCCGCGATGCTAACTTTAATCCATAAATGGATTTAAGCAGCTTGCACACATTCCCGCTGTTCCCACTGTCTACGAAGCCCTCTGGCTGAGTCATGTACATGTACTCTTCTAAATCACCGTTTAGAAAGGCGGTCTTAACATCCATTTGCCAGATTTCGTAGTCATGATATGCAGCGATGGCAAGCATGATCCGGATGGATTTAAGCATAGCCACTAGAGAAAAGGTTTCGTCATAGTCCACACCTGGTCTTTGACGAAAACCCCTTGCAACAAGTCTAGCTTTGAAAGTCTCCACTTTCCCATCTACACCAAGTTTTTTCTTGAAGATCCACTTGCTCCCAATGGGTTTTACCCCTTCAGGAGCAACTTCCAAAGTCCATACTTTGTTGGTGTACATGGATTCCATCTCAGACCGCATAACATCCAGCCATTTCACTGAGTCCCTACTCATGATGGCCTGCTCGAAGCTAGTTGGGTCATCATCCTCCATGATGCAATCCTCGCTCCCACCATCCATGAGAAAACCGTAGTATCTCTCAGGTGGGCGGGAACCCTACTAGATCGGCGGAGAGGCTGAGGTTCATCGGGAGCTACTGAATCCTCTGGTTCAACCAAATCTTCTGTCGTAGTCTGTATTGCTGGAACCTCTTCCAGTTCTACCTCCTTGCCACTAATCTCTTTTTCAAGAAATTCCTTTTCTAAAAAGGCGGCATGTCGAGAAACAAACACTTTTTGTTCCTCGGTGTGGTAGAAGTTATACCCGCGCGAATGTTTGGGATATCCAATAAACTTACACAGAATGGACCTTGCCGTGAGTTTGTCCGGATTTTGCGTTTTTACATATGCCGGACAACCCCATATCTTAATATAATTAAGACATGGTCTCTTTTCTTTCCATATCTCATATGGAGTGGTTGGCACGGATTTGGTGGGAACCATATTCAATAGGTCTGCAGCTGTTTCCAGTGCATATCCCCAGAAGGAACTAGGTAACTCAGCTGTGCTCATCATAGAGCGCACCATACTAATAGGGTGCGGTTCTTCCGTTCTGATACACTGTTGTGCTGTGGTGTATATGGAGGAGTCAGCTGAGAGAGAATCCCATTCTCTTTTAGGAAGTCCAGGAATTCATTGCTCAAGTATTCACCTCCTCGATCAGATCGAAGGATTTTAATACTTTTTCCGGTTTGGTTCTCGACTTCTTGTTTATATTCTCTAAATTTCTCAAAAGCTTCTGATTTGTGTTTCATCAGGAACACATATCCGAATCTAGAGAGATCGTCAGTGAATGTAATGAAGTACGAAGAACCATCCCTGGCATGTGTAGACATGGGACCGCATACATCACTATGTATTAGTCCCAAGAGTTCGGTAACTCTTTCTCCGTGTCCCGTAAACAGAGTTTTGGTCATCTTGCCTTTGAGACATGACTGGCAAGTGTCATAAGATGAAAATTCAAACGGATTTAAATACCCATCCTTATGCAACTTAGCTAGTCGTGTCGCATTGATGTGACCCAGTCTACAATGCCACAAGAAGGATTCGTTCAGTTCAGAACTCTTCCTCTTGTGTGTGTTTGTTATGCTCAGAACTGTTGATTGATTTAGAACATAAATGCCATTGCACAACGTGCCTGATCCAACTAACTTTTGGTTACGGAAAATGTTCATAACATTGTCCTGTAATACAAAATTATATCCCTCTTTACTCAACAAAGAAACCGATATAATGTTTTATATCAGGTTCGGCATGTAATAGCATTCGTTCAGAACCAATGTATTACCAGTTGGTAATGCAAGGTGATATTCCCCGACAGTCTTAGCTGCAACAATTGCACCATTTCCAACTCTAATGTCTTTATCACCTTCTCCAAGTTCTCTACCTTTCCTGAGCCCATGTAACTGATTACATATATGGGATCCTGACCTGGTATCTTATACCCAGGACGTAGAGCAAATGGAGAAACAGTTCTATGTAACGAACACACTCGAAGAAAATGCATCAACATGTACTTTCTTCATTCGGGTGGCATGGGAATCCTGGTATTCCCCTATATCCTGTTCAGTCCTATAACTCTTATAGGAAAGAACGGAACCAACGTTCCCCAGCACAGTATAACATACGGGTTCGGTCAATACATCCATATTATTATCTTGATTAGGGCATGAAATGGTCGCTACCTGGAGAGAGAGAGAGAAGAAAACACTTTAGCGTATGCTCTTGCAAGATCAGATTGGTTATTATCTTATCTAATCAGGATGGCTCCCACCGGTTTTTATCAAATCTTCCTTCAAACCCTTAAAAGGAAAGACTAGCCGGGATTAGTTACACCCTACAACTTTGTTGATCTTTCAGCCAGGCCAGTGTCGGTACTTTGAGGGAGGTTCCCCGTGCTTTCGCACAGACCTAATTAAAGTAAATCTCGTTTTCCCAAAGGCGTAACCCCGTTGACACCTTTCTAGACACCTACTTGATCGGCTAATTGTAATGTGCAAAACTCTCCCAGGAGTAACTCTTACTCGCAGTGGGTATCGGGATCCAACTATCTCATAGAAGGTATGCAATCTCATTGCAAATTTCAACACTTGAAATTCCCGATAATATTTTGCCCCTAGCGTCCTATGACCTTGATGCAGGCCAACAAACCATAGTGCGCTAGTCAAGTTCAACCCGTCATTTCTTGATTGAATTAAACCCACCCGCACGACCCTTGACGCAGGCCAACAAAGTCGTACGACTACCCTAATCCAATCTGCATCATATGCATAAGCAGATAAATAGTAGTTAGCTATCGCACACTACGCCCTGACGCAGGCCAACAAACGTAGCACGAATACTAACTACTACTTATCTGAAATGACGGAGGCCTACGACAGGTTTTTCTTAAAACCTATTGCGTAATGAACTTGATATCGTTGTAGAATCGAATGATTTTGAAATGGAGTGTTTTTTAGGCTTTTTCTAGTTTTGCTAAAGGGGTCACTCCCGGTGAAGGGATCGTCGGCCCTTTCCTCGTCGAATGAGATGCGGGATATATCATATATATCACTGTGCAAAGCAGAAACTATAGAAGCAATCAAAAGTCAAACCGAGTGTGTAGCATCTGCCAGTTATTGCTAAAGGGGTCACTCCCGGTGAAGGGATCTCGGCCCTTTCCTCATCGAATAAGGTGCAGGGTATATCATATATACCGCTATGTAAAGCAAAACTGTAGTGTAACGTTTTAGAAATCGTTTTGCGAATTTTCCCGTTTTAGGGCAAAATTGTCGGTTTTTCCCGTTTTAACCCGTTTTCGATCAAACGACCGTATAAGCTTACCGACATCTAATTTGGCCAAAATAAAGCTTGTGCGCGAACTTTGGGAGTATTTGGGAGGTTTTGGTTCAGATAGATTTTTTCCCGAAAAAAATATTATTTTAAGCGGTATTTTGTGCACGTAAATCGGGAAATTTTTTATTTTGTGAATAAATTAATTTTATCACTAGAATTAATTTAGAAGGTTCTTTTTAAATATCTAGATATTTTTTGGTGACTAATGGTTTGGATTTTAAAAATAAAAGAAAAGAGTGAAAGGTGGCAAAATAGCATTTTTTATATTATTTACACTCTTTCCTAGCAATTTCTTCACCCAAAATTCACAAAAATACCCCCCCACTCACCTTGGCCGACCCTCATCCCCCCATTTCTGTCCTAAATATTTCCAAACTCATTTCTCACTCATTTTCTATCAAAACACAAAAGGAATTCCAAAAATAAATCCAAAACAATTCCTATATAAATATTAAACCATTTTTCCTTCACTAACCCTTCATGGATCTTCATTAAAGCTTGATTTTGGAGGATAAAATGATGAATCTAAATTCTTTTTGGTGTTCTTGAGGAGGTATAATTTCTTACCTTAATCTATGATTAATTGCTTTAATCTTTAACTAGCTAATTTAGTTAGCTATTTAAGTGCTTAGTTTAGCTTTTAATTCATGATTAATTCATTATATTTGGTTTAATAAATTCATGTTAGGGTTAAATTTTGATTAAGTAATTAGTGTTTAATTCAAGTGTTAAATTGTGTTTTGAGAAAGATTTATCTAGTAGAAAATGTTAAAATTTGTTAATAAGCATTTGTTTAATTAAGCAAAATTGCTTACTAGATTTTTGCTAAAACATAATTAGCAAGTGTTAAAAATATAGGATTGGTTTAGATAGCTTAGTTAAACTATTTTAAGGTATTTGTAATTGTTAGATTTGTGTTATCTTGAATCTAGTGCGATATATTGCGATAGGTTGCTTACTAGATTTCGGGGTTTTTCCGACGTAGGGTTCGTTTGGTAGTTGCGAGATTATATCCAGTGTATTTCTCATAATTTTTGTGTTGTGTTGCGCGATCGGGACGATCGGGGTCCAGACTTGGTGTTTTGTAGTTTAGCAACCCTAATTAGGGTTTTGGCCGGTATCGTGCGCGATAGATGCGCTAAACGCACAGTGTAATTTTCCGGGCGTTTTCGTCGTGTTTCGTTGTCTTTCCGTCATTTTAGGATATTTAGCTTATGTGTTGTATTTATGAAATTTTAGGTTCGCAAGCAGGGACTTCGGGTGCTGCGGACAAGGGGAAGCAGGTGGTCGGATTTTCTTAGCTCGAGACCATCGGTGAGTAGATTTAACATCTACGGGGAAATCGCCCGTATGGCGTTATGCGTCGGGGCGAATATGATATGATAGCTGCATGTATTTGCATATTAGTTACTTTCATATGAATATCATTGCATAGCATTATCTGTTGTACTTGACTCGTACCTTTAGATATAACACATTACTGACGGTTCATGTTGCACGAGCACTAAATTGTATGCTACACCCACACCGTTTGTAATTGCCATGACACGCACAAACATCTACATATGTGATATGATAGTGGATAGGAATGATTAGAGTAGTAAATCATATTCTATTGTGCATATGAAATACTGTGGACACATACATACGTGATATTGCATTGGGCAGGAATAGTTAAGGTAGTGAACCTTATTCCACTTCACTTATATCTTGCTATAATTACTTATACATCATGCATACATATTGACATATACACCCTCGTACTTGATTACATGTAGATACTTAAACCTTACTACACTTACATGTACACTTCATATGATACTGCATTTATTTTCGAAGGAATTGGGAACCGCATGATATGTTTTTAAAGCTAGATTCAATTTAAAAAGCGGTTTTCCCTTTATATGCTCATATTGATGTTTTATGTTGCATATATCAGTTTTATATGGATTTTACGCATTGAGATATGGATTTCATATGATTTATGGATTTGAGAACCGTGGGGGATATTTTCAAGAAAACATTGTATTGTTTGAAAACTCGGTTTCTCTTGATATGATATTTGATGCGTCCACCATGTGATTTCTCGGTTCTGAGATTTGGCTTGTGATACCCGATTCGAGGAGTGGGATGCACCGTCTGCGGGTACATGGTGGACCTGGTATGGTACCCCGGCGTGAGTGGTGATTTCGTGGTGTAGAAGATAAGCCTGACAGTGGGACCACTACCTACCGGTGATTGTATTTGGACTCGGCGGTTATCTTGGAGATACCGACCGGAGTGAGGTATGACATATCGTCAGGGCTAGTCATGGTGACAGCGCCTGAGTTATGAGGATTTACGTGTCGATGCTAGACACGGGTTTCATGATGTTTCGAGTGTCGGTGTTTGACACTCAGGTTTTCGTGAGACATACAGGATGTGAGGGCCGATATGAGGATGCGGTGCCTGAGGATTTGGGATTTGATGTGTCAGTGAGGGACACTAGTGCTTTTCCATGCTGATGATTTTTGCATGAGATTTTATATTATATCATCCCACACTCAGGATTATATTGATATGCATTGTTTCATGTAGTTGTAGTACCCTGATGATGTACCTTTACGTGATTGTTGCATATTCACTTATCATACTTATGCCATCGGATTACTTGTGATAGATAGATCGTTGTTCGTGCATACTTGCGATTACTGTATGATGTTATTTACTATTCACGAGTTGGTAACTCACCCCCGTTGTGCCACAGTGTTGTGCATGACTTACCCTCTGAGTAGTCGCGGCAGGGCATCTTATCATCTCTACTTTTGCGGATACCGCTACGGTTGGCTGTGAAGCCTTGCTTTTAGGTGGGTTGCGGTTATCTGTTTGTACTTTGTATATTTTTGTTGGATCTAGTATTCTCCATCTACCACTATGTTGTATATGACTTAGAGACGACTCGTGAGGATTCAGTGTTATTTTGTGGTGACTTTCGGAGCCGTGCTCGTGGGAGCCGGTTTTGTTGGAAAGTTTTACTTCTTTATGCAGTTTCCTTTTATATTTCTTCGCTTCGGCGTTGCATATATGTTGTGGTGGTTGTCTCCGCCGTTGGGCGTGATTTGCTCCCGTTTGGGATGCTTTTATTATTATCTATGTTGTACCCGTTTTCGGGGTTAGTTTTTACAAAGGAGGTGCTGCCGAAATTTTTAAGAACGAAAACTAAACTTAAAGATTTTTACTTGAAAAATTCTGAATGTTTAAAACAATGTTTTCTTCGTTGATCCAGTTTTGGGTGGTTTAGATTTCTGGGTTTCGGCTTACTTAAGTTGCGTACGCCTTTAGACGTTACGTAGTTTAAGTGCCGGTTACGGGCCAAATTTGGGTCGTGACAAAGTTGGTATCAGAGCGCTAGGTTTTTACCTTTCGGAGTGTAGGATGACCTTGGTATGATGGAGTAGGTAGCTTAAGTAGAGTGACGTAGCGTGTGTATGTTCCGCAGCATACTTACGACATGGTACTCCGCCTAAGTGACCTTAGGACTTATTGATTGAAATTCCTTCCGTGATTGATATACATCTTTGTGATTCGATTTCCGTTTCCTTATCGAATCTTGTTTCATTTTCCAGCCTATATGCCGCCGAAGACTACGAGGGCACAGAGAGCGGCCACGAGGGCCGAGGCCAGAGTCGACTCGTCTGAGGCGAGGGTTGACCAGGGCGATACACCTGTGGTACCGGAGCACATTGCTATGATTGGTGCTGGTATGCAGGATCTGCGCCAGATTGTGGGGACTTTAGTAGAGGCCATTCGAGCACAGGGGCAGGCTGTTGTTCCACCCGTTGCAGGGACCATGATGGTACCTACTGATCTGGCAGTTGTAGTTTCAGCTCCAGAGGTTATTACCGTGTCACTGACGGAGTTCATGAGGCTGAGGCCTCCGGTGTTTACGGCACAGATGTTACTGAGGATCCGCAGTCGTTCATCGACCGGATGGCCAGGATTTGTCGCTCACTCCGATGCTCCGACGAGAGATGGGTAGAGTTTGCGAGTTTCCGGCTGGAGGGTATGGCCCAGAAGTGGTGTGAGTCGTTGGAGAGGGGCAGAGCCGCTGGTCTTGCTCCTATGACCTGGGCTGAGTTTGTGACGTCGTTTCTTGCCCGTTTTCTTCCAACGAGCGTCAGGGATGCGCGAGCGCGCAGATTTGAGTCGTTACGTCAGACGCCGAGGATGACGGTGTCGGAGTATGATGTATTGTTTATTGAGCTGTCGGTGTATGCTCCGTACCTGGTGGCGACTGAGGAGATGAGGGTGAAGAGGTTTGTTCGAGGCCTGCTTACCCAGTTGTTCCTAGCCATCAGCATTCAGCATTGCGACACGTATGCGACAGCTATCGATGCAGCCCTATTGGTGGAGGAGCGTCTAGCTGAGTCATCGGTTGTTCCAGAACCGAAGATGACTCGTACGGATGAACCAGCACGGGGACCGAGGTTTGTCCGCAGAGGCAGAGTTCCTTCAGACTCGGGGAGTAGCAAAGACGTGGGACGTGGCCAGTTATTCAGTTCTTATTCCCAGGAGGGCCAGTGACCATCTTATGGATGCTTCGGTTGTGGCAGTTTGCAGCATCTTGTTCGGAATTGTACTGCGGTGCGTCAGAGAGGGCCAGCAGTACCGCAGGTTACCTTACCACCTTCTCCGCCTCAGAGAGCGTTGCCTCTTATTCCTGTTGTTGCGTCGCGTCAGACTCCTACTCAGAGAGGTCGTGATCGCGGTGGTTTTGCGCCGAGAGGACGAGGTGGCAGAGGCAGAGGACAGCCAGTAGCCGGTAGAGGGCAGGCACGGGTTTTTGCCTTGACTCACCAGGACGCTCAGGCGTCCAATGCTGTGGTTTCAGGTACCCTTTCCTTATGTTCTTTTGATGCACATGTTCTTTTCGATCCGAGATCTACGCATTCGTATGTTTCTACGCACTTCGCGCCGAGGTTAGGCCGAGAGTCGTGTTTGCTGGATCAGCCGCTTGTAGTGACTACTCTTGTGGGAGAGTCGTTTGTTGCGCGGCACGTGTTCCGATCATGTGCTGTCCGTTTAGGAGACAGAGATCTGTCCGTCGACTTGATCCTTCTTGAGATGTTGGACTTCGACGTTCTGCTGGGCATGGATTGGCCAGCTACTTGCTATGCGTCCGTGGACTGTCGCGAGAAGACAGTTAGATTTTGTTTTTCCGGCGAGCCAGTGTTTGTTGTGCAGGGAGACCGTGGTGTCGCCCCTCACAGTTTGGTTTCTGTTCTGTGCGCTAGTCGGCTTTTGAGGAGGGGATGTCAGGGATTCTTAGCTTTCATTCATGATACTGGAGTTACGGTGGAGTCGTTGGACTAGGTTTCTACCGTGCGAGAATTTCCCGATGTCTTTCCCGATGAGTTACCTGGGTTGCCGCCAGAGCGCGATATTGAGTTTTGCATTGATCTGATTCCTGGCACGGAGCCTATTTCTATACCGCCTTATCGGATGGCTCCGGCAGAGCTTAGTGAGCTTAAAGATCAATTGCAAGAGTTGCTTGTTTTGGGACTTGTGCGTCCGAGTGTTTCGCCGTGGGGAGCTCCTGTTCTGTTCGTCAAGAAGAAGGACGGCAGTTTGAGGTTATGTGTGGATTATCGTCAGTTGAACCGAGTTACGGTGCGGAACAGGTATCCTTTACCCCGCATTGACGATTTATTTGATCAGCTCCAGGGTGCGAAACATTTTTCGAAGATTGATTTGCGTTCGGGTTATCATCAGTTGCGGGTTCGGAATGATGACATTCCGAAGACTGCTTTTCGTACGCGCTATGGGCATTATGAGTTTTTGGTGATGTCGTTCGGACTCACCAAAGCACCAGCAGCGTTCATGGATCTGATGAACCGGATTTTCAGGCCGTTCCTCGACCAGTTCATTATAGTGTTTATTGATGATATACTGGTCTACTCTAGGAGTCATGAGGAGCATGAGCAGCACTTGAGGATCACTTTGCAGATATTGAGAGAGCACTGGCTGTATGCTAAATTCTCAAAGTGCGCATTTTGGCTTGATAGAGTTGACTTCTTGGGTCATGTGGTGACTGGTGATGGTATTCTTGTGGACCCGAGGAAGATCGAGGCTGTACAGCTTTGGCCCAGACCTGTATCGGTGACGGAGGTCCGCAACTTTTTGGGCTTAGCTGGTTATTATCGCCGTTTTGTGCAGGATTTCTCGAGTATCGCTGCACCGCTGACTGGACTGACCCGGAAGGGAATTCCTTTTCTCTGGACTGATGCGTGCGAGCAGAGTTTTCAGCAGTTGAAGACTCGGTTGACAACAGCACCAGTTCTTTCTTTACCTTCTGGATCAGGCGGCTATGTTGTTTATTGTGATGCTTCTCGAGTGAGACTCGGCTGTGTTTTGATGCAGCATGATAGGGTGATTGCATATGCTTCTAGGCAGCTGAAGAAGCACGAGCAGAATTACCCCACTCACGATCTTGAGATGGCAGCGGTAGTCTTTGCGTTGAAGATTTGGAGACACTACTTGTACGGAGAGTCGTGTCAGATCTTCACGGATCACAAGAGTTTGAAGTATATCTTCCAGCAGCGAGATCTGAACCTGAGACAGCGCCGATGGATGGAGCTAGTGAAGGATTATGATTGTGAGATCCTTTATCACCCGGGCAAGGCGAATGTAGTAGCTGATGCTTTGAGTCGTAGGCCCGCGGGTAGCTTGTCACAGTTGAGCACAGTTCAGTGTCAGTCTTCTGCAGATTGGCAGCTCTTGTGTGATAGTAGAGTGCAGTTCGAATTCACTTCCGCTGGGGGACAACTTGCTCATGTCCGCGCCCGTCCACTTCTTTTTGATCGTATCCGTGAGGCGCAGCCCAGCGATGCCCGTTTGATTGAGATTCTTGAGCTTGTTCGGCAGGGAAGAGTTTCGGAGTTCATGATTGATGACCAGGGTGTGCTACGATGCGGGACTCGCTTGTGTGTACCAGATGTTGATGGGTTGAGACGCGAGATCCTAGAGCAGGCACATCAGTCAGCCTTTAGCGTTCATCCAGGTTCCACCAAGATGTACCGTGACTTGAGGGACTTCTACTGGTGGGAAGGGATGAAGCGTGATATATCGGACTTCGTTTCGAGGTGCCTGACTTGTCAGCAAGTCAAGGCTGAGCATCAGAGACCGGCTGGAGAGTTGCAGCCTTTATCCGTTCCGGAGTGGAAATGGGAGCAGATTTCCATGGACTTTATTGTGGGTCTACCCAGGACCAGTCGAGGGTATGACTCCATTTGGGTTATTGTAGACCGGTTGACGAAAGCGGCTCACTTTCTTCCAGTGAAGACCACTTTCGGTTATGCTCAGTATGCTCAGTTGTACATAGATGAGATTGCGCGTTTGCACGGTGTTCCTACATGCATAGTCTCCGACAGAGGCACCCAGTTTACTAGCCGTATTTGGCAGAAGCTTCAGGAAGCTTTGGGTACCCGACTGAGTTTTAGTACCGCTTTTCATCCACAGACCGATGGCCAGTCGGAGCGGACTATACAAACTCTGGAGGATATGCTCTGTGCATGTGTGCTTGATTTTGGTGGCAGTTGGGATCGTCACTTGCCGTTGATTGAGTTCTCCTACAACAACAGCTTTCAGGAGACTATTCAGATGGCACCTTTTGAGGCATTATATGGTCGGAAGTGTCGATCGCCAGTCTGTTGGACCGAGCTTAGTGAGAGTTTGGTTTTGGGACCCCAGCTAGTTCAGGAGACCACGGAGAAGATCCAGCTGATTCAGGATAGGATGAGAGCAGCCCAGTGCAGGCAGAAGTCTTATGCCGACCGTCGTCTTCGCAGACTTGAGTTCGCAGTGGGGGATCATGTATTCCTGAGGATTTCTCCGATGAAGGGCGTTATGCGATTTGGGAAGAGAGGGAAGCTCAGTCCCAGATTTGTAGGTCCTTTCGAGATCCTTGAGCGAGTGGGTTCTATTGCGTATCGTTGGCGCTCCCGCCCAGTTTTCCGGATGTTCACCCTGTTTTTCATGTGTCGATGCTTCGTAGATACCTTCATGATCCTTCTCACACGATTCAGCACGAGACCGTTCAGCTTGAGCGCGATCTTTCGTTCACCGAGTAGCCGGTAGTTATTTTGGATCGGCAGGTGAAGAAACTTCGGTCAAAGGTCTTGCCATCTGTGAAGGTTCTTTGGCGTAGCCCGACTAGTGAGGAGATCACTTGGAAGGCCGAGAGCGAGATGCGGAAGAAATTCCCTCATCTTTTTGAAGGTACGCTTAGTATGAAATTTTAATTCTGGGACCGAATTTCTATAAGGAGAGGAGATTGTAACGTTTTAGAAATCGTTTTGCGAATTTTCCCATTTTAGGGCAAAATTGTCGGTTTTTCCCGTTTTAACCCGATTTCGATCAAACGACCGTATAAGCTTACCGACATCTAATTTGGCCAAAATAAAGCTTGTGCACGAACTTTGGGAGTATTTGGGAGGTTTTGGTTCAGATAGATTTTTTCCCCAAAAAATATTATTTTAAGCGGTATTTTGTGCACGTAAATCGGGAAAATTTTTATTTTGTGAATAAATTAATTTTGTCACTAGAATTAATTTAGAAGGTTCTTTTTAAATATCTAGATCTTTTTTGGTGACTAATGTTTTGGATTTTAAAAATAAAAGAAAAGAGTGAAAGGTGGCAAAATAGCATTTTTTATATTATTTACACTCTTTCCTAGCAATTTCTTCATCCAAAATTCACAAAAATACCCCCCCACTCACCTTGGCCGACCCTCATCCCCCCATTTCTGTCCTAAACATTTTCAAACTCATTTCTCACTCATTTTCTATCAAAACACAAAAGGAATTCCAAAAATAAATCCAAAACAATTCCTATATAAATATTAAACCATTTTTCCTTCACTAACCCTTCATGGATCTTCATCAAAGCTTGATTTTGGAGGATAAAATGATGAATCTAAATTCTTTTTGGTGTTCTTGAGGAGGTATAATTTCTTACCTTAATCTATGATTAATTGCTTTAATCTTTAACTAGCTAATTTAGTTAGCTATTTAAGTGCTTAGTTTAGCTTTTAATTCATGATTAATTCATTATATTTGGTTTAATAAATTCATGTTAGGGTTAAATTTTGATTAAGTGATTAGTGTTTAATTCAAGTGTTAAATTGTGTTTTGGGAAAGATTTATCTAGTAGAAAATGTTAAAATTTGTTAATAAGCATTTTGTTTAATTAAGCAAAATTGCTTACTAGATTTTTGCTAAAACATAATTAGCAAGTGTTAAAAATATAGGATTGGTTTAGATAGCTTAGTTAAGCTATTTTAAGCTATTTGTAATTGTTAGATTTGTATTATCTTGAATCTAGTGCAATATATTGCGATATGTTGCTTACTAGATTTCGGGGTTTTTCCGGCGTAGGGTTCGTTTGGTAGTTGCGAGCTTATATCCAGTGTATTCCTCGTAATTTTTGTGTTGTGTTGCGCGATCGGGACGATCGGGGTCCAGACTTGGTGTTTTGTAGTTTAGCGACCCTAATAAGGGTTTTGGCCGGTATCGTGCGCGATAGATGCGCTAAACGCGCAGTGTAATTTTCCGGGCGTTTTCGTCGCGTTTCGTTATCTTTCCGTCATTTTAGGATATTTAGCTTATGTGTTGTATTTATGAAATTTTAGGTTCGCAAGCAGGGACTTCGGGTGCTGCGGACAAGGGGAAGCAGGTGGTCGGATTTTCTTAGCTCGAGACCATCGGTGAGTAGATTTAACATCTACGGGGAAATCGCCCGTATGGCGTTATGCGTCGGGGCGAATATGATATGATAGCTGCATGTATTTGCATATTAGTTACTTTCATATGAATGTCATTGCATAGCATTATCTGTTGTACTTGACTCGTACCTTTAGATATAACACATTACTGAGGGTTCATGTTGCACAAGCACTAAATTGTATGCTACACCCACACCGTCTGTAATTGCCATGACACGCACAAACATCTACATATGTGATATGATAGTGGATAGGAATGATTAGAGTAGTAAATCATATTCTATTGTGCATATGAAAGACTGTGGACACATACATACGTGATATTGCATTGGGCAGGAATAGTTAAGGTAGTGAACCTTATTCCACTTCACTTATATCTTGCTATAATTACTTATACATCATGCATACATATTGACATGTACACCCTCGTACTTGATTACATGTAGATACTTAAACCTTACTACACTTACATGTACACTTCATATGATACTGCATTTATTTTCGAAGGAATTGGGAACCGCATGATATGTTTTTAAAGCTAGATTCAATTTAAAGAGCGGTTTTCCCATTATATGCTCATATTGATGTTTTATGTTGCATATATCAGTTTTATATGGATTTTACGCATTGAGATATGGATTTCATATGATTTATGGATTTGAGAACCGTGGGGGATATTTTCAAGAAAACATTGCATTGTTTGAAAACCCGGTTTCTCTTGATATGATATTTGATGCGTCCACCATGTGATTTCTCGGTTCTGAGATTTGGCTTGTGATACCCGATTCGAGGAGCGGGATGCACCGTCTGCGGGTACATGGTGGACCCGGTATGGTACCCCGGGGTGAGTGGTGATTTCGTGGTGTAGACGATAAGCCTGACAGTGGGACCACTACCTACCGGTGATTGTATTTGGACTCGGCGGTTATCTTGGAGATACCGACCGGAGTGAGGTATGACATATCGTCAGGGCTAGTCATGGTGACAGCGCCTGAGTTATGAGGATTTACGTGTCGATCCTAGACACGGGTTTCATGATATTTCGAGTGTCGGTGTTTGACACTCAGGTTTTCGTGAGACATACAGGATGTGAGGGCCGATCTGAGGATGCGGTGCCTGAGGATTTGGGATTTGATGTGTCAGTGAGGGACACTAGTGCTTTTCCATGCTGATGATTTTTGCATGAGATTTTATATTATATCATCCCACACTCAGGATTATATTGATATGCATTGTTTCATGTAGTTGTAGTACCCTGATGATGTACCTTTACATGATTGTTGCATATTCACTTATCATACTTATGCTATCGGATTACTTGTGATAGATAGATCGCTGTTCGTGCATACTTGCGATTACTGTATGATGTTATTTACTATTCACGAGTTGGCAACTCACCTCCGTTGTGCCACAGTGTTGTGCAGGACTTACCCTCTGAGTAGTCGCGGCAGGGCATCTTATCAAATCTACTTTTGCGGATACCGCTACGGTTGGCTGTGAAGCCTTGCTTTTAGGTGGGTTGCGGTTATCTGTTTGTACTTTGTATATTTTTGCTGGATCTAGTATTGTAACGTTTTGAAAATCGTTTCGGTGAAATTTCAAAAAAATCGGTAAAATAAGGGAGTTTTCTGTAAAAAGTCAAAATACAAATATCTTATTATATAAATTAAATATACATATTCTAGCTATGTAATTGCTATTATTTGGTGTTTATTGAGCCGGTGGTGAAATTTCAAATTTTCTGAAAAAAATATTATTTTATTATTATTTTAAGCCGTCACTAATACATTTAATTAGGGAAAATTACAAATTGGAATGAGTTGAAACAAATTTTGTGCATCATAAAACATTAAATAAAATTTTATCATGTGATTTTTGGAACGAAATCATTTTCCAAAACGGTTTAGAAATTATTGAAGAAAAAAGGCTTTTTTTTAGCGTAAATGGATATTTGGGGTATTGTATTTATCATTTTTCATCACCCCACACCCGTACCCACACCCACACACCCCCACTTACTCCTCCCCATGGCTGAATTCGGCACCCACCATAATTTTTCCCCACTTGATTTCAAAGGAAAAGAAATGAAAGAAAAGAAAAGAAAATGGGTGAATTAGGTGGACTTTGACTTTTCTTTGACCTTGACTTTGCCCCACTTTCTTTACCTCCCTCTCTCTCCTCCCCCACTCCCAATTCCAGCCGAAATTTCCCTCCCCTACTGCAGCAACAGCCCCCCTCAATTTCCCTTCTCTTTTCTCTTCAAACTTCATCCAAAATTGCCCCAAAATCCTTCAAAAAAATCCCAAAACCCAAATCCGACTCCTACCCATTTTAGCTTAGCCCGTATAGCATGGATCCTTGTGAAAAGAGAGCTTTTTGGGAGGCCATGGATGCTTGTGGACCTTCATATATTTTTGGGTATAATTCTAAAACTTTTTGCTTAAATTGTTACTTGTTTCTTAAAGCTAATTTAAATTAAGTGTTAACTTGGATATGTGAGCTTAATTGCAAGTTTTGGATTTCAAGTTAGGGTTTGTTGTGGAAATGAGTTGTGTTTGATTGTGCATGGTTTAGTGAAGTGGTTTAACATAATTAGTTTTGTAGAAAACTAATCTAGTTGTTAATTACAAGTTGTTACTTGAAAAATTGTGTTAATTTGCTAATTGCTTACTAGGTTTTTGAAATTTGTTAAATTCTTGGGATTAAAAATGTGATTAGGGTTTTCTTGTCTTAATTAACTTTATTAAGTGTGGTTTAATGCTTTGGATCATGCAAATCTAAGCTAGATTGTAGTTTGTGCATTTTTGCTTTGAAATTGTTAAAAAAGGGTATTTTTGTAAACTAGAATATTAGGATTTTTGGAATTTAATGAGATTAAATTCCGGAAATTGTTTATACGACTTATTTAATATATTTAATAAATATATTGGCCGCTACATTCATTTAAACATCGTGTTTTGTACAAAAACGGCGAATTGTGCTTGCTAGATTTTCGGAAAAATGACTTTTTAAGTGAAATGGGGTTTTTGTGAGTTTTAACCTAGTTTATATTAAAATTAGTGTTCGTGAATGTGCAAATGAGTGTGATTGGATTTTTCTCGATGGTTTGACGTTTGTACATCGACATCGAGGGTTGGTTTTACTATTCTTGCATGCGTAGGCGATAGGTTTGGACCTATGCGTGATACGCGTGCCGATTTGATTTTCGTATGCCGTTTCGATCTCGAATTTAGTTTTATAGCGATATGGTGCGTTATGATATGTAGGTACCCCCACGTGGACTTCGAGACGACAAGCAAACGCGTGGCGACGTCGGCACCGGCGAGCGAGGACCAGGTGAGTAGATTTATATCTACGGGGAGAAGTCGGGTGGATGGCGTATAGCACCCCCGCAGTTCGTGGTGATGTATACGAATACGTATACACACACATATATTTATTTTGACTATAATTTGTTTGATATTATCGATGATATAGATATTTGGTGTTCTTGGATGATTTAGTGTCGCGAAACCCTAGAGTAGTGGTCGCACCACACATGCACACACACACCCATACTTGCATACTTTCTTCTTTCATTTGTGCTTACGGGATTATATAGTTATGTGTTCACATGGATATGGGACTATGTGTTCACATACGGATTGAGGATGATAGTACTTGGGATTTATGATGAGTCGATGAGATTTGATTTGAGGCCGTGAGATCGGTGATATAGCAGGGTTCGTATCTTAGATACGACATGACGTTGTAGCGGGTCCTTGACGTAGTGTTTCACACACGTCCATGCATACGTAGGCGGTATCAGTATGGTACTAGACGTAGATCAGTACCCCGATCATGATATTTGATAAAGAGGATACCAGGTGAATAGCATGATGAATGTGATATTGACCCGTACCCAGATTGGGATGCCGTACGACGGATTTACGTACGAGCTATATTGATGATTGATCCGCACTCTTGACTTGGGATGCCTGATTATAGATATGGTATCGGATATGATATTATTGAGGCGAGATCACCGAGTATACATATACAGGTATGTATATGTATCGACTCAGATGATAGGCGGTTTCCTTACCTATAGTTCAGCTTGTAGTTCAGCCGTATAGTTTAGTGTAGTTGTTAGATTAGATTAGACTTCTTACCTATTTCAAAAACTAACGAATTGTGGGCATTTTTAAAGACAGCTCAAGGGAATCTACGGATATTTCAAAAACGACGTATCTTTTCATAAAAAAAAACACCGTAGCCCCTATTTTCAAAACCCCATGATTCGTGTTATTTCAAAAGGCACCATTTGTAGGACTTATATTAGATTATTGCAGATTAGTTATCGTTGTGTCTAGTATTCAGCTCCCGCACATTATTGCTGTTCGCTCTGCCTCGCATATTTATTTTGCTGCATATTCCATTATTGATATCATGCTGTTAGGACACCAGCACCATTACCGATGATGCGTATGTACCACGTACACCTACTTGCCGGCTCACACACATCTTCATCGGTAATTGCCATGTCACGTACACTTTAGAGAATATAATTGCTTGACTTAGATTGTTAGTTAGTAGTGTTGACATGATATTAGTGTACTTCCCTTATATGCCATATTAGACATTGTAGTTATTATCTACCACTTCATGCATACTGTTATTCAGTTGTTCATGCCTAGTTCATTATCATTGACATATGCACTTGTGATGATTTCTTGAGATTTATGATATTTCTGGATTTCGGGGAAAGCCGCAAAATTTACAACTTATGATCTTTTAAAATATAAAATGTTGCGGTTTTCTAGTGATGTAAAGTGTCGTCCACCATGAGTTTGCTGTGGTTTTGGAGATCCGTGTCGAGGAGTGGAGGAACCGTCACGGGTACATGGTGGGCCCGGTATGGTACCCCGGGGCAAGAGGAATGTGGTGTTGACGTTGAGCCTGGCTGGGGAGCACTACCTACCGGTGATATTACCCGACGCTTCGGATATCCGGAGGATACCGTCGTGGTCTTGAGATGGATGGTAGGGGCCGGTCTGGACTGAAGGCGCCCTAGATATTGAGATTGAGATATTGATATTTCGAGACAGTGAGATTTATGTTTTGTGTCGATACTAGACACTGTTGATACTGATTTTAATTATGATACCTCAGTTTAAAATACGAAGGAAATCTCACTAATTTATGAAAACAGTTTCTTCATTTACATGTATTCTGTTTTCATGCATTCATACCTCATTCATATGATATATTGCTACCTGAGGCACTGACTCGGGCACATGAGTTTACACTCGGGTTAGATATTTACCCTAGCCATTGTTATAGGCTGCATGTTATATATATTGGAGGATATATTATGATCATTGACCTAGGATTGCGTTATTTATGCGATTTCTGTGCGTAGATTTTTTTCTATTCACGAGTTGGCAACTCACCCCCGTTGTGCCCCAGTTTCTTGCAGGTTGCCGTACAGGTTCATTACGGCTTTGCGGGCATAGTTTCATTCGGGTGATTTGCTAGTAGGTGGGTTTACTTGTATCACACCCCCATTATTTATCTTGTATATCATTATTCTGTTGTATCTAGAATTCCATCAACCAAACATGTATTTATTGAGATAGAGACCAGTGTTGGTTATTCTTTCGACCTTAGAGTCGCTCGTTATTTTTCTGGTGGTTTTGAGTTTCCTTTTGGGTTTTGATCCTCGCCGTTGGCGTTGTATATTATATTGTTTGTGTGGTTGTGACCGTCGATTGACGAAGAGCTAGCTCCCGCTTGGGGATGCCCTTTTCTTGATTTCGTATACTATTCTTGTTGCATCCCGTTTGGGGGCCAGTATTTACAAAGGAGACTCTGCCGAAATTTTCAGTAAAATTTTGATGTTTTAAAAACCGCATAATTCGGCTTATGCTATTGAAATTACTTGCTTTAAGTTGTTTTTCCTGCACTCTACTATTTTCTTGGTTTGGATTTCTGGGTTTTCGGTTTACTTAGATTACGTACGCCTCGAGACGTTCGTAGTTTAAGTGCCGGTCATGTTCCGTACTTTCGGGTCGTGACAAAGTTGGTATCAGAGCGTTAGATTTTAACCTTCGGAGCGTAGGATGACCCTTGGTTGATGGAATAGGTGACTAAAGTAGAGTGACGTACCGTGGGTATGTTCCGCGGCATATTTACGATACGCTACTCCACTTAAGGAGTTAGGATGTACATTTCTTTGTTCAGTATTATGTTCTTTCCGATCTAGCCTCATCGGTACCAGTTTGGTTTTGCTGCCACGATTACGGGCAGGGAGAGCTACGGCTAGAGTTGCGGTTAGCACGAGCTCGGCATGAACGAGGACTGACCAGGGCATGATTCCGGCGACACCCGATTGTGGAGAGGTGTCTTTTGACTGTGTTTCCGCGCCACGAGCGTTTGGCGGATCGCCTTTATGAGGTTACTCGGATGTGCTGATCGATATTAGAGGATTGAGCCAGTGATAGAGGCCAGCCAGATCTTGATGACCGTTGGTGTGTTGCTTATTCATGATGATCGAGGCACTGTTCAGCGTGCAGACGAGCGAGCCAGATATTGCCGCGAACGATGAGGTATTGCCCCAGATGCTGGAGTTAGTGCAGAACGAGTTGTACTAAGAGATGATAGAAGGTCGCTAGTCATCGTGGATGAATGACTAGGACATGTGAATCGTTCGCCTAAACCGATGCGAGGTCATTAGATAGATTGATTCCAGCTAGAGACGACTTCACGCGGAGACGTTGGGAGTCGACAGAGACGATCGAATGTTAGAAACCTATTATTCCAAGTTTAAAGTAGTCGGAAAGACATGCAGGCAATTCTATGGTCCCTCTAGAAGATTGAAACCCTAACTCGACTTAATGACCGTGTGAAAGCCTTTGAACCTTCGGGTTTGCGGCAGTTCTACGGCGCCATTAGTGAGGCTTGGGTTTGCCCTTCTACGGCTGGACCACCGATGCTGTGGTATGTACTCGATACCATTAAACTGTGCCCAAGAGGTTGAGCTCTTGGGGGATTATGAGGTTTTGACGACTCGATCGGATGGCTCGACTTAATTCGGATGCTAGGTGGTGAGATGCATTCTTGGGGGACTCCAGATACGAGGATAGCCGTTGGAGCTCAGTCCATGCAGCCGCGACGAGACGAGTCCAAAGCAGACGACATTAGAGAAAAGTGGAGTAAGAGGTTCGCACCAGATCTAGATGAGATGACGTTCTACTCCGTCGACATCAGAGAGGCGATGCGCATGCCGAGGCATGGTACTTGGACTTACCTTCCAGAAGGAGTCGCGATGAGTATGCAGTCGTTCCAGAGCAAGATGCAGATATAGGAAAGGACAACGACTTCCGGACAGTTGGCAGAGACGAGACATGGAAGAGACCGTGAGCAGGATTCCTTCCAGGACACTGCTGCAATGATACTTGCACCCAGGATCAGATGTGTCACGTATATTCAGAGAGCCAGAGGCCGACGCCAGTGATATGCTGTCTTACTAGTGGTCGCGATGATTGACCAAGAGATGACAAGAGAAGTGCCAGAACGGAATCATCCCCGTTAGCACACCTGACAGGGCCGATGAGCCGATGGACCGAAAGATTGGTAATTCACAGTGAAGACCTTGACCAAGGAGTGGTCATGGTTACGCACACCAGCAGGACAGAGTTCATGATCATCGACGAGACGTCCCACTAGTGACCACGACAGTTGGCTGAGATTCTTAGAGGATGCACTTGAGCGGTACTATTCCGCCATTATTGATTACGATGTTTTGGGTGATTTATTCGTATGATTTGATTTTGATGATTGAGGATTTACGACCTTTGCACAGTGTTGCACTTGATATCGTTTTCGTGCTTTAGTTTCACATGTTTGTGATATTACGGTTTTAAACAGTTGAGTTGGTTTTGTGCGTATGCATGCACACGATTTCGTTCCTGCACTCGGTATAGTTTATATATGCTTGCAGTGCAGTGATACGCCTTATGAGCACTTAGATGCACTGGACTTCGATTTCGATTATGATACTCGATATTTGTTTTGTGCACCTGATTGATTTTGCGCACGTTCGGCGCTTGATATTGGATTTCATGATTTCGTGCGCGATGGATGCACCTGATTTGGATTTTCGCGCATGTTGAGCGCATGTCTTGAGATGCGATTTTGGTGCACACCAGATGCACTAAATTGAGATTTTTCGTGCATGTCAGATGCACCTGATTTTGCTGTCAGGCACACATGTTGCCTACGACAGATGTTTCATGCACACCCGATGCACTTAGATGTTGTTTCTGTGCGCATGTATGGCACATTCATGGATTTTGATTTCCGTGCGCACCAGACGCACATAGCATTCATGTGCATATTTTGGGGATTGATTTCGTATAGAGCAGTACGTTTTTATGATATTGCTATGTGTTTTCGTACTGAGCAGGACTAGTCAGAGGACAGCACCTTAATATATTTTGCATGTATTGATAGTTATTGAAGGGATTTCCAAAAAATAAAAAGCGAGCTATAGCCTCAGTATTTACCTACGTGTCTGATATGATACGAAATGTTTAAAACAAGGAGACCCTTCTAAATTGTTTCCAAAACGGCGGAACGTACATTTCAAACAAAGGTATATATGTATATAGTTATTTCCTTATGTTAGACGTCCGCCACTGTGCAGTGTTATACGCGTGCACAGCGACATAAAGAGATTTGGCATGCATTTCCTTCAGATACTTACATATATAGATTCGATATTTACATGTATAGTTTCGAGTTATGTCATATTGGTTTTGATTTGGATTTGGCATTGATGTCTTCTCCATGACTCCGATGATTGCGGGATGCTTGACGGAGTTTTGATTTGAGTTATATGCTCATTTTTCAAGCGCATGCGCTGCGCTACGATTTGTCTTATGTATTTACAATTTCGGAGCCCCGACGACTTGATAGTTTTTCTTAAATGTTTTAGTATTTGGGGGAGTTTGAATTTAAATTCGGGGACCGAATTTCTTTAAGGGGGGAAGATTGTAACGTTTTGAAAATCGTTTCGGTGAAATTTCGAAAAAATCGGTAAAATAAGGGAGTTTTCTGTAAAAAGTCAAAATACAAATATCTTATTATAAAAATTAAATATACATATTCTAGCTATGTAATTTCAATTATTTGGTGTTTATTGAGCCGCTGGTGAAATTTCAAATTTTCTGAAAAAAATATTATTTTATTATTATTTTAAGCCGTCACTAATACATTTAATTAGGGAAAATTACAAATTGGAATGAGTTGAAACAAATTTTGCGCATCATAAAACATTAAATAAAATTTTATCATGTGATTTTTGGAACGAAATCATTTGCCAAAACGGTTTAGAAATTATTGAAGAAAAAATGCTTTTTTTTAGCGTAAATGGATATTTGGGGTATTGTATTTATCATTTTTCATCACCCCAAACCCGTACCCACACCCACACACCCCCACTTACTCCTCTCCATGGCTGAATTCAGCACCCACCATAATTTTTCCCCACTTGATTTCAAAGGAAAAGAAATGAAAGAAAAGAAAAGAAAATGGGTGAATTAGGTGGACTTTGACTTTTCTTTGACCTTGACTTTGCCCCACTTTCTTTACCTCCCTCTCTCTCCTCCCCCACTCCCAATTCCAGCCGAAATTTCCCTCCCCTACTGCAGCAACAGCCCCCCCTCAATTTCCCTTCTCTTTTCTCTTCAAACTTCATCAAAAATTGCCCCAAAATCCTTCAAAAAAATCCCAAAACCCAAATCCGACTCCTACCCATTTTAGCTTAGCCCGTATAGCATGGATCCTTGTGAAAAGAGAGCTTTTTGGGAGGCCATGGATGCTTGTGGACCTTCATATATTTTTGGGTATAATTCTAAAACTTTTTGCTTAAATTGTTACTTGTTTCTTAAAGCTAATTTAAATTAAGTGTTAACTTGGATATGTGAGCTTAATTGCAAGTTTTGGATTTCAAGTTAGGGTTTGTTGTGGAAATGAGTTGTGTTTGATTGTGCATGGTTTAGTGAAGTGGTTTAACATAATTAGTTTTGTAGAAAACTAATCTAGTTGTTAATTACAAGTTGTTACTTGAAAAATTGTGTTAATTTGCTAATTGCTTACTAGGTTTTTGAAATTTGTTAAATTCTTGGGATTAAAAATGTGATTAGGGTTTTCTTGGCTTCATTAACTTTATTAAGTGTGGTTTAATGCTTTGGATCATGCAAATCTAAGCTAGATTGTAGTTTGTGCATTTTTGCTTTGAAATTGTTAAAAAAGGGTATTTTTGTAAACTAGAATATTAGGATTTTTGGAATTTAATGAGATTAAATTCCAGAAATTGTTTATACGACTTATTTAAGATATTTAATAAATATATTGGCCGCTACATTCATTTAAACATCATGTTTTGTACAAAAACGGCGAATTGTGCTTGCTAGATTTTCGGAAAAATGACTTTTTAAGTGAAATGGGGTTTTTGTGAGTTTTAACCTAGTTTATATTAAAATTAGTGTTCGTGAATGTGCAAATGAGTGTGATTGGATTTTTCTCGATGGTTTGACGTTTGTACATCGACATCGAGGGTTGGTTTTACTATTCTTGCATGCGTAGGCGATAGGTTTGGACCTATGCATGATACGCGTGCCGATTTGATTTTCGTATGTCGTTTCGATCTCGAATTTAGTTTTAATGCGATATGGTGCGTTATGATATGTAGGTACCCCCATATGGACTTCGAGACGACAAGCAAACGCGTGGCGATGTCGGCACCGGCGAGCGAGGACCAGGTGAGTAGATTTATATCTACGGGGAGAAGTCGGGTGGATGGCGTATAGCACCCCCGCAGTTCATGGTGATGTATACGAATACGTATACACACACATATATATATATATATATTGACTATAATTTGTTTGATATTATCGATGATATAGATATTTGGTGTTCTTGGATGATTTAGTGTCGCGAAACCCTAGAGTAGTGGTCGCACCACACATGCACACACACACCCATACTTGCATACTTTCTTCTTTCATTTGTGCTTACGGGATTATATAGTTATGTGTTCACATGGATATGGGACTATGTGTTCACATACGGATTGAGGATGATAGTACTTGGGATTTATGATGAGTCGATGAGATTTGATTTGAGGCCGTGAGATCGGTGATATAGCAGGGTTCGTATCTTAGATACGACATGACGTTGTAGCGGGTCCTTGACGTAGTGTTTCACACACGTCCATGCATACGTAGGCGGTATCAGTATGGTACTAGACGTAGATCAGTACCCCGATCATGATATTTGATAAAGAGGATACCAGGTGAATAGCATGATGAATGTGATATTGACCCGTACCCAGATTGGGATGCCGTACGACGGATTTACGTACGAGCTATATTGATGATTGATCCGCACTCTTGACTTGGGATGCCTGATTATAGATATGGTATCGGATATGATATTATTGAGGCGAGATCACCGAGTATACATATACAGGTATGTATATGTATCGACTCAGATGATAGGCGGTTTCCTTACCTATAGTTCAGCTTGTAGTTCAGCCGTATAGTTTAGTGTAGTTGTTAGATTAGATTAGACTTCTTACCTATTTCAAAAACTAACGAATCGTGGGCATTTTTAAAGACAGCTCAAAGGAATCTACGGATATTTCAAAAACGACGTATCTCTTCATAAAAAAAAACACCGTAGCCCCTATTTTCAAAACCCCATGATTCGTGTTATTTCAAAAGGCTCCATTTGTAGGACTTATATTAGATTATTGCAGATTAGTTATCGTTGTGTCTAGTATTCAGCTCCCGCACATTATTGATGTTCGCTCTGCCTCGCATATTTATTTTGCTGCATATTCCATTATTGATATCATGCTGTTAGGACACCAGCACCATTACCGATGATGCGTATGTACCACGTACACCTACTTGCCGGCTCACACACATCTTCATCGGTAATTGCCATGTCACGTACACTTTAGAGAATATAATTGCTGGACTTAGATTGTTAGTTAGTAGTGTTGACATGATATTAGTGTACTTCCCTTATATGCCATATTAGACATTGTAGTTATTACCTACCACTTCATGCATACTGTTATTCAGTTGTTCATGTCTAGTTCATTATCATTGACATATGCACTTGTGATGATTTCTTGAGATTTATGATATTTCTGGATTTCGGGGAAAGCCGCAAAATTTACAACTTATGATCTTTTAAAATATAAAATGTTGCGGTTTTCTAGTGATGTAAAGTGTCGTCCACCATGAGTTTGCTGTGGTTTTGGAGATCCGTGTCGAGGAGTGGAGGAACCGTCACGGGTACATGGTGGGCCCGGTATGGTACCCCGGGGCAAGAGGAATGTGGTGTTGACGTTGAGCCTGGCTGGGGAGCACTACCTACCGGTGATATTACCCGACGCGTCGGATATCCGGAGGATACCGTCGTGGTCTTGAGATGGATGGTAGGGGCCGGTCTGGACTGACGGCGCCCTAGATATTGAGATTGAGATATTGATATTTCGAGACAGTGAGATTTATGTTTTGTGTCGATGCTAGACACTGTTGATACTGATTTTAATTATGATACCTCAGTTTAAAATACGAAGGAAATCTCACTAATTTATGAAAACAGTTTCTTCATTTACATGTATTCTGTTTTCATGCATTCATACCTCATTCATATGATATATTGCTACCTGAGGCACTGACTCGGGCACATGAGTTTACACTCGGGTTAGATATTTACCCTAGCCATTGTTATAGGCTGCATGTTATATATATTGGAGGATATATTATGATCATTGACCTAGGATTGCGTTATTTATGCGATTTCTGTGCGTAGATGTTTTTCTATTCACGAGTTGGCAACTCACCCCCGTTGTGCCCCAGTTTCTTGCAGGTTACCGTACAGGTTCATTACGGCTTTGCGGGCATAGTTTCATTCGGGTGATTTGCTAGTAGGTGGGTTTACTTGTATCATACCCCCATTATTTATCTTGTATATCATTATTCTGTTGTATCTAGAATTCCATCAACCAAACATGTATTTATTGAGATAGAGACCAGTGTTGGTTATTCTTTCGACCTTAGAGTCGCTCGTTATTTTTCTGGTGGTTTTGAGTTTCCTTTTGGGTTTTGATCCTCGCCGTTGGCGTTGTATATTATATTGTTTGTGTGGTTGTGACCGTCGATTGACGAAGAGCTAGCTCCCGCTTGGGGATGCCCTTTTCTTGATTTCGTATACTATTCATGTTGTATCCCGTTTGGGGGCCAGTATTTACAAAGGAGACTCTGCCGAAATTTTCAGTAAAATTTTGATGTTTTAAAAACCGCATAATTCGGCTTATGCTATTGAAATTACTTGCTTTAAGTTGTTTTTCCTGCACTCTACTATTTTCTTGGTTTGGATTTCTGGGTTTTCGGTTTACTTAGATTACGTACGCCTCGAGACGTTCGTAGTTTAAGTGCCGGTCATGTTCCGTACTTTCGGGTTGTGACAAGTATTCTCCATCTACCACTATGTTGTATATGACTTAGAGATGACTCGTGAGGATTCAGTGTTATTTTGTGGTGACTTTAGGAGCCGTGCTCGTGGGAGCCGGTTTTGTTGAAAAGTTTTACGTCTTTATGCAGTTTCCTTTTATATTTCTTCGCTTCGGCGTCGTATATATGTTGTGGTGGTTGTCTCCGCCGTTGGGCGTGATTTGCTCCCGTTTGGGATGCTTTTATTATTATCTATGTTGTTCCCGTTTTCGGGGTTAGTTTTTACAAAGGAGGTGCTGCCGAAATTTTTAAGAACGAAAACTAAACTTAAAGATTTTTACTTGAAAAATTCTGAATGTTTAAAACAATGTTTTCTCCGTTGATCCAGTTTTGGGTGGTTTAGATTTCTGGGTTTTGGCTTACTTAAGTTGCGTACACCTTTAGACGTTACGTAGTTTAAGTGCCGGTTACGGGCCAAATTTGGGTCGTGACAAAGTTGGTATCAGAGCGCTAGGTTTTTACCTTTCGGAGTGTAGGATGACCTTGGTATGATGGAGTAGGTAGCTTAAGTAGAGTGACGTAGCGTGTGTATGTTCCGCAGCATACTTACGACACGGTACTCCGCCTAAGTGACCTTAGGACTTATTGATTGAAATTCCTTCCGTGATTGATATACATCTTTGTGATTCGATTTCCGTTTCCTTATCGAATCTTGTTTCATTTTCCAGCCTATATGCCGCCGAAGACTGCGAGGGCACAGAGAGCGGCCACGAGGGCCGAGGCCAGAGTCGACTCGTCTGAGGCGAGGGTTGACCAGGTCGATTCCATCACGTTATCAGGCGATGATAGTTGGATCCCGATTCCTACTGATGAGTTGGTTTACTCCTCGGGTGATCCCGACTAATTCTTCTTTCAGGTTTGGAGTAGAATTTGAGGTTACAGTGGGAGGTTTCCAGATTAGATAAAGTGATAACTATTCTGATCTGGGTTAGAGTGAACGCAGAGTGTTTCTTTTCTCTTTCTCTTTGGCAGCGACCATGACCCGATCCTTGACTATGACTCAGTAACCAAGTTAACCGAACCATCTTATAACACTGGCTTTTGGATTGTCAGAGTTGCATACCTCATTGCCACTCCTACTTTTACCCTTTTCTCCAGAACACCCCGTATTTCTACGAACGTCCACTTCCATTGGATAAAACTATCGTATGTTATATACGAACTCGAAGGAACTTGTTCAAGATTCGAGAATGGTTTCCGGTTCTGGAGAAAATGAAAAGGACTATTCAGTTGTCTTTTCCTTTTACCTTCTCTCAGGTTGCGAGTGCTCCTTGGATTATGACAGTACACCTATTACGCTTATTGGATAGTCTTCTTCCAAACCATAGGCAGGTGTCGAATGGTAGGGAATGAGGAAAACTAATTAGCCTAACGATTGTGTGCAGAAGGTAATAAGTTAAGACAAATAAAGGGATTAGAAAGAGGGCAAAGTAAATTGCGACTGCTATTCACGACCAAACCAAGTATTTCATTACTACTCCTGCTTTTCCTTTGTATTTCTCCAGAACACTCCGTATCACTACGAAGATCCACAGTTTTTGGATACTCCATCATATGGTTATATACGAACTCGAAAGGAACTTGTTCCAGTTCGGGAATGGATTCTAGTTCAGGAGAAATAGGAATAAGATTTATTCAGTTGTCTTTTATCTTTACCTTCTCTCGCGTTGCGAGTGCTCCTAGGATTAGGACAGTACACCTATTACGTTTATTGGATAGTCTTCTTCCAAACCATTGGCTAGTGCCGAAAGGTAGGGAAGGAAGAAAACCATTTGGCCTAAGAGGGTGCACAGAAGGTAATGACTAAAGATATATGAAGGGATTTGGAGAGATGGTAAAGAAATATACGGTTATAGTTGTGAATCTGGATAATGGAAGAGGCATTACTAGGAATACCCGGATACCCTTTCGAAACATTCGCATGTTTCAATTTCACTGTGTACTGTTAAAAGAAAACTGATTTCCCGATTAAACACTTGCTCCAGGGTATGTATTTACTAGGTTTGATTCTCATATCTGTATGGTTTTACAGATGATGAGTGGGAGTATGTTTTTGGGAATTGGGTGATCATCATCATTATATCGAGATTCGTTGTAATTGGTGATATTTGAGAAAATCGCCTGGGTTGTTTGCCGGACGACAAATATTTGGTTTTGAATATCCGTTGTAATGCACCAATTTCAAATTGATATATCTGTATATTTATTTTTTTAAAGTGAGATATAACTTTTTGAAATTATGTCTATGACATTTACCTATATCAGTGGATGGTTAGGTAAGGAGCATTAAATAACGGTGTAATTCTTCTTAACCATAAGCACATTTTTCAACCTACGACACACAGGGATTGAGTTATTAAACTCAGGGGACTTATACAGAGTATTGTATGTTTTCCAGTGTCCATTAGGACGAGAGTTAACTTTCTACCATCTGGAAGATCAATAGTGATATTGTTCTTGACTCGCCACAGTTTTAATAAAAATGGAATTTTTTTTCAGAAAACAGTAGTGGGAGTATGGTAGAACTGGAAGTGATTCCAGAACCGCAAACGATTACTGAAATTTGATAAGAACCTAAAGATTCAATCTGGCTTGACGTTCCATTGGCCACTCCGCAGATATGGTGGGTAACCTCAGGCACCCGAGAGGTACTTCGGTAGCCTCAAGGAAGGTGCAGGGAGGTTCTGGTTTACCCAGACTTGCCTTTGCTGTTGTTCCAGGCTATGAGACCCGGCAGAAGGATGAGTATAGCGTCGTTCTAAACTAGTTTTAGAAGTGCACGTGTATATGATTCTGCCAAAAAGTTATCGTAGTCAGTGGGAGCAGCGGAAGCATTGTTGGACAAGTGGCTTATGTCTATTTATAGACTAAAGCAGATATAGCGGAGATAGATCATCTATTTCTGATGTGACAGTCATTGGTTTGACTTCATCATAATAGGGGATGGATCTATTAAGAAGGTAGTAGGGTGTGATGTCCTGGTATTTGGATGACATACACAGAGTAGGAAGTGAAATTCCTATACTACGATCGGTTATACTTTGGTTGTCACACAGTGGTTTCTCCACATGGGACTTGGATATTATAACAGACATTCTGGTTACTGGATCTATGGTTTTAGATCTAGATTTGGGTAGTATCCCAATCTGGGTACTTAGACAGCATTCTAAAGGTGTTTTAGAATGGACGACTCCTGGCACGGTAGTATACCTGCAGGTGATGGAGTCACCCTCTCTAAAGGTGTCTTACAAACTAAAGGGAAGAGGGATGTGCATGATTGGCAGATTACTTGCTTAGGCAATTGAGTCAATCATGAGATGTCAAGTATCACACCAGATGTTTTTGCACGAGATACAATAAGTTGATATTAATCCAATCCTGGAGAAACGGTCGGAAGTAGTTTTAGAACATAAGTGGATGTTATAGGGATTTAATAACGGCAGCCTTCTTCGGGAGACGGTTATCATTCCAGGCTTCCTAGGTGACCTGGATGACAGAGTGACTGTCAGAGTTATATTTTTTCCTCTGACGAGGGGCAGTATTTTGGACAGGTGGTCCAAGAGGATACTGAGGGAAGCGTGGAGCAGGATACTGATTAAGTTCAGTTGACGATACTATCTAAGAAGTTTAGATTTGGAGTTCATTTATGAACTAGGTCCCATCAGATATCCAGACATATTCTAAGACATGTATTGCTCATTTCGGGAGATGGCTTTCTCCATGAACTTGAGATATAGAGAGATATAGAAAGAAACATCAGAGCGGATCCACTCACTGAGGCTATTCTTCGAACGCAATAGTTTCGCAAACGGGCTTTGTGAGACTGATTAGTAGAGGAGTTGGGTGTTCGGTATCACACGGGCTGTAAGTATGCGACATCATAATAATTAGCCTTAAGTGCAAGTGGGAGATTATTGGATATAGTACCCTCAGAGTCGATTATTGGATCGCAGGCACGTGATTGCAATGATTGAGGGAGGACCTATGCCGGTAGGACAATCTTACTCAGGATGATTGTATACTATCTGGTTTGTCTCTATCATCGTGTACATGCATTAAGTGACATTGTGGTTCACTATTACACGTTGATGGAGAATAGTATGCTACCATGGTTTGTCTTTATCATCGTGTACTGCTTCAGGTGACCTTACAGGTCACTATTACACGTTGATAGAGCCCTTAGGATTCTTGCTTGACTACCAGCAGTATGATGGCGATCATATACGTGAGAGTCGGGTAGTCTATAAACACATCCTTAAAGTGGTCCCTAGTCGTGGGAGTTTCGAGACTGGGCATCGATACTTCGTTAGTAGACTAGTTTATACAGTCGAGACCCCGACGAGGGGCGGTGGCCGGTCTCACAAGCCATTGGTGTCAGTTGGTTCACCTAAGATGTATACAGGTGCTCATTGGGTTATGAGTACACCGGACAGGACTCGCCAGGAACATGCTAGTTGGTATTATACCTAGCGTCAGGTAGCAATTCCCTGGTGACAGGTGTACAGGTTAGTTCATCGACCTGAGATCGTCATTTGTCTCGTATAAGTTCCCACCGTACTTTGATTACTACCCTACCACGGCTCAAAGGAGTCGTGCAAACAGGTTTTAGTTGGGTACAGTCCCGAGCCACATGGAGGCAGTGAGCGGATCGGCAGGGGTTCGTCTATCCCGGTATTGGGGGTGAGGTCGCGCTGTGTCTAGGAGATCCATTACACGAAGTCCTTGGACAAGGCAGGGGATTTACGGGTAGGTATTCCAGTAGTATTTCAGGGTGTTCTGGGCTACACTCCGACACGACTTGTACCGCTTTTGGGGGTCTGACTTTTACCAACCCCATAGGCCTGTCATGCGATGCTCATAGACGAACGGACCGGACTGTACGGATATTGTCACTGACAGGCTCAGTAGGGTGTCAGGATGAGTTTGCTCATCGACCTCCCTTTTGGTCAATACCTGGTAGCTCGTTACGTACGGCTAATACCTCTGACGTGCTAGTGGTTAAATCCACAGCCAAAGTATTGACGAGTCTTTAGAGTTCCCCATAGACGGTTTCTCAAGTTTCGGGCGAAACGTTGTAGAGGCTGTATGGATTTATGGCAGGGTTCGAACGTACGCGTGCACTTGTGCACGTGTCATGGTTCGGACGGATAATACTAACGGGCTTTGGTTTAAGCCAGATCCTAGTATTATACTGTGTAGATTTTGTCTCATTGCATTTAAATTCGGTCGGAATACAAATGCGGGTATGTATATACAGTCACGGGGTTTTCCTGTAATTTATTACGAGATCGCTTTTTTGAAGTTGCCAGTTTGCATTCCGTTTTTGGCCATTTTTCTTTATTCCTTCTTGGCTGAAATTCCTTTGATGGGAGGGGCTTATTTGCAAAAGTGGAAATTAGTGATGGAGAAGGTTTTTGTGGCAAATGGTTGATTCATGATAGTTCTTGCATGTTATGATTATTTTGTGCATCGTTACTTGCTTTTTAAGATGGGATTTGTGAGTGGATTGATATGATTATTAGGGTGACTCATTTTCTTTGTAATCATTACATTTTCATTTGCCTTTTTCCTCCATCATATTACATGGCCAGCCACTACTAGAGGGAGGAGAAAAAATATGTGTGAAACATCTCATCTCATTCTTCTTGCATCAAAGTCCATAGCTCCATTTTAAAGTTCATCTCAAAAGCTTATTTTTCCTCCACATCAAAATGGCAACTTTCATTAACCCCATGAGACAAAGGTTTCTACACTTAGTCTACAGCAACCTTGGACACGTCGGCTAGCCAACTTCGTGTCCAAATTGCCTCGGTCCAGAGGTGGGAGCCCGTAAAAAGACTCGGTGATGTGGTGCCCTTTCCGACGAGGAGATCGAGACTGGAGATGCCGCGGGGAGATCGGGATGGCGGCCGAAGACCGAAGGACATGGATCGCTCGGTATAGCCTCTCTACCCTTTCTCTTGTTAGCTAGTAGTAGGTTAATGGTCCGATCCAGTTTTATAGTCCGCGGTAGCGCCGGTTTCTGGTATAGAAAAAGTTTTGTTTCCGCATTTTGGCCTCGGACAGACGGCCGGGGCGCTACCGTAGACTTACAGAGCCCTCGCAACCTAAGAGAAGGTAAATATAAAAGACAACTGAATAATTCATATTCTATTTCTCCTGAACCAGAATCCATCCTCGAACTGGAACAAGTTCCTTCGAGTACGATGGATTATCCAATAACTGTGGATCTTCGTAGTGATACAGGCTGTTCTGGAGAAAATCAAAGGTGAAGTAGGGTGGCGATGAAATACGTGGTTTGTTCGTGAATGATAGCAGTCGCAATTTACTTTGCCCTCTTTCTAATCCATTTATCTGTCTTTACTTATTACCTTCTGTACACCACACTTAGGCTAATTGGTTTTCTTCCTTCCCCACCTTTCGGCACCTGCCTATGGTTTGGAAGAAGACTATCCAATAAGCGTAATAGGTGTACCCTCTCCTAATCCTAGGAGCTCTCGAAACCTGAGAGAAGGTAAAAGGAAAAGACAACTGAATAGTCATATTCAATTTCTCCAGAACCGGAAACCATCCTCGAATCTGAAACAAATTTCTTCGAGTTTGTATGTAACTATACGATGGTCATATCCGATAAACGTGGATCTTCTTAGTGATATGGAATGTTCCGGAGAAATGCAAAGGGTAAAAGTAGGAATGGCAATGAAGTATGCAACTCTGACAATCCAAAAGCCAGTGTTTTAAGAAAGTTCGGTTAACTTGGTCATTGAGTTATAGTCTAGGGTCGGGACATGGTCGCTGCCAGAGAGAGAGAGAGAAAAGAAACACTCTGCGTGCACTCTATCCTAGATCAGAATGGTTAATCACTTTATCTAATCAGGATGTCTCACACTGTTTCCTCAAATTCTCCTCCAAACCCAAAAGAAGAATTAGTCAGGATCATCTAAAATCACCCAAGGAGCAAACCAACTTATCAGTGGGAATTGGGATCCAACTATCATCGCATGATAACCTGATGGAATCCACTCAAGTTATCACACTCCAGAAGGTATGCGCATGCCTGGCAAGTTTCCTGTATGTTTGAAACTCCCGATGTGATTTTTATCCCATGCTCTTATGACCTTGACTAAGGCCAACAAATTATAAGTCACATGACAAGTTCTACCCGTCATTGTCGAGGTTAATTTGAACCCATCCGTACTCGCCCTTGACTAGGGCTAACAAGGCTGTACGACTGTCCCAAACCAACGCATCTATCTATGCAACAGAAAAGTAACAAGTAGTTACCATACACCATACCTTGACTAAGGCCAACAAACATAGCATGAATACTAAGTGCTACCCGTATGAAATGACGGAGGGCTACAAATGGTTTTTGGCGAAAAACCTTTAACGTTATGAACTTGATATCTTTGAAAGAACCGGATAGCTTTTTACAAATATATGGTGGCAAAAACCTTTGCTAAAGAGGTCACTCCCGACGAAGGGATCTCGGCTCTTTTCTCGTGGAATGAGGTGCATGATATTCTCACTGAATACCACAATACAAAGCAAAAAGTAATCGACTATAGTGAATTTATTACCTTGATGCAAACTTCTGCCCAAGAGGTCACTCCCGGTGAAGGGATCTCGGCTCTTGTCTCGTCGAATGAGATGCTGGATATTCATAACCGAATACCGTTGTGTAAAACAAATGAAAACGTTCTTGTAATAACAGCTTTTGAAAATTTATTCCAACAATATCGAATAGGTCTGTTTTCCTTGCATTGATCTGAATCAACGCAGTCCCATCAATTAATCACACCAGAAAAGAACGAAAATATGATGTACGTATATGCCATCTGCATTCGCCACTGGGTCCTGTCATCACCCGTCAGGTTACTTAACTAACGACAGAGCGGAGATTGGACTAGCACGGATGTAAAACATATACAACATCTACTAGTATATATATAACAATATATAATAATCGCTTCAAGAGTGATAAACGCAACATCACAGATAAGCGATAAGTATCACAGAACAAAACAGATAATCTGGGAACCCCGAGTTTCCTTTGAGCCGTAAGTGAAACCCGACGTTCTCCTAGTTGTGTGGATAGCCTGTGCAATAGAAACCTAGACCCCTACGAGCGTGGTAAGTTACCCGCCAAAACCAGAAGCGAGGCAGCCCCCTTCATCAAAGTGAATGGGCCAACCGGCACTTCACAGAATCCGGTAACTTGAGCACCTCACCTTAGGTCAACCTGTACCCCTTACGAATGCGGCGAATAGCCTGCAAATTCTAGAGTAAGACCCCTTCCTTCTCAACGCCATGAGATGCGGACCCGTTGCCCTTAAGAACCCGGCTATCCGTGCACTCTGCCGCAGGGTAATCCTAATACAAAAAAGAAAATATGTACAACGGTGATATTGACCTCAACCCGGTCGTGCCCCAAGCAAATAATATACAAACAGGTAGTGACGGCAGTCCACATGTCGGATGCTCGCCCTGCGATATCAAATGTACAAATGAAACTAAACTGTACTATCATTGCATCCAAGCTATCCACCACGACGATTCCGCAACAAACACATCACAACACAGAACATCAACATGAATGTCATGTTCGCAAACCCGTCTAAAAGAACTATACAAATTATATAAGTTGTACCGCTCTAATGACATTCACGGTCGCAGAGAGTAATGTAAGTGCTGTAAACTTTAAACAATGTTAGAAATATCGACTTCGAAATAACCCCGAATAGCCCCAAACAACTAGATTATTCCATATCAAAACTGGGCTAAACTAGCAATACCACTGAACCAATATTCCAGAGACTAGACCACACACAAAATACGAAGTCCAACCTCATTCAAATGGCCGGCCAGCTCGGATTTTAGGCACATGTGGCCGGTTCTACTACGGTGGAAGTGGCTCGTATTTAGTGTGTGTTCTAGTGGTCGCCTAGGTTGTCTCCTGCAGTTGCTAAAATATTTTTAGAAGACCAATAAAAATTCGACAGAGAATGGAATATTCAGGGTATTGATTTGGAGTTGTTTCGGTTTCAATACTTAAATATCGTCTAAAAAAACTACTATACGATTAATGGGCTGGCTCTGATACCATGTAGGGTTACGGCAGCGCCCCGGCCATCAATCCGTGGCCAAACACCGAACAAAAACTTTTAAAACCCAGCGCTAACGGAACCCTAATATACGGATCATACCATTAACCCTATACTAGATCTATATAAAGGAGTTTAAGAGATTATACCGATCGATCCATGTCCTTCGGTCTTCAATCTCTGTACTTAGCTCATTGCGGCTGCCTCGATCAAGTTCGATCTCCGGTCTCCCTCGTCGAAGAAGATTCACGTCGAGGATTAGTAATATGGGCTCCCGCTTCAAACCGAAGCAACTCGGGCATCCAGTTTGCTAGCCTAGATGCACAAGATGAAGTAGAGATTATGTGTGAATACTTTATCTCAAAACACCCATGTGTTAGTTATATGTATGCCCTAGAGGCCATTACTGTATATTGGATGTATATTGTAGTGGATGCTGGGACATATATAGGTAGGCCTTTCTTGCTCGACATGATAGTACGCTATCTGGTTGCCCTTTATCTTAACATGTATACTTTCTGTCTCTCTGATTACATGTTGATAAAGCCCTTAGGATATGCACTCGACTTCCAGGACTATGATGCAGATCATACTAGTGGGGCCTGGGTAGTCCATGAGTACATCCTTCAATGTTCCTAGTCGAGGGAATATCGAGACGGGGCATCGATATTCCAGAGTAGACTAGCGTATATCTTCTTGACCCATGTGATGGGCAATGGATGATCCCATATCCATTGGTGTTTGACATCAGAGATGGTATACGGGTGCTCAGTGAAGACTGGGTACACTGAACGGACTCGCCGAGAACTCCCAGATGGTATTATACCTTACGTCAGATGGCAGTTCTCTGGTGACATTGGTGCAGCTTAGTCTGTTGACCCGAAATCTTCATAGAGTCTTGTGTGTCTCCCACTGTGCTTTGATTTCCACCCTACCACGGCTCTACTGAGTCGTGCAAACAGGTGTTTTTTGGGTACAGTCCCGATTCACATGGAGGCAATGAGCGATAGGAGGGGATTCGTCTCTCCCGGTATTGGGGGTTGATGTTGCACTATGCTCGACTGGCCATAACAGGAAATCCCTGGCCAGGGTTGCAGTGATCTACTGGTAAGTGTTATCAGTAGTTTCACAAATGTTATGGACCTCACGTCGGCATGACTTATCGAGCTACTGGGGTCTGACGTTTACCACCCCTAGACGAGATATGCGATATATCAGACGAACAGACCGGACTGTACGGTAAGTGTTACTGGTTGGATTCACAGGAGTGTGAGCGGGCTTGCTCGTCGATCTTCTGATCTTTCAATACCCGGGTGGCCGTTACGTTTAGCAGACCGCTTGCGGCTTGTGGGTGCTTGATATGATCATTATCTGCTGCCGGCGTATTGACGAGTCTTTAGAGTCCTACACAGAGGTTTCCTGGCTCAAGCGAAACGAAATAGGAGCGCATATGAGATATGTGCGGGACTGAGAATAATTCGTGTATGTGATACCGTATTCTATTCTCGCGATGAATGTATCGATTGGTCATTTGCGATATAACCTAGTTATCGAATCAAGGATTGATTCGATAAGCCGATACATAGGATACTAGTCGGTTATATGCGATATGACCGGATCGTTAAATCATGTGTTGATTTAATGATTTAATGTATAATTATATATATTTGATATATTACTTTGCATTAACTAGTATTGGTTCACTTTAAATGGATTTTCTCACTTGAATATCACAAGTTGTATATGTGATATACTTTTCTGCACTTGATTGTATCATGTTTGATGATACATGTTTACTTGGTTAAGTGAAAAGAATTAAACCATGGTTAAGTTAATGATTAGGGTTTTCTTTTTCTTATTTATTTATTTATTTATTTTGAAAAGATAAGAAATGAAATGGTTGCTAGTTTTGTTTTTCTTTGAAGCTTCTTGAAGCTTTGACTAAAGTGACCATTTTGTCTCATACTTAACCCTAACCATTCCACTTAACCTTAGTACATTCTCTACACCTAACCAATGTTAGAAAATGATAAGTGTTTATTTTATTTTCTATTTTTAATAACACTTATCATATCTTTTCTTCTTCTTCTTCATCTTCAACATGAAGAAAACCTAGCTACCATCAATGGCAACTAGTGAAAATGAGTGAGAAATCCAATTCTAAAGTGAACCCACTTCCTATTTCTTCATCCTCTACCTCTTGCCAAGTAGTATAGGGTGTTTTCTTCACAAGTTTCATGACTTGGTGAAGTGGGAGCTTGATCTAGTGATGCCTCGACGTAGATCATCTTCGGCATCGAAGCCGACGACCAAGCCCGCCCATTTCTTTGATGAAGCCGGTGCTAGAGTCCGGAATCCGATTTGGACAGCGGAGGGACATCATCGCGGAGCTTAGGAAGTGGTGGACCGGATCTACAAAGGTTGTAGCCCTTTTCCTTTTAAGTTAAAGTCGTTAACTTGCATCGTATAGCCTACACATCTAGTTAACGATCTGTATTAGGGTTTCTCGGCACTTGTAAAATTTGAATTAGCCATGTTTGATGCCTTGTGAGACTTCATTAGTGTGCCTAGGAATCCTACAGTGGTATCAGAGCCTAGCTAGAGCCTTAGGCGATGCGTAGACGGAATTAGAAGTCCGATCGAACCAAAACCAAAACCCTAAAATGCTCTCTGTACTTTTTTGAAAATTGTGGTTTTTTGAGAATTAAAAATATGCAGAAATATCAGCAGGAATATCTAAGAGTTACTGTAAATTTCGATGCCCTAATTCCATCAAGACGCCGCGGTTCCGTGGCACGAGCATGGCTCGAGCGGCGGTTCCGCGGCCTATTTGTTGTTGTATGCGTTGAAGTTTGCACAGTAACTCCTACTTTACAGTGCTGGTTTTCCTGGGAATTTTTAATATTTATTCAAGAGTTGAATTTTCTGGGTTGTATTAGGGACTCGGTGTTTCGATCAGATTATCTAATTTTGTCTGTGTGCCTGTCCAGATAGTTTTAGAATATGTTAAAAAGTTCGACCGGATATAAACACCCACTTTTTCCCCTGCCGGGAAATTTCCAATTGTTGGACTTTTCCGTAGTTTAATGACGTTCTAAGTAGTGCAAGTAACGCAATGGTCCCTCTAGAAGACAACAAACCTTAACTCGATTATGTGACCGTCTTGAACTGCCCTTTGAACCTTAGGGTTTGGGGCAGTACGGCGTGCCACATGTGAGGCGTTGGCTTGACCCTTCTACGGCTGGACCGTTGGTACTGAGGCACGAACTGAATGTTTTTAGACTTATTTCATGTGTTGAGCTGTATCGGGAAAACTTGGGTGTTCGATTGTTCGATCGGAAAGTTTAACATTTTCTGTCTTATCCGGAATGTGATACAATATTTGGAATTCACAAACAGTTATGAGATAACTGAATGAATATTATAAACATAGCAGTTTAGTCTCACTTGATCGGTTGCCACGGAATTTTGATGTGATCAAAAGTCCGTCGCAATCACGTAGTGTACGCGGATACTCGCTGGGTAAACTTAATAGACTGCTACACCCCATAGCCCCGACCAAGTGACTGTAGGAGAACCCCATCGCCGAAAGCATCCGTTCGGGTGCTCACGGCAGCGGTGTTCCGCCTTGGTGCACTTCGTCGACGGCATCGGGGGTGCGGCTGCCTACTAAAGTTTGCGACGAGCATTCGATCGGGATGTCGGGAATCTTGTTGAATTGCCCGACTTGATATTGAAAAGAGTTTTCGATAATGAGACTAAAATGCGGGGTTTATAATTGTTAGGCATGCGATGTCTAAGTATTTCATTTGATTAGGCATGCGATGTCTAAAGCGGTTGCGGATTCCAACTGTTGTAGTTTTACACTTTCTTTTCTGTGACCGTAAGTGTAGTATGTAGTGGTATTGCCGATTGTCGTTGCTATACGTCGACGACAATCGGTGTATGCATACTTACTTACGTTGATGACATGTGATGTTATGTGTTACTGGATATGTTATATTGGATCGTCGTGTTTGAATAGCCGGGGGTTTTTATGTGAGATGAGTGTTTTTCCATTTTCATTCATGTAAAAACTTGTATGTAATATTCTTTTATTAGGGCACTTCCAGGTTACGGAAGATGTCACCTTTTGTATATTATTTACTTTTCCGCATTAGGATAGACCCAAGGAGGGGAGCAGAAGTAACCGGGTTCTAGGGTCCAGTGGGAGACCATCTCGAGGAGTCGAGTCCGGGTCTCCTAACCCTAGAATTGGTAGGGTTGCTTGCCGCTCTCGTAGGGGTCTAGGGGTGTGGGATTGGCTATTCATCACGACCGTGGAATCCGTGTTTTATACTGGCTCGTATTGAAAACACGAACGTCCTAGTATATCCAATATTTCATATGTATCTTCTGCTGTGATTTATCTGTGATGTGATCATGTGATGTTCTGTGACAGATATTTTATATAGTATATATGATATATTATATAGACGCTGCTTATGTTTTACACCCGCGCTAGCCCTGCCTCGCTCTGGCGTTAGTTACCTAACCTAGCGGTGCAGACGGGACATCGAGGCGAATGCGGATGGCATAAGCATACATTATATTTATCTGTGATGTTTAGGTGGACTTTAATGATGGGATATTCATTAATGAGATTAATGAAAGAAAATAAACCTAATTGATGTTGTGGAATCGAATTTCAAAATAAAACAGGTAGCTACAGTTCTTGCTTTGCATCGCGGTGTTCGTTATAGAACATCCTGCACCCTATTCGATGAGGAAAGGACCGAGATCCTTTCACCGGGAGTGACTCCTTTAGCAATAACTGGTAGATGCTACACACTCGGTTTGTCTTTTTATCGCTTCTATAGTTTCTGCTTTGCACAGTGATGTATATGATATATTCCGCACCTCATTTGACGAGGAAAGGGCCGACGATCCCTTCACCGGGAGTGACCCCTTTAGCAAAACTAGAAAAGCTTCAAAAACATTCCATTTAAAAACCATTTGATTCCGCAACGAGATCAAGTTCAAAGCGTTAAAGGTTTTCATAAAAACCATTCGCAGCCCTCCGTCATTTTAGAAAGTAGAGTACTTAGTATTCGTGCTGTGTTTGTTGACCATAGTCAAGGCACAGTGTACGGTAGCTAAGTGATGTCTTCCTACACCGCATATGATGCGATTAGTTAGGACAGTCATGTGGCTTTGTTGACCTTAGCCAAGGGTCATGTGGGTGGGTCTAATTAATCACGAAATGACGGGTAGAACTTGACTAGTGCTTATGATTTGTTGACCTTAGCCAAGGTCATAAGTGCTAGGGGTAAAAATCTTTATCGGGAGTTTCATGTGTTGAAATTTGCAATGAGATTGCATACCTTCTATGTGATAGTTGGATCCCGATACCCACTGCGAGTAATTGTTACTCCTGGGAGAGTTTTGCACTTTGCAATTAGTCGATCAAGTAGGTGTCTAGAAAGGTGTCAACGGGGTTACGCCTCTGGGAAAATGAGGTTTACTGTAATTAGGTCCGTGCGAAAGCACGGGGAACCTCCCTCAAAGTACCGACACTGGCCTGGCTGAAAGATTGGCGAACTTGTAGAGTGTAATTAATCCCGGCTAGTCTTTCCTTTTAAGGTTTGAAGGAAGATTTGATAAAAACAGTGGGAGCCATCCTGATTAGATAAAATATATAACCAATCTAATCATGCAAGAGCGCACGCAGAGTGTTTTCTTCTCTCTCTCTCCAGTTAGCGACCATATCACGCCTTAATCAAGATAATAATACGGATATTGACCGAACCCGTTTGTTATACTGAGCTGGGGAACGTTGGTCCCGCTCCAACTTATAATTGTTATAAGGCAGAGCAGGAAATAGGGGAATATCAGAATTCCTATGCCGCCCAAACGAAGAAAGTGCATACGATGCATCTCCTTCGGGTGTGTTCATTATGAAGAACTGTTTCTCAGTATCCTCTGCATCATGGGTATTTGATACCGGATCAAGATCCCAGATATGTAATATGTTACATAGGGCTACAAAAAGGTAGAAAACTGAGAACGGGTGATAAGTTTCATGAGACAGAAAACGGGGCAAGTGTTGCAGCCAAGTTTGTTGGTCACTGTCACCCTGTATTACAAATACATTGATTCTGAACAAATGCTATTAGATACCGAATCTGATATACAAAATCATATCAGTCTCTTTATAAGTAAAGAAATGATAAAATTTTGTATTGCTGGATAATGTTTTGAACATTTCCTATATCAAAAGTTGATCGGTTCAGGCACGTTATCTAAAAGCATTGATGTTCTAAATCAAACTACAGTTCCTAGTATATAGAACACACACAAGAGGAAGAGTTCAGAAATGAACGAATCCATCTTGAGGCATTGTAGACTAGGTCATATCAATGCGACCTGACTGGCTTAAGTTACATTTTAGATGCATATTTAAATCAGTTTGAATTTACATCTTATGAAACTTGCCAGTCATGTCACAAAGATAAGATGACCATAGCTCTGTTTATTGGAAACAGAGAAAGAATTGGTAAACTCTTGGGACTGATACATGATGATGTATGGAAGGTCCCCTGTCTACACATGCCAGGACTGGTTCTTTATACTTCACTACATTCTCTGATGATCTCTCAAGATTCAGTCATATGTTCCTGTTGAAACATAAGTCCGAACCTTTTGAGATATTTACAGAATATAAGTTAAAAGTAGAGAACCAAAACCGGGTATAAGTATTATGTCCTATGATAAGATCAGGGAGGAGAATACTTGTGCATGGCTTTCCTAGACTATTCTAAAAGGAGAATGAGATTCAATCTCAGTATTACTCCTCTGAATATACCACAGCACTATGGTATATCGGGGTGGAGCAATAGCACCCTATGAGATATGGCGTGCTCTATGATGAGTACTACTGAGTTTCCTATTTGCTTTTGGGAGTTTTGCACTTGAGAAGTTGCATACCTATTGAATAGGGTTCCGATCAAATCAGTTGCCTACCACTTCATATGTGATATGGAAAGGGAAGAGCCCATATCTTAAGTTGGTTAAGATTTGGGGTTGTCCGGGCTATGTCTAAAAGCAAAATCCGGACAAGCTCGAGGCAAGATCTGTTACGTAGAACTGGAAATGTTCCAGCTATACGAACTGAAGCAGATGATTTGACAGAACCAAAGGATTCAATAGTTCCTGACGAACCTCAGCCTCTCCGCCGATCTGGTAGGGTTCCTCATCCGCCTGAGAGATACCTCGGTTTCTCGATGACAGTGGGAGTGAGGAATGCATCATGAGATGATGACCCAACTAGTTTCGAGCAGGCCATCGAGAGTAGGGACTCTATAAGAATGGCTGGATGCTTAGCGATCAGAGATGGAGTCCATGTACACCAGCAAAGTATGGACTTTAGTTGCTATATCTGAAGGGTTAAATCCCCATCAGGAGCAAGTATATCTTGAGAAGATTACTTGGTGTAGATGGATAAGTTGAGACTTTCAAAGCTGGACTTGTTAAAGGTTTTCGTCATCGACCAGGCATGGATAATGATGAAACCTTCTCCAAGGACTATGCTTAAGTCCATCCAGATCCTACTTGCCACGGCTACATACCATGACTACGATATCTGGTGGTTGGGTGTCATGACTGCTTTTCTAAATAATGTTTTGGAAGAGAGCGTCTATAAGTACACAGCCAGAGGGATTCATAAACAGTGGGAGCAGCGGAAACGTGTGCAAGATGTTTTATGTGATGAGGCAGGCATCGCGGAGTTGGAACGTCTATTTTGATGAGTTGGTCAAGCAGTTTGACATCATCAAAATGGTAGATGAACCTTGTATATACAAAGAGGTAGTAGGGAGTATGGTAGTGATCCTCGTAGAGTACGTGGATGACATACTCTTGATAGGGAAGGCGTTTCTTATGCTACGCACACTCAATCTCCGCTTATCACAATCATTCTCCAAATAGGATAAAGGTGATACCACCTCGATCCTGGGGAGAATCACTGGAAAGGTTCCAGGGTGATAAGGACGACTGAATGTCAATCACAGGCATTGTCTTTACCCTCGGTAAAGGGACGGTATGTTGGAAGAGTTCCAAGCTAGATACCGTGGCAAACTAGACGATAAAGGCTGGTAACATCGCTATTAAAGATACTACCAAAGAGGAAGTTTGGGTGTATATTGGTTCATAAGATGAACTAGGTTCCTACCATTGTATGACAATGGAAGTGTGGTTTTGGCCCAGGAACCCTGGTCCCATCAGTGACCCAGACATATTCTGAGGCAGCATCACCTGATCATAGAGATAGATGATCTCCAGGGTGATCAAGGTTAGGAGAGTAGACTCAGAGGACAACACGGCGGATCCACTCACGAAGGCTTTTTCCCAGAGAGAGACTTATATGGGATGGTTGTGTAACACCTTAGGTTGTGTTTAGGGGTTAATTATATTTTTCTAGATAGGTTTTGGTAAAAGTTTACCAAATTAAGTTTCTGATATTTTATTCTAATTAATGAATATTTTATTAGGATTTTTCTAGGCACACACACACTTGTGCATGTAAACTAGGGTTTAGATTTGGGGTTAAAATCATGATTAGCAACCATGGTGGGTTAACCTTTTTGTTTTAAGTGTTTTGGGCTTTAATGGGGTTTTATTTATTTGTGTATTTTGTTAATTTGTTTTTCTTTTCTTATCTTTTGTTGACTTGGTGCATGAGAGAGGGAGTATGGGCATGGCTTGAGCCATGCTCATTAAATGAAGAGAGAAAGGGAAAAAGAAAGAGGGGGGTTTTGACTTGGGGCCTCATTTCCTTCCCTCATTTTCCTCACACACACACACACTCAGCTGAGAGAGAGAGAGAGGTAGCAGCTGCAGAGGCAGCATCAGCTGCAGAGGCAGCAATAACAACAGCAGCAGCAGGCAGTGGTAGCAGCAGCAACACCAACAGCAGCCCCCAGCAGCTGCAGTAGCACTCCCATCTTCTCCACCTCCTTTCTCCTTGCACCTAGGGTCTTGTAAGGTATAGAATCTAGGCACAACTTCTTGTTTGTTTAATGTATGTGTAGTTTAGCTTCGGTTTGTGTAAAAACTGAGTTTTGTGATTGAAATAGTGATTTGTGTGAACTTATGGTTTGGTGCTGTTAGTGTTAGTTAATCTAGCCTAATTAGGTGTTATTAAGGCCATGTAAACCTAGTTAGATCCCAGATTACAACAAAATACCATAGGGCTTCTAATTGTGCAAATTTAGTGTTTTTAAGTGAACTTTTGGGATTTCTGTGATCTGATATAGGCCCGGGTAGTTCAGGTTGAAATTGAGGAAACTGGAGCACACTAGATATACCCTGACCAAACCACCAGAGCCCGAGACCCCCACCCCATAGAGAGGCCGCCGATTTATTCTTTCTGGCCGCAATTTGGGGCCAGATAGGGGAATTTTTGGGTGATGTTTGGATGGATAGGAGTCTGTGGTGATTTCTAGGTTAGTGGTATGTATAGTTTTGTAAGTTGTTAGCCTAGGTAGAATCTGGAACGTTATATCGTATTTTTAGTACGTTTGGTTTGCGCGATACGCGCGATACGCGAGAGGGTTCCATGATTCAGCGTATCGCGGAGTATCGGGGTTAGTTTTAGACGCGTGCACACGTTTAGCGTATCGTACACACGCGCGTTTAGTTCGCGACGCGAGCGTATCGTCTGACTTCGATATCACGTTTTGCGAGATAGTTGCTTATATATGGATTCTTGTGTAATTCCAGGTTCGCAGGCGGGTACATCAGGCGAAGCTAAGAAAGGAAAGCAGGTGGTCGGCTACGAGTAGCGCACGACCAAGTGAGTAGATTTAACATCTACGGGGAAATCGCCCGTATGGCGTTAAGCGTCAGGGCGGGTCAGGATATTAGATTATAGATGTTCATATAGACTGTGGTAGCATACCTTATCGTTTCATATAGAAATGATAGCATAGGACACTGCACTGTCACTAACGGTTCAAGTCGCACGAGCACGATTGATATGCTACACTCACACCGTTAGTGATTGCCATGACACTCACATTATAGGATTGCTGTAAATCATATATCATACTGATTCTACCTTATTGATGTTGTCATGATTTGCCGCATAACAGCATATGTTATATCCATATTTAGGCACATATGCATCACATACCCCTACTGGTACTACATACACATATATTGATATCTTGATACCTGCGCACATGCACACTGTATATTCATACCAGTGCACACATATATTGATATCTTCATACCTGCGCACATGCACACTGTATATTCATACCAGTGCACACATATATTGATATCTTCATACCTGCGCACATGCACACTGTATATTCATACCAGTGCACACATATATTGATATCTTCATACCTGCGCACATGCACACTGTATAATCATACGAGCGCACACATATATTGATATCTTCATACCTGCGCACATGCACACTGTATATTCATACCAGCGCACACATATATTGATATCTTCATACCTGCGCACATGCACACTGTATATTCACACCAGCGCACAAATATATTGATATCTTCATACCTGCGCACATGCACTGTATATTCATACCAGTGCACACATATATTGATATCTTCATACTTGCGCACATGCACACTGTATATTCATACCAGCGCACACATATATTGATATCTTCATACCTGCGCACATGCACACTGTATGTTCATACCAGTGCACAAATATATTGATATCTTCATACCTGCGCACATGCACACTGTATATTCATACCAGTGCACACACATATTGATATCTTCATACCTGCGCACATGCACACTGTATATTCATACCAGTGCATTCATATATTGATATCTTCATACTTGCTTAGATTACGCATTGAGATATGTTGTTTCCATGTTAATTCTGGATTTGGGAAACCGTGGATATTTCAAAGAGTATAGTTAATTATTTTAAAACCCGGTTTTCCTTGATATGATATTTTAGTGAGTCCACCATGTGTTTTCTCGGTACTAGAGTGATATATGTTAACCCGAATCGAGGAGTTGGATGAGGCCGATTACGGGTACATGGTGGACCCGGTATGGTACCCCGGGGTGAGAACGGTTTCGCTGTGTAGTAGACGGTGAGCCTGGCAGAGGGACTACTACCTACCGGTGATTGGTTGGACCTGGCGGTTATCCGGAGGATACCGACCAGAGTCTATGGATGGATACGGGACGACTCGTACTGCCGGGGCCGAGGGCCGATACCGCAGACAGAGCCCGTGGGCTGATTCGGACTGACGGATGCCCTATACAGGAGGATTTGCGTGTCGATGCTTGGCACGAGTATTTCTTGATATTTTGGGTGCCGATGTTGGGCACTCACGGTTATATGAGATTTACAGGATTGGAGGACCGAGGAGGATGACGACACCTGAGGAGTATTGGGATTTGGGTTCATTGATGGGTACCGATTATACTTTCCACGATGACATTCCGTGTAGATGTTATATTTCCCATGCACAGTATGTAGTAATTGATATCTCATCCTGTATCTATTTATACCTGATATAATACATATTGCATACACTGTTCATTCTATATAGGGTTGTTAGATTGCATTGCGATACCTGATCATTGCATACCCTGTTCATTCTATATAGGGTTGTTAGATTGCATTGCCATACCTGATCATTGTATACCATGTTCATTCTATATAGGGTTGTTAGATTGCATTGCCATACCTGATCATTGCATACCCTGTTCATTCTATATAGGGTTGTTAGATTGCATTGCCATACCTGATCATTGCATACCCTGTTCATTCTATATAGGGTTGTTAGATTGCATTGCTATACCTGATCATTGCATACCCTGTTCATTCTATATAGGGTTGTTAGATTGCATTGCTATACCTGATCATCACATTGCTTGCTCATCACCTGATGATGTTATTTGATCGCATTTGTTGCATGTTGAGCATCCAGTTCATCATATAGATGTTATCTGTTGATATAGGTTAGAGTATAGTAGCACGTACATACTCGCGATTACCTTTATATGTTATTTTCTATTCACGAGTTGGCAACTCAGCCCCGTTGTGCCACAGTGGTTGCAGGTTGCCCTTCGGAGTAGTCGCGGCAGGCTGCGTTCTTGCATCTTTTGACACAGATACCCCTACAGTTGGTATACAAGCTCTTTTGCTGATAGGTGGGTTTTGTACGGTATCTGGTTATCTTTCAGTTATGTACATTGTTGTATCTAGTACTCTCCATCTACCACTTATGTATTGACTTAGAGACCAGTTGTGAGGACGATGTATATTATTTTGTATTCTGGTGTCGAGCTCGTTGTGAGCCGACTCTACTTATGCAGTTTATTCTATCTGTGATGTTTCCCACCTGTTGCTCATTTCTTCGCTACGGCGTCGTTTATTGTTATCTTGGTGATTGTCTACTTAAGATTTCTTGACATCTTAGTATTTAGTTCTATTAAATGCTTAAATCACTCTATACTTTTACTGGTTTGATTTCTGGGTTTTCGGCTTACTTAGTCGCGTTACGCCTGTAGACGTTACGTGGTTAAGTGCCGGTCACGGGCCAAACTTTGGGTCGTGACAAAGTTGGTATCAGAGCGTAGCTTTTACCTTCGGAGTGTAGGATGACCCTGGTATGATGGAGTAGGTAGCTGCAGCAGAGTGGCGTAGCGTGCGTATGTTCCGCGGCATACTCACGACACGGTACTCCGCCTATGCGACCTTAGGACTTATTGATTGAATTTCCTTTATGATCGTATATATATCCTTGTGATGCGATTTTCGTATCCTCATCGAATCCTACCTTCTTTCCAGCCATTATGCCGCCAAGGACTACGAGGGTGCAGAGAGAGGCTGGGAGAGCCGAGGTTCGAGTTGATTTATCTGAGACGAGGACTGATCCGAGTAGTACCCATGTTGTACCAGGACAGATTGTTTCTCCTACGACAGATCAGATCGCTAGGCTGGTGGCAGAGATGCAGAGCTTGCGCCAGACGATGAGCTCATTGGTAGAGGCCGTTCGAGCGCAGCGACAGATGGTTGCCACCCCTGTTACCCAGTTGTTCCTTGCGATCATCATGCAGTATTCCGTCCCCTACACAGCACCGGTGGAGGCAGCCCCCGTTTACGAGACATGTCTTCCAGAGACCGTGAGAGTTCCGAAACAGTTGTGGAATCGTACTGGTGTACCAGCCCAGAGCAGAGGCTTAGGGCGAGGACAGTCGTTTGGCTTCCATCCCCAGGAAGGACAGCAGGTAGCACGTAGGTGTTTACGATGCGGAAGCCTTCAACACCTCATCAGGCAGTGTCCCTTCACAGCACGTCAGGGTCATAGTTTGAGACGTCGTGGATGCGGATGGTTTTCACAGAGGGGTCAGGGTAGCAGAGCAGGAGTTCGATCAGTCGCAGATGAAGGACATGCACAAGTTTTCGTTTCGACTCATCGGGACGCGCGGGCGTCCAATGCGGATCCTACAGGTACTCTTTCAGTATGTTCTTTTGTTGCACTCGTATGTTTACACACTTCGTACCGAGTGAGGACGAGAGTCGTGCTGGGTAGATTAGCCGTTTGTTGTGTTAACTTCCGTCAGCAATCCTTTTGTTGTGCAACACGTACTTCGGTCTTATGCCCATCGTATAGGAGATAGAGATTCGTCTGTCATTTTGAACTTCCTAAAGATGTTGGATTTGGCAATCTCCTGGGCACGGACTGGTTAGCTACGTGCTAGGCGTTGTGGGCTACCGTGAGGAAACAATTAGGTTTTGACTTCCCAGGCAAGTCAGATCTTGTTTGTGCAGGTGGATAGTGGTGCCACCTCTTACAGCTTGAATTCAGCCTTATTTGCTAGTCGGCTCTGAGGAGATGTCGTGGATTCTTAGCGTTTTTCGTGATGCTGTAGCCACAGTTGGGTTGTTGGACCGGTTTTCTTTCGTGCGAGAATTTTTGCCGGCGTCATTCCAAGATGAGCCGGCGAAGCTTAAGGAGCTAAGGATTTGCTGCAGAGTTGTTGTTGAGGGAGTTTGTGCGTCTGTGTGTTTCGCATTTAGGAGGCTCCCATTTCTGTTCATCCAGGAGAAGAACGATAGATTGGGTTGTGTATTGATGGATCGTCGCTTGAATCGGCATACGGTGCGGATAAGTATCATATACCTCGCATTGACGATCTCTTCGATCAGCACCAGAGTGCGAGACTTTGTCTAAGTGGGTTAGGGATCTGGTCATCATTGTTGCAGGTCCGGAGTGATGACATTCCGAAGACTGCCTTGTGCGTGCTACGGGCTTTGTGTGTTTTGAGTGTCACTGGACTCACCAATGCTCTAGCAGCATTCATAGGTGTGATGAACTGGTTTTCTTCGGGCCGTTCCTCGACTAGTTATTGTTGTGTTATTTACGACAACCTGGTCTTTTTAGTGTGTCTTGAGGGATAGGAGTAGCACTCGAGGATTGTTTTATGGATACTGGGAGAGCCAGTGGTTTGCTAGATTCTCGGAGTGTTCCCTTCAAGCTTGTTCGTGTTGACTCCTAGGTTTTATAGTTATCGAGACGAACTGGTATGGTTTCGAGGAAGATCATGGCCGTACAGCTTAGGCCAAATTGGTGAGCGGGACGGGGGTCCGCATATTTTTTTGGCTTAGCAGGTGTTACCGCCGTCTCTTGCAGGATTGCTAGTGTAGTGCTGCCCCGTTGACTAATTGACTGGAATGGAGGTTTCTTTTCTTTGGACTGAGGCTTGTGTGCGGAGTTTCCGCAGTTGAAGACTCGGTTAACAACTGCTTCAGCCTTTCCCTTGCTTTTCGGTTCGGGCGACTTTGTGGTTTAACTGTGATGTTTCGTGAGTATGACTCGAATGTGTACAGAGGTGACACAATGGAGTTATCGCTTTTGCTTCTTTACATTTGGAGGAAGTGCGAGAAGGATATCCCACTCATGATCTGGAGATGGCCGCGATGGTTTTGCGTTGGAAATTAGAGACATCACTTGTTTGTGAGTCGTGTCAGATTTTCACGGACCACCAGAGTTAAAGGTACATCTTCTTGTGGTGGAAATTGATTGTTGTGATAGCCCTCCGCAGATTCACAGTTCTTGTGCGATCATTGAGCACAACATAAGTTTGTCTCTTTCGAGAGGACAGCTTGCTCATGTTCGCACCCGACCACTTTTCTTAAATCGCTTTCGCGAGAAACTGCCCGCCGGCGCTCGTTCGTCAGAGATATTGGAGCCTACTCAGCTGGGTAATGATTTGGAATCCTTGACTTGTGGCAAGGGTGTGCTAGGCTAGAGAGACACTTGTGTACCTAATGTTATAGGGAAGAGACGAGGAATCCTAGGACAGGCACTTCTGTCAACTCTCTATACTCATTCAGCCCCACCAACTGTTAACGTGACTTGTAAGGTAGTAACGGGTGGGCAGGGATAGAAAGAGAAGTCTCGGATTTCGTTTCAAGTGTCTGTCTTGTGGTGTGTTTGAGTTGGGCAACTGAGACCGGTTGGAGAGTTGCAACCTTTAACCGTTCCGAAGAGGGAACGAGAGCAGATCTCCCCAAAAAATTCGTTATGGTGTCCACCCAGGAGTTGTCAGGATGTGACTCCATTCGGATGTTTTCATCCGGTGATACTCAGTTTGCTCAGTCGTTATTGTTAAGTTGTGCGTGTGTAGAATTGTTGTCGACAGTTGGGGATCGTCGTTTACCATCGATAGGGTTCTCCTTTGATAGCAGTTATCAGGAGACACTCCAATTGGTAACCTTTAGGATTAAAGGCTAGGTCATGTCGATCACCAGTCTGTTTTTCCTAACTCCATGTTATAGGAATATTGGACCCTGGCTAGTTTGGAAATTTCGGAAATGACCCGGTTGTTTTGGGTCAGGATGAGAATGGTCTATTGCGGATAGAGATCAGATGCTGACCAAGAAGGTCGCAGATCCAAGTTCGCAATAGCAGATCATGTATTCCCACGGAGATTTCCGATAAATGACATGTTAAGTTTTGGGAGCTTTCCAGGATGGTAAGTCTTTTAGGATCCCTAAGGCGAGTTGGTTCGTTGCCTTAAGTTGGGCACTTCCACCCAGATTATTCAGTATTCACCCCGTATTTCCTATGATGATACTTTGCAATTACCTTCATGACCTTTCTCATTGGATTCAGCACCAGACCATTTAGTTCAAGCGTGATCCTTCGTTCACTAAATAACCAGTCGTAATTTTGGACCGGCAGGTGAAGAAACTGTGATAGAAGGTCTTGCCATCAGTGAAAGTGTTTTGGTGCATCTAAAACGGTAAAGAGATCACTTGGGAGGCCGAGGGCGAGATGCGGAAGATGTTTCCCTCATCCCTCTGAAGGTATGCGTAGCTTTGTATTTTAAAATTCGGGGACGAATTTTCTTTAAGGGGGAAGATTGTAACACCTCAGGTTGTGTTTAGGGGTTAATTATATTTTTCTAGATAGGTTTTGGTAAAAGTTTACCAAATTAAGTTTCTGATATTTTATTCTAATTAATGAATATTTTATTAGGATTTTTCTAGGCACACACACACTTGTGCATGTAAACTAGGGTTTAGATTTGGGGTTAAAATCATGATTAGCAACCATGGTGGGTTAACCTTTTTGTTTTAAGTGTTTTGGGCTTTAATGGGGTTTTATTTATTTGTGTATTTTGTTAATTTGTTTTTCTTTTCTTGTCTTTTGTTGACTTGGTGCATGAGAGAGGGAGTATGGGCATGGCTTGAGCCATGCTCATTAAATGAAGAGAGAGAGGGAAAAAGAGAGAGGGGGGTTTTGACTTGGGGCCTCATTTCCTTCCCTCATTTTCCTTACACACACACACACACTCAGCTGAGAGAGAGAGAGAGGCAGCAGCTGCAGAGGCAGCATCAGCATCATCAGCAGCAAGCAATAACAACAGCAGCAGCAGGCAGTGGCAGCAGCAGCAACACCAATAGCAGCCCCCAGCAGCTGCAGTAGCACTCACATCTTCTCTACCTCCTTTCTCCTTGCACCTAGGGTCTTGTAAGGTATAGAATCTAGGCCCAACTTCTTGTTTGTTTAATGTATGTGTAGTTTAGCTTCGGTTTGTGTAAAAAGTGAGTTTTGTGCTTGAAATAATGATTTGTGTGAACTTATGGTTTAGTGCTGTTAGTGTTAGTTAATCTAGCCTAATTAGGTGTTATTAAGGCCATGAAAACTTAGTTAGACCCCAGATTACAATAAAATATCATAGGGTTTCTAATTGTGCAAATTTAGTGTTTTTAAGTGAACTTTTGGGATTTCTGTGATCTGCTATAGGCCTGGGTAGTTCAGGTTGAAATTAAGGAAACCGGAGCACACTAGATATACCCTGACCAAACCACCAGAGCCCGAGACCCCCACCCCATAGAGAGGACGCCGATTTATTCTTTCTGGCCGCAATTTGCGGCCAGATAGGGGAATTTTTGGGTGATGTTTGGATGGATAGGAGTCTGTGGTGATTTCTAGGTTAGTGGTATGTATAGTTTTGTAAGTTGTTAGCCTAGGTAGAATCTGGAACGTTATATCGTATTTTTAGTACGTTTGGTTTGCGCGATACGCGCGATACGCGAGAGGGTTCCATGATTCAGCGTATCGCGGCGTATCGGGGTTAGTTTTATACGCGTGCACACGTTTAGCGTATCGTACACACGCGCGTTTAGTTCGCGACGCGAGCGTATCGTCTGACTTCGATATCACGTTTTGCGAGATAGTTGCTTATATATGGATTCTTGTGTAATTCCAGGTTCGCAGGCGGATACATCAGGCGAAGCTAAGAAAGGAAAGCAGGTGGTCGGCTATGAGTAGCGCACGACCAAGTGAGTAGATTTAACATCTACGGGGAAATCGCCCGTATGGCGTTAAGCGTCAGGGCGGGTCAGGATATTAGATTATAGATGTTCATATGGACTGTAGTAGCATACCTTATTGTTTCATATAGAAATGATTGCATAGGACACTGCACTGTCACTAACGGTTCAAGTCGCACGAGCACGATTGATATGCTACACTCACACCGTTAGTGATTGCCATGACAATCACATTATAGAATTGCTGTAAATCATATATCATACTGATTCTACCTTATTGATGTTGTCATGATTTGCCGCATAACAGCATATGTTATATCAATATTTAGGCACATATGCATCACATACCTCTACTGGTACTACATACACATATATTGATATCTTCATACCTGCGCACATGCACACTGTATATTCATACCAGTGCACACATATATTGATATCTTCATACCTGCGCACATGCACACTGTATATTCATACCAGTGCACACATATATTGATATCTTCATACCTGCGCACATGCACACTGTATATTCATACCAGTGCACACATATATTGATATCTTCGTACCTGCGCACATGCACACTGTATATTCATACCAGCGCACACATATATTGATATCTTCATACCTGCGCACATGCACACTGTATATTCACACCAGCGCACACATATATTGATATCTTCATATCTGTGCACATGCACACTGTATATTCATACCAGCGCACACATATATTGATATCTTCATACCTGCGCACATGCACACTGTATATTCATTCCAGCGCACACATATATTGATATCTTCATACCTGCGCACATGCACACTGTATATTCATACCAGTGCACACATATATTGATATCTTCATACCTGCGCACATGCATACTGTATATTCATACCAGTGCACATATATATTAATATCTTCATTCCAGCGCACATGCACACAGCATATTCATACCAGTGCATTCATATATTGATATCTTCATACTTGCTTAGATTACGCATTGAGATATGTTGTTTCCATATTAATTCTGGATTTGGGAACCGTGGATATTTCAAAGAGTATAGTTAATTATTTAAAAACCCGGTTTTCCTTGATATGATATTTCGGTGCGTCCACCATGTGTTTTCTCGGTATTAGAGTGATATATGTTAACCCGAATCGAGGAGTTGGATGAGGCCGATTACGGATACATGGTGGTCCCGGTATGGTACCCCGGGGCGAGAACGGTTTCGCTATGTAGTAGACGGTGAGCCTGGTAGAGGGACTACTACCTACCGGTGATTGGTTGGACCTGGCGGTTATCCGGAGGATACCGACCAGAGTCTATGGATGGATACGGGACGACTCGTACTGCCGGGGCCGAGGGCCGATACCGCAGACAGAGCCCGTGGGCTGATCCGGACTGACGGATGCCCTATACAGGAGGATTTGCGTGTCGATTCTTGGCACGAGTATTTCTTGATATTTTGGGTGCCGATGTTGGGCACTCACGATTATATGAGATTTACAGGATTGGAGGACCGAGGAGTATGACGACACCTGAGCAGTATTGGGATTTGGGTACATTGATGGGTACCGATTATACTTTCCACGATGACTTTCCGTGTAGATGTTATATTTCCCATGCACAGTATGTAGTAATTGATATCTCATCCTGTATCTATTTATACCTGATATAATACATATTGCATACTATGTTCATTCTATATAGGGTTGTTAGATTCCATTGCTATACCTGATCATTGCATAGCCATACCTGATCATTGCATACCCTGTTCATTCTATATAGGGTTGTTAGATTGCATTGCCATACCTGATCATTGCATACCCTGTTCATTCTATATAGGGTTGTTAGATTGCATTGCCATACCTGATCATTGCATACCCTGTTCATTCTATATAGGGTTGTTAGATTGCATTGCCATACCTGATCATTGCATACCCTGTTCATTCTATATAGGGTTGTTAGATTGCATTACTATACCTGATCATTGCATACCCTGTTCATTCTATATAGGGTTGTTAGATTGCATTGCTATACCTGATCATCACATTGCTTGCTCATCACCTGGTGATGTTATTTGATCGCATTTGTTACATGTTGAGCATCCAGTTCGTCATATAGATGTTATCTGTTGATATAGGTTAGAGTATAGTAGCACGTACATACTCGCGATTGCCTTTATATGTTATTTTCTATTCACGAGTTGGCAACTCACCCCCGTTGTGCTACAGTGGTTGCAGGTTGCCCTTCGGAGTAGTCGCGGCAGGCTGCGTTCTTGTATCTTTTGACACAGATACCCCTACAATTGGTATACTAGCTCTTTTGCTGATAGGTGGGTTTTGTACGGTATCTGGTTATCTTTCAGTTATGTACATTGTTGTATCTAGTACTCTCCATCTACCACTTATGTATTGACTTAGAGATCAGTTGTGAGGACGATGTATATTATTTTGTATTCTGGTGTCGAGATCGTTGTGAGCCGACTCTACTTATGCAGTTTATTCTATCTGTGATGTTTCCAACCTGTTGCTCATTTCTTCGCTACGGCGTCGTATATTGTTATCTTGGTGATTGTCTACTTAAGATTTCTTGACATCTTAGTATTTAGTTCTATTAAATGCTTAAATCACTCTATACTTTTACTGGTTTGATTTCTGGGTTTTCGGCTTACTTAGTCGCGTTACGCTTGTAGACGTTACGTGGTTAAGTGCCGGTCACGGGCCAAACTTTGGGTCGTAACAGGTTGAGTATGTGATACTGCAACCACTGCTACAGATGGCCCTAGTGCAAGTGGGAGATTGTTAGTTATATGTATGCCTTAGAGGCCATTACTGTACATTGGATGTATATTGTAGTGGATGCTGGGACATATATAGGTAGGACTTTCTTGCTCGACATGATAGTACGCTATCTGGTTGCCCTTTATCTTAACATGTATACTTTCTGTCTCTCTGATTACATGTTGAAAAATCCCTTAGGATATGTACTCGACTTCCAGGACTATGATACAGATCATACTAGTGGGGCCTGGGTAGTCCATGAGTACATCCTTCAATGTTCCTAGTCGAGGGAATATTGAGACGGGGGCATCGATATTCCAGAGTAGACTAGCGTATATCTTCTTGACCCATGTGATGGGCAATGGATGATCCCATATCCATTGGTGTTTGACATCAGAGATGGTATACGGGTGCTCAGTGAAGACTGGGTACACTGAACGGACTCTCCGAGAACTCCCAGATGGTATTATACCTTACGTCAGATGGCAGTTCTCTGGTGACACTGGTGCAGCTTAGTCTGTTGACCCGAAATCGTCATAGAGTCTTGTGTGTCTCCCACTGTGCTTTGATTTCCACCCTACCACGGCTCTACTGAGTCGTGCAAACAGGTGGTTTTTGGGTACAGTCCCGATTCATATGGAGGCAATGAGCGATAGGAGGGGATTCGTCTCTCCCGGTATTAGGGGTTGATGTTGCGCTATGCTCGACTGGCCATAACAGGAAATCCCTGGCCAGGGTTGCTGTGATCTACTGGTAAGTGTTATCAGTAGTTTCACACATGTTATGGACCTCACGTCGGCATGACTTATCGAGCTACTGGGGTCTGACGTTTACCACCCCTAGGCGAGATATGCGACATATCAGACGAACAAACCAGACTGTACGGTAAGTGTTACTGGTTGGATTCACAGGAGTGTGAGCGGGCTTACTCGTCGATCTTCTGATCGCTCAATACCCGGGTGGCCGTTACGTTTAGCAGACCGCTTGCGGCTTGTGGGTGCTTGATATGATCATCATCTGCTGCCGGCGTATTGACGAGTCTTTAGAGTCCTACACAGAGGTTTCCTGGCTCAAGCGAAACGAAATAGGAGCGCATATGAGATATGTGCGGGACCGAGAATAATTCGTGTATGTGATACCGTATTCTATTCTCGCGATGAATGTATCGATTGGTCATATGCGATATAACCTAGTTATCGAATCAAGGATTGATTCGATAAGCCGATACATAGGATACTAGTCGGTTATATGCGATATGACCAGATCGTTAAATCAAGTGTTGATTTAATGATTTAATGTAAAATTATATATATTTGATATATTACTTTGCATTAACTAGTATTGGTTCACTTTAAATGGATTTTCTCACTTGAATATCACAAGTTGTATATGTGATATACTTTTATGCACTTGATTGTATCATGTTTGATGATACATGTTTACTTGGTTAAGTGTAAAGAATTAAACCATGGTTAAGTTAATGATTAGGGTTTTCTTTTTCTTACTTATTTATTTATTTATTTATTTTGAAAAGATAAGAAATGAAATGGTTGCTAGTTTTGTTTTTCTTTGAAGCTTCTTGAAGCTTTGACTAAAGTGACCATTTTGTCTCATACTTAATCCTAACCATTCCACTTAACCTTAGTACATTCTTTACACCTAACCAAGGTTAGAAAATGATAAGTGTTGATTTTATTTTCTATTTTTAATAACACTTATCATATCTTTTCTTCTTCTTCTTCATCTTCAACATGAAGAAAACCTAGCTACCATCAATGGCAACTAGTGAAAATGAGTGAGAAATCCAATTCTAAAGTGAACCCACTTCCTATTTCTTCATCCTCTACCTCTTGCCAAGTAGTATAGGGTGTTTTCTTCACAAGTTTCATGACTTGGTGAAGTGGGAGCTTGATCTAGTGATGCCTCGACGTAGATCATCTTCGGCATCGAAGCCGACGACCAAGCCCGCCCATTTCTTCGATGAAGCCGATGCTAGAGTCCGGAATCCGATTTGGACAGCGGAGGGACATCATCGCGGAGCTTAGGAAGTGGTGGACCGGATCTACAAAGGTTGTAGCCCCTTTCCTTTTAAGTTAAAGTCGTTAACTTGCATCGCATAGCCTACACATCTAGTTAACGATCCGTATTAGGGTTTCTCAGCACATGTAAAATTTGAATTAGCCATGTTTGATGCCTTGTGAGACTTCATTAGTGTGCCTAAGAACCTTACACCATGGATTCTCAACTCTTGAGACAATAGGGTGGAGGTTGAGGAAGAAACCAGTGGAAGTGAAAATTGTGAGAAAAACACTTGGCATAACAAGAAAAGCAAATGGAGAAAGTTCTCTGTTGTTTTTCCTTTTGTGAGTGTGTGAGGTATTTGTGTGTTTCAAGCAAAGAAAAATCCAAGCACAATACAAGATCTTGTAAGTCCATGCTACCTCTCTCGGTACTTACGGGCTTGCGGAATTTTGTGAAAAACAATTTTCTAGAGGCGGTAACATGGACTCAAACGGATCTTTGTTAAACTTATCTACCTAACATCCTAACTAGGAGTTGTTAACTACTCGGTTAGGGGGTTATACCTTTGTTTCTTGAACTCCTTCGTCTTCTACACTTGATGGTTGTACGGATCGGCTTCACCCCGTCGTCTCCTTGCGTCGAAGATCGATCCACCCGAAAGCTTCTACCTTTGGCTTCTTCTTCGAGCTTTGAAGAAACTAGTTCAGTCGGTTTGCTAAACCTTGTGAACTAGAGTGAGTAGAGGAGTGTGTTGGGATTTTTCTCTATGGTTCTTGGTTCTCAACACATGAGACAAGTGAACCATAGACTAGAGAGAGGGAGAGAAAGAGGAAGAGGATGAGAGCTCAAGAACAAGAGAGAGAATGGGAATGATAGAATGAGCAAGACTTTTCTCTCTTGGCTCTCATAATCCAAAGCCATCATAACAAATCATAGCAATTAAGTATTATGTGATGGTTTAAGCTACAATAGCCATATCATTTTATGCACTCATTTTGCACAAGAGAAACAAGCAAGCAAAAGTCTTTGCCATGAAATGATAGACATTGTCATCATGATGGTCAACTAGTCCAACCTAGTCAACCGGTCAACAAAGTCAACAAGTCAACAAAGTCAACCACTCAACAACCATGTCACCATAATACTTAATTAATATTATTGTCAATCATATATCATATTCTCATTAGGGTTTAGCAAAAAGTCAATGGTCAACAGTCAACAGTCAACAACCTAATGAGAATCCTCTGCCTCTGTCTCTCCGTCAACTGTGCATACACATCCGCATCCGCGTTCCGAGGAACACGAATACATACGAGATAAAACCAATCCCAAAACGTACACTAGGATCTGGCTTAAACCAAAGCCCGCCAGTGTTAACTGTCCGGACACTAAACGTGCACTAGTGCACGGATGTGACCGAACCCTGTCGCAAAACCATGCGACCTCTACTCTTTTGCCTAAAGGTGAATAGCTTTCTGTGTGGGACTCTAAAGACTCGACACTACGCTGGCAGTGGGTTTAACCACAGATCGCAAGCGGCACTAGCTGTGCGTAACGGTCCCCAGGTAGACGCCGACAAGACGACTAACGAGATGAAACCCATCTGAACTCCTACTGAGCCTGAATGTGACATTCTCCGTACAGTTCGGTCTGTTCGTCTGATACATCGCATGGAGGGCCTAGGGGGCGGTAAACGTCAGTCCTGTAATAGCGGTATAAGTCATGCCGGAGTGAAGCCCAAAGCACCCTGAGATAACACTGGAAGCCTACCAGTATATCTCGTTTGCCCTGGCCAGGGACTACTTGTGTAATGGCTCTCTTAGACACAGAGCGATGTCAACCCCCAATACCGGGAGTGACGAATCCTGTCTAACCGTCACTGCCTCCAAGTGCTTCGGGACTGCACCTAACTACTACCTGTTTGCACGAATCCTTTGAGCCGTGGTAGGGTAGTAATCAAAGTACAGTGGGAACACACTCGAGGCGAAGTGACAGTGTCAAGTCAGCGGACTAAGCTGTACTCATGTCACCTGGGAACTGATAACTGACGATAGGTATAATACCAACCAATCAGTTCCCGACGAGTCCTGTCCAGTGTACTCGTAACCTAACGAGCACCCGCATACTATCTCAAGTACGACGTACTGACGACTGTGGGACAGACCATCTCCCCTGCTGGGATGAGAAGCGCATACGCTAGTCTATTCCAGAGTATCGATGCCCTGTCTCGATAGTCCTATGACTAGGGACCTGTATAAGGATGTGCTTATGGATTACCCAGCCCCCACGAGTGTGACTGCCATCACAACGCTGGTAATCAAGCAAAGATCCTTAGGGCTCCACTAATGCGTATAGGTGATATAAAATAAACACATGTACACATTAAAGTAGAAACAAACCAAGTAGCATACTACCATTTTGAGCAAGATTGTTTATACAACTGTGAATATCCCAAGCTTCCATTAAGTAATATACAAACTAGTATGATACAGTAATGGCCTCTAAGGCATATGCACTAACAATCTCCCACTTGCACTAAGGCCATGTACTGGCGTATCGAAGACCTATCATCTCGATCAGCCGCTCGAACTAGTCTGGGGTAAGGCTTTGGTGAATGGATCTGCAGTGTTATCTTCTAAAGAAACCCTCCGAACCTCGATCTCCTGGCGATCCACGATCTCCCTGATCAGGTGATACCGCCTCAAGATGTGTCTGGATTTCTGATGGGACCTGGGTTCCTTCACTAAAGCTATAGCCCCGTTGTTGTCGCAATACAGAGGTATTGGATCAACAATGGACGGAACCACCTGAAGTTCTTTCAAGAACTTCCTCATCCAGACGGCTTTTTTGCAGCATCAGATGCAGCGATTTATTCCGCTTCCATAGTCGAGTCGGCAACGGTTTCCTGATTGGAACTCTTCCAACACACCGCCCCTCCATTGAGGGTAAAGACAAAACCCGACATGGACTTGGAATCATCCTTGTCACTCTGGAAGCTGGAGTCAGCAAAGGCCTCGATCTGGAGGTCTTTTCCGCCATACACGAAGAACATCTCCTTAGTCCTTCTCAGGTACTTGAGAATGTTCTTTACCGCTATCCAGTGTTTCTCCCCGGGGTTTGACTGATACCTGCTTACTACACTAAGTGCATAAGCTACATCCGGTCTGGTACACAACATCGCATACATTATAGAGCCTACCGCATAAGCGTAGGGTATAATAGACATGCGATCCCTCTCCAAATCAGTCTTGGGAGACATCTCTTTAAAGAGGGTGATCCCGTGACAAGCCGGTAGGTTGCCGCGCTTGGAATCTTCCATACTGAATCGTTTCAGTATGGTGTTGATGCACCTGGACTGCGAAAGTCCTAATATCCTCTTGGATCTATCACGATAGATCCGGATCCCCAAGATGTATGAGGCATCACCCAGGTCTTTCATGGAGAACCTGTGTGACAAGAACCCCTTGACAGATTGTAGCATAGGAATGTCATTTCCTATTAGAAGAATGTCATCCACGTATAAAACGAGGAATACGACAGTTCTTGCTACAAATTTACTATAGATGCATGGTTCATCTGGATTTTTGATAAAGCCAAATTGTTTGACTGTCTCATCAAAACAGATGTTCCAACTCCGCGATACCAGCTTTAGTCCATAGATGGACTTAAGCAACTTGCACAGCTTTCCGCTGCTCCCACTCTGAATGAAACCCTCTGGCTGGTCCATATAGACGCACCCCTTTAAATTTCCATTTAGAAAAGCGGTCTTTACGTCCATCTGCCAAATCTCATAATCGTGGAAGGCAGTAATGGCAAGAAGGATCCGAATGGATTTCAGCATAGCCACTGGAGAAAAGGTTTCGTTATAGTCCAAACCAGGTCTTTGACGAAAACCCTTTGCAACAAGTCTAGTTTTATAGGTCTCAACCTGTCCATCTACACCAATCTTCCTTTTGAAGATCCACTTGCATCCTACGGGTTTTACCCCGTCTGGAGCAATGTCCAACGTCCATACTTTGTTGGTGTACATGGACTCCATTTCGGTCCGTATTGCATTCAGCCATTTTACCGAGTCAACGCTCTGAACGGCCTGCTGGAAGCTAGTAGGCTCATCATAATCTATGATGCAATCCTCTCTATCCCCGTCTATGAGAAAACTGTAGTATCTCTCGGGCGGATGAGACTGCCTACTACTCCTATGGAGCGGCGTAGGAATGTCCTGTTCTTTCGAACCCTCTGGTTCTACTAAGCTTTCAGTAATAGTCTGTGGTTCTGGAATTTCTTCTAGTTCTACTGCGCTCCCACTAATTTCCTTTTCCAAGAACTGGTGTTCTAGAAAGTGGGCACTACGAGAAACAAGGACTTTTTGTTCCTCTGCGTGGTAGAAAAGATACCCCCTGGTGTTCTTTGGGTATCCCACAAACTTGCACAGTACTGAGCGTGTCTCAAGTTTTTCCGCATGCTTCTTTTTGACAAAAGCCGGAAATCCCCAGATCTTCAGATATTGAAGATAGGGTTTCTTCCCACTCCATAACTCATATGGTGTGGTAGGCACAGTCTTAGTGGGAACTCGGTTCAAAAGGTATGCGGCTGATTCTAGCGCATATCCCCAGAATGATCGCGGTAACTCAGCGTTACCCATCATGGACCGTACCATATCCAATAGGGTGCGGTTCCGTCTCTCCGATACACCGTTATGTTGCGGAGTGTATGGAGGAGTAAGCTGAGAGAGAATTCCATTCTCTTTTAAGTAATCCAGGAACTCGGCACTTAAGTATTCTCCACCTCGATCAGATCTTAGTGTTTTGATACTTTTACCGGTTTGTTTTTCTACTTCATTCTTATATTCCTGGAACTTTCCAAAGGCTTCGGATTTATGTTTCATTAAGAATACATGTCCGAACTTTGAAAAATCATCCGTGAAAGTAATGAAGTAAGAAAAACCGCTTCGCGTATGTGTAAACATTGGACCGCACACGTCGCTGTGTATGAGTCCCAAGAGCACGCTCGCTCTTACTCCGTGTCCAGTGAACGGAGTCTTTGTCATCTTTCCTTTGAAATAGGATTGACAAGTGGCATACGATTGATATTCGAATGGATTCAAATATCCTTCTGTATATAACTTAGTCAACCTTCTCTCATTAATGTGACCCAGTCTACAATGCCATAAGAAAGTCTGATTGATTTCTGGAGACTTTTTTTTGTGTGTATTTTGGACATTGAAAATCTGTGGTTGGTTTAATACGTATATACCATTGCTCAATGTACCTGACCCAATCAGAACTTGATTAAGGTTTATGTTTACAACATTGCTTACAAATGCAAATTCATAACCTTCTTTAGAAACCAAAGATACAGAAATAATATTACAAGTTGCGTTGGGTACAAAATAGCAATTACGCAAAACCAAAACATGTCCATCTGACATTCCCAGGTGATAGTCCCCCACGGCCTTAGCATCCATGCTAGCTCCGTTTGCAACTTTGAGGGTCATGTCACCTACCTTCAAAACCCTACGGTTTCTCAATGCCTGCAAAGAATTACAGATATGAGATCCTGATCCGGTATCCAATACCCAGGAAGTAGAGTTTATTGAAAGACAGTTTTCAATAACATACACACCTGAAGCTGAAGCCGCAACCTGCTTCAGATCCTGTGTTCTGGCCTTCCAAGCCCTGCAATCTTTCTTCCAGTGTCCACTCTTATGACAATAGAAGCATTCTTCTTTATCCACAAGCTTCCCCACTTTCTTTGTTTCTTTTGCCTTTCCCTTCGTATCCACTTTACTAACACCGCCCCTTGGTTTGGCGGGGGCTTTCTTCTTCTTTCCCTCGGCTTTCACCTTGGACCTAGAAGAAGAAGATCCTCCTACAAACAAAGTGGATGTTTCCTTACCTTTCTGTAGGGTGCCCTCTACGCTCCTCAGCATGTTGAGGAGTTCTGAAAGTTCAACTTCCTTTTCTTGTAAGTTGAAGTTCAGGATAAACTGGGCGTAAGTGGAAGGAAGGGACTGGAGAATCAAGTCCGTATAGAGCTCATTCTCCAACGTGGTCCCAAGGTCCGCGAGCTCCTTAATGTAGCCAATCATCTTAAGCACGTGTTCCGCTACCGATGATCCGATGGCCAATCTTGCCGAAAATAACTTCTTCGACACTTCGTATCTTGCGATACGAGATTGCTCTCCATACAGTTCTTTTGTATGAAGAAATATGGATTCGAGGTCCATATTCTCGTGCCTCCTCTGATGTTCGTTGTACATAGAGGCAAGCACGAGGCACTTGGCCTTCGCGCAGTCTAGTTCCCAGGTCTTACAGATTTCCTTATCCGCGACACTGGTTTTGGGACCTGGGACAGGGGGAGCTTTGGTGGTAAGAAGATACCCCAGCTTGTCGTAAGTGATTGCCATTTTGACATTCCTGAGCCAATCTTTGTAGTTTGGCCCTGTCAGTATATTTTTATCTAGTAATAACTTAAGTCCAGTCATATCGATTGGTCGCTGCAATTAGGAGAGAGAAAAGAAACACTCAGCATGATGCTCTTGCAAGTTTAGAGTGGTTTCTAGTTTGTCTAAACAGGATGGCTCCCACTGTTTCTCGAATCCCTCCTCAAACCATAAAGGAAGAATTAGTCGGGATCAATCTTACCGCACAATACTTGCCTAACCGTTCAGCCAGGCTAGTGTTGGTACTTCGAGGGAGGTTTTCCAACGCTTTCGCGAAGTTCCTTAATTTAAGAACCTCTTTTCCCTGGGGGCGTAGCCCCGCTAACACCTTTCTAGACATCTACTAGGTTTATAGCATTGATCGTTTAGTGAGAAATTTCCCGAGGAGTAGCATATACTCACAGTAGGATCGGGATCCAAATATCATCGCGTGACGAAACTGAAGGAATCCTACCAGAATCATCACACTCCAAATGGTATGCAACTCTAGAAAGTTTCAGTACTTATGAAACTCCCGATGTGGATTTTTGCCCCATGCTCTTATGACCTTGGCGTGAGGTCAAAATGTCATAAGTCACATATCAAGTTCTACCCATCATTATCTAGGTTGATTTGAACCCACCCGTACCTACCCTTGACGTAGGCCAAAATGGTAGTATGGCTGTCCCAAACCAACGCATTCTATATATGCAATAGATAAATATCCGGCAGCTACCAATCACCATGCCTTGACGTGAGGTCAAAATACATAGCTTGAATACTACTGAATATTTAACTGAAATGATGGAGGGCTACGAATGGTTTTGGCTAAACCGTGAACGTAGTGAACTTGATATAATCGATGGAACGAGATAGATTTTAAAAGGAGTGGCTCAAGCTCCGCATTTAAAAGTTGGTTTTGAAAAGAACCGAGTGGTTTTTCGAAAGTGTTCCAACGACTTTTACTTGGTTTATTTTCTTGCATTAGTTTTTTTAATGTGTCCCATCATTTAATTCTACCATTTCAGAAAACAACCAAAATATGACGTACGCTTATGCCATTCGCATTCGCCACTGGGCCCCGTCATTACCCGTTAGGTTACTTAACTAACGACAGAGCGGGGGTTGGGCTAGCGCGACTGTAAAACATAAGCAACGCTTAAATAATATCATATATAGATATATATTGCAATGATAGCCATTTCAGATCATAGATGAATACATTGGATATACTAGGAATCCGCAATTCGTATGAGCCTGTAACGAGAAGCAGATTACACGGTCGCGGTGAATAGCCAATACCCCACCCAAGACCCCTACGAGTGCGGCAAACTACCCGCCAAGTACCCGAAGCGGAGCAACCTCCTTCAACACCGTGAGTAGGCCACTCGGCACTTCGAGATACCCGGTAGTTTGTGCACCCCCTCCATGGGTCTATCCTAGGACCAAAAACAGTAAAAAGAAATTATACAATGACGGCTACAACCCCGACCCGGTTGTGCGGCCATACAAATAATATTACATCAATTTACAAATTTACATGAATTGAAAGAAAAGAAAAACTCTAGTCTCACAACACCCCGGCTACTCACCCGCGACAATCCAACGGATTCATATACACATACCAATAACATTACAGATCACAGATTTGTATAACCCCCACTAATCGACATATAGCGATTAGCAGACGTTCAATACATATATCACTTCACAGATAAAAACCCATCAGCTTAAGTCTTTAGAAGTTCGATCAAAAATACGGATTTTTAAGCCCCAAACACAAATTTTCTTTCTGGAAAATCTGTTCTGAAAAGACATATTCCAAAAATCCCAAAACAACCCCAGAAACACACTGCACAAAATTTGGACCTCGGCGGGAGCGTGCTCCCGCCGTGTTTCCGCGGCGCTTTGATCGGTTCGTTAGACCAAATTTTGTGGGTGTTTAAGCAAAAGCCTGAGCCGATTTTTAAGATGAAATTTATCATTTTTTGAACAGAAAAAATTTCGGCAGAAACTTGACATTTCGGGTTCGTTTCGCGACTTTTTCTTTGATCGATCTTCTAGTTACTTTGCTAACATGTTAGATAGAGTTTAACTAGTCTCTGATACCACTGTAAGTCCATGCTACCTCTCCCGGTACTTACAGGCTCGCGGAATTTGGTGAAAAACAATTTTCTAGAGGCGGTAACATGGACTCAAACGGATCTTTGTTAAAATTATCTACCTAACATCCTAACTAGGAGTTGTTAACTACTCGGTTAGGGGGTTAAACCTTTGTTTCTTGAACTCCTTCGTCTTCTACACTTGATGGTTGTACGGATCGGCTTCACCCCGTCGTCTCCTTGCGCCGAAGATCGATCCACCCGAAAGCTTCTACCTTTGGCTTCTTCTTCGAGCTTTGAAGAAACTAGTTCACTCGGTTTGCTAAACCTTGTGAATTAGAGTGAGTAGAGGAGTGTGTTGGGATTTTTCTCTATGGTTCTTGGTTCTCAACACATGAGACAAGTGAACCATAGACTAGAGAGAGGGAGAGCAAGAGGAAGAGGATGAGAGCTCAAGAACAAGAGAGAGAATGGGAATGATAGAATGAGCAAGACTTTTCTCTCTTGGCTCTCATAATCCAAAGCCATCATAACAAATCATAACAATCAAGTATTATGTGATGGTTTAAGCTACAATAGCCATATCATTTCATGCACTCATTTTGCACAAGAGAAACAAGCATGCAAAAGTCTTTGCCATGAAATGATAGCCATTGTCATCATGATGGTCAACTAGTACAACCTAGTCAACCGGTCAACAAAGTCAACCGGTCAACAAAGTCAACCCCTCAACAACCATATCACCATAATACTTAATTAATATTATTGTTAATCATATATCATATTCTCATTAGGATTTAGCAAAAAGTCAATGGTCAACAGTCAACAATCAACAACCCTAATGAGAATCCTCTGCCTCTGTCTCTCCGTCAACTGTGCATACACACCCGCATCCGCGTTCCGAGGAACACGAATACATAGAGATAAAACCAATCCCAAAACGTACACTAGGATCTGGCTTAAACCAAAGCCCGCTAGTGTTAACTGTCCGGACACTAAACGTGCATTAGTGCACGGATGTGACCAAACCCCGTCGCAAAACCATGCGACCTGTCGCAAAACCATGCGACCTCTACTCTTTTGCCTAAAGGCGAATAGCTTTCTGTGTGGGACTCTAAAGACTTGACACTATGCTGGCAGTAGGTTTAACCACAGACCGCAAGCGGCACTAGCTGTGCGTAACGGTCCCCAGGTAGACGCCGACAAGAAGACTGACGAGGTGAAACCCATCTGAACTCCTACTGAGCCTGAATGTGACATTCTCCGTACAGTCCGGTCTGTTCGTCTGATACATTGCATGGCGGGCCTAGGGGGCGGTAAACGTCAGTCCCCTAATAACTGTACAAGTCGTGCCAGAGTGAAGCCCAAAGAACCCTGAGATAACACTGGAAGCCTACCAGTATATCTCGCTTACCCTGGCCAGGGACTACTCGTGTAATGGCTCTCCTAGACACAGCGCGATGTCAACCCCCAATACCGGAAGAGACGAATCTTGTCTAACCGTCACCATCTCCAAGTGCTTCGGGACTGCACCCAACTGCTATCTGTTTGCATGACTCGTTTGAGCCGTGGTAGGGTAGTAATCAAAGTATAGTGGGAACACACTCGAGACGAAGTGACAGTATCAAGTCAGCGGACTAAGCTGTACTCATGTCACCTGGGAACTGATAACTGACGCTAGGTATAATACCAACCAATCAGTTCCCGACGAGTCCTGTCCAGTGTATTCGTAACCTAACGAGCACCCGCATACTATCTCAAGTACGACGTACTGACGGCTGTGGGAGAGACCGTCTCCCCTGCTGGGATGAGAAGCGCATACGCTAGTCTACTCCGGAGTATCGATGCCCTGTCTCGATAGTCCTGTGACTAGGGACCTGTATAAGGATGTGCTTATGGATTACCCAGCCCCCACGAGTGTGACTGCCATCACAACGCTGGTAATCAAGCAAAGATCCTAAGGGCTCCACTAATGCGTATAGGTGATATAAAATAAACACATGTACACATTAAAGTAGAAACAAACCAAGTAGCATACTACCATTTTGAGCAAGATTGTTTATACAACTGTGAATATCCCAAGCTTCTATTAAGTAATATACAAACTAGTATGATACAGTAATGGCCTCTAGGGCATATACACTAACAGATCTCACCACTCATAAATATCTCACCACATGAATCACACAAGGCCCAACACCATGAGTCATCATGCCACAATCAATGCACCATGCCAAGACTTGCACTCACACTTTCCATCACTACATATATTAAACATTTAAACTAAAATGTTTAATCCAAATGAAATAGAAACCCTAAAGTATTCTCGTAACGAATTACAAGAATATCCCTCATCCGTATAAACATGCATTCATCCATATTCCGACTGAATACGAATACAACGAGACGAAAGTAATCCAACAATATAATACTAAGATCCAGCTTAAACCAAAGCCCACTAGTATTATCCGTCCGATCATGATCCGTGCACAAGTACACGAATACGATCAAACCGTGCCATAAAACCATAGGGCCTCTACAACGTTTCGCCCAAATCAGGGAAACCCTCTGAATGGGACTCTAAAGACTCATCAATACGCTGGCAGTGGGTTTAACCACAAGCACGTCAGTGGCACTAGCTATACGTAACGGCTACCCAGGTATTGAGCGAAAGGGAGGCCGACGAGCAAACTCATCATGAAACCCTACTGAGCCTGACAGTGACAATATCCGTACAGTCCGGTCCGTCCGTCTATGAGTATCGCATATCGAGTCTAGGGGGTGGATAAAGTCAGACCCCTAATAACTTGATATTTAGTGTCGGTATGAAGCCCATCACCACTTGAGAAACTACTGATCCGAATCAGTAATTCTTGACTACCTTGGCCAAGGATTTCTGGTGATGGCCACCCGTGCACACCGCGACATCAACCCCCAATTCCGGGAGAGACGAATCTCCTTACGATACGCTCAATACCTCCATGTGGCTCAGGACTGTACCCAACTAAAACATGTTTGCACGACTCCTTTGAGCCGTGGTAGGGTAGTAATCAAAGCACAGTGGGAACTCACACGAGACAAATGAAGATCTCAGATCGATAGACTAACCTGTACACATGTCACCAGGGAACTGCTATCTGACAATATATATAATACCAACTAGTATATTCCCGGCGAGTCCGTCCAGTGTACTCATAACCCAATAAGCACCTGTATACATCTTAGGTGAACCAACTGACACCAATGACTTGTGAGACCGGCCACCTCCCCTCGTCAGGATCTCGATCCGTATACACTGGTCTACTCTCAGAGTATCGATGCCCGGTCTCGAACTCTCATGACTAGGGACACTTTAAGGATGTGCTTATAGGCCACCCAACTCTCACGTATATGATCTCTATCATACTGCTCATAGTCAAGAAAGAATCCTATGGGCTCTATCAACATGTAATGGTGATATGTAATGTCACCTGAAGTATGTAAACGATGATAAAGACAAACCGGATAGCATACTATCATCTCGAGTAAGACTTTCCTACCGGGATAGATCCTCCCTCAATCATTCCAATCACGTGCCTGCGATCCAATTATTGACTTTGTAGGGTGTTTTTCGTCACCCCATTGAGATGGGAATACGCGCGCGCTTGTCAAGCGCATTACAGATTCCCCCGGATTACAGTAGGCTGGGGTTTATTGATTGTGGGGATCCGAATCTCCGGAAGCCGCGGACTAAGCTGCCGTTAATTACCCCTCGCCTTTGGAGCGAGAGAACCTCCGATTGACGGGTTAAACAGGTCATGCGAACTCAACGTGCAGTGTGCATATGTGTATCTTAAGGGGTTTTGGATATATCGGGAGCCTCGCAGAGTTTACGGAGGTCCTGCTACCCGGATAGCGGGCTGGGGGTCAAGGGGGCTAGCAGACCCTTGCGGGGTGCGTGACAGCGCCCCATTAGAAATTTTTTCGAACAGGAACAGTGTTGTGGAGTGTGTGTATAAAAAAAGGGAAGAATAGCGTCCAAAGGACGCATGGGTGCCAGCACCTCACGTGCCTAGCACGCAGGCGCTGGGCGCTAGCGCCTCACATGCTTGGCACGTAGGCGCTGGGCTCTGGGCGAGCGCCCCACGTGCTTGGCACGCGGGCACTGGGTGCTAGCGCCCCACGTTCTTGGCACGCGGACGCCAGGCGTCAGCAGAAAAGGGACTTGGTCCCTGCACTGGGAGTTGTGCTCCCGATTTGACTTATGGAGTTGAACTCCTGACAGAGAGGACAAGTAGGCTTAGCCCCTGTATTGGGAGTTGTACTCCCAAACAGAAAGATTTATTATTGTGTGTGTGTGTGTGTGTATTTTGAGGAGTTAAACTCCTAAGATATTTTTGGAGCTGATGAAAGGGGTTTCTCCCTTGAACCCTGGATCTTCCCCAAAGTGGGATTCTTAGAAGTGGGTCTCCTTCTTCCTCTTCTTTGTTGGCTAGCTCTTGGGGAAAAGAGGGTGAGATTTAAAAATCTCTCTTTTTGGAGATTGGATAGAAGATCTGAGCTTCCCTTTGTGGGTTTTGTGGTGAAAAACTATTTATTTTTGGAAAAGAAAGAGTGAAACCCTTGATTTATTTCAAAAAAGGGAGAAGGTTTAGAACTTTGAGGAAGGAGAAGGAGGCACAAAAACCCTAGATTTTGATGGGAATGAAAAGTTTTCCTTTATTTCATTATCATGTTGCCTTATATAGACTTACAAAATTACACATAGCCCCTTGGGCTTTACAAAATGGTATTTTGCCCATCCCGCATCTCATGTGCTCATTTCTTTTGCACATAAGCCATGGGCTTTACAGAAATTTGGCTTTATGCCAATTTTCTTACATTCATGCATAAAAAATTATATCGAAATTATTTATTACATGATTTTTTATTTCGGCATGGGGGAGGCCGGCCGCGGGGCTCGACTTGGACATGGGCCCACTTGCTTGGGCTTGGGCCCTCTTACTTAAGGTTGACCTTGATTTTGACTTGGTCAACCGGGGTGTAAATTTTGACCCCAACAGACTTGAGGGCACTATAACCAACACCATCTCCCTCGCCCGGGGTGCCGGGTCCCGCGCATGCTTCTACCCCCCCAGCCTTATTCCAGGGCTCGGGGCACAGCAGAAGGCTTGCTCGGTGGAGCTGGCCTCGGGGCCGAACTCGAACCGGGTCGGGACGAACTTCCACCCCTGGTCTTCTTTTAAGCCTTCACGGCCATGGCAGCTAAGAACTTGGATCGGTCCATTTGCTCTGCAAAAAGTAGAATACACAAAAGAGAGTTAGTGACGCTGAAAAGGGCAAAGAAAATTCATCAAAGTCTAAATAGATCTTCCACGGCCCTAACTTACCCAGAAAGCACGCGGGGCTGAGCCCAGCCCAGCTCAGAAAGCAAGACGTCGGCCTGCTGGATCAGCTCCCACAATGACACCGCCCTTACCTCGGGTGAGGATGATGGTTTTGCCCTTGGGCAGTCAGCCATGTGCCACTGTGTAGGCACGGGCCAATTCTCGCCCTCGGGTGGCCCGACGAATACGAACTTCTCCTTCCATTCATGGATGGAAAAAGGGACGGCTGCCACACCTGACCCGGCCACCCCGCCCTTACGTTTTTTGAAGGAAAAATACACCTATCTTGGCTCATCGTTGCTAATGCTAGGGTGATTCTTATAACAGAAGAAGGAAACAAGGAGGGTCAAACTGAAGGGGATGTTTTCGAGTTTCAACCGGACCAGAAAACCGTGAAAGATTCTCCATGAGTTCGGCTCTAACTGGCCCGGGGCAAGATGGAAGCAACGAAGCACCCTACATACCTCGATTGAGAAGGACAAACGATTGAGAAGGGCAGACGCATTCCGGTCTGGAATGCTTCCAAATACAGGGCAATCTCCTTATCCTACACTTAGTCCGCCCGCTCACCCTCTCTGGCTAAACGAAGGGAATAGTTGGAGGGAATATGGAATCGAGCCCGAATCTCGGTAAGCTCGTCCACACTCCTCAAGATGGAGGGCGCATCGCGGGCGTTCCCGATGCGCACCTTAGAGGCCCTTATCGCCGCCTGACGGCGAACGACACGGGCAACCCTGGCTCTAGGGGTGAGCCCGACACAGATGACACAGCAGAAGAACCCTCTCAGATATCTAAAGACAGAGGGGAGGAAGACTCGCTAGACTCGGCTCCAACAATTGGAGCTTAATCGTCTGACTTTACCCTAACTACTTCTAAAAACTCCTCAGATGAAGATATCTAACCTGATTCAAGGGTATTATTGGCTCGCCAAGGAAAAATCACGGGTGATCCGATCTAAAGGGAAGGAGCGTCGGGCAATCTTTAACAACGAGGGTGAATTGGGGTAAAAGTGTTGGCCCTAGGATGGTTCTCTCCTATTAATATACTCCAAAGAAAGTATCCAATGGTGATTCAAGATTTTTATCGATGAGTTTCAAGTATCACTATTCTAATCAAGAATCAAGAAAATGATAAACATCAAGAATCAAGTATCGATAGAATTCCAATCAATTTAGGGTTCAAGATTTGAAGTAAAGCTCATAGGAATCGATTCGGTTGTAAATGTGAAGAAGATTCAAGATTACGATTTCTTATCTATTAACAAATTGATGCTAAATCGATGTAGAATTCATTGAGGATCAAGGATCTTGCGAAGAATTAGGGTTTCTCATCCTATCCTTTTTCCTTTCGACGAATCACATTCACTAGATAGCTTCTTGAAAGTCGAATGATCAATTGTTGATCTCTAGATCGTGCGAAAGGAATCAAGAACGCATTCGCATCGATCTAGATCATCGATCAATCGATTTTCAAGAATTTACAATTGTTTTAAGACTTAAGAAATCGTTTAAAGATTTATCAACATCATCATTTTACAGTCGTTTCGATTCCTCCACGAGCGGAGTTTTATTCAAGCATCATCACAAAGTACATATTCAAGAATCGCAATATAAGCATAATGCTCGAATTGAAATGTAAACAAGTTTAAAGAATCTTCACCTTTATTACATCAACAAGTAGTTACAACTCTCAAGATTTACAAGAGGTAGGATTTTCACTCGTCGAATCTAGCATCGCTCGGCTTCTTGAGTCTTGGATCGCTTGGATCTCGTGCTCCGTTGAAATCCGGTTCCGCTTCTAAAGGATCTTGAAGACTTGCTTGGCTTGCACTCAAAGAATCTTGAATTCTTGATCTTGATTGGGATTAGGGTTAGGGTTTGAGGTGGTTGTTGTTGGGTTGAAGATGAAGAACAACCACAACAATTGAATTGAGGAACTAAAGGACAACTAGAGTTTAGCTAACAATAAGCAACCTTGAACAAGTGAGTCTAGGGGTCTATTTATAGGTTTTCCAAACCCTAGGTCTAGGAATTAAAATTTGAGTTTTCCCTCCAAAAGTTAGTTAGAGGAAGAGGCTTCTAGAAGTAGTTAGTTAGGGGATTAGCTTCTACCCTAAGCTAGGAGGTTAGGGGGAAGGTTCTAGGTCCTTAATAGAGTTTAAGTGAAGCTTGTTAAGGAAGCTAGGGGTGTTTAGTTAGGAACCCTAGGGCTTGCTGAACTGGCAGAAGCTTCTGGAGTAATCTGGAGAATGTCATGTCTTGATGAAGTGTGGAAGCTGAGCTTGAGATTCTGCAGCAAAGTTGAGGTGAAGATATGTCCTAGCCGCGTGGAACAGCGGCTCAAGGCGGCTCCGGCCGCGGTTCCGCGGCCAAGTGGTGGAGCTAGGGCTTCCCACTTCTTCAACTGCTTTGTTCTGTCTTTGGGATAACTATCTGATATGTTGAATTATGTAATTCCCTCTATATTAATACCAGATTCCAAATCCATGAGTTGGCGTCTTTTTAACAGTCTTCGTTTGTAAATTTGACCGTTATCCTTGAATTTCCTGCACAGACTTCGAACACAAGTTGCGATATATAGGAATGATGCCATGCTATGAAATGCAGTCAATTTCCCTTATAGTGCTGGTTTTAGAGTCTAACACATGCAATCTGATATTTTACGACTGATTTGCTAATATGTGCTAAATGAATGCCGAACACTTCTAGATGAGTGCAAATGATAGGGAAATTGCCGGTTAAAAGATGCAGTATTTTTGACTGATCAGGATACGCTAAAGAACCTTCACAGATTGCAAGACCTTTGACCTAAGTTTCTTCACCTGCCGATCCAATATAACTACCGGCTGCTCGGTGAATGAAAGATCACGCTCAAGTTGAACGGTGTCATGCTGAATCATGTGAGAAGGGTCATGAAGGTATCTACGAAGCATCGACACATGGAACACGGGGTGAACATCCGGAAAACTGGGCGGGAGCGCCAAACGGTAAGCAACGGCTCCAACTTGCTCAAGGATCTCGAAAGGACCCACAAATCTGGGACTGAGCTTCCCCTTCATCCCAAATTGCATAACGCCCTTCATCGGAGAAATCCTCAGGAATACATGATCCCCTACTGCAAACTCAAGTCTGCGACAACGACAGTCGGCATAAGATTTCTGCCTGTGGGCTACTCTCATCCTGTCCTGAATCAGCTCGATCTTCTCCGTGGTCTCCTAAACTAGCTGGGGTCCCAAAACCCTACTCTCACTGAGTTCGGTCCAACAGACTGGCGATCGACACTTCCTACCAAATAAAGCCTTGAAAGGTTCCATCTGAATAGTCTCCTGAAAGCTATTGTTGTAGGAGAACTCAATCAACGGCAAGTGACGATCACAACTGCCACCAAAATCAAGCACACACGCACGAAGCATTCCTCCAGAGTCTGTATAGTCCGCTCTGACTGACCTTCGGCCTACGGGTGGAAAGCGGTGCTAAAACTCAACCTGGTACCCAAAGCTTCTTGAAGCTTCTACCAAAGACGGCTAGTAAACTGGGTGCCTCTGTCGGATACTATGCATGTGGGAACTCCGTGCAAATGCACAATCTCATCTAAATACAACTGAGCATACTGAGCATAACCGAAAGTGGTCTTCACTGGAAGGAAGTGAGACGCTTTCGTCAACCGGTCAACAATCACCTAAATGGAGTCATACCCCCCACTAGTCCTGGATAGACCCACAACAAAGTCCATGGAAATCTGCTCTTATTTCCACTCATGAATGGGTAAAGGCTGCAACTCTCCAGCTGGTCTCCGATGCTCAGCCTTGACTTTCTGACAACTCAGGCACCTCGAAACGAAGTCCGAAACATCGCGCTTCATCCTTTCCCACCAGTAAAAGTCTCTCAAGTCACGGTACATCTTGGTGGAACCTGGATGAACGCTAAAGGCTGACTAATGTGCCTGCTCTAGGATCTTGCGTCTCAACCCATCAGCATCTGGTATACACAAGCGAGTCCCGCATCATAGCACACCCTGGTCATCAATAATGAACTCCGAAACTGTACCCTGCCAAAAAAGCTCAAGAATCTTCGACAAACGGGCATCACTGGGCTGCGCCTCACGGATACGATCAAAACGTGGTGGACGGGCGCGGACATGAGCAAGCTGTCCCCAGTGGAAGTGAACTTAAACTGTACTCTACCATCACACAAGATCTTCTAATCTGCAGAAGACGGTCGCTGAACTGCGCTCAACTAGGACAAGCTACCCCCGGGCCTACGACTCAAAACATCAGCTACCACATTCGCCTTGCCCGGGTCATAAAGGATCTCACAATCATAATCCTTCACAAGCTCCATCCAACGGCGCTGTCTCGGATTCAGATCCCGCTGCTGGAAGATGTACTTGAAGCTCTTGTGATCCGTGAAGATTTGACACGACTCCCCGTACAACTAGTGTCTCCAAATCTTCAACGCAAAGCCCACCGTGGCCATCTCAAGATCGTGAGTGGGGTAATTCTGCTTGTTCTTCTTCAGCTGCCTAGAAGCATAAGCAATCACTCTATCATGCTGCATCAATACACAACCGAGCTCCACTCGAGAAGCATTACAGTAAACAACATAGCCGCCCGATCTAGAAGGTAAAGATAGAACTGCTGTCATCGTCAACCGAGTCTTCAACTGCTGAAAACTCTGCTCACACGCATCAGTCCAAAGAAAAGGAACCCCCTTTCGGTTTAGTCCAGTCAGCGGTGTAGTGATACTCGAAAAATCCTGCACGAAACGGTGATAATAACCAGCTAAGCCCAAAAAGCTACGAACCTCAGTCACAGATACAGGTCTGGGCCAAAGCTGCACAGCCTCGATCTTCCTCGGGTCCACAAGAATACTATCTCCAGTCACTACATGACCCAGGAAATCAACTCTATAAGCCAAAAAACGCACTTTGAGAATTTAGCATACAGCTGGTGCTCTCTTAAAATCTGCAAAGCAATCCTCAAGTGATGCTCGTGCTCCTCTCGACTCCTAGAGTAGACTAGAATGTCATCAATAAACACAATAATAAACTTTTCGAGGAACGGCCTGAAAATCCAGTTTATCAGATCCATAAACGCTGCTGGGGCATTGGTGAGTCCGAACGACATCACTAGAAACTCATAATGCCCGTAGCGTGTACGAAAAGCAGTCTTCAGAATGTCATCATTCTGAACCCGCAACTGATGATAACCCGAACACAAATCAATCTTAGAAAAATGTTTCGCACCCTGGAGATTATCAAACAAATTGTCAATGCGAGATAGAGGATACCTGTTCCGCACCGTAACTCAGTTCAATTGACGATAATCGATACACAACCTCAAACTGCCGTCCTTCTTCTTGACGAACAACACAGGAGTTCCCCACGGCGAAACACTCGGACGCACAAGTCCCTTATCAAGCAACTCTTGCAATTGATCTTTAATCTCTCTAAGCTCCGCCGGAGCCATCCGGTAAGGCGGTATAGAAATAGGCCCCATGCCAGGAATCAGATCAATGCAAAACTCAATATCGCGCTCTGGCGGCAAAATAGGCAACTCATCAGGAAAAATGTCGGGAAACTCTCGCATAATAGGAACCCGGTCCAACGACTCTACTGCGGCTCCGGTATCACAAATGAAAGCCAAGAATCCCCGACATCCCCTCCTCAAAAGCCGACTCGCGCAAAGTGTAGAAATCAAACTGTGAGGGGCGGCACCAAGGTCCCCCTGCACAACCCGAACAGACTCGCCTGGAAAACTGAAACTGACAGTTTTCTCGAGGCAGTCCACCGACGCAAAACAAGCTGCCAACCAGTCCATGCCAAGGAGAACGTCGAAGTGCAACATATCTAGGAGGATCAAATCGACGGACGACTCTCTATCTCTAATTTGAACGGCATATGACCGAAACACATAACGCGTGACGAAAGAATCGCCAACAGGTGTAATCACGACACGCGACTGATCTAGCAAACATGACTCTCGGTCCAAACTAGGCACAAAGTGTGTAGAAACATACGAATGCGTAGATCCCGGATCAAACAAGACATGTGCATCAAAAGAACATACAGAAAGAGTACCTGTAACCACTGCATTGGTCGCCTGCGCGTCCTGATGAGTCAAGGCAAACACCCGAGCCTGCCCTCTACCGGCGACTGGCCGACCTCCGCCTCTACCACCCCGCCCTCTCGGTACAAAACCACCGCAATCCCGACCTCTCTGAACATGAGTCTGACGCGGAGCAACAACAGGCATAAGGGGCAACGCCCTCTGAGGTGGAGAAGGTGGTGAGGTAACCTGCGGTACAGCTGCATCGCTCTCACGTGGCTCAGCACAATCTCGAACCCGATGACCCAATCTCCCGCACCGGTAACATCCAGATGAAAACTGATGCCTCTCCTGAGGATAAGAGCTAAAAAGTTGACCTCGTCCCGAACCTCTACTACCCCCAGTATCTGAATGGAAACTGTCACGGCGTCTAAACGCCCGCCTCCCTGCTGAAACACCGGTACGAACCCTCTTCAGTTCCGGAGCAACCGACGTCTCGGAAAGACGCTCCTTAACCAACAGGGCTACGTCTACCTCTGCTGCATAGGTGTCGCAATGCTGAATGCTGATAGCGAGGAACAAATGGGTAAGCAGGCCTCGAACAAACCTATTGACCCATATCTCCTCCGTAGCTACCAAATACAGAGCATAGACAGACAGCTCGGTAAACAGCGCATCATACTCGGCCACCGTCATTCCCGGAGTCTGGCGTAACAACTCGAATCTGCATTCTCGAGAATCCCTGACGCTCAGCGGAAGAAAACGCGCAAGAAACACCGTCTCAAACTCAGCCCAGGTCATAGAGGAAAGACATGCGGCTCTGCCCTTCTCTAAGGACTCACACCACTTCTGGGCCAGACCCTCCAGACGAAAGCTTGCAAACTCCACCCATCTCACGACGGAGCATCTATGTGAACGACAAATCGTGGCCATCCGATCGATAAACGACTGCGGATACTCGGCTGCATCTGTGCCGGTGAAAACCGGAGGCCTCAGCCTCATGAACTCTGACAGTGACACAGTGATAACCTCCGAAGCTGTAGCTGCGACTGCCGGAACAGTAGGTACCATCGTGGCCCTCGCAATGGGTGGAACAACCGCATGCTCCTGTGCTCAAATGGCCTCAACTAAATACCCCATCATCTGGCGCAAGTCCAACATACCAGCCCCAAGCATAGCAACTGCTTCGATACAACAGGCATACCGTCCTGGTCAGTCCTCGTTTCAGACGAGTCAACTCTAACCTCGGCCCTCGCGGCCGCTCTCTGTGCCCTCGTAGTCTTCGGCGGCATATAGGCTGGAAATTGAAACAAGATTCGATAAGGAAACATAAATCGAATCACAAGGATGTATAAAATCACGGGAGGAACCTCAATCAATAAGTGCTAAGGTCACTTAGGCAGAGTACGATGTCGTAAGTATGCCGTGGAACATACACTGTCACGACCCAAAAATGGCCCGTGACGGCCCTAATACTACGCAACGCCTAAAGACGCAACGTAGTAAAAGAAAGCCAAACCCAGAAATCAAAACCATGAGAAATACGGAAAAGATAATATAAGTTTTGAAAACAATTGAAATCGCAACCCAAATTCTTTAAAAGTCTTCCTTTCTTTCTTTAAAAATTTTAGCAACACCCCATTTTCATAAAGACTAGTCAATAAGAGTACAACAGAAGAATAAGGACAGTAGAGAAAAAGCTGTATATATAAAAGACATTTAATCCACAATAATACACACTACGTCCTCACCAAGTCTCTATGTCAAAATACAACAGTAGATGGAAAGTACAATACAACGAAGGTACAATATATAATACAGATAACCGTCTAACCCACCTATGCAAAATGGTACTGTGAGCTGATGCGGTATCTGTAGCAAAAGATGGTAGCTGGATAGCTGGATAGGAGAATAGCCTGCCTCGACTATTCTGGGGAAAAACCTGAAACACCTGTGGCACAACGGGGGGTGAGTTGCCAACTCGTGAATAGTATAAAACATATGCAGGTAATCGCAGGAATGCACGTACAGCATGAATCTAAGATAGGCGATTACAGTAGTAATAATATGTCATGCAATGCTGGAATAAAGAGAGTACACTAGCAGGTATAATCAATAAGTGAAGCAATGATGGCATGATAGTAGTATGCAATGTCTATGCAATAGAGATATGAGAAAGCAAATATGCAACTATCATAAGGGTACGCTACAAGTACTACCAATATATGAATCTGTGCATAAGATAGGTAATGGTGAGGTGTAGGGTGGAATATGTCATTTTCCACGAAAACCTGACGTCGTGGCAGGATCACCATCCACTAAGATACTCCAATCCCAAATCCTCAAACCAGGCCCCACATTAGGCACTCACATCAAATAAGTCTCACATCTCCTCAATGTACAATGTCGAGTAATCTCCTATATCCCGAATGTACAAGTCACCAATCACATAGGTATATCCAATGTCCAAGTCCCAATGAATCACCTAGTATCCCAAGTCCAATCTCAAGTAAGTTCTAGCATCCTAAAGGCAAATACATGTACAGAAATAAATATGATGGGGGCAATACACATATATTAGCGTCCCATTCCACTAATATTGGTGTAAGGGTATATATAACAACGGCTATGTCCCCTGTTATATATACAAAAAGGGGGTTAAAGAAATATCATGAAACCATGTGCCAAGCATCGGCACAGAAATCCTCGTATATGGGGCTCCGTCAGTCCGGATCAGCCCACGGGGTCCGTCTACAGTGTCGGCCCTCGGCCTCGACAGTACAGGTCATCCCGCATCCATCTCTCTACTCTGGCCAGTAGCCTCCAGACAACTGCCAGGTCCAAACAATCACCGGTAGGTACTCGCCCGCCTCCAGGCTCAATCGGCAAACCCATCGATCTTCTTGCCGAGGGGAACCATACCGGGCCCCACCATGTACTCTCATACGGCAACCACATATCGTATGGAGCAGGTAATCAGCACCGATAAAACTCATGGGGGACGCTCGAAATATCATATCAAGGAAACCAGGTTGTTCATGTATGCATAATTTCATGAACTCCCTCGGTTCCCAAATCCCGAAAACATTATATAAAATCCAGATAAACAATGCATAGATACAGAAATAAATGTATGCGATATCATGATAAGGTACAGCTAAGTAATATCAGTAAATGCGAATATGCGACAACAACTGAATATGTATCTAACATACAGGTGTAGCAAATTATAGGTATCTACCTATAGCAACTGATGTCGTATACCCCCCTGGGTATAGTAACATATGTAGAAAAACCCTCCCGGTACAAGTAAAATATGTAGGGGTATACCTGTAGCTGTATCGCAAGTGAAAATATACCTATCACTAAAGGTATGATACACTATAGGTATACCGATAAACTAGATGTCAAGTGTGGTAAGCAAAGGTAGCTATAAGGGGTAGTGTGTGACATGGCAATTATTGACGGTGTGTGTGTGTAGCATGCAATCCGTGCTCGTGCAACATGAACCGTCAATAATGTGTGCAGTGTCCTACGGCTGCTAGTCACAGTATATAGCTACATCTAGGAAAAGCAGTAAGGCGCAATTCTACAATGACGTAGAATGTGCGACAGGAATTTGAATCCTAGCCCAGACGCATAACGCCATGCGGGCGATTCCCCTGTAGATGTTATATCTACTCACCTAAACTCCACGCGGGGTGAATCCTATCGTCCGCTCCCCTATAGCCGTGTCCGTGGTTCCTGCCTGCCAACCTGCAATTAAGACACGGAGATCACATATAAGCCAAATATCTCGCGAAACACGATATCGAAACGAAACGAGAAACTCGCGTCGCGAACTAAGCGCGCGTGGCACGATACGCTGAATCGTGTGTGTACGCGTCTAGAAACCATCGCGACACGCCGCGATACGCTGGATCACAGAACCCACTCACGTATCGCGCGTATCGCGCAAACACAACGAAACCCAAAAACGACATATAGTCCCAGATTTTCCTACAGGTAAGATATTACAAAACTAGACATACCAAAGACCTAGACACACATCAGGAAACCCTACACCAAAACCCCAACACCCAATTCCCCCTCTGGGCCGCAATTGGCGGCCAAAATGAAGGATTTGGCGGCCTGGGTTGGGAATTAGGGGGTCGTGCTCTGGTGGTGGGGTCAGGGTGTTACTAGTAGGCTGGGGTCCACTCAATTTTATCCTGAAGTCACCCGGGTAACAGCAGATCACAGATGTCACAATTCTCACCTTAAAAACACTAATTTGCACAATTAAGAAACCTTAGGGTATTTTAGTGTAATCTGGCTATCCCTCAGTTGAAGTGGCCTTGTTAACACTTAAATATACTAGGCTAGCTAACACAATCATCAATTTGTCATCACAACTCACAATTCACCAAAACTAGCACTAATTAACACTAATCGACACAAAACCACACATTGCTAAGCAACTAGGGAAAAGGGTTTCAGAATTTACCCTGTAGCACCCTAAGAAACAGGAGAAGAAGTGTGTGGAGGAGGTGAGAGCTTGCTACAACTGCTGAAGCTCCTGTTGCTGCTGCCCTTGCTAGCTGCTGCTGCTGTTTCTGCTATTGCTGCTGCTTCTGATATTGTTGTTGCTGTTGTGTTGTTGTTGTTGTGGTGAATGAAGATGATATTGATGCTGATGATGTTGTAGTGGTTGTTGTTGCCCTTGCTATTGCTGCTGCTGCTGTCTCCTGCTCTTGCTGCTGCTGATCCCGTTGCGGCTGCTGCTGCTGATGCAGCTTGCTGCTGCTGCCACTGCCTCTCTCTCTCTCTCTCTCGGCTGTGTGTGTGTGTGTTCTTGAGAGAGTGAGTGAAAAGAGAGGAAATGAGTGAGAAATGAGAGAAAAACTAAAAACCCCTCCCATTCTCTTTCTCTCCCCTCATTTAAAGAGCATGGCATGAGCCATGTAGCACCATGCTCACATCTCTCTCTCTCAAGTCAACATTCAACCATATTAAAACCCCTTTTTCCCAAATTTAAATTCATTTTAAAGAAAATAACCAAGACACTATTCAACCCAAAGCACTTAAACACAATTTAATAACTTAAAGAGAAAGAATTAATCTATCATGCTTACTAAACAAAAGTTAAAACTAAGTTAGGGAGGAATGGTTAGTTAACCATGGTTGCCAATCATGTTTAACTCAAAAAAACAACCCTAGTTACATGCACAAGTGTGTGTGTGCCTAACAAAATTCTAATAAAATACACAATAATTAGGATAAAATATTTAAAACTTAATTTGGTAAACTTTTTATTAAAAACCACATTTTAAAATATAATTAGCTACAAAACACATTCTAAGGTGTTACAATCTCCCCCCTTAAAAGAAATTCGTCCCCGAATTTAAAACTTATACTGTTACCTATGCCTTCAAAAGAAGATTAAAATCCTCAAGTCTCACTCGCAGCCTCCCAAGTGACTACCTCACTATCCGGCTACGTCCAAGAAAACCCTTCACAGACGGCAAGACTTTTGACCGACGTTTCCCCAACTGTCGAGACATTAACACACATGGCTGCTGGTGAACGAAAGATCGCGTCCAGCTAAAAGGTCTAGTGCCAAAACATGTGAGAATGGTCAAGAAGGTAATTGTAAAGTATCATCACAAGTAATACGGGGTGAAAATCCAATAATCTGGGCGGAAGTGCCAAGTTTAAAGGCAACAAAACTAACTCGCTTATAGGATCTCGGAAGGACCTAAATCCTGGGATAAGCTTCCCAACACCCAACACGTCATTCATCGGAAAGTCCATAGGAATACATGATCTGTCCCTGCGAACTCGAGTCTATGACTAACACAGTCGTCATAAGACCTCAGTTCGAAATGGACAATCCCCATCCTGACCTAACACCACTGGACTAACCCGAATTCTCTAGACATAGCTGGGGTCCAAAATCCTACCTACGCAGAGTCAGAAAACAACAGGCTGGCGATCGACACGACCTAACCCCTAAGCCTAAGGGTGGCCAATTGGAGTGTCTCCTGATAACAGCTATCGAAAAAGAACCCTAACGATGGCGAGTGACGATCCCAAGCTGCTGACGACCAACAAACAAACCAACACACAAACTTAACAAAACAACTGAGCAAACCGAGTAAAACCGGATGACAAGAATCCGAATGGAGTCGCACCCTAACCAAAATTAGGTGGAAACCATAACGAAATTCGTGGAGATCTGCCCCCGTTCCTTCTTCGGAACGGTTAAAAGATTGCAACTCTCCAGCCGGCCTCAGATGCTCGACTCAAGCACACAACAAGACAGACACTTGAAACGAAACCTGAACTTCTCCTTACATTCCTGTCCACTCGTAACTACCTCACAAGTCACGCCAAAGCTGGTGGAACTTGAATGCATAGAGGGGGTTGACAGATATGCATGTTCTAGGATTACACACCTCTACCTGATAATGGCAGGTACACAAACGTGTCCCTAACTTAGCACATCATTGTCATAATCAAGGTCTCTGAATCGTTACCCGGCCGAATATGCTCAAGTATCTCTGACGTACGAGCTTCGACGGGCAGTGTCTCGCGAAAACGACTTAAGGAAGGTGGTCGGGCGCGGACATGAGCAAGCTGTCCCCTCCGTAGAGACGAACTCAAGCTATACTCAACGATCACACAAAACTGTAAATCTACAGAAGACTAACACAACAATCCAGATCCGCTGCAGGAAGATGTACATTAAGCTCTAGTGGTTCGTGGAAAATCTGACACGACTCCCAAGCAAGTAGTGTCTCCAAATCTCCAACGCAAAACCACCGCGGCCATCTCCAGATCATGAGTGGAATATCCTCCTCGTACTTCCCCCAAGGGTAGGGAAAGCAAAAGCGATATCTCTATAGTGTCACCTCAGTACACCCTCGAGCCCACTCAAGAAACATTACAGTTAAACAACAAAGTCGCCCGAACCAAAAGCAAAGAAAGACTGATGCAGTTGTTAACTGAATCTTCAACTGCCGAAAACTCCGTACTCATGCCTCAGTCCACAGAAAAGAAACCTCCTCCTGGTCCATTCAGTCACTGGTGCAGCACCACTCTAGCAATCCTGCCTGAAACGGCGGTAAAACCTTCTAAGCCCAACAATCCGCGGATCTCCGTCCTGCACACAAGTCTGGGCCTAAGCTGTACGGCCACGATCTCCCTCGGAACCATACGAAACCGTCTCCCGCGACTACAAGACCTAGGAGTCAACACAAACAAGCCTGAAGAAACACTCCGAGAATTTAGCAACTGCTGGTGCTCTCCCAGTATCTGCATTACAAATCCTCAAGTGCTACTCCTGTCCCTCAAGACACATTACGTAGACCAGAGTGTCGTAAATAACACAACAAAAACTGGTCGAGGAACGGCCTGCAGAAATCTGGCTCATCATATCTACGAGTGCTGCTAGGGCGACAGTGAATCCAACGACTCACAAAAACACACAAAGCCCGTAGCACGCACAAGGCAGTCTTCGAAATGCCGTCACTCCGAATCCGCAATAATGATGACCTGATCCCAAACAAACTTAGAGAAATGTCTCGCACTCTGGAGCTGATCGAAGAAATCGTCACGGCGAGATGAAGTATACCTATCCGCTCCGTAAGCCGGTTCAATTGACGATCCGTCGATACACAACCTCAAACTGCCGTCTTTCTCCTTGACGAACAGAATTAGGAGCTCCCAAAGCGAAACACTCAGACGCACAAAACTCCCCAAACCAAAACTCTGCAGCTGATCCTTAAGCTCCCTTAGCTTCGCCGGTTCACCTGGAACAACGTCGGAAAAACTCTCGCACGAAAGGAACCCGGTCCAACAATCCCCCGGTGGCTCTGGTATCACGAATGAACGTCAAGAATCCACGACATCTCCTCAGTAGCCGACTAGCTAAACAGGCTAAATTCAAGCTGTAAGAGGCGGCACAACTATCCACCTGTACAACAAGAACTGACTTGCTGGGGAAAACAAAACCTATCTTGCTTCCACACGGTAGTCCACAGACGCCTAACACGTAGCTGACCAGTCCGTGCCCAGGAGAACGTCACATCCAACATCTCTAGAAGGATCAAAACGACGGCCGAAACTCTATCTCCTATCCGATTGGCACAAAACTGAAATACGTGTCGCGCAACAAAAGGATCGCTGACAGAAATTAGCACAACTACGACTAATCTACCCAACCACAGTACAAGCAAGAAACAAATAAATACACCAAGAGAAAATAAAACTCAAGGGTACCTGAAAACTCCACATTGGACGTCTGCGCGTCCCGGTGAGTAGAAACAAACTCCTGTGTCTGCCCTCTACTCACAGCTGGAAGAACTCCTCTGGTAGCCTGAGCCCTCTGAGCGAACCTTCCATGTCCACGGCCTCTCTGAATACGATCATGACGAGGTGCTAAGGAACAATCCCTGACGAAGTGCTGAAGGCTCCCGCATCGAAAACATCCTCGTGCTGACTGCTGACCATCCTGGGGATGAGAGCTGAACGACTGTCCTCGTCCCAAGCCTCTGCTACTCCCGCGACGGCCACGAAATCTGTCTCGACGACCAAACCTCTGTCTCTGGGCTGGTACGCTGGTACGAGTCCTCCACTGTCCTGGAACTCTCTGAGCCTCTGGAATGTGTGCCTCGTCAACTGGAATTGCAACCACTGGTGCTATGTAGGTGACGGACTGCTGCATGCTGATCGTAAGGGACAGCTGAGTAACAGGGGTGACAACCTCCTGTCGTAGCTCCCGAACGACATCAACCAAGGAACTCATCGTCTGGAGGAACTCCTGCATCTCTACCAAAAGTCTATCCATAATATAGGTGGTAGGCTGATCCGTCTGCACCTGTGCAACTAGAGTGCCATCCTGGTCAGTACTCGTCTCACCCGAGCTAACTCTGACCTCGGCCCTCGCTGCATCACTCTGAGTCCCCATAGTCATCGGCGGCAAGGCTATAAATAGATACAAGATGAGATTCGACAAGAATGAGGAAACCGAATCGCAAAGATATGAAACATCAAGGAAGGAATGTCAAGCAAATTGTACTTAGGTCACTTAATGCAAGGTACCGCGCTGTGGGTATGCTGCAGACATACACACACTACGTTACTCTGCTTAAGCTACCTACTCCATCATACTAAGGTCATCCTACACTCCGAAAGGTAAAACCTAATGCTCTGATACCAACTTTGTCACGACCCAAAAATGGCCCGTGACGGCCCTAATACTACGCAACGCCTAAAGACGCAACGTAGTAAAAGAAAGCCAAACCCAGAAATCTAAACCATGAGAAATACGGAAAAGATAATATAAGTTTTGAAAACAATTGAAATCGCAACCCAAATTCTTTAAAAGTCTTCCTTTCTTTCTTTAAAAATTTTAGCAACACCCCATTTTCATAAAGACTAGTCAATAAGAGTACAACAGAAGAATAAGGACAGTAGAGAAAAAGCTGTATATATAAAAGACATTTAATCTACAATAATACACACTACGTCCTCACCAAGTCTCTATGTCAAAATACAACAGTAGATGGAGAGTACAATACAACGAAGGTACAATATATAATACAGATAACCGTCTAACCCACCTATGCAAAATGGTACTGTGAGCTGATGCGGTATCTGTAGCAAAAGATGGTAGCTGGATAGCTGGATAGGAGAATAGCTTGCCTCGACTATTCTGGGGAAAAACCTGAAACACCTGTGGCACAACGGGGGGTGAGTTGCCAACTCGTGAATAGTATAAAACATATGCAGGTAATCGCAGAAATGCACGTACAGCATGAATCTAAGATAGGCGATTACAGTAGTAATAATATGTCATGCAATGCTAGAATAAAGAGAGTACACTAGCAGGTATAATCAATAAGTGAAGCAATGATGGCATGATAGTAGTATGCAATGTCTATGCAATAGAGATATGAGAAAGCAAATATGCAACTATCATAAGGGTACACTACAAGTACTACCAATATATGAATCTGTGCATAAGATAGGTAATGGTGAGGTGTAGGGTGGAATATGTCATTTTCCACGGAAACCTGACGTCGTGGCAGGATCACCATCCACTAAGATACTCCAATCCCAAATCCTCAAACCAGGCCCCACATTAGGCACTCACATCAAATAAGTCTCACATCTCCTCAATGTACAATGTCGAGTAATCTCCTATATCCCGAATGTACAAGTCACCAATCACATAGGTATATCCAATGTCCAAGTCCCAATGAATCACCTAGTATCCCAAGTCCAATCTCAAGTAAGTTCTAGCATCCTAAAGGCAAATACATGGACAGAAATAAATATGATGGGGGCAATACACATATATTAGCGTCCCATTCCACTAATATTGGTGTAAGGGTATATATAACAACGGCTAAGTCCCCTGTTATATATACAAAAAGGGGGTTAAAGAAATATCATGAAACCATGTGCCAAGCATCAGCACAGAAATCCTCGTATATGGGGCTCCGTCAGTCCGGATCTGCCCACGGGGTCCGTCTGCAGTGTCGGCCCTCGGCCTCGACAGTACAGGTCATCCCGCATCCATCTCTCTACTCTGGCCAGTAGCCTCCAGACAACTGCCAGGACCAAACAATCACCGGTAGGTACTCGCCCGCCTCCAGGCTCAATCGGCAAACCCATCGATCTTCTTGCCGAGGGGAACCATACCGGGCCCCACCATGTACTCTCATACGGCAGCCACACATCGTATGGAGCAGGTAATCAGCACCGATAAAACTCATGGGGGACGCTCGAAATATCATATCAAGGAAACCAGGTTGTTCATGTATGCATAATTTCATGAACTCCCTCGGTTCCCAAATCCCGAAAACATCATATAAAATCCAGATAAACAATGCAAAGATACAGAAATAAATGTATGCGATATCATGATAAGGTACAGCTAAGTAACATCAGTAAATGCGAATATGCGACAACAACTGAATATGTATCTAACATACAGGTGTAGCAAATTATAGGTATCTACCTATAGCAACTGATGTCGTATACCCCCCTGGGTATAGTAACATATGTTGGAAAACCCTCCCGGTATAAGTAAAATATGTAGGGGTATACCTGTAGCTGTATCGCAAGTGAAAATATACCTATCACTAAAGGTATAATACACTATAGGTATACCGATAAACTAGATGTCAAGTGTGGTAAGCAAAGGTAGCTATAAGGGGTAGTGTGTGACATGGCAATTATTGACGGTGTGTGTGTGTAGCATGCAATCCGTGCTCGTGCAACATGAACCGTCAATAATGTGTGCAGTGTCCTACGGCTGGTAGTCACAGTATATAGCTACATCTAGGAAAAGCAGTAAGGCGCAATTCTACAATGACGTAGAATGTGCGACAGGAATTTGAATCCTAGCCCAGACGCATAACGCCATGCGGGCGATTCCCCTGTAGATGTTATATCTACTCACCTAAACTCCACGCGGGGTGAATCCTATCGTCCGCTCCCCTATAGCCGTGTCCGTGGTTCCTGCCTGCCAACCTGCAATTAAGACACGGAGATCACATATAAGCCAAATATCTCGCGAAACGCGATATCGAAACGAAACGAGAAACTCGCGTCGCGAACTAAGCGCGCGTGGCACGATACGCTGAATCGTGTGTGTACGCGTCTAGAAACCATCGCGACACGCCGCGATACGCTGGATCACAGAACCCACTCACGTATCGCGCGTATCGCGCAAACACAACGAAACCCAAAAACGACATATAGTCCCAGATTTTCCTACAGGTAAGATATTACAAAACAAGACATACCAAAGACCTAGACACACATCAGGAAACCCTACACCAAAACCCCAACACCCAATTCCCCCTCTGGGCCGCAATTGGCGGCCAAAATGAAGGATTTGGCGGCCTGGGTTGGGAATTAGGGGGTCGTGCTCTGGTGGTGGGGTCAGGGTGTTACTAGTAGGCTGGGGTCCACTCAATTTTATCCTGAAGTCACCCGGGTAACAGCAGATCACAGATGTCACAATTCTCACCTTAAAAACACTAATTTGCACAATTAAGAAACCTTAGGGTATTTTAGTGTAATCTGGCTATCCCTCAGTTGAAGTGGCCTTGTTAACACTTAAATATACTAGGCTAGCTAACACAATCATCAATTTGTCATCACAACTCACAATTCACCAAAACTAGCACTAATTAACACTAATCGACACAAAACCACACATTGCTAAGCAACTAGGGAAAAGGGTTTCAGAATTTACCCTGTAGCACCCTAAGAAACAGGAGAAGAAGTGTATGGAGGAGGTGAGAGCTTGCTACAACTGCTGAAGCTCCTGTTGCTGCTGCCCTTGCTAGCTGCTGCTGCTGTTTCTGCTATTGCTGCTGCTTCTGATATTGTTGTTGCTGTTGTGTTGTTGTTGTTGTGGTGAATGAAGATGATATTGATGCTGATGATGTTGTAGTGGTTGTTGTTGCCCTTGCTATTGCTGCTGCTGCTGTCTCCTGCTCTTGCTGCTGCTGATCCCGTTGCGGCTGCTGCTGCTGATGCAGCTTGCTGCTGCTGCCACTGCCTCTCTCTCTCTCTCTCGGCTGTGTGTGTGTGTGTTCTTGAGAGAGTGAGTGAAAAGAGAGGAAATGAGTGAGAAATGAAAGAAAAACTAAAAACCCCTCCCATTCTCTTTCTCTCCCCTCATTTAAAGAGCATGGCATGAGCCATGTAGCACCATGCTCACATCTCTCTCTCTCAAGTCAACATTCAACCATATTAAAACCCCTTTTTCCCAAATTTAAATTCATTTTAAAGAAAATAACCAAGACACTATTCAACCCAAAGCACTTAAACACAATTTAATAACTTAAAAAGAAAGAATTAATCTATCATGCTTACTAAACAAAAGTTAAAACTAAGTTAGGGAGGAATGGTTAGTTAACCATGGTTGCCAATCATGTTTAACTCAAAAAAACAACCCTAGTTACATGCACAAGTGTGTGTGTGCCTAACAAAATTCTAATAAAATACACAATAATTAGGATAAAATATTTAAAACTTAATTTGGTAAACTTTTTATTAAAAACCACATTTTAAAATATAATTAGCTACAAAACACATTCTAAGGTGTTACATACACACACTACGTCACTCTGCTTAAACTACCTACTCCATCATACCAAGGTCATCCTACATCCGAAAGGTAAAACCTAGCGCTCTAATACCAACTTTGTCGAGACCAAAAATTTGGCCCGTAACCGGCACTTAAACTACGTAACGTCAACAGGCGTACGCAACTTAAGTAAGCCAAAACCCAGAAATCTAAACCACCCAAAAATGGATAAGTGGAGAAAAACATAGTTTAAAACATTCGGAAAATCTCAAGTAATATATTTAATTTTTGTTTACTTTCTTGAAAATTTCGGCAACACCTCCTTTGTAAAAACTAGCCCCGAAAACATGTACAACATAGAATATAAATAAAGCATCCCAAACGGGAGCAAATCTTGCCCAACGGCGGAGACAACCACCACAACATATATACGACGCCGAAGTGAAGAAATATAAATGAAAACCGCATAATGAGGTAAAACTTTACAACAAGACCGGCTCCCACGAGCACGGCACCCAAAAGTCACCAAAATATGTACAACACTGAATCCTCACAACCCGTCTCTAAGTCAAATACATGAAGTGGAAGATAGAGAATACTAGATCCAACAAAAAGATATCCAATGTACAATAACGGATAACTGCGAACCCACCTTATAGCAAAGGCCACACAGCCTACCGTAGCTGTATCCGCAAAAGTAGAGATAAAAAGAGCCCTGCCGCAACTACTCTGAGGATAAGTCCTGCAAAACACTGTGGCACAACGGGGGTGAGTTGCCAACTCGTGAATATAAAATAATATCATATTGTAATCGCAAGTATGCATTAACAGTAATAAACAATCACATGTAAGCCGGTAGCATAAGTATGGCAATATGAATATGCAACTATCATGATCAAGGTACACCACCAGGGTACTATATCTACATGAATACAATGCATATCAACAATATACTGAGTGCGTGAAAATAAATAATCTCATGCACAAATCATAAGTATGGAAAACCCGGTGTAGATCAACAACACCCCAAATCCCAAAATCCTTATATCGGCCTTCGTATCGGCCCTCATATCGGCCCTGCAAATCTCATGTAACCTGAGAGTCAAACATCGACACCCGAAATATCATAAAAACTAGTTCCCAGCATCAACACATAAATACTCGTATCCATACGTTCCTCGAATCTTAAGTGCCCAATATCGACACTCGTGATCCACGCATCGGTCCTCTGATATCCATACGTTCCTCGAAACCCAAGTGTCCAACCTCGACACTTGTGTTCCACGTATCGGTTTCCAAAATCCATATATCTCTCGGAATATAAGTGCCCAATATCGACACTTGAAATTCCCAAATCGCATGAAAACATATCTCAAATGCGTAAATCGATGTAATATAACATACGCAACATAGAACAACAATACGAGCATATCATGGGAAAAGTCCGCTATTTAAATGCATCAAGTCATTAAATATATCTCGCGGTTCCCAAGTATCCGAATCCAATATACATATATAACATCATCCTATACCACCGATATATATGTCATAAAAAGCTGATCATATAATTGTAGCAAGGTATATGTGTGGGCATGTAGGTATAGCATGGCATATGTGTAATCATGTAGGTGTACAGGTATGCTATAGGTCATATGCGCCATCGCACAAGAATAAATGCCTCTATGTCGCTAACCAATAGTAAGGTATATCATATGAATATTTGTGCTGTGGGTATCATGGCAATTACCGACAGTGTGTGTAGCATACAATTGGTGCTCGTGCAACCTGGACTGTCAATAATAGTGCAGTGTATAATAGATACAGGTTCAGGCACAACAAGTAACTATATGCAAATGAAGTTCATGCACCATCTCTATATGTGCATTTAAACATGCGGCTAGTATCATATCATATCTAGCCCTGACGCTTAACGCCATATGGGCAATTTCCCCGTAGATGTTAAATCTACTCAACGATAATCTCGAGCTACAAAAATCCGACCACCTGCTTCCCTTTCATCGCAGTGTCTGAAGTCCCCGCTTGCGATCCTAAAATTTTACAAACACACCACATAAGCTAAATATCCTACACCGACACAAAGATAACGAAACGCAAGGATAACGCCCAGAAAATTACACTGCGCACCTAGTGCACAAAACACGCACGACATCGGCACAACCCTAGCTAGGATCGTTAAACTACGCAACCACCAAGTCTAGAGCCCGATCGTACCAATCGCGCATTCACAACACAATACATCGCGATGAAGATAATATAAATAACGTCGCAACGACAAACCGAACCCATGTCCAACCTTTACCGAAACCTAGTAAGCAACTTTATCAAAATTTAGCACAAGTCTAAAAGTTAACACAATTCTAGCATAAAAAACATCGCAAAGTAGCTTAACTAAGTTATCCAAACCATTTCCATAATTTTAATCTCACCCAAATATGTTTTAGTAAAACCTAGTTTGCTAGTAAACTGAATTAGAAAAATTAGGAATTAACAACAATTATCATTCTCCCACTAGGTTAAGTTTTCTTAGTCTTAACTTAACAATAAACCATATCATCAACTTAACCCTAACTTGATTATCACAAAATTAACATGAATCAAATAAAAATGATATTAAATCTATATTAAACAATTAAATAGCTGGCTTAATGATTTTAATACAACAATTAAAGATTAGGGTTAGAAATTATACCTGCTCAAGAACAAAATCTAGCAACTAGACTCATCATTTTTGCCTCCAAAATGATGTTTTTCTTGAAGATCAAAGCAAGTTTAGTGAAGAAGAATGATGGGTTATGATTTGTTTATGAGTTTTGTGGGATTATTTAAGGAGTTTTGAAGATTTATTGAGTTTGGAGAAGATGAAAATGGGGAAAGAAAATGCAAGGGCAGAACAAAGAGGGGGTCAGCCATTTGAGGAAGGGGAGGCGGGGGTTTGTGAAAATTGTGTGGAGTTTTCTAGCTAAAATGCAATAAATTCTCATTAATGCAATATTATCTCCAAAGCTACCTCATTCTTTTCTTTTAAAAATAATTTCCTTTAACCACAAAATATCTAGATATTTGGATGGATGGGTTTAACTTAAACTAGTGATTAGATTAGTATAGATTCACATTAGTAGTAATTAAGCCAAGCCAAAATTGTAATTACCACTAATAAAGTGCATAATTAACAACTTAAAATAATAATTTAATTAGAGAAAAATTCTATGTGAACCAAAACTTCCAATTAACCCACAAAGCCCGCAAAGTAGCCCTATTCTAGTTAAACTAGGCGCGGTCAAGTCTGTATTGAAATTTGATCACATCCGGGTTAAAACGGGAAACACCGACTATTTTAACCTAAAACAGAAAAATTCGAATAACGATTTCTAAAACTTTACACCTGGCAATGTCCCAGTGGTAGCGATGTTGATGCCTAAATCAGTATCAAATTCCAAGTCTAAACTCGCGATAAAGATCAGCGAGCCAAAAATGCATATGAAATAGCCGAAACGATGGGGCAACTTGCAACAAAATCAGCAAGTAAATTATATTCATACAAAATAGCCGAAATGATTGGGCACAGCCAAAAATAGCCAAAATGATTGGGCAATCGCGACTTTCGCAATATAAAAAGCTGAAATGATAGAGCTGTAGGGTTGCTAGGCACTCTAACAAGGTTCTACAAGGTATCAACCATGTCCGATTAAAATTTTAGCCGTGCCGAACAACCCTAAACAAGATCTTTGCTAGATTATTAGGGTTTCACATGCAAGTAAATACCAATTACGACTAAGTGAATACGAAATACAACCTTTGTAGATCGGACCTTCACTTCATATGCTCCTTGTAGTAGTCCCTTTGCTGCGATCATCGTGCTCCCGGACTCTCGGACGGCTCCATGAGAAGATAGCAACAGTATTGCTTGAAGTCTTCGAGGCCGAAGATAATCTACTTCGAGGGAATATGAACTCAAGCTTCTACTTCACTAACTAGAGAATTAGTGAAGCAAACACCCTAAACTAAAGTGCTAGTCTAGTAGAGGATGATGAAATAGGAAATGGGTACACATTAGAATTTCTTTTCTTACTATATTTCTCTCTTTATCAAATCCTAGCAAGCTTTGGAAGGAGGAAGAAGATGGGCTCAAAAATGAGAATGAAAAACTAAGAGAGAGAGAGAGAGAGAGAGCTAACCATGGGTGAGTAGGTATTATATACTAACTCATGTAGAGACATAACCATGGCTAATTATAGTGGTTAGGTTTATAAATATCCTAAGTAAATCAAAACTAGTGGACTTTGGTCAATGCACTCACAAGCTTTATGAAGCTTCATGCACTTGAACAATTATCCACTAATTATGTATTTACTTTGTATATTAAAACCACACCAATATAATTATAATGGTATATGTCTCATACACCCATGTAGAGTGTATCAACAACCATGATACAAAATGAACACAAATAAATATATATCACATATATATTAAGTTGTGCACAAGTGAGAAAAACAAATGCTTAAGTGAACCAATGTTAGTTAATGTAAATTAGTATATCACATATACAATTATACACTAAATTATTAAATCAACACTTGACTTAATAATCTGGTTATATCTTATATAACCGACTAACATCCAATGTATCGACTTATCGAATCAACAGTTGATTCGATAACCTGGTTACATCACATATAACCGATCGACACAAACAACGCGAGAATAGAATATGGTATCACATACTCGCATTATTCTCGGTCCCACACATATCATATATGCGCTCCTATTTCGTTTTGCTTGAGCCAGTAAAACCTCTATGTAGGACTCTAAAGACTCGTCAATACGCCGACAGTAGGCGATGATCATATCAAGCACCCACAAGCCGTGAGCGGTACTAGCTGGACGTTACGGCTACCCGGGTATTGAGCGATCAGAAGATCAGCAAGCAAGCCCGCTCCAACTCCTGCAAAAAGCCTGACAGTGACACTACCGTACAGTCCGGTCTCCTCGTCTGATATGTCGCATATCATGTCTAGGGGTGGTAAACGTCAGACCCTAATAACCGATAAGTCATGCCGATATGAGGCTCATAACGGGTTGAAAAACTACTGGTAACACATACCAGTAAATTTCTAAACCATCCCTGACCAGGGACTTCCCTGTTATGGACAATCGAGCATAGTGCAATATCAACCCCCAATACCGGGAGAGACGAAACCCCTCCTATCGCTCATTGCCTCCATGTGACTCGGGACTGTATCAAAAAACCACCGTTTTGCATGCCCTCTTGGACGTGGTAAGGTGGAAATCAAAGCACAGTGGGAATCACACAAGACTCTATGACGATTTCGGGTCTACAGACTAACCTGTACCAGTGTCACCAAAGAACTGCCATCTGACGTAAGGTATAATACCATCTGGGAGTTCTCGGCGAGTCCATCCAGTGTACCCAGTCTCCACTGAGCACCCGTATATCATCTCTGATGTCAAACACCAATAGATATGGGATCATCCATCGCCCATCTATATGGGTCGAGAAGCTATACGCTAGTCTACTCTGGTATATCGATGCCTCGTCTCGATACACCCACGACTAGGGACCTTGAAGGATGTACTTATGGACTACCCTATCCCCACTAGTATGATCCGCATCATAGTCCAGGTAGTCAAGTACACATCCTAAGGGCTTTACCAACATGTAACAGAGAGACAATCAGTGTACACGTTAATGTAAAGAGTGACCAGATAACATACTATCATGTTGAGAAAGAAAGTCCTCCCTATATATGTCCAAGCATCCACTACAATATACATCTTATGTATAGTAATGGTCTCTAGGGCATACATATAACTAACAATCTCCCGCTTGCACTAGGGCCATCTGATAACAGTGGTTGTAGTATCTCATACACAACCATCCCATAATTGTCTCTCTCTGGGAAAAAAGGCCTTTGTGAGTGGTTCCGCTGTGTTGTCCTCTGAGTCTACTCTCCAAACCTCGATCCCTTGGAGATCTACCATCTCCATGATCAGGTGATACTGCCTTAGAATATGTCTGGATCACTGATGGGACGGGCATTCCTTGGCATAAGCCACAACTCCATTGTCACATAATGGTAGGAACGAAGTTCATCTCATGAACTAATATACACCCAGACTGCCTCTTTGGTAGCATTTTTGGTAGCGATGTATCTAGCCTTTATCGTCTAGTATGCCACGGTATCTGTCTTGGAACTCTTCCAACATACCGTCTCTCTACTAAGAGTAAAGACAATGCCTTTAACTGATATTCAGTCGTCCTTATCACCGTAGAACTTTTCCAGTGGTTCTCCCCAGGATCAATTGATACCATCTCACTACAACTAGTGAGTATCCTAACATCCAATTAGATCTATCTCATAGATCCAAAACCCAGGATTTAGTAGGTATCACTTTGATCCTATTTGTAGAATGCTTGTGATAAGCGGAGATTGATCGAGCATAACATAGGAAACTACTTCCCTATCAAGAGTATGTCATCCACGTACTCTACGAGGATCACCACCATACTCCCTACTACCTTTTTGTATATACAAGGTTCATCTACTATTTTGATGAAGTCAAACTCTTTGACTACCACATCAAAACAGACGTTCCAACTCCGCGATGCCTGCTTTATCACATAAAACATCTTGCACACGTTTCCGCTGCTCCCACTGTCTACGAATCCCTCTGACTGTGTACTTATAGACTCTCTCTTCTAAAACATCATTTAGAAAAGCATTCATGACACCCAACCGCCAGATATCGTAGTCATGGTATGTAGCCGTGGAAAGTAGGATCTGGATGGACTTAAGCATAGCTTTGAAAGTCTCAACTTTTCTATGTACACCAAGTAATCTTCTCAATATATACTTTCTCCTTATGGGGATTTAACCCTTCAGATAAGGCAACCAAAGTCCATACTTTGTTGGTGTATAAGGATTCCATCATAGATGCTAAGCATCCAGCCATTCTTACAGAGTCCCATTCCTGATGGCCAGCTCGAAACTAGTTGGGTCATCATCTCATGATGCAATCCTCGCTCCCACTATCATAGAGAAACTGAAGTATCTCTCAGGTGGGTGAGGAACCCTACTAGATCGGCGGAGAGGCTGAGGTTCATTGGAAACTATTGAATCCTTTGGTTCTACCAAATCATCAGCTGATGTTTGTATAGCTGGAACTCTTTCCAGATCTACCTTATGATCGTTAATTTCTTCATAAGAAATTCCCTTTCACAAAGGTGGCATGTTGAGAAACAAAACATCTTTTGTTCCTCGGTTAGGTAGAAGATATTCCCTTGCGAATGCTTGGGATATCCAACAAACTTCTACAGAACCGACTTTGCCTCGAGCTTGTCCGGATTATGCTTTTAGACATAGGCTGGACAACCCCAAATCTTAATAATCTTAAGATATGGGCTCTTCCCTTTCCATATCTCATATGAAGTGGTAGGCAACTGATTTGATTGGAACCCTATTATATAGGTATGCAACTTCTCCAGTACATAACTCCCAGATCACTTCAAAGGACATAATACTTATACCCATTTTGGTTCTCTACTTTCTAACTTATATTCTGTGAATATCTCAAATGCTTCGGACTTGTGTTTCAACAGGAACATATGTCTGAATTTTGAGAGATCATCAGAGAATATAATGAAGTACAAAGAACCGGCCTTGGCATGTGTAGACAGGGGACCTTCATACATCAACATGTATCAGCCCAAGAGTTCACAAACTCTTTCTCTGTTTCCTATAAACAAAGCTATGGTCATCTTATCTCTGTGATATGACCGGCAAGTTTCACAAGATGTAAATTCAAACTAATTTAAATATGCATCTATATGTAACTTCAGCTAGTCGGGTCACATTGATATGACCTAGTCTACAATACCTCAAGAAGGATTCGTTCATTTCTGAACTCTTGCTCTTATGCGTGTTCTGTACGTTAAGAACTGTGGTTTGATTTAGAACGTCAATGCTTTTAGATAACGTGCCTGAACCGATCAACTCTTGATATAGGAAAGGTTCAAAACATTATCCAACAATACAAAATTATATCCTTTCTTTACTAATAAAGAGACTGATATGATGTTGTATATCAGGTTCGGTATCTAATAACATTCGTTCAGAATCAATGTATTCTGGTAATACAGAGGGTGATAACTCCCAACAGATTTGGCTGCAACACTTGCACCGTTTCTATCTCATGAAACTTATCACCCGTTCTTAGTTCTTTACCTATCTGTAGCCCATGTAACAAATTACATATGTGGGATCCTGATCCGGTATCACATACCCAGGATGTAAAGGATACTTAGATACAGTTCTCTGTAATGAACATACCCGAAGAAGATGCATCAGCATGCACTTTCTTCGTTTGGGCGGCACGGGAATTCTTGTAATCCCCTATTTCCTGCTCTGTCTTATAATAATTATAAGTTGGAGCGGGACCAACGTTCCCTAGCATAGTATAACAAGCGGGTTCGGTCAATACATCCGTATTATTATCTTGATTAAGGCATGACATGGTCGCTACCTGGAGAGAGAGAGAGAGAAGAAAACACTCTGCGTGCGGTCTTGCAAGATCAGATTGGTTATTATTTTATCTAATCAGGATGGCTCCCACTGTTTTTATCAAATCTTCCTTCAAACCCTGAAAGGAAAGACTAGACGGGATTAATTACACCCTACAACTTCGGTAATCTTTCAGCCAGGCCAGTGTCGGAACTTTGAGGGAGGTTCCCCGTGCTTTCGCACGGACCTAATTAAAGTAAACCTCATTTTCCCAGAGGCGTAACCCCGTTGACACCTTTTTAGACACCTACATGATCGGCTAATTGTAATGTGTAAAACTCTCCCATGAGTAACAATTACTCGCAGTGGGTATCGGGATCCAACTATCTCATAAAAGGTATGCAATCTCATTGCAAATTCCAACACTTGAAATTCCCAATAATATTTTGCCCCTAACCTCCTATGACCTTGACAAAGGCCAACAAAGCATAGGATGCTAGTCAAGTTCAACCCGTCATTTCTTGATTGAATTAAACCACCCGCACGACCCTTGACAAAGGCCAACAAGGTCGTACGACTACCCTAACCCAATCTGCATCATATGCATAAGCAGATAAGCACTAGTCAGCTACCGCACACTACGCCTTGACAAAGGCCAACAAACGCAGCACGAATACTAACTACTACTTATCTGAAATGAAGGAGGGCTACGACAGGTTTTTTCTGAAAACCTATTGCGTGAACTTGAAATCGTTGCAGAATCAAATAATTTTAAAATGGATTGTTTTTTAGGCTTTTACTAGTTTTGCTAAAGAGGTCACTCCCGGTGAAGGGATCTAGGCTCCTTCTTCGTCGAATGAGGTGCAGGATATATCATATATATCACCGTGCAAAGCAAAAACTAGAAAAGCAATCAAAAGACAAAACCGAGGGGTGTAACATCTGCCAGTCATTGCTAAAGGGGTCACTCCCGGTGAAGGGATCTCGGCCCTTTCCTTATTGAATAGGGTGCAGGATGTTCTACAAGGAACACCGCTATGCAAAGCAAGAACTGTAGCTACCTTGTTTTTCAAAATTCGATTCCACAACATCTTTTAGGTTTCTTTACTTTCATTAATCACATTAAAGAAGTCCCATCATTTAAGTCACCTAAACATCACAGATAAATACGACGTACACTTATGCCATTCGCATTCGCCTCGATGTCCCCTCATGCACCGTTAGGTTAAGTGACTAACGGCAGAGCGGGGCAGGGCTAGCGCGGGTGTAAAACATAAGTAACGTCTATATAATATATCATATATACTATATGCAGTATCTATCAACACATATCAAATGATCACATCACAGATATCGCAGCAGAAGAAACATATGAAACATTGGATATACTAGGACGTCCGTGTTTTATTTTGAGCCTCTATAAAACACGGATTCCACGGTCGCGATGAATAGCCAAATCCACACCCCTAGACCCCTACGAGAGCGGCAAGCAACCCTTCCAATTCTAGAGTTAGGAGACCCGGACTCGACTCCTCGAGTTGGTCTCCCACTGGACTCTAGAACCCGGTTACTTTTGCTCTCCTCCTTGGGACTATCCTAGTGCAGAAAAGTAAATAATATGCAAATGGTGACATCAACATCATCCTGTAAGTGCCCCAATAAAAGAATATTACATACATTTAATTTTACATGAATGAAAATAAAAACCCTCATCTCATATAAAACCCCGGGCTATTCAGAAACAGGACGATCCAATATAATATATCCAGCAACACATAACATCACATGTTATCAACGTAAGTAAATATGCGCATCTCAATTGTCGTTGATATATAGCAACGAAACCGGCGATATCACATATTATACTTACGGTCGCAGAAAAGAAAGTGTAAAACTACAACAGTTGGAATCCGCAACCTCCTTAGACATCGCATCCCTAACAATTATAAACCCCGCATTTCAGTCTCTTTATTGAAAACTCTTTTCAATACCAAGTCGGGCAATTCAAAAAGATTCCCGACATCCTGATCGAATACTCGTCGCAAACTTTAGTAGACGGTCGCACCCCTGGATGCCGTCGACGAAGTGCACTAAGGCGGAACACCGCTGTCGCGAGCACCCGAACGGATGCTTTTGTCGACGGGGTTCTCCTACAGTCACTTGGTCGGGGCTATGGGGCATGGCTTTTAATTAAGTTTACCCGACGAGTATCCGCGTACGCTACGTGATTGCGACGGACTTTTGATCGCATCAAAATTCCGTGGCAGCCGATCATTTAAGACTAAACTGCTATGTTTATGACATTCAAATTGGTTATCTCATAACTACTTATGGTTTCCAAATATTGTATCACATTCCAGATAAATAGACAGTATTAAACATTCCGATCGAATAATCAAATACCCAAGATTTCCTAAATAGCTCAACACTTGAGCGGAGTTCAAAAATTCCAGAATACGAAACAGTACCAACGGTCCAGCCGTAGAAGGGTCAAGCCAACGCCTCACATGTAGCACGCCGTACTGCCCCAAACCCTAAGGTTTAAAGGAGGTTCAGACGGTCACATAATCGAGTTAAGGTTTGTGTTCTTCTAGAGGGTCCATCGCGTTACTTGCATGTTTTTCCGAAAGATTTAACTCAAGAAAAATTCAACGCTTGAATGTTTTTCGTGTCGGGAAAAAGCGAGTTAATGATTGTAACCCTTCGAAAATCGTTTAGGCAGTTTTTTGGTAATCGGCTAATTTTTCGGCTTTTTCCGTAAAAAGTCAAAATAGATATTTTTCATTGTAGACCTAATTATACAAAATTTAGATAAGATATTACTATAATTTTGTCACTAAAATGTCACTTATAATTTTCTAGTTAAATAAATTTTTTTAGTAATTAATTATTTTTTCTATATTATTTTAAGCTTTTAAAAATACATTAAATTAGTGATAAATACAAATTTAATTAGGTAAATTTCATAATTAGGAGTCTTTATAAGCTAAAATATGGTGTTAATAAAATTGTATCATGACTTGCAAGATTTTGGTTTTAGGGTTGGAAATTTAATGAAAAAATTATGTAAAATAAGGTTTTTTTTGTAAAATGTTGATATGAAAGAATTAAATGAGAACATGGGGTGTTTATGGACCTAGAAACTTCTCCAAAAATCCCACAACACCCTCCCTTACCTGCTGGCCAACCCCATTCTGCAGCAAATCCCTCTCTTCTCACTTCATTTTTGCTTCAAATTTCATGCCAAAATTCATAAAAAATCCACAATTTCATTAACCCATTCAAAGCTAAACCCTAATCCACTCTCTCCTCAACCAAATTTAGTTCAAAACTAGGAGAAAGGAGGCTTCCTTGGTGGCTTGATCATGCTAGGGTTCCACTTGTGAGGTAAAATCCTAAACTAGTTTGCTAACTTGTAGTTAATATGTGCTAAAATTTAATTTTGAAGTATTAATTTAGTTGTAAATTCTTGTTCATGAAAATCAAGAATGGGATTTGATGTTGAACTAGGGTTTGAAGCATGGTTGATGGATTAAGTTAGGGCTTTGGTTACCTATTTGGTTAGAGTGGTTAATTGCGTAAGGTTACGCTCGCTAAATCGTTAAATTGCGACGTTTGCATCGAATCGGTTTGAAATTTGCTTACTAGCTTTTTACAAAAATTAGAATGTGATCAAATTGCGTTATGTTAGCGATATAATTAGCTTCGTATAGGACTATTAGAGTGCGCGAGCGCGGGGTTTCGTCTAGTCGGGTTTTAGTTTTGTTGATTTCCCCGAAATGACGATTCTAGTTAAAGATTAGCGATTTTCGTGCGTTTTCCCGTGCACCGAGTGCATGCTATGTTTAATTCGAGAGCGTCGATAATTGTATATTGTGACTTGCATCGTTTTAGGTATTGTAATCTTATGCTTGGTGTTGTACAAATATAAGATCGGTCGGGGAAACATCGGACACGGCGCGTAAAGGCAAGGCGGTGGCCGGATCGGATTAGCGGGGGTTTCAGGTGAGTAGATGTATTCATCTATAGGGGAAATCGTCTGGATGGCGCGATGCGCCCCCTAGTTAGGATTACCCTACTTTATGCAAGATTTATATTGTTAGCTAGCTTATCCATTTATGTACATTGCATACCCTTATAGCTAACCGTATATTAGATCGCATGGACATTCATCCACACTTATGCGATATCACTTCGTAGGACACGAACACCATTACCATTGGCATCTGTTGCACGCGCACTATTTATGTGACACAAACGCCTTTGGTAATTGCCATGCCACGTGCACTATAGAATCTGTTTAACTTAATATCGCCTCTTGCATTCATACATGATATATGAAATTGCATAGCATGCATATACCTCGCATTATCATCATATTTACATAGATTCTATCCAAAATTCACATCATATACATTGATATCATAGATATTTATCATATTTAACATATGGACACTATGATTTTCTTGAGGATTTCAGTATTGCTGCGATTTCTGGATTTTTGGGGAAAGCCGCAAGAATTTAACAAAAGATTATATTTATTATTTTTAAAAAAAAGTTGCGATTTTCTCGTGATGTTTGTGTCGTCCACCATGAGTTTTCATGTTTTCTGTTGGATTTCGAGACCCGATTCGAGGAGTGGATGAACCGTCTCGGGTACATGGTGGGCACGGTATGGTACCCCGGGGCAAGAAGATCGAGTTGTAGACGATGAGCCTGGCAGGGGAAGACTACCTACAGGTGATGTCTGGCTCGGCGGATATCCGGAGGATACCGACCGTTGTCGTGAAATTTGATGACATGGGCCGATCCGGACTGACGGAGCCCGATATTTGAGACATTGATACAGTGAGATATTGAGACATATATGATTTCATATTTAGTGTCGATGCTTGACACGGGTTTTCAGATGATTCCTTGATGGTACTTAGCTATTATACAGATATTCATTTTCTAAAGTTAAGAATTCAATACCCTTAGTATTTAAAACACTTAAAGATTTAGTAATGACATTGCATACCTGTGCATGCATACTAGAGATATTATATCACATTTGGACATACATGTTGTGCCGCATTGCGTGCATTCTTACGATTGCCTTACTAGATGTTATATTCTACTCACGAGCTGGCAACTCACCCCCGTTGTGCCATAGTGTCTTGCAGGTCGGACTCATCAGTCTTGTAGCAGCGGCTATCTTATCATCAGCTCCTTTTGCTCAGACTCGCGACATCGCCCGTAGGTGGGTTGCGAGCACACTTTATTTCTTTTTGCTTTATCATTGTATCTAGTATTCTCCATCTACCACTTTATATTGTATATGTGACCTAGTGATGAGACTGAGAGATTTGTATATTTGTGGTTTCTTTTGGGTCAAGCTCACTTGAGCCGGCGTTGTGTTTTCTGATATTTTGCGTTTCTTCTATGCTCTTTTCTTGATATTACTTACATATTGCATATGGTTGTGATCCGCCTTGGGCGAAGAGCTAGCTCCCGCTTGGGGATGCCATTTTTATGATTACAGGTTTATTATCTTGTTGTACCCATTTTGGAGGATAGAAAATACAGGGGAGACTCTGCCGAAATTTTCAGAAATTTATGATGTTTTTAAAAAGGGATTCTTTGCAACTTAATTGATTTGAAAATCGTTTTCATTAAAGGTTTTCCTTCACTCTCTTTTGGTTTTGGTTTAGATTTTTCTGGGTTTTGGCTGACTTAGGTTACTGTACGCCTTTAGACGTCTCGTAATCTAAGTGCCAGTCACGTTCCGTACTTTTGGGTCGTGACAAAGTTGGTATCAGAGCGTAGGTTTTACCTTTCTGAGTGTAGGACGACCTTGGTAGATGGAGTAGGTGACTTAAGCAGAGTGGTGTAGCGTGGGTATGATCCGCGGCATACTTACGATACGGTACTCCACCTAAGTGACCTTAGGACATAATTGCTTGTATTTCCTTTCTTGATTCCTTGATTCAATTGCAATGATCTTATCAGTCCTGTTTCTTATTCCAGCTTCGATGCCGCCAAAGACTACGAGAGCTCAGCGGGCTGCCGCTAGGGATGAGATTCGAGCGGGCTCGTCTGAGGCGAGGATCGAGCGGGAGGATACGCATACCCCTCAGGGTCATACTGATCCGCCTTATCCTGACCGTATTGCCAGATTAGAGGACGGCATGCAAGAGTTGCGGCAGATGATAGGATCTTTAGTTGAGTCCAGCCGGGCACAGAGATCCGAGGACGTTCCTTCCACCGCACAGACCACGATCGTACCTGCTGCACAGATGGTCACTCCTGCTGCTACTACGGAGACTATCCCTGTTTCCCTACAGGAGTTCATGAGATTGAGACCTCCAGCTTTTACCGGTACAGATGCGACAGAGGACCCACAGGCATTTCTTGATAGGATGGCTCGGATTTGCCGTTCGTTGAGGTGTTCTGAGGATAGATTGGTGGAGTTTACGAGTTTTCGTCTGGAGGGTCTTGCCCAGACATGGTATGATTCAGTAGAGAGAGGCCGAGCTGCAGGTCTACCTTCTATGACCTGGGATGAGTTTACAGCTGCATTTCTTGCCCGTTTTCTTCCAGAGAGTGTCCCAGATGCTCGAGCCCGTAGTTTTGAGTCTTTGCGCAAGACTCCTGGGATGACAGTGTCGAAGTATGATATACAGTTTACCCAGTTGTCTCGATATGCTCCGTACCTAGTCGACACAGAAGAGAAGAAAATAAAGAGGTTTGTACGAGGGCTTGATACACAGCTATTCCTTGCCATCGGCACCCAGCACTTTGATACATACGCAGCCGCGATGGATGCAGCCTTACTTTTAGAGGAGCGTATTTCTGAGACTCCGGTCATTTCTGGGCCGAAGAGGATCCGTACTGATACGCCAGCTCAGCGGCAGATGGGTAGACACCGCGATAGATTATTTCCGGGAGATGGTGGAGGCAGGGGATTAAGACGAGGTCAGTTATTTGGTTCATATCCACATACCCAACAGTCGTCTCCAGGATATTTTCGGTGCGGGAGTCAGTACCACCGTGTCAGAGACTGTACCATGGGACGCCAGGGCGCGGCGACAGTCCCGCATGTGACTTTACCACCCTCACCACCTTCTCAGAGAGCTTTACTTCCTACTCCTGATGATGCTCCACGTCAGTCAGATGCTTCTAGAGGCCGTGGGCGTGGCGGTCCGGTTCAGAGAGGACGAGACGACAGAGGCAGAGGCAGAGGCCGAGGTAGAGGCAGAGGACAGCCAGCTATTAGTGGTGGACAGGCCTGAGTGTTCGCATTGACTCCTCAGGATGCACAGGCATCCAATGCCGTCGTGACAGGTACTCTGCCAGTATGTTCTTTTGATGCACGGGTATTATTTGATCCAGGCTCCACACATTCCTATGTATCCACGTATTTTGCACCGAGGTTGGGCCGAGAGTCTTCTCCGTTAGATCAGCCGCTTGTCGTTATTACACCGGTAGGCGAGTCTTTTGTTGCCCGTTTTGTATACCGATCGTGTTCCGTTCGTATCGGGGAGAGAGATTCTTTAGTAGATTTGATTCTTCTCGATATGCTAGACTTTGACGTTCTTCTTGGTATGGACTGGCTAGCCACCTGTTATGCATCCGTGGACTGCAGTGAAAAAGCAGTCAGATTCCGTTTTCCTGGTGAGCCGGTTCTTGTTATTCAGGGAGATCGTAGCGCTACCCTTCCCGGCTTGATTTCTTCTCTTCGCGCTGGTCAGCTCTTAAGAAAAGGGTGTCAGGGATTCTTAGCTTATGTTTGTGATACTAGCTCCACAGAGGTTCCATTGGACCAGGTCCCTGTTGTGAGAGAATTTCCTGATGTATTTCCTGACGAGCTGTCTGGTCTGCCACCAGAGCGCGAGATTGAATTCTGTATTGACTTGATCCCCGGCACGGGGCCTATCTCTATACCACCTTATCGGATGGCCCCGGCGGAGCTGAGAGAGCTAAAGGATCAGTTACAGGACTTGCTGGACAAAGGGCTTATCCGACCGAGTGTGTCACCTTGGGGTGCTCTCGTCTTGTTTGTTAAGAAGAAGGACGGAAGTATGCGCTTATGCATTGATTATCGTCAGCTGAACCGGGTTACTGTGCGGAACAGGTATCCCCTACCCCGCATTGATGACTTATTCGATCAGCTCCAGGGTGCAGGGTTCTTCTCGAAGGTTGATTTACGGTCAGGTTATCACCAGTTGCGGGTTCGGAAGGAGGATATTCCGAAGACTGCCTTCCGTACTCGATATGGTCATTATGAGTTCTTAGTGATGTCGTTCGGGCTCACCAATGCCCCGACAGCATTTATGGATTTGATGAACCGTGTATTCAGGCCGTATCTCGATCAGTTCATTATTGTGTTCATTGACGACATCTTGATTTATTCTCAGAGCCGGGAGGAGCATGAGCAGCACTTACGTATCACCTTGCAGACTTTGAGGGAGTATCAGCTGTTCGCCAAATTCTCCAAGTGCGCATTCTGGTTAGACAGTGTCGACTTCTTGGGTCATGTGGTGACGAGAGATGGTATTTGTGTGGACCCGAAGAAGATCGAGGCAGTTCAGCGTTGGCCTAGACCGGTATCAGTTACAGAGGTTCGCAGCTTTCTAGGTCTGGCCGGCTATTATCGACGTTTCGTCCAGGATTTCTCCCGCATTGCTGCACCATTGACCGGGTTGACCCGGAAGGGGGTTCCTTTTGATTGGACCCAGGCATGTGAGGATAGCTTCCAGCAGTTGAAGACTCGTCTGACTATTGCACCTGTATTAGCATTGCCTTCAGGATCAGGTGGGTTCGTGGTTTATTGTGATGCTTCTCGAGTGGGGCTGGGCTGTGTATTGATGCAGCATGACAGAGTTATCGCGTATGCTTCTCGGCAGCTGAGGAAACACGAACAGAACTACCCCACCCATGATTTAGAGATGGTTGCAGTGGTATTTGCACTTAAGATCTGGAGACATTACCTATACGGGGAGTCGTGCCAGATATTCACTGACCACAAGAGTTTGAAGTATATCTTCCAGCAGCGAGACCTGAATCTGAGACAGCGCCGTTGGATGGAGTTGGTGAAAGATTATGACTGCGAGATTTTATACCATCCGGGCAAGGCGAATGTGGTGGCAGATGCTTTGAGTAGGAGTCCCGGAGGTAGTTTATCTTGTTTGAGCGCAGTACAGATGCAGTCGACGGCGGATTGGCAGGTTTTATGTGACAGCAGAGTGTAGTTCGAGTTTACTCCTACAGGGGGACAGCTAGCCCATTTCAGAGCACGCCCACAGTTACTTGACCGTATCCGCGAGGCACAGTCCGGCGATGCCCGCATTTTAGAGATTATTGAGCAGATTCGGCAGGGCAGAGTTTCCGAGTTCGTGATTGATGATCAGGGGATACTTCGATTTGGGACTCGACTGTGCGTACCAGATTCTAAGGGACTGAGGCGCGATATTCTCGAGGAGGCACATAGATCAGTATACAGTGTTCACCCAGGTTCCACTAAGATGTACCATGATTTGAGAGAAGTTTACTGGTGGGACGGGATGAAGAAGGATATTACAGACTTTGTATCGAGATGCCTGACTTGTCAGCAAGTCAAGGCCGAGCACCAGAGGCCAGCCGGCGAGTTACAGCCTTTGCCCATCCCTGAGTGGAAGTGGGAGCAGGTCTCCATGGACTTCATTGTGGGTCTACCCAGGACCAGTTGAGGGTACGACTCTATTTGGGTGATTGTGGATCGACTGACGAAGGCGGCTCACTTCCTGCCAGTGAAGACCACTTTTGGATTTTCTCAGTATGCCCAGGTTTATATTGATGAGATAGTGCGACTGCATGGCGTTCCGACTTGCATCGTGTCCGACCGTGGCACCCAGTTTACCAGCCGATTGTGGCAGAAACTCTAGGAAGCTTTGGGCACCCGATTGAGTTTTAGCACTGCCTTTCATCCGCAGACTGACGGTCAGTCGGAGCGTACTATTCAGACTCTTGAGGACATGCTCAGAGCTTGTGTTTTAGATTTCGGTGGTAGCTGGGATCGTCATTTACCTTTGATCGAGTTTTCCTACAATAATAGCTTCCAGGAGACGATTCAGATGGCACCTTTCGAGGCTTTATATGGGAGGAGATGTCGATCGCCTGTATGTTGGACAGAGCTTAGGGAGAGCAGTATTTTGGGGCCTCAGATTGTACAGGAGACGACCGAGAAGATACAGCTGATTCGGGACAGGATGAGAGCGGCACAGAGCAGGCAGAAATCATATGCTGACAAGCGTCGTCGCCGACTCGAGTTCCCTGTTGGCGATCATGTTTTCCTGAAGGTCTCTCCGATGAAAGGTGTGATGAGATTTGGGCGGAAAGGGAAGCTGAGTCCTAGATATGTTGGTCCTTTCGAGATCCTAGAGCGTGTTGGTCCAGTCGCTTATCGGTTAGCTCTTCCGCCCAGCTTCCCCGATGTTCACCCTGTGTTCTATATCTCGATGCTCCGCAAGTACCTTCATGATCCTTCCCAGGCGATTCAGCACCAAACGATCCAGTTAGAGCGTGATCTTTCTTTCACTAAGCAGCCGGTGGTCATTTTGGATCAGCAGGTGAAGAAATTGAGGTCGAAAGTTATACAGTTCGTCAAAGTCCTTTGGCGTGGCCCGAACAGCGAGGAGGTCACCTGGGAGACCGAGATCGAGATGTGGAAGAGATACCCCCATCTTTTTGAAGGTACGCGTAGTTAAATTCTAAATTCGGGGACCGAATTTCTTTAAGGGGGAAAGATTGTAACCCTTCGAAAATCGTTTAGGCAGTTTTTCGGTAATCGGCTAATTTTTCGGTTTTTTCCGTAAAAAGTCAAAATAGATATTTTTCATTGTAGACCTAATTATACAAAATTTAGATAAGATATTACTATAATTTTGTCATTAAAATGTCACTTATAATTTTCTAGTTAAATAAATTTTTTTCGTAATTAATTATTTTTTTTATTATTTTAAGCTTTTAAAAATACATTAAATTAGTGATAAATACAAATTTAATTAGGTAAATTTCATAATTATGAGTCTTTATAAGCTAAAATATTGTGTTAATAAAATTTTATCATGACTTGCAAGATTTTGGTTTTAGGGTTGGAAATTTAATGAAAAAAATGATGTAAAATAAGGTTTTTTTTGTAAAATGTTGATATGAAAGCATTAAATGAGAACATGGGGTGTTTATGGACCTAGAAACTTCTCCAAAAATCCCACAACACCCTCCCTTACCTGCTGGCCGACCCCATTCTGCAGCAAATCCCTCTCTTCTCACTTCATTTTTGCTTCAAATTTCATGCCAAAATTCATAAAAAGTCCACAATTTCATTAACCCATTCAAAGCTAAACCCTAATCGACTCTCTCCTCAACCAAATTTAGTTCAAAACTAGGAGAAAGGAGGCTTCCTTGGTGGCTTGATCATGCTAGGGTTCCACTTGTGAGGTAAAATCCTAAACTAGTTTGCTAACTTGTAGTTAATATGTGCTAAAATTTAATTTTGAAGTATTAATTTAGTTGTAAATTCTTGTTCATGAAAATCAAGAATGGGATTTGATGTTGAACTAGGGTTTGAAGCATGGTTGATGGATTAAGTTAGGGCTTTGGTTACCTATTTGGTTAGAGTGGTTAATTGCGTAAGGTTACGCTCGCTAAATCGTTAAATTGCGAAGTTTGCATCGAATCGGTTTGAAATTTGCTTACTAGATTTTTACAAAAATTAGAATGGGATCAAATTGCGTTATGTTAGCGATATAATTATCTTCGTATAGGACTATTAGAGTGCGCGAGCACGGGTTTCATCTAGTCGGGTTTTAGTTTTGTTGATTTCCCCGAAATGACGATTCTAGTTAAAGATTAGCGATTTTCGTGCGTTTTCCCGTGCACCGAGTGCATGCTATGTTTAATTCAAGAGCGTCGATAATTGTATATTGTGACTTGCATCGTTTTAGGTTTTGTAATCTTATGCTTGGTGTTGTACAAATATAGGATCGGTCGGGGAAACATCGGACACGGCGCGTAAAGGCAAGGCGGTGGCCGGATCGGATTAGCGGGGATTTCAGGTGAGTAGATGTATTCATCTATGGGGGAAATCGTCTGGATGGCGCGATGCGCCCCCTAGTTAGGATTACCCTACTTTATGCAAGATTTATATTGTTAGCTAGCTTATCCATTTATGTACATTGCATACCCTTATAGCTAACCGTATATTAGATCGCATGGACATTCATCCACACTTTTGCGATATCACTTCGTAGGACACGAACACCATTACCATTGGCATCTGTTGCACGCGCACTATTCAAGTGACACACACGCCTTTGGTAATTGCCATGCCACGTGTACTATAGAATCTGTTTAACTTAATATCGCCTCTTGCATTCATACATGATATATGAAATTGCATAGCATGCATATACCTCGCATTATCATCATATTTACATAGATTCTATCCAAAATTCATATCATATACATTGATATCATAGACATTTATCATATTTAACATGTGGTCACTATGATTTTCTTGAGGATTTCAGTATTGCTGCGATTTCTGGATTTTTGGGGAAAACCGCAAGAATTTAACAAAAGCTTATATTTATCATTTTTAAAACAAAGTTGCGGTTTTCTCATGATGTATGTGTCGTCCACCATGAGTTTTCATGTTTTCAGTTGGATTTCGAGACCCGATTCGAGGAGTGGATGAACCGTCTCGGATACATGGTGAGCTCGGTATGGTACCCCAGGGCAAGACTACCTACCGGTGATGTCTGGCGCGGCGGATATCCGGAGGATACCGACCGTTGTCGTGAGATTTGATGACATGGGCCGATCCGGACTGACGGAGCCCGATATTTGAGACATTGATACAGTGAGATATTGAGACATATATGATTTCATATTTGGTGTCGATGCTTGACACGGGTTTTCAGATGATTCCTTGATGGTACTTAGCTATTATACAGATATTCATTTTCTAAAGTTAAGAATTCAATACCCTTAGTATTTAAAACACTTAAAGATTTAGTAATGAAATTGCATACCTGTGCATGCATACTAGATATATTATATCATATTTGGACATACATGTTGTGCCGCATTGCGTGCATTCTTAGAATTTCCATACTAGATGTTATATTCTACTCACGAGCTGGCAACTCACCCCCGTTGTGCCACAGTGTCTTGCAGGTCGGACTCATCAGTCTTGTAGCAGCGGCTATCTCATCATCAGCTCTTTTTGCTCAGACTCGCGACATCGCCCGTAGGTGGGTTGCGAGCACACTTTATTTCTTTTTACTTTATCATTGTATCTAGTATTCTCCATCTACCACTTTATATTGTATATGTGACCTAGTGATGAGACTGAGAGATTTGTATATTTTTGGTTTCTTTTGGGTCGAGCTCACTTGAGCCGGCGTTGTGTTTTCTGATATTTTGCGTTTCTTCTATGCTCTTTTCTTGATATTACTTACATATTGCATGTGGTTGTGATCCGCCTTGGGCGAAGAGCTAGCTCCCGCTTGGGGATGCCATTTTTATGATTACAGGTTTATTATCTTGTTGTACCCATTTTGGGGGATAGAAAATACAGGGGAGACTCTGCCTAAATTTTCAGAAATTTATAATATTTTTAAAAAGGGATTCTTTGCAACTTAATTGATTTGAAAATCGTTTTCATTAAAGATTTTCCTTCACTCTCTTTTGATTTTGGTTTAGATTTTTCTGGGCTTTGGCTGACTTAGGTTACGGTACGCCTTCAGACGTCTCGTAATCTAAGTGCAAGTCACGTTCCGTACTTTCGGGTCGTGACAATGATATCCGTTCGAACATAATACTTTCTAAATTATCCGGAAAACAGCACGAAATTAAATTTTTCGATCGAATCAACAAATTCAAAATAATTCCCAGAACACTCAACACTTGAGCCAGATTAAAAATACCCAGAAAATAGCACTAACAAATACGGGTGTTACTGTACAAAAACCAAAGCAAATTCTCACTGTACGGTCGCGGATCCGCGGCACAAGCAGGGTATTGCCGCGGTTCCGCCGCGGTCCGTACGAGTTACTTTGTCGTTTTTCACAGTAATACCTACAATTCCCTGCTGAATTTTTTAGGTATTTTTAATAAAGAAAAAACCACATTTTTAAAAAATGTCCAGAGAGGGGGTCATTTTGACGTTACGGGGTTCGTTCGGAGTTTTAATTTCGTAAACACGTCGTCTAATGCTCTAGCAAGGCTCTGATACCACTGTAGGGTTGCTAGGCACTCTAACAAGGTTCTACAAGGCATCAACCATGCCCGATTAAAATTTTAGCCATGCCGAACCACCCTAAACAAGATCTTTGCTAGATTATTAGGGTTTCACAAGCAAGTAAATACCAATTACGACTAAGTGAATACGAAATACAACCTTTGTAGATCGGTCCTTCACTTCATATGCTCCTTGTAGTAGTCCCTTCGCTGCGATCATCGTGCTCCAGGACTCTCGGACGGCTCCATGAGAAGATAGCAACGGTATTGCTTGAAGTCTTCGAGGCCGAAAATGATCTATGTCGAGAGAATACGAACTCAAGATTCTACTTCAATAACTAGGGAATTAGTGAAGCAAACACCCTAAACTAAAGTGCTAGTCTAGTAGAGGATGATGAAATAGGAAATTGGTACACTTTAGAATTTCTTTTCTCACTATATTTCTCTCTCTTTATTAAACCCTAGCAAGCTTTTGAAGGAGGAAGAAGATGAGCTCAAAAAAGAGAATGAAAAACTAAGAGAGAAAGAGAGCTAACCATGGGTGAGTGGGTATCATATACTAACTCATGTAGAGACATAACCATGGCTAATTATAGTGGTTAGGTTTATAAATATCCTAAGTAAAACAAAACTAGTGTACTTTGGTCAATGCACTCACAAGCTTCATGAAGCTTCTTGCACTTGAATAATTATCCACTAATTTTGTATTTACTTTGTATATTAAAACCCCACCAATATAATTATAATGGTATATGTCTCATACACCCATGTAGAGTGTATCAACAACCATGATACAAAATGAACACAAATAAATATATATCACATATATATTAAGTTGTGCACAAGTGAGAAAAACAAATGCTTAAGTGAACCAATGTTAGTTAATGTAAATTAGTATATCACATATACAATTATACACTAAATTATTAAATCAACACTTGATTTAATAATCCGGATATAACCTATATAACCGACTAACATCCAATGTATCAACTTATCGAATCAACAGTTGATTCGATAACCTGGTTACATCACATATAACTGATCGACACAAACATCGCGAGAATAGAATACGGTATCACATACTCGCATTATTCTCGGTCCCGCACATATCACATATGTGCTCCTATTTCGTTTTGCCTGAGCCAGTAAAACCTCTATGTAGGACTCTAAAGACTCGTCAATACGCTGGCAGTAGGTGATGATCATATCAAGCACCCATAAGCCGTCAGCGGTACTAGCTGGACGTAACGGCTGCCCGGGTATTGAGCGATCAGAAGATCAGCAAGCAAGCCCGCTCCAACTCTTGCAAAAAGCCTCACAGTGACACTGCCGTACAGTCCGGTCTCCTCGTCTGATATGTCGCATATCGTGTCTAGGGGTGGTAAACATCAGACCCCAATAATCTATAAGTCATGCCGATATGAGGATTATAACGGATCGAGAAACTACTGGTAACACTTACCAGTAAATCTTTAAACCAGCCCTGGCCAGGGACTTCCCTGTTATGGCTAATCGAGCATAGCGCAACATCAACCCCCAATACCGGGAGAGACGAAACCCCTCCTATCGCTCATTGTCTCCATGTGACTCGGGACTGTACCCAAAAACCACCGTTTTGCATGCCCTCTTGGATGTGGTAAGGTGGAAATCAAAGCACAGTGGGAATCACACAAGACTCTATGACGATCTCGGGTCTACAGACTAACCTGTACCAGTGTCACCAGAGAACTGCCATCTGACGTAAGGTATAATACCATCTTGGAGTTCTCGACGAGTCCGTCCAGTGTACCCAGTCTCTACTGAGCACCCGTATATCATCTCTGATGTCAAACACCAATGGATATGGGATCATCCATCGCCCATCTACATGGGTCGAGAAGCTATACGCTAGTCTACTCTGGTATATCGATGCCCCGTCTCGATACACCCACGACTAGGGACCTTGAAGGATGTACTTATAGACTACCATGTCCCCTCTAGTATGATCCGCATCATAGTCCAGGTAGTCAAGTACACATCCTAAGGGCTTTACCAACATGTAACAGAGAGACAATCAGTGTACACGTTAAGGTAAAGAGTGACCAGATAGCATACTATCATATTGAGCAAGAAAGTCCTCCCTATATATGTCCAAGCATCCACTACAGTATACATCTCATGTATAGTAATGGCCTCTATGGCATACATATAACTAACAAGAGCATCACGGAAAGAAAACAAAAAAAATAAAATACATATGAAATGAAACTTTTGCCCTACATGTGGAGTCCATACCGACCCTTGTATACAATCCATGGGCATAAAAGAAAAGGGAACCACATGTCCCAACAAACTCTGTCAAAGGAAGAGTCAGGTTTCAGCGGCAATATCTGCATCCCAGAAGACCCGCAACGGCGTTCCTCCTCATGCCAACAGGAAACAGACGCGACACCACCAATCAGAGCCACGGCAAAGTCCCTAGTTCCAAGACTCCACAGTTCACAGACAACCTAGAGTCAACCCCCGACACCGTAGAATACGGAGAAAGTCGATCTCCGACACCGTAGAAAACGGAGAAATTCGATCCCTGACACCGTAGAAAACGGAGAAAGTCAACCCCCGACACCGTAGAAAACGGAGAAAGTCGATCCTGACACCGTTGAAAACGGAAAAAGTCCACCCCCCGACACCGTAGAAAACGGAGAAAGTCAACCCCCGACACCGTAGAAAACGGAGAAAGTCGATCCTCGATACCGTAGAAAACGGAGAAAATCGATCCCGACACCGTAGAAAACGGAGAAAGTCAACCCCCGACACCGTAGAAAATAGAGAAAGTCGATCCCCGACACCGTAGAAAACGGAGAAAGTCAATCTGCCATCGTAGAAAATGGAGAAAGTCAACCCCCGACACCGTAGAAAACAGAGAAAGTCGATCCCCGACACCGTAGAAAACGGAGAAAGTCGATCCCCGACACCGTAGAAAACGGAGAAAGTCGATCCCGACACCGTAGAAAACGGAGAAAGTCAACCCCCAACACCGACACCGTGGAAAATGGAGAAAGTCAACCCCCGACGCCGTAGAAAATGGAGAAAGTTGATCCCGACACCGTAGAAAACGGAAAAATTCAACCCCCGACACCGTAGAAAACGCAGAAAGTCAACCCTCAACCTCCCCGTTGAAGCAACGCTTTGACTCGGGAATAAGTCAACTCATCAACCACTTACGAGTCCTCTCGACTTGTAAGGGTGAAAATTCTCTTGCGAGATCCTTACGACTCTCAAGAGAAAGCACACTTAGGAATCCTCATGATTCCTAAGGAAAAAATACACCTACGAGATCCTCTCGACTCGTAGGGAGAAAAGTCTTTATGAGACCCTCATGGCTCATAAAGTTGAAAAGCCTTAGGCAACATACCCGAACCTGCTTCCCAAGCCATCGATACCCTACAAAGAGGCTAACATGGACTGCTATCTACTATCTACAGGCCAAATTTGCTAAAATCACATGACAACAAAGCAAAGAAAAGAAGGCGATAACACAAGATAGAAAAGAAATGTGTCCTTTATTCATAAATTCAATTGGATACAAGTTACATCATATTAAAATGAATGGAATAAAAAAATGAAATGAATACATGTTATTCATATGTTACAAATGTACAAACGATACAAAGGCAGCTACTGAGAAGGAGGCGTTTTCAATAAATCAGCCAGTTGCTCACGCACTCCTCTTAACTCCTTTTCATGGTAGGCCGTTGCGGCCAGCTCCGCTTCGACTCGAGCCCGTTGCTGCAAGCAAGACAAAAGTTTCTCATCGATCTCATGTTGAGCAACTTCGCGATTCTGCGTAACCCGCTCTAGGAAGTCGAGCTTCTGCCTTAGCGCTAGGCCGTCCGAAATGCATCGTTGCAAATTGTCGAAGACGGCTCTCAGTTGAGCAGCATTTGCTTCAACCTAGGCACGCAGCCGGGCGGATTCACCTGAATCCTTCTCCCGTTCCTTCCGCCTTAAGGTCGCTTCTTGTTCAAAATGGCGGAGGAAGGGGATGCTTCCCATGCAGCCCGTTATGAGTTCAAAGCCAACATTTCCGGAGCGGGACGCCTATGCTCAATCTTATGCAAACATGCCTCGATCTTCCTACAATAATTAACCCAAGACTCGACGACGCCTTTGCTATGGAAGTGCACAAGCGTCGCCAACATCGGATTAACCTCAGTAGCAAAATCAGTAGTGAGTGTAGGGGCCTCCGCGTCAAGCTCCTCGATAGATCCACTCAACATGCGTAGGCTGGTTACAGCGCCCATGGAAGATGGATGTCTGGAAAAGGGCCCTGTCGGCAATAGGATGCGAGACTTGAAGGGAGCTAGAGTCGGTGCGATTGCTGCAAAATAAATCATAGTCAGACGTTGGCTCAAGAGATAAAGAAAATGCACGAGCAATGGAGTATACTATACCGGCTGCGACAGGCGGCAGAGTTGGGAGTACTGGTGGCGCGACGATTCCATCGTCCCCTCCTTCAATTTGTAGTGCTACAATCAATTTAAAATTAACAACGGCAGGGTCGCTCGTCAAAGAAAGGAAAGGATGTCGATTAAAAACTATACTCACAGGCACCAGCAGGCAAAGTGACTTCCGACTGAAAGGAGAAATGCGGGTTCAACACTTGATACAGATGATCAAAGAGAACTCCTGCAAGGTTGCGATGATACATGGTCAGTACAAGAAAGACGGTGGTCATAGTTCAATTAAATGGATCGCAAATCTATACCTTCCAGCATCTTGGAGGACATAGGACAAGGCGAGGGAGCAACCGTCATAGCAGCGACCGTAAGTGTTTCAGATGACACAATCTCAATGTTCGCTACACCTACAAATAAAATACTGTCAGAAAAAGCTGAAAAGGATCACGAAATAGAAAATAAACAGCGACCCGAAACCCACCTGATGGGTCATCAGCCAAAATTGCAACGGAAGCATCACGCGGCGTTGCGTTTTTTTCGCTCTCCTTCAGTGGAATGTTTTCAGCGCCAGTGGCTTCATCCCCTGATTCTACAAGAGACGTCATGACACTCGCAATGCCAGGAGATGTCGGGGAACCGCAGAAGGAAAGAGCGGCAGTTTGGACAGTCCCGGACTCCCGAGAGAGAGTAGCCGCTTCAGGCTCAGTGGTTGCTGTCATCTCACTTACCGCCTCATCTCCAGGACTTGTCCTTGCAGGATATGATATATGAGAATTTGAAGATCAAATTCTAATAAAAAGACCCAGTATTACGTTACCTTGGGATGGCTTTTCAATTGCCTCCCGAGCCGCGCGCACAACCTGTCTATGGACGGTAGACAGGGCAGCTGGAGAATTTTCGGAAGAAATAGAGACGGATGGAATAGCGTTTGAACCTGCACCCACAGCCAAGCTGACATCACGTTCCCTCGCCGCACGCTTTGTGCGCTTCTTGTCAGCCTTGGAAGTGAGAAAAGACCTCCTCAAGACCTCCATCAAAGTGACGTCATCGTCTAAGCCAGGAGCTGCCTCTGGAGCCATTACAGCGTCCGTCATCGGCTGCTTAAGTGAAGCATCTTTCGGCAATACTGGTAGAGCTGGGACTTTAGCATCCGGCCCTGGAAGCGTCGCCGCGCCACCCTGCACGGTCGGCACTGTACTCAGGATAAACTGAGTCTAGATAGTCCCTACAATAAGATGAAAAAGAAGGGTCAGACTACCCATGAAGAAAAAGGGAACGAAGGTACAATGAGCCGAAATATACCGAGGCCTAAGGAAATGCGAAGCCTCTCTTCCTCTTCAAAAGTCTTGAGGGAAGCCGTGAGTGCCTCTTCGGCGGAGATACCTGTTGAAGAAGAAAGCATAATAATTAAAATAGCCACGGAAAGATATGACCGATGAATACCTGATTATGCGATGGTGATTAGTGCTGCTTCATCGCGAGCTAGTTGCTCTGAAACCGCGATAGCAGCCTCCAGATCGGTATCATCCGGTGCCATAAATAGACCCTCATTGGTCCCGTACTCGGATAAACCTTCGTTGTAAGGAGCATGAGGCTCCTGACCGAATGCAATGTCCACAGAAAACATCGACTTCTTCTTCTTCTGTGAGCGGCAGCCGGCAACAAGAGCTTGCGCTTGGCGGGAAACTTCGGGCGGCGAGTCCCGATCTCAGTACCCACGCCAAACTCGGGAGACGCTACAGCTACCGCTTCTACAGGAGCACGGGGTACGGGAAGCTCAGGCATAACACGTGGTACCACAGCCACAGCAGCTTCTCTCAAGAGAGGACGGACGATGGTCCGTCGCTTCAAGGGAACGGCTGGATTACCAGCGGGGGTGGTGCCCTTGCGATCAAGCAATAATCGTTTTTCTTCCCTAATAACGGCGCGCATCGAATGCTGATACCATGCCACATATGCGTTCAAGATTCGCGAAACGCAACTCGGCTCACTGATAAAGAAATTGGAGCCAGTGTTCAACCGGATAAAATGGTGTAATGCGTTATAACTGTAGGGTTACTAGGCACTCTAACAAGGTTCTACATGGCATCAACCATACCCGATTAAAATTTTAGCCGTGCCGAACAACCCTAAACAAGATCTTTGCTAGATTATTACGGTTTCAAATGCAAGTAAATACCATTTACGATTAAGTGAATACGAAATACAACCTTTGTAGATGGGTCCTTCACTTCAAAAGCTCCTTTTTGTAGTCCCTTCACTGCGATCATGGTCCTCCTGGGCTCTTGCATGGCTTCACAAAGCAGAAGGAGCGTCCTTGCTTGAAGTCTTCGAGGCCGAAGATAATCTACGTCGAGAGAATACGAACTCAAGCTTCTTCTTCACTAATTAGAGAATTAGTGAAGCAAACACCCTAAACTAAAGTGCTAGTCTAGCAGAGGATGAAAAAATAGAAAGTGGGTTCACTTTAGAATTTATTTTCTCACAATGTTTCACTCTCTTTTGAAAACCCTAGCAAGCTTTTCTTTTTCTCAAAGAAGAAGAAGATGAACAAATGAAAAGATGAGGATAATGATCAAGTGAGTGATCTAATCATGGTGAGTGAGTATCATATACTAAATCATGTAGAGACATAAGCATGGCTAAGTGTGATGGTTAGGTTAACAAATATCCAAAGTAAAAACAACCCTAGTAGACTTAGTTAATGCATCCACAAGCTTCCACAAGTTTCATGCATTTTTCTAATCTTCCACTAATTTTGTAATTACTTTAAATATTAAACCCAACATAACAAATAGCATGGTATAAGTCTCATACACCCATGAATGTTGTATCAACAACCATGATACAAAATGAAAACACATTTTAATATATATCACATATATATTAAAGTTGTGCACATGTGAGAAAAATCCTTAAGTGAACAATTGTTAGTTAATGTAAATTAGTATATCATATATACAACTATACACTAAATTATTAAATCAACACTTGACTTAATAATCCGGTTATATCTCATATAACCGACTAACATCCAATGTATCGACTTATCGAATCAACACTTGATTCGATAACTCGGCTATATCATATATAACCGACCGATGCAAAAAGTCGCAAGAATAGAATACGGTATCACATACACGCATTATTCTCGGTCCCTCACATATCACATACGTGCCCCTATTTCGTTTTGCCTGAGCCAATAAAACCTCTATGTAGGACTCTAAAGACTCGTCAATACGCCGGCAGTAGGTGATGATCACATCAAGCACCCACAAGCCGTCAGCGGTACTAGCTGGACGTAATGGCTACCCAGGTATTGAGCAATCAGAAGATCAGCAAGCAAGCCCGCTCCAACTCCTATAAAAGCCTGACAGTAACACTTGTCGTACAGTCCGGTCTCCTCGTCTGATAGGTCTCATATCAAGTTTAGGGGTGGTAAACGTCAGACCCCAATAACCGATAAGTCATGCCGATGTGAGGCTCATAACAGGTCGAGAAACTACTGGTAACACTTACCAGTAAATCTCTAAATCAGCCCTGACCAGGGACTTCCCTGTTATGGCCAATCGAGCACAACGCAACATCAACCCCCAATACCGGGAGAGACGAAACCCCTCCTATCGCTCATTGCCTCGATATGACTCGGGACTGTACCCAAAAACCATCGTTTTGCATGCCCTCTTGGACGTGGTAAGGTGGAAATCAAAGTACAGTGGGAATCACACAAAACTCTATGACGATCTCGGGTCTAGGAAAAACCTGCACAAGTGTCACCAGATAACTGCCATCTGACGTGAGGTATAATACCATCTGGGAATTCTCGGCGAGTCCGTCCAGTGTATCCAGTCCCCACTGAGCACCCGTATACCATCTATGATGTCAAACACCAATGGATATGGGATCATCCATCGCCCATCTCATAGGTCGAGAAGCGTATACGCCAGTCTACTCTGGTATATCGATGACTTGTCTCGATACACCTACGACTAGGAACATTAAAGGATGTACTTATGGACTACCATGTCCCCACTAGTATGATCTGCATCATAGTCCTGGTAGTCAAGTACACATCCTAAGGGCTTTACCAACATGTAACTATAAGACAGTATCAAGAGACAAGTATACATGTTAAGATAAAGAGCAACCAGATAGCATACTATCATATCGAGCAAGAAATTCCTCTCTATATATGTCCAAGCATCCAATATAAGATACATCATCTGTACAATACTGGCCTCTAGGGGGCATACATATAACTAACAATCTCCCACTTGCACTAGGGCCAGCTGCTGTAGTATCGCATACCAAGCATCCCGAAGAGTCTCTCAAACTCTATCTGGGGAATGGCCTTCGTGAGTGGATCCGCACTGTTGTTCTTCGTGTCAACCCTCCTGACCTCGATCTCCCGATGATCTATTATCTCCCGGATCAGGTGATACCGCCTCAGAATATTTCTGGATCGCTGATGAGACCTGGGTTCCTTGGCCAAAGCCACCGCTCCATTGTTATCACAATACAAAGGTATTGGATGCTCAATGGATGGAACCACTCCAAGTTCAGTAATGAACTTCTTGATCCAGACAGCCTCTTTGGCAGCATCGTTGGCAGCAATGTATTCAGCCTCTATCTACGAGTCTGCCACGGTTTCCTGCTTGGAACTCTTCCAGCTAACCGCCCCTCCGTAAAGGGTAAAGACAAATCCCAAGTGCGACTTAGAGTCGTCCTTATCACTCTGGAAGCTCGAATCGGTAAAAGACTCCACTTGGAGTTCTTTGTTACCATACATCAAGAGCGTCTCTTTAGTCCTTCGTAAGTACATGAGAATGCTCTTCACAGCTGTCCAGTGACTCTCTCCAGGATCAGCTTGATACCTACTCACTACACTTAGTGAGTGTGATACATCGGGTCTAGTACATAGCATCGCATACATGATAGAGCCTACAGCCGAAGCATAGGGTATCCCTTGCATGCGAGCTCTCTCCAAATCAGTCTTGGGAGACATCTCTATGGAGAGAGTGAGACCTGATATCGTGGGTAAAAACCCACGCTTGGACTCTTCCATACTAAACCGCTTTAGTATGGTGTCAATGTACCTGGATTGGGACAATCCCAGTATCCGTTTGGATCTATCTCTATAGATCTTAATCCCCAAGATGTAGGAGGCATCCCGTAGATCTTTCATTGAGAATCTTTGTGATAAGAAGAGCTTGACTGATTGCAGCATAGGAATGTCATTTCCTATCAAGAGTATGTCGTCCACGTACAATACGAGGAAGACAACCTTACTATCTACCACCTTCTTGTAGATACAAGGTTCATCTACGTTTTTGACGAAATCAAACTCTTTGATAATGACGTCAAAGAAGATGTTCCAACTCCGCGATGCATGCTTTAATCCATAAATGAATTTAAGCAGCTTGCACACCTTCCCGCTGCTCCCACTAGCTACGAAGCCCTCTGGCTGAGTCATGTACACGTTCTCTTCTAAATCACCGTTTAGAAAGGCGGTCTTAACATCCATTTGCCAGATTTCATAGTCATGATATGCAGCGATAGCAAGCATGATCCGGATGGATTTAAGCATAGCCACTGGAGAAAAGGTTTCGTCATAGTCCACACCAGGTCTTTGACGAAAACCCTTTGCAACAAGTCTAGCTTTGAAAGTCTCCACTTTCCCATCTACACCAAGTTTTTTCTTGAAGATCCACTTGCTCCCAATGGGTTTACCCCTTCAAGAGCATCTTCCAAAGTCCATACTTTGTTAGTGTATATGGATTCCATCTCGGACCGCATTGCATCCAGCCATTTCACTGAGTTACCACTCGTGATGGCCTGCACGAAGCTAGTTGGGTCATCATCCTCCATGATGCAATCCTCGCTCCTACCATCCATGAGAAAACCGTAGTATCTCTCAGGTGGGTGAGGAACCCTACTAGATCGGCGGAGTGGCTGGGGTTCATCGGGAACTACCGAATCCTCTGGTTCCACCAGATCTTCTGTTGCAACTTTTGTAGCTGGAACCTCTTCCAGTTCTACCCTATGACCACTAATCTCTTTTGCAAGAAATTCCTTTTCTAAAAAGGTGGCATGCCAAGAAACAAACACCCTTTGTTCCTCAGTATGGTAGAAGATATACCCTTGTGAATTCTTGGGATATCCTACAAATTTGCATAGAACAGACCGTGCATCGAGTTTGTCCGGATTTTGTCATTTGACATAGGCTGGACAACCCCATATCTTAACATAATTAAGACATGGTCTCTTCCCTTTCCATATCTCATATGGAGTGGTAGGCACAGATTTGGTGGGGGCCATATTCAATAGATATATGGCTGTCTCTAGCGCAAACTGTAGGGTTCCTAGGCACTCTAACAAGGTTCTACAAGGTATCAACCATGCCCGATTAAAATTTTAGCCGTGCCGAACAACCCTAAACAAGATCTTTGATAGATTATTAGGGTTTCACATGCAAGTAAATACCATTTACGACTAAGTGAATACGAAATACAACCTTTGTAGATCGGTCCTTCACTTCATATGCTCCTTGTAGTAGTCCTTTCGCTGCGATCATCGTGCTCCCGGACTCTCGGACGACTCCATGAGAAGATAGCAACGGTATTGCTTGAGGTCTTCGAGGCCGAAGATGATCTACGTTGAGGGAATACGAACTCAAGCTTCTACTTCACTAACTAGAGAATTAGAGAAGCAAACATCCTAAACTAAAATGCTAGTCTAGTAGAGGATGATCAAAAAGGAAATGGGTACACTTTAGAATTTCTTTTCTCACTATATTTCTCTCTCTTTATCAAACCCTAGCAAGAATTTGAAGGAGGAAGAAGATGAGCTCAAAAATGAGAATGAAAAACTAATCAAGAGAGAGAGCTAACCATGGGTGAGTGGGTATCATATACTAACTCATGTAGAGACATAACCATGGCTAATTATAGTGGTTAGGTTTATAAATATCCTAAGTAAAGCAAAACTAGTGGACTTTGGTCAATGCACTAACAAGCTTCATGAAGCTTCATGAACTTAACCAACTATCTACTAATTTTGTATTTACTTTGTATATTAAAACCCCACCAATATAATTATAATGGAATATGTCTCATACACTCATGTAGAGTGTATCAACAACCATGATACAAAATGAACACAAATAAATATATATCACATATATATTAAGTTGTGCACAAGTGAGAAAAACAAATGCTTAAGTGAACCAATGTTAGTTAATGTAAATTAGTATATCACATATACAATTATACACTAAATTATTAAATCAACAGTTGACTTAATAATCCGGTTATATCCTATATAACCGACTAACATCCAATGTATCGACTTATCGAATCAACAATTGATTCGATAACCTGGTTACATCACATATAACCGATCGACACAAACATCGCGGGAATAGATTACGGTATCACATACTCGCATTATTCTCGGTCCCGCACATATCACATATGCGCTCCTATTTCGTTTTGCCTGAGCCAGTAAAACTTCTATATAGGACTCTAAAGACTCGTCAATATGCCGGCAGTAGGTGATGATCATATCAAGCACCCACAAGCCGTCAGCGGTACTAGCTGGACGTAACGGCTACCCGGGTATTGAGCGATCAGAAGATCAGCAAGCAAGCCCGCTCCAACTCCTGCAAAAAGCCTCACAGTGACACTACCGTAAAGTCCGGTCTCCTCGTCTGATATGTCGCATATCAAGTCTAGGGGTGGTAAACGTCAGACCACAACAACCGATAAGTCATGCCGATGTGAGGCTCATAACGGGTCGAGAAACTACTGGTATCACTTACCAGTAAACCTCTAAACTAGCCCTGGCCAGGGACTTCCCTGTTATGGCCAAACTAGCATAGCGCAACATCAAACCCTAATACCGGGAGAGACGAAACCCCTCCTATCGCTCATTGCCTCCATGCGACTCGGGACTATACCCAAAAACCACCATTTTGCACGCCCTCTTGGACGTGGTAAGGTGGAAATCAAAGCACATTGGGAATCACACAAGTCTCTATGACGATCTCGGGTCTACAGACTAACCTGCACCAGTATCACCAGAGAACTGCCATCTGACGTGAGGTATAATACCATCTGGGAGTTCTCGGCGAGTCCGTCCAGTGTACCCAGTCTCCACTGAGCACCCGTATATCATCTCTGATGTCAAACACCAAAGGATATGGTATCATCCATCGCCCATCTATATGGGTCGAGAAGCTATACGCTAGTCTACTCTGGTATATCGATGCCCCGTCTCGATACACCCATGACTAGGGATCTTGAAGGATGTACTTATGGACTACCATGTCCCCACTAGTATGATCCTCATCATAGTCCAGGTAGTCAAGTAAACATCCTAAGGGCTTTACCAACATGTAACAGAGAGACAATCAGTATATACGTTAAGGTAATGAGTAACCAGATAGCATACTATCATGTCGAGCAAGAAAGTCCTCCCTATATATGTTCAAGCATCCACTACGATATACATCTCATGTATGGTAATAGCCTCTAGGGCATACATATAACTAACAATCTCCCACTTGCACTAGGGCCATCTGATAACAGTGGTTGTAGTATCTCATACACAACCATCCCATAATAGTCTCTCTCTGGGAATAAGCCTTTGTGAGTGGATCCGCGTGTTGTCCTCTGAGTCTACTCTCCTGACCTCGATCCCCTGGAGATCCACCATCTCCATGATCAGGTGACACTGCCTTAGAATATGTCTAGATCACTGATGGGACGGGCGTTCCTAGGCATAAGCCACAAATCCATTGTCTCACAATGGTAGGAACGAAGTTCATCTCATGAACTAATATACACCCAGACTGCCTCTTTGGTAGTATCTTTGGTAGCGATGTATCCAGTCATTATCGTCTAGTATGCCATGGTATCTTGCTTGGAACTCTTCCAACATACCGTCCCTCCACTGAGGGTAAAGACAATGCCTGCGACTGACATTCAGTCGTCCTTATCAACCTAGAACCTTTCCAGTGATTCTCCCCAGGATCAATTGATACCATCTCACTACTACTAGTGATTATCCTAACATCCAATTAGATCTATCACATAGATCCAAAACCCAGGATTTAGTAAGTATCACTTTGATCTTATATGGAGAATCATTGTGATAAGCAGAGATTGATCGAGTGTAGCACAAGAAACTCCTTCCCCATCAAGAGTATGTCATCCACGTACAGTAAGAGGATCACCACCATACTCCCTACTATCTTTTTGTATATACAAGGTTCATCTACCATTTTGATGAAGTCAAACTCTTTGACTACCACATCAAAACAGACGTTCCAACTCCGCGATGCCTGTTTTATCACATAAAACATCTTGCACACGTTTCGGCTGCTCCCATTATATATGAAGCCCTCTGGCTGTGTACTTATAAACGCTCTATTCTAAATCTTCATTTAGGAAAGTAGTCATGACACCCAACCGCCAGATATCGTAGTCATGGTATGTAGCCGTGGCAAGTAGGATCTGGATGGACTTAAGCATAGCTTTGAAAGTCTCAACTTTTCCATGTACACCAAGTAATCTTCTCAAGATATACTTGCTCCTGATGGGGATTTAACCCTTCAGATAAGGCAACCAAATTCCATACATTGTTGGTGTATAAGGATTCCATCTCAGATCGCTAAGCATCTAACCATTCTTACAGAGTCCCACTCCAGATGGCCAGCTCGAAAATAGTTGGGTCATCATCTCATGATGCAATCCTCACTCCCACTGTCATAAAGAAACTGAAGCATCTCTCAGGTGGGTGAGGAACCCTACTAGATCGGCGGAGAGGCTGAGGTTCGTTGGAAACTATTGAATCCTTTGGTACTACCAAATCATCAGCTGAAGTTTGTATGGCTGGAACTCTTTCCAGTTCTACCTTATGCCCATTAATTTCATCACAAGAAATTCCCTTTCACAAAGGTGGCATGTTGAAAAACAAAACATCTTTTGTTCCTCGGTTAGGTGGAAGATATTCCCTTGCGAATGCTTGGGATATCCAACACACTTCTATAAAACTGACTTTGCCTCGAGCTTGTCCGGATTATGCTTTTAGACATAGGCCGGACAACCCCAAATCTTAACAAACTTAAGATATGGGCTCTTCCCTTTCCATATCTCATATGAAGTGGTAGGAAACTGATTTGGTTGGAACGCCATTCAATAGGTATGCAGCTTCACAAGTGCATAACCCCCAAAAGGAAATAGGCAACTCAGTAATACTCATCATAGAGCACACCTTATCACATAGGGTGTGATTGCTCCGCCCTGATACACCGACGTGCTGTGGTGTATACGGAGGACTAATGCTGAGGGAGGATCTCATTCTCCTTTAGAATAATCCAGGAATTCCGTGCTCAAGTATTCTCCTCCTTGATCACATCAAAGGACATAATACTTATACCCGTTTTGGTTCACTACTTCTAACTTATATTCTGTGAATATCTCAAAAGGTTCGGACTTGTGTTTCAACAGGAACAAGTGTCTGAATCTTGAGAGATCATTAGAGAATGTAATGAAGTACAAAGAACCGGTCTTGGCATGTGTAGACAGGGGACCTTCATACATCAACATGTATCATCCCAAGAGTTCATCAACTCTTTCTCTGTTTCCTATAAACAGAGCTATGGTCATCTTATCTCTGTGACATGACCGGCAAGTTTCACAAGATGTAAATTCAAACTAATTTAAATATGCATCTATATGTAACTTCAGCTAGTCGGGTCACATTGATATGACCTAGTCTACAATACCTCAAGAAGGATTCGTTCATTTCTGAACTCTTCCTCTTGTGTGTGTTCTGTATACTAAGAACTGTAGTTTGATTTAGAACATCAATGCTTTTAGATAACGTGCCTGAAACGATCAACTCTTGATATAGGAAATGTTCAAAACATTATCCAACAATACAAAATTATATCCTTCTTTTCTAATAAAGAGACTGATATAATATTGTATATCAGGTTCGATATCTAATGACATTCGTTCAGAATCAATGTAATCTGGTAATATAGGGTGATAACTACCAACAGACTTGGTTGCAACACTTGCACCGTTTCTATCTCATGAAACTTATCACCCGTTCTCAGTTCTCTACCTATTTGTAGCCCATGTAACAAATTACATATGTGGGATCCTGATCCGGTATCTCATACCCAGGACGTAAAGGATACTGAGAAACAGTTCTCTGTAATGAACACACCCGAAGATGATGCATCAACAGGCACTTTCTTCGTTTGGGTGGCACGGGAATTCTGGTAATCCCCTATTTCCTGCTATGTCTTATAACATTTATAAGTTGGAGCGGGACCAGCATTTCCCAGCACAGTATAACAAGCGGGTTCGGTCAATACATCGTATTATTATCTTGATTAAGGCGTGACATGGTCGCTACCTGGAGAGAGAGAGAAGAAAACCCTCTGCGTGCGCTCTTGCAAGATCAGATTGGTTATTATTTTATCTAATCAGGATGGCTCCCACTGTTTTTATCAAATCTTCCTTCAAACCCTAAAAGGAAAGACTAGCCGGGATTAATTACACGCTACAAGTTCTCCAATCTTTCAGCCAGGCCAGTGTCGGTACTTTGAGGGAGGTTCCCCGTGCTTTCGCACGGACCTAATTAAAGTAAACCTCGTTTTCCCAGAGGCGTAACCCCGTTGACACCTTTCTAGACACCTACTTGATCGGCTAATTGTCCTGTGTAAAACTCTCCCAGGAGTAACAATTACTCGCAGTGGGTATCGGGATCCAACTATCTCATAGATGGTATGCAATCTCATTGCAAATTTCAACACATGAAATTCCCGATAATTTTTCCCTAACCTCCTATGACCTTGACAAAGGCCAACAAACCATAGGATGCTAGTCAAGTTCAACCCGTCATTTCTTGATTGAATTAAACCCACCCGCACGACCCTTGACAAAGGCCAACAAGGTCGTACGACTACCCTAACCCAATCTGCATCATATGCATAAGCAGATAAGCACTAGTCAGCTACCGCACACTACGCCTTGACAAAGGCCAACAAACACAGCACGGATACTAACTACTACTTATCTGAAATGACGGAGGGCTACGACAGGTTTTTCTGAAAACCTATTGCGTAATGAACTTGATATCATTGTAGAATCAAATAATTTTAAAATGGGGAGTTGAGGACTAGTTTCGCTAAAGAGGTCACTCCCGGTGAAGGGATCTCGGCTCTTTCCTCATCGAATGAGGTGCAGGATATATCATATATATCACTGTGCAAAGCAAGAACTAGAAAAGCAATCAAAAGACAAAACCGAGGGGTGTAGCATCTGCCAGTCAATGTTAAAGGGGTCACTCCCGGTGAAGGGATCTCGGCCCTTTCCTTATCGAATAAGGTGCAGGATGTTCTACAAGGAACACCGCGATGCAAAGCAAGAACTGTAGCTACCTATTTTTGAAAATTCGATTCCACAACATTTTTTAGGTTTATTTTCTTTCATTAATCATATTAATGAAGTCCCATCATTTAAGCACCTAAACATCACAGATAAATACGACGTACACTTATACCATCCGCATTTGCCTCAATGCCCCTTCATGCACCGTTAGGTTAGGTAACTAACGGCAGAGCGGGGCAGGAATAGCGCGGGTGTAAAACATAAGTAACGTTTATATAATTTATCATATATACTATATACATTATCTATCACAACATATCAAATGATCACATCACAGATATCGCAGCAGAAGAAACATATGAAATAATGGATATACTAGGAGGACCGTGTTTTATTTTGAGCCACTATAAAACACGGATTCCACGGTCGCGATGAATAGACAAACCCATACCCCAAGACCCCTATGAGAGCGGCAAGCAACCCTGCCAATTCTAGAGTTAGGAGACCCGGACTCGACTCCTCGAGTTGGTCTCCCACTGGACTCTAGAACCCGGTTACTTGTGCTCTCCTCCTTCGGTCTACCTAATGCGGAAAAGTAAATGATATACAAATGGTGACATCAACCTCATCCCGGAAGTGCCCCAATTAAAGAATATTACATACAATGAATTTTACATGAATGAAAATAAAAACTCTCATCTCACATAAAAACCCCGGCTATTCAAAAACGCGACGATCCAATATAACATATCCAGCAACACATAACATCACATGTCATCAACGTAAATAAATATGCGCACCCCAATTGTCGTTGACATGTAGCAACAAAACCGGCGATATCACATATTACACTTACGGTCCCAGAAAAGAAAGTGTAAAACTACAACAGTTGGAATCCGCAACCTCCTTAGACATCTTAAGCCTAAGCAAATGAATTCCTTAAACATCGCATGCCTAACAATTATAAACCCTGCATTTCAGTCTCTTTATTGAAAACTCTTTTCAATACCATGTCAGGAAATTCAACAAGATTCCCGACATCCTGATCGAATGCTCGTCGCAAACTTTAGTAGACGGCCGCACCTCCGGATGCTATCGACGAAGTGCACTAAGGAGGAACACCGCTGCCGCGAGCACCCGAACGGATGCTTTTGGCGACGGGGTTCTCCTACAGTCACTTGGTCGGGGCTATGGGGCATGGCTGTCTATTAAGTTTACTCGACGAGTATCCGCGTACGCTACGTGATTGCGACGGACTTTTGATCGCATCAAAATTCCGTGGCAACCGATCATTTGAGACTAAACTGCTATGTTTATAACATTCAAATTAGTTATCTCATAACTACTTGTGGATTCTAAATATTGTATCACATTCCAGATAAATAGACAGTATTAAACTTTCCGATCGAATAATCAAATACCCAAGATTTCCTAAATAGCTCAACACTTGAGCGGAGTTCAAAAATTCCAGAATACGTCACAGTAGCAATGGTCCAACCGTAGAAGGGTCAAGCCAACGCCTCACATGTGGCACGCCGTACTGCCCCAAACCCTAAGGTTCAAAGGCGGCTCAGACGGTCACATAATCAAGTTAAGGTTTGTGTTCTTCTAGAGGGTCCATCGCGTTACTTGCACGTTTTTCCGAAAGATTTAAACTCAAGAAAAATTCAACACTTGAATGTTTTTCATGTCGGGAAAAAGTGAGTTAATGATATTCGTTCGAACATTTTAATACTTTCTAAATTATCCGGAAAACAGCACGAAATTAAATTTTCCGATCGAATCAACGAATACAAAATAATCCCCAGAACACTCAACACTTGAGTCAGATTAGAAATACCCAGAAGAATGTACAAGTACCTACGGATATTACTGCACAAAACACTAACCCTAATTCTACTATTCCGCCGCGGAACCGTCGCGCAAGCAAGGTATTGCCGATGTTCCATGGCGCTTTGGTGGAATTGAGATGTCGTATTTTACAGTAACTCTTAGAATTCCCTGCTGATTTTTTTGAGTAATTTTAATGCAGAAAAAACACATTTAAAAAAAATTTCCAGAAAGGGGGTCTAATTCGATATATCGGGGTTCGATCGGAGTTTTAAATTCGTATACACCTGTAACACCTTAGGATATGTTTAGTGAATAATTATATTTAAATAATGGTTTTTAACAAAAAGTTTTCCAAATTATGTTTTAAATATTTTTCCTAATTTAATAAATATTTTTCCAAAATTTTCCTAGGCTTGCACACACATGTGCATGTAAACTAGGTTTTTTGAAATGAGTTAATACCATGATTATTAACCATGGTGGGTTAATCATGGGATTAAGCCTTTTGGGTTTTTAAGTGGGTTTAATTAGTTAATTAAAAGTTGCTTAATTTGAATTTGTGTTAGGTGTTGACTTGTGAGAGAGAGGGAGTGGGCATCACGGCTCAAGCCATGCTTGCCATTAATGAAGAGAGAGAGGGGAGGGTTGACAATTGGGTCATGGTTGTTTTCCTCTCATTTCTTTGCTTTTCTCTCATGTCTCACACACCCACACACTCACACAACACACACACTTACCTCAGCTCCAGAACCAGCAGCACAGCAGCAAGCATAGCTGCAGCAACAACAGCAGGCATTCAGCAGCAGCAACAGCAGGCATTCAGCAGCAGCAACAGAACTAGTAGCAGCAGTTAGCAGCAGCAACAGCCTCTTCCCTTCAATTCTTCTGCTTCCTTCAGCTACCTAGGGTTAAGTATGAGGTATATTTCCTAAACGTATTCCCTAGTTGCTTGGTTAGTGTAGTTTTGCATCGGTTAGTGGTTTTTAGTGCGTTTTAGTGCGATATGAGGTGCTTAGTGGGAACTTTGTGCTAATGTGATGTGAAATGGTTTCAGTAGGTTGTTAGTGGGTTGTTGAGACCATATTAACTTAGCTTAACCCCAATTGCACTAAAATACCACCATTTTCCCTAATTGATGCAATTTATCGTATTTGTGCAAAATTGAGTTTTTCTGGATCTGCTGTTGACCCGGTGAGTTCAGATTGGAATTGAGAAGACTGCAGTGTAGTGGATAGGTGCTGATACCCCAGATTTAACCCGACCCCCAAATTCCTTCATGTGGCCGCCAATTTATTCTTTCTGGCCGCAAATTGGGGCTAGATGGGTAGGTTTTGGGTTGGGGTTTGGTCCTGTAGGTGTCTGCTAGTGAGTAGGGTTCTGTGATATATATGTTTTTGTAAGTTTAGTTCTGTGTAGAAATCTGGGACCAAATACCTGTTTTGCCGTTTTTCTAAACTTCGCGACACGCGTGATACGTGAGTTGGTTTGGGGTTTCTGCGTATCGCGACACGTCGGGGTAGTTTCAGGCGCGTGATCACACGTTTTAGCGTATCGCGCACACGCGCGATTAGTTTGCGACACGGGTTTCCAGTTGGACCCTACTATCGCGTTTCTGTGAAATTGAGCTTATGTGTGATATATGTTATGTGATTCTAGGTTCGCAGACCAGTGAGACGGACGCTGCGAAGAAGGGCAAGCAAGTTGTTGGATACACTTAGCGAGAGACTACGGTGAGTAGATTTCATATCTACGGGGATATCGCCCGCATGGCGTTATGCGTCAGGGCTGATAGGACCTTATTACTATATGTTGCATTTATCCCGTAGACTGTCATCGCATGTTGCATTCCCTGCTGCATATATACATACATATATATTGCTTAGAACTGATAGAACACCGCACTATTACTAACGGTTTATGTTGCACAGGAACTATTTTGCATGCTACACACACACACCGTTAGTAATTGCCATGCCACACTCACTGTAGAACTGCCAAGATTATATTGCTGTAGTTCATCTTACATGTGATTGATTATGATTTCCTAGGAATTGGGAGCCGCATGACATCTTTAAGAACAGAAACTAATTTTAAAAGCGGTTTTCCCCTTATACCCATACCATGGGTTGATTTACATTGTACCTCGCATTGGATTTACTTATTGGTGTTGGATTTTCATGTGATTTCTGGTTTTGAGGACCGTGGAAGTATTTAAGAAAAGATGCACCTTTTTTGAAAAACCCGGTACCTCGTGATATGATATTTTGGTGCGTCCACCACGCGTTTTCTCGGTGCTGAGACGTGTGCTTGAAACCCGATTCGAGGAGATGGATGATCCATTTGCGGGTTCATGGTGGACCCGGTATGGTACCCCGGGGCGAGAACGGTTTTGCTGTGCAGTAGACGGTGAGCCCGGCGGAGGGACTACTACCTACCGGTGACTAGTTGGACCTAGCAGTTGTCCGGAGGATACTGACCAGAGTCGAGAGATGGATGCGGGATGATCCGTACTGCCGGGGCCGAGGGACGATACTGCAGACGGACCCTGTGGGCCGATCCGGACTGACGGAGCCCGATATATGAGGATTTGCGTGTCGATGCTCGACACGAGTATTTTATGATATTTGGATGCCGATGTTGGGCACTCGTGATTTCTCAGAGATGTACAGGATTTGAGGGCCGATGGGAGTGCCGGCGCCTGAGCGTATTCGGGATTTGGGTGCAGTCTGAGGCACCGGTTATTGTTTTCCATGTTGACATATCCATGTAGATGTTATTTATCCCATGCTCGGTATTGATTACTATATATCTCATCCTGTAGCATTTACCTGATAGAGCACTTGCATTACTATTGCATCCACTGTTTGGCATGCATTGATATCATCTGCTGGCATTTAGTAGAGCCGCGCTGTATGTGCATGCTCGCGATTACCTTTATATGTTATCTATATTCACGAGTTGGCAACTCACCCCCGTTGTGCCATAGTATTTGCAGGTTGCCCTTGGGAGTAGTCATGGCTGGCTGTTTACCGCATCTTTTGGCACAGATACCCTTTCTGAGGCGAGTTAGCCTTTTGCTGTTAGGTGGGTTTTTGTACGGTATCTGTTATCTTTCAGTTGTATATTGATGTATCTAGTATTCTCCATCTACCTTTCTGTATTGACTTAGAGACAGTTGTGAGGACGATATGTATGACTTTGTATTCTGGTGTCGAGCTAGCATGTGAGCCGACTTTATTTTATGCAGTCTTACCATTTGTGATATTGTCCTTGCTTTACTGTGTATTCTTCGCTACGGCGTCGTATATCGTATTGTGATGCTTCATTCATTTCACCTGTTATTTTTGCTACACCTTGCTTTTACCCGACTTGCGGGACAAATGTTTAAACCGGAAATGTTGCCAAAATTATAAAAGTTATAACTTTTGAACTTGAACAGGATTTCTACAAAATAAATGGAAGTTTTTCAAACATGTACGACTGTTTTTACAAAAATGTTTTAATCACTCTTTCTTTATAGGTTTTGATTTCTGGGTTCGGCTTACTTAGCCGCGTTACGCCTGTAGACGTTGCGTGGTTAAGTGCCGGTCACGAGTCGAAACTCTCGGGTCGTGACAACACGTCGCCTAATGCTCTAGCTAGGCTCTGGTACTTCTGTAGGGTTCTTAGGCACTCTAATAAGGTTCTACAAGGCATCAACCATGCCCGATTAAAATTTTAGCCGTGCCGAACAACCTTTAACAAGATCTTTGCTAGATTATTAGAGTTTCATATGCAAATAAATACCATTTACGACTAAGTGAATACGAAATACAACCTTTGTAGATCGGTCCTTCACTTTATATGCTTCTTGTAATAGTCCCTTCGCTGCGATCATCGTTCTCCCGGACTCTCGGACGACTCCATGAGAAGATAGCAACGGTATTGCTTGAAGTCTTCGAGGCCGAAGATGATCTACATCGAGGGAATACGAACTCAAGCGTCTACTTTACTAACTAGAGAATTAGTGAAGCAAACACCCTAAACTAAAGTGCTAGTCTTGTAGAGGATGATGAAATAGGAAATGGATACACTTTAGAATTTCTTTTCTCACTATATTTCTCTCTCTTTATCAAACCCTAGCAAGAATTTGAAGGAGGAAGAAGATGAGCTCAAAAATGAGAATGAAAAACTAATCAAGAGAGAGAGAGAGCTAACCATGGGTGAGTGGGTATCATATACTAACTCATGTAGAGACATAACCATGGCTAATTATAGTGGTTAGGTTTATAAATATCATAAGTAAAACAAAACTAGTGGACTTTGGTCAATGCACTCACAAGGCATCAATCATGCACTTGAACAATTATCTACTAATTTTATATTTACTTTGTATATTAAAACCCTACCAATATAATTATAATGGTATATGTCTGATACACCCATGTAGAGTGTATCAACAACCATGATACAAAATGAACACAAATAAATATATACCACATATATATTAAGTTGTGTACAAGTGAGAAAAACAAATGCTTAAGTGAACCAATGTTAGTTAATGTAAATTAGTATATCACATATACAATTCTACACTAAATTATTAAATCAACACTTGACTTAATAATCCGGTTATATCACATATAACAGACTAACATCCAACGTATCGACTTATCGAATCAACCCTTGATTCGATAACCTGGTTATATCGCATATAACCGATCGATACAAACATCGTGAGAATAGAAAACGGTATTACATACTCACATTATTCTCGGTCCCGAACATATCACATATGCGCTCCTATTTCGTTTTGCCTGAGCCAGTAAAACTTCTATGTAGGACTCTAAAGACTCGTCAATACGCCGGTAGTAGGTGATGATCATATCAAGCACCCACAAGCCGTCAGCGGTACTACTGTTAGTTGTATGTATGCCCTAGAGGCCAGTATTGTACAGATGATGTATATTATATTGGATGCTTGGACATATATAGAGATGACTTTCTTGCTCGATATGATAGTATGCTATCTGGTTGCTCTTTATCTTAACATGTACACTAGTCTCTTTAAACTGTCTTATAGTTACATGTTGATAAAGCCCTTAGGATGTGTACTTGACTACCTGGACTATGATGCAGATCATACTAGTGGGGACATGGTAGTCCATAAGTACATCCTTCAAGGTCCCTAGTCGTGGGTGTATCGAGACGGGGCATCGATATACCAGTGTAGACTAGCGTATACGCTTCTCGACCCATGAGATGGGCGATGGATGATCCCATATCCATTGGTGTTTGACATCAGAGATGGTATACGGGTGCTCAGTGGAGACTGGGTACACTGGACGGACTCGTCGAGAACTCCCAGATGGTATTATACCACACGTCAGATGGCAGTTCTCAGGTGACACTTGTGCAGGTTAGTCTGTAGACCCGAGATCGTCATAAAGTCTTGTGTGATTCCCACTGTGCTTTGATCTCCACCTTACCACGTCCATGAGGGTGTGCAAAACGGTGGTCTATGGGTACAGTCCCGAGTCACATGGAGGCAATGAGCGATAGGAGGGGTTTCGTCCCTCCCGGTATTGGGGGTTGATGTTGCGCTGTGCTCGATTGGCCGTAACAGGGAAGTCCCTGGCCAGAGCTGATCAGAGATTTGATGGTAAGTGTTACCAGTAGTTTCTCGACCCGTTATGAGCCTCACATCGGCACGACTTATCGGTTATTGGGGTCTGACGGTAACCACCCCTAGAATTGATATGCGACATATCAGACGAACAGACCGGACTGTACGGTAAGTGTTACTGGTTGGATTCACAGGAGTGTGAGCGGGCTAGCTCGTCGATCTTCTGATCGTTCAATACCCGGGTAGCCGTTACGTTTAGCAGATCGCTTGCGGCTTGTGGGTGATTGATATGATCATCATCTGCTGCCGGCGTATTGACGAGTTTTTAGAGTCCTACACAGAGGTTTCCTGGCTCAAGCGAAACGAAATAGGGGCACATATGAGATATGTGCAGGAACGAGAATAATGCGTGTATGTGATACCGTATTTCATTCTCGCGATGAATGTTTCGATTGGTTGTATGCGATATAACCTAGTTATCGAATCAAAGATTGATTCGATAAAACGATTCATTGGATACTAGTCGGTTATGTGTGACATGACCGGATCATTGAATCAAGTGTTGATTTAATGATTTAATGTATAATTATATATAGTTGATATATTACTTTGCATTAACTAGTATTGGTTCATTTTAAATGGATTTTCTCACTTGATGTGCAAGTTGTATATGTGATATACTTTTGTGCACATGTTTGTATCATGTGGTTAAGTGTAAAGAATTAAACCATGGTTAAGTTGATGATTAGGGTTTTGCTTATTCATTTATTTATTTGTATATTCATTTTTGATAGATAAACTTGAATGGTGGCTTTGTTTGTTTTTAGTTGAAGATTCATGAAGCTTTGACTTAGTCACCATTCTTGTCTCATGCTTAACCCTAACCATTTGAACTAACCCTAGTTCATTCTCTACACTTAACTATGGTTGAGAATATGATAAGAATGAATTCTTTTTCAATTATTCTTTAACACTTATCATATTCCATCTTCTTCTTCTTCTTCATCTTAGAAGAAAAAGCTTGCCACCATTAATGGCATCTTGAGCAAAAGTGTGAGAAATCCAATTCTAAAATGAACCCACCTCCTATTTCTTCACCCTATACCTCTTGCCAAGTAGTATAGGGTGTTTTCTTCACAAGTTTCACGACTTGTTGAAGTTGGAGCTTGATCTTGTGTAACCTCGACGTAGATCATCTTCGGCATCGTACCCGACGACTAGTCCGCTCATTTCTCCGATGAAGCCGATGCTAGAGTCCGAGATTCGACTTGGACAGCGAGAGGACGTCTACATGGAGCTAAGGAAGTGGAGAACCGGATCTACAAAGCTTGTAGCTTCTTACTTTTAGTTAAGATGTTAACTATCTTGATGTTTCGCCTAAAAATTCTAGTTAACGATCCGTATTAGGGTTTCTCGGCACCGGAAAAATTTGAAATTGGCATGGTTGATGCCTTGTGAGACTTCATTAGCGTGCCTAGGAACCCTACAGTGGTATCAGAGACTAGCTAGAGCCTTAGGCGATGCTTTGACGATGTTTGAAACCCGATCGAACCCGAAACCCTAATCTTTCCACGTTCTCTGGACTTTTTCTTAAAACTGGGTTTTTTCCATATTAAAAATGCTTTAAAAATTCAGCAGGGAATTATAAGAATTACGGTGCAAAAATTATCTCATGAAGAGCCAAGAGTGCGGCGGAACCGCGGCAGAAGCCTTGCTTCTGCGGCGGTTCCGCGGTTATATGGTGACGTCATCCATCCAAGTTTGCACAGTAATTCCTATTTTATAATGCTGAGTTTTATGGGAATTTTTAATTTGACTCAAGAGTTGACTGTTCTGGGGTTGTATTGGGAGTTCGTAGATTCGATCGGATTGTCAGACTTCGTCTATGTGTTTTTCCGGATGATATTTGGAATATGTTAAAAAGTTCGACCGGATGTAAATACCCAATCTTTCCCCTGCCGGAAAATTTCCAAGTGTTGGATTTTTCTGTGGTTTAAGAACGTTCTGAGTAGTGCAAGTAACGCGATGGTCCCTCTAGAAGATAACAAACCTTAACTCGATTATATGACCGTCTTGAACCGCCCTTTGAACCTTCGGGTTTGGGGCAGTACGGCGTGCCACATGTGAGGCGTTGGCTTGACCCTTCTACGGCAGGACCGTTGGTACTGAGGCATGAAGTGAATGTCTTTGAACCTATTTCATGTGTTGAACGGTTTCGGGAAAACTTGGGTGTTCGAATGTTCGATCGGAAAGTTTAATATTTTCTATTTATCCGGAATGGGATACAATAATTGGAATTCACAAACAGTTATGAGATAACTGAATGAATGTTATAAATCTAGAGGTTTGGTCTTACTTGATATTGAAAAGATTTTTCGATAATGAGACTAAAATGCGGGGTTTATAATTGTTAGGCATGTGATGTCTAAGTATTTCATTTGATTAGGCATACGATGTCTAAAGAGGTTGTGGATTCCAATTGTTGTAGTTTTACACTTTATTTTCTGTGACCGTAAGTGTAGTATGTAGTGGTATTGCCGATTGTCATTGCTATACGTCGACGACAATCGGTGTATGCATACTTACTTACGTTGATGACATGTGATGTTATGTGTTGCTGGATATGTTATATTGGATCGTCGTGTTTGAATAGCCGGGGTTTTTTTATGTGAGATGAGTGTTTTTCATTTTCATTCATGTAAAAACTTGTATGTAATATTCTTTTATTGGGGCACTTCCAGGTTGCAGAAGTTGTCACCTTTTGTATATTATTTACTTTTCCGCACTAGGATAGACCCAAGGAGGGGAGCACAAGTAACCGGGTTCTGGGGTCCAGTGGGAGACCAACTCGAGGAGTCGAGTCCGGGTCTCCTAATTCTAGAATTGGTAGGGTTGCTTGCCGCTCTCATAGGGGTCTAGGGGTGTGGGATTGGCTATTCATCACGACCGTGGGATCCGTGTTTTATACTGGCTCGTATTGAAAACACGGACGTCCTAGTATATCCAATGTTTCATATGTTTCTTCTGCTGCGATATCTGTGATGTGATCATGTGATGTTCTGTTATAGATACAGTATATAGTATATATGATATATTATATAGACATTACTTATGTTTTGCACCCGCACTAGCCCTGCCCTGCTCTGTCGTTAGTTACCTAACCTAACGGTGCACGAGGGGACATCGAGGCGAATGCGGATGGAATAAGTGTACGTCGTATTTATCTGTGATGTTTAGGTGACTTAAATGATGGGACTTCATTAATGTGATTAATAAAAGAAAAGACACCTAAAAGATGTTGTAGAATCAAATTTTAAATAAAAAGGGTAGCTACAGTTTTGCTTTGCATAGCGGTATATATGATATACCCTGCACCTTATTCGATGAGGAAAGGACCGAGATCCCTTCACCGGGAGTGACTCCTTTAGCAATAACTGGCAGATGCTACACACGCGGTTTGTTTTTGATTGCTTCTATTGTTTCTGCTTTGCACAGTGATATATATGATATATCCCGCACCTCATTCGACGAGGAAAGGGCCGACGATCCCTTCACCGGGAGTGACCCCTTTAGCAAAACTAGAAAAGCCTCAAAGTCACTCCATTTCAAAACTTCATTTGATTCTACAACGATATCAAGTTCATTACGCAATAGGTTTTCAGAAAAACCTGTCGTAGCCCTCCGTCATTTCAGATAAGTAGTAGTTAGTATTCGTGCTATGTTTGTTGGCCTGCGTCAAGGCGTAGTGTGCGGTAGCTAACTAGTATTTATCTGCTTATGCATATGATGCAGATTGGATTAGGGTAGTCCTACGAATTTGTTGGCCTGCGTCAAGGGTCGTGCGGGTGGGTTTAATTCAATCAGGAAATGACGGGTTGAACTTGACTAGCGCACTATGGTTTGTTGGCCTGCGTCAAGGTCATAGGACGCTAGGGGCAAAATATTATCGGGAATTTCAAGTGTTGAAATTTGTAATGAGATTGCATACCTTCTATGAGATAGTTGGATCCCGATACTCACTGCGAGTAAGAGTTACTCCTGGGAGAGTTTTACACATTGCAATTAGCTGATCAAGTAGGTGTCTAGAAAGGTGTCAACGGGGTTACGCCCCTGGGAAAACGAGGTTTACATTAATTAGGTTCGTGCGAAAGCACGGGGGACCTCTCTCAAAGTACCGACACTGGCCTGGCTGAAAGATTGGCGAACTTGTAGTGTGTAATTAATCCCGGCTAGTCTTTCCTTTTAGGGTTTGAAGGAAGATTTGATAAAAACCAGTGGGAGCCATCCTGATTAGATAAGATAATAACCAATCTGATCTTGCACAAGCATACGCTAAAGTGTTTTCTTCTCTCTCTCTCCAGGTAGCGACCATGTCAGACCCTAATCAAGATAATAATATGGATGTATTGACCGAACCCGCATGTTATACTGTGTTAGGGAACATTGGTTCCGTTCTTTCCTATAAGAGTTATAGGACTGAACAGGATATAGGGGAATACCAGGATTCCCATGCCACCCGAATGAAGAAAGTACATGTTGATGCATTTTCTTCGGGTGTTCGTTACAGAGAAATGTTTCTCCATTTGCTCTACGTCCTGGGTATTAGATACCGGGTCAGGATCCCATATATGTAATCAGTTACATGGGCTAAGGAAAGGTAGAGAACTTGGAGAAGGTGATAAAGACATTAGAGTTGGAAATGGTGCAATTGTTGCAGCTAAGACTGTCGGGGAATATCACCTGGTATTACCAACTGGTAATACATTGGTTCTGAACGAATGCTATTACATGCCGAACCTGATATGCAACATTATATCGGTTTCTTTGTTGAGTAAAGAGGGATATAATTTTGTATTACAGGACAATGTTTGAACATTTTCCGTAACCAAAAGTTGGTTGGATCAGGCACGTTGTGCAATGGCATTTACGTTCTAAATCAATCAACAGTTCTGAGCATAACAAACACACACAAGAGGAAGAGTTCAGAACTGAACGAATCCTTCTTGTGGCATTGTAGACTGGGTCACATCAATGCGACATGACTGGCTAAGTTGCATAAGGATGGATATTTGAAACCATTCGAATTTTCATCTTATGATACTTGCCAGTCATGTCTCAAAGGCAAGATGACCAAAACTCCATTTACGGGACACGGAGAAAGAGTTAATGTTCAGTTGATAAAACTGCATATTTAATATGACATTTTTCCTACTATTATTATATAATAAAAGGTGTTTATTATAATATATGATACATATGAGGGTTTATCTGTAAAAATACTATTTTCATGTGTTTATATATTATAAATAACATTTTGTAGGAAAATGTAAGCATATAATATCCATGTAATATTTGGCCCATTTAAATATGCTTACCTTATTAAATACCTTTGACCAATTCTTAATGGTTAAGTTAATATCTCAATATAACAAACTCTACTAAATATTATTTGTTGAGATATTGTGCAGAATTTGCAGGGCTAAAATCAAGAAAATCAAAGTTAGCAAATCAAATCTACCAAAGATATTCAAGAAACTAATTCTGGTAGAAATGTGCAAAAGATTTCCAAGTTGTTATGCAGAATTTATCAAACAAATCAAGTTGTTGAAGAAAACTTGTCAAATTAAGGAGCAAAACTTGGAGACCAAGTCTGGAAGCAACCGAGAGAAGATTTTTGAATTCTGAAGGTGCCTAGGATTGCCACATGTCACAATCATAAAGCCCAAAAATTTCTATCAAGAGATCCTCACCATTGGCCGCGGATCCGCGGCCATACCCCCTCTTTGGCCGTGGATCCGCCGCAACAATAGGGAGTTGGAAGGCAATATTTTGGGAGATTGACAACTGCTGAATTTTATCAACTTCTCAACAATAAGATTCTGGGTTTGCACTATAAAAAGGCACCGAGAGCCTCTTAAAAAAAGCATCAAGCCGAAGAGATCACGAAGCTCCCGACGCTCACGCATCCAGGCTGATCATCGACTGTTCGACTACCTCCTTAGGAAAGATGGAGAAGCACTAGTTTGTAATCATTTTCTACGGAATAAAAGTGTAGCTTGTTCAGTTGATTAATAAAGGTATTTTATTTAATTGTTTTTTTTACATTATGTTTTCCCTCTCTTTCTTTTCATCTTCTTCTCCCAACATGCGCGAGTAATTCTCCGCTTGTTAGGGTTCGTAGGATTAGGGTAGGCTAATGGACGATAAAAATAACTAAACCCTTTTTAAGTCCTATAAAGTTTAGGAACTTTATCAAAAGAATCATTAACATCCTAATCGGGCGCGCTAGCAATTCTTTGCTAGTTTCGACCGCGATTAGAGATTGGATTAATGATTGCTTTGGTGAAGGCTAGATATGAACGGAGTTCCGTATCAAGATAAGGGTTAAGAGTGAGATTCCTTTTCCCTCCAGAAACCCTAATCTACACGCATCGCCGTCGTTCGAGTTCTAAATCTATTAATGGATAAAAATGGTAACTTTTAATTAATCGTACATAACTACTAAATCCTAACGAACCCTACAAGCCTTTTTAGTATATTAATTAAATCTTTAAAATAATCTAGATCTATATTTTACATTCTTGTTTAACGTAGATCTAGAAATCTTTCTACAAAATTCTTTATCCCTCCTCTCTTTCTCAACACATCTAAAGTAAAATTAAAAGATTCCACGTTTCCCAGAGGACGACCCGTACTCATCTCGGTCTAGCTATACGCGACACCGTTATTGATTGCGGTTAACTACAAACAAACACTTTTTCTACACCAATCAAATGGCGCCGTTGCCGGGGATCGAACCGCGCATCTCTCTCCAAGAGAGATGCTATCCTATTCGTGGTCCCCTTCCTACTTGTCTATCTCTTCCACCACCTAACGGGTATAATTTCGAAATTAAACCCCACTACATCAACCTGTTGCCCAAATTTCACGGGCTGGAGTCGGAAGACGCGTACGTTTTCATAACCAAATTCGAAAACGTATGCGCAATGATAGGTACTTCACAATTGACTTTAGATGCTATGCGCTTACGTCTTCTCCCATTCACACTGTGCGACTTGGCAGAAAAATGGCTTTACAATACTGCCGCACACTCTATCACTAATTGGGATGAATTCGTCGTAGCATTTCTTAAGAAGTTCTACCCAAATCATAATACTGCCCACATTAGGAGCGAGATCAACCAGTTCACCCAGCTTTCCAATGAACCATTTTGGAAGTGCTTTGAACGTTTTAAGGATCTGCTTGTCCAATGCCCCCATCACGGAATACAAAGATGGGATTTATGTCGGATTATATATGAAGGCATTAATCCAGCGACAAAGCAGATGCTTGAAAAAATGTGTCAATGCAATTTCATGTCTAAAGATGACAGTGAAGCGTGGAAAAATCTGGAAGACCTTGCTGAACACACGTTGCAGTGGGAAAGCATAAGACCACCTACAACTAAGGGAGGTATTCACCAGCTCGATGTTTCCATCGCAGTAAAAGCCGAAATGGCAGCGATGCAGAAGAAACTCGATTCTATTGAGAACAAACATTCATCAGTCTCCCTAAATCAGGTCACGCTTCCCAAGACTGTCTGTGGTTGCTGTTCGGATCCTTCACACCTAACGGAAGAATGTCCTATGAATGCATCGTTTCAAGCTAATGCTGCTTTTCAGCAGCGACCTAGAAACGACCCTTATTCTTCCACATATAATCAAGGATGGAGGAATCATCCTAACTTTGCTTGGAATCAAAACCAACAAAGTAATTTTCAAAGACCTCCTCTACAACAACCACAACCACAGAATCAGCCCCCCTTTCAGTCACAGAATTTTCAAAATCCGGCCAACATTTCTACACCACAAATGGCCGGTACTGACAACTCATTTGCACAAACTTTGGATATGTTCATGAAACAATCTATGCAAATTTCGGCTGAGATGAGGTCCTCTATTGATACCCTAATGAAAAACTCCTCCTCCCATGGTGAGAGTATTAAATCAATAGAAAACCAAATCGCACAATTAAACGCCGCAATGATTGCGAGAGAGAAAGGGAAACTCCCATCTCAACCCATACCTAATCCTGGCCACTCACAAAGTTATAATGTGAGTGCTATTACCACGTTGAGATCGGGAAAAGTGCTGAATGACCGAGTGGGTAAGCAGTGTGATGATAGTGACACCAATGATACCCCTTCTTCTTCTTTTTCTTCCCCTAATTCGTCTAGTCTCCCACCTTCACCCGAGCCTATTCTCCGTTTTCCCCAAGGCTCGACCCCTTCGCCCATTTCGCCAAATCTATCTAAGTCGATTCCTACTCCAGTTTTGGGATCGAATCCGTCCCCACAATCCTCTCCAATGTTGGACCAAACCCTTATTGATAAAGCATCTTACCCAAACAGGTTAAGGGGTAACAGACCAAGTCCACAAATGGAGAAGATTGTGGAAATTTTTAAGCAAGTTAACATAAACATTCCTCTCCTAGATGCTATTCAACAAGTTCCGTCTTATGCGAAAATCTTAAAGGACTTGTGTACTAGGAAGAGAAAAGTTCAAGTACCTAAAAAAGTTTTCCTTGCGAGTAATGTCAGCACCGTTTTTACACAACCACTTCCCAAGAAACGAAAGGACCCCGGAAGTCCTACAATTTCTATTTCTATTGGGGGTAAAAATATTAATCGTGCTCTACTCGATCTAGGTGCTAATGTTAACTTGCTTCCGTATTCGGTTTATGAGCAATTAGGGATCGGAGAGTTAAAACCAGCGCATTGCACTCTTCAAATGGCCGATCGATCTATCACCCAACCAAGGGGTGAGCTAGAGAATGTGTTAATCAAAGTCGGGGAATTCATATTCCCTGTGGACTTTATCATTATAGATACACAACCTGTAGCAAACCCACGCAATCAAATTCCGGTGATACTCGGTCGACCCTTTTTGGCCACTTCCAACGCTGTAATCAATTGTAGAAACGGCTCTATGACCCTATCCTTTTGAAAGAAATCAATTGAGCTTAACATTTACAAGTTGGGAAGTGAACCCTCCGAACCCTATGCTCATGTGTGTTCTGTCGAATTAATGGATGTCGACAGCAGCGAATATGATCAACCTCATAATTCTGACTCTTTTCATATGTTGTTGCTTGACACGGACTCTTCCACCGAGTTGTCCGGGTCAGCATCTAACGCTGATGAGAAACTTTTTATAGAGTCGGACGATCACCCCATTTTTTCTGATGACATTATTCTTCGGGGTATCGATGAAAGCTTTGAGGAAATTTTCGCTGAAGAACTCGCATTTTTACAAGACACGGGTGTTGAGATGAATCAACTCCAAGATGAAGAAATTGGACCTCCACCCCCTCTTTTGGACAATCATGATAATGCGAGTAATCCATCATTACTATCACTGTGTCGTCTCTCCAAATTGAGACGCAATCCTTTTCCATTACACCTCTTATCACCTCTCCACTTTTTCTTGTCGAAAGGTAACATATTCTTCCACCAACCTTGGTGCTTCATCGATAAAATTTTTGAATGGTTGGTGTTGACCTTCGGTCTTTGCAAAGCTTGGCATTGACCAATAACCTTGACCCCCTCGTGTGATTTTAAAAGATTAAAATTGTTTAACTCAAGTTTAGGGGAATGTTATATTTTGGCTCTTGAAAGAAAATGATTTTTACAAAATTGTGAGCCTAAAATAAGTTTGGGGGAGGATTTTCACTTCCATATATTCTTTCCCCCATTAATAATTTCCTCCCAAGTCTACAGGTTTTTTTGAGCTTAACGAATGACATCAGTGAGGACACTGCTGTAAACAGGTCTGGGGGAGGTTTGTGCTTATTTACACATCAATTTGCATCATATTTTGCAAAAGCACAATATTTTCAAAAAATTTCAGAAATTTTCTTTTATAACAAAAGAGTAGAAAGTGAAAAATTACATCCAAAAGATAGGAATAATTCCAGAAAACCAAGAAAATTAGAAGTTTTCTTATACGAACTGGTAATAAGTAGTTATGAGCTGTTGTCCCAAGGGTTAGTAAAATGAAGGAAGTCACTAATCTGAGGATAAAAATAAGTCTGAAAAATAGTTTCTATTCTGGAAGCCAAATATTTGAATGTTGATACCCTACAATATGCACATACACACGTCTTGAAACTTGGGATAGTAGAGGATACCTTGAAATGCTCTTGTCTAAAAGCCAAAGTATGAAGGAAATGAAAAAAAATGAAGAAAATATAAAAATGGTGAAAAGAAAAAAAAATGAACACTGGTTTTGTTATCGCCAAGGCAGCAATAAAAAAATATAGCGAGGGTGCCTCTTCACCTAGTGCCCTAAGGCCAACTGGTCTGGGAGTCACTGCTAAGCCTTAGGTGGTGCAAGACGAGGAAAATACTATCACCTAATCAGCAAGCACACGAGTAATCGGTCTGTTAGTACCTCAAGAAGTATTAACGGTCGCTTGAAAATGTGTGAGCAAATCTAAATATTCATCAAGTTAAAAGTACTGAGGTAGATGGACAAGAGTATGATAGCTTGAATTGAATTCTCCGAGTGTAGGGATGTTCTTTACACACACGTGGGGTTATATGATCAATGTTTGGATGAAAGGTAGGAATGAAGAATAAAGATGATGTTTTATTAAGGGATAATGTGATTTCTAACATTTTTTCATGACTATTAAGATAGGGCTCATGACAACTGAAAAGCTGGCATAGTTGGAAACTCTTCTTTTCAAGGCTTTTCTTTTATGGTTCTTATCTTTATATGTAACTTTCACCATCTCTCTTTTGTTATAGGATTGTGAGGGTGTAATCCGCTGAAAACCCTCAGGAGACAACACTCCTCCTACTAGGGACACCTAGAGGTTTAACGGCTTGTTGCACGTGCTCAGTGCAATCGTGTCTGCCTACGAAAGTGTGCTTAGTTTTCTCCTTTCTTTTTCTCCTCTTAAATAAACTAGTTTGCTCGGGACGATCAAAGATAAGTTTGGGGGTATTTGTTCAGTTGATAAAACTGCACATTTAATATGACATTTTTCCTACTATTATTATATAATTAAAGGAGTTTATTATAATATATGATACATATGAGGGTTTATCTGTAAAAATACTATTTTCATGTGTTTATATATTATAAATAACATTTTGTAGGAAAATGTAAGCATATAATATCCATGTAATATTTGGCCCATTTAAATATGCTTACCTTATTAAATACCTTTGACCAATTCTTAATGGTTAAGTTAATATCTCAATATAACAAACTCTACTAAATATTATTTGTTGAGATATTGTGCAGAATTTGCAGGGCTAAAATCAAGAAAATCAAAGTTAGCAAATCAAATCTACCAAAGATATTCAAGAAACTAATTCTGGTAGAAATGTGCAAAAGATTTCCAAGTTGTTATGCAGAATTTATCAAACAAATCATGTTGTTGAAGAAAACTTGCCAAATTAAGGAGCAAAACTTGGAGACCAAGTCTGGAAGCAACCGAGAGAAGATTTTTGAATTCTGAAGGTGCTTAGGATTGCCACATGTCACAATAATAAAGCCCAAAAATTTCTATCAAGAGATCCTCACCATTGGCCGCGGATCCGCGGCCATACCCCCTCTTTGGCCGTGGATCCGCCGCAACAATAGGGAGTTGGAAGGCAATATTTTGGGAGATTGACAACTGCTGAATTTTACCAACTTCTCAACAATAAGATTCTGGGTTTGCACTATAAAAAGGCACCGAGAGCCTCTTAAAAAAAGCATCAAGCCGAAGAGATCACGAAGCTCCCGACGCTCACGCATCCAGGCTGATCATCGACTGTTCGACTACCTCCTTAGGAAAGATCGAGAAGCACTAGTTTGTAATCATTTTCTACGGAATAAAAGTGTAGCTTGTTCAGTTGATTAATAAAGGTATTTTATTTAATTGTTTTTTTTACATTATGTTTTCCCTTTCTTTCTTTTCATCTTCTTCTCCCAACATGCGCGAGTAATTCTCCGCTTGTTAGGGTTCGTAGGATTAGGGTAGGCTAATGGACGATAAAAATAACTAAACCCTTTTTAAGTCCTATAAAGTTTAGGAACTTTACCAAAAGAATCATTAACATCCTAATCGGGCGCGCTAGCAATTCTTTGCTAGTTTCGACCGCGATTAGAGATTGGATTAATGATTGCTTTGGTGAAGGCTAGATATGAACGGAGTTCCGTGTCAAGATAAGGGTTAAGAGTGAGATTCCTTTTCCCTCCAGAAACCCTAATCTACACGCACCGCCGTCGTTCTAGTTCTAAATCTATTAATGGATAAAAATGGTAACTTTTAATTAATCGTACATAACTACTAAATCCTAACGAACCCTACAAGCCTTTTTATTATATTAATTAAATCTTTAAAATAATCTAGATCTATATTTTACATTCTTGTTTAACGTAGATCTAGAAATCTTTCTACAAAATTCTTTATCCCTCCTCTCTTTCTCAACACATCTAAAGTAAAATTAAAAGATTCCACGTTTCCCAGAGGACGACCCGTACTCATCTCGGTCTAGCTATATGCGACACCGTTATTGATTGCGGTTAACTACAAACAAACACTTTTTCTACACCAATCAGTTACCGAACTCTTAGGACTGATACATAGTGATGTATGCGGTCCCATGTCTACACATGCCAGGGATGGTTCTTCGTACTTCATTACATTCACTGACGATCTCTCTAGATTCGGATATGTGTTCCTGATGAAACACAAATCAGAAGCTTTTGAGAAATTTAGAGAATATAAACAAGAAGTCGAGAACCAAACCGGAAAAAGTATTAAAATCCTTCGATCTGATCGAGGAGGTGAATACTTGAGCAATGAATTCCTGGACTTCCTAAAAGAGAATGGGATTCTCTCTCAGCTGACTCCTCCATATACACCACAGCACAACGGTGTATCAGAACGGAGGAACCGCACCCTATTAGATATGGTGCGCTCTATGATGAGCACAGCTGAGTTACCTATTTCCTTCTGGGGATATGCACTGGAAACAGCTGCAGACCTATTGAATATGGTTCCTACCAAAACCGTGCCAACCACTTCATATGAGATATGGAAAGGAAAGAGACCATGTCGTAATTATGTTAAGATATGGGGTTGTCCGGCATATGTAAAAACGCAAAATCTGGACAAACTCGCGGCAAGGTCCATTCTGTGTAAGTTTATTGGATATCCCAAACATTCGCGCGGGTATATCCTCTACCACACCGAGGAACAAAAGGTGTTTGTTTCTCGACATGCTACCTTTTTAGAAAAGGAATTTCTTGAAAAAGAGATTAGTGGCAAGGAGGTAGAACTGGAAGAGGTTCCAGCAATACAGACTACAACAGAAGATTTGGTTGAACCAGAGGATTCAGTAGCTCCCGATGAACCTCAGCCTCTCCGCCGATCTAGTAGGGTTCCTCGCCCACCTGAGAGATACTACGGTTTTCTCATGGATGGTGGGAGTGAGGATTGCATCATGGAGGATGATGACCCAACTAGCTTCGAGCAGGCCATCACGAGTAGGGACTCAGTGAAATGGCTGGATGCAATGCGGTCCGAGATGGAATCCATGTACACCAACAAAGTATGGACTTTGGAAGTTGCTCCTGAAGGGGTAAAACCCATTGGGAGCAAGTGGATCTTCAAGAAGAAACTTGGTGTAGATGGGAAAGTGGAGACTTTCAAAGCTAGACTTGTTGCAAAGGGTTTTCGTCAAAGACCAGGTATGAAATATGACGAAACCTTTTCTCCAGTGGCTATGCTTAAATCCATCCGGATCATGCTTGCCATCGCTGCATATCATGACTACGAAATCTGGCAAATGGATGTTAAGACCGCCTTTCTAAATGGTGATTTAGAAGAGTGCGTGTACATGACTCAGCCATAGGGCTTCGTAGACAGTGGGAGCAGCGGGAAGGTGTGCAAGCTGCTTAAATCCATTTATGGATTAAAGCAAGCATCGCGGAGTTGGAACATCTGCTTTGACGTCGTTATCAAAGAGTTTGATTTCGTCAAAAATCCAGATGAACCTTGTATCTACAAGAAGATAGCAGAGAATAAGGTTGTCTTCCTCGTATTGTACGTGGACGGCATACTCTTGATAGGAAATGATATTCCTATGCTGCAATCGGTCAAGCTCTTCTTATCACAAAGATTCTCAATGAAAGATCTTGGTGATGCCTCCTGCATATTGGGAATAAGGATCTATAGAGATAGATCCAAACGGATATTGGGATTGTCCCAATCCAGGTACATTGACACCATACTAAAGAGGTTTAGTATGGAAGAATCCAAGCGTGGGAACTTGCCCACGATCTCTGGAGTCACTCTCTCCAAAGAGATGTCTCCCAAGACTGATTTTGAGAGAGCTCGCATGCAAGGGATACCCTATACTTCGGATGTAGGCTCTATCATGTACACGATGCTATGTACCAGACCCGATGTTGCATACTCACTAAGTGTAGTGAGCAGGTATCAAGCTGATCCTAGAGAGAGTCACTGGACAGCTGTGAAGAGCATTCTCAAGTACTTACGAAGGACTAAAGAGATGCTCTTGTTGTATGGTAACGGAGAACTCCAAGTGGAGTCCTTTACCGATTCGAGCTTCCAGAGTGATAAGGACGACTCTAAGTCGCAGTCGGGATTTGTCTTTACCCTTTACGGAGGGACGGTTAGCTGGAAGAGTTCCAAGCAGGAAACCGTGGCAGACTCGACGATGGAGGCTGAATACATCGCTGCCAACGATGCTGCCAAAAAGGCTGTCTAGATCAAGAAGTTCATTACTGAACTTGGAGTGGTTCCATCTATTGAGCATCCAATACCTTTGTATTGCGATAACAATGGAGCGGTGGCTTTGGCCAAGGAACCCAGGTCCTATCAGCGATCCAGGCATGTTCTGAGGCGGTATCACCTGATCCGGGAGATAATTGATCGCCGGGAGATAGAGGTCAGGAGAGTTGACATGAAGAACAACACGGCGGATCCACTCACGAAGGCCATTCCCCAGATACAGTTTGAGAGACTCTTCGGGATGCTCGGTATGCGATACTACAGCAGCTGGCCCTAGTGCAAGTGGGAGATTGTTAGTTGTATGTATGCCCTAGAGGCCAGTATTGTACAGATGATGTATATTATATTGGATGCTTGGACATATATAGAGATGACTTTCTTGCTCGATATGATAGTATGCTATCTGGTTGCTCTTTATCTTAACATGTACACTAGTCTCTTTAAACTGTCTTATAGTTACATGTTGATAAAGCCCTTAGGATGTGTACTTGACTACCTGGACTATGATGCAGATCATACTAGTGGGGACATGGTAGTCCATAAGTACATCCTTCAAGGTCTCTAGTCGTAGGTGTATCGAGACGGGGCATCGATATACCAGTGTAGACTATCGTATACGCTTCTCGACCCATGAGATGGGCGATGGATGATCCCATATCCATTGGTGTTTGACATCAGAGATGGTATACGGGTGCTCAGTGGAGACTGGGTACACTGGACGGACTCGCCGAGAACTCCCAGATTGTATTATACCTCACGTCAGATAGCAGTTCTCAGGTGACACTTGTGCAGGTTAGTCTGTAGACCCGAGATCGTCATAGAGTCTTGTGTGATTCCCACTATTCTTTGATCTCCACCTTACCACGTCCATGAGGGCGTGCAAAACGGTGGTCTTTGGGTACAGTCCCGAGTCACATGGAGGCAATGAGCGATAGGAGGGGTTTCGTCTCTCCCGGTATTGGGGGTTGATGTTGCGCTGTGCTCGATTGGCCGTAACAGGGAAGTCCCTGGTGTCACGACCCGAGAGTTTCGACTCGTGACCGGCACTTAACCACGCAACGTCTATAGGCGTAACGCGGCTATGTAAGCCGAACCCAGAAATCAAAACCAATAAAGAAAGAGTGATTAAAACATTTTTGTAAAAACAGTCGTACATGTTTGAAAAACTTCCATTTATTTAGTAGAAATCCTGTTCAAGTTCAAAAGTTATAACTTTTATAATTTTGGCAACATTTCCTGTTTAAACTTTTGTCCCGCAAGTCGGGTAAAAGTAAGGTGTAGCAAAAATAACAGGTGAAATGAATATGCATCACAATATGATATACGACGCCGTAGCGAAGAATACACAGTAAAGCAAGGACAATATCATAAATGGTAAGACTGCATAGAATAAAGTCGGCTTACATGCGAGCTCGACACCAGAGTACAAAATCATACATATCGTCCTCACAACTGTCTCTAAGTCAATACAGAAAGGTAGATGGAGAATACTAGATACATCAATATACAACTGAAAGGTAACAGATACCGTACAAAAACCCACCTATCAGTAAAAAGGCTAACTCGCCTCAGAAAGGGTATCTGTGCCAAAAGATGCGGTAAACAGCCAGCCGTGACTACTCCCAAGGGCAACCTGCAAATACTGTGGCACAACGGGGGTGAGTTGCCAACTCGTGAATAGAGATAACATATAAAGGTAATCGCGAGCATGCACATACAGCGCGGCTCTACTAAATGCCAGCAGATGATATCAATGCATGCCAAACAGTGGATGCAATAGTAATGCAAGTGCTCTATCAGGTAAATGCTACAGGATGAGATATATAGTAATCAATACCGAGCATGGGATAAATAATATCTACATGGATATGTCAACATGGAAAACAATAATCGGTGCCTCAGACTGCACCCAAATCCCGAATACGCTCAGGCGCCGGCACTCCCATCGGCCCTCAAATCTTGTACATCTCTGAGAAATCACGAGTGCCCAACATCGGCACCCAAATATCATAAAATACTCGTGTCCAGCATCGACACGCAAATCCTCATATATCGGGCTCCGTCAGTCCGGATCGGCCCACTGGGTCCGTCTGCGGTATCGGCCCTCGGCCCCGGCAGTACGGATCATCCCGCATCCATCTCTCGACTCTGGTCAGTATCCTCCGGACAACTGCCAGGTCCAACCAGTCACCGGTAGGTAGTAGTCCCTCCGCCGGGCTCACCGTCTACTGCACAGCGAAACCGTTCTCGCCCCGGGGTACCATACCGGGTCCACCACGAACCCGCAAACGGATCATCCATCTCCTCGAATCGGGTTTCAAGCACACGTCTCAGCACCGAGAAAACGCGTGGTGGACGCACCAAAATATCATATCACGAGGTACCGGGTTTTTCAAAATAATGCATCTTTTCTTAAAGAATTCCACGGTCCTCAAAACCAAAAATCACATGAAAATCCAACACCAATAAGTAACTCTAATGCGAGGTACAACGTAAATCAATCCATGGCATGGGTATAAGGGGAAAACCGCTTTTAAAAATAGTTTCCGTTTTTAAAGATGTCATGCGGTTCCCAATTTTCTAGGAAAATCATAACCAATCATATGTAAGATGAACTACAGCAGTATACTGCAATATAATCATGGCAGCTCTACAGTGAGTGTGGCATGGCAATTACTAACGGTGTGTGTGTAGCATATAAAGTATTGCCCGTGCAACATAAACCGTTAGTAACAGTGCAGTGTTCTATCAGTTCTAAGCATATATATATATATGTAGCAGGGAATGCAATATGCGATGACAGTCTATAGGGTATATGCAACATATAATAATAAAGTCCTATCTGCCCTGACGCATAACGCCATGCGGGAGATATCCCCGTAGATGTGAAATCTACTCACCGTGTCTCGCGCTAAGTGTAGCCGACGACTTGTTTTCCCTTCTTCGCAGCGTCCGTCTCACTGGCCTGCGAACCTAGAATCACATAACATATATCACACATAAGCTCAATTTCACAGAAACGCGACAATACGGTCCAACTAGAAACCCGTGTCGCAAACCAATCGCGCGTGTGCGCGATACGCTAAAACATGTGATCACGCGCCTGAAACTACCCCGACGCGTCGCGATACGCAGAAACCCCAAACCTACTCACGTATCACGCGTGTCGCGAAGGTTTAGAAAAACGGCAAAACAGGTATTTGGTCCCAGATTTCTATACAGAACTAAACTTACAAAAATATATATATATAACAACACTCTACACACTAGCAGACACCTACAGGACCAAACCCTAACCCAAACCCTACCCATCTGGCCGCAATTTGCGGCCAGAAAGAATAAATTGGCGGCCACATGAAGGAATTTGGGGGTCGGGTTAAAATCTGGGGTATCAGTACCTATCCACTACACTGCAGTCTCCTCAATATCATTCAGAACTCATCAGGTCAAAAGCAGATCCAGAAAAATTCAATTTTGCAATAATACGATAAATTGCATCAATTAGGGAAACTGGTGGTATTTTAGTGCAATTGGGGTTAAACTAGGGTAATATGGTCTCAACAACCCACTAACAACCTACTAAAACCAATTTACCCCACACTAGCACAAGGTTCCCACTAAACACCTCATATCGCACTAAAACGTACTAAAAACCACTAACCGATGCAAAACTACACTAACCAAGCAACTAGGGAATACGTTTAGGAAATATACCTCATACTTAACCCTAGGTAGCTGAAGGAAGCAGAAGAATTGAAGGGGAGAAGCTGCAGTTGCTGCTGCTGCTCACTGTAGCTGCTGCTGCTAATCTCTGCTGCTGCTGCTACTGCTTCTTGCTATTGCTGCTGCTGCTGTGCTTTGTTCTGGAGCTGGGGGTGAGAGGTAAGTGTGTGTGTGTGTATGTGAGAGTTGAGAGAAAAACACAAGGAAATGAGAGGAAACAATTATCACTCAATTGTCAACCCTCCTCTCTTTCTCTTCATTAATGGCAAGCATGGCTTGAGCCGTGATGCCCCCCCTCTCTCTCACAAGTCATCACCCACTACAATTTCAAATTAAAGAAACCTTTAATTAATTAAACCTCACTTAAAAACCCATAAGATTTAATCCTCAAGATTAATCCCACCATGGTCACTAATCATGGTAATAACTTATTTTAAAAACCCTAGTTTACATGCACATGTGTGTGCAAGCCTAGGAAAATTTTGGGAAAATATTTATTAAATTAGGAAAAATATTTAAAACAAAATTTGGTAAACTTTTTGTTAAAAACCTTTATTTAAATATAATTATTCACTAAACATATCCTAAGGTGTTACACCTGGCCAGGGTTGATCAGAGATTTGCTGGTAAGTGTTACCAGTAATTTCTCGACCCGTTATGAGCCTCACATCGGCACGACTTATTGGTTATTGGGGTCTGACGGTAACCACCCCTAGACTTGATATGCGACATATCAGATGAACAGACCGGACTGTACGGTAAGTGTTACTGGTTGGATTCACAGGAGTGTGAGCGGGCTAGCTCGTCGATATTCTGATCGCTCAATACCCGGGTGGCCGTTACGTTTAGCAGACCGCTTGCGGCTTATGGGTGATTGATATGATCATCATCTGCTGCCGGCGTATTGACGAGTCTTTAGAGTCCTACACAGAGGTTTCCTGGCTCAAGCGAAACGAAATAGGGGCGCATATAAGATATGTGCAGGACCGAGAATAATGCGTGTATGTGATACCGTATTTCATTCTCGCGATGAATGTTTCGATTGGTTGTACGCGATATAACCTAGTTATCGAATCAAAGATTGATTCGATAAAACGATTCATTGGATACTAGTCGGTTATGTGTGACATGACCGGATCATTGAATCAAGTGTTGATTTAATGATTTAATGTATAATTATATATATTTGATATATTACTTTGCATTAACTAGTATTGGTTCATTTTAAATGGATTTTCTCACTTGATGTGCAAGTTGTATATGTGATATACTTTTGTGCACATGTTTGTATCATGTGGTTAAGTGTAAAGAATTAAACCATGGTTAAGTTGATGATTAGGGTTTTGCTTATTCATTCATTTATTTGTTTATTCATTTTTGATAGATAAACTTGAATGGTGGCTTTGTTTGTTTTTAGTTGAAGATTCATGAAGCTTTGACATAGTCACCATTCTTGTCTCATGCTTAACCCTAACCATTTGAATTAACCCTAGTTCATTCTCTACACTTAACTATGGTTGAGAATATGATAAGAATGAATTCTTTTTCAATTATTCTTTAACACTTATAATAGTCCATCTTCTTCTTCTTCTTCATCTTAGAAGAAAAAGCTTGCCACCATTAATGGCATCTTGAGCAAAAGTGTGAGAAATCCAATTCTAAAATGAACCCACCTCCTATTTCTTCACCCTCTACTCTTGCCAAGCAGTATAGGGTGTTTTCTTCACAAGTTTCACGACTTGTTGAAGTTGGAGCTTGATCTTGTGTAACCTCGACGTAGATCATCTTCGGCATCGTACCCGACGACTAGTCCGCTCATTTCTCCGATGAAGCCGATGCTAGAGTCCGAGATCCGACTTGGACAGCGAGGGGACGTCTACGTGGAGCTAAGGAAGTGGAGAACCGGATTTACAAAGGTTGTAGCTTCTTACTTTTAGTTAAGATGTTAACTAGCTTGATATTTCGCCTAAAAATTCTAGTTAACAATCCGTATTAGGGTTTCTCGGCACCGGAAAAATTTGAAATTGGCATGGTTGATGCCTTGTGAGACTTCATTAGCGTGCTTAGGAACCCTACACTAACTGGATGTAACGGCTACCCGGGTATTGAGCGATCAGAAGATCAGCAAGCAAGCCCGTTCCAACTCCAGCAAAAAGCCTCACAGTGACACTACCGTACAGTCCGGTCTCCTCATCTGATATGTCGCATATCAAGTCTAGGGGTGGTAAACATCAGACCCCAACAACTGATAAGTCATGCCGATGCGAGGCTCATAACAGGTCAAGAAACTACTGGTAACACTTACCAGTAAATCTCTAAACCAGCCCTGGCCAGGGACTTCCCTGTTATGGCCAATCTAGCATAGCGCAACATCAACCCCCAATACCGGGAGAGACGAAACCCCTCCTATCGCTCATTGCCTCCATGCGACTCGGGACTATACCCAAAAACCACCATTTTGCACTCCCTCTTGGACGTGGTAAGGTGGAAATCAAAGCACAGTAGGAATCACACAAGTCTCTATGACGATCTCGGGTCTACAGACTAACCTGCACCAGTATCACCAGAGAACTGCCATCTGACGTGAGGTATAATACCATCTGGGAGTTCTCGGCGACTCCGTCCAGTGTACCCAGTCTCCACTGAGCACCCGTATATCATCTCTGATGTCAAACACCAATGGATATGGGATCATCCATCGCCCATCTATATAGGTCGAGAAGCTATACGCTAGTCTACTCTGGTATATCGATGCCCCGTCTCGATACACCCACGACTAGGGACCTTGAAGGATGTACTTATGGACTACCATGTCCCCACTAATATGATCCTCATCATAGTCCAGGTAGTCAAGTAAACATCCTAAGGGCTTTACCAACATGTAACAGAGAGACAATCAGTATACACGTTAAGGTAAAGAGTAACCAGATAGCATTCTATCATGTAGAGCAAGAAAGTCCTCCCTATATATGTTCAAGCATCCACTATGATATACATCTCATGTATAGTAATGGCCTCTAGGGTATACATATAACTAACACATACCCTCAGAAGAAAATAGATAACTCACCTGTGCTCATCATAGAGCGCACCATATCTAATAGGGTGCGGTTCCTCCGTTCTGATACACCGTTGTGCTGTGGTGTATATGGAGGATTCAGCTGGGAGAGAATCCCATTCTCTTTTAGGAATTCCAGGAATTCATTGCTCAAGTATTCACTGTAAGTCGTTGTACAACACCCCACGAGTTGCGGGGAGGCGGAAATATGAAAAACAATCTTGTTCTTTGGATTAACATCGACTAACCGAAGAATCTTTGCTAAAACTATAACTAACATATACATAGGAGTTGTTAACTACTATGAGAAGAGATTATACCTTGTGAACCTTGTCCTTCGTCTTTTCGTTCTCCACCTCCTCCTCGGCCTCCTCTATGTAATAGACGATCCACCCGAGAGCTTCTACTTCAAGCTTCACCTCTAATCTTGAGGTAACTAGGTTTCTTTAGTTGCTAATCAAAAGCACCTAGGTGATATGGAAAATGGTTATGGATTAATTAGTTTATCTAATCCTTGATCTCAACACATGAGGGGTAGGATTAAGGTTTGAAGAGAGAGTGCTTGAGGAAAGAGAAGGTGAGCATAAGAATGATGAAAATGTTTCTCACTTCTAATATATCACGAAGCATAAAGAAAATCAAAATAAATAAATCTAAATGATTTATCATCATACTTCATTTAATATATGCAATGAATCATCAAGTGAGTCATTAAGCAATAAATGCTTCATTAACTCACTTGAATGATTCATCTAATGAGTCACAAATGCATTTAATGTAAATGCCACTTAAACCCTCAAGTCACCATACTTCTAGAAGATTCCCGCCAAATTACGAGAACGCCCCTCCTATCCGTAAAAACACGAAAAAACTTTAGACTGTATAAATCCAATAATCCGATACTAGAACCTGGCTTAAACCAAAGTCGGCTAGTAAAAACTGTCCGAACATCGTACGTGCGTTTAAACACGTATGCATCCGAACCCTTGTCGTAAAACCATACGACCTCTATATCGTTTCGCCTGGAGCAGGGAAACACTCTGTGTGGGACTCTAAAGACTCGACTACTACGCTGGCAGTGGGTTTAACCACATACCGCAAGCGGCACTCGCTGTACGTAACGGTCCCCAGGTAGATGTCGATAAGAAGGCCGATGAGGAAACCCATCCGAACTCCTGCTGAGCCTGATGTGACAATCTCTGTACAGTCCGGTCTGTTCGTCTAGGACTATCGCATATCGGGCCTAGGGGGCGGCAAGCGTCATTCCCCTAAAAGAGGTATAAGTCATGTCAGAGTGAAGCCCATTACACCTTTAGAAACTACTGGAACCTACCAGTAAATCTCGCTTGCCCTGGTCAGGGACTTTGCATAATGGCTCTCTGACACAGCGCGATATCAACTCCCAATACCGGGAGAGTCGAATCATGTCTAACTGCCACTGCCTCCAAGTGCTCGAGACTGCACCCAACTGCTACCTGTTTGCATGACTCCTTTGAGCCATGGTAAGGTAGCAATCTAAGAACAGTGGGACACACTCGAGGCGAAGTAGCAGTGTCAAGTCTGCGGACTATGCTGTACTTATGTCACCTGGGAACTGTTAACTGACGACGGGTATAATACCAACCAACAGTTCCCCGCGAGTCCTGTCCGGTGTACTCGTAACCCAACGAGCCCCTGTATACTATCTCCAGTATAACGTATTGATGGCTGTGGGACTGACCATCTCCCCAACTGGGATGAGAAGCGTACACACTAGTCTACTCCGGAGTATCGATGCCCTGTCTCGATAATCCTACGACTAGGGACCTGAAAAAGATTGTGCTCGTAGACTACCCAGCCCCCACTAGTGTGACTGCCATCACAACACTTGTAGTCAAGCAAGATCCTAAGGGCTCTATCAATACGTACACACATATTAAGATAGATAAAACCAAGTAGCATACTACCATGTTTAGCAAGACTATTATATAACTGTGAATATCCCAAGCTTCCATTAATTAATATACAAGCTAGTATGATACAATAATGGCCCCTAAGGCATATACACTAACAATCTCCCACTTGCACTAGGGCCATGTACTAGCATATCAAAGACCGATGACATCGAGTAGCCTCTCGAACTGAATCTGAGGTAAGGCCTTTGTGAATGGATCAGCAATGTTCTCCTCTGTAGCAACTCTTCGGACCTCGATCTCCCGGTGATCTACGATCTCCCTGATCAGGTGATACCGCCTTAAGATGTGTCTGGACTTCTGATGGGACCTAGGTTCCTTCGCTAAAGCTATAGCTCCGTTGTTGTCTCAATACAGCAGTATTGGATCAACAATGGTAGGAATCACCTGAAGTTCTGTTAGGAACTTCTTCATCCAGACCGCTTCTTTTGCGGCATCGCAAGCAGCAATATACTCCGCTTCCATCGTCGAGTCAGCAACGGTGTCCTGCTTGGAACTCTTCCAGCACACCGCCCCTCCATCGAGGGTAAAGACATAACCTGACATGGACTTGGAATCGTTTTTATCACTCTGGAAGCCGGAATCAGCAAAGGACTTGATCTTGAGGTCTTTTCCGCCGTAAACCAAGAACATCTCCTTAGTCCTTCTCAGGTACTTGAGAATGTACTTCACTGCTATCCAGTGATTCTCCCCTGGGTCTGACTGATACCGGCTTACCACGCTCAGTGCGTAAGCTACATCTGGTCTTGTGCACAACATCGCATACATTATAGAGCATACCGCAGAAGCGTACGGTATAATAGACATGCGATCCCTTTCCAAATCAGTCTTGTGAGACATCTCTTTAGATAGGGTGATTCCGTGACAAGCCGGTAGATTACCGTGCTTAGAATCTTCCATACTGAATCTTTTCAGTTTAGTGTTGATATACCTGGACTGCGAAAGTCCCAACATCCTCTTGGATCTATCACGATAGATCCGGATCCCCAGAATGTAAGAGGCATCACCCAGGTCTTTCATGGAGAACCTGTGTGACAAGAATCTTTTGACAGATTGTAGCATAGGAATGTCATTTCCTATCAATAGAATGTCATCTACGTACAAGACGAGGAATACAACAGTTCGTGCTACAATTTTACTATATATACATGGTTCATCTGGATTTTTGATAAAGTCGTATTCTTTGACCGTTTCATCAAAACAGATGTTCCAACTCCGCGATGCCTGCTTTAGTCCATAAATGGATTTAAGCAACTTGCACACTTTCCCCCTGCTCCCACTCTGATTGAAACCTTCTGGCTGATCCATATAGACGCACTCTTCTAAATTACCATTCAGAAAAGCCGTCTTTACGTCCATCTGCCAGATTTCATAATCATGGAAGGCAGCAATAGCAAGAAGGACCCGAATGGATTTGAGCATAGCCATTGGAGAAAAAGTCTCGTCATAGTCCAAACCAGGTCTTTGATGAGAACCCTTTGCAACAAGTCTAGCCTTATAGGTTTTCACATGTCCATCTACACCAATCTTTTTCTTGAAGATCCATTTGCATCTTATGGGTTTTACCCCACCTGGAGCAAAGTCCAAAGTCCATACTTTGTTGGTGTACATGGACTCCATTTCGGTCCGCATTGCATCTAGCCATCGTACCGAGTCCCCGCTCTGGATGGCCTGCTGGAAACTAATAGGTTCATCATCATCAATGACGCAATCCTCTCTATCCCCATCTATGAGAAAACCATAGTATCTCCCAGGAGGATGAGACGGCCTACTACTCCTGCGGAGGGGTGCGGGAATGTCCTGTTCTTTTTGAACTACTGGTCTTACCAAACTTTCAGTAGTAGTTTGTGGTTCTGGAATTTCTTCCAGTTCTATTTCGCTCCCACTTATTTCCTTTTCTAAAAACTGATGTTCTAGAAAATGGGCATTGCGAGAAACAAAAACCTTTTGTTCCTCTGCGTAATAGAAATAATACCCCTTGTTGTTCTTTGGATATCCCACAAACTTACACTGTACTGATTGTGCCTCGAGTTTGTCCGCATGTTGCTTTTTAACAAAAGCTGGATATCCCTATATCTTTAGATACTGAAGATAGGGTTTCTTCCCACTCCACATCTGATATGGCGTGGTAGGCACAGTCGTGGTAGGAACTATGTTCAAAAGATATGCTGCTAATTCTAGTGCATAACCCCAGAAAGATCGCGGTAACTCAGCATTACCCATCATGGAACGTACCATATCCAATAGGGTTCGATTCTGTCTCTCTGATACACCGTTGTTTTGTGGAGTGTATAGAGGAGTAAGCTGAGAGAGAATTCCTTTCTCTTTTAGGTAACCTAGGAACTCGGCACATAAGTATTCACCACCTCGATCAGATCTCAGTGTCTTAATACTTTTGCCGGTTTGGTTTTCTACTTCATTCTTATACTCTTGGAATTTCGCAAAAGCCTCGGATTTATGTTTCATCAGAAAAATAAAATCCGTACCTAGAGTAATCATCCGTAAAAGTAATGAAATATGAAAAACCACCTCTTGCATGTGTAGACATTGGAACACATACATCGCTGTGTATGAGTCCTAAGAGCTCGCTCGCTCTTACTCCATGTACAGTGAATGGAGTCTTTGTCATCTTTCCTTTGAGACATGATTGACAAGTGGCATAAGTTTGATATTCGAACGAGTCCAAATATCCTTCTCTATATAACTTAGTTAACCTTGTCTCATTGATGTGACTTAGTCTACAATGCCATAAGAAAGCCTTATTTAAATCTGGAGACTTTCTTTTTAGTGTGTTCTGGACATTGAAAATTTGTAATTGGTTTAAGACATATATACCGTTATCCAGTGTACCGGACCCAATCAAACTATGATTAAGGTGGATGTTAACAACACCGCTTACAAACGTGAAATCATAACCTTTATTTGATAACAAGGTAACTGATATGATATTACACGTTAAACTAGGTACACAAAAACAGTTATGCAAAACCAAAATATGTCCACTCGTCAATCCCAGGTGATAATCCCCTACGGACACAGCTCCCACGCTAGCTCCTTTAGCAACCATCAGGGTCATATCACCAACCTTCAGCACTCTACGGTTTCTCAGTGCCTACAATGAATTGCATATATGAGATCCTGATCCGGTATCCAATACTCAACAAGTAAAGTTGATTGACAGACAATTCTCAATTACAAACACACCTGAAGTCGAAGCCACAGCTTGCTTTGGTTCCTGGTTCTTGGCGTTCCACGCCTTGCAATCTTTCCTCCAGTGCCCTTTCCTATGACAATGGAAGCACTCATCCTTGGCCACTACTGGCACCGCAATCTTTTTCTTTCCCTTCGCTCCCACCTTACTAACACCTCCTCCAGGTTTGGTGGCGGCCTTATTCTTCCTTCCTTTGGCCTTAGCCTTGGACCCGGAAGAAGAAGCACCGCGAACAAACATAGTGTGTGTTTCCCTTGCCTTCTGCAAGGTGCCCTCTGCACTCCTCAACATGTTAAAGAGTTCTGAAAGTTCAATTTATTTTCTTTGAATGTTGAAATTCAGAATAAACTGGGCACAGGTGGAAAGGAGGGACTGGAGAATAAGGTCTCTATAGAGCTCATTATCCAAAGTCGTCCCAAGGTCTGCGAGCTCTTCTATATAGCCAATCATATTTAGGACATGTTCTCCTACCGATGATCCAACGGCCAACCTCGCTTGAAACAGGTTCTTTGAGGTCTCGTATCTTGCTATACGAGATTGCTCTCTATAAAGTTCCTTTGTATGGAGAAATATGGCATCTAGATCCATATCCTCGTGCCTCCTCTGATGTTCATTATTCATCGAGGCAAGCACGATGCACTTGGCCTTCGCGCAATCTAACTCCCAGGTTTTGCGGATTTCCTTATCCGCATTACTGGATTTAGGACCTCGGACTGCAGGTGCCTTAGCGGTGAGGACATACCCCAATCTGTCATAGGTCAAAGACATTTTGATATTCCGCAACTAATCTTTATAGTTTGGCCCTGTCAGTGTATTTTTTTCTAATAGTAACTTAAGTCCTGTCATTATCTGGGTCGCTGCAATTAGGAGAGAGAGAGAGAACACTTTAGCATGATGCTCTTGCAAGTTTAGAGTGGTTTTTAGTTTATCTAAACTGGATGGCTCCCACTGTTTTTCGAATCCCTCCTCAAACCAAAAAGGAAGAACTAGCCAGGACTATTCTCACTGTACAATACTTGCTTAACCATTCAGCCAGGCCGGTGTCGATACTTCGAGGGAGGTTTTCCAACGCTTTCGCGAAGTTCCTTAATTAAATAACCACTTTTCTCTGGGGGGGTAACCCCGCTGACACCTTTCTCGGCACCTACTTGGTTTACAGCATTGATCGTTAAGTGACGAATCTCCTGATAAGTAGCATATACTCACAGTAGGATCGGGATCCAAATATCATCCTGTGATAATGTTGAAGGAATCCTACCAACATTCATCACACTCGAAATGGTATGCATCTCTTTGCAAATTTCTGTTTCTTTAGAAATTCCCGATATAAATTTTTGCCCCATGCTTTTATGACCTTGGCGTTAGGTCAAAATGTCATAAGTCACATGTCAAGTTCTACCCATCACTATCTTGTTAATTTGAACCCATCCGTACATATCCTTGACGTTCGGCCAAAATGATAATACGATTGTCCCAAACTAACTCATCTATCTATGCAACAAATGAATTCCCAGCAGCTACCAAACACTATGCCTTGGCGTTAGGTCAAAATACATAGCTTGAATACTACTGAATACCCAAATGAAATGACGGAGGGCTACGAATGGTTTTGGTGAAACCGTGAACGTAGTGAACTTGATATGACCGAAGGAACCTGATAGCTTTTAAAAGGAGTGGTTAAAGCTCCGCAATTAAAAATATCTTCTGTTTTAAAAATAACCGGGTGGTTTCTTTTAAACTATTCCAACGATTCAACTTTGGTTTATTTTCTTTGCATTAATAATAATGCATCCCATCATTAACCTATCATTGCAGAAAACAACGAAAATACAACGTCCTCTTATGCCATCCGCATTCGCCACTGTGTCCCGTCATCACTCGTTAGGTTACTTAACTAACGACAGAGCGGGGGCTGGGCTAGCGCGGGTGTAAAACATAAGTGATGTCTAAATAGCTATCATATATAGATATTGTACATTCGTCTGACGCAATAATAGGAATTCCAGATCACATATGAACATTATTGGATATGCAAGCAATCCGCGTTTCTTTTGAGCCTGCAACGAAAGACGGATTACACAGTAGTGATGAATAGCCATTACCCCACCCTAGACCCCTATGGTTACGGCAAACTACCCGCCAAGTACCCGAAGTGAAGCGGTCTCCCTCAACAACGTGAGTATGCCACTAAACACTTCAAAGTATCCGGTAGTTTGTGCACCCCACCTTGGGTCTATCCTAGGAGCAAAAACAGTAAAATTAAATAATACAACGGTGGCTACAACCGTAACCTGGATGTGCCCCGCAAAATAATATTACAACATATTACAATTATATCGAATGAATGAATATAATAACCCATCTCAAACCCCGGCTAATCATCGCAACAATCCAATCAAGTCATAATCACAAACAGTAAAATCATTACAGAAATGTGCAACCCCCTGCCAACCGACATACTAGCAGTTAGGGGTGGTTTACGAACACATTATACAGTTCACAGATATAATCTAATTAGCAAACATCATATAATTTTGATCGTGCAAACACTTTAGATTCTACTCCAAAACTTCTCTGTGCACCTGAGACTTGAGCAGAAAATAAACATTCCAGAAAAAATAAAAAATATTCACAGAAGAGTTACTGGGGAAGATTGGGGTGAATCGGCTCCAACTCGGCCGCGGATCCGCGGCGGATCGCCTTGATCGGCCGCGGTTCCGCGGCTGTTTGGCCGATTCATGCACCCAATTTTCTCTAGTATTCTTATATTTCCCTGCTAGTATTTTTAGAGGTCCCTGAAAAATATTTAGACCTCGTTTTAAATTTGACAGAAACTTGGTGAATACGATATTTTTTCGGTTCGTTTTGCGTTCGAAATTCTTACGACTTTGCTAATAAGTTAGTTATTGTTTAGCGAGGCTCTGATACCACTGTAAATCGATGTACAACACCCCACGAGTTGCAGGGAGGCGGAAATATGAAAAACAATCTTGTTCTTTAGATTAACATCGACTAACCGAAGAATCTTTGCTAAAACTATAACTAACATATACATAGGAGTTGTTAACTACTATGAGAAGAGATTATACCTAGTGAACCTTGTCCTTCGTCTTTTCGTTCTCCACCTCCTCCTCGGCCTCCTCTATCTAATAGAAGATCCACCCGAGAGCTTCTACTTCAAGCTTCTCCTCTAATCTTGAGGTAACTAGGTTTCTTTAGTTGCTAATCAAAGGCACCTAAGTGATATAGAGAATGGTTATGGATTAATTAGTCTATCTAATCCTTGATTCAACACATGAGGGGTAGGATTAGGGTTTGAAGAGAGAGTGCTTGAGGAGAGAGAAGGTGAGCATAAGAATGATGAAAATGTTTCTCACTTCTAATATATCATGAAGCATAAAGAAAATCAAAATAAATAAATCTAAATGATTTATCATCATGCTTCATTTAATATATGCAATGAATCATCAAGTGAGTCATTAAGCAATAAATGCTTCATTAACTCACTTGAATGATTCATCTAATGAGTCACAAATGCATTTAATGTAAATGCCACCTAAACCCTCAAGTCATCATACTTCTAGAAAGTTCCCGCCAAATTACGAGAACGCCCTTACTATCCGTGAAAACACGGAAAAACTTTATACTGTATAAATCCAATAATCCGATACTAGAACCTGGCTTAAACCAAAGTCGGCTAGTAAAAACTGTCCGAACATCGTACGTGCGTTTAAACACGTATGCATCCGAACCCTTGTCGTAAAACCATACGACCTCTATATCGTTTCTCCTGGAGCAGGGAAACTCTCTGTGTGGGACTCTGAAGACTCGACTATTACGCTGGCAGTGGGTTTAACCACAGACTGCAAGCGGCACTGGCTGTACGTAAAGGTCCCCAGGTAGATGTCGATAAGAAAGCCGATGAGGAAACCCATCCGAACTCCTACTGAGCCTAATATGACATTCTCAGTACAGTCCGGTCTGTTCGTCTAGGACTATCGCATATCGGGCCTAGGGGGCGGTAAGCGTCAGTCCCCTAAAAGCGGTATAAGTCGTGTCGGAGTGAAGCCCATTACACCTTGAGAAACTACTGGAACCTACCAGTAAATCTCTCTTGCCCTGGCCCGGGACTTTGCATAATGGCTCTCTGACACAGCGCGATATCAACTCCCAATACCGGGAGAGACGAATCCTGTCTAACCGCCACTGCCTCCAAGTGCTCGGGACTGCACCCAACTGCTACCTGTTTGCACGACTCCTTTGAGCCGTGGTAAGGTAGCAATCTAATAACAGTGGGATACACTCGAGGCGAAGTAGCAGTGTCAAGTCTGCGGACTATACTGTACTCATGTCACCTGGGAACTATTAACTGACGACGGGTATAATACCAACCAACAGTTCCCCGTGAGTCCTGTCCGGTGTACCCGTAATCCAACGAGCACCAGTATACTATCTCCAGTACAACGTACTGATGGCTGTAGGACAGACCGTCTCCCTAACTGGGATGAGAAGCGTACACACTAGTCTACTCCGGAGTATCGATGCCCTGTCTCGATAATCCTATGACTAGGGACCTGAAAAAGGATGTGCTCGTAGACTACCCAGCCTCCACTAGTGTGACTGCCATCACAACGCTGGTAGTCAAGCAAGATCCTAAGGGCTCTATCAATACGTACACACATATTAAGATAGATAAAACCAAGTAGCATGCTACCATGTTTAGCAAGACTGTTATATAACTGTGAATATCCCAAGCTTCCATTAAGTAATATACAAGCTAGTATGATACAATAATGGTCCCTAGGGCATATACACTAACATTCACCTCTTTGATCAGATCGAAGGATTTTAATACTTTTCTCGGTTTGGTTCTCGACTTCTTGTTTATATTATCTAAATTTCTCAAAAGCTTCAGACTTGTGTTTTATCAAGAACACATGTCCGTATCTTGAGAGATTGTCAGTGAATGTAATGAAGTTCGAAGAACCATCCCTAGCATGTGTAGACATGGGACCGCATACATCGCTATGTATCAGTCCCAAGAGTTCAGTAACTCTTTCTCTGTGTCCCGTAAACGGAGTTTTGGTCATCTTGTCTTTGAGACATGACTGGCAAGTGTCATAAGATGAAAATTCGAACGGTTTCAAATATCCATCCTTATGCAACTTAGCTACCCGTGCCGCATTTATATGACCAAGTCTACAATGCCACAAGAAGGATTCGTTCATTTCTGAACTCTTCCTCTTTTGTGTGTTTGTTATGCTCAGAACTGTTGATTGATTTAGAACATAAATGCCATTGCACAACGTGCCTGATCCAACCAACTTTTGGTTCAGGAAAATATTCATAACATTATCCTGTAATACAAAATTATATCACTCTTTACTCAATAAAGAAATCGATATAATGTTGCATATCAGGTTCGGCATGTAATAGCATTCATTCAGAATCAATGTATTACCAGTTGGTAATACAAGATGATATTCCCTGACGGTTCTAGCTGCAACAATGCACCATTTCTAACCCTTATGTCTTTATCACCTTCTCCAAGTTCTCTACCTTTCCTCAGCCCATGTAACTGATTACATATATGAGATCCTGACCCGGTATCTAATACCCAGGACGTAGAGCAAATGGTGAAACAGTTCTCCGTAACAAACACACCCGAAAAAATGCATCAACATGTACGTTTTTCATTCGGGTGGCATGGGAATCCTGGTATTCCCCTATATCCTGTTCAGTCCTATAACTCTTATAAGAAAGAACGGAACCAACGTTCCCCAGCACAGTATAACATGCGGGTTCGGTCAATACATCCATATTATTATCTTGATTAATGCATGATATGGTCTCTACCTGGAGAGAGAGAGAGAGAGAGAAGAAAACACTTTAGCGTATTCTCTTGCAAGATCAGATTGGTTATTATTTTATCTAATCAGGATGGCTCCCACTGTTTTTATCAAATCTTCCTTCAAACCCTAAAAGGAAAGACTAGCCGGGATTAATTACACCCTACAATTTCGCCAATATTTCAGCCAGGCCAGTGTCCGTACTTTGAGGGAGGTTCCCCATGCTTTCGCACGGACCTAATCAAAGTAAAGCTCGTTTTCCCAGAGGCGTAACCCCGTTGACACCTTTCTAGACACCTACTTGATCGGCTAATTGTCATGTGTAAAACATTCCCAGGAGTAACAATTACTCGCAGTGGGTATCGGGATCCAACTATCTCATAGAAGGTATGCAATCTTATTGAAAATTTCAACGCTTGAAATTCCCGATAATATTTTGCCCTTAACGTGCTATGACCTTGATGAAAGCCAACAAACCATATCCCGCTAGTCAAGTTCAACCCGTACATTTCTTGACTGAATTAAACCCACCCGCACGAACCTTGACGAAAGACAACAAAACCGTACGACTACCCTAATCCAATCGCATCATATGCAGCAGATAAGCAGCATATAGCTACCGCACACTACACCTTGATGAAAGCCAACAAATGCAGCACGAATACTATATACAACTTATCTGAAATGACGGAGGGTTACGACAGGTTTTTCTGAAAACCTATTGTGTAATGAACTTGATATCGTTGTAGAATCGAGTGAATTTTGAAATGGAGTTATTTTGAGGCTTTCATTAGTTTTACTAAAGAGGTCACTCCCGGTGAAGGGATCTCGGCTCTTTCCTTATGGAATAAGGTGCAGCATATATCATATATATCGCTATTCAAAGCAAAACTCCAAAAGCAATCAAAAGACAAACCGAGTGTTATAGAATCTGCCAGTTTTGCTAAAGAGGTCACTCCCGATGAAGGGATCTCGGCTCTTTCCTCATCGAATAAGGTGCAGGATATATCATATATATCGCTATGCAAAGCAAAAACTGTAGCTACCCTTTTTGAAAATTTGATTCTACAACATCTTTTAGGTTTCTTTTCTTTCATTAATCACATTAATGAACTCCCATCATTTAAGTCACCTAAACATCATAGATAAATACGACGTACACATATGCCATCCGTATTTGCCTCGATGTCCCCTCGTGCACCGTTAGGTTAGGTAACTAACGGCAGAGCGGGGCAGGGCTAGCGCGGGTGTAAAACATAATTAATGTCTATATAATATATCATATATATACTATATACAGTATCTATCACAACATATCAAATGATCACATCACAGATATAGCAGCAGAAGAATTATATGAAATAATGGATATACTAGGAGGCCCGTGTTTTATTTTGAGCCTCTATAAAACACGGATTCCACGGTCGTGATGAATAGCCAAACCCACATCCCTAGACCCCTACGAGAGCGGCAAGCAACCCTACTTGTTAGATATGTATGCCCTAGAGGCCATTATTGTATAGTACTAGTTTGTATAATACATTTTTGGAGGCTTGGGATATATATATGTTTTTACGACAGTCTTGCTCGATATAGTAGTATGCTACTTGGTTTGTTTCTATCTTAATATGTGTATATGTTTCTTTTAACATATCGCTAAAAACATATTGGTAGAGCCCTTAGGATTTTTGCTTGACTACCGGCGTTGTGATGGCGATCACACTAGTGGGGGTTGGGTAGTCTATAAGCACATCCTTATTTTTGTCCCTAGTCATAGGATTATCGAGACAGGGCATCGATACTCTAGAGTAGACTGGTGCATATGCTTTTCTTCCCAGCAGGGGAGATGGTCTGTCCCACAGCCATCAGTACGTCATACTGGAGATAGTATGCAGGTGCTAGTTAGGTGACGAGTACACTGGACAGGACTCGTCGGGAACTGTTGGTTGGTATTATACCTATCGTCAGTTAACAGTTTCCAGTTGACATGAGTACAGCTTAGTCCGCTGACTTGATACTGTCACTTCGCCTCGAGTGTGTTCCCACTGTTCTTAGATTACTACCCTACCACGGCTCTACTGAGTCGTGCAAACAGGTAGTAGTTGGGTGCAGTCCCGAAGCACTTGGAGGCAGTGACGGTTAGACAGGATTCGTCTCTCCCGGTATTGGGGGTTGATATCGCGCTGTGTCTAGGAGAGCCATTACACATAGCCGTCCCTGGCCAGGGCAAGCGAGATTTGCTGGTAGTGTTACCAGTAGTTTCTCAGGGTATTCTGGGCTACACTCCGACAGGACTTGTACTGCTATTAGGGTACTGACGTTTACCGCCCCTAGGCCCGCCATACTCTCAGACGAACAGACCGGACTGTACGGAGATTGTCACATTCAGGCTCAGTAGGAGTTCGATGGGTTCACCTCATTAGTCTTCTTATCGGCATCTACCTGGGGACCGTTACGTACAGCTAGTACCGCTTGCGGCCTGTGGTTAAACCCACTGCCAGCGTAGTGTCGAGCCTTTAGAGTCCCACACAGAAGGTTACTCGCCTTTGGGCAAAACAGAGTAGGGGTTGCATGGTTTTGCGACGGGGTTCGTTCACATCCGCACACTTGTGCACGTTTGGTGTCCGGACAGTTGTTACTAGCGGGCTTTGGTTTAAGCCAGATCCTAATAATTGTTTTGGGATTGGTTTTGTCTCAGTGTATTCGTGTTCCTTGGAGCACGGATGCGGGTGTGTATGCACAGTTGACAGAGGCAGAGGATTCTCTTTAGGGTTGTTGACCATTTGACTTTGGTTGACTTGTTGACCGTTGACTTTTCTCTAAACCCTAATGAGAATATGATATATGACTAATAATATTAATTAAGTATTATTGTGCCATGGTTGAGTTGAAAGTTTGACTTTTGTTGACTTGTTGACTTGTTGACTTTGTGGACCGGTTAACCATTTTGGGCTGGTTGACCATCATCATTTCATGGCTATCATTTCATGGGTATGACTTTTGCTTGCTTGTTGTTTACAAAACGAAATAATTGCATGAAATGATAATGGTCATTGAAACTAACCATCACCATACTTAATTATTATTATTATTATCATTATTCTCACTTTTGTGAGGATGGTTGCATTATGAGAGCTCATTCTATCATCTTCTTTCTCTCTCACGAAAAAAAAAGCTCTCCCTCTTCTTCTCTCAAGGTTCAAGTGTTTCATGAGTTCGAAATCATGAACCTTTGAGACAAAACCACCATCACTCTTCTCTACTCAATCTAAGGTATTAGGTTTAGCAAACCAAACACCTTAGTCATCTCTAGGTTGAGATTGGAGCTCAATTTCGAGACCCTCGGGTGGATCCATCTATGGCAAAGAGGAGACGACAAGGAGGATCCGTTCAAGCAACTACAAGGAGCAAGCAAGAGGAAGAACCACAACAAGAAGAGAAGGAGTTCAAGACCAAGGTATAACCATTCTACATAGTAGTTAGAACTTGTAGAATATTTGTTAGTTCTTGTTTAGCAACGATCCTTCTTGTACGATCCATGTTACCTAGTTAGGAAAAATTTTCGTTTTACCTATTCCGCCTCCCCAGAAGGACCGGGGTGGGTAACGTGGACCTAACAGTGGTATCAAAGCCTAGCTAAGCAACAACTAACTGTTAGCAAAGTTTTTTAGAATCTCGATCTGGAAAAAATCCCGAAAACAAACCGAAAAATGTATTTTCTGTCGATTTTCAAAACAGGCCTAAAAATATTTTGTATGACATGAAAAATACAGGCAGGGTTTTCTGGGAATTTTCAAGAAATTTGAGACCCCGACTCGGCCAACTCGCCGCGGAAGCGCGGTGGAACCATGCTTTCCGCCGCGGATCCGCGGCCGAGGTGACTCCGCCGCGGATCCGCGGCCGAGGTGACTCCACCGCGGATCCGCGGCCGAGCTGACTCGGCCGCGGCTCAAATTTATTGCAGATTCCTCTGTTTGCTATTTTGGGATTTTTGGGATATTTTGTTTCTGCCCAGATTTTCCAAAGAAAAATGTTAATTTTTGGGGTAGTTACAAATTTGTATTTTGATCGGAATTCTACAAACTTTGGCTAAATGGTTATATCTGTAATGTGATATATGCACTGAATGTCGGCTAATCTTTATACATCGATTAGTGGGATGCATATCTGTGATCTGTAAGGTTGTTGGATTGTGTATATGAACTTGTTGGATTGTCGCGGATGAATAGCTGGGGTTTTGTGAGATGAAAGTTTTCTTTATCTTTCATTTGATGTAAATATGTAATTGATGTAATATTATTTGTATGGCCGCACATCCGGGATGAGGTTGTAGCCGCCATTGTATATTGTTTCTTTTACTGTTTTTGCTCCTAGGATAGACCCAAGGTGGGGTGCACAAACTACCGGGTACGTTGAAGTGCTGAGTGGCCTACTCATGGTGTTGAGGGAGGCTTCTTCATTTCGGGTATTTGGCGGGTAGTTTGTCGCACCCGTAGGGGTCTAGGGTAGGGTTTTGGCTATTCATCGCGACCGTGTAATCCGTCTTTCGTTGCAGGCTCGAATGAAACGCGGATTCCTAGTATATCCAATGTGTTCATCTGTGATCTGGAATGGCTATCATTGCATCTGACGAATGTGTATATATCTATATGATATCTATTTAGGCGTTGCTTATGTTTTGCATCCGCGCTAGTCCAGCCCCTGCTCTGTCGTTAGTTAAGTAACCTAACGGGTAATGACGGGGCCCCGTGGCGAATGCGGATGGCATAAGCGTACGTCATATTTTCGTTGTTTTCTGCAATAGTAGGATTAATTGATGGGACGCATTAAATTAATGCAACAAAACAAACCTAAAAAGAACGTTGTTGGAACAATTTTTCAAAAAGTTGTTAATACAAGGACGCTCTCTTTTGTTTTGCATAGAGGTATTCGGTTATGAATGCCCAGCACCTCAGTCGACGAGGCAAGGGCCGAGATCCCTTCATCAGGAATGACCCCTTGGACAAAAAGTTTGCGTCAGGGTAATAACTTCACTATAGTCGATTATTCTTACTTTGCATCGAGGTATTCAGTTTGGAATATCCTGCACCTCATTCGACGGGGAAAGAGCCGAGATCCCTTTACGGGGAGTGACCTCTTTAGCAAAAGTTTTCGACATTATATTTTCAAAAAGTTTATCAGGTTCCTTCAACGATATCAAGTTCATTACGTTAACGGGTTTTTCGCCAAAAACCCAGCCGTAGCCCTCCGTCATTTCATACAAGTAACACTTAGTATTCGTGCTGCGTTTATTGACTCCGTCAAGGTGTAGTGTACGGTAGCTGAGTGCTGCTTGTTTGTAGCAGTATATAGGATTGGTTAAAACAGTCATATAACCTTGTTGACTCCATCAAGGGTTATGTGTGTGGGTTTAATGCAATCCAGATAATGACGGGTTGAACTTGACTAGGACTCTTTGATTTGTTGACTCCGTCAAGGTCACTTGGGTCCTAGGGGCAAAAATCCACATCGGGGGTTTCTAAAGAAACTGAAACTTGCAGATTTAGCATACCTTCTGGAGTGTAGTGACTAGAGTGGATCCCATCTAGGTCATTACACAATGATAGTTGGATCCCGACCCCACTGATGAGTTGGATTACTTTCGGGAGATTATTTCACTTAACAATCAATGTTATAAACCAAGTAGGTGTCTAGAACGGTGTTAGCGGGGCTACGCCTCCAGGGAAAAGAGGTTATTTAATTAAGGAACTTCGCGAAAGCGTTGGAAAACCTCCCTCGAAGTACCAACACCAGCCTGGCTGAAAGGTTAAGCAAGTATTGTGACGTGCGATTAATCCTGATTAATTCTTCTTTTAGGGTTTGAAGAAGAATTTGAGGAAACAGTGGGAGCCATCCTGGTTAAATAAATTGATAAACCAATCTAATCTTGCAAGAGCGCATGCTGAGTGTTTCTTTTCTCTTTCTCCAGGTAGAAACCATTTCACGCCCTAATCAAGATAATAAAATGTATTGCTTGACCGATCCGAATTCTTATTCGGGGCTGGGGAACGTTGGTTTGGCTCTAACTTGTGACAATAGTCATAAGTATGAGCAAGAAAAAGAGGATTGTATGGATTCCAAGGATACCCAGTTGAAGAAGAAGCATGGTTTTGCATCTACTTCAGGTGTTCTTGTAATTGAGAATTGCTTTACGGTCAGCCCTACCTCCTGGGTACTTGATACCAGATCAGGATCTCATATCTGTAATTTATTGCAGGGACTGAGAAAAAGTAGGAAAGTTGTACCTGGTGATATGTCGCTCAGAGTAGCGAACGGAGCACAAGTTAATGCTGCAGCCGTCGGTGAATATCACGTAGTGTTGCCAAATGGCAATACTATGATTTTGAACGAATGCTACTATGTACATTCCATGGTTTGCAACATCATATCAGTTTCTTTACTCGATAAAGATGGATATAACTTTGTTCTTGATAGAAATATCATGAACATTTACCTTCATAAGGTACTGGTTGCAGAAGGTACACTGTGTAATGGTATCTACGTTCTAAATCAGAATACAGTTCTCAATATACAAAACACACGCAAGAGAAAGAATTCAGATACGAATGAATCCTACTTGTGGCATTGTAGACTTGGTCATATCGAAGAGAAAAGACTAAGTAAGTTGCATAAAGATGGACTCTTGAATATGTTCGAGTTTTCATCTTATGAAACTTGTCAGTCTTGTCTCAAAGGGAAGATGACCAAATCTCCGTTCACCGGACATGGAGAAAGAGCAACAGAGCTCTTGGGACTCATACACAGTGATGTATGTGGTCCGATGTCTATACATGCAAGGGGTGGGTTCTCGTACTTCATCACATTCACTGACGATCTCTCTAGATTCGGATATGTGTATCTTATAAAACACAAATCTGAAGTTTTTAAGAAATTCAAGGAATTCAGAAACAAAGTAGAGAACCAGACTGGCAAAAGTATCAAGATCCTCCGGTCTGATAGAGGAGGGGAGTACTTGAGCACGGAATTCCTGGATTACTTTAAAGAGATTGGTATTCTCTTTCAGCTTACTCCTCCTTATACACCACAGCACAACGGTGTTTCGGAGCGGAGGAATCGTACCCTATTGGATATGGTTCGCTCCATGATGAGTAGTGCCGAGTTGCCTCTTTCATTTTGGGGATATGCGCTTCAGACAGCGGCATACCTACTGAATTGCATTCCACCCAAATCTGTGCCTAAGACTCCATATGAAATATGGAGTGGTAGAAATCCGTATCTTAAGCGGTTCAAGATATGGGGTTGTCCGGCCTATGTAAAAACACAGAAACCGGAGAAGCTAGAGGCACGGTCAGTTCTATGTAAATTTGTGGGATATCCTAAAGACTAACTAGGATATTTGTTCTACCACACTAAGTAACAGAAGGTGTTTGTATCTTGACATGCTACCTTTTCAGAAAGGGAGTTTCTTGCAAAAGAAACTAGTGGGAGTTCGGTAGAACTGGGAGAAATCCATGAACCACAAAATGTAACTGAAAATTTGGAGGAACCACTGGATTCAATAACCCCAGACGAACCTCAGCCACTCCATAGATCTGGTAGGATTTCTCATCCGCCCGAGAGATACTACGGTTTTCTCTTAGACGGGGATCGAGAGGATTGCATCTTGGAAGAAGATGACCCTACCAGTTTCAGGCAGGCCATTATCAGTAGGGACTCTGATAAGTGGCTGGAAGCAATGCAATACGAAATGGAGTCTATGTACACCAATAAAGTGTGGACCTTGGATATTGCTCCACCTGGGGTAAAACCCGTCGGATGCAAATGGATCTACAAAAGGAAACTTGGTGTAGATGGGCAGGTGGAAACCTATAAGGCTAGACTCATTGCAAAAGGTTTTCGTCAATGACCTAGTTTGGACTATGACGAAACTTTTTCTCCAGTGGCTATGCTCAAATCCTTTCGGATCCTACTTGCCATTGCTGCCTTCCATGACTATGAAATCTGGCAGATGGACGTAAAAACGGCTTTTCTAAACGGCTGTTTAGAAGAGTGCGTTTACATGGATCAGCTAGAGGGTTTTGTAGCCAGTGGGAGCAGCGGGAAGGTGTGCAAGTTGCTTAAATCCATTTATGGATTAAAGCATGCATCGCGGAGATGGAACATCTGTTTTGATGAGGCAATCAAAGAATTTGATTTCATCAAGAACGAAGATGAACCTTGTGTCTATAAGAAGATTGTAGGACGAACTGTCGTGTTCCTAGTCTTGTACCTGGACGATATTCTTTTGATAGGAAATGACATTCCTATGCTACAATCGGTCAAGTTATTCTTGTCACAACGGTTCTCCATGAATGTAACGTTTCAAAATAATAAAATATTATTTTTGGGAATTTTTATAATTTAATATTATTTTTATGAATATTTTAATATTCCGGTATAATTAAATACAAATAAATGGGGAAAAATCATGGAAAATTCTAAAATAGGGTATTTTATGGAATTATACCATTTTTAAGTTTTATGATTAGTTATGTGCTAATTTAGTGCTGATCGCGATTAAAAATCGCTAATCGGGTGTCACGACCCGCAGGGTACGGAACGTGACTGGCACTTAAGTTTACGAAACGTCTAAAGGCGTCCGTAAAATAAGTAAGCCAAAGCCCAGAAAACAAAACCAATTAAGCAAAAGAGTGAAGAAAACCCAAACATTTGAAAGCAAGTTTATCAAATAAGTCATGTAAAACCCTTTTTAAAAACAATACTAATTTTTCCGAAAATTTCGGCAAAATCTCCTTTGTAAATACTGGCCCCCAAAAATGGGTATAACAAGAATATATGCAAAACCAACAAAATAGGGCATCCCCAAGCGGGAGCTAGCTCTTCGCCATAAGGCGGTCACAAATCCCACGCAATGTAAATGACAGCAAGCATAATAATCATAAAAAAAGCATGAAAAAGTAGCATGTCGGCTCAAGTGAGCTCGACCCCAAAATACAGCATAAAATCCACAACCCTCACAGTCTCATCTCTAGGTCAATATACAATAATCTGGTAGAAACAGTAGATGGAGTACACTAGATATAAAGAATGTACAAGGTGGTACAAAAATGATAACATAACCCACCTATGAGCAAATCTCGAGCTCAGGCAAAAGAGGCAAAAGAACAAGTGCGCCCGCCGCTACTGAACTGACGGAGCGGACCTGCAAAAGACTGTGGCACAACGGGGGTGAGTTGCCAACTCGTGAGTAATAAATAACATCTACCAAGGCTATCGTATGCATGCACACAAGCATCCTAGCATCTATAATACGGGTATGACTGGATGCACTAGCAGGTGTGTATATAACATCGGTGTACTAATATGTATGCAACATGAATATCTGAGGTCTCAATAGGTATATATAGGAAATATTTTATCTCTTTTTGTTTTTGAAACTCTTTTAGAATGCCAGCATAATGTCAATGAATCGACGAAAATCGGTGTCCAGCAACGACACCCAAAAGCTGTCTCAAATCTCATAAATCCATGTCATAGTGTCTCTGGCCTCAGCCATCCGGCTGACCCATCTCAATATCAATATCTCATCCTCTCGCGGCCCCGGTCGGTATCCTCTGGATATCCGCCGTGCCCAATGAAGTCACCGGTAGGTAATCCGTCCCCTGCCAGGCTCAACGTCATCACCACATTCCTCTTGCCCCGGGGTACCTTACCGGGCCCACCATGTACCCGTGCCGGTTCCTCCACTCCTCGACATGGATTTCCAAATCCACAGCAAACTCATGGTGGACGACACTTACATCACTAGAAAACCGCAATTTACATATTTTAAAAATATAATAAGTTTAGAAATTTTGCGGCTTTCCCCCGAAATCCAGCAATATCATAAAATCTCAAGAAATCCTCATAAGTGCATATATCAATGATAATGAATGCGTATGATATCAATAATTAAGTTGCGATGTGTGATTAATGTATTAAGCATGAACAATGAATATGATGAAGTACATGCACATGAAAAGCAATCCTACGGTTTCATTTTAAGGAAATAGCACAATTTAAGTATCAATTAGTAAAAGGTTTAAATTAAAGGTTATCTAGTGTGGTGGCATGGCAATTACCAGGGTGTGTGTGTAAACATGAATAGTGCTCGTGCTGCATATAAAAACCTGGTAATGGTGCATGTGTCCTACAATTGAGTTTGCGTATATGGATATAACATATTGATCTAATTGCAGCAATTATCATGCCAGTATTATTATTCTAATGTCACAAGTGATTATCCAATTTACTATTTTCCAGTTTACTAAATCTATCGGGCGACTTGCGCCATCCAAACGATCGTCCCCCGTAGATGTTAAATCTACTCACCGGGATCCCTGGCTAGCTGTGTCCAATCACCGCCTTTCCCTTTCGCGCCGCGTCTGACGTTTCCGCGACCGAACCTGGAATTTACATCAATACCAAATATAAGGTTACACATTCAAGAACGACGCAAAACCCCAACGAAACTACTAAAGTTCGCTAGCTAGGTACAACGTGCACAAAGTGCGCGGAACACACGCGAAAATCGCAAAAACTGCCAAAAAAACGCCGATTTGGGTCGCCCGGCGAAACTAAAACCCGACTACCCAAAAACCGCACTCACGCATCCTAAAATTCGCAGGACAAGCCATTACAAACATCAAGATATCAAAAATAATTCATCACATAACTTTTATAAAAATCTAGTAAGCAGAAATTGCAATTTGATGCAAACATCGACAATTTAGCGACAAAGTCAACACCACCCAACACCAACATCCAAACTAACCAAATACCTAGCCAATACACTATTTTTAAACCATCAACTATGCTTAAAAAACCTAATTTCCATAAACAAAACCTTCTCTTGATTTTTGTAATTAGCAAACATAAACCAAACTATATATGAAAAACCTTAATTTAACACTAGATTTTAGCCTAATAAGCAAGTTAACCACTTAGATTAAGGTTAGCAAAACACTAGATAGCAAATTAGGTTTAATCAATTAAATAATGCTTTCTAAAACTTAATCCACTCACTAATCAAGCTTCACAAACCAATTCCATATAAAAACCCTCTCTTGAAAATCCTAAAAGCAATTTCACACTTCTAAATTTAATCAAATTAGCATAATTGAAAACTACATCAACAAGATAACTATATGGATTAGTTAATTAACCACTAGATTAACTATAAAACAATCTAATTAAGTATTATGGCTTCAAAACCCTAGCTAAAATTTTCAAGCAAAACCTAAGAAACTAGATTAAACTACACTAAATTAACACTAAACCATCTAACATAAGAACTTAAACAAAAGAATTTAACATGATAGAAATTATACCTCTTGATCTATGGATCAAGCAAGAAAATTTTGCTCCAATTGATGGCCTCAAGCACCAAGATCCAAGTTAGAATGGCTAAGGAAAATGATAGCATAAGGATTTGTTTGGATTTTTGAATAAATCATGGATTTTGATGTGGTTTTTTGAAGAAAATAAAGGAAAATGAAAAGAAAAGAGAGGAAGAAGAGGGTGTGCAGGATTTTTGGCTAGAGGAGGGATGGGGGAGGGTGTGGGCAAGTGGGGAAGGTCATGGGTCAAGTCCACAAAGTCAAAGTATCATACTTTATCAATTATAATTAAAAATAAATCCATAAACCAACAATTTAACTCAAGAAAGAAACCAAGAAGAGAGAGGCCAGAAATTTCTGGTCTCACACAAGGTGGGGCTGTCCTAGGGCTGAGGAAAAAGAGAGAGGGGTTTTACAAAAGAAATTTTATGCAAAAAGGCCCCCTACAACTCAAAAATTGCAAGTTTTAGCTCAAAATTCAATAAATTCGTTTCATAACATAAAAATTTGTTAAAAATCAAAATAAATTACTAAAAATTCATGTTATCACTAGATTATAATTATCATAATTTTAGAGATTAAAATTAGCCCGGAAAATTTTGTATTTATCGCTTATTTAATGTATTTTCTTACCGGCTTAAAATAATATTAAAAAATTGAAAAATAGGGAAAAAATTTTAAATGACCAAAATTTCATAATTAACTCATTAGTCACTAAAAACAAGTAATTACCTATCCATTTAAGGTATAATTAGCCCTAAACTGCAAAATATAGAGAAAGACGGTTTTCGGAAAAATACCGAATTTTCACCGAATTCCAGGAAAACACCAAAACGACTTTTCAAGACGCTACATCGGGTTTTTGGCGTTTTTGGGCAAAACATGCACATAACATTTTCTACACTTGTGTTGCATTTTCTTACCATGGCTTTACTTTGGGTTTACTATTTGAGTAAGAAGGTTTTAGAAAAGAAAATAATTGATTAAAATAATGTGGTAGTAGGTGAGTGAGAGAGAGAGAAAGGTGAGGGGGTCATTTGACCATGGGACTTCTCTTCTCTCTTCATTTTCTTCATCTCTTTTCCCCTTCTCCTCCAACATCAGCTGCTGCTGCCTCTTCCCTCACTCCCCCCCTCTTCAAGCCTCCAAAACTCTATGTTAATCACCTCAAAACACCACTCTCATTTCACAAAAAATGTGCACAAGCCCTCAAGCAACCATTTGGACCAAGAAAGTTTGTGAATTGGCGTTGTTGAGGATTCATGAGTCTCTATTGAGGTAATTCCTTCACAATTGTTGTATCATTTCTAGTGATTAAGCCTCTTTTAAAGTTTGATGTCGTTTCGACGAAGTTTTGTACACCTTGGACAACCCTAGAGGGGATTAGGGTAAATTTGAGTTGTAAAGTGAAATTGAGGATTATGGTGACCTTAGAACCCTGGTGGGATGTTACTTTAGAACCAAACCTGAAGCTAAAACCCAGAATACGGATTTATGAGACGATATCGGGGAAAAACTGTGAATCTGTGATCGTATTTAGGAATCTGCTATCACACCGAGACCCTTAAAATAAAACTGAGTTGACAGTGAGATGTGCAGGCACCCTGGAACCACCACACCAAACCCTAGATGTTGGAGATAGTGCCCTCAGAGTCAATTATTGGATCACAGGCACGTGATTGCAATGATTGAGGGAGGACCTATCCCGATAGGATAGTCTTACTCAAGATGATAGTATGCTATCTGGTTTACCTTTATCATCGTGTGCTGCTTTAGGTAACCTTGAAGGTCACTATTGCACATTGATAGAGCCCTTAGGATTCTTGCTTGACTACCAGCAGTATGAGGGCGATCATATACGTGGGAGCTGGGGTCTATAAGCACATCCTTAAAAGGTCCCTAGTTGAGGGAGTTTGGAGACAGGGCATCGATACTCCAGAGTAGACTAGTGTATACAGTCGAGACCCCGACGAGGGGCGGTGGCCGGTCTCACAAGCCACTGGTGTCAGTTGGTTCACCTAAGATGTATACAGGTGCTCATTGGGTTATGAGTACACCGGACCGGGAACATGCTAGTTGGTCTTATACCTGACGTCAGATAGCAGTTCCCTGGTGACATGTGTACAGGTTAGTTCATCGACCTGAGATCGTCATTTGTCTCGTGTGAGTTCCCACTATGCTTTGATTACTACCCTACCATGCTCAAAGGAGACATGCAAACAGGTTTTAGTTGGGTACATTCCCGAGCCACATGGAGGCAGTGAGCGGATCTGCAGGGGTTCGTCTCTCCCGGTATTGGGGGTGAGGTCGCACTGTGTCTAGGAGAGCCATTACACGAAGTCCTTGGCCATGGCAGGAGATTTACTGATAGGTATTCCAGTAGTATCTCAGGGTATTCTGGGCTGCACTCCGACACGACTTGTACCGCTTTTGGGGGTCTGACTTTTACCAACCCCCTAGGCCCGCCATGCGATGCTCATAGACGAACGGACCGGACTGTACGGATATTGTCACTGACAGGCTCAGTAGGGTGTCAGGATGAGTTTGCTCATCGATGTCCTTTTTGCTCAATAGCTGGTATCCCGTCACGTATGGCTAATACCTCTGACGTGCTAGTGGTTAAATCCACAGCCATAGTATTGACGAGTCTTTAGAGTCCACCACACACAGTTACTCAGGTTTCGGGCGAAACGCTGTAGAGGCCGTATGGAGATATGGCAGGGTTCGATCAGATACGTGTGGTATTGCACGGATCGTGATCGGACAGTTTTTACTAGCGGGCTTTGGTTTAAGCCAGATCCTAGTATTGTACAGTGTAGATTTTGTCTCTTTGCATTTGTATTCAGTGGGAATACAAATGCGGGCATGTATATGCAGTCACGGGGTAATGTATATGCATCATTTCTTTAGTATTAAATGCAGGCAAATTTAAGCATTCTGTAAAAATTTGGTTGGGTGATTCTTCAGTTAGACCGCGGAAACGCGGCCAAACCCCTAGTTTGGCCGCGGTTCCGCGGTGGAAGGAAGTCAACGCCGTACCAAAATTTTACAGAGGGCTTTATACATGGAATAGGGTTTTTGGAATATTCTTTTTGGGCCCAGATTTTCTCTGAGTGCTAAAGTTGTGCTTGGGGCCCACTTGGGTAAATTTCATCAATCGAAAATTTTAAACATGTTGGTTCACAGTATTTACATTATATCTACGACCGTGAATGTCATTTGATCTGTAAATCCAGTCTATCTGCTATAGCCCTTTTAGACGGATTTGCGAACGTGACATTCATGTTGATGTTCTGTGTTGTGCTGTGATGTTGCGGATTGGTCGTGGGGATAGCCTGGATGCAATGTTAGTACAGTTTCGTTTTATATGTACATTTGATATTGCGGGGCGAGCGTCCGACATGTGGACTGCCGTCACTGCCTGTTTGTATATTATTCCTTTGGGGCACGACCAGGTTGAGGTCGATGTACCCGTTGTATATTTTACTTTCTGTACTAGGATTACCCCGCGGTGGGGTGCACGGATAGCCGGGTTCTAGAGGGCAACGGGCCTGCATCTCATGGCATTGAGACGGAGGGGGCTTTACTCTAGAATTGGCGGGCTATTCGCCGCACTCGTAGGGGGTACAGGTTGACCCAGGAGGGGTGCCCAAGTTGCCGGATTCCATGAAGTGCTGGGTGGTCCATTCACGTTGCTGAAGGGGGCTGCCTCGCTTCAGGTTTTGGAGGGTAACTTGCCGCGCCCGTAGGGGTCTAGGATTTTATTGCACAGGCTATCCACACGACCAGGGGAACGTCGGGTTTCAGTAGCGGCTCTATGAAACCCGGGGATCCCAGATATCTGTATTGTTCTGTGATGCTTATTACTTTTCTGTGATGTTGCATTTTATCACGCCTTGAGCGATGTTGTATATTGATATATATACTAGTAGATGTTGTATATGTTTTGCATCCGCGCTAGTCCAGTCCCCGCTCTGTCGTTAGTTAAGTAACCTAACGGGTGATGATGGGACCCAGTGGCGAATGCGGATGGCATATACGTACATCATTATTTTCGTTCTTTATTGGTGTGATTAATTGATGGGACTGCATTGATTCGGATCAATTCAAGCTAAACAAACCTATTTTGATGTTGTTGGAACACTTTTCAAAAAAGCTGTTATTGCAGGGGCGTTCTCTTTTGTTTTGCACAGTGGTATTCGGTTGGAATATCCTGCACCTCAGTCGACGAGGCAAGGGCCGAGATCCCTTCACCGAGAGTGACCCCTTGGACAGAAGTTTGCGTCAGGGCAATAACTTCACTATAGCCGATTACTTTTGCTTTGCATCGTGGTATTCAGTTGGAATATCCTGCATCTCATTCTACGGGGAAAGAGTCGAGATCCCTTTACCGGGAGTGACCTCTTTAGCAATGGTTTTCGCCACTATATTTTTAAAAGCTATCCGGTTCCTTCAACGATATCAAGTTCATTACGTTAAAGGTTTTCGCCAGAAACCATTCGTAGCCCTCCGTCGTTTCATATGGATAGTCAATAGTATTCAAGCTGTGTTTGTTGGCCATAGTCAAGGCACAATGATTGGTAGCTGTTGGATATTCATATGCAGCATAAATAGATGCGTTGGTTTGGGACAGTCGTATAGCCTTATTGGCCCTAGTCAAGGGCTTGTACGGGTGGGTTCAAATTAACCTGGACAATGACGGGTAGAACTTGACATGTGACTTATGATTTCTTGGCCTTAGTCAAGGTCATAAGAGCATGGGGTTAAAATTCACATCGGGAGTTTCTAAAGAAACTGAAACTTGCCAGATATGCGCATACCTTCTGGAGTGTGATAACGTGAGCGGATTCCGTCATGTTATCATGCGATGATAGTTGGATCCCGATTCCCACTGATGAGTTGGTTTACTCCTCTGGTGATCCCGACTAATTCTTCTTTTAGGTTTGGAGGAGAATTTGACGGTACAGTGGGAGGTTTCCAGATTAGATAAAGTGATAACCATTCTGATCTAGGTTAGAGTGCACGCTGAGTGTTTCTTTTCTCTCTCTCTTTGGCAGCGACCATGACCCGACCCTTGACTATGACTCAATGACCAAGTTAACCGAACCTTCTTAAACACTGGCTTTTGGATTGTCTGAGTTGCAGACCTCATTGCCACTCCTACTTTTACCTTTTTCTCCAGGACACCCCGTATTACTACGAACGTTCACTTCCATTGGACAAAACCATCGTATGGTTATATACGAACTCGAAGGAATTTATTCGACGATGGTTTCCGGTTCTGGAGAAAACGAATAGGACTATTCAGTTGTCTTTTCCTTTTACTTTCTCTCAGGTTGCGAGTACTCCTTGGTTTAGGAGATAGTACACCTATTACGCAAATTGGATAGTCTTCTTCCAAACCTTAGGCTGGTACCGAACGGTGGGGAATGAAGAAAACCAATTGGCATAACGATGGTGTACAGAAGGTATTAAGTAAAGACATATAAAGGGATTAGTAAGAGGGCAAAGTAAATTGCGACTGCTATTCACGACCAAACCAAATATTTCACTACCACTCCCAATTCACCATTGTATTTCTCCAGAACACTCCGTATCACTACGAAGATCCACAGTTTATTGGATACTCCATCGTATGGTTATATACGAACTCGAAAGGAACTTGTTCCAGTTCGGGGATGGATTCTGGTTCAGGAGAAATAGGAATAAGATTTATTCGGTTTTCTTTTATCTTCACCTTCTCTCGCATTGCGAGTGCTCCTAGGATTAGGACAGTACATCCATTATGCTTATTGGATAGTCTTCTTCTAAACCATAGGCTGGTGCCGAACGGTAGGGAAGGAAGAAAACCATTTGGCCTAAAGGGGTGTACAGAAGGTAATGACTAAAGACATATAAAGGGATTTGGAGAGGTGGCAAAGAAATATACGGTTACAGTTGTGAATCTGGATAATGGAAGAGGCATTTCTAGGAATACCCGGATACCCCTTCGAAACATTTCAATATTTCAGTTTCACTGTGTACTGTTAAAAGAAAACTGATTTCTCAATTAGCCCTTACTCCAGGGTATGTATTTACCAGGTTTGATTCTCATATCTGTATGGTTTTGTAGATGATGAGTGGGAGTAAGTTATTGGGAATTAGGTGATCATCCTCATTATATTGGAATTCGTTGTAATTGGTAATATTTGAGGAAATCACCTGGGTTGTTTGCCGGACGGCAAATATTTGGTTTTGAATATCCGTTGTTATGCACCAATTTCAAATTGATATATCTGTACATCTATTTTTATAGAGTGAGATATGCCTTTTTGAAATTATGTCTATGACATTTACCTATATCAGTGGATGGTTAGGTAAGGAGCATTAAACAGCGGTGTAATTCTTCTTAACCATAAGTACAGTTTTCAACCTACGACACACAGTGAATGAGTCACTAAACTCAAAGGACTTATACAGAGTATTGTATGTTGTCCAGTGTCCATCTGGACAGAGGGGTTGGTACTCGTACTATATTCTGTTTACTTGTAACTTCTCTAGTTCTTAGACATGTGTTTCGTAAAAATGCAAGATCTAAGTTTTGAGAAGTTATAGGTATATGAGTAAAGCAGAGAACCAGGTATTGCAAGTATCGGGATTCTTCAAGGTGATCGAAGATGTAGATACTTGTGTATGGTATTCAGTTGATAGTAATGATTAAGAGAACTTGATTCTTTTTCAGGGTACTCATAATTAGAAGTATTCCTAAGTTGAGTAATGCTGATCGGCTTCCTTCCATTTAGTTGACATGCACTGGAGACAGCTGCATGATTTGAATCTGGTTCAATTAAATCATTGCCTCTGTTTCTATATTGGATATAGAACAGTTCATATTTTGACATTGTTAAGATACGGGGAGTTGTCCGGCTTATGCTTAAAACCAGACTCCGGATAACTCAAGGCACGTTTCTGTAATGGCTGTTTGTGGGTTGACCCGGGCTATGACGAGGGTTGATTTTCTACCATCTGGAAGATCAATAGTGATATTATTCTTGACTCGCCACAGTTTTAATAAAAATGGATTTTTTTTCAGAAAAACAGTAGTGGGAGTATGGTAGAACTGGAAGTGATTCCAGAACCGCAAACGATTACTGAAAGTTTGATAGGAACCTAAAGATTCAATCTGGCTTGACATTCCATTAACCACTCCGCAGATATGGTGGGTAACCTCAGGCACTCGAGAGGTACTTCGGTATGCTCAAGGACGGTGGCAGGGAGGTTCTTGTTTACCCAGACTTGCCATTGCTGTTGTTCTAGACTGTGAGACTCGACAGGAGGATGAGTATAGCGTCGTTCTAAACTAGTTTTAGAAGTGCACGTGTATATGACTCTGCTAGAGGGTTGTCGTAGTCAGTGGGAGCAGCGGAAGCATTGGTGAACAAGTGGCTTATATCTATTTTTAGACTAAAGCAGATACAGCGGAGATAGATCATCTATTTCTGATGTGACAGTCATAGGTTTGATTTCATCAGAATAGGGAATGAATCTGTTAAGAAGGTAGTAGGGTGTGATGTCCTGGTATTTGGATGACATACACAGAGTAGGAAGTGATATTCCTATACTACGATCGGTTATACTTTGGTTGTCACACAGTGTTTTCTCCACATAGGGATTGGATCTTATATCGCACATTCTGGTTACTAGATCTATGGTTTTAGATCTAGATTTGGGTGGTTTCCCAATCAGGGTACTTAGACAGCATTCTAAGAGTTTTTAGAATGGACGACTCCTGGCACGGTAGTATACCTGCAGGTGATGGAGTCACCCTCTCTAAAGTTGTCTTACGGACTAAAGAGGAGAGGGATACGCATGATTGGCAGATCACTTGCTTAGGCAATTGAGTTGATCATGAGAAGTCAAGTACCACACCAGATGTTGTTTTTGCAGTAGATGCAATAAGTTGATATTGATCCAATACTGGAGAAACAGTCGGAAGCAGTTTTAGAACATAAGTTGATGTTCTAGGGACATGATAACAGCATTCTCTTTCGGGAGACAGTTATCATTCCAGGCTTCCAAGGTGACATGGATGGCAGAGTGGCTGTCAGAGTTATAGTTTTCCCTCTGACAAGGGGCAGTATTTTGCACAGGTGGCCCAGGAGGATACTGAGAGAAGGCATGGCACAGGATACTGATTAAATTCAGTTGACGATACAGTCTAAGAAGTTTGGATTTGGAGTTCACTTATGACCTAGGTCCCATCAGATATCCAGACACATTCAATGACAGGTATTGCTCATTTCGGGAGATGGATTTCTTCGCGAACTTAAGATAAAGAGAGACATATAAAGAAACATCACAGCGGATCCACTCACTGAGGCTATTCCTCGAACGCAAGAGTTTCGGAAACGAGCTTTGTGAGACTGACTAGTAGAGGAGTTGGGTGTTCGGTATCATACGGGCTGTGAGTATGCGACATCGCAATAATTAGACTTGAGTGCAAGTGGGAGATTGTTGGAGATAGTGCCCTCAGAGTCAATTATTGGATCACAGGCACGTGATTGCAATGATTGAGGGAGGACCTATCCCGGTAGGACAGTCATACTCAAGATGATAGTATGCTATCTGGTTTACCTTTATCATCGTGTGCTGCTTTAGGTGACCTTGCAGGTCACTATTGCACGTTGATAGAGCCCCTAGGATTCTTGCTTGACTACCAGCAGTATGAGGGCGATCATATACGTGGGAGCTGGGGTCTATAAGCACATCCTTAAATGGTCCCTAGTCGAGGGAGTTTCAAGACAGGGCATCGATACTCCAGAGTAGACTAATGTATACAGTCGAGACCCCGACGAGGGGCGGTGGCCGGTCTCACAACCCACTGGTGTCAGTTGGTTCACCTAAGATGTATACAGGTGCTCATTGGGTTATGAGTACACCGGACAGGACTCGCCGGGAACATGCTAGTTGGTCTTATACCTGACGTCAGATAGCAGTTCCCTGGTGACATGTGTATAGGTTAGTTCATCGACCTGAGATCGTCATTTGTCTCATGTGAGTTCCCACTGTTCTTTGATTACTTCCCTACCACGCTCAAAGGAGACGTGCAAACAGGTTTTAGTTGGGTACAGTCCCGAGCCACATGGAGGCAGTGAGCGGATCTGCAAGGGTTCGTCTCTCCCGGTATTGGGGGTGAGGTCGCGCTGTGTCTAGGAGAGCCATTACATAAAGTCCTTGGCCAAGGCAGAAGATTTACTGGTAGGTATTCCAGTAGTATCTCAGGGTGTTCTGGGCTGCACTCCGACACGACTTGTACCGCTTTTGGGGGTCTGACTTTTACTAACCTCCTAGGCCCGCCATGCGATGCTCATAGACGAACGGACCGGACTGTATGGATATTGTCACTGACAGGCTCAGTAGGGTGTCAGGATGAGTTCGCTCATCGACGTCCCTTTTGGTCAATAGCTGGTAGCCCGTCACGTATGGCTAATACCTCTGACGTGCTAGTGGTTAAACCCACAGCCATATTATTGACGAGTCTTTAATGTCCACCACACACAGTTACTCAGGTTTTGGGTGAAACGCTGTAGAGGCCATATGGAGATATGGCAGGGTTTGATCAGATACGTGCGGTATTGCACGGATCGTGATCGGACAGTTTTTACTAGCGGGCTTTGGTTTAAGCCAGATCCTAGTATTGTACAGTGTAGATTTTGTCTCTTTGCATTTGTATTCAGTGGGAATACAAATGCGGGCATGTATATGCAGTCACGGGGTATTCCTGTAATTTATAGCAGGATCAGTTTTCTGAAGTTGCCAGTTTGCATTCCGTTCCGGCCAGTATTCCTTTGTTCCTTCACGGCCGGATTTTTCTAATGGATGGGCTAATTTGCAAGTTCACAAATTAGCATTAGTGGAGGGGTTATTTGTGAAATGAAAGATTATGATAGCATCTTTTCTTTTCATGCATCATTTCTTTAGCATTAAATGAGATTAGAAAATATTAGAATTTGATATGATATTGTTATCATCGCTTTTGGATGTGGTCACCCTTTTGCTTTTACTACTCTCACCTCCCTTCATGTTTTGATTTTTCCTCCACCATTTTATCAAGAGGGCCGGCCATATTTGGAGATGAGAGGGATTCATTTTGAGTGGTGATTTTCTTGATCTCATTTCATCATTCCTTACTAGAAAAATGAGAGCACCATTTTCCTCCAAAGTTCATTGTTTCATTCCTCCATCAAAGGCAACTTCACTCCATTAAGACAAAATGATTCTACACTAGCCTACAGCAATTCTTGAGCATGTCGACTCGCCAGCTTCGTGCCCGAGTTGCCTCGGTCCAGAGGTGGGAGCCCGTAAAAGAACCCGGCGATGTGGTGCCCGTTTCAACGAGGAGGCGACGACCGGAGATTCCGTGAGGAGATCGGAGTGGAGGCGAAGACCGAAGGACATGGATCGCTTAGTATAGCCTTTTATCCCATCTTGTTGTTTGCTAGTAGCTAGGTTAATGGCCCGATCCGGGATGATAGTGCGCGGTGGTGCCGGTTTGCAAGTTTCGTAAAGTTTTTTGTTTCCGCATTTCCAGCGTCGGATGGACGGACGGGGCGCCGCCGTGCACTTACACTAGCCCCCAACTCCAATTTTCGTCCGTAGATAAATTCCTTCTGGCCACAAATTGCTGCCAGAGCAGGGGGGTTTGACCTCGTTTTTGGTGCATGACCCAATTTCCAGTAGTCTTGACCCATGGCATGTGCAATTTTGTCTGATTCCATCTAGGGTAAAATCTGGGTTGATTTTCCTATGTTGGCGCATGATTTATGACTTGTTTTAGCATGGATTTTGGTATTTGGTGATTCGTTTCTGTCAGGTGGCGTTTGGACGTCAATGACAAGTGGATATTGATCGTGTTTACATGCGAGACGATAGGTTTTTACCTATGCGAGTAGCGTGTGCTGTTTTGGTTTTCCGATGTGATTTTCATGTGCTTTAGTATTTGTGATATACTTGTAGGTACCCCACGCAACGTCGAGGCACTGAAGTTAAGGATGGAGACATCGGCATCGGCACATGAGAAGCAAGGTGAGTAGATTTATATCTACGGGGAGAAGTCGGGTGGATGGCGTATAGAACCCCCGTAGTCCGTGGTGATGTATACGAATACGTATACACACGTATATTTATTATGTGTTGTTTAAGATTATTGATGATAAGGATGTATTGGTTTAGTATAGTGCGAAACCCCAGAGTAGTGGTTGCACCCATACATACACGTACACATATACTTGCATACATTCTTTCTTTTACCTGTGCGCATATGGAGGTATGTATATCTACACATGGGTATGGGACTATGTGTTCATATACGGGATTTGAGGATGATACGTGGGATTGAGATTAGTCGATGTGGTTTGATCGAGGCCGTGAGATTCGGCGATATGACAGAGTTCGTATTTGAGATGCGACCTGATGGTTTTAGCGGGCCTTTGGGCATGTGTTTTACCCCGCATTCGTATTTATATAGATGGTATCGATGGTACTAGACTTAGAGTTGTACTCTAGATTATGTGATACGATGGTAGTGATACCTGATATATGATGAGATAATATGATATTGACCCGTACCCAACTATTAGGATGCCGTACGACGATTTACCGTACGAGCTTTATATTGATGTTAAATCCGCACTCATGACTCGAGGATGTTACATGATATACCGTATCATACGTGATACTATTAAGGCAAGATCACCGACTATTGTATATATATTTGTATATCGACTCAGACTTAGGTAGTTTTCATACCCCTCCCGATTGACTTGATTGTTGGGTCCGTAGTTCGCATAGTAGGCGTTAGACTAGATCCGAGTCATACCTATTTCAAAACTAACGAATCGGTGATATTTTAAAGATAGGAAAAAGGGATTCTACGGATATTTTCAATCGACACATCTTTTCTTAAAACACCGTAGCCCTTATTTTACAAAAAACCCTGACTCGTCTATTTCAAAAGGCAATGTTGCATGATATATTTTTTGAGATAGAGTCTGTACTGTTGCGTTGATTATTCGATTCCGCATACTCATGATATTTGCATTGCATTGCTTGTGTTTATTGATATATTACAGTCATACTGCTAGGACACCAGCACCATTATCGATGATGCGTATGTTCCACGTACACTTGTTTGCCGGCTCACACACTTCATCATCGATAATTGCCATGTCACTACATTATAGTACTGTTGCATTCAGGATATGATTCTTGCCTGACAGACTGATGTGCTTACATTTCTTTTACATGTCACATACATCATGCTTTCTGATTATACGCATTGAGAGTTGTTGTTTCCATGATATTTCTGGATTTTGGGAACCGTGGGTTTTTCAAAAGAGAATATGTCATTGCTTTAAAAACCCGATTACCCTTGATATGATATTTCAGTGTGTCCACCATGTATTTTCTCGGTGCTGATAGCGACATGTGAAACCCGATTCAAGGAGTGGACGAGCCGATTGCGGGTACATGGTAGACCCGGTATGGTTCCCCTCGGCAAGATGATCGAAGGACTTTGCCAATTGAGCCTGGAGGTGGGCGAGTACCTACCGGTGATTGGTTGGACCTGGCGGTTATCCGGAGGATACCGACCAGAGTCGATAGATGGATATGGGCGTACTGCTAGGGCCGATGGCCGATTCCGCAGACGGAGCCCGTGGCCTGGTCCGGACTGACGGAGCCCGATATATGAGGATTTGCGTGCCGATGTTGGGCACAGTTTTCATGATGTTTTCGAGTGTCGATGCTGGACACTCCGGTTCCATGATTTTTGACATGTCGCAAAGGACACAGGTGGTTTATATCCTCATATTTCCATGCATATGCTGATGATATTTTCATGCATGATGGTTATTGTCATTGGGTGATGAGTGGACGGGATCCACATACATGCAGATACATTGATCATACCTCATATTTATGATATGCTATTACCTGAGGCACTGGCCCGAGCACTTGGCACTACACTCATGTATAGAGATTACATTGCCGGTTTAGCATGCTTCAGACTTATTCATATTGAGGTTTATATATATATCTGAGCGTATTGACCTAGGATGGGTCATACATTCTATTTCTGCTTGTAGATATTTTCTATTCACGAGTTGGAAACTCATCCCCGTTGTGCCACAGTTCTTGCAGGTTTTTGCCGTACAGATTCTATAGCGGCATTTCTGGCACACTGCTTCCATATGGGTGACTTGCTTGGATAGGTGGGTTCTTTTGTATCAGAACTGCCATTGTACCTGTACTATTCATTTGTATCTAGAAATTCCATCAACCAAAACTTGTATATTGTTTCAGACTTAGACACAGTGATGTTTTATTTTGACCTTAGAGTCGCGCTTGTAGTATTATGGTTTTCTGGCTGTTTTGAGTTTCTTTTTGGGTTTTGATCCTCGCCCTTTGGCGTTGTATATTATTATTGCTTGCGTGGTTATGACCATCGATTGACGAAGAGCTAGCTCCCGCTTGGGGATGCCTTTTATCATTTCATATATATTATTCTTGTTGTACCCCGTTCGGGGCCAGTTTTTACAAAGGAAACTCTGCCGAAATTTTCAGAAAAGACTACACATTTTAAAAATGCATTTTCGGCTTAGTTATTTGAAAAACATTGATTTCAAACATGCTTTCTTTACTTATTAAAAACCAGTTCCTTTATTTACTCTTTAAATGGTTTTAGATTTCTGGGCTTTTGGCTTACTTGGATCAGATGGAGTCCTATAGACTTCATATGGTTCAAGGGCCAGTCACGTGCTCTTTCGGGTCGTGACAAAGTTGGTATCAGAGCGCTAGGTTGACCTTGGTTCGAGTCTAAGTTTGACTATGTAGAGCCTAGGGCGTTATCTATATACGGAACTTAGGTTTGACCTTACGGAACTTAGACTTAGTCGAGGGGGGTATTATACCCGAGCTTTCGTCGCATAGGATGACCCTTGGTTGATGGAGTTGGTAACTTGAGTAGAGCGACGTACCGTACGTATGTTCCGCGGCATACTTACGACACGCCACTCCGCTTAAGAAACCTTAGGATGTACATTTCCTTGCACAGTATTATATTCATTCCTATGATCTATCCTCATCGATACTGGTTATGATTTTGCTGCCACGATTGCACGGGCAGAGTGAGCTACGGCTCTAGTTGCGTCAGCATGAGCTCATCGTGGACGAGGACTGACCAGGGCATGATTCCAGAGACATACGATTGCATATAGAGGTGTCGTCTTATTGTGCTTTCGCGCCATGAGCGTTTGACAGATCGCTTTTACGAGATTTCTCGGGCATACCGATCGGTACCAGAGGATTGAGCCACTGATAGAGGCCAGCCAGGATGTGGTGACCATTGATAGGTTGCTTATTCATGATGATTGAGGCGCTGTTCAGCGTACAGACGGATGAGCCAGTTGTTGCTGCGAATGGCGAGATATCGTCCCAGATGTTGGAGCTACTGCAGCTTGAGCATATACTTAGAGATATGATGGTGAGTCGCTAGTCACCGAGGATGAATGACTAGGACATATGGTTCGTTCGCTTACCCCAATGTGAGGTCATCAGGTAGATTGATTCCAGCTAGAGACGACTTCACGCAGATTCGTTGAGAGTCGATTGAGACGATCGAATGTCAGAAACCCATTTTCCAAGTTTAAAGTATTCGGAAAGACATGCAAGCGATTCTATGGACCCTCTAGAAGAATGAAACCCTAACTCTACATAATGACCGTGTTGCGCCACGGCAGCGCCCCGGCCTCTTGCTCGAGGCCAAAATGCGGAATAAAAATTTTCCTTACTCGGAAACCGGCGCTACCGCGGACAATGAAAACCCGGATCGTTTACCATTAACCTAAAGCTAGCATTTAAGAGATAGGGTGAGAAGTATACCGAGTGATCCGAGTCCTCCGGTCTTCTCGTCATCGTCCCGATCTCCCGCGGAAAGAGTAGTCTCCACATCGTCGCCTCCTCGCCGGAAAGGGCACCACATCGCCTTCTTCTTTTACGGGCTCCCGCCTCAATACCGAGGCAACTCGCGCATGAAGCCGGCAACTCGACATGCTCAAGATATGCTGTAGAATGTGTAGTGTAGAGGGTATGTCTCTTTGGGGTTTGTTGCCATGGTGATGGAGGAATCAAGAATAGAAAAATGGTGCTTGCATTTTTCTAGCAAGAAAATGAGATCATGGATGAAACTCTCAAGATGAAGCTCTCTTCTTCTTCTTCTCTCTTTCTTTTTCCTCTCATGAAAAACTTATCATGCATCAAGTGAGAAGAAGAATGGTGGAGGAAACAATATGAACACATAAACATGAAGGGAGGTGAGTGTAGGAAAAAGGAGAGGGTGACCATATCCTAACACCATCATCACAAACTCACATCAAGCTTAAAATCAATCCTAATCACCTTTTCAAGAAATGATGATAGAAAAGAAAGGAATATAAAAGATGCTTTCATGATAAATACTTTTACAAATAAAACCTCCACCAAATGTAATTTGCAAAACTGCAAATTACCCCCTCCATCAGAAAAGTCCGGCCGGGAAAGAACAAAGGAAAACCGGCCGGAACGGAATGCAAACTGGCAACTCCAGAAAACTGGACCCGTAATAAATTACAGGAAAACCCCTATACTGTGCATACACACCCGCATCTGTATTCCGTCCGGATACAAATGCAATAAGACAAAATCTACACTGTACTAGACTAGGACCGGCTTAAGCCAAAGCCGGCTAGTAATATCCGTCCGATCCTGATTCGTGCAATACCGCACGTATCAGATCGAACCCTACCATATAACTATACGGCCACTAGTACAAAACTGTCCGATCCTGATCCGTGCAATACCGCACGTATCTGATCGGACCCTGCCATATCTCCATACGGCCTCTACAGCGTTTCGCCCGAAACTTGAGTAGCTGAAAGTGTGGTGGACTCTAAAGACTCGTCAATACTATGGCTGTGGATTTAACCACTAGCACGTCAGAGGTATAAGCCAATACGTGACGGGCCACCAGCTATTGACCAAAAGGGACGTCGATGAGGAAGCTCACCCCGACACCCTACTGAGCCTGTCAGTGACAATATCCGTACAGTCCGGTCCGTTCGTCTATGAGTATCGCATGGCGGGCCTAGGGGGTTGGTAAAAGTCAGACCCCCAAAAGCGGTACAAGTCGTGTCGGAGCGTAGCCCAGAACACCCTGAGATACTACTGGAATACCTACCAGTAAATCTCCTGCCTCGGCCGAGGGCTTTGTGTAATGGCTCTCCTAGACACAACGCGACCTCACCCCCAATACCGGGGGAGACGAACCCCTGCAGATCCGCTCACTGCCTCCATGTGGCTCGGGACTGTACCCAACTAAAACCTGTTTGCACGACTCCTTTGAGCCGTGGTAGGGTAGTAATCAAAGCACAGTGGGAACTCACACGAGACAAATGACGATCTCAGGTCGATGAACTAACCTGTACACATGTCACTAGGGAACTGCTATCTGACATCTGGTATAAGACCAACTAGCAGGTTCCCGGCGAGTCCTGTCCGGTGTACTCATAACCCAATGAGCACCTGTATACATCTTAGGTGAACCAACTGACACCAGTGGCTTGTGAGACCGGCCACCGCCCCTCGTCGGGGTCTCGACTGTATACACTAGTCTACTAATGGAGTATCGATGCCCTGTCTCGAAACTCCTACGACTAGGGACCTTTTAAGGATGTGCTTATAGACTACCGGCTCCCACGTATATGATCGCCATCATACTGCCGGCAGTCAAGAAAGAATCCTAGGGGCTCTATCAACGTGTAATAGTGACATGCCAGGTCACCTAAAGCATTACACGATGATAAAGATAAACCAGATAGCATACTATCATCTTGAGTAAGACTGTCCTACCGGGATAGGTCCTCCCTCAATCATTGCAATCACGTGCCTGTGATCCAATAATTGACTCTGAGGGCACTAACTCCAACAATCTCCCACTTGCACTCAAGGCTAATTATTGCGATGCCGCATACTCACAGCCCGTGTGATACCGAACACCCAACTCCTCTAGTAGTCAGTCTCACAAAACCCGTTTGCGAAACTATTGCGTTCGAGGAATAGCCTCAGTGTGTGGATCCGCAGAGAAGTTTCTTTCTATGTCTCTCTATATCTCAAGTTCGCGGAGAAAGCCATCTCCCGAAATGAGCAATACCTATCTTAGAATGTCTGGATGTCTGATGGGACCTAGCTCATAAATGAACTCCAAATCCAAACTTCTTAGACTGTATCGTCAACTGAACTTAATCAGTATCCTGCGCCAGGCCACCCTCAATATTGCCTTGGACCACCTGTCCAAAATACCGCCCCTCGTCAGAAGGAAAACTATAACTCTGACAACCTCCTTGTCGTCCATGTCACCTTGGAAGCCTGGAATGATAACTGTCTCCCAAATGAGGCTGTCGTTATCATATCCCTAGAACATCCACTTATGTTCTAAGACTGCTTCCGACTGTTTCTCCAGGATTGGATCAATATCAACTTATTGCATCTAGTGCAAGAACAACATCTGGTGTGGTACTTGACATCTCATGATTGACTCAATCGCCTAAGCAAGTGACCTGCCAATCATGAGTATCCCTCTCCCCTTTAGTATATAAGACACCTTTAGAGAGGGTGACTCCATCAACTGCAGGTGCACTACCGTGTCAGGAGTCGTCCATTCTAAATACTCATAGAATGCTGTCAAGGTACTCAGAATGGGAAACCACCCAAATCTAGATCTAAAACCATAGATCTAGTAACCAGTATGTCTGATATAATATCCAAGTCCTATGTGGAGAAAACACTGTGTGACGACCAAAGTATAACCGATCGTAGTATAGGAATATCACTTCCTACTACCTTCTCAACAGATCCACCCCTTTTTCTGATGACGTCAAACCTATGACTGTCACATCAGAAATGGATGATCTATCTCCGCTACATCTGCTTTAGTCTATAAATAGACATAAGCCTGATGTCCACCAATGCTTCCGATGCTCCCACTGACTACGACAACCCTCTGGCAGAGTCATATAGACCTGCACTTCCAAAGCTAGTTTAGAACGACGCTATACTCATCCTCCTGCCGGGTCTCGCAGCCTGGAACAACAGCAATTGCAAGTGTGGGTAAACAAGAACTTCCCTGTCACCGTCCTTGAGGCTACCGGAGTACCTCTCGGGTGCCTGAAGTTACCCACCGAATCTGCAGAGTGGCCAATGGAATGTCAAACCAGATTGAATCTTTAGGTTCCTTATCAAATCTTCGGTAATCGTTTGTAGTTCTGGAATTACTTCCAGTTCTACCATACTCCCACTACTTTTTCTGAAAAAATCCATTCCTTTTAAAAATTGTGGCGAGTCTAGAACAATATTGCTATTGTTCATCCAGATGGTAGAAAGTCAACCCTCGTCATAGCCTGGGTCAACCCACAAACAGCCATTACAGAAACGTGCCTTGAGTTGTCCAGTGTCTGGTTTTAAGCATAAGCCGGACAACTCCCCGTACCTTAACAACGTTAAGATATGAACTGTTTTATATCCAATATAGAACCAGAGGCACTGATTTAATTGAACCAGATTCAAATCATGCAGCTGTCTCCAGTGCATGTCAACTAAATGGAAGGAGGTCGATCAGCGTTACTCAACTTAGGAATGCTTCCAATTATGAGTAACCTGAAAGAGAAGCAATTTCTCTTTATCATTACTATCAACTGAATACCATACACAAGTATCTACATCTTCGATCTCTTTGAAGAATCCCGATACTTGCAATACCTGGTTCTCTACTTAACCCAAATACCTATAACTTCTCAAAATTCGGACCCTGTGTTTCTACGAAACACTTGTCTAAAAACTAGAGAAGTCATAAGTAAACCGAATATAGTACGAGGACCAACCCCTCTGTCCTAATGGACACTGGACAACATACAATACTCTGTATAAGTCCGCTGAGTCTAACAACTCTTTCACTGTGTGTCGTAGGTTGAAAACTGTACTTATGGTTAAGAAGAATTACATCGCTGTTTAATGCTCCTTACCTAACCATCCACTGATATAGGTAAATGTCATCGACATAACTTCAAAAGGTATATCTCACTCTATAAAAATAGACGTACAGATATATCAATTTGAAATTGGTGCATAACCGCGGATATTCAAAACTAAATAATTGCCGTCCGGCAAACAACCCAGGTGGCATCCTCAAATATCACCAATTACAACGAATCCCGATATAATGAGGATGATCACCCAATTCTCAATAACTTACTCCCACTCATCATCTGTAAAGCCATACAGATGTGAGAATCATACCTGGTAAATACATACCCTGGAGTAAGTGTCTAACTGGGAAATCAGTTTTCCATTAACAGTACACAGTGAAACTGAAACATTGAAATGTTTCGTTGGGGTATCCTGGTATTCCTAGTAATGCCTCTTCCATCATCCAGATTCACAACTATAACCGTATAATTCTTTGCCACTTCTCCAAATCCCTTTATATGTCTTTAGTCATTACCTTCTGTACACCCCATTAGGCCAAATGGTTTTCTTCCTTTCCTACCGTTCGGCACCAGCCTATGGTTTGGAAGAAGACTATCCAATAAGCATAATGGGTGTACTGTCCTAATCCTTGGAGCACTCGCAATGCGAGAGAAGGTGAAGATAAAAGACACCTGAATGTACTTTATTCCTATTTCTCCTGAACCAGAATCCATCCCCGAACTGGAACAAGTTCCTTTCGAGTTCGTATATAACCATACGTTGGATTATCCAATAAACTGGGATCTTCGTAGTAATACGGAGTGTCCTGGAGAAATACAAAGGTGATTTTAGGATTGGCGAAGAAATACTTGGTTTGGTCGTGAATATCAGTCGCAATTTACTTTGCCCTCCTACTAATCCCTTGCTTTGTCTTAACTTAATACCTTCTGCACACCATCGTTATGCTAATTGGTTTTCTTCATTCCCCACCGTTCGGCACCAGCCTAAGGTTTGGAAGAAGACTATCCAATTTGCGTAATAGGTGTACTATCTCCTAAGCCAAGGAGTACTCGCAACCTGAGAGAAGGTGAAAAGAAAAGACAACTGAATAGTCCTATCCGTTTTCTCCAGAACAAGAAACCATCCTCGAAGTCCTTCGAGTTCGTATCTAACCATACGATGGTTTTGTCCAATGGAAGTGGACGTTCGTAGTAATACGGGGTGTCCTGGAGAAAAGGGTAAAAGTAGGAGTGGCAATGAGGTCTGCAACTCTGACAATCCAAAAGCCAGTGTTAAGAAGGTTCGGTCAACTTGGTCACTGAGTCATAGTCCAGGGTCGGGTCAAAGGTCGCTGCCAAAGAGAGAGAGAAAAGAAACACTCAGTGTGCACTCTAACCTAGATCAGAATGGTTATTACTTTTTCTAATCTGGAAACCTCCCACTGTACCTCAAATTCTCCTCCAAACCTGAAAGAAGAATTAGTCGGGATCACCCGAGGAGTAAACCAACTCATCAGTGGGAATCGGGATCCAACTATCATCGCATGATAACGTGACGGAATCCACTCACGTCACCACACTCCAGAAGGTATGCGCATGCCTGGCAAGTTTCAGTTCTTTTGAAACTCCTGATGTGATTTTTACCCCTAGGACCCAAGTGACCTTGACTGAGCCAACATATCAAAGGATCCTAGTCAAGTTCAACCCGTCATTATCTTGATTGCATTAGACCCACCCGCACGAGTCCTTGACTGAGCCAAAATGACCGTACGACTGTCCTAACCAATCACAAATCCATGCAACAGAAAGACACTACATAGCTACCGTACACTACGCCTCGGCTAAGCACGACATACGCAGCACGAATACTAAGTAATACCAATCTGAAATGACGGAGGGCTACGACTGGTTTTTGGCGAAAAACCTTTAACGTAATGAACTTGATATCGTTGAAGGAACTGCACAACCTTTTATAAAATATAGTGACGAAAACCTTTACTAAAGAGGTCACTCCCGGTGAAGGGATCTCGGCTCTTTCCCCGTAGAATGAGGTGCAGGATATTCCAACTGAATACCACGATGCAAAGCAAAAGTAATCGGCTATAGTGAAGTTAATTCCCTGACGCAAACTTCTGTCCAAGGGGTCACTCCCGGTGAAGGGATCTCGGCCCTTGCCTCGTCGACTGAGGAGCAGGATATTCCAAATGAATACCACGATGCAAAACAAAAGTGAACGTCCTTGCAATAACAGCTTTTTGAAAAATGTTCCAACAACATCAGAATAGGTTTGTTTATCTTGCATTGATCCGAATCAACGCAGTCCCATCATATGATCACACCAATAAAGAACGAAAATATACTGATGTACGTATATGCCATCCGCATTCGCCACTGGGTCCCGTCATCACCCGTTAGGTTACTTAACTAACGACAGAGCGGGGACTGGACTAGCGCGGATGCAAAACATATACAACATCTACTAATATATATACCAATATATTACATTTCGCTCAAGGCGTGATAAAATGCAACATCACAGAAATGTACAGCATCACAGAACAATACAGATATCTGGAAGCCCTGGGTTTCACAGAGCCGCTGCTGAAACCCGACGTTCCCCTGGTCGTGTGGATAGCCTGTGCAATGAAATCCTAGACCCCTACGGGCGCGGCAAGTCACCCGCCAAAACCTGAAGCGAGGCAGCCCCCTTCAGCTCCGTGAATGGACCACCCAGCACTTCATGGAATCCGGTAACTTGGGCACCCCTCCTGGGTCAACCTGTACCCTCTACGAGTGCGGCGAATAGCCCGCCAATCCTAGAGTGAAGCCCCCTCCGTCTCAATGCCATGAGATGCGGGCCCGTTGCCCCCTAGAACCCGGCTATCCGTGCACTCCACCGCGGGGTAATCCTAGTACAGAAAGTAAAATATACATACACCGGGTACATCGACCGCAACCAGGTCGTGCCCCAAAAGAATAATACAAACAGGCAGTGACGGCAGTCCACATGTCGGACGCTCGCCCCGCAATATCAAATGTACATAATACACCAAAACTGTACTAGCATTGCATCCAGGCTATCCCCCACGACCGATCCGCAACATCACAGCATAAACATAGAACATCAACGTGAAAGTCACGTTCGCAAATCCGTCTAACCGGGCTATAGCAGTTAGACCGGATTTACCGATCGAGTGACATTCACGGTCGCAGATATAATGTAAATACTGTGAAAAATGTGTTTAAAATTTTCCGATTGACCAAAAATTAACAAGTGGGCCCCCAATCAAAACTGTAGCACACACAGAAAACCTGGGCCCAATTTTAACATTCCAAAACCCCTAATTTAAGTCCACAAGCCCACTGCAAAAAATATATCACACGACCCCACATTCCTGCGGCGGAAGCGCGGCCAAAAGGGGGTTTTGGCCGCCCTTCCGTGGTCGTACGGAGAAGTCATGTCACCAAATTTTTGCAGTATTCTTAGAACTCCCTGCACATCATTCTGAGACCACCTGAAAAATTTTTAGACCCCAAAAAAATTTCGACAGAAACTGATGTGCTAGAAAAATACGGTTTTTGGAAATTTCGGTCGATCGGAAACGCAAACACATCAAACGAAGCTAAGTAAGGTTAATGGCGTGGCTCTGATACCATGTTGCGCCACGGCAGCGCCCCGGCCTCTTGCTCGAGGCCAAAATGCGGAATAAAAATTTTCCTTACTCGGAAACCGGCGCTACCGCGGACAATGAAAACCCGGATCGTTTACCATTAACCTAAAGCTAGCATTTAAGAGATAGGGTGAGAAGTATACCGAGTGATCCGAGTCCTCCGGTCTTCTCGTCATCGTCCCGATCTCCCGCGGAAAGAGTAGTCTCCACATCGTCGCCTCCTCGCCGGAAAGGGCACCACATCGCCTTCTTCTTTTACGGGCTCCCGCCTCAATACCGAGGCAACTCGCGCATGAAGCCGGCAACTCGACATGCTCAAGATATGCTGTAGAATGTGTAGTGTAGAGGGTATGTCTCTTTGGGGTTTGTTGCCATGGTGATGGAGGAATCAAGAATAGAAAAATGGTGCTTGCATTTTTCTAGCAAGAAAATGAGATCATGGATGAAACTCTCAAGATGAAGCTCTCTTCTTCTTCTTCTCTCTTTCTTTTTCCTCTCATGAAAAACTTATCATCCATCAAGTGAGAAGAAGAATGGTGGAGGAAACAATATGAACACATAAACATGAAGGGAGGTGAGTGTAGGAAAAATGAGAGGGTGACCATATCCTAACACCATCATCACAAACTCACATCAAGCTTAAAATCAATCCTAATCACCTTTTCAAGAAATGATGATAGAAAAGAAAGGAATATAAAAGATGCTTTCATGATAAATACTTTTACAAATAAAACCTCCACCAAATGTAATTTGCAAAACTGCAAATTACCCCCTCCATCAGAAAAGTCCGGCCGGGAAAGAACAAAGGAAAACCGGCCGGAACGGAATGCAAACTGGCAACTCCAGAAAACTGGTCCCGTAATAAATTACAGGAAAACCCCTATACTGTGCATACACACCCGCATCTGTATTCCGTCCGGATATAAATGCAATAAGACAAAATCTACACTGTTCTAGACTAGGACCGGCTTAAGCCAAAGCCGGCTAGTAATATCCGTCCGATCCTGATTCGTGCAATACCGCACGTATCAGATCGAACCCTGCCATATAACTATACGGCCACTAGTACAAAACTGTCCGATCCTGATCCGTGCAATACCGCACGTATCTGATCGGACCCTGCCATATCTCCATACGGCCTCTACAGCGTTTCGCCCGAAACTTGAGTAGCTGAAAGTGTGGTGGACTCTAAAGACTCGTCAATACTATGGCTGTGGATTTAACCACTAGCACGTCAGAGGTATAAGCCAATACGTGACGGGCCACCAGCTATTGACCAAAAGGGACGTCGATGAGGAAGCTCACCCCGACACCCTACTGAGCCTGTCAGTGACAATATCCGTACAGTCCGGTCCGTTCGTCTATGAGTATCGCATGGCGGGCCTAGGGGGTTGGTAAAAGTCAGACCCCCAAAAGCGGTACAAGTCATGTCGGAGCGTAGCCCAGAACACCCTGAGATACTACTGGAATACCTACCAGTAAATCTCCTGCCTCGGCCGAGGGCTTTGTGTAATGGCTCTCCTAGACACAGCGCGACCTCACCCCCAATACCGGGAGAGACGAACCCCTGCAGATCCGCTCACTGCCTCCATGTGGCTCGGGACTGTACCCAACTAAAACCTGTTTGCACGACTCCTTTGAGCCGTGGTAGGGTAGTAATCAAAGCACAGTGGGAACTCACACGAGACAAATGACGATCTCAGGTCGATGAACTAACCTGTACACATGTCACTAGGGAACTGCTATCTGACATCTGGTATAAGACCAACTAGCAGGTTCCCGGCGAGTCCTGTCCGGTGTACTCATAACCCAATGAGCACCTGTATACATCTTAGGTGAACCAACTGACACCAGTGACTTGTGAGACCGGCCACCGCCCCTCGTCGGGGTCTCGACTGTATACACTAGTCTACTAATGGAGTATCGATGCCCTGTCTCGAAACTCCTACGACTAGGGACCTTTTAAGGATGTGCTTATAGACTACCGGCTCCCACGTATATGATCGCCATCATACTGCCGGCAGTCAAGAAAGAATCCTAGGGGCTCTATCAACGTGTAATAGTGACATGCCAGGTCACCTAAAGCATTACACGATGATAAAGATAAACCAGATAGCATACTATCATCTTGAGTAAGACTGTCCTACCGGGATAGGTCCTCCCTCAATCATTGCAATCACGTGCCTATGATCCAATAATTGACTCTGAGGGCACTAACTCCAACAGACCGTGTGAAAGCCTTTGAACCTTAGGGTTTGCGGCAGTTCCGCAGTGCCATTAGTGAGGCTTGGGTTTGCCCTTCTACGGTTAGACCACCAATGCTGTGGTATGTATTCGATACTATTAAACTGTACTCAAGATGTTGATCTCTTGGGGGATTACGAGGTTCTGACGAGTCGATCGGATGGTTCGACATCTTTCGGATATTGTGATGGGACACTGCTTGGGAGACTCTAGATACGAACATAGCCGTTGGAGCGTAGTCCATGCAGCCACGAGTAGACGAGTCCGAATCAGTCGACATTGGAGCAAGTGGAGTAAATAGTTCACACGAGATTTCGACGAGATGACGTATCACTCCGCTGACATTAGAGATGCGATATGCATGCTGAGGACGTGTTCGGCTAGATATCTTCTACTGAGTGATGAGGATACCGAGTTCGTGATTTCGAGTCCGTGTGAGAGACTTCGGATGGACCGTAGCCGAGGACATTGCAATGCGCAGATAGAGACGCGACGTTGAAATGGTCGATGATACAGACAAGCGGGACAAGAAGTTCGTGCGAGATACAGACGAGCTGTTACTACTCCCCATTAAGATTAAAGATCGGATATGCATACAGAGGCGCCGGGATGCGACCAGCTTCCGAGTAGATGTTGTATTACGGACGCAGATGTCCAGAGAGCAAGAAAGGATTACGCCAGAGTACCAGCCTCCGTGCAGTTTGGCTTAGGCGAGATCAGAAGAGACCTTGAGTAGGATTCCTTCCAGTACACTGCTGCAATAAGATTTGCACCAGGAGTAGATGTGTGATGTGCATTCAGAGGACCATAGGTCAGCGCCAGAGATGTGCTGCTTTACGAGCGGTCGTGAGGATTGGCCGAGAAATGACCAGAGAAGTGCCAGAATGGAATCGTTCCCGTTAGCACACCTGACAGGCCGATGAGCTGATGAATTGCGAGATTGGTAATCCACTGGGAAGATAAAGAACCAGAGGTAGAGGACGCTAGCCGCGAGCAAGAGGCAAGTAGATATCTTGCGCCGCTAGCATTGGATGTACCGGCACCTTCTCGACTTTGAAGGAGGATATACCGACGACGGTATTTATGATTTGTGATTTTGTGATTTGATTATCACGTATCCGTCACTTTGGATTTCGGTATTTTGGGCGATCTATTTGCATGATTTAGCCTTGATGACTGAGTTCCATGATATTTGATTTTGTGCACCATGGTTGCACCTACTAGGTATTTATACCTTGCGCATAGTTATTATTCTTGAGGTATTGATTGTGATTTCATGCCTATTTTATGCCGGTGATTTGATTTACACTTCCAGCATAGTTTTCATGCACTTTTAGTGTTTTGATTTGATTTGTGCACGTTGATGCACACGGTTGTGAGATTTTCCATCACGGTACACTTGATTTTGATTGTGCTGCATTGTATATCGTCGACTTTGACCCTGATATTTATGATTCTTGCACTCCGTGCTTTTGACTGGACTGACGCATGTTCGGCGTTTGCTATTGGATTTCATGATTCCATGCATGTTGAGTGTGCAGGGTTTAGATTTTCATTCGTGCATGATAGATGCACCGATTTGGATTTTCGCACATGTTGGGCGCATGTTTTGAGATACGATTTTGGTTCACACCAGATGCACTAAATCGAGATTCTTCGTGCATGTCAGGTGCACCTGATTTGGCTGTCAGGCACACACGTTGCCTATGACAGATGCTTCGTGCACACCCGTTGCACCTAGATGTTGTTTTGTGCACCTTTATGGCACATATATGGACTTTGATTTCCGTGCACACCAGACGCACATGGTGGTGTTATGTGCATTTTTGGGATTTATTCCTTTTGGAGCAGTACATTTTTATGATATTTTATATTCGTTTCGTACTGAGCAGGACTAGTCAGAGGACAGTACCTGGATATATTTTGCATGCATTGATAGTTATCGAAGGGATTTCCAAAGAGCGAGCTATAGTCTCATCATTTATACCTACGTGTCCGATATGACACGAAACGTTTTAAAAAAACAAGGAAACCCTTCTAAATTGTTTTCAAAACGGCGGAACGTACATAGTAAACAAAAGATATATACATATATGGTTATTTTCTTATGGAAGACGTCCGCCACTGTGCAGTGTTATGCGCATCGCACAGCGACTTAAAAATATTTGGCATGCATTTACATCAGCTATTCATATGTATAGATTGGATGTATACATGTATAGTTCTGATTTATATCATATTGGTTTTGTATTGGATTTGACATTGTGTCTTTGCCATGACTCCGATGATTGCGGGATGCTTGACGGAGTTTTTCTTTTGAGTTATCTGCTCATTACTCATGCGCATGCATTGCGCTTTGATACGTTTTATGTATTGATGATTTCGGAGCCTCGACGACGTGGACTTAGTATCGAAATGTTTTAGTATTTTGGGGTTTAAATTTAAATTCGGGGACCGAATTTCTTTAAAGGGGTAGATTTTAACGTTTCAAAGTAATAAAATATTATTTTTGGGAATTTTTATAATTTAATATTATTTTTATGAATATTTTAATATTCCGGTATAATTAAATACAAATAAATAGGGGAAAATCATGGAAAATTCTAAAATAGGGTATTTTATGGAATTATGCCATTTTTAAGTTTTATGATTAGTTATGTGCTAATTTAGTGCTAATCGCGATTAAAAATCGCTAATCGGGTTTTTTTGCAAAACATGCACATATCATTTTTCTACACATATGTTGCATTTTCTTACCATGGCTTTACTTTGGGTTTACTATTAGAGTAAGAAGGTTATAGAAAAGAAAAGAATTGATTAGAATAATGTGGTAGTAGGTGAGTGAGAGAGAGAGAGAGAGAGAGGTGAGGGGGTCATTTGACTGTGAGACTTCTCTTCTCTCTTCATTTTCTTCATCTCTTTTCCCCTTCTCCTCCATCATCAGCTGCTGCTTGCCTTTTCCCTCACTCCCTCCCTTCTTCAAGCCTCTAACACTCTATGTTAATCACCTCAAAACACCACTCTCATTTCACAAAAAATGTGCACAAGCCCTCAAGCAACCATTTGGACCAAGAAAGTTTGTGAATTGGCGCTGTTGAGGATTCATGAGTCTCTACTGAGGTAATTCCTTCACAATTGTTGTATCATTTCTAGTGATTAAGCCTCTTGTAAAGTTTGATGTCGTTTCGACAAAGTTTTGTACACCTTGGACAACCCTAGAGGGGATTAGGGTAAATTTGAGTTGTAAAGTGAAATTGAGGATTGTGGTGACCTTAGAACCCTGGTGGGATGTTACTTTAGAATCAAACCTGAAGATAAAACCCAGAATACGGATTTATGAGACGATATCGGGGAAAAACTATGAATCTGTGATCGTATTTAGGAATCTGCTATCACCCCGAGACCCCTAAAATAAAACTGAGTTGACAGTGAGATGTGCAGGCACCCTGGAACCACCACACCAAACCCTAGCCACCAACTCCAATTTTCGGCCGAAGATAAATTCCTTCTGGCCGCAAATTGCGGCTGGAGCAGGGGGGTTTTGCCTCGTTTTTGGTGCATGGCCCTATTTCCAGTAGTCTTGACCAATGGCATGTGCAATTTTGTCGGATTCCGTCTAGGGTAAAATCTGGGTTGATTTTCCTATGTTGGCACATGATTTACGACTTATTTTAGCATGGATTTTGGTATTTGGTGATTTGTTTCTGTCAGGTGGTGTTTGGACGTCAATGCCAAGTGGATATTGATCGTGTTTACATGCGAGAAGATATGTTTTTACCTATGCGAGTAGCGTGTGCTATTTTGGTTTTCCGATGTGATTTTCATGTGCTTTAGCGTTTGTGATATACTTGTAGGTACCCCACGCGACGTCGAGGCATTGAAGTTAAGGATGGAGACATCGGCATCGGCACATGAGAAGCAAGGTGAGTAGATTTATATCTACGGAGAGAAGTCGGGTGGATGGCGTATAGCACCTGTTAGTGTATATGCCCTAGAGGCCACTACTGTATCATACTAGTTTGTATATTACTTAATGGAAGCTAGGGATATTCACAGTTGTATAAACAATCTTGCTCAATATAGTAGTATGCTACTTGGTTTGTTTCTACTTCAATGTGTACGTGTGTTTATTTTAGTATATCACCTATACACATTAGTGGAGCCCTTAGGATCTTTGCTTGATTACCAGCGTTGTGATGGCAGTCACACTAGTAGGGGCTGGGTAATCTATAAGCACATCCTTATGCAGGTCCCTAGTCGCAGAACTATCGAGACAGGGCATCGATACTCCGGAGTAGACTAGCGTATGCGCTTCTCATCCCAGTGTGGGAGATGGTCTGTCCCACAGCCATCAGTACGTCGTACTGGACATAGTATGCGGGTGCTCGTTAGGTTACGAGTACACTGGATAGGACTCGTCGGGAACTGTTGGTTGGTACTATACCTATCGTCAGTTATCAGTTCCCAGGTGACATGAGTACAGCTTAGTCCGCTGACTTGACACTGTCACTTCGCCTCGAGTGTATTCCCACTACACTTTGATTACTACCCTACCACGGCTCAAAGGAGTCGTGCAAACAGGTAGTTTTTGGGTGCAGTTCCGAAGCACTTGGAGGCAGTGACGGTTAGAAAGGATTTGTCTCTCCCGGTATTGGGGGTTGATATCGCGCTGTGTCTAGGAGAGACATTACACGAGTAGTCCCTGGCCAGGGCAAGCGAGATATACTGGTATGTTTCCAGTGTTATCTCAGGGTATTCTGGGATTCACTCCGACACGACTTGTACCACTATTGGAGGACTGACATTTACCGCCCCTAGGCCCGCTATGAGATATATCAAACGAACAGACCGGACTGTATAGAGATTGTTACAGTCAGACACAGTAGGAGTTCAGATCGGTTTCACCTCGTCAGTCTTCTTGTCGACATCTACCTGGGGACCGTTACGCACAGCTAGTGCCGCTTGCGGTCTGTGGTTAAACCCATTGCCAGCGTAGTGTCGAGTCTTTAGAGTCCCACACAGAAAGCTATTCACCTTTAGGCAAAAGAGTAGAGGTCGCATGGTTTTGGGACAGGTCGCATGGTTTTGCGACAGGGTTCGGACACTGTACGTGCACTTGTGCACGTACAGTGTCCGGACAGTTAACAATAGCGGGCTTTGGTTTAAGCCAGATCCTAGTGTACGTTTTGGGGTTATTTTTATCTCGTATGTATTCGTGTTCCTCGGAACGCGGATGCGGGTGTGTATGCACAGTTGACAGAGAGACAGAGGCAGAGTATTCTCATTGGGGTTGTTGACTGTTGACAGTTGACTGTTGACCATTGACTTTTGCTTAACCCTAATGAGAATAAGATATATGATTAACATTAATATTAATTAAGTATTATAGTGACATGGTTGTTGAGGGGTTGACATTGTTGACTTGTTGACTTTATTGACCGGTTGACTAGGTTGGACTAGTTGACCATCATCATGACAATGGCTATCATTCCGTGGCAAAGACTTTTGCTTGCTTGTTTATTTATGTAAAATGAGTGCATGAAATGATATAGCCATTTTGACTTAAACCATTTACACAATACTTGATTACTATTTTTTTGATGATGGCTTTTGGATTATGAGAGATGAGAATGAGATGAGTATGGTTCAATCTATCATTTTGTTTTCTCTCTCTTGAGCTCTCTCATCCTCAAGCTCTCCCTCTTCCTCTTGCTCTCTCTACCTCAAGGCAAACCATTCTCATGTGTTGAGACTCATTGCCTTAGAGATAAAAAGACACCAAAACATTCCACTACTCATTCTAGTTCACAGGGCCTAGCAATCGAAGTGATCTAGTTTCTTCAAAGTTCGAAGAAGAAGCCAAAGGTAGAAGCTTTCGGGTGGATCCATCTTCGGTGCAAGGAGACGACGAGGTGAGGCCGATTCGTACACCGGGAGGAGTCGAAGACGAAGGAGTTCAAGAAAGGTATAGCCCCCTAACCAAGTAGGTAAACTCTTGTTAGGTTGTTAGCTAGTAGTTTAACAAAGATCCGTATTGGTAGTCCATGTTACTACCCTCTTGAAAATCGTTTTTCACCAATTCCGCAACCCCGTAAGTACCGGGAAAGGGTAGCATGGACTTACAGTGGTATCAGAGCCAGGTTAAACTCTATCTAACATGTTAGCAAAGTAACTAGAAGATCGATCAAAGAAAAAGTCACGAAACGAACCCGATATGTCAAGTTTCTGCCGATTTTTTTTCTGTTCAAAAACTGATAAATTTCATCTTAAAAATCGGCTCAGGCTTTTGTTTAAATAACCACAAAATTTGGTCCCACGAACCGATCAAAGCGCCGCAGAAACGCGGCGGGAGCACGCTCCCGCCGCGGTTCCGCGGACGAGTTGACTCAGCCGAGGTCCAAATTTAGTGCAGTGTATTTCTCGGGTTGTTTCGGGATTTTTGGAATATGTCTTTTCAGCCCAGATTTTCCAGAACGAAAATTTTGTGTTTGGGGCCAAAAAATCCGTATTTTTTATCGAACTTCTAAAGACTTAAGCTGACGGATTTTTCTGTGATGTGTTATTTGTATTGAACGTCTGCTAATCGCTATATGTCGATTAGTGGGGGTTATACAAATCTGTGATCTGTAATGTTGCTGGAATGTGTATATGAAATCATTGGATTGTCGCGGGTGAATAGCCGGGGATTATGAGACGAGAGTTTTCTTTTCTTTCAATTCATGTAAATTTGTAAATTGATGTAATAATTATTTATATGGCCGCACAACCGAGTCGAGGTTGTAGCCGTCATTGTATAATTTCTTTTTACTGTTTTTGCTCTTAGGATAGACCCATGGAGGGGGTGCACAAACTACCGGGTATGCCGAAGTGCCGAGTGGCCTACTCACGGAGTTGAGGGAGGTTGCTTCGCTTCGGGTACTTGGCGGGTAGTTTGCCGCACCCGTAGGGGTCTTGGGTGGGGTATTGGCTATTCACCGCGGCCGTGTAATCTGCTTTTTGTTACAGGCTCGTACGAATTGCGGGTTCCTAGTATATCCAATGTTTTCATCTGTGATCTGAAATGGCTATCATTGCAATATATCTATATATGATATTATTTTGGCGTTGCTTATGTTTTGCAGCCGCGCTAGCCCAGCCCCCGCTCTGTCGTTAGTTAAGTAACCTAACGGGTAATGACGGCGCCCCGTGGCAAATGCGAATGGCATAAGCGTACGTCATATTTTTGTTGTTTTCCGCAATGGTAGGATTAAATGATGGGACGCATTAAAAGAACTAATGCAAGAAAAATACGCATTAAAAGAACTAATGCAAAGAAAAATAAACCAAGAAAAAGTCGTTGGAACACTTTGAAAAACCACTCGGTTCTTTTCAAAACCAAACTTTTAAATGCGGAGCATGAACCACTCCTTTTGAAAGCTATCTCGTTCCATCGATTATATCAAGTTCACTACGTTCACGGTTTCGCCAAAACCATTCGTAGCCCTCCGTCGTTTCACATGGATGGTCAATAGTATTCAAGCTATGTTTGTTGGCCAAAGTCAAGGCATAGTGATTGGTAGCTATTGGGTAATCATGTGCAGTATAGATAGATGTGTTGGTTTGGGGCAGTCATTCTACCTTGTTGGCCAAAGTCAAGGGTATGTGCGGGTGGGCTCAAATTAACCTGGAGAATGACGAGTAGAACTTGACATGTGACTTATGATTTGCTGGCCAAAGTCAAGGTCATAAGAGCATGGGGCAAAAATCCACATCGGGAGTTTCAAAAGAACTGAAACTTGCTAGTGTTGCATACCATTTGGAGTATGATGATTCTGGTAGGATTCCTTCAGTTTCGTCATGCGATGATATTTGGATCCCGATCCTACTGTGAGTATATGCTACTCCTCGGGAAATTTCTCACTTAACGATCAATGCTATAAACCAAGTAGGTGTCTAGAAAGTTGTTAGCGGGGCTACGCCCACAGGGAAAAGAGGTTCTTAAATTAAGGAACTTCGCGAAAGCGTTGGAAAACCTCCCTCGAAGTACCGACACCAGCCTGGCCGAACGGTTAAGCAAGAATTGTACGGTGAGATTGATCCTGACTAATTCTTCTTTTTTGGTTTGAGGAGGGATTCGAGAGACAGTGGGAGCCATCCTGTTTAGACAAATTAAAAACCACTCTAAACTTGCAAGAGCATCATGCTGAGTGTTTCTTCTTCTCTCTCCTAATTGCAGCGACCAATCAACATGACTGGACTTAAGTTACTTCTAGATAAAAACATACTGACAGGGTCAAACTACAAAGATTGGCTCAGGAATGTCAAAATGGCAATCACTTATGACAAGTTGGGGTATCTCCTTACCACCAAAGCTCCCCCTGTCCCAAGTCCCACCTCTAGCGTCACGGATAAGGAAATCCGTAAGACTTGGGAGATTGATAGCGCGAAGGCCAAGTGCCTCGTACTTGCCTTTATGGACAACGAACATCAGAGGAGGCACGAGAATATGGACCTCGAATCCATATTTCTCCATACAAAAGAACTGTATAGAGAGCAATCCCGTATCGCAAGATACGAAGTGTCGAAGAAGTTATTTTCGGCAAGGTTGGCCATCGGATCATCGGTAGCGGAACACGTGCTTAAGATGATTGGCTTCATTGAGGAGCTCGCAGAACTTGGGACCACGTTAGAGAACGAGCTCTATACGGACTTTATTCTCCAGTCCCTTCCTTCCACTTACGCCCAGTTTATCGTAAACTTCAACTTACAAGAAAAAGAAGTTGAACTTTCAGAACTCCTCAACATGCTGAGGAGTGCAGAGGGCACCCTACAGAAAGGTAGGGAAACATCCACTTTGTTTGTAGGAGGATCTTCATCTTCTAGGTCCAAGGCGAAAGCCAAGGGAAAGAAGAAGAAAGCCTCCGCCAAACCAAGGGGCGCTGTTAGTAAAGTGGATACGAAGGGAAAAGCAAAAGCAACAAAAATAGTGGGGAAGCTTATAGGGAAGGAAGAGTGCTTTTTCTGTCATAAGAGTGGAAGAAAGATTGCAGGGCTTGGAAAGCCAGAACACAGGAACTGAAGCAAGTTGCGGCTTCGGCTTCAGGTGTGTATGTTATTGAAAACTGTCTATCAATAAACTCTACTTCCTGGGTATTGGATACCGGATCAGGATCTCATATCTGTAATTCTTTGCAGGCGTTGAGAAACCGTAGGGTTTTGAAGGCAGGTGACATGACCCTCGAAGTTGCAAACGGAGCTAGCATGGATGCTAAGGCCGTGGGGGACTATCACCTGGGGATGTCAGATGGACACGTTTTGGTTTTGCGTAATTGTTTTTTTGTACCCAACGCAACTTGTAATATCATTTATGTATCTTTGGTTTCTAAAGAAGGTTATGAATTTGCGTTTGTAAGTAATGTTGTAAACATTCACCTTAATCAAGTTTTGATTGGGTCAGGTACATTAAGCAATGGTATATACGTATTAAACCAACCACAGATTTTCAATGTCCAGAATACACACAAAAGAAAGTCTCCGGAATTAAATCAGACTTTCTTATGGCATTGTAGACTAGGTCACATCAATGAGAGAAGGTTGACGAAGTTACATACAGAAGGATATTTGAATCCGTTTGAATATCAATCGTATGCCACTTGTCAATCCTGTCTTAAAGGAAAGATGACAAAGACTCCGTTCACTGGACACGGAGTAAGAGCGAGCGAGCTCTTGGGACTCGTACACAGCGACGTGTGTGGTCCAATGTCTACACATGCGCGAAGCGGTTATTCTTACTTCATTACTTTTACGGATGACTTTTCAAGATACGGTTATGTCTTCTTAATGAAACATAAGTCCGAAGCCTTTGGAAAATTCCAGGAATATAAGAATGAAGTAGAAAAACAAACCGGAAAAAGTATCAAGATTCTAAGATCGGATCGAGGTGGTGAATACTTGAGTGCCGAGTTCCTGGACTATTTAAAAGAGAACGGAATTCTCTCTCAGCTTACTCCTCCATACACCCCGCAACATAACGGTGTATCGGAGAGACGGAACCGAACCTTATTGGATATGGTACGGTCCATGATAAGTAACGCTGAGTTACCGCGATCATTCTGGGGGTATGCGCTAGAATCAGCTGCATACCTTTTGAACCGAGTTCCAACTAAGACTGTGCCTACTACACCATATGAGATGTGGTGTGGGAAGAGACCCTATCTTAAGCGAGATATACTGGTATGTTTCCAGTGTTATCTCAGGGTATTCTGGGCTTCACTCCGACATGACTTGTACCGCTATTGGGGGACTGACGTTTACCGCCCCCTAGGCCCGCCATGCGATGTATCAGACGAACAGACCGGACTGTATAGAGATTGTCACAGTCAGACTCAGTAGGAGTTCAGATGGGTTTCACCTTGTTAGTCCTCTTGTCGACATCTACCTGGGGACCGTTACGCACAGCTAGTGCCGCTTGCGGTCTGTGGTTAAACCCACTGCCAGCGTAGTGTCGAGTCTTTAGAGTCCCACACAGAAAGCTATTCGCTTTTAGGCAAAAGAGTAGAGGTCGCATGGTTTTGCGACAGGTCGCGTGGTTTTGCGACAGGTCGCGTGGTTTTGCGACAGGGTTCGGTCACATCCGTGCATTTGTGCACGTACAGTGTCTGTACAGTTAACACTAGCGGGCTTTGGTTTAAGCCAGATCCTAGTGTACGTTTTGGGGTTAGTTTTATCTTGTATGTATTCGTGTTCCTCGGAACGCGGATGCGGGTGTGTATGCACAGTTGACAGAGAGACAGAAGCAGAGTATTCTCATTGGGGTTGTTGACTGTTGACAGTTGACTGTTGACCATTGACTTTTGCTTAACCCTAATGAGAATAAGATATATGATTAACATTAATATTAATTAAGTATTATAGTGACATGGTTGTTGAGGGGTTGACATTGTTGACTTGTTGACTTTGTTGACCGGTTGACTAGGTTGGACTAGTTGACCATCATCATGACAATGGCTATCATTCCATGGCAAAGACTTTTGCCTGCTTGTTTATTTATGCAAAATGAGTGCATGAAATGATATAGCCATTTTGAATTAAACCATTTACACAATACTTGATTACTATTTTTGTGATGATGGCTTTTGGATTATGAGTGGTGAGAATGAGATGGGTATGGTTCAATCTATCATTTTGTTTTCTCTCTCTTGAGCTCTCTCATCCTCAAGCTCTCCCTCTTCCTCTTGCTCTCTCTACCTCAAGGCAAACCATTCTCATGTGTTGAGACTCATTGCCTTAGAGATAAAAAGACACCAAAACATTCCTCTACTCATTCTAGTTCACAAGGCCTAGCAAGCCAAGTGATCTAGTTTCTTCAAAGTTCGAAGAAGAAGCCAAAGGTAGAAGCTTTCGGGTGGATCCATCTTCGGCGCAAGGAGACGACGAGGTGAGGCCGATCCGTACACCGGGAGGAGTCGAAGACGAAGGAGTTCAAGAAAGGTATATTCCTCTAACCGAGTAGGTAAACTCTTGTTAGGTTGTTAGCTAGTAGTTTAACAAAGATCCGTATTGGTAGTCCATGTTACCACCCTCTTGAAAATCGTTTTTCACCAATTCCGCAACCCCGTAAGTATCGGGGAAGGGTAGCATGGACTTACAGCACCCCCGCAGTCCGTGGTGATGTATATGAATACGTATACACACGTATATTTATTATGTGTTGTTTAAGATTATTGATGATAAGGATGTATTGGTTTAGTATAGTGCGAAACCCCAGAGTAGTGGTTGCACCCACACATACACGTACACATATACTTGCATACATTATTTCTTTTACCTGTGCGTATATGGAGGTGTGTATATCTACACATGGGTATGGGACTATGTGTTCAAATATGGGATTTAAGGATGATACGTGGGATTGAGATGAGTCGATGAGGTTTGATCGAGGCCGCGAGATTCGGCGATATGACAGAGTTCGTATTTGAGATGAGACATGATGGTTTTAGCAGGCCTTTGGGCATGTGTTTTACCCCGCATTCGTATTTATATAGATGGTATCGATGGTACTAGACTTAGAGTTGTACTCTAGATTATATGATACGATGGTAGTGATACCTGATATGTGATGAGATAATGTGATATTGACCCATACCCAACTATTGGGATGCCGTACGACGATTTACCGTACGAGCTTTATATTGATGTTAGATCCGCACTCATGACTCGAGGATGTTACATGATATACCGTATCGTACGTGATACTACTGAGGCGAGATCACCGACTATTGTATATATATTTGTATATCGACTCAGATTTAGGTGGTTTTCATACCCCTCCCGATTGACTTGATTGTTGGGTCCGTAGTTCGCATAGTAGGCGTTAGACTAGACCAGAGTCATACCTATTTCAAAACTAACGAATCGGGAATATTTTAAAGATAGGCAAAAGGGATTCTACGGATATTTTCAATCAACACATCTTTTCTTAAAACACCGTAGCCCTTATTTTACCAAAAACCCTGATTCGTCTTATTTCAAAAGGCAAGGCTGCATGATATATTTATTGAGATAGAGTCTGTACTGTTGCGTTGATTATTCGATTCCGCATACTCATGCTATTTGCATTGCATTGCTTGTGTTTATTGATATATTACAGTCATACTGCTAGGACACTAGCACCATTATCGATGATGCGTACACTTGTTTGCCGGCTCACACACTTCATCATCGATAATTGCCATGTCACTATACTGTAGTACTGTTGCATTCAGGATATGATTCTTGCATGACAGACTGATGTGCTTACATTTCTTTTACATGTCACATACATCATGCTTTCTGATTATACGCGTTGAGAGTTGTTGTTTTCATGATATTTCTGGATTTTGGGAACCTTTGGTATTTCAAAAGAGAATATGTCATTACTTTAAAAACCCGGTTACCCTTGATATGATATTTCAGTGCGTCCACCATGTGTTTTCTCGGTGCTGAGAGCGACATGTGAAATCCGATTCGAGGAGTGGATGAGCCGATTGCGGGTACATGGTGGACCCGATATGGTTCCCCTCGGCAAGATGATCGAAGGACTTTGCCGATTGAGCCTGGAGGTGGGCGAGTACCTACCGGTGATTGATTGGACCTGGCGGTTATCCGGAGGATACCGACCAGATTCGATAAATGGATATGGTCGTACTGCTGGGGCCTAGGGTCGATTCCGCAGACGAAGCCCGTGGCCTGGTCCGGACTGACGGAGCCCGATATATGAGGATTTACGTGCCGATGCTGGGCACAGTTTTCATGATGTTTTCGAGTGTCAATGCTGGACACTCCGGTCCCATGATTTTGGACGTGTCGCGAGGGATACATGTAGTTTATATCCTCATATTTCCATGCATATGTTGATGATATTTTCATGCATGATGGTTATTGTCATTGGGTGACGAGTGGACAGGATCCACATACATGCAGATACATTGATCATACCTCATATTTATGATATGCTATTACCTGAGGCACTGGCTCGAGCACTTGACACTACACTCATGTATAGAGATTACATTGCCGGTTTAGCATGCTTCTGTCACGACCCAAAATTGGCCCGTGACGGCCCTAATACTACGCAACGCCCAAAGACGCAACGTAGTAAAAGAAATCCAAACCCAGAAATCTAAACCATGAAAAATACGGGAAAGATAATATAAGTTTTGAAACAATTGAAATCGCAACCAAAATTCTTTAAAAGTCTTACTTTCTTTCTTTAAAATTTTAGCAACACCCCCTTTTTGAAAAAAATCAGCCAAGATGAACGTAACACAAAGATAATGACAGTAGAGAAAAAGCTGTATATAAAAGATATCAAATCTACAATAATACACATAACGTCCTCACCAAGTCTCTATGTCCACAAATACAATAGTAGATGGAGAGTACAAAATAAAATGAAGGTACAATATGAAATACAGATAACCACCAACCCACCTAAGCAAACTAGTACTGTGAGCTGAGGCGGTATCTGGAGCAAAAGATGATAGCTGGATAGAGGAATAGCCTGCCTCGACTACTCTGGGGAACAACCTGAAGCACCTGTGGCACAACGGGGGTGAGTTGCCAACTCGTGAATAGAATAAAACATATGCAGGTAATCGCAGGAATGCACGTACAGCATGAATCTAAGATATGCGATTACAATAATAATATGTCATGCAATGCTGAAATAAGGAGAGTACACTAGCGGGTACAATCAATATGTGAAGCAATAATAACATGACAATAGTATGCAATAACAATGCAAAAAGGATATGAGAATGTAGATATGCAACTATCATAAGGGTACACTAGCAGGTACTACCACTATATGAATCTGTGCATAAAAATAAGTAAGGGTGAGGTATAGGGTGGAATATGTCATTTCCACGGAAACCTGATATCGTGGCAGGATCACAATCCATCAAGACACTCAAATCCCAAATCCTCAAATCAGCCCCCACATTGGGCTTTCACAATATATAAGTCTCACATCACCTCAATGTACAATTCATCAATCTCATTCATATCCAATATCCAATCTCAATGAATCACCTATATCCCAAGTAAGTTTCTAACATCCTAAAGGTAAATATATACAGAAATGAGTATGATGGGGGCAATACACATATATTAGCGTCCCATTCCACTAATATTGGTGTAAGGGTATATATAACAACGGCTAATCCCCTGTTATATATACAAAAAGGGGTTAAAGAAATATCATGAAAACAGTGTACCAAGCATCGACACAGAAATCCTCAAATATCGGGCTCCGTCAGTCCGGATCGGCCTACGGGGTCCGTCTGCGGTATCGGCCCTCGGCCCCGACAGTACAGATCCTCCCGCATCCATCTCTCGACTCTGGCCAGTAGTCTCCGGACAACTGCCAGGTCCAACCAATCACCGGTAGGTACTCGCCCGCCTCCAGGATCAATCGGCAAACCCATCGATCTTCTTGCCGAGGGGAACCATACCGAGCCCCTCCATATACTCTCATACGGCAACCACACCTCGTATGGAGTATATAATCAGCACCGATAAAACTCATGGGGGACGCTCAAATATCATATCAAGGAAACCGGGTTGTTTCATGTATGCATAATTTCATGAACTCCCGCGGTTTCCAAATCCCGAAAACATCATATAAAGTCCAGATAAACAATGCGCCATCTAGGAATAAATGTATGCGATATATCTGAATGCGAGCAGGTAAACACAAGTATATAGCTGAACCAGATGTATGCGAAATCAAGATAAGGTACAGCTAAGTAACATCAGTAAATGTAAATATGCGACAACAACTGAGTATGTGTCTAACATACAGGTGTAGCAAAGTATAGGTATCTACCTAAAAGAACTGATGTCGTATACCCCCCTGGGTATAAGTAACATATGAATAAGATATCCCCCCGGTATAAGTAAAATATGTAGGAGGTATACCTGTAGCTGTATCGCAAGGTGGAAATATACCTATCACTAAAGGTATGATACACTATAGATATACCGATAACTAGATGTCATGTGTAGTAAGCAATAGTAGCTATAAGGGGTAGTGTGTGACATAGCAATTATTGACGGTGTGTGTGTAGCATACAATCCGTGCTCGTGCAACATGAACCGTCAATAATATGTGCAGTGTCCTACGGCTACTAATCACAGTATATAACTATATCAAGGAAATGCAGTAAGTCGCAATTCTACAATGACGTAGAATGTGCGACAGGTAATTGAATCCTAGCCCAGACGCATAACGCCATGCGGGCGATTCCCCTGTAGATGTTAAATCTACTCACCTACACTCCACGCTGGGTGAATCCTATCATCTGCTCCCCCTGTAGTAGTGTCCGTAGCTCCTTCCTGCAAACCTGTAAATACGACATGAATATCACATATAAGCCAAAATATTCCGCGAAACGCGATATCGAATCGAAACGAGAAACTCGCGTCGCGAACTAAACGCGCGTGTGCACGATACGCTGAATCGTGTGTGTACGCGTCTAAAAACCATCGCGACACGCCGCCATATGCTGGATCACAGAACCCTCTCACGTATCGCGCGTATCGCGCAAACACAACGGACACCAAAAGCGACATATGATCCCAGATTTTCCTACAGGCCAAAACTTACAAAACTAGACATGCCAAAACACTACACTACACATCAGAGAACACTACCCAAAATCCCAAGTCCCCAGACCCCTTGCTGGCCGCAATTTGCGGCCAGAATCCTAAAATTGGCGGCCGAGAATGAGAGTGGGGTCTCGTTTTCTGGTGGTGTTATCTATACCTAGTGTACATGCTCCAGTTTCCTCAATTTTGTTCTATAGGGTCCGGGTTAATAGCAGATTCCAGATGTCACAATTCTCACTTTAAAATCACCAATTTGCACAAAAAGGAAAACCTAGGGTATTTTAGTGTAATCTGGGGTAATTCTCAGTTGAAGTGACCTTATTAGCACTTAAATAGGCTAGGTTATCTAACACCATCATCCATTATCTAAAAGTCCACATAAAACATCACAATTAGCACTAAACTTAGCTATTTAGCACTAATCGACACAAAACTTAAGAAAACATGAAATGGGGTTCAGAAATTACCCTGAAGCACCCTAAGAAACAGGAGAAGAAGTGTGTGGAGGAGGTGAGAGCTTGCTACAACTGCTGAAGCTCCTGCTGCTGCTGCCCTTGCCTCTGCTGCTGCTTGCTGCTGCTGCTTCTGCTACTGCTGTTGCTATTGCTGTTATTGTTGTTGTTGTTGTTGATGATGATGATTGCTGCTGCTGCTGCTTGCATTGGTGAGTGTGTGTGTGTTTGTGAGAGAGAGAATGAGGGAAAAGAGAAAGAGAAATGTGTGCAAGGCTACAACCCCTCCCTCTCTCCTTCTCACTCCCTCTCACCTCAATAAATGAGGCATGGGCAAAGCCATGATGCCCATTCTCTCTCTCTCTCTCTAAGTCAACCAATCAACCATATTAAAATTCCATTTAAATTCATTTTAATTAAAACCAACCATGCACTTAAACAACCCAAAACACCTAAACCAAACTTAACACTAGATTAAGCAATGGTTAAACCACAATTTACATCCTAGTTTACATGCATAAGTGTGTGTGTGCCTAACAAAATTCTAATAAAATACACATTAAATAGGATAAAATATTTAAAACTTAATTTGTTAAATTTTTTTATTAAAAACCACACTTTAAAATATAATTAGCTACAGAACACATTCTAAGGTGTTACAATCTCCCCCCCTTAAAAGAAATTCGTCCCCGAATTTAAAACTTATACTGTTACGCTTACCTTCAAAGAGAAGATTAAAATCCTCAAATCTCGCTCGTAGCCTCCCAAGTGACTATCTCACTATACGGCTACGCCCAAGAAACCCTTCACGGATGGCAAGACCCTTGACCGATGTCCCTCCACCTGCCGAGCCATTAACACACATGGCTGCTGGTGAACGAAAGATCGCGTCCAGCTAAAAGGTCTGGTGCTAAATCATGTGAGAAAGGTCATGAAGGTAAATGTAAAGTATCTTCACAAGGAATACGGGGTGAAAATCCAATAATCTGGGCAGAAGTGCCAAATTAAAGGCAACGAAACTAACTCGCTTATAGGATCTAAAAAAAGGACCTAAAATCCTGGGATAAGCTTCCCAACATCCAACACGTCATTCATCGGAAAGTCCATAGGAATACATGATCTTTCCTACGAACTCGAGTCTATGACCAACACAGTCGTCATAAGACCTCAGTTCGAAATGGACAATCCCCATCCTGACCTAATACAACTGGACCGTCTCCGAAGTCTCTAGACTAGCTGGGGTCCAAAGTCCTACTTACGCAGAGTCAGAAAACAACAGGCTGGCGATCGACATGACCTAACCCCTAAGCCTAAGGGTGGCCAATTGGAGTGTCTCCTGATAATAGCTATCGAAAGAGAACCCTAACGATGGCGAGTGACGATCCCAAGCTGCTGATGACCAAACAAAACAAACACACGACTTAACAAACACAAATGAGCACATTGAGTAAAACCGGACAACAAGAATCCGAATGGAGTCATACCCTGACTAAACTTGGGTAGAAACCATAACGAAATTCGTGGAGATCTGCTCCCATTCCTGCTTCGGAACGGTAAAAGGTTGCAACTCTCCAGCCGGCCTCAGATGCTCGACCTAAGCACACAACAAGACTGACACCTTGAAACGAAACCTGAAACTTCTCTTTGCATCCCTGTCCGCTCGTAACTGTCTCACAAGTCACGCCAAGCTGGTGGAACTTGAATGAATACTGAGAGTCGACTGATGTGCATGTTCTAGGATTATACGTCTCTACCCGATGAAACCAGGTACACAAACGCGTCCCTAACTCAGCACATCATTGTCACAATTCAAGGTCTCCGAATCATTACCCAGCCGAGTATGCTCAAGTATCTCTGACGTACGAGCTTCGACGGGCGGTGTCTCGCGAAAACGATTTAAGGAAAGTGGTCGGGCGCGGACATGAGCAAGCTGTCCCCTCCGTAGAGACGAACTAAGCTATACTCGACGATCACACAAAAACTGCAAATCTGCAGAAGACTGTCACAACAATCAACATCCGCTGCAGGAAGATGTACATTAAGCTCTGGTGGTCCGTGAGAAATCTGACACGACTCACAAGCAAGTAGTGTCCCCAAATCTCCAACGCAAAACCACCGCGGCCATCTCCAGATCGTGAGTGGAATATCCTTCTCGTACTTCCTCCAAATGTAGGGAAGCAAAAGCGATGACTCTGTAGTATCACATCAGTACACCCTCGAGCCCACTCAAGAAACATTACAGTTAAACAACAAAGTCGCCCGAACCAAAAGCAAAGAAAGACTGATGCAGTTGTTAACTGAATCTTCAACTGCTGAAAACTCCGTACACATGCCTCAGTCCACAGAAAAGAAACCTCCATCTCGGTCAATTCAGTCGACGGTGCAGCACTACTCTAGCAATCCTGCAAGAAACGGCGGTAAAAACCTGCTAAGACCAACCATCTGCGGATCTCCGTCCTGCACACAAGTCTGGGTCTAAGCTGTACGGCCACGATCTCCCTCGGAATCATACGGAACCGTCTCCCGTGACTACAAGACCTAGGAGTCAACATAAAACAAGCCTGAAGAAACACCCTGAGAATTAGCAACTGCTGGTGCTCTCCCAGTATCTGCATAACAAATCCTCAAGTGCTACTTCTGTTCCTCAAGACACATTAAGTAGACCAGAGTGTCGTAAATAACATAACAAAAACTGGTCGAGGAACGGCCTGCAGAAATCTGGTTCATCATATCAACGAATGCTGCTAGGGCATCAGGAAATCCAACGACTCACCGATACACACAAAGCCCGTAGCACGCATAAGGCAGTCTTCGGAATGCCATCATCCCGAATCCGTAATAATGATGACCTGATCCCAAGCAAACTTAGAAAAAAAGTTTCGCACTCTGGAGCTGATCGAAGAAATCGTCACGGTGAGGTGAAGGATACTTATCCGCACCGTAAGCCGGTTCAATTGACGATCCGTCGATACACAACCTCCAACTGCCGTCTTCCTCCTGGACGAACAGAAATAGGAGTTTCCAAAAGCGAAACACTCAGACGCACAAAACTCCCCAAACCAAAACTCTGCAGCTGATCCCTAGAAGGATCAAAGCGATTGACGAATCTCTATCTCCTATTCGATTGGCGCAAAACTGAAATACGTGTCGCGCAACAAAAGGATCGCTGACAGAAGTTAGCACCACTACGACTAATCTACCCAACCACGGTACAAGCAAGGGGACAAAGAATACATCAAAAGAACATATAAATAAAGATACCTGAAAACTCCACATTGGACGTCTGCGCGTCCCGATGAGTAGAAGCAAACTCCTGCGTCTGCCCTCTACTCACAGCTAGATGAACTCCTCTGGTAGACTGAGCCCTTTGAGCAAATCTTCCACGTCCACGGCCTCTCTGAAAACGATCATGACGAGGTGCTAAGGAACAATCCCTGACGAAGTGCTGAAGGCTTCCGCATCGAAAACAACCACGCGCTGACTGCTGACCATCCTGGGGCTGAGAGCTGAACGACTGTCCTCGTCCTAAGCCTCTGCTACTCCCGCGACGGCCACGAAATCCGTCTCGACGACCAAACCTCTGTCTCTGGGCTGGTACGCTGGTACGAGTCCTCCACTGTCCTGGAATATGTGCCTCGTCAACTGGAGCTGCAACCACTGGTGCTATGTCGGTGACGGACTGCTGCATACTGATCGTAAGGGACAGCTGAGTAACAGGGGTGACCACCTCCTGTCGTAGCTCCCGAACGACATCAACCAAAGAACTCAACGTCTGGCGGAAGTCCTGCATCTCTACCAAAAGTCTATCCATAGTATAGATCATAGGCTGATCCGTCGGCACCTGTGCAACTAGAGTGCCATCCTGGTCAGTACTCGTCTCACCCGAGCCAACTCTGACCTCGGCCCTCGCTGCATCACTCTGAGTCCCCATAGTCATCGGCGGCAAGGCTATAAATAGATATAAGATGAGATTCGATAAGAATGAGGAAATCGAATCTCAAAGATATGAATCATCAAGGAAGGAATGTCAAGCAAATTGTACTTAGGTCACTTAATGCAAGGTACCGCGCTGTGGGTATGCTGCAGACATACACACACTACGTTACTCTGCTTAAGCTACCTACTCCATCATACTAAGGTCATCCTACACTCCGAAAGGTAAAACCTAACGCTCTGATACCAACTTTGTCACAACCCAAAATTGGCCCGTGACGGCCCTAATACTACGCAACGCCCAAAGACGCAACGTAGTAAAAGAAAGCCAAACCCAGAAATCTAAACCATGAAAAATACGGGAAAGATAATATAAGTTTTGAAACAATTGAAATCGCAACCCAAATTCTTTAAAAGTCTTACTTTCATTCTTTAAAATTTTAGCAACACCCCCTTTTTGAAAAAAATCAGCCAAGATGAACGTAACACAAAGATAATGACAGTAGAGAAAAAGCTGTATATAAAAGACATCAAATCTCCAATAATACACATAACGTCCTCACCAAGTCTCTATGTCCACAAATAAAATAGTAGATGGAGAGCACAAAATACAATGAAGGTGCAATATGAAATACAGATAACCACCAACCCACCTAAGCAAACTAGTACTGTGAGCTGAGGCGGTATCTGGAGCAAAAGATGATAGCTGGATAGAGGAATAGCCTGCCTCGACTACTCTGGGGAACAACCTGAAACACCTGTGGCACAACGGGGGTGAGTTGCCAACTCGTGAATAGAATAAAACATATGAAGGTAATCGCAGGAATGCACGTACATCATGAATCTAAGATATGCGATTACAATAATAATATGTCATGCAATGCTGAAATAAGGAGAGTACACTAGCGGGTACAATCAATATGTGAAGCAATAATAACATGACAATAGTATGCAATAACCATGCAAAAAGGATATGAGAATGTAGATATGCAACTATCATAAGGGTACACTAGCAGGTACTACCACTATATGAATCTGTGCATAAAAATAAGTAAGGGTGAGGTATAGGGTGGAATATGTCATTTCCACGGAAACCTGACATCGTGGCAGGATCACAATCCATCAAGACACTCAAATCCCAAATCCTCAAATCAGCCCCCACATTGGGCTTTCACAATATATAAGTCTCACATCACCTCAATGTACAATTCATCAATCTCATTCATATCCAATATCCAATCTCAATGAATCACCTATATCCCAAGTAAGTTTCTAACATCCTAAAGGTAAATATATACAGAAATGAGTATGATGGGGGCAATACACATATATTAGCGTCCCATTCCACTAATATTGGTGTAAGGGTATATATAACAACGGCTAATCCCCTGTTATATATACAATAAGGGGTTAAAGAAATATCATGAAAACAGTGTGCCAAGCATCGACACAGAAATCCTCATATATCGGGCTCCGTCAGTCCGGATCGGCCCATGGGGTCCGTCTGCGGTATCGGCCCTCGGCCCCGACAGTACAGATCCTCCCGCATCCATCTCTCGACTCTGGCCAGTAGCCTCCGGACAACTGCCAGGTCCAACCAATCACCGGTAGGTACTCGCCCGCCTCCAGGCTCAATCGGCAAACCCATCGATCTTCTTGCCGAGGGGAACAATACCGGGCCCCACCATGTACTCTCATACGGCAACCACACCTCGTATGGAGTATATAATCAGCACCGATAAAACTCATGGGGGACGCTCAAATATCATATCAAGAAAACCGGGTTGTTTCATGTATGCATAATTTCATGAACTCCCGCGGTTTCCAAATCCCGAAAACATCATATAAAGTCCAGATAAACAATGCGCAATCTAGGAATAAATGTATGCGATATATCTGAATGCGAGCAGGTAAACACAAGTATATAGCTGAACCAGATGTATGCGAAATCAAGATAAGGTACAGCTAAGTAACATCAGTAAATGTAAATATGCGACAGCAACTGAGTATGTGTCTAACATACAGGTGTAGCAAAGTATAGGTATCTACCTAAAGGAACTGATGTCGTATACCCCCTGGGTATAAGTAACATATGAATAAGATATCCCCCCGGTATAAGTAAAATATGTAGGTGGTATACCTGTAGCTGTATCGCAAGGTGAAAATATACCTATCACTAAAGGTATGATACACTATAGGTATACCGATAACTAGATGTCATGTGTAGTAAGCAATAGTAGCTATAAGGGGTAGTGTGTGACATAGCAATTATTGACGGTGTGTGTGTAGCATACAATCCGTGCTCGTGCAACATGAACCGTCAATAATATGTGCAGTGTCCTACGGCAACTAATCACAGTATATAACTATATCAAGGAAATGCAGTAAGTCGCAATTCTACAATGACGTAGAATGTACGACAGGTAATTGAATCCTAGCCCAGACGCATAACGCCATGCGGGCGATTCCCCTATAGATGTTAAATCTACTCACCTACACTCCACGCTGGGTGAATCCTATCATCTGCTCCCCCTGTGGTAGTGTCCGTAGCTCCTGCCTGCAAACCTGTAAATACGACATGAATATCACATATAAGCCAAAATATTCCGCGAAACGCGATATCGAATCGAAATGAGAAACTCGCGTCGCGAACTAAACGCGCGTGTGCACGATACGCTGAATCGTGTGTGTACGCGTCTAAAAACCATCGCGACACGCCGCGATACGCTGGATCACAGAACCCTCTCACGTATCGCGCGTATCGCGCAAACACAACAGACACCAAAAGCGACATATGATCCCAGATTTTCCTACAGGCCAAAACTTACAAAACTAGACATGCCAAAACACTACACTACACATCAGAGAACACTACCCAAAATCCCAAGTCCCCAAACCCCTTGCTAGCCGAAATTTGCGGCCAGAATCCTAAAATTGGCGGCCGAGAATGAGAGTGGGGGTCTCGTTTTCTGGTGGTGTTATCTATACCTAGTGTACATGCTCCAGTTTCCTCAATTTTGTTCTATAGGGTCCGGGTCAATAGCAGATTCCAGATGTCACAATTCTCACTTTAAAATCACCAATTTGCAGAAAAAGGAAAACCTAGGGTATTTTAGTGTAATCTGGGGTATTTCTCAGTTGAAGTGACCTTATTAGCACTTAAATAGGCTAGGTTATCTAACACCATCATCCATTATCCAAAAGTCCACATAAAACATCACAATTAGCACTAAACTTAGCTATTTAGCACTAATCGACACAAAACTTAAGCAAACATGAAATGGGGTTCAGAAATTACCCTGAAGCACCCTAAGAAACAGGAGAAGAAGTGTGTGGAGGAGGTGAGAGCTTGCTACAACTGCTGAAGCTCCTGCTGCTGCTGCCCTTGCCTCTGCTGCTGCTTGCTGCTGCTGCTTCTGCTACTGCTGTTGCTATTGCTGTTATTGTTGTTGTTGTTGTTGATGATGATGATTGCTGCTGCTGCTGCTTGCATTGGTGAGTGTGTGTGTGTTTGTGAGAGAGAGAATGAGGGAAAAGAGAAAGAGAAATGAGTGCAAGGCTACAACCCCTCCCTCTCTCCTTCTCACTCCCTCTCACCTCAATAAATGAGGCATGGGCAAAGCCATGATGCCCATGCTCTCTCTCTCTCTCTAAGTCAACCAATCAACCATATTAAAATTCCATTTAAATTCATTTTAATTAAAACCAACCATGCACTTAAACAATCCAAAACACCTAAACCAAACTTAACACTAGATTAAGCAATGGTTAAACCACAATTTACATTCTAGTTTACATGCACAAGTGTGTGTGTGCCTAACAAAATTCTAATAAAATACACATTAAATAGGATAAAATATTTAAAACTTAATTTGGTAAACTTTTTATTAAAAACCACACTTTAAAATATAATTAGCTACAGAACACATTCTAAGGTGTTACAGCTTCAGACTTATTCATATTGAGGTTTATATATATATCTGATCGTATTGACCTAGGATGGGTCATACATTCTATTTCTGCCTGTAGATATTTTCTATTCACGAGTTGGAAACTCATCCCCGTTTTGCCACAGTTCTTGCAGGTTTTTGCCGTACAGATTCCATAGCGGCATTTCTGGCACACTGCTTCCATATGGATGACTTGCTTGGGTAGGTGGGTTCTTTTGTATCAGAACCGCCATTGTACCTGTACTATTCATTTGTATCTACAAATTCCATCAACCAAAACTTGTATATTGTTTCAAATTTAGACACAGTGATGTTTTATTTTGACCTTAGAGTCGTGCTTGTAGTATTATGGTTTTCTGGCTGTTTTGAGTTTCTTTTTGGGTTTTGATTCTCGCCCTTTGGCGTTGTATATTATTATTGTTTGCATGGTTGTGACCGTCGATTGACGAAGAGCTAGCTCCCGCATGGGGATGCCTTTTATCATTTCATATATATTATTCTTGTTGTACCCCGTTCGGGGCCAGTTTTTACAAAGGAAACTCTGCCGAAATTTTCAGAAAAGACTACACATTTTAAAAATGCATTTTCGGCTTAGTTATTTGAAAAACTTTGATTTCAAACATGCTTTCTTTACTTATTGAAAACCAGTTCCTTTATTTACTCTTGAAATGGTTTTAGATTTCTGGGCTTTTGGCTTACTTGGATCAGATGGAGTCCTATAGACTTCATATGGTTCAAGGGCCAGTCACGTGCTCTTTCGGGTCGTGACAATGAAGGACCTGGGTGATGCCTCGTACATTCTGGGGATCAAGATCTACAGAGATAGATCCAAGAGACTACTGGGACTTTCGCAGTCCAGGTACATAGAGACTGTACTAAAGAGATTTAGTATGGAAGATTCCAAGCGCGGTAACATACCCGCATTGCACGGAATCACCCTCTCCAAGAAGATGTCTCCTAAGACTGACAAGGAGAGGGTTCGCATGAGCACTATAACCTTCGCTTCGGCGGTAGGATCTATAATGTACGCGATGCTATGTATAAGACCAGATGTAGCTTACGCGCTGAGCGTGGTGAGCCAGTATTAGTCAGACCCAGGTGAGGACCACTGGACGGCAGTGAAGAACATTCTCAAGTACCTGAGAAAGACTAAGGAGATGTTCCTGGTTTACGGTAGTGGAGACCTCAGGGTCGAGTCCTTTACCGATTCAAGCTTCCAGAGTGACAAGGATGACAGCAGGTCTGTCTCGGGTTTTGTGTTTACCCTCAACGGAGGGGCGGTGTGTTGAAGGAGTTCCAAACAGGATACCGTCGCAGACTCGACGATGGAGGCTGAATACATTGCTGCAAGCGATGCCGCAAAAGAGGCGGTCTGGATGAAGAAGTTCATTAGTGAACTTCAGGTGGTTCCGTCCATTGTTGACCCAATACCTTTGTATTGCGATAACAATAGGGCTATCGCTTTAGGGAAGGAACCAAGGTCCCATCAAAAATCCAGACACATCTTAAGGCGGTATCACCTGATCAGGGAGATCATTGATCGCCAGGAGATCGAGGTACGGAGAGTGGACACAAAAGACAACACAGCGGATCCATTCACGAAGGCCCTCCCTCAAACACAGTTCGAGCGACTTTTTGAGCTATTGGGTATGCGGTACGCCGACAGCTGGCCTTAGTGCAGACGTTAGGTATGCGGTACACCAATTGCTGGCCTTTAGTGCAAGTGGGAGATTGTTAGATATGTATGCCCTAGAGGCCATTATTGTATAGTATTAGTTTGTATAATACATTTTTGGAGGCTTTGGATATATGTATGGTTTTACGACAGTCTTGCTCGATATAGTAGTATGCTACTTGGTTTGTTTCTATCTTAATATGTGTATATGTTTCTTTTAACATATCGCTAAAAACAAATTGGTAGAGCCCTTAGGATTTTTGCTTGACTACCGGCGTTGTGATAGCGATCACACTAGTGGGGGCTGGGTAGTCTATAAGCACATCCTTATTTTGGTCTCTTGTCGTAGGATTATCGAGACAGGGCATCGATACTCCAGAGTAGACTGGTGCATACGCTTCTCTTCCCAGCAGGAGAGATGGTCTGTCCCACAGCCATCAGTATGTCGTACTGGAGATAGTATGCAGGTGCTCGTTAGGTTACGAGTACACTGGACAGGACTCGTTGGGAACTATTGGTTGGTATTATACCTATCGTCGGTTAACAGTTCCCAGGTGACATGAGTACAGCTTAGTCCGCTGACATGACACTGTCACTTCGCCTCGAGTGTGTTCCCACTGTTCTTAGATTACTACCCTACCACGGCTCTACTGAGTCGTGCAAATAGGTAGTAATTGGGTGCAGTCCCGAAGCACTTGGAGGCAGTGACGGTTAGACAAGATTTGTCTCTCCCGGTATTGGGGGTTGATATCGCGCTGTGTCTAGGAGAGCCATTACACATAGTCGTCCCTGGCCAGGGCAAGCAAGATTTGCTGGTAGTGTTACCAGTAGTTTCTCGGGGTGTTCTGGGCTACACTCCGACACGACTTGCACCGCTATTAGGGGACTGACGTTTACCGCCCCCTAGGCCCGCCATGCGATACTCTCAGACGAACAAACCGGACTGTACGGAGATTGTCACATTCAGGCTCAGTAGGAGTTCGATGGGTTCACCACATCAGTCTTCTTATCGGCATCTACTTGGGGACCGTTACGTACAGCTAGTATCTCTTGCGGCCTGTGGTTAAACCCACTGCCAGCGTAGTGTCGAGACTTTAGAGTCCCACACAGAGGGTTACTCGCCTTTGGGCAAAACAGAGTAGGGATTACATGGTTTTGCGACGGGGTTCGTTCACATCCGCGCACTTGTGCACGTTTGGTGTCCGGACAGTTGTTACTAGCGGGCTTTGGTTTAAGCCAGATCCTAGTAATTGTTTTGGGATTGGTTTTATCTCAGTGTATTCGTGTTCCTTGGAGCACGGATGCGGGTATGCACAGTTGACAGAGGCAGAGGCAGAGGATTCTCATTAGGGTTGTTGACCATTTGACTTTGGTTGACTTGTTGACCGTTGACTTTTCTCTAAACCCTAATGAGAATATGATATATGACTAATAATATTAATTAAGTATTATTGTGCCATGGTTGAGTTGAAAGTTTGACTTTTGTTGACTTGTTGACTTTGTTGACCGGTTGATCATTTTGGATTTGTTGACCATCATTATTTCATGGGTATGACATTTGCTTGCTTGTTGTTTACAAAATGAAATAATTGCATGAAATGATAATGGTCATTGAAAATAACCATCACCATACTTAATTATTATTATTATTATCATTATTCTCACTTTTGTGAGGATGGTTGCATTATGAGAGCTCATTCTATCATCTTCTTTCTCTCTCATGAAAAAAAGCTCTCCCTCTTCCTCTCTCAAGGTTCAAGTGTTCCATGAGTTAGAAATCATGAACCTTTGAGACAAAACCACCACCACTCTTCTCTACTTAATCTAAGGTATTAGGTTTAGCAAACCAAACACCTTAGTCATCTCTAGGTTGAGATTGGAGCTCAATTTCGAGACCCTCGGGTGGATCCATCTATGGCAAAGAGGAGACGACAAGGAGGATCCATTCAAGCAACTATAAGGAGCAAGCAAGAGGAAGAACTACAACAAGAAGAGAAGGAGTTCAAGACCAAGGTATAACCATTCTACATAGTAGTTAGAACTTGTAGAATATTTGTTAGTTCTTGTTTAGCAACGATCCTCCTTGTACGGTCCATGTTACCTAGTTAGGAAAAATATTCGTTTTACCTATTCCGCCTTCCCGGAAGAACCGAGGTAGGTAATGTGGACCTAACACTATCAATTCTAGAGTTAGGAGACCCGAACTCGTCTCCTCGAGTTGCTCTCCCACTGGACCCTAGAACCCGGTTACTTGTGCTCCCCTCCTTGGGTCTACCTAATGCGGAAAAGTAAATAATATACAATGGTGACATCATCCTCATCCCGGAAGAGCCCCAATAAAAGAATATTACATACAATGAATTTTACATGAATGAAAATAAAAACCTCATCTCGCATAAAACCCCCGGCTATTCAGAACACGACGATCCAATATAACATATCACAGCAACACATAATATCTCATATTATCAACGTAAGCAAGCATACGTATCCCGACTGTCGTTGATTTATAGCAACGAAGCCGGCGACACACCACATATTACGCTTACGGCCACAGAAAAGAAAGTGTAAAACTACAACATTTGGAATCCACAATCTCTTTAGGCATCATAAATCTGAAATATCACATACTTCGCATTTCATGCCTAACTATATGAATTCCACATATTGTATCACATTCCAGATAAATAGACAGTATTAAACTTTCTGATCGAATAATCAAATACCCAAGATTTCTTAAATAGCTCAACACTTGAGTGGGGTCCTAAAATCCCAAAATACGTCACAGTACCGATGGTCCAGCCGTAGAAGGGTCAAGCCAACGCCTCACATGTGGCGCGCCGTACTGCCCCAAACCCTAAGGTTTAGAGGCGGTTCAGACGGTCACATAATTGAGTTAAGGTTTGTGTTGTTCTAGAGGGTTCATCGCGTTACATGCACGTTTTTTCGAAAGATTAAAACTCAAGAAAAATTCAACACTTGAAAGCTTTTCGTGTCGGGAAAAAGTGAGTTAATGATATCCGTTCGAACATTTTAATGCTTTCTAAATTATCCGGAAAACAGAACGAAATTAAACTTTCCGATCGAATCAATGAATTCAAAATAATCCCCAGAACACACAACATTTGAGTCAGATTAAAAATACCCAGAAATATGCAGGAACAGCTAAGGATAATACCGTGCAAACACGTGTCAATAATGCCAAAGTACGGCCGCGGAACCGCCGCGGGAAGCAGGTTCCTGCCGCGGTTCCGTGGCGTCTTCATGGTATCTTGAGTTCGTGTTTCATGGTAATTCTTAGAATTCCCTGCTGATTTTTTAAAGTATTTTTAATGCAGAAAAAATCACTTTTTTAAAAATTGTCCAGAGAGAGGTTCAAAGTCGATGTTTCGGGGTTCGATCGGACTTTTAACTTCGTATACACGCCGCCTAATGGTCTAGCTAGGCTCTGATACCACTGTAGGGTTACTAGGCACTCTAACAAGGTTCTATAAGGCATCAACCATGCCCGATTAAAATTTTAGCCGTGCCGAACAACCCTAAACAAGATCTTTGCTAGATTATTAGGGTTTCACATGCAAGTAAATACCATTTACGACTAAGTGAATACGAAATACAACCTTTGTAGATCGGTCCTTCACTTCAAAAGCTCCTTGTTGTAGTCCCTTCGCTGCGATCATGGTCCACCCGGGCTCTTGCATGGCTTCACGAAGCAGAAGAAGCGTCCTTGCTTGAAGTCTTCGAGGCCGAAGATGATCTACTTCGAGGTAATACGAACTCAAGCTTCTTCTTCACTAACTAGAGAATTAGTGAAGCAAACACCCTAAACTAAAGTGCTAGTCTAGTAGAGGATAAGGAAATAGGAAGTGGGTTCACTTTAGAATTTATTTTCTCACAATGTTTCACACTCTTTTGAAAACCCTAGCAAGCTTTTCTTTTGCTCAAAGAAGAAGAAGATGAACAAATGAAAAGATGAGGATAATGATCAAGTGAGTGAGCTAACCATGGTGAGTGAGTATCATATACTAACTCATGTAGAGACATAACCATGGCTAAGTGTGATGGTTAGGTTAACAAATATCCAAAGTAAAAACAAACCTAGTGGACTTAGTCAATGCATCCACAAGCTTCCACAAGTTTCATGCATTTTTCTAATCTTCCACTAATTTTGTAATTACTTTAAATATTAAACCCAACATAACAAATAGCATGGTATAAGTCTCATACACCCATGAATGTTGTATCAATAACCATGATACCAAATGAAAACACATTTTAATATATATCACATATATATTAAAGTTGTGCACATGTGAGAAAAATCCTTAAGTGAACAATTGTTAGTTAATGTAAATTAGTATATCATATATACAATTATACACTAAATTATTAAATCAACACTTGACTTAATAATCCGGTTATATCTCATATAACCGACTAACATCCAATGTATCGACTTATCGAATCGACACTTGATTCGATAACTCGGCTATATCACATATAATCGACCGATGCAAAAAGTCGCGAGAATAGAATACGATATCACATACACGCATTATTCTCGGTCCCGCACATATCACATACGTGCCCCTATTTCGTTTTTCCTGAGCCAGTAAAACATCTATGTAGGACTCTAAAGACTCGTCAATTCGCCGTCAGTAGGTGATGATCACATCAAGCACCCACAAGCCGTCAGCGGTACTAGCTGGACATAACGGCTACCCGGGTATTGAGCGATGAGAAGATCAGCAAGCAAGCCCACTCCAACTCCTGTAAAAGCCTAAGGGTAACACTTGCCGTACAGTCCGGTCTCCTCGTCTGATATGTCACATATCAAGTCTAGGGGTGGTAAACGTTAGACCCCAATAACCGATAAGTCGTGCCGATGTGAGGCTCATAACGGGTCGAGAAACTACTGGTAACACTTACCAGTAAATCTCTAAATCATCCCTGGCCAGGGACTTCCCTGTTATGGCCAATCGAGTACAGCGCAACATTAACCCCCAATACTGGGAGAGACGAAACCCCTCCTATCGCTCATTGCTTCCATGTGACTCGGGACTGTACCAACAAACCACCGTTTTGCACGCCCTCTTGGACGTGGTAAGGTGGAAATCAAAGCACAGTGGGAATCACACAAGACTCTATGACGATCTCGGGTCTACAGACTAACCTGCACAAGTGTCACCAGAGAACTGCCATCTGACGTGAGGTATAATACCATCTGGGAGTTCTCGGCGAGTCCATCCAGTGTACCTAGTCTCCACTGAGCACCCGTATACCATCTCTGATGTCAAATACCAATGGATATGGGATCATCCATCGCCCATCTCATGGGTCGAGAAGCGTTTACGCTAGTCTACTCTTGTATATCGATGTCTTGTCTCGATACACCTACGACTAGGAACATTAAAGGATGTACTTATGGTCTACCATGGCCCCACTAGTATGATCTGCATCATAGTCCTGGTAGTCAAGTACACATCCTAAGGGCTTTACTAACATGTAACTATAAGACAGTATCAAGAGACAAGTATACATGTTAAGATAAAGAGCAACCAGATAGCATACTATCATATCGAGCAAGAAAGTCCTCTCTATATTTGTCCAAGTATCCAATATGATATATATCATCTGTACAATACTGGCCTCTAGGGCATACATACAACAAACAATGAATACCTTCTTCTATGGCAACTGGCTCAGCTAGGAAGGCCTCAAGCGGGACACCCTGATTATAGCTTGATTGTTGGGCGAAATGGTGCGGGTTGTACCTCATGAACAACGCCGAATCATTCTGCCTAAACACGAGAAAGCCTGTCCAGATTGAATATAAATGAAGAATTTCCCGAGCTTTCAAGGTAGCGGTCCCGTCTTTAAAAGTATCCCACAGTGGCAGCACCGTTTTTGCGGATTCTTTGCCAATGGTTAAAACCTTATCGGCAAAGGTCATGCCATCTCCAGCCGTACGCGGACGAAGGAGCAAACCCCTAGCCTCCCGCTGTGACGGATTTAAAATGAATGCGTCAACTAGGCGCATAATTCGAGGGAAGTTGTAGCTGTCATAGAAACGAGGTTGTTTATGGGCACCAAAAGCGCAAAGTACGTGCAGCTCAATCCATGATGTAAAATAATGCAGCGAGAAAGTGACGGGTTGTACCCACGGCTAAGTGGTGTCCGCCGCTAAGCTGAAACCATGGTACAAGTGCGCCAACCCAGCAATCCCGATAGCCACTTGCATTCCCGCAACCATACGATGGGCCGGGTAAAAGACTGATGGCCTCATATAACGAGAGTGCATTGGAAGCACGAACCAGTTTAGCCATAAGCCAATGAACCCCAGCACGAACATCTCTTCATTAACTTCCGGTGCAGCAAGCTCCGCGAAGGGAACGACAGGAGCAGCCGGAATAAAGAAACTTTTTAAATCCGCCTCCATTGTCGGTTGGTTATCTAAACCAAAAACAAACGGATCGTCAAGCTTGGCGAACAGCGCAACTTGCTTCGATAAGGCTTCCGGACGAAGAAACCGAGCGATGAAGTCTGCGTAGCTGACTCTATGCCCTCCGGACTACGGAAATAGACATTCTTAGATATTCAACACCTTGATCAAGCTCGGGAATTGGTGTTGAATGGCATTCTCTGGGGTAAGACCCATTACCACTTATTTGGTGGCAAAGATGTACTCGTCCGGAGGGAGCAACTCCTCGTAGTGTTCTCCCATAATGGGTAAGCCAGAAGTCTCTGCAAACTCCTCTAAAGATATTTAGACTTCTCGATCCGACAGAAGGAAGGTGTAGGTTGGAATATTCCATTGCTCCAGAAAATCCTTGACCCACCATGCAGGGGGTGTGGAATATTGGAAGAGGGAAGCACAAATCAAGGGATACTACCCGAGCTTCAGCAGCTGCGACTTCTTGGCCGACAAAATACAGCGGGCCCACTGCAAATACCCAGCTGAATGGAGAGGAGTTAGGCCTATCATGTACGGCTGTCCCTAAGGGCGCGACTCGCCCTGACATATACGCCGCCCCAGAGTATCCAAAGCCGTCGGCGGCTGTACGGGTATCACGGCCATAGGGGGTTGAAGGAAACCCTCTGAGGTCCAGTTGACCTCCTCCACGGCATAGTTCACCGGAGGTGTGTCAGCATAAGAGATCGCCGAAATGGGCTCCGAAGGTGCCACGCAAGAAAAGCTCCGCCGGCCCATGATGATTTGATTGTACCATATGCCCCATAAATGAAGATTCTTTTGCTCCGGGTCGTGATCTTTGATCAACGCGAAGACTTCCCTGTCTACAGGAACTTCAGGGAATCCACTTTCCGAACGGACGAACGGGAAAGAAATGTCGAAAGACATAGTACTTGTGCGAAAAAGAACAAAAGTTAGCCGTCAATGCTACAGTTTATGTTCTGGCACTTGGTACTTTAAATTCGTGCCATACTGCAATGCAGTGGAAAGGGACCAAGGAGGACCCACACAATCTAGATGATGGCTCATCATTAATAAAACAGTCTCATCATTTGATGAGACAGTCATTAAATGAGGAAATCCTAAAAGGATTCTTATTTAATGAGAGCCCCTTGGGCCAAGGAGTAAATCTCCCTTGAGAGCAGCGCTCTACAACAGATATGACATCTGTCATAATTAATGATGAAGGAAATAAAATTCCCCCAAAAAATTCTAAAGAGCAATGCTCTGCGAAGAACATGGAATAATCCATCAAAAACCCTAAAAGCAAAGCTTTACTGAGTTAAAAACTCCAAGATCTTTAAGATCTGCAAGATGAACTCTAAGAGTTCTTCTTTAATGGGTTAAGAAACCCTAAGAAAGATCTCTTTAGGTCTATGATTTCAAGAGAGCAAAGCTCTGTTAAGAAAACCCTAAAAATTTCTTTAGATGATCTGAAAAGAGCAAGGCTCTGTTAATGGGTGAAACCCTAGATTATGAAGTAATCCCTTCAAAGATATAATCTTTACCTAAAATTTTCAACAGGGTTCTGTCTCTAAAAGAGTTCTTAAGACAAAGAGCTATGCTCTAAAAGAGAAATAATTCTCAAGAGAAAAAAAGAAGATGAATATAGGTCATCTCAAGGGCCAAAGGCCCTATTTATAGGCACTGAGAGCCGTTTCAACTTCTAAGTTGATCCAATGGCGGAGTTGCTGCCACCGCTGCACTCATGTGTAAGCCACATGAGCGCAACGGTGGGGGGGGCATTTGTTTCCCCCAATCAGAGCAAAGCTCTGTTCAAATTTCGAAATTTGAAATGAAGCAGCACTTCATAAAAGCACTGGCGCTAAATGCACCAACGCTAAGAGTCAAAGATTCTGATGCAGCGCTTACGTGCAAAGCACGAGCACTAGCAGCGCCGGCACTAAGAGTCAAAGATTCTGATGCAGCGCTCACGTGCAAAGCACGAGAGCGTTAGCTCTAAGCGCGCTAGCACCAAGAGTCAAAGACTCTGATGCGGCGCTCTCGTGCTTTGCACGAGAGCGCTAGCGCTGGAACTAAATGTTCCCCGCCCTTAGATCAAAGATCCAACAAAGATGACTAAAAATCATCAAATTACCTCTGAAAATTAGAGCACCGTTGGATCAAAGATCCAATGGTGATTAAAAATCGCCAAGATACAGAATAAGTTCTGTATGGGACAATATTTTCCCAATCTTGTTAAAAACAAGAAGACTGCCTTCTGTAAAACAGAAGCCCTTGGATCAAAGATCCAACGGTGGGAAACATTCCCAAATCAATCAGAGGAAAGATTTCCTTAACTGATTCAATAAATCAGCCTCCCCTATATAAAGGACCGAAGACTTCAAGTCTTGCACAGAGGAAACCCCTCCCCCCCACACACACACACAAAATTTGAGAAATTTTCGAAGAGCAAGCTCCCGGAAGAAGAATTTCTTCAAGGTAAATAAAACAGATAGATCAAAGCATTTCGTTAGAGAAGAAGAACTTAGTTCTCTTTCTAGATCATAGATCTATAAGACAGATGACTTTCACAAAAATAGATCATAACATCTCATCATAAAAGGGGAGGAGAAGAACTTAATTCTCTTCGGATCACAGATCCGCAAAGAAAAAGTCTTTCATAAAAAACAGAAGAGATTGTAACATATCCTATAAAAATAAGAACCTTGTTCTTAAAACCACGAGACAAAGTCTCTTATAAACAAGAGTTTAATTCTCAGAGAGCAGAACTGATCAAAGCTGCCTAAAAAGAGCCTTAGCGCTCCAATTAAAAAGAAGCATCTGAGCGCTCCAAGACTGGCGCACAGCGCCGCAGCGCTCTTAGCGCTCTAATTTAAAGAAGCACATCAGCGCTATAATTAAAAAAGAAGCGCCTTAGCGCTCCAAGACTGGCGCACAGCGCCGCAGCGCTCTAATTTAAAGAAGCGCCTTAGCGCCCCAAGTCTGGCGCTCAACGCTCCAAACTCTATTTTAAAAGAAGCACCCAGCGCTCCAAGGTTGGCGCTCAGCGCCAAGCGCACTACATGCTCCTCACGTGGGTGCTATTTTATAAAGAGAGCTCTGTGCTCATTGATTGGCGCTCAGCGCTAAACGCGCCACGTGCTCCTCACGTGTGCGCTATCGCATAGGAAGCACCTTAGCGCTCTCAATCTGGCGCTCAGCGTCAAGCGCACCACGTACTCCTTACGTGTGCACTGAGGGAACATAAACTGTTCTTTAAATAAAGCCCCAGAGCCATAATAAGGGCTCAACACTCAATTAAAGACAAAAAGGTTGTCAGAACCCAAACCAATGCTCAGTATTGTTAAATGAAAAAGGACTGAGCCTAATTAAATATCCAACATTTTAACTGAGTGGCTGAGCCCAAGTTGGCCACAGATCCCTAATTTAGATTAATTGAGCCCATATGCTCATAAATCGTTTTAACTGATCTTAGTCCCAAACTTGACTACAGATCTCCCAAACAACATCGGTTCAAAGGTACATCTCTTCATACCTCTGATTTATATCATTGTAATTCTTCAACGTCTTCAGAGAGATGGAGGGTCCAATAACCAATAACTTTTGGTGCATCCCCAAATGGTTGAACCAAAACCACACAGACTATGACGTCTTTAAACTGGACTATGATGTCCTTAAACTTTACGTATTGTGGGGTCCTTAAACTCATGGACTATGATGTCCTTAAACTTTATGGACTGTGAGGTCCTTAAACTCATAGACTATGATGTCTTTAAACTTTACAGACTATGACTTCTTTTAAACTGTCGCAGACTATGATGTCCTTAAACCCAATAGACCGCAATGTCCCTAAACTAAAAGAATAGAGTCCAAATGCTCTTTTGTTGGATCTAAATGATCATGTTAAGTAGATCTTAATCTAAAATTAGACTAACGTATTCTTAACAAACGTTTAAGTTGATCTTAGTCTCAAACGAGATTAACGATCTTTAAACCCAACCCAAAACCAAATCTAAGAAAATACGGATTTGGACTAATCCACGCCCTACGGACGACAACATAAATTAGTCTTCGTATGCAATCCACGGGCAACCAAAAAAGAAAACAAACACACATGACACGAAGTGAACATCTAGAAAAGGAGAAAGTGGTTACCGCGAGACGGTAGCGTAATTAACTGCAGGGGATTGTGCCTGCAGGGAAGTGCGCCCCCATAATAAAAAACCCCTCGCAAACGAGGGAGAATCTAACGATATCTGCTACATCGTCCGCATCCGTCTAAACCTTCGATACATAGTGCCATAAATCAACTTGGCATCTTCAGAGAGGTGGATGGATAAAACCAAATAGCATTTGCCCCCAAATTCAGGTAAGACGAACCTACGCGGTTCCGTCTTCCGTTTTTGGCGGTAAATAAGGGGTAAAACCCATCGAGAGCAAGTGGATCTTCAAGAAAAAATTTGGTGCAGATGGAAAAGTTGAGACTTTCAAAGCTAGACTTATTGCAAAAGGTTCTCATCAACGACCAGGTGTGGATTATGACGAAACCTTTTCTCCAGTGGCTATGCTTAAGTCCATCTGGATCCTACTTGCCATTGCTGCATACCATGACTACGAAATCTGGAAGATGGATGTTAAGACCGCCTTTCTAAATGGTGATTTAGAAGAGAGCGTGTGCATGACTCTGCCAGAGGGCTTCGTGGACAGTGGAAGCAGCGGGAAAGTGTGCAAACTGCTTAAATCCATCTACGGGTTAAAGCAGGCATCGCGGTGTTGGAATATCTGTTTTGATGTGGTAGTCAAAGAGTTTGACTTCATCAAAAACGTAGATGAACCTTGTATATACAAGAAGGTTACAGAGAGTAAGGTTGTCTTCCTCGTATTGTACGTGGATGACATACTCTTGATAGGAAATGATGTTCCTATGCTGTACTCGGTTAAGCTCTTCTTATCACAAAGATTCTCAATGAAAGATCTAGGTGATGCCTCCTACATATTGGGGATTAAGGTTTATAGAGATAGATCTAAACGGATACTGGGATTTTCCCAATCCAGGTACATAGACACCATACTAAATAGGTTTAATATGGAAGATTCCAAGCGTGGGAATTTACCTACGATCACAGGACTCGCTCTCTCCAAAGAGATGTTTCCCAAGACTGATTTGGAGAGAGCTCGCATGCAAGGGATACCCTATGCTTCGGCAGTAGGCTCTATCATGTACGCGATGTTATGTACCAAACCTGATGTAGGATACTCACTAAGTGTAGTGAGTGAGTATCAAGCAGATACAGGAGAATCACTGGACAGCTGTGAAGAACATTCTCAAGTACTTGAGAAGAACTACAGAGATGTTCTTGGTGTATGGTAACGGTGAACTCCAAGTGGAGTCCTTTACCGATTCGATCTTCCAGAGTGATAAGGAAGACTCTAAGTTCGTCTCGGGATTTTTCTTTACCCTCAATGAAGGGGCGGTTTGTTGGAAGAGTTCCAAGCAAGAAACCGTGGCAGACTCGACGATGGAGGCTGAATACATCGCTATCAACGATGCTGCCAAAGAGGTTGTCTGGATGAAGAAGTTCATAACCGAACTTGGTGTGGTTCCTTCCATCGAGCATCCAATACCTTTGTATTGTGATAACAATGGAGCAGTAGATTTGGCCAAGGAACCCAGGTCCAATTAGCGATCCAGGCATATTCTGAGGATGTATCACCTGATCCGGGAGATAGTTGATCGCCGGGAGATCGAGGTCAGGAGAGTTGACATGAAGAACAACACGGAGGATCGACTCATGAAGGCCATACCCCATATACAATTTGAGAGACTCTTCAGGATGTTGGGTATGAGATACTACAACAACTGGCCTTAATGCAAGTGGGAGTTGTTAGTTATATGTATGCCCTAGAGGCCATTATTGTACATATGATGTATATTATAGTGGATGCTTGGATATATATAGAGAGGACTTTCTTGCTCGACATGATATTATGCTATCTGGTTGCTCTTTGTCTTAACATACAGACTTGTATTATGATACTGTCTTACTCTCACATGTTGATAAAGCCCTTAGGATGTGTACTTGACTACTAGGACTATGATGGAGATCATACTAGTAGGGCCAGGGTAGTCCACAAGTATATCCTTTAATTGTTCCTAGTCGAGGGTGTATCGAGACAGGGCATCAATATTCTAAAGTAGACTAGCATATACGCTTCTTGACCCATATGATGGGCGATGGATGATCCCACATCCATTAGTGTTTGACATAAAAGATGGTATACGGGTGCTCAGTGGAGATAGGGTACACTGAACGAACTCGTCGAGAACTCCTAGGTTGTATTATACCTATCGTCAGATAGCAGTTCTCTAGTAACACTGGCACAGGTTAGTCTGTAGACCCGAGATCGTCATAGAGTCTTGTGTGATTCCCACTGTACTTTGATTTCCACCTTACCACGTTCAAGAGAACGTGCAAAATGGTGGCTTTTGGGTACATTCCCGAATCACATAGAGGCAATGAGCGATAGGATGGGATTCGTTTCTCCCGGAATTGGGGGTTGATGCTGCACTGTGCTTGATTGGCTATAACAGGAAGTCCCTGGCCAGGGATGATACAGAGATTTACTGGTAAGTGTTATCAGTAGTTTCTCGACCCGTTACGAGCTTTACATCGACATGACTTATCGGTTACTGGGGTCTGACGTTTACCACCCCTAGACTAGATATGCGACAGAAGAAAAGAACGGACTGTACGGTAGTGTTACTGACAGGCTTTAAAGGAGTATGAGAAGGCTTGCTTGTTGATCTTCTGATCGCTCAATTCCCGGGTAGCCGTTACGTCCAGCTAGTACCGCTGACGGCTTGTGGTTGCCTGATATGATCTTCACCTATTACCGGCGTATTGACGAGTCTTTAGAGTCCTACATGGAAGTTTACTGGCTCAGGCAAAACGAAGTAGGAACATATATGTGATATGTGCGGGACCGAGACTAAATGCATGTATGTGATACCGTATTCTATTCTCGCAATTTATGATATCGGTCGGTTATATGAGATATAGCCGGGTTATCGAATCAAGTGTTGATTCAATAAGTTGATACAAATAATATTAGTCAGTCATATGAGATATAGCCGAATTATTAAATCAAGTGTTGATTTAATGATTTAATGTATAATTATATATTTGATATATTAATTTACATTAACTAATATTAGCTCACTTAAGCATTTCTTTTCTCACTTATGCATTTAATATATATATATATATATGTGTGTGTGTGTGTGTGTGTGTGTGTGATATATTAATTGTATTTCTTTTTGTGTCATGCTTGATGATACATGCTACATGGGTGTATGAGACTCATATCATGCACATGATAATGTAAGGTTTATTTATTTAAAGTAAATTCAAATTAGTTGGAAATTAGTCACATAGGTGAAGTTTGTGGAAGCTTGTAGACCCATTGATTAGTCCACTAGTTTTGTCTCACCTTAGATATTTATTAACCTAACCATTATCTAAACCCGTGATAAAGTCTCTACATGAGTTATATGAGATATTTTCTCACCCATGGTTGCCATAACATTATTGGCTTCATCCTCTTCTTTCTCATGAGAGAGCTCTCTATGTTTTGGAGAGGTGGGGAAAATTAGTGAGAAAAAGAATTCTAAAGTGAGCAAAAATCCTACTTCATCATCCTCTACTATATTAGCCATTTAGTTTAGGGTGTTAGTTTTACTAATCCCTAATTAGTGAAGAGGTAACTTGGATTAGTGTCTCCTCGACGTATATCATCTTCGGCCTCGAAGAATTCGTGCAAGCTTGTTCCTTTCATCCTGTGGTGCCATTCTAGAGTCCGGAAGATCACTACTAGGAGCGAAGGGACTACTACACGGAGCTATTGAAGTGAAGGACCGGTCTACAAAGGTTGTATTCCATATTCACTTAGATGTAAAGTTGTTTACATGTTGTATTGTCTAAATCTCTAGTTAAGATTCTAGGGTTAGGTTTGTTTAGCATGGCAATTTTTTGAAAATGGCATGGACAATGCCTCCTGAAACTTTTGCACTGGCTGCAATAAGCATATATTAATCAAATCCTGGAGAAACATTGGGAAGCAGTTATGAACATAAGAGGATGTTCTTTGTATATGGTAATGGCAGCCTCCTTCAGGTTGCGGTTATCATTTTAGGCTTCCAAGGAGACCTGAATGACAGAGTGACTGTCAGAGTTATAGTTTTCCCTCTTCTGAGGGGCAGTATGTTGGACAGGGAGTCCAAGCGGATACTAAGGATGGCATGGCACAGGATACTGATTAAATTCAGTAGAAGATACGGTCTAAGAAGTTTTTTGGGATTTGGAGTTCATTTGTGAACTGGGTCCCATCAAATATCCAGAAAAATTCTAAGACATGTATCGCTCATTTTGGGAGATAGTCTTTCTCCGCGAAATTGAGATATAGAGAGATAAAGATAGAAACATTAGAGTGGATCCACTCATTGAGGCTATTTCTTGAACGCAATAGTTTCACAAACGGGCTTTGCGAGACTGATTATTAGAGAAGTTGGATGTTCGGTATCACACGGGCTATGAGTATACGACACCGCAATAATTAGCCTTAAATGCAAGAGGGAGATTGTTGGCTATATTGCCCTCAAGTCAATTATTGTAACCGTAGGCACGCGATTGTGATGATTGAGGGAGGACCTATACGAGTAGAACAGTCTTACTCAAAATGATATTATGTTATCTTGTTTGTATTTATCATCATATACATGCATTATGTGGCATTATAGATCACTATTACATGCTGATAGAGCCCATACGATTCTTGCTTGACTACCATCATTATGATGGCGATCATATACATGGGAGCTAGGTAGTCTATAAGTACATCCTTAAATGTCCCTAGTCGAGAGAGTATCGAGACTCCGGAGTAGACTAGTGTATACTTTTCAAGACCCCGACGAGGGGCGGTGGCCAGTCTCACAAGCCATTGGTGTCAGGTAGTCACCTAAGATAGTATACAGTTGATCTTTGGCTTACGAGTTACACTGGACAGACTTGCCGGGAACATGCTAGATGGTATTATACCTATTGTCAGATAGCAGTTCTCGGGTGACATGAGTACAGGTTAGTCTATCGATCTGAGATCGTCATTTGTCTCGTGTGAGTTCCCATTGTGCTTTGATTACTACCCTACCATGGCTCAAAGGAGTCATGAAAACAGGTTTTAGTTGGGTACAGTCCCGAGCCACATGGAGGCAGTGAGCGGATCGTCGGGGATTCGTCTCTCCAAGTATTGAGGGTTGATGTCGCGATGTGCACGGGTGTCCATCACCAGAAATCATTGGCTAAGGTAAACGAGAATTACTAATTTGGATCTGTAGTTTCTTAGTTGGTGATGGGCTTCACACCGACACAAAATATCTCGTTATTAGGGGTCTGACTTTATCCACCCCTTAGACCCGATATGCGATACTCTTAGACGAACAGACCGGACTGTATGGAGATTGTCACAGACAGGCTCAGTAGGGGTTCAGATGAGTTTTCTCATCGGCCTTCCTTTCGCTCAATACCTGGGTAGCCATTACATACAACTAATGCCACTGACGTGCTTGTGGTTAAACCCACTGCCAGCGAAGTGACGAGTATTTAGAGTCCCACACAGAGGGTTTCCCTGGTTCAGGAGAAATGATGTAGTAGCCGTACTTTGATACGTGCAGCGTTTCGATCGAATGATTGTACTAGTTACCCGGACTTTCGATCGAACGGTTGATAATACTAGCCAGCTTATGTTTCAGCCGGATTATTAAATCAGGTGTTGATTTAATAATTTACGTATATATATTTCGATATGTATATTCAAGTATTATGTTCTTTATGTTATTCTATCTCTTTGGGTATTCGTATTTTGGTACAAATACAGATATGTATATACAGATGAGTGTAATCAGTATTTATACGGAAAACATTCTAGAAGGTGGACACCTTATTTTAGTTTATCCATTTATTAAATCAAGTGGAAATGAGGTGTAAAGGTGGTGAAGAGAGAATGGTGAGAACCATGCTTGAATAGTGTTGACAAATGAATTGAAAATTCATTTGTGCAAACTATTCAACTATGGTTGCAATTTTATATTTGAAAATTGAGTTTTACAAAACCATGCTTGAGATTTTTCTCTCTCTAGTTTTTTTCCTCACTTGAGTTTTTTCTCACTTGAGTATTTCACTTGAGTTTTACTCGTTTGAGTTTTTCCTCACTTGATCTTTTGCATGGTTGGATTTTTTAAAAACACTCTCACCATTTTCTTCTTCTCTCTTCACAACCTTTCTTAAGCCCCTCCTCCTTTTTCTTCATCTTCTACCCTACCATCTCATGTGTTGAGAATCAAGGGTAGAAGAGAGATAGATACACACTTAGAGCAACTCACTACATCTCTAGGCACTCTAAATTAGCAACCTAGAGTTCCTAGTTGCTTTACTAGATTCTTAGTGTGGAGATAGAGCCATGAGCTACATCTCTCGGGTGGATCATCTTCGACTGAAGAAGTGTCACGACCCGAAGTTTGGCACATGACGGCCCTTAAACTACACAACGTTTACAGGCGTAACGCAATTTAAGTAAGCCAAAAACCCAGCAATCTAAACCATCAAAGTATTAAGTGATAAGAATATTGTTAAAACTTTTGAAAATCTTGAGTACAAATTCTTTAAAGTCAAATTTTAGTTTCTTACAAATTTTTGCAGCACCTCCTTTGTAAAAACTAACCCCAAAAATGGGTACAACATAAATATAAGTAAAGCATCCCCAACGTGAGCAAATCCATGCCCAACGGCGAAAAACAACCACCACAACAGATATACGACGCCGTAGCGAAGAAATAAAAGACGATATAAGCAAAACTGCATAACAGACCACCAAGTCACCAAAAATATACAACATCGTCCTAACATCAAGTCTCTAAGTCAATAAATGATAATAGTAGATGGAAAGTACAAGGTACAAAGATATACAAAGAGCATCATCAGATAACCGCAAAACCCACCTATAGCAAAACTGTACGCAGTCAGCCGAAGCGGTATCCGCTGCAAAAGATGATATGATAGGTAGAAGCCCTGCCTCGACTACTCTGATGAACAACCTGCAAACCCTGTGGCACAACGGGTGTGAGTTGCCAATTCGTGAATAGTAAATAACATATGCAGGTAATCGCAAGTATGCACGTACAGCGCGAATCTAACACATGCAAGCTGATAGCAATAAATGGCAATATATATGCAACAGTCATGTAAGGTACTCTATCAGGTAGTACTAATACATGAACAATAAATGGAAATATCTATGCAACAGTCATGTAAGATACTCTATCAGGTACTACTAATACATGAACAATAAATGGCAATATGTATATGCAACGGTCATGAAAGGTACTCTATCAGGTATAACTAATACATGAAGCAACGCATATAAAGTAAATACAGAGTATGGGATAAAACATGTCATCCTCACGGAATCCTGACCCCGTGGTAGGACCAAAGTCCATCAAGACAATCTAAATCCTAAATTTCCTCAAATCAGTCCCCAAATTGGCCCTCATATCCTGTACGTCACATATATCCCGAGTGTCCAATATCAAGTAAATCTCATATATCCAGTATCCAATATCAAGTAAATCCCATATAACCAGTATCCAATATCAAGTAAATCTCATATAACCAGTATACAATATCGAGTATATCTAATGAAACATGAGTGTCCAATATCTACACCCAAAAACATCATGAAAACAAGTGTCTAGCATCGACACATAAATACTCAAATCTGAGGCGCCATCACCTGGGACTGGCCCTCTTGTGTCATGTACGTACATCCTATGGAACCTGAGTGTCCACCACCCGCAATCGACAAGGGCATGTGCGTACATAACTTCGATCGGTATCCCCTAGATATCCGTCGAGTTCAAATACTATCACTGGATGGCAAACGCCCCCAGCCGGGCTCAACGACATGGACCTTCGATCTTCTTGCCCTGGGGAACCAACCGGGCTCCACCATGTACCCGCACACAGCCCACGACACCTCCTCGCATGGGGTATAAATAAGCTCAGAACCGAGAAATCTCATTGTGGAACCTGAAATATCATATCAAGACAAACCGGGTTTTTCAAATAATGCAAAATTTCATGAAAGAACCACGGTCCTCAAATCCAAAAAACATCAAGTAATGAATGAGTATAAATGCATGAATCAATACATATATATTAGCGTCATTCCACTAATATATATATATATAACAGCCTCCCATTCCACTGTTATATACTTAGGAGTAAAAATATCAGGGAACATCATATGAAATCCATGAATTTAATATATGCAACATGAAACAGTAATATGAGCATATAAAGGAAAAACCGCTATTTAACTGCAACAAGTTAATATATATATCATGCGGTTCCTAATTTCTCCAAGTCCATACAACATCAAATAAAGGTGAACATGTATCTATAGCAAGATATACGTAACCATGTTGGTATAGGAAGGTATATGTATCTACCTATCAGTAATGATGTAATACCCTCCAGGTATATGTATAAATATGTATGCAAGATGTACATGTAGCTATGTTTCATATGTGTATATACCTATCACTAATGGTACAATACCATATAGGTATATGGGTAACTAGCATGTATGCATGTCAAGGCATATGTGTAAGCATGTAGGTATACATGTATGCTATATGCACAAGGAAAATAAGGATCATGTCTCAATGTCCCTAAACAATACAATATCACATATGTATAGGTGTTGTGCGTGTCATGGAAATTATTGGCGGTGTGTGTGTAGCATACAATTAGTGCTCGTGAAACATGAACCGTCAATAATGATGTTGTGTCTCACTAATACTAAGTCCATGCACAATAGGAAATGAGATATGCAACAAAAGTACACATGCACAATCAATATCCGTATACATCTAACTAATAGTCATATCATTTAATCTAGCCCAGACGCATAACGCCATGCGGGCGATTCCCCTGTAGATGTTAAATCTACTCACTACAATCCTGGCTAAGTAAATCCAACCACTCGCTTTTCCTCCTCCGCAGCATCCGAAGTCCCCGCCTGCGATCCTGAAAGCATATAACAATAAAACAAGTATATATTAGCAATCGATCAATAACACGTACCAACTACGTTTGACCGACGCACCAACTCCAAACATACTCTCAAGTGTTCGTCAAGTAGCTAACGCGCGTAGTGACACTACGAAACCAACTCAAGAGCAAAAGTTACACAAAGACACAAATGACATCGGCACAACCCTAGCTAGGAGCGCTAAACGACAAAACCATCAAGTCTAGACCCTGATAGTACCGATCACGCATTCACAACACACTAATAAACGTGGAATCCAATATAAATAACGTTGCAACGTCAAAAGAAACCCACGCCAAAACTTACCAAAATCTAGTAAGCAACATATATTATTTTAGCTCAAAACTACAAGTTTTACTAAAACTAGAAATCACAAACATCATAATATAGCAAGATTAAACTATACATACCAATACTATAATTTTAATCTCACTTAATTAGGATTTAGTAAAAGTCTAGTTTGTAATTAAGCTAATTATACAATTAGGAAAAATATCATTTAACAAACTAGCAACTAGGTTAAGTTTTCATTTGTCAAAACTTCATACTTAACCATTCACTAAACAAAACCTTAACTAAATTTTCACAAACCCTTTTCTAAAAATTCTAAACATGCAATTAAAAGCTTTAATTAAACTTCTAACAAGCTAATTAATGTACTAAAACAAGAACTTAAGCTTAGGGTTAGAAATTATACCTTCAAGGATTCACACAACAAAGAACCAATATCATAAAAAAAAAGCTCCAAAATGATGACTTCTATGAAGATTCAAGCTAGTTTTGTGAAGAAGAAAAATGGGTAATGATTTATTTTTGAGTTTGTATGATAAATTAAGGATTTTTAATGTATTTTGTGAGCTTGAACAAGTGAAAATGAAGCAAGAAGAGAGAGGGGTCAGCAAGGAAAGGGAGGGGCCGGCCATACAAGGAAGTGGGGGGTTTTGTGATAAAATGTGGAAAAATCTAGAAGAAAATAACAATAATTGCTTAATAAAACAAAAACACATTTATCCACTTCATTCTTTTCTTTTAAAAATTCATTTAATTTCCACAAATATCTAGATATTTTGGTGAGAATTTAAAGCTTAATCTAGTGATTAACTTAGCATAGATTCACATTAGTAGCAATTAACCCAATCCAAATTGTAATTACCACTAATAAAGTGCACAAATAAAGCATTAAAATAATATTTTAATTATAGAAAAATATTAAAATGCACAAAAATTACCAGTGGCTTACAAAAGCCCGCAAACTAGCAATTTCCTAGCTAAACTAGGTGCAGTGAATTCTATACTGCAAAAAGATCGCTTCTAGGTTTTACGGAAAATACAATTTATTTTACCTAAAAACGGATAATTCGCAAAACGATTTCTAAAACGTTACAATCTTCCCCCGTTAAAGAAATTCGGTCCCCGAATTTAAAATTCTCACTAAGCGTACCTTCAAAGAGATGAGTACAAAACTCCCAAATTTCCCTCGCAACCTCCCAAGTGATCATGTCCAAAATTCTCACTATACGGCTATGCCAAAGTGTTAGTTATATGTATGCCCTAGAGGCCATTACTGTACATACGATGTATATTGTAATGGATGCTTGGACATATATAGGGAGGACTTTCTTGCTCGACATGATAGTATGCTATCTGGTTGTACTTTATCTTAACATGTACTCTGATTGTCTCTATGTTACATGTTGATAAAGCCCTTAGGATATGTACTCGACTACTGGGACTATGATGAGATCATACTAGTGGGGCCATGGTAGTCGACGAGTACATCCTATAACTGTTCCTAGTCGAGGGTGTATCGAGACAGGGCATCGATACACCAGAGTAGACTAGCGTATACGCATCTTGACCCATATGATGGGCGATGGATGATCCCATATCCATCGGTGTTTGACATCAAGGATGGTGTACGGGTGATCAGTAGAGACTGGGTACACTGGATGGACTCGCCGAGAACACCCAGATGGTTTTATATCTCATGTCAGATGGCAGTTCTCCGGTGACACCGGTACAAAGTAGTCTGTTGAACCGAGATCGTCATAGAGTCTTGTGTGATTCCCACTGTGCTTTGATTTCCATCATACCACGTCCAAGCGGGTGTGCAAAAAGGTGGCTTTTGGGTACAGTCCCGAATCACATGGAGGCAATGAGCGATAGGATGGGATTCGTCTCTCCCGGTATAGGGAGTTGATGTTGTGCTGTGTTCGATTGGCTATAACCGGAAATCCCTGGCCAGGGTTGCTGAGATTTACTGGTAAGTGTTATCAGTAGTTTCTCGAACTGTTATAGACCTCATATCGACACGACTTATCGAGCTACTGGGGTCTGACGTTTACCGCCACTAGGCGAGATATGCAACATATCAGACGACGAGACCGGACTGTACGGGAGTGTTACTGATTGGATTCATAGGAGAATGTACAGGCTTGCTTGTTGCTCTTCTGATCGCTCAATACCCGGGTGGCCGTTACGTTTAGCAGACCGCTTGCGGCTTGTGGGTGTTTTGATATGATCATCACCTACTGCCGGCGTATTGACGAGTCTTTAGAGTCCTACACAGGGGTTTCCTGGCTCAAGCGAAACGGAGTAGGAGCACATATGTGATATGTGCGGGACCGAGATTAATACGATATGAGATACCGTATTCTATTCTCGCGATTCATGACATTGATCGGTTGTATGCGATATAGCCGGGTTATCGGATCAAGTGTTGATTCGATAAGTTGTTACACATGATATTAGTCGGTTATAGCCGGGTTATTAAATCAAGAGTTGATTTAATAATTTAATGTATAATTATATATTTGATATATTACATTACATTAACTAGTATTAGATCACTTATGATTTATTTTCTCACTAGATTGTGCACATTGTTTATATGTGATATATGCAAGTGTACATGTTTGAATCATGCTTGATGATACATACAAGTTGGGTGTATAAGACTTTGACCATATCAAGGTTAAATTAAGGTTTACTTATTTCCTAACAAATAACAAAAGATATCAGACTTTGGTCAAAGTTATCAAGCTTCATGAAGGTTGAAGAAATATTGACAAAGTCAACTCTTTTGTCATTCCTTAGGATATTAGTTAACCCAACCCTTAATCTCATACCTTGGTTAATTCTCTACATGAGTTAAGCATGATAGCTTAACTCACCCATGGATACATTATTGAGGTAGAGATAATTCATATGATGATATTATTCTTTCTTCTTCTTTTTCATCAAGCTCCTTGAAAAAGCTTTCAAGCTCTAATGGTGCTATGAGGAAAAATGTGAGAAAATCAATTCTAAAGTGAGCCCACCTCCTACTTCTTCATCCTCTACCACTTTCCATGTAGTAGAGTATGTTCTCTTCACAAAGTTCATGACATAGTGAAGGAATAGCTTGAGTTAGTGTCTCCCAGACGTAGATCATCTTCGGCCTCGAATTCATCGAAGTAAGCACAATCGTTCTTCTTGTGGAGCTTCTCTAGAGTCCGGAGTTCACGATCGCAGCGAAGGGAACATCTACACGGAGCTATTGAAGTGAAGGACCAGATCTACAAAGGTTGTAATCCCTCTCACTTAGTGTTAAAGTGTTTAACATGCTTGTTTTCTGTAACGTTTTGAAAATCGTTTCGGTGAAATTTCGGAAAATCGGTAAAATAAGGGGGTTTTATGTAAAAATTCAAAATGCAAATATCTTATTATAAAAATTAAATATACATATTCTATCTATGTAATTACTAGTATTTTGTGTTTATTGAGCCACTGGTGAAATTTCAAATTTTCTGAAAAAAATTATTTTTATTATTATTTTAAGCCGTCACTAATACATTTAATTAGGAAAAATTACAGATTGGAATGAGTTGAAACAAATTTTGTGCATCATAAAACTTTAAATAAAATTTTATCATGTGGTTTTTGAAACAAAATCGTTTGCCAAAACGATTTAGAAATTATTGAAGAAAAAAGGCTTAAATAGTGAAGTTAATGTAAATCGAAATTGGGGTATAATATTTATCATGTTTCCTCACACACACACACCTCACACTCTCTCTCCCTCCTCTCTTTTTCTGGCCTGCACATGGGCAGCAGCCCCTCACCCAATTTACCACTCAAATTTAAGAAAAAGAAAGCAAAGGACATAGAATAGAATAAAGAAAAGAAGCATGGATGTATACATGTGAGGTATGGGTCTTATTTTCTTCATTTGACCTCCCAAACTCACCCACACCTCTCTCTTTCCCTCCCTTGAAGCTGCTGGCCGAGCCCCTCCCCTTCTTGCTGCCCCAAATTTTCCCCACCTCCTTTTCACTCTAAAATTCTTCATTTATGCCTCAAAAATCATCACAAAGTCACATTAATTCATCATTAAACCCTATCCATTATTCTTGGATCAATCAAGCATGGATTTTGGAGCATGAAACCATTGTTGGAGGCTAAGATTTTTGCAAGTTTGATCTCAAGCTTGTGAGGTATAATCATAACCTTATGCTTAATTTGTTGTTTAATTACTTGAATTTAGCTAATTATAAGCTTAATTAGGTTTTAATTTTAAAACTTGGAAATTCAAGAATGGGGTTTAAATGATAATTAGGGTTTTGGGTATTTGGATCATGGTTGTGTGTTGTATTTAAGATCTTAAGACATGTAAAGGCAAAGCTAGTTACTAATTGCTAATTGTTAGTTTAAAAATTTTGCTAATTATGCTAACTTTGCAAACTATGTTTTTGGAAATTGATTAAACGATTGACATAAAAATCTAATTAGGGTATGCATGACATTATTAACATTATAAGTTATAGTTTAATACTTTAGATCATTCAAAACCAAGCTAAATTGTTGTTTGTGCATTTTTACTATGAAATTGTTAAAATTGGATAAATTTGCAAACTAGAATTTTGGGTTTAATGAAAATTGATGAGATTAAATTATGGAAATGGTTTGGGTGGATTAATCAAGATATTTAGTGAACATTGTAGCCGCTGGAAATGTTAAAACATCTAGATTTGAACTAAATTGGCAATTGTTGCTTACTAGAGTTTCGGAAAAATAGCTTTTAAAGCGAATTTGAAGTTTTGATGATTTAAACCCTATTTCATATATATATTTAGTGTGTTGTGAAACCACGAATGGTGCATTTGAGTTTTTCTTGATCACTCGGCATTTGTACGCCGATGTCGAGGGTTTTTGGGTTGATTTGAGAAGCAAACCATAGGTTTTGACCTATGTGGGATTCGTGAATCGTTCTGGTCATGAGAAGGATTTTAATGCGATACGGTGCGTTATGATATGTAGGTACCCCCATGTGGACTTCGAGACGACAAGAAAGCGCGTGGCGACGTCGGCACCGGCAAGCGAGGACCAGGTGAGTAGATTTATATCTACGGGGAGAAGTCGGGTGGATGGCGTATAGCACCCCCGCAGTGCGTGGTGATGTATACGGATGCGTATACACACCAACAATTTATGATATGTTGTTAGGATTTATTATTTATGATTTTAGATGGATATTGGTGTTGGATTGGTGCATGGTTACGAAACCTTAGGTAGTGGGTGCACTACACTTACACATACACACATATACATACTTGCATACATTCCTTATTTCAAACGTGCGTGTATGGGAATATATTTATGTGTTCATATGGATATGGGACTATGTGTTCACATACGGATTGAGGATGATACTTAGGGTTGAGCTGAGTCGATGAGATTTGATTTGAGGCCGTGAGATCGGTGATATAGCAGGGTTCGTATCTTAGATACGACATGACGTTGTAGCGGGTCCTGGACGTAGTTTTTACACACGTGCATGCATACTTAGGCAATATCAGTATTGTACTAGACATAGGTCAGTACCCTGGACTATGATCTTGGATAAAGAGGATACCAGATGAATAGTGTGATGAATATGATATTAACCCGTACCCAGATTTGGGGATGCCGTACGAAGGATTTACGTACGAGCTATATTTTGATGATTGATCCGCACTCTTGACTTGGGATGTCTGATTATAGATATGGTATCGGATATGATATTATTGAGGCGGGATCACCGACTATACATATACAGGTAGGTATATGTATCGACTCAGATGATAGGCTGTTTCCATACCTGTAGTCCAGCTTGTTAGCTTAGCCCTTTACTTTAGTGTAGTTGTTAGATTAGATTAGACTCCTACCTATTTCAAAAACTAACGAATCGTGGGTATTTTAAAAGACAGCCCAAGGGATCCTACGGATATTTCAAAAGACGTATCTTTTCATAAAAACACCATAGCCCCTATTTTCAAAACCCTATGATTTGTGCTATTTCAAAAGGCATCATTTGTAGGACTTATATTAGATTAATGCAGATTAGTTATAGTTGCGTCTAGTATTCAGCTCCCGCTCATTATTGTGGGTCGCTTCGCATCGCATGCTTATTTTGTGTTTCATACTCCATGTTGATATCTTATTGTTAGGACACCAGCACCATTACCGATGATGCGTATGTACCACGTACACTTACTTGCCGGCTCACACACATCTTCATCGGTAATTGCCATGTCACGTACACCTTAGAAAATATTATTGCTTAACTTAGCTTGATAGCTAGTATTTTGACATAATATTAGTGTACTTACCTTATATGCCAGCTTAGATATTGTAGTTATTACTTGTCGCTTCATGCATACTGTTATTCATTCTCATGCTTATATTCATGGTTTTACATGCTATTGATGATTCGGATTTCCATGATATTTTCTGGATTTGGAGGAAAACCGCAAAACATATATAAACTGCTTTCTCTCTTTTAAAATAAAAATGCGGTTTTCCCATGATGTATGAGTCGTCCTCCATGAGTTTGCTGATGGATTTCGAGACCCGATTCGAGGAGTTGGATGAACCGTTTCGGGTACATGGTGGACCCGGTATGGTACCCCGGGGCAAGAGGAATGTGGTGTTGACGTTGAGCCTGGCAGGGGAGCACTACCTACCGGTGATTTTACCCGACGCGTCGGATATCCGGAGGATACCGTCGTGGTCTTGAGATGGATGGTAGGGGCCGGTCTGGACTGACGGCGCCCTAGATAATGAGATTGAGACATTGATATTTCGAGACAGTGAGATTTATGTTTTGTGTCGATGCTAGACATTGTTGATACTGATTTCATTATGATACCTCAGTTTAAAAATACGAAGGAAATCCCACTAATTTATGAAAACAGTTCTTCATTTACATGTATTCTATTTTCATGCATTCATACCTCATTCATATGATATATTGCTACCTGAGGCACTGACACGGGCACATGAGATTTCACTCGGTTAGATATTACCCTAGCCATTGTTATAGGCTGCTTGTTATGTATATTTTTTGAGGATATATTATGATCATTGACCTAGGTTGCGTTATTTATGCGATTTCTGTGCGTAGATGTTTTTCTATTCACGAGTTGGCAACTCACCCCTGTTGTGCCCCAGTTTCTTGCAGGTTTTGCCGTACAGGTTTAATTACGGCTTTGCGGGCTCAGCATCATTCGGGTGACTTGCTAGTAGGTGGGTTTTTCTTGTATCGTACCCATCATATTACCTTGTATAATATTATTCCGTTGTATCTAGTAAATTCCATCAACCAAACATGCATTTATTGAGATAGAGACCAGTGCTGTTTATTCTTTCGACCTTAGAGTCGCTCGTTATATTTCTGGTGGTTTTGAGTTTCCTTTTGAGTTTTGATCCTCGCCGTTGGCGTTGTATATTATATTGCTTGTGTGGTTGTGACCGTCGATTGACGAAGAGCTAGCTCCCGCTTGGGGATGCCTTTTCTTGATTTCGTATACTATTCATGTTGTATCCCGTTTGGGAGCCTGTATTTACAAAGGAGACTCTGCCGAAATTTTCAGTAAATTTTTGATGTTTTTAAAAACCGCATAATTCGGCTTATGCTATTGAAACTACTTGCTTTAAGCTGGTTTTTCCTGCACTCTACTACTTTTCTTGGTTTGGATTTCTGGGTTTTCGGCTTACTTAGATTACGTACGTCTCAAGACGTCTCGTAGTTTAAGTGCCGGTCATGTTCCGTACTTTCGGGACGTGACAAAGTTGGTATCAGAGCGTTAGGTTTTACCTTCGGAGCGTAGGATGACCCTTGGTTGATGGAATAGGTGACTAAAGTAGAGTGACGTACCGTTGGTATGTTCCGCGGCATATTTACGACACGCACTCCACTTAAGAAGCCTTAGGATGTACATTTCCTTATTCAGTATTATATTCCTTCCTGATCTAGCCTCGTCGGTACCAGTTTGGTTTTGCTGCCACGATTACGGGCAGGGAGAGCTACGGCTAGAGTTGCGGTCAGCACGAGCTCGGCACGAACGAGGACTGACCAGGGCATGATTCCGGCGACACCCGATTGTGGAGAGGTGTCTTTTGACCGTGTTTCCGCGCCACGAGCGTTTGGCGGATCGCCTTTATGAGGTTACTCGGATGTGCTGATCGACATTAGAGGATTGAGCCAGTGATAGAGGCCAGTCAGATCTTGATGACCGTTGGTGTGTTGCTTATTCATGATGATCGAGGCACTGTTCAGCGTGCAGACGAGCGAGCCAGTTATTGCTGCGAACGACGAGGTATTTCCCCAGATGTTGGAGTTAGTGCAGAACGAGTTGTACTAAGAGATGATAGAAGGTCGCTAGTCATCGTGGATGAATGACTAGGACATGTGGATCGTTCGCCTAACCCGATGCGAGGTCATCAGATAGATTGATTCCAGCTAGAGACGACTTCACGTGGAGACGTTGGGAGTCGACAGAGACGATCGAATGTCAGAAGCCTATTATTCCAAGTTTAAAGTAGTCGGAAAGACATGTAGGCAATTCTATGGTCCCTCTAGAAGAATGAAACCCTAACTCGACTTAATGACCGTGTGAAAGCCTTTGAACCTTCGGCTTTGCGGCAGTTCTACGGCGCCATTAGTGAGCCTTGGGTTTGCCCTTCTACGGCTGGACCACCGATGCTGTGGTATGTACTCGATACTATTAAACTGTGCCCAAGAGGTTGAGCTCTTGGGGGATTATGAGGTTTTGACGACTCGATCGGATGGCTCGACTTAATTCGGATGCAAGGTGGTGAGATGCATTCTTGGGAGACTCCAGATACGAGGATAGCCGTTGGAGCTCAGTCCATGCAGCCGCGACAAGACGAGTCCAAAGCAGACGACATTAGAGAAAAGTGGAGTAAGAGGTTCGCACCAGATCTAGATGAGATGACGTTCCACTCCGCCGACATCAGAGAGGCGATGCGCATGCCGAGGCATGGTACTTGGACTTACCTTCCAGAAGGAGTCGCGATGAGTATGCAGTCGTTCCAGAGCAAGATGCAGATATAGGAAAGGACAATGACTTCCGGACAGTTGGCAAAGACGAGACATGGAAGAGACCGTGAGCAGGATTCCTTCCAGGACACTACTGCAATGATACTTGCACCCAGGATCAGATGTGTCACGTGCATTCAGAGAGCCAGAGGCCGACGCAACTGATATGCTGCCTTGACAGGGCCGATGAGCCGATGGATTGTGAGATTGGTAATCCACGGAGAAGACTTGGACCCAGGAGTGGTCATGTTACGCACACCAGCAGGCCAGAGTTCATGATCATCGACGAGACGTCCCACTAGTGACCGCGACAGTTGGCCCGAGATTCTTAGAGGATGCACTTGAGCGGTACTGTTCCGCCATTATTGATTTCGATGTTTTGGGTGATTTATTCGTATGAATTGATTTTGATGATTTAGGATTTACGATCTTTGCACAGTGTTGCACTTGATATCGTTTTCGTGCTTTAGTTTCACATGTTCGTGATTTTACGGTTTTAAACCGTTGAGTTGATTTTGTGCGTATGCACGCACGCGATTTGGTTCCTGCACTCTGTATAGTTTATATATGCTGGCAGTGCAGTAACATGTATTTTGTGCACTTGGATACACTGGATTTCGATTTCGAGGGTGATGCTCGACATTTGTTTTGTGCATTTTATGCACCGGATTGGATTTTTAGCGCCTGTTGGGCGCCTGTTACGAGATGCGATTTGGTGCACACCAGATACACTAATTCGAGATTTTTCGTGCATGTCAGATGCACCTGATTTTGCTGTCAGGCACAGACGTTGCCTACGACAGATGTTTCGTGCACACCCGATGCACTTAGATGTTGTTTCTGTGCGCATGTATGGCACATTCATGGATTTTGATTTCCGTGCGCACCAGACGCACGTAGCATTCATATGCATATTTTGGGATTTATGTCGTATAGAGCAGTACGTTTTTATGATATTGCTATGTGTTTTCGTACTGAGCAGGACTAGTCAGAGGACAGTATCTGAATATATTTTGCATGCATTGATAGTTATTGAGGGGATTTCCAAAAAGCGAGCTATAGCCTCAGTATTTACCTACGTGTCTGATATGACACGAAATGTTTAAAACAAGGAGACCCTTCTAAATTGTTACCAAAACGGCGGAACGTACATTTCAAACAAAGGTATATATGTATATAGTTATTTCCTTATGATAGACGTCCGCCACTGTGCAGTGTTATACGCGTGCACGGCGACTTAAAGAGATTTGGCATGCATTTCCTTCAGATACTTACATATATAGATTCGATATTTACATGTATAGTTTCGAGTTATGTCATATTGGTTTTGATTTGGATTTGGCATTGATGTCTTCTCTATGACTCCGATGATTGCGGGATGCTTGACAGAGTTTCGATTTGAGTTATATGCTAATTTTTCAAGCGCATGCGCTGCGCTACGATTTGTTTTATGTAGTTACAATTTCGGAGCCCCGACGACTTGATGGTTTTTCTTAGATGTTTTAGTATTTGGGGGAGTTTGAATTTAAATTCGGGGACCGAATTTCTTTAAGGGGGGAAGATTGTAACGTATTGAAAATCGTTTCGGTAAAATTTCGGAAAATCGGTAAAATAAGGGGGTTTTATGTAAAAAGTCAAAATGCAAATATCTTATTATAAAAATTAAATATACATATTCTAGCTATGTAATTACTAGTATTTTGTGTTTATTGAGCCACTGGTGAAATTTCAAATTTTCTGAAAAAAATTATTTTTATTATTATTTTAAGCCGTCACTAATACATTTAATTAGGGAAAATTACAAATTGGAATGAGTTGAAAAAAATTTTGTGCATCATAAAACTTTAAATAAAATTTTATCATGTGGTTTTTGAAACGAAATCGTTTGCCAAAACGATTTAGAAATTATTGAAGAAAAAAGGCTTAAATAGTGAAGTTAATGTAAATCGAAATTGGGGTATAATATTTATCATGTTTCCTCACACACACACACCTCACACTCTCTCTCCCTCCTCTCTTTTTCTGGCCTGCACATGGGCAGCAGCCCCTCACCCAATTTACCACTCAAATTTAAGAAAAAGAAAGCAAAGGACATAGAATAGAATAAAGAAAAGATGCATGGATGTATACATGTGAGGTATGGGTCTTATTTTCTTTATTTGACCTTCCAAACTCACCCACACCTCTCTCTTTCCCTCCCTTGAAGCTGCTGGCCGAGCCCCTCCCCTTCTTGCTGCCCCAAATTTTCCCCAACTCCTTTTCACTCCAAAATTCTTCATTTATACCTCAAAAATCATCACAAAGTCACATTAATTCATCATTAAACCCTATCCATTATTCTTGGATCAATCAAGCATGGATTTTGGAGCATGAAACCATTGTTGGAGGCTAAGATTTTTGCAAGTTTGATCTCAAGCTTGTGAGGTATAATCATAACCTTATGCTTAATTTGTTGTTTAATTACTTGAATTTAGCTAATTATAAGCTTAATTAGGTTTTAATTTCAAAACTTGGAAATTCAAGAATGGGGTTTAAATGATAATTAGGGTTTTGGGTATTTGGATCATGGTTGTGTGTTGTATTTAAGATCTTAAGACACGTAAAGGCAAAGCTAGTTACTAGTTGCTAATTGTTAGTTTAAAAATTTTGCTAATTATGCTAACTTTGCAAACTATGTTTTTGGAAATTGATTAAATGATTGACATAAAAATCTAATTAGGGTATGCATGACATTATTAACATTATAAGTTATAGTTTAATACTTTAGATCATTCAAAACCAAGCTAAATTGTTGTTTGTGCATTTTTACTATGAAATTATTAAAATTGGATAAATTTGCAAACTAGAATTTTGGCTTTAATGAAAATTGATGAGATTAAATTATGGAAATGGTTTGGGTGGATTAATCAAGATATTTAGTGAACATTGTAGCCGCTGGAAATGTTAAAACATCTAGATTTGAACTAAATTGGCAATTGTTGCTTACTAAAGTTTCGGAAAAATAGCTTTTAAAGCGAATTTGAAGTTTTGATGATTTAAACCCTATTTCATATATTTATTTAGTGTGTTGTGAAACCACGAATAGTGCATTTGAGTTTTTCTCGATCACTCGGCATTTGTACGCCGATGTCGAGGGTTTTTGGGTTGATTTGAGAAGCAAACCATAGGTTTTGACCTATGTGGGATTCGTGAATCGTTCTGGTCATGAGTCGGATTTTAATGCGATACGGTGCGTTATGATATGTAGGTACCCCCATGTGGACTTCGAGACGACAAGCAAGCACGTGGCGACGTCGGCACCGGCTAGCGAGGACCAGGTGAGTAGATTTATATCTACGGGGAGAAGTCGGGTGGATGGCGTATAGCACCCCCGCAGTGCGTGGTGATGTATACGGATGCGTATACACACCAACAATTTATGATGTGTTGTTAGGATTTATTATTTATGATTTTAGATGGATATTGATGTTGGATTGGTGCATGGTTACGAAACCTTAGGTAGTGGGTGCACTACACTTACACATACACACATATACATACTTGCATACATTCCTTATTTCATATGTGTGTGTATGGGAATATATTTATGTGTTCACATGGATATGGGACTATGTGTTCACATACGGATTGAGGATGATACTTAGGGTTGAGCTGAGTCGATGAGATTTGATTTGAGGCCGTGAGATCGGTGATATAGCAGGGTTCGTATCTTAGATACGACATGACGTTGTAGCGGGTCCTGGACGTAGTTTTTACACACGTGCATGCATACTTAGGCGATATCAGTATTGTACTAGACATAGGTCAGTACCCTGGACTATGATCTTGGATAAAGAGGATACCAGATGAATAGTGTGATGAATATGATATTAACCCGTACCCAGATTTGGGGATGCCGTACGAAGGATTTACGTACGAGCTATATTTTGATGATTGATCCGCACTCTTGACTTGGGATGTCTGATTATAGATATGGTATCGGATATGATATTATTGAGGCGGGATCACCGACTATACATATACAGGTAGGTATATGTATCGACTCAGATGATAGGCGGTTTCTAAACCTGTAGTCCAGCTTGTTAGCTTAGTCCTTTACTTTAGTGTAGTTGTTATATTAGATTAGACTCCTACCTATTTCAAAAACTAACGAATCGTGGATATTTTAAAAGACAGCCCAAGGGATCCTACGGATATTTCAAAAGACGTATCTTTTCATAAAAACACCGTAGCCCCTATTTTCAAAACCCCATGATTTGTGCTATTTCAAAAGGCATCATTTGTAGGACTTATATTAGATTAATGCAGATTAGTTATAGTTGCGTCTAGTATTCAGCTCCCGCTCATTATTGTAGGTCGCTTCGCATCGCATGCTTATTTTGTGTTTCATACTCCATGTTGATATCTTATTGTTAGGACACCAGCACCATTACAGATGATGCGTATGTACCACGTACACTTACTTGCCGGCTCACACACATCTTCATCTGTAATTGCCATGTCACGTACACCTTAGAAAATATTATTGCTTAACTTAGCTTGATAGCTAGTATTTTGACATAATATTAGTGTACTTACCTTATATGCCAGCTTAGATATTGTAGTTATTACTTGTCGCTTCATGCATACTGTTATTCATTCTCATGCTTATATTCTTGGTTTCACATGCTATTGATGATTCGGATTTCCATGATATTTTCTGGATTTGGAGGAAAACCGCAAAATATATATAAACTGCTTTCTCTCTTTTAAAATAAAAATGCGGTTTTCCCATGATGTATGAGTCGTCCACCATGAGTTTGCTGATGGATTTCGAGACCCGATTCGAGGAGTTGGATGAACCGTTTCGGGTACATGGTGGACCCGGTATGGTACCCCGGGGCAAGAGGAATGTGGTGTTGACGTTGAGCCTGGCAGGGGAGCACTACCTACCGGTGATTTTACCCGACGCGTCGGATATCCGGAGGATACCGTTGTGGTCTTGAGATGGATGGTAGTGGCCGGTCTGGACTGATGGCGCCCTAGATAATGAGATTGAGACATTGATATTTCGAGACAGTGAGATTTATGTTTTGTGTCGATGCTAGACACTGTTGATACTGATTTCATTATGATACCTCAGTTTAAAAATACGAAGGAAATCCCACTAATTTATGAAAACAGTTCTTCATTTACATGTATTCTATTTTCATGCATTCATACCTCATTCATATGATATATTGCTACCTGAGGCACTGACACGGGCACATGAGATTTCACTCGGTTAGATATTACCCTAGCCATTGTTATAGGCTGCTTGTTATGTATATTTTTTGAGGATATATTATGATCATTGACCTCGGTTGCGTTATTTATGCGATTTCTGTGCGTAGATGTTTTTCTATTCACGAGTTGGCAACTCACCCCCATTGTGCCCTAGTTTCTTGCAGGTTTTGCCGTACAGGTTTAATTACGGCTTTGCGGGCTCAGCTTCATTCGGGTGACTTGCTAGTAGGTGGGTTTTTCTTGTATCGTACCCATCATATTACCTTGTATAATATTATTCCGTTGTATCTAGTAAATTCCATCAACCAAACATGCATTTATTGAGATAGAGACCAGTGTTGTTTATTCTTTCGACCTTAGAGTCGCTCGTTATATTTCTGGTGGTTTTGAGTTTCCTTTTGAGTTTTGATCCTCGCCGTTGGCGTTGTATATTATATTGCTTGTGTGGTTGTGACCGTCGATTGACGAAGAGCTAGCTCCCGCTTGGGGATGCCTTTTCTTGATTTTGTATACTATTCATGTTGTATCCCGTTTGGGAGCCTGTATTTACAAAGGAGACTCTGCCGAAATTTTCAGTAAATTTTTGATGTTTTTAAAAACCGCATAATTCGGCTTATGCTATTGAAACTACTTGCTTCAAGCTGGTTTTTCCTGTACTCTACTACTTTTCTTGGTTTGGATTTCTGGGTTTTCGGCTTACTTAGATTACGTACGTCTCAAGACGTCTCGTAGTTTAAGTGCCGGTCATGTTCCGTACTTTCGGGACGTGACATTTTCGCATAAACTCTAGTTTAAAGATCCGGCTTAGGGTTGTTCGGCATAGCTAATTATTAATCGGGCATGGTTGATACCTCGTAGACCCTTGTGCGTGTGCCTAGCAACCCTACAGTGCAATCAGAGCCAAGCTAGAGCTTTAGGCGAAGTCTAGGCGAAGTTTAAAGTCCGATCGAACTCCGAAAACCCGATTTAAACCCCTCTCTGTACATTTTCTTAAAATGTGATTTTTTCAGTATTAAAAATACTCCGAAAAACAAGCAGGAAAAACTAAGAATTACTGTGAAGTATGGCCCACTAATTCGCTCATATGACCGCGGAACCGCGGCCAAACCAAGGGTTTGGCGGCGGTTCCGCAGCCAAAATTTTGAATTAGTCCCTGGAACTTCATATATTTATTCTTAGGTCATTTCTTGTCATTTTTTTCTGGGAATTTTTTAATTCCACTCAAGTGTTGAGTTTTCTAGGGTTGTATTGGGGACTCGTTGATTCGATCGGATAATTTAACTTTGTTTAGTTTGTCCGGGTAATTTTTAGAACGTGTTGAAAAGTTCGAACGGATATCAATAACTCACTTTTCCCCCTGCCGGAAAATTTCCAAGCGTTGGATTTTTCCGTAGTTTAAGAACGTTCTAAGTCGTGCAAGTAACGTGGTAGACCCTTTAGAAGACAACAAAGCTTAACTCGATTATGTGACCATCTTGAACTGCCTCTGAACCTTAGGGTTGGTGGCAGTACGGCTTGCCACATGTGAGGCGTTGGCTTGACCCTTCTACGGCTGCACCATTGGTACTGTGGCATGTGATGGATGTTTTTAAACTGATTTCAAGTGTTGAGATATATTTGGGAAATCTTGGGTGTTTGATTATTCGATCGGAAAGTTTAACATTGTCTATTTATCTGGAATGTGATACAATATTTGGAATCCATAAGTAGTTATGAGATAACTAATTTGAATGTTATAAACATAGCAGTTTAGTCTCAGATGATCGGTTTCCATGGAATTTTGATGTGATCAAAAGTCCGTCGCAATCAAGTAGCGTACGCGGATACTCGCCGGGTAAACTTGATAGACAACCATGCCCCAAAGCCCCGACCAAGTGACTGTAGGAGAACCCCGTCGCTAAAAGCATCCGTTCGGGTGCTTGCGGCAGCGGTGTTCCGCCTTAGTGCACTTCGTCGACGGCATCCGGGGGTGCGGCCGTCTACTAAAGTTTGCGACGAGCATTCGCTCAAAATGTAACGATCTAGAAAATCGTTTTGTGCTTGTTTCTGTTTTTGGGTGAAATTCATCGGTATTTTCAGTTTTATACCGATTGGGATCAAACGGCCATATCGACTTACCAGCACCTAGTTTTGATAAAATAAAGCTTGTGCGCACACTTTGAGAGTATATGGGACGTTTTGGTGCAATTTGAATTTTTTCCCATTTTTAATGTTATTTTAATCCGGTTTGCACTTTTCTGGAAAACTTTTCTTTGCATCTTTTCTTAAAAATTTTCCTAAGTGAACTTAACCTTAGCATAATGGATTGTGTGGCCTAGGATTAAAGGAGGAAAAGAAAAGAAAAGAAAAGAAAAGAAGAGAAGAGAAGGTGCATGCATGTTTGACCTTGCGTTTATTGCTTTGATTTTTGCATTATTGCTTGGAAACTTCCCTCTCTCTCTCTCCTTCTCACCTTGGCCGAGCTCACCTCTCCCCTCTACTGCCCTTAACCATTTCCTAACTCATTTCATCATAAATTCTTCATAATCCTCAAATTCCTTCACAAGTTATCACAAAAATCACATCTTGTGCATGTTTTTCTCTTGTTCTTCACTTGGAGTGCACAAAGCTTGGATCTTGATGTTCTTTCAGTTAGGTAATGATCCTTATCTCTTCTTTAGTTAGATTTTGTGCTTTGATGATTGATAGTTTCAGTTTAGAATGTTTAATTAGGGTTTGATACGAAATATCGTATTTTAGTGTCGGTTTGTAGTTTCTAGGACTTGCTGTGATCTGGGTTTGTTACTGATGAATTCAACATAGTGAGTGTGTTGTACTAGGGGACCTGGAGCACCACCAGCAAGACGAGCCCCATGGCACCGGCCTGGGCCGGCGACGGCAAGAAGAGGGGTCGGCGACGCCGGCCATCTTGTGGAGTTAGGGTTTGGGGTTTTGGCTGTAGGTGTCTGCTATGTTTAGGGTTCCTCTGGTCTTGTTGAAATTGTTTAGTTTTCACAGTAGGAAAATCTGGGATCAATTGTGCAGTTTCTAGTGTTTCGTGTTCGTGCGATACGTGTTACGACACGCATCGTGCCGTTTTCGTGGTTTCGCTCTTAAGTTGTTTTCGTCGTGTTGCTACTCTCGTTAGCCACGATACGGACACTTAAGAGGTGGTTGTGTGTTGTTGTGTCGGTTAGATGTAGCTAGTTCGTATTTTCGTAGCTATTATTGATATACGTATATTGCTTGTTGTTTATATGTTGCAGGTTCGCAGACGAGGACTACGGACACTGCCACAGGGGGATTCAGGTGGTAGATTCATCTAGCTTGGAGTGTGGGTGAGTAGATTTAACATCTACAGGGGAATCGCCCGCATGGCGTTATGCGTCTGGGCTAGAAACCTTTACCTTTGTCACATATTCTATATCATGTTTAGAATTGCGCATATACCTTACTGCTTAGTGATAGTTGTGGTTTGATTAGTATCCTTAGGACACTGCACTATTATTGACGGCTCAGATTGCGAGAGCACTGATTGGATGCCACACACACGGTCAATAATTGCCATGTCATACACGACCATATTTTAGAAATGCTATTGTATGGTTAGGGACATTGTGACCTTGATACATATTTCTTATCGTTATATTTAGACTTGACATGCTAGTTCCGGTTTACCTATAGGATGCTGTACCTTTAGTGCTAGGTACATATACACCTAGGGGCATGGATACAGGTGTACTTACATTTCATACCTATACCTGATAGGTATATTACCTCATCACATAGATACAGGTGTACTTACAGTTCATACATACTTATACCTGATAGGTATATCACATCAGCATACAGGTAGGTGTACTTGTATTTCATATTTATACCTGATAGGTATATCACATCATCATATAGGTAGATACCTATATTTCTGCTTTACGATTCATGTATTCATTTATATCTGGTGAATGCTATGCTGTTCTTTATACGCTTTCATTACAGTTTCATATTGCGTATACTTTATTCATGGATTATCGCATTGTTATATGGATTTTTCATGATGTTTTCTGGATTTGGGGACCGTGGTGGTTCATGAAATTATGCATACATTGGAACACCCGGTTTCCTTGAGATGATATTATAGCATCCACCATGAGATTTATCGGTGCAGATATATATATCCTATGCGAGGAGGCGTCGAGAGCCGCATGAGGATATATGGTGGGGCCCGGAGGTACCCCGAAGCAAGAATGTTGTCGGAGTGAGCCGATGTCGCATTGAGGCGATGAGGCCTAGGGGAGCCATACTTTCCGGTGACATTACCAGAGACTCGGCGGATATCAGGGGGATACCGTTGGGAGTCATGTGCGTATCGATACGTCGAGAGGCGAGGGGCAGAGCGAGGCACTCGAGCTCTCGTGATAGCGTATGATACGTACTTATCAGTTTTTCTGTGTCGATGCTTGACACATTGGTTTTATGATATTTCTAAATACTCTTTGTATATATAACAGGGGATTTAGCCGCTGTTATATATGCCTTTACACCAATATTAGTGGAATGGGACGCTAATATATGTGTATTGCCCTCATCATATTTATATATGTCATTATATTTAGGATGTTAGAACTGTGCTTGAGATTTGACTTGAGACTCATGAGATTCATTGGGATTGGATGATGATATCGTACACACTAGAGATGTGAGATCCACTTAGTGTTGTACATATGATATATGTGAGATAGACTGATATTGTACAGACGAGATATGTGGGATCCACTAGCTGTTGTACATGAGATATAGGTGAGATATACCTGATATTGTACAGACGAGATATGCGGGAACCACTAGTTGTTGTACATAAGACATATGTGAGATATACCAGATATTGTACATACGAGAGATGTGAGATTCACTTGTGTTGTACATTTGATATATGGGAGATATACTGATATTGTACATATTAGATATGTGAGATCTACTTGATGTGTATATTCAACACTTATGTGAGTTACATTTGATAGAGCGGATTTGAGGAGATGTGACACTTAGATGATATGAGAGCTAGTTTGAGGATTGATTGAGGAATTTGGGAATTGATTTGTCTTACTGGATTATGATCCTACCACGATATCAGGATTCCGTGGAAATGACATATTTCACTCCATACCTCATCATTATATACTTGTGCACTATTCCATGTATTAGGAGTACCTGTGAGAGTACCTTCATGAGTGTTGCACATTTACTTTCTCATATCCCCAGTGCATGATTATTGCATACTGTTGTCATATCATTATTGCAGGACATATTGGTGGTACTTGTTAGTGTACTTTCCATTATTTCGTACTCATGACCTATTATTACTGAAATGGACATATATTAGATTCATGCTGTACGTTCATTCTCGCGATTACCTGCATATGTTATTTACTATTCACGAGTTGGCAACTCACCCCCGTTGTGCCACAGGTATTGCAGGTGTTTCCCCAAAGTAGTCAAGGCAAGCTATTCAGCTATCCAGCTATACACTCATCTATCATCTTTTGGGTCGCGGATACCACTTCGCCTGTTAGTGTGCAGTTTTGCCCAGGTGGGTTTTGTGGGTATTCAGAGATTGTATTGTATATTCGTTGTATATTGTACTCTCCATCTACTAGCAGTTGTTTTGACTTAGAGACTTGGTGAGGACGATTTGTATATATTGTGGATTTGTGGATTTTATACAGTTCCTTTTCTTTTGTCTCTTATTTCTTCGCTACGGCGTCGTATATCTGTTGTGGTGTTGTTTTCCGCCGTTAGGCGTGGATTTTGCTCCCGTTTGGGATGCTTTACTTTATATTCATGTTGTACCCTTTTTAGGGGCTGGTTTTATAAAGGAGGTGCTGCCAAAATTTTACAGAAAATGTGGACTGTTTTAAAGAATTTGGGTTGTGATTTCAAATGTTTCCAAAACTTTATATTATCTTTTCCATATTTTTTATGGTTTAGATTTCTGGGTTTTGGCTTTCTTTTACTGCGTTACGTCTGGAGGCGTTGCGTAGTATTAGGGCCATCACGTACCATTTTGGGTCGTGACTAAGTTGGTATCAGAGCGTGGTTTTACCTTTCGGAGTGTAGGATGACCTGATATGATGGAGTAGATAACCTAAGCGGAGTAACGTACTGTGGGTATGTCTGTAGCATACTTACGATACAGTATTTCGCCTAAAGTGCCTAAGTACAATTGTTTGAGATTCCTCCCTTGATGATTCATATCCTTGTGATTCGATTTCCTTGTTCTTATCGAATCCTATCTTTATTTATAGCCTTGCCATCGATGACTACGGGGACTCAGAGTGATGCAGCGAGAGCCAAGGTCAGGGTTAGCTCGGGTGAGACGAGCACTGACTAGCAGGGCACTCGTGTTGCACAGTTGCAGACGGATCAGCCTTCGACTGATCAGCTAGCTAGGCTTGTGACAGAGATGCAGGATTTGCGCCAGACGATGAGGTCATTGGTTGATGCCATTCGAGCGCAGCGACAGGAGGTTGTCACCCCAGTTGGACAGTTGTTCCTTAGGATCAGTGTGCAGCAGTCTGTTACTTACGTAGCACCAGTGGATGTAGCCCCAGTCGACGAGACACGTGTTCCAGAGACTTTGCGAGTTCCAGGACAGTGGAGGACTCGTGCAGGTGTGCCAGTCCAGGGACAGAGGTTCAGTCGTCGTGACAGGTTTCGTGCACAGCATGGGAGTAACAGAGGTGTGAGACGAGGACAGTCGTCTAGCTCTTATTCCCAGGATGGTCAGCAGTTTTCTTCCGAATGTTATCGGTGCGGGAGTTTGGATCATCGGGTTAGAGTTTGTACTGAGCCACGCAGTTGCGAGACAGCTATACCACAGAGTGGAGGATATCAGCCTGTTGTGGGTAGGAGGCAGACACGAGGGTTTGCTTCTACTCAACCGGACGCCCGGACGTCCAGTGCAGATGTGTCAGGTGGACTTGTTGGTTTTTCGCACTTTGTGCCGTGGTTGGGACGAGGATCGTGTTAGTTAGATCAGCCGTTTTGTTGTGTTAATTTCTGTCAGCGATTCTTTTGTTGCGCGACACGAATTTCAGTCGTATGCCAATCGGTGAGGAGATTTTGCCGTTATTGGATCCTTCTTGAGATGTTGGATTTGACGTTCTCCTGGGCATGGATTGGTTAGCTACGTGTTAGGCGTCTGTGGACTACCGTGTGGAAACAGTCAGGATTTGTTTTCCCGGCGAGTCAGTTCTTGTTGTGCAGGTGGATTGTTGTACCGCCTCTCACAGCTTGAATTCAGCCTTTTTCGCTAGTCAGCTTTGGAGGAGATGTCGTGGATTCTTGGCGTTCATTCGAGATACCGGAGCCACATTGGGATTGTTGGGCCGGGTAGTTATCGTGCAAGAGTTTTCCGACGATATTCCAGGAAAGCTAGCGAAATTCAGGGAGCTTAAGGATCTGCTGCAGAGTTGTTTGTTGGGAGGTTTGTGTGTCCGAGTGTTTCGCTTTTGGGAGTTCCTAATTCTGTTCGTTCAGGAGGATGACGACAGTTTGCGGTTGTGGATTGATGGATCGTCAATTGAACCGGCTTGCGGTGCGGTTAGGTATCAGTTACCTCGCTTTGACGATTTCTTCGATCAGCTCCAGAGTGCGAGACTTTTTCTAAGTTTGTTTAGGATCAGGTCATCATTGTTGCGGGTTCGGAGTAGTGACATTCCGAATTCTGTTTTTGTGCGTACTACGGGCAGTTTGTGTTTTGGTAGTGTCGTTGGACTTGCCAATGCCCTAGCAGCATTTGTGGATATGATGTACCAGATTTCTTCAGGCCGTTCCTCGACCAGCTATTGTTGTGATTTTGATGACATTCTGGTCAATACTTTGTGTCTTGAGGAACAGGAGCAGCATTTGAGAATTTGTTTTGCAGACATTGGTAGAGCCCAGTTGTTTTCTAGATTCTCGGAGTGTTCCTTCAGGCTTGTTTGTGTTGACTCCTAGGTCTTGTAGTTACGGGAGACGGTTTCGTATGGTTCCGAGGGAGATCGTGACCGTACAGCTTAGGCCCAGACTTGTGTACGGACAGAGGTCCTTTGATTTTGGGTTTAGCAGGTTTTTACCGCCGTTTCTTGCAGGATTACTAGAGTATTGTTGCACCGTTGACTGTACAGACCTGATAGGAGGTTCTTTTCCTGAACTGAGGCAGGTGTGCAGAGTTTTCAGCAGTTGGAGATTTGGTTATCAATTGCATCAATTCTTGCTTTTGATTCGGAGCCCTTGATTGTGACAAGTTGTGCTAAGTTAGGAATGAGTTTGTGTACCTGATGTTATCGGGTAGAGACGTGAAATCCTAGAGTAAGCACATCAGTCAACTCTCTATGTTCATTCAGGTTCCACCAGCTTTGACGTGACTTGTGAGATAGTTACGGGTGGACAGGAATGTGAAGAGAAATTTCAGGTTTCGTTTCAAGGTGTTTGATTGGTTTGTTTGTTGCGGCAGTTGGGATCGTCACTTGCCATTGTAGGATACTTCTGGATAGTTGTTATCAGGAGACATTTCAATTGGCAACCTTTAGGTTTAGACAGGTAGTGTGGATCACCAGTCTGTTTTTCTGACTCAGCGTAGTAGGATTTTGGACCTCAGCTAGTCTAGAGACTTCGGAGATGTTCCAGTTGGTTCAGGTCAGGATGATAGTAGCCCAGTGCAGACAGAGATTGTATGTCGACCAGGTAGGTCGCAGATTGAGTTCGCAGTGGGAGATCATGTATTCCTACGGACTTTCCGATGATTGACATGTTGAGTTTTGGGAAGCTTATCCCAGGATTTGAGGTTCCTTTGTGATCCTTTATGTGAGTTAGTTTTCGTTGCCTTTAATTTGGCACTTCCGCCCAGATTATAGATTATTCACCCCGTTTTCATGGTGTTGATTTTTGCATATACCTTCATGACTTTTTCACATGATTCAGCACAGACCATTAGTTTGGACTCGATCTTTTCGTTCACCGACAGCCATGTGTGTAAATGGTTCGGCAGGTGAAGAAACTTCGGTCAAGGGTCTTGCCATCTGTGAAGAGTTTCCTTGGACGTAGCGGTAAGTGAGGGGATCACTTGGGAAGCTGCGAGTGAGATTTGGGAGTTTGGTACTCTTCTCTTTGAAGGTATGCTTGGTGAAATTTTAAATTCGGGGACGAATTTTTATAAGGGGGGAGATTGTAACGATCTAGAAAATCGTTTTGTGCTTGTTTATGTTTTTGGGTGAAATTCATCGGTATTTTCAGTTTTATACCGATTGGGATCAAACGGCCATATCGACTTACCAGCACCTAGTTTTGATAAAATAAAGCTTGTGCGCACACTTTGAGAGTATATGGGACGTTTTGGTGCAATTTGAATTTTTTCCCATTTTTAATGTTATTTTAATCCGGTTTGCACTTTTCTGGAAAACTTTTCTTTGCATCTTTTCTTAAAAATTTTCCTAAGTGAACTTAACCTTAGCATAATGGATTGTGTGGCCTAGGATTAAAGGAGGAAAAGAAAAGAAAAGAAAAGAAAAGAAGAGAAGAGAAGGTGCATGCATGTTTGACCTTGCATTTATTGCTTTGATTTTTGCATTATTGCTTGGAAACTTCCCTCTCTCTCTCTCCTTCTCACCTTGGCCGAGCTCACCTCTCCCCTCTACTGCCCTTAACCATTTCCTAACTCATTTCATCACAAATTCTTCATAAATCCTCAAATTCCTTCACAAGTTATCACAAAAATCACATCTTGTGCATGTTTTTCTCTTGTTCTTCACTTGGAGTGCACAAAGCTTGGATCTTGATGTTCTTTCAGTTAGGTAATGATCCTTATCTCTTCTTTAGTTAGTTTTTGTGCTTTGATGATTGATAGTTTCAGTTTAGAATGTTTAATTAGGGTTTGATACGAAATATCGTATTTTAGTGTCGGTTTGTAGTTTCTAAGAACTGCTGTGATCTGGGTTTGTTACTGATGAATTCAACATAGTGAGTGTGTTGTACTAGGGGACCTGGAGCACCACCAGCAAGACGAGCCCCATGGCACCGGCCTGGGCCGGCGACGGCAAGAAGAGGGGCCGGCGACGCCGGCCATCTTGTGGAGTTAGGGTTTGGGGTTTTGGCTGTAGGTGTCTGCTATGTTTAGGGTTCCTCTGGTCTTGTTGAAATTGTTTAGTTTTCACAGTAGGAAAATCTGGGATCAATTGTGCAGTTTCTAGTGTTTCGTGTTCGTGCGATACGTGTTACGACACGTGTCGTGCCGTTTTCGTGGTTTCGCTCTTAAGTTGTTTTCGTCGTGTTGCTACTCTCGTTAGCCACGATACGGACACTTAAGAGGTGGTTGTGTGTTGTTGTGTCGGTTAGATGTAGCTAGTTCGTATTTTCGTAGCTATTATTGATATACGTATATTGCTTGTTGTTTATATGTTGCAGGTTCGCAGACGAGGACTACGGACACTGCCACAGGGGGATTCAGGTGGTAGATTCATCTAGCTTGGAGTGTGGGTGAGTAGATTTAACATCTACAGGGGAATCGCCCGCATGGCGTTATGCGTCTGGGCTAGAAACCTTTACCTTTGTCGCATATTCTATATCATGTTTAGAATTGCGCATATACCTTACTGCTTAGTGATAGTTGTGGTTTGATTAGTATCCTTAGGACACTGCACTATTATTGACGGCTCAGATTGCGAGAGCACTGATTGGATGCCACACACACCGTCAATAATTGCCATGTCATACACGACCATATTTTAGAAATGCTATTGTATGGTTAGGGACATTGTGACCTTGATACATATTTCTTATCGTTATATTTAGACTTGACATGCTAGTTCCGGTTTACCTATAGGATGCTGTACCTTTAGTGCTAGGTACATATACACCTAGGGGCATGGATACAGGTGTACTTACATTTCATACCTATACCTGATAGGTATATTACCTCATCACATAGATACAGGTGTACTTACAGTTCATACATACTTATACCTGATAGGTATATCACATCAGCATACAGGTAGGTGTACTTGTATTTCATATTTATACCTGATAGGTATATCACATCATCATATAGGTAGATACCTATATTTCTGCTTTACGATTCATGTATTCATTTATATCTGGTGAATGCTATGCTGTTCTTTATACGCTTTCATTACAGTTTCATATTGCGTATACTTTATTCATGGATTATCGCATTGTTATATGGATTTTTCATGATGTTTTCTGGATTTGGGGACCGTGGTGGTTCATGAAATTATGCATACATTGGAACACCCGGTTTCCTTGAGATGATATTATAGCATCCACCATGAGATTTATCGGTGCAGATATATATATCCTATGCGAGGAGGCGTCGAGAGCCGCATGAGGATACATGGTGGGGCCCGGAGGTACCCCGAAGCAAGAATGTTGTCGGAGTGAGCCGATGTCGCATTGAGGCGATGAGGCCTAGGGGAGCCATACTTTCCGGTGACATTACCAGAGACTCGGCGGATATCAGGGGGATACCGTTGGGAGTCATGTGCGTATCGATACGTCGAGAGGCGAGGGGCAGAGCGAGGCACTCGAGCTCTCGTGATAGCGTATGATACGTACTTATCAGTTTTTCTGTGTCGATGCTTGACACATTGGTTTTATGATATTTCTAAATACTCTTTGTATATATAACAGGGGATTTAGCCGCTGTTATATATGCCTTTACACCAATATTAGTGGAATGGGACGCTAATATATGTGTATTGCCCTCATCATATTTATATATGTCATTATATTTAGGATGTTAGAACTGTGCTTGAGATTTGACTTGAGACTCATGAGATTCATTGGGATTGGATGATGATATCGTACACACTAGAGATATGAGATCCACTTAGTGTTGTACATATGATATATGTGAGATAGACTGATATTGTACAGACGAGATATGTGGGATCCACTAGCTGTTGTACATGAGATATAGGTGAGATATACCTGATATTGTACAGACGAGATATGCGGGATCCACTAGCTGTTGTACATGAGACATATGTGAGATATACCAGATATTGTACATACGAGAGATGTGAGATTCACTTGTGTTGTACATTTGATATATGGGAGATATACTGATATTGTACATATTAGATATGTGAGATCTACTTGATGTGTATATTCGACACTTATGTGAGTTACATTTGATAGAGCGGATTTGAGGAGATGTGACACTTAGATGATATGAGAGCTAGTTTGAGGATTGATTGAGGAATTTGGGAATTGATTTGTCTTACTGGATTGTGATCCTACCACGATGTCAGGATTCCGTGGAAATGACATATTTCACTCCATACCTCATCATTATATACTTGTGCACTATTCCATGTATTAGGAGTACCTGTGAGAGTACCTTCATGAGTGTTGCACATTTACTTTCTCATATCCCCAGTGCATGATTATTGCATACTGTTGTCATATCATTATTGCAGGACATATTGGTGGTACTTGTTAGTGTACTTTCCATTATTTCGTACTCATGACCTATTATTACTGAAATGGACATATATTAGATTCATGCTGTACGTTCATTCTCGCGATTACCTGCATATGTTATTTACTATTCACGAGTTGGCAACTCATCCCCGTTGTGCCACAGGTTTTGCTGGAGTTTTCCCCAAAGTAGTCAAGGCAAGCTATTCAGCTATCCAGCTATACACTCATCTATCATCTTTTGGGTTGCGGATACCACTTCGCCTGTTAGTGTGCAGTTTTGCCCAGGTGGGTTTTGTGGGTATTCAGAGATTGTATTGTATATTCGTTGTATATTGTACTCTCCATCTACTAGCAGTTGTTGTGACTTAGAGACTTGGTGAGGACGATTTGTATATATTGTGGATTTGTGGATTTTATACAGTTCCTTTTCTTTTGTCTCTTATTTCTTCGCTACGGCGTCGTATATCTGTTGTTGTGTTGTTTTCCGCCGTTGGGCGTGGATTTTGCTCCCGTTTGGGATGCTTTACTTTATATTCATGTTGTACCCTTTTTAGGGGCTGGTTTTATAAAGGAGGTGCTGCCAAAATTTTACAGAAAATGTGGACTATTTTAAAGAATTTGGGTTGTGATTTCAAATGTTTCCAAAACTTTATATTATCTTTTCCGTATTTTTTATGGTTTAGATTTCTGGGTTTTGGCTTTCTTTTACTGCGTTACGTCTGGAGGCGTTGCGTAGTATTAGGGCCATCACGTACCATTTTGGGTCGTGACTCAGAATGTCGGGAATCTTGTTGAATTGCCCGACTTGATATTGAAAAGAGTTTTCGATAATGAGACTAAAATGCGGGGTTTATAATTGTTAGGCATGCGATGTCTGAGGAACTTATTTGGTTAGGCATGCGATGTCTAAAGAGGTTACAGATTCCAACTGTTGTAGTTTTACACTTTCTTTTCTATGACCGTAAGCGTAGTATGGGGTGTATCGCCGGCTTCGTTGCTATACATCAACGACAATCGGGATACGCATACTTGCTTACGTTGATGATATGAGATATTATGTGTTGTTATGATATGTTATATTGGATCGTCGCGTTTTGAATAGCCGGGGGTTTTATGTGAGATGGGAGTTTTTTTCTTTTTCATTTATGTAAAATTCATATGTATGTAATATTCTTTTATTGGGGCACTTCCGGGCTGAGGATGAAGTCATCATTGTATATTATTTACTTTTCCGCATTAGGTAGACCAAAGGCGGGGAGCACAAGTAACCGGGTTCTAGGGTCCAGTGGGAGACCATCTCGAGGAGTCGAGACCGGGTCTCCTAACCATAGAATTGGCAGTGTTGCTTGGCGCTCTCGTAGGGGTTTAGGGATATGGGTTTGGCTATTCATCGCGACCGTGGAATCCGTGTTTTATACAGGCTCGTATTGAAAACACGAACGTCCTAGTATATCCAATATTTCATATATGTTCTTCTGCTGCAATATTCTGTGATGAGATAATATTACTGCATGAGACGAATGTTTATATTATATATATGAGATATATGTTATATTACAGATTTCGTTTCAAATGTGATGCTTGTGAAGCATATTAAAATGGGACTTCATTAATGAGATTAATGAAACTAAAAGAAACTTAAGATGTTGTAGAAACTTGTTTAAAAACCGGTGGCTTTAGTTCTTGCTTTGCATAGCGGTGTTCCTTGTAGAACATCCAGCACCTTATTCAATAAGGAAAGAGCCGAGATCCTTTCACCGGGAGTGACCTCTTTAGTGAAACTAGCAGATGCTAAAAACACGGTCTTTCTTTTGATTGCTTCTATATTTTTGCTTTGCACAGCGATATTTGTGAAATATTCTGCACCTTATTCGATGAGGAAAGGGCCGATGATCCCTTCACCGGGAGTGACCCCTTTAGAAAAACTAGAAAAGCCTCAGAAACATTCCATTTAAAATCACTCGATTCCACAACGATATCAAGTTCATTACGCAAAGGGTTTTCATAAAAACTTGTCGTAGCCCTCCATCATTTCAGATAAGTCCTACTTAGTATTCGTGCTACGTTTGTTGGCCTGCGTTAAGGCGTAGTGTGCGGTAGATAACTAGCATTTATCTGTTTATGCATATGATGCAGATTGGATTAGGGTAGTTGTGCGACTTTGTTGGCCTGCGTCAAGGGTCTTGCGGGTGGGTTTAATTCAATCAAGAAATAACGGGTTGAACCTGACTAGAGCACTATGGTTTGTTGGCCTGCGTCAAGGTCATGGGACGCTAAGGGTAAAATATTATTGGGAATTTCAAGTGTTGAAATTTGCAATGAGATTGCATACCTTCTATGAGATAGTTGGATCCCGATACCCGCTGCGAGTAAGAGTTACTCCTGGGAGAGTTTTACACATTACAATTAGCCGATCAAGTAGGCGTCTAGAAACGTGTTAACAGGGTTACGCCTCTGGGAAAACTAGGTTTACTTTAATTAGGTCTGTGCGAAAGCACGGGGAATCTCCCTCAAATTACCGACACTGGCCTGGCTGAAAGATTAGCGAACTTATAGCGTGTAATTAATCCCGGCTAGTCTTTCCTTTTAGGGTTTGAAGGAAGATTTGATTAAAACAGTGGGAGACATCCTGATTAGATATATTAGATAACCAATCTAATTTTGCAAGAGCATACGCTGAGTGTTTTCTTCTCTCTCTCTCCAGGTAGCGACCATATCACGCCTTAATCAAGATAATAATACGGATGTATTGACCGAACCCGCTTGTTATACTGAGCTGGGGAACATTGGTCCCGCTCTAACTTATAATTGTTATAAAACAGAGCAGGAAATTAGGGAATACCAGATTTCCCGTGCCGCCCAAACGAAGAAAGTGCATGCTGATGCATCTTCTTCGGGTGTGTTCATTATAGAGAACTGTTTCTCAGTATCCTTTACGTCCTGGTTATAAGATACCGGATCAGGATCCCACATATGTAATCTGTTACATGGACTACAGAAAGATAGAGAACTGAGAACGGGTGATAAGTTTCATGAGACAGAAAATGGTGCAAGTGTTGCAGCCAAGTCTGTTGGTCACTATCACCCTGTATTACCAAAATACATTCATTCTGAACGAATGTTATTAGATACCGAACCTGATATACAACATCATATCAGTCTCTTTATTAGTAAAGAAAGGATATAATTTTATATTGTTGGATAATGTTTTGAACATTTCCTATATCAAGAGTTGATCGGTTCAGGCACGTTATCTAAAAGCATAGACGTTCTAAATCAAACTACAGTTTTTAGTATACAGAACACACACGAAAGGAAGAGTTCAGAAATGAACGAATCCTTCTTGAGGAATTGTAGACTAGGTCATATCAATGCGACCCGACTAGCTAAGTTACATTTAGATGCATATTTAAATCTTGTGAAACTTGCTGGTCATGTCACAAAGATAAGATGACCATAGCTCTGTTTATTGGAAACAGAGAAAGAGTTAGTGAACTCTTGGGATTGATACATGCTGATGTATGAAAGTCTCCTGTCTACACATGCCAAGACTGGTTCTTTGTACTTCATTACATTCTTTGATGATCTCTCAAGATTCGGACATATGTTCCTATTGAAACACAAGTCCGAACCTTTTGAGATATTCATAGAATGTAAGTTAGAAGTAGAGAACCAAAATACGGGTAAAAGTATTATGTCCTTTGATGTGATCAAGGAGGAGAATACTTGAGCATGAAATTCCTGGACTATTCTAAAGGAGAATGAGATTCTCTCTCGGCATTACTCCTCCGAATACACCATAGCACGACGGTATATCGGGGCGGAGCAATAGCACCCTATGTGATATGGTGTGCTCTATGATGAGTACTACTGAGTTGCCTATTTCCTTTTAGGAGTTATGCACTTGAGAAACTGCATACCTATTGAATAGGGTTCAAATCAAATCAGTTGCCTACCACTTCATATGTGATATGGAAAGGGAAGGGCCCATATCTTAAGTTTGTTAAGATTTGGGGTTGTCCGGCCTATGTCTAAAAGCAAAATCTGGACAAGCTCGAGGCAAGGTCAGCTCTGTAAAACTGTAAGTAGTTCCAGCTATACAAACTGTAGCTGATGATTTGGTAGAACTAAAGGATTCAATAGTTTCCAACGAACCTCAGCCTCTCCGCCGATCTAGTAGGGTTCCTCACCCACCTGAGAGATACTTCGGTTTCTCTATGACAGTGGGAGCGAGGATTGCATCATGAGATGATGACCCAACTAGTTTCGAGAAGGCTATCAGGAGTGGGACTCTGTAAGAATGGTTGGATGCTTATCGATCTGAGATGGAATCCTTATACACCAACAAAGTATGGACTTTTGTTGCTTTATCTGAAGGGTTAAATCCCCATCAGGAGCAAGTATATCTTGAGAAGATTACTTAGTGTACATGGAAAAGTTGAGACTTTCAAAACTATGCTTAAGTCCATCCAGATCCTACTTGCCACGGCTACATACCATGACTACAATATCTAGTGGTTGGGTGTCATGACTGCTTTTCTAAAACGATGTTATAGAAGAGAGCGTCTATAAGTACACAGCCAGAGGGCTTCGTAGACAGTGGGAGCAGCGGAAACATGTGCAAAATGTTTTATTTGATAAAATAGGCATCGCGGAGTTGGAACATCTGTTTTGATGTGATAGTCAAAGAGTTTGACTTCATCAAAATGGTAGATGAACCTTGTATATACAAAAAGGTAGTAGGGAGTATGGTGGCGATCCTCGTAGAGTACGTGGATGACATACTCTTGATAGGGAAGGAGTTTCCTATGCTGCGCTCGGTCAATCTCCGCTTATCACAAGGATTCTCCATATAGGATCAAAGCGATACCTCCTAAATCCTGGGTTTTGGATCTATGAGATAGATCTATTTGGATGTTAGGATACTCACTAGTTGTAGTGAGATGGTATCAATCGATCCTGGGGAGAATCACTGGAAAGGTTCCAGGGTGATAAGGACGACTGAATGTCAGTCGCAGGCATTGTCTTTACCCTCAGTGGAGGGACGGTATGTTGGAAGAGTTCCAAGCTAGATACCGTGACTTATTAGAAGATTAAAGGCAAGATACATCGTTACCAAGGATGCTACCAAAGAGGCAGTCTGGATATATAAGTTCATGAGATGAACTTCGTTCCTACCATTGTGTGACAATGGAGTTGTGGCTTATGCCAAAGAACCCCCTATCACAAATCCAGATATAATTCTTAGGCAGTATCACCTGATCATGGAGATGGTTGATCTCCAGGGAGATTGAGGTTAGGAGAGTAGACACAGAGGACAACAGCGCGGATCCACTCACAAAGGCCTTTTCCCCAATAGAGACTTTTATGGGATGGTTGAGTATGAGATACTTCAACCGCAGCTAATTGTTGGGTATGTGATACCACAACAGATGGCCCTAGTGCAAGTCGGAGATTGTTAGTTGTATATATGCCCTAGAGGCCATTACTGTACATATGATGTATATTGTAATGGATGCTTGGACATATATAGGGAGGACTTTCTTGCTCAACATGATAGTATGATATCTGGTTGTATTTTATCTTAACATGTACTCTGATTGTCTCTATGTTACATGTTGATAAAGCCCTTAGGATATGTACTAAACTACTGCGACTATGATGAGATCATACTAGTGGGGCCACAGTAGTCGACGAGTACATCCTATAACTGTTCCTAGTCGAGGGTGTATCGAGACAGGGCATCGATACACAAGAGTAGACTAGCGTATACGCATCTTGACCTATATGATGGGCGATGGATGATCCCATATCCATTGGTGTTTGACATCAAGGATGGTGTACGGGTGATCAGTAGAGACTGGGTACACTGGACGGACTCGCTGAGAACTCCCAGATGGTTTTATACCTCACGTCAGATGGCAGTTCTCCGGTGACACTGGTACAGAGTAGTCTGTTGACCCGAGATCGTCATAGAGTATTGTGTGATTCCCACTGTGCTTTGATTTCCATCATACAACGTCCAAGAGGGTGTGCAAAAAGGTGGCTTTTGGGTACAGTCCCGAATCACATGGAGGCAATGAGCGATAGGAGGGGATTCGTCTCTCCCGGTATAGGGAGTTGATGTTGTGCTGTGTTCGACTGGCTATAACCTGAAATCCCTGGCCAGGGTTGCTGAGATTTACTGGTAAGTTTTATCAGTAGTTTCTCGAACTGTTATAGACCTCATATCGACACGACTTATCGAGCTACTGGGGTCTGACGTTTACCACCCCTAGGCGAGATATGAAACATATCAAACGACGAGACCGGACTGTACGGGAGTGTTACTGATTGGATTCATAGGAGAATGTACAGGCTTGCTTGTTGCTCTTCTGATCACTCAATACCCGGGTGGCCGTTACGTTTAGCAGACTGCTTACGGCTTGTGGGTGTTTTGATATGATCATCACCTACTGTCGGCGTATTGAAGAGTCTTTAGAATCCTACACAGGGGTTTCCTGGCTCAAGCGAAACGGAGTAGGAGCACATATGTGATATGTGTGGGACCGAGATTAATACGATATGAGATACCGTATTCTATTCTCACGATTCGTGACATTGATCGGTTGTATGCGATATAGCCGGGTTATCGGATCAAGTGTTGATTCGATAAGTTGTTACACATGATATTAGTCGGTTATAGCCGGGTTGTTAAATCAAGAGTTGATTTAATAATTTAATGTATAATTATATATTTGATATATTACATTACATTAACTAGTATTATCTCACTTATGATTTATTTTCTCACTAGATTGTGCACATTGTTTATATGTGATATATGCAAGTGTACATGTTTGTATCATGCTTGATATACATACAAGTTGGGTGTATAAGATTTAGACCAAATCAAGGTTAAATTAGGGTTTACTTATTTCCTAACAAATAACGAAAGATATGAGACTTTGGTCAAAGTTATCAAGCTTCATGAAGCTTGAAGAAACATTGACAAAGTCAACTCTTTTGTCATTTCTTAGGGTATTAGTTAACCCAACCCTTAACCTCATACCTTGGTTAATTCTCTACATGAGTTAAGCATGATAGCTTAACTCACCCATGGTTACATTATTGAGGTAGAGATAATTCATATGATGATATTATTCTTTCTTCTTCTTCTTCATCAAGCTCCTTGAAAATGCTTTCAAGCTCTAATGGTGCTATAAGGGAAAATGTGAGAAAATCAATTCTAAAGTGAGCCCACCTCCTACTTCTTCATCCTCTACCACTTTCCATGTAGTAGAGTGTGTTCTCTTCACAAAGTTCATGACCTAGTGAAGGAATAGCTTGAGTTAGTGTATTCTCGACGTAGATCATCTTCGGCCTCGAAGTCATCGAAGTAAGCACGTTCGTTCTTCTTGTGGAGCTTCTCTAGAGTCCGGAGTTCACGATCGCAGCGAAGGGGACATCTACATGGAGCTATTGAAGTGAAGGACCGGATCTACAAAGGTTGTAATCCCTCTCACTCAGTGTTAAAGTGTTTAACATACTTGTTTTCGCATAAACTCTAGTTTAAAGATCCGGCTTTAGGTTGTTCGGCACGGCTAATTTTTAATCGGGCATGGTTGATGTCTCGTAGACCCTTGTGCGTGTGCCTAGCAACCCTACACAAAGAGCCTTCACATATTGCAAGACCCTTGACCGAAGTCCCTCCACCTGCCGATCCATTATAACTATTGGCTGCTGGTGAATGAAAGATCATGTCCAAAAGAATGGTCTGGTGCTGAATCATATGAGAAAGGTCATGAAGGTATTTGCGAAGTATCGATACAAGGAATACGGGGTGAATACTCAAAAATCTGGGTAGAAGTGCCATATTATAGGCAACGGTACTAACTCGCTTCAAGGATCTCGAAAGGACCTACAATTCTGGGACTAAGCTTTCCAAAACTCAACATGCCATTTCATCGAAAAAATCCGTAGGAATACATGATCTCCCATTGCGAACTCAAGTCTGCGAAAACTACAGTCGACATAGGACTTCTATCTGCACTGGGCTGCTCTCATCCTGACCTGAACCAACTGGATCTCCTCCGACGTCTCTGGACTAGCTGGGGTCCAAAATCCTACTCACGCAGAGCCATAAAAACAGACAGGCGATTGACACGACTTAACAAACAAAAGCTAAAGGTTGCCAATTGCAATGTCTCCTGATAACAGCTATCGAAGGAGAACCCTAACAATGGCAAGTGACGATCCCAACTGCCCACAAACACTTAGTACGTACGCACAAGCCTATCCTCCAGAGTCTGTATAGTCCGCTCTCACAAACCATCGGCCTACAGATGGAAAAGCGGAGCTAAAGCTCAACCGGTACCGAAGGCTTCCTGAAGGTTCTGCCAACGACGGCTAGCGAATGGGGTGCCTCTATTGGATACAACGTATGAAGGAACTCCGTGCAAACGCACAAACTTAACAAATAACAACTGAGCAAATTGAGCTTAACTGGACAACAAACACCCAAATGGAGCCACACCCTGTCTAAACTTGGGTAGACACCATAACGAAATTCATGGAGATCTGCTCCCATTCGAACTCCGGAATGGTTAAAGATTTCAACTCACCAGCCGGTCTCAGATGCTTAACCTTAGCTCGCAACAAGACAGACACCTCGAAATGAAATCTGAAACTTCACTCTTCATCCCTGCCCATCCGTAACTATCATAAGTCACGTTACATATTGGTGAACTTGAATGAACACAGAAAGCTGACTGATGTGCCTGCTCTAGAATTTCGCGTCTCTACCCATCAGTAACAGGTACACACAATGCGTCCCTAAACGTAGCACACCCTGGTCATAACTCAAGGACTCCGAATCTTTACCCGGCCGAACATGCTCAAGAATCTCTGACAAACGAGCATCGGCGAGCTGCGCCTCACGAAACGATTAAGGAAAAGTGGACGGGCGCGGACATGAGCAAGCTATTCCCTCAGTAGAGGTGAACTTAAGCTATACTCCACGATCGCACAAGAACTGTGAATCTGCAGAAGACTGTCTCCGAACTGCGCACAACTGGAACAACTACCCCCGGGCCTACAACTCAAGCATCAGCTACTATAATCGCCTTGCCACGGGAAATGAAAGATCTCACAATCACAATCCTTCACAAGCTCCATCCAACGGCGCTGTCTCAACAACCAAAACCCGTTGTAGGAAGATGTACATTATGCTCTGGTGGTCCGTGAAAATCTGACACGACTCTCCGCACAAGTAGTGTCTCCAAATCTCCAACGCACGACCACCGCGGCCATCTCCAGATCATGAGTCGGATATCCTGCTCGTACTTCCTCCAACTGCTGATTGAAAGAATTAAAGTTAACCGCAATCAAGACGGTGTCGCTATGCAGCTAGCCGGTTGAGCACGGGTCGATCCACAGGGAGATGGTTGTATTTCCGTTCTTGTCTTAGACGAGTCAATAAAGAATTTGTGTATGTTTGTTCGAGACTATCCTATATGTAATATTTGCAAGTATAAAGTTGTTAAGAAAAAGATACGAGATTATAAGCTAAAGAAATCCGTACTCAAAACCATTGAGCCGAATCTTGACCAATTGAAGCTAGAGCAATCGGCAACAACGTGGATTAGGGGATTTAAGCGCGGTATTCATGGAATACGGCTTATTTACCCTTGTCCTTCCGTTCTTGTCTCTTGCTTTCGCCTCCGGCGAAACCGAACGCAACCGGTTGCGGTTAGGAATCACCGTTACCTTGTCAGGGTACGGTGCCTAACGGAGCGCTTGCGTATCGTTTGGGCGGAGTTCAATGGAAAATACGGGAAAAGGAAATGGGCAAAGAAACGCTAACTTATAATACCGTATTATTTCTTAACAACGACAATTACATTCATTCACAAGAAAGAACCAAAAAGAGAGAACAAAAAGAAAAGAACAAAGAAAAGAACAAAGAAAAGAAAAGATTACAAATAAGTAAGTGCATGAAATGAAATTGCAAGAAAGTAAAGCAAGGTAATAAAAAGCAAGTAATAAATAAGCAAATAAAAAGAACAAGAAACTAGAACTCAAGACAAGCATGTGATCAATAGCCAACCCTTAAACTTGCAAGCTCAATCAAGAGGTTGCAAGATCAAGGGAAGGGTAGAGAACGCATGTGAAATGAAGTGCTAATTCCATGAAAGAATACGACCCTTGAGATCAATAACTAACCCTTAACCATTCAAGCTCAATGAAGAGGTTGAATGATCAAGAGAAAGCAAGAATCTCAAGGGGAAGAATAAAAAAAAGAGAATGATACAAAACCCTCATCTTCATTGATCTCCCACTCAAAAAGCTCTCACTACAATTTTCATGGAAAAAGAATGAAGAAGAAGAAGAAAAAAGACTAAATCCTAAAAAGAAAGAAGAACAAAAGAATAACCAAGGTTGGGCTCAGAACTGGTGTATTTATAGGCAGGGAAATGAAACCCTAGGGGCAAATTCTGACATAAAATGAAGTACCCAAAGTGCCCATGAAAAATGACAGAATGAAGACCCCACATGGCCGCGGATCCACGACCAATACCCCCTATTGGCCGCGGATCCGTGGCCTTTTAGTGGTGTTGGGCTGTGGGCTTTGGTCGGGGTCCCTGGTTTGTTGTCCTCTTCAGTGTGGTACATATATTTTCTGAAAATACATTCACATTTCTTCCAGAATTTCTGTTGAGGAAAGGTGGACTTTTGTGGATGCATTTGTCATGATTGCCTCGAGCTCCGCGTAGATTTCTTGGAACTTGTTGTTGCCATTGAGCCTTGTGCATGAAGGTGACATTGATTTGACATTTTGCCTTCCTAAACTGGTATCTGGCAACATACGGATGACGAGCGGAGACCGTGTTTTCTCAGTGGTTGGCAGGAACCCGGATTTTGTCGTGTTTTCCATGAATTTCACCGTTTTAGAACCGAGAACCTGTATCCTGCAAATATGTGATAAACACGGATTAAAAGCACCTACCTATAAACAACCGAGCGTAAGAATGAGCGGTATAAAATGCAGTATTCTGTGATGAACAAATACCCCCAAACTTAACTTTTGCTCGTCCCGAGCAAAACCAATTATTCACAAAAAATAAAATCCTAACCGCACTTTCGTAGGGAATGCGATTGCACTGAGCGCGTGCAATAAGCCGTTAAACCTCTAGGTGTCCCTAGTAGGAGGAGTGTTATCTCCTGAGGGTTTTCAGCGGATTACACCCACAAAATCCCGTCAAGCTAGCGTCATAAGTTAACATTGATTCTACTCCTACAGTTTAGTATTTACGTTAGAAATTCTATCATCCTAAGTTAGAAATATCCAACCCTTATTTTTCACACCTCCTATCTATTTAACTTTAGGTCTTATACGTTCCAAAATAGTTTAGAAAGATGTTGGTTCTCCTGAGTTTTCCTTCTAAAGTGAGGCCTCAAATCAGGGATTTTTATCAACTTTACAGAAAACACAAGTCTTATTCTTTATTTCTATCCTTTATTCAAACATCGATTGTATACCCCTACGTGTGTGTATATTTGCACCCTTACACTTAAGAATTCAATTCAAGCTATAATACCCTTGCCCTAATACCTAATACTACTTCTTTTCATTAAGGATGGACGGATTTGCTCACACACCTTTCATGCGACTATTAATGCTTCTTAAGGCACTAACGGCCGATTACTGAATGTGTGAACATTAAAGCGTAAATAGCAGTTTCCATGTCTTGACTTTATTCTATTTTTTTCTTTTTCTTTTTCTTTTTTTTTTCTTTTTCAAGACCGGATATATTTTTCAATATACTCTTTTGGTGTTTATCTTTAAATACTGTTTTTTCTTTCATACTAGGCTTTCAGGCAAGAGTATTTCTAGGTATCCTCTACTATCCCAAGTTTCAAGGTGCGTGTAAGTGCAGTTTGTAGGGTATATACTTTCTAAATTTGAACTCAAGAAAAGAAACTATTTTTCAGACTTATCCTCCGGTAATGCTTCAATACTTTCCCTTCATCTTGACTTTAACTAAAGAACTGAACTCAAGATTACCTATTTCTCAAAAAAAAACTGTAAGGACGTATACTTACCAAAGTTAGACAGAATGAGGGTTATTTTTAGGGTTTTTCAATTCCTAAGCCTAGAATTTAGTTATTTCTATCATATCAACTAATCTTTCGGAATAAAGATCTAAGTTACCCTATTAGCTAACTTGACGACAAAGCTTTTATATTTTTTTGGAAAAAATTTCGATTTTTATGGGTTTTTAAGTAAGGTATGCAAATGCAAAATATACAAATGAATGCGAAGGAAGAAAGCTTACCGAGCACACCCCCAAACTTAAACTTGACAGTGCCCTCACTGTCAGGCTACACCAAGAGGGTCAAAATTGTCGGCGCTCCCTAGAAACAAATTATATACAAAAAGGAAAACAAAAAATATATACAAAAAAGGAGTCCCCCCCAAACTTAAGTAGAACAGTGTTTCCACTGTTAAGCGTTGAAATTCAGGATTAGGGGGGAAAGAGAACAGTATCAAGCTATACAAGGCCTTACACAGGCCAAAAGTTAACACCAACCATTCAAAGATTTTATCGCTATAATGTACAGGTTGGTGGAAGAAGGCGTAGAGAAAAGAGAGGGAGAATACGCAAGACCGTATGGAGATAAAAGTGGTATACGGTCTAGGTATATAAGAAGATGAATGGCGGAAGGGAGAAAGAAGTGGAATACGAACTTGAGGGTGGAAACGGATTGAATAAATTAGTACAATCTGTAATGATCGATGTGAAAAGATGGATTGTACTAATCTATCAATATGGAGAGAAATTGGGTCAAATCCCTCAAGATTCGTAAGAAACCATGGGTACGCCGAACTTGGTAAACCAGACATATGAAATGAAAGTGAGACGGGTTCTGGAAAGGTCGTAACGATGGAAAGGATGGAAGGAAGTGATCGAGGAAGGGTATCTGTTAAGGGTTCGGGAGGGTGTACACAGTCAGTGGAAGGGATAGGATGAATTGGAAAATCCGACTCATCAATTAAAACTGTTTCATCCTCAGTACTATCCTCAATATTCTCCCCAAAATTTATCTCATCCATGCAATTTTCAACAAAATCAAGACGCATATGGGGTTCGGAAAAAACATTTAATGACTCGGGATGATGATTTGAAGAAACAAACTCAGCCAAATCTACGGGTTCATCATCCAAAATATCCCCGGCGTCAATATCCTTAATCCAGTGAAAATCAAAATTCTCTGACACCTCAAAAGCATGGATATCAATCGATTCAGGTTCTAAAGTGGAGGTGTAGAGGTCAAAAGGTTTGGGTGTGGTTTCACTTGGCAAGGTCCCTTCACAATTTGGCAAATCAAACACTACAAAGTCGCACAACTCATTAAACATTCTATCTTCAACTGATAATTCATTTGGGACACTTGATAGAATTTCAATACAGGAGTTGTGGGATTCAAATTGGACCGGGTAGGCTTGATTCGGAAGGGGGTACAGCTCACTCTCTCCACTCAAATTCACAGCCTGTCCTACCGCCTCATCATACATTGGAAAATTTGGAGCTAGCTGTAAACTAGCTACCGGGTCAGTTGGTTGTATGAAAGCGGCCATGGACGCATTCAATTCCATCATCTGTTGGCTTGACGCTATCCTAAAGTCTTCCAAGGACTGTTCTAGACTAGACATTGGTTGTGAAGGGGTTTCAGTAAAATATTCAAAGTTGTTTGGATACTGAAAGCTCCCAAATGGCGGTTCTGATGCAATGTCTAGGGAAGGTGCAAAAGTAGGGTAGGATTGGTAGGAATTGAATGGCTGGACAGGAGCAGGATCAACATTTGGATAGGAAGGTGAATGACATTGTTGATCCCAAGAATTTGAAGTGGTGAAAGGAGTGAAAGATCGGCTACGAGATTGTTCAATACGTTCTGCAATAGACATAGGTCTTGGAATTGCAACATGACTCGAAGAAGGGGTATCAACGTAAGAAGGGGTGAATGTATGAAATGGTTGATACGAAATGGATTGCAGAGTCAAATTGTTTGTCCTAGACGCGTCTATCCGATCTTTCAACGAAATTTTGGGCATGGAGGGGTCGTTTGAAGTTCGGCCAAAGCAAGAACCGTAAGATGTAATGTCTGGTTGTGGGTACCAAAGTTCGGCAAGAGTTTTTCGAGGTGGGGTACCCATGATATGAAGAGAGAGAAAGAAAGGCAGAGAAAAGGAGGGGAAAAAGAATTTTTTTTTTTTTAGTTTATATATTAACAAAAGAATAAAAAACAATATGGACAAAAACAATCACGACACAAAAATACCACACACCTAATCGTTCTAGGGTTCACCTAGGTCAACTAGACCTGCTCCAGAACTTGATTGTCGAAGTAAAACTGTGTCGAGAAACAGGCTCAAGATATACTGATCACGAGGCCAGGTAAGTGCAGAGATAAGGGGAGGTTTTCCAACGCTTTCGCGAAGTTCCTTAATTAAATAACCCTTTCTCTTTTGGCGGTTTCGCCGTTCACACTTTCCTAGACACCCCGTAAACAATATACCGTTAAGCGAGGTTCTAAACACAGTCAACTTCTCCTAGTGAGCGCGAAGTCCTTAAGGCTTAAAGTCTAGTTTCTTTTAAATTTTGTGCGGGTAAACGTTATGCGCAAGTTCGTGATTTGTGGGCCACGGAAAAGGTGATGAAATCCTTTACCGTATCTTGTGGGGTTCGCTTGCCCTTAAGTCCGTATTAATGTATGCAATGCACAATTCAATAAAAATTCTATAAAGAATCAAAAATTTGTTTTTTTTATTTTAGCACGGCACTGCAACAAATACGGGTTAGTCAATTTTGGCGTTTGCTAGCGAACTTGCAAAGAATCCTGCAAAGAATAGTATATTGGAAGCGTCGGATTTGAGAAGAAGGTGTTAGGAAAGTACGTACCGTTAAGTTTTGGGTTAGGAAACCCCCGTTGAATCAAATCCGGTAAGCTTGAAAGGTTCGCTTGCGCGGGTCAAACTACCCGGATCTTTGGCACTGTACTTCGTAAATCACCCTTGCCTTGAATGCACACTTTGCTCCCCACAATTGCAGTTTGCAAATACGCAAAAATCTGAACACTTGCCCACAAGAATTATCAAAAAAAAAAAACAAAAAGAAAAAGAATTTTTTTTTATAAATATATACAAAAAGAATATTAACCCAAATAACAAGAAAGAAAATACGCTACCGTCTTCCCGGCAACGGCGTCATTTGATTGAAAGAATTAAAGTTAACCGCAATCAAGACGGTGTCGCTATGCAGCTAGCCGGTTGAGCACGGGTCGATCCACAGGGAGATGGTTGTATTTCCGTTCTTGTCTTAGACGAGTCAATAAAGAATTTGTGTATGTTTGTTCGAGACTATCCTATGTGTAATATTTGCAAGTATAAAGTTGTTAAGAAAAAGATACGAGATTATAAGCCAAAGAAATCCGTACTCAAAGCCTTTGAGCCGAATCTTGACCAATTGAAGCTAGAGCAATCAGCAACAACGTGGATTAGGGGATTTAAGTGCGGTATTCGTGGAATACGGCTTATTTACCCTTGTCCTTCCATTCTTGTCTCTTGCTTTCGCCTCCGGCCAAACCGAACGCAACCGGTCGCGGTTAGGAATCACCGTTACCTTGTCCGGGTACGGTGCCTAACGGAGCGCTTGCGTATCGTTTGGGCGGAGTTCAATAGAAAATACGGGAAAAGGAAATGGGCAAAGAAACGCTAACTTATAATACCGTATTATTTCTTAACAACGACAATTACATTCATTCACAAGAAAGAACCAAAAAGAGAGAACAAAAAGAAAAGAACAAAGAAAAGAAAAGATTACAAATAAGTAAGTGCATGAAATGAAATTGCAAGAAAGTAAAGCAAGGTAATAAAAAGCAAGTAATAAATAAGCAAATAAAAAGAACAAGAAACTAGAACTCTAGACAAGGATGTGATCAATAGCCAACCCTTAAACATGCAAGCTCAATCAAGAGGTTGCAAGATCAAGGGAAGGGTAGAGAACGCATGTGAAATGAAGTGCTAATTCCATGAAAGAATACGACCCTTGAGATCAATAACTAACCCTTAACCATTTAAGCTCAATGAAGAGGTTGAATGATCAAGAGAAAGCAAGAATCTCAAGGGGAAGAATAAACAAAAGAGAATGATACAAAACCCTCATCTTCATTGATCTCCCACTCAAAAAGCTCTCACTACAATTTTCATGGAAAAAGAATGAAGAAGAAGAAGAAAAAAGACTAAATCCTAAAAAGAAAGAAGAACAAAAGAATGACCAAGGTTGGGCTCAGAACTGGTGTATTTATAGGCAGGGAAATGAAACCCTAGGGGAAAATTCTGACATAAAATGAAGTACCCAAAGTGCCCATGAAAAACGACAGAATGAAGATGTCACGATCCAAAAAGGTACGTGATGGCCCTAATACTACGCAACGCCTCCAGACGTAACACAGTAAAAGAAAGCCAAAACCCAGAAATCTAAACCATAAAAATACGGAAAAGATAATATAAAGTTTTGGAAACATTTGAAATCACAACCCAAATTCTTTAAAATAGTCCACATTTTCTGTAAAATTTTGGCAGCACCTCCTTTATAAAACCAGCCCCTAAAAAGGGTACAACATAAATATAAAGTAAAGCATCCCAAACGGGAGCAAAATCCACGCCCAACGGCGGAAAACAACACCACAACAGATATACGACGCCGTAGCGAAGAAATAAGAGACAAAAGAAAAGGAACTGTATAAAATCCACAAATCCACAATATATACAAAACCGTCCTCACCAAGTCTCTAAGTCACAACATACTGGTAATAGATGGAGAGTACAATATACAACGAATATATACAATACAAATCTCAGATACCCACAAAACCCACCTGGGCAAAACTGCACACTAACAGGCGAAGTGGTATCCGCAGCCAAACGATGATAGATGAGTGAATAGCTGAAAAGCTAAATAGCTTGCCTTGACTACTTTGGGGAAAACTCCAGCAAAACCTGTGGCACAACGGGGGTGAGTTGCCAACTCGTGAATAGTAAATAACATATGCAGGTAATCGCGAGAATGTACGTACAGCATGAATCTAATATAAGTCCATTTCAGTAATAATAGTCATGAGTACGAAATAATGGAAAGTACACTCACCAGTACCACCAATATATCCAGCAATAATGATGTAACAACAGTATGCAATAATCATGCACTGGGGATATGAGAAAGTAAATGTGCAACTCTCATGGAGGTACTCTCACAGGTACTCCTAATACATGGAAATAGTGCACAAGTATATAAAGATGAGGTATGGAGTGAAATATGTCATTTCCACGGAATCCTGACATCGTGGTAGGATCACAATCCAATAAGACAAATCAATTCCCAACCCCTCAATCAATCCTCAAACTAGCTCTCATATCACCTAAGTGTCACATCTTCTCAAATCCGCTCTATCAAATGTATCTCACATAGGTGTCGAATGTATAAGTCAAGTAGATCTCACATCTCTAGTATGTAAAACATCTGGTATATCTCACATATGTCTCATGTACAATAGCTAGTGGATCCCACATATCTCGTCTGTACAATATCAGGTATATCTCACCTATATCTCATGTACAACAGCTAGTGGATCCCACATATCTCGTTTGTACAATATCAGTCTATCTCACATATATCATATGTACAACACTAAGTGGATCTCATATCTCTAGTGTGTACGATATCATCATCCAATCCCAAAGAATCTCATGAATCTCAAGTCAAATCTCCAGCACAGTTCTAACATCCTAAATATAATGACATATTTAAATATGATGAGGGCAATACACATATATTAGCGTCCCATTCCACTAATATTGGTGTAAAGGCATATATAACAGCGGCTAAATCCCCTGTTATATATACAAGAGTATTTAGAAATATCATAAAACCAATGTGTCAAGCATCGACACAGAAAAACTGATAAGTACGTATCATACGCTATCACGAGAGCTCGAGTGCCTCGCTCTGCCCCTCGCCACTCGACGTATCGATACGCACATGACTCCCAACGGTACCCCCTGATATCCGCCGAGTCTCTGGTAATGTCACCGGAAAGTATGGCTCCCCTAGGCCTCATCGCCTCAATGCGACATCGGCTCACTCCGACAACATTCTTGCTTCGGGGTACCTCCGGGCCCCACCATGTATCCTCATGCGGCTCTCGACGCCTCCTCGCATAGGATATATATCTGCACCGATAAATCTCATGGTGGATGCTATAATATCATCTCAAGGAAACCGGGTGTTTCAATGTATACATAAATTCATGAACTACCACGGTTCCCAAATCCAGAAAACATCATGAAAAATCCATATAACAATGCGATAATCCATGAATAAATATACGCAATATGAAACTGTAATGAAAGCGTATAAAAGAACAGCATAGCATTCACCAGATATAAATGAATACATGAATCGTAAAGCAGAAATATAGGTATCTACCTATATGATGATGTAATATACCTATCAGGTATAAGTATGAAATACAAGTACACCTACCTGTATGCTGATGTGATATACCTATCAGGTATAAGTAAGTATGGAATGCAAGTACACCTGTATCTATGTGATGATGTAATATACCTATCAGGTATAGGTGAAGTATGAAAAGCATGTACACCTGTATCTATGTCCCTAGGTGTATATGTACCTAACACTAAAGGTACAACATCCTATAGGTAAGCAGGAACTAGCATGTCAAGTCTAAATATAACGATAAGAAATATGTATCAAAGTCACAATGTCCCTAACCATACAATAGCATTTCTAAAATATGGTCGTGTAAGACATGGCAATTATTGACGGTGTGTGTGGCATCCAATCAGTGCTCTCGCAATCTGAACCGTCAATAATAGTGCAGTGTCCTAAGGATACTAGTCCAATCACAACTATCACTAAGCAGTAAGGTGTATGCGCAATTCTAAACATGATATTGAATATGCGACAAAGGTAAAGGTTTCTAGCCCAGACGCATAACGCCATGCGGGCGATTCCCCTGTAGATGTTAAATCTACTCACCCACATTCCAAGCTAGATGAATCTACCACCAGAATCCCCATGTGGCAGTGTCCGTAGTCCTCGTCTGCGAACCTGCAACATATAAACAACAACAACTATATATATCAATAATAGCTACGAAAATACGAACTAGCTACATCTAACCGACACAACAACACACAAACACCTCTTAAGTGTTCGTATCGTGGCTAACAAGAGTAGCGACACGACGAAAACAACTTAAGAGCGAAACCACTAAAACGGCACGACGCGTGTCGTAACACGTATCGCACGAACACGAAACACTAGAAACTGCACAATTGATCCCAGATTTTCCTACTGTGAAAACTAAACAATTTCAACAAGACCAGAGGAACCCAAACCCTAGCAGACACCTATGGACAAAACCCCACACCCAAACTCCACAGTAGGCCCGGCGTCGCCGGCCCCTCCTCAAGATCTCGCCGGCCCAGGCCGGTGGCATGGGGCTCGTGCTTCAGGTGGTGCTCCAGGTCCTCTAGTACAACACACCTACTATGTTGAATTCATCAGTAGACATCCCGGATCAAAGCAGGTTATCAAAACCACAATCCGACACCAAAATACGATATTTCGTATCAAACCCTAATTTAACAATCCAAGCTGAAAACAATCAACTAAGTTACACTAAAAATACCTAAATAACAGTAAAGGAACAAATACTTACAGCAAGGAAGCCAAGGAACCAAGCTTGAGCACTCCAAGTCAAGAAAAAGGATATATTGTGAAGAAAATGGTATTTTTGTGATAACTTGTGAAGAATTTTGAGGATTTATGAAGAAATTGTGATGGAATGAGATGAGAAATGGCCAAGTGCAGAAATGAGAGAGAGGGAGCTCGGCCATGTGAGTGGAGGGAGAGAGAGAGAGGAATTTCCAAGAAATTTCCAACATTTAATGCAAAGTCAACAAAACCACATGCATGCACCTTCTTCTCACTTCTTTTCTTTTCTTTTCTTTTCTAATTCCTCCATTAAACCTAGGCCACACAATCCTATATGCTATGGTTAGGTTAACTTAAGAAGAATTTTAAGAAAAGTTGAAAAGAGAAGATTCTAAAAATGTGCAAGCCGGATTAAAATAACATTAAAAATGGAAAAAATTCAAATTGCACCAAAACGTCCCATATACCCTCAAAGTGTGCGCACAAGCTTTATTTTATCAAAAACTAGGTGCTGGTAAGTCGATATGGCCGTTTGATCACAATCGGTATAAAACTGAAAATACCGATGAATTTCACCCAAAAGCAGAAACAAACACAAAACGATTTCTAGATCGTTACAATCTCCCCCCCTTATAAAAATTCGTCCCCGAATTTAAAATTTTCACCAAGCATACCTTCAAAGAGAAGAGTACAAAAACTCCCAAATCTCACTCGCAGCTTCCCAAGTGATCCCCTCACTATACAGCTACGTCCAAGAGAACTCTCCACAGATGGCAAGACCCTTGACCGAAGTTTCTTCACCTGCCGAACCATTTACACACATGGCTGTCGGTGAACGAAAAGATCGAGTCCAAACCATGGTCTGTGCTGAATCATGTGAAAAAGTCGTGAAGGTAATTGCCAAAAATCAACACCATGAAAATGGGGTGAATAATTGATAATCTGGGCGGAAGTGCCAAATTAAAAGCAACGAAAACTAACTCACATAAAGGATCACAAAGGAACCTCAAATCCTGGGATAAGCTTCCCAAAACTCAACATGTCATTCATCGGAGAGTCCGTAGGAATACATGATCTCCCGCTGCGAACTCAAGTCTGCGACCAACATGGTCGATATAAGACCTCTGTGTGCACTGGGCTACTATCATCCTGACCTGAACCAACTGGAACATCTCCGAAGTCTCTAGACAAGTTGAGGTCCAAAATCCTACTAAGCTGAGTTAGAAAAACAGACTGGTGATCGACACTACCTGACCAAACCTAAAGGTTGCCAATTGAAATATCTCCTGATAACAACTATCCAGAAGTATCCTACAATGGCGAGTGACGATCCCAACTGCCGCAAACAACAAACCAAACCAACACTCAACAAGACAAACACCTTGAAACGAAACCTGAAATTTCTCTTCACATTCCTGTCCACCTGTAACTATCTCACCAGTCACGTCTATGTTGGCGGAACTTGAATGAACATAGAGAGTTGACTGATGTGCTTGCTCTAGGATTTCACGTCTCTACCCGATAACATCAGGTACACAACCGCATCCCTAACTTAGCACAACCTTGTTACAATCAAGGGCTCCGAATCAAAAGCAAGAACTGATGCAATTGCTAACCAAATCTCCAACTGCTGAGAACTCTGCACACATGCCTCAGTTCAAGAAAAGAACCCCCTATCAAGCCTTTACAGTCAACGGTGCAACAATACTCTAGTAATCCTGCACGAAACGGCGGTAAAAACCTGCTAAACCCAACATCAAAGGACCTCTGTCCGTACACAAGTCTGGGCCTTAGCTGTACGGTCACGATCTCCCTCGGAACCATACAAAACCGTCTCCCGTAACTACAAGACCTAGGAGTCAACACAAACAAGCCTGGAAGAACACTTCGAGAATCTAGCAACAACTGGGCTCTACCAATGTCTGCAAAACAAATTCTCAAGTGCTGCTCCTGTTCCTCAAGACACAAAGTATTGACCAGAATGTCATCAAAACACAACAATAACTGGTCGAGGAACGGCCTGAAGAAATCTGGTGCATCATATCCACGAATGCTGCTAGGGCATTGGCAAGTCCAACGACACTACCAAAACACAAACTGCCCGTAGCACGCACAAAAACAGAATTCGGAATGTCACTACTCCGAACCCGCAACAATGATGACCTGATCCCAAACAAACTTAGAAAAAGTCTCGCACTCTGGAGCTGATCGAAGAAATCGTCAAAACGAGGTAACTAATACCTAACCGCACCGTAAGCCGGTTCAATTGACGATCCATCAATCCACAACCGCAAACTGTCATCATCCTCCTGAACGAACAGAATTAAGAGCTCCCAAAAGCGAAACACTCAGACACACAAACCTCCCAACAAACAACTCTGCAGCAGATTCTTAAGCTCCCTGAATTTCGCTAGCTCTTCTGGAATGTCGTCGGAAAACTCTTGCACGATAACTACCCGGTACAACAATCCCAATGTGGCTCCGGTATCTCGAATGAACGCCAAGAATCCACGACATCTCCTCCAAAGCTGACTAGCGGAAAAAGGCTGAATTCAAGCTGTGAGAGGCGGCACAACTATCCACCTGCACAACAAGAACTAACTCGCCGGGAAAACAAATCCTGACTGTTTCCACACGGTAGTCCACAGATGCCTAACACGTAGCTAACCAATCCATGCCCAGGAGAACGTCAAATCCAACATCTCTAGAAGGATCCAATAACGGCAAAATCTCCTCACCAACTGGCATACGACTGAAATACGTGTCGCGCAACAAAAGAATCGCTGACAGAATTTAACACAACAAAACGGCTGATCTAACTAACACGATCCTCGTCCCAACCACGGCACAAAGTGCGAAAAACCAACAAGTACAACCAAGAACAAGGATACCTGACAAATCTGCATTGGACGTCCGGGCGACCGGTTGAGTAGAAACAAACCCTCGTGTCTGTCTCCTACCCACAACTGGCTGAAATCCTCCACTCTGTGGTAAAGCTATCTCGCGACTGCGTGGCTCAGTACAAACTCTAACCCGATGATCCAAACTCCTGCACCGATAACATCCGGAAGAAAACTGCTGACCATCCTGGGAATAAGAGCTTGACGATTGTCCTCGTCTCACACCTCTTGTACTCCCATGCCGTGCACGAAACCTGTTACGACGACTGAACCTATGTACCTGGACTGGCACACCTACACGGGTCCTCCACTGTCCTGGAACTCGTAAAGTCTCTGGAATACGTGTCTCGTCGACTGGGGCTACATCCACTGGTGCTACGTAAGTAACAGACTGCTGCACGCTGATCCCAAGGAACAACTGTCCAACTGGGGTGACAAACTCCTGTCGCTGCGCTTGAATGGCATCAACTAATGATCTCATCGTCTGGCGCAAATCCTGCATCTCTGTCACAAGTCTAGCGATCTGATCAGTCGAAGGCTGATCCGTCTGCAACTGTGCAACACGAGTGCCCTCCTGGTCAGTGCTCGTCTCACCCGAGCTAACCCTGACCTCGGCTCTCGCTGCATCACTCTGAGTCCCCGTAGTCATCGATGGCAAGGCTATAAATAGAGATAGGATTCGATAAGAACAAGGAAATCGAATCTCAAGGATATGAATCATCAAGAAATTGTACTTAGGCACTTTAGGCGAAATACTGCATCGTAAGTATGCTGCAGACATACCCACAGTACGTTACTCCGCTTAGGTTACCTACTCCATCATACCAGGTCATCCTACACTCCGAAAGGTAAAAACCACGCTCTGATACCAACTTTGTCACGACCCAAAAAGGTACGTGATGGCCCTAATACTACGCAACGCCTCCAGACGTAACGCAGTAAAAGAAAGCCAAAACCCAGAAATCTAAACCATAAAAATACGGAAAAGATAATATAAAGTTTTGGAAACATTTGAAATCACAACCCAAATTCTTTAAAATAGTCCACATTTTCTGTAAAATTTTGGCAGCACCTCCTTTATAAAACCAGCCCCTAAAAAGGGTACAACATAAATATAAAGTAAAGCATCCCAAACGGGAGCAAAATCCACGCCCAACGGCGGAAAACAACACCACAACAGATATACGACGCCGTAGCGAAGAAATAAGAGACAAAAGAAAAGGAACTGTATAAAATCCACAAATCCACAATATATACAAAACCGTCCTCACCAAGTCTCTAAGACACAACATACTGGTAATAGATGGAGAGTACAATATACAACGAATATATACAATACAAATCTCAGATACCCACAAAACCCACCTGGGCAAAACTGCACACTAACAGGCGAAGTGGTATCCGCAGCCAAAAGATGATAGATGAGTGAATAGCTGAAAAGCTGAATAGCTTGCCTTGACTACTTTGGGGAAAACTCCAGCAAAACCTGTGGCACAACGGGGGTGAGTTGCCAACTCGTGAATAGTAAATAACATATGCAGGTAATCGCGAGAATGTACGTACAACATGAATCTAATATAAGTCCATTTCAGTAATAATAGTCATGAGTACGAAATAATGGAAAGTACACTCACCAGTACCACCAATATATCCAGCAATAATGATGTAACAACAGTATGCAATAATCATGCACTGGGGATATGAGAAAGTAAATGTGCAACTCTCATGGAGGTACTCTCACAGGTACTCCTAATACATGGAAATAGTGCACAAGTATATAAAGATGAGGTATGGAGTGAAATATGTCATTTCCACGGAATCCTGACATCGTGGTAGGATCACAATCCAATAAGACAAATCAATTCCCAACCCCTCAATCAATCCTCAAACTAGCTCTCATATCACCTAAGTGTCACATCTCCTCAAATCCGCTCTATCAAATGTATCTCACATAGGTGTCGAATGTATAAGTCAAGTAGATCTCACATCTCTAGTATGTACAACATCTGGTATATCTCACATATGTCTCATGTACAACAGCTAGTGGATCCCACATATCTCGTCTGTACAATATCAGGTATATCTCACCTATATCTCATGTACAACAGCTAGTGGATCCCACATATCTCGTCTGTACAATATCAGTCTATCTCACATATATCATATGTACAACACTAAGTGGATCTCATATCTCTAGTGTGTACGATATCATCATCCAATCCCAAAGAATCTCATGAATCTCAAGTCAAATCTCCAGCACAGTTCTAACATCCTAAATATAATGACATATATAAATATGATGAGGGCAATACACATATATTAGCGTCCCATTCCACTAATATTGGTGTAAAGGCATATATAACAGCGGCTAAATCCCCTGTTATATATACAAGAGTATTTAGAAATATCATAAAACCAATGTGTCAAGCATCGACACAGAAAAACTGATAAGTACGTATCATACGCTATCACGAGAGCTCGAGTGCCTCGCTCTGCCCCTCGCCTCTCGACGTATCGATACGCACATGACTCCCAATGGTATCCCCCTGATATCCGCCGAGTCTCTGGTAATGTCACCGGAAAGTATGGCTCCCCTAGGCCTCATCGCCTCAATGCGACATCGGCTCATTCCGACAACATTCTTGCTTCGGGGTACCTCCGGGCCCCACCATGTATCCTCATGCGGCCCTCGACGCCTCCTCGCATAGGTTATATATCTGCACCGATAAATCTCATGGTGGATGCTATAATATCATCTCAAGGAAACCGGGTGTTTCAATGTATGCATAAATTCATGAACTACCACGGTTCCCAAATCCAGAAAACATCATGAAAAATCCATATAACAATGCGATAATCCATGAATAAATATACGCAATATGAAACTGTAATGAAAGCGTATAAAAGAACAGCATAGCATTCACCAGATATAAATGAATACATGAATCGTAAAGCAGAAATATAGGTATCTACCTATATGATGATGTAATATACCTATCAGGTATAAGTATGAAATACAAGTACACCTACCTGTATGCTGATGTGATATACCTATCAGGTATAAGTAAGTATGGAATGCAAGTACACCTGTATCTATGTGATGATGTAAAATACCTATCAGGTATAGGTGAAGTATGAAAAGCATGTACACCTGTATCTATGTCCCTAGGTGTATATGTACCTAACACTAAAGGTACAACATCCTATAGGTAAGCAGGAACTAGCATGTCAAGTCTAAATATAACGATAAGAAATATGTATCAAAGTCACAATGTCCCTAACCATACAATAGCATTTCTAAAATATGGTCGTGTAAGACATGGCAATTATTGACGGTGTGTGTGGCATCCAATCAGTGCTCTCGCAATCTGAACCGTCAATAATAGTGCAGTGTCCTAAGGATACTAGTCCAATCACAACTATCACTAAGCAGTAAGGTATATGCGCAATTCTAAACATGATATAGAATATGCGACAAAGGTAAAGGTTTCTAGCCCAGACGCATAATGCCATGCGGGCGATTCCCCTGTAGATGTTAAATCTACTCACCCACATTCCAAGCTAGATGAATCTACCACCAGAATCCCCCTGTGGCAGTGTCCGTAGTCCTCGTCTGCGAACCTGCAACATATAAACAACAACAACTATATATATCAATAATAGCTACGAAAATACGAACTAGCTACATCTAACCGACACAACAACACACAAACACCTCTTAAGTGTTCGTATCGTGGCTAACAAGAGTAGCGACACGACGAAAACAACTTAAGAGCGAAACCACTAAAACGGCACGACGCGTGTCGTAACACGTATCGCACGAACACGAAACACTAGAAACTGCACAATTGATCCCAGATTTTCCTACTGTGAAAACTAAACAATTTCAACAAGACCAGAGGAACCCAAACCCTAGCAGACACCTATGGACAAAACCCCACACCCAAACTCCACAGTAGGCCCGGCGTCGCCGGCCCCTCCTCAAGATCTCGCCGGCCCAGGCCGGTGGCATGGGTCTCGTGCTTCAGGTGGTGCTCCAGGTCCTCTAGTACAATACACCTACTATGTTGAATTCATCAGTAGACATCCCGGATCAAAGCAGGTTATCAAAACCACAATCCGACACCAAAATACGATATTTCGTATCAAACCCTAATTTAACAATCCAAACTGAAAACAAACAACTAAGTTACACTAAAAATACCTAAATAACAGTAAAGGAACAAATACTTACAGCAAGGAAGCCAAGGAACCAAGCTTGAGCACTCCAAGTCAAGAAAAAGGATATATTGTGAAGAAAATGGTATTTTTGTGATAACTTGTGAAGAATTTTGAGGATTTATGAAGAAATTGTGATGGAATGAGATGAGAAATGGCCAAGTGCAGAAATGAGAGAGAGGGAGCTCGGCCATGTGAGTGGAGGGAGAGAGAGAGAGGAATTTCCAAGAAATTTCCAACATTTAATGCAAAGTCAACAAAACCACATGCATGCACCTTCTTCTCACTTCTTTTCTTTTCTTTTCTTTTCTAATTCCTCCATTAAACCTAGGCCACACAATCCTATATGCTATGGTTAGGTTAACTTAAGAAGAATTTTAAGAAAAGTTGAAAAGAGAAGATTCTAAAAATGTGCAAGCCGGATTAAAATAACATTAAAAATGAGAAAAATTCAAATTGCACCAAAACGTCACATATACCCTCAAAGTGTGCGCACAAGCTTTATTTTATCAAAAACTAGGTGCTGGTAAGTCGATATGGCCGTTTGATCACAATCGGTATAAAACTGAAAATACTGATGAATTTCACCCAAAAGCAGAAACAAACACAAAACGATTTCTAGATCGTTACAGAAGACCCCACATGGCCGCGAATCCGCGGCCAATACCCCCTATTGGCCGCGGATCCACGGCCCTTTAGTGATGTTGGGCTGTGGGCTTTGGTCGGGGTCCCTGGTTTGTTGTCCTCTTCAGTGTGGTACATATATTTTCTGAAAATACATTCACATTTCTTCCAGAATTTCTGTTGAGGAAAGGTGGACTTTTGTGGATGCATTTGTCATGATTGCCTCGAGCTCCGCGTAGATTTCTTGGAACTTGTTGTTGCCATTGAGCCTTGTGCATGAAGGTGACATTGATTTGACATTTTGTCTTCCTAAACTGGTATCTGGCAACATACGGATGACGAGCGGAGACCGTGTTTTCTCAGTGGTTGGCAGGAACCCAGATTTTGTCGTGTTTTCCATGAATTTCACCGTTTTAGAACCGAGAACCTGTATCCTGCAAATATGTAACAAACACGGATTAAAAGCACCTACCTATAAACAACCGAGCGTAAGAATAGGCGGTATAAAATGCAGTATTCTGTGATGAACAACTGCCGGGAAGCATGAGCGATAACTCAATAGTGCTACATCAGTACACAATTGAGCCCCACTCGTGAAACATTACAGTAAACAACAAAGTCGCCCGTAACCAAAAGTCCTTAGGAAGTCAACACAATCAAGCCTTAAGGAACACTCCGAGAATTTAGAAAATCGATGGGGCTCTCCCAATGTCTGCAAATCAAATCCTCAAGTGCTGCTCAAGTTCCTCACGATACATTGGAAAAGACCAGAATGTCATTAATAACACAACAATCAACTGGTCGAGGAATGGGCTGAAGAAATCTGGTTCATCACATCCTTGAATGCTGCTAAGGTATTGGTGAGTCCAACGACACCACCAAGAACTCATGCTGCCCGTAGCGCACATAAAGCAGTCTTCGGAATGTCATCACTTCGATCCCGCAACCAATGATGACCCGATCCCAAACAAACTTAGAAAATTTCTCGCACTCTTAAGCAAGTCGAACAAATCGTCAATGCGAGGTAAAGGATACCCATCCGCATCGTAACTCGGTTCAATTGACGATCAATCAACACACAACCTCAAACTTCCGTCTTTCTCCCTGACGAACAGAATAGGAGCTCCACAAAGCGAAACACTTGGACGTACAAGTCCCACATATCTAGCAACTCTGCAGCAGATCCTTAAACTCCCTAAGCTTTGCCGGCTCATCTGAAACAACGTCGGAAAACCCTCGCACGATAGGAACCCGGTCCAACAAACCCACTGTGGCTTTGGTATCACTAATGGAAGAAAAGAATCCTCGACATCCTCTCCTCGAAAGCCAACCAGCAAAAAAGGCTGAATTCAAGCTATGAGGGCGGCACCTCTGTCCCCCTGCACAACAAGAACTGACTCACCGGGAAAACAAATCCTGACTGTTTTCTCGCGGAAATCCACAGACGCCTAGCACGTAGCTAACCAGTCCATGCCCAGGAGAACGTCAAATCCAACATCTCTAGAAGGATCAAAACGATGGACGAATCTCTATCTCCTATCCGATTGGAACATGACCGAAACACGTATCGCGCAACAAAAGAATCGCTGACAAAAATTAACACCACAAAAGGCTGATCTAGCTAACACAACTCTCCTCGTCCCAAGCCTCTGCTACTCCCACGACGTACACGAAACCTGTCACGGTGACTGAACCCCTGTCTCTGGGCTGGTATACCTGCACGAACCCTCCTCTGTCCTCGAACTCCCAAAGTCTCGGAAAGACTCTCCTCGTTAAATAGGGCTGGTAGCAAGGAATAACTGGGTAACAGGGGCGACAACCTCCTGTCGCTGCGCTCGACTGGTCTCAACCAACGACCTCATCGTCTGGCACAAGTTCTGCATCTCTGCCTCAAGCCTAGCAATACGATCTATCGAAGGCGGATCCATCTGCTCCTGTACAACGAGCGTGTCATCTTGGTCAGTCCCCGTCCCACATGAGTCAACTCTGACCTCGGCTCTCGCTGCACCTCTCTGAGTCCTCATAGTCATCGGCAGCAAAGGCTATAAATGAAAAAAGGATTTGATATGAACACAGATATCGAATCACAAGGATATGTATCATCATGGAAGAAATTTCAAGCAATTTTTACTTAAGTCACTTTAGGCAGAGTACTGTGATCGTGAGTATGCCGCGAACATACACACACTACGTTACTCTGCTTAAGCAACCTACTCCATCATACCAAGGTCATCCTACATTCTGAAAGGCAAAACCTAGCGCTCTGATGCCAACTTTTTCATGACCCGAAATTTGGCACGTGATGGCCCTTAAACTATGCAACGTCTACAGGCGTAACGCAATTTAAGTAAGCTGAAAACCCAGCAATCTAAACCACCAAAGTAGTAAGTGATAAGAACATTGTTAAAACTTTTGAAAATCTCGAGTACAAATTCTTTAAAGTCAAATTTGAGTTTCTTAAAAATTTTGGCAGCACCTCCTTTGTAAAAACTAACCCTGAAAATGGGTACAATATAAATACAAGTAAAGCATCCCCAACGGGAGCAAATTCATGCCCAACGGCGGAAAACAACCAAAACAAAAGATATACGACGACGTAGCGAAGAAATAAAAGACGATTTAAGCAAAACTGCATAACAGACCACCAAGTCACTAAAAATATACAATATCGTCCTCACATCAAGTATCTAAGTCAATACATGATAATGGTAGATGGAGAGTACAAGGTACAAAGATATACAAAGAGCATCATCGGATAACCGCAAAACCTACCTATAGCAAAACTGCACGCAGTCAGCCGAAGCGGTATCCCCTGCAAAAGATGATATGATAAGTAGAAGCCCTGCCTCGACTACTCTGATGAACAACCTGCAAACCCTGTGGCACAACGGGGGTGAGTTGCCAACTCGTGAATAGTAAATAACATATACAGGTAATCACAAGTATGCACGTACAACGCGAATCTAATAAATGCAAGCTGATAGCAAAAAATGGCAATATGTATGCAACAGTCATGTAAGGTACTCTATCAGGTACTACTAATACATGAACAATAAATGGCAATATGTATATACAACAGTCATGAAAGGTACTCTATCAGGTACAACTAATACATGAAGCAACGCATATAAAGTAAATGCAGAGTATGGAATAAAACATGTCATCCTCATGGAATCCTGATCTCATGGCAGGACCAAAGTCTATCAAGACAATCTAAATCCCAAATACCCTCAAATCAGCCCCTAAATTAGCCCTCATAACCTGTAAGTCTCATATATCCCGAGTGTCCAATATCAAGTAAATCTCATATATCCAGTATCCAATATCAAGTAAATCTCATATAACCAGTATCCAATATCAAGTAAATCTCATATAACTATTATCCAATATCGAGTATATCTCATGAAACCCGAGTGTCCAATATCTACACCCAAAAACATCCTGAAAACAAGTGTCTAGCATCGACACATAAATACTCAAATCTGAGGCGCAATCACCTGGGACTGGCCCTCCGGTGTCATGTACGTACATCCTATGGAACCTGAGTGTCCACCACCCGCAATCGACAAGGGCATGTGCTACATAACCTCGATCAGTATCCCTCAGATATCCGTCGAGTTCAAATACTGTCACCGGATGGCAAACGCCCCCAGCCGGGCTCAACGACATGGACCTTGGATCTTCTTGCCCGGGGAACCAACCAGGCTCCACCATTTACCCACACATGGCCCACGACACCTCCTCGCATGGGGTATATATAAGCTCAGAATCGAGAAATCTCATTGTGGAAGCTAAAATATCATATCAAGAGAAACCGGGATTTTCAAATAATGCATAATTTCATGAAAGAACCACGGTTCTCAAATCCAGAAAATATCAAGTAATGAATGAGTATAACTGCATGAATCAATACATATATATTATCGTCCCATTCCACTAATACACACACACACACACATATGCATATATAACAGCGTCCCATTCCACTGTTATATATACTTAGGAGTAAAAATACCAGAGAACATCATATGAAATCCATGAATGTAATATATGCAACATGAAACAGTAATATGAGCATATAAAGGAAAAACCGCTATTTAACTGCAACATGTTAATATATATATATATATATATATATATCATGTTGTTCCTAATTTCTCCAAGTCCATAAAACATCAAATAAAGGTGAACATGTAGCTATAGCCAAGTATGTGTAACCATGTTGGTATAGCAAGGTATATGTACCTACCTATCAATAATAATGTAATACCCTCCAGGTATATGTATAAGTATGTATGCAAGATGTACATGTAGCTATGTCTCATATGTGTATATACCTATCGATAATGGTACAATACCATATAGTTATCTGGGTAACTAGAATGTATGCATGTTAAGGCATATGTGTGAGCATGTAGGTATACAAGTATGCTATATGTCATATGCACAAGGAAAATAAGGATCATGTCTCAATGTCCCTAAACAATACGATATCACATATGTGTAGGTGTTGTGTGTGTCATGGCAATTATTGACGGTGTGTGTATAGCATACAATTAGTGCTCGTGAAACATGAACCGTCAATAATGGTGTTGTGTCTCATTAATACTAAATCCATGCATAATAGGAAATGAGATATGCAACAAAGGTACACATGCACAATCAATATCCGTATACATCTAACTAATAGTCATATCATTTAATCTAGCCCAGACGCATAACTCCATGGGGGCGATTCCCCTATAGATGTTAAATCTACTTACTACAATCCTGGCTAAGTAAAGCCAACCACTCGCTTTTCCTCCTCCGCAGCGCCCGAAGTCCCCGCCTGCGATCCTGAAAGCATATAACAATAAAACAAGTATATATTAGCAATCGACCAATAACACGTACCAACTACGTTTGACCGACGCACCAAATCCAAACATACTCTCAAGTGTTCGTCAAGTGGCTAACGCGCGTAGTGACACTACGAAACCAACTCAAGAGCAAAAGCTACACAAAGACACGAATGATATCGGCACAACCCTAGCTAGGAGCGCTAAACGACACAACCATCAAGCTTAGACCCTGATCGTACCGATCACGCATTCAAAACACACTAATAAATATGGAATCCAATATAAATAACGTTGCAACGTCAAAAGAAACCCACGCCAAAACTTACCGAAAGCTAGTAAGCAACATATATCATTTTAGCTCAAAACTATAAGTTTTACCGAAACTAGAAATCACAAACATCATAATATAGCAAGATTAAACCATACATACCAATACTATAATTTTAATCTCACTTAATTAAGATTTAGCAAAAGTCTAGTTTGTAATTAAGCTAATTATACAATTAGGAAAATATCATTTAACAAACTAGCAACTAGGTTAAGTTTTTATTTGTCAAAACTTCATACCTAACCATTTACTAAACAAAACCTTAACTAAATCTTCACAAACCCTTTTCTAGAAATTCTAAACATGCAATTAAAAGCTTTAATTAAACTTCTAACAAGCTAATTAATGTATTAAAACAAGAACATGAGCTTAGAGTTAGAAATTATACCTTCAAGGATTCGCACAACAAAGAACCAAGATCATCAAAAAAGATCCAAAATGATGACTTCTATGAAGATTCAAGATAGTTTTGTGAAGAAGAAAAATGGGTAATGATTTATTTTTGAGTTTGTATGATAAATTAAGGATTTTTGATGTATTTTGTGAGCTTGAACAAGTGAAAATGAAGCAAGAAGAGAGAGAGGGCAGCAAGGAAAGGGAGGGGCTGACCATACAAGGAAGTGGGGGGGGGGTTTGTGATAAAGTGTGGAATAATCTAGAAGAAAATAACAATAATTGCTTAATAAAACAAAAAACACATTTATCCACTTCATTCTTTTATTTTAAAAATTCATTTATTTTCCACAAATATCTAGATATTTTGGTGAGAAAGGTTTAAAGCTTAATCTAGTGATTAACTTAGTATAGATTCACATTAGTAGTAATTAACCCAATCCAAATTGTAATCACCACTAATAAAGTGCACAAATAAAGCAATAAAATAATATGTTAATTATGGAAAAATATTAAAATGCACAAAAATTACCAGTGGCTTACAAAAACCTACAAACTAGCAATTTCCTAACTAAACTAGGTGCAATGAATTCTATACTGCAAAAAGATCGCTTTTAGGTTTTACGGAAAATACAATTTATTTTACCTAAAAACGGAAAATTTGCAAAACGATTTCTAAAACGTTACAAGAAGACCGGCGGCCATGCTCGATCGAGGAGACCTTAAGGAGCCAAAGAAGAGGGTAGAAAACCGAAGGACACAGATCTTTTGGTAAAACAATTATATCACAGTAGATAACCTCTTTGTAGCTTGCTAGTTTCATGTTTAGTTTCGATTCTAGGTAGTTGTTTCTAGCGCCAAGTTTTTAAACACCAAAATTTTTCATTCCGCAATGGTCGCGGTCGACGGCTAGGGCGCTAGGAACCCAACATAAAGGATAGACTTATAGTATGCAGTATTCATCAAATACCCGATGGGGATTATGATTATACTGTTACTTCAAAGTCTTTGCTGAAGTCCATACGGATAAAATTTGCCACTGTTATTTTCATGACTATGATTGTTAGGTCCACGTTACCCACCCCGAATCTTTCGGGGAGGCGGAATAGGAAAAAATCAAATTTTCCTCAGTAGGTAACATGGATCGTACATGAAGGATCTTGGCTAAACAAAAACTAACACAAAATCTACAAGTTCTAACTACTATGTAGAATGGTTATACCTAAGTCTTGAACTCCTTCTCTTCTTGCTCCTTGGAGTGGGATGAACGGGTCGTCCTCGCCGCCTTCTCTTGCCGAAGAAAGATCCGCTCGAGGGTCTTTACCTTTGGCTCCTACCTCAAACTAGAGGTAACTAAAGTGCTTGGCGTGCTAAACCTAGAACCTTAGGATGAGTAGAGAGTAATTTTGGTGTTTTATCTCAAAAGCAAAATGGCTCTCAACTCATGAGAGGGAGAGCTTTGAGAGAGAGGAAGAGGATGAGAGAGAATGAGCATGAGAGAATGAGGATAATATCAACCATTCTTACATATATGTGAATTATGATAATTAAATAATTAATCAAAGATAATAGTGATGGTTAACTTGAAATGACCATTATCATTTCACATTAATGAATTTTGCAAGAATCAAAGAGCATCTTTCATGTGAAATGATGATGGTCAAAATGTCAACATAGGTCAACAAGTCAACCATAGTCAAATGGTCAACAACCCTAACCATAACACAATTATAATTAATTAATATTAATAATCATATTCTACATATACATTAGGGTTAAGAAAAAGACAACGGTCATCAACCCTAATGAAAGTCCTCTGCCTCTACCTCAGTCAACTGTGCATACACACCCGTATCCATGTTCCGAGGAACACGAATACAATAAGATAAAACCACCCCAAAACATATACTAGGATCTGGCTTAAACCAAAGTCCACTAGTAATAACTGTCCGGACACCAAACGTGCACAAGTGCGCGGATATGAACGAACCCCATCGCAAAACAATGCGACCTCTACTCTGTTTTGACCAAAGGCGAATAACCCTCTGTGTGGGACTCTAAAGACTCGACACTACACTGGCAGTGGTTTTAACCACAGACCGCAAGCGGCACGAGCTGTACGTAACGGTCCCCAGGTAGATGCCGATAAGAAGACTGATGAGGTGAACCCATCTGAACTCCTACTGAGCCTGAATGTGACAATCTCCGTACAGTCCGGTCTGTTCGTCTGAGAGTATCGCATGGCGGGCCCAGGGGCCGGTAAACGCCAGTCCTCTAATAGCGGTACAAGTCGTGTCGGAGTGTAGCCCAAAACACCCTGAGAAACTACTGGTAACACTACCAGCAAATCTCGCTTGCCCTGGCCAGGGACGACTATGTGTAATGGCTCTCCTAGACACAACGCGATATCAACTCCCAATACCGGGAGAGACGAATCCTGTCTAACCGTCACTGCCTCCAAGTGCTTCGGGACTGCACCCAACTACTACCTATTTGCACAACTCAGTAGAGCCGTGGTAGGGTAGTAATCTAATAACAGTGGGAACACACTCGAGGCGAAGTGACAGTGTCAAGTCAGCATACTAAGCTGTACTCATGTCACCTGGGAACTGTTAACTGACGATAGGTATAATACCAACCAACAGTTCCCTACGAGTCCTGTCCAGTATACTCGTAACCTAACGATCACCTGCATACTATCTCCAGTATGACGTACTGATGGCTGTGGGACAGACTATCTCCCCTGCTGGGAAAAGAAGCATATGCACCAGTCTACTCTGGAGTATCGATGCCCTATCTCGATAATCCTACGACCAGGGATCAAAATAAGGATGTGCTTATAGACTACCCAGCCCCTACTAGTGTGATCGCCATCACAACGCCGGTAGTCAAGCAAAGATCCTAAGGGCTCCATCAATATGTATTAGCGATATGTTAAAAGAAACATATACACATATTAAGATAGAAACAAACCAAGTAGCATACTACTATATCGAGCAAGACTGTCGTAAACCTGTATATATATATCCCAAGCTTCTAAAATGATTATACAAACTAGTACTATACAATAATGGCCTCTAGGGCATACATATCTAACAATGATATCTGGTATGAATATGATTATAACGTCTTTATAAATTGGATTTAGAAGTGTACGTGTATATGACTCTACCAGAGGATTGTCATAGTCAGTAGGAGCAACGGATAGTGTGCAAATTGCTTGAATCTATTTGTAGACGAAAGCTGGTATATCGGAGGTGGATCATCCGTTTTTTGATGCAACGATCAAAGTGTTTGACTTCATCAAAATAAGAAACGAACTAGGTATTTGTAAGAAAGCTGTTGGGAGTGCTGTCAAATTCTGCATACTGATGTGGATACCATACTCTTGATAGGAAGTGATGTTCCTATACTACAATTTAGTCAAACATTGGTTGTTATTGTTTTTCCTTTATTGATTATATATACATCATCGATTCTGGTGACTACGTCTATAAGTTTAGATCTAGTAAGGGATTTGGGATTATCCAAATTCAGGTATAATGACACCATTCTAAAGTGGTTTAGAATGGAGGACTCCTAGTGAGGTCAATCATGTGATGTCATATACCAGACCCGTAATTGCTTTCACACTTGGTGTAGTAAGCAGACATTAATCCAATTCTGAAGAAACATAGGAAGAAGTGAAGAACATATGAGATGTTCTATGGTGTATGGTAATGGAAGACTCCTTCGAGCGGCAATTACTGATTCCAGCTTCCATAGTGACAAGGGTGACAGAGTATCTGTCGTGAGTAATTAGTTTACCCTCTTATGAGGAGCAGTATATTTGAAGAGTTCCAAGCAGGATACTGGGGTAGTCAAGGCGCTAGATACTGATTGTGAATCAGCAGAGGATACATCCTAAGTATTTGTTTAGATAAATACGTTCATTTGTGAACTAGGTCCCATCAGCCATCCAAACAATATTCTAGGATAAGTATCGCTCATTTTGGGAGATAGTTGATCTCCGTGAAGTTCATATTCAAAGAGATACAATTAGAAACATCGTAGTGGATCCACTCACTAAGGTTGTTTCTCGAACATGGTTTGTAAAACTGTTAGTACAGAAGTTGGGTATACAGTAGCACATGAGATGTGTGTATGCGACACCGCAATTATTGGCACTGGGTGCATGTGGGAGATTGTTAAATATAGGTGCCCTCAAGGCAATTATCGTAGTTGCGGGAATGCAATTACTGAATTCAAGGAAGGCCTATACTAAGAACAGTCTTACTCAAGATGATAGTGTTAGTTTTATGTATGCCCTAGAGGCCATTATTGTACATGATTGTATATTATAGTGGATGTTTGGAAATATATAGAGAGGACTTTCTTGCTCGAAATGATAGTATGCTATCTGGTTGCTCTTTATCTTAACATGTACACATTTATCATTATACTGTCTCTCCGTTACATGTTGATAAAGCCCTTAGGATCTGTACTTGACTACCAGGACTATGATGCAGATCATACTAGTGGGGCTAGGGTAGTCCACAAGTACATCCTTTAATTGTTCCTAGTCGAGAGAGTATCGAGACACAGCATTAATATTCCAGAGTAGACTAGTGTGTACGTTTCTTGACCCTGTATGGGGCGATGGTTGATCCCACAGCCATTGGTGTTTGACATCAGAGATTATACACAGGTGCTCACTGGAGAATGGGTACACTAAAAAGGACTCGCCGAGAACTCCTAGATTTTATTATACCTATCGTCGGATAAAAGTTCTTTGGTGACACTGGTACGGGTTAGTCTGTAGACCGAGAACGTCATAGAGTCTTGTGTGGCTCCCACCGTGCTTTGATTTCCTCCCTACCACTGCTCAACGGAGTCGTGCAAACATGTGGATTTTGGGTACAGTCCTGAGTCACATAGAGGCAATGAGCGATAGGAGGGGTTTCGTCTCTCCCGGTATTGGGAGTTGATGTTGCGCTATGCTCTGGCTATAACAAGAAGTCCCTGGCTAGGGCTGATGATGAGATTTATTGGTAAGTGTTATCAGTAGTTTCTCGACCCGTTATGAGCCTTACATCGGCATGACTTATCAAGTTATTGGGGTATAACATTTACCACCCCCAGACTCAATATGCGACATATCAGACGAAGAGACCGAATTGTACGGTAGTTTTACTTACAGGATTCATAGGAGTTTGGACAAGCTTGCTCGTTGATCTTCTATTCGCTCAATACCTGGGTAGCCATTACGTCCAGCTAGTACCGCTGACGGCTTTGTTGGGATTCCTTAGCACCTAGCCTAGGGTTTGCAAGCATCACACATGCCACAACAAGAATTTTAGGGTGTGCTAAGCAATCTAACTAAAGATAATACTAGAAAACTAGGGTAACAAAACAAGTAATCTACCATTACAAATAGAAGTGTATGAAAATACAACCTTTGTAGATCCGGTACTTCACTTCTAAAGCTCCATGTTGACGTCCTTTTGCTGTGATCATCGAGATCCCGAACTCTAGTGATGGTTTCCTCGGAGAAATGAACGGGCTAGCTCGTTGACTTCGAGGCCGAAGATGATCTACGTCGAGGAGACTCAAACCCAAGCTCCATCTTCACTAGGTTATGAACTTTGTGAAGAGAACACCCTAAACTAAATGGCAAGTAGTAGAGGATGATGAAATAGGAAGTGGGTTCACTTTGGATTTTGATTTCTCACTTTATTTCTTCACTTGAAAATTTCTAGCAAGCTTTTCTTCTTGAATGAAGAAGAAGAAAAAGAAAGAATATGAATAATAAAAATTATCTAAAAAGAATAATCAAGTGAAGTCTATCATAATGCAACCATGGGTGAGTTAACCTTTGTAGAGACTAAACCATAGTTTGGTTAATAAAAATCTTATGCAAAACAAAATGAATGGACTTTGTCAAATATGCTTAAAGCTTCATGAAGCTTCAAGCCAAGACAAAGAAAGCAACCATTTTGTTTTACCAAAATAAATAAAAACCCTAACCATTATCTTAAATATGGTGTAATTCATACACACACCCAAGTTTGCATGTATCATCAATCATGATACAAACATGCACACAATTATATATCACATATACATTATGTGTACATCAAGTGAGAAAATCAATCTTAAGTGAACCAATACTAGTTAATGTAAATTAATATATCAAATATATAATTATACATTCAATCATTAAATCAACACTTGATTTAATGATCCGGTCATATCGCATATAACCGACTAATATCAAGTGTATCAATGTATCGAATCAACACTTGATTCGGTAACCCGGCTATATCAAATATAACCGACCAATGATACAAATCGCGAGAATAGAATACAGTATCACATACTCGTATTATTCTCAATCCCGCACATATCTCATATGCGCTCCTATTTCATTTCGCTTGAGCCAGGAAACCTCTTTGTAAGACTCTAAAGATTCGTCAATACGCCGACAGTAGGTGGTGATCATATCAGTCACCCACAAGACGCAAGCGGTCTGCTAAACGTAACGTCCACCCGGGTATTGAGCGATCAGAAGATCAACGAGTAAGCCTGCTCACACTCCTGCGAATCCAATCAATAACACTTACCGCAAAGTTCGGTCTGTTCGTCTGATATGTCGCATATCTCGCCTAGGGGTGGTAAACGTCAGACCCCAATAGATTGATAAGTCATGCCGATATAAGGTCCATAACGAGTGTGAAACTACTGATAACAATTATCAGTAAATCACAGCAACCCTGGCCAGGGATTTCCAGTTATGTCCAGTCGAGCATAGTGCAACATCAACCCCCAATACCGGGAGAGACGAATCCCCTCCTATCGCTCATTACCTCAATATGAATCGGGACTGTACCCAAAAGCCACCTGTTTGCATGAATCAGTAGAGCCGTGGTAGGATGGAAATCAAAGCACGGTGGGAGACACACAAGACTCTATGACGATCTCGGGTCAACAGACTAAGTTGTGCCAGTGTCACCAGAGAACAACCATCTCACGTGAGGTATAATACCATCTGGGAGTTCTCGGCGAGTCCGTTCAGTGTACTCAGTCTCCACTGAGCACCCTCATACCATCTCTGATGTCAAACACCAATGGATATGGGAACATCCATCGCCCATCTCAAGGGTCGAGAAGATATACGCTAGTCTACTCAGGAATATCGATGTCCCGTCTCGATATTCCCACGACTAAGACATTGAAGGATGTACTCATAGACTACCCAGGCCCCACCAGTATGATCTGCATCATAATCCTCGAAGTCGAGTACGATTCTAAGGGCTTTATCAACATGTAAGAGAGAGACAATAAGTATACATGTTAAGATAAAGAGCAACCAGATAGCGTACTATCATGTCGAGCAAGAAAGTCCTACCTATATATGTCCCAGCATCCACTACAATATACATCTCATGTACAGTAATGGCCTCTAGAGCATACATATAACTAACAATCTCCCACTTGCACTAGGGCCATCTGTAGCAGTGGTTGCAGTATCTCATACTCAACCATCCCATAAAAAGTCTCTCTCTGGAAAAAGGCCTTTGTGAGTGGATCTGCCGTGTTGTCCTCTGAGTCTACTCTCCTAACCTCGATCTCCCTGGAGATCAACTATATCTATGATCAGGTGATACTGCCTTCGAATATGTCTGGGTCACTGATGGGACTGGGGTTCCTGGGCCAAAACCTCACTTCCATTGTTACACAATGGTAGGAACCTAGTTCATCTCATGAACTAATATACACCCAAACTGCCTCTTTGGTAGTATCTTTGATAGCGATGTCACCAACCTTTATCATCTAGTCTGCCATGGTATCTAGCTTGGAACTCTTCCAATATACCGTCCCTCTACTGAGAGTAAAGACAATGCTTGTGACTGACCTTCAGTCGTCCTTACCACCCTGGAAGCTATCCGGTGATTCTCCCCAGGATCGATTGATACCATCTCACTACACCTAGTGAGAATCCTAACATCCATTTAGATCTATCTCATAGATCCAAAATACAGGATTTAGGAGGTATCACCTAGATCCTATATGGAGAATCATTGTGATAAGAGGAGATTGATTGTGCGTAGCATAGGAAACTCCTTTCCTATCAAGAGTATGTCGTCTACGTACAATACGAGGAATACCAGCATACTCTCTACTACCTTTTTGTATATACAAGGTTCATCTACTATTTTGATGAAGTCAAACATTTTGACTACCACATCAAAACAGATGTTCCAACTCCGTGATGCCTGCTTCAACTTTTAAAGCAACTTGCACACGTTTCCGCAGCTCCCACTGTCTACGAAGCCCTCTGGCTGTGTACTTATAGACGCTCTCTTCTAAATCAGTATTCAGGAAAGCAGTCATGACACCCAACCACCAGATATCGTAGTCATGGTATGTAGCATAGGCAAGTAGGATACAGATGGACTTAAGCACAGCCACTAGAAAAGGCTTCATCACTATCCATGCCCGGTCGATGACGAGAACCTTTAACAAGTCTCGCTTTGAAAGTCTCAACTTTTCCATTTACACTAAGTAATCTTCTTAAGATATACTTGCTCCTGATGGGGATTTAACCTTTCAGATATAGCATCCAAAGTCCATACTTTGTTGGTGTACATGGATTCCATCTCAGATCGCTAAGTATCCAGCCATTCTTACAGAGTCCCCACTCTTGATGGCCTGCTCGAAACTAGTTGGGTCATCATCTCATGATGCAATCCTCGCTCCCACTGTCATCGAGAAACTGAAGTATCTCTCTCAGGCAGATGAGGAACCCTGCTAGATTGGCGGAGAGGCTGAGGTTCGTCGGCGACTATTGAATCCTTTGGTTCTATCAAATCATCAGCTGTAGTTTGTATAGCTGGAACTCCTTCCAGTTCTACAGAACTGACCTGGGCTCGATCTTGTCCGGATTTTTCTTTTAGACATAGGCCGGACAATCCCAAAATGTTAACTTTCTTAAGACATGGGCTCTTCCTATACCATATCTCATATGGAGTGGTAGGCACTGATTTGAACCCTATTCAATAGGTATGTAGCTTCTCAGGTGCATAACCCCAAAAAGGAAACATGTAACTCAGTAATACTCATCATAGAGCGCACCATATCTCATAGGGTGCGATTGCTCCGCCCCGAAACACCGTTGTGCTGTGGTGTATTCGGAGGAGTAATGCTGAGAGAGAATCTCATTCTCCTTTAGAATAGTCCAGGATCTCAATGCCTAAGTATTCTCCTCCCTGATCACATCATAGGACATAATACTTATTCCTGTATTGGTTCTCTACTTCTAACTTATATTCTTTGAATTTCTCAGAAGCTTCAGACATGTGTTTCAACAGGAACATGTGTCCGAATCTTGAGAGATCATCGGTGAATGTAAGGAAGTACAAAGAACCAATCCTGGCATATGCAGACTGGGGACCTTCATACATCACTATGTATCAGTCCCAAGGGTTCAATAACGCTTTCTCTGTTTCCAGTAAACCGAGCTATGGTCATCTTATCTTTGTGACATGACTGGAAAGTTTCACAAGATGTAAATTCAAACTGATTTAAATATGCATCTAAATGTAACTTAGCTAGTCGGGTCGCATTGACATTACCTAGTCTACAAAGCCTCAAGAAGAATTCATTCATTTCTGAACTCTTCCTCTTGTGTGTGTTCTGTACGTTAAGAACTGTGGTTTGATTTAGACGTATATGCTTTTCGATAACGTGCCTGAACCAATCAACACTTGATGTAGGAAATGTTCAAAACATTATCCAACAGTACAAAATTATATCCTTCTTTAGTAAATAAAGAGACTGATATGATGTTGTATATCAGGTTCGGTATCAAATAGCATTCTTTCAGAATTGATGTATTTGGTAATACAGGGTGATAACTGCGAACACCTTGGCTGCAACATTTGCACCGTTTTCAACTCTTGAAACTTATCACCCGTTCTCAGTTCTCTACCTTTCTGTAGCCCGTGTAACAGTTTACATATCTGGGATCCTGTTCCGGTATCTAATACCCAGGACATAGAGGATACTGAGAAACAGTTCTATGTAATGAACACACCCGAAGAAGATGCATCATCATGCACTCTCTTCGTTTGGGCGGCATCAGAATCCTAGTATTCCCCTATTTCCTGCTCGGTCTTATAACAATTATAAGTTGGAGCGGGACCAACGTTCTCCAGCTCAGTATAACAAGCGGGTTCGGTCAATACATCCATATTATTATCTTGATTAAGGCATGACATGGTCGCTACCTGGAGAGAGAGAGAAGAAAACACTCTGCGTGCGCTCTTGCAAGATTAGATTGGTTATATATTTTATCTAATCAGGATGGCTCCCACTGTTTTTATCAAATCTTCCTTCAAACCTTAAAAGGAAAGACTAGCCGGGATTAATTACACCCTACAAGTTCGGCAATCTTTTAGCCAGGCCAGTGCCGGTACTTTGAGGGAGGTTCCCCGTGCTTTTGCACGGACCTAATTAAAATAAACCTCGTTTTCCCAAGGGCGTAACCCCGTTGACACCTTTCTAGACACCTACTTGATCGGCTAATTGTAAAGTGCAAAACTCTTCCAGGAGTAACAATTATTCACAGTGGGTATCAGGATCCAACTATCTCATAGAAGGTATGCAATCTCATTGCAAATTTCAACACTTAAAACTCCCGATAATGGTTTTTACCCTTAGTACTTATGACCTTAACTATGGTCAACAAATCATAAGCACTAGTCAAGCTCTACCCATCATTCCGTGATTAATTAGACCCACCCACATGACCCTTAACTAAGGTCAACAAAGTCACATGACTGTCCTAACTAATCGCATCATATGCGGTGTAGGAAGATATCACTTAGCTACCGTACACTGTGCCTTAACTAAGGTCAACAAACACGGCACGAATACTAAGTACTCTACTTCCTAAAATGACGGAAGGTTGCGGATGGTTTTTAAGAAAACCTTTAACGCTTTGAACTTGATCTCGTTGCAGAATAAAATGATTTTAAAATGGAGTTTTTTTTAGGCTTTTGCTAGTTTCGCTAAAGAGGTCACTCACGGTGAAGGGATCTCGGCTCTTTCCTCGTCGAATGAGGTGCATGATATTCACAATACCACTATGCAAAGAAAAAACTAGAAAAACAATCAAAAGACAAACCGAAGGTTGTAGCATCTGCTAGTTATTGCTAAAGAGGTCACTCCTGGTGAAGGGATCTAGGCTCTTTCCTTATCGAAGAGGTGCTGGATGTTCTACAAGGAACACCGCTATGCAAAGCAACAACTAGAGCTACCTAATTTATTTATTTTTTGAAATTCGATTCCACAACATCTATTAGGTTTATTTTCTTTCATTAATCTCATTAATGAATGTCCCATCATTTAAATCACCTAAACATCACAGATAAATACAATGTACGCTTATGCCATCCGCATTCGCCTCGATGTCCCGTTATGCACCGTTAGATTAAGTAACTAACGGCATAGCGGGGCAGGGCTAGCACGGGTGTAAAACATAAGCAACGTCTATATAATATATCATATATGCTATATACAGTATCTATCTGAACATATCACATGATCACATCACAGATAACGCAGCAGAAAACAACATATGAAATATTGGATATTTTAGGATGTCCGTGTTTTATTTTGAGCCCATATAAAACACGGATTCCACGGTCGTGATAAATAGCCAAACCCACATTCCTAGACCCCTACGAGAGAGGAAAGCAACCCTACCAATTCAAGAGTTAGGAGACCCGGACTCGACTCCTCGAGATGGTCTCCCACTGGACCCTAGAACCCGGTTACTTATGCTCCCCTCCTTGGGTCTATCCTAATGCGGAAAAGTAAATAATATACACCAACGGTGACATCTTCCTCATCCCGAAAGTGACCCAATAAAAAAATATTACATACAAGTTTTTACATGAATGAAAATGAAAAACACTCATCTCACATAAAAAAAACCTGGCTATTCAAACACGACGATCCAATATAACATATCCAGCAACACATAACATCACATGTCATCAACGTAAGTAAATATGCGTATCCCAATTGTCGTTAACGTATAGCAACGAAACCGGTGATACCCCACATATTACACTTACAGTCGCAGAAAAGAAAATGAAAACTACAACAGTTGGAATCCGCAACTACCTTAGACATCATAAACCCGTAATATCTCATATTGCGGATTTCATGCTTAACAATATGAATTCCTTATACATCGCATGCCTAACAATTATAAACCCCGCATTTTAGTCTCAATATTGAAAACACTTTCCAATATTCAATCGGGAAATTCAACAAGATTCCCGACATTCCGATCGAATGCCCGTCAGAAACTTTAGCAGACGGCCACACCCTCCGATACCGACGACGAAGTGCACTTAAGCGGAACACCGCGGCGGTGAGCACCCGGACGGATGCTTTTTGGCTACGGAGTTCTCCTACAGTCACTTGGTCAAGGTTATGGGGCGTGGTTATCTAGTAATGTTACCCGGCGAGTATCCGAATACACAGAGTGATTGCGACGGATTTTTGATCGCATCAGAATCCCGTGGCAACCGATCAAATGAGACTAAAATGCTAGACTTATAAAATTCAAATGTTGTTGATTCCAAGTATTGTATCACAATATACTAGACGATGTTTAACGTTTCGATCGAATCAACAAATCCCCACAACTCCCAATGAGCTCAACACTTGAGCGAAGTTAAAGTATCCAAAACGTGCCACAGTACCTATGATCCAGCCATAGAAGGGGTAAACCAATGCCTCACCTATGACACCGCGGAACTACGGCAAACCCTAAGGTTCAAACCGCGGTTCCGAGGGCACAGAATCGAGTTAAGGTTTATATGTTCTTCTAGAGGGTCCACAGAGTTACTTGCACGAACATCGAATATAATTAACTTAGAAAAGTTCCAACACTTAGAAATTTCAGAGGGGGTCATGGGGCTCTGTTTGAAATTCTTTCGAAGTGTTAAACAAGGTCTAGGTTACCAATACAAAGCTAAAAATACGAATACGAAATACTCCGCAAAGTGTTCATAACACAATTATCATCACATGAAAATCTTGACCAAATAAACAATACCAGAAACCCCAAAATAAGAGTAAAAGATCACAGGTGCAATACGAGGGGGAGGGGTGCCAAAGGGGTCGGTGACGCCGGAATTTTGGCTTCTGTCACCGGCCTTGGTCCGAGCCCACACCCCCGTATTCTCTCTTTGTTCTTAAAATACCCAGAACTTCACTCTGCAGTTACTTTAAAAAAAAATTATAGCACTTTTTATAAAAATTTCCAGAGAGCAAATCCAAGGGGTTTCCAAAATCGTATTTTGCGGGATTTTTCGTTTTCGCATTGTCTTAGCATCGTCTAAGTTTCTAGTTAGGCTCTGATACCATGTTGGGATTCCTTAGCACCTAGCCTAGGGTTTACAAGCAGCACACATGCCACAACAAGAATTTTAGGGTGTGCTAAGCAATTTAACTAAAGATCATACTAGAAAATTAGGGTAACAAAACATGTAATCTACTATTACAAATAGAAGTGTATGAAAATGCAACCTTTGTAGATCCGGTCCTTCACTTCTAAAGCTCCATGTTGACGTCCCTTCGCTGCGATCATCGAGATCCCGGACTCTAGTGATGGATTCCTCGGAGAAATGAACGGGCTAGCTCGTTGACTTCGAGGCCGAAGATGATCTATGTCGAGAAGACTCAAACCCAAGCTCCATCTTCACTAGGTCATGAACTTTGTGAAGAGAACACCCTAAACTAAATGGCAAGTAGTAGAGGATGATGAAATAGGAAGTGGGTTCACTTTGTATTTTGATTTCTCACTTTATTTCTTCACATGAAAATTTCTAGCAAGCTTTTCTTCTTGAATGAATAAGAAGAAGAAGAAAGAATATGAATAATAAAAAATTATCTAAAAAGAATAATCAAGTGAAGTCTATCATAATGAAACCATGGGTGAGTTAACCTTTGTAGAGACTAAACCATAGTTTGAGTTAATGGTTTGGTTAATAAAAATCTTATGTAAAACAAAATGAGTGGACTTTGTCAAATATGCTTAAAGCTTCATGAAGCTTCAAGCCAAGAAAAAGAAAGCCACCATTTTGTTTTACCAAAATAAATAAAAACCCTAAACATTATCTTAAATATGGTGTAATTCATACACACACCCAAGTTTGCATGTATCATCAATCATGATACAAACATGCACACAATTATATATCACATATACATTATGTGTACATCAAGTGAGAAAATCAATCTTAAGTGAACCAATACTAGTTAATGTAAATTAATATATCAAATATATAATTATACATTCAATCATTAAATCAGCACTTGATTTAATGGTCCAGTCATATCGCATATAACCGACTAATATCAAGTGTCTCAATGTATCGAATCAACACTTGATTCGGTAACCCAGCTATATCAAATATAACCGACCGATGATACAAATCGCGAGAATAGAATATAGTATCACATACTCGTATTATTCTCGGTCCCGCACATATCTCATATGCGCTCCTATTTCGTTTCGCTTGAGCCAGGAAACCTCTGTGTAGGACTCTAAAGACTCGTCAATACGCCGGCAGTAGGTGGTGATCATATCAGCCACCCACAAGCCGCAAGCAGTCTGCTAAACGTAACGGCCACCCGGGTATTGAGCGATCAGAAGATCAAAGAGCAAGCCTGCTCACACTCCTGCGAATCCAATCAGTAACACTTACCGCACAGTCCGGTCCGTTCATCTGATATGTCGCATATCTCGCCTAGGGATGGTAAACGTCAGACCCCAATAGATTGATAAGTCATGCCGATGTAAGGTCCATAACGAGCGTGAAACTATTGATAACACTTATCAGTAAATCACAGCAACCCTGACCAGGGATTTCCAGTTATGCCCAGTCGAGCATAGTGCAACATCAACCCCTAATACTGGGAGAGACGAATCCCCTCCTATCGCTCATTGCCTCCTTGTGAATCGGGACTATACCCAAAAACCACCTGTTTGCATGACTCAGTAGAGCCGTGGTAGGGTGGAAATCAAAGCACAGTGGAAGACACATAAGACTCTATGACGATCTTGAGTCAACAGACTAAGCTGTACCAGTGTCACCAGAGAACTTCTATCTGACGTGAGGTATAATACCATCTGGGAGTTCTCGGCGAGTCCGTTCAGTATACTCAGTCTCCACTGAGCACCTGCATACCATCTTTGATGTCAAACACCAATGGATATAGGAACATCCATCGCCCATCTCATGGGTCGAGAAGATATACGCTAGTCTACTCTGGAATATCGATGCCCCGTTTCAATATTCCCACGACTAGGAACATTGAAGGATGTGCTCATGGACTACCCAGGCCCCACTAGTATGATCTGCATCATAATCCTGGAAGTCGAGTACGATTCTAAGGGCTTTATCAATATGTAACAGAGAGACAATAAGTATACATGTTAAGATAAAGAGCAACCAGATAGCGTACTATCTTGTTGAGCAAGAAAGTCCTACCTATATATGTCCCAGCATCCACTACAATATACATCTCATGTACAGTAATGGCCTCTAGGGCATACATATAACTAACAGGCTTGTGGGTGACTGATATGATCATTACCTACTGTTGGTGTATTGACGAGTCTTTAGAGTCCTACACAGAGGTTTCCTAGCTCAAGCGAAACGAAGTAGGGCAGATATGTGATATGTGCAGGATCGAGATTAATACGTGCACCATGCCTAGGGTTAGCAAGCATCAAACATGCCACAACAAAAATTTAGGGGATGCTAAGCAAACATCCTAGGAATCATACTAGAAAACTAGGGTAACAAAACTTGTAATCAAACATTACAATGAGAAGTGAATAAGAAATACAATCTTTATAGATCGGTCCTTCACTTCTAAAGCTCCGTGTAGTCATCCCTTCGCTCCAAGCATCGATCTCCCGGACTCAAGTTCGACTCTACAAAGCGTAGTGACCAAGCATGCTAAATGTCTTCGAAGCCGAAGATGATCTACGTTGAGGAAACTCAAGCATAAGCTACCTCTTCACAAAGTAATGAACTTTGTGAAGCAAACACCCTAAACTAAATGGCAAGTAGTAGACGATGATGAAGTAGGAATTTTTCTCACTTTGGATTTGATTTTCTCACTTGGATTCTTCATCTACTAAAAACCCTTGAGCTTGAAGAGATGAAGAAGAAGATGAAGATTAAAACAACAAGAGAAAAAGAATGAAGTTAGATTTGCAACCATGGTGAGTTAACATCATATGCTAACCTTTGTAGAGACTAAACCATGGGTAAATGATAGTGGTTAGGTTTACAAATATCTTAAGTAAAACAAATATGGTGGACTAAGTCAATGGTTAGTTAAGCTTCTAGCCATGAGATAATTCCATCCAAATTTTAATTACTTATCATAAATAAAAACCTAATTCTATCATGGTCATGATGTGGGTCCAATACAGACAAGTTGCATATATAACCTAGCATGATACATAATATATATCACATATATATAATGTATAAACAAGTGAGAAAAATAAATGGTCAAGTGAGCAATATTGATTATGTAAATTCATATATCAAATATATAATTATACATTAAATCATTAAATCAACACTTGATTTAATAATCCGGCAATATTACATATAACCGACTAATATCAATAATATCAATTTACCGAATCAATACGTGATTCGATAACCCGGCTATATCTCATATACCTTGCCGATATCACATATCGTGAGATTTGAATACTGTATCACATACACGTATCAATCTCGGTCCCGTACATATCATATATGTTCTCCTACTTCGTTTTGCTTCATCCTGGAAAGCTCTGTGTAGGACTCTAAAGATTCGTCAATACGCCGACAGTAGGTGGTGATCATATTAGTCACCCACAAGCCGCAAGCGGTCTTGTAACAACTTAGTTTATTTATACCTATTCCAGTTCTCATATTTACTTATCTGTGGTATTTTCTTGATTTATCATGTTTTGGGTGCGATGGTATTTTACATTTTACATTGCATTCGACCCGACCCGCTTGCTTGAACTTGTTTGATTCATATTTATGAATTACCCTGACTTGTTACGTAGACTGTACATTTTCATGTTTAGTGCATACTAGCATTTTATCTGGCATTGCATCTTTTACCATATTACATTTTAAGTCACGTAAAATAATTTAAAATTACATAACTTAGCCTGCATGATACCCCTAACCCCATGGTAGTATCCGCGCATCTTGTTCTCGTCCCGTTCAGTGAAACGGACGTATTGGATGGCTACGCGCACGTACGTGCATCCGTTCTTGGGGGTACGCATTTTCGTTACCTTAGCATTCATTTTGAATTTTGAAAGTCGCGGATATTTTTCATATTTAAAATCTGAATTTTTAGACCCAACCCGGGCATATTTTGGACTAGATTTTTAATTACCTGAAAATCCAATTTTTTTTAATTTAATACTACGTTTAAAATTTTGATAACAAACTAAAATCCTTTTAAAATTTAAAATCCAAATTCCTAACTAAACCCAGCTCACCCTCCAGCTCTCTCTCTCGCTGTCAGTGACCCTCACTCTCTCTCTTTCTCTTTTCTCTCTCTCTTCTCTCTTTTCTTTCTCTCTTTCTCTCTCCCCCACTACAAAACAATTTCATATCTCCTAACTGTTCATTTCTCCCCCCCCTCTCTCTCTCTCTATCTCTCCTCTCGCATTCCTCTCTCTCTCCCTTTCTCTCTCTGTATCTATATATATATATATATATATGTATGTATGTATTCTTTCTTTCTTTTTTAATTAATTAACCCCTACCTCACGTCCCTCTCTCTCCCCTCATTTTCTTTTTCCTCTTCCTCCGCCGCCTCTCGTCGCGAGAACCCAAGCCCAGCCTCCTCCTCTACCTCGACTTCGCCCCTCGTCATTGTTTTACCCTCATCTCCATCATCTCCTTCCTTCTTCCTTCTTCTTTATCCTCTTTCCCGAGCTCACCCTGCAACCGACCCTCAACCCGCTGCACCCATCACCGTCTCCCTCACCTCTCATCGCCGTCGACCTCCACCATCAGCCTCCCCTCGCACCATCTCCCCTTCTCGACCTCCACCTTATCCTCTCCTCTTCTTCCAAACCAAGAACCCTTGCAAACACCCCAACAACCCAACTCCAACAACCTTTGAACCATCACCGAAACCCCAACCTTAACCCTAGCTCCGACCATCCTCGTCACCTCGGACTCGCCTCCTCTCTATTTCCTTTCTCTTCTTTCCCCGAGGCCCTCAACCCACTGCAAACCACCAACTCAAGAACCCCGGCTGCAACCCTCATCCTTTTCCTTCCCTCGCCTGCACACCTCGCCTCACCACCGGAGACCACATCGTTGTCGTCTCACCCTCACCCCCATCGCCACTACCTTCCTCCCTTCTCTCTAAAAAACATCACCGCCTCCTCTAAACCGGGCTAGAACCCTCCACACCATCACCCGACCACCCAGCAACTTTCCGGCAACCTCGCTGTCCTTTGCCGTGAACCTCGCTGTCAACGTCACCCCCTGCAGCCTCCTCTGACCCAGAACATCTTACTACAGTCCCCTCTTCTTCTTCCCCCGATTCTTCTTCTTCTTCTTCCTGTTCTTCTATTCTTGTTTCTTGTTTTCGCGTTTCCCTGTGATCGCCAGAGCTGTGCCGCTGCCAACGATCCGAGGAACCCAGTGGATGTTCCCTACCTATGCGGTTACATTCTTGCTTTTCCTGGTTCTGTTCTGTACGTGTGCGCGTGCATCGGGACTTTTACCGACTTTTGGCATTGCCGTGCGTATCCGTATCACGATCCATCGAGGCAAGTTAATCTTGCTACATGCTATATAATTCATTATATACTTATTTAAATAAATATCATACCTGTAGTTTAAATCTAGTACCCCGTGTTTAGTTTTATAACTTTTCGATATTCCATTTGCATCCGTTTATATCATTTTAGATCTAGGTCATGAAAAATTATCTTATGACATACTAGATTACTTTATACTGCATCCATATCAATATTTACATCACATATTGCTTAGTTGTGCATCCCACATTACCATTTTACAGCTTTACTGATTACGGATACCCGTTTGCATCCATCTCGTCTAAAATATGTATAATTGCATCCATAGATCACGTTAATACATAATAATGTGATATTAACACTCCATGTTTAATAAAGTGCATCCTAATTAATATTGGAACTATAAATGTAACCCTAATCAATAACTGTGCATCCATATCTTTGAATTTGTATCTATTTGCATACCATATCACATTATTCCATTTTATTATCACATTAGCACTCCGTACTTGATTTTGTGTACCCATACTTATTACAGTTTGATTGTGAGCACCCACTTGATACTTGTGCACTACCTGACACGACCTGATACACTACTACTGACATGACTTGATATCTGTGCACTTCTTGACATGACTTGATACATGTACACCACCTGACATGACCTGATGTAACACAGCTTGACATGTCACCTGATCTTGTTATTAATGTCGACAATCTTGACCTGTTGGCCCTACAGACATTTCCTGTTGTCTATCCAGACAAACATGTACTTGCCTGATCCAGTGTTGGCATTAGCTCCAGATTTATCAATACCTGACTTGAACACATAACTTGGCGGTATGGGGAAATCAATGATGAAACCTGACTTGTAACTCGACAGTTCGATGCCTTTACCGATCAGTCTTACGGGCTAGGCCAGCCCCGGGATGATGCTGCTGACATCATTCATCGTTACATACTACCTTTTACTGCCTAATGGCACGTCTCGGATTCAGCCCGAGAATCTTGACCGTGGTCCCGGGCATGCACGGGATACTATTGAGTTGCATCGATGATTCATCAAATTGATTTCAAAGACTTTGGGAGTAATTAACCAAGTAGAACAGTTTAGATTACTCACTGCACATCACCTATGCCTTACCCTTCACTGTCCTTATTATTTTACTGTTATACCTTTATTACTGTTCATATTCGTGCCTGCATGTCTTGCTACCCCCTGTTTATATTATTGCTTGATATTATGATGCACTGACGTCTGGGTTTTGCATGGCCCAGATTCCTTACCTTTCCTGCAGGCCGAGCAGGAGTATTTCAGTCAGCAGGCCGAGCAGTGAGCACCTGTTAGTATTTTAGCTTTATTTATGCGTTTTCATTCCTGATGTGAGGCCGTATTATGGGACGTACATTAGAGTTTTATTGTATTGGATCTTTTGCTTCCGCATTATTTTATTCTTGACTCGTTATTCTGGCTCATGGACATGTATTAGATGGTTGTTTATTATTGTTCTTGATATCTCTACAGCCATAATGTGACTGTGGAGGGATTTTTCCTATCCACGGGTAGCATGGTTGGCTCTGTCACGTGCATATCTTAGCGTACTCTGGGAAGCGGGGCGTGACAGGGTTTGTTTGTTATCAGTTCCTAGGATTTAGGTTTTTCGGGTTTTTATTCTTTTGTAGTTGGGTATTGGACCCAATACACGAATCGGAAAATCCGTGATTATGAACATGTCCTTCCACCTTGTTATCGTGATTCTTGAATCATATCTTTCTCTTGACCCTGGTCTTGACGGTATGCAAACAACTCTGCATCTTGGCTTGAATCCTTTTGGTTCCTTATTGTTTCTTCCGCCCTATTCCTTTGATTCTGATACTAGGATTTGGGCGACTTGAACGGAGTTATGTGATTGTAACTATGAACTGCAACATGGTTACAATGCGGTACTCTATTTAAGTAACTTGGAGTCCTAGTCTTGATTCATTTCCTTGTTCCATGGTCAATTATTTACCTTGGTTCTCTCAATTTCATTGCTTACCAGTTCATGTTTTGCAAATTTCTTGGTGACCGATACTGGCAGTTATGAAGTTGACTTGGGAATGGATTTTCTCGGCACTTTCCACGCTCACATTGATTGTAGGGCAAAGAAAGTGATTTTCCAGATTCCCGAACATCCGGAGTTTGTTTTGATGAAGGAAGCAGTTTTGTCGGGCCAGTCGAGTTTAGGGCTAGGCCAACAAACAATGTTCTTTCATCGATAGAAGTTGATAGGGAGGAAGCGCCAGCTGTAGTTCGAGAGTTCATGGATATGTTTGAGAACATCTCGGGTTTACCGCCAAAACGAGATGTGGAGTTCATGATCGATCTTGTTCCTGGTGCAGCGCCAATCTCAAAGGCGTACTATCCGATGGCACCAATGGAGTTGGAAGAAGTAAAGAAGCAGGTTGCTGAATTACTTGAGAAGGGTTGGATTCGCAGCAGCATTTCACCTTGGGGAGCTCCAGTTCTTCTAGTAAAGAAGAAAGATAGCACAAGGAAGATGTGCATCGATTATCGAGAATTAAACCGGGTGACTATTAAGAACAAGTACCCGATCCCTCACAATGGCGAATTATTCGAGCAGCTTAGTGGCGCGAGGGTATTCTTGAAGCTGGATTTGCGATCCGGATATCATCAGGTCCGAGTTAAATCGGAAGGTATTTGCAAGACGGCGTTCCGAACTCGGTATGGACATTACGAGTATTTAGTGATGCCCTTCAAAGTAACGAATGCACCGGCGATATTTATGGACTTGATGAACCTAATCTTTTCACCATTCTTGGACCAGTTTATAGTGGTGTTCATTGATGATATTCTGGTCTACTCAAGGAGCATAGAAGAGCATGCAGAACACTTGAAGATCACACTGCAGACATTGAGGCAAGAAAGATTGTAGGCAAAGAGGAGCAAGTGCGAGTTTTGGCTTGAAGAAGTGAAGTTTTTGGGGCATGTCATGTCCGGAGATGGAATCGCCGTTGATCCCGAAAAGATTGCAACAGTTCGAGATTGTCCGATTCCGAAGAACGTTGCAGAGATCAGGAGATTTCTTAGACTTGCCGGGTATTACAGAAGGTTCGTGGAGAATTTTGCTCGTTTGGCTGAGCCTTTGACCAAGCTTATGCGCAAGGAAGTACCATTTGTGTGGACAGAAAAGTGTGCGTCAGCTTTTGAGGCGTTGAAGCTGAGATTGATAACCGCTCCTATCTTAACCATACCAGACAGTTCCGAAGGATTAGTGATTAGCGACGCATTTGGAAAAGGATTGGGATGTGTTCTGATGTAACATGGGAAGGTTATAGCTTACGCATCGAGACAGTTGAAGACCCATGAGAAGAATTACCCAACTCATGATTTGGAGCTAGCAGCTGTGATTTTCGCTTTGAAGATATGGAGACATTACTTATTGGACGAAAGGGTTGAAGTATTCACTGATCACAAAAGCCTAAAGTACGTGTTCACACAGAAAGAGCTTAACATGAGGCAGCGTAGATGGTTGGAGCTGATGGCTGACTACGATCTTGATCTTAAGTACCATCCGGGGAAAGTTAATACTGTGCCGGATGCGCTTAGTCGGTTGCCAGCAATTCGGATGTTGACTGTACAAAAGGAACTTATTGAAGACTTTCGAAGATTTGATTTGGAGATTGTGCTACCGCATTCTTCGGGACAGTTGATGCGGCTGCAAGTACAGTCATCATGGATCGAAAATATTAAAGCAACGCAGTTACAGGACCCTAGATTGCAAAAGTTTCGAGAACAGCTTGAAGCTGGACTTCGAACGGACTTGTTGATTCATGAAGATGGTTCGTTGCGATATGGTAGCCGTTTGTGTGTTCCAAAAGGAGATATTCGCGAAGAAGTTATGAAGGAGGCGCACAGTTTCGCATAATCCATACATCCAGGAGGCACGAAGATGTACCGAGATCTACGACAACATTTCTGGTAGGAAGGCATGAAACGAGAGATTGCCCGCTTTGTAGCGAAGTGCTTGGTGTGTCAACAAGTTAAGGTTGAATATCAAAAAGTTGCTGGTTTATTGCAACCACTTCCGATTCCTCAATGGAAGTGGGAACATATAACCATGGATTTCGTGTCAGCTTTACCGCGGAGTCCAAAGGGCAATAATGCGGTTTGGGTGATTGTTGATCGATTGACCAAGGCAGCTCATTTCATACCATTTCGAGTTGGTCAGTCGACGGAAACATTAGCAGAACGGTACATGCAGGAGATTGTAAGATTTCATGGAGTACCGGTGAGCATCGTGTCCGACTATGACACCCGTTTCTCATCACAATTCTGGAGGAGCTTACAGGAAAGTTTGGGGACTCGATTGAAGTTTAGCACAGCTTATCATCTTCAGACAGATGGCCAGTCGGAGAGAACGGTCCAAACTCTTGAAGACATGTTGAGAGCTTGCATGTTAGACTTTAAGGGCTCATAGGAGGATCATCTACACTTGGTGGAGTTTTTTTACAATAACAGTTTTCAGGCGACTATTCAGATAGCTCCATTTGAAGCGTTATATGGTCGCAAGTGTCGTTCACCTGTTTGTTGGGACGATGTTGGAGAACGAAGATTGTTGGGACCGGATTTGATCGTGCAGACAGTAAAGAAAGTTAACACTATCCGGAATCATACGAAGGCAGCACAAGATCGACAGAGGAGTTGGGCTGATACATCGAGAAGACCTCTAGAGTTCGCGGTTAGTGATTTGGTTTTCTTGAAGATATCACCGATTAGAGGGGTGATTCTCTTTGGGAGTCGAGGAAAGATTAGTTCTCGATTCGTTGGACCTTTTGAGATTTTGGAGCGTGTTCGAGAAGTAGCTTATCGTTTGGCGTTACCGCAATTTTTGGCGAATGTTCATGACGTGTTTCATGTGTCTCAACTGCATAAGTATGTTCGAGATGAAACACACATGCTGGATCATTTAGAGCTGACTGTACGAGAAGATTTGACTTTTGGGGAGCGACCGATATCGATTGTGGATCGAAGAGAAAAGGTTCTTAAGAACAAGGTTATCCCTCTTGTACTTGTTTCTTGGGGAAATCGCTCATATGGAGAATCAACTTGGGAACGAGCAGATGAAATCCGACAAAAGTTTCCACATCTATTCTTGTAGTTTCTTGATTGTTTATCCTTTCTTGTTCTTGGAATTTCGAGGACGAAATTCTTTTTGTAGTTGGGTATAATGTAACAACCTAGTTCATTTATACCTATTCCAGTTCTCATATTTACTTATCTGTGGTATTTTCTTGATTTGTCATGTTTTGGGTGCGAATGGTATTTTACATTTTACATTGCATTCGACCCGACCAGCATGCTTGAACTTGTTTGATTTATATTTATGAATTACCGTGACTTGTTACGTAAACTGTGCATTTTCATGTTTAGTGCATACTGGCATTTTATCTGGCATTGCATCTTTTACCATATTACATTTTTAGTCACGTAAAATAATTAAAATTGCATAACTTAGCCTGCATGATACCCCTAACCCCGTGGTAGCATCCGCGCATCTTGTTCTTGTCCCGTTCAGTGAAACGGACGTGTTTGGATGGCTACGTGCACGTACGTGCATCCGTTCTTGGGGGTATTCATTTTAGTTACCTGAGCATTTGTAACACCTTAGGATGTGTTTAGTGGCTAATTATATTTAAATAAAGGGTTTTTAATAAAAAGTTTACCAAATTGGGTTTCAAATATTTTTCCAAATTTAATAAATATTTTTCTAGAATTTTCCTAGGCTTGCACACACATGTGCAAGTAAACTAGGGTTTAAAAATGAGGTAATACCATGATTAGCAACCATGGTGGGTTTAATAATGGGGATTAAGTCTTTTGGGTTTTAATTAAGTTTTAATTTGAATTTTCTTTTGGAGTGTTGACTTGGTGAGAATGAGAGAGAGAGAGAATGCATCATGGCAAAAGCCATGCTTGCATTTAATGATGAGAGAGAAAGGAGGGGTTGACATTAGGAGTTATCATTTCCTCTCATTCTTGTGCTCATTTATCTCAACCTCACTCTCACACTCACACACCCACACCATCCACAGCAGCAGCAGCAGAAGCAAGCAGCACAACAACAGCAACAGTGAGAGCAGCAGCAGCAGTGAATAGTAGTAGCAGCAGCAACTCCAGCTGCAGCTCCTTCCCTCCACTCCTTCTTCTTCCTCCAGCTCCCTAGGGTCGAGTGTGGAGTATACTTCTTGAACTTACCCCCTAGTTTGCTTAGTTAGTGTAGCTTAGCTTCGATTAGTGATTTATGATGTGTTTTTAGTGCTTTATATGGCGATTAGTGGGAACCTTGACCAAATGATGTATGAATTGGTTTTAGTAAGTTGATGGAGTGTTGTTAGGGCCATGTTAACCTAGATTAGCCCCCAATTGCACTAAAATACCACCAGATTGATTTTTGATGCAAATTCATCGTTTTTAAGAAAATTTTGACTTTCTGTAATCTGCTATCGACCCAGTGAGTTCAGAATAATTTTGAGATGACTGCAGTATAGTTGTTAGGTGCTGATCCCCCAGGTAGAACCCGACCCCCATACGACTTGTTCAGGCCGCCGTAATATTGTTTCTGGCCGCAAATTGCGGCCAGATGGGGAGGGATTGGGTTGGGGTTTGTCTCTATTGGTGTCTGCTGCAACCCTTAGACTCATGGCATGTATAATTTTATTTGATTCTTGCTGTAGAAAAATCTGGAGCTATATACCTATTTCTCATATTTTAAACCTTCGCGATACGCGTGATACGTGTGTGGGTTTGGGGTTTCTGCGTATCGCGACGCGTCGGGGTTGTTTCAGGCGCGTAATCACACGTTTTAGCGTATCGCGCACACGCGCGCTTGGTTTGCGACGCGGGGTTCTAGTTTGACCTTAATATCACGTTTTTGTGGATTTGAGCTTATATGTGATTCTAGGTTCGCAGGCGAGTGAGACGGACGCTGCGAAGAAGGGGAAGAAAGTCGTCGGCTACACTTAGCGCGAGACTTCGGTGAGTAGATTTAACATCTACGGGGATATCGCCCGCATGGCGTTATGCATCAGGGCTGATAGGACCTTATAGTTATATGTTGTATTTACCCCATTGACTGTCATTGCATACTGCATTCTTTGCTATATGTAAGTAAACTTAGAATTGATAGAACACCGCACTATTACTAACGGTTCATGTTGCACGAGCACTAATCTGCATGTTACACACACACCATTAGTAATTGCCATGACACACTTACTGTAGAACTGCCATGATTATATTGCTGTAGTTAATTTCACATATGATTCGATATGATTTTCATAGAAATTGGGAGTCGCATGATGTCTTTAAAAACGGAAACTATTTTTAAAAGTGGTTTCCCCTTGTACCTATATTATGGCTTGATGTACATAGCACATCGCATTTGATTTACTTCTTGGTGTTGGATTTTCATGTGATTTCTGGTTTTGAGGACCGTGGGATTATTTAAGAAAAGATGCACTATTTGAAAACCTGGTTCCTCGTGATATGATATTTTGGAGCGTCCACCACGCGTTTTCTCGGTGCTGAGACGTGTGTTTGAAACCCGATTCGAGGAGTTGGATGATCCGTTTGCGGGTTCGTGGTGGACCCGGTTGTTAGTGTATATGCCCTAGAGGCCATTACTGTATCATACTGGTTTGTATATTACTTAATGGAAGCTTGGGATATTCACCTTGTATATACAATCTTGCTCAAAATGGTAGTATGCTACTTGGTTTGTTTCTACTTCAATGTGTACATGTGTTTATTTTGCGATATCACCTATACGCATTAGTGGAGCCCTTAGGATCTTTGCTTGATTACCAGCGTTGTGATGGCAGTCACACTAGTGAGGGCTGGGTAATCTATAAGCACATCCTTATGTAGGTCCCTAGTCACAGGACTATCGAGACAGGGCATCGATACTCCGGAGTAGACTAGCGTATGCGCTTCTCATCCCAGTATGGGAGACGGTCTGTCCCACAGTCGTCAGTACGTCGTACTTGAGATAGTATGCGGGTGCTCGTTAGGTTACGAGTACACTGGACATGACTCGTCGGGAACTGACTAGTCGGTTTTTATACCTATCGTCAGTTATCAGTTCCAAGGTGACATGAGTACAGCTTAGTCCGCTGACTTGACACAGCCACTTCGCCTCGAGTGTGTTCCCACTGTACTTTGACTACTACCCTACCACGGCTCAAAGGAGTCGTGTAAACAGGTGGTAGTTGGGTGCAGTCCCGAAGCACTTGGAGGCAGTGGCGGTTAGACAGAATTTGTCTCTCCCGGTATTGGGAGTTGACATCGCGCTGTGTCCAGGAGAGCCATTACACGAGTAGTCCCTGGCCAGGGCAAGTGAGATATACTGGTAGGCTTCCAGTGTTATCTCAGGGTATTTTGGGCTTCACTCCGACACGACTTGTACCGCTATTTGGGGACTGACGTTTACCGCCCCCTAGGCCCGACATGCGATGTATCAGACGAACAGACCGGACTGTACGGAGAATGTCACATTCAGACTCAGTAGGAGTTCAGATGGGTTTTACCTCGTCAGTCTTTTTATCGGCATCTACCTGGGGACCGTTACGCACAGCTAGTGCCGCTTGCGGTCTGTGGTTAAGCCCACTGCCAGCGTAGTGTCGAGTCTTTAGAGTCCCACACGGAGGGCTATTCGCCTCTGGGCAAAACTGAGTAGAGGTCGCATGGTTTTGCGGCAGGGTTCGTTCTCATCCGCGCACTTGTGCACATTTGGAGTCCGGACGGATTATACTAGCAGGCTCTGGTTTGAGCCAGATACTGGTATATGTTTTGGGGTTGCTTTTATCTCTCAGTATTCATGTTCCTCAGAACGAGAATGCAGGTGTGTATGCACAGTTGTTTGAGGCAGAGGAAGAGGACTTTCATTAGGGTTTCGGAACGGGTGCGTATGCACAGTTGACAGTCGTCTTTTTCTAAACCCTAATGGATTTATGAAATATCAATTAATAATAGTAATTAAATGAAATTGTGTCATGGTTGGTTTTGTTGACTTGTTGACCATGGTTGAATGTTTGACCATCATCATTACTTTGCAAGGATACTCCTTGATTCTAGCTTGCATTCATTTATTGTAGTGATGATAGTAGTCATTCCAAAACCAACCATCAACTATTTTCATTTGAATTATTATTATTAATTAGATAATTATTTTTCCTTTTGTTATGGTTGCAAAAGGAAAATGAGCTCATTCTATCATATTGATTCTCTCTCCTCATTTCATCTTCTTCTTCCTCAAGCTCAAGGAGAATCCTTCTCATGTGTTGAGAATCCCTCTCCTTGAAAGATAAACACCCCAAAGACACTCTCTACTCACTCTAGGATCAAGGGTTTAGCAAGCCGGAGATTCTAGTTCACTCTAAGTTCGAGAAAGAGCCCGAAGGTTGAACCCTCAGGTGGATCCATCTTTGACGGAAGAAGGCGACGAGGAGAGAACCATCAACCTCTACAAGGTTTCGAGAAGAAGGAGTTCAAGTTAGGTATAACCTTTCATCCGAGTAGCTAACGCTCCTTTGTATGGTTGCTAGTTTAGTTTAGAAACGATCCCGACCTTGTTAAGTCCATGTTGCTCCTTGCGCCAAAATTTTGATTGTTATACCGTTTCCGCCTCCTCGTAAGTACTGGGGCTGGCAACGTGGACTTACAGTGGTATCAGAGCCTAACTAAACTTAAACTAGCTTGGTAGCGAAGTGTATGGAAGTTCGAAACGGAAAAATCACAAAAACCGAGTATTCAAAAACCCTAGTTTCTGTTAAAAATTTTTCTAGTCAAAACAAAATTTGTCATACACCTAAAATCATCTCAGGGTTTTTAAAAGATAACCACCAAAAACGGGCCAGAGATCTGACCAAAGGACCGCGGTTCCGCGGCAATAGCAAGCTATTGCCGCGCAACCGCGGCCATCTTGTCTCCTCTCTGCCTCGATTTTGGTGCAGTGTATCTATAGCTTGGTTTTGGGATTTTTGAGATATGTTATATGTGCCCAGATTTTCCAGATTAGAAATTCATTTTTTTGAGGGCCTATAATTCCGTATTTTTCCGAACTTCACTACATTTTGACTACGAAGGTTATATCTATGATGCTTGCATGTATTGAACGTCGGCTAATCGCTATATGACGATTAGTCGGGGTTATACATCTCTGTGATCTGTGCTTGATGATGGTTTGTGTATATGAATGCGTTGGACTGTCGCGGGTGAATAGCCGAGGTGGATGTGAGATGAGCGTTTTCTTTTCGTTCATTCATTGTAAATGTAAATTGATGTAATATTATTATTTGTATGGCCGCACAACCGGGTCGGGGTTGTAGCCGTCATTGTATAATTCTTTTTACTGTTTTTGCTCCTAAGATAGACCCATGGAGGGGTGCACAAACTACCGGGTATCTCGAAGTGCCGAGTGGCCTACTCACGGCGTTGAGGGAGGTTGCTCCACTTCGGATACTTGGCGGGTAGTTTGCCGCACCCGTAGGGGTCTTGGGTGGGGTATTGGCTATTCACCGTGACCGTGTAATCCGCTTTTCGTTGCAGGCTCGAAAGGATTGCGGATTCCTAGTATATCCAATGTATTCATCTGTGATCTGTAATGTCTATCATTGCTTTATATTTAGGCGTTGCTTATGTTTTACAGCCGCGCTAGCCCAGCCCCCGCTCTGTCGTTAGTTAAGTAACCTAACGGGTGATGACGGGGCCCCGTGGCGAATGCATATGGCATAAGCGTACGTCATATTTTGGTTGTTTTCTGCAATGGTAGGATTAAATGATGGGACGCATTAAAAGAACTAATGCAAGAATATCACGCATTAAAAGAACTAATGCAAGATAATAAACCATGCTAAAGTCGTTGGAACACTTTCGAAAAACCACTCGGTTCTTTTCAAAACTAACTTTTAAATGCGGAGCTTGAGCCACTCCTTTTAAAAGCTATCTCATTCCATCGATCATATCAAGTTCACTACGTTCACGATTTTACCAAAACCATTCGTAGCCTTCCGTCGTTTCACATGAATAGGCGATAGTATTCAAGCTATGTATTTTGGCCAAAGTCAAGGCATAGTGATTGGTAGCTATTGGGTATTCATGTGTAGCATAGATATTGATTTGGGACAGCCATACTGCCATTTTGGCAAAAGTCAAGGGTAGGTACGGATGGATCCAAATTAACGTGGATAGTGACGGGTAGAACTTGACATGTGACTTATGATATTTTGGCCAAAGTCAAGGTCATAAGAGCATGGGGCAAAAATCCACATCGGGAGTTTCATAAGCCCTGAAACTTGCTAGATTTGCATACCATTTGGAGTGTGATGGTTCTGGTAGGATTCCTACAGTTTCGTCATGCGATGATATTTGGATCCCGATCCTACTGTGAGTATATGCTACTCCTCGGGAAATTTCTCACTAAACGATCAATGCTATAAACCTAGTAGGTGTCCAGAAAGGTGTTAGCGGGGCTACGCCCCCAGGGAAAAGAGGTTCTTAAATTAAGGAACTTTGCGAAAGCGTTGGAAAACCTCTCTCGAAGTACCGACACTGGCCTGGCTGAACGGTTAAGCAAGTATTGTGCGGTGGGATTGATCCCGGCTAATTCTTTCTTTATGGTTTGAGGAGGGATACGAGAGACAGTGGGAGCCATCCTGTTTAGACAAATTAAAAACCATTCTAAACTTGCAAGAGCATCGTGCTGAGTGTTTCTTCTCTCTCTCCTAATTGCAGCGACCAAATCAACATGACTGGACTTAAGTTACTGCTAGATAAAAACATACTGACAGGGCCAAACTATAAAGATTGGCTCAGGAATGTCAAAATGGCAATCACTTATGACAAGCTGGGGTATCTTCTTACCACCAAAGCTCCCCCCGTCCCAGGTCCCACCTCCAGTGTCGCGGATAAGGAAATCCGTAAAACTTGGGAGATTGATTGCGTGAAGGCCAAGTGCCTCGTACTTGCCTCTATGGACAACGAACATCAGAGGAGGCACGAGAATATGGACCTAGAATCCATATTTCTCCATACAAAAGAACTGTATGGAGAGTAGTCCCGTATCGCAAGATACGAAGTGTCGAAGAAGTTGTTTTCGGCAAGATTGGCCGTCGGATCATCGGTAGCGGAACACGTGCTTATGATGATTGGCTACATTGAGGAGCTCGCAGAACTTGGGACCACGTTGGAGAGTGAGCTCTATACGGACTTAGTTCTCCAGTCCCTTCCTTCCACTTACGCCCAGTTCATACTGAATTTCAACTTGCAAGAAAAGGAAGTTGAACTTTCAGAACTCCTCAACATGCTGAGGAGCACAGAGGGCACCCTACAGAAAGGTAGGGAAACACCCGCTTTGTTTGTAGGAGGATCTTCTTCTTCTAGGTCCAAGGCGAAAGCTAAGGGAAAGAAGAGGAAAGCCCCCGCCAAATCAAGGGGCGGTGTTGGTAAAGTGGAAAAGAAGGGAAAGATAAGGCAACAAAGTTAGCGGGGAAGCTGGTGGGTAAAGAGGAATGCTTCTATTGTCACAAGAGTGGACACTGGAAGAAGGATTGCAGGGCTTGGAAAGCCAGGACACAGGAACTGAAGCAGGTTGCGGCTTCAGCTTCAGGTGTGTATGTTATTGAAAACTGTCTTTCGATAAACTCTACTTCCTGGGTATTGGATACCGGATCAGGATCTCATATCTGTAATTCTTTGCAGGCATTAAGAAATCGTAGGGTTTTGAAGGCAGGTGACATGACCCTCAGAGTTGCAAACGGAGCTAGCATGGATGCTAAAGCCGTGGGGGACTATCCCTTGGGAATGTCAGATGGACATGTTTTGGTTTTACGTAATTGCTTTTTTGTACCCAACGCAACTTGTAATATCATTTCTGTATCTTTGGATTCAAAAGAAGGTTATGAATTTGCGTTTGTAAGTGATGTTGTAAACATTCACCTTAATCAAGTTCTGATTGGGTCAGGTACACTGAGCAATGGTATATACGTATTAAACCAACCACAGTTTTTCAATGTCCAGAATACACACGAAAGAAAGTCTCCAGATATCAATCAGACTTTCTTATGGCATTGTAGACTGGGTCACATCAATGAGAGAAGGTTGACTAAGTTACATACAGAAGGATATTTGGATCCGTTCGAATATCAATCGTATGCCACTTGTCAATCTTGTCTCAAAGGAAAGATGACAAAGACTCCGTTCACTGGACACAGAGTAAGAGCGAGCGAGCTCTTGGGACTCGTACACAGCGACGTGTGCGGTCCAATGTCTACACATGCACGAAGCGGTTATTCTTACTTCATTACTTTTACGGATGACTTTTCAAGGTACGGTTATGTCTTCTTAATGAAACATAAGTCGGAAGCCTTTGAAAAATTCCAGGAATATAAGAATGAAGTAGAAAAACAAACCGGCAAAAGTATCAAGATTCTAAGATCGGATCGAGGTGGAGAATACTTAAGTGCCGAGTTCCTGAATTACTTAAAAGAGAATGGAATTCTCTCTCAACTTACTCCTCTATACACTCCGCAACATAACGGTATATCGGAGAGACGGAACCGGACCCTATTGGATATGGTACGGTCCATGATGAGTAATGCTGAGTTACCGTGATATTTCTGGGGGTATGCGCTAGAATCAGCTGCATACCTTTTGAACCGAGTTCCCACTAAGACTGTGCCTACCACACCATATGAGATGTGGTGTGGGAAGAGGCCCCATCTTAATCACATTAAAACATGGGGATGTCCAGCTTTTGTTAAAAAGCAGGATGCGGACAAGCTCGAGGCACGCTCAGTACAGTGCAAGTTTGTGGGATATCCAAAGAACTCCAAGGGATATTTCTTCTACTGCGATAAGGAACAAAAAGTTCTTGTTTCTCGTCATGCTCATTTTCTAGAATACCAGTTCTTAGAAAAGGAAATTAGTGGGAGCACAGTAGAACTGGAAGAAATTCCGGAACCACAGACTATTACTGAAAGTTTGGTGGAACCAGAAGGTTCAAAAGAACAGGACATTCCTACGCCACTCCGCAGGAGTAGTAGGCAGTCTCATCCGCCCGAGAGATACTACGGTTTTCTCATAGACGGGGATAGAGAGGATTGCATCAAAGATTATGATGAGCCTACTAGCTTCCAGCAGGCCGTTCAGAGCGTTGACTCGGTAAAATGGCTAGATGCAATGCGGACCGAAATGGAGTCCATGTACACCAACAAAGTATGGACGTTGGACATTGCTCCAGACGGGGTAAAACTTGTATGATGCAAGTGGATCTTCAAAAGGAAGATTGGTGTAGATGGACAGGTTGAGACCTATAAAGCTAGACTTGTAGCAAAGGGTTTTCGTCAAAGACCTGGTTTGGACTATGACGAAACCTTTTCTCCAGTGGCTATGCTGAAATCCATTCGGATCCTTCTTGCCATTGCTGCCTTCCACGATTATGAGATTTGGCATATGGACGTAAAAACCGCTTTTCTAAATGGAAATTTAGAGGAGTGTGTCTATATGGATCAGCCAGAAGGTTTCATTCAGAGTAGGAGCAGCGGAAAGGTGTGCAAGTTGCTTAAGTCCATCTATGGATTAAAGCAGGCATCGCGGAGTTGGAACATCTGTTTTGATGAGACGGTCAAGGAATTTGGCTTTATCAAAAATCCAGATGAACCATGCATCTATAGTAGATTTGTAGCGAGAACTGTAGTATTCCTCGTTTTATACGTGGATGACATTCTCTTAATTGGAAATGACATTCCTATGCTACAATCTGTCAATGGATTCTTGTCACACAGGTTCTCTATGAAAGACCTGGGTGATGCCTCTTACATCCTGGGGATCCGGATCCATCGTGATAGATCCAAGAGGATATTAGGACTTTCACAGTCCAGGTACATCGACACCATACTAAAGAGATTCAGTATGGAAGATTCCAAGCGCGGTAACCTGCCGGCTTGTCACGGGATCACCCTCTCTAAAGAGATGTCTCCCAAGACTGATTTGGAGAGGGATCGCATGTCTATTATACCCTACGCTTCTGCGGTAGGCTCTATAATGTATGCGATGTTGTGTACCAGACCGGATGTAGCTTTTGCACTGAGTGTAGTAAGCCGGTATCAGTCAAACCCTGGGGAGAAGCACTGGATAGCGGTAAAGAACATTCTCAAGTACCTGAGAAGGACTAAGGAGATGTTCTTAGTATATGGCGGAAAAGACCTCCAGATCGAGGCCTTTGCTGACTCCAGCTTCCAGAGTGACAAGGATGATTCCAAGTCCATGTCGGGTTTTGTCTTTACCCTCAATGGAGGGGCGGTGTGTTGGAAGAGTTCCAAACAGGAAACCGTTGCAGACTCGACGATGGAAGCGGAATACATCGCTGCATCTGATGCCGCAAAAGAAGCTGTCTGGATGATGAAGTTCGTGAAAGAACTTCAGGTGGTTCCATCCATTGTTGATCCAATACCTCTGTATTGCGACAACAACGGGGCTATAGCTTTAGCAAAGGAACCCAGGTCCCATCAGAGATCCAGACACATCTTGAGGCGGTATCACCTGATCAGAGAGATCGTGGATCGCAAGGAGATCGAGGTTCGGAGAGTTGCTTCAGAAGAAAACACTGCAGATCCATTCACCAAGGCCCTACCCCAGACTCAGTTCGAGCGGCTGATCGAGATGATAGGTCTCCGATACGCCAGTACATGGCCTTAGTGCAAGTGGGAGATTGTTAGTGTATATGCCCTAGAGGCCATTACTGTATCATACTGGTTTGTATATTACTTAATGGAAGCTTGGGATATTCACCTTGTATATACAATCTTGCTCAAAATGGTAGTATGCTACTTGGTTTGTTTCTACTTCAATGTGTACATGTGTTTATTTTGCGATATCACCTATACGCATTAGTGGAGCCCTTAGGATCTTTGCTTGATTACCAGCGTTGTGATGGCAGTCATACTAGTGGGGGCTGGGTAATCTATAAGCACATCCTTATGTAGGTGCCTAGTCGCAGGACTATCGAGACAGGGCATCGATACTCTGGAGTAGACTAGCGCATGCGCTTCTCATCCCAGTGTGGGAGACGGTCTGTCCCACAGCCATCAGTACGTCGTACTTGAGATAGTATGCGGGTGCTCGTTAGGTTATGAGTACACTGGACAGGACTCGTCTGGAACTGACTAGTCGGTTTTTATACCTATCGTCAGTTATCAGTTCCCAGGTGACATGAGTACAGCTTAGTCCGCTAACTTGACACTGCCACTTCGCCTCGAGTGTGTTCCCACTGTACTTTGACTACTACCCTACCACGGCTCAAAAGAGTCGTGCAAACAGGTGGTAGTTGGGTGCAGTCCCGAAGCACTTGGAAGCAGTGGCGGTTAGACAGGATTCGTCTCTCCCGGTATTGGGAGTTGACATCGCGCTGTATCCAGGAGAGCCATTACACGAGTAGTCCCTGGCCAGGGCAAGCGAGATATACTGGTAGGCTTCCAGTGTTATCTCAGGGTGTTTTGGGCTTCACTCCGACACGACTTGTACCGCTATTTGGGGACTGACGTTTACCGCCCCTAGGCCCGACATGCGATGTATCAGACGAACAGACCGGACTGTACGGAGAATGTCACATTCAGACTCAGTAGGAGTTCAGATGGGTTTTACCTCGTCAGTCTTCTTATCGGCATCTACCTGGGGACCGTTACGCACAGCTAGTGCCGCTTGCGGTCTGTGGTTAAACCCACTGCCAGCGTAGTGTCGAGTCTTTAGAGTCCCACACGGAGGGCTATTCGCCTCTGGGCAAAACTGAGTAGAGGTCGCATGGTTTTGCGGCAGGGTTCGTTCTCATCCGCGCACTTGTGCACGTTTGGAGTCCGGACGGATTATACTAGCAGGCTCTGGCTTGAGCCAGATACTGGTATATGTTTTGGGGTTGCTTTTATCTCTCAGTATTCATGTTCTTCGGAACGAGAATGCAGGTGTGTATGCACAGTTGTTTGAGGCAGAGGAAGAGAACTTTCATTAGGGTTTCGGAACGGGTGCGTATGCACAGTTGACAGTCGTCTTTTTCCAAACCCTAATGGATTTATAAAATATCAATTAATAATAGTAATTAAATGAAATTGTGTCATGGTTGGTTTTCTTGACTTGTTGACCATGGTTGACTTGTTGACCATGGTTGAATGTTTGACTATCATCATTACTTTGCAAGGATACTCCTTGATTCTAGCTTACATTCATTTATTGTAGTGATGATGGTAGTCATTCCAAAACCAACCATCAACTATTTTCATTTGAATTATTATTATTAATTAGATAATTCTTTTTCCTTTTGTTATGGTTGCAAAAGGAAAATGAGCTCATTCTATCATATTGATTCTCTTTCCTCATTTCATCTTCTTCTTCCTCAAGCTCAAGGAGAATCCTTCTTATGTGTTGAGAATCCCTCTCCTTGAAAGATAAACACCCCAAAGACACTCTCTACTCACTCTAGGATCAAGGGATAGCAAGCCGGAGATTCTAGTTCACTCTAAATTCGAGAAAGAGCCCGAAGGTTGAACCCTCAGGTGGATCCATCTTTGACGGAAGAAGACGACGAGGAGAGAACCATCAACCTCTACAAGGTTTCGAGAAGAAGGAGTTCAAGTTAGGTATAACCTTTCATCCGAGTAGCTAACGCTCCTTTGTATGGTTGCTAGTTTAGTTTAGAAACGATCCCGACCTTGTTAAGTCCATGTTGCTCCTTGCGCCAAAATTTTGATTGTTATACCGTTTCCGCCTCCTCGTAAGTACCGGGGATGGCAACGTGGACTTACACCGGTATGGTTCCCCGGGGCGAGAAATGTTTTTCGTGGAGTAGACGATGAGCCTAGCAGGGTGGCGAGTACCTACCGGTGATTGGTTGGACCTGGCGGTTATCCGGAGGATACTGACCAGAGTCGAGAGATGGATGCGGGATGATCCGTACTGCTGGGGCCGAGGGCCGATACCGCAGACAGAGCCCGTGGGCTGATCCTGACTTACGGAGCCCGATATATGAGGATTTGCATGTCGATGCTGGACACGAGTGCCGATGTTGGGCACTCGTGATTCTCCGAGATTTACAGGATTTGAGGGCCGAGGAGAGTGTCGGCGCCTGAGTTATTTGGGATTTGGGGTGCAATTTTGGGCACCGATTATATATTCCATGTTGACATTCCGTGTAGATGTTATATTTCCCATGCTCAACATTCATTAGTGTATCTCATCCTGCAGTTATATTACCTGATAGAGCACTTGCATGACTATTGCACATACTGCTTATCACGCATTGATATCATCTGCTGGCATATGATAGAGTAGCGCAGTACGTGCATGCTCGCGATTAGCTTTATATGTTATCTCTATTCACGAGTTGGCAACTCACCCCCGTTGTGCCACAGTATTTGCAGGTTGCTCCTCGGAGTAGTCGCGGCGGGCTGCCTTTTTGTATCTTTTGGCTAGAGATACCACTACAGTTGGTGCGAGGGATGTTTTGATTTTTAGGTGGGTTGTGGTATCTGATTACTTTTATTGTACCCCTTTTGTATCTAGTATTCTCCATCTACCATATATGTACTGGACTTAGTAACAGTGTGAGGACGATGATGTATATTTCTTTTTCTTTGTATTTTGGTGTCGAGCTCGTGGGAGCCGACGGTTTATTTATTGCAGTTTATTATTCTGTGATGTTTACTTATTGCTCATTCATCTCTACGGTGTCGTATATTACTCTTGTGATGATGGTTTCCGCCGATGGGCATGATTGCTTCCGTTTGGGAATGTTTTGGTTTCATTATATCTCATTTTCACTCATATCCTGTTTTATACCCGATTTCGGGGTTACTTTTACAAAGGAAATGCTGCCAAAATTATTTAAATGATAACGTACTTTAAAAGAACTTATTGAACTATTTAAGGTTTTCTAAATGTCTTAATTAAATGTTTTCAACACTCGCTAATTTTAAATGGTTTTGATTTCTGGGTTCGGCTTACTTAGTCGCGTTACGCCCGTAGACGTAGCGTAGTTTATTGCCGGTCACGAGTCGAAATATTCGGGTCGTGACAAAGTTGGTATCAGAGCGTAGGTTTTACCTTTCGGAGTGTAGGATGACCTTGGTATGATGGAGTAGGTAGCTGAAGCAGAGTGGCGTAGCGTGTGTATGTTCTGCGGCATACTCACGACACGGTACTCCGCCAAGGCGACCTTAGAACTTATTGATTTAAATTCCTTCTTGAGTATATATATTCTTGTGATTCGATTTCCGTATTCTTATCGAATCCTAATTTCCTTTCAGCCATTATGCCGCCAAAGACTACGAGGGCGTAGAGAGCGGCCGCGAGGGCCGAGATTCGAGTTGATTTGTCTGAGACGAGGACTGATCCGGGCAGTGCACCAGTTGTACCCGAGCAGGTTGTTCCTCCCGTGACAGATCAGATCGCCACGCTAGGGGCTGGTATGCAGGAGATGCGCCAGACGGTGCGATCCAGCATGCAGGAGATGCGCCAGATGATAGGATCGCTAGTTGAGACGCTTCGAGCGCAGCGACCAGAGGTAGCTCCACCCATTACAGAGACCGCGATGGTACCTACCGCACAGCCAGTTGCCCCTGCAGCCACGGAGGTGATTACAGTATCGCTATCAGAGTTCATGAAGCTGAAGCCTCCGGTCTTCACAGGCACCGATACAGCCGAAGACCTACAGTCTTTCATTGATAGGATGGCCCGGATATGTCGTTCCCTCAGATGCGCAGATGCGAGATGGGTTGAGTTCACGAGCTTTCGCTTGGAAGGTCTTGCGCAGAAGTGGTGTGATTCAGTTGAGAAGGGCAGAGCGGCAGGTCTTCCTCCTATGACCTGGACAGAGTTCGTGGCACTATTCCTTGCCCGCTTTCTCCCTCTGAGTGTCAGAGATGCTAGAGCACGCAGGTTCGAGTCCTTACGCCAGACTCCGGAGATGTCAGTGGCAGAGTATGACGTGCTGTTTACAGAGCTAGCAGTTTATGCCCCGTATTTAGTGGCTACCGAGGAGATGCGAGTTAAGAGATTTGTCCGAGGCTTGCTCACACCACTGTTCCTTGCAATCAGCGCATAGCATTACGAGACATACGCAGTAGCTGTAGATGCAGCCCTATTAGTCGAGGAGAGCCTTGCTGAGACTTCGGTAGTTCCACAGCCGAAGAGAGTTCGTACTAGTATATCCGCACGGAGACAGAAATTCATACGCCGCGACAGGTACCGTTTTGGTACGAGGAGTGGCAGAGATTCGGGACGAGGCCAGATGTTTAGCTCATATCCACGGGAGAGCCAGCAGTCGCCGCAGGGTTGCTTTAGATGCGGCAGTCTACTTCACCTCGTTAGAGATTGTCCTGAGATACACCGGAGGGAGGCAGCAACACCGCATGTTACCTTACCACCTTCACCACCCCAGAGGGCGTTGCTTGTTGTACCCACCGTTGCTCCGCGTCAGACTCATACACAGAGAGGTCGTGGGCGTGGAGGAGTTGCTCCGAGAGGGCGAGATGACCGAGGCAGAGGGCAGTCAGTCACCGGTGGAAGACAGGCGCGGGTATTTGCTTAGACGCATCGGGACGTGCAGGCGTCCAATACGGTGGTCTCAGGTATCCTTCTAGTATGTTCTGTTGATGCACACGTGTTGTTTGATCCTGGATCCACGCACTCGTACGTATCCACACACTTTGTGCCGAGTTTGGGTAGAGAGTCCGGTTTGCTTGATTAGCCGCTTGTTGTGACCACCCCCATGGGAGAGTCGTTTGTTACTAGGCGCGTGTTCCGATCCTGTACCGTCTGTATTGGCGAGAGAGAGTTTCCTGTCGACTTGATCCTTCTTGAGATGTTGGACTTCGATGTTCTTTTAGGCATAGATTGGTTAGCCACGTGCTATGCTTCGGTGGACTGCCGTGAGAAGACGGTTAGATTCTGTTTTCCCGGCGAGTCCGTTTTTATTGTGTTGGGAGACCGTGGTGCCGCCCCTCACAGTGTGATTTCTTCTTTTCGCGCTGGACAGCTTTTGAGGAAGGGATGTCAGGGATTTCTCGCCTATGTTTGCGATGCTAGCTCTACAGAGGTTCCATTGGATCAGGTTCCGGTTGTTAGAGAGTTTCCTGATGTGTTCCCTGACGAGCTTCCTGGGCTACCGCCCGAGCGCGATATTTCTTTCTGTATTGATTTGGTTCCTGGCACGGGGCCTATTTCCATACTGCCTTATCGGATGGCCCCGGCGGAACTTCAAGAATTGAAGGGTCAGTTGCAAGATTTGCTGGATAAAGGACTTATTCGACCTAGTGTTTCTCCTTGGGGTGCTCCAGTCCTGTTCGTCAAGAAGAAGGACGGCAGTTTGCGTCTGTATATCGACTACCGCCAGCTGAACAGGGTGACAGTACGGAACAGATATCCCTTGCCACGTAGCGACGATTTGTTCGACCAGCTTTAGGGGGCAGGATACTTTTCGAGGATCGATTTACGATCGGGCTATCATCAGCTGCGGGTTCGACAGGAGGACATTCCTAGGACAGCTTTCCGTACGTGCTATGGCCATTATGAGTTTTTGGTGATATTGTTCGGACTCACCAATGAGCCAGCAGCATTCATGGAATTGATGAACCGTATTTTCTGGCCATATCTGGATTTGTTCATCATAGTATTCATTGACGATATCTTGGTGTATTACCGGAGTAGTGAGGAGCACGAGCAGCACCTGCGGATTACACTGCAGACTTTGAGGGAGCACCAGCTTTACGCGAAATTCTCCGAGTGTGCTTTCTGGCTGGACAGCATAGACTTCTTGGGGAGGCCGTTCTGCGTTGGCCCAGACCCACATCAGTTACGGAGATTCGCAGCTTTTTGGGGTTGGCCGGTTACTACAGGCGATTTGTGCAGGACTTCTCCAGTATTGCTACACCTTTGACCGGGTTGACCCGGAAGGGAGTTCCCTTCGATTGGAAAGAGGAGTGCGAGCACAGTTTTCAGCAGCTACGGACTCGGCTGACTACGGCACCAGTGTTATCATTGCCTTCAGGATCAGGCGGATTTGTGGTCTATTGTGATGCTTCTCGAGTGGGGCTAGGGTGCGTATTGATGTAGCATGACAGGGTGATCGCGTATGCTTCGCGACAATTGAAGAAACATGAACAGAACTACCCCACTCACGATTTGGAGATGCCTGCAATGGTCTTTGCATATAAGATCTGGCGACATTACCTATACGGCGAGTCGTGCCAGATATTTACTTATCACAAGAGTTTAAAGTATATATTTCAGCACCGAGACCTGAACCTTAGACAGCGCCGATGGATGGAGTTAGTGAAGGAATACGACTGCGAGATCTTGTATCACTCGGGCAAGGCGAATGTGGTGGCGGATGCTTTGAGCAGGAGGCCCGGGGGTAGTCTATCTTGTTTGAGTGCAGTACAGGGGCAGTCGTCGGCAGATTGGCAGATATTATGCGACAGCAGAGTGCAGTTCGAGTTCACGCCGATCGGAGGACAGATTGCGCATGTTCGTGCACGCCCACAGTTGCTTGACCCTGTACATGAGGCACAGCACAGTGATGACCGATGTTCAGAGATCAGGACGCAGATTGGACAGGGCAGATTTTCAGAGTTCATGATCGATGATCGTGGGATGCTGGAATTTGGGACTAGACTGTGCATACCAGATGCTGAGGGGCTGCGGCGTGAGATTCTTGAGGAGGCACATCGATCAGTGTACAGTGTCCATCCCGGTTCCACCAAGATTTATCATGATATGAGAGATGTTTACTGGTGGGATGGAATGAAGAGGGACATCGCAGATATCGTGTCGAGATGCCTGACTTGTCAGCAAGTCAAGGCCGAGCACCAGAGGCCCGCGGGAGAGCTACAGCCGTTACCCATTCCGGAGTGAAAATGGGAGCAAATTTCAATGGATTTCGTTGTGGGTCTACCCAGGACTAGGCGAGGGTATGACTCCATTTGGGTGATCGTTGATCGTTTAACGAAAGCGGCTCACTTCCTGCCAGTGAAGACGACTTTCGGATTTGATCAGTACGCCCAGATTTACATCGACGAGATAGTACGACTGCACGGAGTCCCGACATGCATCGTGTCCGACAGAGGCACCCAGTTCACCAGCCGACTATGGCAGAGACTTCAGAAGGCTTTGGGCACACGCTTGAGTTTCAGCACAATATTTCATCCACAGACCGACGTCCAGTCAGAGCGGACGATTCAGACTCTTGAGGACATGCTCCGAGCGTGCGTTTTAGACTTTGGTGGTAGCTGGGATCATCATTTACCCTTGGTGGAGTTCTCCTACAACAATAGTTTCCAGGATACTATTCAGATGGCACCTTTCGAGGCTCTGTATGGGAGGAGATATAGATCGCCCGTCTGCTGGACAAAGCTCAGTGAGAGCAGTATTTTGGGGCCCCAGATCGTACAGGAGACGACCGAGAAGATACAGCTGATTCGAGACAGGATGAGGACAGCTCAGAGCAGGCAGAGATCGTATGCTGATATGCGCCGCCGCAGATTAGAGTTCGCAGTTGGAGATCACGTTTTTCTGAGGGTCTCTCCGATGAAGGGAGTAATGAGGTTTGGACGGAAGGGGAAGCTTAGCCCCAGAATCATAGGTCCCTTCAAGATCCTCGAGCGTGTAGGCGCAGTGGCTTATCGTTTGGCTCTTCCACCCGACTTCCCAGATTTTCACCCCGTGTTCCACGTGTTGATGCTTCGCAGATACCTACATGACCCATCGCACATGATTCAGCATCAGACCGTTCAGCTCGAGCGCGACCTTTCGTTCACCGAGCAGCCAGTCGTGATATTGGACCGGCAGGTGAAGAAACATAGATCGAGGGTCTTGCCATCAGTGAAGGTGCTTTGGCGCAGCCCGAGTGGAAAAGAGATCACTTGGGAAGCCGAAGGCGAGATGTGGAATAAGTTCCCTCATCTCTTTGAAGGTATGCGTAGCTTTATATTCTCAAATTCGGGGACGAATTTCTTTTAAGGGGGAGATTGTAACACCTTAGGATGTATTTAGTGGCTAATTATATTTAAATAAAGGGTTTTTAATAAAAAGTTTACTAAATTGGGTTTCAAATATTTTTCCAAATTTAATAAATATTTTTCTAGAATTTTCCTAGGCTTGCACACACATGTGCATGTAAACTAGGGTTTAAAAATGAGGTAATACCATGATTAGCAACCATGGTGGGTTTAATAATGGGGATTAAGTCTTTTGGATTTTAATTAAGTTTTAATTTGAATTTTCTTTTGGAGTGTTGACTTGGTGAGAATGAGAGAGAGAGAATGCATCATGGCAAAAGCCACGCTTGCTTTTAATAATGAGAGAGAAAGGAGGGGTTGACATTGGGAGTTATCATTTCCTCTCATTCTTGTGCTCATTTCTCTCAACCTCACTCTCACACTCATACACCCACACCATCCACAGCAGCAGCAGCAGAAGCAAGCAGCACAGCAGCAGAAGCAGCAGTGAACAGCAGCAACAACAGTGAGAGCAGCAGCAGCAGTGAATAGTAGCAGCAGCAGCAACTCCAGCTACAGCTCCTTCCCTCCACTCCTTCTTTTTCCTCCAGCTCCCTAGGGTCGAGTGTGGGGTATACTTCTTTAACTTACCCCCTAGTTTGCTTAGTTAGTGTAGCTTAGCTTCGATTAGTGATTTATGATGTGTTTTTAGTGCTTTATGTGGCGATTAGTGGGAACCTTGACCAAGTGATGTATGAATTGGTTTTAGTAAGTTGATGGAGTGTTGTTAGGGCCATGTTAACCTAGCTTAGCCACCAATTTCACTAAAATACCACCAGATTGCTTTTTGATGCAAATTCATCGTTTTTAAGCAAATTTTGACTTTCTGTAATTTGCTATCGACCCAGTGAATTCAGAATAATTTTGAGATGACTGCAGTATAGTTGTTAGGTGTTGATCCCCCAGGTAGAACCCGACCCCCATACGACTTTTTCAGGCCGCCGGAATATTGTTTCTGGCCACAAATTGCTGCCAGATAGGGAGGGATTGGGTTGGGGTTTGTCTCTATTGGTGTCTGCTGCAACCCTTAGACTCATGGCATGTATAATTTTATTTGATTCTTGCTGTAGAAAAATCTGGAGCTATATACATATTTCTCGTAGTTTAAACCTTCGCGACACACGTGATACGTGTGTGGGTTTGGGGTTTCTTCGTATCGCGACGCGTCGGGGTAGTTTCAGGCGCGTAATCACACGTTTTAGCGTATCGCGCACACGCGCGCTTGGTTTGCGACGCGGGTTTCTAGTTTGACCTTAATATCACGTTTTTGTGGATTTGAGCTTATATGTGATATATTGTGTGATTCTAGGTTCGTAGGCGAGTGAGACGGACGCTACGAAGAAGGGGAAGCAAGTCGTCGGCTACACATAGCGCGAGCCTTCGGTGAGTAGATTTAACATCTACGGGGATATCGCCCGCATTGCGTTATGCGTCAGGGATGATAGGACCTTATAGTTATATATTACATTTACCCCATTGACTGTCATTGCATACCGGATTCCTTGCTATATGTAAGTAAACTTAGAATTGATAGAACACCGCACTATTACTAACGGTTAATGTTGCACGAATACTAATCTGCATGTTACACACACACCGTTAGTAATTGCCATGACACACTCACTGTAGAACTGCCATGATTATATTGTTGTAGTTCATTTCACATATGATTTGATATGATTTTCATAGAAATTGGGAGCCGCATGATGTCTTTAAAAACGGAAACTATTTTTAAAAGCGGTTTCCCCTTATACCTATATTATAGCTTGATGTACATAGCACATCGCATTTGATTTACTTCTTGGTGTTGGATTTTCATGTGATTTCTGGTTTTGAGGACCGTGGGATTATTTAAGAAAAGATGCACTATTTGAAAACCCGGTTCCTCGTGATATGATATTTTGGTGCGTCCACCACGCGTTTTCTCGGTGCTGAGACGTGTGTTTGAAACCCGATTTGAGGAGTTGGATGATCCGTTTGCGGGTTCGTGGTGGACCCGGTATGGTTCCCCGGGGCGAGAAATGTTTTTCGTGGAGTAGACGATGAGCCTAGCAGGGTGGCGAGTACCTACCGGTGATTGTTTCGACCTGGCGGTTATCCGGAGGATACTGACCAGAGTCGAGAGATGGATGCGGGATGATCCGTACTGCCGGGGCCGAGGGCCGATACCGCAGACGGAGCCCATGGCTGATCTGGACTTACAGAGCCCGATATATGAGGATTTGCGTGTCGATACTGTACACGAGTATTTTATGATATTTTGAGTACCGATGTTAGGCACTCGTGATTCTCCGAGATTTACAGGATTTGAGGGCCGAGGAGTGTGCTGGCGCCTGAGTTATTTGGTATTTGGGGTGCTATTTTAGGCACCGATTATATATTTCACGTTGACATTCCGTGTAGATGTTATATTTCCCATGCTCAGCATTCATTAATGTATCTCATCCTGCAGTTATATTACCTGATAGAGCACTTGCATGAATATTGCACATACTGCTTATCACGCATTGATATCATCTGTTGGCATATGATAGAGTAGCGCAGTACGTGCATGCTCGCGATTACCTTCATATGTTATCTCTATTCATGAGTTGGCAACTCACCCCCGTTGTACAACAGTATTTGCAGGTTGCCCCTCGGAGTAGTCGCGGCAGGCTGCCTTTTTGCATGTTTTGGCTACAGATACCACTACTGTTGGTGTGAGGGCTGTTTTGCTTTTTAGGTACGTTGTGGTATCTGATTACTTTTATTGTACCCCTTTTGTATCTAGTATTCTCAATCTACCATATATGTACTAGACTCAGTGACAGCGTGAGGACGATGATGTATATTTCTTTGTATTTTGGTGTCGAGCTCGTGGGAGCCGACGGTTTATTTATTGCAGTATATTATTCTGTGATGTTTACTTATTGCTCATCCTTCGCTACGGCATCGTATATTACTCTTGTGATGATGGTTTCCGCCGGTGGGCGTGATTGCTTCTGTTTAGGAATGTTTTGGATTCATTATATCTCATTTTCACTCATATCCTATTTTATACCCGATTTCGGGGTTACTTTTACAAAGGAAATGCTGCCAAAATTATTTAAATGATAACGTAACTTTAAAAGAACTTATTGAACTATTTAAAGTTTTCTAAATGTTTTAATTAAATGTTTTCAACACTCGCTACTTTTAAATGGTTTTGATTTCTGGGTTCAGCTTACTTAGTCGCGTTACGCCGGTAGACGTAGCGTGGTTAAGTGCCGGTCACGAGTCGAAATATTCGGGTCGTGACAGCATTCATTTTGAATTTTGAAAGTCGCATATAATTTTCATATTTAAAATCTGAATTTTTAGACCCGACCCGGGCGTATTTTGGACTAAATTTGTAATTACCTGAAAATCCAATTTTTTTTAATTTAATACTACGTTTAAAATTTTGAAAACAAACTAAAATCCATTTAAAATTTAAAATCCAAACTCCTAACTAAACCCAGCTCATCCTCCAGCTCTCTCTCTCGCTGTCAGTGGCCCCCACTCTCTCTCTTTCTCTTTTCACTCTCTCTTCTCTCTTTTCTTTCTCTCTTTCTCTCCCCCCCATTACAAAACAATTTCATATCTCCTAACTGTTCATTTCCCTCTCTCTCTCCTCTCGATCTCTCTCTCTCTCTCTCTCCTCTCGCATTCCTCTCTCTCTCCCTTTCTCTCTCTATATCTATCTATATATATATATATATATATATATATATATATATATTCTTTCTTTCTTTTTTAATTAATTAACCCCTACCTCACGTCCCTCTCTCTCCCCTCATTTTCTTTTTCCTCTTCCTCCGCTGCCTCTCGTCGCGAGAACATAAGCCTAGCCTCCTCCTCTGCCTCGACGTCGCCCCTCGTCATCGTTTTACCCTCATCTCCATCATCTCCTTCCTTCTTCCTTCTTCTTTATCCTCCTTCCTGAGCTCACCCTGCAACCGACCCTCAACCCACTGCACCCATCACCGTATCCCTCACGTCTCATCGCCGTCGATCTCCACCATCGGCCTCCCCTGGCACCATCTCCCCTTCTCGACCTCCACCTTATCCTCTCCTCTTCTTCCAAACCTAGAACCCTTGTAAACACCCCAACAACCCAACTCCAACCACCTTTGAACCATCACCGAAACCCTAACCTTAACCCTAGCTCCGACCATCCTCGTCACCTCGGCCTCGCCTCCTCTTCATTTCCTTTCTCCTCTTTTCGAGGCCCTCAACCCACTACAAACCACCAACTTAAGAACCCCGGCTGCAACCCTCTTCCTTTCCCTTCCCTCGCCTGCACGCCTCGCCTCACCGCCGGCGACCACATCGTTGTCGTCTCATCCTCACCCCGTCGCCCCTACCTTCCTCCCCTCTCTCTGAAAACCATCACCGCCTCCTCTAAACCGGGCTAGAACCCCGCACACCATCACCCGACCACCCAGCAACTTGCCCACAACCTCGCTGTCTTTTGTCGTGAACCTCGCCGTCGATGCCCAACCGTCGACGTTACCCCCTGCAGCCTCCTCTGACCCAGAACATCTTACTACAGTCCCCTCTTCTTCTTCCCCTGATTCTTCTTCTTCTTCTTGTTCTTCTATTCTTGTTTCTTGTTTTCGCATTTCTCGGTGATCGCAGGAGTCGTGCTGCTGCCGACGATCCAAGGAACCCAGTGGACGTTCCCTACCTATGCGGTTACATTCTTGCTTTGCCTGGTTCTGTTCTGTACGTGTGCGCGTGCATCGAGACTTTTACCGACTTTTGGTGTTGCCGTGTGTATCCGTATCGCAATCCATCGAGGGACGTTAATCTTGCTACATGCTATATAATTCATTATATACCTATTTAAATAAATATCATACCTGTAGTTTAAATCTCCCCATGTTTAGTTTTATAACTTTTCGATGTTCTATTTGCATCCGTTTATATCATTTTAGATCTAGGTCATGAAAACTTATCTTGTGACATACTAGATTACATTATACTGCATCCATATCAATATTTACATCACATATTACTTAGTTGTGGATCCCACATTACCATTTTACAGCTTTACTGATTACGGATACCCGTTTGCATCCATCTCGTCTAAAATATGTATAATTGCATCCATAGATCACGTTAATACATAATAATGTGATATTAACACTCCATGTTTAATAAAGTGCATCCTAATTAATATTGGAACTATAAATGTAACCCTAATCAATAATTGTGCATCCATATCTTTGAATTTGTATCTATTTGCATACCATATCATATTATTCCATTTTATTATCACATTAGCACTCCGTACTTGATTTTGTGTACCCATACTTATTATAGTTTGATTGTGAGCACTCACTTGATACTTGTGCACTACCTGACACGACCTAATACACTACTACTGACATGACTTGATACCAATGCACTTCTTGACATGACTTGATACATGTACACCACCTGACATGAACTGATGTACCACAGCTTGACCTGTCACCTGATCTTGTTATTAATGCCGACAATCTTGACCTGTTGTCCCTACAGACATTTCCTATTGTCTATCCAGACAAACCTGTACTTGCCTGATCCTGTGTTGGCATTAGCTCCAGATTTATCACTACCTGACTTGAACACATAACTTGGGGGTATGGGGAAATCAATGATGAAACCTGACTTGTAACTTGATAGTTCGATGCCTTTACTGATCAATCTTATAGGCTAGGCCAGCCCCGGGATGCTGTTGCTGATATCATTCATCGTTACATACTACCTTTTACTGCCTAGCGGCATGTCTCGGATTCAGCCCGAGAATCTTGACCGTGGTCCCGGGCATGCACGGGATACTATTGAGTTACATCGATAATTCATCAAATTGATTTCAAAGACTTGAGAGTAATTAACCTAGTAGACTAGTTTAGATTACTCATTGCACATCACCTATGCCTTACCCTTCACTGTCCTTATTATTTTACTGTTATACCTTTATTACTGTTCATATTCGTGCCTGCATATCTTGCTACCCCCTGTTTATATTATTGCTTGATATTATGACGCATTGACGTCTGGGTTTTTGCATGGCCCAGATTCCTTACCTTTGCTGCAGGCCGAGCAGGAGTATTTCAGTCAGCAGGCTGAGCAGTGAGGACCTGTTAGTATTTTAGCTTTATTTATACATTTTCATTCCTGATGTGAGCCCGCATTATTGTACGTACATTCCAGTTTTATTGTATTGGATCATTTTCTTCCGCGTTATTTTATTCTTAACTCATTATTCTGGCTCATGGACATGTATTAAATAGTTGTTTATTATTGTTCTTGATATCTCTACAGCCATAATGTGACTGTGGAGGGATTTTCCCTATCCACAGGTAGCATGGTTGGCTCTGTCACGTGCCTATCTTAGCGTACTCTGGGAAGCGGGGCGTGACAGGTCTGCCAAACATAACGGCCACCCAGGTATTGAGCGATCAGAAGATCAACAAACGAGCCTACTCACAAATCTGTGAATCCAATCAGTAATGCTACCGTACTATCCGATCTCTTCGTCTGATATGTCGCATATCTAGTCTAGGGGTGGTAAACGTCAGACCCTGGTAACTTGATAGGTCATGCCGATTTAAGGTCTATAACGGTTCGAGAAGCTACTGATAACACATACCAGTAGATCTCTGCAACCCTGACCAGGGATTTCCTGTTATGGCCAATCGAGCATAGCGCAACATCAACCCCCAAACCAGGAGAGACAAATCCCCTCCTATCGCTCATTGCCTCTATGTGACTCGGGACTGTACCCAAAAACCAACTGTTTGCACGACTGAATAGAGCCGTGGTATGGTGGAAATCAAATCACAGTGGGAGACACACAAGACTCTATGACGATCTCGGGTCAACAGACTAACTTGTACCAGTGTCACCAAAGAACTGCTATCTGACGTGAGGTATAATACCATCTAGGAGCTCTCGGCGAGTTCTTTCAGTATACCCAGTCTCCACTGAGCACCCGTATACCATCTCTGATGTCAAACACCAATGGATATGGGATCATCCATCGCCCATCACATAGGTCGAGAAGGTATACGCTAGTCTACTCTGGAGTATCAATGCCCTGCCTCGATAATCCCTCGACTAGGAACAATTAAAGGATGTACTCATAGACTACCCAGACCCCACTAGTATGATCTTCATCATAATCCTGGTAGTCAAGTACACATCCTAAGGGCTTTATCAACATGTAACATAGAGACATCAGGTGTACATGTTAAGATAAAAAGCAACCAGATAGCGTACTATCATGTCGAGCAAGAAAGTCCTTCCTATATATGTCCAAGCATCCATTATAATATACATCATATGTATAATAATGGCCTCTAGGTCATACATATTACTAACAATCTCCTACTTGCACTTGGGCCATATGTTGTAATATCCAATACCCAACAATCAGCAGTGGTTGTAGTATCACATATTCAACCATCCCATAATAGTCTCTCTTAGGAAAAGGCCTTTGTGAATGGATCCGCTGTGTTGTCCTCCGAGTCTACTTTCCTAACCTCGATCTCCCTGGAGATCAACCATCTCCATGATCAGGTGATACTGCCTTAGAATATGTCTGGGTCACTGACGGGATGGTGGTTCCTAGTCCAAAGCCACAGCTCTATTGTCACACAATGGTAGGAACGTTGTTCATCTCATGAACAAATATACACCCAGACTACCTCTTTGGTAGCGATGTATCGAGCCTTTATCATCTAGTTTGCCCCGGTATTTAGGTTGGAACTCATCCAATATATCGTCCCACTTCTTAAGAAAAAACAAAGCCTGTGACTGTCTGACAGTCGACCTTATCACCTTGGAAGTTATCCAGTGATTCTCCCCAGGATCGATTGATACCTTCTCACTACACCTAGTGAGAATCCTAACATCCACTTAGATCTATCTCATAGATCAAAAACCCAGGATTTAGGAGGTATTACCTTGATCCTATATGGAGAATCCTTGTGATAAGAGGAGATTGATCACGCCTGGCATAGGAAACTCTTTTCCTATCAAGAGTATGTCATCCATGTACAATACGAGGAATTACACCATACCCTCTACTACCTTTTTGTATATACAAGGTTCATCTACCATTTTGATGAAGTCAAACTTTTTGACTACCACATCAAAACATATGTTCCAACTCCGCGATGCTTGCTTTAACCTATAAAGCAACTTACACATGTTTCCATTACTCCCACTATCTATGAAACCCTCTGGCTGTGTACTTATAGACGCTATCTTCTAAATAAATATTTAGAAAAGCAGTCATGACACCCAACCGCCAGATATCGTAGTCATGGTATGTAGCAATGGTAAGTAGGATCTGGATGGACTTAATCATAAGTACTGGAGAAAATGTTTCATCAAAAACCACACTTGGTCGATGACGAGAACCTTTTACAACAAGTCTAGCTTCGATAGTCTCAACTTTTCCATCTACACCAAGTAATCTTCTCAAGATATACTTGCTCCTGATGGGGATTTAACCCTTAAGACGTAGCATAGAAAGTCCATACTTTGTTGGTGTACATGGATTCCATCTCAGATCGCTTGGCATCCAGCCATTCTTACAGAGTCCCCACTCTTGATGGCCTGCTCGAAACTAGTTGTTTCATCATCTCATGATGCAATCCTCGCTCCCACTGTCATCGAGGAAACCGAAGTATCTCTCAGGAGGATGAGGAGCCCTACCAGATCGGCGGAGAGGCTGAGCTTCGTCGGGAACTATTGAATCCTCTGGTTCTACCAAATCATCAGCTGTAGTTTGTATAGCTGGAACTCCTTCCAGTTCTATCTCATGACTACAAATTTCTTTCCATAAAAAATTAATTTTTCTAAAAAAGGTGGCATGCCGAGAAATAAAACACCTTTTGTTCCTCGGTGCGGTAGAAGATATTCCCTTGCGAATGCTTGGGATATCTAACAAACTTCTACAGAACTGACCTTAACTCGAGCTTGTCCGGATTCTGTTTTTATACATAGGCCGGACAACCCAAATTCTTAACTTGCTTAAGATATGGGCTCTTCCCATTCCATATCTCATATGGAGTGGTAGGCACCTGATTTGGTTGGAACCGAATTCAATAGGTATGCAGCTTCACAAGTACATAACCCCCAAAGGAAATAGGCAACTCAGTAGTAATCATCATAGAGAGCACCATATTTAATAGGTTGTGATTGCTCTGCCCCGATACACCATTGTGTTGTGGTGTATACGGAGGAGTAATGCTGAGAGAGAATCTCATTCTCCATTAGAATAGTCCAGGATCTCCATGCCTAAGTATTCTCCTCCCAATCATATCAAAGGACATAATACTTATACCCGTTTTGGTTCTCTACTTCTAACTTATATTCTTTGAATTTCTCAAAAGTTTCAGACTTGTGTTTCAACAGGAACACATGTCTGAATCCTGAGAGATCATCAGTGAATGTAATGAAGTATAAAGAACCAGTCCTAGCATGTGTAGACAGGGGACCTACATACATCATTATGTATCAATCCCAAGAGTTCATTAACTCTTTCTCTATTTCCAGTAAATGGAGCTTTGGTCATTTTATCTTTGTGACATGAATAGCAAGTTTCACAAGATATAAATTCAAACTGATTTAAATATGCATCTTAATGTAACTTAACTAGTCGGGTCGCATTGATATGACCTAGTCTACAATGCCTCAAGAAGGATTCGTTCATTTCTGAACTCTTCCTCTTTTGTGTGTTGTATACGTTAAGAACTGTGGTTTGATTTAAAACATATATGCTTTTAGATAACGTTCCTGAACTGATTAACTCTTGATATAGGAAATGTTCAAAACATTATCCAGCAATATAAAATTATATCCTTCTTTACTAAATAAAGAGTCTGATATGATGTTGTATATCTGGTTCGGTATCTAATAACATTTGTTCCGAATCAATGTATTTGGTAATAAAGGGTGATAACTGCCAACACCTTGGCTGCAATAATTGCACTGTTTTCCAACTCTTAAAACTTATCACCCATTCCTAGTTCTCTACCTGTTTGTAGCCCATGTAATAGATTACATATGTGGGATCCTGATCCGGTATCTCATACCAGGACATAGAGGATACTAAGAAACAGTTCTCGGTAATGAACACACCCGAAGAAGATGCATAATCATGCACTTTCTTCATTTTGGCGGCACGGGAATCCTGGTATTCCCTTATTTCCTGCTCGGTCTTATAACAATTATAAGTTGGAGCATGACCAACGTTCCCCAGCTCAGTATAATAAGCGGGTTCGATCAATACATCCATATTATTATCTTGATTAAGGCGTGATATGGTCGCTACCTGGAGAGAGAGAGAGAGAGAAGAAAACACTCTGCGTGCGCTTTTGCAAGATTTGATTGGTTATATATTTTTATCTAATTAGGATAGCTCCCACTGTTTTTATCAAACCTTCCATCAAACCCTAAAAGGAAAGACTAGGCGGGATTAATTACACCGTACAAGTTTGCCAATCTTTCAGCCAGGCCAGTGCCGGTACTTTGAGGGAAGTTCCTCATGCTTTCGCACGGACCTAATTAAAATAAACATCGTTTTCCCAGGGGCGTAACCCTATTGACACCTTTCTAGACACCTACTTGATCGGCTAATTGTAAAGTGCAAAACTCTCCCAGGAGTAACAATTACTCGCAGTGGGTATTTGGATCCAATTATCATATAGAAGGTATACAATCTCATTACAAATTTCAACACTTGAAACTCCCGATTACGGGTTTTACCCCTAGCACCTATGACCTTGGCTATGGTCAACATATCATAATCACTAGTCAAGTTCTACCCATCATTTCATGATTAATTAGACCAAGCCACATGATCCTCAGCTATGGTCAACATAATCATGTGACTGTTCTAACTAATCGCATCATATGCTGTGTAGGAAGACATCGCTTAGCTACCGTACACTATGCCTCGGCTATGGTCAACATACGTAGCACGAATACTAAGTACTCTACTTCCTAAAATGACGAAGGGTTGCGGATGGTTTATATGAAAACCTTTAATGCTTTGAACTTGATATCGTTGCAGAATCAAAATGATTTAAAATGGAGTGGTTTTTAGGCTTTTACTAGTTTCGCTAAAGAGGTCACTCCCGGTAAAGGGATCTCGGCTCTTTCCTCGTTGAATGAGTTGCAGGATATTCACAATACCACTATGCAAAGTAAGAACTAGAAAAGCAATCAAAAGACGAAACCGATGGTTGTAGCATCTGCCAGTTACTTCTAAAGAGGTCACTCCCGGTGAAGGGATCTCGGCTCTTTCCTTATCGAATAAGGTGCTGGATATTCTACAAGGAATACCGCTATGCAAAGCAACAACTAGAGCTACCAATTTTAGAAAATTCGATTCCACAACATCTTTAGGTTTATTTTCTTTCATTAATCTCATTAATGAAGGTCCCAACATTTAAGTTACCTGAACATCAAAGATAAATACAACGTGCGCTTATGCTATCCGCATTCGCCTCGAAATCCCGTCATGCACCGTTTGGTTAGGTAACTAACGGTAGAGTGGGGCAGGGCTAGCGCGGGTGAAAAACATATGCAACGTCTATAATATATCATATATATATTATAATGTAAAGTATCTATCACAGAATATAAAATGATCACATCACATTATATCAGCAGCAGAAGACAACATATGAAATATTGGATATACTAGGATTTCCGTGTTTTATATCAAGCCAATAAAAAACACGGATTCCACGTTCGTGATGAATAGCCAAACCCACATCCCTAGACTCCTACGAGAGCGGCAAGCAACCCTGCCAATTCTTGGGTTAGGAGACCAGGTCTCGACTCCTCGAGATGGTCTCCCACTGGACCCCAGAACCCGGCTACTTGTGCTCCCCTCCTTGGGTCTATCTTAATGCGGAAAAGTAAATAATATACAACAATGGTGACATCATCCTCAACCCAGAAGTGCCCTAATAAAAGAATATTACATACAAGTTTTTTACATGAATGAAAATGAAAAACTCTTATCTCACATAAAAAAAACCGGCTATTCAAACACGACGATCCAATATAACATATCACAGCAACACAAAATATCGCACGTCATCAACGTAAGTAAATATACATATCCCAATTGTCGTTGACATATAGCAACGAAACCGGTGATACACCGCAAATTACACTTACGGTCGCAAAAAAGAAAGTGAAAACTAAAACAGTTGGAGTCTGCAACCACCTTAGACATCATAAACCCAATGTATCACATACTTTAAATTTCATGCCTCACAATATGAATTCCTTAGATATCACATGTCTAGCAATTATAAACCCCGCATTTTAGTCTCGATATTGAAAACACTTTTTAATAACCAATCGGGTAATTCAACAAGATTCCCGGTAACCTGATCGAATGCTCGTCGGAAACTTTAGTAGACGGCCGCACCCCCCGATGCCGACGACGAAGTGCATTAAGGCGGAACATCGCAGCCGTGAGCACCGGAACGGATGCTTTTGGCGACGGGTTCTCCTATAGTCACTTGGTCGGGGATATGGGGCGTGGCTATCTAGTAAGGTTACCCGGCGAGTATCCGCGTACGGTGCGTGATTGCGACGGACTTTTGATCCACATCAAAATTCTGTGGCAACCGATCAAATGAGACTAAATTGCTAGATTTATAAAATTCAAACTAGTTATCACATAACTAATTATTGTGGATTCCAAATATTGTATCACAATCAACTAGACGATGTTAAACATCTCGATCAAATCACCAAACACCCACATCCCCCAGTAACTCAACACTTGATCAATGTTGAAATACCCAAAACATGTCACAGTACCTATGGACCAGCCATAGAAGGGTCAACCAATGCCTCACCTATAGCACCGCGGAACTACGGCAAACCCTAGGGTTCGATCGCGGTTCCGTGGGCATAGAATCGAGTTAAGGTTCTTGTTCTTCTAAAGGGTCCATAGACTTACTTGCACGACCATTGAATATACTCAACTTAGAAAATTCCAACTCTTGGAGAATTTCAGTGGGGGTAATGGGGTGATGTTTGAAGATCGTTCGAAGTGTTAAACATCATCTAGGTTACCAATACAATGTTAAAAATATACAACTAAGAAACACTCCGTATTAGTCCTATATCAAAATTTACATCACATGAAATTTTGGACTAAACAAACAATACCTGAAATCCCAAAATAAGAAGACCAGAGCACAAAACAAAAATGAGCCAAAAAGGAGATGATGGGGCCGGCCTCCTCGGTTTTTGGAGGAGTGTGCTCGGGTGAAATCCGAGCAAATGGTCTCGTTTTTGTTCTATGCACTATATGTATCACATACATGATTCTGCAGCTATTTAAATAATTTTTACAGACCTTTGAAGAAATGACAGAGACAAAATTTGCAGGGTTTCAGAAATCGTGTTTTACGGAATTGTTTCGATTTCGTATTAATCTAACATCGTCTAAATTTCTAGTTTGGCTCTGATACCACTATAGGGATTCCTTAGCACCATGCCTAGGGTTAGCAAGCATCAAACATTCCACAACAAAAATTTAGGGGGGTACTAAGCAAACATCCTAGGAATCATATTAGAAAACTAGGGTAACAAAACATGTAATCAAACATTACAATGAGAAGTGAATAAGAAATACAACATTTGTAGATCGGTCCTTCACTTTTAAAGCTCTGTGTAGTCATCCCTTTGCTCCAAGCATCGATCTCCCGGACTCAAGTTGGACTCCACAAAGCGTAGTGAGCAAGCATGCTAAATGTCTTCAAGACCGAAGAGGATCTACGTCGAGGAAACTCAAGCACAAGCTACTTCTTCACAAAGTGAGAAAACACCCTAAACTAAATGGCAAGTAGTCGAGGATGATGAAGTAGGAATTATTCTCACTTTGGATTTGATTTTCTCACTTGGATTATTCATCTACTAAAAACCCTAGAGCTTGAAGAGATGAAGAAGAAGATGAAGATTAAAACAACAAGAGAAAAAGAATGAGGTTAGATTTGCAACCATGGTGAGTTAACATTATATGCTAACCTTTGTATAGACTAAACCATGGGTAAATGATAGTGGTTAGGTTTACAAATATCTTAAGTAAAACAAATGTGGTTTACTAAGTCAATGGTTAGTGAAGCTTTTAGCCATGAGATAATTCCATCCAAATTTTTATTACTTATGATAAATAAAAACCTAATTCTATCACGGTCATGGTGTGGGTCCAATACACACAAGTTGCATATATAACCTAGCATGATACATAATATATATCACATGTATATAATTTATAAACAAGTGAGAGAAAGAATTGGTCAAGTGAGCAATATTGGTTAATGTAAATTCATATATCAAATATATAATTATACATTAAATCATTAAATCAACACTTGATTTAATGATCTGGCTATATTATATATAACCGACTAATATAAATAATACCAATTTACCGAATCAATACTTGATTCGCTAACCCGGCTATATCTCATATACCCGGCCGATATCACATATCGCGAGATTGGAATACTGTATCACATACACGTATCAATCTCGGTCCCGCACATATCATATATGTTCTCCTACTTCGTTTTTCTTTAGCCAGGAAAGCTCTGTGTAGGACTCTAAAGACTCGTCAATACGCCGGCAGTAGGTGGTGATCATATCAGTCACCTACAAGCCGCAAGCGGTTTGCCAAACGTAACGGCCACCGGATATTGGGCGATCAGAAGATCAACAAGCAAGCTTGCTTACATTCCTACGAATCCAATCGGTAACACTACCGTACAGTCCGGTCTCTTTGTTTGATATGTCGCATATCTGGTCTAGGGGTGGTAAACGTCAGACCCCAGTAACTTGAAAAGTCATGCCAATTTAAGGTCCATAACGGTTCGAGAAGCTACTGATAACACTTACTAGTAGATCTCTGCAACCCTAGCCATGGATTTCCTTTTATGGCCAATCAAGCATAGTGTAACATCAACCCCCAATACCGGGAGAGACGAATCCCCTACTATCGCTCAATGCCTCCATATGACTCGGGACTGTACCCAAAACCACCTATTTGCATGACTCAGTATAGTAGTGGTAGAGTGGAAATCAAAGCACAATGGAAGACACACAAGACTCTATGACGATCTCGGGTCGACAGACTAACCTGTACCAGTGTCACCAGAGAACTGCTATCTGACGTGAGGTATAATACCATCTAGGAGTTCTCGGTGAGTCCGTTCAGTGTACCCAGTCTCCACTGAGCACCCGTATACCATCTCTGTTGTCAAACACCAATGGATATGGGATCATCCATCGCCCATCACATAGGTCGAGAAGGTATACGCTAGTCTACTCTGGAGTATCGATGCCCTGTCTGGATATTCTCTCGACTAGGAACAATTAAAGGATGTACTCATAGACTATCCAGACCCCACTAGTATGATCTTCATCATAATCCTGGTAGTCAAGTACACATCCTAAGGGTTTTTGTCAACATGTAACATAGAGACATCAAGTGTACAATTTAAGATAAAGAGTAACCAGATAACGTACTATCATGTCGAGCAAGAAAGTCCTTCCTATATATGTCCAAGCATCCATTATAATATACATCATATGTACAATAATAGCATCTAGGGCATACATATTACTAACAATTTTATAACCCAACCATTATCTTTTAACCATGGTTAACTCTCTATAAATATCTATGAGATATTTTCTTCACCCAATGGTTCATCACTTGATCATCTTCTTCATCTCCTTCTTTGCTCTCTTGCTTTGAGTGAGGTGAGAAAAGAAAAAGAGAAAAATAATTCTAAAGAGAGCAAAATTCCTACTTCATCAATCTATACCAAACTAGCCATTTAGTATAGGTTGTTTATTTCACTAATTCCTCAATTGGTGAAGAGGTAGCTTGAGTTAGAGATTCCTCAAGGTAGATCATCTTCGGCCTCGAAGATCCTTAAGCAAGCTTGTTCCTTTCGCCTAGTGGAGCCTAAGAAGAGTTCGGGGGACTATTACTTGGAGCTAAGGGACTACTACTGGGAGCTTTAGAAGTGAAGGACCGATCTACAAAGGTTGTATTCCTTGTTCACTTAGTGTAAAGCTTGTTTACTAGTTTGAAAATCGTAATTCTCTAGTTCGATTCTTGGATGGCATGCATTAGCACACTAGATTTTTTAAAATTGTATACTTGATGCTTCTAAAAACCTAGTAGTGGTGCTAAGGCATACTTTCAGATAGTGTGCTATCTGGTTTGTCTTTATCTGTCATGTGAATACGTGTTACTAGTTATCGTGTATCGCTAATACATGAGATAAAGCTCATAGGATCATTGCTTGACTACCAGGATTATTATAAGGATCATACTAGTGGGGCCTGGTAGTTTGTAAGCACATCCTTATATGTCCCTAGTCATAGGAGTATCGAGACCGGGCATCGGTATTCCAATTTAGACTAGTGTATAGGTTTCATGACACTGTACGGAACGATGGCTGATCCCATAGCTATTGGTGTTTCACACTGATGATTGTATACAGGTGCTCATTTAATGAGTTACACTGGACGGACTCGCCGACACTACTACAAATAAGGGTTGCCCCTACGGATTTATCGGTAGGGGCAACCCACTGCCCCTACGGATATATACGTAGGGGCGAAAAAAGACCCCGTAGGTGCAAAGGCCGCAGGTGCAAGTTGAGGCCCTGAACTTGCTCCTACGGACAAATTTATGCCCCTACGGATATATCGGTAGGTGTTATAGCCCCTACGGAGTACCCCGTAGGGGTAATAAAATCATATATTTAATTTTTTTTTGAAAATATTGTATATACCTACGGATATATCCGTAGGTCCTTTTTCTACCCCTACGGATACCTCCGTAGGGGATATAAAGTAGCCCCTACGGATAGGTCCGTAGGGGCCTTCCCAACACCCTGCACTGAGATCGGGGGGAAAATATCAGGAAACCTGATATTTTGCCCCTATGGATAAATTCGTAGGGGATAAACAGTTGCCCCTACGGACATATCCGTAGGGGCACTCCCAACACCCTGCACTAATATCAGGTGGGAAAATATCAGGTTTCCTGATAGTTTGCCCCTACGGATATGTCCGTAGGGGCAACATATATACCTACGGCTTAATCCGTAGGTACATATTGTCTGTATTTTTTTTTAAAAAATGGGCTGCTAGATTTTTTCCCGCCCTGTGCACAATACTATATACATCAATCAAATCATATATTGCAGTATTCATAATCACATCTCACGCATATATATAATATACAAAAGAAACCCAAAAACTGAATATGATATAAATACAAACCAATATCAATATCGTTTCAAAATGTAGTACAATGTGATATAAATACATGTTTCAAAAAATAAGAACCAAAAAGCTACCCTAGTTCTGTCCAGCTCCACCTCCGAATAACGTTAGAATAGCGCGCGCCTGCTCCTCGGTCAATACACTCTGCAATGCTACATATAAGGGAGTCTGAGCGGCATGTGGAGCTGGCGATGTGGTCTGCGCAGCCGCCGTCGAGGTAGTCGCTTGCGGATCCGCGGCTGCGGGAGTCTGAGTGGGAGGTGGAGCTACAGGAGCTGTCTGCGGAACCGCAGCCGATGTAGTGGCTTGCGGAGCCGCAGCCGAAGGAGATGCATGTGGAGGCTCGACCGATCTACCCTGTCGCGTCTGGACATAAAGTGTGTAAGAAGCGTGTAAGCACTGTGTATTATTCGAATTCTTTTCATTATTAAGTTATTTCGAAACCCTGTTTGGATATCTAGTTTGGAAAAGCGTTGTTTATTTTAATTACATATGTATGTATGATTAATCAGACTTAAGTCTAAAACCAAATAAGCTCAAGCTACGTACTAATTATGGATATGTTGATATGTATATAATATGAAATGATATTTTACTATAAAGTAGTATACATACCAGCATCTCCTTCAACTCCTGAACGGTGGCCCTCAAGCTATCCAGTTCCTGATGGACATGCCGGTCACTGGAGACGGAGGAAGTAACCGCCGGGGTGGAGTCCAACCTCATATGGGCCCTGCTAGGGCCCAATCCCCGGCCTCTCTCCCAACCTCCGTGGTGCCCTCCGTGTGCGGCGTCCAGAACTGGGGTCAGCAGCCTCGGATCGTTCTGTCCGGTAAAATCGATCCCCGAGGCCTGGGCCTGCTCAACCACCCGCTCCTACACCCACATTAAGCAGTAAAGTATAAGTATAAAATTTAAACTTGAACCTTCCAAAACTAAAATTTCAAATTTGGGTAGAAAAAATATTAACACTTACGCAATACTCCTGGGTAGCGATGTCGGGACATCGAAGCTCGCCCGTGGCGGGATCTGTCGAGGTGCCGTGGACGGCAAGATATGCGGACAGCACGCTCGGTGTACCACCTGACGCTACGGTCCGAGATGTCTGCAATATTAGAAAGTAACTCTTAATATTAGAAATATTAGAGAATAACTCTTAATATTGCAGAATATTAGAGAATAACTCTTAATTTACCGATAACTCCATGGCTCGAGTAATGTTCCTCGAGCCACCTGTGTAAGTAGGGCGACCCCTCTTCGCCGACTTCCTGTTCTCCGTATTATGAGCGGCCTGTTTCTGCACAACGCATTAACATTTAGTTTTCTAATTAAGAAACACAAAGAAATAAATTATATCATAAATAATGAATTAAATTTAAAATACATACTTGTTTGCGTTCGGAGTCGAAATAAGCGCACAATATAGGCCATGTCTCTACGTCGACTCTCGCAAACGCCGGAGTAGATAGGAGGGCCGCTCTCTCTGCCTCGGGGGTCGCTATCCACAGGGAGTAGCAGTCGGCCTTCAGCTCATTCCTGTTGTATCGGACCTTGGCCTGCATGTTCTTCATCAGGCCATTGTACAGAGCATGAAGGTCGAGCACCCTCCCCGGGTGATCAGGGTCGGCTACAGGCTGAAAATCGTAATCCAACTGAAAATACAAAAAAAAACATTGTTATTAGATTGCAAGTGTTAATAATAAATATATTGGATAGATCAAATGAAAATATATATTAATACATACCCGAGTCTGTTCAAAGAAGAGGGTGAATGAGCGCTGGTGCTGCTCGCCCCACTCAACGTGAAATGGATAGTTCTTCACGATCCGGCTCTCGTCCCCCAAATACCGGCCGAACCTCTCGGCATGAGGACCGGTATAGCGATAGTCAAGGGTAAAAAATAGGGGGAATGCTACCTCCCCCCTAGCTCTATCAGGCCTCAGCCTATGGGACTGATTCGGGCCTCGAGTCCCCCTCTGGGGATGGAGAGGCCCTGCGTCTGCACGAAATATCAAGACAATCAATAATAAGACAAAGTTGTATTAAGAAATCAAGGTTAAACAAAAATTCAAGTGTGATATATACCTCCGGTGAATAGCGCACGAGCCTGGGCCCGAGCAGCAGCACGAGCGGGACGATAGTTCCTCCGGTGAGGAACAACCGGGGTCCCGGACCCGGACGCATCCCCTCCAACTATAAAATAAACATCGACGCTAAATCTCCATGAAGTTCATATTTATTCTATAGAGCATATGTAAAATAAATAAATATTTTAAATTTATTCATACTAACCTGCAGACGATGCGGAGGGTATGGAAGCGGCAGGAGTGGCCCCTGTGGAAGGTGTGGACGCACCACCTATAATTAGACAATTAAAAATAGATTTTATAAGTAATTGCAAAAAGAATGTGTAGATCTATAATATAACGTTCTAAATCAATATGCATGCACTATAGGACATATAAACATACCCGCAGGTGCGGTGGTGTCACCACCTACAGCTAGACAATAATAAAAATTGCTAAGTAAGAGCAAAAGGAATGTGTATATTTATGATATAGCATTCTAAATCAATATACATACACTATATGATATATAAACATACCTGGAGGAGCGGGGGTGGCCTCTGTCCCAGATGTGGACACAGGACCAACAACTAGACAATTAAAAAAAGATTTTATAAGTAATTGCAAAAAGAATGTGTAGATCAATAATATAACGTTCTAAATCAATATGCATGCACTATAGGACATATAAACATACCCGCAGGTGCGGTGGTGTCACCACCTATAGCTAGACAATAATAAAAATTGCTAAGTAAGAGCAAAAGGAATGTGTATATTTATGATATAGCATTCTAAATCAATATACATACACTATATGATATATAAACATACCTGGAGGAGCGGGGGTGGCCTCTGTCCCAGATGTGGACGCATCACCAACAACTAGACAATCAAACATTGACAATATAAGTAATTTTGACATAAACATGCATGAATATCTGTAATATTACATTCAAAATGGATATGCGTGCAGTATACCTGGAGGTGTGGCCAAATCAATACGGAAGGAGGCATCCGAAGGGGTCTCCAATCTGGGTGCAAGACCGGCCCTCTGAAGCTCCCTACGGAGCTCTCCGGGCGGCAGAACCGCTCTGCCTCTGCCTCTGCCGCGGCTGGAGCTCCTGCCGCCCCTCGCTGCTCCCGACATCGTTATCAAATCTAGATAAACGGTTCGTGGACGCATTAGACAACCATTAAAAGTATTGACTATATATGATCTAGAGCGTAAAATGTGAAGTAATAATATAACATTACTGATAACCTTTTTCGTTTCGTGGGCGCATCATACATATCTACTTGGATTTCATCGTCGACATCATTTCTAACCCACGTAACTTCATGATCGGTCGAAGACAACCCGTCCTTCGAAACAGACGGTCGGAGCACTTTAAGCTTTCTCTCTTCTTCGTCCTCATCGCTGTCCTCGTATTCTGGGACATCGTAGACATCTCTAGGTTTCCATCGGCATACAACACTCCACCCCGGATGCTTCAAACACTGTGAGTAGTATACTTGGAACGCTTGGTTCGGAAAGATAAACGGATCGTCCTGACCGTAAAATCGAAGTGTGTTCACACTGGTCAATCCATATTCATCTTTCCAAGTCCCAAGACTGCTTCTCCACCTGTCTGTATCGGTTCGCGGATCGTACCAAGTACAGTGGAATATATAAAAGGGTTCTGATCGTCCGGGATAGTGGATGCCGAGTATACAATTTAAGTACCCATAGTAAATCACACCGTCCGATCCTACCGTCGCAATCCCACTATTCTGAGTGATTCTAGATGTTTCTATGTCCTTAACTTCGAATTTATATCCAAGGACACCAAATCCTTTGTAATGTGCAACCTCCATACTAGGAAATTGAGCTAAACATCTTGAATCACTCTCAAATGATGCAGACAAGTTCGGATCGTGGATCTAACAAAACAAATTTTACGATAAATACATAACGATAAAATTTTAGATTAAAACTGATAGCAATAAAATATAATTCGAATAACTTACATGCTCTGTGACCCAATCACAAAAATTATCCTGATGGTATTTTTCCAAACGCTCTTCGTTCCAATCAGGATGCCCCTCACATACCTCGTTAAAATGAGTTCTGTTTTCGACAAATAATTGTGACATTAATATTATGTCATTTCATACACACACAAACACAGATATAACAATTAATCCAAAAGAACTTACTCTCTAATTTGTTCAAGACATACGCAATTAAGCAAGATAAACCGGTATATCTTGTTGATAAACATAGTGTCTACCCTCTTATACTCGGCTTTACCATATGGCCCGTCTTGAATTCTTCGTGGTCGGTTAAGCCTTGTCTCAATGTTCTCGTCCAGATAGCGGGAACAAAATGTGGTTGCTTCATCAAGAAGATAACCTTGCATGATAGAACCCTCTGGTCGATTTTTATTGCGTATATACTTCTTAAGAGTGTAAAGGTACCTAATGAGAATATGTTGAATAAATAAACACGGGCATACATGACAAAAATAAATTTATAAATTGCGCGAAACGAAAAATTACACGTACCTCTCGACGGGATACATCCATCGATATTGTACCGGTCCGGCTAACTTTGCCTCAGTTGCAAGATGAACCGTCAAGTGTATTATGATATCGAAGAATGACGGTGGGAAAATACGCTCAAACTTGCAAAGTATCAACGCAATAGAATTTTCTAGTTTATCCAGCGTCGCAACCTCCAGCGTTTTAGCACACAACTCCCTGAAAAAACAACATAGGTCGTTGATTACTAGACCAACCGAGTCGGGGAGAGAAGTCCTGAGGGCTAATGGAAGAAGGTGCTCCACGATAACATGGTGGTCATGACTTTTCAGCCTATCGATCTTGCCCTTCACAATTTTTATTTTCTTGCTGAATGATCCTGAGAAACCTGTGGGGACTTTCAAATCATGCAACACCTGCAGGAATCTTTTCTTCTCCGGTTGTGACATATGATAAGCGGCATTGGGAAGTACAAACTTGCCCGGTTTACCCATTACCGGTTTAGGGTGCAGTTCACTTCTTATTCCCCACTCTTGTAGATCCATCCGGGCATTCATGTTGTCTTTCGATTTCCCGTCTTTACACAGAAGCAAGTTAAGTATGTGCTCTGATACTCCCTTCTCTATATGCATGACGTCCAGACAATGACGCACTGAATTTGTAGACCAGTACGGAAACTCGAAGAAAATGCTTAACTTGTTCCAATATTGTGGTTTGACCTGTCTCGTCGGATCCATCCCGAAGGTCACGTTATTGTAACCATCCCATTTAGCAGTCACGTCCTCTCCGGACAATGGGGATGGAGGCCCAAGAAGCTCCTGATGACCATCAAAGTGAACCGTGTCTAACCTATAGGGGTGGTCTGGAGGCAGAAAACGTCGATGGCCGCAATAACAAACCTTCCTGCTAAAATTCAAAAATTTTGATGTTGTGTGTTCATGGCAATGAGGACATGCTTTGTGACCATGTACGGACCAACCTGAAAGCATTCCATACGCAGGAAAGTCATTAATTGTCCACATTAAAGCCGCACGCAGTGTGAAGGTTGTATTTGTGTTTGAATCATATGTCTCTACACCATCAATGAACAAAGTTTTCAGCTCCTCAATCAGAGGTCGGAGATAGACGTCGATATTGTTCCCCGGTGAGTTTGGTCCGTCGATAAGAAGAGGCATCATAAAGTATGATTGGTCCATAGCCAACCAAGGCGACAGATTATAAATTATCATTACAACGGGCCATGTACTATGACTTCCAGCCATATAGTTGAATGGGCAGAAGCCATCGGCAGCCAGTCCGAGCCGGACATTGCGAGGATCGCTACTGAATATTGCGTGCCTCCTATCGAAATCCTTCCATGCCGGTGAATCTCTTGGATGGCTCATTTTTCCATTTTCGCTTGGAGGAGCACGGTGATGCCAAATCATTGCCTCGGCTGTTTTCTTGCACCTGAATAGCCTCTGTAGCCTCTGTGTTATGGGAAAATATCGTGCTATCTTCACAGGTATATCAGGCTTCTTATCAGAATCTTTCGCCTTATACCTGGCCTCTCCGCATGTTGGACACTCTTTTAAATCTGAATTCTCTTTCCGGTACAACACGCAATTTTTAGGACATGCTTGAATCTTCTCGCACTTTAGACCCAAATCAGACATCATTTTCTGGGCTTCGTACCAGCTTTCGGGCACATTATTTCCCGGAGGCATAGAATCTTTCAAGAACGAAAGAAGCATTGTGAATGACTTGTTGCTCCATCCATTTAGGCACTTAATTTGGAAAAGTTGGACGAACCATGAGAGGGTGGAATACTTCGCATTCTCATAAATTGGTTTCCTAGCATCATTCATGAAATTTTCATATTTATCCGCACGCGGTCCTTGACCGTAAGGAATGTCATCTTCGGTACGAATAGATTCACCTAGGGCAGCCTCTACCATATCCTCCATTTCTTCTGATGGAAATAAATTTCCGTATCCTGCCGTATTACCGAATTCTTCTTCTTCTCCTGCCGCATTATCGTGTTCTCCTTCTTCTACCGCAGTACTGCATTCTTCTCCTTCCCCGTGATATTTCCAAGTTGAATAAAGTATAGTAAACCCATGTTTTACAATATGAAGCTCTGCCAATTCTACCTTCTGCCAGTACTTATTGCCACATCTATCGCACGGACAGAGAATCTTCTCTATTATGATCTTATTATGTGCTCGTGCAAATTCAAGGAAAGCAGCAACTCCTGCGACAAACTTAAGTTGCATACGTTGTTTCCAATCCACATACATCCAGTCCTTAACTCTGACGTACTCATGGGCCATGTTAGACTGAATAACATATAAATTGTAGGTTATGCTGAGTATATTGAGAAATATAAGAACGGGATAGTTACTGACAAAGGAGAAAATCCATGTATATGCTTTGTGTGTGCGTTTGTCGTTGAAAAGAATAAATTATCGCACGTTATGTTGACCGATAGACGGGGACTAAGTGGCGCTTTTAGTTTCATATATGGGTATCGATGGGAATATGAAGGTTTCATATTATCATATATTGGTTTTAACCCGAACATCTCGAATCGCTCTCTGATTATGCGTTTGTATGTATGTGTTCCGGCTGTCGGGGGTAGGCTTCTATCCCATTAAGAATGTATAGAGCGAACGCCCATCACTTGTGCTTTCAACCGTTTCGAGTAAATTTCGGCAGCACCTCCCCGCTGTTCTCCGAGTACACTGTAATAGAATAGATAATCATTTCAAAGCTGTGAAACAACGTTGAAATGAACATCTAATCTATCTTTGTACACGGAGAACCAGCGGAAAGATACCGACGAAATATCTCGAAACGGATGAAAACACAAGTGAATGAAGGCGTTTTCTTTATACATTCTTAACTTGTCCACACGGGAAAAATATATGGGTTACCATACGATTGAATTTTCTCGTCGCGTAGACTATACGACGGTTGTTAGTATCGAGCTATACTGTCCGATATTTAACAACCTTCGTATAGTTCTAGGTCACGACGAGCATCGCACGTATGTTAACCGATAGACGGGGACTAAGTAGCGCTTTTAGTTTCATATATGGGTATCGATGGGAATATGAAGGTTTCATATTATCATCGAGTATCATATATTGGTTTTAACCCGAACATCTCGAATCGCTCTCTAATTATGCGTTTGTATGTATGTGTTCCGGCTGTCGGGGGTAGGCTTCTATCCCATTAAGAATGTATAGAGCGAATGCCCATCACTTGTGCTTTCAACCGTTTCGAGTAAATTTCGGCAGCACCTCCCCGCTGTTCTCCGAGTACACTGTAATAGAATAGATAATCATTTCAAAGCTGTGAAACAACGTTGAAATGAACATCTAATCTATCTTTGTACACGGAGAACCAGCGGAAAGGTACCGACGAAATATCTCGAAACGGATGAAAACACAAGTGAATGAAGGCGTTTGCTTTATACATTCTTAACTTGTCCACACGGGACAAATCTATGGGTTACCATATGATTGAATTTTCTCGTCGCGTAGACTATACGACGGTTGTTAGTATCGAGCTATACTGTCCGATATTTAACAACCTTCGTATAGTTCTAGGTCACGACGAGCATCGCACGTATGTTAACCGATAGACGGGGACTAAGTGGCGCTTTTAGTTTCATATACGGGTATCGATGGGAATATGAAGGTTTCATATCATCATCGAGTATCATATATTGGTTTTAACCCGAATATCTCGAGTCGCTCTCTAATTATGCGTTTGTTGTGCATTCGTGTTGTATGTGTAACATGATTTTAAACCATTGAGATCAAGATTGATAGAACTGATCATCCTACATTGCAATAGCATTCATCAACCAAAAACTATTATTGCAATGGTATACATCTATAACAATCAACAATTAAAACTATAAATATAAGATACTGATATCATAAAGCGTTATGAGACACCTCATCTGCCACGTGTCGTGATCATGGAAATCGCTAATATTGAGTTATGAGACACCTCATCTGCCATGTGTCATGGTTACATATTAGTTAGGGACACGGTTATTTGTGTGCGGCTGCACGCTTGTGCAAAGATTTGTAATGTTAAAAAAATGTGATTTTTTTTATACATTGGAAAGAATGAATAGGAATTGATCTTTACATTGTTAACCTCTTTTAGTTTTTCTTTAGGAGCGGTCTCTCATATCTTAGTTGAAATATTTTCTATGTTTGTTATGGTCTTACTCTCATATAAACTATCAATATCATGCAACAAGAGAGTGAAAGAAATAGCATGCATGGTGTGTTCAATGTATGATAAACAAGTACACTTCTAATAGTTTTTAAATTTGAGAAGTCCAGTGTGTATGGAAGGAGTTGAATAACAGAAGCATAAGGGGCACAACATTTTTTTCTTAAATTCTGGATACATTCTAAAATCTTCAACAGCAATTGGAGTGTATTTCGCTGTGAGAGACTCTTCAAAGAAATGGAGGAAGAAGCACTAAAGAAAAAAGAGAGAAAAATAAGAATATAAAGTTGAAACTAAACTTGAGCTATCCGCTGAAATCATAAAGCATAGGAAAGTTGATTGAGTCTTGATCTATTGCTCTTTCTTTGCATTATCTCGTATGTCCATTTATAGATTTTAATGCCACATGAGATGTATAATCTGTCAGCTCCCTATGGTTGTATTAATGTCAGCTCTTACACAATATGGGTATCTGCCTTACCATTAAGACAACTATGGAATATGTTAATTTAAAATGTAAGGCTAGCTATCTATGTATTCTGAGGGACTGCTTGCATAGAACTTAGCTTGATCCTCTCAATTATTACACATAAATATGCTGACATGCCTCTCATAACCTTAACCCCAGCCCCACAGTAACCCTAACCCCAGCCCCAACCCTAACCCTAGCCCACCGTAACCCTACCCCAGCCCCACAGTAACCCTAACCCCAGCCCCACCGTAACCCTAACCCCAGCCCCACCCCAGCAGCAGCCGAACCCCAACCCTAACCCTACCCCGACCCCGACCCCGACCGCCACCGCGCCCCTGCCCAAACCCAACTCTCGCGCGCGCAACCCAGACCCAGCCATGAATAATCTAAAAATGCTTTAATTTACCTCGAGATTTATACCTGAACGGGTGCGCTGGTGGGCTGGAGCGACGATGGTGGCGAATTGGCAAAGAAACCGGCGGTGGCGACGACGGTGGCGACGAAACCGGCGGTGGCGACGACGGTGGCGACGAAATCGGCGGTGGCGACGACGGTGGTGACTCTGCCCAACGACGGTGGCGACGCGACGGTGGCGATTTGGGGTTTTTCTCACGCGTTTGAGGGAGAGAGAGAAAATGAGCGTAGGCTTTTCGATCTGGCTTTATTTTAAAACGATATTTACTTTCCCCTACGGATATACCCGTAGGTCCTTTGTTTGCGGCTCCGTAGGGACAAACACCAAATTAAGAATTAATATTTTTATTCTTGGATGTCAGTGCCCGTAGGGGCAACCTTTTAGCCCTACGGATTAATCCGTAGGGCCAAGTTAAATAAGCCCCTACGGATATTTCCATCCGTAGGGGCAACCCCCTATTTTACTAGTGCGAGAACTCCTAGATGGTATTATACCAATGTCAGGTAGCAGTTCTCTGGTGATATGAGTACAGGGTAGTCCCTAGACCCGAAATCGCCACAGTGTCTCGTGTGTGTTCCCACTGTACTTAGATTACTACCCTACCATGGCTCGACTGAGTCATGCAAACAGGTTTTAGTTGGGTACAGTCCAAAAGCACATGAAGGCAGTAAGCGGTCGAGGTAATTCGTCGCTCCCGGTATTGGGAGTCAATATCGCATTGTGCAGGACACGACTATAGCCAGAAGTCCATGGCCACGGAAATAGAGATAAACTGGTAAGTGTTACCAGTTGTATCGCTTTGGTTATGAGTCCTTTGTCAGAACGACTTATCAGGTTATTGGGGGTCTGACAGATTCCAACCCCCAGACCCGGTATGCGATACTCTTTGACGAAGAGACCGGACTGTACGGTGAATGTCACTTATAGACTTTGTTGGGTCCAGATGAGTTCGCTCGTCAAGCTGCCTTTGTCTTGCTTATACCTGGGTAGCCATTACGTACAGCTAGTACCGCTGACGAGCTTGGGGTTAACCCGAAAGGGGGGTTGAATCTGAAAGTGTTTCAGATTCAATCGGATACGATCTTGTATAACCTACTTCCGGCGTATTGACAGGTTTTTAGAGTCCCACAATGAAAGTGCCTGTCCAGGAAAAACGTGATGTACATATAGGGATACGTACATGAGTTCGATAAAACATGTTGATTAACAGGTTTTCACCGTGTCGTATTTAGAAAGAATTTGAAAAAACCGCAATCAAAGATGGCGTCACGTGTAGCTAGTCGCAATGAGAACGGGTCGTCCGCAGGGAGATGGTAGGCTTTTTAACTTGTTTTAACAAGTTAATATCGTAACTTGAGTTGTTGTTTATACTAAGTGTCGTAACAATGATATGTTTAATAAAAAGACTTGTTAGGTGTAGTTTTAGGTTAGCTTGTGTTAGGATGATATTTGCCGCTTCCTTATAGACCTTAATTCTGATATTAACACTAAGGCAATAGGCAACAATGTGGATTAGGAAACTTGAAGTACGGTATTTGTGATTTTGAGCTAAATCCGTATTCCTTGTTCGTTGTCCTACCGTTGTTGTCTCTTGACCTTAGCCTTTTGCAAACTATTCACAATCCGGTCATGATTAGGATTCACCGCTACCGTGGTATGATAAGGTGCCTAACGGAGCGGAATTGCGAGTGGTTTGCTCGGAGTTCAAATTGCAAAGTTAAGGGATTTTTAAGGTTTTAGCAAACACATCTCCTAACACAAACTAACCATATTCTACCCTTAACAAGTAAATCAATTACTCACACATATTTACAAAACCAAAATAAAAATTAAAAGAGGAAGACAACATAACAAAAAATTGCAAAGAAAGAAAAGACAAAGAGAGAACCGATAAATTAAACGTGCAAATTCCTTCAACTGTTCTTTAATCCCGTAACAATGTGAAATCCAAATACCAAACTTTAAGGTTGCAAGCTCACTTAAGAGGTTGCAAGGTCAAAGTAAAGCAAGGATTTCACAAGTTCAAAGTCTGTAGAAAGCAAAACATATGTGATGAAATGAGAACTTTTATTGAATTTCAAACAAGATACAACTAATCTTGAATTCAAGAACCTAAATCTTAAGCTTGCAAGTTCAATGAAGAAGTTGCAAGGTCAAGACAAAGGCGCAAGAGCTCAAGAGTTCAAAGGAAAAGCAAATTACAAATTACAAGTGTTCAAAAGCAAAACTAAAGAAAAAGTATATCCTCCCCTTGCCCATTGATCTGGTATTTATAGGCATCATTCCAAAATAAACAAACAAAAAAAATAATATGATGTGACCCATATAAACAACCAGAAGAAAAATGGGGAGCATCGGGCTTGATTGGACCGGCGGCGCCGGTTTTTTGGGGAGTCTCGCCGGGCTAGGTACGAGCTGTGGGACTCGTTTTGGTGTGGTGATCTCTAGTGCACTCCACAAGTCTACTGGCATTGCTTGATTTCTTGATAACAACATGGGTTGCTTAGTAGCTTTTGGAGGAAAATCATGATGCTTCAAATCACATCAACTCTTTTAGAATTTAATGCTCATGTTTCCTACTCGCACAATTTCATCATGTCATGGCAGCCCTACCATGGTCTAAGTCACCAAAGAGCTAGTGCACACTTGCTATGTGTTGGACCAAAATTGTTTGCACAATATTTATTGCAAAAGAACTCTTTGGGTATCGATTGGTTTTCTGTTCTATTTGCGGTGTCGGCTTCCAAATGTTAAATCCATGATTTTGAATGCGTTTCCAGTATTATATCATGGATACCTGTAATCTGTATTACTGAGCAGACACAGGTTAGTAGTACCGATATGTACAAAAATAGATAATGAATGAGCGGTATTAAATTACAGTTTTCTGAGATGAACAAATACCCCAAAACTTATCATTTGCTCGTCCTGAGCAAAACAAAAATCCTGACCTCATTTTCGCAGGGAACGCGGTTGCATTGAGCTTGTGCAACAAGCCTTTAAACCTCTAGGTGTCCCTAATAGGAGGAGTGTTGTCTCCTGAGGGTTTTCAGCGGATTTCACCCACAAAATCCCGTCAAGATAGTTTCGAGAAATAACTATGATTCTAACCCTAAGGTTTTGTTTCAAAGCTAGTGATTCTATTATTCTAAGTTAGAAATATCGAACCTTTATTTTTCACACCTCGCTTCTTATTTAACTTAAGATCCTATATGTCTTTACGTGAGGTGCAAATAGTGTCGTTAAGTTTCAAAAGGATCGATTAAAGTCGTCATGTCACAAAATAAAGCCCAGATAAAAACTTAAAAAGGATCACACAAGTTTTATAAAGAGTTAAGTACTTCTCAAGTTTCGTTTTCCAGTTAGGTTTCAAATTCAGAATTTCTATATTCCTTAATAGGAAACTGGGGCTTATTTTTCACTCCACCTTCTACTTGTTTTCATTTAATACACACCTTCGTGAACGTGTAATAGTCTTCATCATAGGATAACACCTTCATTTCTCCGTTAAATTTTGTTTTATAAAAACATGTCTTTTGTCAAGATTATTCTCACACAAAGAACCGTTAGGAATTTTAACTCGGAGAGAACACTTACTTGACTTTTTTTTAATTTGGACTTTCTAGGTTTCTTAGCGAGCTTTGGGCCAATGCTCCCAAACCAGTTGGTTTTAGGGCATTAGGTGTAAAGACACCCCGGCGGACTTAATTGCTCAAGTTACCTAGGCCATAAAACAAAAGACTTAGTTTAGCATGAAAATCATAACGATTTAATGGACAGAGATATAACCAGTTGTTCAATTATTTTTAGCATAAAATACGCGTTTAGTGGATCAGGTGTGTAATCACTTCAATCAAGTTTCAGATGGGTTATTCTTTAGAATTAGTTCCTATTAAGGTATCTATAATATCCCTTCATATCCACTTCACTTTCGAAACTATTCTTGATATTACTTATTTCAGAATAAATCTATTTGATCCTCAAAAAATAGTTTATCAATTTAAAAGTTTTCAGACATATTAGACTTGTTATCTAAATTTCAAAACTCACGATACGTGTAGTGTGATGTAAAGACGTATATTAGCTATAGTTAAACTCAAAGGAGGGTTATCTTTCAAGTTTTCAAAATATAAAAATAGGATTTAGTTGTTCCTATCTTATCAAACAAAACCGTCGAAATATCAAATCTAAGTTCTCCCACTAGCTAACTTGACGACAAAGTTTTTATATTTTTGTAAAAAAAATTCGATTTTTATGGGTTTTTAAATATGTATGCAAATGCAGAATATACAAATGAATGCGAAGGGAGAAAGCTTACTGAGCACACCCCCAAACTTAAACTGGACAGTGCCCTCACTGTCAATGTACATCAAGATGGAAAAATTGTTGAAGGGTCAAAAGCAGCGGTTCTCCTTTTTTTTATGAACAAAGACTGAGCATCACCGGACAAGATTGCTCGTTAAAAGAAAAATGGGTATGAACAAGACAAGAATATTCACATATATATACCAAAACTAGTATATACATACCCTCAAACTTATTTGAAACAATGTTTCCACTGTTTATGGCTGGATAACCGAAGTTTGGTGGTAAACAGAGAAAGATTATGCAGGGTAAAATGGCTCCTGCAATATCAAGAGCTCCTCTGATGGTTCTGCACTAAGGAACGGTTTCAATCCGTGTCCGTTTACTTTGAAAAATGAACTGTCCTTTGGATTCTCCAAATCCACTGCGCCGTACTGGTACACACACCGCACAAGAAAAGGTCCCTTCCAGCGAGATCGAAGTTTACCGGGATGGAAATGGAGTCGGGTGTCATAAAGGAGTACTTGTTGTCCAGGTGTGAAGGTTTTGCGTGTAAGGTGTTTATCATGAAACACCTTCGTTCGGTTCTTTATAACAATCGTGTTGTCGTAAGCCTCATCCCAAAGCTCGTTCAGTCCGTTCAGTTGCAGCTTCCGATAGCTGACCGCATCTTCAAGATTGAGATTCAGCTCCTTGATCGCCCAAATAGCACGATGTTCGATTTCTACGGGGAGGTGGCGAGCTTTTCCGTACACAAGCCGATAGGGAGACATGCCAAGATCAGTCTTATATGCAGTTCGAAATGCCCAAAAGGCGTCGGTTAATTTCAAAGACCAATCTTTACGGTTCTTGAAAACCGTTTTCTCCAAAATCTTCTTGATCTGTCGATTCGAAACTTCGGCTTACCCATATGTTTGGAGGTGGTAGGGCATGGATAGCTTATGATTGATTGAGTATTTCCGCATCAAGGCCTCGAAAGACCTATTACAGAAATGCGTCCCATTGTCACTAATGATAGCGCGAGGGTGCCCGAACCGGGAAAAGATGTTTACTTTAAGGAATTTAATGACAACCCGGTTGTCATTAGTCTGGCTTAGTACTGTCTCGACCCATTTGGAGACATAATCAACAGCCAAGAAATGTACAGGTTCCCAAAAGAGTTGGAAAACAGGCCTATGAAATCTATCCCCCAAACATCAAACATCTCAACAACCAAGATTGGTTGGAGCGACATCTCATTTCGCCTGGAAATCCGGCCCGAATGTTGGCACCGGGAGCAAGTCTTGCAGTATTCATGTGCATCTTTGAAAAGTTTTGGCCAGTAAAAGCCATATTGCAAGACTTTCTCAACTGTCTTTCTTGGGCCAAAGTGCCCGCCACACGCTTGGTCATGGCAAAACGACAGCACACTCTTGAATTCATTATCAGGAACACACCGACGAATGATTTAGTCTGGACAGTACTTGAACAGGTAGGGTTCGTCCCAGTAAAAGTGTTTTACTTAGGATAAAAATCTAAATCTGTCCTGACTCAACCAATCATTAGGTATGAGTCCAGTCGCCAAGTAGTTCACAATATCTGCGAACCAGGGTTCGCAAGATTAGAGTTGTTCATCAGGGAAAGTAACGTTGATTGGGAGAGGGAGCGTCGGCGAAGAAGGAAGTCGTGAAAGAAGATTAGCTACTACATTTTCACATCCTCTTTTATCCTTAATGACAAGGTCAAATTCTTGAAGTAAGAGGATCCAACGTATTAACCGAGATTTTGCATCCTTTTTCGCAAAAAGATGTCGCAGAGCTGAATGATCAGTGTAGACAACAACTTGGGAGCCAATGAGATATGGCCTGAATTTCTCTAAAGCAAACACAACAGCCAAGAACTCTTTCTCGGTTGTTGTGTAATTCATTTGGGAATCATTCAGGTTTCAGCTTGTAAGTCCATGCTACCTCTCCCGGTACTTTCGGGCATGCGGAATTTGGTGAAAAATAATTTTCTAGAGGCGGTAACATGGACTCAAAACCGGATCTTTGTTAAAGTGTCTACCTAACAACCTAACTAGGAGTTGTTAACTACTCGGTTAGGGGGTTATACCTTTCTTTCTTGAACTCCTTCGTCTTTGACTCTCGATGGTGTACGGATTGGCTTCACTCCGTCGTCTCCTTGCACCGAAGATCGATCCACCCGAAAGCTTCTACCTTTGCCTTCTTCTTCGAGCTTTGAAGAAACTAGTTCACTCGGTTTGCTAAAGCTTATGAACTAGAGTGAGTAGATAAGAGTGTGTTTGGGATTTTACTCTATGGTTCTTGTTTCTCAACATATGAGACAAGTGAACCATAGACTCAAGAGAGAGGGAGAGCAAGAGGAAGAGGATGAGAGCTCAAGAACAAGAGAGAGAATGAAAATGATAGAATGAGAAAGACTTTTCTCTCTTGGCTCTCATAATCCAAAGCCATCATCACAAATCATAGCAATTGTTAGTGTATATGCCCTAGAGGCCATTACTGTATCATACTAGTTTGTATATTACTTAATGGAAGCTTGGGATATTCACAGTTGTATATACAATCTTGCTCGAAATGGTAGTAAGCTACTTGGTTTGTCTCTGCTTTAATATGTGCATGTGTTTCTTTTAGCATATCGCTGATATACATATTGGTAGAGCTCTTAGGATCTTTGCTTGATTACCAGCGTTGTGATGGCGCTCACACTCGTGGGAGCTGGGTGATCTATAAGCACATCCTTATACAGGTCCCTAGTCGTTGGACTATCGAGACAGGGTATCGATACTCCGGAGTAGACTAGCGTATGCGCTTCTCATCCCAGTGTGGGAGACGGTCTGTCCCACGGCCGTCAGTACATCGTACTTGAGATAGTATACGGGTGCTCGTTAGGTTACGAGTACACTGGACAGGACTCGTCGGGAACTGTTAGTTGGTATTATACCTATCGTCAGTTATCAGTTCCCAGGTGACATGAGTACAGCTTAGTCCGCTGACTTGACACTGTCACTTCGCCTCGGGTGTGTTCCCACTGCACTTTGATTGCTACCCCACCACGGCTCAAAGGAGTCGTGCAAACAGGTAGTTTTTGGGTGCAGTCCCGAAGCACTTGGAGGCAATGACGGTTAGACAGGATTCGTCTCTCCAGGTATTGGGGGTTGACATCGCGCTGTGTCCAGGAGAGCCATTACACGAGTAGTCCCTGGCCAGGGCAAGCGAGATATACTGGTAGGTTTCTAGTGTTATCTCAGGGTGTTCTGGGCTACACTCCGACACGACTTGTACCGCTATTAGGGGAATGACGTTCACCGCTCCCCTAGGCCCGCCATGCGATGTATCAGGCGAACAGACCGGACTGTATGGAGACTGTCACATACAGGCTCAGTAGGAGTTCAGATAGGGTTCACATCATTAGTCTTCTTATCGGCATCTACCTGGGGACCGTTACGTACAGCTAGTGCCGCTTGCGGTCTGTGGTTAAACTCACTGCCAGCGTAGTGTCGAGTCTTTAGAGTCCCACACAGAGAGTTATTCGCCTTTAGGCAAAATGAGTAGAGGTCGCATGGTTTTACGACAGGGTTCGTTCACATCCGCGCACTTATGCACGTTTGCTGTCCGGACAGCTTATACTAGCGGGCTTTGGTTTAAGCCGGATCCTAGTATATGATTAGGGATTGGTTTTTCTCATTGTATTCGTGTTCCTCGGATCACGAATACGGGTGCGTATGCACAGTTGCTTGAGACAGAGGGAGAGGACTTTGATTAGGGTTAATAACCATTGTCATTTTATTAACCCTAATACTTATTTGTGTATTATGGTTAATTGATATTAGTTTAATAATTGTGCATGGTTATGGTTGTTGACCATTTGACCTTCTTGACTTGTTGACCTTGGTTGACACTTTGACCATCATCATTTCATTTGGAAGATACTCTTTGATCCTTGCAATTTGCATTAAAAATGAAATGATAATGGTCATGTCTTGATTAAGCCATGACAATTATCTCACTAATTATCTAATTATAATAATTCACACATATATGTGAGAATGGTTTATTTTATTCTCATTCTATCATTTACTTTCTCTCTCTTGTTCTTCCTCTCCCTCAAGCTCTCCCCTTTCATGTGTTGAGAAACACTTGAGCTTGAGAAAAACCCCTTCTTGATAATCACTACTCTCATCTAGGGTTCAAGGTGTAACCCTTCGAAAAATCGTTTAGGTGGTTTTTCGGTAATCGGCTAATTTTTCGGCTTTTTCCGTAAAAAGTCAAAATAGGTATTTTTCATTGTAGACCTAATTATACAAAATTTAGATAAGATATTACTATAATTTTGTCACTAAAATGTCACTTATAATTTTCTAGTTAAATAAATTTTTTTTCGTAATTAATTATTATTTTAAGCCTTTTTAAATACATTAAATTAGTGATAAATACAAATTTAATTAGGTAAATTTCATGATTAGGAATATTTATAAGCTAAAATATGGTGTTAATAAAATTGTATCATGACTTGCAAGATTGTGGTTTTATGGTTGGAAATTTGTGGAAAAAATGAAGTAAAAAGGGGGTTTTTTTGTAAAAATTGTTATGTTAAGCATTATATACCTTTGAGAGTGACTTTTTCTTAGAACCTTCTACATTTTTCCCTCACTCTCCCTCACCTTCTAGCTCTGGCCGAGCTTGAGCTGCAGCCCTCCCCCATTTTTCTCATTCTTTCTTGCTTCATTTCACATCAAAATCCATTAAAATTTCACCATTTTCCATCTCAATTCAAAGCCAAACCTTAATCCACTCTCTCTTCAACCCAAATTAGTTCAAAAAATTGATGAAAGGAGGCTTCTTGGTGACTTGATCATGCTAGGGTTCCACTTGTGAGGTAAAATCCTAAACTAGTTTGCTAACTTGTAGTTTATATGTGCTAAAATTCAATTTTGAAGTATTAATTTAGTTGTAAATTCTTGTTCATGAAAATCTAGAATGGGATTTGGTGTTGAACTAGGGTTTGAAGCATGGTTGTTAGAGTTAAGTTAGGGCTTTGGTTACCTAATTGATTAGAGTGGTTAATTGTGTAATGATACGCTTGCTAAATCGATAAATTTCGATGTTTGCATCGAATCGGTATTGAATTTGCTTACTAGATTTTTACAAAAATTAGAATGCGATCAAATTGCGTTATGTTAGCGATATAATTAGCTTCGTATAGGATTATTAGAGTGCGCGAACGCGGGGTTTCGTCTAGTCGGGTTGTAGTTTTGTCGATTTCCCCGAAATGACGATTCTAGTTAAAGGTTAGCGATTTTCGTGCGTTTTTCCGCGCACCGAGTGCATGCTATGATTAATTCGAGAGCGTTGATAATTGTATATTATGAATTGCATCGTTTTAGGTTTTGTAATCTTATGCTTGGTGTTTTGCAAATATAGGATCGGTCGGGGAAACATCGGACACGGCGCGTAAAGGCAAGGCGGTGGTCGGATCGGATTAGCGAGGCATTCAGGTGAGTAGATGTATTCATCTATGGGGGAATCATCTGGATGGCGCGAGGCGCTCCCTAGTTAGGATTACCCTATTTCTTGTAAGACTTGTATTGCTAGATAGCTTACCCCTTTATTGCATTGCATACCCTCACAGCTAACCGTATACTAGATTGCATGGACATTCATATACCATTCATATACACATATGCGATAACACTTCGTAGGACACGAACACCATTACCATTGGCATCTGTTGCACGCGCACTATTCATGTGACACACACGCCTTTGGTAATTGCCATGCCACGTGTACTATAGAACCTGTTTAACCTAATAACGCCATTTGCATTCATACATGATATATGGAATGGCATAGCATGCATATACCTCGCATTACCATCATATCTACATAGATTTCTAGCCAAAACTCACCTCATATACATTGATATCATAGACATTTATCATATATAACATGTGGACATTATGATTTTCTTGAGGATTTCAGTTTTGCTGCGATTTCTGTATTTTTGGGGAAAACCGTAAGAATTTAACAAAAGCTTATATTTATCATTTTTAAAACAAAGTTGCGGTTTTCTCGTGATGTATGTGTCGTCCACCATGAGTTTTCATGTTTTCTGTTGGATTTCGAGACCCGATTCGAGGAGTGGATGAACTGTCTCGGGTATATGGTGGGCCCGGTATGGTACCCCGGGGCAAGAAGATCGAGTTGTAGACGATGAGCCTGGCAGGGGAAGACTACCTACCGGTGATGTCTGGCGCGGCGGATATCCGGAGGATACCGACCGTTGTCGTGAGATTGATGATATGGGCCGATCCGGACTGACGGAGCCCGATATTTGAGACATTGATACAGTGAGATATTAAAACAGATATGATTTTATATTTGGTGTCGATGCTTGACATGGGTTTTCAGATGATTTCTTGATGGTACTTAGCTATTATACAGATATTCATTTTCTAAAGTTAAGAACGCAGTACCCTTAGCATTTAAAACACTTAAAGAGTTAGAAATGACATTGCATACATGTGCATGCATACTAGAGCTATTATATCACATATGGACATGCATGTTGTGGTGCATTGCGTGCATTCTTACGATTGCCTTATTAGATGTTATATTTACTCACGAGCTGGCAACTCACCCCCGTTGTGCCACAGTGTCTTGCAGGTCGGACTCACCAGTCTTGTAGCAGCGGCTATCTTATCATCAGCTCCTTTTGCTTAGACTCGCGACATCGCCCGTAGGTGGGTTGCGAGCACACTTTATTTCTTTTGCTTTATCATTGTATCTAGTATTCTCCATCTACCACTTTATATTGTATATGTGACCTAGTGATGAGACTGAGAGATTTGTATATTATGGTTTCTTTTGGGTCGAGCTCACTTGAGCCGGCGTTGTGTTTTCTGATATTTTGCGTTTCTTTTATGCTCTATTCTTGATATTACTTACATATTGCATGTGGTTGTGATCCGCCTTGGGCGAAGAGCTAGCTCCCGCTTGGGGATGCCATTTTTATGATTACTGGTTTATTATCTTGTTGTACCCATTTTGGGGGATAGAAAATACAGGGGAGACTCTGCCGAAATTTTCAGAAATTTATGATGTTTTAAAAAGGGATTCTTTGCAACTTAATTGATTTGAAAATCGTTTTCATTATAGGTTTTCCTTCACTCTCTTTTGATTTGGTTTAGATTTTTCTGGGCTTTGGCTGACTTAGGTTACGTTACGCCTTTAAACGTCTCGTAATCTAAGTGTCAGTCACGTTCCGTACTTTCGGGTCGTGACACAAGGATTAGCACTTCTTGCACTCTAGTTACTTCTATCTTGGAGTTGAAGCCAAAGGTTGAGGCTTTCGGGTGGATCTTTCTTTGACGGGAGAAGACAATAAAGGTGACCTCCTTCCACTACTCCAAGGAGCAAGGAGAGAAGAACATAAAGCCCAAGGTATAACCTTTCTAGCACTTAGCTAGTTTCTAGTTAGGTTTAGCTTGTTTTTGTTTAGCAAAGATCCTTCTTTCTCTAGTCCATGTTGCCTAAGTTGATAAAAATTTGATTTTTATTCCGTTTTCCGCCTCCCCGCAAGCACCGGGGTGGGCAACGTGGACTTACAGTGGTATCAGAGCCTAACTAAACAAAAACTAGCTAGGTAGTAAAGTGTATCGAAGTTCGAATTGGAAAAATCGAAAAACCGAGTTTTTAAAACCCTAAGTTTCTGTTAAAATTTTTTCTGTTCAAAACAAAATAAATCATACTCCAAAAATCATCTCAGGGTTTTATGAAGAAAGCCACCAAAAACGATCCAGTGATTCGACCAAAGAGCCGTGGTTCCGCGGCAATAGCAAGCTATTGCCGCGCAACCGCGGCCGTCTAGGCTCGTCTCTGGGTCGAGTTTGGTGCAGTGTATTTCTGGCTTGGTTTTAGGATTTTTAAGATGGTTTATATGTGCCCAGATTTTCCAGAATAGAAATTTGTTTTGGGGGGCCTATAAATCTGTATTTTTTTCGAACATTATATCTGTGATGTTTATATGTATTGAACGTCGGCTAATCGCTATATGTCGATTAGTCGGGGTTATACATATCTGTGATCTGTGTTTGATGATGGTATGTGTATATGAATGCGTTGGACTGTCGCGGGTGAATAGCCGGGGTGGATGTGAGATGAGTGTTGCTTTTCTTTCTTTCATTGTAATATGTAAATTGATGTAATATTATTATTTGTATGGCCGCACAACCGGGTCGGGGTTGTAGCCGTCATTGTATAATTCTTTTTACTGTTTTTGCTCCTAGGATAGACCCATGGAGGGGGTGCACAAACTACCGGGTATCTCGAAGTGCCGAGTGGCCTACTCACGGTGTTGAGGGAGGTTGCTTCGCTTCGGGTACTTGGCGGGTAGTTTGCCGCACACGTAGGGGTTTTGGGTGGGGTATTGGCTATTCACCGCGACCGTGTAATCCGCTTTTCGTTGCAGGCTCGAACGAATTGCGGATTCCTAGTATATCCAATGTATTCATCTATGATCTGTAATGTCTATCATTGCTATATATTTATATATGATAACTATTTAGGCGTTGCTTATGTTTTACAGCCGCGCTAGCCCAGCCCCCGCTCTGTCGTTAGTTAAGTAACCTAACGGGTGATGACGGGGCCCCGTGGCGAATGCGAATGGCATAAGCGTACGTCATATTTTGGTTGTTTTCTGCAATGGTAGGATTAAATGATGGGACGCATTAAAAGAACTAATGCAAGAAAATAAACCAAGTAAAAGTCGATTGAAAAACTTTGAAAACCACTCGGTACTTTTCAAAACTAAACTTTTAAATGCGGAGCTTGAACCACTCCTTTTAAAAGCTATCTCGTTCCATCGATTATATCAAGTTCACTACGTTCACGGTTTCGCCAAAACCATCCGTAGCCCTCCATCATTTCAGTTAAATATTCGGTAGTATTCAAGCTATGTATTTTGACCTCACGCCAAAGCATAGTGATTGGTAGCTGCCGGATATTTATCTGTTGCATAGATAGAATGCGTTGGTTTGAGACAGTCGTACTACCATTTTGGCCTACGTCAAGGGTAGGTACGGGTGGGTTCAAATTAACCGGGATAATGATGGGAAGAACTTGACATGTGACTTATGACATTTTGACCTCACGCCAAGGTTATAAGAGCATGGGGGAAAAATCCACATCGGGAGTTTCATAAGTATTGAAACTTGCTAGCGCTGCATACCATTTGGAGTGTGATAATTCTGGTAGGATTCCTTCGGTTTTATCACGCGATGATATTTGGATCCCGATCCTACTGTGAGTATATGCTACTCCTAGGGAAAACTCTCACTTAACGATCAATGCTATAAACTTAGTAGGTGTCTAGAAAGGTGTTAGCGGGGCTACGCCCACAGGGAAAAGAGGTTACTTAATTAAGGAACTTCGCGAAAGCGTTGGAAAACCTCCCTTGAAGTACCGACACTGGCCTGGCTGAACGGTTAAGCAAGTATTGTATGGTGAGATTGATCCTGACTAATCCTTTCTTTACGGTTTGAGAAGGGATTCGAGAGACAGTGGGAGCCATCCAGTTTAGACAAATTAAAAACCACTCTAAACTTTCAAGAGTATCATGCTAAAGTGTTTCTTTTCTCTCTCCTAATTGCAGCGACCATTCAACATGACCGGACTTAAGTTATTACTAGATAAAAACATATTGACAGGGCCAAACTACAAAGATTGGCTCAGGAATATCAAGATGGCAATCACTTACGACAAGTTGGGGTATGTCCTTACCACCAAATCTCCTCCTGTCCCAGGTCCCAAAACCAGTGTCGTAGATAGGGAAATCTACAAGACCTGGGAAATAGATTGCACGAAGGCCAAATGCCTCGTACTAGCCTCGATGGACAATGAACATCAGAGGAGGCACGAGAATATGGACCTAGAGTCCATATTTCTTCATACAAAAGAACTGTATGGGGAGCAGTCTCATATCGCAAGATACGAAGTGTCGAAGAAGTTGTTTTCGGCAAGGTTGGCCGTCGGATCATCGGTAGCGGAACACGTGCTTAAGATGATTGGCTACATAGAAGAGCTCGCGGACCTTGGGACCACGTTGGAGAATGAACTCTATACTGATTTGATTCTCCAGTGCCTTCCTTCCACTTACGCCCAGTTTATTCTTAACTTCAACATGCAAGGAAAGGAGGTTGAACTTTCCGAACTTCTGAACATGTTGAGAAGTGCTGAGGGCACCCTACAGAAAGGTAGGGAGACATACACTTTGTTTGTAGGAGGATCTTCCTCTTCTAGATCCAGGGCGAAAGCCAAGGGTAAGAAGAAGAAAGCCCCCGCCAAACCAAGAGGCGGTGTCGGTAAAGTGGATACGAAGAGAAAAGGAAAAGCAACAAAGATAGCGGGAAAGCTGGTGGGGAAGGAAGAATGCTTCTATTGTCACAAAAGTGGTCACTGGAAACAGGATTGCAAGGCTTGGAAAGCCAGAACACAGGATTTGAAGCGAGTTGCAGCTTCAGCTTCAGGTGTGTATGTTATTGAAAACTGTCTATCAATAAACTCTATATCCTGGGTATTGGATACCGGATCAGGATCTCATATCTGTAATTCTTTGCAGGCGTTGAGAAAGCGTAGAGTTTTGAAGACAGGTGACATGACCCTCAGAGTTGCAAAAGGTGCTAGCATGGATGCTGAGGCCGTGGGGGACTATCACCTGGGATTGTCGGATGGACACTTTTTGGTTTTGTGTAGTTGTTATTATGTACCAAATGCAACATGTAATATCATTTCTGTATCTTTATTATCTAAAGAAGGTTATGAATTTGCATTTATAAGTATTGTAGTGAACATTCACCTTAATCAAGTTTTGATTAAGTCAGGTACATTGAACAACGGTATATACGTTTTAATCCAACCACAGATTTTCAATGTCCAGAATACACACAAAAGAAAGTCTCCAGAAATCAATAAAACTTTCTTATAGAATTGTAGACTGGGTCACATCAATGAGAGAAGGTTGACTAAGTTACATGCAGAAGGATATTTGGATCCGTTCGAATATCAATCGTATGCAACTTGTCAATCCTGTCTCAAGGGAAAGATGACAAAAACTCCGTTCACTGGACACGGAGTAAGAGCGAGCGAGCTCTTGGGACTCGTACATGTTGGAGATAGTGCCCTCATGGTCAATTATTGGATCGCAGGTACGTGATTGCAATGATTGCGGAGGACCTATCCCGGTAGGACAGTCTTACTCGAGATGATAGTATGCTATCTGGTTTGTCTTTATCAGTCGTGTACATGTTCAGGTGACTGATTGCATGTTACACTTTGATAGAGCCCTTAGGATCTTGCTTTACTACCAACAGTATGATGGCGATCATATACGTGAGAGTTGGGTAGTTTATATGCATATCCTTAATTGTGGTCCCTAGTCGTGGGAGTTTCGAGACAGGGCATCGATACTCTGGAGTAGACTAGTGTGTACAGTCGAGACCCCGACGAGGGGCGGTGGCCGGTCTCACAAGCCACTGGTGTCAGTTGGATCACCTAAGATGTATACAGGTGCTCATTGGGTTATGAGTACACCGGACAGGACTCGCCGGGAATCTGCTAGTTAGTATTATATCTACCGTCAGATAGCAGTTCCCTGGTGACATGTGTACAGGTTAGTTCATCGACCTGAGGTCGTCATTTGTCTCGTGTGAGTTCCCACTGTGCTTTGATTTCTACCCTACCACGGCTCAAAGGAGTCGTGCAAACAGGTAGATTTTGGGTACAGTCCCAAGCCATATGGAGGCACGTGAGCGGATCGGCAGGGGATTCGTCTCTCCCGGTATTGGGGGCGAGGTCGTGCTGTGTCTAGGAGAGCCATTACACAAAGTCCATGGCCATGGCAGGAGATTTACTGGTAGGTACTCCAGTAGTATCTCAGGGTGTTATTGGGCTTCACTCCGACACGACTTATACTGCTATTGGGGGTCTGACGTTACTAGCCCCCTAGGCAGATATGCGATACTCATAGATGAACGGACCGGACTGTATATACATTGTCACTGTTAGGCTCAGTAGGGTTTTTCCGGATGAGTGCGCTCATCGGCATCCCTTGAGGTCAGTCCATGGGCAACCGTTATGCATTGCTAGTGCCGCTGACGGTTTGTGGTTAAACCCACTGCCAGGGTACTGACGAGTCGTTAGAGTCCCCCACAGACAGTTTCCCAAGTTCGGGCGAAACGTTGTAGAGGCCGTATGGTTTTATGGCAGGGTTCGGAAAATGCACGTGCGTTTACGCACGTGTCAGTTTTCGGGCAGATAATACTGGTCGGCTTTGGTTTAAGCCGGATCCGAGTATTATATTGAGTAGGTATAATATCTTTGTCTCAGTTGCATTTGTATTCGGTCGTAATACAAATGCGGGTATATTTATACAGTTTCGGGGTTATCCTGAAAGTCGTTTCAGGATCACTTTTGGAAGTTGCCGGTTTCCAGTTTTCTATCAGCCGTCTTTTAACATTTGGTTAAAGACGGATTTATCTTTTCTTAAGATATGGTGAGTCAGTGCTTCTAGAAGTTTCTAGAAGGTTCTAGATGATGACTAGGCTTCATGACTCATTAGTGCATTAATGGTTTTTTGATGACTAGCCTAATGACTCATGCTTTGTTATTAATACCTTTTGGATTGCTTAAGATATTTTGAAGTGAGAAGCTTTTGCTTGTGGTCACCTCCCTCCTCTTACGGTCACCTCCCTCCATCATATAAAGAGGCCGGCCTTCTCTCTCCTCCTCACTTCACTTGATGTTTCATTTTGACTAGAAAAGATTATGATAGTATTCGGGGTGTATGGAATTTTACAGTTCATTTCATTCCATCACCCGATTTCCACGGCAACTTCATTAACCGATCGTCCACGGACTTGGACGAAGTGAGACAAAGTCATCTACTCATTCTCTACTTCATTCTTGGTCGTCTCTTTTAGCAAACTTGACGATCGAGTTGCCTCGAGTAAGAGGCGGGAGCCCGTTTAAAGAACGATCATGTGGTGCCACCTCGACGAGGAGATCGGAGATCGACGAGATCGGAGCAGCCGCAACGGAGCGTGGGATGATGGTTGAAGAACGAAAGACTCGGATCGTTCGGTATAACCTTTCTACACTCTTTACAGTTTGTTAGTTTAGCAATAATGGCAGATCCGGGTTAAAGTATACGATAGCGCCAGTTTAAAAGTTTTTGTTCCGCATTTGGCGTCTGTAGACTGCCGGGGCGTTAGCGTAGACTTACAGTGGTATCAGAGCCTAACCATTTTGCTATGCTAACTTGTGCTAACGCGTTTAAAACATCGATCCGACCGGAAATCAAAAATCACAAAATCCTAGCTTGACAGTTTCTGTTGTTTTTAAACGGTCTGATAAAATTATTCTACACATCTCAGAATACTGTGCAGGCGTTTTTAAGAGTCACGACAAAATTTGGGGTCGTGACTCCTCCAAGCTGCCGCGGAAAGGCGGCCAAACCCATGGTTTGGCCGCGCTTCCGCGGCCACGTGTGGAGCACGTGCTCCCAAATTCGGTCAGTGGGTTCTGTGATGGATTTTGGGGTTTTTGGTATATATCGTTTTGGCCCAGATTTTGTTACTGTTCACCAGTAAGCTGTGGGGCCCACTTTTTGATATTTGGTCTTTGGTCGATCGAAATTTAAACACGTTAGTTTACAGTGCTTACATTATATCTCCGACCGGGAATATCATTTGATCGGTAAACCGCGTCTGATTGCTATAGTTCTTTTAGACGGGTTTGCGAACGTGACATTCGCGTTGATGTTCTGTGTTGTGCTGTGATGTTGCGGATTTGTCGTGGTGGATAGCAGTGTGCAATGGTAGTACAGTTTGTGTTTATTTGTACATTTGATATTGCGGGGCGAGCGTCCAACTTGTGGACAGCCGTCACTGCCTGTTGTATAATATTCTTTTGGGGCACGACCAGGTTGCGGTCGATGTACCTATTGTACTATTTTTCATTACTGTACTAGGTTTTGCCCCGAGACGGAGTGCACGGATAGCCGGGTTCGGGAAAGCAACGGGTCCGCATCTCATGGCTTTGAGAGGAAGAGGGGCCCCACTTCAGAATTGGCAGACTATTCGCCGCACTCGTAGGGGGTACAGGTTGACCCAAGGAGGGGTGCTCAATTTACCGGATTCCGTGAAGTGCCGGGTGTTCAATTCACTATGCTGTGGGGGACTGCCTCGCTTCAGGTTTTGGCGGGTAACTTGCCGCACCCGTAGGGGTCTAGGTTTCATTGCACAGGCTATCCACACGACAGGGGAACGTCGGGTTTCAGCAGCGGCTCTGTGAAACTCGGGGATCCCAGATATCTGTATTGTTCTGTGATGCTTATTACTTTTCTGTAATGTTGCATACTATCACGCCTGGAGCGATTATTGTATATTGGTTTATATACTATTAGATGTTGTATATGTTTTACACCCGCGCTAGTCCAGCCCCCGCTCTGTCGTTAGTTAAGTAACCTAACGGGTGATGACGGGACCCAATGACGAATGCGGATGGCATATACGTACATTTTATTTTCGTTCTTTTCTGGTGTGATAATTGATGGGACTGTGTTGATTCTGATCAACGCAATGTAAAACAAACCTGTATACAGTTGTTGGAACAATTTAAAAAGTGTTGTTACAAAGACGTTTCCTTTTGTTATGCATAGCGGTATTCAGTGGAATATCCAGCACCTCATTCAACGAGGCAAGGGCCGATATCCCTTCACCGGGACCGACCCCTTGGACAGAAGTTTGCGTCAGAGTAGTAACTTCACTATAGTCGATTACATGTTGCTTTGCATAGCGGTATTCAGTGGAATATCCTGCACCTCATTCCACGAGGAAAGAGCCGAGATCCCTTTACCGGGAGTGACCTCTTTAGCAAAAGGTTTTCGCCACTATATTTTAAAAAAAGGCTATCAGGTTCCTTCAGCGATATCAAGTTCACTACGCTAAAGGTTTTTCGCCAAAAACTAGTCGTAGCCCTCCGTCACTTCTTTTAGGTATTCAGTAGTATTCAAGCTATATATTTTGACCTAACGCCAAGGCATAGTGTTTGGTAGCTGCTGGGTATTCAATTGTTGCATAGATAGATGAGTTGGTTTGGGACAGCCGTTCTGCCATTTTGACCTAACGCCAAGGGCATGTGCGGGTGGGTTCAAATTAACAAGATAGTGATGGGTAGAACTTGGCATGTGACTTATGACATTTTGACCTAACGCCAAGGTTATAAGAGCATGGGGCAAAAACTATATCGGGAGTTTCTAAAGAAACTAAAACTTGCCAAGTATGCGCATACCATCTGGAGTATGAGTAACGTGGATGCATTCCATCACGTTATCATGCGATGAAAGTTGGATCCCGATTCCCACTGATGAGTTGGTTTACTCTTCGGGTGATCCCGATTGATTCTTCTTTACGTTTGGAGGAGAATTTGACAGGACAGTGGGAGGTTTCCGGATTAGATAAAGTGATGACCATTCTGATCTAGGTTAGAGTGCACGCAGAGTGTTTCTTTTCTCTCTCTCTCTTTGGCAGCGACCTTTGACCGACCCTAGACTATGACTCAGTAACCAGGTTGACCAAACCTTCTTAAAATACTGGCTTTTGGATTGTCTGAGTTGCATAAGTCATTGCCACTCCTTCTTTTACCCTTTGCATTTCTCACAACACCCGTATTACTACGGATATCCACTTCCATTGGATAGATCCATCGTATGGTTATATACGAACTCGAAGGGACTTCTTCGAGGATGGATCCAGGTTCAGGAGAAATAGAATTGGTTTATTCAGTTGTCTTTTATCATCACCTTCTCTCAGGTTGCGAGAGCTCCTTGGTTTAGGAGAGTACACCTATTACGCTTATTGGATAGTCTTATTCCAAACCATAGGCTGGTGCCGAAAGGTTGGGAATGAAGAAAACCAATTAGCCTAAGTAGGGTGTGCAGAAGGTAATATGTAAAGACAAAATAAAGGGATTAGAAAGAGGGCAAAGTAAATTGCGACTGTTATCATTCACGACCAAAACCGCGTACTTCATCGCCGCTCCTATTTCACCTTTAAAAAAAATAAGGTATTATTCAGTTGTCTTTTATCATCACCTTCTCTCGAGATGCGAGTACTCCTTAGTTTAGGAGGGTACACCTATTATGCTTACTGGATAGTCTTCTTCCAAACCATAGGCTGGTGCCGAACGGTAGGGAAGGAAGAAAACCATTTAGCCTAACGATGGTGTACAGAAGGTAACGACTAAAGACAAATAAAGGGATTTGGAGAGATGGCAATAAAATATACGGTTGAAGTCATGAATTGGATTATGGAAAAGGCATTGCTATGAATACCAGGATACCCCTACGAAACATTTTCATGTTTCAGTGCATTGTTAAAGAAAAAAACTGTTTCCCCGATTAGACACTTACTCCAAGGGTATGTATTTACCAGGTTTCATTCTCATATCTGTATGGTTTTACAGATGATGAGTGGGAGTAAGATATTGGGAATTTGGTGATCATCCTCATTATATCGGAATTCGTTGTAATTGGTGATATTTGAGGAAATCGCCAGGGTACAGTTTTCCACCTACAACGCACAGGTTTTGAGTTGTTTAACTCAGCGGACTTATACAGAGTATTGTATGTTGTCCAGTGTCCATCAGGACAAAGGGGTAGGTCCTCCTACTATGTTCTGTTTACTTATAACTTCTCTAGTATTTAGACGAGTGTTTCGTAGAAATACAAGGTCTAAGTTTTGAGAAGTTGTGGGTATAAGAATAAAGTAGAGAACCAGGTATCACAAGTATCGGGATTCTTCAAAGAGATCGAAGATGTAGATTCTTGTGATTGGTATTCAGATGATAGTGATGGTTTTTGAGAAACGTGTTTCTCTTTCAGGTTACTCTTAAATGGATGGATTCCTAAGTTGAGTAATGCTGATTAGCCTATTTCCATTAAGTTGATATGCACTGGAGACAGTTGCATGATTTGAATATGGTTCCAATTAAATAAGTGCCAAAGTTTCTGTATTGGATATAGAATGGATCGTACCTTAAAAGAAATTAAGGTACAGGGAGTTGTCCAGCTTATGATTAAAACCAGACTCTGGATAACTCAGGGCACGTTTCTGTAATGGCTGTTTGTGGGTTGACCCTGGCTATGACGAGGGTTGATATTCTACCATTAAGAAGATCAATAGTGATATTGTTCTTGACTTGCCACAGTTTTAGTAAAAATGGATCTTTTTCAGAAAACAGTAGTGGGAGTATGATAGAACTGGAAGTGACTCCAGAACCGCAAACGATTACGGAAAATTTAATAGGACCTATACATTCAATCAGGTTTGACATTCCAATAGCCACTCCGCAGGTATGGTAGGTAACCTCAGACACCCGAGAGGTACTTCGGTAGGCTCAAGGACGGTGACAGGGAGGTTCTTATCTACCCAGACATGACACTACTGTTGTTCCAGGATATGAGACCCGATAGGAGGGTTGTCGTAGTCAGTGGGAGCAACGGAAGCATGGTGGGCAAGTAGCTTATGTCTATTTATAGACTAGAGCAGTTATAGCGGAGATAGATCATCTAATTTTGATGTGACAGTCATGGGTTTGACTTCAATCAGAATAGGGGATGGATCAGTTAAGAAGGTAGTAGGGTGTGATGTCATGGTATCTGGATGACATACACAAAGTAGGAAGTAAAATTCCTATACTACGATCGGTTGTACTGTGGTCGTCACACAGTTGTTTCTCCAGACAGGATATGGATATAATATTTGACATTCTGGTTTCTGGATCTATGGTTTTAGATCTGTATTTGGGTAGTTTCCCAATGTGGGTACTTTGATAGATATTCTAATGGTTTTTGGAATAGTTGACTCCTAGCATGGTGGTGTACCTGCAGGTGATGGAGTCACCCTCTCTAAAGGTGTCGTATAGACTAAAGGGGAGTGGGATGTGCATGATTGGCAGATCACTTGCTTAGGCAATTGAGTCAATCATGAGATGTCAAGTACCACACCAAATGTTGTTTTTGCACTAGATGCAATAAGTTTGTATTAATCCAATCCTGGAGAAACATAAGGAAGCAGTTTTAGAACATAAGTACATGTTCTACGGATTTGATGACGGCAGCCTCCTTCGGGAGACGATTATCATTCCAGGCTTCAAAGGTGACATGGATGACAGAGTGACTGTCAGAGTTTTAGTTTTTCCCTCTGACGAAGAGGGACAGTATTATGGACAGGTGGTCCAAGAGGATACTGTGGGAAGCAAGGTGCCCGATACTGATTAGGTTCAGTGATCGATTAAGTCTAAGAAGTTTGGATATAGAGTTCATTTATGAACTAAGGTCCCATCAGATATCCAGACATGTTCTAAGACAGGTATTACTCAATTCGGGAGATGGTTTTCTCCGCGAACTTGAGATTAAGAGAGATATAGAAAGATACTTCTAGGCGGATCCACTCACTGAGGCTATTTCTCGAACACAATAGTTTTACAAACGGGCTTTGTGAAACTAATTAGTAGAGGAGTTGGGTGTTGGTTTCACACGGGCTGTGAGTAGTCGACATCGCAATATTAGCCTTGAGTGCAAGTGGGAGATTGATGGAGATAGTGCCCTCATAGTCAATTATTGGATCGCAGGTACGTGATTGCAATGATTGCGGAGGACCTATCCCGGTAGGACAGTCTTACTCGAGATGATAGTATGCTATCTGGTTTGTCTTTATCAGTCGTGTACATGTTCAGGTGACTGATTGCATGTTACACTTTGATAGAGCCCTTAGGATCTTGCTTTACTACCAACAGTATGATGGCGATCATATACGTGAGAGTTGGGTAGTTTATATGCATATCCTTAATTGTGGTCCCTAGTCGTGGGAGTTTCGAGACAGGGCATCGATACTCCGGAGTAAACTAGTGTGTACAGTCGAGACCCCGACGAGGGGCGGTGGCCGGTCTCACAAGCCACTGGTGTCAGTTGGATCACCTAAGATGTATACAGGTGCTCATTGGGTTATGAGTACACTGGACAGGACTCGCCGGGAATCTGCTAGTTAGTATTATATCTACCGTCAGATAGCAGTTCCCTGGTGACATGTGTACAGGTTAGTTCATCGACCTGAGGTCGTCATTTGTCTCGTGTGAGTTCCCACTGTGCTTTGATTTCTACCCTACCACAGCTCAAAGGAGTCGTGCAAACAGGTAGATTTTGGGTACAGTCCCGAGCCATATGGAGGCACGTGAGCGGATCGGCAGGGGATTCGTCTCTCCCGGTATTAGGGGCGAGGTCGTGCTGTGTCTAGGAGAGCCATTACACAAAGTCCATGGCCATGGCAGGAGATTTACTGGTAGGTACTCCAGTAGTATCTCAAGGTGTTATTGGGCTTCACTCCGACACGACTTATACTGCTATTGGGGGTCTGACGTTACTAGCCCCCTAGGCAGATATGCGATACTCATAGACGAACGGACCGGACTGTATATACATTGTCACTGTTAGGCTCAGTAGGGTTTTCCGGATGAGTGCGCTCATCGGCATCCCTTGAGGTCAGTCCATGGGCAGCCATTACGCATTGCTAGTGCCGCTGACGGTTTGTGGTTAAACCCACTGCCAGGGTACTGACGAGTCGTTAGAGTCCCCCACAGACAGTTTCCCAAGTTCGGGTGAAATGTTGTAGAGGCCATATGGTTATATGGCAGGGTTCGGAAAATGCACGTGCGTTTACGCACGTGTCAGTTTTCGGGCAGATAATACTGGTCGGCTTTGGTTTAAGCCGGATCCGAGTATTATATTGAGTAGGTATAATATCTTTGTCTCAGTTGCATTTGTATTCGGTCGTAATACAAATGCGGGTATATTTATACAGTTTCGGTGTTATCCTGAAAGTCGTTTCAGGATCACTTTTGGAAGTTGCCAGTTTCCAGTTTTCTATCAGCCGTCTTTTAACATTTGGTTAAAGACGGATTTATCTTTTCTTCAGATATGGTGAGTCAGTGCTTCTAGAAGTTTCTAGAAGGTTCTAGATGATGACTAGGCTTCATGACTCATTAGTGCATTAATGGTTTTTTGATGACTAGCCTAATGACTCATGCTTTGTTATTAATACCTTTTGGATTGCTTAAGTTATTTTGAAGTGAGAAGCTTTTGCTTGTGGTCACCTCCCTCCTCCTACGGTCACCTCCCTCCATCATATAAAGAGGCCGGCCTTCTCTCTCCTCCTCACTTCACTTGATGTTTCATTTTGACTAGAAAAGATTATGATAGTATTCGGGGTGTATGGAATTTTACAGTTCATTTCATTCCATCACCCGATTTCCACGGCAACTTCATTAACCGATCGTCCACGGACTTGGACGAAGTGAGACAAAGTCATGTACTCATTTTCTACTTCATTCTTGGTCGTCTCTTTTAGCAAACTTGACGATCGAGTTGCCTCGAGTCAGAGGCGGGAGCCCGTTTAAAGAACCGATCATGTGGTGCCACCTCGACGAGGAGATCGGAGATCGACGAGATCGGAGCAGCCGCAACGGAGCGTGGGATGATGGTTGAAGAACGAAGGACTCGGATCGTTCGGTATAACCTTTCTACACTCTTTACAGTTTGTTAGTTTAGCAATAATGGCAGATCCGGATTAAAGTATACGATAGCGCCAGTTTAAAAGTTTTTGTTCCGCATTTGGCGTCTGTAGACTGCCGGGGCGCTAGCGTAGACTTACAGTACACAACGACGTGTGCAGTCCAATGTCTACACATGCACGAAACGGTTATTCTTACTTCATTACTTTTACGGATGATTTCTCAAGGTTCGGACATATCTTCTTGATGAAGCATAAATCCGAAGCTTTTGAAAAGTTCCAGGAATATAAGAATGAAGTAGAAAAACAAACAGGCAAAAGTATCAAGGCACTGAGATCTGATCGAGGTGGTGAATACTTGAGTGCCGAGTTCCTGGGTTACTTAAAAGAGAATGGAATTCTCTCTCAGCTTACTCCTCCCTACACTCCGCAACATAACGGTGTATCGGAGAGACGGAACCGAACCCTATTGGATATGGTACGGTCCATGATGAGTAACGCTGAGTTGCCGCGATCGTTCTGGGGATATGCGCTAGAAACAGCTGCATACCTTTTGAACCGAGTTCCCACTAAGACTGTGCCTACCACACCATATGAGTTATGGAGTGGGAAGAAACCCAATCTTCAAGACCTGAAGATTTGGGGATGTCCAGCTTATGTCAAAAAGCAGCATGCGGACATGCTCGAGGCACGCTCAGTACTGTGCAAGTTTATGGGATACCCAAAGAACTCCAGGGGGTATCTTTTCTATTACGCAGAGGAATAAAAAGTCCTTGTTTCTCGGAATGCCCATTTTCTGGAACATCAGTTCTTAGAAAAAGAAATAAGGGGGAGCGCAATAGAACTGGAAGAAATTACAGAACCATAAGCTATTACTGAAAGCTTAGTAGAACCAGAGGGTTCGAAAGATCAGGACATTTCCATGCCATTTCGCAGGAGTAGTAGGCAGTCTCATCCGCCCGAGAGATACTACGGTTTTATCATTGACGGGGATAGAGAGGATTGCATCATAGATTGTGATGAGTCTACTAGCTTCCAGCAAGGCATTCAGAGCGTCGACTCGGTAAAATGGATGGATGCAATGCGGACCGAAATGGAGTCCATGTACACCAACAAAGTATGGACGTTGGGCATTGCTCCAGATGGGGTAAAACCCGTAGGATGCAAGTGGATCTTCAAAAGAAAGATTGGTGTAGATGGACAGGTTGAGACCTATAAAGCTAGACTGGTAGCAAAGGGTTTTCGTCAGCGACCTGGTTTGGACTATGACGAAACCTTTTCTCCAATAGCTATGCTGAAATCCATTCGGATCCTTCTTGCCATTGCTGCCTTCCACGATTATGAGATTTGGCAGATTGACGTAAAGACAGCTTTTCTAAATGGACATTTAGAGGAGTGTGTCTATATGGACCAGCCAGAGGGTTTCATTCAGAGTGGGAGTAGCGGAAAAGTGTGCAAGTTGCTTAAGTCCATTTATGGACTAAAGCAGGCATCGCGGAGTTGGAACATCTGTTTTGATGAGACGGTCAAGGAATTTGGCTTTATCAAAAATCCAGATGAACCATGCATATATTGTAGATTTGTAGCGAGAACTGTAGTATTCCTCGTTTTATACGTGGATGACATTCTCTTAATAGGAAATGACATTCCTATGCTACAATCTGTCAAGGGGTTCTTGTCACACAGGTTCTCCATGAAAGACCTGGGTGATGTCTCATACATTCTGGGTATCCGGATCTACCGTGATAGATCCAAGAGGATATTAGGATTTTCACAGTCCAGGTACATCGATGCCATACTGAAGAGATTCAGTATGGAAGATTCCAAGCGCGGTAATCTACCGGCTTGTCACGGGATCACCCTCTCCAAAGAGATGTCTCCCAAGACTGATTTGGAGAGGGATCGCATGTCAATTATACCCTACGCTTCTGCTGTAGGCTCTATAATGTATGCGATGTTGTGTACTAGACCGGATGTGGCTTATGCACTGAGTGTGGTAAGCAGGTATCAGTCAAACCCTGGGGAGAAATATTGGATAGCAGTAAAGAACATTCTCAAGTACCTGAGAAGGACTAAGAAGATGTTCTTGGTGTATGGAGGAAAAGACCTCCAGATTGTTGCCTTTGCTGACTCCAGCTTCCAGAGTGACAAGGATGATTCCAAGTCCATGTCGGGTTTTGTCTTCACCCTCAATAGAGGGGCGGTGTGTTGGAAGAGTTCCAAACAGGAAACCGTTACTGACTCGACTATGGAAGCGGAATACATCGCTGCATCTGATGCCGCAAAAGAAGCTGTCTGGATGAGGAAGTTCTTGAGAGAACTTCAGGTGGTTCCGTCCATTGTTGACCCAATACCTCTGTATTGCGACGACAACGGGGCTATAGCTTTAGCGAAGGAACCCAGGTCCCATCAGAAATCTAGACACATCTTGAGGCGGTATCACCTGATCAGGGAGATCGTGGATCGCCAGGAGATCGAGGTTCGGAGGGTTGCTTCAGAAGATAACACAGCAGATCCATTCACCAAGGCCTTGCCCCAGACTCAATTCGAGCGGCTGATCGAGATGATAGGTCTTCGATACGCCAGTACATGGCCTTAGTGCAAGTGGGAGATTATTAGTGTATATGCCCTAGCGGCCATTACTGTATCATACTAGTTTGTATATTACTTAATGGAAGCTTGGGATATTCACAGTTGTATATACAATCTTGCTCGAAATGGTAGTATGCTACTTGGTTTGTCTCTGCTTTAATATGTGCATGTGTTTCTTTTAGCATATCGCTGATATACATATTGGTAGAGCCCTTAGGATCTTTGCTTGATTACCAGCGTTGTGATAGCGCTCACACTCGTGGGAGCTGGGTGATCTATAAGCACATCCTTATACAGGTCCCTAGTCGTTGGACTATCGAGACAGGGCATCGATACTCCAGAGTAGACTAGCGTATGCGCTTCTCATCCCAGTGTGGGAGACAGTCTGTCCCACAGCCGTCAGTACGTCGTACTTGAGATAGTATACGGGTGCTCGTTAGGTTACGAGTACACTGGACAGGACTCGTAGGGAACTGTTGGTTGGTATTATACCTATCGTCAGTTATCAGTTCCCAGGTGACATGTGTACAGCTTAGTCCGCTGACTTGACACTGTCACTTCGCCTCGGGTGTGTTCCCACTGCACTTTGATTGCTACCCTACCACGGCTCAAAGGAGTCGTGCAAACAGGTAGTTTTTGGGTGCAGTCCCGAAGCACTTGGAGGCAGTGACGGTTAGACAGGATTCGTCTCTCTCGGTATTGGGGGTTGACATCGCGCTGTGTCCATGAGAGCCATTACACGAGTAGTCCCTGGCCAGAGCAAGCGAGATATACTAGTAGGTTTCCAGTGTTATCTCAGGGTGTTCTGGGCTACACTCCGACACGACTTGTACCGCTATTAGGGGACTGACGTTCACCGCCCCCTAGGCCCGCCATGCGATGTATCAGACGAACAGACCGGACTGTACGGAGATTGTCACATACAGGCTCAGTAGGAGTTCAGATGGGGTTCACCTCGTCAGTCTTCTTATCGGCATCTACCTGGGGACCGTTACGTACAGCTAGTGCCGCTTGCATTCTGTGGTTAAACCCACTGCCAGCGTAGTGTCGAGTCTTTAGAGTCCCACACAGAGAGCTATTCGCCTTTAGGCAAAATGAGTAGAGGTCACATGGTTTTGCGACAGGGTTCGTTCACATCCGCCCACTTATGCACGTTTGCTGTCCGGACAGCTTATATTAGCAGGCTTTGGTTTAAGCCGGATCCTAGTATATGATTAGGGATTGGTTTTTCTCATTGTATTCGTGTTCCTTGGATCACGAATACGGGTGCGTATGCACAGTTGCTTGAGACAGAGGGAGAGGACTTTGATTAGGGTTAATAACCATTGTATTTTTATTAACCCTAATGCTTATGTGTGTATTATGGTTAATTGATATTAGTTTAATAATTGTTCATGGTTATGGTTGTTGACCATTTGACCTTCTTGACTTGTTGACCTTGGTTGACACTTTGACCATCATCATTTCATTTGGAAGATGCTCTTTGATCCTTGCAATTTGCATTAAAAATGAAATGATAATGGTCATGTCTTGATTAAGCCATGACAATTATCTCACTAATTATCTAATTATAATAATTCACACATATATATGAGAATGGTTTATTTTATTCTCATTCTATCATTCACTTTCTCTCTTTTGTTCTTCCTCTCCCTCAAGCTCACCCCTCTCATGTGTTGAGAAACACTTGAGCTTGAGAAAAACCCCTTTTTGATAATCTCTACTCTCATCTAGGGTTCAAGGATTAGCACTTCTTGCACTCTAGTTACTTCTAGCTTGGAGTTGAAGCCAAAGGTTGAGGCTTTCGGATGGATCTTTCTTTGACGGGAGAAGACGACAAAGGTGACCTCCTTCCACTACTCCAAGGAGTGAGGAGAGAAGGATATAAAGCCCAAGGTATAACCTTTCTAGCACTTAGCTAGTTTCTAGTTAGCTTTAGCTTGTTTTTGTTTAGCAAAGATCCTTCTTTGTCTAGTCTATGTTGCCTAAGTTGATAAAAATTTGATTTTTATTCCGTTTTCCGCCTCCCCGCAAGCACCGGGGTGGGCAACGTGGACTTACAGCAATCAAGTATTATGTGATGGTTTAAGCTACAATAGCCATATCATTTCATGCACTCATTTTTCACAAGAGAAACAAGCAAGTAAAAAGTATTTGCCATGAAATGATAGCCATTGTCATCATGATGGTCAACTAGTCCAACCTAGTCAACCGGTCAACAAAGTCAACAAGTCAACAAAGTCAACCCCTCAACAACCATGTCACCATAATACTTAATTAATATTATTGTTAATTACATATCATATTCTCATTAGGGTTGAGCAAAAAGTCAATAGTCAACAGTCAACAGTCAACAACCCTAATGAGAATCCTCTGTAAGTCCATGCTACCTCTCCCGGTACTTTCGGGCATGCGAAATTTGGTGAAAAACAATTTTCTAGAGGTGGTAACATGGACTCAAAACCGGATCTTTGTTAAACATCTAACTAACAACATAAGTAGGAGTTGTTAACTACTCGGTTAGGGGGTTATACCTTTCTTTCTTGAAATCCTTCGTCTTCAAGCCTCGATGGTTGTCCGGATCGGCTTCACCCCATCGTCTCCTTGCGCCGAAGATCGATCCACCTGAAAGCTTCTACCTTTGGCTTCTTCTTCGGTCTTTGAAGAAACTAGTTCACTTGGTTTGCTAAACCTTATGAACTAGAGTGAGTAGAGAAGAGTGTGTTGGGATTTTCTCTATGGTTCTTGGTTCTCAACACATGAGACAAGTGAACCATAGACTAAAGAGAGGGAGAGCAAGAGGAAGAAGATGAGAGCTCAAGAACACAAGAGAGAGAATGAAAAATGATAGAATGAGAAAGACTTTTCTCTCTTGGCTCTCATAATCCAAAGCCATCATCACAAAATAGTAATCAAGTATTGTGTAAAATGGTTTAAGTCAAAATGGGTATATCATTTCATGCACTCATATTGCACAAGAGAACAAGCAAGTGAAAAGTCTTTGCCATGAAATGATAGCCATTGTCATCATGATGGTCAACTAGTCCAACCCAGTCAACCGGTCAACAAAGTCAACAAGTCAACAAAGTCAACCCCTCAACAACCATGTCACCACAATACTTAATTAATATTATTGTTAATTACATATCATATTCTCATTAGGGTTGAGCAAAAAGTCAATGGTCAACGGTTAACAGTCAACAACCCTAATAAGAATCCTCTGCCTCTGTCTCTCCGTCAACTGTGCATATACACCCGCATCCGCGTTCCGAGGAACACGAATACATACTGGATAAAACCAATCCTAATACGTACACTAGGATCTGGCTTAAACCAAAGCCCGCTAGTGTAAACTGTCCGGACACTGTACGCGCACAACTGCACGAATGTGACCGAACCCTGTCGCAAAACTATGCGACCTGTCGCAAAACCATGCGACCTCTACTCTTTTGCCTAAAGGAGAATAGCTTTCTGTGTGGGGCTCTAAAGACTCGACACTACGCTGGCAGTGGGTTTAACCACAGACCGCAAGTGGCACTAGCTGTGCGTAAAGGTCCCCAGGTAGATGCCGACAAGAAGACTGACGAGGTGAAACCCACCTGAACGCCTACTGAGCCTGAATGTGACAATCTCCATACTGTCCAGTCTGTTCGTATGATACATCGCATGGCGGGCCTAGAGGGCGGTAAACGTTAGTCCACTAATAGCGGTACAAGTCGTGTCGGAGTGAAGCCTAAAACACCCTGAGATAACACTAGAAGCCTACCAGTATATCTCGATTGCCCTGGCCAGAGACTACTCATATAATGGCTCTCCTAGACACAGCGCGATGTCAACCCCTAATACCGGGAGAGACGAATCCTGTCTAACCGTCACTGCCTCCAAGTGCTTCGGGACTGCACCCAACTACTACCTGTTTGCACGACTCCTTTGAGCCGTGGTAGGGTAGTAATCAAAGTACAGTGGGAACACACTCGAGGCAAATTGACAGTGTCAAGTCAGCGGACTAAGCTGTACTTGATCAGTCGAAAATATTATATATTTTAGCCGGCAATTTCCTTAACATTTGCATACATTTAGAAGTGTTCGGCATTCATATTCTACATATTAGCAAATCTGTCACAAAATATGAGATTGCATGTACTAGACTTTTAAACCGACACTTTAAAGGAAATTAACCGCATTTCATGGCATCGCATCATTTCTGTATTTGCGCAACACTTGTCTTGAGTATGTGCAGGAAATACGGAAGGAAAACCAAAGAGCTGATCAACATTACGCCAGCTAAATCATTTCAGATCTGGTAGCATTTCAGAGGGAGAAATACAATTATATATATCCAATAGAGGCCCATACATCAGGTCCAGCAACCCACAGAAAGCACAATCCCCAAAGCCCCAAGAGCGCCGCGCTTGCGCGGCAGGAGTAGGCTTGCGCCGCGCAAGCGCGGCGGTTCTGACACGTCAGCCGTCAAGTTTTGGGCATAATCTCTATCTCTGGTCCCACAGTTCATTCTGATACTTCAAACTCCAGAACTCTCTCGAACCTACTGCCAGATCAGCAAAGGAGATTAAGAAGGCTAATCCTAAATTAAGCTCCTAATTAATCCTATTCTAGAAGCTCCTCCTAACTAATTACATCTAGAACCTTCTCCCCTAACTAACTTTTGGAGGGAAATTTGAATTCCCTCAACAAACTTTTGGAGGGAAAGTTAGAATTTGAAATCCTAGATCTAGGGTTAGTTATCTATAAATAGAGCACTAGATCTAGGGTTAAAGGCTAATCATTCTTTAGTGAATGCTTCTACATCATCTTCTTCCACAAGTTTCGTGACAAAGCTTGTGCGAAACCCTAACCCTAATTCCACTCTAAATCCAAGATCTTGAGTACCAAATCAAGCATGAAGCCTTCAACCTCTTAGGAGCCGAGCCGATCTTCAATCGGGCAAGTGATCCAAGCCGATCCGCGATCCACGGAGACGAGCGAAGCCAAGTCGACGATCAAGTTCTTCCTCTTGTAATTCTTGAGTGATTGTAACGAAATTGTTGATATAAATAAAAGGTGAAATCCGTTAATCTTGCTTTCTTTTAATTCTTGCATCATGATTAGATCTCAATTTGTAATTGTCGCTCTTGTTGTGATGTTTGAGTAAAACTCCGCTCGTTAAGGAGTCGAGACGATTGTAGAATGATGATGTAACAAATTCTAATACTATTTTTAAGTCCTACGAGTTTTGTAAACCCTAGCAAGTTCAAGAATCGATGACCTAGTTTCGTAGCGATGCTTTCTTGATTGTGATCGCTCGAAATTAGGGATCTACGATCGTTTCTTGAATTTACTAGAGGCTAGAATGTGAATGACATCGAAGAAAGAACAAGGGATAAGATGAAACCCTAGTTTCACAAGAAATCCCTAATTCTCATCGATGATCATCGATCTAGTATCAATTCATCGAAGGATAAGAATACGTAATTGTAAGATTACATCACATCTATAGATCCGATCGATTCCTACGAGCCTCATTTCGATTTTTGAGATTTGGTTTGGAAAAATCATCAAACGATCAATTCTTGATTCTATCTTTTAATGCTTTCTTAGATCTAGTTTTTTCTAGTTCTTGAACTTCAACTACAAATCATGAATTGTTTTGTTTTCTTTTCATTAAAGATTCAATTCATCTAATTCGAAAGACGAACGATTACACTTTCCCTGTGGACGATCCGCACTCATATACTAACTACAATCCGACACCGTAGTTGATTGCGGTCAAATATCTTTGGTTGTGATTTCTTTACTATTTCATTCGATTTATTACAATCACAGAAATTTATTACAATCAAATGGCGCCGTTGCCGGGGATAGTGCGCTAATAGTTCGTATTTTTGAAATTTGAGTTGAACAATTTATTTCATCATAATTTTTAGATCTAAATTCGTGCAAACACTAATACGTGTGTTGTGATTTGTTGCGAGAAAATCTGGAATCATTGGAGCTGGAGAAATTTTTTTTTGAATTTTCCAGAGAGCTGAAGAGTTCAAGGTGAACAGTTACAGAAAGTGTGGTGCAGTGAACAGTTACTCTGACCGCCCTTCCGCGGCACCAGACCCTCATCCGCGGCGGAAGCGCCGCAGGTCTATCTCCTCTCTGCATCAATTTTTCTCAGGTATCTTCTATCTTTCTTATCTCCTTCTTTCTCTGCTCCAACTAATATTTTGTGCAGGATTCTTTGCAAATAAATCGCAGCGCCGCAAAGCAATAATAAATTTGTGCGTGTTTTTGATTCTTGTGGTTGTTGCATATTAATACGGAAATTTAAGGGGCACGACCAAATCCAAATTAGGTGGGGAGTTCATTACCCTTCCTAGGCCCCGAAAATCGCAAAACTTGCATCCGCATTTACCCTCATTAATTAAAAGAAATCTAGAGATGACTCTAAGGACCGTCGCGCTCAATTAGGACAAGAGAAGGCCGTGGGTAATTCATTGCTTATCCGAGTTTTCTTGTGGTGCCTAAGGCGAGTGTGTCTAAGGCTAGTGGTTATTAATTAGGCCCACTGTAGTGGTGGTTCCTTCCCACTTACCTGGCACTTATCCGGCCACAGGGAGACAAAGAGGCAGTGGAGGATTTATCCTGCGACTTGTCTTTTGGCAGTTAGGAGCGGTCTAGAGTTTGACCTAGGTGACCCCTAGATTTTAGGGTTTTGCTTGTTGCATTTGTTTTGTTGCATCATTTTTTTTAAAAATCCGTATCTTTTTCAAAACAAACACCACATTCATATCATTCCCCTAATTATAAATTCACGCTGCCACTTGTACTAACCCTTTTTAGTGCAAGATAGGCTGGACACGGGTGTCTTGTGCCCGTTAGTCCGCGTTTCCTTTTATCGACCCAAAAGTCGGTATTTCTACATTTACATTTCTTTTACCCACCACCACACCCACATCGATGGATCCACCTCCATCGAACTACTTTTCCACTACTCTGCCGCCGTCCGTTGGTGCGCAGAATCCACCTCGCATCTCTCTCCAAGAGAGATGTTATCCTACACGAGGCCCACTTTCCACCTGTCTTTCCACACCACCAGCCAACGGGGAAAATTTTCAAATAAAACCCCAATACATCAACCTTTTACCAAAATTTCACGGTCTCGAGTCTGAAGACGCATACGTGTTTATCACGAAATTTGAAAATGTATGCGCAATGATGGGTACTTCACAGTTGTCTGTGGATGCTTTACGTCTTCGTCTTCTCCCATTCACTTTGTGCGATTTAGCCGAGAAGTGGCTATATAATACTACCGCACATTCCATTTCAAATTGGGACGAATTCGTCAAAGCATTCCTTAAGAAATTCTACCCACATCAAAAGACAGCTCGAGTCCGTAGCGAAATCTATCAATTCACCCAGCTTCCAAATGAAACATTTTCAAAATGTCTTGACCGCTTCAAGGATCTGTTAGTCCAATGTCCACATCACGGCATCCCGAGATGGGAACTGTGCCGAATCATTTATGAAGGCATTACTCCTTACACAAGACAGACCCTTGAATCCATGTGTCAAGGCAACTTTATGACTAAAGATGATAGGGAAGCCTGGAAATTTCTAGAAGATTTCGCCGAAAAATCTTTACAGTGGGAGGGTGTGAGTCAATCGTCTAGGGATGGCAATGATATTTCCATAGGAATTAGAGCTGAAATTTCAGCTTTACACAAGAAATTTGACGCTATGGAAAACAAATTTTTAGCTGCCGCCCTAAGTCAAATATCACTCTCCAAAACTGTATGTGGTTGTTGTTCTGATCCGTCTCACTTGACGGAAGAATGTCCGTTTCAAGGTCCTGAGCATACAAATGCATCATTTCAAAGACCTAGAAACGATCCATCTTCCTCCACATATGATCAGGGTTGGAGGAATAACCCTAACTTTGCTTGGAACCAATCACAATTTCAAAACACGGTTCCAACCCAACACAATTTCCAAGGGGTCCCTCCACCACAACAGCACCCACAACTTCTTTTGAGTCAGCACCCCTTCCAATCACAAAATTTTCGAAATCCGGCCAACACTTTTGCACCATCTAGTTCTTTGCAATTGACCGGTACAGATAATACCTCTGCACTAGCACAAACCTTGGATACTTTCATGAAACAATCCATCCAAGGGACGGCAAGTTTGCAATCTTCCGTCGTGAATGTAATGAAGATCATTATCTCTCAAAATGAAAACATCAAATCGATGGAAGAACAAATTGCACAACTAAAAGCCGAAATGAGTGCAAGAGAGAAAGGGAAACTTCCAACTCAACCTTTACCTAATTCTGGCTATTCACATGATGTGGATGCAATCACGTTGAGATCTGAAAGAGTGCTTGACACTCATGTTGGGGAAGAGTTTGATGATACTGATAAATCAATCAATAGAACCCCGGCTGAGACCTTTCCACACACTTCTGACCCCAGTTCTTTTACCCCACCATCTTCTTCCGAGCCTATTCTTCATTTCCCAAAAGGCTCGCCACTACAGCCCACCTCTTTTACCCCTCCACGGATGATCCCCACTTCTATTCCGGGATCGGTTCCACACCCACTTCCTTCTCCTATGATGGACCCAACACTTACTGCTAAAGCACCTTATCCTAATCGGTTAAGGGTTAACACACCAAGTCCACATATGGAGAAGATTATGAACATTTTTAAGCAAGTAAACACCAACATCCCTCTCCTAGATGCTATCCAACAAGTTCCTTCCTATGCGAAAACTCTTAAGAACTTGTGCACTAGGAAGAGGAAGAATCCAGTGCCTAAGAAGATTTTCATGGAAAAAACAATAGACACGGCTTTCCCCCAACAATTACCGAGGAAACGTAAGGATCCAGGATATCCTACTATTTCCGTTTCTATTGGGGAAAAACACATTAACCGTGCTCTATTAGATCTTGGCGCTAGTGTTAACTTGCTTCCATACTCAGTTTATGAGCAATTAGGAATCGGAGAGTTGAAGCCAACCAATTGCACTCTCCAGATGGCTGACCGATCAATCACCAAACCTAGGGGTGAACTGGAGGATGTGTTAATAAAAATCGGAGAATTTATATTCCCGGTAGATTTTATTGTAATTGATACACAACCTGTAGCGAACCCACGGAATCAAATTCCGGTGATTTTAGGTCGCCCCTTTTTGGCCACTTCCAATGCAATTATCAACTGTCGTAATGGTTCTATGACCCTATCCTTCGGGAATAGGTCAATAGAGCTGAACATTTACAAGTTGGGAAGTGTACCCTCCGAACCTATTGCTCAGGTCTGTTCTGTCGACTTAATGAATGTCGACAGCAGCGAATTTGATGATCCTCCTGATATCGATCTAGACTCTTTTCATATGTTATTGTTTGACCCAACTATGTATCATACACATACGGACTCGTCCACCGAGATGTCCGGGTCAGCAATTAACACGGATTATGAAATGTTCTTAGAGTCTGAAGATCACCCCGTACTTTGTGATGACATTATTCATCGGGGTATTGATGGAACTTTTGAGGAGATCTTCGCTGATGAACTCGCATTTTTGAATGACACGGGTGTTGAGATGAATCATCTCCCAATCAATGAAATTGAACCTCCACCCCTTCTTCTGATATATGAAAAGAATGCGAGTAATCCATCACATTCACTGCATCGTCTCTCCAATATGAGACGCACACACATTCTATTCCACCACTTAACCTTTCCCCACTTCTTCTTCCACCAACCCGAGCATTGTATTGATAAAATTTTTGAATGGTTGGTGTTGACATTCGGTCTTTGCAAAGCTTGGCATCGACCACAAATTTTTGACCCCCGCTTGTAATTTTAAAAGATTAACATTGCATAACTCAAGTTTGGGGGGGGGGTATAATTTTTTCTGGCTCTTGAAAAGAAAATTTTTACAAAATTATGAGCCAAAAATAAGTTTAGGGGAGGTTCTTCACTTAAATATTTTGCCCCCACTAATAAATTCCTCCCAAGTTTACAGGTTTTTCGAGATTTAGCGGAAGGCAACAGTGAGGACACTGTTGAAAACAAGTTTGGGGGAGGTTTGTGCTTATTTTCGCATCATTTGCATATCATCTGCATAAGCACAAAACATTTTTTTCGAAAAACCATAAAAATTTAAAAATTTTCAAAACTATAAAAATATTTTTTGTACATAAATAAGATAATGAAAGTTTAGATAGTGAACATTTACATCCATGAGATTAGAAAAATTTAAGAAAACTAAGAAAATTAGAAGTTTTCTTATACGAACTAGTAATAAGTAGTTATGAGCCGTTGTCCCAAGGGTTAGTAAGATGAAGGACGTCACTAATCTGAGGATAAAAATAAGTCTGAAAAATAGTTTCTATTCTGGAAGCCAAACATTTTGAACGTTGCTACCCTGCTATTCGCACTTACACACATCTTAAAGCCTGGGATAGTAGAGGATACCTTGAAATGCTCTTGTCTTAAAGCCAAAAGTATGAAAAGAAAAATATGTTTTTAAGTGGTGAGAAAAATGGATACTGGTTTTGTTATCACCAAGGGCAAGAAAAATATATAGCAAAAGGGTGCTTCTTCACCTAGTGCCCCAAGGTCAACTGGTCTGGGAGTCACTGCTATGCCTGAGGTGGTGCAAGACTAGGAAAATACACCAAGTTAGCAAGCACATTAGTAATCGGTCGGTTAGTACCTCAAGAAGTATTAACGGTCGCATGAAAGTGTGTAAGCAATCTCGTTTGCCAAGAAGTACTGAGGCTGATGGGCAAGAGTATGATAGCTTGAATTGAATTCTCCGGGTGTAGGGATGTCTTTACACACACGCAGGGTGATATGATCGATGTTTGGAATAAAGATAGGAATGAAGAATAAGACGATGTTTTATTGAGGGAGGACGTGATTTCTAACATCTTTTCATGACCATTAAGATAGGGCTCATGACAACCGAAAAGCTAGCTTAGTTGGAAACCCTAATTTTCAAGGTCTTTCTTTTACAATTCTTTTCTTTAAATGTAATATTCATGATCTTTCTTTTATTATTGGATTTTGTGGGTGCAATCCGCTGAAAACCCTCAGGAGACAACACTCCTCCTACTAGGGACACCTAGAGGTTTAAAGGCTTGTTGCACGTGCTCAGTGCAATCGTGTTGCCTACGAAAGTGTGCTAGTTAGTTTTTTCTCTTTCTTTATTTTCTCCTTCTCTTTTTAATAAAACATTCGCTCGAGACGATCGAAATTAAGTTTGGGGGTATTTGATCAGTCGAAAATATTGTATATTTTAGCCGGCAATTTCCTTAACATTTGCATACATTTAGAAGTGTTCGGCATTCATATTCTACATATTAGCAAATCTGTCACAAAATATGAGATTGCATGTACTAGACTTTTAAACCGACACTTTAAAGGAAATTAACCGCATTTCATGGCATCGCATCATTTCTGTATTTGCGCAACACTTGTCTTGAGTATGTGCAGGAAATACGGAAGGAAAACCAAAGAGCTGATCAACATTACGCCAGCTAAATCATTTCAGATCTGGTAGCATTTCAGAGGGAGAAATACAATTATATATATCCAATAGAGGCCCATACATCAGGTCCAGCAACCCACAGAAAGCACAATCCCCAAAGCCCCAAGAGCGCCGCGCTTGCGCGGCAGGAGTAGGCTTGCGCCGCGCAAGCGCGGCGGTTCTGACACGTCAGCCGTCAAGTTTTGGGCATAATCTCTATCTCTGGTCCCACAGTTCATTCTGATACTTCAAACTCCAGAACTCTCTCGAACCTACTGCCAGATCAGCAAAGGAGATTAAGAAGGCTAATCCTAAATTAAGCTCCTAATTAATCCTATTCTAGAAGCTCCTCCTAACTAATTACATCTAGAACCTTCTCCCCTAACTAACTTTTGGAGGGAAATTTGAATTCCCTCAACAAACTTTTGGAGGGAAAGTTAGAATTTGAAATCCTAGATCTAGGGTTAGTTATCTATAAATAGAGCACTAGATCTAGGGTTAAAGGCTAATCATTCTTTAGTGAATGCTTCTACATCATCTTCTTCCACAAGTTTCGTGACAAAGCTTGTGCGAAACCCTAACCCTAATTCCACTCTAAATCCAAGATCTTGAGTACCAAATCAAGCATGAAGCCTTCAACCTCTTAGGAGCCGAGCCGATCTTCAATCGGGCAAGTGATCCAAGCCGATCCGCGATCCACGGAGACGAGCGAAGCCAAGTCGACGATCAAGTTCTTCCTCTTGTAATTCTTGAGTGATTGTAACGAAATTGTTGATATAAATAAAAGGTGAAATCCGTTAATCTTGCTTTCTTTTAATTCTTGCATCATGATTAGATCTCAATTTGTAATTGTCGCTCTTGTTGTGATGTTTGAGTAAAACTCCGCTCGTTAAGGAGTCGAGACGATTGTAGAATGATGATGTAACAAATTCTAATACTATTTTTAAGTCCTACGAGTTTTGTAAACCCTAGCAAGTTCAAGAATCGATGACCTAGTTTCGTAGCGATGCTTTCTTGATTGTGATCGCTCGAAATTAGGGATCTACGATCGTTTCTTGAATTTACTAGAGGCTAGAATGTGAATGACATCGAAGAAAGAACAAGGGATAAGATGAAACCCTAGTTTCACAAGAAATCCCTAATTCTCATCGATGATCATCGATCTAGTATCAATTCATCGAAGGATAAGAATACGTAATTGTAAGATTACATCACATCTATAGATCCGATCGATTCCTACGAGCCTCATTTCGATTTTTGAGATTTGGTTTGGAAAAATCATCAAACGATCAATTCTTGATTCTATCTTTTAATGCTTTCTTAGATCTAGTTTTTTCTAGTTCTTGAACTTCAACTACAAATCATGAATTGTTTTGTTTTCTTTTCATTAAAGATTCAATTCATCTAATTCGAAAGACGAACGATTACACTTTCCCTGTGGACGATCCGCACTCATATACTAACTACAATCCGACACCGTAGTTGATTGCGGTCAAATATTTTTTGGTTGTGATTTCTTTACAATTCCATACTACACAACGAGAATTCTTTTCAATCAGTACTCATGTCACCTGGGAACTGATAACTGACGATAGGTATAATACCAACCGGTCAGTTCCCGACGAGTCCTGTCCAGTGTACTCGTAACCTAACGAGCACCCGTATACTATCTCCAGTACGACGTACTAATGGCTGTGGGACAGAACATCTCCCACACTGGGATGATAAGTGCATACGCTAGTCTACTCCGGAGTATCGATGCCCTGTCTCGATAGTCCTGCGATTAGGGACCTGTATAAGGATGTGCTTATAGATTACCCAGCCCCCACTAGTGTGACTGCCACCACAACGCTGGTAATCAAGCAAAGATCCTAAGGGCTCCACTAATGTGTATATGTGATATACTAAAATAAACACATGTACACATTGAAGTAGAAACAAACCAAGTAGCATACTACTATATTGAGCAAGATTGTCTATACAAGGTGAATATCCTAAGCTTCCATTAAGTAATATACAAACTAGTATGATACAGTAATGGCCCCTAGGGCATATACACTAACAATCTCCCACTTGCACTAAGGCCATGTACTGGCGTATCGAAGACCTATCATCTCGATCAGCCGCTCGAACTGAGTCTGGGGCAAGGCCTTGGTGAATGGATCTGCAGTGTTATCTTCTGAAGCGACCCTCCGAACCTCGATCTCCTGGCGATCCACGATCTCCCTGATCAGGTGATACCGCCTCAAGATGTGTCTTGATCTCTGATGGGACCTGGGTTCCTTCGCTAAAGCTATAACCCCGTTGTTGTCGCAATACAAAGGTAATTGATCAACAATGGACGGAACCACCTGAAGTTCATTCAAGAACTTCCTCATCCAGAAAGCTTTTTTTGCGGCATCAGATGCAGCGATGTATTCCGCTTCCATCGTCGAGTCTGCAACGGTTTCCTGTTTGGAACTCTTCCAACACACCGCCCCACCATTGAGGGTAAAGACAAAACCCGACATGGACTTGGAATCATCCTTGTCACTCTGGAAGCTGGAGTCAGCAAAGGCCTCGATCTGGAGGTCTTTTCCGCCATACACCAAGAACATCTCCTTATTCCTTCTCAGGTACTTGAGAATGTTCTTTACTGCTATCCAGTGTTTCTCCGCATGGTTTGACTGATACCGGCTTACCACACTCAGTGCATTAGCTACATCCAGTCTGGTACACAACATCGCATACATTATAAAGCCTACCGCAGAAGCGTAGGGTATAATTGACATGCGATCCCTTTCCAAATTAGTCTTGGGAGACATCTCTTTGGAGAGGGTGATCCCGTGACAAGCCGGTAGATTACCGTGCTTGGAATCTTCCATACTGAATCTTTTCAGTATGGTGTCGATGTACCTGGACTGTGAAAGTCCTAATATCCTCTTGGATCTATCACGATGGATCCGGATCCCCAGGATGTATGACGCATCACCCAGGTCTTTCATGGAGAACCTGTGTGATAAGAACCCCTTGACAGATTGTAGCATAGGAATGTCATTTCCTATTAAGAGAATGTCATCCACGTATAAAACGAGGAATACTACAGTTCTCGCTACAAATCTACTATAGATGCATGGTTCATCTGGGTTTTTGATAAAGCCAAATTCCTTGACCGTCTCATCAAAACAGATGTTCCAACTCCGCGATGCCTGCTTTAGTCCGTAGATGGACTTAAGCAACTTGCACACCTTTCCTCTGCTCCCAATCTGAATGAAACCCTCTGGCTGGTCCATATAGATACACTCCTCTAAATTTCCATTTAGAAAAACGGTCTTTACGTCCATCAGCCAAATCTCATAATCGTGGAAGGCAGCAATGGCAAGAAGGATCCAAATGGATTTCAGCATAGCTACTGGAGAAAAGGTCTCGTCATAGTCCAAACCAGGTCTTTAACGAAAACCCTTTGCTACCAGTCTAGCTTTATAGGTCTCAACCTGTCCATCTACACCAATCTTCCTTTTGAAGATCCACTTGCATCCTATGGGTTTTACCCCATCTGGAGCAATGTCCAACGTCCATACTTTATTGGTGTACATGGACTCCATTTCGGTCCGCATTGCATCCAGCCATTTTATCGAGTCAACGCTCTGAACGGCCTGCTGGAAGCTAGTAGGCTCATCATAATCTATGATGCAATCCTCTCTATCCCCGTCTATGAGAAAACCGTAGTATCTCTCGGGCGGATGAGACTGCCTACTACTCCTGCGGAGCGGCATAGGAATGTCCTGTTCTTTTGAACCTTCTGGTTCTACTAAGCTATCAGTAATAGTTTGTGGTTCTGGAATTTCTTCCAGTTCTATTTCGCTCCCACTTGTTTCCTTTTCTAAGAACTGATGTTCCAGAAAATGGGCATTACGAGAAACAATAATCTTTTGTTCCTCTGCGTAATAGAAGAGATACCCCCTGGAGTTCTTTGAGTATCCAACAAACTTGCACAATACTGAGCGTGCCTCGAGCTTGTCCGCATGCTGCTTTTTGACAAAAGCCGGACATCCCTAGATCTTCAGATATTGAAGATAGGGTATCTTCCCACTCCATATTTCATATTGTGTGGTAGGCACAGTCTTAGTCGGAACTCGGTTCAAAAGGTATGCAGCTGATTCTAGCGCATACCCCCAGAATGATCGCGGTAACTTAGTGTTACTCATCATGGACCGTACCATATCCAATAGGGTTCGGTTCCGTCTCTCCGATACACCGTTATGTTGCGGAGTGTATGGAGGAGTAAGCTGAGAAAGAATTCCGTTCTCTTTTAAATAATCCAGGAACTCGGCACTTAAGTATTCTCCACCTCGATCCGATCTTAGAATCTTGATACTTTTGCCGGTTTGTTTTTCTACTTCATTCTTATATTCCTAGAATTTTCCAATGGCTTCGGACTTATGTTTCATTAAGAAGACATAACCGTACCTCGAAAAGTCATCCGTAAAAGTAATGAAGTAAGAATAATCGCTTCGCGCATGTGTAGACATTGGACCGCACACGTCGCTGTGTACGAGTCCCAAGAGCTCACACGCTCTTACTCCGTGTCCAGTGAACGGAGTCTTTGTCATCTTTCTTTTGAGACAGGATTGACATGTGGCATACGATTGATATTCGAACGGATTCAAATATCCTTCTGTATGTAACTTCGTCAACCTTCTCTCATTGATGTGACCTAGTCTACAATGCCATAAGAAAGTCTGATTTATATCCGGAGACTTTCTTTTGTGTGTATTCTGGACATTGAAAATCTGTGGTTGGTTTAATACGTATATACCATTGCTCAATGTACCTGACCCGACCCAATCAGAACTTGATTAAGGTGAATGTTTACAACATTGCTTACAAATGCAAATTCATAACCTTCTTTAGAAACCAAAGATACAGAAATGATATTACAAGTTGCGTTGGGTACAAAAAAGCAATTACGTAAAACCGAAACATGTCCATCTGACATTCCGAGGTGAAAGTCCCCCACGGCCTTAGCATCCATGCTAGCTCCGTTTGCAACTTTGAGGGTCATGTCACCTGCCTTCAAAACCATACGGTTTCTCAACGCCTGCAAAGAATTACAGATATGAGATCCTGATCCGGTATCCAATACCCAGGAAGTTGAGTTTATTGAAAGACAGTTTTCAATAACATACACACCTGAAGCTGAAGCCGCAACTTGCTTCAATTCCTGTGTCCTGGCTTTCCAAGCCCTGCAATCATTCTTCCAGTGTCCTTTCTTATGACAATAGAAGCATTCTTCTTTATCCACAAGCTGCCCCGCTTTCTTTGTTGCTTTTGCTTTTCCCTTCGTATCCACTTTACTAACACCGCCCCTTGGTTTGGCGGGGGCTTTCTTCTTCTTTCCCTTAGCTTTCGCCTTGGACCTAGAAGAGGAAGATCCTCCTACAAACAAAGTGGATGTTTCCCTACCTTTCTGTAGGGTGCCCTCTGCACTCCTCAGCATGTTAAGAAGTTCTGAAAGTTCAACTTCTTTTTCTTGTAAGTTGAAGTTCAGGATAAACTGGGCGGAAGTGGAAGGAAGGGACTGGAGAATCAAGTCCGTATAGAGCTCGTTCTCTAACGTGGTCCCAAGTTCCGCGAGCTCCTCAATTAAGCCAATCATCTTAAGCACGTGTTCCGCTACCAATGATCCGATGGCCAACCTTGCCGAAAATAACTTCTTCGATGCTTCGTATCTAGCGATACGAGATTGCTCTCCATACAGTTCTTTCGTATGGAGAAATATGGATTCGAGGTCCATATTCTCGTGCCTCCTCTGATGTTCGTTGTCCATAGAGGCAAGTACGAGGCACTTGGCCTTCGCGCTATCAATCTCCCAAGTCTTACGGATTTCCTTATCTGCGACGCTGGAGGTGGAACCTGGGACAGGGGGAGCTTTGGTGGTATGAAGATACCCCAGCTTGTCGTAAGTGATTGCCATTTTGACATTCCTGAGCCAATCTTTGTAGTTTGGCCATGTCAATATGTTTTTATCTAGAAGTAACTTAAGTCCAGTCATGTCGATTGGTCGCTGCAATTAGGAGAGAGAAGAAGAAACACTCAGCATGATGCTCTTGCAAGTTTAGAGTGGTTTTTAGTTTGTCTAAACAGGATGGCTCCCACTGTTTCTCGAATCCCTCCTCAAACCAAAGAGGAAGAATTAGTCAGGATCAATCTCACCGTACAATACTTGCTTAACCGTTCGGCCAGGCTCGTGTCGGTACTTCGAGGGAGGTTTTCCAACGCTTTCACGAAGTTCCTTTATTTGAGAACCTCTTTTCTCTGGGGGCGTAGCCCCGCTAACACCTTTCTAGACACCTACTTGGTTTATAGTATTGATCGTTAAGTGAGAAATTTCCCGAGCAGTAGCATATACTCACAGTAGGATCGGGATCCAAATATCATTGCATGACGAAATTGAAGGAATCCTACCAGAATCATCGCACTCCAAATGGTATGCAACAGTAGCAAGTTTCAGTTCTTTTGAAACTCCCGATGTGGATTTTTGCCCCATGCTCTTATGACCTTGGCGTGAGGTCAAAATGTCATAAGTCACATGTCAAGTTCTTCACATCATTATCCAGGTTAATTTGAACCTACCCGTACATACCCTTGACATAGGCCAAAATGGCAGTACGACTGTCTCAAACCAACGCATTCTATCTATGCAACAGATAAATATCCGGCAGCTACCAATCACTATGCCTTGGCGTGAGGTCAAAATACATAGCTTGAATACTACCGAATATTTAACTGAAATGATGGAGGGCTACGGATGGTTTTGGCAAAACCGTGAACGTAGTGAACTTGATATAATCGATGAAACGAGATAGCTTTTAAAAGGAGTGGCTCAAGCTCCGTATTTAAAAGTTAGTTTTGAAAAGAACCGAGTGGTTTTTCGAAAGTGTTCCAACGACTTTTACTTGGTTTATTTTCTTGCATTAGTTCTTTTAATGCGTGTTATTCTTGCATTAGTTCTTTTAATGCGCCCCATCATTTAATCCTACCATTGCAGAAAACAACCAAAATATGACGTACGCTTATGCCATTCGCATTCGCCACGGGGCCCCATCATTACCCGTTAGGTTACTTAACTAACGACAGAGCGGGGCTGGGCTAGCGCGGCTGTAAAACATAAGCAACGCCTAAATAATATCGTATATAGATATACATTGCGATGATAGCCATTTCAGATCACAGATGAACACATTGGATATACTAGGAACCCGCAATTCGTACGAGCCTGTAATGAAAAGCAGATTACACGGTCACGGTGAATAGCCAAAACCCCACCCAAGACCCCTACGGGTGCGGCAAACTACCCGCCAAGTACCCGAAGCGAAGCAACCTCCCTCAACCCCGTGAGTAGGTCACTCGGCACTTCGGCATACCCGGTAGTTTGTGCACCCCCTCCATGGGTCTATCCTAGGAGCAAAAACAGTAAAAAGAAATTATACAATGACGTCTACAACCCCGACCCGGTTGTGCGGCCATACAAATAATTATTACATCAATTTACAAATTTACATGAATTGAAAGAAAAGAAAACTCTCGTCTCACAACCCCCAGCTATTCACCCGCGACAATCAAATGAATTCATATACACATTCTAATGACATTACAGATCACAGATTTGTATAACCCTCACTAATCGACATATAGCGATTAGCAGACGTTCAATACAAATATCACATCACAGAAAAACCCGTCAGCTTAAGTCTTTTAGAAGTTCGATCAAAAATATGGATTTTTAGGCCCCAAATACAAAATTTTCATTCTGGAAAATCTGGGCTGAAAAGACATATTCCAAAAATCCCAAAACAACCCCAGAAATACACTACACTAAATTTGGACCTCGGCCGAGTCAACTCGGCCGCGGAACCGCGGCGGGAGCGTGCTCCCGCCGCGTTTCTGCGGCGCTTTGAACGGTTCGTGGGACCAAATTTTGTGGTTATTCAAACAAAAGCCTGAGCCGATTTTTAAGATGAAATTTATCAATTTTTGAACAGAATAAAAATCGGCAGAAACTTGACAAATCGGGTTCGTTTCGTGACTTTTTCTTTGATCGATCTTCTAGTTACTTTGCTAACATGTTAGATAGAGTTTAACTAGGCTCTGATACCACTGTAAGTCCATGCTATCTCTCCCGGTACTTTCGGGCTTGCGGAATTTGGTGAAAAACAATTTTCTAGAGGTGGTAACAAGGACTCAAAACCGGATCTTTGTTAAACATCTAACTAACAACCTAAGTAGGAGTTGTTAACTACTCGGTTAGGGGGTTATACCTTTCTTTCTTGAACTCCTTCTTCTTCAAGCCTCGATGGTTGTCTGGATCGGCTTCACCCCGTCGTCTCCTTGTGCCGAAGATCGATCCACCGGAAAGCTTCTACCTTTGGCTTCTTCTTCGGTCTTTGAAGAAACTAGTTCACTTGGTTTGCTAAACCTTATGAACTAGAGTGAGTAGAGAATAATGTGTTGGGATTTTCTCTATGGTTCTTGGTTCTCAACACATGAGACAAGTGAACCATAGACTAAAGAGAGGGAGAGCAAGAGGAAGAAGATGAGAGCTCAAGAACACAAGAGAGAGAATGAAAAATGATAGAATGAGAAAGACTTTTCTCTCTTGGCTCTCGTAATCCAAAACCATCATCACAAAATAGCAATCAAGTATTGTGTAAAATGGTTTAAGTCAAAATGGGTATATCATTTCATGCACTTATATTGCACAAGAGAACAAGCAAGTGAAAAGTATTTGCCATGAAATGATAGCCATTGTCATCATGATGGTCAACTAGTCCAACCCAGTCAACCGGTCAACAAAGTCAACAAGTCAACAAAGTCAACCTCTCAACAACCATGTCACCACAATACTTAATTAATATTATTGGTAATTACATATCATATTCTCACTAGGGTTGAGCAAAAAGTCAATGATCAACGGTCAAAAGTCAACAACCCTAATGAGAATCCTCTGCCTCTGTCTCTCCGTCAACTGTGCATACACACCCGCATCCGCGTTCCGAGGAACACGAATACATACTGGATAAAACCAATCCCAATACGTACACTAGGAATTGGCTTAAACCAAAGCCCGCTAGTGTAAACTGTCCGGACACTCTACGCGCACAAGTGCACGGATGTGACCGAACCCTGTCGTAAAACCATGCGACCTCTACTCTTTTGCCTAAAGGCGAATAGCTTTCTGTGTGGGACTCTAAAGACTCGACACTACGCTGGCAGTGGGTTTAACCACAGACCGCAAGCGGCACTAGCTGTGCTTAACGGTCCCCAGGTAGATGCCGACAAGAAGATTGACGAGGTGAAACCCATCTGAACTCCTACTGATCCTGAATGTGACAATCTCCGTACAGTCCGGTCTGTTCGTCTAATACATCACATGGCGGGCCTAGGGGGCAGTAAACGTCAGTCCCCTAATAGCGGTACAAGTCGTGTCGGAGTGAAGCCCAAAACACCCGGTGATAACATTGGAAGCCTACCAGTATATCTCGATTGCCCTAGCCAGGGACTACTCGTGTAATGGCTCTCCTAGACACAGCGCGATGTCAAACCCCAATACCGGGAGAGACGAATCCTGTCTAACCATCACTGCCTCCAAGTGCTTCAGGACTGCACCCAACTACTACCTGTTTGCACGACTCCTTTGAGCCGTGGTAGGGTAGTAATCAAAGTACAGTGGGAACACACTCGAGGCGAAGTGACAGTGTCAAGTCAGCGGACTAAGCTGTACTCATGTCACCTGGGAACTGATAACTGACGATAGGTATAATACCAACCGGTCAGTTCCCGACGAGTCATGTCCAGTGTACTCGTAACCTAACGAGCACCCGTATACTATCTCCAGTACGACGTACTAATGGCTGTGGGACAGACCATCTCCTACACTGGGATGAGAAGCGCATACGCTAATCTACTCCGGAGTATCGATGCCCTGTCTCGATAGTCCTGTGACTAAGGACCTGTATAAGGATGTGCTTATAGATTACCCAGCCCCCACTAGTGTGACTGCCATTACAACGCTGGTAATCAAGCAAAGATCCTAAGGGCTCCACTAATGTGTATAGGTGATATACTAAAATAAACACATGTACACATTGAAGTAGAAACAAACCAAGTAGCATACTACTATATTGAGCAAGATTGTTTGTACAAGGTGAATATCCCAAGCTTCCATTAAGTAATATACAAACTAGTATGATACAGTAATGGCCTCTAGGGCATATACACAAACATCCTCTGCCTCTGTCTCTCCGTCAACTGTGCATACACACCCGCATCCGCGATCCGAGGAACACGAATACATACTGGATAAAACCAATCCCAAAACGTATACTAGGATCTGGCTTAAACCAAAGCCCGCTAGTGTTAACTTTCCGGACACTGTATGTGCATAAGTGCACGGATGTGACCGAACCCTGTCGTAAAACCATGCGACCTGTCGCAAAACCAAGCGACCTCTACTCTTTTACCTAAAGGCGAATAGCTTTCTGTATGGGACTCTAAAGACTCGACACTATGCTGGCAGTGGGTTTAACCACAGACCGCAAGCGGCACTAGCTGTGCGTAACGGTCCCCAGGTAGATGCCGACAAGAAGACTGACGAGGTGAAACCCATCTGAACTCCTACTGAGTCTGACTGTGACAGTCTCCGTACAGTCTGGTCTGTTCATCTGATACATCGCATGGCGGGTGTATGGGGGCGGTAAACGTCAGTCCCCTATTAGCGGTACAAGTCGTGTCGGAGTGAAGCCCAAAACACCCTGAGATAACACTGGAAGCCTACCAGTATATCTCCCTTGCCCTGGCCAGGGACTACTCGTGTAATGGCTCTCCTAGACACAGCGCGATGTCAACCCCCAATACCGGGAGAGACGAATCCTGTCTAACCGTCACTGCCTCCAAGTGCTTCGGGACTGCACCCAACTACTACCTGTTTGCACGACTCCTTTGAGCCGTGGTAGGGTAGTAATCAAAGTGCAGTGGGAACACACTCGAGGCGAAGTGACAGTGTCAAATCAGTGGACTAAGCTGTACTCATGTCACCTGGGAACTGATAACTGACGATAGGTATAATACCAACCGGTCAGTTCCCGAAGAGTCCTGTCCAGTGTACTCGTAACTTAACGAGCACCCGCATACTATCTCCAGTACGATGTACTGATGGCTATAGGACAGATCATCTCCCACTCTGGGATGAGAAGCGCATACGCTAGTCTACTCCGGAGTATCGATGCCCTGTCTCGATAGTCCTGTAACTAGGGACCTGCATAAGGATGAGCTTATAGTTTACCAAGCCCCCACTAGTGTGACTGCCATCACAACGCTGGTAATCAAGCAAAGATCCTAAGGGCTCCACTAATGTGTATAGGTGATATACTAAAATAAACACATGTACACATTGAAGTAGAAATAAACCAAGTAGCATACTACTATTTTGAGCAAGATTGTATATACAAAGTGAATATCCCAAGCTTCCATTAAGTAATATACAAACTAGTATGATACAGTAATGACCTCTAGGGCATATACACTAACAATCTCCCACTTGCACTAAGGCCATGTACTGGCGTATCGAAGACCTATCATCTCGATCGGCCGCTCGAACTAAGTCTGGGGCAAGGCCTTGGTGAATGGATCTGCAGTGTCATCTTCTGAAGCGACCCTCCGAACCTCGATCTCCTGGCGATCCACGATCTCCCTGATCTGGTGATACCACCTCAAGATGTGTCTGGATCTCTGATGGGACCTGGGTTCCTTCGCTAAAGCTATAGCCCCGTTGTCGCAATAAGGAGGTATTGGATCAACAATGGATGGAACCACCTGAAGTTCTTTCAAGAAATTCCTTATCCATACAGCTTCTTTTGCGGCATCAGATACAGCGATGTATTCCGCTTCCATCGTCGAGTCTGCAACGGTTTCCTGTTTCGAACTCTTCCAACACACCGCCCCTCCATTGAGGGTAAAGACAAAACCCGACATGGACTTGGAATCATCCTTGTCACTCTGGAAGCTGGAGTCAGCAAAAGCCTCGATCTGGAGGTCTTTTCCGCCAAACACCAAGAACATCTCCTTGGTCCTTCTCATGTACTTGAGAATGTTCTTTACCACTATCCAGTGTTTCTCCCCAGGGTTTGACTGATACCGGCTTACCACACTCAGTGCATAAGCTACATCCGGTCTGGTACACAACATCGCATACATTATAGAGCCTACTGCAGAAGCGTAGGGTATACTAGACATGCGATCCCTCTCCAAATCAGTCTTGGGAGACATCTCTTTAAAGAGTTTGATCCCGTGACAAGCCGGTAGGTTACCGTGTTGGAGATAGTGCCCTCAGAGTCAATTATTGGATCACAGGCACGTGATTGCAATGATTGAGGGAGGACCTATCCCGGTAGGACAGTCTTACTCGAGATGATAGTTTGCTATCTGGTTTACCTTTATCATCGTGTATTGCTTTAGGTGACATGACATGTCGCTATTGCACGTTGATAGAGCCCCTAGGATTCTTGCTTGACTGCCAGCAGTATGAGGGCGATCATATAAGTGAGAGCTGGAGTCTATAAGCGCATCCTTAAAAGGTCCCTAGTCGTAGGAGTTTCGAGAGAGGGCATCGATTCTCCAGAGTAGACTAGTGTATACAGTCGAGACCCCGACGAGGGGCGGTGGCCGGTCTCACAAGCCACTGGTGTCAGTTGGTTCACCTAAGATGTATACAGGTGCTCATTGGGTTATGAGTACACCGGACAGGACTCGCCGGGAACATGCTAGTTGGTCTTATACCTGACGTCAGATAGCAGTTCCCAGGTGACATGTGTACAGGTTAGTTCATCGACCTGGGGATCGTCATTTGTCTCGTGTGAGTTCCCACTGTGCTTTGATTACTACCCTACCACGGCTCAAAGGAGTCGTGCAAACAGGTTTTAGTTGGGTACAGTCCCGAGCCACATAGAGGCAGTGAGCGGATCTTCGTGGGTTTCGTCTCTCCCGGTATTGGGGGTGAGGTCGCGCTGTGTCTAGGAGAGCCATTACACGAAGTCCTTGGCCAAGGCAGGAGATTTACTGGTAGGTATTCCAGTAGTATCTCAGGGTGTTCTGGGCTACACTCCGACACGACTTGTACCGCTTTTGGGGGTCTGACTTTTACCCACCCCCTATGCCCGACATGCGATGCTCATAGACGAACGGACCGGACTGTACGGATATTGTCACTGACAGGCTCAGTAGGGTGTCAGGATGAGTTCGCTCATCGACGTCCCTTTTAGTCAATAGCTGGTGGCCCGTCACGTATTGGCTTATACCTCTGACGTGCTGGTGGTTAAATCCACAGCCATAGTATTGACGAGTCTTTAGAGTCCACCACACTTTCAGTTACTCAAGCTTTCGGGCGAAACGCTGTAGAGGCCGTATGGAGATATGGCAGGGTTCGATCAGATACGTGCGGTATTGCACGGATCGTGATCGGACGGTTTTTACTAGCCGGTTTTGGCTTAAGCCGGATCCTAGTATTTGATAGTGTAATTTTGTCTCATTGCATTTGTATCCGGACGGAATACAGATGCGGGTGTGTATGCACAGTATCGGGGTTTTCCTGTAATTTATTACGGGACCATTTTTCTGGAGTTGCCAGTTTGCATTCCGTTCCGGCCGGTTTTCCTTTGTTCTTTCCCGGCCGGACTTTTCCGATGGAGGGTGTTATTTGCAATTGTGCAAATAACATTTGTGGAGGGGGTTTCTTGCAAAAGGATTTATTATGAGAGCATCTTTTCTTTTGCACCATTCTTGCATTTATTGTGAAGTGAATGGATTTGATTTAGGTATGGGTTTTGTTATGATGATGTTTGTATATGGACACCTCCTTGCTTTATCCTACCATCACCTCCCTTCATGCATAAATTCCATTCCCTCCACCATTCTAAAAGGAAGAGGCCGGCCAAATTTTTGAGAGAGAGAGAGTGGTTCATTTTGTGAGGAGATATATTTGTTCACATCATTTTTCATGCAAAGATTGATAGCTTCATTTCCCTCCAAAGCTCAATCTTCATTCCTCCATCCAAAGGCAACAAACCCCAAAGAGACAAAGCACTACACTTCCTACAGCACATCATGAGCATGTCGAGTTGCCGGCTTCATGCCCGAGTTGCCTCGGTATAGAGGCGGGAGCCCATAAAAGATGCAGGCGACGTGGTGCCCTTCCGGCGAGGAGGCGACGACCGGAGATCCCGCGAGGAGATCGGAGTGGAGATGAAGACCGGAGGACTCGGATCAGTCGGTATATCTCTAACTCATTCTCTTGTTAGCTTAGACTAGTTTAATGGCATGATCCGGGGTTTAGTGCGCGGTGGTGCCGGTTTGCTAAGTCCGCAAAAATTAAAGTTTATCACTGTTTCCGCGTTTGGCCGTCGGATTGACTGCCGGGGCGCCGCCGTGCACTTACAGTGGTATCAGAGCCTCGCCATTAACTTCGTCTAGCTTCGTTTGATGTGTTTTGCGTTTCCGATCGACCAAAATTCCAAAATCTACATTTTACCTCGCATCAGTTTTCTGTTAAGATTTTTTGGTGTCTAAAAATTTTTCAGGTGATCTCAGAATGATGTGCAGGGAATTCTAAGCATACTGGAAAAATTCGACGCAGTGACTCGATCAATGGAGCGCGGAACCGCGGCCAAAACCCCACTTGGGCCGCGGTTCCGCCGCGCATTGATGTCCTCAGTGAATCAAACTTTTCCAGTGGGCTTCTGGGCTTAAATTGGGGGTTTTGGAATATTAAAATTGGGCTAATTATTTCTGTGAGTGCTACAGTATTGGTTTGGGGCCCACTTATTAATTTTTGGTCAATCGGAAAATTTTAAACACATTTTTCACAGTATTTACATTATATCTGCGACCGTGAATGTCACTCGATCGGTAAATCCGGTCTGACTGCTATAGCTCGGCTAGACGGATTTGCGAACGTGACTTTCACGTTGATGTTCTATGTATTTGCTGTGATGTTGCGGATCGGTCGTGGGGGATAGCCTGGATGCAATGCTAGTACAGTGCTGTTGTATTATGTACATTTGATATTGCGGGGCGAGCATCCGACATGTGGACTGCCGTCACTGCCTGATTGTATTATTCTTTTGGGGCACGACCTGGTTGCGGTCGATGTACCCGGTGTATGTATATTTTACTTTCTGTACTAGGATTACCCCGCGGTGGGGTGCACGGATAGCCGGGTTCTGGAGGGCAACAAGCCCGCATCTCATGGCATTAAGACGGAGGGGGCTTCACTCTGGGATTGGCGGGCTATTCGCCGCACTCGTAGGTGGTACAGGTTGACCCAGGAGGGGTGCCCAAGTTGCCGGATTCCGTGGAGTGCTGGGTGGTCCATTCACGGAGCTGAAGGGGGCTGCCTCGCTTCAGGTTTTGGCGGGTAACTTGCCGCGCCCGTAGGGGTCTAGGATTTCATTGCACAGGCTATCCACACGACCAGGGGAACGTCGGGTTTCAGTAGTGGCTCTGTGAAACCCGGGGATCCCAGATATCTGTATTGTTCTGTGATGCTGGACATTTCTGTGATGTTGCATTTCTTTTCACGCCTTGAGCGAAATATAATATATTGGTATATATATTAGTAGATGTTGTATATGTTTTTCATCCGCGCTAGTCCAGTCCCCGCTCTGTCGTTAGTAAGCTAACCTAACGAGTGATGACGGGACCCAGTGGCGAATGCGGATGGCATATACGTACATCAGTATATTTTCGTTCTTTGTGGTGTGATCAATGATGGGACTGCATTGATTCGGATAAATGCAAGTTAAACAAACCTATTCTGATGTTGTTGGAACACTTTTCAAAAAGCTGTTATTGCAAGGACGTTCACTTCTGTTTTGCATCGTGGTATTCATTTGGAATATCCTGCTCCTCAGTCGACGAGGCAAGGGCCGAGATCCCTTCACCGGGAGTGACCCCTTGGACAGAAGTTTGCGTCAGGGCATTAACTTCACTATAGCCGATTACTTTTGCTTTGCATCGTGGTATTCATTTGGAATATCCTGCACCCCATTCTACGGGGAAAGAGCCGAGATCCCTTCATCGGGAGTGACCTCTTTAGTAAAGGTTTTTGTCACTATACTTTCTAAAAAGCTATCCGTTCCTTCAACGATATCAAGTTCATTACGTTAAAGGTTTTCGCCAGAAACCATTCGTAGCCCTCCGTCGTTTCATATGGGTAGTCAATAGTATTCAAGCTGTATTTGTTGGCCAAAGTCAAGGCACAGTGTTTGGTAGCTGTTGGTTATTCATATGCAGCATAGATAGATGCGTTGGTTTGGGGCAGTCGTATAGCCTTGTTGGCCAAAGTCAAGGGCTTGTACGGGTGGACTCAAATTAACCTGGAGAATGACGGGCAGAACTTGACATGTGACTTATGATTTGTTGGCCAAAGTCAAGGTCATAAGAGCATGGGGTAAAAATCACATCGGGAGTTTCAAAAGTACTGAAACTTGCCAGATATGCGCATACCTTCTGGAGTGTGATACCGTGAGCGGATTCCGTCACGTTATCATGCGATGAGAGTTGGATCCCGATTCCCACCGATGAGTTGGTTTACTCCTCGGGTGACCGCGACTAATTCTTCTTTCAGGTTTGGAGAAGAATTTGAGTTACAGTAGGAGGTTTCCAGATTAGATAAATTGGTAACCATTCTGATCTAGGTTAGAGAGCACGCTGAGTGTTTCTTTTCTCTCTCTCTCTGGCAGCGACCATTGACCCGACCCTAGACTATGACTCAGTGACCAAGTTGACCGAACCTACTTAACACTGGCTTTTGGATTATCAGAGTTGCAGACCTCATTGCCACTCCTACTTTTACCCTTTTCTCCAGGACACCCCGTATTACTACGAACGTCCACTTCCATTGGACAAAACCATCATATGGTTAGATACGAACTCGAAGGAATTCGAGGATGGTTTCCGGTTCTGGAGAAAACGGATAGGATTATTCAGTGGTCTTTTCTTTTCACCCTCTCTCATGTTGCGAGTACTCCTTGGTTTAGGAGTAGTACACCTATTACGCAAATTGGATAGTCTTCTTCCAAACCATAGGCTGGTGCCGACCGGTAGGGAATGAAGAAAACCAGTTAGCCTAAACGGTGTACAGAAGGTATTAAGTTCAGACAAAGCAAGGGATTAGTAAGAGGGCAAAGTAAAATGCGACTGATATTCACGACTAAACCAAGTATTTCTTCGCCAATCCTAAATCACCTTTGTATTTCTCCAGGACACTCCGTATCACTACGAAGATCCACAGTTTATTGGATAATCCATCGTATGGTTATATACGAACTCGAAAGGAACTTGTTCCAGTTCGGGGATGGATCCTGGTTCAGGAGAAATAGGAATAAAGTACATTCAGGTGTCTTTTATCTTCACATTCTCTCGCGTTGCGAGTGCTCCTAGATTAGGACAGTACACCCTTTATGCTTATTGGATAGTCTTCTTCCAAACCATAGGCTGGTGCCGAACGGTAGGGAAGGAAGAAAACCAATTGGCCTAAAGGGGTGTGCAGAAGGTAATGACTAAAGACATATAAAGGGATTTGGAGATGTGGCAAAGAAACACACGGTTACAGTTGTGAATCTGGATAATGGAAGAGGCATTACTAGGAATACCGGGATACCCCACCGAAACATTTCAATGTTTCAGTTTCACTATGTAATGTTAAAAGAAAACTGATTTCCCGATTAGATACTTACTCCAGGGTATGTATTTACCAGGTATGATTCTCACATCTGTATGATTTTACAGATGATGAGTGGGAGTTAGTCATTGGGAATTGGGTGATCATCCTCATTATATCAGGATTCGTTGTAATCGGTGATATTTGAGGAGATCACCTGGGCTGTTTGCCGGTCGGCAAATATTTGGTTTTGAATATCCGCTGTTGTGCACCAATTTCAAATTGATATATCTGTACGTCTATTTTCATAGAGTGAGATATACCTTTTGATATTATGTCGATGACATTTACCTATATCAGTGGATGGTTAGGTAAGGAGCATTAAACAGCGGTGTAATTCTTCCTAACCATAAATACAGTTCTCAACCTACGACACACAGTGAAAGAGTTGTTAGACTCAGCGGACTTATACAGAGTATTGTATGTTGTCCAGTGTCCATTAGGATAGAGGGGTTGGTCCTCATACTATATTCTGTTTACTTTTAACTTCTCTAGTTCTTAGACATGTGTTTCGTAGAAACACAGGGTCTAAGTTTTGAGGAGTTGTAGGTATTTGAATAGAGTAGAGAACCAGGTGTAGCAAGTATCGGGATTCTTCAAAGTGATCGAAGATGTAGATACTTGTGTATGGTATTCAGTTGATAGTAATGATAAAGAGGAATTGCTTCTCTTTCAGGTTACTCATAATTGGAAGCATTCCTAAGTTGAGTAACGCTGATCGGCCTCTCTCCATTTAGTTGACATGCACTGGAGACAGCTGCATGATTTGAATCTGGTTAAATTAAATCAGTGCCTCTGGTTCTATATTTGATATAGAACAGTTCATATCTTAACGTTGTTAAGGTACGGGGAGTTGTATGGCTTATGATTAAAACCAGACTCTGGATAACTCAAGGCACGTTTCTGGAATGGCTGTTTGTGGGTTGACCCAGGCTATGACGAGGGTTGATTTTCTACCATCTGGCAGATCAATAGAAATATTGTTCTAGACTCGCCACGGTTTTATTAAAAATGGATTTTTTCAAAAACAGTAGTGGGAGTATGGTAGAACTGGAAGTGATTCCAGAACCGCAAACGATTACTAAAGATTTGATAAGGAACCTAAAGATTCAATCTAATTTGACATTCCATTGGCCACTCCGCAGATAAGGTGGGTAACTTCAGGCACCCGAGAGGTACTCCGGTAGCCTCAAGGACGGTGACAGGGAAGTTCTTGTTTACCCACACTTGCCATTGTTGTTGTTCCAGTCTGCGAGACCCGGCAGGAGGATGAGTATAGCGTCGTTCTAAACTAGCTTTAGAAGTGCACGTCTATATGACTCTGCCAGAGGGTTGTCGTAGTCAGTGGGAGCAGCGGAAGCATTGGTGGACATCAGGCTTATGTCTATTTATAGACTAAAGCAGATGTAGCGGAGATAGATCATCTATTTCTGATGTGACAGTCATAGGTTTGGCGTCATCAGAATAGGGGATGGATCTGTTGAGAAGGTAGTAGGAAGTGATATTCCTATACTACGATCGGTTATACTTTGGTCGTCACACAGTGGTTTCTCCACATAGGACTTGGACATTATATCAGACATACTGGTTACTAGATCTATGGTTTTAGATCTAGATTTAGGTGGTTTCCTAATCTGGGTACCTTGACAGCATTCTATGAGTATTTAGAATGGACGACTCCTGGCATGGTGGTGTACCTGCAGGTAATGGAGTCACCCTCTCTAAAGGTGTCTTACAGACTAAAGGGGAGAGGGATACGCATGATTGGCAGATCACTTTCTTAGGCAATTGAGTCAATCATGAGATGTCAAGTACCACACCAGATGTTGTTCTTGCAGTAGATGCAATAAGTTGACATTGATCCAATCCTGGAGAAACAGTCGGAAGCAGTTTTAGAACATAAGTGCTGTTCTAGGGATATGATAACGAAAGCCCCATTCGGGAAACAGTTATCATTCCAGGCTTCCAGGGTGACATGGACGACAAGGAGGTTGTCAGAGTTATAGTTTTCCTTCTGACGAGGGGCAGTATTTTGGACAGGTGGTCCAAGGCAATACTGAGGGAGGCATGGCGCAGGATACCGATCAAGTTCAGTTGACGATACAGTCTAAGAAGTTTGGATTTGGAGTTCATTTATGAACCAGGCCCATCAGACATCCAGACATTCTAAGACAGGTATTGCTCATTTCGGGAGATAGTTTTCTCCGCGAACTTGAGATATAGAGAGACATAGAAAGAAACATCTAGGCGGATCTACTCACTGAGGCTATTCCTCAAACGCAAGAGTTTCGCAAACAGGCTTTATGAGACTGACTAGTAGAGGAGTTGGATGTTCGGTATCACACGGGCTGTGAGTATGCGACATCGCAATAATTAGCCTTGAGTGCAAGTGGGAGATTGTTGGAGATAGTGCCCTCAGAGTCAATTATTGGATCACAGGCACGTGATTGCAATGATTGAGGGAGGACCTATCCCGGTAGGACAGTCTTACTCGAGATGATAGTTTGCTATCTGGTTTACCTTTATCATCGTGTATTGCTTTAGGTGACATGACATGTCGCTATTGCATGTTGATAGAGCCCATAGGATTCTTGCTTGACTGCCAGCAGTATGAGGGCGATCATATAAGTGAGAGCTGGAGTCTATAAGCGCATCCTTAAAAGGTCCCTAGTCATAGGAGTTTCGAGACAGGGCATCGATTCTCCACAGTAGACTAGTGTATACAGTCGAGACCCTGACGAGGGGCGGTGGCCGGTCTCATAAGCCACTGGTGTCAGTTGGTTCACCTAAGATGTATACAGGTGCTCATTGGGTTATGAGTACACCGGACAGGACTCGCTGGGAACATGCTAGTTGGTCTTATACCTGACGTCAGATAGCAGTTCCCAGGTGACATGTGTACAGGTTAGTTCATCGACCTGGGGATCGTCATTTGTCTCGTGTGAGTTCCCACTGTGCTTTGATTACTACCCTACCACGGCTCAAAGGAGTCGTGCAAACAGGTTTTAGTTGGGTACAGTCCCGAGCCACATGGAGGCAGTGAGCGGATCTTCGGGGGTTTCGTCTCTCCCGGTATTGGGGGTGAGGTCGCGCTGTGTCTAGGAGAGCCATTACACGAAGTCCTTGGCCAAGGCAGGAGATTTACTGGTAGGTATTCCAGTATTCTCTCAGGGTGTTCTGGGCTACACTCCGATACGACTTGTACCGCTTTTGGGGGTCTGACTTTTACCCACCCCCTAGGCCCGACATGCGATGCTCATAGACGAACGGACCGGACTGTACGGATATTGTCACTGACAGGCTCAGTAGGGTGTCAGGATGAGTTCGCTCATCGACGTCCCTTTTAGTCAATAGCTGGTGGCCCGTCACGTATTGGCTTATACCTCTGACGTGCTGGTGGTTAAATCCACAGCCATAGTATTGACGAGTCTTTAGAGTCCACCACACTTTCAGTTACTCAAGCTTTCGGGCGAAACGCTGTAGAGGCCGTATGGAGATATGGCAGGGTTCGATCAGATACGTGCGGTATTGCACGGATCGTGATCGGACGGTTTTTACTAGCCGGTTTTGGCTTAAGCCGGATCCTAGTATTTGATAGTGTAATTTTGTCTCATTGTATTTGTATCCGGATGGAATACAGATGCTGGTGTGTATGCACAGTATCGGGGTTTTCCTGTAATTTATTACGGGACCAGTTTTCTGGAGTTGCCAGTTTGCATTCCGTTCCGGCCGGTTTTCCTTTGTTCTTTCCCAGCCGGACTTTTCCGATGGAGGGTGTTATTTACAATTGTGCAAATAACATTTGTGGAGGGGGTTTCTTGCAAAAGGATTTATTATGAGAGCATCTTTTCTTTTGCACCATTCTTGCATTTATTCTGAAGTGAATGGATTTGATTTAGGTATGGGTTTGGTTATGATGATGTTTGTATATGGACACCTCCTTGCTTTATCCTACCATCACCTCCCTTCATGCATAAATTCCATTCCCTCCACCATTCTAAAAGGAAGAGGCCGGCCAAATTTTTGAGAGAGAGAGAGTGGTTCATTTTGTGAGGAGATATATTTGTTCACATCATTTTTCATGCAAAGATTGATAGCTTCATTTCCCTCCAATGCTCAATCTTCATTCCTCCATCCAAAGGCAACAAACCCCAAAGAGACAAAGCACTACACTTCCTACAGCACATCTTGAGCATGTCGAGTTGCCGGCTTCATGCCCGAGTTGCCTCGGTATAGAGGCGGGAGCCCGTAAAAGATGCAGGCGACGTGGTGCCCTTCCGGCGAGGAGGCGACGACCGGAGATCCCGCGAGGAGATCGGAGTGGAGATGATGACCGGAGGACTCGGATCAGTCGGTATATCTCTAACTCATTCTCTTGTTAGCTTAGACTAGTTTAATGGCATGATCCGGAGTTTAGTGCGCGGTGGTGCCGGTTTGCTAAGTCCGCAAAAATTAAAGTTTATCACCGTTTCCGCGTTTGGCCGTCGGATTGACGGCCGGGGCGCCGCCGTGCACTTACATACCGCGCTTGGAATCTTCCATACTAAATCTTTTCAGTATGGTGTCGATGTACCTGGACTGTGAAAGTCCTAATATCCTCTTGGATCTATCACGATGGATCCGGATCCCCAGGATGTATGAGGCATCACCCAGGTCATTCATAGAGAACCTGTGTGACAAGAACCCCTTGACAGATTGTAGCATAGGAATGTCATTTCCTATTAAGAGAATGTCATCCACGTATAAAACGAGGAATACTACAGTTCTCGCTACAAATCTACTACAGAAGCATGTTTCATCTGGATTTTTGATAAAGCCAAATTCCTTTACCGTCTCATCAAAACAGATGTTCCAACTCCGCGATGCCTGCTTTAGCCCGTAAATGGACTTAAGCAACTTGCACACCTTTCCACTGCTCCCACTCTGAATGAAACCCTCTGGCTGGTCCATATAGACACACTCCTCTAAATTTCCATTTAGAAAAGCGGTCTTTACGTCCATCTGCCAAATCTCATAATCGTGGAAGGCAGCAATGGCAAGAAGGATCAGAATGGATTTCAGCATAGCTACTGGAGAAAAGGTCTCGTCATAGTCCAAACTAGGTCTTTGACGAAAACCCTTTGCAACCAGTCTAGCTTTATAGGTTTCAACCTGTCCATCTACACCAATCTTCCTTTTGAAGATCCACTTGCATCCTACGGGTTTTACCCCATCCGGAGCAACGTCTAACGTCCATACTTTGTTGGTGTACATGGACTCCATTTCGGTCCGCATTGCATCCAGCCATTTTACCGAGTCAACGCTCTGAACGGCCTGCTGGAAGCTAGTAGGCTCATCATAATCTATGATGCAATCCTCTCTATTCCCGTCTATGAGAAAACCGTAGTATCTCTCGGGCGGATGAGACTGCCTACTACTCCTGCGGAGCGGCGTAGGAATGTCCGGATCTTTTGAACCCTATGGTTCTACTAAGCTTTCAGTAATAGTCTGTGGTTCTGGAATCTCTTCCAGTTCTATTTCGCTCCCACTTGTTTCCTTTTCTAAGAACTGGTGTTCCAGAAAATGGGCATTACGAGAAACAATGATCTTTTGTTCTTCTGCGTAATAGAAGAGATACCCCCTGGAGTTCTTTGGGTATCCCACAAACTTGCACAGTACTGTGCGTGCCTCGAGCTTGTCCGCATTCTGCTTTTTGACAAAAGCCGGACATCCCCAGATCTTCAGATATTGAAGATAGGGTTTCTTCCCACTCCATATCTCATATGGTGTGGTAGGCACAGTCTTAGTTGGAACTCGGCTCAAAAGGTATGCAGCTGATTCTAGCGCATACCCCCAGAATGATCGTGGTAACTCAGCGTTACTCATCATGGACCGTACCATATCGAATAGGGTTTGGTTCCGTCTCTCCGATACACCGTTATGTTGCGGAGTGTATGGAGGAGTAAGCTGAGAGAGAATACCGTTCTCTTTTAAATAATCCAGGAACTCGGCACATAAGTATTCTCCACCTCGATCCGATCATAGAATCTTGATACTTTTGCCGGTTTGTTTTTCTACTTCATTCTTATATTCCTGGAATTTTCCAAAGGCTTCGGACTTATGTTTCATTAAGAAGACATAACCGTACTTTGAAAAGTCATCCGTAAAAGTAATGAAGTAAGAATAACCGCTTCGCGCATGTGTAGACATTGGACCGCACACGTCGCTGTGTACGAGTCCCAAGAGCTCGCTCGCTCTTACTCCGTGTCCAGTGAACGGAGTCTTTGTCATCTTTCCTTTGAGACAGGATTGACAAGTGGCATACGATTGATATTCGAACGGATTCAAATATCCTTCTGTATGTAACTTCGTCAACCTTCTCTCATTGATGTGACCTAGTCTACAATGCCATAAGAAAGTCTGATTTATTTCCGGAGACTTTCTTTTGTGTGTATTCTGGACATTGAAAATCTGTGGTTGGTTTAATACGTATATACCATTACTCAATGTACCTGACCCAATCAGAACTTGATTAAGGTGAATGTTTACAACATTGCTTACAAACGCAAATTCATAACCTTCTTTAGAAACCAAAGATATAGAAATGATATTACAAGTTGCGTTGGGTACAAAAAAGCAATTACGCAAAACCAAAACATGTCCATCTGACATTCCCAGGTGATAGTCCCCCACGGCCTTAGCATCCATGCTAGCTCCGTTTGCAACTTTGAGGGTCATGTCACCTGCCTTCAAAACCCTATGGTTTTTCAACGCCTGCAAAGAATTACAGATATGAGATCCTGATCCGGTTTCCAATACCCAGGAAGTAGAGTTTATTGAAAGACAGTTTTCAATAACATACACACCTGAAGCTAAAGCCGCAACCTGCTTCAATTCCTGTGTCCTGGCTTTCCAAGCCCTTCAATCATTCTTCCAGTGTCCCTTCTTATGACAATAGAAGCATTCTTCTTTATCTACAAGCTGCCCTGCTTTCTTTGTTGCCTTTGCCTTTCCCTTCATATCCACTTTACCAACACCGCCTCTTGGTTTGGCGGGGGCTTTCTTCTTCTTTCCCTTGACTTTTGCCTTGGACCTAGAAGAGGAAGATCCTCCTACAAACAAAGTAGATGTTTTCCTACCTTTCTGTAGGGTGCCCTCTGCACTCCTCAGCATTTTGAGGGGTTCTGAAAGTTCAACTTCTTTTTCTTGTAAGTTGAAGTTCAGGATAAACTGGGCGTAAGTGGAAGGAAGGGACTGGAGAATCAAGTCCGTATAGAGCTCGTTCTCTAACGTGGTCTCAAGTTCCATGAGCTCCTCAATGAAGCCAATCATCTTAAGCCCGTGTTCCGCTACCGATGATCCGATGGCCAACCTTGCCGATAATAACTTCTTCGACCCTTCGTATCTTGCAATACGAGATTGCTCTCCATACAGTTCTTTTGTATGGAGAAATATGGATTCGAGGTCCATATTCTCGTACCTCCTCTGATGTTCGTTGTCTATAGAGGCAAGTACGAGGCACTTAGCCTTCGCGCTATCAATCTCCGAAGTCTTACGGATTTCCTTATCCGCGACGCTGGAGGTGAGACCTGGGACAGGGGGAGCTTTGGTGGTAAGAAGATACCCCAGCTTGTCGTAAGTGATTGCCATTTTGACATTCCTGAGCCAATCTTTGTAGTTTGGCCCTGTCAGTATATTTTTATCTAAAAGTAACTTAAGTCCAGTCATGTCGATTGGTCACTGCAATTAGGAGAAAGAAGAAACACTCAGCATGACGCTCTTGCAAGTTTAGAGTGGTTTTTAGTTTGTCTAAATAGGATGGCTCCCACTGTTTCTCAAATCCCTCCTCAAACCAAAAAAGGAAGAATTAGTCAGGATCAATCTCACCGTACAATACTTGCTTAACCGTTCGGCCAGGCTGGTGTCGGTACTTCGAGGGAGGTTTTCCAACGCTTTCGCGAAGTTCCTTAATTTAAGAACCTCTTTTCCCTGGGGGCGTAGCCCCGCTAACACCTTTCTAGACACCTACTAGGTTTATAGCATTGATCGTTAAGTGAGAATTTTCCCGAGGAGTAGCATATACTCACAGTAGGATCAGGATCCAAATATCATCGCGTGAAGAAACTGAAGGAATCCTACCAGAATCATCACACTCTAAATGGTATGCAACGCTAGCAAGTTTCAGTACTTATGAAACTCCCGATGTGGATTTTTGCCCCATGCTCTTATGACCTTGGAGTGAGGTCAAAATGTCATAAGTCACATGTCAAGTTCTTCCCATCATTATCCAGGTTAATTTGAACCCACCCGTATATACCCTTGATGTAGTCCAAAATGGCAGTACGACAGTCTCAAACCAACGCATTCTATCTATGCAACAGATAAATATCTGGCAGCTACCAATCACTATGCCTTGGCGTGAGGTCAAAATACATAGCTTGAATACTACCGAATATTTAACTGAAATGATGGAGGGCTACGGATGGTTTTGGCGAAACCGTGAACGTAGTGAACTTGATATAATCGATGGAACGAGATAGCTTTCAAAAGGAGTGGTTCATGCTCCACATTTAAAAGTTTGGTTTTGAAAAGAACCGAGTGGTTTTTCAAAGTGTTCCAACGACTTTTACTTGGTTTATTTTTCTTTGCATTAGTTCTTTTAATGCGTATTTTTCTTACATTAGTTCTTTTAATGTGTCCCATCATTTAATCCTACCATTACAGAAAACAACCAAAATATAATGTACGCTTATGCCATTCGCATTCGCCACGGGGCCCCATCATTACCCGTTAGGTTACTTAACTAACGACAGAGCGGGAGCAGGGCTAGCGCGGCTGCAAAACATAAGCAATGCCTAAATAATATCCTATATAGATATATTGCAATGATAGCCATTTCAGATCACAGATGAAAACATTGGATATACTAGGAACCCGCAATTCGTACGAGCCTGTAACGAAAAGCAGATTACACGGTCGCGGTGAATAGCCAATACCCCACCCAAGACCCCTACGGGTGCGGCAAACTACCCGCCAAGTACTCGAAGCGAAGCAACCTCCCTCAAATCCGTGAGTAGGCTTCTCGGCACTTCGGCATACCCGGTAGTTTGTGCACCCCCTCTATGGGTCTATCCTAGGAGCAAAAACAGTAAAAAGAAATTATACAATGACGGCTACAACCCCGACCCGGTTGTGCGGCCATACAAATAATTATTACATCAATTTACAAATTTACATGAATTGAAAGAAAAGAAAACTCTCGTCTCACAACACCCGGCAATTCACCCGCGACAATCCAATGAGTTCATATATACATTCCAACAACATTACAGATCACAGATTTGTATAACCCCCACTAATCGACATACAGCGATTAGCAGACGTTCAATACAAATATCACATCACAGAAAAACCCGTCAGCTTAAGTCTTTTAGAAGTTCGATTAAAAATACGGATTTATAGGCCCCAAACACAAAATTTTCATTCTGGAAAATCTAGGCTGAAAAGACATATTCCAAAAATCCCAAAACAATCCCAGAAATACACTGCACTAAATTTGGACCTCGGCCGAGTCAACTCGGCCGCGGAACCGCGGCGGGAGCGTGCTCCCGCCGCGTTTCCGCGCCGCTTTGATCGGTTCGTGGGACCAAATTTTGTGGTTATTCAACAAAAAGCCTGAGCCGATTTTTAAGATGAAATTTATCAATTTTTGAACAGAAAAAAATATCGGCAGAAACTTGACGTATCGGGTTCGTTTTGTGACTTTTTCTTTGATCGATCTTCTAGTTACTTTGCTAACATGTTAGGTAGTGTTTAACTAGGCTCTGATACCACTGTAAGTCCATGCTATCTCTCCCGGTACTTTCGGGCATGCGGAATTTGGTGAAAAACAATTTTCTAGAGGCGGTAACATGGACTCAAAACCGGATCTTTGTTAAACTATCTACCTAACAACCTAACTAGGAGCTGTTAACTACTCGGTTAGGGGGTTATACCTTTCTTTCTTGAACTCCTTCGTCTTTGACTCTCGATGGTTTACGGATTGGCTTCACTCCGTCGTCTCCTTGCGCCAAAGATCGATCCACCCGAAAGCTTCTACCTTTGGCTTCTTCTTCGAGCTTTGAAGAAACTAGTTCACTCGGTTTGCTAAACCTTATGAAATAGAGTGAGTAGAGAATAGTGTGTTAGGGATTTTACTCAATGGTTCTTGTTTCTCAACACATGAGACAAGTGAACCATAGACTCAAGAGAGAGGGAGAGCAAGAGGAAGAGGATGAGAGCTCAAGAACAAGAGAGAGAATGAAAATGATAGAATGAGAAAGTCTTTTCTCTCTTGGCTCTCATAATCCAAAGCCATCATCACAAATCACAGCAATCAAGTATTATGTGATGGTTTAAGCTACAATAGCCATATCATTTCATGCACTCATTTTTCACAAGAGAAACAAGCAAGTAAAAAGTCTTTGCCATGAAATGATAGCCATTGTCATCATGATGGTCAACTAGTCCAACCTAGTCAACCGGTCCACAAAGTCAACCCCTCAACAACCATGTCACCATAATACTTAATTAATATTATTGTTAATTACATATCATATTCTCATTAGGGTTGAGCAAAAAGTCAATAGTCAACAGTCATCAGTCAACAACCCTAATGAGAATCCTCTGCCTCTGTCTCTCCGTCAACTGTGCATACACACCCGCATCCGCGTTCCGAGGAACACGAATACATACTGGATAAAACCAATCCCAAAACGTACACTAGGATCTGGCTTAAACCAAAGCCCGCTAGTGTTAACTGTCCGGACACTGTACGTGCATAAGTGCACGGATGTGACCGAACCCTGTCGCAAAACCATGCGACCTATCGTAAAACCATGCGACCTCTATTCTTTTGCCTAAAGGCGAATAGCTTTCTGTGTGGGACTCTAAAGACTCGACACTACGCTGGCAGTGGGTTTAACCACAGACCGCAAGCGGCACTAGCTGTGCGTAACGGTCCCCAGGTAAATGCCGACAAGAAGACTGACGAGGTGAAACCCATCTGAACTCCTACTGAGTCTGACTGTGACAGTCTCCGTACAGTCCGGTCTGTTCGTCTGATACATCGCATGGCGGGCCTAGGAGGCGGTAAACGTCAGTCCCCTAATAGCGGTACAAGTCGTGTCGGAGTGAAGCCCAAAACACCCTGAGATAACACTGGAAGCCTACCAGTATATCTCGCTTGCCCTCGCCAGGGACTACTCGTGTAATGGCTCTCCTAGACACAACGCGATGTCAACCCCCAATACCGGAAGAGACGAATCCTGTCTAACCGTTACTGCCTCAAAGTGCTTCGGGACTGCACCCAAATACTACCTGTTTGCACGACTCCTTTAAGCCGTGGTAGGGTAGTAATCAAAGTACAGTGGGAACACACTCGAGTCGAAGTGACAGTGTAAAGTCAACGGACTAAGCTGTACTCATGTCACCTGGGAACTGATAACTGACGATAGGTATAATACCAACCGGTCAGTTCCCGTCGAGTCTTATCCAGTATACTCGTAACCTAATGAGCACCCGCATACTATCTCCAGTACGACGTACTGATGGCTGTAGGACAGACCATCTCCCACTCTGGGATGAGAAGCGCATACGCTTGTCTACTCCGGAGTATTGATGCCCTGTCTCGATTGTCCTGCGACTAGGGACCTGCATAAGGATGAGCTTATAGATTACCCAGCCCCCACTAGTGTGACTGCCATCATAATGCTGGTAATCAAGCAAAGATCCTAAGGGCTCCACTAATGTGTATAGGTGATATACTGAAATAAACACATGTACACATTGAAGTAGAAACAAACCAAGTAGCATACTACTATTTTGAGCAAGATTGTATATACAAGGTGAATATCCCAAGCTTCCATTAAGTAATATACAAACTAGTATGATACAGTAATGGCCTCTAGGGCATATACACTAACACGGCTCGCGTAGTAGATTGCGTGTAGCATCTTATCGATGTGCTGTCCTAAGACCGCACCGATAGAAAAGTCGGATGCATCGCACATAATCTCGAAAGGATGCGTCCAGTTGGGTGAAGAAAGAACGGGAGAAGTGGTGAGTGAGCTTCTCAGTGATTCAAAAGCAGTCAAACAGCCCGAGTCAAAGTTGAACGTCGTATCCTTGGCCAGAAGAAGAGTCAAGGGTCTAGCAATCTTGCTAAAGTCCTTGATAAACCGTCTGTAAAACCGGCATGGCCAAGGAAGGATCGCTCTGACGCATTTGGGAGGAAGAAGGTTGAAAATGACTTCAATTTTTGCTTTATCAACCTCAATGCCATTTTGCGAAATGATATGTCTGTTCAGTTGATAAAACTGCACATTTAATATGACATTTTTCCTACTATTTCTATATAGTAAACGGTGTTTATTATAAATATGACACATATGAAGGTTTATTTGCAAAAATACTATTTTCATGTGTTTATATATTATAATTATTATTATGTAGGAAAAAGTAAGCATATAATATCCATGTAACATTTGGTCTATTTAAATATGCTTACCTTACTAAATATCTTTGACCAATTCTCTTAAAACTAAAATATCATGACAAATGGTTAAAGATAATATCTCAATAAAAACAAATTCTACTAACATTATTTATTGAGATAATTGTGCAGAAATTATTTCAGGACTAGAATCAAGGAAATCCGAGTTATCGAGATCAAATCTGCCGAAATAGTAAAGTAAATTGAAGAAATCAATTCTGGCAAAGACGTAGAGAAGATTTTCAGATTCCAGATACCAAAATAGTCTACATGTGTCACCAGAAGAAGCCTCAAGAGAAACGAACCCACGATCCTCCTAATCCACCGCGGATCCGCGGCCAAACCCACCATTATGCCGCGGTTCCGCCGCACTTCTAGGGTAGTTAGGGCATGAGATTTTTTCTGTTGGGATCTTAACCACTGGTTTCCATATTAGGAAACTAGGGTAGTCAGGGCATGAGATTTTTTCTGTTGGGATCTAACCACTGGTTTCCATATTAGGAAACTAGGGTAGTTAAGGAATAAGATTTTTTCTGTTGGGATCTTAACCACTAGTTTCCATATTAGGAAACTAGGGTTCTGGCTCTGGGACTATAAATAAGGACAGAGAGCCTATTGGAAAATTCATCAAGCAGAAGAGATCACGAAGTCCACGACAGGCTCACGCATCCTGGCTGATCATCAATGGTTCATCTACCTCCTCAGAACAGATCGAGAAGCAAACTAGCATTTTAGTAATCATTTTCTAAGGGAACAAAGTGTAAATGAATTTTGTTGATTAATAAAGGTAGTTGTTTTCTTATTCTATCTCTTTGTAGTTTTAATATGATTTTCCTCTCCATCTCTTCTTCTCCCAACATGCGCGAGTAATTCTCCGCTTGTTAGGGTTCATGGGATTATGGTAGGTTAATGGATGATGAAGATCCTTAAACTCTTTTTAAGTCCTTTGAAGTTTATAAACTTTATCAAAAGAATAGTTAACATCCTAATTGGGCGCGCTATCAATTCATTGATAATCGCGACCACGATTAGAGATTAGATTAACTATTGTTTTGGTAAAGGCTAGATATGAACGGAGTTCCATGTCGAGATAGGGGTTAAGAGTGGGAACCCTTGTCCCTCCAGAAACCCTAATCTACATGCATCACTGTCGTTCTAGTTTTAAATCTATTAAAGGATAAAAAGAGTAATCTTTAATTAATCATCCATAACTACTAGATCCCAATGAACTCTACAAGCCCCCTTTTAATATTAAACCTACATCCATAGTTAATCTAGATCTATATTTTGCATCCGTATTTAACGTAGATCTAGATCCTACAACCATTCTTCACCATTCTTTATTCTTCCTCCTTCCTTTTTCAACATGTCTAAAGTAAGATTAAAAGATTCAACGTTTCCAAGAGAACGACCCGTACTCATCTCGATCTAGCTACACGCGACACCGTTATTGATTGCGGTTAACTACAACACACTTTAAAACAGATCAATCAAATGGCGTCGTTGCCGGGGATACGTGCGTAATTTTTTATTCTTACTATTTGTGTTGAATTCTTATTCGATCTATATCATAATTAAAACAAAACTGCAAATTGTATATTTAACGATTTGTGTGTGAATTTTGCAAGGAGATCTGGAGTCACAAACTTGAGGAAACAGAAAGAAAGAGACATTCATCGAGATCCAAAGGAGTACAGAAGGCCATGGAGCAAAAATTCATCAACTGATTCTTCTTCCTTGAAGCGGAACCGCGGCATAAGTAGCACATTAGCGGCGGAAGCGCGGCTAAAGGGAGGAGTTAGGGGTCGTAACTTCACTGGTAAGTTTCTCAACTCTTTCCCTCTCCTCTGAAATCCAATAAAATATCTTTTCTGTAGGATTCTTTGCAAAATTTTGCCGCTCAAAAATCTTTTTGCAAAGTTTTGTAATTGGTTTGTTAATTCATATTTTAATACGGATTTTTAAGGGGCAAGACCAAAATTCAGATTAGGTAAGGATTTTATCACCCTTCCTAAGCCCTACAAATCACAAACCGAGCATCTGCATCAACCCTACATTAATTTAAAAAATATCTAGACAAGACTCTAAGGACTGTCGCACTCAATAAGGACAGAGGAAGGTCGTAGGTAATCTATCGCTTATCCGCATTACTTTTGTGGTGCCTAGGCAAGTGTCTAAGGCAAGTGGTTACTTAATTAGGCCCGCTATTTTCAGTGATTCGTATAGTAGATACCTTCTACTTACCTGGTACTTACCTGGCCATAAGAGTAGTAAAGAGGTGGTAGAGGATTGATCCTACGGCTTGTTCTTTGGAAGTCTAGGAGCGGTTTAGAGACTGGACCTAGGTAACCTTAGTTCTAGGGTTGTTTGTGCATTTTTGTGTGATTTGTTTGTTAGTTATATATATGCCCTAGAGTCCATTACTGTACATACGATGTATATTGTAGTGGATGCTAGGACATATATAGGGAGGACTTTCTTGCTCGACATGATAGTACGCTATCTGGTTACTCTTTATCTTAACATATACTCTGAATGTCTCTATGTTACATATTGATAAATCCCTTAGGATGAGTACTTGACTACCAGGACTATGATGCGGATCATACTAGTGAGGACAGTGTAGTCGCCAAGTACATCCTTCAAATGTTCTTAGTCGTAGGAGTACCGAGACAGGGCATCGATACTCCAGAGTAGACTAGCGTATGCACTTCTTGACCCATATGATGGGCGATGGATGATCTCATATCCATTGGTGTTTGACATCAGAGAAGGTATACGGGTGCTCAGTGGAGACTGGGTACACTGGACGGACTCACCGAGAACTCCCAGATGGTATTATACCTCACGTCAGATGGCAGTTCTCCGGTGACACTAGTACAGGTTAGTCTGTAGACCCAAGATCGTCATAGAGTCTTGTGAGATTCCCACTGTGCTTTGATTTCCATCATACCACGTCCAAGAGGGCGTGCAAAAAGGTGGCTTTAGGGTACAGTCCCGAATCACATGGAGGCAATGAGCGATAGGAGGGGATTCGTCTCTCCCGGTATAGGGAGTTGATGTTGTGCTGTGTTCGATTGGCTATAACTGGAAATCCCTGGCCATGGTTGCTGAGATTTACTGGCAAGTGTTATCAGTAGTTTCTCGAACTGTTATAGAACTCATATCGACACGACTTATCAAGCTACTGGGGTCTGACGTATACTACCCCTAGGCGAGATATGCGACATATCAGACGACGAGACTGGACTGTACGGGAGTGTTACTGACTGAATTCATAGGAGAATGTATAGGCTTGCTTGTTGATCTTCTGAGCGCTCAATACCTGGGTGGCTGTTACATTTAGCTGACCGCTTGCAGCTTGTGGGTGTTTGATATGATCATCACTTACTGCCGGCGTATTGACGATTCTTTAGAGTCCTACACAGAGTTTTCTTGGCTTAGGCAAAACGGTGTAGGAGCACATATATGATATGTGCGGGACCGAGAACAATACGTGTATGTGATACCGTATTAGATTCTCAGCGATATGAGATATCGGCCGGGTATAAATGATATAGCCGGGTTATCGGATTAAGTGTTGATTCGATGAACTGATACAGATTATATTAGTCGGTTATTTGTGAAATAGCCGGATTATCGGATCAAGTGTTGATTCGATAATTTAATGTATAATTATATATTTGATATATTAAATTACATTAACTAATATAAGCTTACTAAAAGATTCTTTTTCTCATTCGGGTAATACATTGATATATATGCGATATATGTTAATTGTATTATTTTATTTTGTTACAATAAATATTGTATATATGATATATAATATTGTAACATGTTAGGGTTATTAATGCAACATGTTTAGTGAAGATTAAACACGGTTAGGGTTTGATTTGGGTTAATCTTTTCTAGAACCTTCTAGAAGGTTTTGTTTTGTTTTGTGCAAAGATATTTGTTTTGATATTTTGCAAGATATTTGTTTCACCCAACTAAACCTTTAACCTTAGTTAAATCCCTACAAAGGTTACTTGAACCATGGTTTCATTTCTAACCTTATCATTACTTTCATTATTCATCACAAAAGGATGATTATTCTTCTTCTTCTTCCTTGAGTTCTTGAAGAAAAGCTTTCTAGCTTTTTCTTTGGTGATGAAAATGAGTGAGATTAAGATAATAAATGAGAGCTAAAATCCTACTTCATCATCCTAATCTATCCTAGCCATTTAGATTAGGGTGTTCACTTCATTTAGTGAGTGAGAGCTTGTGTTAAAGAAACTTTAAGGTATATCATCTTTGTTATCGAAGATCGGAAGCAAGCTTGCATCTTTCTCTTCGTGGAGGCTCTCGAGAGTCCGGAACTTGATGATCGCAGCGAAGGGACCACAACACGGAGCTTATGAAGTGAAGGAACGGACTACAAAGGTTGTAATCCCAAACTCTTAGATGTTAAAGTGTTTAACATGTTTTGTTTCGCCTAATCTCTAGTCTAAGATCTTGGTTTTGGGTTGTTCGGCATGGCTAAATTTTAAATCGGGCATGGTTGATGCCTTATAGACCCTTGTGCATGTGCCTAGTAACCTTACAGCGGTATCAGAGCCAAGCTAAAGTTTTAGGCAAAGTCTAGGTGAAGTTTAAAGTCCGATCGAACCCCGAAACCCCGGTTTTTACCCTTCTCTAGAAATTTTGTAAAAATGTGATTTTTTCTGCATTAAAAATATTCAAAAAAACCAGCAGGGAATTCTAAGATTTATGGTGAAACACGGGCACACGACACCATCAAGTCACCGCAGAACCGCGGCAAGAACCTGCTTCCCGCGGCGGTTCCGCGGCCGTACTCTGGTGTTGGGGATACGTGTCTTCACAGTTATATCCTGGTTTATTTCCTGATGATTCTGGGTGTTTTTAATCTTACCCAAGTGTTGAGTGTTCTGGGGATTGTTTTGAACTCGTTGATTTGATCGGAAAGTTTAACTTCGTTTAAGTTTTTCCGGATAATTTTAGAACCTGTTAAAAAAGTTCGAACGGATATCAATAACTCACTTTTTCCCCTGTCGGAAATTTTTTCAAAAGTTGGATTTTTTTCTCGAGTTTGAAACTTCCGGAAAATCATGCAAGTAACGCGGTGGACCCTCTAGAAGAACACAAACCTTAACTCGATTATGTGACCGTCTGAACCGCCTCTGAACCTTAGTGTTTGGGGCAGTATGGCGTTGCCACATGTGAGGCGTTGGCTTGACCCTTCTACGGCTGGACCATTGGTACTGTGATATGTGATGGATACTTTTTTGAACTCCGCTCAAGTGTTGAGCTATTTGGGAAAACTTGGGTGTTTGATTATTCGATCGGAAATTTTAACATTGTCTATTTATCTGGACTGTGATACAATATTTGGAATCCACAAGTAGTTATGAGATAACTAATTTGAATGTTATAAATCTAGCACTTCAGTCTCAGTTGATCGGTTGCCACTGGATTTTGATGCGATCAAAAGTCCGTCGTAATCACGTAGTGTACGCGGATACTCGCCGGGTAAACTTAATAGATAGCCATGCCCCATAGCCCCGACCAAGTGACTGTAGGAGAACCACGTCGCCAAAAGCATCCGTTCGGGTGCTCGCGGCAGCGGTGTTCCGCCTTAGTGCACTTCGTCGACGGCATCCAGGCGTGCGGCCGTCTACTAAAGTTTGCGACGAGCATTCGATCAGGATGTCGAGAATCTTGTTGAATTGCCCGACTAGATATTGAAAAGAGTTTTCGATAATGAGACTAAAATGCGGGGTTTATAATTGTTAGGCATGAGATGTGTAAGGAATTCATTTGGTTAGGCATGCGATGTCTAAGGTGGTTGCGGTTTCCAACTGTTGTAGATTTACACTTTCTTTTCTGTGACCGTAAAAGTAGTATGTTGTGTATTGCCAGCTTCCTTGCTATACATCAACGATAATCGGGATACGCATACTTGCTTATGTTGATGATATGAGATATTATGTTGCTGTGATATGTTATATTGGATCGTCACGTTCTGAATAGCCGGGGGTTTTATGTGAGATGAGAGTTTTTCTTTTTTCATTCATGTAAAATTTATTTGTATGTAATATTCTTTTATTGGGGCACTTCCGGGGTGAGGATGATGTCACCATTGTATATTATTTACTTTTCCGCAATAGGTAGACCCAAGGCGGGGAGCACAAGTAACCGGGTTCTAGGGTCCAGTGGGAGACCATCTCGAGGAGTCGAGACCGGGTCTCCTAACCCTAGAATTGGCAGTGTTGCTTGCCGCTCTCGTAGGGGTCTAGGGATGTGGGTTTGGCTATTCATCGCGACCGTGGAATCCGTGTTTTATACAGGCTCGTATTAAAACACGGACATCCTAGTATATCCAATATTTCATATATGTTCTTCTGCTGCAATGTTCTGTGATGAGATTATATTACTGCCTGAGACGAATGTTTATATTATATATATGAGATATATGTTATATTGCATATTTCATTTCAAATGTGATGCTTGTGAAGCATAATAAAATAGGACTTCATTAATGAGATTAATGAAACTAAAAGAAACCTAAGATGTTGTAGAAACTTGTTTAAAAACTGGTAGCTCTAGTTCTTGCTTTTCATAGCGGTGTTCCTTGTAGAACATCCAGCACCTTATTCGATAAGGAAAGAGCCGAGATCCCTTCACCGGGAGTGACCTCTTTAGTGAAACTAGCAGATGCTACAAACTCGGTTTGTCTTTTGATTGCTTCTATAGTTTTTTCTTTGCATAGCGGTATTTGTGAAATATCCTGCACCTTATTCGATAAGGAAAGAGCCGACGATCCCTTCACCGGGAGTGACCTCTTTAGCAAAACTAGAAAAGGCGTAAAAAATATTGCTATTAAAAATCACTTAATTCTACAACGATATCAAGTTCATTACGCAAAAGGTTCTCTTAAAAACCTGTCGTAACCCTCCGTCATTTTAGGAAGTAGGGTACTTAGTATTCGTGATGTGTTTGTTGACCTTAGTTAAGGCACAGTGTACGGTAGCTAAGTGATGTCTTCCTATATAGCATATGATGCGATTAGTTAGGACAGTCATGCGACTTTTTTGACATTAGTTAAGGGTCATGTGGGTGGGTCTATTTAATCAAGAAATGACGGGTAGAACTTGACTAGTGCTTATGATTTGTTGACCATAGTTAAGGTCATAAGTCTCTAGGGGTAAAATATTATTGGGAATTTCAAGTGTTGAAATTTGCAATGAGATTGCATACCTTCTATGAGATAGTTGGATCTCGATACCCGCTGCGAGTAAGAGTTACTCCTGGGAGAGTTTTACACATTACAATTAGCCGATCAAGTAGGTGTCTAGAAAAATGTTAACGGGGTTACGCCCCTGGGAAAACGAGGTTTACTTTAATTAGGTTCGTGCGAAAGTGCGGGGAACCTCCCTCAAAGTACCGGCACTGGCCTGGCTGAAAGATTGGCGAACTTGTAGAGTGTAATTAATCCCGGCTAGTCTTTCCTTTTAGGGTTTGAAGGAAGATTTGACTAAAACAGTGGGAGACATCCTGATTAGATAAATTGATAACCAATCTAATCTTGTAAAAGCGCACGCTGAGTGTTTTCTTCTCTCTCTCTCTCTCCAAGTAGCGACCATATCACGTCTTAATCAAGATAAAAATACGGATGTATTGACCGAACCCGCTTGTTATACTGCCCTAGGGAACGTTGGTCCCGCTCCAACTTATAATTATTATAAGACAGAGCAGGAAATAGGGGATTACCAGAATTCCCGTGCCGCCCAAACGAAGAAAGTGCATGTTGATGCATCTTCATCCGGTGTGTTCATTACACAGAACTATTTCTCAATATCCTTTACGTCCTGGGTATTTGATACCAGATCAGGATCCCACATATGTAATTTGTTACATGGGCTACAGATAGGTAGAGAACTGAATACGGGTGATAAGATTCATGAGATAGAAACGGTGCATGTGTTGCAGCCAAGTCTGTTGGTAACTATCACTCTGTATTAACAAATACATTGATTCTGAACGAATGTTATTAGATACTGAACCTGATGTACAACATCATATCAGTCTCTTTATTAGTGAAGAAGGATATAATTTTGTATTGTTGGATAATATTTTGAACATTTCCTATATCAAGTGTTGATCGGTTCAGGCACGTTATCTAAATGCATAGACGTTCTAAATCAAACCACGGTTCTTAGTATACAGAACACACACAAGAAGAAGAGTTCAGAAATGAACGAATCCTTCTTGAGGTATTGTAGGCTAGGTCATATCATTGTGACCCGACTAGCTGAAGTTACATTTAGATGTATATTTAAATTAGTTTGAATTTACATCTTATGAAACTTTCCGGTCATGTCACAAAGATAAGATGACCACAGCTCTGTTTATTAGAAATAGAGAAAGAGTTAGTGAACTCTTGGGATTGATACATGTTGATGTATGAGGTCCCCTGTCTACACATGCCAGGACCGGTTCTTTGTACTTCATTACATTCACGGTTTATCTCTCAAGATTCGGACATATGTTCCTGTTGAATCACAAGTCTGGAACTTTTGAGAAATTCAATGAATATATGTTAGAAGTAGAGAACCAAAACGGGTATTAGTATTATGTTTTTTGATAAGATCAAGGAGGAGAATACTTGAGCACGGAAATCCTGGACTATTCTAAAGGAGAATGAGATTCTCTCTCAGCATTACTCCTCCGTATACACCATAGCACGATGGTATATCGGGGCGGAGCAATAACACCCTATGTGATATGGTGTGCTCTATGATGAGCACTACTGAGTTTCCTATTTTCTTTTGGGAGTTATGCACTTGAGAAGTTGCATACCTATTGAATAGGGTTCTAATCAAATCAGTTTCCTACCACTTCATATGTGATATGGAATGGGAAGAGCCTATATCTTAAGTATGTTAAGATTTGGGGTTGTCCATCCTATGTCTAAAAGCATAATTCGGACAAGCTCGAGGCAAAGTCAGTTCTGTAGAAGTTTGTTGGATATCCCAACCATTAGCAAGGGAATATCTTCTACCTAACCGAGGAACAAAAGATGTTTTGTTTCTCAGCATGCCACCTTTATGAAAGGGAATTTCTTATGAAAAAATTATTGGTCATGAGGTAGAACTGGAAAGAGTTCCAGCTATACAAACTGCAACTGATGATTTGGTAGAACCAAAGGATTCAATAGTTTCCAACGAACCTCAGCCTCTCCGCCGATCTAGTAGGGTTCATCACCCACCTGAGAGATACTTCGGTTTTCTCTATGATAGTGGGAGCGAGGATTGCATCATGATATGATGACCCAACTAGTTTCGAGCTGGACATCAGGAGTGGGACTCTGTAAGAATGGCTGGATGCTTAGCGATCTGAGATGGAATCCTTATACACCAACAAAGTATGGATTTTGGTTGCTTTATCTGAAGGGTTAAATCCCTATCAGGAGCAAGTATATCTTGAGAAGATTACTTGGTGTACATAGAAAAGTTGAGACTTTCAAAGCTATGCTTAAGTCCATCCAGATCCTACTTGCCACTGCTACATACCATGACTACGATATCTAGCGGTTGAGTGTCATGACAACTTTTCTAAATGATGATTTGGAAGAGAGTGTTTATAAGTACACAGCTAAAGGGCTTCGTAGACAGTGGGAGCAGCGGAAACGTGAGCAAGTTGTTTTATGTGATAAAGCAGGCATCGCAGAGTTGGAACATCTGTTTTGATGTGATAGCCAAAGAGTTTGACTTCATTAAAATGGTAGATGAACCTTGTATATACAAAAAAGGTAGTAGAGAGTATGGTGGTGATCCTCGTAGAGTATGTAGATGACATACTCTTGATAGGGAAGGAGTTTCCTATGCCACGCTCGGTCAATCTCCGCTTATCATAAGGATTCTCCATATAGGATCAAGGTGATACCTCCTAAATCCTGGGTTATGGATCTATGGGATAGATCTAATTGGATGTTTGGAATCTCACTAGTTGTAGTGAGATGGTATCAAACGATCTTGGGGAGAATCACTGGAAAGGTTCCATGGTGATAAGGATGACTGAAAGTCAGTCGCAGGCATTGTCTTTACCCTCGGTGGAGGGACGGTATGCTGGAAGAGTTCCAGGCTAGATACCGTGACACACTAGACGATTAATGGCAAGATACATCGTTACCAAGGTGCTACCAAAGAGACAGTTTGGATATATATAAGTTCATGAGATGAACTTCGTTCCTACCATTGTGTGACAATGGAGTTGTGGCTTATTCCTAGGAACCCCCGTCCCATCAGAAATCCAGATATAATTCTTAGGCAGTATCACCTGATCATGGAGATGGTTGATCTCCAGGGAGATAGAGGGTAGGAGAGTAGACACAGAGGACAACAGCGCGGATCCACTCACAAAGGCCTTTTTCCTAGTAGAGACTTTTATGGGATGGTTGAGTATGAGATACTTCAACCACAGCTGATTGTTGGGTATGCGATACCATAACAGATGGCCCTAGTGCAAGTTGGAGATTATTAGTTATATGTATACCCTAGAGGCCATTACTATACATACGATGTATATTGTAGTGGATGCTAGGACATATATAGGGAGGACTTTCTTGCTGGACATGATAGTACGCTATCTGGTTACTCTTTATCTTAACATGTACTCTTATTGTCTCTATGTTACATGTTGATAAAGCCCTTAGGATGAGTACTTGACTACCAGGACTATGATACAGATCATACTAGTGAGGACAGTGTAGTCGCCAAGTACATCCTTCAAATGTTCCTAGTCGTAGGAGTACCGAGACAGGGCATCGATACTCCAGAGTAGACTAGCGTATGCGCTTCTTGACCCATCTGATGGGCGATGGATGATCTCATATCCATTGGTGTTTGACTTCAGAGAAGGTATACGGGTGCTCAGTGGAGACTGGGTACACTGGACGGACTCGTCGAGAACTCCCAGATGGTATTATACCTCACGTCAGATGGCAGTTCTCCGGTGACACTGGTACAGGTTAGTCTGTAGACCCGAGATCCTCATAGAGTCTTATGGGATTCCCATTGTGCTTTTATTTCCATCATACCACATCCAAGAGGGCGTGCAAAAAGGTGGCGTTTGGGTACAGTCCCGAATCACATGGAGGCAATGAGCGATAGGAGGGGATTCGTCTCTCCCGGTATAGGGAGTTGATGTTGTGCTGTGTTCGATTGGCTATAACTGAAAATACCTGGCCAGGGTTGCTGAGATTTACTGGTAAGTGTTATCAGTAGTTTCTCGAACTGTTATAGACCTCATATCGACACGACTTATCAAGCTACTGGGGTCTGACGTATACCACCCCTAGGCGAGATATGCGACATATCAGACGACGAGACCGGACTGTACGGGAGTGTTACTGACTGGATTCACAGGAGAATGTACAGGCTTTCTTGTTGATCTTCTGAGCGCTCAATACCTGGGTGGCTGTTACGTTTAGCTGACCGCTTGCAGCTTGTGGGTGTTTGATATGATCATCACCTACTGCCGGCGTATTGACGATTCTTTAGAGTCCTACACAGAGGTTTCTTGGCTCAGGAAAAACGGAGTAGAAGTACATATGTGATATATGCGGGACCGAGAAGAATACGTGTATGTGATACCGTATTAGATTCTCAGCGATATGAGATATCGTCCAGGTATAAATGATATAGCCGGGTCATCGGATCAAGTGTTGATTCGATGAACTGATACAGATTATATTAGTTGGTTATTTGTGAAATAGCAGGATTATCGTTTCAAGTGTTGATTCGATAATTTAATGTATAATTATATATTTGATATATTAAATTACATTAACTAATATAAGCTCACTAAAAGATTCTTTTTCTCACTCGGGTAATACATTGATATATATGCGATATAAGTTAATTGTATTATTTTGTTTTGTTAAAATAAATATTGTATATGTGATATATAATATTGTAACATGTTAGGGTTATTAATGCAACATGTTTAGTGAAGATTAAACATGGTTAGGGTTTGATTTGGGTTAATCTTTTCTAGAACCTTCTAAAATGTTTTGTTTTGTTTTATGCAAAGATATTTGTTTTGATATTTTGCAAGATATTTTTTTGACCCAACCAAACCTTTAATCTTAGTTAAATATCTACAAAGGTTACTTGAACCATGGTTTCATTTCTAACCTTATCATTACTTTCATTATTCATCACAAAAGGATGATTCTTCTTCTTCTTCTTCCTTGAGTTCTTGAAGAAAAGCTTTCTAGCTTTTTTTCTTAGTGATGAAAATGAGTGAGATTAAGATAATAAATGAGAGCTAAAATCCTACTTCATCATCCTAATCTATCCTAGCCATTTAGATTAGGGTGTTCAATTCATTTAGTGAGTGAGATCTTGTGTTAAAGAAACTTCAAGGTAGATCATCTTTGTTATCGAAGATCGGAAGCAAGCTTGCATCTTTCTCTTCGTAGAGCCTCTCGAGAGTCCGGAACATGATGATCGCAGCGAAGGAACCACAACATGGAGCTTATGAAGTGAAGGAACGGACTACAAAGGTTGTAATCCCAAACTCTTAGATGTTAAAGTGTTTAACATGTTTTGTTTCGCCTAATCTCTAGTCTAAGATCTTGGTTTAGGGTTGTTCGGCACGGCTAAATTTTAAATCGGGCATGGTTGATGCCTTATAGAGCCTTGTGCGTGTGCTTAGTAACCTTACAGTGGTATCAGAGCCAAGCTAGAGCTTTAGGCGAAGTCTAGACAAAGTTTAAAGTCCGATCGAACCCCGAAACTCCGATTTTTACCTTTCTCTGGAAATTTTGTAAAAATGTGATTTTTTCTGCATTAAAAATACTCAAAAAAATCAGCAGGGAATTCTAAGATTTATGGTGAAACACGGGCCCACGACACCATCAAGTCGCCGTGGAACCGCGGCAGGAACCTGGTTCCCAATATGATGTTTCCATAGGAGTTAGAGATGAAATGGCAGCAATGCAAAAGAAACTTGAAGCTATGGAACATAAATTTTTAGCAGCCTCCCTAAATCCGATGTCACTCTCCAAAACTGTCTGTGGATGCTGTTCTGATCCATCTCATTTTACGGAAGAATGTCTTTTAAATTCTCTGTTTCAAGATCAAGAGCATACCAATGCTGCTTTCCAAAAAAGACCTAGAAATGATCCTTATTCTTCCACTTATAATCAGGGTTGGAGGAATCACCCTATCTTTGCTTGGAACCAATCACAAATTCAAAACACGGTTCCAAATCAAAACAATTTCCAAAGGGGTCCTCCACCACAACAACAACCACTTCAAATAAGTCAGCACCCCTACCAATCACAAAATTTTCAAAATCCGGTCAACTCTTCTGCACCGCACAACAATTCTTTGCAATTGACCGGTACTGATAACTCCTCTTCACTCGAACAAACCATGAATTTGCTTCTGAAAAATTTCATGCAAGTTTCGGCTGAGATGAAGTCTTCCGTCGATAAAATCCATAAAAAATCTGACTCCCAAAGTGAGACTATTAAATCGATGGAAGCACAAATTGCCAGAATAAATGCCAAATTGAGTGCTAGAGAGAAAGGGAAACTTCCAGCTCAACCTTTACCGAATCCTGGCTATTCACATCATGTGAACGCTATCACCACGTTGAGATCTGGAAGAGTGCTTGAAAACCATATTGGTGAAGAGATTGATAATAACGAAGAATCAATCGATGATACCCCGGTTGAGACTTTTCCTTCCACTTCAACTTCTCCTTCGGACCCCAGGTCGTATACCCCACCATTTTCTTTCGAGCTTATTCTCCGTTTTCCCCAAGGCTCGAACCCTCAGCACACTTCTTCTAGTCCACCAAAAACGACCCCCACTCCTATTCTTGGATCTTTCCTACCCACACGATCTTCTCCAATGTTGGACCCAGCTATTATTGCTAAAGCTCCTTATCCGAATCGGTTAAGGGGAAACAGACCATGTCCGCAAATGGAGAAGATCACTGAAATTTTTAAACAGGTTAACATCAATATCCCTCTCCTAGATGCCATACAACAAGTCCCGGCTTATGCGAAAATTCTCAAGGACTTGTGCACTAGGAAGAGGAAGACTCAAGTGCCAAAAAAGGTGTTCATGTCGAGTACTGTAGACACAGCTTTTTCCCAACAATTACCTAGAAAACGTAAGGACCCTGGCTGTCCTACAATTTCTATTTTTATTGGGGGTAAACACATTAATCGTGCTCTACTTGACCTTGGAGCAAGTGTTAATCTGCTTCCTTTCTCAGTTTATGAGCAGTTAGGGATTGGAGAGTTGAAACCAACTCACTGCACTCTCCAGATAGCCGACTGATCAATCACCAAACCTAGGGGTGAATTAGAGGATGTGTTGATTAAAATCGGGGAATTTGTATTCCCCGTGGACTTTTTTGTTCTCGATACACAGCCCATAGCGAACCCACGAAACCAAATTCCGATGATTCTCGGTCGACCCTTTTTGGCCACTTCCAATGCTGTAATCAACTGTCGTAATGACTCTATGACCCTATCCTTCGGGAAGATGTCAATAGAGCTTAACATTTACAAGTTGGGGAGTGTACCCTCTGAACCTTCTTCTTAAGCATGTTCTGTCGAATTAATGGATGTCGACAGCAGCGAATTTGATCATCTTCATGATACTGATCTAGACTCTTTTCATATGTTGTTGTTTGACCCAACCATGTATTATACACATACGGACTTTTCCATTGAGTTGTCCGGGTCAACATCTAACACTGATTATGAACCTTTCATGGAGTCTGACAATCACCCCGTTTTTTCGGATGAGATTATTCTTCGGGGTATCGATGAAAGCTTTGAGGAAATTTTCGCTGATGAACTCGCATTTTTAAAAGACACGGGTGTTGAGATGATGAATCAACTCCAAGATATAGAAATTGAACCTCCACCCCTTCTTCTAGAAAATCACGAGAATGCGAGTAATCCATCATCACTATCACTGTGTCGTCTCTCCAAATTGAGACGCAATCCGTTTCTTTTACACCGCTTATCTCTTCCCCACTTCTTCCTGACTCCATACAACATGTTCTTCCACCAACCAGTGCGTTTCACTGATAAATTTTTCGAATGGTTGGTGTTGACTTTTGGTCTTTGCAAAGCTTGGCATTGACCAATAACTTTGACCCCCTCTTATAATTTTAAATGCTTAATATGATTTTACTCAAGTTTGGGGGGGGGAAATTTTGACTCTTGAAAGAAAATTTTTACAAAATTATGAGCCAAAAATAAATTTGGGAGAGAATTTCACTTTCATTATTTCTTGTCCCCTTTGATAACTTTTCCTCCCAAGTCTACAGATTTTGAGATTTAAAAGAGACAACAGTGAGGACACTGCTGCAAACAGGTTTGGGGGAGGTTTGTGCTTATTTACACGTTACTTTGCATTATATTATATATAAGCACAAAAAACTTTTGATAATGGAAGTTAGAAAGTGACAAATTACATTTGAAAGATTGGAATAGTTTAAGAAAAATAAGAAAATTAGATGTTTTCTTAAACAAAACTAGTAATAAGTAGTTATGAGCTGTTGTCCCAAGAGTTAGTAAGATGAAGGAAATTGCTAATCTGAGGATAAAAATAAGTCTCAAAAATAGTCCCTATTCTAGAAGCCAAACATCTGAATGTTAATACCCTACTATACGCACTTACACACATTTTGAAACTTGGGATAGTAGAGGATACCTTGAAATGCTCTTGTCTAAAAGCCTTAGTATGAAGAAAAATAATAAATAAATATATGTGGTGAAGAAAAAAAATGAACACTGGTTTTGTAATTACCAAGGCAGCATAAAAAAATATAGCGTGGGTGCTTTATCACCTAGTGCCTTAGACCAACTGGTTTGGGAGTCACTGCTAAGCCTTAGGTGTTGCATGACGAGGAATTACGCCCAAATGCGCGAGCACATTTTATAATCGGTCGGTTAGCACCTCAAGAAGTATTAACGGTCGCATAAAGAATGTGTGAGCAATTTTATCGAAAATACTCACCAACTATAAAGTACTTTAGAAGATGGACAAGAGTATGATAGCTTGAATTGAATTCTCTAAGTGTAGGGATGTCTTTTACACACATGTAGGGGTATATGATCAATGTTTGGATGAAAAATAGGGAGGAAGACTAAAGGCTATATTTTATTGAGGGATGATGTGATTTCTAACATTTTTTCATGACCATTAAGATAGGGCTCATAGCAACTGAAAAGCTGGTATAGTTGGAAACTCTTATTTTCAAGTTCTTTCTTTTAAAGTTCTTATCTTTATATGTAACTTTCACCATCTTTCTTTTATTATAGGATTTTATGGGTGTAATCAGCTGAAAACCCTCAGGAGACAACACTCCTCCTACTAGGGACACCTAGAAGTTTAACGGCTTGTTGCACGTGCTCAGTGCAATCGTGTTGCCCACGAAAGTATGCTTACCTAGTTCTATTCTTTTTATCCTTCTCTTGAATAACTAGTTTGCTCGGGACGATCAAAGATAAGTTTGGGGGTATTTGTACAGTTGATAAAACTGCATATTTAATGACATTTTTCCTACTATTTCTATATAGTAAAAGCTGTTTATTATAAATATGACATATATGAAGGTTTATTTGCAAAAATACTATTTTCATGTGTTTATATATTATAATTATCATTATGTAGGAAAAAGTAAGCATATAATATCCATGTAACATTTGGTCTACTTAAATATGCTTACCTTATTAAATATCTTTGACCAATTCTCTTAAAACTAAAATATCATGACAAATGGTTAAAGATAATATCTCAATAAAAACAAATTTTACTAACATTATTTATTGAGATAATTGTGCAGAAATTATTTCAGGACTGGAATCAAGGAAATCCGAGTTATCGAGATCAAATCTGCCGAAATAGTAAAGTAAATTGAAGAAATCAATTCTGGCAGAGACATAGAGAAGATTTTCAGATTCCAGATACCAAAATAGTCTACATGTGTCACCAGAAGAAGCCTCAAGAGAAACGAACCCACGATCCTCCTAATCCACCGTGGATCCGCGGCCAAACCCACCATTATGCCGCGGTTCCGCCGCACTTCTAGGGTAGTTAGGGCATGAGATTTTTTCTGTTGGGATCTTAACCACTGGTTTCCATATTAGGAAACTAGGGTAGTTAGGGCATGAGATTTTTTCTGTTGGGATCTTAACCACTGGTTTCCATATTAGGAAACTAGGGTAGTTAGGGAATGAGATTTTTTCTGTTGGGATCTTAACCACTGGCTTCCATATTAGGAAACTAGAGTTCTGGCTCTGGGATTATAAATAAGGACCGAGAGCCTCTTGGAAAATTCATCAAGCTGAAGAGATCACGAAGTCCACGACAGGCTCACGCATCCAGGTTGATCATCAACGGTTCATCTACCTCCTTAGAAGAGATCGAGAAGCAAACTAGCATTTTTGTAATCATTTTCTAAGGGAACAATGTGTAAATGAATTTTGTTGATTAATAAAGGTAGTTGTTTTCTTATTCTATCTCTTTGTAGTTTTAATATGATTTCCCTCTCCATCTCTTCTTCTCCCAACATGCGCGAGTAATTCTCCGCTTGTTAGGGTTCATGGGATTAGGGTAGGTTAATGGATGATGAAGATCCTTAAACTCTTTTTAAGTCCTATAAAGTTTATAAACTTTATCAAAAGAATAGTTAACATCCTAATTGGGCGCACTATCAATTCATTGATAATCGCGACCACGATTAGAGATTAGATTAACTATTGTTTTGGTAAAGGCTAGATATGAACGGAGTTCCATGTCGAGATAGGGGTTAAGAGTGGGAACCCTTGTCCCTCCAGAAACCCTAATCTACATGCATCACTGTCTTTCTAGTTTTAAATCTATTAAAGGATAAAAAGAGTAATCTTTAATTAATCATCCATAATTACTAAATCCCAATGAACCCTACAAGCCCCCTTTGAATATTAAACCTACATCCGTAGTTAATCTAGATCTATATTTTGCATCCGTGTTTAACGTAGATCTATATCCTACAACCATTCATCACCATTCTTTATTCTTCCCCCTTCCTTTTTCAACACGTCTAAAGTAAGAATAAAAGATTCAACGTTTCTCAGAGGACGACCCGTACTCATCTCGGTCTAGCTACACGCGACACCGTTATTGATTGCGGTTAACTACAACACCTTCTAAAACAGATCAATCAATGTCCTAAAACAATTCCTTCACGTACCATGAAGTGGCATTTTTCCCAGTTTAAAATGAGATTTTTTTCCTTACATCGGGTAAGAACAGCGTCAAGATGTTGGGTTATGCAAGCGCCCCGGCCATCAATCCGTGACCAAATGCGGAATAAAAAATTATAAAACTTGGCGCTACCACAACCAATTACCCGGATCTACACATAAGCCCTAGATAACAAAACATACAAAGGAATTAGAATGGTTATACTTAATAGATTCGTGTCCTTCGGTCTTCAACCATCATCCCAAGCTCCTGGGGGCTTCCTTGATCATGTTTGATCTCCGATCTCCCTCCATCGAAGAAGATCCACGTCGAGGGTTAGTAATACGGGCTCTGACCTCAAAACCGAAGCAACTCGGGTATCTAGTTTGCTAGCCTAGATAGCCAAGATGAAGTAGAGAGTGATGAAGGATTAATTTGTCTCAAGACACCCAAGGATTCTCAACTCATGAGAGGGTTTGGGTGGAGGAAGAGGAAGAAGAAGATGCCATGAGAATGAGGTGTTGAGAGCAACTCAAGAGAGAGAGAAAGAAATGAATAATGGCTTGTATTTTTTGTTTGTTGTGTGAGTGTGATAAGAAATAATGGAGCCATCACATAAATGTCCATGTCTCCAAAATATCTTAGTCAACAAAAAATATCTCAAGTCAACATAATCTCACAACAAACAAAAACCCTGAGCATGCTAGAATAGTAACCATGGGTCACTAATTAGCCATGCCACAAAAATGCAATAAACACCTCATCCTACACCTCAATAAACTTTTAATCCAAAAAGGTTTAAACCATGATGAGGTGTAATCTTCTAAAAGTAATCTTGTAATAAATTACAAGAATACCCATCAACCGTATATACATACCCGCATCCGTATTCCGAAGAATACAAATACAAAGAGACAAAAATAATCCAACAATATAATACTAGGATCCAGCTTAAACGAAAGCCCACTAGTATTATCCGTCCGAACATCATCCGTGCACAAGTACATGCATGTGATCGAACCCTGCCGTAAAACCATACGGACTCTACATCGTTTCGCCCGAAGCAGGGAAACCCTCTGTGTGGGACTCTAAAGAATCGTCAATATGCTGATAGTGGGTTTAACCACAAGCACGTCAGCGTCACTAGCTGTACGTAACTGCTACCCAGGTATTGAGCGAAAAGGAGGCCGACAAGCAAACTCATCCTGAAACCCTTACTGAGCCTGACAGTGACAATATCCGTACAGTCCGGTCCGTTCGTCTATGAGTATCACATATCGAGTCTACAGGGTGGATAAAGTCAGACCCCTAATAACATGACATTTAGTGTCGATATGAAGCCCATCACCACCTGAGAAACTACCGATCATAGATCAGTAATTCTTGACTACCTTTTTCAAGGATTTCTTGTGATGGCCATCCATGCACAACCGCGACATCAACCCCCAATACCGGAAGAGACGAATCCCCCGACAATCTGCTCACTGCCTCTATGTGGCTCAGGACTGTACCTAACTAAAACCTGTTTGTACGACTCCTTTGAGCCGTAGTAGGGTAGTAATCAAAGCACAGTGGGAACTCACACGAGACAAATGATGATCTCAGGTCGATAGACTAACCTGTACACATGTCACCAGGGAATTGCTATCTGACAATAGGTATAATACCAACTAGCATGTTCCCGGTGAGTTCGTCCGGTGTACTCATAACCCAATGAGCACATGTATACATCTTAGGTGAACTAACTGACACCAATGGCATGTGAGACCGGCCACCGCTCCTCGTCGGGATCTCGATCCGTATACACTAGTTTAGTCTTGGAGTATCGATGCCCAGTCTTGAAACTCCTATGACTAGGGACACTTTAAGGATGTGCTTATAGACCACTCAACTCTCACGTATATGATCGCCATCATACTGCTGGTAGTCAAGCAAGAATCCTATGGGCTCTATCAACATGTAATAGTTATCTGTAATGTCACCTGAAGCATGTACACGATGATAAAGACACACCAGATAGCATACTATCATCTCGAATAAGACTGTTCTACCGGTATAGGTCCTCCCTCAATCATTGCAATCACGTGCCTGCGATCCAATATTTGACTTGAGGGCACTATAGCCAATAGTCAAGATGTTGCAGAAACTCGTCGAAAGAATCGCCAAAGATGGAGAAATCATCCATGAATGTCTCCAAAAATTTCTCAACCATGTCAGAGAAAATTCCCATCATACACCGCTGGAAGGTAGCGGGAGTATTGCATAGTCCAAAGGGCATGCGGCGATATGCGAATGTGCCAAAAGGACAAGTGAAAGTGGTTTTGTCCTGGTCTTTCTCGGCGATGGGAATATGTTTGTAGCCTGAGTAATCGTCCAGAAAACAGTTATACTCATGTCCAGCTAATCTTTCCAGCATTTGGTCAATGTATGGTAGCGGAAAGTGATCCTTCTGCGTTACAGCGTTGAGTTTTCGATAATCAATGCATACTCGCCACCCGGTCTGGGTGGGAGCAGGGATCAATTCATTTGCCTCATTTGTGATGATTGTAATGCCCGACTTCTTAGGGACAACATGTATATGACTAACCCATTGGCTGTCTTGAATAGGGTAAATGATACCATTATCCAGACATTTGACAATCTCTTTTTTCACGGCCTTCTTCATGACTGGATTTAATCGCCTCTGCGGATCCCGAGTTGGCTTGGCATCATCCATCAGGTGAATATGATATTCAACAATTAGGGTACTAATCCACTTGAAGTCCGCTATCGTCCAGTTGAAAGTTTGTCGATTGGATTGCAAGACCGTGAAAAAGGCTATCTCTTGCTCTAGAGCTAGAGAAGCCGGGATGATTACTGGAAGGGTCTCGTTTTCACCTAAGTAACATACTTGAGGTGAGATGGAAGAGGCTTGAGTTCGAGTATAGGAGGTGAAATGACTGAAGGCAAGATTGGAGAAAATGTCTCGAACTCAAAAGATTCCAACAGGGGCTCAAAGTGAGTGTATGTGACCGTGTCGGATGGTTCAACTGTTAGTTATGTATATGCCCTAGAAGCCATTATTGTACATATGATGTATATTATAGTGAATGCTTGGATATATATAGAGAAGACTTTCTTGCTCGATATGATAGTATGCTATCTGGTTGCTCCTTGTCTTAACATGTTGACGTGTATTGTGTTACTGTTTTGCTTTCACATGTTGATAAAGCCCTTAAGATGTGTACTTGACTACTAGGACTATGATGGAGATCATACTAGTGGGGAAAGGGTAGTCCACAAGTACATCCTATAATTGCTCCTAGTCGAGGGTGTATCGAGACAGGACATCGATACTCCAGAGTAGACTAGCGTATACGCTTCTTGACCCATAAGATGGGCGATGGATGATCCCACATCTATTGGTGTTTGACATCAAAGATGGTATATGGGTGCTCAGTGGAGACTGGGTACACTGAACGGACTCGCCGAGAACTCCTAGTTGGTATTATACCTATCATCAGATAGCAGTTATCTAGTGACACTAGTACAGGTTAGTCTGTAGACCCGAGATCATCATAGAGTCTTGTGTGATTCCCACTGTGCTTTGATTTCCACCTTACCACGTTCATGAAAACGTGTAGAACGGTGGCTTTTGGGTGCAGTCCCGAATCACATGGAGGCAATGAGCGATAGGAGGGGTTTCGTCTCTCCCGGTATTGGGGGTTGATGTTGCGCTGTGCTCGATTGGCTATAACTGGAAGTCCCTGGCCAGGGCTGATATGGAGATCTACTAGTAAGTGTTATAAGTAGTTTCTTGACCCGTTATGAGCCTCACATCAGCACGACTTATTGATTACTGGAGTCTGACGTTTACCACCCCTAGACTGGATATGCGACATATCAGACGAAGAGACCGGACTGTACGGTAGTGTTACTGATTGGATTCGCAGGAGTATGGACAGGCTTACTTGTTGATCTTTTGATCGCTCAATACTCGGGTGGCCGTTATGTTTAGCTGACAGCTTGCGGCTTTTGGGTGTTTGATATGATCATCACCTGCTGTCGGTGTATTGACGAGTCTTTAGAGTCCTACACAGAGGTTTCCTGGCTCAGGAGAAATGGAGTAGGAGCACATATGTGATATGTGCGGGACCGAGATTAATATGTGTATGTGATACCGTATTCTATTCTTGCGATATGTGATATCGGCCGGTTATATGTGATATAGCTAGGTTATCGGATTAAGTGTTGATTCGATAAAATGATACAAATTATATTAGTCGGTTATATGTAATATAGACGGATTATTGAATCAAGTTTTGATTTCATAATTTAATGTATAATTATATATTTGATATATTAAATTACATTAACTAATATATGCTCACTTAAGTATTTATTTTTTCTCACTTATACATTTAACATATATGTTATATATGTTTATTGTATAGTTTTCTTTTGTTCACAAAATTATATATGTGATATATAATTGTGACATGCTAGGTTACACATACAAACTTGGGTGTATGAGAATCATACCATACTTGTAATCAGGGTTAGGTTTTTATTTATTTTGTTTAATTCAAAATTGCTTGGAATTAGTCATGGATGAGCTTTGAAGAAGCTTGTAGATTCATTGACTAAGTCCACCAATTTTGTTTTAACCTAAGATATTTATTGACCTAACCCTAATCACTTAGCCATGGTTTATTCTCTACATGGGATAAGGATGACATAACTCACCATGGCTGCATTTCTAACCTCGTCTTAATTATTCACTCATCACTTGATCATCTTCTTCTTCATCTCATTCTAGCTCTCTTGCTTGTGATGAATTGATGAAAAATAGTGAGAAAATAAATTCTAAAGTGAGAAAAATTCCTACTTCATCATCCTCTTCTATACTAGACATATAGTTTAGTGTGTTGGCTTCACTAATTCATTATTAGTGAACAGATAGCTTGAGTTAGTGTTTCCTCGAAGTAGATCATCATAAACTTTGAAGACTTCTAGCTAGCATGCATCGTACATCTTGTGGAGCCTCTCAAAAGTCTGGGAGTTCGTTGATCGTAGCTAAGGGACCACAACAAGGAGCTATAGAAGCGAAGGAACGGACTACAAAGGTTGTAATCCCTACTCACTTAGATGTAAAGTTGTTTACATTGTGTTTCGTATAATTCTCTAGTTAAACATCCTTGGTTAGAGTTCTTTAGCATAACAAAAATTTGAAAATGGCATGGACGATACAACCCGATACCTTGTTGTCGTGCTTAGGAACCCTACATCAACTAACGCATCCGAAAATTCAAAAGATTCAAACTTGGGTGATGATAAGCCAAGATCGTTTGAAAACGTTAAGCACTCGTAATCGTTGTTGAAGCGGAGGCAGCAGCAGGTTCAAAGAGGAACGCACTAGCGGCATCAAGATTACTGTGCTCAAACAAGAATTCCTCAAATTCACAATCCTCTGGGGCGATCTCCTGGATGGAACAAACATCTAGTATATGAGCACTTGGTTCGGATGGTTGATTCCCTAACCTAAAAATGTGGAGTTCAATTATCATGTTGCCAAAAGACAGGTTCATCGAACCATTTCGACAATTGATCACAGCATTTGAGGTTGCAAGGAATGGGCGACCGAGTATCACCTGAATTTGATTCCAGGGGTTAGCTGCAGGTTGTGTATCTAAAACAATGAAGTCAACGGGGAATTTGAAGTCCCCAACTTTTATTAACACATCCTCTAGCTCACCCCCACGATGGGTGAAAGATCGGTCAGCCATTTGAAGAGTACAATGTATAAGTTTCAGTTCACCTACACCTAGTTGCTCATATACAGAATACGGAAGCAGGTTAACACTGGCACCAAGATCAAAAAGGGCATGGTTGATGTTCTTATCCCCAATAGTTATTAAAATCGTAGGACAGCCAGGGACCTTTCATTTTTGTAGTAAATTTTGGGTAAGAGAATCACTCACGTTACTAGCTAGGAAAACCTTTTTTGGTACCTGAAATTTCCTCTTCTTAGTGCACAAGTCTTTCAAGATTTTTGCATAGGAGGGGATTTGTTAGATTGCATCTAAGAGGGGAATGTTGATGTTAACCTGTTTGAACAACTCCAGAATCTTCTCCATTTGTGGATTTTGTTTATTGGACCTCAACCGATTTAGAAATGGAACGTTTTTGAAATTGGTTGAGTCCAATACTTATGGAGGAGATTGTAGAGTTGGAACGGAACCCAAAACTGGAGTTTGAGTGGAATGAGATGTGGATCCGTTCGGACCAGCGTGTGAAGAAGTGCCTTTTGAAGAAAAGAGAATAGGCTCAGAAGAAGAAGGTGTAGAGGAAGAAACGTCCGGGGTGTCATCATCATCATCATCATTAATTTGTGTGTCGATGTTGTTGTTCAACATTCTTCCAGATCTCAATGTAGTCACGACACTCACATTATGGTTCTGTTGTTCAAGAGCAACATGTACATTATATGGGTGACCAGGATTTGGGAGTGGTTGAGATGGAAGCCTTCCTTTCTCTCGCTCGCTTAAAGCCACGTTCAGCTGTGCAATCTGGGCTTCGATGGTTTTGATGCTTTTCTCGTGTGCAGCGGTGTGTTACACCAGAGACTGAATAGAAGACTGGATATTTGCGGTGGATTGAGTCAATTGCTTTACAAAAGTCTCCAGACTTCGTTTTAGCGAGGAAACCTTATCGTTATTTGATGGAACAAAGTTGTTCTAAGGAAAAGAATTGTTACAAATTGCAAAGTTGTTCGTCGGATTTTGAAAAGGTTGGGGTTGGAAAGGCTGCTGAAATTGTTGTTGAGCTTGTTATTGAGCAGGAGGAGGAGGCCTTTGGAATTGATGCTAGTTCTGATTCCAGACGAAATTGGGATGGTTCCTCCAACCGGGATTGTATGTAGAAGAGTATGGATCGTTTCTTGGTCTTTGCTGAAATGCAGCATTAACATGATCATGTCCATGAGATGGTGGATTGTAAGGACACTCTTCGGTCAAATGAGATGGATCCAAACAACAAGCGCAAATGGTACGGGGGGGGGGGGGGGGGAGAATAGGGACAGGAGAAGGAGATGAGAATTTTCTCTCAATTGCTTCCAGTTTCCATGTGATTGCATCCATCTCGGCCTTCATTGCAATTGAGATGTCGAGTTAACGAACTCCTTCCCTAGAGAGACCTGAAGAAGAAGAAGAAGAAGTTGAGGTGTTCGTTCGGGTGCTCTCCCACTGCAATGTTTGCTCCGCAAGATCGTCAAAGAATTGCTAAGCCTCCTCGTCAGATTTGGACAGGAAGTGGCCCTGACAAATGGTTTCCGGCAATTGCTTAGTTGCTGGATTCAGTCCGTCATATAAAGTTTGGCAAAGTTGTCATTTCTCTATACCGTGATGAGGACACTAAATAAGGAGGTCCTTGTACCGGTCAAAGCACTTCCAAAAAGGTTCGGTAGGAAGTTGGGTGAATTGTGTTGGATATATGTATGCTCTAGAGTCCATTATGAGATAGTGTATGTACTGATGTGTGTGTGTATGTGTATATATATATATATATTCAGAGGACAGTCTTGCTCGACATAGTATGCTATCTGGTTTTACTTTATCATATGTTCACTTGATCATGTTTATATTCATTTGGTGCATGTTGATAAAGCCCTAAGGATATTGGCTTGACTACTGGGATTATGATGCAGATCATACTAGAGGGACATCTGTGGTTTATAAGCATATCCTTGAAATGTTCCTAGTCGTAGGTATATCGAGATAGGGCATCGATATTCCAGTTTAGACTAGCGTATACCATTCTTGTTCCATATGATGGGCGATGGATGATCCCATATCCGTCTGGTGTGTTGACACCGAAGATAGTATACGGGTGCTCAGTGAGACCGGGTACACTGGACGGACTCACCGAGAACTCCTATATGGTATTATATCATACGTCGGATAGCAGTTCTCAGGTGACACTAGTACAGGTTAGTCTGTAGACCCGAGATCGTCATAGAGTCTTGTGTGTCCTCCCACTGTACATTGATCTCCACCCTACAGCGGCTCTACTGAGTCGTACAAACAGGTGAATTTTGGGCATAGTCTCGAGGCATATGGAGGCAGTGAGCGATAGGAGGGGTTTCGTCTCTCCCGGTATTGGGGGTTGATGCTGTGCTGTGCACGATTGGCTATAACAGGAAGTCCCTGGCCAGGGCTGCTGAGATATTACTGATAAGTGTTATCAGTAAGTTTCTCGATCTGTTATAGACCATATACCGGCATGACTTATTGAGTTATTGGGGTCGACGATTCCATCCCTAGACTCGATATGCAGCATATCTGACGAAGAGACCGGACCGTACGGTAAGTGTTGCCGGATGGATTGACAGGAGTTTTGACAGGTTCGCTTGTTCTTATTCTGATCGCTCAATACCCGGGTAGCCGTTACGTTTAGCTGACCGCTTGCGGCTTGTGGGTGTTTGATATGATCATCACCTACTGCTGGCGTATTGACGAGTCTTAGAGTCCCACATAGAAGTATCTCGGGTTAGGCGAAACGAAGTGGTGCGCATATGAGATATGTGCGGAGGCTCGATTAAATACAAGTATGTAATACTGTATTTTAATCGGACTTAACATTAGTCGGGTCGTATAAGATATGACCGATTTATTAAATCAAGTATTGATTTAATATTGACTTTTATATTATTTATTTAAATCCTTTTCTTCTTATGGATACATGCATGTATATGTACATGATGATGTGCATACACACATACATACATGAAATGTATCATGGTTGATGATACAAAGAGGATGGCAATATAAGAATCATATTGTAGATAAATACATATATGGATATTTTCATTAAAGTTAAAGGTAAAAGAAAAAGATTTATGAGTCATTCCTTCTACACTTTTCTACACATTTCCATGGTTGAATTTAACCCAACCATGGTTCTTTTTCCTTTTGCCTTTAACCCTAAATAAAAATATCTAGATATGATTTAACTATAGTTATGGTTATGATAAGATATATCTCTCTCTCTCATTTTCTTTTTCATCATTATCATTATTCACTCCAAAAGAAAGAGAGAGAGCCATCTTCTTCCTCCTCATTCTAGCTCTCTTTTAATTGTTAAAATAGAGTTAGACAAATAAAAGAAAAGGTATTAAATAAGAATAGCAACCACTTCATCATCCTACACAACCTTTGCTATCTTATGTAGGGTGTTGTGCTTCAAGATTTTCAAAGATCGAAGGAAGCATCAAGCTTTGGGCAAAGAGCTTCGGGTGGATCGTCATAGACGAGGAGTTGATCAAGCGAACCCTTCCAAAGCAAAGTAGTCTTCCAAAGAGGTCAACAAAGGTTGAAGTCTCATCACTTAGTATAACTTAAGTCTTAATATTTGATACTATTAATAGTTACTTCATAAATTCTAGTTCGATTCATAGTAAAGTTTACTTAGCACCTCAAAATTTTATTGTTATGGCATGTGTGATACTTCAAAAACCTAATAGAAGTGTTAAGGAAACCCTACAGTGGTATCAAAGCCAAGCTAGAGCTTTGTAGTAACCTAGACGACGTTGAAAACATCGAACAGACGGAAAATGACACCCGGGGGGGTGCTCTCTGGAAATTTTTTTAAATCCTAGTTTTTTCAAAAATAAAAATATGTAAAAAATTTAGCAGGGAAATATATTGGCCCACCAGAAATACGATGCCATAAATCGACCGTACTACCGCGGAACCGCGGCCAGAGTGGCCTTATTGCGGCGGTTCCGCGGCACCGTAGGTGATTCCTGGGCCGTAGTTTCTTGTGCAGGCCCGTATGTGTTTGCTGTTGTTTATGGAATATTTCAAAACTGCTCAAGTGTTGATCTTTCAGAGCAGTCTGTGGTTGTTTAAATCGTTCGATTGAAGGTTTTAACTGCGCCTAGTTTAATATTATGTGATACAATAATTGGAATCTAAAAATTTGTTTGTTGCGTGCAAATCTAGCAGTTCGGTCTCGGGATAAACGGAAATCTTGTTGAATTATCCGGTTTGGTTTGAAAAAGTGTTTTCTTGAATGAGACCCAAATGCGAGCTTTACATTTTTTAGGCATGAAATCTTGTATATGTGATATTCCGGGTTTGTGTTGTCTAAAGGCAGTTAAAGATTCCAATTGTTGTATTTTTTCATTTTATTTCTCTGTGACCGTAAGTGTAGTATGTATTACCGGTTTTCGTTGCTATACATCAACGACGATCGGTGTATGCATACTTACTTATGTTGATGATATTTGATATTATGTGTCGATGAGATTTGATGTGCAGGATTGTCGCAATGAATAGCCGGGGGGGTTTTATGTAAGATGAGAGTTTTCATTTCATTCATGTAAATTTAAATTGTATGTAATATTCTTTTATTTGGGGCACTTCCGGGTTGAGGTTTTTGTCACCGGTGTTGTATATTATTTACTTTTCCGCATTATGATAGACCCAAGGAGGAGGGCATAAGTGACCGGGTTCTAGGGTTCAGTGGGAGGCCATCTTGAGGAGTCGAGACCGGGTTTCTGTTGGAGATAGTGCCCTCAGAGTCAATTATTGGATCACAGGCACGTGATTGCAATGATTGAGGGAGGACCTATCCCGGTAGGACAGTCTTACTCGAGATGATAGTATGCTATCTGGTTTACCTTTATCATCGTGTACTGCTTTAGGTGACATGACAGGTCGCTATTGCACGTTGATAGAGCCCCTAGGATTCTTGCTTGACTACCGGCAGTATGAGGGCGATCATATACGTGGGAGCTGGTAGTCTATAAGGACATCCTTAAAAGGTCCCTAGTCGTAGGAGCTTCGAGACAGGGCATCGATACTCCAGAGTAGACTAGTGTATACAGTCGAGACCCCGACGAGGGGCGGTGGCCGGTCTCACAAGCCACTGGTGTCAGTTGGTTCACCTAAGATGTATACAGGTGCTCATTGGGTTATGAGTACACCGGACAGGACTCGCCGGTAACATGCTAGTTGGTCTTATACCTGACGTCAGATAGCAGTTCCCTGGTGACATATGTACAGGTTAGTTCATCGACCTGAGATCGTCATTTGTCTCGTGTGAGTTCCCACTGTGCTTTGATTACTACCCTACCACGGCTCAAAGGAGTCGTGCAAACAGGTTTTAGTTGGGTACAGTCCCGAGCCACATGGAGGCAGTGAGCGGATCTGCAGGGGTTCGTCTCTCCCGCTATTGGGGGTGAGATCGCGCGGTGTCTAGGAGAGCCATTACGCAAAGCCCTCGGCCGAGGCAGGAGATTTACTGGTAGGTATTCCAGTAGTATCTCAGGGCGTTCTGGGCTACACTCCGACACGACTTGTACCGCTTTTGGGGGTCTGACTTTTACCAACCCCCTAAGCCCGACATGCGATTCTCATAGACGAACGGACCGGACTGTACGGATATTGTCACTGACAGGCTCAGTAGGGTGTCAGGATGAGTTCGCTCATCGACGTCCCTTTTGGTCAATAGCTGGTGGTCCGTCACGTATTGGCTAATACCTCTGACGTGCTAGTGGTTAAATCCACAGCCATAGTATTGACGAGTCTTTAGAGTCCACCACACTTACAGTTACTCAAGCTTTCCGGCGAAACGCTGTAGAGGCCGTATGGAGATATGGCAGGGTCCGATCAGATACGTGCGGTATTGCACGGATCAGGATCGGACAGTTTTGTACTAGTGGCCGTATAGTTATATGGCAGGGTTCGATCTGATACGTGCGGTATTGCACGGATCAGGATCGGACGGACATTACTAGCTGGCTTTGGTTTAAGCCGGATGTTAGTTTAGTACAGTGTAGATTTTGTCTCATTGCATTTGTATCCGGGCGGAATACAGATGTGGGTGTGTATGCATAGTATCGGGGTTTTCCTGTAATTTATTACGGGACCAGTTTTCTGGAGTTGCCAGTTTGCATTCCGTTCCGGCCGGTTTTCATTTGTTCTTTCCCGGCCGGACTTTTCCGAAGGAGGGGGTTATTTGCAATTATGCAAATAACATTTGTGGAGGGGGTTTCTTGCAATTGTAGAGATTATGATAGCATCTTTGATTCCCTCCATCACTTGCATTAAATGAGATTGGAAAGGGTATGGTTTTGATGTGAATTAAGCATGGTTGATGTTTGTTTATGGTCACCTCTTCTCATCTCCTACCATCACCTCCCTCTTGGATTAAGTTATCACTCCACCACCATTCCCAAAAGGAGGAGGCCGGCCACAATTTAGGGGAGGGGGAAAAAATGAGAGAGTTTCTTTTGGTGTTGGAAAATAATCATACATCTCATTTTTCATTGCTACCAAAATCCCCAAGTTCTTTTCTCAACCTCATTCCTCCATCAAAGGCAACAAACCCCAAATGAGACTAGCATGATCTACACCACATTCTACAGCATATCTTGAGCATGTCGAGTTGCCGGCTTCATGCCCGAGTTGCCTCGGTATCGAGGCGGGAGCCCGTAAAAGACGCAGGCGATGTGGTGCCCTTCCGGCGAGGAGGCGACGATGTGGAGGCAAGACTTTCCGCGGGAGATCGGGACGATGACGAGAAGACCGGAGGACTCGGAACATTCGGTATACTTCTCTTCCTATCTCTTGTTTGCTAGCATTAGGTTAATGGTAAACGATCCGGGTTTTCATTGTCCGCGGTAGCGCCGGTTTCCGAGTAAGGAAAATTTTTGATTCCGCATTTTGGCCTCGAGTACGAGGCCGGGGCGCTGCCGTGGCGCAACATGGTATCAGAGCCACGCCAATAACCTTACCTAGCTTGTTCTAATGTGTTTTGTATTTCCGATCGAACAAAATCCCAAAAACCACATTTCTTTTGCATCAGTTTTCTGTTGGAATTTTTTGGTGTCTAAAAATTTTCAGGTTGTAGAAAACTGCTGTACAAGACATTATAAGACCTCTGTAAAAATTCGACAAGTTCAGTCGATGACCTTAGCGCGGAACCGCGGCCAAACCCCCCTTGGGCCGCAGTTCCGCCGCACTCTGGTTTCTTCACTGTGTCAAATTTGTACAGTGGGCTTGTGGGCTGATTTTGGGGGTTTTGGGATATTAAATTTGGGCCCAGATCTTCTGTGACTGCTACAGTATTACTTGGGGGCCCACTTGTTAATTGTTTGATCGATCGGATATTTTTAAACACATTATTTCACAGTATTTACATTATATCTGCGACCGTGAATGTCACTTGATCGGTAAATCCCGTCTAACTGCTATAGCCCGGTTAGACGGATTTGCGAACGTGACTTTCACGTTGATGTTCTATGTTTATGCTGTGATGTTGCGGATCGGTCGTGGGGGATTGCCTGGATGCAATGGTAGTACAGTTTGTTGTATTATGTACATTTGATATTGCGGGGCGAGCGTCCGACATGTGGACTGCCGTCACTGCCTGTTTGTATTATTCTTTTAGGGCACGACCTGGTTGCGGTCGATGTACCCGGTGTATGTATATTTTGCTTTCTGTACTAGGATTACCCCGCGGAGGAGTGCACGGATAGCCGGGTTCTAGGGGGCAACGGGCCCGCATCTCATGGCATTGAGACGGAAGGGGCTTCACTCTAGGATTGGCGGGCTATTCGCCGCACTCGTAGGGGGTACAGGTTGACCCAGGAGGGGTGCCCAAGTTACCGGATTCCGTGAAGTGCTGGGTGGTCCATTCACGGTGCTGGAGGGGGCTGCCTCGCTTCAGGTTTTGGCGGGTGACTTGCCGCGCCCGTAGGGGTCTAGGATTTCATTGCACAGGCTATCCACACGACCAGGGGAACGTCGGGTTTCAGCAGCGGCTCTGTGAAACCCGGGGCTTCCAGATATCTGTATTGTTCTGTGATGCTGTACATTTCTGTGATGTTGCATTTTATCACGCCTTGAGCGAAATATAATATATTGGTATATATATTAGTAGATGTTGTATATGTTTTACATCCGCGCTAGTCCAGTCCCCGCTCTGCCGTTAGTTAGCTAACCTAACGGGTGATGACGGGACCCAGTGGCGAATGCGGATGGCATATACGTACGTCAGTATATTTTCGTTCTTTGTGGTGTGATTAATTGATGGGACTGCGTTGATTCGGATCAATGCAAGATAAACAAACCTATTCTGATGTTCTTGGAACTTTTTTCAAAAAGCTGTTATTGCAAGGTCGTTCACTTTTGTTTTGCATCGTGGTATTCATTTGGAATATCCTGCTCCTCAGTCGACGAGGCAAGGGCCGAGATCCCTTCACCGGGAGTGACCCCTTGAACAAAAGTTTGCGTCAGGGCAATAACTTCACTATAGCCGATTACTTTTGCTTTGCATCGTGGTATTCAGTTGGAATATCCTGCACCTCATTCTACGGGGAAAGAGCCAAGATCCCTTCATCGGGAGTGACCTCTTTAGTAAAGGTTTTCATCACTATATTTTTATAAAAAGGCTATGCAGTTCCTTCAACGATATCAAGTTCATTACGTTAAAGGTTTTTCGCCAAAAACCAGCCGTAGCCCTCCGTCATTTCCTACAGGTATTATTTGGTATTCGTGCTGCGTTTGTTGACCTAGTCAAGACGTAGTGTTCAGTAGCTAAGTGGTACTTGTTTGTTGCATAAGTGGGATTGGTTAGGACAGTCGTGCGGCCTTGTTGACCTAGTCAAGGGCACGTACGGGTGGGTTTAATGCAATCCAGAATATTGACGGGTTGAACTTGACTGGCGGTTTATGGTTTGTTGACCTAGTCAAGGTCATAAACCGCTTGGGGTAAAAATCACATCGGGAGTTTCATAAGAACTGAAACTTGCCAGGTATGCGCATACCTTCTGGAGTGTGGTGACGTGAGTGGATTCCGTCACGTTATCATGCGATGATAGTTGGATCCCGATTCCCACTGATGAGTTGGTTTACTCCTCGGGTGATCCCGACTAATTCTTCTTTCAGGTTTGGAGGAGAATTTGAGGTACAGTGGGAGGTTTCCAGATTAGACAAAGTGATAACCATTCTGATCTAGGTAAGAGTGCACGCTGAGTGTTTCTTTTCTCTCTCTCTTTGGCAGCGACCATTGACCCGACCCTAAGACTATGACTCAGTGACCAAGTTGACCGAACCTTCTTAACACAGGCCTTTGGATTGTCAGAGTTACAGACCTCATTGCCACTCCTACTTTTACCCTTTTCTCCAGGACACCCCGCGTTACTGCGAACGTCCACTTCCATTAGACAAAACCATCGTATGGTTAGATACGAACTCGAAGGACTTCGAGGATGGTTTCTGGTTCTGGAGAAAACGAATAGGATTATTCAGTTGTCTTTTCTTTTCACTTTCTCTCAGGTTGCGAGTACTCCTTGGTTTAGGAGTAGTACACCTATTACGCAAATTGGATAGTCTTCTTCCAAACCATAGGCTGGTGCCGACCGGTGGGGAATGAAGAATACCAATTAGCCTAAACGGTGTACAGAAGGTATTAAGATTAAGGCGAAGCAAGGGATTAGTAAGAGGGCAAAGTAAAATGCGACTGATATTCACGACCAAACCAAGTATTTCTTCGCCAATCCTAAATCACCTTTGTATTTCTCCAGGACACTCCGGATCACTACGAAGATCCACAGTTTATTGGATGCTCCATCGTATGGTTATATACGAACTCGAAAGGAACTTGTTCCAGTTTGGGGATGGATTCTGGTTCAGGAGAAATAGGAATAAAGTACATTCAGGTGTCTTTTATCTTCACCTTCTCTCGCGATGCGAGTGCTCCTAGGATTAGGACAGTACACCCTTTATGCTTATTGGATAGTCTTCTTCCAAACCATAGGCTGGTGCCGAACGGTAGGGAAGGAAGAAAACCATTTGGATTAAAGGGGTGTGCAGAAGGTAATGACTAAAGACATATAAAGGGATTTGGAGAGGTGGCAAAGAATTATACGGTTACAGTTGTGAATCTGGATAATGGAAGAGGCATTACTAGGAATACCAGGATACCCCATCGAGACATTTCGATGTTTCAGTTTCACTGTGTACTGTTAAAAGAAAACTGATTTCCCGATTAGACACTTGCTCCAGGGTATGTATTTACCAGGTTGGATTCTCACATCTGTATGGTTTTACAGATCATGAGTGGGAGTAAGTTATTGGGAATTAGGTGACCATCCTCATTATATCGGGATTCGTTGTAATCGGTGATATTTGAGGAGATCATCTGGGCTGTTTGCCGGTCGGCGAATATTTGGTTTTGAATATCCGCTGTTGTGCACCAATTTCAAATTGATATATCTGTACGTCTATTTTCATAGAGTGAGATATACCTTTTGATATTATGTCGATGACATTTACCTATATCAGTGGATGGTTAGGTAAGGAGCATTAAACAGCGGTGTAATTCTTCTTAACCATAAGTACAGTTTTCAACCTACGACACACAGTGAAAGAGTTGTTAGACTCAGCGGACTTGTACAGAGTATTGTATGTTGTCCAGTGTCCATTAGGACAGAGGGGTTGGTCCTCATACTATATTCTGTTTACTTTTAACTTCTCTAGTTCTTAGACATGTGTTTCGTAGAAACACAGGGTCTATGTTTTGAGGAGTTATAGGTATTTGAATAGAGTAGAGAACCAGGTGTAGCAAGTATCGGGATTCTTCAAAGAGATCGAAGATGTAGATACTTGTGTATGGTATTCAGTTGATAGTAATGATGAAGAGAGATTGCTTCTCTTTCAGGTTACTCATAATTGGAAGCATTCCTAAGTTGAGTAACGCTGATCGGCCTCCTTCCATTTTGTTGACATGCACTGGAGACAGCTGCATGATTTGAATCTGGTTCAATTAAATCAGTGCCTCTGGTTCTATATTGGATATAGAACAGTTCATATCTTGACATTGTTAAGGTATGGGGAGTTGTCCGGCTTATGATTAAAACCAGACACTGGACAACTCAAGGCACGTTTCTGTAATGGCTGTTTGTGGGTTGACCCAGGCTATGACGAGGGTTGACTTTCTACCATCTGGCAGATCAATAGAAATATTGTTCTAGACTCGCCACAGTTTTATTAAAAATGGATTTTTTCAAATACAGTAGTGGGAGTATGGTAGAACTGGAAGTGATTCCAGAACCGCAAACGATTACTGAAGATTTGATAAGGAACCTAAAGATTCAATCTGTTTTGACATTCCATTGGCCACTCCGCAGATAAGGTGGGTAACTTCAGACACCCGAGAGGTGCTCCGGTAGCCTCAAGGACGGTGACAGGGAAGTTCTTGTTTACCCACACTTGCCTTTGCTGTTGTTACAGGCTGCGAGACCCGGCAGGAGGATGAGTATAGCGTCGTTCTAAACTTGCTTTAGAAGTGCACGTCTATATGACTCTGGCAGAGGGTTGTCGTAGTCAGTGGGAGCAACGGAAGCATTGGTGGACATCAGGCTTATGTCTATTGACTAAAGCAGATGTAGCGGAGATAGATCATCTATTTCTGATGTGACAGTCATAGGTTTGACGTCATCAGAATAGGGGATGGATCTATTGAGAAGGTAGTAGGAAGTGATATTCCTATACTACGATCGGTTATACTTTGGTCGTCACACAGTGGTTTCTCCACACAGGACTTGGATATTATATTAGACATTCTGGCTACTAGATCTATGGTTTTAGATCTAGATTTGGGTGGTTTCCCAATCTGGGTACTTAGACAGCATTCTAAGAGTATTTAGAATGGACGACTCCTGGCATGGTAGTGTACCTGCAGGTAATGGAGTCACCCTCTCTAAAGGTGTCTTGCAGACTGAAGGGGAGAGGGATACGCATGATTGACAGATCACTTGCTTAGGCAATGGAGTCAATCATGAGATGTCAAGTACCACACCAGATATTGTTCTTGCAGTAGATGCAATAAGTTGATATTGATCCAATCCTGGAGAAACAGTCGGAAGCAGTTTTAGAACATAAGTTAATGTTCTAGGGATATGATAACGGCAGCCTCCTTTAGGAGACGGTTATCATTCCAGGCTTCTAAGGTGACAAGGATGGCAGAGTGGCTGTCAGAGTTATAGTTTCTCCTTCTGACGAGGGGCAGTATTTTGGACAGGTGGTCCAAGGCAATACTGAGGGAGGCATGGCGCTGGGTACTGATTAAGTTCAGTTATCGATACAGTCTAAGAAGTTTGGATTTGGAGTTCATTTATGAGCTAGGTCCCATCAGACATCCAGACATTCTAAGACAGGTATTGCTCATTTCGGGAGATGGTTTTCTCCGCGAACTTGAGATATAGAGAGACAAAGAAAGAAACATCACAGCAGATCCACTCACTGAGGCTATTCCTCGAACGCAATAGTTTCGCAAACGGGTTTTGTGAGACTGACAAGTAGAGGAGTTAGGTGTTCGGTATCACACGGGCTGTGAGTATGCGGCATCGCAATAATTAGCCTTGAGTGCAAGTGGGAGATTGTTGGTGATAGTGCCCTCCGAGTCAATTATTGGATCACAGGCACGTGATTGCAATGATTGAGGGAGGACCTATCCCGGTAGGACAGTCTTACTCGAGATGATAGTATGCTATCTGGTTTACCTTTATCATCGTGTACTGCTTTAGGTGACATGACAGGTCGCTATTGCACGTTGATAGAGCCCCTAGGATTCTTGCTTGACTACCGGCAGTATGAGGGCGATCATATACGTGGGAGCTGGTAGTCTATAAGCACATCCTTAAAAGGTCCCTAGTCGTAGGAGCTTCGAGACAGGGCATCGATACTCCAGAGTAGACTAGTGTATACAGTCGAGACCCCGACGAGGGGCGGTGGCCGGTCTCACAAGCCACTGATGTCAGTTGGTTCACCTAAGATGTATACAGGTGCTCATTGGGTTATGAGTACACCGGACATGACTCGCCGGGAACATGCTAGTTGGTCTTATACCTGACGTCAGATAGCAGTTCCCTGGTGACATGTGTACAGGTTAGTTCATCGACCTGAGATCGTCATTTGTCTCGTGTGAGTTCCCACTGTGCTTTGATTACTACCCTACCACGGCTCAAAGGAGTCGTGCAAACAGGTTTTAGTTGGGTACAGTCCCGAGCCACATGGAGGCAGTGAGCGGATCTGCAGGGGTTCGTCTCTCCCGGTATTGGGGGTGAGGTCGCGCTGTGTCTAGGAGAGCCATTACGTAAAGCCCTCGGCCGAGGCAGGAGATTTACTGGTAGGTATTCCAGTAGTATCTCAGGGCGTTCTGGGCTACACTCCGACACGACTTGTACCGCTTTTGGGGGTCTGACTTTTACCAACCCCCTAAGCCCGACATGCGATGCTCATAGACGAACGGACCGGACTGTACGGATATTGTCACTGACAAGCTCAGTAGGGTATCAGGATGAGTTCGCTCATCGACGTCCCTTTTGGTCAATAGCTGGTGGTCCGTCACGTATTGGCTAATACCTCTGACGTGCTAGTGGTTAAATCCACAGCCATAGTATTGACGAGTCTTTAGAGTCCACCACACTTACAGTTACTCAAGCTTTCGGGCGAAACGCTGTAGAGGCCGTATGGAGATATGGCAGGGTCCGATCAGATACATGCGGTATTGCACGGATCAGGATCGGACAGTTTTGTACTAGTGGCCGTATAGTTATATGGCAGGGTTCGATCTGATACGTGCGGTATTGCACGGATCAGGATCGGACGGACAATACTAGCTGGCTTTGGTTTAAGCCGGATGTTAGTTTAGTACAGTGTAGATTTTGTCTCATTGCATTTGTATCCGGGCGGAATACAGATGTGGGTGTGTATGCACAGTATCGGGATTTTCCTGTAATTTATTACGGGACCAGTTTTCTGGAGTTGCCAGTTTGCATTCCATTCCGGCCGGTTTTCCTTTGTTCTTTCCCGGCCGGACTTTTCCGATGGAGGGGGTTATTTGCAATTGTGCAAATAACATTTGTGGAGGGGGTTTCTTGCAATTGTAGAGATTATGATAGCATCTTTGATTCCCTCCATCACTTGCATTAAATGAGATTGGAAAGGGTATGGTTTTGATGTGAATTAAGCATGCTTGATGTTTGTTTATGGTCACCTCTTCTCATCTCCTACCATCACCTCCCACTTGGATTAAGTTATCACTCCACCACCATTCCCAAAAGGAGGAGGCCGGCCACAATTTAGGGGAGGGGGAAAAAATGAGAGAGTTTCTTTTGGTGTTGGAAAATAATCATACATCTCATTTTTCATTGCTACCAAAATCCCCAAGTTCTTTTCTCAACCTCATTCCTCCATCAAAGGCAACAAACCCCAAATGAGACTAGCATGATCTACACCACATTCTACAGCATATCTTGAGCATGTCGAGTTGCCGGCTTCATGCCCGAGATGCCTCGGTATCGAGGCGGGAGCCCGTAAAAGTCGCAGGCGATGTGGTGCCCTTCCGGCGAGGAGGCGACGTTGTGGAGGCAAGACTTTCCGCGGGAGATCGGGACGATGACGAGAAGACCGGAGGACTCGGATCATTCGGTATACTTCTCTTCCCATCTCTTGTTTGCTAGCATTAGGTTAATGGTAAACGATCCGGGTTTTCATTGTCCGCGGTAGCGCCGGTTTCCGAGTAAGGAAAATTTTTGATTCCGCATTTTGGCCTCGAGTACGAGGCCGGGGCGCTGCCGTGGCGCAACAGTTTCCTAAAATCCAGATTTGGAAGGGTCGCTTTCCGCTCTCGTAGGGGTCTAAGGGTGTGGGCTTGGCTATTCATCGCGACCATGGAATCCGTATTTTTATTACTGGCTAAATACAAAATACGGACCTCCTAGATATCCTATATATGTGCTTCTGCTGCTTTTATTATCTGATGTGATCATTTAATAAATATCTGAGACGAATGCAATATTTTATATATATATATATATGATATATATTAGACGTTACTTATGTTTTGCACCCGAACTAGCCCCGTCCCGGTATGCCGTTAGTTAAGTAACCTAACGGTGCATATCAGGACATTGTGACGAATGCGAGTGGCATAAGTGTACGTTATATTTTTGTTTCTTTCTGTAATGGCTTAGGATTTAAATGATGGGACTACATTAATGAGATTAATGTAAAAGATAAATGAACCTAAAAAGATGTTGTGGAATCAGATTTTAAACATGCTCGACCTTTTGTGAAAAAGCAAGTTTCAAAATGCGGAGCTTAAGCCACTCCTTTTAAACCCATTAGATTCTACAACGATATCAAGTTCAAAGCGTCAAAAGTTTTCTTAAAAACTATCCGCAACCCTCCGTTATTTTAGGAAATAGAGTACTTAGTATTCGTGGTGCGTATTTTGATTTTAGTTAAGGCGCAGTGTACGGTAGCTGAGTGATGTCTTCCTACACTGCATATGATGCAGATTAGTTAGGACATTCATATGATTATGTTGACTTTAGTTAAGGGTCATATGGATGGGTCTAGTTAATCACGAAATGACGGGAAGAACTTGACTAGTACTTATGATATGTTGACTTTAGTTAAGGTCATAAGTACTAGGGGTAAAAATAATATCGGGAATTACAATGAGATTGTTTACCTTCTATATGATAGTAGGATCCCGATCCCACTGCGAGCAAATGTTGCTCCCGGGAGAATTTTGCACTTTACAATTAGCTGACTCGGTAGGTGTCTAGAAAGGTGCCAAACGGGGCTACGCCTCTGGGAAGACGAGGTTTACTTTAATTAGGTACGTGCGAAAGCACGGGGAACCTCCCTCAAGTACCGGCACTGGCCTGGCTGAGAGGTTAGCGAAGTTATGAAATGTAATTAATCCCTGCTAGTTTTCTTTTTAAAGGTTTTAAAGAAAATTTGATAAAAACAGTGGGAGACATCGGTTAGATAAGATAATAACCAATATGATCTTTGCAAGAGCTTTCGCTGAGTGTATTCTTTTCTCTCTCTTAATGGCAGATACCCATGACAGGACTTAAGCTTTTATTAGATAAAAACAAGCTGAATGGGACCAACTATAAAGACTGGCTGAGGAATTTAAACATAGCCTTGACTTATGATAAGGTATCATATGTCCTTACAGCTCCAGGCTTGCCCCCCTAGGTCCTAAATCTTCAGTTGCGGATAGGGAAATCCGCAAGACATGGGACGCTGACTGTGCCACAGCAAAATGCCTCGCGCTTGCATCGATGGATAACACACATCAGAAGCAGCACGAGAATATGGACGTAAAAGCCATATTCCTCCATACAAAAGAGTTGTATGGAGAGCAATCCCGCGTATTACGATACGAAGCGTCTAAGAAACTGTTTCAGATGCGCTTGACCGCTGGCACAGCAATAGGAGAACACGTTCTGAAAATGATAGCTCACATAGAAGAGCTTGAGGACCTTGGGTGGACAATGGACAATGAACAGTATACAGATATTATTCTGCAGTCTCTCCCATCCACCTTTGCTCAGTTCATCGTTAACTTCAACATGCACAACATGGAGAAGGAACTGCCTGAACTCCTTAATATGTTAAGGAGTGCAGAGAGCACACTGAAGTCAGTGAAGACTCCCGCTATGAGTGTTGGGCAATCATCCTCCTCTTTCCCGAAGGCTAAAGCCAACGGAAAGAAGAAGAAGAAACCCACCAAACATAAGGGTGGAGTCAAAAAGGTGAAGGGAAAAGGCAAGTCCAAGGTTGGGGAATCGGGGAAAGGTGAATGTTTCCATTGCAAGAAGACGGGACACTGGAAGAGGAACTGTATTGAGTACCTAGCACTCAAGAAGAAGCATGGTGATGCTTCAGCTTAAGGTGTGTTCGTAATTGAAAACTGTTTTTCTATTAACTCTGCTTCCTGGGTATTGGATACCGGTTCGGGTTCTCATATTTGCAATTCTGTGCAGGCGTTGAGAAATAGCAGAGTTTTGAAGACAGGTGATTATAATCTCTAAGTTGGAAATGGTTCCAATGTAAATGCAGTTTCAGTAGGAGAGTATAACCTAGGTTTGCTTTCGGGTTGTATATTGGTTTTGAACTCGTGTTATTTTGTACCAAGTATGCTTTGTAATATTATATCTGTTTCCTTGTTAGACAATGAAGGGTATCATTTTGCTGTGCAACACTATGTTATGAACATTAAACTTAATCAAGAGTTGATTGGTTGTGGTACATTAAATAACGGGATATACGTCCTTAATCAACACACAGTTTTCAACGTACAACACAAAAATAAAAGAAAATTTTCAGATATGAATGAAGCTTTTCTTTGGCATTGTAGACTTGGTCATATTAATGAAACAAGACTAAACAATCTTCATAAAGATGGATATTTAAATTCATTTGAGTATAAATCTTATGCAACTTGCCAGTCTTGTATCAAAGGTAAAATGACCAAAACCCCATTTACAGGACACGGAGAAAGAGCTACTGAGCTCCTAGGCCTCATACATAGTGATGTTTGCGGACCAATGTGTACACATGCAAGAGGCGGTTTTTCTTACTTCATAACTTTTACTGATGATTTCTCAAGATTTGGTCATATGTATTTGATAAAGCATAAATCTGAAGCTTTCGAGAAATTCAAGGAGTATAAACATGAAGTAGAAAACCAAACAGGAAAGAGTATCAAGATACTTCGATCAGATCGAAGTGGAGAGTACTTTAGTACTGAGTTCTTAAGCTTCCTAAAAGAGAATGGGATTCTCTCTCAGCTCACTCCACCTTACACACCACAGCACAACGGTGTGTCAGAACGTAGGAACCGTACCCTATTAGATATGGTATGATCCATGATGAGTGATTCTGAGTTACCTCTCTCGTTTTGGGGGCAAGCATTGGAAACAGCAGCTTTTCTGTTAAACAAAGTTCCAACCAAGACCGTGTCTACCACTCCATATGAGATATGGCATAGGAAGAAACCATCTCTTAAAAGAGTTAAGATTTGGGGTTGTCCGGGTTTTGTTAAAAAGCAGAATCCAGACAAACTCGAGACACGATCAGTCAAATGTATATTTGTAGGATATCCTAAACATTCGTTTGGGTATCTTTTCTACCACAAGGAGGAACAAAAAGTGTTTGTTTCTCAGTATGCCACCTTTTTAGATGATGAGATTTTTTCAAATAATATAAATGGCAATGTGGTAGATGTAGAAGAGGTTCTAGAGACACAAGTTACAAATGACAACTTGGCTGAACCTGAAGTTATAACAGAATCTAATGAAGCTCAGCCACTCCGTAGATCTGGTAGGACTTCTCGCCCACCGGAGAGATACTACGGTTTTCTCATTTATGGTGATAGAGAAGATTGCATCATGGACGATGATGATCCTGCCAGTTTTCATCAGGCTATCACGAGTGGTGACTCTGTGAAATGGCTGGATGCCATGAGATCCGAAATGGAGTCCATGTACACCAACAAAGTATGGAATTTGGACGATGTACCCTCTGGGATAAAACCTGTGGGTTGCAAATGGATCTTTAAAAGAAAGATCGGTGTAGATGGACAGGTAGAGACCTATAAGGCAAGGTTGGTAGCGAAAGGTTTTCGTCAAAGACCAGATTTGGACTATGACGAGAATTTCTCTCCGGTTGCCATGCTTAAATCCATTCGGATCCTACTTGCTATTGCTGCTCACTATGACTATGAAATCTGGCAGATGGACGTTAAAACTGCATTCTTAAATGGTGATTTAGATGAATGCGTTTATATGGATCAGCCAGAAGGCTTCATTGACAGTGGGAGCAGCGGTAAAGCATGTAAGTTGCTTAAATCCATTTATGGATTAAAGCAGGAATCACGGAGTTGGAACATCTGATGATATTATCAGAGAGTTTGATTTCATCAAAAATCCAGATGAACCTTGTGTTTATAAGAAGACTGTAGGAAGAAATGTCGCATTCCTCGTATTGTACGTGGAAGACATACTTCTGATAGGGAATGACATTCCTATGCTACAGTCGGTCAAATCATTCTTATCACAAAGGTTTTCCATGAAGGACTTGGGAGATGCCACATACATATTAGGTATACGGATCTATAGGGATAGATCCAAACGGTTATTAGGATTGTCCTAAACCAAGTACATTAACACCATCCTAAAGAGGTTTAGTATGGAAGGCTCGAAGCGGGGTGCCTTACCCACTTGCCACGGAGTCGCTCTCTCAAAGAACGATTGCCCAAAGTCTGATATAGAGAGAGCTCGCATGAGCATTATCCCCTATGCTTCGGCAATAGGATCGATAATGTATGCGATGTTATGTACACACCCTGATGTTGCTTATGCACTTAGTGTAGTAAGCAGGTATCAGTCAAACCCAGGGGAGAATCACTGGATTGCTGTGAAGAACATTCTTAAGTACTTGCGAAGGACTAAAGAATTGTTCTTGGTCTATGGTAACGGGGATCTCCAAATGGAGGCCTTTACCGATTCGAGTTTCCAGAGTGACAAGGATGACAGCAAGTCTATCTCATGGTTTGCATTTACCCTCAATGGAGGGACGGTGAGTTGGAAGAGTTCCAAACAGGATACCGTTGCTGACTCAACGATGGAAGCTGAATATATTGCTGCAAATGATGCTGCCAAGGAAGCTGTCTGGATGAGGAAATTCATCGCGGAGCTAGAAGTAGTTCCAACCATTATTGATCCAATACCTTTGTATTGTGACAATAATGGGGATATGGCGTTGGCCAAAGAGCCCAGGTCCCATCAGAAGTCCAGACACATCCTGAGGCGTTATCATGTGATCTGGGAGATAGTTGATCGCCGCGAGATCGAGATTAAGATAGTAGACACAAAGAACAACGCTGCGGATCCATTCACCAAGGTCCTCCCTCAGCCGCAGCATGAGCGACTTTTTGAGATGTTGGGTATGAGATACACCAATAACTGGCCATAGTGCATGTGGGAGATTGTTGGATATATGTATGCCCTAGAGGCCATTATGAGATAGTGTATGTACTGATGTGTGTGTGTGTGTGTGTGTATATATATATATATATATATATATTCAGAGGACAGTCTTGCTCGACATGATAGTATGCTATCTGGTTTTACATATGATAAAGTAAAACCAGATAGCATACTATCATGTCGAGCAAGATTGTCCTCTGAATATATATATACACACACACACACACACACATCAGTACATACACTATCTCATAATGGCCTCTAGGGCATACATATATCCAACAATCTCCCACTTGCACTATGGCCAGTTATTGGCATATCTCATACCCAACATCTCAAAAAGTCGCACATGCTGCGGCTGAGGGAGGGCTTTGGTGAATGGATCTGCAGCGTTGTTCTTTGTGTCTACTCTCTTAATCTCGATCTCGCGGCGATCAACTATCTCCCGGATCACATGATATTGCCTCAGGATGTGTCTGGACTTCTGATGGGATCTGGGCTCTTTGGCCAACGCCATAGCCCCATTATTGTCACAATACAAAGGTATTGGATCAATAATGGTTGGAACTACTTCTAGCTCCGCGATGAATTTCCTTATCCAGACGGCTTCCTTGGCAGCATCATTTGCAGCAATATATTCAGCTTCCATCGTTGAGTCTGTAACGGTATCCTGTTTGGAACTCTTCCAACTCACCGTCCCTCCATTGAGGGTAAATGCAAACCCTGAGATAGACTTGCTGTCATCCTTGTCACTCTGGAAGCTCGAATCGGTAAAGGCCTCCATTTGGAAATCCCCGTTACCATACACCAAGAACAATTCTTTAGTCCTTCGCAAGTACTTAAGAATGTTCTTCACAGCAATCCAGTGATTCTCCCCTGGGTTTGACTGATACCTGCTTACTACACTAAGTGCATAAGCAACATCAGGACGTGTACATAACATCGCATACATTATCGATTCTACTGCCGAAGCATAGGGGATAATGCTCATGCGAGCTCTCTCTCTATATCAGACTTTGGGCAATCGTCCTTTGAGAGAGTGACTCCGTGGCAAGTGGGTAAGGCACCCCGCTTGGAGTCTTCCATACTAAACCTCTTTAGGATGGTGTTAATGTACTTAGTTTGGGACAATCCTAATAACCGTTTGGATCTATCCCTATAGATCCGTATACCTAATATGTATATTGCATCACCCAGGTCCTTCATGGAGAACCTTTGTGATAAGAATGATTTGACCGACTGTAGCATAGGAATGTCATTCCCTATCAGAAGTATGTCTTCCACGTACAATACGAGGAATGCGACATTTCTTCCTACAGTCTTCTTATAAACACAAGGTTCATCTAGATTTTTGATGAAATCAAACTCTTTGATAATATCATCAAAACAGATGTTCCAACTCCGTGATTCCTGCTTTAATCCATAAATGGATTTAAGCAACTTACATGCTTTATCGCTGCTCCCACTGTCAATGAAGCCTTCTGGCTGATCCATATAAACGCATTCATCTAAATCACCATTTAAGAATGCGGTTTTAACGTCCATCTGCTAGATTTCATAGTCATAGTGAGCAGCAATAGCAAGTAGGATCCGAATGGATTTAAGTATGGCTACCGGAGAGAAAGTCTCGTCATAGTCCAAATCTGGTCTTTGACGAAAACCTTTCGCTACCAACCTTGCCTTATAGGTCTCTACCTGTCCATCTACACCGATCTTTCTTTTAAAGATCCATTTGCAACCCACAGGTTTTATCCCAGAGGGTACATCGTCCAAAGTCCATACTTTGTTGGTGTACATGGACTCCATTTCGGATCTCATGGCATCCATCCATTTCACAGAGTCACCACTCGTGATAGCCTGATGAAAACTGGCAGGATCATCATCGTCCATGATGCAATCTTCTCTATCACCATCAATGAGAAAACCGTAGTATCTCTCCGGTGGGCGAGAAGTCCTACCAGATCTATGGAGTGGCTGAGCTTCATTAGATTCTGTTATAACTTCAGGTTCAGCCAAGTTGTCATTTGTAACTTGTGTCTCTAGAAGCTCTTCTAGATCTACCACATTACCATTTGTATTATTTGAAAAAATCTCATCTTCTAAAAAGGTGGCATACTGAGAAACAAACACTTTTTGTTCCTCCTTGTGGTAGAAAAGATACCCAAACGAATGTTTATGATATCCTACAAATATACATTTGACCGATCGTGTCTCGAGTTTGTCTGGATTCTGCTTTTTAACAAAAGCCGGACAACCCCAAATCTTAACGCTTTTAAGAGATGGTTTCTTCCAATGCCATATCTCATATAGAGTGGTAGACACGGTCTTGGTTGGAACTTTGTTTAACAGAAAAGCTGTTGTTTCCAATGCATGCCCCCAAAACGAGAGAGGTAACTCAGAATCACTCATCATGGATCGTACCATATCTAATAGGGTACGGTTCCTACGTTCTGACACACCGTTGTGCTGTGGTGTGTAAGGTGGAGTGAGCTGAGAGAGAATCCCATTCCCTTTTAGGAAGTTTAAGAACTCAGTATTTAAGTACTCTCCACCTCGATCTGATCGAAGTATCTTGATACTCTTTCCTGTTTGGTTTTCTACTTCATGTTTATACTCCTTGAATTTCTCGAAAGCTTCAGATTTATGTTTTATCAAATACACATAACCAAATCTTGAGAAATCATCAGTAAAAGTTATGAAGTAAGAAAAACCGCCTCTTACATGTGTAGACATTGGTCCGCATACATCACTATGTATGAGGCCTAGGAGCTCAGTAGCTCTTTCTCCATGTCCTGTAAACGGGGTTTTGGTCATTTTACCTTTGATACAAGACTGGCAAGTTACATAAGATTTATACTCAAATGAATTTAAATTTCCATCTTTATGAAGCTTGTTTAGTCTTGTTTCATTAATATGACCAAGTCTACAATGCCAAAGAAAAGCTTCATTTATATCTGAAAATTTTCTTTTATTTTTGTGTTGTACGTTGAAAACTGTGTGTTGATTAAGGATGTATATCCCGTTATTTAATGTATTACAACCAATCAACTCTTGATTAAGTTTAATGTTCATAACATTGTGTTGCACAGTAAAATGATACCTTTCATTGTCTAACAAGGAAACATATATAATATTACAAAGCATACTTGGTACAAAATAACACGGGTTCAAAACCAATATACAACCCGAAGGCAAACCTAGGTGATACTCTCCTACTGAAACTGCATTTACATTGGAACCATTTCCAACTTGGAGAGTATGATCACCTATCCTCAAAACTCTGCTATTTCTCAACGCCTGCACAGAATTGCAAATATGAGAACCCGAACCGGTATCCAATACCCAGGAAGCAGAGTTAATAGAAAAACTGTTTTCAATTACGAACACACCTGAAGCTGAAGCATCACCATGCTTCTTCTTGAGTGCTAGGTACTCAACACAGTTCCTCTTCCAGTGTCCCGTCTTCTTGCAGTGGAAACATTCACCTTTCCCCAATTCCCCAACCTTGGACTTGCCTTTTCCCTTCACCTTTTGACTCCACCCTTAGGTTTGGTGGGTTTCTTCTTCATCTTTCCCTTGGCCTTAGCCTTCGGGTAAGAGGAGGAGGATTGCCCAACACTCATAACGGGAGTCTTCACTGACTTCAGTGTGCTCTCTGCACTCCTTAACATATTAAGGAGTTCAGGCAGTTCCTTCTCCATGTTGTGCATGTTGAAGTTAACGATGAACTGAGCAAAGGTGGAGGGGAGAGACTGCAGAATAATATCTGTATACTGTTCATTGTCCATTGTCCACCCAAGGTCCTCAAGCTCTTCTATGAGAGCTATCATTTTCATAACATGGTCTCCTACTGCTGTGCCAGCTGTCATGCGCATGTAAAACAGTTTCTTAGACGCTTCGTATCGTAATACGCGGGATTGCTCTCCATACAACTCTTTTATATGGAGGAATATGGCTTTTACGTCTATATTCTCATGCTGCTTCTGATGTGTGTTATCCATCGATGCAAGCGCGAGGCATTTTGCCATGGCACAGTCAGCGTCCCATGTCTTGCGGATTTCCCTATCCGCAACTGAAGATTTAGGACTTAGGGGGCAAGGCTGGAGCTGTAAGGACATATGATACTTTATCAAAAGTCAAGGCTATGTTTAAATTCCTCAGCCAGTCTTTATAGTTGGTCCCATTCAGCTTGTTTTTATCTAATAAAAATTTAAGTCCTGTCATGGGTATCTGCCATTAAGAGAGATAAAAGAACACACTCAGCGAAAGCTCTTGCAAAGATCATATTGGTTATTATTTTGTCCAACCGATGTCTCCCACTGTTTTTATCAAATTTTTTTAAAACCTTTAAAAAGAAAACTAGCCGGGATTAATTACATTTCACAACTTCTCTAACCTCTCAGCCAGGCCAGTGTCGGTACTTGAGGGAGGTTCCCCTTGCTTTCGTACGGACCTAATTAAAGTAAACCTCGTCTTCCCAGAGGCGTAGCCCCATTTGGCACCTTTCTAGACGCCTACCGAGTCAGCTAATTGTAAAGTGAAAAATTCTCCCGGGATCAACATTTGCTCGCAGTGGGATCGGGATCCTACTATCATATAGAAGGTAAACAATCTCATTGTAATTCCCGATATTATTTTTACCCCTAGTACTTATGACCTTAACTAAAGTCAACATATCATAAGTACTAGTCAAGTTCTTCCCGTCATTTCGTGATTAACTAGACCCACCCATATGACCCTTAACTAAAGTCAACATAATCATATGAATGTCCTAACTAATCTGCATCATATGCAGTGTAGGATGACATCACTCAGCTATCGTACACTGCGCCTTAGCTAAAGTCAAAATACACAGCACGAATACTAAGTACTCTACTTCCTAAAATGACGGAGGGTTGCGGATAGTTTTTAAGAAAACTTTTGACGCTTTGAACTTGATATCCTTGTAGAATCTAATGGGTTTAAAAGGAGTGGCTTAAGCTCCGCATTTTGAAACTTGCTTTTCACAAAAGGCCGAGCATGTTTAAAATCTGATTCCACAACAACTTTTTAGGTTCATTTATCTTTTACATTAATCTCATTAATGTAGTCCCATCATTTAAATCCTAAGCCATTACAGAAAGAAACGAAAATATAACGTACACTTATGCCACTCGCATTCGTCACAGTGTCCTGATATGCACCGTTAGGTTACTTAACTAACGGCATACCGGGACGGGGCTAGTGCAGGTGCAAAACATAAGTAACGTCTAATATATATCATATATATATATAATATTGCATTCGTCTCAGATATTTATTAAATGATCACATCAGATAATAAAAGCAGCAGAAGCACATATATAGGATATCTAGGTGGTCCGTATTTTGTATTTAGCCAGTAATAAAAATATGGATTCCACGGTCGTCATGAATAGCCAAGCCCACACCCTTAGACCCCTACGAGAGCGGCAAGCGACCCTACCAATTCTGAGTTTAGGAAACCCGGTCTCGACTCCTCGAGATGGCCTCCCACTGAACCCTAGAACCCGGTCACTTGTGCCTTCCTCCTTGGGTCTATCCTAATGCGGAAAAGTAAATAATATACAACACTGGTGACAACAACCTCAACCCGGAAGTGCCCCAAATAAAAGAATATTACATACAATTTAATCTTACATGAATGAAAAGAAAACTCTCATCTTACATAAAAAAAAAACCGGCTATTCATTGCGACAATCCTGCACATCAAATCTCATCGACACATAATATCAAATATCATCAACGTAAGTAAGTATGCATACACCGATTGTCATTGATGTATAGCAACGAAAACCGGTAATACGTACTACACTTACGGTCACAGAGAAATAAAATGAAAAAAATACAACAATTGGAATTTTTAACTGCCTTTAGACAACACAAACCCGGAATATCACATATACAAGATTTCATGCCTAAAAAATGTAAAGCTCGCATTTGGGTCTCATTCAAGAAAACACTTTTTCATACCAAACCGGATAATTCAACAAGATTTCCGTTTATCCCGAGACCGAACTGCTAGATTTGCACGCAATAAACAAATTTGTAGATTCCAATTATTGTATCACATACTATTAAACTAGGTGCAGTTAAAACATTCGATTAAACGATTTAAACAACCACAGACTGCTCTGAAAGCTCAACACTTGAGCAGTTTTGAAATATTCCATAAACAACAGCAAACACATACGGGGCTGCACAAGAAACTACGGCCCAGGAATCACCTACGCCACCGCGGAACCGCCACAACAAGGCCACTCTGGCCGCGGTTCCGCGGTCGTACGGTCGATTTAGGGCATCGTATTTCTGGTGGGCCCATATATTTCCCTGCTTAATTTTTTACATATTTTTATTTTCGAAAAAACCAGGATTTTAAAAAATTTCCAGAAAGCACCCCCCCGGGTGTAGTTTTCCATCCGTTCGATGTTTTCAACGTCGTCTAGGTTACTACAAAGATCTAGCTTGGCTTTGATACCACTGTAGGTCGGGTGCTCTCCCACTGTAGTGTTTGCTCCGCAAGATCGTCAAATAATTGCTAAGCCTCCTCGTCAGATTTGGACAGGAAGTGGTCCTGACAAATGGTTTCCGGCAACTGCTTAGTTGCTGGATTCAGGCCCTCATATAAAGTTTGGCAAAGTTGTCATTTCTCTATACCGTGATGAGGACACTGAATAAGGAGGTCCTTGTACCGGTCAAAGCACTTCCAAAAAGGTTCGGTAGGAAGCTGGGTGAATTGGTTAATTTCGTTTCGAATCCGTGCGGTCTTATGATTTGGGTCGAATTTTTTTTAAACGCTTTCACAAACTCATCCCAACTGGTTATCGAATGAGATGCGGTGTTATACAACCACTTTTCAGCAAGGTCACATAAAGTGAAACGAATAACTCGTAGTCGTATAGTATCATCGGACTGTTGGGTTGTCTTCATCATCGCCCAAACATTTTGGAATTTATTGATGAAGATGAAGGCATCTTCGGATTCAAGCCCATGAAATTTAGGCAACATATTGATGAAGTGGGGCTTAATTTCGAAATTATCCCTATTGGCCGGTGGGAGTGAAAGACAAGTTGGAAGTGCGGCGTTGGTAGGATAGAAACGATCCTGGAGCGCGATTTGCTGTGGCGCTTCAACAAGAGGAGGTCGTGGGTTATTCGCACCTAAAGGAGGTAGAATTATTCTTGAGGGAGGTAAAGTGATGTTAGGAGGAAATCTCGACATCTCATACGAAGAATTTGGTGACGGTGAAAGTGAAGGTGAAGATGTATGAACATAATAGCGGTCAACGTCGGAGTTGGCCGGCAAAGGCAAGGGTGAAAGAGGTGTGGAAGGAGTTTCGACGTCGGAGTCGATCGCGTAGTCCGTAGTGACTAACGAAACGCGGACCAAACGGGCACTAGGGTCCTTAGTCCAAGCGGACATACAGTAAACGAGTTTAGTGTAGTCAAAGCATATAATGTGAGGGTAAGAAAACGAAAATGGAGAAAAATCTGGTGAAGGTGGTAAAAGTGGCGAATTTTGTGTTTGTTTCGTAAGAATATGAAAATGAAATGACAGTTCGACAAACACAATCACAAATGCACAGTAAATACCTAGACTAGGGTCCTCTAAGTCTACTAGACCTGCTCCTAACTGTTCTAAAGTGACAAATTGTGAGATAATCTCTCAAATTGCCTCTTCACTGCCAGTTGTAGCCAGGTAAGCACAAGTGAGGTAACGAGGGTTTCGCTCATGAATCACCGTGAGACGGGCCTTTTAAAATTACCTCCTCACTTATCTAGCTTAGGCACCACAAAAGTCATGTTTAGATAAACGACCGAATGCTCACAATCTTCCTTTGTCCTATTGAGCGCAACAAGTCCTTAGTTGGCTGAGTCTAGATATTTTTTATTAAGCTTGAGGTGACACTTATGCAATTAGTGATTTCCGGGGTCTTAAGAAGGTTGATGAAATCCCCACCCAATCTGAATTGGTGTTATAGCCCCTTAAGTCCGTATTAATGATGCAATGCGCAAATCAACAAAGTTTTGTTGTCAAACAATCAATTTTTCTTTTACTTTAAATGTGGTGCTGCAATAAATACGGTTAGTTTTTCTTTGGCTATTGCGGCGATGTTGCAAAGAATCCTGCAAAGATATGAATAATGGAGCGTCGGATTTGAGAAGAGGAAGTTTTAGAAAAAATACGTACCAATAGAGTTGAGTTTAAGAAATTCGTCTTGAGATGCCTCCGAGTGTTTGAATGGTATGCTTGCGCGGATCAAACTACCCGGGTCTTTGGCACTAAGTGTTCGATCTCCTTATACTTGAAAATGCCCCCTGCTTTGCACAATCGTCGCTCGCTAATCCGTCAAATCTGTAAATGTCGGAAAAACGGATATTTGAGCTAGAAAGCGATAAAGATAGCCAAAGTTCTGAACACAAATAATTAATAAAATCAAACAATAAAAATTGGATACTAACAGAACACTGGAGGCAACACAAAAAACCAATTTTCAAAATTCCACCAGAAAACCGGCGACATCGGGAATTTTCAAGTTCTCGCTGGCCAAATTTGCAAGTTTGGTGCTTAAATTTTATGGGTTTCCTCTATGTAACAATAGTATTCCACTCTTCTACTTTAATTTTCAAGTTAAAACACAGTGTGTTAGCAGATCAAAAATCCAGAGAACATCATAGTTTTTAGTTCTCGTGTCGGTTTAAAAAGAATGTGTTTTATCCGGTGAATCTGTTAAAAAGTTAGTTTTGTATAAAATATTCACAAATTAACCCGAGACTACAAGTGTAAAAGAATTACCGTCTTTCCGGCAACGGCGCCATTTGATTAACAGGTTTTCACCATGTCGTATTTACAAAGAATTTGAAATAACCGCAATCAAAGACGGTGTCGTGTGTAGCTAGCCTCAATGAGTACGGGTAGTCCGCAGAGAGATGGTAGGCTTTTTACCTTGTTTTAACGAGTTAATATCGTAACTTGGGTTGTTGTTTATACTAATTGTCGTAACAATGATATGTTTAATAAAAAGACTTGTTAGGGGTAGTTTTAGGTTTGCTTGTGTTAGGATGATGTTTTCCGCTTCCTTATAGACCTTACTTCTGATATTGACACTAAGGCAATAGGCAACAACGTGGATTAGGGAACTTGAAGTACGGTATTTGCGATTTTGAGCTAAATTCGCATTCCTTGTCCCTTGTCCTTCCGTTGTTGTCTCTTGATCTTAGCTTTCGGCAAACCATTCGCAATCCGGTCATGATTAGGATTCACCGCTACCGTGGTAGGATAGGGTGCCTAACGGAGCGGAATTGCGAGTGGTTTGCTCGGAGTTCAAATTTCAAAGTTGTTAGTTATGTATATGCCCTAGAGGCCATTATTGTACATATGATGTATATTGTAGTGGATGCTTGGATATATATAGATAGGACTTTCTTGCTCGATATGATAGTATGCTATCTGATTGCTCTTTGTCTTAACATGTTGACTTGTATTGTGTTACTGTCTTGCTCTCATATGTTGATAAAGCCCTTAGGATATGTACTTGACTACTAGGACTATGATGCAGATCATACTAGTGGGGACAGGGTAGTCCACGAGTACATTCTATAATTGTTCCTAGTCGAGGTTGTATCGAAACAGGGCATCGATACTCTAGAGTAGACTAGCGTATACGCATCTTGACCCATATGATGGGCGATGGATGATCCCACATCCATTGGTGTTTGACATCAAAGATGGTGTACGGGTACTCAGTGGAGACTGGGTACATTGAACGGACTCGCAGAGAACTCCAATATGGTATTATACCTATCGTCAGATAGCAGTTCTCTGGTGACACTAGTACAGGTTAGTCTATAGACCCGAGATTGTCATAGAGTCTTGTGTGATTCCCACTGTGCTTTGATTTCCACCTTACCACGTTCATGAGAACGTGTAAAACTGTGGCTTTTGGGTACAGTCCCGAATCACATGGAGGTAATGAGCGATAGGAGGGGTTTCGTCTCTCCCGGTATTGAGGGTTGATGTTGCGCTGTTTTCGATTGGCTATAACAGGAAGTCCCTCGCCAGGGCTGATATGGAGATCTACTGGTAAGTGTTATCAGTAGTTTCTCAACCCGTTATAAGCCTCACATCGGCACGACTTATCGGTTACCTGGGTTTGACGTTTACCACCCCTAAACTGGATATGCAACATATCAGGCGAAGAGACCGGACTATATGGTAGTGTTACTGATTGGATTCACAGGATTGTGTGCAGGCTTGCTTGTTGATCTTCTGATCGCTCAATACCCAGGTGGCTGTTTGTAACGTTTTGAAAATCGTTTCGGTGAAATTTCGAAAAAACGGTAAAATAAGGGGGTTTTCTGTAAAAAGTCAAAATGCAAATATCTTTATTATAAAATTAAAAACACATATTCTAGCTATGTAATTGGTAGTATTTGGTGTTTATTGAGCCACTGGTGAAATTTCAAATTTTCTGAAAATTTTTCCGAAATTAATTATTTTAATATTATTTTAAGCCGTCACTAATATATTTAATTAGGGAAAATTAAAAATTGGAATGAGTTGAAACAAATTTTGTGCATCATAAAACATTAAGTAAAATTTTATCATATGGTTTTTGAAATGAAATCGTTTGCCTAAACGGTTTATAAATTATTGAAGAAAAAAAAGGGCTTTTTTCGGTGAAATTAGTATTAATGGGAATTGGGGTAATACATTTATCTTTTTGCCTAACCCATACACCCATAAGTCACCCTCTCTCCCTCTCCCCATGTGGCCGACCCCACCATGACAGCCCTCCCCATCTCTCTCTCCAATCACAAAGAAAAGAGAAGAAAAGAAAAGAAAATGATAAAAGAAAATGTGGACTTTGACTTTCCCACTTTCTCCACCTCACTCTCTCTCCTCCCTCACTCATTTCCCCTCCCCATTCTGGCCAAAAACTGCAAATTCCTACAGCCCCTCCCCTCTTAATTTCCTCACCTCATCTCTCTCCAAAAATCTACAAAAAAATTCCATGAAAAATCAAACAAACCTCACCGAAATCAAAATCTAACTCCTACCCATTATTCTTTATCCCATCTAGCATGGATCTTGGGGCATAGAAGCTAATTTGGGAGGCTAAATTGCATGTAGATCTATAAGTCTTGGTGGTATAAATCTTGTCCAAATGGTTAAATTGTTGGTATTTTGCTTAAGCTAAAATAGTTAAAAGTTGTTTGGGTTTCTAATTTAAAGTGAGGGTTTGTGAAATTCAAGAGAAGGATTTGAATCATGTTAGGGTTGTGATAAATTGATGATGGTTGTGATATGTATTTTAGCATCTTATGATATGCAAATCTAGTCTAGTAGTTGTTTTATATATTGTCACTTAAAATTGTTAAAATTGGAGTTTTAACAAACTAGGTTTTTGAAAATTGTTTAAATATTGGGTTTAAAAATGTGATTAGGTTTTTCAAGACTTCATTAACATTATAAAATATAGTTTAATACTTTAGTTCATGAAAAATCCAAACTAAATTGTTGTTTGTGCATTTTTGCTATAAAATTGTTAAATTTGGGTATATTGTAAACTCGAATTTTGGAATTTATGGAATTTGATGAGGATAAATTATAGAAATGGTTTATATGACTTTGTTATGATATTTAGTGAATATTGTGGCCGCTAGATTCGTTTAAACATCAATATGTTGTATTAAAGCGGATAATTTTGCTTATTAGGTTTTCGGAAAAATAGCTTTAAAGCGAATTTGAAGTTTTGGTGATTATAACTTTTTATATATATATATATATTTAAGGTGTTGTGAAACCACGATTGATACGTTTGAGTTTTTCAAGATGGTTTGGCGTTTGTACACCGACGTCGAGAGTTTTTGGGTTGATTTGTGAAAGCAATCATAGGTTTTGACCTACGTGGGATTCACGTGTCGTTTTGGGTCATGAGTCGGATTTTAATACGATACGGTGCATTATGATATATAGGTACCCCATGTGGACTTTGAGACGACAAGCAAGCCCGTGGCGACGTCGGCACCGGCTAGCGAGGACCAGGTGAGTAGATTTATATCTACGGGGAGAAGTCGGGTGGATGGCGTATTGCACCCCCGCAGTCCGTAGTGTAGCTTATATTTATATACTTATATAGGTGTTTTATGATACGGGAATGTGTATTCATGTTATGTTTATGTGTTCCTGGATTATCTTTGGGTTAGTTGTGAAACCCTAGAGTAGTTTTTATACCCACATACGCACACACAGACTTGCATACATTACTTTCTTGTGCGCCGATTGGGATGTGTATGTATGTATATATGCGTGGGTATGTGACTATGCATATGTACATTCATATGCACATGCATGGATAATGGGGATAGTACTTGGGATTTAAGATGAGTCGATGAGTTTTGATTTGAGGCCGTGAGATCGGTGATATAGAAGGGTTCGTATTTGAGATACGACATGACGTTGTAACGGGTCTTGACGTAGTGTTTCACACACGTGCATGCATACTTAGGCGGTATCAATATTGTACTAGACGTAGATCAGTACCCCGATCATGATATTTGATAAAGAGGATATCAGGTGAATAGTATGATGAATGTGATATTGACCCGTACCAAGATTTGGGATGCCGTACGACGGATTTACGTACGAGCTATATTGATGATTGATCCGCACTCTTGATTTGGGATGCCTGATTATAGATAGGGTATCGAATATGATATTATTGAGGCGGGATCACCAACTATACGTATACAGGTATGTATATGGATCGACTCAGATATTAGACGGTTTCCTTACCTGTAGTCCAGCTTGTTAGCTTAGCCCTTTAGTTTAGTTTGTTGTTAGATTAGATTCGATTCTTACCTATTTCAAAAACTAACGAATCATGGGTATTTTAAAAGACAGCCCAAGGGATCCTACGGATATTTCAAAAGACGTATCTTTTCATAAAAACACCGTAGCCCCTATTTTCAAAACCCCATGATTCGTGTTATTTCTAAAGGCACCATTTGTAGGACTTATATTAGATTAATGCGGGTTAGTTACAGTTGCTTCTAGTATGCAGCTCCGGCTTATTATTGTGGTTCGCTTCACATCGCATACTTATGTTATAATTTCTTATTGCAATGTTGATATCATATTGTTAGGACATCAGCACCATTACCGATGATGCGTATGTACCATGTACACTTACTTGCCGGCTCACACACATCTTCATCGGTAATTGCCATGTCACGTACACCTTAGAAAATATTATTGCTTGACTTAGCTTGTTAGTTAGTAATTTGACAAGATATTAGTGTACCTGCCTTATATGCCAGCTTAACATTGTAGTTATTACTTGTCACTTCATGCATACTGTTATTCATTGTTATGCCTATATTCATGGTTTTACATGCTATTGATGATTTGGATTCGGATTTCCATGAAATTTTCTGGATTTGGGGGGAAAACCGCAAAACTTATATAAACTGATTTCTCTCTTTTTAAATAAAAAGTACGATTTTTTCCCATGATGTATGAGTCGTCCACCATGAGTTTGCTGATGGATTTCGAGACCCTATTCGAGGAGACGGATGAACCGTTTCGGGTACATGGTGGACCCGGTAAGGTATCCCGGGGCAAGAAGCGCGGGATGATGATGATGTGAGCCTGGCAGGGGAGCACTACCTACCGGTGATTTTACCCGACGTGTCGGATATCCGGAGGATACCGTCGTGGTCTTGAGATGGATGGTAGGGGGCCGGTCTGGACAGACGGCACCCTAGATATTGTGATTGAGACATTGAGATTTCGAGATATTGAGGTACAAAGACTGTGATACAGAGATATCGAGATATTGGGATTACGTTTTGTGCCGATGCTAGGCACTATTTTATGCTGATTTCATTATGATACCTCATTTTAAAAATACAAAGGAAATCTCACTAAATTATGAAAACAGTTCTTCATTTACATGTATTCTGTTTTCATGCATTCATACCTCATTCATATGAGATATTGTTACCTGAGGCACTGACACGGGCACATGAGATTACACTCGGGTTAGATATTTACCCTAGCCTTGTTATAGGTTGCATGTTATATATATAATTAAGGATATATTTTCATCATTGACCTAGGTTGCGTTATTTATGCGATTTCTTTCCGTAGATGTTTTTCTATTCACGAGTTGGCAACTCACCCCCGTTGTGCCCCAGTTTCTTGCAGGTTTGCCGTACAGGTTTCATTACGGCTTTGGGGGCATAGTTTCCTTCGGGTGATTTGCTAGTAGGTGGGTTTACTTGTATCGTACCCCCATTATATATGTTGTATATTATTATTCAGTTGTATCTAGAAGTTCCATCAACCAAACATGTATTTATTTCAGAGATAGAGACCAGTGATGTTATTCTTTCGACCTTAGAGTCGCGCGTTTTATTTCTGTGGTTTTGAGTTTTGATCCTCGCCGTTGGCGTTGTATATTATATTGCTTGTATGGTTGTGACCGTCGATTGACGAAGAGCTAGCTCCCGCTTGGGGATGCCTTTTATTGATTTCGTATACTATTCATGTTGCATCCCGTTTGGGGGCTAGTATTTACAAAGGAGACTCTGCCGAAATTTTCAGTAAATTTTTTATGTTTTAAAAAAAACCGCATAATTCGGCTTATGCTATTGAAACTACTTGTTTTAAATTGGTTTTTCTTCACTCTACTACTTTTCTTGGTTTGGATTTCTGGGTTCTCGGTTTACTTAGATTACGTACGCCTCGAGACGTTCGTAGTTTAAGTGCCGGTCATGTTCCGTACTTTCAGGACATGACAAAGTTGGTATCAGAGCGTTAGGTTTTACCTTCGGAGCGTAGGATGACCCTTGGTTGATGGAATAGGTGACTAAAGTAGAGTGACGTACCGTAAGTATGTTCCGTGGCATATTTACGATACGCTACTCCACTTAAGAAGCCTTAGCATGTACATTTCTTTGCTCGGTATTATATTCATTCCGATCTAGCCTCATCAGTACCAGTTATGGTTTTGCTGCCACGATTACGGGCAGGGAGAGCTACAGCTAGAGTTGCGGTCAGCACGAGCTCGTCACGAACGAGGACTGACCAGGGCGAAATTCCGGCGACACACGATTGCGGAGATGTGTCTTTTTAGTGTGTTTCCGCGCCACGAGCGTTTGGCGGATCGCCTTTATGAGGTTACTCGGATGTGCTGATCGACACTAGAGGATTGAGCCAATGATAGAGGCCAGCCAGATTTTGATGACCGTTGGTGTGTTGCTTATTCATGATGATCGAGGCACTGTTCAGCGTGCAGACGAGTGAGCCAGTTATTGCTGCGAACGACGAAATGTTGCCCCAGATGCTGGAATTAGGGCAGAATGAGTTGTACTAAGAGATAATAGAAGGTCGCTAGTCATCGAGGATGAATGACTAGGACATGTGGATCGTTCGCCTACCCCGATGCGAGGTCATCAGATAGATTGATTCCAGCTAGAGACAACTTTACGCGGAGACGTTGGGAGTCGACAGAGACGATCGAATGTCAGAAAACTATTATTCCAAGTTTAAAGTAGTCGGAAAGACATGCAGGCAATTCTATGGTCCCTCTAGAAGAATGAAACCCTAACTCGACTTAATGACCGTGTGAAAGCCTTTGAACCTTCGGGTTTGCGGCAGTTTTACGGCGCCATTAGTGAGGCTTGGGTTTTCCCTTCTACGGCTGGACCACCGATGCTGTGGTATGTACTCGATACTATTAAACTGTGCCCAAGATGTTGAGCTCTTGGGGGATTATGAGGTTTTGACGACTCGATCGGATGGCTCGACTTAATTCGGATGCTAGGTGGTGAGATGCATTTCTTGGGAGACTCCCGATATGAGGATAGCCGTTGGAGCTCAGTCCATGCAGTCACGACGAGACGAGTCCGAAGCAGTTGACATTAGAGAAAGGTGAAGTAAGAGGTTCGTACCAGATCTAGATGAAACGACGTTCCAATCCGCCGACATCAGAGATGCGATACGTATGCCGAGGCATTGTACTTGGATATACCTTCCAGAAGGAGTCGCGTTGAGTATGCAGCCGTTCCAGAACGAGAACAGATCTAGTAAGGGACGATGACTTCCGGACAGTTCGGCAAAGACGAGATTTGGGAGAGATCTTGATAGGACCTTTCTAGAATAAATTACGAGAAGACTTGGACCCAGTAGTGGTCATGTTGTGCACACCGGCAGGACAGAGTTCAGGATCGTCGACGAGACATGCTATGAGTGACCACGGCAGTTGGCCAGAGATTCTTGGAGGATGTGCTTGAGCGGGACTATTCCGCCATACTTGATTTGCGTATTTTGGGCGATTCATTCGCATGATTGATTTTGATGATTGAGTTTCATGATATTTGTCTTCATGGACCATGGTTGCACCTGCTGAGTATTTACGATTTTTGCGCGGTTGTTGCACTTGATATCGTTTTCGTGCCTTGGTTCTCATGTTTGTGATTATATGGATTTCATACAGTTGAGTTGATTTGTGCGTATGTACGCACACGATTTGGTTTTTGCACTCGGTATAGTTCTTATATGCTTGCAGTGCAGTGTTACGTATGTTGTGCATTTAGATTCCCTGGACTTTGATTTCGATGGTGATGTTCGATATTTGTTTTGTGCACCTGATTTGATTTTGCGCATGTTCGGCACTTGATATTGGATTTCATGATTTCGTGCACGATGGATGCACCTGATTTGGATTTTCGCGCATGTTGGGCGCATGTTTTGAAGTGTGATTTTGGTGCACACCAGATGCACTAAATCGAGATTTTTCGTGCATGTCAGATGCACCTGATTTTGCTGTCAGGCACACATGTTGCCTACGACAGATGTTTCGTGCACACCCGATGCACTTAGATGTTGTTTCTGTGCATATGTATGGTACATATTTGGATTTTGATTTCCGTGCGCACAAGACGCACGTAGTATTCATACGCGTATTTTGGGATTGATTTTTCTTATAGAGCAGTACGTTTTTATGATATTGCTATGTGTTTTCGTACTGAGCAGGACTAGTCAGAGGACAGTACCTGAATATATTTTACATGTATAGTTTCGAGTTATATCATATTGGTTTTGCTTTGGATTTGGTATTGATGTCTTTCCCATGACTCCGATGATTGTGGGATGCTTGACGGAGTTCTGATTTGAGTTATATGCTCATTTTTTATGCGCATGCGTTGCGCTATGATTTCTTTTATGTATTTATGATTTCGGAGCCCCAGCGATTTGATGGTTTTGGCTGAAATATTTTAGTATTTGGGGGAAGTTTTAATTTAAATTTGGGGACTGAATTTCTTTAAGGGGGGAAGATTGTAACGTTTTCAAAATCGTTTCGGTGAAATTTCGAAAAAACGGTAAAATAAGGGGGTTTTCTGTAAAAAGTCAAAATGCAAATATCTTTATTATAAAATTAAAAATACATATTCTAGCTATGTAATTTCTAGTATTTGGTGTTTATTGAGCCACTGGTGAAATTTCAAATTTTCTGAAAATTTTTCCGAAATTAATTATTTTAATATTATTTTAAGCCGTCACTAATATATTTAATTAGGGAAAATTACAAATTGGAATGAGTTGAAACAAATTTTGTGCATCATAAAATATTAAATAAAATTTTATCATGTGGTTTTTGAAATGAAATCGTTTGCCTAAACGGTTTAGAAATTATTGAAGAAAAAAAGGGCTTTTTCGGTGAAATTAGTGTTAATGGGAATTGGGGTAATACATTTATCTTTTTGCCTAACCCATACACCCATAACTCACCCTCTCTCCCTTTTCCCATGTGGCCGACCCCACCATGAAAGCCCTCCCCCTCTCTCTCTCCAATCACAAAGAAAAGAGAAGAAAAGAAAATGATAAAAGAAAATGTGGACTTTGACTTTCCCACTTTCTCCACCTCACTCTCTCTCCTCCCTCACTCATTTCCCCTCCCCATTCTGGCCGAAAACTGCAAATTCCTGTAGCCCCTCCCCTCTTAATTTCCTCACCTCATCTCTCTCCAAAAATCTACAAAAAAATTCCATGAAAAATCAAGCAAACCTCACCGAAATCAAAATCTAACTCCTACCCATTATTCGTTATCCCATCTAGCATGGATCTTGGGGCATAGAAGCTAATTTGGGAGGCTAAATTGCATGTAGATCTACAATTCTTGGAGGTATAAATCTTGTCCAAATGGTTAAATTGTTGGTATTTTGCTTAAGCTAAAGTAGTTAAAAGTTGTTTGGGTTTCTAATTTAAAGTGAGGGTTTGTGAAATTCAAGAGATGGATTTGAATCATGTTAGGGTTGTGATAAATTGATGATGGTTGTGATATGTATTTTAGCATCTTATGATATGCAAATCTAGTCTAGTAGTTGTTTTGTATATTGTCACTTAAAATTGTTAAAATTGGAGTTTTAACAAACTAGGTTTTTGAAAATTGTTTAAATATTGGGTTTAAAAATGTGATTAGGTTTTTCATGACTTCATTAACATTATAAAATATAGTTTAATACTTTAGTTCATGAAAAATCCAAGCTATATTGTTGTTTGTGCATTTTTGCTATAAAATTGTTAAATTTGGGTATATTGTAAACTAGAATTTTGGAATTTATGGAATTTGATGAGGATAAATTATAGAAATGGTTTATATGACTTTGTTATGATATTTAGTGAATATTGTGGCCGCTAGATTTGTTTAAACATCAATATGTTGTATTAAAGCGGATAATTTTGCTTATTAGGTTTTCGGAAAAATAGCTTTAAAGCGAATTTGAAGTTTTGGTGATTTTAACTTTATATATATATATATATATATATATATATTTAAGGTGTTGTGAAACCACGATTGATACGTTTGAGTTTTTCAAGATGGTTTGGCGTTTGTACGCCGACGTCGAGGGTTTTTGGGTTGATTTGTGAAAGCAACCATAGGTTTTGACCTACGTGGGATTCACGTGTCGTTTTGGGTCATGAGTCAGATTTTAATACGATACGGTGCATTATGATATGTAGGTATCCCATGTGGACTACGAGACGAGAAGCAAGCGCGTGGCGACGTCGGCACCGGCTAGCGAGGACCAGGTGAGTAGATTTATATCTACGGGGAGAAGTCGGGTGGATGGCGTATAGCACCCCCGCAGTCCGTAGTGTAGCTTATATTTATATGTTTATATAGGTGTTTTATGATACGAGAATGTGTATTCATGTTATGTTTATGTGTTCCTGGATTAGCTTTGGGTTAGTTGTGAAACCCTAGAGTAGTTGTTATACCCACATACGCACACACAGACTTGCATACATTACTTTCTTGTGCGCCGATTGGGATGTGTATGTATGTATATATGCATGGGTATGGGACTATGCATATGTACATTCATATGCACATGCATGGATAATGGGGATAGTACTTGGGATTTAAGATGAGTCGATGAGATTTGATTTGAGGCCGTGAGATCGGTGATATAGCAGGGTTCGTATTTGAGATACGACATGACGTTGTAACGGGTCTTGACGTAGTGTTTCACACACGTGCATGCATACTTAGGCGGTACCAGTATTGTACTAGACGTAGATCAGTACCCCGATCATGATATTTGACAAAGAGGATACCAGGTGAATAGTATGATGAATGTGATATTGACCCGTACCAAGATTTATGATGCCGTACGACGGATTTACGTACAAGCTATATTGATGATTGATCCGCACTCTTGATTTGGGATGCCTGATTATAGATAGGGTATCGAATATGATATTATTGAAGCGGGATCACCGACTATATGTATACAGGTATGTATATGGATCGACTTAGATGTTAGGCGGTTTCCTTACCTGTAGTGCAGCTTGTTAGCTTAGCCCATTAGTTTAGTTAGTTGTTAGATTAGATTCGATTCTTACCTATTTCAAAAACTAACGAATCGTGGGTATTTTAAAAGACAGCCCAAGGGTTCCTACGGATATTTCAAAAGACGTATCTTTTCATAAAAACACCGTAGCCCCTATTTTCAAAACCCCATGATTCGTGTTATTTCAAAAGGCACCATTTGTAGGACTTATATTAGATTAATGCAGGTTAGTTACAGTTGCGTCTAGTATTCAGCTCCGGCTTATTATTGTGGTTCGCTTCGCATCGCATACTTATGTTATAATTTCTTATTGCAATGATGATATCATATTGTTAGGACACCAGCCCCATTACCGATGATGCGTATGTACCACGTACACTTACTTGCCGGCTCACACACATCTTCATCGGTAATTGCCATGTCACGTACACCTTAGAAAATATTATTGCTTGACTTAGCTTGTTAGTTAGTAATTTGACATGATATTAGTGTACCTGCCTTATATGCCAGCTTAATATTGTAGTTATTACTTGTCACTTCATGCATACTGTTATTCATTGTTATGCCTATATTCATGGTTGTACATGCTATTGATGATTTGGATTCGGATTTCCATGAAATTTTCTGGATTTGGGGGGAAAACCGCAAAACTTATATAAACTGATTTCTCTCTTTTTAAATAAAAAGTGCTGTTTTTTCCCATGATGTATGAGTCGTCCACCATGAGTTTGCTGATGGATTTCGAGACCCGATTCGAGAAGACGGATGAACCGTTTCGGGTACATGGTGGACCCGGTAAGGTACCCCGGGGCAAGAAGCACGTGATGATGATGTTGTGAGCCCGGCAGGGGAGCACTACCTACCGGTGATTTTACCCGACGCGTCGGATATCCGGAGGATACTGTCGTGGTCTTGAGATGGATGGTAAGGGACCGGTCTGGACTGACGGCACCCTAGATATTGTGATTGAGACATTGAGACTTCGAGATATTGAGGTACAGAGACTGTGATACAGAGATATCGAGATATCGGGATTACGTTTTGTACCGATACTAGGCACTGTTTTATGCTGATTTCATTATGATACCTCATTTTAAAAATACAAAGGAAATCTCACTAAATTATGAAAACAGTTGTTCATTTACATGTATTCTGTTTTCATGCATTCATACCTCATTCATATGAGATATTGCTACCTGAGGCACTGACACGGGCATATGAGATTACACTCGGGTTAGATATTTACCCTAGCCTTGTTATAGGTAGCATGTTATATATATAATTGAGGATATATTTTCATCATTGACCTAGGTTGCGTTATTTATGCGATTTCTTTCCATAGATGTTTTTCTATTCACGAGTTGGTAACTCACCCCCGTTGTGTCCCAGTTTCTTGCAGGTTTGCCGTACAGGTTTCAATACGGCTTTGCGGGCATAGTTTCCTTCGGGTGATTTGCTAGTAGGTAGGTTTATTTGTATCGTACCCCCATTATATATCTTGTATATTATTATTCAGTTGTATCTAGAAGTTCCATCAACCAAACATGTATTTATTTCAGAGATAGAGACCAGTGATGTTATTCTTTCGACCTTAGAGTCGCGCGTTTTATTTTTGTGGTTTTCTTGTGGTTTTGAGTTTTGATCCTCGCCGTTGGCATTGTATATTATATTGCTTGTATGGTTGTGACCGTCGATTGACGAAGAGCTAGCTCCCGCTTGGGGATGCCTTTTATTGATTTCGTATACTATTCATGTTGTATCCCGTTTGGGGGCCAGTATTTACAAAGGAGGCTCTGCCGAAATTTTCAGTAAATTTTTTATGTTTAAAAAAACCGCATAATTCGGCTTATGCTTTTGAAACTACTTGTTTTAAATTGGTTTTCCTTCACTCTACTACTTTTCTTGGTTTGGATTTCTGGGTTCTCGGTTTACTTAGATTACGTACGCCTCGAGACGTTCGTAGTTTAAGTGACGGTCATGTTCCGTACTTTCGAGATGTGACACTGTTACGTTTAGCTGACCGCTTGCGGCTTGTGAGTGTTTGATATGATCATCACCTACTGCCGGCGTATTGACGAGTCTTTAGAGTCCTACACAGAGGTTTCCTGGCCAGGCGAAACGGAGTAGGACCACATATGTGATATGTGCGGGACCGAGATTGATACGTGTATGTGATACTGTATTCTATTCTCGCGACTTATGACATTGGTCGGTTATATGTGATATAGCCAGGTTATCGGATCAAGTGTTGATTCGATAAATTGTTGCATTTGATATTAGCCGGTTATATGTTCAATAGCCGGATTCTAAATCAAGTATTGATTTAATAATTTAATGTAGAATTATATATTTGATATATTAAATTACATTAACTAATATTAGGTCACTTAAGCATTACTTTTTCTCACTTGATAATACATTAATATATATGTGATATATGTTTAATGTATTCTTTTCTTTTGTTACAAAATATTATATATGTGATATATGATATTGTGACATGCTAGGGTTATACATGCAACAAGGGTGTATGAGACTTAAACCAAGCTAGGTTTAATGTTGGTTAATATTTATTATTAAGTAATTAAAAATCATTTGGATTTTCTCACCTCATGGAGCTTACATGAAGCTTGTAGAACATTGACTTAGTCCACTTGATTTGTTTTTACTTAAGATATTTGTTAACCTAATTTTAACCCTAGCCTATGGTTTATTCTCTACATGAGTTAGCCATGACATATACTAACTCACCATGGTTGCATTTCTAACCTAAGCTAATTATTCTTTCATCACTTCATCTTCTTCTTCCGCAGAAAAAGTTTACTAGCTTTTTCTTTTGTGATGAAAGATAGTGAGAAAAAGAAAACTAAAGAGAGCAAAATTTCTACTTCATCATTCTCTTCTATATTAGCCATATAGATTAGTGTGTTAGCTTCACTAGTTCCATATTAGTGAAGTCATTGCTTGAGTTCATGTTTTCTCGAAGTAGATCATCTTGGATTTCGAAGTCTTCAAGCAAGCATGAATCATTCACCTTGCGGAGCCTCTCAAGAGTCCAGGAGCTTGATGATCACGGTGAAAGGACCACGACTTGGAGCTTATGAAGCGAAGGAACGGACTACAAAGGTTGTAATCCCTAATCACTTAGAAGTAAAGTTGTTTTCTTTTAGTCTCGTATGATTCTCTAGTTAAAGATCTTGTTTAGGGTTTGTTTAAGCATAGCTAAATTTTAATTTGGCATGGATGATACCACCCAAAACCTTTTTGTTGTGCTTAGGAACCTTACAGTGGTATCAGAGCCTAGTTAGAGAATTAGACGGATAGTGTAGGATTACGAAACCGAAACACCCAAATATAAACCCTAGTTTCTGTCCAAATTTTCTGAGAGTCAAATTTTTTTTTAAACAATTACAGAATGTTGTATGAGATGCAACATGAACACAGTAGAAACCTGACCCTCCTCGCCGGAAAATAGCCGAGCACAAGCACCATAAAACAGGCCAGATCGATTTTTTCAGGGTATTTGGGCCTCGGTTTTTTACAGTGTTCCAGTCTCTGGGGTTTGATATTTCAGGTCTTGTTTGTTTTTGCTAAATTTGCATGTAATGTTATCTTTTTACAAAGTCAATTCGGAGTGTTTCGTATTCGTAATTCTAGTTTGTTTTTGGGTTAATTTAGATGGTGTTAAAAAGTTTGATCGGATATCAAATACCCACTTTAACCCTTGCCGGAAAATTTTCCAAGAGTTGGATTTTTTCGTAGTTAAAGAATATTCAAATATCGTGCAAGTGATGCGGTGGACCCTCTAGAAGAACAAAACCCTAACTCGATTCTATGACCGTAAGAACCACAGCTAAACCCTAGGGTTTGCGGTTGTTCCATGGTGCCACATGTGAGGCTTTGGTTGACCCTTCTATGGCTGGTTCATTGGTACTATGGCATGTACTGAGTATTTTTAAACTACACTCAAGTGTTGAGCTTTTTGGGAAATTTTGGGTGTTTGTTGATTTGATCGGAATGTTTAACGTCGTCTAGATTTTTCTGGAATGTGATACAATATTTGGAATTCATATTGTTAGGCATGAAATGCGAAGTATGTGATATTTCGAGTTTATGATGTCTAAGGTGATTGTGGATTCCAAATGTTGTAGTTTGACATTTTTTTTTCTGCAACCGTAAGTGTAATATGTGGTGTATCGCCGTTTTCGTTGCTATATGTCAACGACAATTATGATACGCATATTTACTTAAGTTGATGACATGTGATATTATGTGTTGCTGTGATATATTATATTGGATCGTCGTGTTTTGAATAGCCGGAGGTTTTATGTGAGATGAGAGTTTTTATTTTCATACATGTAAAATTCATTTTATGTAATATTCTTTTCTTGGGACACTTCCGGGTTGAGGATGATGTCACCATTGTATATTATTTACTTTTCTATATTAGGATAGACCCGATGTGGGGAGCACAAGTAACCGGGTTCTAGGTTCCAGTGGGAGGCCATCTCGAGGAGTTGAGACCGAGTCTCCTAACCCTAGAATTGGGAGGGTAACTTGCCTCTCTTGTAGGGGTCTAGGGATGTGGGTTTGTGTAGGGTTCCTCTCGACGGCAGCGAGGTTTCGGGAGGCATCGTCCATGCCATTTTAAAAAATTTGTCGTTAAAAGGAACTCTAAACATGATCGTTAACTAGAATACAATACGGAAACAAAGTAAACCATTTACTATCTAAGTGAAAAAGGAAATACAGGCTTTGTAGATCGGTCCTTCACTTCATAAGCTCCTTGTAGTAGTCCCTTCACTGCGATCGTCGAACTCCCGGACTCTTGCATGGCTTCGCGTAGAGAAATAGGCGATCTTGCTTGAAGTCTTCGAGGCCGAAGATTATCTACGTCGAGGGAATACTAACTCAAGCTTCTACTTCACTAACTAAAGAATTAATGAAGCAAACACCCTAAACTAAAGTGCTAGTCTAGTAGAGGATAATGAAATAGAAAGTGGGATCACTTTAGAATTTCTTTTCTCACTTTACTTTGTCACTTAATCAAAACCCTAGCAAGCTTTTTTTTGAGCTTGAGGAAGAAGATGAACTAGAATGAGATGAAAATAATGATCGAGTGAGAGAGTGAACCATGGTGAGTGAGTATCATATACTAACTCATGTAGAGACATAACCATGGCTAATCCAAATGTTTAGGTTAACAAATATCTAAAGTAAAAACAAAGTTAGTGGACTTTTTCAAAGCAAAACAAGCTTCTACAATCATCATGCTCTTTCCAAATATCCACTAATTTTGTAATTACCTTAAATAATTATAACCCACCATTATAAATAGAATGGAGTGTGTCTGATACACCCATGTATGATGTATCAACAACCATGATACAAAAAGAAAACACAAATAAATATATATCACATATATATATTAAATAGTGCACAAGTGAGAAAAACAAATGCTTAAGTGAACCAATGTTAGTTAATGTAAATTAGTATATCACATATACAATTATACACTAAATTATTAAATCAACACTTGACTTAATAATCCGGTTATATCTCATATAACCGACTAACATCTAATGTATCGACTTATCGAATCAACCCTTGATTTGATAACCCGGCTATATCACATATAACCGACCGATACAAAAGTCACGAGAATGGAATACGGTATCACATACACACATTATTCTCGGTCCCATACATATTACATATGCGCTCCTATTTCGTTTTTCCTGAGCCAGTAAAACCTCTATGTAAGACTCTAAAGACTCGTCAATACGCCGGCAGTAGGTGATGATCACATTAAACACCCACAAGCCGTCAGCGGTACTAGCTGGACATAACGGCTATCCGGGTATTGAGCGATCAGAAGATCAGCAAGCAAGCCCGCTCCAACTCCTGCAAAAGCCTGACAGTGACACTACCATATAGTCCAGCCACCTCGTCTGATATGTCGCATATCAAGTTTAGGGGTGGTAAACGTCAGACCCCAATAACCGATAAGTCATGCCGATGTGAGGCTCATAACAGGTCGAGAAACTACTGGTAACACTTACCAGTAAATCTCTAAACCAGCCCTGGCCAGGGACTTCCATGTCATGGCCAATCGAGCACAGCGCAACATCAACCCCCGATACCGGAAGAGACGAATCCCCTCCTATCGCTCATTGCCTCCATGTGACTCGGGACTGTACCCAAAAACCACCGTTTTGCACACCCTCTTGGATGTGGTAAGGTGGAAATCAAAGCACAGTGGAAATCACCCAAGACTCTATGACAATCTCGGGTCTACAGACTAACCTATACCAGTGTCACCAGAGAACTGCCATCTGACGTGAGGTATAATACCATCTGGGAGTTCTCGGCGAGTCCGTCCAGTGTACCCAGTCTCTACTGAGCACCTGTATGCCATCTCTGATGTCAAACACCAATGGATATAGGATCATCCATCACCTATCTACATGGGTCGAGAAACTATACGCTAGTCTACTCTGGTATATCGATGCCCCGTCTCGATATACCCACGACTAGGGACCTTAAAGGATGTACTTATGGACTACCAAGGCCCCACTATTATGATCTGCATCATAGTCCTGGTAGTCAAGTACACATCCTAAGGGCTTTACCAATATGTAACAGAGAGACAATCAGTGTACACGTTAAGGTAAAGAGTAACCAGATAGCATACTATTATGTCGAGCAAGAAAGTCCTCCCTATATATATCCAAGCATCCAATACAATATACATCTCATGTATAGTAATGGCCTCTAGGGCATACATATAACTAACAATCTCCCACTTGCACTAGGGCCATCTGATAGCAGTGGTTGTAGTATCTCATACTCAACCATCCCGTAAAAGTCTCTCTCTGGGAAAAGGCCTTTGTGAGTGGATCTTCCGTGTTGTCCTCTGATTCTATTCTCCTAACCTCGATCCCCTAGAGATCGGCCATCTCCATGATCAGGTGATACTGCCTTAGAATATGTCTGGATCACTGATGGGATGGGCATTCCTTGGCATAAGCCACAACTCTATTGTCACACAATGGAAAGAACGAAGTTCATCTCATGAACTAATATACACCCAGACTGCCTCTTTGGTAGCATCTTTGGTAGTGATGTATCCAGCCTTTATCATATAGTATGCCACGGTATCTAGCTTAGAACTTTTCCAATCATACCGTCCCTCCACTGAGGGTAAATACAATGCCTGTGACTGACATTCAGTCAACCTTATCATTCTGGAAGATATCCAGTGATTCTCCCCAGGATCGATTGATACCATCTCACTACACCTAGTGAGAATACTAACATCCACTTAGATCTTATCTCATAGATCCAAAAACCTGGATTTAGGAAGTATCACCTTGATCCTGTATGGAGAATCATTGTGATAAGAGGAGATTGACCGAGTGTAGCATAGGAAACTCCTTTCCAATCAAGAGCATGTCATCCACGTACAATACGAGGATCACCACCATACTCCCTACTACCCTTTTGTATATACAAGGTTCATCTACCATTTTGATGAAGTCAAACTCTTTGACTACCATATCAAAACAGATGTTCCAACTCCGCGATGCCTGCTTTAACCTGTAAGGCAACTTGCACACGTTTCCGCTGCTCCCACTGTCTACGAAACTTCTTGGCTGTGTACTTATAGACGATCCCTTCTAAATCAGTATTTAGAACAACAGTCATGACACCCAACCACCAGATATCGTAGTCATGGCATGTAGCAGTGGCAAGTAGGGTCTGGAAGGACTTAAGCATAGGCACTTAGAAAAGGTTTCATCATAAGCCACACCTGGTCGATGATGCAAACCTTTAGCAAGTCTAGCTTTGAAAGTCTCAACTTTTCCATGTACACCAAGTAATATTCTCAAGATATACTTGCTCCTAATGGGGATATAACCCTTTAGATATAGCAACTAAAGTCCATACTTTGTTGGTGTATATGGATTCCATCTCAGATCACTTAGCATCCAGCCATTCTTACAGAGTCCCCACTCTTGATGGCCTGCTCGAAACTAGTTAGGTCATCATCTCATGATGCAATCCTCTCTCCCACTGTCATAGAGAAACCAAAGTATCTCTCAGGTGGGTGAGGAACCTTACCAGATCAGCGGAGAGGCCGAGGTTCGTTGGGAGCTATTGAATCCTCCGGTTCTACCAAATCATCAGTTGTAGTTTGTATAGCTGGAACTCCTTCCAGTTCTACCTCATGACCACAAATTTCTTTCTAAAATAAATTCCTTTTCTAAAAAGGTGGCATGCCGAGAAATAAAACACATTTTGTTCCTCGGTATGGTAGAAGATATTCCCTTGCGAATGGTTGGGATATCCAACAAACTTCCACAGAACTGACCTTGCCTCGAGCTTGTCTGGATTTTGCTTTTAGACATAGGCCGGACAACCCCAAATCTTAACTTACTTAAGAGATGGGCTCTTCCCATACCATATCTCATATGGAGTGGTAGGCACTGATTTGATTGGAATGCTATTCATTAGGTATGCAGCTTCATAAGTGCATAACCCTCAAAAGGAAATAGGCAACTCAGTAGTACACATCATAGAGCACACCATATCACATAGGGTGCAATTGCTCCGCCCCGATACACCGTTGTGCTGTGGTGTATACGGAGGAGTAATGCTGAGAGAGAATTTCATTCTCCTTTAGAATAATCCAGGAATTCCGTGCTCCAGTATTCTCCTCCCTGTTCACATCAAAGGACATAATACTTTTACCCGTTTTGGTTCTCTACTTCTGACTTATATTCATTGAGTTTCTCAAAAACTTCAGACTTGTGTTTCAACAGGAACATATGTCCGAATCATGGGAGATCATCAGTGAATGTAATGAAGTACAAAGAACCAGTCCTGGAATGTGTAGACAGAGGACTTACATACATCATCATGTATCAATCCCAAGAGTTCACTAACTCTTTCTCTGTTTCCAGTAAACGGAGCTATGGTCATTTTATCTTTGTGACATGACTGGCAAGTTTCACAAGATGTAAATTCAAACTGATTTAAGTATGCATCTTAATGTAACTTCAGCCAGTCGTGTCGCATTGATATGACCTAGTCTACAATGCCTCAAGAAGGATTCGTTCATTTCTGAACTCTTCCTCTTGTGTGTGTTCTGTATGTTAAGAACTGTGATTTGATTTAGAATGTATATGTTTTTAGATAACGTGCCCGAACCGATCAACTCTTGATGTAGGAAATGTTCAAAACAGTATCCAACAATACAAAATTATATCCTTCTTTACTAAATAAAGAGACTGATATGATGTTGTATATCAGGTTCGGTATCCAATAACATTCGTTTAGAATCAACGTATTTGGTAATATAGAGTGATAACTGCCAACATCTTGGCTGCAACAATTGCACCGTTTCCAACTCTTGAAATTTTATCACCTATTCTCAGTTCTCCGACTATCTTTAGCCCATGTAACAGATTACATATATGGGATCCTGATCCGATATCTCATACCCAGGACGTAGAGGATACTGAGAAACAGTTCTCGGTAATGAACACACCCAAAGAAGATGCATCATCATGCACTTTCTTCGTTTGGGCGGCATGGGAATCCTGGTAATCCGCTATTTCCGGCTCGGTCTTATAACAATTATAAGTTGGAGCGGGACCAACGTTCCCCAGCACAGTATAACAAGTGGGTTCGGTCAATACATCCATATTATTATCTTGATTAAGGCGTGACATGGTCGCTACCTGGAGAGAGAGAGAAGAAAGCACTCTGCGTGCGCTCTTGCAAGATTAGATTGGTTATTATTTTATCTAATCAGGATGGCTCCCACTTTTTTTATCAAATCTTCCTTCAAACCCTAAAAGGAAAGACTAGCCGGGATTAATTACACCTTACAATTTCGTCAATCTTTCAGCCAGGCTAGTGTCGGTACTTTGAGGGAGGTTCCCCGTGCTTTCGCACGGACCTAATTAAAATAAACCTCGTTTTCCCAGGGGCGTAACCCTGTTGACACCTTTCTAGACACCTACTTGATCGGCTAATTGTAATGTGTAAAACTCTCCCAGGAGTAACAATTACTCGCGGTGGGTATCGGGATCCAACTATCTTATAGAAGGTATGCAATCTCATTGCAAATTTCAACATTTGAAATTCCCGATAATTTTGCCCCTAGCGTCCCATGACCTTGACGCAGACCAACAAACCACAGTCCGCTAGTCAAGTTCAACCTGTCATTTTATGATTGAATTAAACCCACCCGCACGACCCTTGACGCAGGCCAACAAAGTCGCATGACTACCCTAACTCAATCTGCATCATATGCATAAGCAGATAAGAATAAATAGCTACCGCAAACTACGCCTTGACGCAGGCCAACAAACGTAGCATGAATACTATGAAGTACTTATCTGAAATGGCGGAGGGCTACGACAGGTTTTTAAGAAAACCTTTTGCGTAATGAACTTGATATCGTTGTAGAATCAAATGATTTTAAAATGGAGTGTTTTTAGGCCTTTTCTAGTTTTTCTAAAGAGGTCACTCCCGATGAAGGGATTTCGGCTCTTTCCTCATCGAATAAGGTGTGGGATATTGTCACGACCCAAAATTCGGCCCGTGACCGGCACTTAACCACGTAACGTCTTCAGGCATAACGCGACTAAGTAAGCCGAACCCAGAAATCAAAACCATTGAAAAGTAGTGAGTGTTAAAACATTTGATGGAAACATTTGTTAAAAAATTTAGAAAACCTTAAGTTGTTTAGTAAAATTCTTTAAAGTTCAAGTTATTATCCTAAAAATTTTGGCAGCATTTCCCTTGTAAAAACTATCCCCGAAATCGGTTACAAGGCAATATATGAGTAAAATGATATACAATAAGAAATAAGCATCCCAAAAAGGGAGCAATCATGCCCAACGGCGGAAACAATCACCACAATGATAATATACGACGCCGAAGCGAAGAAATGAGCAGTATAAGTGAAAACAAATATCATGAAAGATAAAGCTGCATAATAAAGTCCGCTCACAACGAGCTCGACACCAGAGTACAAAATAATATACATCGTCCTCACAACTGGTCTCTAAGTCAATACATGAAAAGTAAATGGAGAGTACTAGATACAACAGTGTATACAACTGGAAAATAAACAGATACCACACAAATACCCACCTATCAGCAAAAGCTCACACGCCAACAGTAGTGGTATCTGTATTAAAAGATGCAAGAAAACAGCCTGCCGCGACTACTCCGAGGGGCAAACTGCAAGCACTGTGGCACAATGGGGGTGAGTTTCCAACTTGTGAATAGTAGATAACATATAAAGGTAGTCGCAAGTATGCATGTACTGCGATACTCTAACATATGCAAGCAGATAATATCTATATGAAGAATTGGATACGCAATAATCATGCCTAACAAGTGCAATTTAATAACATCAATATATATATGATGAGCAGGGTATGCAATAATAATGCAAAAGTACTCTATCAGGTACTATAACTACAGGATGAGATGTAAAATAATGAATGCTGAGCATGGGATAAAATATCATCTACACGAAATGTCAACGTTGAAAAATAACCGGTGTCCATCAATGCACCCAAATCCTAGTAAAACTCAGGCACTGTCACCCTCATCGGTCCTCAAATCCTGTAAAGCTCATAGAATCGTGAGTGCCCAACATCAACACTCGAAATATCATAAAATAGTCGTGTCCAGCATCGACACGCAAATCCTCAAGTATCGGGCTCCGTTAGTCCGGATCGGCCCACGGGCTCCGTCTGCGGAATCGGCCCTCGGCCCTGGCAGTATGTGTCGTCCCGTATCCATCTATCGACTCTGGTCAGTATCCTCCGGATAACCGCCAGGTCCAACCAATCACCGGTAGGTAGTGTTCCCTCTGCCAGGCTCACTGTCTACTGCACAGCGATCTGTTCTCGCCCCGGGGTACCATACCGGTCCACCATGTACCCGCAATCGGCCTCGTCCAGCTCCTCGATTCGAATTCACATATCACACGTCTCAGAACCGAGAAAACGCATGGTGGACGCACTGAAATATCATATCAAGGGAAACCGGGTTTTTAAAACAGTGCGTATTTTCTTAAATAATACCCCGGTTCCCAAATCCAGAAATCACATAAATCCAAACTCAATGCGTAAATCCATGCAATGTGTCGTATGACACTAAGAGTAAAAGAAAGGGAAAACCGCTCTTTTTTTAAAAAGGATCCAGTTTTGAAAATGTCTCGTGCGGTCCCTTAGTTTTTAAATCATGTCAATATCACCTATGTATGTAACATATGTACGTATATAGGTATGGATATGCGAATGGATATGTACGCAATGTGAGTGTAGCAATGTACATGTGCACTAATATGGATATACGATGTATATGTGCACAAGTATGGATATATCAATGAAGGTATGCACTAACGTGAATATACAGTGTGCATGTGCGCAAGTAGTGATATATCTGAGAATATGTGAATATGCGACAAGTCATGACAATCATCAATGATGCGACGATCCTATAGTGCGAGTGTCATGGCAATCACTAACGGTGTGAGTGTAACATACAAATAGTGCTCGTGCAGATTTAACCGTTAGTGACAGTGCAATGTTATATACTACCAATTCTATATGCAACAAGAAGGTATGCTACAATAGTCCATATGAACATCTACGATTAAATATCCTATCACGCCCTGACGCTTAACGCCATACGGGCGATTTTCCCGTAGATGTTAAATCTACTCACCTGGTCGCGTGCTAAGTGTAGCCGACCACTTGTTTCACCTCCTTTGCGGCATCCGTCGTACCCGCCTGCGAACTTGGAATTTACACAAGGAATCCATATATAAGAAAAATATCTCGCAAAACGCGATATCGAAATCAAACGAGAAACTCGCGTCGCGAACTAAACGCGCGTGTGTCCGGTACGCTAGATCGTGTGTATATGCGTCTAAAACTACCCCGACACGTCGCGATATGCAACAACCACAGAACCCACTCACGTATCGCACGTGTCGCACAAACAAAACATGTTATAAAAATGATATATCGTCCTAGATTCTAACTCAAGTGAAAAATTACAAAATTGCACATACCACAGGCCTCAAATGGACAGCAGACTCCTACCCACACAAACCCAACCCCAATACTCCCTCATCTGGCCGCAATTTGCGGCTAGAAAGAATAAATCGGCGGCCAAAAGTTGGGTAGGGGGTCTCGTTCTCTAGTGGTGTGATCTGGGTCTAAAAAGTAAGCTACAGTTAAATCAGATTTTATCTGAAACCACCGAGTCTAAAGCAGATCACAGGAAAGCTAACTTTTGCTTAAAACGTTATATTTTGCACAAAATGAAAACCTAGGGTATTTTGGTGAAATCTGGGGTTTATCTAGGTTTAAGTGGCCCTAATAACACTTAACTAGGTTAGGCTAACCAATAAAATCATCTCCTAACCAAAAGTCCACACAATTCACCATATTTAGCACAAAAACTCACTTTTGTCACTAACCGATGCTACTTCTACACATAAGCTGAAAAAAAGGGAATTGAGTTTAAGAATTATACCCCAATAGACCCTAGGAAGCAGGGGAAGGAGGGGAAGAAGAAGAAGAAGAAGTGCTGCTGCTGCTGCTTGAGGCTGCTGTTGCTGCTGCTTGTGCTGATGCTGTTGCTTCTGGTGTTGCTGCTGATGCTTCTGCTGCTGCTGCTTCTGTTGTTGCTGCTGTGAGGAATGAGTGTGTGTGTGTGTGTATGAGTGAGAGAGAGAGAGTTATGAGAAAAGAGTTAAAAAAAAGAAAAGGAATGAGAGCTTAGAAGAGTCAATGCCTTTCTCTCTCTCTCTCTCTTCATTAAATGAAGGCATGGCAAGGCCATCATGCCCATTCTCTCTCTCCCTCTCCTTCCAAGTCAACCAATTTCAAATCATTTTCCATTTTTGTAAAAAAAAAACACTTAATTAAAACCCAAAACACTTAATTCCAATGGTTTAACCCACCATGGTTGCTAATCATGGTTTAACCCCATTTTAACCCTAGTTTACATGCACAAGTGTGTGCAAGCCTAAGAAAAATCTAATAAAATATTCATTAAATTTGATAAAATATTTGAAAATCAATTTGGTAAACTTTTTATTAAAAACCATATATTAAAGTATAATTAGCCACTAAACACATCCTAAGGTGTTACAATCTTCCCCCTTAATGAAATTCGTCCCCGAATTTAAAAATATAAAGCTACGCATACCTTCGAAGAGATGAGGGAATTTCTTCCGCATCTCGCCCTCGGCCTCCCAAGTGATCTCTTCACCATTCGGGCTGCGCCAAAGCACCTTCACTGATGGCAAGACCTTCGATCGAAGTTTCTTCACCTGTCAGTCCAATATCACGACTGGCTGCTCGGTGAATAAAAGATCGCGCTCAAGTTGAATGGTCTGATGATGAATCATGTGCGAAGGGTCATGTAGGTATCTGCGAAGCATCGACACATGGAATATGGGGTGAACATCTGGGAGTCGGGTGGAAGAGCCAAATGATATGCTACTGCGCCCACACGCTCGAGGATCTCGAAGGGATGAATCTGGGGCTAAGCATCCCCTTCCGTCCAAACCTCATCACTCCCTTCATCGGAGAGACCCTCAGAAAAACGTGATCGCCAACTGCGAACTCTAATCTGCGGCGGCGTCTGTCAGCATACGATTTCTGCCTGCTCTGAGCTGTCCTCATCCTATCTTGAATCAGCTGTATCTTCTCGGTCGTCTCCTGTACGATCTGTGGCCCCAAAATACCGCTCTCGCTGAGCTCTGTCCAACAGATGGGCAATCTACATCTCCTCCCATACAAGGCCTCGAAAAGTGCCATCTGAATAGTATCTTGGAAACTATTGTTGTAGGAGAACTCCAACAAGGGTAAATGATGATCCCAGCTACCACCAAAATCTAAAATGCACGCTCGGAGCATGTCCTCGAGAGTCTGAATAGTCCGCTCTGACTGGCCGTCGGTCTGCGGATGAAATGCTGTGCTGAAACTCAAGCGGGTGCCCAAGGCCTCCTAAAGCCTCTTCCATAGTCGGCTGGTAAACTGGGTGCCTCGGTCGGACACGATACACGTCGAGACTCCATGCAGTCGTACAATCTCGTCGATGTATATCTGGGCATACTGAGCAAATCCGAAAGTCTTCTTCACTGGCAGGAAGTGAGCCGCTTTCGTCAAACGATCCACGTTCACCCAAATGGAGCATACCCTCGCCTAGTCCTGGGTAGACCCACAATGAAGTCCATCGAAATATGCTCCCATTTCCATTCCGGAATGGGTAACGGCTGTAGCTCTCGCGCTGGCCTCTGGTGCTCGGCCTTGACTTGCTGAAAAGTCAGGCATCTCGACACGAAGTCTGCGATGTCCCTCTTCATTCCGTCCCACCAGTAAACATCTCTCATATCATGGTACATCTTGGTGGAACCCGGATGAACACTATACACCAATCGATGTGCCTCCTCAAGAATCTCACGCCACAGTCCCTCAGCATCTGGTACGTACAGTCTAGTCCCAAATCGCAGTATCCCCTGATCATCGATCACGAACTCGGAAAATTTGCCCTTTCCAATCTGTGCCATGATCTCTGAACAACGGTCATCACTGTACCGTGCCTCGTGTATATGGTCAAGCAACTGTGGGCGTGCACGAACATGCGCAAGCTGTCCCCCGATCGGCGTGAACTCGAACTGCACTCGGCTGTCGCATAAAATCTGCCAATCTTCCGACGACTGCCTCTGCACTGCGCTTAAACAGGATAGACTACCCCCGGGCCTCCTACTCAAAGCATCTGCCACTACATTCGCCTTGCCCGGGTGATACAAGATCTCGCTGTCGGATATATGTATGCCCTAGAGGCCATTATATAACAGTGGATGTATTCATGCATGTATATATATATTCAGTGTACATTCTTGCTCCATATGATAGTATGCTATCTGGTTCTTCTTTATCTAACATGTTGATTTGATCATGCTTTTATTCATTCACACATGTTGATAAGCCCTGAGGATATAGGCTTGACTACTGTGGTTATGATGGAGATCATACTAGTGGGACATCTGTAGTTTATAAGCATATCCTGGAATGTCCCTAGTCGTAGGTGTATCGAGATGGGGCATCGATATACCAGAGTAGACTAGCGTATATGATACCAGACCCATATGATGGGCGATGGATGTTCCCACATTCATCGTTGTTTGGCATCGAGATCGTATACGGGTGCTCAGTGATGACTGGGTACACTGGACGGACTCACCGAGAACTCCTATATGGAATTATATCTATCGTCGGATAGCAGTTCCCAGGTGACACTGGTGCAGGTTAGTCTATAGACCCGAGATCGTCATAGAGTCTTGTGTGTTCTCCCACTGAACTTTGATTACCACCATACCATGGCTCTACTGAGTCGTGCAAACAGGTGGCCATTGGGTACAGTCCCGAGACACACGAAGGCAATGAGCGATAGGAGGGGTTTCGTCTCTCCCGGTATTAGGAGTTGATGCTGTGCTGTGAGTAAGTCCCTGGCCAGGTCTGTTGAGAATTACGGGTAAGTGTTATCAGTAGTTTCTCGATCTGTTATTGACCATTCATCGGCACGACTTATTGAGTTATTGGGGTCGACGTTACCATCCCTAGACTCGATATGCAGCATATCTGACGAAGAGACCGGACTGTACAATAGTGTTGCCGGTTGGCTCGACGGGAGTTGTAACAGGTTCGCTTGTTTTCTTCTGATCGCTCAATACCCGGGTGGCCGTTACGTTTAGCTGACCGCTTGCGGCTTGGGGGTGCTTGATATGATCATCACCCACTGCCGGCGTATTGACGAGTCTTAGAGTCCCATAATGGAGTTACCTAGTCCAGGAGAAACGATGTGGTGCGCAAATGCGATATGCGCGTGGACCCGGTTAAAATGCGTGTATGAGATACCGTATATTAATCGGGCGGCTTGCTTTTGGTCGGGTCATATGTGATACGGCCGGGTTGCTAAATCAAGTGTTGATTTATCATTAACCATTAGTTTCACACTTGAAATCCTTTCTTGACTTTATGTTGTATGCATGCATGTATGCATTCATTCTCATTCATGCACATAGGATGTGCATGCACACATACATGCATACATAATGGTTATCATGGTTGTTGATATAGTGGATGGTGGAAATATAAGACTCACGCCATATGTAAAATATATGGATATTATTTATTTGGAAAAAGGAAAATGAAATGGAAATTGTTTCATGGTTTAATTTTTTATTCTTACCCTAACCCCTTGTATTAACCATGATTCATTTTCTATGGTCATTTTTGTTCCAAACAAAAATATCTAAGATATTTTACAACCATGGTTTAGAATGAGAGAGTGAATATATATATTTTCATTTTCTTATTTTCTTTACAAGCTTATCATTATCTTGAGTTTAAAAAGCCATCATCTTCTTCCTCCTTTCTCTCTTGCTCTCTAGTTCTCTCAAGTGAGCAAAAGAGTTAACAAGTTAGGATTTTGAAGTGAGAAAACCAACCACAACACCATTCTACACTAGTCTTGCCCATTAGTGAAGAGTGTTAGCTTCCATTTCTTCTCTTGATCTTGTGAAGTTTCAAGCTTGGACAAAGAGGACTCCGGATGGATCATCGTAGACCTAGAGGATCTCAAGCGGACTTTTTCCAACCCTCAAGTAGCCAAGCAGTCTAGCGTAGGGAGCTACAAAGGTTGTACTCACAAAACCCTAGCTTTAACGACTTGTGATGATGTCAATGTTATGAAACCCTAAATTTCTAGTGATGATTCTTTGTATGTTCACTTAGCACCTTAAAAAATTTGATTTTGCCACATGTGATGCTTCCAAACCCTTCATAAGGTGCTAGGTAAACCTAACATTGGTATCAGAGCCAAGCTAGAGCTTTCGGCGATGCTTTAGCGAAGTTAAAACTCCGATCGAACCCGAAATACTCAATTTTTAACCCTCTCTGGACAATTTTTGAAACTGTATTATTTTCAGAATTAAAAATACGTAAAAACACGGAGCCATAATACGGACATACCGCCGCGGAACCGCGGTGTCACGACCCGAAAGAGTACGTGACTGGCCCTTGAATCCTATGAAGTCTATAGGACTCCATATGATCCAAGTAAGCCAAAAGCCCAGAAATCTAAAACCATTTAAGGAGTAAATAAAGGAAAAACTAGTTTTAAGTGGTAAAGAAAACATGTTTTGAAATCATGTTTTTAAATAACTAAGCCGAATATGTATTTTTAAAATGTGCATTCTTTCCTGAAAATTTCGGCAGAGTTTCCTTTGTAAAAACTGGTCCCAAACGGGGTACAACAAGAATAATATATATAACATGATAAAAGGCATCCCCAAGCGGGAGCTAGCTCTTCGTCAATCGACGGTCACAACCACGCAAGCAATAATAATATACAACGCCAAAGGGCGAGGATCAAAACCCAAAAGAGACTCAAACAACCAGAAAACCGTAACACTATAAGCGCGACTCTAAGGTCGAAATAATACAACACTGCTGACTAAGTCTGAAACAATATACAAGTTTTGGTTGATGGAAATTCTAGATACAATGAATAATACAAATACAATAGCGGTTCTGATACAAAAGAACCCACCTATCCAAGCAAGTCACCCATAAGGAAGCAGTGTGCCAGAAATGCCGCTGTGAAATCTGTACGGCAAACCTGCAAGAACTGGGGCACAACGGGGGTGAGTTGCCAACTCGTGAATAGAAAATATCTACAAGCAGAGATCGAATGCATGACCCATCCTAGGTCAATACGATCAAATATAAGTAAACCTCAATATGAATAAAGGTGAAGCATGCTAAACTGGCAATGTAACCTCTATGTACGAGTGTAGTGCCAAGTGCTCGTGCTAGTGCCTCAGGTAATAGCATGTCATGAATATGAGGTATGATCAATGTAATCAAATCTGCATACACGTGGATCCCGTCCACTCGTCACCCACTGACAATAACCATCATGCAAGTAAATATCATAAAACCTGTGCATGGAAATATGAGGATATAATCCACCCGTGTCCCTCGCGACACATCAAAATCATGGAAACGGAGTTCCCAGCATCGGCACTCGAAAACATCATGAAAACTGTGCCCAGCATCGGCACGTAAATCCTCATATATCGGGCTCCGTCAGTCCGGATCGGCCCGCGGGCTCTGTCTGCGGTATCGGCCCTCGGCCCCGGCAGTACGCCCAAATCTGTCTATCGACTCTGGTCAGTATCCTCCGGATAACCGCCAGGTCCAACCAATCACCGGTAGGTACTCGCCCCCCTCCAGGCTCAATCGGCAAAGCTCATCGATCATCTTGCCGAGGGGAACCATACCGGGTCCACCATGTACCCGCAATCGGCTCATCCACTCCTCGATTCGGGTTTCACATGTCGCTCTCAGCACCGAGAAAACACATGGTGGACGCACTGAAATATCATATCAAGGGTAACCGGGTTTTTAAAGCAACGACATATTCTCTTTTGAAACACCCTCGGTTCCCAAATCCAGAAATATCATAGAAACAACATATCTCAATGCGTATAATCAAAAGCATGAAGTATGCGACATGTAAAGGAAGGTATGCATATCATCATGTCATGCAAAGATCATATACTGAATGCAATAGTACTAGAGTGTAGTGACATGGCAATTATCGATGATGAGTGTGTGAGCCGGCAACAAGTGTACGTGGAACATATGCATCATCGATAATGGTGCTGGTGTCCTAGCAGCATGACTGAAATATAACCACAGTACAAGCGATGCAATGCAAATGGCATGAATATGCGGAATCGAATAATCAACGCAAAAGTAAAGAATCTACACCAATCTGTACATATCATGCAGTGGTGCCATTTGAAATAAGACGAATCAGGGCTTTTGGTAAAACAAGGGCTACGGTGTTTTAAGAAAAGATGCATCATTTGAAAATATCCGTATAACCCTTCTGCCTATCTTTACAATATCCCCGATTCGTTAGTTTTGAAATAGGTATGTCTCGACTCAGTCTAAGGTCTACTAAGTAATCTAGACAGGAGGGGTATGAAACCACCTACATCTGAGTCGATATACACATATAATAGTCGGTGATCCCGCCTCAATAACATATCGTAAGGTATCCTCGAGTCATGAGTGCGGATCTATCATCAATATCGGTTCGTACGGTAAATCGTCGTACGGCATCCCAATAGTTGGGTAGGGGTCAATATCACACTATCTCATCACATAACAGGTATCACTATCATCAGATCGCATAATCTGGGGTACTACTCCAAGTCTAGTACAAATCGATATCATCTATATAAATATGAATGCGGGGTAAAACGCATGCCCAAAGGCCCGCTAAAACTATCATATCGCACCTCAAAACGAACTATGTCATATCGCCGATCTCACGGCCTCACATCAAGTATCATCTCAATCCCACGTATCATCCTCAAATCCCGTATATGAACACATAGTCCCATACCCATGTGTAGATATACGCACCATCATATGCGCACAAATAAATGAAAGAGTGAATACAAGTATGTGTCTAAGTGTATGTGTGAGTGCAACCACTACTCTAGGGTTCACACTATACTAAACCAATATATTCTTATCATCAAAATACCATTATTACCATCAATAATCCTAAATAACACATAATAAATATATGTGTGTATACGTATTCGTATACGTCACCACGGACTGCGGGGGTGCTATACGCCATCCACCCGACTTCTCCCCGTAGATATAAATCTACTCACCTTGCTTCTCGTGTGCCAAAGCCGATGTTGCAATCTTCATCTCCTTTGCCTCAACATCACACGGGGTACCTACAATGATATCAAAAACGCTAAAGCACATGATAATCACATTGGAAACCAAAACAGCACACGCTACTCGTATAGGTAAAAACCTATCGCTTCGCATGTAAACACGATCAATAACCCCCCCCCCCCCCGTCGTTGACTTCCAAGTGCCACCCGACAGGAACGAAACACCAAATACCAAAATCCAAGTTAAAACAAGTCGTAATTCATGCACCAATATAGGAAAATCATCCCAAATTTCTCCCTAGATGGAATCAGTCAAAACTAGACATACCCAGGGTCAATACTAGAGGAAATGGGGCTATACACAGAAATCGAGACAGATCCCTCCTGCTCTGGCCGCAATTTGCGGCCAAAAGGAATAAATTGGCGGCCAGAAATTGGAGTTGGGGGCTAGGTTTTGGTGTGTTGGTTCTATGGTGCCTGCAATCTCACTGTCAACTCAGTTTTATTTTTGGGGTCTCGGGGTGATAGCAGATTACACAAAACAGTGACAGATTTCCAGTTTTTTTTTCCGATATCGGTTCCGTAATTCCGTATTCTGGTTTCACTTCCAGGTTTGGGTCCAATTTAACATTACACCAGGGTTTCTAAGGTCATAATAAGCCTCAATTTCATCTGAATTTCAGTTCTCACCTAAACCCTAACTTGATGTTTCACAAATCCACCAAACAACACTATATCGATATGAAACTAGTATGGATGGAATAGAAATGAGATACTACTCTAATAGGTGCAGAAATTACCTCCTTTGGCAACTCAAGAAAATTCTCGAGTTGCTCAAAGTCCTCCAAATCCAATCTTGCTAGGTTCAATGTGTAGCTAGTGAGCTCGGGAACACTTTTTGTGAAGGGGGAATGAGCTTTTGGTTTTGTTTTCATTGTGGATCTAGGATTTTATGAAGAGGGAGAGAGAGGGAAAGAGAGAGCAGCAGCAAGAGGAAAGAGAGGAGAGAGAATGAGAAGGGGAAAATGATGAGGGACGGTTCAAAAGTGGGGTTGACTTGGTCTCTCCCTCTCTCACTCATTACCTACCTTTTTCCTTTTCTTTCCTTTTCCTTTTTCTTTTCCTTCTCACTCCAATAGTGCACCCAAATGAACCATGGCAACAAAACTATAACACAAGTGTAACAAGTGTGGAAAATGATATGTGCACATTTTTGCACATAAATGCTAAAAATCTAATTAGCGATTTTTAATCGCGATTAACACTAACTTAGCATATAACTAGTCTTAAAAACTTTAAAATGGCATAATTTCATAAAATACCCTATTTTAGAATTTTCCAAAATTTTTCCCCATTTATTTGTATTTAATTCCACCCGAATATTAAAATATTCAATAAAAATAATATTAAATTATAAAAATTCCCGAAAATAATATTTTATTATTTTGGAAATGTTACAATCTACCCCCCTTAAAGAAATTCTGTCCCCGAATTTAAATTTAAAACCCCCAAATACTAAAACATTTCGATCCAAATTCGAAGTCGTCGGGGCTCCGAAATCATCAATACATAAAACGTCACAGCGCAATGCATGCGCCGGAGTAATGAGCAGATAACTCAAAAGCAACACTCCATCAAGCATCCCGCAATCATCGGAGTCATGATAAAGACACAAACGTCAAATCCAATACAAAACCAATATGATATGGATCAGAACTATACATGTAGACATCCAATCTATACATGTGAATAGCTGATGTAAAAGCATGCCAAATCTTTTTAAATCGCTGTGCGCTGCGCGTAACACTGCACAGTGGCGGACGTTTTTCATAAGAAAATAACTATATATGTGTATATATATATATCTATCCTTTGTTTAATAAGCACGTTCCGCCGTTTTGAAAACAATCAGAAGGGTTTCCTTGTTTTTTTTAAAACGTTCGTGTCATATCGGACACGTAGGTATATACTGAGACTATAGCTCACTTTTTGGAAATCCCTTCGATAACTATCGATGCATGCAAAATATATCGAGGTACTGTCCTCTGACTAGTCCTGCTCAGTATGAAAATAAATATCCAATATCATACAAATGTACTGCTCCAAAAAGAATAAATCTCAAAAATGCACATAACATCACCCTGTGCGTCTGGTGCGCACGGAAATCAAAATCCATATATGTGCTAAACAGGTGCACAAAACAACATCTAGGTGCAACGGGTGTGCACGAAACATCTGTCATAGGCAACGTATGTGCCTGACAGCCAAAAATCCGGTGCATCTGACATGCACGAAGAATCTCGATTTAGTGCATCGGGTGTGCACCAAAATCGTATCTCAAAACATGCGCCCAACATGCGCGAAAATCCAAATTGGTGCATCCATCGTGCACGAATGAAAATCTAAACCCTGCGCACTCAACATGCACGGAATCACTAAATCCAAAAGCAACGCCGAACATGCATAAGTCCCATAAAAGCACGGAGTGCAAGAATCAATCATCAATATCAGAGTTAAAATCAACGATATAATGCGGCTCAATCAAAATCAAGTATACCGCGATGGAAAATCTCACAACCATGTGCATCGGCGTGCACAAATCACATCAAAACACTAGAGGTGCATGAAAACTATGCTGGAAGCGTAAATCAAATCATCGGCATAAAATAGGCACGAAATCACAATCAATACCTCAAGAATAATAATGATGTGCCAGGTATAAACGCCCAATAAGTGCAACCATGGTGCAAGAAAACAGAAATCATAGGACTCAGTCATCAAAACCAAATCATGCAAATGGATCGCCAAAATACCGAAATCCCAAAGTGACAGATACGTGATAGTCGAATCACAAAATAACAAATCGTAATTACTGTCGTCGGTATATCCTCCCTCGAAGTCGAGAAGGTGCCGGTACATCCAATTCTAGCGGCGCAAGATCTCTACTTTCCTCTTGCTCGCGGCTGGCGTCCCCTGCCTCTAGTTCCTGATCTTTCCTGTAGATTACCAATCTCGCAATCCATCGGCTCATCGGCCCGGTCAGGAGTGCTGACAGGAACGATTCCGTTCTGGCACTTTTCTGGTCATCTCTCGGTCAATCCTCATGACCGCTCATAAAGCAATATGTCACTGGCGTCGGCCTCCGTCTCTCTGAATGGACATCACACGTCTGATCCTGGGTGCAAACATCATTGCAGCGGTGTCCTGGAAGGAATCCTGCTCAAAGTTTCTGTCGATCTTGCCTATGCCGATCTGTACGGAGGCTGGTACTCTTGCATAGTCTATTCTCGTTCAATGGACATCTGTATCCTCAGCACAGCATCTCCCCGGAAATTGGTCGCATCCCAATGCCTCTGTAAGCATATCAGGCCTCTGGTCTCAACGGGAAGTAATGACAGCTCATCAGCGTCTCGCACGAACCTCTTGTCCCGCTTATCTGTATCATCGTCCATTTCGATGTCGCGTCTCCATCCGCGCACTGCAATGACTTCGGCTCTGGTCCATACGAAGTCCCTCATACGAACTTAAAATCACGAACTCGGTATCTTCCTCACTCAGTAGAAGATATCTAGCCGAACACGTCCTCAGCGTGCATGTCGCATCTCTGATGTCAGCGGAGTAGGGCGTCATCTCGTCGAAATCTCGTGCGAACTCTTTACTCCACCTTGCTCCAATATCGACTGACTCGGACTCATCTCATCGTGGCTACACGGACTGTGCTTCGACGGCTATGCTCATATCTGGAGTCTTCCAACCAGTGTCCCATCACAATATCCGAAAGATGTCGAACCATCCGATCGACTCGTCAGAACCTCACAATCCCCCAAGAGCTCAACATCTCGGGTACAGTTCAATAGTATCGAGTTCATGCCATAGCGTCGGTGGTCCAGCCGTAGAAGGGCAAACCCAAGCCTCACTAATGGCGCCGCGGAACCGCCGCAAACCCTAAGGTTCAAAGGCTTTCACAGGGTCATTAAGTCGAGTTAGGGTTTCATTCTTCTAGAGGGTCCATAGAATCACCTGCATGTCTTTCCTAATACTTTAAACTTGGAAATTGGTTCCTGACTGTTGATCGTCTCAATTGACTCTCAATGAATCTGCGTGAAGTCGCCTCTAGCTGGAAACAATCTATGTGATGACCTCGCATCGGGGTAAGCGAACGAACCACATGTCCTAGTCATTCATCCTCGGTGACTAGCGACTCACCATCATGAACAAGCGACATATCAACGGTCATCACATCCGAGCTGGCCTCTATCAGTGGCTCAATCCTTTGGTGCCGATCAGCACATCCGGAAATCTCGTAAAAGCGACCAATCCAACGCTCATGTCGTGAGAACACAATAAGACGACGCCTCAAAATGCAATCGTATGCCTCGGGAATCGCGCCCTGGTCAGTCCTCGTCCATGACGAGCTCATGCTGACAACTCGAGCCGTAGCTCACCCTGCCTGTGCAATCGTGGCAGCAAAACCATAACCAGTATCGATGAGGATAGATCATAGGAAGGAATATAATACGGTGCAAGGAAATGTACAACCTAAGGTTTCTTAAGCGGAGTGGCGTGTCGTAAGTATGCCGCGGAACATACCAACGGTACGTCACTCTACTTTAGTCACCTATTCCATCAACCAAGGGTCATCCTACGCGACGAAAGTTTGGGTCTAATACCCCCTCGACCAAGTCTAAGTTCCGTAAGGTCAAGCCTAAGTTCCGTATATAAATAACGCCCTAGACTCCACATAGTCAAACTTAGACTCGAACCAAGGTCAACCTAGCTCTCTGATACCAACTTTGTCACCACCCGAAAGAGCACGTGACTGGCCCTTGAATCCTATGAAGTCTATAGGACTCCATCTGATCCAAGTAAGCCAAAAGCCCAGAAATCTAAAACCATTTAAGGATTAAATAAAGGAAAAACTAGTTTTAAGTGGTAAAGAAAACATGTTTTGAAATCAAGTTTTTAAATAACTAAGCCGAATATGTATTTTTAAAATGTGCATTCATTCCTGAAAATTTCGGCAGAGTTTCCTTTGTAAAAACTGGCCCCGAACGGGGTACAACAAGAATAATATATATAACATGATAAAAGGCATCCCCAAGCGGGAGCTAGCTCTTCGTCAATCGACGGTCACAACCACGCAAGCAATAATAATATACAACGCCAAAGGGCGAGGATCAAAACCCAAAAGAGACTCAAACAACCAGAAAACCGTAACACTATAAGCGCAACTCTAAGGTCGAAATAATACAACACTGCTGACTAAGTCTGAAACAATATACAAGTTTTGGTTGATGGAAATTCTAGATACAATGAATAATACAAATACAATAGCGGTTCTGATACAAAAGAACCCACCTATCCAAGCAAGTCACCCATAAGAAAGCAGTGTGCCAGAAATGCCGCTGTGGAATCTGTACGGCAAACCTGCAAGAACTGGGGCACAACGGGGGTGAGTTGCCAACTCGTGAATAGAAAATATCTACAAGCAGAGATCGAATGCATGACCCATCCTAGGTCAATACGATCAGATATAAGTAAACCTCAATATGAATAAAGCTGAAGCATTCTAAACTGGCAATGTAACCTCTATATACGAGTGTAGTGCCAAGTGCTCGTGCTAGTGCCTCAGGTAATAGCATGTCATGAATATGAGGTATGATCAATGTAATCAAATCTGCATACACGTGGATCCCGTCCACTCGTCACCCACTGACAATAACCATCATGCAAGTAAATATCATAAAACCTGTGCATGGAAATATGAAGATATAATCCACCCGTGTCCCTCGCGACACATCAAAATCATGGAAACGGAGTGCCCAACATCGGCACTCGAAAACATCATGAAAACTGTGCCCAGCATCGGCACGTAAATCCTCATATATCGGGCTCCGTCAGTCCGGATCGGCCCGCGGGCTCTGTCTGCGGTATCGGCCCTCGGCCCCGGCAGTACGCCCAAATCTGTCTATCGACTCTGGTCAGTATCCTCCGGATAACCGCCAGGTCCAACCAATCACCGGTAGGTACTCGCCCGCCTCCAGGCTCAATCGGCAAAGCTCATCGATCATCTTGCCGAGGGGAACCATACCGGGTCCACCATGTACCCGCAATCGGCTCATCCACTCCTAGATTCGGGTTTCACATATTGCTCTCAGCACCGAGAAAACACATGGTGGACGCACTGAAATATTATATCAAGGGTAACCGGGTTTTTAAAGCAACGACATATTCTCTTTTGAAACACCCTCGGTTCCCAAATCCAGAAATATCATAGAAACAACATATCTCAATGCGTATAATCAAAAGCATGAAGTATGCGACATGTAAAGGAAGGTATGCATATCATCATGTCATGCAAGGATCATATACTGAATGCAATAGTACTAGAGTGTAGTGACATGGCAATTATCGATGATGAGTGTGTGAGCCGGCAACAAGTGTACGTGGAACATATGCTTCATCGATAATGGTGCTGGTGTCCTAGCAGCATGACTGAAATATAACCACAGTACAAGCGATGCAATGCAAATAGCATGAATATGCGGAATCGAATAATCAACGCAAAAGTAAAGAATCTACACCAATCTGTACATATCATGCAGTGGTGCCATTTGAAATAAGACGAATCAGGGCTTTTGGTAAAACAAGGGCTACGGTGTTTTAAGAAAAGATGCATCATTTGAAAATATCCGTATAACCCTTCTGCCTATCTTTAAAATATCCCCGATTCGTTAGTTTTGAAATAGGTATGTCTCGACTCAGTCTAAGGTCTACTAAGTAATCTAGACAGGAGGGGTATGAAACCACCTACATCTGAGTCGATATACACATATAATAGTCGGTGATCCCGCCTCAATAACATATCGTAAGGTATCCTCGAGTCATGAGTGCGGATCTATCATCAATATCGGTTCGTACGGTAAATCGTCGTACGGCATCCCAATAGCTGGGTAGGGGTCAATATCACACTATCTCATCACATAACAGGTATCACTATCATCAGATCGCATAATCTGGGGTACTACTCCAAATCTAGTACAAATCGATACCATCTATATAAATATGAATGCGGGGTAAAACACATGCCCAAAGGCCCGCTAAAACTATCATATCGCACCTCAAACGAACTATGTCATATCGCCGATCTCACGGCCTCACATCAAGTATCATCTCAATCACACGTATCATCCTCAAATCCCGTATATGAACACATAGTCCCATACCCATGTGTAGATATACGCACCATCATATGCGCACAAATAAATGAAAGAGTGAATGCAAGTATGTGTCTAAGTGTATGTGTGAGTGCAACCACTACTCTAGGGTTCGCACTATACTAAACCAATATATTCTTATCATCAAAATACCATTATTACCATCAATAATCCTAAACAACACATAATAAATATATGTGTGTATACGTATTCGTATACGTCACCACGGACTGCGGGGGTGCTATACGCCATCCACCCGACTTCTCCCCGTAGATATAAATCTACTTACCTTGCTTCTCGTGTGCTAAAGCCGATGTTGCTATCTTCATCTCCTTTGCCTCAACATCACACGGGTTACCTACAAGGATATCAAAAACGCTAAATCACATCGGAAACCAAAACAGCACACGCTACTCGCATAGGTAAAAACCTATCGCTTCGCATGTAAACACGATCAATAACCCCCCCGTCGTTGACGTCAAAACGCCACCCGACAGGAATGAAACACCAAATACCAAAATCCAAGCTAAAACAAGTCGTAATTCATGCACCAATATAGGAAAATCATCCCAGATTTCACCCTAGATGGAATCAGTCAAAACTAGACATACCCAGGGTCAATACTAGAGGAAATGGGGCTATACACAGAAATCGAGACAGATCCCTCCTGCTCTGGCCGCAATTTGCGGCCAGAAGGAATAAATTGGCGGCCAGAAATTGGAGTTAAGGGCTAGGGTTTGGTGTGTTGGTTCTATGGTGCCTGCACATCTCACTGTTAACTCAGTTTTATTTTTGGGGTCTCGGGGTGATAGCAGATTACACAAAACAGTGACAGATTTCCTGTTTTTTTTTTCCGATATCGGTTCCGTAATTCCGTATTCTGGTTTCACTTCCAGGTTTGGGTCCAATTTAACATTACACCAGGGTTTCTAAGGTCATAATAAGCCTCAATTTCATCTTAATTTCAGTTCTCACCTAAACCCTAACTTGATGTTTCACAAATCCACCAAACAACACCATATCGATATGAAACTAGTATGGATGCAATAGAAATGAGATACTACTCTAATAGGTGCAGAAATTACCTCCTTTGGCAACTCAAGAAAATTCTCGAGTTGCTCAAAGTCCTCCAAATCCAATCTTGCTAAGTTCAATGTGTAGCTAGTGAGCTCGGGAACACTTTTTGTGAAGGGGGAATGAGCTTTTGGTTTTGTTTTCATTGTGGATCTAGGATTTTATGAAGAGGGAGAGAGAGGGAAAGAGAGATTAGCAGCAAGAGGAAAGAGAGGAGAGAGAATGAGAAGGGGAAAATGATGAGGGATGGTTCAAAAGTGGGGTTGACTTGGTCTCTCCCTCTCTCACTCATTACCTACCTTTTTCCTTTTCTTTCCTTTTCCTTTTTCTTTTCCTTCTCACTCCAATAGTGCACCCAAATGAACCATGGCAACAAAACTATAACACAAGTGTAACAAGTGTGGAAAATGATATGTGCACATTTTTGCACAAAAATGCTAAAAATCTAATTAGCGATTTTTAAACGCGATTAACACTAACTTAGCATATAACTAGTCTTAAAAACTTTTAAATGGCATAATTTCATAAAATACCCTATTTTATAATTTTCCAAAAATTTTCCCCATTTATTTGTATTTAATTCCACCCGAATATTAAAATATTCATTAAAAATAATATTAAATTATAAAAATTCCCGAAAATAATATTTTATTATTTTGGAAATGTTACACGCGGCCATACCTTGCTTGGGCCACGGATCCGCGGCCTTACAGGGATATTACTGCCTTGTTTTTATACAGTAATGTTCTTGTCTGCTTTTACATGTTTTTGGGTATTTTTAATCTGATTCCAGTGTTGAATGTTCTGGGGATTATTTTAGGTTCGTTGATTCGATCGGAATATTTAATTTCGTGTTGTTTTTGGGTAATTTAGAAAGTATTAAAAAGTTCGAACGGATATCATTAACTCACTTTTTCCCGACACGAAAAATTTTCAAGTGTTGATTTTTTCTCGGGTTTAAATCTTTCGGAAATACGTGCAAGTTAAGTGGTGGACCCTCTAGAAGAACACAAACCTTAACTCGATTATGTGACCGTCTGAACTGCCTCTAAACCTTAGGGTTTGGGGCAGTACGGCGTGCCACATGTGAGGCGTTGGCTTGACCGTTCTACGGCTGGACCGCTGCTACCGTGACACATTCCGGGATTTTTGAACTCCGCTCAAGTGTTGAGCTTTAGGAAATTTTGGGCATTTGATCATTCGATCGAAAACTTTAATACTGTCTATTTATCTGGAATGTAATACATTATGTAGAATTCATATAGTTAGGCATGAAATGCGAAGTATGTGATATTTCGGATTTGCGATGTCTAAAGTGATTGTGGATTCCAAATGTTGTAGTTTTACACTTTCTTTTCTGTGACCGTAAGTGTAGTATGTCGCATATCGTCGGTTTCGTTGCTATACATCAACGAAAATCGGGGTACGCATACTTACTTACGTTGATGATATATGATATTATGTGTTGCTGAGATATGATGTGCAGGATTGTCGCGATTGAATAACCGGGGGTTTTTATGTGAGATGAGAGTTTTCTTTTCATTCATGTAAAATTCAAATGTAATGTAATATTATTTTATTTGGGGCACTTCCGGGTTGAGGTTGATGCCACCAGTGTTGTATATTATTTACTTTTCCGCATTAGGATAGACCCAAGGAGGGGAGCACAAGTGACCGGGTTCTGGGGTTCAGTGGCAGGCCATCTCGAGGAGTCGAGACCGGGTCTCCTAAACTCCAGAATTGGTAGGGTCGCTTGCCGCTCTCGTAGGGGTATAGGGGTGTGGGCTTGGCTATTCATCGCGATTGTGGAATCCGTATTTTCTATTATTGGCTAAATACAAAATACGGACGTCCTAGTAAATCCCACATTATATTTGTGTTTCTGCTGCCTGTATTCTGTGATGTGATATCTAAGACGAATGATATATTATATATGAGATATATAGTAGACGTTGCTTATGTTTTACACCCGCGCTAGTCCCGTCCCGGTATGCCGTTAGTTAAGTAACCTAACGGTGCATAACGGAACATTGTGGCGAATGCGGATGGCATAAGCGTACGTTGTCTTTTCGTTTCTTTTTTGTGATTGGCTTAAGGACTTAAATGATGGGACTACATTAATATGATTAATGTAAAGAAAATAAACCTAAAAAGATGTTGTAGAATCGGATTTGAAAACCACTCGGCTCTTTATGAAAAAGCTACATTTCAAAACTGCGGAGCTCAAGCCACTCCTTTTGAAAACCATTTGATTCTACGACGATATCAAGTTCAAAGCGTTAAAGATTTTCTTAAAAATCATCAGCAACCCTCCGTCATTTTAGGAAGTAGAGTACTTAGTATTCGTGTTACGTTTGTTGACTATAGTTAAGGCGTAGTGTACGGTAGCTAAGTGATGTCTTCCTACACTGCATATGATGCAGATTAATTAGGACATTCATGTGACTTTGTTGACCATAGTTAAGGGTCATATGAGTGGGTCTAATTAATCAAGAAATGATGGGCAGAACTTGACTGGTACTTATGATTTGTTGACCATAGTTAAGGTCGTAAGTACTAAGGGTAAAAACCGCATCGGGAATTTCAAGTGTTGAGATTTGCAATGAGATTGCATACCTTCCATATGATGGTTGGATCCCGATCCCACTGTGGGCAATAGTTGCTCCCAGGAGAGTTTTGCAGTTTACAATTAGCTAACCCATTAGGTGTCTAGAAAGGTGTTAACGGGGCTACGCCTCTGGGAAAACGAGATTTACTTTAATTAGGTCCGTGCGAAAGCACGGGGAACCTCCCTCAAGTACCGACACTAGCCTGGCTGAACGGTTAGCGAAGTTGTAGACTGTAATTAATCCTGGCTAGTTTTCTTTTTAAGGTTTGAAAAAAAAAACTTGATTAAAGCAGTGGGAGACATCGATTAGACAAGATAATAACCAATCTGATCTTTGCAAGAGCTTTTGCTGAGTGTATTCTTTTCTCTCTCTTAATGGAAGATACCAATGACTAGACTCAAGCTTCTACTAGATAAAAATAAACTGAATGGGCCCAACTATAAAGACTGGCTGAGGAATCTGAACATTGCCTTGACTTATGATAAAGTATCATATGTCCTCACGGTTCCAGCCCCGCCCGTCCCAGGTCCAAAATCCTCAGTTGCGGATAAAGAAATCCGCAAGACATGGGACGCTGACTGTGCCACGGCCAAATGCCTCGCGCTTGCATCGATGGACAACACACATCAAAAGCAGCACAAGAATATGGACGTTCACGCCATATTCCTCCATACAAAGGAGTTGTATGGAGAGCAATCCCGCGTATTACGATACGAAGCATCAAAGAAATTGTTTCAGATGCGAATGGCCCCTGGCACACTAGTAGGAGACCATGTTCTGAAGATGATAGCTCTCATAGAAGAGCTTGAGGACCTTGGATGGACAATGAACAATATACGGATATTATTCTGCAGTCCCTCCCCTCCACCTTTGCTCAATTCATAGTTAACTTCAACATGCAAAACATGGAGAAGGAACTACCTGAACTCCTTAATATGTTAAGGAGTGCAGAGAGCACACTGAAATCAGTGAAAACTCCCGTTTTGAGTGTTGGGCAATCTTCTTCTTCTCGCCCAAAGGCTAAGGCCAAGGGAAAGCTCAAGAAGAAGCCCACCAAGCCTAGGGGTGGAGTTAAAAAGGTTAAGGGGAAGGACAAGTCCAAAGCTGGAGAATCGGGGAAAGGGGAATGTTTTCATTGCCACAAAACAGGACATTGGAAGCGCAACTGTATGGAGTACTTAAATATCAAGAAGAAGCATGGGGATGCTTCCGCTTCAGGTGTGTTTGTGACAGAAAACTGTTTTTCAATAAACTCTGCTTTCTGGGTATTAGATACCGGTTCAGGTTCTCACATTTGCAATTCTATGCAGGGGCTGAGAAATAGCAAGGTTTTGAAGACAGGTGACCATACTCTCCGCGTTGGAAATGGTTCCAATGTACATACAGTCGCAGTGGGAGAGTATCACTTGGGGTTGCCATCTGGGTGTATACTGGTTTTGAACCCATGTTATTTTGTACCAAGTATACTTTGTAATATAATATCTGTTTCTTTGTTAGACAATGAAGGATATAATTTTGTATTGCAGAACAATGTTATAAACATTCACCTGAATCAAATGTTGGTTGGGTATGGTACGCTTAATAACGGGATATACGTCATAAATCAACACACAGTTTTCAGCATACAACACACTAATAAAAGAAAACTTTCAGAAATAAATGAAGTTTTTCTTTGGCACTGTAAACTTGGTCATATTAACGAAACAAGACTAAACAAGTTATACAAAAATGGATATTTAAACTCTTTCGAATATAAATCTTATGCGACTTTCCAGTCTTGTATCAAGGGTAAAATGACCAAAACTCCATTTACCGGACACGGAGAAAGAGCTACCGAGCTCCTAGGACTCATACATAGTGATGTATGTGGCCCAATGTCTACACAGGGTAGAAGCGGTTTTTCTTACTTCATTAGTTTCACTGACGATTTCTCAAGATTCGGTCATGTATTTTTATTAAAGCACAAATCCGAAGCTTTCGAGAAATTCACTGAATATAAACAAGAAGTAGAAAAACAAACCGGCTTAAGTATCAAAATGCTTCGATCAGATCGAGGTGGGGAGTACCTCAGTACAGAATTTGCAAACTTCCTAAAGAGAATGGGATTCTCTCTCAGCTCACTCCTCCTTACACACCACAGCACAATGGTGTGTCAGAATGACATCATAGGACCCTATTAGATATGGTCTGTTCCATGATGAGTGATGCTGAGTTACCCGTCTCATTTTGGGGGCATGCATTGGAGACTGCAGCGTTTCTACTGAACAGGGTCCCAACCAAAACTGTGTCTACCACACCATATGAGATATAGCATGGGAAGAGACCATCTCTTAAGAGAATTAAGATTTGGGGTTGCCCGGCCTATGTTAAAAAGCAGAATCCGGACAAACTCGAGACACAGTCGGTCATGTGTAACTTTGTGGGATATACAAGGAACTCTTATGGATATCTATTCTACTACAAGCAGGAACAAAAGGTGTTTGTTTCTCAGTATGCCGCATTCTTAGAAAAAGAGTTTTTCACAGATAAAGATGATGGCAATGTGGTAGATCTAGAAGAGGTTCTAGAGACACAAACTACAAATGACGACTTGGTTGAACCGGCTGTTGCAATAGAAATTGAGGAACCTCGGCCACTCCATAGGTCTGGTAGGACTTCTCGCCTACCGGAGAGGTACTACGGTTTCCTCATTGATGGTGACAGAGAAGACTACATCATGGAGGATGATGATCCTACCAGTTTTCAGCAAGCTATCACGAGTGGAGACTCTGTGAAGTGGCTGGATGCTATGAGATCCGAAATGGAGTCCATGTACACCAACAAAGTATGGACTTTGGACGTTGTACCCCCTGGGGTAAAACCTGTGGGGTGCAAATGGATCTTTAAAAGAAAGATTGGTGTAGATGGGCAGGTAGAGATCTATAAGGCAAGGCTTGTGGCAAAGGGTTTTCGTCAAAGACCAGGTTTGGACTATGACGAGACTTTTTCGCCCATAGCCATGCTTAAATCCATTCGGATCCTATTTGCTATTGCTGCTCACTACGACTATGAAATATGGCAGATGGACATTAAAACGACATTTCTAAATGGGGATTTAGAAGAATGCGTTTATATGGATCAGCCGGAGGGCTTCATTGACAGTGGGAGCAGTGGGAAAGCATGTAGATTGCTTAAATCCATATATGGGTTAAAGCAGGCATCACGGAGTTGGAACATCTGTTTCGATGATGTTATCAAAGAATTTGATTTCATCAAAAATCCAGATGAACCTTGTGTTTGTAAGTCCACGTTGCCCACCCCGGTGCTTGCGGGGAGGCGGAAAACAGTATAAAAATCGGATTTTTATCGAACTTGGCAACATGGACTAACTAAAGGAGGATCTTTGCTAAACAAAGACTAACTACAAGCTAACCAGTATTAGCTATATGGAAGAAAGGTTATACCTTGGGCTTTATGTCCTTCTCTCCTTGCTCCTTGGAATGGAAGAAGATGATCACCTTGTCGCCTTCTCTAGTCGAAGAAGGATCCACCCGAGAGCCTCAACCTTTGGCTTCAACTTCAAACTAGAAGTAACTAAGGTGCTAGAAGTGCTAATCCTAGAACCTTAGATGAGAGTAGAGATTACTTTAGAGTGGTTTATCTCAAGCTCAAGTGTTTCTCAACACATGAGAGGGGAGAGCTTGAGAGAGAGGAAGAGGAGGAGAGAGAATCTATATGATAGAATGAGATGAGAAAATGAACCATTCTCACTAATATGGGTGAATTATGAAAATAGATAATTAGCTAGATAATTGTCATGGTTAATCAAGACTTGACAGTTATCATTTCATATTTAATGCAAATTGCAAGGATCAAAGAGCATCTTTTATATGGAATGATGATGGTCAAAGTGTCAACCTAGGTCAACAAGTCAAGTATGGTCAAAAGGTAAACAACCCTAACCATGCACAATTATATATAACTAATATCAATTATTCATAATACACACATAAGCATTAGGGTTAAGAAAATGATAATGGTCATTAACCCTAATCAAAGTCCTCTGCCTCTGTCTCAGTCAACTGTGCATACGCACCCATATCCGTGATCCGAGGAACACGAATACAATGAGATAAGACCAATCCCAAATCATATACTAGGATCCGGCTTAAACCAAAGCCCGCTAGTATAAGCTGTCCGGACAGCAAACATGCACAAGTGCGCGGATGTGAACGAACCCTATCGCAAAACCATGCGACCTCTACTCATTTTGCCTAAAGGCGAATAACTCTCTGTGTAGGACTCTAAAGACTCGATACTACGTTGGCAATGGGTTTAACCACAGACCGCAAGCGGCACTAGCTGTACGTAACGATCCCCAGGTAGATGCCGATAAGAAGACTGACAAGGTGAACTCATCTGAACTCCTATTGAGCCTGAATGTGACAGTCTCCGTACAGTCCGGTCTGTTCGTCTGATACATCGCATGGCGGGCCTAGGGGGCGGTGAACGTCAGTCCCCTAATAGCGGTACAAGTCGTGTCGGAGTGAAGCCCATAACACCCTGAGATAACACTGGAAACCTACCAGTATATCTCGCTTGCCCTGGCCCGGGACTACTTGTGTAATGGCTCTCCTGGACACAACGCGATGTCAACCCCCAATACCGGGAGAGACGAATCCTGTCTAACCGTCACTGCCTCTAAGTGCTTCGGGACTGCAGCCAACTACTACATGTTTGCATGACTCCTTTGAGCCGTGGTAGGGTAGAATCAAAGTACAATGGGAACACACTCGAGGCGAAGTGACAGTGTCAAGTCAGCGGACTAAGCTGTACTCATGTCACCTGGGAACTGATAACTAATGATAGGTATAATACCAACCAACAGTTCCCGACGAGTCCTGTCCAGTGTACTCGTAACCTAACGAGCACCTGCATACTATCTCAAGTACGACGTACTGACGGCTGTGGGACAGACCGTCTCCCACGCTGGGATGAGAAGCGCATACGCTAGTCTACTCCAGAGTATCGATGCCCTGTCTCGATAGTCCTACGACTAGGGACCTGTATAAGGATATGCTTATGGATTACCCAGCCCCCATGAGTGTGAGCGCCATCACAACGCTGGTAATCAAGCAAAGATCCTAAGGGCTCTACTAATATGTATATAAGCGATATGCTAAAAGAAACACATGCACATATTAAAGCAGATACAAACCAAGCAGCATACTACCATTTCGAGTAAGATTGTCTATACAACTGTGAATATCCCAAGCTTCCATCAAGTAATATACATACTAGTATGATACAGTAATGGCCTCTAGGGCATATACACTAACAATCTCCCACTTGCACTAAGGCCATGTACTGGCATATCGAAGACCTATCATTTCGATCAGCCGCTCGAACTGAGTCTGGGGTAAGGCCTTCGTGAATGGATATGCATTGTTATCTTCTGAAGCAACCCTCAAAACCTCAATCTCCTGGCGATCCACGATCTCCCTGATCAGGTGATACCGCCTCAAGATGTGTCTGGATTTCTGATGGGACCTGGGTTCCTTCGCTAAAGCTATAGCCCCGTTGTTGTCGCAATACAGAGGTATTGGATCAACAATGGACGGAACCACCTGAAGTTCTTTCAAGAACTTCCTTATCCAGACAGCTTCTTTTGCGGCATCAGATGCAGCGATGTATTCCGCTTCCATGGTCGAGTCAACAACGGTTTCCTGTTTGGAACTCTTCCAACACACCGCCCCTCCATTGAGGGTAAAGACAAAACCCGACATGGACTTGGAATCATCCTTGTCACTCTGGAAGCTGGAGTCAGCAAAGGCCTCAATCTGGAGGTCTTTTCTGCCATACACCAAGAACATCTCCTTAGTCCTTCTCAGGTACTTGAGAATGTTTTTTACCGCTATCCAATGTTTCTCCCCAGGGTTTGACTGATACCTGCTTACCACACTCAGTGCATAAGCCACATCTGGTCTGGTACACAACATCGCATACATTATAGAGCCTACCACAGAAGCGTAGGGTATAATAGACATGCGATCCCTCTCCAAATCAGTCTTGGGAGACATCTCTTTGGAGAGGGTGATTCCGTGACAAGCCGGTAGATTACCGCGCTTGGAATCTTCCATACTGAATCTTTTCAGTATGGTGTCGATGTACCTGGACTGTGAGAGTCCTAAAATCCTCTTGGATCTGTCACGGTAGATCCGGATCCCCAGAATGTATGAGGCATAACCCAGGTCTTTCATGGAGAACCTGTGTGACAAGAACCCCTTGACAAATTGTAGCATAGGAATGTCATTTCCTATTAAGAGAATGTCATCCACGTATAAAAAGTGGAATACTACAGTTCTCGCTATAAATCTACAATAGATGCATGGTTCATCTGGATTTTTGATAAAGCCAAATTCCTTGACCGTCTCATCAAAACATATGTTCCAACTCCGCGATGCCTGCTTTAGTCCATAAATGGACTTAAGCAACTTGCACACCTTTCCGCTGCTCCCACTCTAAATGAAACCCTCTGGCTGGTCCATATAGACACACTCCTCTAAATGTCCATTTAGAAAAGCGGTCTTTACGTCCATCTGCCAAAAACTCATAATCGTGGAAGGCAGCAATGACAAGAAGGATCCGAATGGATTTCAGCATAGCCACTGGAGAAAAGGTTTCGTCATAGTCCAAACCAGGTCTTTGACGAAAACCCTTTGCAACCAGTTTAGCTTTATAGGTCTTAACCTGTCCATCTACACCAATCTTCCTTTTGAAGATCCACTTGCATCCTACGGGTTTTACCCCATCTGGAGCAATGTCCAACATCCATACTTTGTTGGTGTACATGGACTCCATTTCGGTCCGCATTGTATCCAGCCATTTTACCGAGTCGACGCTCTGAATGGCTTGCTGGAAGCTAGTAGGCTCATCACAATCTATGATGCAATCCTCTATATCCCCGTCTATGAGAAAACCGTAGTATCTCTCGGGCGGATAAGACTGCCTACTACTCCTGCGGAGTGGCGTGGGAATGTCCTGATCTTTCGAACCCTCTGGTTCTACTAAGCTTTCAGTAATAGCTCGTGGTTCTTGAATTTCTTCCAGTTCTATTGCGCTCCCACTTATTTCTTTTTCTATGAACTGGTGTTCTAGAAAGTGGGCATGGCGAGAAACAAAAACCTTTTGTTCCTCTTCACAATAGAAGAAATATCCCTTGGAGTTCTTTGGATATCCCACAAACTTGCACTGTACTGAGCGTGCCTCGAGCTTGTCCGCATGCTACTTTTTGACAAAAGCTGGACATCCCCATATCTTAATGTGATTAAGATAGGGTCTCTTCCCACACCACATCTGATATGGTGTAGTAGGCACTGTCTTAGTTGGAACTCGGTTCAAAAGGTATGCAGCTGATTCTAGCGCATATCCCCAGAACGATCACGGCAACTCAGCGTTACTCATCATGGACTGTACCATATCCAATAGGGTTCGGTTCCGTCTCTCCGATACACCGTTATGTTGCGGAGTGTATGTAAGAGTAAGCTGAGAGAGAATTCCATTCTCTTTTAAGTAACCCAGGAACTCGGCACTCAAGTATTCACCACCTCGATCAGATCTCAGTGCCTTGATACTTTTGCCTGTTTGTTTTTCTACTTCATTCTTGTATTCCTGGAATTTTTCAAAAGCCTCGGATTTATGTTTCATTAAGAAGACATATCCGTACCTTGAAAAGTCATCCGTAAAAGTAATGAAGTAAGAATAACCGCTTCGTGCATGCGTAGACATTGGACCGCACACGTCGCAGTGTACGAGTCCCAAGAGCTCGCTCGCTCTTACTCCGTGTCCAGTGAACGGAGTCTTTGTTATCTTTCCTTTGAGACAGGATTGACAAGTTGCATACGATTTATATTCGAACGGATCCAAATATCCTTCTGTATGTAACTTAGTCAACCTTCTCTCATTGATGTGACCCAGTCTACAATGCCATAAGAAAGTTTTATTGATTTCTGGAGACTTTCTTTTGTGTGTATTCTGGACATTGAAAATCTGTGGTTGGTTTATTACGTATATACCGTTGTTTAATGTACCTGACCCAATCAAAACTTGATTAAGGTGAATGTTCACTACATTACTTACAAATGCAAATTCATAACTTTCTTTAGATAATAAAGATACAGAAATGATATTACAGGTTGCATTTGGTACAAAATAACAACTACGCAAAACCAAAAAGTGTCCATCTGACAATCCCAGGTGATAGTCCCCCACGGCCTCAGCATCCATGCTAGCTCCGTTTGCAACTCTGAGGGTCATATCACCTGCCTTCAAAACTCTACGCTTTCTCAACGCCTGCAAAGAATTACAGATATGAGATCCTGATCTGGTATCCAATACCCAGGAAGTAGAGTTTATTGATAGACAGTTTTCAATAACATACACACCTCAAGCTGAAGCCGCAACTCGCTTCAGATCCTGGGTTCTGGCCTTCCAAGCCTTGCAATCCTGTTTCCAGTGTCCACTTTTGTGTTAGTAGAAGCATTCTTCCTTCCCCACTAGCTTTCCCGCTACCTTTGTTGCCTTTCATTTTCCCTGCGTATCCACTTTACTGACACCGCCTCTTGGTTTGGCGGGGGCTTTCTTCTTCTTACCCTTGGCTTTCGCCCTGGACCTAGAAGGGGAAGATCCTCCTACAAACAAAGTGGATGTCTCCCTACCTTTCTGTAGGGTGCCCTCAGCACTCCTCAACATGTTCAGAAGTTCGGAAAGTTCAACCTCCTTTCCTTGCATGTTGAAGTTAAGGATAAACTGGGCGTAAGTGGAAGGAAGGGACTGGAGAATCAAGTCATTATAGAGTTCATTCTCCAACGTGGTCCCAAGGTCCGTGAGCTCCTCTATGTAGCCAATCATCTTAAGCACGTGTTCCGCTACCGATGATCCGATGGCCAATCTTGCCGAAAATAGCTTCTTCGACACTTCGTATCTTGCGATACGAGACTGCTCTCCATACAGTTCTTTTGTATGGAGAAATATGGACTCTAGGTCCATATTCTTGTGCCTCCTCTGATGTTCGTTGTCCATCGAGGCAAGTACGAGGCATTTGGCCTTCGCGCAATCAATCTCCCATGTCTTACGGATTTCTATATCCGCGACGCTGGAGGTGGGACCTGGGACAGGGGGAGCTTTGGTGGTAAGGATATACCCCAACTTGTCGTAAGTGATTGCCATCTTGACATTCCTGAGCCAATCTTTGTAGTTTGGCCCTGTCAGTATATTTTTATCTAGTAATAACTTAAGTCCGGTCATGTTGAATGGTCGCTGCAATTAGGAGAGAGAAAAGAAACACTTTAGCATGATTCTCTTGCAAGTTTAGAGTGGTTTTTAGTTTGTCTAAACAGGGTGGCTCCCACTGTCTCTCGAATCCCTCCTCAAACCATAAAGGAAGAATTAGTCAGGATCAATCTCACTGTACAATACTTGCTTAACCGTTCAGCCAGGCCAGTGTCGGTACTTCGAGGGAGGTTTTCCAACGCTTTCGCGAAGTTCCTTAATTAAGTAACCTCTTTTCCCTGTGGGCGTAGCCCCGCTAACACTTTTCTAGACACCTACTAGGTTTATAGCATTGATCGTTAAGTGAGAACTTTCCCGAGGAGTAGCATATACTCACAGAAGGATCGGGATCAAAATATCATCGCGTGATAAAACTGAAGGAATCCTACCAGAATCATCACACTCCAAATGGTATGCAGCGCTAGCAAGTTTCAGTACTTATGAAACTCCCGATGTGGATTTTTGCCCCATGCTCTTATGACCTTGACTTTGGCCAAAATATCATAAGTCACATGTCAAGTTCTACCCGTCATTCTCCTGGTTAATTTGGACCCACCCGTACCTACCCTTGACTTTGGCCAAAATGGCAGCACGACTGTCCCAAACCAACGCATCTACCAATGCTGCACATGAATACCCAATAGCTACCAATCACTATGCCTTGACTTTGGCCAAAATACATAGCTTGAATACTTTTTGACCATCCATGTGGAATGACGGAGGGCTACGAATGGTTTTGGCGAAACCGTGAACGTAGTGAACTTGATATAATCGATGGAACGAGATAGCTTTTAAAAGGAGTGGTTCAAGCTCCGCATTTAAAACTTTAGTTTTGAAAAGAACCGAGTGGTTTTCAAAGTGTTCCAATCGACTTTTACTTGGTTTATTTTCTTGCATTAATCTTAATGCGTCCCATCTTTTAATCCTACCATTGCAGAAAACAACCAAAATATAGTGTACGCTTATGCCATCCGCATTCGCCACGGGGCCCCGTCATCACCCGTTAGGTTACTTAACTAACGACAGAGCGGGGGCTGGACTAGCGCGGATGCAAAACATAAGCAACACCTAAATAGTTATCATATATAAATATATAGCAATGATAGCCATTAAAGATCACAGATGAACACTTTGGATATACTAGGAATCCGTGATTCGTTCGAGCCTGCAACGAAAAACGGATTACACGGTCGCGATGAATAGCCAATACCCCACCCAAGACCCCTACGGGTGCGGCAAACTACCCGCCAAGTATCCGAAGCGAAGCAACCTCCCTCAACGACGTGAGTAGGCCACTCGGCACTTCGAGATACCCGGTAGTTTGTGCACCCCACCATGGGTCTATCCTAGGAGCAAAAACAGTAAAAAGAAATTATACAATGACGGCTACAACCCCGACCCGGTTGTGCGGCCAAATAAATAATATTACATCAATTTACATATTACAATGAATGAAAGAAAAAAGAAGCTCTCATCTTACATCCACCCCGGCTATTCATCCGCGACAATCCACCGAGTTCATATACACAAACCAATAAGCATTACAGATCACAGATATGTATAACCCCCACTAATCGACGTATAGCGATTAGCAGACGTTAAATACATACAAACATCATAGATATAACCCAATAGTCAAAGAATAGTGAAGTTCGATAAAAAAATACGGATTTATACCCACCCAAATACAAATTTCTATTCTGGAAAACCTGGGCAGAAATAAAATATCTTAAAAATCCCAAAACCAAAAAAGAAGAACACTGCAAGAGAAACGAGCCGCGGCCGAGTCAACTCGGCCGCGGATCCGTGGCAGAAGCAAGCTTCTGCCGCGGAAACACGGTCGGTTGGTCGGTTCGCTGGTTCGTTTTTCTTGTGTGTACTGTAAAAACCCTGAGCCGATTTTTAAAGTGTGATTTATTATTTTTAGAGCAGATTTAAAAATCGGCAGAAACTAGGGTTTTTGGAAAAAACGTTTTGTGATTTTTACCGATCGAACTTCTATACACTTTACTAAATAGCTAGTTTATGTTTAGTTAGGCTCTGATACCATTGTAAGTCCATGTTGCCCACCCCGGTGCTTGCGGGAAGGCAGAAAACGGTATAAAAATCGGATTTTTATCGAACTAGGCAACATGGACTAACTAAAGGAGGATCTTTGCTAAACAAAGACTAACTACAAGCTAACTAGTATTAGCTACATGGAAGAAAGGTTATACCTTGGGCTTTATGTCCTTCTCTCCTTGCTCCTTGGAGTGGAAGAAGATGATCACCTTATCGCCTTCTCTAGTCAAAGAAGGATCCACCCGAGAGCCTCAACCTTTGGCTACAACTTCAAGCTAGAAGAAACTAAGATACTAGAAGTGCTAATCCTAGAACCTTACATGAGAGTAGAGATTACTTTAGAGAGGTTTTATCTCAAGCTCAAGTGTTTCTCAACACATGAGAGGGGAGAGCTTGAAAGAGAGGAAGAGGAGGAGAGAGAATCTATATGATAGAATGAGATGAGAAAATGAACCATTCTCACTAATATGGGTGAATTATGAAAATAGAAAATTAGCTAGATAATTGTCATGGTTAATCAAGACTTGACCATTATCATTTCATATTTAATGCAAATTGCAAGGATCAAAGAGCATCTTTTATATGGAATGATGATGGTCAAAGTGTCAACCTAGGTCAACAAGTCAAGTATGGTCAAAAGGTCAACAACCCTAACCATGCACAATTATATATAACTAATATCAATTATTCATAATACACACATAAGCATTAGGGTTAAGAAAATGACAATGGTCATTAACCCTAATCAAAGTCCTCTGCCTCTGTCTCAGTCAACTGTGCATACGCACCCATATCCGTGATCCGAGGAACACGAATACAATGAGATAAGACCAATCCCAAATCATATACTAGGATCCGGCTTAAACCAAAGCTCGCTAGTATAAGCTGTCCGGACAGCAAACATGCACAAGTGCGCGGATGTGAACGAACCCTGTCGCAAAACCATGCGACCTCTACTCATTTTGCCTAAAGGCGAATAACTCTCTGTGTGGGACTCTAAAGACTCGACACTACGCTGGCAGTGGGTTTAACCATAGACCGCAAGCGGCACTAGCTGTACGTAACGGTCCCCAGGTAGATGCCGATAAGAAGACTGACGAGGTGAACTCATCTAAACTCCTACTGAGCCTGAATGTGACAGTCTTCGTACAGTCTGGTCTGTTCGTCTAATACATCGCATGGCGGGCCTAGGGGGCGGTGAACGTCAGTCCCCTAATAGCGGTACAAGTCGTGTCGGAGTGAAGCCCCGAACACCCTGAGATAACACTGGAAACCTACCAGTATATCTCGCTTGCCCTGGCCAAGGACTACTTGTGTAATGGCTCTTCTGGACACAGCGCGATGTCAACCCCCAATACCGGGAGAACCGAATCCTGTCTAACCGTCACTGCCTCCAAGTGCTTCGGGACTGCACCCAACTACTACCTGTTTGCACGACTCCTTTGAGCCATGGTAGGGTAGTAATCAAAGTACAGTGGGAACACACTCGAGGCGAAGTGACAGTGTCAAGTCAGCGGACTAAGCTGTACTCATGTCACCTGGGAACTGATAACTGACGATAGGTATAATACCAACCAACAGTTCCCGACGAGTCCTGTCCAGTGTACTCGTAACCTAACGAGCACCCGCATACTATCTCAAGTACGACGTACTGACGGCTGTGGGACAGACCGTCCCCCACGCTGGGATGAGAAGCGCATACGCTAGTCTACTCCGGAGTATCGATGCCCTGTCTCAATAGTCCTATGACTAGGGACCTGTATAAGGATGTGCTTATGGATTACCCAGCCCCTATGAGTGTGAGCGCCATCACAACGCTGGTAATCAAGTAAAGATCCTAAGGGCTATACTAATATGTATATAAGCGATATGCTAAAAGAAACACATGCACATATTAAAGCAGAGACAAACAAAGTAGCATACTACCATTTCGAGCAAGATTGTCTATACAACTGTGAATATCCCAAGCTTCCATCAAGTAATATACATACTAGTATGATACAGTAATGGCCTTTAGGGCATATACACTAACAGTGTTTATAAGAAGGCTGTAGGGAGAGCTGTCACATTCCTCGTATTGTACGTGGATGACATTCTTCTGATAGGAAATGATATTCCTATGCTACAGTCGGTCAAATCTTTCTTATCACTAAGGTTCTCCATGAAGGACCTGGGTGATGCCACATACATTCTGGGCATTAGGATCTATAGGGATAGATCCAAGAGGTTATTGGGATTGTCCCAAACCAGGTACATCAACACCATCCTAAAAAGGTTTAGTATGGAAGACTCCAAGCGGGGTGCCTTACCCGCTTACCTTGAAGTCACTCTCTCTAAGGATTCTTGCCCAAAGACCAATGAAGAGAGAGCTCGCATGAGCATTATACCCTATGCTTCGGCAGTAGGATCTATAATGTATGCGATGTTATGTACACGACCAGATGTAGCTTATGCACTTAGTGTTGTAAGCATGTATCAATCCAACCCAGGGGAGAATCACTGGATAGCTGTAAAGAACATTCTTAAGTACTTGCGAAGAACTAAAGAATTTTTCTTGGTGTATGGTAATGGAGATCTCCAAATGGAGGCCTTTACCGATTCGAGCTTCCAGAGCGATAAGGACGACAACAAATCTATCTCCGGGTTTGTATTTACCCTCAATGGAGGGGCGGTAAGTTGGAAGAGTTCCAAACAGGATACCGTTGCAGACTCTACGATGGAGGCTGAGTACATTGCTGCGAATGATGCAGCCTAGGAAGCCGTCTGGATGAAGAAGTTCGTCTCGGAGCTAGGAGTAGTTCCAACCATTATTGATCCAATACCATTGTATTCTGATAATAATGGGGCTATGGCGTTAGCCAAGGAGCCTAGGTCCCATCAGCGATCCAGACACATCCTGAGGCGCTTTCAATTGATCCGGGAGATTGTAGATCGCCGAGAGATCGAGATTAGGATAGTAGACACAAAGAATAACGTCGCGGATCCACTCACCAAGGCCCTCCCTCAGCCGCAGCATGAGCAACTTTTTGAGATGTTGGGTATGAGATACGCCAATAACTGGCCTTAGTGCGAGTGGGAGATTGTTGGATATATGTATGCCCTAGAGGCCATTATATGATAGTGGATGTATTCATGCATGTATATATATATTCAGTGTACATTCTTGCTCGACATGATAGTATGCTATCTGGTTCTTCTTTATCTGACATGTTGATTTGATCATGCTTTTATTCATTCACACGTATTGATAAAGCCCTGAGGATATAGGCTTGACTACTGTGGTTATGATGGAGATCATACTAGTGGGACATCTGTAGTTTATAAGCATATCCTGGAATGTCCTTAGTCATAGGTGTATCGAGACGGGGCATCGATATACCAGAGTAGACTAGTGTTAGTGTTTATGCCCTAGAAGGCCATTACTGTTTCATACTAGTTTGTATATTACTTAATGGAAGCTTGGGATATTCACATGTATATAACAGTCTTGCTAAACATGGTAGTATGCTACTTGGTTTTTCTATCTTAATATGTGAGTGTACGTATTGATAGAGCTCTTAGGATCTTGCTTGTCTACCAGCGTAGTGATGGCAGTCACACTAGTGGGGGCTGGGTAGTCTACAAGCACATCCTTATTCTGGTCCCTGGTTGTTGGATTATCGAGACAGAGCATCGATACTCCGGAGTAGACTGGTGTGTACGCTTCTCATCCCAGTTGGGGAGATGGTCTGTCCCACAGCCGTCAGTACGTCGTACTGGAGATAGTATACAGGTGCTCGTTAGGTTACGGGTACACCGGACAGGACTCACAGGGAACTGTTGGTTGGTTTGATACCAGTCGTCAGTGAACAGTTCCCAGGTGACATGAGTACAGCGTAGTCCGCAGACTTGACACTGCTACTTCGCCTCGAGTGTGTCCCACTGTTCTTAGATTGCTACCCTACCACGGCTCAAAGGAGTCGTGCAAACAGGTAGCAGTTGGGTGCAGTCCCAAGCACTTGGAGGCAGTGGCGGTTAGACAGGATTCGTCCCTCCCGGTATTGGGAGTAGATATCGTGCTGTGTCAGAGAGCCATTACGCAAAGTCCCTGGCCAGGGCAAGCGAGATTTGCTGGTAGGTTCCAGTAGTTTCTCAGGGTGTAATGGGCTTCCCTCCGACACGACTTATACCGCTATTAGGGGACTGACGCTTGCCGCCCCCCTAGGCCCGATATGCGATAGTCTTGGACGAACGGACCGGACTGTATGGAGATTGTCACATCAGACTCAGTAGGAGTTCGGATGGGTTTCCTCATCGGCCTTCTTATCGACAACTACCTGGGGACCGTTACGTACAGCTAGTGCCGCTTGCGGTCTGTGGTTAAACCCACTGCCAGCGTAGTAGTCGAGTCTCTAGAGTCCCACACAGAGAGTTTCCTATTCCAGGCGAAACGATATAGAGGTCGTATGGTTTTACGACAAGGGTTCGGACGCATATGTGCGTTTACGCGCGTACGACTTTCGGACAGTTTTTACCAGTCGGCTTTGGTTTAAGCCAGTTACTGGTATCCGGTTATTGGATTTTTACAGTCTAAAGTTTTTCCGTATTTTTGCGGATTGGAGGGGCGTTCTCGTAATTGTGCGAGAAGCTTCTAGAAGTGGTGACTAAGGAGGTTTAGGTGTCATTTGCATTAAATGTGTTTAGTAAGTCATGAGGGTGATTCATGCATATCATTAATGCATGATAAATGCTTAATGAGTCATGATAATGAATCACCATTAGATATTTGTGAAGCATGCTTATTCATTATGTTTTATTCTTTTCTTCATAAATAAGAATGCTTCATATTTATTATGAGAACTTACTATTCTCATATGATAATCATTCTCACCTTCTCTCTCCTCAAGCTCTCATCTTCAAAAGACTAATCCTCCCCTCTCATGAGTTGAGTACAAGGGTTAGCAAGACTTAACAATCCATAACCATCACTCTATTACAATCTATCTTCTTTGATTAGCAATCCAAGAAGGTTAGTTGCCTCAAGTTTAGAGGCTAAGCTTGGAGTTTTGCTCTCGGGTGGATCGTCTACTACTTCGAGAAGGCCGAGGAGAACAAGGAGTTCGTAAAGACAAAGGAGTTGGTTCATTAGGTATAATCCCTAAACACAGTAGTTAAGAAACACTTTGTGTTTGGTTATTTATAGTTTAGCTTCGATTCAAGCGGTTAGTCGATGTTCGTTCACTAAACAAGTTCGTTTTTGAAAATTCCGCCTCCCCACAAGTACTGGGGTGTACTACATCGACTTACAGTGGTATCAGAGCCTCGCTAAACAATAAATAACTTGATTGAAAATTTGTACGAATTTCGAACGGAAAAACGAAGCCGGAAAACCCTAAAATTGTCAAGTTTCTGTCGAATTTAAAATGAAGTCCAAAAATTTTTCAGGTGGGTTCAGAGAGCTTGAAAAGGGTCCAGAAGAACACCCATGAAATTTGAGCCCATGAATCGGCTAAAGCGCCGCGGATGCGCGGCGGATCCCACCGATCCGCCGTGGTTCCACGGCCGAGTTGCCGAGTCATGGACTCATCTTTCATGTGTGGGTCCTCTCTGGTGTTTGGGGTTTTCTGGAATATTTTAATTTTGCTCAGGTTTTCAGTTTACAGAGCAGATTTTGGAGCAATATTAAAGATGTTTAATCGATCGAAATTGTACAGTATTTGCATATTGGATTATATCTGTGATTGTTTAATGTGTTCGTAAACCTCCCCTAACTGCTAGTATGTCAGTTGGCAGGGGGTTGCACATTTCTGAAATGGTTATATCTGTTTGTGCATATAAACTGTATTGGACTGTTGTGGTGTATAGCCGGGGTTTAGCAATGGGTTATTATTTAATTCATTTGTTGTAAATGTAATTTGTTGTAATATTATTTTGCGGGGCACATCCAGGTTGCGGTTGTAGCCACCGTTGTATTATTTCATTTTACTGTTTTTGCTCCTAGGACTGACCCAAGGTGGGGTACACAAACTGCCGGGTGGGTAGTTTGCCGTACCCGTAGGGGTCGAGGGTGGGGTAACGGCTATTCATCACAACTGTGTAATCTGTCTTTTCTTGCAGGCTCAAAAGAAATACAGATTGCTTGCAAATCCAATATTGTTTATCTGTGTTCTGGAATGAATATCATTGCGTCAGACGAATGTAAAATATCTATATATATGATAGCTATTTAGACGTCACTTATGTTTTACACTCGCGCTAGCCCAGCCCCCGCTCTGTCGTTAGTTAAGTAACCTAACGGGTGATGACGGGACCCCATGGCGAATGCGGATGGCATAAGAGGACGTTGTATTTTCGTTGTTTTCTGAAATGATAGGTTAATGATGGGACGCATTATCTATAATGCAAAGAAAATAAACCAAAGTTTTAATCGTTGGAACAATTTAAAAGAAACCACTCGGTTAATTTTAAAAACATATATTTTTAAATGCGGAGCCTTAACCACTCCTTTTAAAAGCTATCAGGTTCCTTCGGTTATATCAAGTTCACTACGTTCACGGTTTCGCCAAAACCATTCGTAGCCCTCCGTCATTTCATTTGGGTATTCAGTAGTATTCAAGCTATGTTTTTTGGCCAAAGTCAAGGCATAGTTGTAACATTTTCAAAAATATAAAATATTAATTTTGGGAATTTTTATAATTTAATATTATTTTATTGATTATTTTAATATTAAATGCAAATAAATAGGAAAAATGTTAGAAAAATTATGAAAAATTATGGAAAATTCTAAAATAGGGTAAATTAGTGAATTATGACATTTTTAAGTTTTTGTGATTAGTTTGACACTAATTTAGTGCTAATCGCGATTAAAATCGCTAATCGGGTTTTTTGGCAATTTTGTGCAAAACTTGCACATATCACTTTTTTCTACACTTGTGCATTTTCTTGCCATGATTTCTTACTTGGAACCACTATTCTTATGAGAAGGTATTTGGATTTTAAAAGAAAAGGAAAAGAAAAGAAAATGTAATGGTGAGGGTAGGTGAGAGAGAGAGGTGGACTTTGACTTATACCCTTAGCCATTCTTCTTCATTCTCATTTCTCTACCTCTCTCACTCCTCTTGCTGCTGCTGCCCCCTTCCTCATCTCCCTCCCCTCTTCAAAGCCCAAAAGCATCTCAAAAACAACCCCATAACGCCATGTCGGTTTCATTAAAATTGTGCATGAGCCCGAGATCTACAAGATGGACCAAGAAAGAATGGATTTTGGCCACTTGGGGAAACTCAAGAAAATTCTTGAGTTGCCAATTGAGGTAATTTCTGAACCCTTAGCTCAATTCTAGCTTCGCTTATAACCCCATGTTTAGATTATATCGATATTGTGTGATATTATGGACTTGATGAAAACCTAGTTAGGGTTTGAGAGGAACTTGTGATGTATTGGGAAATTAAGCTCAGTTAGGGTTTTACCAACACCTTAGTGTATGAATTGGAACCCAAAACCTGAAGCTAAAACCAGAATACGGATTTTAGAAACCGATATCGGGGAAATTGTGTAATCTGTGAAGGTTAAATTGAATCTGCTATCATACGAGGTGCCTGAAAATAATATTGAGTGGACAGTGAGATGTGCAGGCACCAGAGAGGCAACACCCCAAACCCTAGCCCCCAACTCATCCGTACGGCCGCCGAAATCTCCATTCTGGCCGCAAATTGCGGCCAGACCAGTGAGGAATTTCCTCGTTTTCTGTGCACAGCCCCAGTTCCTCTAGTGTTGACCCAGGGTACTTCTAGTTTTGACAGATCCTATCTAGGGTGAAATCTGGAACACATTTCATGAGTTGCTGTTTTGGACTTTAGTTTCCGTATTCCGTGTTTTCATTTCTGCATTGGTGTGTTTCGTTTTACCTCGACTATTTGGCGTTTATACGACGATATAGAGGATTTATTGATGGTTTTGAAGGCGTGCCATGGGTTCTCACCTATAGGCCCCCTTATCGTATCGTTTTGGATTTTATACGCCGTTTTAGCTTGGATTTTGTTTTAATGCGCATATACGATATTTGATGTGTAGGTACCCATGAAGACTTTGGGACGACAAGCAAATGCATGGTGACGTCCGCAAATGATTATGCAAGGTGAGTAGATTATATCTACAGGGGGAAGTCGGGTGGATGGCGTATAGCACCCCCGCAGTCCGTAGATAGATTACTTTGCAGCTTATTGTGTTAATAGGCGTATTTTGGATAGCTTAGGGTTAGTAGTGACTAGTGTAGCCATAATCGCGAACCCTAGGATAGAACTACACCTATACACACACCCTTGCTTATCACTTACTTGCACGGTGTTTGATGATATGTGATGACTTTGGAGATGAGTCGATGATGTGGGCGTGGTGCCCTGAGATCGGTGATTTGATACGATTCATATGTGGGATATGATTTGTGATTCTTGCGGGCTTGGGATATGTGTTTACCCCCGCATGCATACTTACTGATGTTACCGTTTTGTACTAGACATAGAGTAGTACTCCAGACTATATGATCTGATGATGGTGATATTTGTTATGTGATGAGACAGTGAGATGTTGACCCCTACCCAGCTATGGGGATGCCGTACGATGATTTACCGTACGTGCCGATATTGATGATAGATCCGCACTCATAACTAGAGGATATCTTACGATATGACATTGAGGCGGGATCACCGACTATATATCTATATATTTATACTTCGACTCAGATTTAGGTGGTTTCCACACCTACCCCTCCTGATCGACCTGATACTTAGATGTAGTTTGCATAGTAGATTCTTCACTGTGGTGTTGATTATTCCCGAGTCTTTGCTCATTTCAAATGGCAAGCCGCGTTACTGTTCATTTACTATTCACTCTACAGCTCGCATTGCATTGTATGCTTATATGTTATTGATTCATATTCCTTGGGTATATGCCTTTACACAGTTCCATGCTCATATTAGTGTTTCATATTGCATGTATTTTAATTCATGGATTTCGCACTGTGATATGATTGCATATGATGATTCTGAATTATTTTACTCCTGAGTATATATATATTAGTGGTATGGGACGCTGATATATATATATATACGCATACTTATTATATTATCATGATGATCTATACAGAGGAGCCTATGAGCTCGATGTGATGGGAGCCTATGTGCTCGGAGCCTATGAGCTCGATGTGAGAGGAGCCTATGTGCTCGGAGCCTATGAGCTCGATGTGAGAGGAGCCTATATGCTCGGAGCCTATGAGCTCGATGTGATGGGAGCCTATGTGCTCGGAGCCTATGAGCTCGATGTGATGGGAGCCTATGTGCTCGGAGCCTATGAGCTCGATGTGATGGGAGCCTATGCGCTCGGAGCCTATGAGCTCGATGTGATGGGAGCCTATGCGCTCGGAGCCTATGAGCTCGATTGGAGAGGAGCCTATGTGCTCGGGGCCTTTATGGTAGATGGTATATTATACTTCCCCTACCCCCTATTTATTGTATATGCATTGCATACATGATGCTTATTATCAGTGGGTGACGGGTGGACGGGTTCCATATATATAGGCAGACATGGATTTACACTTATCATACTTCATTTGTATATATAACAGGGTATGAGGGCGCTGTTATATATACCCTTACACCAATATTAGTGGTATGGGACGCTAATATATGTGTATTGATATCATATTTACTTCATGCAGACATACCTTACAATGATGACATGTTATTACCTGAGTACCTGGCACTACATACATGATTAGATGTTACCTTGCCACCTTATTACACTCAGATGTACTCTTGTGGATTGTATTACTGATCGTTGACTTAGGTTTATGTCTTGCATTCGGTTTCTGCTTGTAGATATTTCTATTCACGAGTTGGCAACTCACCCCCGTTGTGCCACAGTTCTTGCAGGTTTTGCCGTACAGGTTCTATTGCGGCATTTCTGGCACACTACTTTCTTGCGGGTGGTTTGCTTTTGGTAGGTGGATTCTTTCGCATCAAGAACCACTGTTGTATTCATTTTATTACATTGTATCTAGAAATTGTCCATCAACCAAAACCTGTATATTCTTTCAGACTTAGAGACAGTGTTGTATTATTCGACCTTAGAGTCGCGCTTGGTAGTATTGCGGTTTCTTGTTGCTTTGAGCTTTCTTTTGGATTTGATCCTCGCCACTTGGCGTTGTATATTATTGTTGCATGTGTGGTTGTGACCGTCGATTGACGAAGAGCTAGCTCCCGCTTGGGGATGCCTTTATCATTGCATGTATATTGTTATTCTTGTTTTACCCCATTCGGGGCCAGTTTTACAAAAGAAACTCTGCCGAAATTTTTAGAAAAGACTTACTGTTTTTAAAATGCACATTCGGCTTAGTTATTTAAAAACCTTGATTTCAAACCTGTATTTCTTTATTTATTCTTAAAATGGTTTTAGATTTCTGGGCTTTTGGCATACTTGGATCAGATGGAGTCCTATAGGCTTCATATGGTTCAAAGGCCAGTCACGTGCTCTTTCGGGTCGTGACAAAGTTGGTATCAGAGTGCTAGGTTGACCTTGGTTCGAGTCTGAGTTTGACTATGTGGAGCCTAGGGCGTTGTTTATATACGGAACTTAGGCTTGACCTTATGGAACTTAGACTTGGTCGAGGGGGTATTCGACCCGAACTTTCGTCGTATTAGGATGACCCTTGGTTGATGGATTAGGTGACTAAAGTAGAGTGATGTACCGTTGGTATGTTCCGCGGCATACTTACGACACGCCACTCCGCTTAAGGAACCTTAGGATGTACATACTTTCGAGATCAGTGATTCCCTTTATATCCAGGATTATACATCCATTTGAGATCCCCGATTCTATTAGTTTCATGATCATACCTTCATTGATACTGTTCCTTCCTATGATCATGTATCCACTTTGGATCTGTTGTTTCCCTTCTTGCATCTGGTGTACTCTTTTGATACTCGATTGAGATTCCTGTCACCGTGTTTGAGCGCAGTTTGGGCTGCTGCTAGGGTTATGGCCGGTGTGAGCTCGTCTGGTACGAGGGCCGACCATTGTGTTTTCTGGTGACATGAGAACGTCTCGAGTTGGTATTGTGGATTGTGACCCCTAGTGGAGGCGAGTGCTTTGTCTTGCACCGGATGATCGGGCCATTGTTAGAGCTGCCAGTTGAGAGAGGACTGTTGATGTACGGCATACCCCAGAGATTGTGATGTCACCTATCGTGCAGATAGATGGACCAGCTGTTGCTGAGATTGACAGGATGTTGCTTTCGGAGCTTACGAGCTGAGATTGCCGGAGCTTTCAGGCAGATATGCGACAGATGATAGCTAGTCTACCCGATTTGAGAGACGAAGGTGATTCGTCCGATTTTGCGCCAGAGCGGGCCCAGTTGAGTTGAAGATTTCCAGTGTGGAGAGCCTTACTCAGATCTAGAGCAGGCTGATTTAGAGATGACCGCTTATGTATTGCCTTTCTTGGAGGATTGAGGCGTTGTTCGGCGTACATGCATATGAGCCAGTTGTTGCTGCAAATGACGAGATATCGCCCAGATCATTGGAGCTACTGTACATGAGCATGTTCTTAGAGAGATGATAGCGAGTCGCTAGTCACCGAGGATGAATGACTAGGACGTGTGGTGAGTTCGCTTACCTCGATGCGAGATCATCAGGTGGATTGTTTCCAGCTAGAGACGACTTCACGCAGGTTCGTTGAGAGTCGATAGAGACGATCGAATGTCAGGAGCCCTTTTCCAAGTTTAAAGTATACGGAAAGACATGCAGGTGATTCTATGGACCCTCTAGAAGAATGAAACCCTAACTCGACTTAATGACCGTGTGACAGCCTTTGAACCTTAGGGTTTACGGCGGTTCCGCAGCACCATTAGTGAGGCTTGGGTTTGCCCTTCTACGGCTGGACCACCGACGCTGTGGCATGTACTCGATACTATTAAACTGTACCCGAGATGTGAGCTCTTGGGGGATTATGAGGATCTGACGAGTCGATCGGATGGTTCGACATCTTTCGGATATCGTGATGGGACACTGCTTGGGAGACTCCAGATGCAAGCGTAGCCGTCGGAGCGCAGTTCGTGTAGCCACGATGAGTTAGGTCCGAATCAGTCGACGTTGAGCAATGTGGAGTAGAGAGTTCGTACGAGGTTTCGACGAGATGACGTCCCACTCCGCTGACACCAGAAATGTTATACGCACCCAGAGGCGTGGTATGGATATATCTTCCAGAGAGAAGCGCGATGAGTATGCAGCCATTCCGGAATAAGAATTAGCTTCAGCATTGGATGATGACTTCCGGGCAATTCGGCAGGTATGAGATTTGAGAAAGGAACCTCGACAGGACCCTTCTGGAGAACGATACGAGAAGACCTAGACCCGGGAGTGGTCGTATTGCGCGCACCCAGCAGGCCAGAGTTCGGCATTGTCGACGAGGTAGTTGACCAAGTTCGGATAAAGGAACTTACCCAGATGTGTTGCGAATTGATCAAGGACGGACGGGTGATGAGTATTCCTCCAATGGTTGGGACGTGTTCCCGAGGACCTGTTCGGCCTGACATCTTCTATAGAAGGATGAAGCTACAGGTTACGTGATTTCGAGTCCGTGTGAGAGACTTCAGATTGACCGTGGCCGAAAACAGTGCAGTGCATAGTAGCTTGGCGTGACGTCATAGTGGACAACGATAGAGACTGGTGGAACAAGAGGTTCGTGTGCGACACTGACGAGCTGTCATTGCTTCCGTCGAGACTAGAGACCTGATATGCTTACAGAGACGTTGGGATGTGACCAGTTTCTGAGAAAATATTGTTGTGAGGACACAGGTGTCTTTTGAGCGAGAAGAGGTTGTGCAGGAGAGCCAGCCTCCGTTTGGTTCGGCATAGGCGAAATCGGAAGAGACCTTGAGCAGGATTCCTTCCAGGACATTGCTGCAATGATGTTTGCACCCAGGATCAGATGCGTGACGTGCTTTCAGAGAGCCAGAGGCCGACGCCAGTGATATGCTGCCTTACGAGTGGTCGTGAGGTTTGACCGAGAGGTGACCAGAGAAGTGCCAGAACGGAATCGTCCCCGTTAGCACATCTGACAGGGCCGATGAGCCGATTGACTGTGAGATTGGTAAACCACAGAGAGGATAAGGACCCAGAGAGTCAGAGGGCGCCAGACCGTGAGCAGGAGGCACGTAGATATCCTGTGCTGCTAGCAGTGGATGCACCGACTCCTTCTCGACCTTGAAGGAAGAACTACCGAAGACGGTATTTATGATTTGTGATTTTGTGACTCGATTATCACGTAGCCGTCATTTTGGATTTCGGTATTTTGGGCGTTCAGTTTGCATGATTTAGTTTTGATGACTGAGTTTCATGATATTAGTTTCATGCACCCACTGGATATTTATATATTTTGCGCAGAGTTATTACATTTGAGATATTGATTGAGATTTCATGCCTACCGTATGCAGTGATTTGATTTGTACTTCCAGCGTAGTTTTCATGCACCTTTAGTGTTTTGATATACGATTTTGTTGCACGCCAGATGCACTAAATCGGGATTCTTCGTGCACGTCACATGCACCTGATTTATTTTTCTGTCAGGCACACACGTTGCCTACGACAGATGTTTCGTGCACACCAGTTGCACCTAGATGTTGTTTGTACACCTGTTTGACACATATATGGATTTTGATTCCTTGCGCACCAGACGCATAGGATATTCTTATATATGCATTTTGGGGATTGATTTCTAGTAGATCAGTATATTTTTATGATATTCTTATGTGTTGATGTTTTCGGAGCCCCGACAAATTGGATTATTACTGAAATTGTTTTAGTATTGGGGGTTTAAATTTAAATTCGGGGACCGAATTTCTTTAACGGGGGTAGATTGTAACATTTTCAAAAATATAAAATATTAATTTTGGGAATTTTTATAATTTAATATTATTTTATTGATTATTTTAATATTAAATGCTAATAAATAGGAAAAATGTTAGAAAAATTATGAAAAATTATGGAAAATTCTAAAATAGGGTAAATTAGTGAATTATGACATTTTTAAGTTTTTGTGATTAGTTTGACACTAATTTAGTGCTAATCGCGATTAAAATCGCTAATCGGGTTTTTTGGCAATTTTGTGCAAAACTTGCACATATCACTTTTTTCTACACTTGTGCATTTTCTTGCCATGATTTCTTATTTGAAACCACTATTCTTGTGAGAAGGTATTTGGATTTTAAAAGAAAAGGAAAAGAAAAGAAAATGTAATGATGAGGGTAGGTGAGAGAGAGAGGTGGACTTTGACTTATACCCTTAGCCATTCTTCTTCATTCTCATTTCTCTACCTCTCTCACTCCTCTTGCTGCTGCTGCCCCCTTCCTCATCTCCCTCCCCTCTTCAAAGCCCAAAAGCATCTCAAAAACAACCCCATAACCCCATGTCGATTTCATTAAAATTGTGCATGAGCCCGAGATCTACAAGATGGACCAAGAAAGAATGGATTTTGGCCACTTGGGGCAACTCAAGAAAATTATTGAGTTGCCAATTGAGGTAATTTCTGAACCCCTAGCTCAATTCTAGCTTCGCTTATAACCCCATGTTTAGATTATATCGATATTGTGTGATATTATGGACTTGATGAAAACCTAGTTAGGGTTTGAGAGGAACTTGTGATGTATTGGGAAATTAAGCTCAGTTAGGGTTTTACCAACACCTTAGTGTATGAATTGGAACCCAAAACCTGAAGCTAAAACCAGAATACGGATTTTAGAAACCGATATCGGGGAAATTGTGTAATCTATGAAGGTTAAATTGAATCTGCTATCATACGAGGTGCCTGAAAATAATATTGAGTGGACAGTGAGATGTGCAGGCACCAGAGAGGCAACACCCCAAACCCTAGCCCCCAACTCATCCGTACGGCCGCCGAAATCTCCATTCTGGCCGCAAATTGCGGCCAGACCAGTGAGGAATTTCCTCGTTTTCTGTGCACAGCCCCAGTTCCTCTAGTGTTGACCCAGGGTACTTCTAGTTTTGACAGATTCTATCTAGGGTGAAATCTGGAACACATTTCATTAGTTACTGTTTTGGACTTTAGTTTCCGTATTCCGTGTTTTCATTTCTGCATTGGTGTGTTTCGTTTTACCTCGACTATTTGGCGTTTATACGACGATATAGAGGATTTATTGATGGTTTTGAAGGCGTGCCATGGGTTCTCACCTATAGGCCCCCTTATCGTATCGTTTTGGATTTTATACGCCGTTTTAGCTTGGATTTTGTTTTAATGCGCATATACGATATTTGATGTGTAGGTACCCATGAAGACTTTGGGACGACAAGCAAATGCATGGTGACGTCCGCAAATGATGATGCAAGGTGAGTAGATTATATCTACAGGGGGAAGTCGGGTGGATGGCGTATAGCACCCCCGCAGTCCGTAGATAGATTACTTTACAGCTTATTGTGTTAATAGGCGTATTTTGGATAGCTTAGGGTTAGTAGTGACTAGTGTAGCCATAATCGCGAACCCTAGGATAGAACTACACCTATACACACACCCTTGCTTATCACTTACTTGCACGGTGTTTGATGATATGTGATGACTTTGGAGATGAGTCGATGATGTGGGCGTGGTGCCCTGAGATCGGTGATTTGATACGATTCATATGTGGGATATGATTTGTGATTCTTGCGGGCTTGGGATATGTGTTTACCCCCGCATGCATACTTACTGATGTTACCGTTTTGTACTAGACATAGAGTAGTACTCCAGACTATATGATCTGATGATGGTGATATTTGTTATGTGATGAGACAGTGAGATGTTGACCCCTACCCAGCTATGGGGATGCCGTACGATGATTTACCGTACGTGCCGATATTGATGATAGATCCGCACTCATAACTAGAGGATATCTTACGATATGACATTGAGGCGGGATCACCGACTATATATCTATATATTTATACTTTGACTCAGATGTAGGTGGTTTCCATACCTACCCCTCCTGATCGACCTGATACTTAGATGTAGTTTGCATAGTAGATTCTTCACTGTGGTGTTGACTATTCCCGAGTCTTTGCTCATTTCAAATGGCAAGCCGCGTTACTGTTCATTTACTATTCACTCTACAGCTCGCATTGCATTGCATGCTTATATGTTATTGATTCATATTCCTTGGGTATATGCCTTTACACAGTTCCATGCTCATATTAGTGTTTCATATAGCATGTATTTTAATTCATGGATTTCGCACTGTGATATTATTGCATATGATGATTCTGAATTATTTTACTCCTGAGTATATATATATTAGTGGTATGGGACGCTGATATATATATATACGCATACTTATTATATTATCATGATGATCTATACAGAGGAGCCTATGAGCTCGATGTGATGGGAGCCTATGTGCTCGGAGCCTATGAGCTCGATGTGAGAGGAGCCTATGTGCTCGGAGCCTATGAGCTCGATGTGAGATGAGCCTATGTGCTCGGAGCCTATGAGCTCGATGTGATGGGAGCCTATATGCTCGGAGCCTATGAGCTCGATGTGATGGGAGCCTATGTGCTCGGAGCCTATGAGCTCGATGTGATGGGAGCCTATGCGCTCGGAGCCTATGAGCTCGATTGGAGAGGAGCCTATGTGCTCGGGGCCTTTATGGTAGATGGTATATTATACTTCCCCTACCCCTTATTTATTGTATATGCATTGCATACATGATGCTTATTATCAGTGGGTGACGGGTGGACGGGTTCCATATATATAGGCAGACATGGATTTACACTTATCATACTTCATTTGTATATATAACAGGGTATGAGGGCGCTGTTATATATACCCTTACACCAATATTAGTGGTATGGGACGCTAATATATGTGTATTGATATCATATTTACTTCATGCAGACATACCTTACACTGATGACATGTTATTACCTGAGTACCTGGCACTACATACATGATTAGATGTTACCTTGCCACCTTATTACACTCAGATGTACTCTTGTGGATTTTATTACTGATCGTTGACTTAGGTTTATGTCTTGCATTCGGTTTCTGCTTGTAGATATTTCTATTCACGAGTTGGCAACTCACCCCCGTTGTGCTACGGTTCTTGCAGGTTTTGCCGTACAGGTTCTATTGCGGCATTTCTGGCACACTACTTTCTTGCGGGTGGTTTGCTTTTGGTAGGTGGATTCTTTCGCATCAAGAACCACTATTGTATTCATTTTATTACATTGTATCTAGAAATTGTCCATCAACCAAAACCTGTATATTCTTTCAGACTTAGAGACAGTGTTGTATTATTCGACCTTAGAGTCGCGCTTAGTAGTATTGCGGTTTCTTGTTGCTTTGAGCTTTCTTTTGGATTTGATCCTCGCCACTTGGAGTTGTATATTATTGTTGCATGTGTGGTTGTGACCGTCGATTGACGAAGAGCTAGCTCCCGCTTGGGGATGCCTTTATCATTGCATGTATATTGTTATTCTTGTTTTACCCCATTCGGGGCCAGTTTTACAAAAGAAACTCTGCCGAAATTTTTAGAAAAGACTTACTGTTTTTAAAATGCACATTCGGCTTAGTTATTTAAAAACCTTGATTTCAAACCTGTATTTCTTTATTTATTCTTAAAATGGTTTTAGATTTCTGGGCTTTTGGCTTACTTGGATCAGATGGAGTCCTATAGGCTTCATATGGTTCAAGGGCCAGTCACGTGCTCTTTCGGGTCGTGACAATAGTGTTTGGTAGCTGCTGGGTTTTCATTTGTTGCATAAGATAGATGAGTTGGTTTGGGACAGTCGTATTACCATTTGACCAAAGTCAGGGGTATATACGGATGGGTTCAAATTGACAATATAATGACGGGTAGAACTTGACATGTGACTTATGACACTTTGACCAAAGCCAAGGTCATAAGAGCATGGGGAAAAAACTTATATCGGGAATTTCTAAAGAAACTGAAATTTGCAAAGAGATGCATACCATTTGGAGTTTGATGAATGTTGGTAGCATTCCTTCAGCATTATCATACGATGATATTTGGATCCCGATCCTACTGTGAGTATATGCTACTTATCAGGATATTCGTCACTTAACGATCAATGCTATAAACCTAGTAGGTGTCCAGAAAAGTGTCAGCGGGGTTACGCCCCCAGAGAAAAGAGGTTATTTAATTAAGGAACTTCGCGAAAGCGTTGGAAAACCTCCCTCGAAGTACCGACACCAGCCTGGCTGAACGGTTAAGCAAGTATTGTACGGTGAGAATAGTCCTGGATAATTCTTCTTTTATGGTTTGAGGAAGGATTCGAGAAACAGTGGGAGCCATCCAGTTTAGATAAACTAAAAACCACTCTAAACTTGCAAGAGCATCATGCTAAAGAGTTTTCTTCTCTCTCTCCTAATTGCAGCGACCCTGAAAATGACTGGACTTAAGTTACTTTTAGAGAAAAATATACTGACAGGGCCAAACTATAAAGATTGGCTGCGGAATGTCAAAATGGCTTTGACCTATGACAAACTGGGGTACGTCCTCACCGCTACAGCACCTGCTGTCCCTGGTCCTAAATCCAGTAATGCGGATAAGGAAATCCGCAAAACCTGGGATTTAGATTGTGCGAGAGCCAAGTGCATCGTGCTTGCCTCGATGAACAATGAACATCAGAGGAGGCACGAGGATATGGACCTTGATGGCATATTTTTCCATACAAAGGAACTTTATGGAGAGCAATCTCGTATAGCAAGATACGAGACCTCAAAGAACTTGTTTCGAGCGAGGTTGGCTGTCGGGTCATCGGTAGGAGAACATGTCCTAAAGATGATCGGCTTTATTGAAGAGCTCGCAGACCTTGGGACGACTTTGGATAATGAGCTCTATACAGACCTTATTCTCCAGTCCCTTCCTCCCACCTACGCCCAGTTTATCCTCAACTTCAATCTTCAAGGAAAAGAAGTTGAACTTGCGGAACTCCTGAACATGTTAAGGAGTGCAGAGGGCACCTTGCAGAAGGCAAGGGAAACACCCGCTATGTTTGTTGGCGGTACATCTTCTTCCGGGTCCAAGGCTAGGGCCAAAGGAAGGAAGAAGAAGGCCGCACCTAGACCTAGAGGAGGTGTTAGTAAGGTGGGAGGGAAGGGAAAGAAAAAGATTGCAGTACCGATAGTTGGTCAGGATGAGTGCTTCCATTGTCACGGGAAAGGGCACTGGAAGAAGGATTGCAAGGCGTGGAACGCCAAGAACCAGGAACCGAAGCAAGCTGTGGCTTCGACTTCAGGTGTGTTTGTAATTGAGAATTGTCTGTCGATCAACTCTACTTCCTGGGTATTGGATACCGGATCAGGATCTCATATTTGCAATTCATTGCAGGCACTGAGAAACCGTAGAGTGTTGAAGGAAGGTGATATGACCCTAAAGGTTGCTAACGGAGCAAGCGTGGGAGCTGCGTCCGTCGGGGACTATCACCTAGGATTGACGAGTGGACACATTTTGGTTTTACATAACTGTTATTTTGTACCAAGCTTAACGTGTAATATCATATCAGTTTCCTTGTTATCAAATAAAGGTTATGATTTCACGTTTGTAAGAGATGTTGTTCACATCCACCTTAATCATGGTTTGATTGGGTCCGGTACATTAAATAACGGCATATATGTTTTAAACCAACTCCAAATTTTCAATGTCCAGAACACACTAAAAAGAAAGTCTCCAGATTTAAATAAAGCTTTCTTATGGCATTGTAGACCGGGTCACATCAATGAGAGAAGGTTGACTAAGTTGCATAGAGAAGGATATTTGGATTCGTTCGAATATCAATCTTATGACACTTGTCAATCTTGTCTCAAAGGAAAGATGACAAAGACTCCATTCACTGGACAAGGAGTAAGAGCGAGCGAGCTCTTAGGACTCATACACAGCGATGTATGTGGTCCAATGTCTACACATGCGAGAGGTGGTTTTTCCTATTTCATTACTTTCACGGATGATTACTCAAGATACGGATTCATTTATCTGATGAAACATAAATCCGAGGCTTTTGAGAAATTCCAAGAGTATAAGAATGAAGTAGAAAACCAAACCGGCAAAAGTATCAAGACACTTAGATCTGATCGAGGTGGTGAATACTTGAGTGCCGAGTTCCTAGGTTACCTAAAAGAGAAAGGAATTCTCTCTCAGCTTACTCCTCTGTACACTCCACAGCATAACGGTGTATCGGAGAGACGGAATCGAACCCTATTGGATATGGTACGATCCATGATGAGTAATGCTGAGTTGCCGCGATCTTTCTGGGGTTATGCGCTAGAATCAGCGGCATATCTTCTGAACAGGGCTCCTACCAAGACTGTGCCTACCACTCCATATCAGATGTGGACTGGGAAGAAACCCCATCTTCAGCATATGAAGATTTGGGGATGTCCAGCTTTTGTTAAAAAGCAGCATGTGGACAAGCTCGAGGCACGATCAGTAAAATGTCTGTTTGTGGGATATCCAAAGAACTCCAAGGGATATTATTTCTATTACGCAGAGGAACAAAAGGTTTTTGTTTCTCGTAATGCCCATTTTCTGGAACATCTGTTTTTAGAAAAGGAATCAAGTGGGAGCGAAATAGAACTGGAAGAAATTCCAGAACCACAAACTAATACTGAAAGTTTGGTAGAACCAGAGGTTCAAGAAGAACAGAACATTCCCGCACCCCTCCGCAGGAGTAGTAGGCCGTCTCATCCGCCTGAGAGATACTACGGTTTTCTCATAGACGGGGATAGAGAGGATTGCATCATAGATGATGATGAACTTACTGACTTCCGGCAGGCCATCCAGAGCGGCGACTCGGTACGATGGCTAGATGCAATGCGGACCGAAATGGAGTCCATGTACACCAACAAAGTATGGACTTTGGACTTTGCTCTAGATGGGGTAAAACCCATAGGATGCAAATGGATCTTCAAGAAAAAGATTGGTGTAGATGGACAGGTGGAAACCTATAAGGCTAGACTTGTTGCAAAGGGTTTTCGTCAAAGACCTGGTTTGGACTATGACGAAACTTTTTCTCCAGTGGCTATGCTCAAATCCATTCGGGTCCTTCTTGCTATTGCTGCCTTCCATAATTATGAAATCTGGCAGATGGACGTAAAGACGGCTTTTCTGAATGGAAATTTAGAAGAGAGCGTCTATATGGATCAGCCAGAGGGTTTCAATCAGAGTGGGAGCAGCGGGAAAGTATGCAAGCTGCTTAAGTCCATTTATGGACTAAAGCAGGCATCGCGGAGTTGGAACATCTGTTTTGATGAGACAGTCAAAGAATATGACTTTATCAAAAATCCAGATGAACCGTGCATATATAGTAAAGTTGTAGCCAGAAGTGTCGTATTCCTCGTCTTGTACGTGGATGACATTCTATTGATAGGAAATGACATTCCTATGCTACAATCTGTCAAAGGATTCTTGTCACACAGGTTCTCCATGAAAGACCTGGGTGATGCCTCTTACATTCTGGGCATCTGGATCTATCGTGATAGATCCAAGAGGATGTTGGGACTTTCATAGTCCAGGTATATCGACACTGTACTGAAAAGATTCAGTATGGAAGATTCTAAGCGCGGTAATCTACCGGCTTGTCACGGAATCACCCTCTCCAAAGAGATGTCTCCCAAGACTGATTTAGAAAGGGAACGCATGTCTATTATACCCTACGCTTCTGCGGTAGGCTCTATAATGTATGCGATGTTGTGTACCAGACCAGATGTAGCTTACGCACTGAGCGTGGTAAGCCGGTATCAGTAAGACCCAGGGGAGAAGCACTGGATAGCAGTAAAGAACATTCTCAAGTACCTGAGGAGGACTAAGGAGATGTTCTTAGTTTACGGCGGAAAAGACCTCAGGTTGGAGGCCTTTGCTGATTCCGGCTTCCAGAGTGATAAGGACGATTCCAAGTCCATGTCGGGTTATGTCTTTACCCTCAATGGAGGGGCGGTGTGCTGGAAGAGCTCCAAGCAGGACACCGTTGCTGACTCGACGATGGAAGCGGAGTATATAGCTGCTTGCGATGCCGCAAAAGAAGCAGTCTGGATGAAGAAGTTCCTAACAGAACTTCAGGTGGTTCCTACCATAGTTGATCCAATACCTCTGTATTGCGACAACAACGGAGCTATAGCTTTAGCGAAGGAACCAAGGTCCCATCAGAAGTCCAGACACATCTTGAGGCGGTATCACCTGATCAGGGAGATCATTGATCGTCAGGAGATCGAGGTTCGGAGAGTTGCTTCAGAAGAGAACATTGCTGATCCATTAACGAAGGCCCTTCCTCAGATTCAGTTCGAGAGGCTACTCGAGATCATTGGTCTACGATATGCCAGTACATGGCCCTAGTGCAAGTGGGAGATTGTTAGTGTTTATGCCCTAGAAGGCCATTACTGTATCATACTAGTTTGTATATTACTTAATGGAAGCTTGGGATATTCACATGTATATAACAGTCTTGCTAAACATGGTAGTATGCTACTTGGTTTTTCTATCTTAATATGTGAGTGTACGTATTGATAGAGCTCTTAGGATCTTGCTTGTCTACCAGCGTTGTGATGGCAGTCACACTAGTGGGGGCTGGGTAGTCTACAAGCACATCCTTATTCTGGTCCCTGGTCGTTGGATTATCGAGACAGAGCATCGATACTCCGGAGTAGACTGGTGTGTACGCTTCTCATCCCAGTTGGGGAGATGGTCTGTCCCACAGCCGTCAGTACGTCGTACTGGAGATAGTATACAGGTGCTCGTTAGGTTACGGGTACACCGGACAGGACTCACAGGGAACTGTTGGTTGGTTTGATACCAGTCGTCAGTGAACAGTTCCCAGGTGACATGAGTACAGCGTAGTCCGCAGACTTGACACTGCTACTTCGCCTCGAGTGTGTCCCACTGTTCTTAGATTGCTACCCTACCACGGCTCAAAGGAGTCATGCAAACAGGTAGCAGTTGGGTGCAGTCCCGAGCACTTGGAGGGAGTGGCGGTTAGACAGGATTCGTCCCTCCCGGTATTGGGAGTAGATATCGTGCTGTGTCAGAGAGCCATTACGCAAAGTCCCTGGCCAGGGCAAGCGAGATTTGCTGGTAGGTTCCAGTAGTTTCTCAGGGTGTAATGGGCTTCCCTCCGACACGACTTATACCGCTATTAGGGGACTGACGCTTGCCGCCCCCCTAGGCCCGATATGCGATAGTCTTGGATGAACGGACTGGACTGTATGGAGATTGTCACATCAGATTCAGTAGGAGTTCGGATGGGTTTCCTCATCGGCCTTCTTATCGACAACTACCTGGGGACCGTTACGTACAGCTAGTGCCGCTTGCGGTCTGTGGTTAAACCCACTGCCAGCGTAGTAGTCGAGTCTCTAGAGTCCCACACAGAGAGTTTCCTATTCCAGGCGAAACGATATAGAGGTCGTATGGTTTTACAACAAGGGTTCGGACGCATACGTGCGTTTACGCGCGTACGACTTTCGGACAGTTTTTACCAGTCGGCTTTGGTTTAAGCCAGTTACTGGTATCCGGTTATTGGATTTTTACAGTCTAAAGTTTTTCCGTATTTTTGCGGATTGGAGGGGCGTTCTCGTAATTGTGCGAGAAGCTTCTAGAAGTGGTGACTAAGGAGGTTTAGGTGTCATTTGCATTAAATGTGTTTAGTGAGTCATGAGGGTGATTCATGCATATCATTAATGCATGATAAATGCTTAATGAGTCATGATAATGAATCACCATTAGATATTTGTGAAGCATGCTTATTCATTATGTTTTATTCTTTTCTTCATAAATAAGAATGCTTCATATTTATTATGAGAACTTACTATTCTCATATGATAATCATTCTCACCTTCTCTCTCCTCAAGCTCTCATCTTCAAAAGACTAATCCCCCCCTCTCATGAGTTGAGTACAAGGGTTAGCAAGACTTAACAATCTATAACCATCACTCTATTACAATCTATCTTCTTTGATTAGCAATCCAAGAAGGTTAGTTGCCTCAAGTTTAGAGGCTAAGCTTGGAGTTTTGCTCTCGGGTGGATCGTCTACTACTTCGAGAAGGCCGAGGAGAACAAGGAGTTCGTAAAGACGAAGGAGTTGGTTCATTAGGTATAATCCCTAAACACAGTAGTTAAGAAACACTTTGTGTTTGGTTATTTATAGTTTAGCTTCGATTCAAGCGGTTAGTCGATGTTCGTTCACTAAACAAGTTCGTTTTTGAAAATTCCGCCTCCCCACAAGTACTGGGGTGTACTACATCGACTTACAACTAGCGTATATGATACTAGACCCATATGATGGGTGATGGATGTTCCCACATTCATCGATGTTTGACATCGAGATCGTATATGGGTGCTCAGTGATGACTGGGTACACTGGACGGACTCACCGAGAACTCCTATATGGAATTATATCTATCGTCGGATAGCAGTTCTCTGGTGACAGGGTGCAGGTTAGTCTGTAGACCCGAGATCGTCATAGAGTCTTGTGTGTTCTCCTACTGTACTTTGATTACCACCCTACCATGGCTCTACTGAGTCGTGCAAACAGGTGGCCATTGGGTATAGTCCCGAGACACACAAGGCGATGAGCGATAGGAGGGGTTTCGTTTCTCCCGGTATTGGGGGTTGATGTTGTGCTGTGCTCGATTGGCTATATCAGTAAGTCCCTGGCCAGGGCTGTTGAGATTTACGGGTAAGTGTTATCAGTAGTTTCTCGATCTGTTATAGACCATTCATCGGCACGACTTATTGAGTTATTGGGGTCGACGTTACCATCCCTAGACTCGATATGCAGCATATCTGACGAAGAGACCGGACTGTACGGTAGTGTTGCCGGTTGGCTCGACGGGTGTTGTAGCAGGTTCGCTTGTTTTCTTCTGATCGCTCAATACCCGGGTAGCCGTTACGTTTAGCTGACCGCTTGCGGCTTAAGGGTGCTTGATATGATCATCACCCACTGCCGGCGTATTGACGAGTCTTAGAGTCCCACAATGGAGTTACCTAGTCCAGAAGAAACGATGTGGTGCGCATATGCGATATGCACGTGGACCCGGTTAAAACGCGCGTATGAGATATCGTATATTAATCGGACGGCTTGCTTTTGGTCGGGTCGTATGTGATACGGCCGGGTTACTAAATCAAGTGTTGATTTATCATTAACCATTAGTTTCTCACTTGAAATCCTTTCTTGACTTTATGTTGTATGCATGCATGTATGCATTCATTCTCATTCATGCACATAGGATGTGCATGCACACATACATGCATACATAATGGTTATCATGGTTGTTGATATAGTGGATGGTGGCAATATAAGACTCACACCATATGTAAAATATATGGATATTATTTATTTGAAAAAAGGAAAATGAAATGGAAATTGTTTCATGGTTTAATTTTTTATTCTTACCCTAACCCCTTGTATTAACCATGATTCATTTTCTATGGTCATTTTTGTTCCAAACAAAAATATCTAATATATTTTACAACCATGGTTTAGAATGAGAGAGTGAATATATCTATATTTTCATTTTCTTATTTTCTTTACAAGCTTATCATTAACTTGAGTTTAAAAAGCCATCATCTTCTTCCTCCTTTCTCTCTTGCTCTCGAGTTCTCTCAAGTGAACAAAAGAGTTACCAAGTTAGGATTTTGAAGTGAGAAAACCAACCACAACACCATTCTACACTAGTCTTGCCCATTTATGAAGAGTGTTAGCTTTCATTTCTTCTCTTGATCTTGTGAAGTTTCAAGCTTGGACAAAGAGGACTCGGGGTGGATCATCGTGGACCTAGAGGATCTCAAGAGGACTTTTTCCAACCCTCAAGTAGCCAATGAGTCTAGCGTAGGGAGCTACAAAGGTTGTACTCTCAAAACCCTAGCTTTAACTACTTGTGATTTTTAGTTGTATGTATGCCCTAGAGGCCAGTATTGTACAGATGATGTATATTATATTGGATGCTTGGACATATATAGAGAGGACTTTCTTGCTCGATATGATAGTATGCAATCTGGTTGCACTTTACTTTAACATGTATACTTGTCTCTTTATACTGTTTTATAGTTACATGTTGGTAAAGCCCTTAGGATGTGTACTTGACTACCTGGACTATGATGCGGATCATACTAGTGGGGACATGGTAGTCCATAAGTACATCCTTCAAGGTCCCTAGTCATGGGTGTATCGAGACGGGGCATCGATATACCAGTGTAGACTAGCGTATACGCTTCTCGACCCATGAGATGGGCGATGGATGATCCCATATCCATTGGTGTTTGACATCAGAGATGGTATACGGGTGCTCAGTGGAGACTGGGTACACTGGACGGACTCGCCGAGAACTCCTAGATGGTATTATACCTCACGTCAGATGGCAGTTCTCTGGTGACACTTGTGCAGGTTAGTCTGTAGACCCGAGATCGTCATAGAGTCTTGTGTGATTCCCACTGTGCTTTGATTTCCACCTTACCATGTCCATGAGGGCATGCAAAACGGTGGTTTTTGGGTACAGTCCCGAGTCACATGGAGGCAATGAGCGATAGGAGGGGTTTCGTCTCTCCCGGTATTGGGAGTTGATGTTGCGCTATGCTCGATTGGCCGTAACAGGGAAGTCCCTGGCCAGGGCTGATTCATAGATTTGCTGGTAAGTGTTACCATTAGTTTCTCGACCCGTTATGAGCCTCACATCGGCACGACTTATCGGTTATTGGGGTCTGACGTTTACCACCCCTAGACTTGATATGCGACATATCTGACAAGGAGACCGGACTGTACGGGAAGTGTTACCAGTAGGCTTTTACAGGAGTTAGAGCGGGCTTGCTTAGTGATCTTCTGATCGCTCAATACCCGGGTATCCGTTACGTCCAGCTTGTACTGCTGAACGCTTGTGGGTGCTTGATGTGATCATCACCTACTGCCGGCGTATTGACGAGTCTTTATTGTCCTACATAGAGGTTATACTGGCTCAGGCAAAACGAAATAGGAGTGCATATGTGATATGTGCGTGACCGAGAATAATGCGTGTATGTGATACCGTATTCCATTCTCATGACTTTTTGTATCGGTCGGTTATATATGATATAGCCGGGTTATCGAATCAAGTGTTGATTCGATAAGTCGATATATTGGGTGTTAGTCGGTTATATGTGATATGACCGGATTAGTAAGTCAAGTATTGATTTAATAATTTATTGTATAATTGTATATATGATATACTAGTTTACATTAACTAATACTTGTTCTCTTTAGGTATTTTCTCATATGTACACTTGAATATATATATATATATATATATATATATATATATATATATATATGTGTGTGTGTGATATATATATTAAAAGTGTTTTCTTTTGTATCATGGTTGATGATACACTATACATGGGTGTGCAAGACATACACCATACTATTTTAGATGGTGGTTAATATTTATTTAAAGTAATTACAAATTAGTGATGCTTAGGTCATAAGCATGAAGCTTGTAGAAGCTTATGGATGCTTTGACAAAGTTCACTTAATTTGTTTTACTTTAGAATTTTATTAACGCAACCATTTTGAATTAGCTATGGTTATGGCTCTACAAGAGTTAGTATATGATACTCACTCAGCATGGTTAGCCTTCTCACTTGATCATTACCCTCATCTCTTTCTTTTCTTCTTCTTCTTCTTTTTGAAAAGAGAAAAAGCTTGCTAGGGTTTGATCCAAAGTGAGATAGATTGTGAGAAATAAAATTCTAAAGAGAACCCACTTCCTATTTCTCCATCCTCTACTAGACTGGCACTTTAGTTTAGAGTGTTTACTTCACTAATTCTCAAGTTAGTGAAGTAGAAGCTTGAGTTGGCATCCCCTCGACGTAGATCATCTTCGGCCTCGAAGACTTCAAGCAAGGACGCGTCTTTCGCCTCGTGAAGCCATGCAAGGGTCCGGGAGAACCACGATCGCAACAAAGGGAATTCAACAAGGAGCAAATGAAGTGAAGGACCGATCTACAAAGGTTGTATTTCGTGTTCCCTTAGAAGTAAAGTTGTTTACTTACTATTAGTTTCGCCTAAACTCTAGTATACGATCTTGCTTAGGGTTGTTCGGCACATAAAAATTTAATTTTGGCATGGTCGATACCTAGTAGAGTCTTGTTAGTGTGCCTAGTAACCCTACAGTGGTATCAGAGCCTAGCTAGAGTATTAGGCGATGTGTTAATGAAGTTAAAACTCTGAACGAACCCGAATACGTCAAAATGAACCCCTCTCTGTACATTTTTAAAATCTGTGTATTTTCAGAATTAAAAATACCTAAAAAATTCAGCAGGGTTTTCTAAGAATTGTGGTGAAAAATGAACACATAATACGTCCAAACCGCCGCAGAACCGCGGCCGTACCGCGCTTGGGCCGCGGAACCGCTGCAGTACAGTGGACTTATGTGCTCGTTTTTATATTGTTATTTCTATTTATGTTATTTGTATTTTCTGGGTATTTTTATATTAACTCAAGTGTTGAGTATTTTGGGGTTTATTTTGTAATCGTCAATTCGATCGGATAATTTAATTTTGTTATGTTATTCCGGATAATTTAGAAAGTACTAAAATGTTCGAACGGATATCATTAACTCAATTTTTCCCGGCACGAAAAACATTCAAGTGTTGAATTTTTCTCGGGTTTATATCTTTCGGAAACACGTGCATGTGATGCGATGGACCCTCTAGAAGACAACAAAACTTAACTCGATTATGTGACCGTCTTGAACTGCCTTTTGAACCTTCGGGTTTGAGGCAGTACGGCGTGCCACATGTGAGGCGTTAGCTTGACCCTTCTACGGCTGGACCGTTGCTACTGTGACGTATTCTGGAATTTTTGAACTCCGCTCAAGTGTTGAGCTATTATGGAAATCTTGGGTATTTGATTATTCGATCGGAAAGTTTAATACTGTCTATTTATCTGGAATGTGATACAATATATGGAATTCATTCAGTTAGGCATGAAATGCGAAATATGTGATATTTCGGATTTACGATGTCTAAAGAGATTGTGGATTTCAAATGTTGTAGTTTTACACTTTTTTTTCTGTGACCGTAAGTGTAAAATGTGATATCGCCGGTTTCGTTGCTATATGTCAACGACAATTGGAATGCGCATATTTACTTACATTGATGACATGTGTTGTTATGTGTTGCTGGATATGTTATATTGGATCATCGCGTTCTGAATAGCCGGGGTTTTTTTTATGTGAGATGAGAGTTTTTATTTTCATTCATGTAAAATAATATGTATGTAATATTCTTTTATTGGGGCACTTCCGGGATGAGGTTGATGTCACCTTTTGTATATTATTTACTTTTCCGCACTAGGATAGACCCAAGGAGGAGAGCACAAGTAACTGAGTTCTGGAGTCCAGAGGGAGACCAACTCGAGGAGTCGAGTCCGGGTCTCCTAACTCTAGAATTGGTAGGGTTGCTTGCCGCTCTCGTAGGGGTCTAGAGATGTGGGTTTGTCTATTCATCGCGACCGTGGAATCCGTGTTTTATATAGGCTCAAAATAAAACACGGACGTCCTAGTATATCCAATGTTTCATATGTTTCTTCTGCTGCGATATCTGTGATATGATCATGTGATGTGCTGTGATAGATACTGTATATAGTATATATGATATATTATATAGGCGTTACTTATGTTTTACACCCGCGCTAGCCCTACCCCGCTCTGCCGTTAGTTACCTAACCTAACGGTGCACGAGGGGACATCGAGGCGAATGCGGATGACAAAGTGTACGTCGTATTTATCTGTGATGTTTAGGTGACTTAAATGATGGGACTTCATTAATGTGATTAATGAAAGAAAAGAAACCTAAAAGATGTTGTAGAATCAAATTTTTCAAAAAGGGTAGCTACAGTTTTTGCTTTGCATAGCAATATATATGATATATCCCGCACCTTATTCGATGAGGAAAGAGCCGAGATCCCTTCACCGGGAGTGACCTCTTTAGCAAAACTGGAAGATGCTACAACACTCGGTTTGCTTTTGATTGCTTTTGGAGTTTTTCTTTGCATAGTGATGTATATGATATATCCTGCACCTTATTCCATAAGGAAAGAGCCGAGATCCCTTCAGCGGGAGTGACCTCTTTAGCAAAACTAATAAAAGCCTCAAAATCACACCATTTCAAAATTCACTCGATTCTACAACGATATCAAGTTCATTACGCAATAGGTTTTCAGAAAAACCTGTTGTAGCCCTCCGTCATTTCAGATAAGTCCTACTTAGTATTCGTGCTACGTTTGTTGACCTCCGTCAAGGCGTAGTGTGCGGTAGCTAACTAGTATTTATCTGTTTATGCATATGATGCAGATTGGATTAGGGTAGTCGTACGACCTTGTGGACCTCCGTCAAGGGTCGTGCGGGTGGGTTTGATTCAATCAAGAATTGACGGGTTGACTTGACTTGCACCCTATGGTTTGTTGACCTCCGTCAAGGTCATAGGATGCTTGGGGCAAAATATTGTCGGGAATTTCAAGTGTTGAGATTTGCAATGAGATTTCATACCTTCTATGAGATAGTTGGATCCCGATACCCACTGTGAGTAATTGTTACTCCTGGGAGAGTTTTACACAGGACAATTAGCCGATCAAGTAGGTGTCTAGAAAGGTGTCAACGGGGTTACGCCTCTGGGAAAACGAGGTTTGCTTTAATTAGGTCCGTGCGAAAGCATGTGGAACCTCCCTCAAAGTACCAACACTGGCCTGGCTGAAAGATTGGCGAAGTTGTAGGGTGTAATTAATCCCGGCAAGTCTTTCCTTTTAGGGTTTGAAGGAAGATTTGATAAAAACAGTGGGAGCCATCCTGATTAGATAAAATAATAACCAATCTGATCTTGCAAAAGCATACGCTAAAGTGTTTTCTTCTCTCTCTCTCTCCAGGTAGCGACCGTATCATGCCTTAATCAAGATAATAATATGGATGTATTGACCGAACCCGCATGTTATACTGTGATGGGGAACGTTGGTTCCGTTCTTTCTTATAAGAGTTATAAGACTGAACTAGATATTGTTAGTTATATGTATGCCCTAGAGGCCATTACTATACATAGGATGTATATTGTAGTGGATGCTGGGACATATATAGGGAGGACTTTCTTGCTCGACATGATAGTATGCTATCTGGTTTCTCTTTATCTTAACGTGTACACTGATTGTCTCTCTGTTACATGTTGGTAAAGCCCTTAGGATATGTACTTGACTACCTGGATTATGATGCGGATCATACTAGTGGGGACAAGGTAGTCCATAAGTACATCCTTCAAGGTCCCTAGTCGTGGGTGTATCGAGACGGGGCATCGATATATCAGAGTAGACTAGCGTATACCTTCTCGACCCATACAGATGGGCGATGGATGATCCGATATCTATTGGTGTTTGACATCAGAGATGATATACGGGTGCTCAGTGGAGAATGGGTACACTGGACGGACTCGCCGAGAACTCCCAGATGGTATTATACCTTACGTCAGATGGCAGTTCTCTGGTGACACTGGTACAGGTTAGTCTGTAGACCCGAGATCGTCATAGAGTCTTGTGTGATTCCCACTATGCTTTGATTGCCATCATACCACGTCCAAGAAGGCGTGCAAAAAGGTGGCTTTTGGGTACAGTCCCAAATCATATCAATGAGCGATAGGAGGGGATTCGTCTCTCCCGGTATAGGGAGTTGATGTTGTGCTGTGTTCGATTAGCTATAACCGGAAATCCCTGGCCAGGGTTGCTGAGATTTACTGGTAAGTGTTACCAGTAGTTTCTCGAACTGTTATAGACCTCATATCGACACGACTTATCGAGCTATTGGGGTCTGACGTTTACCACCCCTAGGCGAGATATGCGACATATCAGACGAACAGACCGGACTGTACGGTAAGTGTTACTGGTTGGATTCACAGGAGTGTGAGCGGGCTTGCTCGTTGATCTTCTGATCGCTCAATACCCGGGTGGCCGTTACGTTTAGCAGACCGCTTGCGGCTTGTGGGTGTTTGATATGATCATCACCTGCTGCTGGCGTATTGATGAGTCTTTAGAGTCCTACACAGAAGTTTCCTGGCTCAAGCGAAATGAAATAGGTGCGCATATGAGATATGTGCGGGACCGAGAATAATACCAGTATGTGATACTGTATTCTATTCTCGCGATTTGTATCATCGGACGGTTATATGTGATATAGCCGGGTTACCGAATCAAGTGTTGATTCGATACATTGATACACTTGATATTAGTCGGTTATATGCGATATGACCGGATCATTAAATCAAGTATTGATTTAATGATTTAATGTATAATTATATATTTGATATATTACTTTACATTGACTAGTATTGTTCACTTAAGATGGATTTTCTCACTTGATGTGCACAAGTAGTATATGTGATATATTTTTGTGCACTTGATTGTATCATGTTTGATGATACATGCAAACTTGGGTGTATGTTTGCTTTAAACCATCTTTAGGTTAATGGTTAGGTTTTAATTTGTTTTATTTATTTTCTTTATTCCTTTTGGCAAGAAATAAAATGGTGGCTTGTTTTGTTTTACTCTTGAAGCTTCATGAAGCATTGAAAGTCTTAACCATTTTGTTTCTTTCCTTAACCTAACCATTTACCTAAACCCTAGTTTATTGTCTACAAAGGTTAATCTCACCCATGGTTGCAATATATTAACTTCACTTGAATTTTCTTAGCACAATAATTCATTCTTTTTCCTTCTTCTTCTTCTTCTTCAAGAAGAAAGAAAACCATTGCTACAAAATTTCAAGTGTTGAAATCAAGTGAGAAATTCAAATCCAAAGTGAACCCACTTCCTATTTCTTCATCCTCTACCACTTGCCATGTTGTATAGGGTGTTTTATTCATAAGGTTCATGACCAAGTGAAGATGGAGCTTGAGTTTGAGTCGCCTCGACATAGATCATCTTCAGCACCGAAGTCAACGACCTAGCCCGCTCGTTTCTCCGACGAAACCATCGCTAGAGTCCGAGATTCCGATGATCGCAGAGGAGGGACGTCAACACGGAGCTAAAGAAGTGGAGGACCGGATCTACAAAGGTTGTATTTCCATTCACTTAGTAGCAAAGTTGTTTGCTTGTTGTTTTCTTTCGCCTGTTCTCTAGTTAACGATTTATATTAGGGTTTCTCGGCACATAAAATTTGAGTTTGGCATGGTTGATGCCTTGTGGAACCTCTTAAGTGTGCCTAGGAACCCTACAGTGGTATCAGAGGAGCCTTAGGCGATGCGTAAACGATGTTAGAAATCCGATCGAGTCACGAAACCCTAAACATTAACCCTCTCTGTACATTTTCTGTAACTGTGGAATTTTGTGAATTAAAAATATGCAGAAAAATATGCAGGGTTTTATATGAATTACTGTGCAGCACGTGACCCCGTCTCTTCCAAGGCGCCGCGGAACCGCGGCCGTACCCTAGGTCACGCGGCGGTTCCGCGGCCATATAGTGCCCTTTTTGTTCATTGTTTGCACAGTAATGTCACTAATTTAATCCTGTGTTTTCTAGGAATTTTTAATTTGCACTCAAGAGTTGAGTTTTCTGGGGTGTTTTGGGGGTTCGATGATTCGATAGGAATCTTTGACTTTGTTTTTGTGTAGTTCCGGGTATTTTAGAACATGTTAAAAAGTTTGACCGGATATAAATACCCAATTTCTCCCCTGCCGGGAAATTTCCAAGTGTTGGATTTTTCCGTAGTTTGAAAACGTTCTAAGTAGTGCAAGTAACACGATGGACCCTCTAGAAGCCAACAAACCTTAACTCGATTATGTGACTGTCTTGAACTGCCCTTTGAACCTTAGGGTTTGGGGCAGTACGGCATGCCACATGTGAGGCGTTGGCTTGACCCTTCTACGGCTGGACCATTGGTACTGTGGCATGAAGTGAATGTTTTTAAACTTATTTCAAGTGTTGAGCTGTTTCGGTAAAACTTGGGTGTTTGATTGTTCGATTGGAAAGTTTAACATTTTCTATTTATCCGGAATGTGATACAATAATTGGAATCCACAAGTAGTTATGAGATAATTGATTTGGATGTTATAAACATAGTAGTTTAGTCTCACTTGATCGGTTGCCATGGAATTTTAATGTGATCAAAAGTCCGTCGCAATCACGTAGCGTACGTGGATACTCGCCGGGTAAACTTAATAGACAGCTACACCCCATAGCCCCGACCAAGTGACTGTAGGAGAACCCCGTCGTCGAAAGCATCCGTTCGGGTGCTCGCGGCAGCGGTGTTCCGCCTTAGTGCACTTCGTCGACGGTGTTGGGGGTGCGGCCGTCTACTAAAGTTTGCGACGAGCATTCGTTCAGGATGTCGGGAATCTTATTGAATTGCCCGATTTGATATTGAAAACAGTTTTCGATGATGAGACTAAAATGAGGGGTTTATAATTGTTAGGCATGCGATGTCTAAGGAATTCATTTGGTTAGGCATGAGATGTCTAAAGAGGTTGCGGATTCCAACTGTTGTAGTTTTACACTTTCTTTTCTGCGACCGTAAGTGTAATATGTGATATCGCCGGTTTCGTTGCTATATGTCAACGACAATTGGGATGGGCATATTTACTTACGTTAATGACATGTGATGTTATGTGTTGCTGGATATGTTATATTGGATCGTCGTGTTTGAATAGCCGGGGGGTTTTATGTGAGAAGAGTGTTTTTCATTTTCATTCATGTAAAAAAAAACTTGTATGTAATATTCTTTTAATGGGGCACTTCCGGGTTGAGGATGATGTCTCCATTGTATATGATTTACTTTTCCGTATTAGGATAGACCCAAGGCGGGGAGCACAAGTAACCGGGTTCTAGGGTCCAGAGGGAAACCATCTCGAGGAGTCGAGTCCGGGTCTCCTAACTCTAGAATTGGTAGGGTTACTTGCCGCTCTCGTAGGGGTCTAAGGGTGTGGGATTGGCTATTCATCACAACCGTGGAATCCGTGTTTTATACTGGCTCGTATTAAAACACGGACGTCCTAGAATATCCAATGTTTCATATGATTCTTCTGCTGCGATATCTGTGATGTGATCATTTGATATGTTGTGATAGATACTGTATATAGTATATATGATATATTATATAGACGTTACTTATGTTTTACACCCGCGCTAGCCCTGACCCGCTCTGCCGTTAGTTACCTAACCTAACGGTGCACGAGGGGACATCGAGGCGAATGCGGATGGCATAAGTGTACGTCGTATTTATCTGTGATGTTTAGGTAACTTAAATGATGGGACTTCATTAATATGATTAATGAAACAAAAGAAACGTAAGATGTTGTAGAATCGAATTTTCAAAAACAGGTAGCTACAGTTCTTGCTTTGCGTCGCGGTGTTCCTTGTAGAACATCCTGCACCTTATTCGGTGAGGAAAAGGCCGAGATCCCTTCACCGGGAGTGACCCCTTTAGCAATAACTGGCAGATGCTACAACCTTCGGTTTTTCTTTTGATTGCTTTTATAGTTTTTGCTTTGCACAGCGGTATATATGATATATCCTGCACCTTATTCGATGAGGAAAGGGCCGACGATCCCTTCACCGGGAGTGACCCCTTTAGCAAAACTAGAAAATCCTCAAAAACACTCCATTTAAAATTCATTCGATTCTACAACGATATCAAGTTCATTACGCAAAGGGTTTTCATAAAAAAAACATGTCGTAGCCCTCCGTCATTTCAGATAAGTACTACTTAATATTCGTGCTGCGGTAGTTTGGCCTCCGTCAAGGCGTAATGTACGGTAGCTAACTAATGCTTATCTGCTAGCATACGATGCGATTGGATTAGGGTATTCGTACGGCGTTGTTTGGCCTCCGTCAAGGGTCGTGCAGGTGGGTTTAATTCAATCAGGAAATGACGGGTTGAACTTGACTAGCGGACTATAGGTAGTTTGGCCTCCGTCAAGGTCATAGGACGCTAGGGGCAAAATTATCGGGAATTTCAAGTGTTGAAATTTGCAATGAGATTGCATACCTTCTATGAGATAGTTGGATCCCGTTGCCCGCTGCGAGTAAGAGTTACTCTTGGGAGAGTTTTACACATTACAATTAGCCGATCAAGTAGGTGTCTAGAAAGGTGTCAACGGGGTTACGCCTCTGGGAAAACAAGGTTTACATTAATTAGGTTCGTGCGAAAGCACGGGAGACTTCCCTCAAAGTACCGACACTGGCCTGGCTGAAAGATTGGCGAACTTGTAGCGTGTAATTAATCCCGGCTAGTCTTTCCTTTTAGGGTTTGAAGGAAGATTTGATAAAAACAGTGGGAGCCATCCTGATTAGATAAAATAATAACCAATCTGATCTTGCAAGAGCGCACGCAGAGTGTTTTCTTCTCTCTCTCTCCTGGTAGCAACCATGTCACGCCTTAATCAAGATAATAATACGGATGTATTGACCGAACCCGCTTGTTATACTGAGCTAAGGAACGTTGGTCCCGCTCCAACTTATAATTGTTATAAGACAGAGCAGGAAATTGAGGAATACCAGGATTCCCATGCCGCCCAAACGAAGAAAGTGCATATGATGCATCTCCTTCGGGTGTGTTCATTACAAAGAACTGTTTCTCTGTATCCTCTACGTCCTGGGTATTTGATACCGGATCAGGATCCCAGATATGTAATCTGTTACATAGGGCTACAGAAAGGTGGAGAACTGAGAACGGGTGATAAGTTTCATGAGACAGACAACGGTGCAAGTGTTACAGCCAAGTCTGTTGGTCATTGTCACCTTGTATTCCAAATACATTGATTCTGAACGAATGTTATTAGATACCGAACCTGATATACAAAATCATATCAGTCTCTTTATTAGTAAAGAAATGATAAAATTTTGTATTGTTGGATAATGTTTTGAACATTTCCTATATCAAAAGTTGATCGGTTCAGGCACGTTATCTAAAAGCATTGATGTTCTAAATCAAACTACAGTTCTTAGTATACGGAATACACACAAGAGGAAGAGTTCAGAAATGAACGGATCCTTCTTGAGGTATTGTAGATTAGGTCATATCAATGCGACCCGACTAGCTAAGTTTCATATAGATGCATATTTAAATCTGTTTGAATTTACATCTTATGAAAACTTGCCGGTCATGTCACAAAGATAAGATGACCACAGCTCTGTTTATTTGAAGCAGAGAAAGAGTTAGTGAACTCTTGGGACTGATACATGATGATGTATGTAAGGTCCCCTGTCTACACACGCCTGGACCGGCTCTTTATACTTCATTACATTCTCTGATGATCTCTCAAGATTCAGTCATATGTTCCTGTTGAAACATAAGTCCGAACCTTTTGAGATGTTCACAGAATATAAGTTAGAAGTAGAGAACCAAAATACGGGTATAAGAATTATGTCTTATGATGAGATCAGGGAGGAGAATACTTGTGCATGGAATTCTTTGGCTATTCTAAAGGAGAATGAGATTCTCTCTCAGCATTACTCCTCCGTATACACCACAGCACCTCGGTGTATCGGGGTGGAGCAATCACACCCTATTAGATATGGTGTACTCTATGATGAGTACTACTGAGATTCCTATTTCCTTTTAGGGAGTTATGCACTTATGAAGTTGCATACCTATTGAATAGGGTTGTGATCAAATCAGTTGCCTACCACTTCATATATGATATGGAAAGGGAAGAGCCCATATCTTAAGTTTGTTAAGATTTGGGGTTGTCCAGCCTATGTCTAAAAGCAAAATCCGGACAAGCTCGAGGCAAGATCTGTTATGTAGAACTGGAAATGTTCCAGCTATACAAACTGCAGCTGATGATTTGGAAGAACCAAAGGATTCAATAGTTACCAACGAACCTCAGCCTCTCCGCCGATCTAGTAGGGTTCCTCACCCACCTGAGAGATACTTCTGTTTCTCTATGACAGTAGGAGCGAGGATTGCATCATGAGATGATGACCCAACTAGTTTCGAGCTGGCTATCAGGAGTGGGACTCTGTAAGAATGGCTGGATGCTTATCAATCTGAGATGGAATCCTTATACACCAACAAAGTATGGACTTTGGTTGCTATATCTGAAGGGTTAAATCCCCATCAGGAGCAAGTATATCTTGAGAAGATTACTTGGTGTAGATGGAAAAGTTGAGACTTTCAAAGCTAGACTTATTAATGGTTTTCGTCATCGACCAGGCGTGGAAAATAATGAAACCTTTTCAAGTAGCTAAGCTTAAGTCCATCCAGATCCTGCTTGCTACGGCTACATACCATGAATACGATATCTGGCGGTTGGGTGTCAAGACTGATTTTCTAAATGATGTTTTAGAAAAGAGCGTCTATAAGTACACAGCAAGAGGGCTTCGTAAATAGTGGGAGCAGCGGAAACGTGTGCAAGATGTTTTATGTGATAAAGCAGGCATCACGGAGTTGGAACATCTGTTTTGATGTGGCAGTCAAAGAGTGTGACAACATCAAAATGGTAGATGAACCTTGTATATACAAAAAGGTAGTAGGGAGTATGGTGGTGATCCTCATAGAGTACATGGATGACATACTCTTGATGGGGAAGGAGTTTCCTATGCTACGCTCGGTCAATTTCCACTTATCACAAGGATTCTCTATATAGGATCAAGATGATACCTCCTAAATCCTGGGTTTTGGATCTATGAGATAGATCTAATTGGATGTTAGGATTCTCACTAGATGTAGTGAGATGGTATCAATCGATCCTGGGGAGCATCACTGGAAAGGTTCCAGGGTGATAAGAAAGACTGAATGTCAGTCACAGGCTTTGTCTTTACCCTCAGTGGAGGGACGGTATGTTGGAAGAGTTCCAAGCTAGATACCGTGGCAAACTAGACGATAAAGGCTGGTGACATCGCTATCAAAGATACTACCAAAGAGGAAGTTTAGGTGTATATTGGTTCATGAGATGAACTAGGTTCCTACCATTGTGTGACAATGGAAGTGTGGCTTTGGCCCAGGAACCCCGGTCCCATCAGTGACCCAGACGTAATCTGAGGCAGCATCACCTTATCATGGAGATAGTTGATCTCCAGGGTGATCGAGGTAAGGAGAGTAGACTCAGAGGACAACACGGCGGATCCACTCACAAAGGCCTTTTCCCAGAGAGAGACTTTTATGGGATGGTTGAGTATGAGATACTGCAACCACTGCTACAGATGGCCCTAGTGAAAGTGGGAGATTGTTAGTTATATGTATGCCCTAGAGGCCATTACCATACATAGGATGTATATTGTAGTGGATGCTGGGATATATATAGGGAGGACTTTCTTGCTCGACATGATAGTATGCTATCTGGTTGCTCTTTATCTTAACGTGTACACTGATTGTCTCTCTGTTACATGTTGGTAAAGCCCTTAGGATGTGTACTTGACTACCTGGATTATGATGCAGATCATACTAGTGGGGACAAGGTAGTCTGTAAGTACATCCTTCAAGGTCCCTAGTCGTGGGTGTATCGAGACGGGGCATCGATATACCAGAGTAGACTAGCGTATACCTTCTCGATCCATACAAATGGGCGATGGATGATCCTATATCCATTGGTGTTTGACATCAGAGATGATATACGGGTGCTCAGTGGAGAATGGGTACACTGGACGGACTCGCCGAGAACTCCCAGATGGTATTATACCTTACGTCAGATGGCAGTTCTCTGGTGACACTGGTACAGGTTAGTCTGTAGACCCGAGATCGTCATAGAGACTTGTGTGATTCCCACTGTGCTTTGATTTCCATAATACCACGTCCAAGAGGGCGTGCAAAAAGATGGCTTTTGGGTACAATCCCGAATCACATGGAGGCAATGAGCGATAGGAGGGGATTTGTCTCTCCCGGTATAGGGAGTTGATGTTGTTCTGTGTTCGATTGGCTATAACAGGAAATCCCTGGCCAGGGTTGCTGAGATTTACTGGTAAGTGTTACCAGTAGTTTCTCGAACTGTTATAGACCTCATATCGACACGACTTATCGAGCTATTGGGGTCTGACGTTTACCATCCCTAGGCGAGATATGCGACATATCAGACGAACAGACCGGACTGTACGGTAAGTGTTACTGGTTGGATTCACAGGAGTGTGAGCGGGCTTGCTCGTTGATCTTCTGATCGCTCAATACTCGGGTGTCCGTTACGTTTAGCAGACCGCTTGCGGCTTGTGGGTGTTTGATATGATCATCACCTGCTGCTGGCGTATTGACGAGTCTTTAGAGTCCTACATAGAGGTTTCCTGGCTCAAGCGAAACGAAATAGGTGCGCATATGAGATATGTGCGGGACCGAGAATAATACCAGTATGTGATACTGTATTCTATTCTCGCGATTTGTATCATCGGACGGTTATTTGTGATATAGCCGGGTTTCCGAATCAAGTGTTGATTCGATACATTGATACACTTGATATTAGTCGGTTATATGCGATATGATCGGATCATTAAATCAAGTATTGATTTAATGATTTAATGTATAATCATATATTTGATATATTACTTTACATTCACTAGTATTGTTCACTTAAGATGGATTTTCTCACTTGATGTGCACAAGTAGTATATGTGATATATATTTGTGCGCTTGATTGTATCATGTTTGATGATACATGAAAACTTGGGTGTATGTTTGCTTTAAACCATCTTTAGGTTAGTGGTTAGGTTTTAATTTGTTTTATTCATTTTCTTTATTCCTTTTGGCAAGAAATAAAATGGTGGCTTGTTTTGTTTTACTCTTGAAGCTTCATGAAGCTTTGAAAGTCTTAACCATTTTGTTTCTTTTCTTAACCTAACCATTTACCTAAACCCTAGTTTATTCTCTACAAAGGTTAATCTCACCCATGGTTGCAATATGATAACTTCACTTGAATTTTCTTTACACAATAATTCATTCTTTTTCTTTCTTCTTCTTCTTCTTCTTCAAGAAGAAAGAAAACCATTGCTACAAAATTTCAAGTGTTGAAATCTGTTAGTTATATGTGTGCCCTAGAGGCCATTACTGTACATACGATGTATATTGTAGTGGATGCTCGGACATATATAGGGAGAATTTTCTTGCTCGACATGATAGTACGCTATCTGGTTGTACTTTATCTTAACATGTACTATGATTGTCTCTTATGTTACATGTTGATAAAGCCCTTAGGATTTGTGCTCGACTACTGGGACTATGATGAGATCATACTAGTGGGGCCACGGTAGTCTATGAGTACATCCTATAACTGTTCCTAGTTGAGGGTGTGTCGACAGGGCATCGATACACCAGAGTAGACTAGCGTATACGCATCTTGACCTATATGATAGGCGATGGATGATCCCATATCCATCGGTGTTTGACATCAAGGATGGTGTATGGGTGCTCAGTGGAGACTGGGTACACTGGACGGACTCGCCGAGAACTCCTAGATGGTATATATACCTATTGTCAGATAGCAGTTCTCTGGTGACACTTGTATAGGTTAGTCTGTAGACCCGAGATCGTCATAGAGTCTTGTGTGATTCCCACTGTACTTTGATTTCCTCCCTACCACGGCTCTACTGAGTCGTGCAAACAGGTGGACTTTGGATACAGTCCCGAATCATATGGAGACAGTGAGCGATAGGAGGGGTTTCGTCTCTCCCGGTATAGGGAGTTGATGTCGCGCTATGTTTGATCGGCTATAACACCTAAATCCCTGGCCAGGGTTCTCGAGGTTTACTGATAAGTGTTATCAGTAGTTCCTCAACCTGTTATGAGCCGTAAATCAACATGACTTATAAAGTTACCGGGGTCTGACATTTACCACCCCTAGACTTTATATGCGACGTATCAGACGAAAAGACCGGACTGTACGGTAAGTGTTGCTTACAGGCTCGTAAGGGTTGTGATGAGTTCGCTCGTCGGCCACCTTTTCGTCATGTACCTGGGTAGCCGTTACGCACAGCTAGTTCCACTGACGTGCTTGTGGTTAAACCCATTGCCAGCGTACTGACGAGTCTTTAGAGTCCCACACAGAGGGTTCCCTCGTTCAGGCGAAAGATGTAGAGACCGTAAGTTGTTACGGCAGCCGTAAGGTAGTGCGGCAGGTTTCGATTATGTTCGTGTAATTGTTACAGGAATAATAATCAGAAGAATAATACTGGTCGGATACCGGTATTATATTATTGGATTAATTGTATTCGTATTTTTCGGAATTCGGATGCATGTATACAGTATACGGTATACGGTATACGGAGGAGGGGTATTTTTGTAATTGTTACAAGAATACCTTCTAGAAGGTGCCACCTCATAATGACATAATTATGACATCATTTATTTTGTGAAAATAAATTAGAGAGCTGTAAATTAAAAGGTATAAGCATGATAATGTGGTTGTTGAAGTGGATGTACTATTAAAGCATGCTACTTCTTTCATAATACATGCTTTAGTTAGTGCTATTTTCTTTTTATCATGCTTAAACTTTTTAATCATGAAATGCAGTTATTCTTTCCTCCTCCTTCTTCTTATAAATACCTTCATATGAGATGTGAAATCAAGACATTCCAATCCTATACAAAATTATGATAAGTGTATCATAACAAGTGTATAAGAAGAAAGAAAGAAAATGATGGTTATCATTCTTCCTAGCTTAAACCCTCACATGAGATGTGAATCCAAAGCTTAGGATTTCAATTTAATCCAATACACTTATCTCTACATCATCCTAGTGACCTCTTCTAGCAAATTTGGTCTCTCGGTTAAACTCTTGAGAAGAGTTTCTAGCTTGCACGAAAACTCTCGGGTAGATCATCTAGGTCTTCGGTGGCCGGAGATCGAAAACATCGGCAACATATAAAGGAGCCAAGGAGTTCACCAAAAGAGGAGAAAGGAGCAAAGGAGTTTCATCCAAGAAAAGACCCGAAGGACCGTATCATCAAGGTATAATCCCTAACATAGTAGATAAGATCTCTAGTTGGGGTTTACTAGTTGTGGTTTAGACAAGATCTTCGGTTAAGTGCGTGTTGTATGCAAAGAAAATTTTTGTTCACCGCTTCCGCCGCGCCACAAGAGTTGTGGGAGCATGCAACACTAACCTACATGGTATCAGAGCCTAACTAAACCACAATTAGATGTTAGCCAAAAGTTAGAAGCTCGATCGACAGTTTTTTCTCCCGAAAACTCGTATTCTGCCCTTGCTGCTGTCAGTTTTTGAAAGTGTTCCAAAATAAATTTGACATGTCTTAAAAATACAAGCAGGGTTTTCTAAGAACAAAGAAAAAATTTGGAAGTCTAATTCGGCTAAAACGCCGCGGAACCGCCGCCGAGTTATGGCCGAGTTGACTCATTTTTCTTCTCTGTTCCTATATTGAAGAAATAGGGTTTCTGGGATATGTAGAATTTTACAAATGTGTTTGTACAGGGACATGTCAAGTGTTGGCATGGTTTTAAAAATTATCGATCAAAATTCTAAAGTGCTTGGCTAATCGGGTTTTCATTTTTGTTATATGTGTTTGAAACGTCCGCTAATTGCTATATGACGATTAGTGGGGGTTGCACATATGGATATCATGAGATGGTATGTGTATATGAATGTGTTGGATCGTTGTGATGAATGGCCGGGGGGTGTGAGAAGAGTGTTTTTCCTTTTCTATCATTCCATGTAATTTGTAAAAAGCAATGTTATATTGTATAATTTCTTTTTACTGTTTTTGCTCCTAGGATAGACACAAGGTGGGGTGCACAAACTACCGGGTTCTCCAAGTGCCGAGTGGCCTACTCAATTGTTGAGGGAGATTGCTACACTTCGGGAATTTGGCGGGTAGTTTGTCGCACCCGTAGGGGTCTAGGGGGGTTTTGGCTATTCATCACGACCGTGGAACCCGTTTTTCATTAGGGGCTTGAATGAAATACGGAATTCCTAGCATATCCAATCCATTCATCTGTGATCTGAAATGGTTATAATTATATATGAGATATATAATAAGCGTTGCTTATGTTTTGCACCCGCACTAGTCCAGCCCCCGCTCTGCCGTTAGTTAAGTAACCTAACGGTGCATGACGGGGCCCAGTGGCAAATGCGGATGACATAAGCGTACGTTCTATTTGCGTTTCTTTTCTGTGACGTTTAGGAAACGTAAATGATGGGACCACATTAATGTGATTAATGTTAAGAGAAAGAAACCTAAAGATGTTGTAGAATCAAACTTTTTGAAAAAGGGTAACTCTAGCTTTTGTTTTGCATAGTGGTATTCTTGAATATCCTGCACCTCATTCGATGAGGAATGGGCCGAGATCCCTTCACCAGGAGTGACCCCTTTAGAGAAACTGGAAAATGTTATAAAGAACTCGATTTGATTTTATAGTTGATCTAACTTTGCTTTGCATCGTGGTATTTACATATCCAGCACCTTATTCGATAAGGAAAGAGCCGAGATCCCTTCACCGGGAGTGACCTCTTTAGCAAAATTAGAAAGATACTACAAAACCATTCGATTTTTAAAACTGGAGCTTAAACCACTCCTTCCCACTTGTTTCTACAACGATATCAAGTTCATTACGCTCATGGTTTTCTTAAAAATCTGCGTAGCCCTCCGACATTTCAGATATGTAATACTTAGTATTCGTGCTGCGTTTGTTGGCTTTTGTCAAGGCGTAGTGTGCGGTAGCTAACTATTGCTTATCTGTAACATATGATGAGATTGGGTTAGGGTAGTCATGCGTCTTTGTTGGCTTTCGTCAAGGGACGTACGACTGGGTTTAATTCAATCAAGAAATGTACGGATTGAACTTGACTAGCGGACTATGGTTTGTTGGCATTCATCAAGGTCATAGCACGTTAGGGGAAATTATTATCGGGAATTTCAAGTGTTGAAATTTGCAATGAGATTGCATACCTCCTATGAGATAGTTGGATCCCGATACCCTCTGCGAGTAAGAGTTACTCCTGGGAAAGTTTTACACAAGACAATTTGACGAAATTTTAGGGTGTAATTATTCCCGGCTAATCTTACCTTTTAGGGTTTGAAGGAAGATTTGATAAAAACAGTGGGAGACATCCGGATTAGATAATAACCAATCTAATCTTGCAAGAGCATACGCTAAAGTGTTTTCTTCTCTCTCTCTCTCTCCAGATAGCGACCATATCATGCCTTAATCAAGATAATAAATACGGATATATTGACTGAACCTGCTTGTTATATTGAGCTAGGGAACGTTGGTTCCGCTCCAACCTATAATTGTTATAAGACCGAGCAGGAAATAGGGAAATACTAGAATTCCTATGCCGCCCAAACGAAGAAAGTGCATATGATGCATCTCCTTCGGGTGTGTTCATTACAAAGAACTGTTTCTCAGTATCCTCTGCATCCTGGGTATTTAATACTGGATCAGGATCCCAGATATGTAATCTATTACATAGGGCTACAAAAAAAGGAAGAAAAACTGAGAAAGGGTGATAAGTTTCATGAGACAGAAAACGGGGCAAGTGTTGCAGCCAAGTCTGTTGGTCACTGTCACCCTGTATTAACAAACATATTGATTCTAAACGAATGTTATTAGATACTGAATCTGATATACAACATCATATCAGTCTCTTTATTAGTAAAGAAGGATATAATTTTGTATTGATGGATAATGTTTTGAACATTTCCTATATCAATTGTTGATCGGTTCAGGCACGTTATCTAAAATCATAGACGTTCTAAATCAAACTACAGTTCTCAGTATACAGAACACACACAAGAGGATAAGTTCAGAAATGAACGAATCCTTCTTGAGGCATTGTAGACTAGGTCATATCAATGTGACCCGACTAGCTGAAGTTACATCTAGATGCATATTTAAATTAGTTTAAATTTACATCTTGTGAAACTTGCCGGTCATGTCACATAGATAAGATGGCCATAGCTCTGTTTATTGGAAACAGAGAGAGTTAGTGAACTCTTGGGATTGATACATGATGATGTATGAAAGGCCCCTGTCTACATATGCCATGACCGGTTCTTCGTACTTCATTACTTTCTCTGATGATCTCTTAAGATTCAGACAAATGTTCCTGTTGAAATACAAAGTCCGAAGCTTTTGAGATATTCACAGAATATAAGTTAGAAGTAGAGAACCAAAAATGGGTATAAGTATTATGTCCTTTGATGAGATCAAGGAGGAGAATACTTAAGCATGGAAATCCTGGACTATTCTAAAGGAGAATGAGATTCTCTCTCAGCATTACTCCTCCATATACACCATAGCACGATGGTATATCGGGGCGGAGAAATTGCACCCTATGTGATATAGTGTGCTCCATGATGAGTACTACTGAGTTTCCTATTTTCCTTTTGGGAGTTATGCACTTGTGAAGCTGCATACCTATTGAATAGGGATCTAATCAAATCAGGTGCCTACTACTCCATATGTGATATGGTATGGGAAGAGCCCATATCTTAAAGATGTTAAGATTTAGGGTTGTCAGGCCTATGTCTAAAAACCAAAATCCGGACAAGTTCGAGGCAAAGTCAAAACTGTGGAAGTTTGTTGGATATCCCAAGCATTAGCAAGGGAATATCTTCTACCTAACCGAGGAACAAAAGTTGTTTTGTTTCTCAGCATGCCACCTTTGTGAAAGGGAATTTCTTGTGAAGAAATTAGTGGTCATAAGGTAGAACTGGAAAGCGTTCCAGCTATACAAACTACAACAGATGACCTAACCGAGGAACAAAAGTTGTTTTGTTTCTCAGCATGCCACCTTTGTGAAAGGGAATTTCTTGTGAAGAAATTAGTGGTCATAAGGTAGAACTGGAAAGCGTTCCAGCTATACAAACTACAACAGATGACCTAACCGAGGAACAAAAGTTGTTTTGTTTCTCAGCATGCCACCTTTGTGAAATGGAATTTCTTGTGAAGAAATTAGTGGTCATGAGGTAGAACTGGAAGGAGTTCCAGCTACAGCAGATGATTTGGTAGAACCAAAGGATTCAATAGACTCTAACGAACCTCAGCCTCTCCGCCAATCTAGTAAGGGTCCTCACCCACCTAAGAGATACTTCGGTTTCTCTATGACAGTGGGAGCGAGGATTTCATATTACCCTAGCGTGTCCCGAGACCGGAAGGTGTTCCGGCGGGTTGTAGTCCTCGCAAGGGGGCATGCGTAGAAAGTAGCTGCTGAGGGACCTTATGGTGCCACGGCGACCCTATGGGATAGGGTTGTTGCCTGACCAAAGTGGTATGACCTAAACTAGTTTCGAGCAGGCCATCAGGAGTGGGACACTGTGAGAATGGCTGGATGCTTAGCGATCTGAGGCAGAATCCTTATACACCAACAAAGTATGGACTTTGGTTGCTTTGTCTGAAGGGTTAAATCCCCATCAGGAGCAAGTGTATCTTGAGAAGATTACTTGGTGTACATGGAAAAGTTGAGACTTTCAAAGCTATGCTTAAGTCCATCCAGATCCTACTTGCCACTGCTACATACCTTGACTACGATATCTGGTGGTTGGGTGTCATGACAGCTTTTCTAAATGAAGATTTAGAAGAGAGCGTCTATAAGTACACAGCCAGAGGGCTTCGTAGACAGTGGGAGCAGCGGAAAAGTGTGCAAGATGTTTTATGCGATAAAACAGGCATCGCGGAGTTGGAACATCTGTTTTGATGTGGTAGTCAAAGAGTTTGACTTCATCAAAATATTAGATGAACCTTGTATATACATAAAAGGATGGTAGGGAGTATGGTGGTGATCCTCGTAGAATACGTGGATGACATACTCTTGATAGGGAAGGAGTTTCCTATGCTACGCTCAGACAATCTCCTCTTATTATAAATATTCTCCATATAGGATCAAAGGTGATACCTCCTAAATCCTGGATTTTGGATCTATGAGATAGATCTAAATGGATGTTAGGATACTCACTAGTTGTAGTGAGATAGTATCAATCGATCCTGGGGAGAATCACAGCGGAGTTAGAACATTTGTTTTGATGTGGTAGTCAAAGAGTTTGACTTCATCAAAATGGTAGAACCTCGTGGTATGGAGTATGGTGGTGATCCTCGTAAAGTACGTGGATGACATACTCTTGATAGGGAAGAAGTTTCCTATGATACACTCGGTCAATCTCCGCTTATCACATAAGATTCTCCATATAAGATCAAGGTGATACCTCCTAAATCCTGGTTTTTGGATCTATGAGATAGATCTAATTGGATGTTAGGATTTTCACTAGTTGTAGTGAGATGGTATCAATCGATCCAGGGGAGAATCACTGGAAAGGTTCCAGGGTGATAAGGACGACTGAATGTCAGTCGCAGTCATTGTCTTTACCCTTAGTAGAGGGACGATATGTTGGAAGAGTTCCAAGCTAGATACCGTGACATACTAGAAAGGCAAGATACGTCATTACTAAGGATGCTACCAAAGATAAATTCTGGATATATATGAGTTCATAAGTTGAACTTCGTTCCTACCATTGTGTGACAATGGAGTTGTGGCTTTAGCCAAGGAACTACCGTCCCATCAGAAATCCAGATATAATTCTTAGGCAGCACCACCTGATCATGGAGATGGTTGATCTCCAGGGAGATCGAGGTTAGGAGAGTAGATACAGAGGACAACAGAGCGGATCCACTCACTAAGGTTTTTTTCCCAGTAGATACTTTTATGGGATGATTGAGTATGAGATACTTCAACCACAGCAGATTGTTTGGTATATGATATCATAACTGATGGCCCTAGTGCAAGTGGGAGATTGTTAGTTATATGTGTGCCCTAGAGACCATTACTGTACATACGATGTATATTGTAGTGGATGCTCGGACATATATAGGGAGGACTTTCTTGCTCGACATGATAGTACTCTATCTGGTTGTACTTTATCTTAACATGTACTCTGATTATCTCTTATGTTACATGTTGATAAAGTCCTTAGGATTTGTGCTCGACTACTGGGACTATGATGAGATCATACTAGTGGGGCCACGGTAGTCTATGAGTACATCCTATAACTGTACCTAGTTGAGGGTGTGTCGAGACAGGGCATCGATACACCAGAGTAGACTAGCGTATACGCATCTTGACCCATATGATGGGCGATGGATGATCCCATATCCATCGGTGTTTGACATCAAGGATGGTGTATGGGTGCTCAGTGGAGACTGGGTACACTGGACGGACTCGCCGAGAACTCCTAGATGGTATATATACCTATTGTCAGATAGCAGTTCTCTGGTGACACTTGTACAGGTTAGTCTGTAGACCCGAGATCGTTATAGAGTCTTGTGTGATTTCCACTGTACTTTGATTTCCTCCCTACCACGGCTCTACTGAGTCGTGCAAACAGGTGGACTTTGGGTACAGTCCCTAATCATATGGAGACAGTGAGCGATAGGAGGGGTTTCGTCTCTCCCGGTATAGGGAGTTGATGTCGCTCTATGTTTGATCGGCTATAACACCTAAATCCCTGGCCAGGGTTCTCGAGGTTTACTGATAAGTGTTATCAGTAGTTCCTCAACCTGTTATGAGCCGTAAATCAACATGACTTATAAAGTTACTGGGGTCTGACATTTACCACCCCTAGACTTCATATGCGACGTATCAGACGAAGAGACCGGACTGTACGGTAAGTGTTGCTTACAGGCTCGTAAGGGTTGTGATGAGTTCGCTCGTCGCCCGCCTTTTCGTCATGTACCTGGGTTGCCGTTACGCACAGCTAGTGCCGCTGACGTGCTTGTGGTTAAACCCATTGCCAGCGTACTGACGAGTCTTTAGAGTCCCACACAGAGGGTTCCCTCGTTCAGGTGAAAGATGTAGAGACCGTAAGTTGTTACGGCAGCCGTAAGGTGTTGCGGCAGGTTTCGATTATGTTCGTGTAATTGTTACAGGAATAATAATCAGAAGAATAAAACTGGTCGGATACCGGTATTATATTATTGGATTAATTGTATTCGTATTTTTCGGAATTCGGATGCATGTATACAGTATACGGTATACGGTATACGGAGGAGGGGTATTTTTGTAATTGTTACAAGAATACCTTCTAGAAGGTGCCACCTCATAATGACATAATTATGACATCATTTATTTTGTGAAAATAAATTAGAGAGCTGTAAATTAAAAGGTATAAGCATGATAATGTGGTTGTTGAAGTGGATGTACTATTAAAGCATGCTACTTCTTTCATAATACATGCTTTAGTTAGTGCTATTTTCTTTTTATCATGCTTAAACTTTTTAATCATGAAATGCACTTATTCTTTCCTCCTCCTTCTTCTTATAAATACCTTCATATGAGATGTGAAATCAAGACATTCCAATCCTACACAAAATTATGATAAGTGTATCATAACAAGTGTATAAGAAGAAAGAAAGAAAATGATGGTTATCATTCTTCCTAGCTTAAACCCTCACATGAGATGTGAATTCAAAGCTTAGGATTTCAAGTTAATCCAATACAGTTATCTCTACATCATCCTAGTGACCTCTTCTAGCAAATTTGGTCTCTCGGTTAAACTCTTGAGAAGAGTTTCTAGCTTGCACGAAAACTCTCGGGTAGATCATCTAGGTCTTCGGTGGCCGGAGATCGAAAACATCGGCAACATATAAAGGAGCCAAGGAGTTCACCAAAAGAGGAGAAAGGAGCAAAGGAGTTGCATCCAAGAGAAGACCCGAAGGACCGTATCATCAAGGTATAATCCCTAACATAGTAGATAAGATCTCTAGTTGGGGTTTACTAGTTGTGGTTTAGACAAGATCTTCGGTTAAGTGCGTGTTGTATGCAAAGAAAATTTTTGTTCACCGCTTCTGCCGCGCCAAAAGAGTTGTGGGAGCATGCAGCACTCACCTACAAAATCAAGTGAGAAATTCAAATCCAAAGTGAACCCACTTCCTATTTCTTCATCCTCTACCACATGCCATGTTGTATAGGGTGTTTTCTTCACAAGGTTCATGACCAAGTGAAGATGGAGCTTGAGGTTGAGTCGCCTCGATGTAGATCATCTTCGGCACCGAAGTCAACGACCTAGCCCGCTCGTTTCTCCGACGAAACCATCGCTAGAGTCCAGAATTCTGATGATCGCAGCGGAGGGATGTCAACACGGAGCTAAAGAAGTGGAGGATCGGATCTACAAAGGTTGTAATTACATTCACTTAGTAGCAAAGTTGTTTGCTTTCTTGTTTTCTTTCGTCTATTCTCTAGTTAACGATCTATATTAGGGTTTCTCGGCACATAAAATTTGAATTTGGCATGGTTGTTGCCCTGTAGAACCTCTTGAGTGTGCCTAGGAACCCTACAGATATAGGGAATACCAGTATTCCCATTCCACCCGAATGAAGAAAGTACATATTGATGCATTTTCTTCGGGTGTGTTCGTTACAGAGAACTGTTTCTCCATTTGCTCTACGTCCTGGGTATTAGATACCGGGTCAGGATCCCATATATGTAATCAGTTATATGGGCTTAGGAAAGGTAGAGAACTTGGAGAAGGTGATAAAGACATAAGGGTTGGAAATGGTGCAATTGTTATAGCTAAAACCGTCGGGGAATATCACCTTGTATTGCCAACTGGTAATACATTGATTCTGAACGAATGCTATTACATGCCGAACCTGATATGCAACATTATATCGGTTTCTTTGTTGAGCAAAGAGGGATATAATTTTGTATTACAGGATAATGTTATGAACATTTTCCTTACCCAAAAGTTGGTTAGATCAGGCACGTTATGCAATGGCATTTATGTTCTAAATCAATTAACAGTTCTGAGCATAACAAACAAACACAAGAGGAAGAGTTCAGAAATGAACAAATCCTTCTTGTGGCATTGTAGACTGGATCACATCAATGCGACACGACTAGCTAAGTTGCATAAGGATGGATATTTAAATCCGTTTGAATTTTCATCTTATGACACTTTCCAGTCATGTCTCAAAGGCAAGATGACAAAACTCCGTTTACGGGACATGGAGTGAGAGTTACCGTACTCTTGGGACTGATACATAGTGATGTATGCGGTCCCATGTCTACACATGCCAGGGATGGTTCTCCGTACTTCATTACATTCACTGACGATCTCTCTAAATTCGGATATGTGTTCCTGATGAAACACAAATCAGAAGCTTTTGAGAAATTTAGAGAATATAAACAAGAAGTCGAGAACTAAACCGGAAAAACTATTAAAATCCTTCGATCTGATCGAGGAGGTGAATACTTGAGCAATGAATTCCTGGACTTCCTAAAAGAAAATGGGATTCTCTCTCAGCTAACTCCTCCATATACACCACAGCACAATGGTGTATCGGAACAGAGGAACTATTATATATGGTGCGCTCTATGATGAGTATAGCTGAGTTACCTATTTCCTTCTGGGGATACGCACTGGAGAAAGCAGCATACCTACTGAATAGGGTTCCTACCAAATCTGTGCCTACCACCCCATATGAGATATGGGAGGGGAAGAGACCATATCTTAATTTTATTAAGATATGGGGTTGCCCGGCCTATGTCAAAAGACAAAACCGGACAAACTCAAGGCAATGTCTGTTTTGTGTAAGTTTGTTGGATATCCCAAGCATTCGCGAGGGTAAATCTTCTACCACAGTGAGGAACAAAGGGTGTTTGTTGCTCAACACGCCACCTTTTTAGAAAAGGAATTTCTTGCAAAAGAGATTAGTGGCTCTAAGGTAGAACTGGAAGAGGTTCCAGCTATACAAACCACAACAGAAGATTTGGTAGAACCAGAAGATTCGGTAGTTCCCGATGAACCCCAACCACTCCGCCGATCTAGTAGGGTTCATCACCCACCCGAGAGATACTACGGTTTTCTCATGGATGGTGGGAGCGAGGATTGCATCATGGTTGATGATGACCCAACTAGCTTCGAGCAGGCCATCACGAGTGGGGACTCAGTGAAATGGCTGGATGCAATGCGGTCCGAGATGGAATCCATGTACACCAACAAAGTTTAGACTTTGGAAGTTGCTCCTGAAGGGTAAAACCCATTTGGAGTAAGTGGATCTTCAAGAAAAAACTTGGTGTAGATGGGAAAGTGGAGACTTTCAAAGCTAGACTTGTTGCAAAGGGTTTTCGTCAAAGACCAGGTGTGGACTATGACGAAACCTTTTCTCCAATGGCTATGCTTAAATCCATCCGGATCATGCTTGCCATCGCTGCATATCATGATTAAGAAATCTGGCAAATGGATGTTAAGACCGCCTTTCTAAACGGTGATTTAGAAGAGTGCGTGTACATGACTCAGCCAGAGGGCTTCGTAGATAGTGGGAGCAGCGGGAAGGTGTGCAAGCTGCTTAAATCCATTTATGGATTAAAGCAAGCATCGCGGAGTTGGAACATCTGCTTTGACGTCGTTATCAAAGAGTTTGATTTCGTCAAAAACGTAGATGAACCTTGTATCTACAAGAAGGTGGCAGAGAGTAAGGTTGTCTTCCTCGTATTATACGTGGACGACATACTCTTGATAGGAAATGACATTCCTATGCTGCAATCGGTCAAGCTCTTCTTATCACAAAGATTCTCAATGAAAGATCTTGGTGATGCCTCCTGCATATTGGGAATTATGATCTATAGAGATAGATCTAAAAGGATATTGGGATTGTCCCAATCCAGGTACATTGACACCATACTAAAGAGGTTTAGTATGGAAGAGTCCAAACATGGGTTTCTACCCATGATTTCAGGGCTCACTCTCTCTAAAGAGATGTCTCCCAAGACTAATTTGGAGAGAGCTCGCATGCAAGGGATACCCTATACTTCGGCAGTAGGCTCTATCATGTACGCGATGCTATGTACCAGACCCGATGTAGCATACTCACTAAGTGTAGTGAGCAGGTATCAAGCTGATCCTGGAGAGAGTCACTAGACAGCTGTGAAGAGCATTCTCAAGTACTTGAGAAGGACTAAAGAGATGCTCTTGGTGTATGGTAACGGAGAACTCCAAGTGGAGTCCTTTACCGATTCGAGCTTCCAGAGTGATAAGGACGAATCTAAGTCACAGTCGGGATTTGTCTTTACCCTTTACGGAGGGGCGGTTAGCTGGAAGAGTTCCAAGCAGGAAACCGTGGCAGACTCGACGATGGAGGCTGAATACATCACTGCCAACGATGCTGCCAAAGAGGCTGTTTGGATCAAGAAGTTCATTAGTGAACTTGGAGTGGTTCCATCCATTGAGCATCCAATACCTTTATATTATGATAACAATGGAGCTGTGGCTTTGGCCAAGGAACCCAGGTCCCATCAGCGATCCAAGCATATTCTGAGGCGGTATCACCTGATCCGGGAGATAGTTGATCGCCGAAAGATCGAGGTCAGGAGGGTTGACACAAAGAACAACACTGCGGATCCACTCACGAAGGCCATTCCCTAGATACAGTTTGAGAGACTCTTTGGGATGCTTGGTATGCGATACTACAGCAGCTGGCCCTAGTGTAAGTGGGAGATTGTTAGTTGTATGTATGCCCTAGAGGCCAGTATTGTACAGATGATGTATATTATATTGGATGCTTGGACAAATATAGAAAGGACTTTCTTGCTCGATATGATAGTATTGTTAGTGTATATGCCCTAGAGGCCATTACTGTATCATACTAACTTGTATATTACTTAATGGAAGCTTGGGATATTCACAGTTGTATAGACAATCTTGCTCAAAATGGTAGTATGCTACTTGGTTTTGTTTCTACTTCAATATGTGCATGTGTTTCTTTTAGCATATCGCTTATACATATTAGTATAGCCCTTAGGATCTTTGCTTGATTACCAGCGTTGTGATGGCAGTCACACTAGTGGGGGCTAGGTAATCTACAAGCACATCCTTATACAGGTCCCTAGTCGTAGGATTATCGAGATGGGGCATCGATACTCCGGAGTAGACTAGCATATACGCTTCTCATCCCAGCATGGGAGGTGGTCTATCCCACAGCCATCAGTACGTCGTACTGGAGATAGTATGCGGGTGCTCGTTAGGTTATGAGTACACTGGACAGGACTCGTCGAAAACTGTTGGTTGGAATTATACCTATCGTTAGTTATCAGTTCCCAGGTGACATGAGTACAGCTTAGTCCGCTGACTTGACACTGTCACTTCGCCTCGAGTGTGTTCCTACTGTACTTAGATTACTACCCTACCACGGCTCAATAGAGTCGTGCAAACAGGTAGTAGTTGGGTGCAGTCTCGAAGCAATTGGAGGCAGTGACGGTTAGACAGGATTCGTCTCTCCCGGTATTGCGGGTTGACATCGTGCTGTGTCTAGGAGAGCCATTACACGAGTAGTCCCTGGCCAGGGCAAGCGAGATATACTGGTAGGTTTCTAGTGTTATCTCAGGGTGTTCTGGGCTACACTCCGACACGACTTGTACCGCTATTAGGGGACTGACGTTCACCGCCACCTAGGCCCGCCATGCGATGTATCAAACGAACAGACCGGACTGTACGGAGATTGTCACATACAGGCTCAGTAGGAGTTCGGATGGGTTTATCTCGTCGGCCTTCTTATCGACATCTACCTGGGGACCGTTATGTACAGCTAGTTCCGCTTGCGGTCTTTAGTTAAACCCACTGCCAGCGTAGTGTCGAGTCTTTAGAGTCCTACACAAAGAGTTTCCCTGCACTGAGCGAAACGTGTAGAGGCCGTATGGTTTTACGGCAGGGCTGCGATCACTTACGTACACTTGTGTGTGTATGTTGTTCGGGCAGGCAATACTAGTGGGCTTTGGTTTAAGTCGGATCCTAGTATTGCACGGATGGATTTGGTTTGTCTTCAGTGCATTCGCATTCTACGGAATGCGGATATGGGTGTGTATGCACAGTTGTGAGGAGCGAAGAAGGAGGAGGTGCCACATTAGGGTTTTGGCAGTTGGTTCGGCCAAAACCGTTATGTAGCAGGCTCATTAGGGTTTTGGCAATTCGTTCGATCAAAACTATTATGAGCCGGAGACATTGTTTACTAATCCTTTTAGTGATAATATTGTGATGGCTAATTGCTGTGACCATTTGACGACTTTGACCACTCTTGACTATGTTGACCCGTTGACCAAAGTTGACCTTGACCTTCATGAGAGGTCTACACTCTTCTTTGGTTTTCTTTTTATTTCTTGAGTTATGAAAATGGTCAAGTAATTAGTGCCATCAACTTTATCATGATAGGATTAGAAATGATGATTTTGGTGTATTATTGCAACCATGGTTCATTTTCTTTAGTTAATCTTTTTCATTTCTCTTTTCTCACTCTCTCTCTTGAAAGTGAGAAGAAAAGAAGAGCTCCATGGTTGCTTGTTCTCCTCCTTCTTCCTCCTCTTGATTTTTTCTTTTGATCTCATGTGTTGAGAGAAAAAGAATCCACATAGACAAACACCTCCATCTTTCTCTTCTACACAACCTAGGACATCAAGACTAGCGATCTTGTTGCCCTAGTTGCCTCGGCTCGAGGTGGAGCTCGGTGTACATCTCTCGGGTGGATCGTCTTCGACTGAAGAAGGCCGCGGAGGTGACCAAGATCCGGATCGACCCTCGGAGCGTGGATGGATGAGCCGGACAGCGGAGAGAAGACCCGAAGGACCAGTTTCGTGAGGTATAATTTCTACGGCATAGTAGTTAACGCCTCTAGTTGTTTGCTAGTTTCTTGTTTAGCAAAGATCCGGCTTTTAGTCCATGTTGCCTTTGCGCTAAATAATTGTTTTTCGTCGTTTCCGCCTCCTGTAAGAACCTGGGTGAGCAACGGGGACTTACAGTGGTATCAGAGCTTAGCTAAACATAAACTAGCAAGTTAGCAATGTATTTAGAATATCCATCGGAAAAAAATCGCAAAACAAGTCCGGAAATTGTAACTTTCTGCCGATTTTTTATACTGTTCAAACAGTAATTTAATATATATGAAAAATCGGCTCAGGGTTTTCTAAAGACACAGACCAAAAACGGTTCACTGAACCGATCAAAGCGCCGCGTTTCCGCGGCAAGAACATGCTTCTTGCCGCGGATCCACGGCCGAGTTGACTCGGCCATGGACCGAGTTTGGTGCAGTGTGCTTAGTTGGCTGTTTTGGGATTTTTAGTACATGTTGTTTCTACCCAGATTTTCCAGAGAACAAATTGATTTTTGGGGTGATTACAAATCCGTATTTTGATCGATATTCCGTAGACTTTGGCTAATGGATATTATCTGTGATGTGATATATGTATTGAACGTCTGCTAATCGCTATACATCAATTAGTGGGGGTTATACATATCTGTGATCTGTAATGTTGATGGTTTGTGTATATGAATTCGTTGGATTGTCGCGGATGAATAGCCGGGGCTTGTGAGATGAGAGTTTTCTTATTCTTTCAATACTTGTAATATGTAAATTGATGTAATATTATTTGTTTGGCCGCACAACCGGGTCAGGGTTGTAGCCGTCATTGTATAATTTCTTTTTACTGTTTTTGCTCCTAGGATAGACCCAAGGTGGGGTGCACAAACTACCGGGTATCTCGAAGTGCCGAGTGGCCTACTCACGGTGTTGAGGGAGGTTGCTTCGCTTCGGGTACTTAGCGGGTAGTTTGCCACACCCGTAGGGGTCTAGGGTGGGGTTTTGGCTATTCATCGCTGCCGTGTAATCCGTTCTTCGTTACAGGCTCGTACGAATTGCGGATTCCTAGTATATCCAATGTATTCATCTGTGATCTGGAATGGCTATCATTGCATGTGACGAATGTTTATATATATCTATATGATATCTATTTAGTCGTTGCTTATGTTTTGCATCCGCGCTAGTCCAGCCCCCGCTCTGTTGTTAGTTAAGTAACCTAACGGGTGATGACGGGACCCCGTGGCGAATGCGGATGGCATAAGCGTACGTCATATTTTCGTTGTTATCTGCAATGGTAGGATTAAATGATGGGACGCATTGGAATTAATGCAAGAAAATAAACCAAGTAAAAGTCGTTGGAACACTTTAAAACCACTCGGTTCTTTTCAAAACCAGCTTTTTAAACGCGGAGCTTGAACCACTCCTTTTAAAAGCTATCTCGTTCCATCGATTATATCAAGTTCACTACGTTCACGGTTTCGCCAAAACCATTCATAGCCCTCCGTCGTTTCATATGAATATTCAACAGTATTCAAGCTATGTTTGTTGGCCTTAGTCAAGGCACAGTGTTTGGTAGCTGGTGGGTATTCATATGTTGCATAGATAGATGCATTGGTTTGGGGCAGTCGTATTACTTTGTTGGCCATAGTCAAGGGTATATACGGGTGGGTTCAAATTAACCTGGACAACGACGGGTAGAACTTGACATGTGACTTATGATTTGTTGGCCTTAGTCAAGGTCACAAGAGCATGGGGCAAAAATCCACATCGGGAGTTTCAAAAGAACTGAAACTTGCTAGCGCTGCATACCATTTGGAATGTGATGATTCTAGTAGAATTCCTTCAGTTTTAACACACGATGATATTTGGATCCCGATCCTACTGTGAGCATATGCTACTCCTCCGGAACTTTCTCACTCAACGATCAATGCTATAAACCAAGTAGGTGTCTAGAAAGGTGTTAGCGGGGCTACGCCCACAGGGAAAAGAGGTTATTTAATTAAGGAACTTCGCGAAAGCGATGGAAAACCTCCCTCGAAGTACCGACACCAGCCTGGCTGAACGGTTAAGCAAGTATTGCACGGTGAGATTGATCCCGACTAATTCTTTCTTTATGGTTTGAGGAGGGATTTGAGAGACAGTGGGAGCCATCCTGTTTAGATAAATTAAAAACCAATCTAAACTTGCAAGAGCGTCATGCTAAAGTGTTTTCTTCTCTCTCTCTTAATTGCAGCGACCCAGTGACCAGACATAGGTTACATCTAGATAATAAAATGACTGAATCTGACTGTTATGACTGGCAAAGGTCTGTCCAGATGTCCATTGCCCATGACAAGATGGGACACCTCTTGACTGATCCAACCCCTGTCGTCTCAGGTCCAACTTCCCCTGTCACGGATATTCATATCCGCGAGACATCGGAAAAGAACTGTGCGAAAGTCAAGTGCCTCGTGTTAGCCTCAGTTGATGGTGCATACCAGAGGCAGCACGAGAAGATGGACTTAGTCTCTATCTTCCTCCATAACAAAGATTTATATGGAGAGCAATCTCGTATTGCAAGATATGAGACCTCGAAAGAATTGCTTCAAGCGAGGTTGGCTATCGGGTCATCTGTAGGGGGCAACGTCCTTACAGAGACCTGCTCTTTTGAGCTCTCGGACCTGAAGACCTCGTTGAAGAACGGGTCAGATGCTGACTTAGTTCAACAGTCTCTACCTACTACCCTGAAGGAAACCAGGGAAGTAGAAAGAAAGGGAAGGGCAGAAGTTTCGGGACTGGATGTAGTAAAAGAAGGATGTTCCTATTGTTACAGGAATGAACATTGGCAGAAGGATTGCAGGGCTTGCAAAGCCAGTAGCCAGAATTCGAAGCATGTTGTGGCTTCGGCTTCTGGTGTGTTTGTAATAGAGAACTGTATGTCAGATAACCCTACTTCCTGGGTATTGGATACCGGATCAAGATCTCATATCTGTAATTCGTTACAGGCTCTAAGAAACCGTAGGGTTATCAAGAAAGGTGATATGACTCTCAGGGTTGCTAACGGAATGAGCATGTATGCTGAATCCGTAAGGGAATATCATCTAGGACTGACAACTGGGCAGATATTGATTCTGCGTAACTGTTTTTATGTACCAGGTGCGACTTGTAATATCATATCTGTATCCTTACTTTCTAGGGAAGCATATGATTTTACTTTTGTAAGCGATGTAGTAAACATCCACCTAAATCAAGTTCTGATTGGGTCAGGTACATTAGAAAACAGTATATACGTATTAAATCAAGCTCAGATTTTCAGTGTCCAGAACACACTTAAAAGAAAGTCTCCGGAAACAAATCAGGCTTTCTTATGGCATTGTAGACTGGGTCACATTAATGAGACACGGTTGACTAAGTTACATAAAGAAGGATACTTGGATCCGTTCGAGTACCAGTCTTATGCCACTTGTGAATCTTGTCTCATGGGAAAGATGACAAAGACTCCATTCACTGGACACGGAGAAAAAGCAAGTGAGCTCTTGGGACTCATACACAGTGATGTGTGTGGTCCAATGTCTACACATGCGCGAAGTGATTATTCATACTTCATTACTTTCACAGATTATTTCTCTAGGTATGGGCATATCTTCTTGATGAAGCACAAATCCGAAGCCTTTGAGAAATTTTGGGAATACAAGAATGAAGTTGAAAAACAAACAGGCAAAAGTATCAAGACACTAAGATCTGACCGAGGTGGAGAATACTTGAGTGCCGAGTTTCTGGGCTACTTAAAAGAGAATGGAATTCTCTCTCAGCTTACTCCTCCATACGCACCACAACACAACGGTATATCGAAAAGGCGGAACCGAACCCTATTGGATATGGTTCGTTCCATGATGAGTAAGGCTGAGTTACCGCGATCCTTCTGGAGTTATGCACTAGGAACAGCTGCATATCTTTTGAACCAAGTTCCCACTAAGTCTGTGCCTACCACACTATATCAGATGTGGAGTGGGAAGAAACCCTGTCTTAAACACTTTAAGACATGGAGGTGTCCAGCTTTTGTTAAAAAGCAGCATGCGGACAAGCTCGAGGCACATTCAGTACAGTATAAGTTTGTAGGATACCCAAAGAACTCCAAGGGGTATCTTTTTTATTACGCAGAGGAATAAAAGGTTTTTGTTTCTCGTCATGCCCGCTTCTTGGAAACCGAGTTTTTGGAAAATCAGATAAGTGGGAGCGCAATAGAACTGGAAGAAATTCTAGAATCATGAGCTATTACTGAAAGCTTAGTAGAACAAGAGGGTTCGAAAGAACAGGACATTCCTACGCCGCTCCGCAGGAGTAGTAGGCAGTCTCATCCGTCCGAGAGATACTACGGTTTTCTCATAGACGGGGATAGAGAGGATTGCACTATGGATTATGGTGAGCCTATTAGCTTCCAGCAAGCTATTCAGAGCGGTGACTCGGTAAAATGGCTGGATGCAATGCGGACCGAGATGGAGTCCATGTACACCAACAAAGTTTGGACTTTGGACTTTGCTCCAGAAAGGGTAAAACCCGTAGGCTGCAAATGGATCTTCAGAAAGAAGATTGGTGTAGATGGGCAGGTTGAAACCTATAAAGCTAGACTTGTAGCAAAGGGTTTTCGCCAAAGACCTGGTTTGGACTATGACGAGACCTTTTCTCCAGTGGCTATGCTCAAATCCATTCGGATCCTCATTGCCATTGCTGCCTTCCACGATTATGAGATCTGGCAGATGGACGTAAAGACGGCTTTCCTAAATGGAAATTTGGAAGAGTGTGTCTTTATGGATCAGCCGGAGGGATTCATTCAGAGTGGGAGCAGCGGTAAAGTGTGCAAGTTGCTCGAGTCCATCTATGGACTGAAGCAGGCATCACGGAGTTGGAACATCTGCTTTGATGATACTGTCAAGGAATTCGACTTTATCAAAAACCCAGATGAACCATGCATTTACAGTAAGATTGTAGGGAGAACTGTGGTATTCCTCGTCTTGTACGTGGATGACATTCTCCTAATAGGAAATGATATTCCTATGCTACAGTCAGTCAAAGGATTCTTGTCGCAGAGGTTCTCCATGAAGGACCTGAGCGATGCCAACTACATTCTGGGGATCCAGATCTATCGTGATAGATCTAAGAGGATGTTGGGACTTTCACAGTCCAGGTACATTGACACCATACTGAAAAGATTTAGTATGGAAGATTCCAAGCGCGGTAATTTACCGGCTTGTCACAGGATCACCCTCTCCAAAGAGATATCTCCCAAGACTGATTTGGAAAGGGATCGCATGTCTATTATACCCTACGCTTCTGCGGTAGGCTCTATAATGTATGTGATGTTATGTACCAGACCAGATGTAGCATACACATTGAGCGTTGTAAGCCGGTATCAGTCAGACCCAAGGGAGAAACACTGGATAGCGGTAAAGAGCATTCTCAAGTACCTGAGAAGGACTAAGGAGATGTTCTTGGTGTATGGCGGAAAAGGCCTCCAGATCGAGGCCTTTGCTGACTCCAGCTTCCAGAGTGACAACGATGACTCCAAGTCCATGTCGGGTTATGTCTTTACCCTCAATGGAGGGGCGGTTTGCTGGAAGAGTTCCAAGCAGGAGACCGTTGCTGACTCAACTATGGAAGCGGAGTACATAGCTGCTTGCGATGCCGTAAAGGAAGCTGTCTGGATGAAGAAGTTCCTCACAGAGTTTCAGGTGGTTCCTACTATTGTTGATCCAATACCGTTGTATTGCGACAACAACGGCGCTATAGCTTTAGCGAAGGAACCCAGGTCCCATCATAAGTTTAGGCACATTTTGAGGCGGTACCACCTGATCAGGGAGATCGTAGATCGCCGGGAGATCGAGGTGAAGAGAGTAAATACGGAGAATAACACTACAGATCCACTCACGAAGGCCCTACCCCAGACTCAATTCGAGCGGCTGATCGAGATGATAGGTCTTCAATACGCCAGTACATGGCCTTAGTGCAAGTGGGAGATTGTTAGTGTATATGCCCTAGAGGCCATTACTGTATCATACTAGCTTGTATATTACTTAATGGAAGCTTGGGATATTCACAGTTGTATAGACAATCTTACTCAAAATGGTAGTATGCTACTTGGTTTATTTCTACTTCAATATGTGTTTCTTTTAGCATATCGCTTATACATATTAGTAGAGCCCTTAGGATGTTTGCTTGATTACCAGCGTTGTGATGGCAGTCACACTAGTGGGGGCTGGGTAATCTACAAGCACATCCTTATACAGGTCCCTAGTCGTAGGATTATCGAGACGGCGCATCGATACTCCGGAGTAGACTAGCGTATACGCTTCTCATCCTAGCACAGGAGGTGGTCTGTCCCACAGCCATCAGTATGTCGTACTGGAGATAGTATGCGGGTGCTCGTTAGGTTACGAGTACACTGGACAGGACTTGTCGGGAACTGTTGGTTGGTATTATACCTATCGTCAGTTATCAGTTCCCAGGTGACATGAGTACAGCTTAGTCCGCTGACTTGACACTGTCACTTCGCCTCGAGTGTGTTCCCACTGTACTTAGATTACTACCCTACCACGGCTCAATGGAATCGTGCAAACAGGTAGTAGTTGGGTGCAGTCCCGAAGCACTTGGAGGCAGTGACGATTAGACAGGATTCGTCTCTCCCGGTATTGGGGGTTGACATCGCGCTGTGTCTAGGAGAGCCATTACACGAGTAGTCCCTGGCCAGGGAAAGCGAGATATGCTGGTAGGTTTCCAGTGTTATCTCAGGGTGTTCTGGGCTACACTCCGACACGACTTGTATCGTTATTAGGGGACTGACGTTCACCGCCCCCTAGGCCCGCAATGCAATGTATCAGAAGAACAGACCGGACTATATGGAGATTGTCACATACAGGCTCAGTAGGAGTTCGAATGGGTTTATCTCGTCGGCCTTCTTATCGACATCTGCCTGGGGACCGTTACGTACAGCTAGTGCCACTTGCAGTCTGTGGTTAAACCCACTGCCAGCGTAGTGTCGAGTCTTTAGAGTCCCACACAGAGAGTTTCCCTGCACTGAGCGAAACGTGTAGAGGTCATATGGTTTTACGGCAGGGCTGCGATCACTTACGTACACTTGTGTGTGTATGCTGTTCGGGCAGGCAATACTAGTAGGCTTTGGTTTAAGTCGGATCCTAGTATTGCACGGATGGATTTGTTTTGTCTTCAGTGCATTCGCATACTACGGAATGCGGATGTGGGTGTGTATGCACAGTTGTGAGGAGCGAAGAAGGAGGAGGTGCCACATTAGGGTTTTGGCAGTTGGTTCGGCCAAAACCGTTATGTGGCAGGCTCATTAGGGTTTTGGCAATTCGTTCGATCAAAACCATTATGAGCCGGAGACATTGTTTACTAATCCTTTTAGTGATAATATTGTGATGGCTAATTGCTTGTACCATTTGACCACCTTGACCACTCTTGACTATGTTGACCCGTTGACCAAAGTTGACCTTGACCTTCATGAGAGGTCTACACTCTTCTTTGGTTTTCTTTTTATTTCTTGAGTTATGAAAATGGTCAAGTCATTAGTGCCATCAACTTTATCATGATAGGATTAGTAATGATGGTTTTGGTGTATTATTGCAACCATGGTTCATTTTCTTTAGTTAATCTTTTTCATTTCTCTTTTCTCACTATCTCTCTTGAAAGTGAGAAGAAAAAAAGAGCTCCATGGTTGCTTGTTCTCCTCCTTCTTCCTCCTCTTGATTTCTTCTTTTCATCTCATGTGTTCAGAGAAAAAGAATCCACATAGACAAACACTCCATCTTTCTCTTCTACACAACCTAGGACATCAAGACTAGCGATCTTGTTGCCCTAGTTGCCTCGGCTCGAGGTGGAGCTCGGTGTACATCTCTCGGGTGGATCGTCTTCGACTGAAGAAGGCCGCGGAGGTGACCAAGATCCGGATCGACCCTCGGAGCGTGGATGGATGAGCCGGACAGCAGAGAGAAGAGTCGAAGGACTGGTTTCGTGAGGTATAATTTCTACGGCATAGTAGTTAACGCCTCTAGTTGTTTGCTAGTTTCTTGTTTAGCAAAGACCGACTTTTAGTCCATGTTGCCTTTGCGCTAAATAATTGTTTTTTGTCGTTTTCGCCTCCCCGTAAGAACCGGGGTGAGCAACGTGGACTTGCAAGTATGCTATCTGGTTGCACTTTACTTTAACATGTGTACTTGTCTCTTTATACTGTTTTATAGTTACATGTTGGTAAAACCCTTAGGATGTGTACTTGACTACCTGGACTATGATGTGGATCATACTAGTGGGGACATGGTAATCCATAAGTACATCCTTCAAGGTCCCTAGTCGTGGGTGTATCAAGACAGGGCATCGATATACCAGTGTAGACTAGCGTATATGCTTCTCGACCCATGAGATGGGCGATGGATGATCCCATATCCATTGGTGTTTGACATCAGAGATGGTATACGGGTGCTCAGTGGAGACTGGGTACACTGGAAGGACTCGCCGAGAACTCCCAGATGGTATTATACCTCACGTCAGATGGCAGTTCTCTGGTGACACTTGTGCAGGTTAGTCTGTAGACCCGAGATCGTCATAGAGTCTTGTGTGATTCCCACTGTGCTTTGATTTCCACCTTACCACGTCCATGAGGGCATGCAAAACAGTAGTTTTTAGGTACAGTCCCGAGTCACATGGAGGCAATGAGCGATAGGAGGGGTTTTGTCTCTCTCGGTATTGGGGGTTGATGTTGCGCTGTGCTCGATTGGCCGTAACAGGGAAGTCTCTGGCCAGGGCTGATTCAGAGATTTGCTGGTAAGTGTTACCAGTAGTTTCTCGACCCGTTATGAGCCTCACATCGGCACGAATTATCGGTTATTGGGGTCTGACGTTTACCACCCCTAGACTTGATATGCGACATATCTGACGAGGAGACTGGACTGTACGGGAAGTGTTACCGGCAGGCTTTTACAGGAGTTGGAGCGGGCTTGCTTGCTGATCTTCTGATCGCTCAATACCCGGGTAGCCGTTACGTCAAGCTAGTACCGCTGACGGCTTGTGGGTGCTTGATGTGATCATCACCTACTGCCGGCGTATTGACGAGTCTTTAGAGTCCTACATAGAGGTTATACTGTCTCAGGCAAAACGAAATAGGAGCGCATATGCGATATGTGCGGGACCGAGAATAATGCGTGTATGTGATACCGTATTCTATTCTCGTGACTTTTTGTATCGGTCGGTTATATATGATATAGTCGGGTTATCGAATCAAGTGTTGATTCGATAAGTCGATATATTGGGTGTTAGTCGGTTATATGTGATATGACCGGATTATTAAGTCAAGTATTGATTTAATAATTTATTGTATAATTGTATATATGATATACTAGTTTACATTAACTAACACTTGTTCTCTTTAGGTATTTTCTCATATGTACACTTGAATATATATATATATGTGTGATATATATATTAAAAGTGTTTTCTTTTGTATCATGGTTGATGATACACTATACATGGGTGTGCAAGACATACACCATACTATTTTAGATGGTGGTTAATATTTATTTAAAGTAATTACAAATTAGTGATGCTTAGGTCATAAGCATGAAGCTTGTAGAAGCTTATGGATGCTTTGACAAAGTCAAGTTAATTTGTTTTACTTTAGATTTTTATTAACCCAACCATTTTGAATTACCTATGGTTATGGCTCTACAAGAGTTAGTATATGATACTTACTCAGCATGGTTAGCCTTCTCACTTAATCATTATCCTCATCTCTTTCTTTTCTTCTTCTTCTTCATTTTGAAAAGAGAAAAAGCTTGCTAGGGTTTGATCCAAAGTGAGATAGATTATGAGAAATAAAATTCTAAAGAGAACCCACTTCCTATTTCTCCATCCTCTACTAGACTAGCACTTTAGTTTAGGGTGTTTACTTCACTAATTCTTAAGTTAGTGAAGTAGAAGCTTGAGTTGGCATCCCCTCGACGTAGATCATCTTCGGCCTTGAATACTTCAAGCAAGGACGCTTCTTTCGCCTCGTGAAGCCATGCAAGGGTCCGGGAGAACCATGATCGCAGCGAAGGGAATTCAACAAGGAGCAAATGAAGTGAAGGACTGATCTACAAAGGTTGTATTTCGTGTTCCCTTAGAAGTAAAGTTGTTTACTTACTATTAGTTTCGCCTAAACTCTAGTATACGATCTTGCTTAGGGTTGTTCGGCACATAAAAATTTAATTTTGGCATGGTTGATGCCTAGTAGAGCCTTGTTAGTGTGCCTAGTAACCATACAGTGATGATGTCAATGTTATGAAACCCTAAATTTCTAGTGATGATTCTTTGTATGTTCACTTAGCACCTTAAAAAATTTGATTTTGCCACATGTGATGCTTCCAAACCCTTCATGAGGTGCTAAGTAAACCTAACACTCGCAATCGTAGTCCCTCACTAGTTCCATCCAACGGCGCTGTCGGAGATTCAGGTCTCGCTGCTGAAATATATACTTTAAACTCTTGTGATCGGTGAATATCTGGCATGACTCGCCGTATAGGTAATGTCGCCAAATCTTGAGTGCAAAGACCACTGCAGCTATCTCTAAATCGTGAGTGGGGTAGTTCTGTTCATGTCTCTTCAACTGCCGTGAAGCATACGCGATCACCCTGTCATGCTGCATCAATACGCACCCTAGCTCTACTCGAGAAGCGTCACAATAGACCACAAATCCGCCCGATCCTGAAGGCAATGATAACACCGGCGCCGTAGTCAAACACGTTCGTAGCTGCTGAAAGCTATGCTCGCACTCCTCCGTCCAATCGAAAGGAACTCCCTTCCGGGTCAACCCGGTCAAAGGTGCAGCAATACGGGAGAAGTCCTGTACAAATCGCCTGTAGTAGTCGGCCAGTCCTAGAAAGCTGCGGATCTCTGTAACTGATGTGGGTCTGGACCAACGCTGAACGGCCTCGATCTTCTTCGGGTCCACACATATACCATCTCGTGTAATCATAAGACCCAAGAAGTCTACGCTGTCAAGGCAGAATGCGTACTTGGAGAATTTTGCAAAAAGCTAGTGCTCCCTCAAGGTCTGCAGTGTGATCCGCAGGAGCTGCTCGTGCTCCTCTCGGCTCCGGGAATACACTAAAATATCGTCAATGAATACGATGATGAACAAGTCAAGATACGGCCTGAATATACGGTTCATCAAATCCATAAACGCTGCTGGGGCGTTGGTGAGTCCGAACGACATCACCAAAAACCCATAATGGCCGTAGCGCGTGCGGAAAGCTGTCCTCGGTATATCCTCGCGTCGAACCCGCAGCTGATGGTATCCTGATCGTAAGTCGATCCTCGAAAAATATCCTGCCCCCTGAAGCTGGTTGAACAAGTCGCCGATGCATGGCAAAGGATATCTATTCCGCACGGTAACCCTGTTCAGCTGGCGGTAGTCGATACACAAACGCAAACTGCCGTCCTTCTTCTTGACAAACAGGACCGGAGCACCCCAAGGAGAAACACTGGGTCGAATAAGTCCCTTATCCAGCAAATCTTGCAACTGACCCTTCAACTCTCTAAGCTCCGCCGAGGCCATCCGATAAGGCGGTATAGAAATAGGCCCCGTGCCGGGAATCAAATCAATACAGAAGCAATATCGCGCTCAGGTGGTAGCCCAGGAAGCTCGTCAGGGAAAACATCAAGGAACTCGCAAACAATCGGAACCTGGTCCAACGGAACATCCGTAGCTCTAGTATCGCAAACATAGGCTAGAAATCCCTAACATCCCTTCCTCAACAGCTGTCCAGCGCGAAGAGAAGAAATCAAATGGTGAGGGGCGGCACAACAGCCCCCCTGCCCCCTGCATAACAAAAGCCGACTCGCCGGGATAACAAAATCTAACTGTCTTCTCGCGGCAGTCCACAGACGCATAACACGTGGCTAACCAATCCTTGCCCAAAAGAACATCGAAGTCCAACATCTTAAGAAGGATCAAGTTGACAACAACTCTCTCTCGCCAATACGAACAACACAGGATCGAAACATGTATTTAGCAACAAACGACTCTCCCACAGGAGTGGTCACAACAAGCGGCTGATCAAGCAACCGTACTCTCTACCCAAACTCGGCACGAAGTGTATAGAAACGTACGAGTGCGTGGATCCGGGATCAAACAACACATGTGCGTCAACAGAACATACTGATATGGTACCTGAGACCACAGCATTGGACGCCTGCACGTCCTGATGCGTCAACGCGAAAACCCGTGCATGTCCTCCACCTGCGACTTGCGGTCCCCTACTAGCAACTGGCTGCACTCTGCCGGCAGCTGGCTGTCCTCTGCCTCAGCCACCTCGCCCTCTCTGAGCAAACCCTCCGCGACCATGGCCTCTCTGTGCCTGAGCCTGACGCGGAGCAACAGTAGGTACAATAGGCAACGCCCTCTGGGGTGGAGAAGGTGGAAGTGTGACATGTGGTACGGCAGTCTCTCCCTCACGTGGCTCTGGGAAATCTCGAACATGATGATAAGTACTCCCGCATCGGAAACATCTAGATGGTGTCGGCTGACCCTCCTGGGGATAAGTGTTGAATAACTGACCTCGCCCCAAGTCTCTGCCACCTGCAAGGTGTCTGTCGCGGCGCCTAAATGGCCGTATCTGTGCCTGTGTATCAGTACGAACTCTCTTCGGCTCTGGAACTACCGAAGTCTCAGCAAGGTGCTCCTCGAGTAATAAGGCTATGTCTATAGCTGCTGCATAAGTCTCGCAATGTTGTGCGCTGATCGCAAGGAACAGTGGTGTAAGCAAGCCTCGAACAAATCACTTGACTCGCATCTCCTCGGTAGCCATTAGGTATGGGGCATAAACTGTAAGTCGATGTAGTACACCCCAGTGCTTATGGGGAGGCGGAATTAACAAAAACTTATCAAGTTTAAACAACAAACATCGACTAACCGCTTGAATCGAAGCTAAACCCTAAAAACCGTATTCTTATGAGTTTCATTACATAAGTGATTAGGGATTATACCTAATGAACCGGTCCTTCTTCTTTATGTCCTCCTTGGTTCTCCTTGGCCTTCTCTAGGTAGTAGACGATCCACCCGAGAGCGAAACTCCAAGCTTAACCTCTAACTTGAGGTAACTAACCAACTTTGATTGCTAATCAAAGATGATAGAATGATAAAGAGTGAAGGTTATGGATTGTTTAGTCTAACTAAACCTTTGATCTCAACACATGAGGATTAAGGTTAGTATCTTGAAGATGAGAGCTTGAGGAGAGAGAATGTGTAATATGATAATGAGAGAAGAGAGAGAGTGTATCATAATATTATGTGAAGCATTCTTATTTTCAACAAATGAATAAAATGAAATGAATAAGCATGCTTCAAAATATCTTGTGATGATTCATTAACATGAGTCATTAAGCAATAAATGTGCATTAATGAGATGAATGAATCACCACTATGACTCACTCTCTTTCCAAAACAAACCTCCTTAGTCACATCTTCTAGAAGCTTCTCGAGCAATTACGAGAACGCCCCTCCGATCCGTAAAAATACGGAAAAACTTTAGACTGTAAAAATCCAATAACCGGATACCAGTAACTGGCTTAAACCAAAGCCGACTGGTAAAAACTGTCCGAAAGTCGTACGCGCGTAAACGCACGTATGCGTCCGAACCCTTTGTCGCAAAACCATGCAACCTCTATATCGTTTCGCCTGGAGTAGGAAACTCTCTGTGTGGGACTCTAGAGACTCGACTACTACGCTGGCAGTGGGTTTAACCACAGACCGCAAGCGGCACTAGCTGTACGTAACGGTCCCCAGGTAGTTGTCGATAAGAAGGCCGATGAGTAAACCCATCCGAACTCCTACTGAGTCTGATGTGACAATCTCCATACAGTCCGGTCCGTTCGTCCATGACTATCGCATATCGGGCCTAGGGGGGCGGCAAGCGTCAGTCCCCTAATAGCGGTATAAGTCGTGTCGGAGCGAAGCCCATTACACCCTGAGAAACTGCTGGAACCTACCAGCAAATCTCGCTTGCCCTGGCCAGGGACTTTGCGTAATGGCTCTCTGACACAGCACGATATCTACTCCCAATACCGGGAGGGACGAATCCTGTCTAACCGCCACTGCCTCCAAGTGCTCGGGACTGCACCCAACTGCTACCTGTTTGCACGACTCCATAGAGCCGTGGTAGGGTAGCAATCTAAGAACAGTGGGACACACTCAAGGCGAAGTAGCAGTGTCAAGTCTGCGGACTACGCTGTACTCATGTCACCTGGGAACTGTTCACTGACGACTGGTATCAAACCAACCAACAGTTCCCTGTGAGTCCTGTCCGGTGTACCCGTAACCTAACGAGCACCTGTATACTATCTCCAGTACGACGTACTGATGGCTGTGGGACAGACCATCTCCCCAACTGGGATGAGAAGCGTACACACTAGTCTACTCCGGAGTATCGATGCTCTGTCTCGATAATCCAACGACCAGGGACCTGAATAAGGATGTGCTTGTAGACTACCCAGCCCCCACTAGTGTGACTGCCATCACAACGCCGGTAGCCAAGCAAGATCCTAAGAGCTCTATCAATACGTACACTCACATATTAAGATAGAAAAACCAAGTAGCATACTACCATGTTTAGCAAGACTGTTATATACATGTGAATATCCCAAGCTTCCATTAAGTAATATACAAGCTAGTATGATACAGTAATGGCCTTCTAGGGCATAAACACTAACAATCTCCCACTTGCACTAGGGCCATGTACTGGCATATCGCAGACCAATGATCTCGAGTAGCCTCTCGAACTGAATCTGAGGAAGGGCCTTCGTGAATGGATCAGCAATGTTCTCTTCTGAAGCAACTCTCCGAACCTCGATCTCCTGACGATCAATGATCTCCCTGATCAGGTGATACCGCCTCAAGATGTGTCTGGACTTCTGATGGGACCTTGGTTCCTTCGCTAAAGCTATAGCTCCGTTGTTGTCGCAATACAGAGGTATTGGATCAACTATGGTAGGAACCACCTGAAGTTCTGTTAGGAACTTCTTCATCCAGACTGCTTCTTTTGCGGCATCGCAAGCAGCTATATACTCCGCTTCCATCGTCGAGTCAGCAACGGTGTCCTGCTTGGAGCTCTTCCAGCACACCGCCCCTCCATTGAGGGTAAAGACATAACCCGACATGGACTTGGAATCGTCCTTATCACTCTGGAAGCCGGAATCAGCAAAGGCCTCCAACCTGAGGTCTTTTCCGCCGTAAACCAAGAACATCTCCTTAGTCCTCCTCAGGTACTTGAGAATGTTCTTTACTGCTATCCAGTGCTTCTCCCCTGGGTCTGACTGATACCGGCTTACCACGCTCAGTGCGTAAGCTACATCTGGTCTGGTACACAACATCGCATACATTATAGAGCCTACCGCAGAAGCGTAGGGTATAATAGACATGCGTTCCCTTTCCAAATCAGTCTTGGGAGACATCTCTTTGGAGAGGGTGATTCCGTGACAAGCCGGTAGATTACCGCGCTTTGAATCTTCCATACTGAATCTTTTCAGTACAGTGTCGATATACCTGGACTGCGAAAGTCCCAACATCCTCTTGGATCTATCACGATAGATCCGGATCCCCAGAATGTAAGAGGCATCACCCAGGTCTTTCATGGAGAACCTGTGTGACAAGAATCCTTTGACAGATTGTAGCATAGGAATGTCATTTCCTATCAATAGAATGTCATCCACGTACAAGACGAGGAATACGACACTTCTGGCCACAACTTTACTATATATGCACGGTTCATCTGGATTTTTGATAAAGTCATATTCTTTGACTGTCTCATCAAAACAGATGTTCCAACTCCGCGATGCCTGCTTTAGTCCATAAATGGATTTAAGCAGCTTGCATACTTTCCCGCTGCTCCCACTCTGATTGAAACCCTCTGGCTGATCCATATAGACGCTCTCTTCTAAATTTCCATTCAGAAAAGCCGTCTTTACGTCCATCTGCCAGATTTCATAATCATGGAAGGCAGCAATAGCAAGAAGGACCCGAATGGATTTGAGCATAGCCACTGGAGAAAAAGTTTCGTCATAGTCCAAACCAGGTCTTTGACGAAAACCCTTTGCAACAAGTCTAGCCTTATAGGTTTCCACCTGTCCATCTACACCAATCTTTTTCTTGAAGATCCATTTGCATCCTATGGGTTTTACCCCATCTGGAGCAAAGTCCAAAGTCCATACTTTGTTGGTGTACATGGACTCCATTTCGGTCCGCATTGCATCTAGCCATCGTACCGAGTCGCCGCTCTGGATGGCCTGCCTGAAGTCAGTAGGTTCATCATCATCTATGATGCAATCCTCTCTATCCCCATCTATGAGAAAACCGTAGTATCTCTCAGGCGGACGAGACGGCCTACTACTCCTGCGGAGGGGTGCGGGAATGTTCTGTTCTTCTTGAACCTCTGGTTCTACCAAACTTTCAGTAGCAGTTTGTGGTTCTGGAATTTCTTCCAGTTCTATTTCGCTCCCACTTATTTCCTTTTCTAAAAACTGATTTTCCAGAAAATGGGCATTACGAGAAACAAAAACCTTTTGTTCCTCTGCGTAATAGAAATAATATCCCTTGGAGTTCTTTGGATATCCCACAAACATACATTTTACTGATCGTGCCTCGAGCTTGTCCACATGCTGCTTTTTAACAAAAGCTGGACATCCCCAAATCTTCATATGCTGAAGATGGGGTTTCTTCCCAGTCCACATCTGATATGGAGTGGTAGGCACAGTCTTGGTAGGAGCTCTGTTCAGAAGATATGCCGCTGATTCAAGCGCATAACCCCAGAAAGATCGCGGTAACTCAGTATTACTCATCATGGATCGTACCATATCCAATAGGGTTCGATTCCGTCTCTCCGATACACCGTTATGCTGTGGAGTGTATGGAGGAGTAAGCTGAGAGAGAATTCCTTTCTCTTTTAGGTAACCTAGGAACTCGGCACTCAAGTATTCTCCACCTCGATCAGATCTAAGTGTCTTTATACTTTTGCCGGTTTGGTTTTCTACTTCATTCTTATACTCTTGGAATTTCTCAAAAGCCTCGGATTTATGTTTCATCAGATAAATGAATCCGTATCTTGAGTAATCATCCGTGAAAGTAATGAAATAGGAAAAACCACCTCTCGCATGTGTAGACAATGGACCGCATACATCGCTGTGTATGAGTCCTAAGAGCTCGCTCGCTCTTACTCCTTGTCCAGTGAATGGAGTCTTTGTCATCTTTCCTTTGAGACAAGATTGACAAGTGTCATAAGTTTGATATTCGAACGTGTCCAAATATCCTTCTCTATGCAACTTAGTCAACCTTCTCTCATTGATGTGACCCAGTCTACAATGCCATAAGAAAGCTTTATTTAAATCTGGAGACTTTCTTTTTAGTGTGTTCTGGACATTGAAAATTTGGAGTTGGTTTAACACATATATGCCGTTATTTAGAGTACCGGACCCAATCAAACCATGATTAAGGTGGATGTTGACAACATCTCTTACAAACGTGAAATCATAACCTTTATTTGATAACAAGGAAACTGATATGATATTACACGTTAAGCTGGGTACAAAATAACAGTTATGTAAAACCAAAATGTGTCCACTCGTCAATCCTAGGTGATAATCCCCGACGGACGCAGCTCCCACGCTAGCTCCGTTAGCAACCCTGAGGATCATATCACCTTCCTTCAGCACTCTACGGTTTCTCAGTGCCTGCAAAGAATTGCAAATATGAGATCCTGACCCGGTATCCAATACCCAGGAAGTAGAGTTGATCGACAGACAATTCTCAATTACAAACACACCTGAAGTCGAAGCCACAGCTTGCTTCGGTTCCTGGTTCTTGGCGTTCCACGCCTTGCAATCCTTCTTCCAGTGCCCTTTCCTGTGACAATGGAAGCACTCATCCAGGCCAACTACCGGTGCTGTAAACTTTTTCTTTCCCTTCTTTCCCACCTTACTAACACCTCCTCTAGGTCTGGGTGCGGCCTTCTTCTTCCTTCCTTTGGCCCTAGCCTTGGACCCTGAAGAAGATGAACCGCCAACAAACATAGCGGGTGTTTCCCTTGCCTTCTGCAAGGTGCCCTCTGCACTCCTTAACATGTTCAGGAGTTCCGCAAGTTCAACTTCTTTTCCTTGAAGATTGAAGTTGAGGATAAACTGGGCGTAGGTGGGAGGAAGGGACTGGAGAACAAGATCTGTATAGAGCTCATTATCCAAAGTCGTTCCAAGGTCCGCGAGCTCTTCAATATAGCCGATCATCTGTAGGACATGTTCACCTACCGATGACCCGACAGCCAACCTCGCTCGAAACAGTTTCTTCGAGGTCTCGTATCTTGCTATACGAGATTGCTCTCCATAAAGTTCCTTTGTATGGAGAAATATGCCATCTAGAGACATATCCTCGTGCCTCCTCTGATGTTCATTATTCATCGAGGCAAGCACGATGCACTTGGCTCTCGCGCAATCTAAATCCCAGGTTTTACGGATTTCCTTATCCGCATTGCTGGATTTGGGACCAAGGGCAGCAGGTGCTGTAGCGGTGAGGACGTACCCCAGTTTGTCATAGGTCAAAGCCATCTTGACATTCCGCAGCCAATCTTTATAGTTTGGCCCTGTCAGTATATTTTTCTCTAAAAGTAACTTAAGTCCAGTCATTTTCAGGGTCGCTGCAATTAGGAGAGAGAGAAGAAAACTCTTTAGCATGATGCTCTTGCAAGTTTAGAGTGGTTTTTAGTTTATCTAAACTGGATGGCTCCCACTGTTTCTCGAATCCTTCCTCAAACCATAAAAGAAGAATTAGCCAAGACTATTCTCACCGTACAATACTTGCTTAACCGTTCAGCCAGGCTGGTGTCGATACTTCGAGGGAGGTTTTCCAACGCTTTCGCGAAGTTCCTTAATTAAAGAACCTCTTTTCTCTGGGGGCGTAACCCCGCTGACACTTTTCTGGACACCTACTAGGTTTATAGCATTGATCGTTAAGCGACGAATATCCTGATAAGTAGCAAATACTCACAGTAGGATCGGGATCCAAATATCATCGTATGATAATGTTGAAGGAATGCTACCAACATTCATCAAACTCCAAATGGTATGCATCTCTTTGCAAATTTCAGTTTCTTTAGAAATTCCCGATATAAGTTTTTGCCCCATGCTCTTATGACCTTGGCTTTGGTCAAAATGTCATAAGTCACATGTCAAGTTCTACCCGTCATTATCTTGTCAATTTGAACCCATCCGTATATACCCCTGACTTTGGTCAAATGGTAATACGACTGTCCCAAACCAACTCATCTATCTTATGCAACAAATGAAAACCCAGTAGCTACCAAACACTATGCCTTGACTTTGGCCAAAATGCATAGCTTGAATACTACTGAATACCCAAATGAAATGACGGAGGGCTACGACTGGTTTTGGCGAAACCGTAAACGTAGTGAACTTGATATAACCGAAGGAACCTGATAGCTTTCAAAAGGAGTGGTTAAAGCTCCGCATTTAAAAATATCTGTTTTAAAAATAACCGAGTGGTTTCTTTTAAATTGTTCCAACGATTTAAACTTTGGTTTGTTTTACTTTGCATTATAGATAATGCGTCCCATCATTAACCTATCATTGCAGAAAACAACGAAAATATAACGTCCTCTTATGCCATCCGCATTCGCCACGGGGTCCCGTCATCACCCGTTAGGTTACTTAACTAACGACAGAGCGGGGGCTGGGCTAGCGCGGGTGTAAAACATAAGTGACGTCTAAATAGCTATAGTAAATATAGATATTTTACATTCGTCTGACGCAATGATATTCATTCCAGAACACAGATAAACAATATTGGATTTGCAAGCAATCTGTATTTCTTTTGAGCCTGCAAGAAAAGACAGATTACACAGTTGTGATGAATAGCCGTTTACCCCACCCTCGACCCCTACGGGTACGGCAAACTACCCACCCGGCAGTCTGTGTACCCCACCTTGGGTCAGTCCTAGGAGCAAAAACAGTAAAATGAAATAATACAACGGTGGCTACAACCGCAACCTGGAAGTGCCCCGCGAAAATAATATTACAACAAATTACATTTCCAACAAATGAATAAATCAATAAACCATTGTTAACCCGGCTATACACCACAACAGTCCAATACAGTTTATATGCACAAACAGATATAACCATTTCAGAAATGTGCAACCCCCTGCCAACCGACATACTAGCAGTTGGGGGAGGTTTACGAACACATCAAACAATCACAGATATAATCCAATACGCAAATACTGTATTTTTCGATCGAATAAACAACTTCAAAATTGCTCCAAAATCTGCTCTGTTAAACAGTAACCTGAGCAATAATTAAATATTCCAGAAAACCCCAAATTTCACAGGGGACCCACACAAGAAAAACGAGTCCATGACTCGGCCAAAGCGCCGCGGTTGCGCGGCAGATCCCACCGATCCGCCGCGCTTTCGCGGCCGAGTTGCCGATTCATGGTCTCGAATTTCTTGGGTGTTCTCCTGGACCCCTTTCTAGCTCTCTGAACACTCCAAAAAAATTTTAGGACTTGATTTTAAGTTCGACAGAAACTATACAGAACTAGGGTTTTCCGGGATCGTTTTTTCGTTCGAAATTCGTACAAATTTGCGATTAAGTTATTTAGTGTTTAGCGAGGCTCTGATACCACTGTAAGTCGATGTAGTACACCCCAGTGCTTATGGGGAGGCGGAATTAACAAAAACTTATCAAGTTTAAACAACAAACATCGACTAACCGCTTGAATCGAAGCTAAACCCTAAAAACCGTATTCTTATGAGTTTCATTACATAAGTGATTAGGGATTATACCTAATGAACCGGTCCTTCTTCTTTATGTCCTCCTTGGTTCTCCTTGGCCTTCTCTAGGTAGTAGACGATCCACCCGAGAGCGAAACTCCAAGCTTAACCTCTAACTTGAGGTAACTAACCAACTTTGATTGCTAATCAAAGATGATAGAATGATAAAGAGTGAAGGTTATGGATTGTTTAGTCTAACTAAACCTTTGATCTCAACACATGAGGATTAAGGTTAGTATCTTGAAGATGAGAGCTTGAGGAGAGAGAATGTGTAATATGATAATGAGAGAAGAGAGAGAGTGTATCATAATATTATGTGAAGCATTCTTATTTTCAACAAATGAATAAAATGAAATGAATAAGCATGCTTCAAAATATCTTGTGATGATTCATTAACATGAGTCATTAAGCAATAAATGTGCATTAATGAGATGAATGAATCACCACTATGACTCACTCTCTTTCCAAAACAAACCTCCTTAGTCACATCTTCTAGAAGCTTCTCGAGCAATTACGAGAACGCCCCTCCGATCCGTAAAAATACGGAAAAACTTTAGACTGTAAAAATCCAATAACCGGATACCAGTAACTGGCTTAAACCAAAGCCGACTGGTAAAAACTGTCCGAAAGTCGTACGCGCGTAAACGCACGTATGCGTCCGAACCCTTTGTCGCAAAACCATGCAACCTCTATATCGTTTCGCCTGGAGTAGGAAACTCTCTGTGTGGGACTCTAGAGACTCGACTACTACGCTGGCAGTGGGTTTAACCACAGACCGCAAGCGGCACTAGCTGTACGTAACGGTCCCCAGGTAGTTGTCGATAAGAAGGCCGATGAGTAAACCCATCCGAACTCCTACTGAGTCTGATGTGACAATCTCCATACAGTCCGGTCCGTTCGTCCATGACTATCGCATATCGGGCCTAGGGGGGCGGCAAGCGTCAGTCCCCTAATAGCGGTATAAGTCGTGTCGGAGCGAAGCCCATTACACCCTGAGAAACTGCTGGAACCTACCAGCAAATCTCGCTTGCCCTGGCCAGGGACTTTGCGTAATGGCTCTCTGACACAGCACGATATCTACTCCCAATACCGGGAGGGACGAATCCTGTCTAACCGCCACTGCCTCCAAGTGCTCGGGACTGCACCCAACTGCTACCTGTTTGCACGACTCCATAGAGCCGTGGTAGGGTAGCAATCTAAGAACAGTGGGACACACTCAAGGCGAAGTAGCAGTGTCAAGTCTGCGGACTACGCTGTACTCATGTCACCTGGGAACTGTTCACTGACGACTGGTATCAAACCAACCAACAGTTCCCTGTGAGTCCTGTCCGGTGTACCCGTAACCTAACGAGCACCTGTATACTATCTCCAGTACGACGTACTGATGGCTGTGGGACAGACCATCTCCCCAACTGGGATGAGAAGCGTACACACTAGTCTACTCCGGAGTATCGATGCTCTGTCTCGATAATCCAACGACCAGGGACCTGAATAAGGATGTGCTTGTAGACTACCCAGCCCCCACTAGTGTGACTGCCATCACAACGCCGGTAGCCAAGCAAGATCCTAAGAGCTCTATCAATACGTACACTCACATATTAAGATAGAAAAACCAAGTAGCATACTACCATGTTTAGCAAGACTGTTATATACATGTGAATATCCCAAGCTTCCATTAAGTAATATACAAGCTAGTATGATACAGTAATGGCCTTCTAGGGCATAAACACTAACATAAACAGATAGCTCGGTGAATAGTACATCGTACTCTTCCACTGTCATCTGCGGCGTCTGGCGTAAGGACTCGAACCTGCACGCTCGGGCATCCCTGACACTCTGGGGAAGGAAACGGGCTAGAAACACCGTCACAAACTCGATCCAGGTCATAGGAGGAAGACCTGTTGCTCTACCCTTCTCGATCGATTCACACCATTTCTGCGCAAGACCTTCCAGGAGAAAGCTCGCGAACTCTACCCATCTCGCATCTGAGCATCTGAGTGAACGACATATCCGGGCCATCCTATCAATGAAAGACTGTGGGTCCTCAGCTGCATCGGTGCCTGTGAATACCGGAGGCTTCAGCCTCATGAATTCTGATAGCGATACTGTAATAACCTCCGTGGCTGCAGGGGCAACTGCCTGAACTGTAGGTACCATCACGGTCCCCGTAACGGGTGGAGCTACCTCTGGTCGCTGTGCTCGAAGCTTCTCGACTAACGACCCTATCATCTGGCGCATCTCCTGCATACCGGCCCCTAGCATAGCGATCTGATCTGTCGTAAGAGGAACAGTCTGCTCTGGTACAACAGGTGTACTACCCAGATCAGTTCTCGTCTCGAACGAGTCAACTCGAATCTCGGCTCTCGCGACCGCTCTCTGCGCCCACGTAGTTTTTGGAGAGTACTAGATACAACAGTGTATACAACTGGAAAATAAACAGATACCACACAACAACCCACCTATCAGCAAAAGCTCACATGCCAACAGTAGTGGTATCTGTATTAAAAGATGCAAGAAAATAGCCTGCCGTGACTACTCCGAGGGGCAACCTGCAAGCACTGTGGCACAACGAGGGTGAGTTGCCAACTCGTGAATAGTAGATAACATATAAAGGTAATCGCGAGTATGCACGTACTGCGATACTCTAACATATGCCAGCAGATAATGTCTATATGAAGAATTGGATACACAATAATCATGCCTAACAAGTGCAATTTAACAACATCAATATATATATGATAAGCAGGGTATGCAATAATCATGCAAAAGTACTCTATCAGGTACTATAACTACAGGATGAGATGTAAAATAATGAATGCTGAGCATGGGATAAAATATCATTTACACGGAATGTCAACGTGGAAAAATAACTGGTGTCCATCAATGTACCCAAATCCCAGTAAAACTCAGGCGCCGTCACCCTCATCGGCCCTCAAATCCTGTAAAGCTCATAGAATCGTGAGTGCCCAACATCGGCACTCGAAATATCATAAAATAGTCGTGTCCAGCATCGACACGCAAATCCTCAAGTATCGGGCTCCGTTAGTCCGGATCGGCCCACGGGCTTCGTCTGCGGAATCGGCCCTCGGCCCTAGCAGTACGTATCATCCCGTATCCATCTATCGACTCTGATCAGTATCCTCCGGATAACCGCCAGGTCCAACCAATCACCGGTAGGTAGTGGTCCCTCTGCCAGGCTCACCGTCTACTGCACAACGATCCGTTCTCGCCTCGGGGTACCATACCGGGTCCACCATGTACCCGCAATAGGCCTTGTCCAGCTTCTCGATTTGGGTTCACATGTCATACGTCTCAGAACCGAGAAAACGCATGGTGGACGCACTGAAATATCATATCAAGGGAAACCGGGATTTTAAAATAGTGCGTATTTTCTTAAATAATACCCCGGTTCCCAAATCCAGAAATCACATAAATCCAAACTCAATGCGTAAATCCATGCAATGTGTCGTATGACACTAAGAGTAAAAGAAAGGGAAAACCGCTCTTTTTTAAAAAGGATCCAGTTTTGAAAATGTCTCGTGCAGTCCCTTAGTTTTTAAATCATGTCAATATCACCCATGTATGTAACATATGTACGTATATAGGTATGGATGTGAGAATGGATATGTACGCAATGTGAGTGTAGCAATGTACATGTGCACTAATATGGATATACGATGTATATGTGCACAAGTATGAATATATCAATGAAGGTATGCGCTAACGTGAATATACAGTGTGCATGTGCGCAAGTAGTGATATATCTGATAATATGTGAACATGCGACAAGTCATGACAATCATCAATGATGAGGTGATCCTATAGTGCGAGTGTCATGGCAATCACTAACGGTGTGAGTGTAGCATACAAATAGTGCTCGTGCAGCTTTAACCGTTAGTGACAGTGCAGTGTTATATACTACCAATTCTATATGCAACAAGAAGGTATGCTACAATAGTCCATATGAACATCTACGACTAAATATACTATCACGCCCTGACGCTTAACGCCAAACGAGCGATTTCCCCGTAGATGTTAAATCTACTCACCTGGCCGCGTGCTAAGTGTAGCCGACCACTTGTTTCACCTTCTTTGCGGCCTCCGTCGTACCCGCCTGCGAACCTGGAATTTACACAAGGAATCCATATATAAGCAAAATATCTCGTAAAACGCGATATCGAAATCAAACGAGAAACTCGCATAGCGAACTAAACGCGTGTTTGTCCGGTACGCTAGATCGTGTGTATACGCGTCTAAAACAACCCCGACACGTCGTGATATGCAGCAACCACAGAACCCACTCACGTATCTCACAAACAAAACATGTTAGAAAAACGATATATCGTCCCAGATTCTAACTCAGGTGAAAAATTACAAAATTGCACATACCACAGGCCTCAAATGGACAGCAGACTCCTACCCACGCAAACCCAACCCCAAGACTCCCTCATCTGGCCGCAATTTGCGGCCAGAAAGAATAAATCGGCGGCCAAAAGTTGGGTAGGGGGTCTCGTTCTCTGGTGGTGTGATCAGGTTCTAAAAAGTAGGTTACAATTAACTCAGATTTTATCTGAAACCACCGGGTCTAAAGCAGATCACAGGAAGGTTAACTTTTGCTTAAAAACGTTATATTTTGCACAAAATGAAAACCTAGGGTATTTTGGTGAAATCTGGGGTTTAGCTAGGTTTAAGTGTCCCTAATAACACTTAACTAAGCTAGGCTAACCAATAAAATCATCTCCTAACCAAAAGTCTACACAATTCACCATATTTAGCACAAAAACTCACTTATATCACTAACCGATGCTACTTCTACACATATGCTGAAAAAAAGGGAATTGAGTTTAAGAATTATACCCCAATAGACCTTAGGAAGCAAGAGAAGGAGGGGAAGAAGAAGAAGAAGTGTTGCTGTTGCTGCTGCTTGAGGCTGCTGCTGTTGCTGCTTGTGCTGATGTTGTTGCTTCTGGTGCTGCTGCTGATGCTTCTGCTGCTGCTGCTGCTGCTTCTGTTGTTGCTACTGTGAGGAATGAGTGTGTGTGTGTGTATGAGTGAGAGTGAGAGAGTTGTGAGAAAAGAGTTAACAAAAAGAAAAGGAATGAGAGCTTAGAAGAGTCAACCCCTCTCTCTCTCTCTCTCTTCATTAAATGAAGGCATGGCAAGTCCATCATGCCCATTCTCTCCCTCTCTCCCTCCAAGTCAACCAATTTCAAATCATTTTCCATTTTTGTAAAAAAAAACACACTTAATTAAAACCCAAAACACTTAATTCCAATGGTTTAACCCACCATGGTTGCTAATCATGGTTTAACCCCATTTTAACCCTAGTTTACATGCACAAGTGTGTGCAAACCTAGGAAAAATCTAATAAAATATTCATTAAATTTGATAAAATATTTGAAAATCAATTTGGTAAACTTTTTATTAAAAACCATATATTAAAGTATAATTATCCACTAAACAGATTCTAAGGTGTTACAGATATATCATATATATCATTGTACAAAGCAAGAACTAGAAAAGAAATCAAAAGAGAAAACCGAGGGTTGTAGCATCTGCCATTTATTGCTAAAAGGGTCACTCCTGGTGAAGGGATCTCGGCCCTTTCCTTATCGAATAAGGTGCAGGATGTTCTACAAGGAACACCGCTTTGCAAAGCAAGAACTGTAGCTACCAGTTTTTGAAAATTCGATTCCACAACATCTTTAGGTTTATTTTCTTTCATTAATCACATTAATGAAGTCCCATCATTTAAGTTACCTAAACATCACAGATAAATATGACTAAAACTTATGTCATCCGTATTCGCCTCGATGTTGTTAGTGTATATGCCCTAGAGGCCATTACTGTATCATACTAGTTTGTATATTACTTAATGGATGCTTGGGATATTCACTTTGTATATACAATCTTGCTCAAAATAGTAGTATGCTACTTGGTTTGTCTCTACTTCAATGTGCACTTGTGTTTATTTTACTATATCACTTATACGCATTAGTGGAGCCCTTAGGATCTTTTGCTTGATTACCAGCATTGTGATGGCAGTCACACTAGTGGGGGCTGGGTAATCTATAAGCACATCCTTATACAGGTCCCTAGTCGCAGGACTATCGAGACAGGGCATCGATACTCCGGAGTAGACTAGCGTATGCGCTTCTCATCCCAGTGTGGGAGATGGTCTGTCCCACAGCCATCAGTACGTCGTACTGGAGATAGTATACGGGTGCTCGTTGGGTTACGAGTACACTGGACAGGACTCGTCGGGAACTGACAGGTTGGTATTATACCTATCGTCAGTCATCAGTTCCCAGGTGACATGAGTACAGCTTAGTCCGCTGACTTGACACTGGCACTTCGCCTCGAGTGTGTTCCCACTGCACTTTGATCACTACCCTACCACGGCTCAAAGGAGTCGTGCAAACAGGTGGTGGTTGGGTGCAGTCCCGAAGCACTTGGAGGCAGTGACGGTTAGACAAGATTCGTCTCTCCCGGTATTGGGGGTTGACATCGCGCTGTGTCTAGGAGAGCCATTACACGAGTAGTCCCTGGCAAGGGCAAACGAGATATACTGGTAGGTTTCCAGTGTTATCTCAGGGTGTTTTGGGCTTCGCTCCGGCACGACTTGTACCGCTATTGGGGGACTGACGTTTACCGCCCCCTAGGCCCGCCATGCGATGTATCAGACGAACATACCGGACTGTACGGAGACTGTCATATTCAGACTCAGTAGGAGTACCGATGGGGTTTCACCTCGTCAGCCTTCTTGTCGACATCTACCTGGGGACCGTTACGCACAGCTAGTGCCGCTTGCGGTCTGTGGTTAAACCCACTGCCAGCGTAGTGTCGAGTTTTTAGAGTCCCACAAAGAGGGTATTCGCCTCTGGGCAAAACAGAGTAGAGGTCGCATGGTTTTGCGACAGGGTTCATTCTCATCCGCGCACTTGTGCACGTTTGGAGTCCGGACGGATATTGCCAGCGGGCTCTGGTTTGAGCCAGATACTGGTATATGATTTGGGGTTGCTTTTATCTCTCAGTATTCATGTTCCTCGGAACAAGGATGCAGGTGTGTATGCACAGTTATTTGAGGAAGAGGAAGAGGACTTTCATTAGGGTTTCGGAACGGGTGCGTATGCACAGTTGACAGTCTTCTTTTTCCAAACCCTAATGGATTTGTATTATATCATTTAATAATATATAATAAAATGAAATTGTGTCATGGTTAGTTTTTGTTGACTTGTTGACCATGGTTGACTTGTTGACCATGGTTGAACTTTTGACCATTATCATTACAAAAGAAAGATGCTCTTGATTCTTGCATTTTCATTTAATGTTTGTAATGATATTGGTCATTCTAAAACTTTCCATCAACCTTTTCATTTTGATTATTATTATTTGATAACTCATTTTCTTTTGGCATTATGGTTGCAAGAAAGGAAATGAGAGCTCATTATCTCATTTAGCTTCTCTCTCTTCATCTTCTTCTTCCTCTAGCAAAGAGAAACCTTCTCATGTGTTGAGAATCCTTCTCTTTAAAACAAAAGCAACCCTTAGACACTCTCTACTCACTCTAGGATCAAGGGTTTAGCAAGCCGGCGATTCTAGTTCACTCCAAGTTCGAGAAAGAGCCCAAAGGTCGAGCCTTCGAGGTGGATCCATCTTCGACGGAAGAAGGCGACAAAGGAGAACCATCAACCTCTACCACAAAGTTTGAAGAAGAAGGAGTTCAAGTTTAGGTATAATCATCTTTATCCGAGTAGCTAAATCTCTTTAGCTAGTTTGCTAGTTTTAGTTTAGACAACGATCCCGACCTTGGTTAGTCCATGTTGCCTCTTGCGATAAAAATTTGATTTTTATACCGTTTCTGCCTCCCCGTAAGAACCGAGGGTCGCAATATGGACTTACAGTGGTATCAGAGCCTAACTAAACTTAAACTAGCTTGGTAGTAAAGTGTAACGAAGTTCGGAACCGAAAAAATCACAAAACCGGAATATTACAAAACCTGAGTTTCTGTTGAAATTTTTTTGGCTCAAAATGAAAAACTTTATACTTGTAAAATCGTCTCAGGGTTTTCTAAGAACACCCATGAAAAACGGTCCACTGTTCCCTTCAAACCGCCGCCCTTCCGCGGCACGAGGTTGGCATGTGCCGCGGAAGCGCCGCGCTTTGTCTTCATCTTTGCGTCGTTTTTCGTGCAGTGTATTTGTGTGTTGGTTTTGGGATTTTTAAAATATATTATATGTGCCCAGATTTTCCAGAAAAGAAATTTCCTTTTGGGGTCCTATAATTCCGTATTTTTCCGAACTTCACTGCACTTTGACTATGATGGTTATATCTGTGATGCTTGCATGAATTGAACGTCGGCTAATCGCTATAAGTCGATTAGTCGGGGTTATACATGATCTGTGTTTGATATTGGAATGTGTATATGAATGTGTTGGACTGTCGCGGGTGAATAGCCGGGGTGGATGTGAGATGAGCTTTTGTTTTTCTTTCATTCATTGTAAATGTAAATTGATGTAATAATATTATTTGTTTGGCCGCACAACCGGGTCGGGGTTGTAGCCGTCATTGTATAATTCTTTTTACTGTTTTTGCTCCTAGGATAGAACCATGGAGGGGTGCACAAACTACCGAGTACTTGGCGGGTAGTTTGCCGCACCCGTAGGGGTCTTGGGTGGGGTATTTGGCTATTCACCGCGACCGTGTTATCCGCTTTTCGTTTCAGGCTCGAAAGGATTGCGGATTGCTAGTATATCCAATGCATTCATCTGTGATCTGTAATGTCTACTATTGCTATATCTATAACTATTTAGGCTTTGCTTATGTTTTACAGCCGCGCTAGCCCAGCCCCCGCTCTGTCGTTAGTTAAGTAACCTAACGGGTGATGACGGGGCCCCGTGGCGAATGCATATGGCATAAGCGTACGTCATATTTTGGTTGTTTTCTGCAATGGTAGGATTAAATGATGGGACGCATTAAAAGTACTAATGCAAGAATATCACGCATTAAAAGAACTAATGCAAGATAATAAACCAAGTTAAAGTCGTTGGAACAATTTCGAAAAACCACTCGGTTCTTTTCAAAACTAACTTTTAAATGCGGAGCTTGAGCCACTCCTTTTAAAAGCTATCTCGTTCCATCGACCAAATCAAGTTCACTACGTTCACGGTTTTGCCAAAACCAGCCGTAGCCCTCCATCATTTCAGTTAAATATTCGGTAGTATTCAAGCTATGTATTTTGACCTCACGCCAAGGCATAGTGATTGGTAGCTGCCGGATATTTATCTGTTGCATAGATAGAATGCGTTGGTTTGAGACAGTCGTGCTGCCATTTTGGCCTACGTCAAGGGTATGTACGGGTGGGTTCAAATTAACCTGGATAATGATGGGACGAACTTGACATGTGACTTATGACATTTTGACCTCACGCCAAGGTCATAAGAGCATGGGGCAAAAATCCACATCGGGAGTTTCATAAGTACTGAAACTTGCTAGATTTGCATACCATTTGGAGTGTGATGATTCTGGTAGGATTCCTTCAGTTTCGTCACGCGATGATACTTGGATCCCGATCCTACTGTGAGTATATGCTACTCCTCGGGAAATTTTTTCACTAAACGATCAATGCTATAAACCTAGTAGGTGCCTAGAAAGGTGTTAGCGGGGCTACGCCTCCAGGGAAAAGAGGTTATATAATTAAGGAACTTCGCGAAAGCGTTGGAAAACCTCCCTCGAAGTACCGACACCGGCCTGGCTGAACGGTTAAGCAAGTATTGTACGGTGGGATTGATCCTGACTAATTCTTCCTTTATGGTTTGAGGAGGGATTCGAGAAACAGTAGGAGCCATCCTGTTTAGACAAACTAAAAACCACTCTAAACTTGCAAGAGCATCATGCTGAGTGTTTCTTCTTCTCTCTCCTAATTGCAGCGACCAATCAACATGACTGGACTTAAGTTACTCCTAGATAAAAACAAACTGACAGGGCCAAACTACAAAGATTGGCTCAGGAATGTCAAGATAGCAATCACTTATGACAAGCTGGGGTATCTTCTTACCACCAAAGCTCCCCCTGTCCCTGGTCCAACTTCCAGCGTCGCGGATAAGGAAATCCGCAAGACTTGGGAGATTGATAGCGCGAAGGCCAAGTGCCTCCTGCTTGCCTCGATGGACAACGAACATCAGAGGAGGCATGAGAATATGGACATGGAGTCCATATTGCTTCATACAAAAGAACTGTATGGAGAGCAATCACGTATCGCAAGATACGAAGCGTCGAAAAAGTTGTTTTCGACAAGAATGGCCGTCGGATCATCAGTAGCCGAGCACGTGCTAAAGATGATCGGCTACATTGAGGAGCTCGCTGACCTGGGGATCACATTGGAGAGTGAGCTATATACGGATATAGTTCTCCAGTCCCTTCCTTCCACTTACGCCCAGTTCATACTGAACTTCAACCTACAAGAAAAAGAGGTTGAACTTTCAGAACTCCTCAACATGCTGAGGAGCGCAGAGGGCACCCTACAGAAGAATAGGGAAACATCCACTTTGTTTGTAGGAGGATCATCTTCTTCTAGGTCCAAGGCGAAAGCCAAGGGAAAGAAGAAGAAGGCCCCCGCCAAACCAAGGGGCGGTGTTAGTAAAGTGGATACGAAGGGAAAAGGTAAAGCAACAAAGATAGCAGGGAAGCTTGTGGATAAGGAAGAATGCTTCTTTTGTCATAAGAAAGGACACTGGAAGAATGATTGCAGGGCCTGGAAGGCCAGAACACAGGAATTGAAGCAGGTTGCAGCTTCAGCTTCAGGTGTGTGTGTTATTGAAAACTGTCTTTCTATAAACTCTACTTCCTGGGTATTGGATACCGGATCAGGATCTCATATCTGTAATTTTTTGCAGGCGTTGAGAAACCGTAGGGTTTTGAAGGCAGGTGACATGACCCTCAGAGTTGCGAACGGAGCTAGCATGGATGCTAAAGCCGTGGGGGACTATCACCTGAGAATGTCAGATGGACATGTTTTGGTTTTGCGTAATTGCTTTTTTGTACCCAACGCAACTTGTAATATCATTTCTGTATCTTTAGTTTCTAAAGAAGGTTATGAATTTGTGTTTGTAAGTAATGTTGTAAACATTCACCTTAATCAAGTTCTGATTGGGTCAGGTACATTGAGTAATGGTATATACGTATTGAACCAACCACAGATTTTCAATGTCCAGAATACACACAAAAGAAAGTCTCCAGAAATAAACCAGACTTTCTTATGGCATTGTAGATTGGGTCACATCAATGAGAGAAGGTTGACGAAGTTACATACAGAAGGGTATTTGAATGCGTTCGAATATCAGTCGTATGCCACTTGTCAATCCTGTCTCAAAGGAAAGATGACAAAGACTCCGTTTACTGGACATGGAGAAAGAGCGAGCGAGCTCTTGGGACTCGTACACAGTGACGTGTGCGGTCCAATGTCTACACATGCCCGAAGCGGCCACTCTTACTTCATTACTTTTACGGATGACTTCTCAAGGTACGGTCATGTCTTCTTAATGAAGCATAAGTCCGAAGCCTTTGGAAAATTCCAGGAGTATAAGAATGAAGTAGAGAAACAGACCGGCAAAAGTATTAAGATTCTAAGATCGGATCGAGGTAGAGAATACTTAAGTGCCGAGTTCCTGGACTATTTAAAAGAGAACAGAATTCTCTCTCAGCTTACTCCTCCTTACACCCCACAACATAACGGTGTATCGGAGAGACGGAACCGCACCCTATTGGATATGGTGCGGTCCATGATGAGTAACGCTGAGTTACCGCGATCATTCTGGGGGTATGCGCTAGAATCAGCTGCGTACTTTTTGAACCGAGTTCCGACTAAGACTGTGCCTTCCACACCATATGAAATGTGGAGTGGGAAGAAACCCTATCTTCAATATCTGAAGATCTGGGGATGTCCGGCTTTTGTCAAAAAGCAGCATGCGGACAAGCTCGAGGCACGTTCAGTACTGTGCAAGTTTGTGGGATACCCAAAGAACACCAGGGGGTATCTTTTCTACTACGCGGAGGAACAAAAAGTCCTTGTTTCTCGTAATGCCCACTTTCTAGAACACCAGTTCTTGGAAAAGGAAATTAGTGGGAGCGCAGTAGAACTGGAAGAAATTCCAGAACCACAGACTATTACTGAAAGGTTAGTGGAACCAGAGGGTTCAACAGAACAGGACATTCCTACGCCGCTCCGCAGGAGTAGTAGGCAGTCTCATCCGCCCGAGAGATACTGCGGTTTTCTCATAGACGGGGATAGAGAGGATTGCATCATAGATTATGATGAACCTACTAGCTTCCAGCAGGCCGTTCAGAGCGTTGACTCAGTGAAATGGCTGGATGCAATGCGGACCGAAATGGAGTACATGTACACCAACAAGGTATGGACGTTGGACATTGCTCCAGACGGGGTAAAACCCGTAGGATGCAAGTGGATCTTCAAAAGGAAGATTGGTGTAGATGGACAGGTTGAGACCTATAAAGCTAGGCTGGTAGCAAAGGGTTTCCGTCAAAGACCTGGCTTGGACTATGACGAAACCTTTTCTCCAGTAGCCATGCTGAAATCCATTCGGATCCTTCTTGCCATTGCTGCTTTCCACGATTATGAGATCTGGCAAATGGACGTAAAGACAGCTTTTCTAAATGGAAATTTAGAGGAGTGTGTCTATATGGACCAGCCAGAGGGTTTCATTCAGAGTGGGAGCAGCGGAAAGGTGTGCAAGTTGCTTAAGTCCATCTATGGACTGAAGCAGGCATCGCGGAGTTGGAATATCTGTTTTGATGAGACGGTCAAGGAATTTGGCTTTATCAAAAATCCAGATGAACCATGCATCTACAGTAGATTTGTAGCGAGAACTGTAGTATTCCTCGTTTTATACGTGGATGACATTCTCTTAATAGGAAATGACATTCCTATGCTACAATCTGTCAAGGGGTTCTTGTCACACAGGTTCTCCATGAAAGACCTGGGTGATGCCTCATACATCCTGGGGATCCGGATCCATCGTGATAGATCCAAGAGGATATTGGGACTTTCTCAGTCCAGGTACATCGACACCATAGTGAAGAGATTCAGTATGGAAGATTCCAAGCGCGGTAACCTACCGGCTTGTCACGGGATCACCCTCTCTAAAGAGATGTCTCCCAAGACTGATTTGGAGAGGGATCGCATGTCTATTATACCCTACGCTTCTGCGGTAGGCTCTATAATGTATGCGATGTTGTGTACTAGACCGGATGTAGCTTATGCACTGAGTGTGGTAAGCCGGTATCAGTCTAACCCTGGGGAGAAACACTGGATAGCAGTAAAGAACATTCTCAAGTACCTGAGAAGGACTAAGGAGATGTTCTTGGTGTATGGCGGAAAAGACCTCCAGATCGAGGCCTTTGCTGATTCCAGCTTCCAGAGTGACAAGGATGATTCCAAGTCCATGTCGGGCTTTGTCTTTACCCTCAATGGAGGGGCGGTGTTTTGGAAGAGTTCCAAACAGGAAACCGTTGCAGTCTCGACGATGGAAGCGGAATACATCGCTGCATCTGATGCCGCAAAAGAAGCTGTCTGGATGAGGAAGTTCTTGAAAGAACTTCAGGTGGTTCCGTCCATTGTTGATCCAATACCTCTGTATTGCGACAACAATGGGGCTATAGCTTTAGCAAAGGAACCCAGGTCCCATCAGAGATCCAGGCACATCTTGAGGCGGTATCACCTGATCAGGGAGATCGTGGATCGCAAGGAGATCGAGGTTCGGAGAGTTGCTTCAGAAGACAACACTGCAGATCCATTCACCAAGGCCCTGCCCCAGACTCAGTTCGAGCGGCTGATCGAGATGATAGGTCTTCGATACGCCAGTACATGGCCTTAGTGCAAGTGGGAGATTGTTAGTGTATATGCCCTAGAGGCCATTACTGTATCATACTAGTTTGTATATTACTTAATGGATGCTTGGGATATTCACCTTGTATATACAATCTTGCTCAAAATAGTAGTATGCTACTTGGTTTGTCTCTACTTCAATGTGCACTTGTGTTTATTTTACTATATCACTTATACGCATTAGTGGAGCCCTTAGGATCTTTTGCTTGATTACCAGCGTTGTGATGGCAGTCACACTAGTGGGGGCTGGGTAATCTATAAGCACATCCTTATACAGGTCCCTAGTCGCAGGACTATCGAGACAGGGCATCGATACTCCGGAGTAGACTAGCGTATGCGCTTCTCATCCCAGTGTGGGAGATGGTCTGTCCCACAGCCATCAGTACGTCGATCTGGAGATAGTATACGGGTGCTCGTTGGGTTACGAGTACACTGGACAGGACTCGTTGGGAACTGACAGGTTGGTATTATACCTATCGTCAGTCATCAGTTCCCAGGTGACATGAGTACAGCTTAGTCCGCTGACTTGACACTGGCACTTCGCCTCGAGTGTGTTCCCACTGCACTTTGATCACTACCCTACCACGGCTCAAAGGAGTCGTGCAAACAGGTGGTGGTTGGGTGCAGTCCCGAAGCACTTGGAGGCAGTGACGGTTAGACAGGATTCGTCTCTCCCGGTATTGGGGGTTGACATCGCGCTGTGTCTAGGAGAGCCATTACACGAGTAGTCCCTGGCCAGGGCAAACGAGATATACTGGTAGGTTTCCAGTGTTATCTCAGGGTGTTTTGGGCTTCGCTCCGGCACGACTTGTACCGCTATTGGGGGACTGACGTTTACCGCCCCCTAGGCCCGCCATGCGATGTATCAGACGAACAGACCGGACTGTACGGAGACTGTCATATTCAGACTCAGTAGGAGTACCGATGGGGTTTCACCTCGTCAGCCTTCTTGTCGACATCTACCTGGGGACCGTTACGCACAGCTAGTGCCGCTTGCGGTCTGTGGTTAAACCCACTGCCAGCGTAGTGTCGAGTCTTTAGAGTCCCACACAGAGGGTATTCGCCTCTGGGCAAAACAGAGTAGAGGTCGCATGGTTTTGCGACAGGGTTCGTTCTCATCCGCGCACTTGTGCACGTTTGGAGTCCGGACGGATATTGTCAGCGGGCTCTGGTTTGAGCCGGATACTGGTATATGATTTGGGGTTGCTTTTATCTCTCAGTATTCATGTTTCTCGGAACAAGGATGCAGGTGTGTATGCACAGTTATTTGAGGAAGAGGAAGAGGACTTTCATTAGGGTTTCGGAACGGGTGCGTATGCACAGTTGACAGTCTTCTTTTTCCAAACCCTAATGGATTTGTATTATATCATTTAATAATATATAATAAAATGAAATTGTGTCATGGTTAGTTTTTGTTGACTTGTTGACCATGGTTGACTTGTTGACCATGGTTGAACTTTTGACCATTATCATTACAAAAGAAAGATGCTCTTGATTCTTGCATTTTCATTTAATGTTTGTAATGATATTGGTCATTCTAAAACTTTCCATCAACCTTTTCATTTTGATTATTATTATTTGATAATTCATTTTCTTTTGGCATTATGGTTGCAAGAAAGGAAATGAGAGCTCATTATCTCATTTAGCTTCTCTCTCTTCATCTTCATCTTCTTCTTCCTCTAGCAAAGAGAAACCTTATCATGTGTTGAGAATCCTTCTCTTTAAAACAAAAGCAACCCTTAGACACTCTCTACTCACTCTAGGATCAAAGGTTTAGCAAGCCGGCGATTCTAGTTCACTCCAAGTTCGAGAAAGAGCCCAAAGGTCGAGCCTTCGAGGTGGATCCATCTTCGACGGAAGAAGGCGACAAAGGAGAACCATCAACCTCTACCACAAAGTTTGAAGAAGAAGGAGTTCAAGTTTAGGTATAATCATCTTTATCCGAGTAGCTAAATCTCTTTAGCTAGTTTGCTAGTTTTAGTTTAGACAACGATCCCGACCTTGGTTAGTCCATGTTGCCTCTTGCGATAAAAATTTGATTTTTATACCGTTTCCGCCTCCCCGTAAGAACCGGGGGTCGCAATATGGACTTACAGATGTCCCATCATGCACTGTTAGGTTAGGTAACTAACGGCTGAGCGGGGCAGGGCTAGCGCGGGTGTAAAACATAAGTAACGTTGTTCCGTTGATAAAACTGCACATTTGTATTACATTTTTCCTACCATTTTCATATTAAAAAAAGGACTTTATTATGATATATTATACATATGAGGGTTTATGTGTAAAAACACCATTTTCCATGTGTTAATATATTTTAATTAGCATTTGGTAGGAAAATGTATGCAAATAAATCTATTGACCAAATCCTAGTAGAACTAAGTCTACTAAATATTATTTGAGATTATTATGCAGAATTTTCCAAGTTGTTATGCAGAATTTATCAAACAAATCAAGTTGTTGAAGAAAACTTGCCTAATTAAGAAGCAAAACTTGGAGACCAAGTCTGGAAGCAACCGAGAGAAGATTTCTGAAATCTGAAGGTGCCTAGGATTGCCAAATGTCACAAAGACAGAAACCCCAAAATTTGATGAAGAGTTGTGATCAAATGGCCGCGGATCCGCGGCCATACCCTCCCTTTGACCACGGATCCGCCGTAATAATAAGGAGTTGGAAGGCAAGATTTTGAGAGATCAATCACTGCTGAATTTTACCAAGTTTCCAGCCTAAAGATTCTGGCTTTGCACTATAAAAGGGCACCGAGAGCCTCTAGGAAAAGGGATCAAGCCGAAGAGATCACGAAGTCCAAGAAGGCTCACGCATCCAAGCTGATCATCAACTGTTCATCTACCTCCTTCGGAAGAGTTCGAGAAGCAAACCAAGTTTTTGTAATCATTTTCTAAGGAATAAAGTGTAGATTGTTCAAGTTGATTAATAAAGGTAGTTATTTTATTTAATTCTTTTTGAATTTTATATTATGTTTCCCCTCTCTGTCTTTTTATCTTCTTCTCCCAACATGCGCGAGTAATTCTCCGCTTGTTAGGGTTCATAGGATTAGGGTAGGCTAATGGACGATGAAAATAACTAAACCCTTTTAAAGTCCTATAAAGTTTAGGAACTTTATCAAAATAATCATTAATATCCTAATCGGGCGTGCTAGCAATTCTTTGCTAGTTCCGACCGCGATTAGAGATTAGATTAATGATTGTTTTGGTAAAGGCTAGATATGAACGTAGTTCCGTGTCGAGATAAGGTTTAAGAGTGGGATTCCTTTTCCTTCCAGAAACCCTAATCTACACGCATCACCGTCGTTCTAGTTCTAAATCTATTAATGGATAAAAATGGTAACTTTTAATTAATCGTCCATAACTACTAAATCCTAACGAACCCTACAAGCCCTCTTATTATATTATCTACATCTCTAAAATAATCTAGATCTATATTTTACATTCTTGTTTAACGTAGATCTAGAAACCATTCTATAAAAATTCTTTATCCCTCCTATCTTTCTCAACACATCTAAAGTAAAAGTAAATGGTTCCACGTTTCCCAGAGGACGACCCGTACTCATCTCGGTCTAGCTACGCGCGACACCGTTATTGATTGCGATTAACTACAAAAACACAACTCTTACCAATCAATCAAATGGCGCCGTTGCCGGGGATACGTGCGTAATTTTTTATTTTTACTATTTGTGTTGAATTCTTAGACGAGTCATATCATTATTAAAACAAAACTGCAAATTATATATTTAACGATTATTGTGTGAATTTTTGCGAGGAAATCTGGAGTCACGGACTTGAGGAAACAGGAGATCTAGGGTTTCACATTTCTCTGGTATCTTTCTTAACTCCATCTCTCTCCTCTCAAATCCAATAAAATCTATTTTCTGCAGGATTCTTTGCAAAATTGCGCCGCTAAAAAAAATCTTTTTGCAAAAGTTTTGTGATTGGTTTTGTTTTGCATATTTTAATACGGACTTTAAGGGGCAAAGACCAAATCAAGATTAGGTGGGGATTTCATCACCCTTCCTAAGCCCCACAAATCACAAGCCGTGCATATAGATGAACCCTTCATTAATTTAAAAAATATCTAGACCAGACTCTAAGGACTGTCGCGCTCAATAAGGACAGAGGAAGGTCGTGGGTAATCTATCATTTATCAGCATTACTTTTGTAGTGCCTAGGAAAGTGACAAAGGCTAGTGGTTTTTAATTAGGCCCACGACCGTGGTTCCTTCCCACTTACCTGGCACTTACCTGGCTACAAGGGTAGTACGGAGGCGGTAGAGGATTTATCCCGCGGCTTGTCCTTTGGAGGTCTAGGAGCAGTCTAGAGACTGGACCTAGGTGACCTTAGTTCTAGGGTTGCTTATGCATCTTAGGGGGTGATTTGTCTTGAGTCCCACTTTTTCAAAAACAAGCCAATTTTAAAATCACACACACGCTGCCACTTGCACTAAACCCGCTTAGTGCATGCTCGACTGGACACGGGATCCTAGTGCCCGTCTTGTCCGCGTTCCTGCTATCGACGCCGAAGTCGGTACTTCTTCATCTTTTTTCCCCCACCACACACCACATCGACCGTGATGGACGGCACTCCATCTAATTATAACACCACGCTGCCACCGCCCGTAGGTGAGCAGAATCCACCGCGCATCACTCTCCAAGAGAGATGCTATCCTATTCGTGGTCCCTTTCCTACTTGTCTATCTCTTCCACCACCTAACGGGGATAATTTCAAAATTAAACCCTACTACATCAACCTGCTGCCCAAATTTCACGGGCTTGAGTCGGAAGACGCGTACGTTTTCATCACCAAATTCGAAAACATATGCGCAATGATGGGTACTTCATAATTAACTTTAGATGCTATGCGCTTACGTCTTCTCCCATTCACACTGTGCGACTTGGCAGAAAAATGGCTTTATAATACTGCCGCACACTCTATCACTAATTGGGATGAATTCGTCATAGCATTTTTTAAGAAGTTTTACCCAAACCATAAGACTGCCCGCGTGAGAAGTGAGATCAACCAGTTCACCCAGCTTCCCAATGAACCATTTTGGAAGTGTTTTGAACGTTTCAAAGATCTGCTTGTCCAATGTCCTCATCACGGAATACAAAGATGGGATTTATGTCGGATTATATATGAGGGCAATAATCCAGCGACAAAGCAGATGCTTGAAACAATGTGTCGATGCAATTTCATGTCTAAAGATGATGGTGAAGCATGGAAATATCTGGAAGATCTAGCAGAACACACGTTGCAGTGGGAAAGCGTAAGACCACCTTCATCTAAGAGAGGTATTCACCAGCTCGATGTTTCTATCGCAGTAAAAGCTGAAATGGCAGCGATACAGAAGAAAGTCGATGCTATTGAGAACAAATTTTCATCATTCTCCCTAAATCAGGTCATGCTTCCTAAAACCGTTTGTGGTTGCTGTTCGGATCCTTCACACTTAATGGAAGAATGCCCTATGAATGCATCGTTTCAAGCTAATGCTGCTTTTCAGCAGTGACCTAGAAATGACCCTTATTCTTCCACATACAATCAAGGATGGAGGAATCATCCTAACTTTGCTTGGAATCAAAACCAACAAAGCAATTATCAAAGACCTCCTCCACAGCAACTACAACCACAGAATCAACCCTCCTTTCAGTCACAAAATTTTCAAAATCCGGCCAACATTTCTACACCACAAGTGGCCGGTACGGACAACTCACTTGCACAAACTTTGGATATGTTCATGAAACAATCCATGCAATTTTCAGCTGAGATGAAGTCTTTTATTGATACCCTAACGAAAAACTCCTCCTCCCATGGTGAGAGTATCAAATCAATAGAAAACCAAATCGCACAGTTAAACGCCGCAATGAGTGCAAGAGAGAAAGGGAAACTCCCATCTCAACCCATACCTAATCCTGGCCACTCACAAAGTTATAATGTGAGTGCTGTTACCACGTTGAGATCGGGAAAAGTGCTGAATGACCGAGTGGGTGAGCAGTGTGATGATAGTGACACCAGTGATACCCCAGCTTCTTCTTCTTCCCCTAATTAGTCTAGTCTCCCACCTTCACCCGAGCCTATTCTCCGTTTTCCCCAAGGCTCGAACCCTTTGCCCATTTTGCCAAATCTATCTAAGTCGATTCCCACTCCAGTTTTGGGATCGAATCCGTCCCCACAATCCTCTCCAATGTTAGACCAAACCCTTATTGATAAAGCACCTTATCTAAACAGGTTAAGGGGCAACAGACCAAGTCCACAAATGAAGAAGATTGTGGAAATTTTTAAGCAAGTTAACATAAACATTCCTCTTCTAGATGCTATTCAACAAGTTCCGTCATATGCGAAAATCCTAAAGGACTTGTGCACTAGGAAGAGAAAAGTTCAAGTACCTAAAAAAGTTTTCCTTGCGAGTAATGTGAGCACAGCTTTTACACAACAACTACCCAAGAAACGAAAGGACCCCGGAAGTCCTACAATTTCAATTTCTATTGGGGGTAAAAATATCAATCGTGCTCTACTCGATTTAGGTGCTAGTGTTAACTTGCTTCCGTATTCTGTTTATGAGCAATTAGGGATCAGAGAGTTAAAGCCTGCACATTGCACTCTTCAGATAGCCGATCGATCTATCACCCAACCTAGGGGTGAGCTAGAGGATGTGTTAATCAAAGTCGGAGAATTCATATTTCCTGTGGATTTTATAGTTATAGATACACAACCTGTGGCAAACCCACGCAATCAAATCCCGGTGATACTCGGTCGACCCATTTTGGTCACTTCCAACGTAGTAATCAATTGTAGAAACGGCTCTATGACCCTATCCTTTGGAAAGAAGTCAATTGAGCTTAAAATTTACAAGTTGGGAAGTGAACCCTCCAAACCCTATGCTCATGTGTGTTATGTCGAATTAATGGATATCGACAGCAGCGAATTTGATCAACTTTATGATACTGACTCTTTTCATATGTTGTTGTTTGACCCAACCATGTACTCTTCCACCGATTTGTCCGGGTCAACATCCAACCCTGATGAGGAACTTTTTATAGAGTCTGACGATCACCCTATTTTTTCTGATGACATTATTCTTCGGGGTATCGATGAAAGCTTTGAGGAAATTTTCGCCGATGAACTCGCATTTTTAAAAGATACGAGTGTTGAGATAAATCAACTCCAAAATGAAGAAATTGGACCTCCACCCTTTCTTTTGGACAATCATGATAATGCGAGTAATCCATCATTACCATTACTGTGCCGTCTCTCCAAATTGAGACGCAATCCTTTTCCATTACATCTCTTGTCACCTCCCCACTTCTTCACATCAAAAGGTGACATGTTCTTCCACCAACCTTGGTACTTCATTGATAAAATTTTTGAATGGTTGGTGTTGACCTTCGGTCTTTGCAAAGCTTGGCATTGACCAATAAGCTTGACCCCCTCATGTGATTTTAAAAGATTAAAATTGTTTAACTCAAGTTTGGGGGAGGGGTGGTATATTTTGGCTCTTGAAAGAAAATGATTTTTACAAAATTTGTGAGCCAAAAATAAGTTTGGGGGAGGATTTTCACTTTCATATATTTTTTCCCCCATTAATAATTTCCTCCCAAGTGTACAGGTTTTTGTGCTTAATGGATGACATCAATGAGGACACTGCTGTAAACAGGTTTGGGGGAGATTTGTGCTTATTTACACATCAAGTTACATCATATTTTGCATAAGCACAAATTTTCAAAAATTTTAAAATTAAAAAAAATATATAACAAAAGAGTAGAAAGTGAAAAATTACATCCAAAAGATAGGAATAGTTTAAGAAAACCAAGAAAATTAGAAGTTTTCTTAAACGATCTGGTAATGAGTAGTTATGAGCTGTTGTCCCAAGGGTTAGTAAGATGAAGGAAGTCACTAATCTGAGGATAAAAATAAGTCTGAAAAATAGTTTCTATTCTGAAAGCCAAACATTTGAATGTTGATACCCTACTATTTGCACTTACACACATCGTGAAACTCGGGATAGTAGAGGATACCTTGAAATGCTCTTGTCTAAAAGCCAAAGTATGAAGGAAATAAAAAAAAATGAAGAAAATATAAAAATGGTGAAAAGAAAAAAAAATGAACACTGGTTTTGCATCGCCAAGGAAGCAATAAAAAAATATAGCGAGGGTGCCTCTTCATTTAGTGCCCTAAGGCCAACTGGTCTGGGAGTCACTGCTAAGCCTTAGGTGGTGCAAGATGAGGAAAATATTATCACCTAATCAGCAACCACATGAGTAATCGGTCGGTTAGTACCTCAAGAAGTATTAACGGTCGCATGAAAATGTGTGAGCAAACCTAAGTATTCATCAAATTAAAAAGTACTAAGGTAGATGGACAAGAGTATGATAGCTTGAATTGAATTCTCCTAGTGTAGGGATGTCTATTTCACACACGTAGGGGTATATGATCGATGTTTGGATGAAACGTAGGAATGAAGAATAAAGACGATGTTTTATTGAAGGATGATGTGATTTCTAACATTTTTTCATGACTATTAAGATAGGGCTCATGACAACTGAAAAACTAGTATAGTTGGAAACTCTTATTTTCAAAGTCTTTCTTTTATGATTCTTATCTTTATATGTAAATTTCACCATCTCTCTTTTGTTATAGGATTTTGTGGGTGTAATCCGCTGAAAACCCTCAGGAGACAACACTCCTCCTACTAGGGACACCTAGAGGTTTAACGGCTTGTTGCACGTGCTCAGTGCAATCGTGTCTGCCTACGTAAGTGTGCTTAGTTTTCTCCTTTCTTTTTCTCCTCTTAAATAAACTAGTTTGCTCGGGACGATCAAAGATAAGTTTGGGGGTATTTGTTCAGTTGATAAAACTGCACATTTGTATTACATTTTTCCTACCATTTTCATATTAAAAAAAGGACTTTATTATTATATATTATACATATGAGGGTTTATGTGTAAAAACACCATTTTCCATGTGTTAATATATTTTAATTAGCATTTGGTAGGAAAATGTATGCAAATAAATCTATTGACCAAATCCTAGTAGAACTAAGTCTACTAAATATTATTTGAGATTATTGTGCAGAATTTTCCAAGTTGTTATGCAGAATTTATCAAACAAATCAAGTTGTTGAAGAAAACTTGCCTAATTAAGAAGCAAAACTTGGAGACCAAGTCTGGAAGCAACCGAGAGAAGATTTCTGAAATCTGAAGGTGCCTAGGATTGCCAAATGTCACAAAGACAGAAACCCCAAAATTTGATGAAGAGTTGTGATCAAATGGCCGCGGATCCGCGGCCATACCCCCCCTTTGGCCACGGATCCGCCGCAATAATAAGGAGTTGGAAAGCAAGATTTTGAGAGATCAATCACTGCTGAATTTTACCAAGTTTCCAGCCTAAAGATTCTGGCTTTGCACTATAAAAGGGCACCGAGAGCCTCTTGGAAAAGGGATCAAGCCGAAGAGATCACGAAGTCCAAGAAGGCTCACGCATCCAGGCTGATCATCAACTGTTCATCTACCTCCTTCGGAAGAGTTCGAGAAGCAAACCAAGTTTTTGTAATCATTTTCTAAGGAATAAAGTGTAGATTGTTCAAGTTGATTAATAAAGGTACTTATTTTATTTAATTCTTTTTGCATTTTATATTATGTTTCCCCTCTCTGTCTTTTCATCTTTTTCTCCCAACATGTGCGAGTAATTCTCCGCTTGTTAGGGTACGTAGGATTAGGGTAGGCTAATGGACGATGAAAATAACTAAACCCTTTTTAAGTCCTATAAAGTTTAGGAACTTTATCAAAATAATCATTAATATCCTAATCGGGCGCGCTAGCAATTCTTTGCTAGTTCCGACCGCGATTAGAGATTAGATTAATGATTGTTTTGGTAAAGGCTAGATATGAACGTAGTTCCGTGTCGAGATAAGGGTTAAGAGTGGGATTCCTTTTCCTTCCAGAAACCCTAATCTACACGCATCACCATCGTTCTAGTTCTAAATCTATTAATGGATAAAAAGGGTAACTTTTAATTAATCGTCCATAACTACTAAATCCTAACGAACCCTACAAGCCCTCTTATTATATTATCTACATCTCTAAAATAATCTAGATCTATATTTTACATTCTTGTTTAACGTAGATCTAGAAACCATTCTATAAAAATTCTTTATCCCTCCTCTCTTTCTCAACACATCTAAAGTAAAAGTAAAAGGTTCCACGTTTCCCAGAGGACGACCCGTACTCATCTCGGTATAGCTACGCGCGACACCGTTATTGATTGCGGTTAACTAAAAACACTCTTTCGTGTCAATCAAACGTCTATATAATATATCATATATATTATATACTGTATCTATCACAACATTTCAAATGATCACATCACAGATATCGCAGCAGAAGAAACATATAAAATATTGGATATACTAGGAGGTCCTTGTTTTATTTTGAGCCTCTATAAAACATGGATTCCACAGTCGCGATGAATAGCCAAACCTACACCCCTAGACCCCTACAAGAGCGGCAAGCAACCCTACCAATTCTAGAGTTAGAAGACCCGGACTCGACTCCTCGAGTTGGTCTCCTACTGGACTCTAGAACCCGGTTACTTGTGCTCTCCTCCTTGGGTCTATCCTAGTGCGAAAAAGTAAATAATATACATATGGTGACATCATCCTCGACCCGGAAGTGCCCCAATAAAAGAATATTACATACATTTAATTTTACACGAATGAAAATGAAAAAACTCACAACTCACATAAAACCCCGGCTATTCAAAACGCGATGATCCAATATAACATATCCAGCAACACATAACATCACATGTCATCAATGTAAGTAAATATGCGCATCCCAATTGTCGTTGACATATAGCAACGAAACCGGCGATACACCACATATTACACTTACGGTCGCAGAAAAGAAAGTGAAAAACTACAATAGTTGGAATCCACAACCACCTTAGACATCATAAACCCAACGTATCACATACTTTGGATTTCATGCCTAACCAAATGAATTCCTTAGACATCGCATGCCTAACAATTATAAACCCTGCATTTTAGTCTCAATCTTGAAAACACTTTTCAACATCAAGTCGGGCAATTCAACAAGATTCCCGACATCCTGATCGAATGCTCGTCGGAAACTTTAGTAGGCAGCTGCACCCCCGATGCCGTCGACGAAGTGCACTAAGGCGGAACACCGCTGCTGCGAGCACCCGAACGGATGCTTTTGGCGACGGGGTTCTCCTACAGTCACTTGGTTGGGGCTATGGGGCGTGGCTATCTATTAAGTTTACCCGGCAAGTATCCGCGTACGCTACGTGATTACGACGGACTTTTGATTGCATCAAAATCCCGTGGCAACCAATCAAATGAGACTAAATTGCTAGAATTATAACATTCAAATTAGTTATCTTATAACTACATTTGTGGATTCCAAATATTATATCACATCACATAATATCCGGATGACGATAAACTCTTTGATCGATTCATCAAAGTCCCACAATTTTCCGACAGCTCAACACTTGAGCACAGTTTTAATAATACCCAGAAGATACCACAGTACCTATGAACCAGCCGTAGAAGGGTCAAACCAACGCCTCACATGTGACAACGCTAAACTACCACAAACCCTAGGGTTAAAGTGGCGGTTTTGACGGCCACATAATTGAGTTAAGGTTTACGTTCTTCTAGAGGGTCCAAAGAATTACTTGCATGTTTTTCCGAATACGTTAAACTTGGAAAAATGGGTTTTTGACATTCGATCGAACTTTTTAACATCTTCTAGACAATATGTGAAAACCCGAAATAATGTTAAAACTACGAATACGAAACACTCCGAATTGCTTATAGTGTAAAATTGCATCACATGCAAAATTAGCAAAAATAAACAACACCTGAAAGACCAAAACCAAGTCACTGGAACACAGGCAAAAAATCAGGAGGTGATGCTCGGTGTTGGCCGATATGGCATAGGTGGTGGCCGGCCCATTTTTCTGAGAATGCCCTGAAATTTTGTGTGTGTTCATGATATATCCCATAGATCACTCTGTACTTGTTTAAAAAAAATTGACAACTTTTTGAAATCGACAGCAAGCAGGTTTTGGCGATGCAAGTTTCGGAGTTGTTTCGGTTTTGTAATTCTAACAATATTCGTATAATTTTCTAGCTAGGCTCTGATACCATTATAGGGTTCCTCTGGACGGCAGCGAAGTTTCGGGAGGCATCGTCCATGCCATTTTAAAAAATTTGCCGTTAAAAGGAACTCTAAACATGATCGTTAACTAGAATACAATACGGAAACAAAGTAAACCATTTACTATCTAAGTGAAAAAGGAAATACAACCTTTGTAGATCAGTCTTTCACTTCATAAGCTCCTTGTAGTCGTCCCTTCGCTGCGATCGTCGAACTCCCGGACTCTTGCATGGCTTCGCGTAGAGAAATGGGCAATCTTGCTTGAAGTCTTCGAGGCCGAAATGATCTACGACGAAGGAATACTAACTCAAGCTTCTACTTCACTAACTAAAGAATTAGTGAAGCAAACACCCTAAACTAAAGTTCTAGTCTAGTAGAGAATGATGAAATAGAAAGTGGGCTCACTTTAGAATTTCTTTTCTCACTTTACTTTCTCACTTAATCAAAACCCTAGCAAGCTTTTTTTTGAGCTTGAGGAAGAAAATGAACTAGAATGAGATGAGAATAATGATCAAGTGAGAGAGTGAACCATGGTGAGTGAGTATCATATACTAACTCATGTAGAGACATAACCATGGCTAATCCAAATGGTTAGGTTAACAAATATCCAAAGTAAAAACAAAGTTAGTGGACTTTGTCAAAGCAAAACAAGCTTCTACAAGCTTCATGCTCTTTCCAAATATCCACTAATTTTGTAATTACCTTAAATAATTATAACCCACCATTATAAATAGAATTGTATGTGTCTTATACACCCATGTATGATGTATCAACAACCATGATACAAAAAGAAAACGCAAATAAATATATATTACATATATATATTAAGTTGTGCACAAGTGAGAAAAATAAATGCTTAAGTGAACCGATGTTAGTTAATGTAAATTAGTATATCACATATACAATTATACACTAAATTATTAAATCAACACTTGACTTAATAATCCGGTTATATCTCATATAACCGACTAACATCCAATGTATCGACTTATCGAATCAACCCTTGATTTGATAACCCGGCTATATCACATATAACCGACCGATACAAAAGTCGCGAGAATGGAATACGGTATCACAAACACACATTATACTCGGTCCCGCACATATCACATATGCGCTCCTATTTCTTTTTTCCTGAGCCAGTAAAACCTCTATGTAGGACTCTAAAGACTCGTCAATACGCCGGCGGTATGTGATGATCACATCAAACACCCACAAGCCGTCAGCAGTACTAGCTAGAAGTAACGGCTACCCGGGTATTGAGCGATCAAAAGATCAACAAGTAAGCCCGCTCCAACTCCTACAAAAGCCTGACAGTGACACTACCGTACAGTCCAGTCTACTCGACTGATATGTCGCATATCAAGTCTAGGGGTGGTAAACGTCAGACCCCAATAACCGATAAATCATGCCGATGTGAGGCTTATAACGGGTCGAGAAACTACTGGTAACACTTACCAGTAAAGCTCTAAACCAGCCCTGGCCAGGGACTTCCCTGTTATGGCCAATTGAGCACAGCGCAACATCAACCCCCGAAACCGGGAGAGACGAATCCCCTCATATCGCTCATTGCCTCCATGTGACTCGGGACTGTACCCAAAAACCACCGTTTTGCACGCCCTCTTGGACGTGGGTAGGTGGAAATTAAAGCACAGTGGGAATCACACAAGATTCTATGACGATCTCGGGTCTACAGACTAACCTGTACTAGTGTCACCAGAGAACTGCCATCTGACGTCAGATATAATACCATCTGGGAGTTCTCGGCGAGTCTGTCCAGTGTACCCAGTCTCTACTGAGCACCCGTATGCCATCTCTGATGTCAAACACCAATGGATATGGGATCATCCATCGTCCATCTATATGGATCGAGAAGCTATACGCTAGTCTACTCTGGTATATCGATGCCCCGTCTCGATATACCCACGACTAGGTGTTAGTGTATATGCCCTAGAGGCCATTACTGTATCATACTAGTTTGTATATTACTTAATGGAAGCTTGGGATATTCACCTTGTATAAACAATCTTGCTCAATATAGTAGTATGCTACTTGGTTTGTTTCTACTTAAATGAGTACATGTGTTTATATTAGTATATCACCTATACGCATTAGTGGAGCCCTTAGGATCTTTGCTTGATTACCAGCGTTGTGATGGCAGTCACACTAGTAGGGGCTGGGTAATCTATAAGCACATCCTTATACAGGTCCCTAGTCGCAGGACTGTCGAGACAGGGCATCGATACTCCGGAGTAGACTAGCGTATGCGCTTCTCATCCCAGTGTGGGAGATGGTCTGTCCCACAGCCATCAGTACGTCGTACTGGAGATAGTATACGGGTGCTCGTTGGGTTACGAGTACACTGGACAGGACTCGTCGGGAACTGACAGGTTGGTATTATACCTATCGTCAGTTATCAGTTCCCAGGTGACATGAGTACAGCTTAGTCCGCTGACTTGACACTGGCACTTCGCCTCGAGTGTGTTCCCACTGCACTTTGATCACTACCCTACCACGACTCAAAGGAGTCGTGCAAACAGGTGGTGGTTGGGTGCAGTCCCGAAGCACTTGGAGGCAGTGACGGTTAGACAGGATTCGTCTCTCCCGGTATTGGGGGTTGACATCGCGCTGTGTCTTGGAGAGCAATTACACGAGTAGTCCTTGGCCAGGGCAAGCGAGATATACTAGTAGGTTTCCAGTGTTATCTCAGGGTGTTTTGGGCTTCACTCCGACACGACTTGTACCGCTATTAGGGGACTGACGTTTTACCGCCCCCTAGGCCCGACATGCGATGTATTAGACGAACAGACCGGACTGTACGGAGACTGTCACATTCAGACTCGGTAGGAGTTCAGATGGGGTTTTCACCTCGTCAGCCTTCTTGTCGGCATCTACCTGGGGACCGTTACGCACAGCTAGTGCCGCTTGCGGTCTGTGGTTAAACCCACTGCCAGCGTAGTGTCGAGTCTTTAGAGTCACACACAGAGGGTATTCGCCTCTGGGCAAAACAGAGTAGAGGTCGCATGGTTTTGCGACAGGGTTCGTTCTCATCCGCGCACTTGTGCACGTTTGGAGTCCGGACGGATATTACTGGCTGGCTCTGGTTTGAGTCAGATACTGGTATATGTTTTAGGGTTGCTTTTATCTCTCGGTATTCTTGTTCCTCGGAACGAGAATACAGGTGTGTATGCACAGTTGCTTGAGGCGGAGGATGAGTTTTTTCATTAGGGTTTCGGAACGGGTGCGTATGCACAGTTGACAGTCGTCATTTTCCAAACCCTAATAGATTTATGAAATATCAATTAATAATAGTAATTAAATGAAATGTTGTTATGGTTGATTTTGTTGACTTGTTGACCATGGTTGACTTGTTGACCATGGTTGAATGTTGACCATGGTTGAATGCTTTGCAAGGATACTCCTTGGTTCTAGCTTACACTCATTTAATGAAGTGATGATAGTGGTCATTCCAAATACAACCATCAACTATTGTCATTTTCAATTATTATTATTAATTAGATAATTCCTTTTCTTTTAGTTATGGTTGCAAAAGAAAAGAGCTCATTCTATCATAATCATTCTCTCTCCTCATTTTCATCTTCTTCTTCCTCAAGCTCAAGGTGATTCCTTCTCATGTGTTGAGAATCCCTCACCATGAAAAAGAAAGCACCCCATAGATACTCTCTACTCTCTCTAGGGTTCAAGGTTTAGCAAGCCGGAGATCCTAGTTCACTCAAAGTTCGAGGAAGAGCCCAAAGGTTGAACCCTCAGGTGGATCCATCTTCGACGGAAGAAGGCTACGAGGCAAGAACCATCAACCTCTACAAGGTTTCAAGAAGAAGGAGTTCAAGTTAGGTATAACTCTTCATCCGAGTAGCCCACGCTCCTTTGTATGCTTGCTAGTTTAGTTTAGACACGATCCCGACCTTGTTTAGTCCATGTTGCTCCTCATGAAAAAATTTGATTGTTATACCGTTTCCGCCTCCTCGTAAGTACCGGGGATGGCAACGTGGACTTACAGTGGTATCAGAGCCTAACTAAACTTAAACTAGCTTTGTAGAAAAGTGTATGGAAGTTCGAAACCGAAAAATCGCAAAACCGGAAAAACAAAAACCCTAAGTTTCTGTTGAAATTTTTTGTGCTCTAAATGAAAAAATTTATACTCCTAAAATCGGCTCAGGGTTTTGTGAGAACACCCACCAAAAACGATCCCATGAATCCTTCAAACCGCCGCGCTTCCGCGGCCCCAGCTATTCTTCTCGCCGCGGATCCGCCGCCGTTTGGGATCTTCATGTGATCGTGTTCTGTGCAGTGTTCTTCTGGTTGGGTTTTGGGATTTTTCAAATATGTTATATGTGCCCAGATTTTCCAGAACAGAAATTTACTTTTGGGGTCCTATAAATCCGTATTTTTTTCGAACTTCGCTACACTTTGTCTATATTGGTTATATCTGTAATGTTTGAATGTATTGAGCGTCGGCTAATCGCTATAAGTCGATTAGTCGGGGTTATACATCTCTGTGATCTGTGTTTGATGTTGGAATGTGTATATGAATCCGTTGGACTGTCGCGGGTGAATAGCCGGGGTGGATGTGAGATGAGTGTTTCTTTTCTTTCATTCATTGTAAATGTAAATTGATGTAATAATATTATTTGTATGGCCGCACAACCGGGTCGGGGTTGTAGCCGTCATTGTATAATTCTTTTTACTGTTTTTGCTCCTAGGATAGACCCGTGGAGGGGTGCACAAACTACCGGGTATCTCGAAGTGCCGAGTGGCCTACTCACGGCGTTGAGGGAGGTTGCTCCACTTCGGATATTTGGCGGGTAGTTTGCCGCACCCGTAGGGGTCTTGGGTGGGGTATTTGGCTATTCACCGCGACCGTGTAATCCTCTTTTCGTTGCAGGCTCGAAAGGATTGCGGATTGCTAGTATATCCAATGTATTCATCTGTGATCTGTAATGTCTATCATTGCTTTCTATTTAGGCGTTGCTTATGTTTTACAGCCGCGCTAGCCCAGCCCCCGCTCTGTCGTTAGTTAAGTAACCTAACGGGTGATGACGGGGCCCCGTGGCGAATGCATATGGCATAAGCGTACGTCATATTTTGGTTGTTTTCTGCAATGGTAGGATTAAATGATGGGACGCATTAAAAGTACTAATGCAAGAATATCACGCATTAAAAGAACTAATGCAAGATAATAAACCAAGTTAAAATCGTTGGAACACTTTCGAAAAACCACTCGGTTCTTTTCAAAATTAACTTTTAAATGCGGAGTTTGAGCCACTCCTTCTAAAAGCTGTCTCGTTCCATCGATTATATCAAGTTCACTACGTTCACGGTTTCGCCAAAACCATTCGTAGCCCTCCGTCGTTTCACATGAATAGTCAATAGTATTCAAGCTGTGTTTGTTGGCCAAAGTCAAGGCATAGTGATTGGTAGCTATTGGGTATTCATGTGCAGCATAGATAGATGCGTTGGTTTGGAACAGTCGTACTGCCTTGTTGGCCAAAGTCAAGGGTAGGTACGGGTGGATTCAAATTAACCTGGAGAACGACGGGTAGAACTTGACATGTGACTTATGATTTGTTGGCCAAAGTCAAGGTCATAAGAGCATGGGGCAAAAAAATCCACATCGAGAGTTTCATAAGTACTGAAACTTGCTAGATTTGCATACCATTTGGAGTGCGGTTATTCTGGTAGGATTCCTTCAGTTTCGTCACGCGATGATATTTGGATCCCGATCCTACTGTGAGTATATGCTACTCCTCGGGAAAATTTTCACTAAACGATCAATGCTATAAACCTAGTAGGTGTCTAGAAAGGTGTTAGCGGGGCTACGCCCCCAGGGAAAAGAGGTTCTCTAATTAAGGAACTTCACGAAAGCGTTGGAAAACCTCCCTCGAAGTACCGACACTGGCCTGGCTGAACGGTTAAGCAAGTATTGTGCGGTGGGATTGATCCCGACTGATTCTTCCTTTATGGTTTGAGGAGGGATTCGAGAGACAGTGGGAGCCATCCTGTTTAGACAAATTAAAAACCATTCTAAACTTGCAAGAGCATCGTGCTAAAGTGTTCCTTCTCTCCCCCTTGCAGCAACCAAATCGAAATGACTGGACTTAAGTTACTTCTAGATAAAAACATACTGACAGGGACAAACTACAAAGATTGGCTCAGGAATGTCAAAATAGCAATCACTTACGACAAGCTGGGGTATTTTCTTACCACCAAAGCTCCCCCCGTCCCAGGTCCCACCTCCAGCGTCGCGGATAAGGAAATCCGTAAGACTTGGGAGATTGATTGCGCGAAGGCCAAGTGCCTCGTGCTTGCCTCTATGGACAACGAACACCAGAGGATGCACGAGAATATGGATTTGGAATCCATATTTCTTCATACAAAAGAACTGTATGGAGAGCAGTCTCGTATCGCAAGATACGAAGTGTCGAAGAAGTTATTTTCGGCAAAGCTGGCCGTCGGATCATCGGTAGCGGACCACGTGCTTAAGATGATTGGCTACATTGAGGAGCTCGCGGAACTTGGGACCACGTTGGAAAGTGAACTCTATACGGATTTAGTTCTCCAGTCCCTTCCATCCACTTACGCCCAGTTTATACTGAACTTCAACTTACAAGAAAAGGAAGTTGAACTTTCAGAACTCCTCAACATGCTGAGGAGCGCAGAGGGCACCCTACAGAAAGGTAGGGAAACGCCCGCTTTGTTTGTAGGAGGATCTTCTTCCTCTAGGTCCAAGGCGAAAGCCAAGGGAAAGAGGAAGAAAGCCCCCGCCAAACCAAGAGGCGGTGTTAGTAAAGTGGGTACGAAGGGAAAGGAAAAGGCAACAAAGATTGCGGGGAAGCTTGTGGGAAAGGAGGAATGCTTCTATTGTCATAAGAGTGGACACTGGAAGAAAGATTGCAGGGCTTGGAAGGCCAGGACACAGGAACTGAAGCAGGTTGCGGCTTCAGCTTCAGGTGTGTATGTTATTGAAAACTGTCTTTCTATAAACTCTACTTCCTGGGTATTGGATACCGGATCAGGATCTCATATCTGTAATTCTTTGCAGGCATTGAGAAACCGTAGGTTTTTGAAGGCAGGTGACATGACCCTCAGAGTTGCGAACGAAGCTAGCATGGATGCTAAAGCCGTGGGGGACTATCACCTGGGAATGACAGATGGGCATGTTTTGGTTTTGCGTAATTGCTTTTTTGTACCCAACGCAGCTTGTAATATCATTTCTGTATCTTTGGTTTCTAAAGAAGGTTATGAATTTGCGTTTGTAAGTAATGTTGTAAACATTCACCTTAATCAAGTTCTGATTGGGTCAGGTACACTGTGCAATGGTATATACGTATTAAACCAACCACTGATTTTCAATGTCCAGAATACACACAAAAGAAAGTCTCCAGATATTAATCAGGCTTTCTTATGGCATTGTAGACTAGGTCACATCAATGAGACACGGTTGACTAAGTTACATAAAGAAGGATACTTGGATCCGTTCGAGTATCATTCTTATGCCACTTGTGAATCTAGTCTCATGGGAAAGATGACAAAGACTCCGTTCACTGGACACGGAGAAAGAGCGAGCGAGCTCTTGGGACTCGTACACAGCGACGTGTGCGGTCCAATGTCTACACATGCGCGAAGCGGTTACTCTTACTTCATTACTTTTACGGATGATTTTTCAAGGTACGGTTATGTCTTCTTAATGAAACATAAGTCCGAAGCCTTTGAAAAGTTCCAGGAATATAAGAATGAAGTAGAGAAACAGACCGGCAAAAGTATCAAGATTCTAAGATCGGATCAAGGTGCAGAATACTTAAGTGCCGAGTTCCTGAATTATTTAAAAGAGAACGGAATTCTCTCTCAGCTTACTCCTCCATACACTCCGCAACACAACGGTGTATCGGAGAGACGGAACCGAACCCTATTGGATATAGTACGGTCCATGATGAGTAACGCTGAGTTACCGCGATCATTCTGGGGGTATGCGCTAGAATCAGCTGCGTACCTTTTGAACCGAGTTCCTACTAAGACTGTGCCTACTACTCCATATGAGATATGGAGTGGGAAGAGACCTTATCTTAAGCACATTAAGACATGGGGATGTCCAGCTTTTGTTAAAAAGTAGCATGCGGACAAGCTCGAGGCACGCTCAGTACAGTGCAAGTTCGTGGGATATCCAAAGAACCCCAATGGATATTTCTTCTACTGCGAAGAGGAACAAAAAGTTCTTGTTTCTCGTCATGCCTACTTCTTGGAAACTGAGTTTTTAGAAACCCAGATAAGTGGGAGCACAGTAGAACTGGAAGAAATTCCAGAACCACAAACCATTACTGAAAGCTTAGAGGAACCAGAGGGTTCGAAAGAACAGGACATTCCTACGCCGCTCCGCAGGAGTAGTAGGCAGTCTCATCCGCCCGAGAGATACTACGGTTTTCTCATAGACGGGGATAGAGAGGATTGCATCATAGATTATGATGAGCCTACTAGCTTCCAGCAAGCCGTTCAGAGCGTTGACTCGGTAAAATGGCTGGATGCAATGCGGACCGAAATGGAGTCCATGTACACCAACAAAGTATGGACATTGGACATTGCTCCAGACGGGGTAAAACCCGTAGGATGCAAGTGGATCTTCAAAAGGAAGATTGGTGTAGATGGACAGGTTGAGACCTATAAAGCTAGACTTGTAGCAAAGGGTTTCCGTCAAAGACCTGGCTTGGACTATGACGAAACCTTTTCTCCAGTGGCTATGCTGAAATCCATTCGGATCCTTCTTGCCATTGCTGCCTTCCACGATTATGAGATTTGGCAGATGGACGTAAAAACCGCTTTTCTAAATGGAAATTTAGAGGAGTGTGTCTATATGGATCAGCCAGAGGGTTTCATTCAGAGTGGGAGCAGCGGAAAGGTGTGCAAGTTGCTTAAGTCCATTTATGGACTAAAGCAGGCATCGCGGAGTTGGAACATCTGTTTTGATGAGACGGTCAAGGAATTTGGCTTTATCAAAAATCCAGATGAACCATGCATCTATAGTAGATTTGTAGCGAGAACTGTAGTATTCCTCGTTTTATACGTGGATGACATTCTCTTAATAGGAAATGACATTCCTATGCTACAATCTGTCAAGGGCTTCTTGTCACACAGGTTCTCCATGAAAGACCTGGGTGATGCCTCATACATCCTGGGGATCCGGATCCATCGTGATAGATCCAAGAGGATATTAGGACTTTCACAGTCCAGGTACATCGACACCATACTAAAAAGGTTCAGTATGGAAGATTCCAAGCGCGGTAACCTACCGGCTTGTCACGGGATCGCCCTCTCTAAAGAGATGTCCCCCAAGACTGATTTGGAGAGGGATCGCATGTCTGTTATACCCTACGCTTCTGCGGTAGGCTCTATAATGTATGCGATGTTATGTACCAGACCGGATGTAGCTTATGCACTGAGTGTGGTAAGCCGGTATCAGTCAAACCCTGGGGAGAAACACTGGATAGCGGTAAAGAACATTCTCAAGTACCTGAGAAGGACTAAGGAGATGTTCTTGGTGTATGGCGGAAAAGACCTCCAGATAGAGGCCTTTGCTGACTCCAGCTTCCAGAGTGACAAGGATGATTCCAAGTCCATGTCGGGTTTTGTCTTTACCCTCAATGGAGGGGCGGTGTGTTGGAAGAGTTCCAAACAGGAAACCGTTGCAGACTCGACTATGGAAGCGGAATAAATCGCTGCTTCTGATGCCGCAAAAGAAGCTGTGTGGATAAGGAAGTTCTTGAAAGAACTTCAGGTGGTTCCGTCCATTGTTGATCCAATACCTTTGTATTGCGACAACAACGGGGCTATAGCTTTAGCGAAGGAACCCAGGTCCCATCAGAGATCCAGGCACATCTTGAGGCGGTATCACCTGATCAGGGAGATCGTGGATCGCAAGGAGATCGAGGTTTGGAGGGTTGCTTCAGAAGAGAACACTGCAGATCCATTCACCAAGACCCTGCCCCAGACTCAGTTCGAGCGGCTGATCGAGATGATAGGTCTTCGATACGCCAGTACATGGCCTTAGTGCAAGTGGGAGATTGTTAGTGTATATGCCCTAGAGGCCATTACTGTATCATACTAGTTTGTATATTACTTAATAGAAGCTTGGGATATTCACCTTGTATTAACAATCTTGCTCAATATAGTAGTATGCTACTTGGTTTGTTTCTACTTCAATGTGTACATGTGTTTATATTAGTATAACACCTATACGCATTAGTGGAGCCCTTAGGATCTTTGCTTGATTACCAGCGTTGTGATAGCAGTCACACTAGTGGGGGCTGGGTAATCTATAAGCACATCCTTATACAGGTCCCTAGTCGCAGGACTGTCGAGACAGGGCATCGATACTCCGGAGTAGACTAGCGTATGCGCTTCTCATCCCAGTGTGGGAGATGGTCTGTCCCACAGCCATCAGTACGTCGTACTGGAGATAGTATACGGGTGCTCGTTGGGTTACGAGTACACTGGACAGGACTCGTCGGGAACTGACAGGTTGGTATTATACCTATCGTCAGTTATCAGTTCCCAGGTGACATGAGTACAGCTTAGTCCGCTGACTTGACACTGGCACTTCGCCTCGAGTGTGTTCCCACTGCACTTTGATCACTACCCTACCACGACTCAAAGGAGTCGTGCAAACAGGTGGTGGTTGGGTGCAGTCCCGAAGCACTTGGAGGCAGTGACGGTTAGACAGGATTCGTCTCTCCCGGTATTGGGGGTTGACATCGCGCTGTGTCTAGGAGAGCCATTACACGAGTAGTCCCTGGCCAGGGCAAGCGAGATATACTGGTAGGTTTCCAGTGTTATCTCAGGGTGTTTTGGGCTTCACTCCGACACGACTTGTACCATTATTAGGGGACTGACGTTTTACCGCCCCCTAGGCCCGACATGCGATGTATTAGACGAACAGACCGGACTGTACGGAGACTGTCACATTCAGACTCAGTAGGAGTTCATATGGGGTTTTCAACTTGTCAGCCTTCTTGTCGGCATCTACCTGGGGACCGTTACGCACAGCTAGTGCCGCTTGCGGTCTGTGGTTAAACCCACTGCCAGCGTAGTGTCGAGTCTTTAGAGTCCCACACAGAGGGTATTCGCCTCTGGGCAAAACAGAGTAGAGGTCGCATGGTTTTGCGACAGGGTTCGTTCTCATCCGCGCACTTGTGCACGTTTGGAGTCCGGACGGATATTACTGGCTGGCTCTGGTTTGAGTCAGATACTGGTATATGTTTTAGGGTTGATTTTATCTCTTGGTATTCTTGTTCCTCGGAACGAGAATACATGTGTGTATGCACAGTTGCTTGAGGCGGAGGATGAGTTTTTTCATTAGGGTTTCGGAACGGGTGCGTATGCACAATTGACAGTCGTCATTTTCCAAACCCTAATAGATTTATGAAATATCAATTAATAATAGTAATTAAATGAAATATTGTTATGGTTGATTTTGTTGACTTGTTGACCATGGTTGACTTGTTGACCATGGTTGAATGTTGACCACCATCATTGTTTTGCAAGGATACTCCTTGATTCTAGCTTACACTCATTTAATGAAGTGATGATAGTGGTCATTCCAAATACAACCATCAACTATTTTCATTTTCAATTATTATTATTAATTAGATAATTCCTTTTCTTTTAGTTATGGTTGCAAAAGAAAAGAGCTCATTCTATCACAATCATTCTCTCTCCTCATTTTCATCTTCTTCTTCCTCAAGCTCAAGGTGATTCCTTCTCATGTGTTGAGAATCCCTCACCTTGAAAAAGAAAGCACCCCATAGATACTCTCTACTCTCTCTAGGGTTCAAGGTTTAGCAAGCCGGAGATCCTAGTTCACTCAAAGTTCGAGGAAGAGCCCAAAGGTTGAACCCTCAGGTGGATCCATCTTCGACGGAAGAAGGCTATGAGGCAAGAACCATCAACCTCTATAAGGTTTCAAGAAGAAGGAGTTCAAGTTAGGTATAACTCTTCATCCGAGTAGCTAACGCTCCTTTGTATGCTTGCTAGTTTAGTTTAGACACGATCCCGACCTTGTTTAGTCCATGTTGCTCCTCATGACAAAATTTGATTGTTATACCGTTTCCGCCTCCTCGTAAGTACCGGGGATGGCAACGTGGACTTACACTAGGGACCTTAAAGGATGTACTTATGGACTACTATGGCCCCACTAGTATGATCTGCATCATAGTCCTGGTAGTCAAGTACACATCCTAAGGGCTTTACCAACATGTAACAGAGTGACAATCAGTGTACATGTTAAGATAAAGAGTAACCAGATAGCATACTATCATGTCAAGCAAGAAAGTCCTCCCTATATATGTCCACGCATCCACTACAATATACATCTCATATATAGTAATGGCCTCTAGGGCATACATATAACTAACAGTTTGACTATTCATCGCGACCGTGGAATCCGTGTTGTATACAAGCTCAAAATAAAACACGGACCTCCTATTATATCCAATATTTCATATGTTATCTTCTGCTGCTGATATTATGTGATGTGATCATTTTATGTGCGTGATACGAATGCTTTATTATTGTATATATGATATATAATAAATATTGCTTATGTTTTGCACCTGCGCTAGCCCCGTCCCGGTATGCCGTTAGTTAAGTTACCTGATGGTGCATAATGGGACACTGTGGCGAATGCGGATAGCATAAGTGTACGTTGTATTTTCGTTTCTTCTGTGATGCTTAGGAAGCTTAAATGATGGGACTTCATTAATGAGATTAATGAAAGAAAAAGAAACCTAAAATATATTGCAGAGTCAAATTTTCAAAAAGGGCAGCTCTAGTTTTTGCTTTGCACGGCGGTATTCCTTGTATAATATCCAGCACCTTATTAGATAAGGAAAGAGCCGAGATCCCTTCACCGGGAGTGACCTCTTTAGCAAAACTAGCAGATGCTACAACTCACACGGTTTTGTTTTTTATTGCTTCTATAGTTCTTGCTTTGCATAGTGATATTTGTGAAATATCCTGCACCTTATTCGATAAGGAAAGAGCCGAGATCCCTTCACCGGGAGTGACCTCTTTAGCGAAACTAGAAAAAGCCTCAAAAACACTCCTTTTCAAAATAACTTGTTTCTACAACGATATCAAGTTCATTACGTAAAAGGTTTTCATAAAAACATGTCGTAACCCTCCGTCATTTCAGATAAGTCCTACTTAGTATTCGTGCTACGTTTGTTGACCTCCGTCAAGCTGTAGTATGCGATAGCTAACTAGTATTTATCTGCTGCATATGATACGATTGTTTTAGGATAGTCGTACGACCTTGTTGACCTCCGTCAAGGGTCGTACGGGTGGGTTTAATTCAATCAGGAAATGACGGGTTGAACTTGACTAGTAGCCTATAGTTTGTTAACATCCGTCAAAGTCATAGGACGCTAGGGGAAGAATATTATTAGGAATTTCAAGTATTGAAATTTACAATGAGATTGCATACTTTATATGAGATAGTTGGATCCCGATAACCACTGCGAGTAAGAGTTACTCCTGGGAGAATTTTACACATCACAATTAGCCGATCAAGTAGGTGTCTAGAAAGGTGTTAATGGGGTTATGCCTCTGTGAAAATGAGGGTTATTTTAATTGGGTCCATGCGATAGCACGGGGAACTTCCCTCAAAGTACCAACACTGGCCTAGCTGAAAGATTGGCGAACTTGTAAGGTGTAATTAATCCCGGCAAGTCTTACCTTTTAGGGTTTGAAGGAAGATTTGATAGAAGCAGTGGGAGCCATCCTGATTAGATAAGATAATAACCAATCTAATCTTGCAAGAGCATACGCTAAAGTGTTTTCTTCTCTCTCTCTCCAGGTAGCGACCATGTCAGGCCTTAATCAAGATAATAATATGGATGATTGACCGAACCCGCTTGTTATTCTGAGCAGAGGAACGTTGGTTCCGTTCTTTCTTATAATTGTTATAAGACTGAGCAGGAAATAGAGAAATATATGGATTCACACGCCGCCTAAACAAAGAATAAGCATGTTGATGCATCTTCTTCAGGTGTGTTTTGTTATCGAGAACTGTTTCTCAGTTCACTCTACGTCCTGGGTATTAGATACCGGATTGAGATCCCACATATGTAATATGTTACATGGGCTACGGAAAGGTAGAGAACTGGGAGAGGGTGATCATTCCATAAGAGTAGGGAATGGTGCAAATGTTGTAGCCAAAGTAGTTGGCGAATATCACCTTGTGTTACCAAATGGTAATACATTGATTCCGAACGAATGCTATTACATTCCGACCCTGATATGCAATCTTATATCAGTTTCTTTATTAAGTAGGGAAGGATATAATTTTGTAGTACAGGATAATGTTATGAACATCTTCCTGAATCAAAAGTTGATTGGATCAGGCTCGTTATATAATGGCATATATGTTCTAAATCAAACTACAGTTCTTAATGTACAATACACACACAAGAGGAAGAGTTCAGAAATGAACGAATTCTTCTTGTGGCATTGTAGACTAGGTCATATCAATGCGACACGACTAGCTAAGTTATATAAAGATGGATATTTGAATCCATTCGAATTATCATCTTATGAAACTTGTCATTCATGTCTCAAAAGCAAAATGACCAAAACTCCGTTTAGTGGACACGGAGAAAGAGTTACGGAACTCTTGGGACTAATTCATAGTGATGTGTGTGGTCCCATGTCTATACATGCCAGGAATGGTTCTTCGTACTTCATTACATTCACTGACGATCTCTCAAGATACGAACATGTATTCATATTGAAACACAAGTCTGAAGCTTTTGAGAAATTCAAAGAATATAAGAACGAAGTCGAGAACCAAACGGGTAAAAGTATTAAGATCCTTCGATCTGATCGAGGAGGAGAATACTTAAGCAATGAGTTCCTTGATTATCTAAAAGAGAATGGAATTCTCTCTCAGCTTACTCCTCCCTATACACCACAGCACAACGGTGTATCGGAGCAGAGGAATTACACCATATTAGATATAGTGCGCTCTATGATGAGCACTGCTGAGTTGCTTATTTCTTCTTGGGGGTATGCGCTTGAGACAACCATATACCTATTGAATGGAGTTCCAACCAAATCAGTGCCTACCACTCCATATGAGATATGGGAGGGGACGAGACTGTCTCTTAATTTATTTAAGATATGGGGTTGCCCGGCCTATGTTAAAAAGCAAAATCCGGGCAAGCTCGAGGCAAGGTATGTTCTGTGCAAGTTTGTAGGATATCCCAAGCATTCGCGAGGACATATCTTCTACCACCATGAGTAACAAAAGGTGTTTGTTGCTAAGCATGCTACCTTTTTAGAAAAGGAATTTCTTGCAAAGGAAATTAGTGGCGAGGAGGTAGAACTGGAAGAAGTTCCAGCGATACAAACTACGACAGATGATTTGGTAGAACCGTAGGATTCGATAGTAGCCAACGAACCTCAGCCTCTCCGCCGATCTAGTAGGGTTCCGCATCCATCTGAGAGATACTACGGTTTTCTCATTGATGGTAGGAGCGAGGATTGCATCATGGAAGATGATGACCCGACTAGCTTCGAGCAGGCCATCACAAGTGGTGACTCTGTAAAGTGGCTGGATGCAATGCGATCTGAGATGGAATCTACGTACACCAACAAAGTATGGACTTTAGAAGTTGTTCCTGAAGGGGTAAAACCTATTGGGAGCAAATGGATCTTCAAGAAGAAACTTGGTGTAGATGGAAAAGTTGAGACTTTCAAACCTAAACTTGTTGCAAAAGGTTTTCGTCAACGACCAGGTGTGGATTATGATGAAACCTTTTCTCCTGTGGCTATGCTTAAGTCTATCCGGATCCTGCTTGCCATTGCTGCATACCATGACTACGAAATATAGAAAATGGATGTTAAGACCGCCTTTCTAAATGGTGATTTAGAGGAGTGCGTGTACGTGACTCAGCTGGAGGGCTTCGTAGACAGTGGGAGCAGCGGAAAGGTGTGCAAGCTGCTTAAATCCATCTACGGGTTAAAGCAGGCATCGCGGAGTTGGAACATCTGTTTTGATGTGGTAGTCAAAGAGTTTGACTTCATCAAGAATGTAGATGAACCTTGTATATATAAGAAGGTTGCAGAGAGTAAGGTTGTCTTTCTCGTATTATACGTGGATGACATACTATTGATAGGAAATGATGTTCCTATGCTGCACTCGGTCAAGCTCTTCTTATCACAAAGATTCTAAATGAAAGATCTAGGTGATGCCTCTTGCATCTTGGGGATTAAGATCTATAGAGATAGATCTAAACGGATATTGGGATTGTCCCAATCCAGGTACATTGACACCATACTAAAGAGGTTTAGTATGGAAGAATCCAAGCGTGGGAATTTACCCACGATCTCTAGACTCACTCACTCTAAAGAGATGTCTCCTAAGACTGATTTGGAGAGAGCTCGCATGTAAGGGATACCCTATGGTTCGGTAGTAGGCTATATCATGTACGCGATGCTATGTACCAGACCCGATATAGCATACTCACTAAGTGTAGTGAGTAGGTATCAAGCAGATCCAGGAGAGAGTCACTAGACAACTGTGAAGAACTTCTCAAGTACTTGAGAAGGACTAAAGAGATGTTCTTGGTGTATGGTAACGGAGAACTCCAAGTGGAGTCCTTTACCGATTCGAGCATCCAAAGTGATAAGGACGACTCTAAGTCGCACTTGGGCTTTGTCTTTACTCTCAATGGAAGGGCGGTTTGTTGGAAGAGTTCCAAACAGGAAACCATGTCAGTCTCGACGATAGAGGCTGAATACATCCCTGCCAACGATGCTGCCAAAGAGGCTGTCTGGATGAAAAAGTTCATAAACGAACTTGGGGTGGTTCCACCCATTGAGCATCCAATACCTTTGTATTGTGATAACAATGGAGCTGTGGCTTTGGCCAAGGAACCCAGGTCCCATCAGAGATCCAGGCATATTCTGAGGCGGTATCACCTGATCCGGGAGATAGTTGATCGCCGTGATATCGAGGTCAGGAGAGTTGACACGAAGGACAACACTGCAGATCCACTCACGAAGGCCATACCCCAGATACAATTTGAGAGACTCTTCGGGATGTTGGGTATGAGATACTACAACAGCTGGCCTCAGTGCAAGTGGGAGATTGTTAATTATGTATATGCCCTAGAGGCCATTATTGTACATATGATGTATATTGTAGTGTATGCTTGGATATATATAGAGAGGACTTTCTTGCTCGATATGATAGTATGCTATCAGGTTGCTGTTGGGATTTCCTCAACACGTAGCCTAGGGTTTGCAAGCATCAAGCATGCCACAACAAAAAATTTAGGGGGTGGTAAGCAAACATCCAAGGAATCATACTAGAAAATTAGGGTAACAAAAACTTTGCAATCAAACATTAAAATAGAAATGAATAAGAGATACAACCTTTGTAGCACGGTCCTTCACTTCAATAGCTCCGTGTTGTCGTCCCTTCGCTGCGATCATCGATCTCCCGGACTCAAGATGGACTTCACAAAGCGTAGTGAGCAAACATGCTTGAAGACTTCGAGGCCGAAGATGATTTACGTCGATGGAACTCAAGTACAAGCTACCTCTTCACAAATTGATGAACTTTGTGAAGCAAACACCCTAAACTAAATGGCAAGTAGTAGAGGATGGTGAAGTAGGAATTTTGCTCACTTTGGATTTGATTTTCTCACAATATTTCTTCTCATCTTCAAACCCTAGAAAGCTTTTCGAGCTCAAGAAGAAGATGAAGATGAAAGAATAATAAAGAATGAGAGTGAGGTTAGATTTGCAACCATGGTAAGTTTATTGTCATACACTTAACCCTTGAAGAAACTTAACCATGGGCTTGTTGGGGTAAAAATTTATACCTCGGTTGACCAAGTCAAAATCAAAGTCAACCCCAAGCCAAGTGGGCCCAAGCCCAGATCCAGTGGGCCCATGCCCGGGTCGAACCCGAACATGAAGCGGCCTACCTCCCCCCTTACCAAGATAAAAATTTTTGTAATAAATAATTTTGTTGCATTTCTTTTATTTTATTTATGGATAAATGTAAGAAAAATAGGCATAAAGAAAAATTTTTGTAAAGCCCATAGCTTATGTGCAAAAAGAAATGGCACATGAGCCATGAAATAGGCAAAATGCCATTTTGTGAAGCCCAAGGGGCTATGTGTAAAGTGTATAGCCTATAAAGGCAAAAATAATGAAATATCTCAACAATTTTTCTATCTCCAAAAAAAAAGTTTCAGAGCTGAGCTCTTTCTTCCATCTTCAAGGTTCCAAAACCTTTTTCTTTCTTTTGAATTAAATCAAGAGTTTTACTCTTCCTTTTTCAAAACTAAATAGTTTTCCACCACAAAACCCATAAAGGGGAACTCAGATCTGCCATCAGATCTCAAAAAGAAAAGATTTTTTAAATCTCACATCTTTTTATCTCCAAGATCCGGCCAGCAAAGGAAGAAGAAGGACCCATTTCCTTAACCCAAAGCATCTTAGGAGTTTAACTCCACCCTATTTTCTCTTTAGAGAATTTCCGGGGCTTAAAACCCCCCCTTTTTCCTCGCTGGTGCGTGCCGACACGTGGCGCGCTTGCGCTCCAGCGCACTGCGCTCGAGCGCAAAGCGTCCGCATGCCGACACGTGGCGCGCTTGCGCTCCAGCGCTCTGCGCTCGAGGGCAAAGCGCCCGCGTGCCGACACATGGCGCTCTTGCGCTCCAGCGCTCTGCGCTCGAGCGCAAAGTGCCCGCGTGCCGACACGTGGCGCGCTTGCGCTCCAGCGCTCTGCGCTCGAGCGCAAAGCGCCCTCGTGCCGACACGTGGCGCGTTGCGCTCCAGCGCTCTGCGCTCGAGCGCAAAGCGCCCTCGTGCCGACACGTGGCGCGCTGGCCCCACGCGTCCTTTGGATGTCTTTTTCCCCCTTTTTTTATATATACACATATGTATACAAATGTACACATACACATACTCCACGACACTGTCCCTGTTAGAAAAAATTTCTAACGGGGTGCTACCCAGCACCCCGTAAGAGGGCTGCTAGCCCCCTTGAATCCCCCAGCCCGCTATCCGGGTAGCGGGACCCCCGTAAAAAACTCTGCGTGGCTCCCGATATATCCAAAAAACCCCTTTCAAAACACAACACACGTACACTGCACATTGAGTTCGCATAACCAGTTTAACCCGTTAATCGGAGGTTCCCTCGCCCCAAAGGCGAGGGGTAATTAACGGCAGCTTAGTCTGCGGCTGCCGGAGATTCGGATCCCCACGATCATTAAACCCTGGACTACCCTAGGCAGGGGGAATCTGTAGTACGCCTTTCAAGCGTGCGCGTATTCCCATCTCAATGGGATGATAAAAACACCCTACAGGGCTATGATAATTGGTTAGGTTAACTAAATATCTTAAGTAAAAACAAATGTTGTGGACTAAGTCAATGGTTAGCAAGCTTCTCCAAGCTTCTAGCCATGACAATTTCCAACAATTTTTTTAATTACTAAGATAAATCAAAACCCTAGAAGTATCATGGTTATGGTGTAAGTGTCACGACACGAAAGTACGGAACATGACCGGCACTTAAACTACGACGTCTCGAGGCGTACGTAATCTAAGTAAACCGAAAACCCAGAAATGCAAACCAAGAAAAATAGTAGAGTGAAGGAAACCCAATTTAAATAAGTAGTTTTAATAGCATAAGCCGAATTATGCGGGTTTCTAAAAACAACCAAAAATTTCCTGAAAATTTCGGCATAGTCTCCTTTGTAAATACTGGCCCCCAAACGGGATACAACATGAATAGTATACGAAATCAATAAAAAGGCATCCCCAAGCGGGAGCTAGCTCTTCGTCAATCGACGGTCACAACCACTCAAGCAATATAATATACAACGCCAACGGCGAGGATCAAAATTCAAAAGGAAACTCAAAACCATAAGAAAACCACAGAAATACAACGCGCGACTCTAAGGTCGAAGGAATAACATCACTGGTCTCTATCTCAAAATAATTACATGTTTGGTTGATGGAACTTCTAGATACAACAGAGTAATAATATACAAGTTATATAATGGGGGGTACGATACAAGTAAACCCACCTACTAGCAAATCACCCGAAGGAAACTATGCCCGCAAGCCGTAATGAAACCTGTACGGCAACCCTGCAAGAAACTGGGGCACAACGGGGGTGAGTTGCCAACTCGTGAATAGAAAAACATCTACGCACAGAAATCGCATAAATAACGCAACCTAGGTCAATGATCATAATATATCCTCGATTATATATATAACATGCAACCTATAACAAGTCTAGGGTAAATATCTAACCCGGGTGAAATCTCATGTGCCCGTGTCAGTGCCTCAGGTAGCAATATATCATATGAATGAGGTATGAATGCATGAAAACAGAATACATGTAAATGAAGAACTGTTTTCATAGTTTAGTGAGATTTCCTTTGTATTTTTAAAATGAGCTATCATAATGAAATCAGCATAAAACAGTGCCTAGCATCGGCACAAAACGTAATCCCAATATCTCGATATCTCTGTATCACAGTCTCTGTACCTCAATATCTCGAAATCTCAATGTCTCAATCACAATATCTAGGGCGCCGTCAGTCCAGATCGGCCCCTACCATCCATCTCAACACCACGACGGTATCCTCCGGATATCCGACGCGTCGGGTAAAATCACCGGTAGGTAGTGCTCCCCTGCCAGGCATGTGGCGCGCTTGCGCAAAGCGCCCACGTGCCGACACGTGGCGCGCTTGCGCTCCAGCGCTCTGCGCTCGAGCGCAAAGCGCCAGCGTGCCGACACGTGGCACGCTTGCGCTCCAGCTTTCTGCGCTCGAGCAAAGCGCCCGCGTGCCCACACGTGGCGCGCGTGCGCTCCAGCGCTCTGCGCTCCAGCGCAAAGCGCCCGCGTGCCGACACGTGGCGCGTTGCTCTCCAGCACTCTGCGCTCGAGCGCAAAGCGCCCACGTGCCGACACGTGGCGCGCTGGCCCCACGCATCCTTTGGATGTCTTTTTCCCCTTATATATATATATATATATATATACATATGTATACAAATGTACACATACACATACTCCACGACACTGTCCCTGTTAGAAAAAATTTCTAACGGGGCGCTGCCTCGCACCCCGCAAGGGGGCTGCTAGCCCCCTTGACCCCCAGCCCGCTATCCGGGTAGCGGGACACCCGTAAAAAACTCTGCGTGGCTCCCGATATATCCAAAAAAAACCCTTTTAAAACACAGCACACGTACACTGCACATTGAGTTCGCATGACCAGTTTAACCCGTTAATCGGAGGTTCCCTCGCCCTAAAGGCGAGGGGTAATTAACGGCAGCTTAGTCCGCGGCTGCCGGAGATTCGGATCCCCACGATCATTAAACCCTGGCCTACCCTAGGCAGGGGGAATCTGTATTACGCCTGTCAAGCGTGCGCGTATTCCCATCTCAATGGGGTGACGAAAAACACCCTACAGATTCTGGCATGCCCGGTGGGACCCTTCTCTCCTCCCATATTTCGGGTTAAACGTTCATGCGAACTCAATCAATACACATATCGATTGCCTATACTGAAATGACAATGTCTCCCCAGACGAATTCAGCATCCAACATGACCCCAATTCCGTACGTGGTCAAGATCAACGCTCGTGTGGTTCTCCCGGCAAGCCTCAGTCGACAGTGGGAGGAACCGCCCCGCCAGTTTGGCTCCATCATCATCTACCCTGCCGGAAGCGCTCATCTGGCGGAGATCCCGGCGGAACAGGTGGCCAAGCCGGTCTCAAGGGGTAAGAGGCCGAATGTCGTGATCGCCAAGGCACCACAACCGAAACTTAAGACGGTATCTGAACGATTCTATGGTGCTCCAGCGGGGGGCAAGAACTTCGGTACAAAGGGCAACATCAAATGTTGCGGATGAGCTCAGGCGATGACTCCAACAAATGCACAATCGAGCGTGTCTCCAAGGCCCTCCATCGACAGGTCTGCGGCGTCTCCCTATAGAGCCGAAGTCTGCCAGGTGCTTAGAACTGAAAAGTTAAGGCAGAAGCGGCTCAGGTATCGAGCCAACAAGAGGGCCAAGGCTTCGGCCAAATGGAATCGTGTGAAGTTCCAAGAGCAGGGTTGCCCCGCGATGACGGCTGAGTCGGACGTAAGAATCAGCAATTCCTTCGAGCCTCTGAAGTGGGTTCAGAAAAACGCCATGACAGCCAGAATCAAGAAGACAGCGGTCTGAACAGTGCCACAAAGAGACGTGTCCCGGCCCCAACAGAAAAAGTATGACATTGTCTCTTCAAGAGTCTATCAAGCACTCTGTGCCGCACGAAAGCAGCGGGGAAAACCCAGAAAAGAAGCGCCAGCACCATTCAAGAACCTGGTTAGGCCAGCCGCCTTCAATCGACTACCAGCTACCGAAACAAGGGGTCAAGACAGCAATCCGTGAAATCAGCTGCCAGTGATAGAAAGACGGCCGGATATATCATCCATACGGTCTATTTGGAGGGCGGGCGCCCCAGCGACAACCTTCGCAGCAAAAGCAAGGATGGGGCCACCATATCCCAAGCCTAATCTAGCCTAAATGTGGTTGCCGCCGCCCAAGAACAGCCGCCCCCACTGGATGAAGAAAACCCTCTCGATGAAGATGATAGGGAGAAAGACCCCTCAGTCCATGTAGAGTCAAGCTCGGAAAGCGAGGAAGAGCCGACTTTCCGCCCCAGGACTGCGGAGCAAGAGCTGCTTCAAAAGCTTCGAAAACAGCTCCGGAGCAAAGATAAAGAGATGGCCAAGCTCCATTCGAAGATTGACGACTTAACGAACGTGGTGATGCAGCTTACGGCTAAAATTACTCGAGCGCCTCCTAATCAAGCACAAGCCGCTACTAATCAGCTGGGTGATGACAATCCGAGGCAGACAATGCCTGTTCCTTCGGGTCCAAGACTGGTCGAGCCACATAAAAGCCGGCCACACTCCGCTTCTGGGGACGCCTTGGCCCCAGATAGCACTATCCCGCTAACATGGGATCGTATAATGGATTTGGTCACCAGCAAGGTTAAAACATTGGTGGCCGAAGCTGAAGCTCAGAAAGAAATCAGCAGTAGTGGACGGCCATATCCCGCGCAGTATGATCTGATTGAGTTCCCAAGCGGCTACGTCATTCCTAAGTTCGTAAGATTTGATGGAACGGGGAATGCAAATCAGCACGTCACCCACTTCAAAGCATCGTGCGGAAATACAGGGGGCAATGATGCGCTCCTTCTTCGTCAGTTTGTCAACAGCCTGACCGGCGTCGCCTTCGACTGGTATGCGAGTATACCGGACGGGTCCGTCATTACCTTTGCTCAAATAGAGTCCCTGTTTCGGCAAAGGTTCATGAGTGTCAGTGATAAAATCTCCATTGCCGACCTTGTGAGGACCAAGCCGGGGAAGAATGAAAGCAACACCGACTTTATCGCCCGATGGCGTAATCTCACAGTCACGTGCGAACCGCCACTGGAGCAAGACCAGTCCGTCAGCCTTCTCATTGGGAACCTCAGCAATTGGATGGTCCCATTCTTGTGTACAGCGGGCCTCAAGACATTTCAGGAGCTAACCAAGAAAGTCCAAATGCTGGAACTCTCGAAGCAAGAGTCCCCGCCGGACTCTCAGAGAGACAAAACCTGGAAAAGCAAGCGGGACGACAACCGTAGAAGCAGGAGTTCCAGCAGTACCAATGTCTTCAATGCCTCCGACAATGAAGAAAAGCGAAGGGAGGGCGAATCCAAAACCAACCGGTCTCGAAAGCCATTGCTGGGAGGAGATGGGCCTTCCCTAGAGGAGAAAAAGAACAAGGTTTACTCTTTCAGAAGGGACAAGGTCCGCAAGATATTTAAAGATGCCTTGAACAACGGCCTACAATTGCCAGAGTCGAAAAGACCCCAAGAAGCAAAGATGACCGACAATCCTCTGTATTGCCCGTACCACCGAGTAGTGAGCCATGCGATCGAGGATTGCTATATCTTCAAAGACTGGGTCGAGAAGCAGTACAAGGCTGGAGAGATCGAGTTGTCCAAAAGCGTGTTGGTGAACAATCAAGTTGCAACCGCCAACTTTATACAAACAGAAGTTGAAGCCTTCTGGGAGCAGACAGCTGAACCTGCTTCCCTGACAAACGAAACTGACTCATCATGGCCTTCGTGGAGTATGCACATATCTAATAAGACGAAGAAGATGATAAAGCTACTTCAGAAAGAACCCAGGACGGAACGGGAAGGGCAGAAGAAGCCTACCAGTCCAGCTGCCAATGCGGCTCCATCAGGCTCAAAATCCAAGAAGCTCAAGAAGAAGAAAAGTGCAGCTAGACGCGAAAAAGAGTCTGCAGGGAGATCGACCATTCAAAAATATATTGATTCCCTCGAAGAATATGAACAAAAGGAAAGAACATTGATTCAATTGAAGGAGTTCTTCCCTGTACAAGCGGCTGAAATTCTAGAGGAGTTAGAAGAAGACTCTAATGAAGAGATCCTAGTAGTGACCTGCTACGCCATCCATCTTGGCAGCGACTCCGAGGATGAGCTCTGTTTTCCCGAAGAGGACGAGGAGCTCGCCACAAAGGCCAATCAAATCCAGCTCAGAAGTGGCAGGGCTCTACCGCCAAATCAGGGCAACGCCCCAAAAGGGAAGGAAAAACATGTCGATAATGAAGAAGATGGAAGAGAACCGACTGATGAAAACATAAGTCCTTCCTCGGTGGACTATAATGTCTTGGCACATCTCCGGAAGCTTCCGTCTCTCATGAGCATCTACGACGCCTTGGTCCTATCTAAGGAGCTTAGAGATGTTCTCATTCACGCTCTACAAAACCCCGAGCGGTATCAGGCTCAATTTGCGGAAATTAATATGAAAGAAGCCCAGCACGCTCTGCATGCCTCCGCAGTCACATTTAAGGATGAAGACTTGCTACTGGGAACGGCTGAGCATAATCGGCCGCTTTACGTGACCGGGTACAGCGACGGAGATTGAATTAATCGCATATTGATTGATCCGGGGTCCTCAGTGAACATCATGAACTTGCGAACTCTGAAGAATTTGTCAATGGACGTCCGACACCTATCAAGGGAAAGGATTGTCATTCAAGGCTTCAACCAAAATTGCCAGCAAGTTCTGGGGTCAATAGCTTTGCCAATCAAATTTGGGGATCTGCAAACTGAAACTAAGATATACGTGATAGACGCGGACACGTCTTATAAGATTCTCTTGGGGCGGCCGTGGCTCCACGATTATGGCATCATTCCATCAACTCTCCATCAATGCATGAAGTATACTAAAAATGGCGAAGAAAGACGCATTGACGGAGACATCCAGCCGTTCGGTGTGCATGAAGTCCGATATGAAGATTCTCGGTACTTTATGAACCACCAAAATGCTAAGCCACAACTGACGGAGGATAGACCGGCCCCAAGACTCAAAAGCAAATCTGCGCCGGCTGTCACTTTCAAAAGAGAAAATACCCAAGTGCGCCCGCATTTCGGCAGCGACACTGATGAGTCCGACGCTGGAAGCCCGTCTTTCCGTAAAACTCGCCCTCATTTCGGCAGCGATACGGACGAATCTGTTACTGAAGGCCCATCTAGCAGCAAAGTCCGCCCTCATGTTGGCAGTGACACTGAAGAGTCAGAAGAAGAGGACCTGTCGTGCAACAACTGTGCAGATTGGCCCCCCATGCAGCAAGCGAAACTACGAGAGACCTTCGAAGTCGAAGAAGGGTCCCTGGCCATCACAAGGGTGCCGGAACGGATGTGCAAAGAGCTCGACGCATTGTCAGTCTCTACCGTGGACCAGCTGAAAACTTTCTACATGCCCGGGAGGAAAAATGGACAGAAGGGCATCCTGTTTTACAGATCAAACCCCGTTGTGCACCCGGACGATCTTTCTGTCGCGTGCCTTCCCTATGAGAGAGGCATAAGAGTCGTCCTCAATCCCAGATACTATGCGCCTGAGATGCAGGAATACTTTAAAAAGTGCAGATGTCGGTTATATCAAACGGAGTCCGAAGCAAAGTTTTACGAAGGGCTATGGTATCCGCCCCAGGTCCGAGCACTCATCGATGGACAAATTCCAGATAGACGGGGCATAGGCTACATTCAACCTGATTCCAAAGCGTGCTACATGATCCATGTTGGTGAGGCCAGTGAAAGATCAAATGATGATGACGAGATAGCCGAGCCAGAAGAAGCTCCTTAAGAGCTCGAAGATGGCGGACAAGCAACCTTTGACGAGCTAACCGAGATTGACTTAGGAACGCCCGATAATCCAAGGCCGACCTACATCAGCTCGCTCTTATCAGAGGAAATGAAAGCGCAGATAATTGCCCTGCTGCATGAGTTCGTCGACTGCTTCGCATAGACATACAAAGAAATGCCTGGTCTTTCCCCTAAAGTGTCCGTACATAAGTTGGCTATATCTCCTGATGCTAAGCCAGTCAAACAAGCTCCTCGAAGAATGAGAAGGGGGTTGGAAGAAAAGGTCATAGAGAAAACCAAGAAACTCATCGATGCCGGCTTCATCAGGGAAGAGAAATATACGGACTGGATCGCATGCATAGTCCCAGTAAAGAAGAAAAATAGGCAGATCCGAGTTTGTGTCGATTTCAGGGACCTCAACAAGGCATGTCCTAAAGATGACTTCCCGCTACCGGTCATGGAAATGATGGTCGATGACACCTCAAATTACGAACTGTTCACCTTTATGGATGGCTCGTCTGGATATAATCAGATCAGGATGTCGCCTGAGGATGAGAAGCATACAGCATTTCGAACCCCGATCGGAATATACTGCTATAAGGTAATGCCATTCGGACTGAAGAACGCAGGTGCTACATATCAAAGGGCAATGACTAATATCTTTGATGACCTAATCCATAAAGTCGTCGAATGCTATGTTGATGATAGGGTCGTTAAGACTAAAGCCAAGGCCGATCATATCCAAGATCTCAGGACCGTTCTCACCAGACTGAGGGAATACGATCTGAAGATGAATCCTCTGAAGTGCGCTTTTAGCGTGTCATCGGGAAAATTCCTGGGCTTCATAGTCCGACATCGAGGGATCGAAGTTGACCCATCAAAGATAAAGGCCATCATAGAGATGCCCCCTCCAAATAATCTAACACGGCTAAGATCTTTTCAAGGAAAGCTTGCTTATATACGGAGATTTATCTCAAATTTATCGGGGAGATGTAGGCCCTTCTCAAAGCTCATGAAGAAAGGAGCTCCTTTTATCTGGGATGCCGAATGTCAAGCAACGTTCGAAAGCATCAAACAATACTTGTTGCATCCTCCAGTGCTGGCCTCTCCCATTCCAAATAAACCATTGATTCTCTACACCGCCGTGCTAGATGAGTCACTCGGTGCGCTCCTCGCCCAGAATAACGAGGAGGGAAAGGAAAATGCCCTCTACTACCTCAGTCGAACTCTAGTCGGGGCGGAACACAACTATTCCCCAATCGAAAAGCAATGCCTGGCTCTGATATTTGCTGTGAAGAAGCTGAGGCACTATCTACTGGCTCATCGGGTTATGCTGATCTCCAAGGTCGACCCGCTCAAACACTTGATGACCAAAGCAAGCCTAGCCGGCAGAATGGCAAGATGGGCTGTCATGCTACTTGAGTTTGACATAGTTTATACTCCTCAGAAAGCAGTAAAAGGGCAAGCTCTTGCAGACTTTCTCGCTGCTCATCCCATACTAGAAGGGTCGCCGCTAAATTGTGAGTTACCCGACGAACAAGTGCTGCACCTCGAGAATGACGAGCCATGTTGGGAGCCCTACTTCGATGGGGCCTCATCGATAAGAACCTCCAGTAAATCAAGCGTCCCGGAGATAAAATCAGGGATAGGATTGGTGTTCATCACGCCATCAATGGGAACCTTACCGCGTTCTTTTGCTCTCACCGAGCCTCGCACAAACAATGAGGCCGAGTATGAAGCTCTGATAGCTGGTTTGGAGCTTGCCATAGAAATGGAAATCTTTCGGCTACGGGTTTACGGTGACTGCCAGCTTGTCGTCAACCAAGTAAGCGGCGACTATAAGATATACAAACCCGAGTTAGCTCGGTACAGAAGCCGGGTGGTGGAACTCATGAAATGGTTCACTCATATTGAACTAATGAGAATTCCCAGAGCGTTGAACGGAAAAGCCGACATACTTGCTCGCTTAGCCAAGGAGCTGGCTGATCCTGACATGGACGAAATTCTGATCACAGTCAGGAGCCGGCAAATTCTACCCCCAGTCTCTCTACGAGAAGAGGAAAGTGCGGAACATAAGAGCAGTCCTGCCGAAGAAGCTTCGATCATCCAAGACGAGCCCGATTGGAGAGAACCCTTCATAGAGTACCTCCGATACGACAAGCTGCCCGAAGAAAAATCTGTGAGGATTCAGCTGAAGAAAAGAGCTCTCCGATATGTGTTTGTAAATGACACGTTATACCGCAGGTCATATGACCAACTCTGGCTCAGGTGGCTGTCATTGGCCGAAGCCCAAAAGGTCATGAAAGATGTTCACTCGGGCGTTTGCGGTGCTCACCAATCTGGCCCCAAGATGCGACTTCAAATCAAACGGCTTGGATATTACTGGCCCCCCATGATACAGGATTGCGGAGAACATGCAAAGAAACGTCAGATCTGCCAAATCCATGGTGATTTCATTCACAAGCATCCCAATCCGTTGCATCCTACGGTGGCGTCGTGGCCCTTCGAAGTCTGGGGCACCGACATTGTTGGCCCAATTGATCCTCCGTCATCTAAAGGCTACCGGTTCATACTAGCCGCGACAAACTACTTCTCCAGATGGGCTGAAGCTGTCCCGCTAAAAGAAGTCAAGACAAAAGATATTCTGACATTCTTCCAGCATAATATTCTATACCGCTTCGGTACACCAAGAAGAATCATTTCTGACAACGGGCCTTCTTTCAAGAGCTTCAATGTCTCAAGGTTCGCTACTCAGCACAAGATAGACCGGAGATATTCCTCCATCTATAATCCAAGAGCCAATGGGCTAGCCGAAGCCTTCTATAAAACTCTATGCAAGCTCCTGAGGAAAAATGCTTCAGCCAACAAGAGAGACTGGAATCTCAAGCTTCATGAGGCATTGTGGGCATATCGTACCACGCACCGTACTCCAACTCAGTCCACTCCATACTCATTGCTCTTCGGAGTGGAGACGGTCCTCCCCCTCGAAGTCGAAGTTCCAAGCTTAAGAATGGCCGTTCAGCATGAGTTGACGGAGGAGGAAAGCGTGCTCCTTCGACTTGAAGAACTCGATGCCCTCGAAGAAAAGAGGCTCGCGGTGCAGCAAAGTCTGGAGCTATACCGAGCCCAAATGTCACGGGCCTATGACAAGATAACCCGTCTCCGCGCTTTCAAGAAAGGTGAATTGGTGTTGGTCCTCAAAAGACCGATCATCCCCAATCGACATGCCAAGGGAAAATTCGAGCCAAACTGGGAAGGACCATACGTCATCGAGAAAGTGTTCGACGGAGGATCCTACCAACTAATAAGTGCCGAGGGAGAAAGGCCCATGCCACCCATCAATGGCCGATATCTCAAGAAATACTACACGTGAATACTCCAAGTCGCAGGCGAATTGAGCACATCAGCCCTACGGTCTTGATCATGCATCCTGCAAAACCGTATACAATCCACGGGCATAAATGACCCCTATCTCTCCCAAATCCTGCCGGTGAGACTACTTTTAAAGTCCCACCAGCGGCAAAAAAAGAGAGAAAAAAAAGAAATAAAAAATAAACGGTATGTCCACAAGCAAAACAGGCACGGATGAAAACCCGAAAGGGCTCCGTGAGTAAAAACAGCAGGACTACCGGCGAGTCTGTGAAAACCCGAAAGGGCGCAAACTCGTGAAAAGAGATGAAATACACTCGCAAAGTCCTCTCGACCTTGTGAGGAGAAAACCCTGCATGAGATCCTTACGACTTACAAAGGAGCAATACACTTAGGAATCCTCATGATTCCTAAGGAGAAAACACACATGCGGGATCCTTACGACTCGTAGGGAGAAAATGCTTTTATGGGACCCTCACGGCCCATAAAATTGAAAAGCCTTAGGTGATAGGGACCCAAACCTGTCTCCTAAGCCATCGTTCCCCAACAGGCAACGGCAAATGATGAGTCGCTCCTGGCATTTCGCTTCAGTGTTAGTGGTGTTGATGCCGACCAAAAACCCAAATCCCAAGTCCTCCCAAGGCAAATGATGAGTTGCTCCTGGCATTATTCCAGTGCAGCAATGCTAATGCCAAACAAAATCCAAATCCCAAGTCCTCCCACGGCGAATGATGAGTCGCTCCTGGTACCACATTCCAGTGCAGCGATGCAGACGCCAACAAAGCCCTGAAATTTTTCCGGCCCTACGGTCTGGATCATACATCCTGCAAAACCGTATACAATCCACGGGCGTAAAACAATCCCGATCTCTCCAAAAAAAGAGAAAAAAAAGAAGAAGAAGAAAAAAAATAAAAATAAAATAACGGTATGTCCACAAGCAAAATGGGCACGGATGAAAACCCGAAAGGGCTCCGTGAGTAAAAACAGCGGAACTGCCGGCGAGTTTGTGAAAACCCGAAAGGGCGCAAACTCGTAGAAAAGAAAAGAAATGAAATGCACTCGTAAAGTCCTCTCGACTTTGTGAGGAGAAAATTCCCGCGTGAGATCCCCACGACTCACAAAGGAGCAACACACTTAGGAGTCCCCACGACTCTTAAGGAGAAAATACACCTACGAGATCCTTTCGACTCGTAGGGAGAAAATGCTTTTATGGGACCCTCACAGCCCATAAAATTGAAAAGTCTTAGATGATAGGGATCTAAACCTGCCTCCTAAGCCATCAATTCCCAAATCCTCTCGGGGCAAATGATGAGTTGCTCCTGGCATTACTCCAGTGCAGCAATGCAGATGCTAAACAAAAACCAATTCCCAAACCCTGTCATGACAAATGATGATTCGCTCCTGGTACCATATTCCAGCGTAGCGATACCGATGTCAACCCAAATCAAAATCAACAAGTCAACTTCCACTCCGACACAGCAGAAAGCGGAGCAAGTCAGAATCCAATCTCGACACCGCAAGAAGCGAAGCAAGTCAAGTCTACCCCTGACACTGAAAGAAGCAGAGCAAGTCAAATCAAGAACCGACCGTCCAAGTCACTAAAAGGGCAGCACCGACCGTCCACGTCGCTAAAATGGCAGAACCGACCGTCCACGTCGCAAAAAGGGAAGCATCGACCGTCCACGTCGCTAAAATGGCAGCACCGACCGTGCATGTCGCAAAAAGGGCAGAACCGACCGTCCAAGTCGCTAAAATGGCAGCACCGACCGTCCAAGTCACAAAAAGGGCAGCACCGACCGTCCACGTCGTTAAAATGGCAGCACCGACCGTCCAAGTCACTAAAAAGGGCAGCACCAACCGTCCACGTCTCTAAAATGGCAGAACCGACCGTCCACGTCGCAAAAAGGGCAGCATACGTCGCTAAAATGGTAGCACCGACCGTCCATGTCGCAAAAAGGGCAGAACCGACCGTCCAAGTCGCTAAAATGGCAGCATCGATCGTCCAAGTCGCAAAAAGGGCAGCATCGACCGTCCACGTCGCTAAAATGGCAGCACCGACCGTCCATGTCGCAAAAAGGGCAGCATCGACCGTCCAAGTCGCTAAAATGGCAGCACCGACCGTCCACGTTGCTAAAATGGCAGCACCGACCGTCCATGTCGCAAAAAGGGCAGAACCGACCGTCCAAGTCGCTAAAATGGCAGCATCGACCGTCCAAGTCGCTAAAATGGCACCATCGACCGGCCAAGTCGCAAAAAGGGCAGCATCGACCGTCCAAGTCGTTAAAAGGGAAGCACCGACCGTCCAAGTCGCAAAAATGGCAGCATCGACCGTCCAAGTCGCTAAAATGGCAGCACCGACCGTCCAAGTCGCAAAAAGGGCAGCGCAGGATTCCTACAAAGCGGGAACCAGATCACTCCGGGCCAGGGAAAACTTCTATCACGGACACTCCGTCTCGGAGACATGTCAAGCAACGACCGTCCATGTCGTAAAAAGGGCAATGCCAGCTTCCCAAAAAGCGGGAACTAAATCAAGTCATCTCCATGTGAAAGAAGATCCATCAATTTCATGCACACAACCCACATATGTGGTGTGCATTTATTGATGGGGGGGCAATTTATTGGGGTAAAAATTTACACCCCGGTTGACCAAGTCAAAATAAAAGTCAACCCCAAGCCAAGTGGGCCCAAGCCCAGATCCAGTGGGCCCATGCCCGGGTCGAACCCGAACATGAAGCGGCTGGCCTCCCCCTTGCCAAGATGAAAATTTTTGTAATAAATAATTTTTTTGCATTTCTTTTATTTTATTTATGGATAAATGTAAGAAAAATATGCATAAAGCCAAATTTTTGTAAAGCCCGTGGCTTATGTGCAAAAAGAAATGGCGCATGAGCCATGAAATAGGCAAAATGCCATTTTGTGAAGCCCAAGGGGCTATGTGTAAAGTGTATAGCCTATAAAGGCAAAGATAATGAAATATCTCAACAATTTTTCTATCTCCAAAAAAAAAGTTTCAGAGCTGAGCTCTTTCTTCCATCTTCAAGGTTCCCAAAACCTTCTTCTTTCTTTTGAATTAAATCAAGAGTTTTACTCTTCCTTTTTCAAAACTAAATAGTTTTCCACCACAAAACCCATAAAGGGGAACTCAGATCTGCCATCAGATCTCAAAAAGAAAAGATTTTTTAAATCTCACATCTTTTTATCTCCAAGATCCGGCCAGCAAAGGAAGAAGAAGGACCCATTTCCTTAACCCAAAGCATCTTAGAAGTTTAACTCCACCCTATTTTCTCTTCAGAGAATTTCCGGGGCTTAAAACCCCCCTTTTTCCTCGCTGGTGCGCTATCGCTCGAGTGCAAAGCGCCCACATGCCGACACGTGGCGCGCTTGCGCTCCAGCGCTCTGCGCTCGAGCGCAAAGCGCCCGCGTGCCGACACGTGGCGCGCTTACGCTCCAGCGCTCTGCGCTCCAGCGCAAAGCGCCCGCGTGCCGACACGTGGCGCGTTGCGCTCCAGCGCTCTGCGCTCGAGCGCAAAGCACCCTCGTGCCGACACGTAGCGCGTTGCGCTCCAGCGCTCTGCGCTCGAGCGCAAAGCGCCCACGTGCCGACACGTGGCGCGCTGGCCCCACGCATCCTTTGGATGTCTTTTTCCCCTTTTTTTATATATATATACATATGTATACAAATGTACACATACACATACTCTACGACACTGTCCCTGTTAGAAAAAATTTCTAACGGGACGCTGCCCCACACCCCGCAAAGGGGCTGCTAGCCCCTTGAATCCCCCAGCCCGCTATCCAGGTAGCGGGACCCCCGTAAAAAACTCTGCGTGGCTCTCGATATATCCAAAAACCCCCTTTCAAAACACAACACACGTCCACTGCACATTGAGTTCGCATAACCAGTTTAACCTGTTAATCGGAGGTTCCCTCGCCCCAAAGGCGAGGGGTAATTAACGGCAGCTTAGTCCGCGGCTGCCGGAGATTCGGATCCCCACGATCATTAAACCCTGGCCTACCCTAGGCAGGGGGAATCTGTAGTACGCCTGTCAAGCATGCGCGTATTCCCATTTCAATTGGGTGACGAAAAACACCCTACAGGGCTACGATAATTGGTTAGGTTAACTAAATATCTTAAGTAAAAACAAATGTTGTGGACTAAGTCAATGGTTAGCAAGCTTCTCCAAGCTTCTAGCCATGACAATTTCCAACAATTTTTTTAATTACTAAGATAAATCAAAACCCTAGAAGTATCATGGTTATGGTGTAAGTGTCACGACCCGAAAGTACGGAACATGACCGGCACTTAAACTACGACGTCTCGAGGCGTACGTAATCTAAGTAAACCGAAAACCCAGAAATGCAAACCAAGAAAAATAGTAGAGTGAAGGAAAACCAATTTAAATAAGTAGTTTTAAAAGCATAAGACGAATTATGCGGGTTTCTAAAAACATCCAAAAAATTCCTGAAAATTTCGGCAGAGTCTCCTTTGTAAATATTGGCCCCCAAACGGGATACAACATGAATAGTATACGAAATCAATAAAAAGGCATTCCCAAGCGGGAGCTAACTCTTCGTCAATCGATGGTCATAACCACACAAGCAATATAATATACAACGCCAACGGCGAAGATCAAAATTCAAAAGGAAATTCAAAACCATAAGAAAACAACAGAAATACAACGCGCGACTCTAAGGTCGAAGGAATAACATCACTGGTCTCTATCTCAAAATAATTACATGTTTGGTTGATGGAACTTCTAGATACAACAGAGTAATAATATACAAGTTATATAATAGGGGTACGATACAAGTAAACCCACCTACTAGCAAATCACCCGAAGGAAACTATGCCCGCAAGCCGTAATGAAACCTGTACGGCAACCCTGCAAGAAACTGGGGCACAACGGGGGTGAGTTGCCAACTCGTGAATAGAAAAACATCTACGCACAGAAATCGCATAAATAACGCAACCTAGGTCAATGATCATAATATATCCTCGATTATATATATAACATGCAACCTATAACAAGGATAGGGTAAATATCTAACCCGAGTGTAATCTCGTGTGCCCGTGTCAGTGCCTCAGGTAGCAATATATCATATGAATGAGATATGAATGCATGAAAACAGAATACATGTAAATGAAGAACTGTTTTCATAGTTTAGTGAGATTTCCTTTGTATTTTTAAAATGAGCTATCATAATGAAATCAGCATAAAACAGTGCCTAGCATCGGCACAAAACGTAATCCCAATATCTCGATATCTCTGTATCACAGTCTCTGTACCTCAATATCTCGAAAACTCAATGTCTCAATCACAATATCTAGGGCGCCGTCAGTCCAGACCGGCCCCTACCATCCATATCAAGACCACGACGGTATCCTCCGGATATCCGACGCGTCGGGTAAAATCACCGGTAGGTAGTGCTCCCCTGCCAGGCTCATATCGTCATCATCACGCGCTTCTTGCCCCGGGGTACCTTACCGGGTCCACCATGTACCCGAAACGGTTCATCCGTCTCCTCAAATCGTGTCTCGAAATCCATCAGCAAACTCATGGTGGACGATTCATACATCATGGGAAAACCGCACTTTTTATTTAAAAGGAGAGAAATCAGTTTATATAAGTTTTGGGGTTCCCCTCCCAAATCCAGAAAATTTCATGGAAATCCGAATCCAAATCATCAATAGCATGTAAAACCATGAATATAGGCATAACAATGAATAACAGTATGCATGAAGTGACAAGTAATAACTATAATGTTAAGCTGGCATATAAGGCAGGTACACTAATATCATGTCAAATTACTAACTAACAAACTAAGTCAAGCAATAATATTTTCTAAGGTGTACGTGACATGGCAATTACCGATGAAGATGTGTGTGAGCCGGCAAGTAAGTGTACGTGGTACATACGCATCATCGGAAATGGTGCTGGTGTCCTAACAATATGATATCAACATTTCAATAAGAAATTATAACATAAGTATGCGATGCGAAGCAAACCACAATAATAAGCGGGAGCTGAATACTAGACGCAACTGTAACTAACCTGCATTAATCTAATATAAGTCCTACAAATGGTGCCTTTTGAAATAACACGAATCATGGGGTTTTGAAAATAGGGGCTACGGTGTTTTTATGAAAAGATACGTCTTTTGAAATATCCGTAGGATCCCTTGGGCTGTCTTTTAAAATACCCACGATTCTTTAGTTTTTGAAATAGGTAAGAATCGAATCTAATCTAACAACTAAACTAAACTAAAGGGCTAAGCTAACAAGCTGGACTACAGGTAAGAAAGCCGCCTAACATCTGAGTCGATCCATATACATAACTGTATATATATTAGTCGGTGATCCCGCCTCAATAATATCATATCTGATACCATATCTACAATCAGACATCCCAAGTCAAGAGTGCAGATCAATCATCAAGATATAGCTCGTACGTAAATCCGTCGTACGGCATCCTCAAATCTGGGTACGGGTCAATATCATATTCCTCACACCATTCCTCTGGTATCCTCTTTATTCAAGATCATAGTCTAGGGTACTGACCTATGTCTAGTACAATACTAATATCCTCAATATACTCATGATCTGACTACTGATCGACAATCTCGTACAAACCGATATCGTCAGCACATATCATCATCAAGGGGTATACATCGCCTGATACGGCCTAATATCAATATCCTAGCATATCATGCCTCATACCACGATCACATGTCGACCATTTTATTTATAACACTATTCACCCGTATCGCCGCCCCAAGATCCGCTATAACACCAGGACGTACCTCAAGTACGAATCCTGCAATATCACCGATATCACAACCTCAACACAAATCTCATCGACTCATCTCAATCCCAAGTATCATCCTCAAATCCGTACGTGAACACATAGTCCCATACCCATGTGAACACATAACTATAAAGAGTTCCATGAGCACATGTAAAAAGGAATGTATGCAAGTATGTATGTGTGTATGTGTAGTGCAACACTACCCTAGGGTTCGCAACACTAAAATAATCCAACACACCAATATCCATCCTAAACATCGTTATTAATCCCAAATAACATATAATAACTGTTGGTGTGTATACGCATCCATATACACCACCACGGACTGCGAGGGTGCTATACGCCATCCACCCGACTTCTCCCCGTAGATATAAATCTACTCACCTGGTCCTCGCTAGCCGGTGCCGACGTCGCCACGCGCTTGCTTGTCGTCTCGAAGTCCACATGGGTTACCTACATATCAAAGCGCACCGTATCGCATTAAAATCCGACTCATGACCCAAAACGACCCGTGAATCCCACATAGGTCAAAACCTATGGTTACTTTCACAAATCGACCCAAAAACCCTCGACGTCAGCGTACAAACGCCAAACCATCGAGAAAACTCCCAACACACTCATTTGTACAATTACAAGCACTAATTATAATATAAAATAGCTTAAATTTCATAAAAACCCCAATTTCACTTAAAAAATCATTTTTCCGAAAATCCAGCAAGCACAAATCACCGTTTAAGTACAAAACTCGATGTATAAACGAATCTAGCGGCCACAATATTCACTAAATATCTTAAATAAGTCATAAAAACAATTCCCATAATTTAATCTCGTTAAATTCCAAAAACCCTAAAATTCTAGTTAACAAAATACCTAAATTTTAACAATTTTATAGCAAAAATGCACAAACTACAATCTAGTTTGGATTTTCATGAACTAAAGTATTAAACTACACTTTAAAATGTTAATAATGCCATGAATACCCTAATTAGATTTTTAGTCTAACATTTGCAATAAATTTCCAAAACCTAGTTTGCATAAAACTCCAATTTTAACAATTACAAGCCTCAATTAGTAAACTAGCAACTATGTTAGTTTTAGCATCACATTAACATGTTAATCCACTCATTTTAACCATGATTACAAGATAAGAACCCTAATTGCAATTCAAAACCCTTTCTTGAATTTTCTAAATAAGCAAATAAACCTAATAAACACATAATTAGCTTCATTTGAAGTATGATAACAACAATTAAGTAACTAATCAATAATCAAACCATGGAACAAAGATTTATACCTCACAAAACTTGTAGATCTACATGCAACTTAGCCTCCCAAATTATCTTCTATACCCTAAGATCCATGCTAGATGAGCTAAAGAATAATGGGTATGTGTTGGATTTGGATTTAGCTTTGAATTTACATGGATTTTGAGGCATTTTGATGAATTTTTTTGAAGAGAAAAGAGAGGTGAACATGGAGGGGCTGCTGCTGATTTGGGGAAGGGGGGCTCGGCCACTTTGAGGGGGGAATGAGGAGAGAGAGAGGTGTTGAAAGTCAACAAAGTGGTGCAAGTCAACAAAGCCCATACACTTTTATCTATTCTCTTTCTAAATTTTCTTTTCTTTTCATGGAAATAGAGTGGGGAAAGGGGGTAGGGGCTGCTGAAATTCAGCCAAGGGGAGAAATAAATGGGGGTGTGTGAGTGTGGGTATGGGTGTGGGGTGATGGAAAATGATAAATACAATACCCCAAACATCCATTTACACTAAAAAAAAGCCTTTTTTCTTCAATAATTTCTAAACCGTTTTGGCAAACGATTTCGTTTCAAAAACCACATGATAAAATTTTATTTAATATTTTATGTTGCACAAAATTTGTTTCAACTCATCCCAATTTGTAATTTTCCCTAATTAAATGTATTAGTGACGGCTTAAAATAATAAAAAAATAATTTTTTTTCAGAAAATTTGAAATTTCACCAGTGGCTCAATAAACACCAAATACTAGCAATTACATAGCTAGAATATGTATATTTAATTTTTATAATAAGATATTTGTATTTTGACTTTTTACAGAAAACCCCCTTATTTTACCGATTTTTCGAAATTTCACCGAAACGATTTTCAAAACGTTACAATTTTCCCCCCTTAAAGAAATTCGGTCCCCGAATTTAAATTCAAACTCCCCCCAAATACAAAAACATCTAAGCAAAACCATCAAGTCGTCGGGGCTCCGAAATCATAAGTACATAAAACGCATCATAGCGCAATACATGCACATGAGTAATGAGCAAATAACTCAAAATCAAAACTCCGTCAAGCATCCCGCAATCATCGGAGTCACGGTAAAGACACAAATGTCAAATCCAATACAAAACCAATATGATATAACTTGAAACTATACATGTAAATATCAAATCTATATATGTAAATATCTGAAAGAAATTAATGCCAAATATATTCAGGTACTGTCCTCTGACTAGTCCTGCCCAGTACGAAAACACATAGCAAATATCATAAAAACGTACTGCCCTATAGGAAAAATCAATCCTAAATACGCGTATGAATACTACGTGCGTCTGGTGCGCACGGAAATCAAAATCCATATACGTGCCATACAAGTGCACAGAAACAAGATCTAAATGCATTGGGTGTGCACAAAGCATCTGTCGTAGGCAACGTGTATGCCTGACAGCAAAATCAGGTGCATCTGACATGCACGAAAAATCTCGATTTAGTGCATCTGGTGTGCACCAAAATCACACTTCAAAACATGCGCCTAACATGCGCGAAAATCCAAATCAGGTGCATCCATCGTGCACGAAATCATGAAATCCAATATCAAGTGCCGAACATGCGCAAAATCAAATCAGGTGCACAAGGCGCACAAAACAAATATCGAACATCATCATCGAAATCAAAGTCCAGGGCATCTAAATGCACAACAAACGTAACACTGCACTGCAAGCATATATGAACTATACCGCGTGCAAAAACCAAATCATATGCTTATATACGTACAAAACCAACTCAAATGTCTAAAACCGTAAAATCACAAACATGTGAAACTAAAGCACAAAAATGATATCAAGTGCAACACTGTGCAAAGATCGTAAATCCTCAATCATCAAAATCAAATCATGCGAATAAATCACCCAAAACATCGAAATCAATAATGGCGGAATAGTACCGCTCAAGTGCATCCTCTATGAATCTCGGGCCAACTGTCGCGGTCACTAGTGGGACGTCTCGTCGATGATCATGAACTCTGGCCTGCTGGTGTGCGTAACAATGACCACTCCTGGGTCAAAGTCTTCTCGTAATTCATTCCAGAAAGGTCCTGTCGAGGTCTCTCCTAAATCTCGCCTCTGCCGAACTATCCGGAAGTCATCGTCCCTTACAAGATCTATTCTCGTTCCTGAATGGCTACATACTCATCACGACTCCTTCTGGAAGGTATATCCAAGTACAATGCCTCGACATGCGTACCGCATCTCTGATGTCGGCTGAGTGGAACGTCGTCTCATCAAGATCTCGTACGAATCTTACTCTACTTTTCCCTAATGTCGACTGTTTCGGACTCGTCTCATCGTGGCTGCATGGACTGAGCTCCAACGGCTATCCTCGTATCGGGAGTCTCCCAAGAAATGCATCTCACCACCTAGCATCCGAATTAAGTCGAGCCATCCGATCGAGTCGTCAAAACCTCATAATCCCCCAAGAGCTCAACATCTTGGGCACAGTTTAATAGTATCGAGTACATACCACAGTATCGGTGGTCCAGCCGTAGAAGGGCAAACCCAAGCCTCACTAATGGCGCCGTAAAACTGCCGCAAACCTGAAGGTTCAAAGGCTTTCACACGGTCATTAAGTCGAGTTAGGGTTTCATTCTTCTAGAGGGACCATAGAATTGCCTGCATGTCTTTCCGACTGCTTTAAACTTGGAATAATAGGTTTCTGACATTCGATCGTCTCTGTCGACTCTCAACGTCTCCGCGTGAAGTCGACTCTAGCTGGAATCAATGTATCTGATGACCTCGCATCGGGGTAGGCGAACGAACCACCTGTCCTAATCATTCATCATTGGGTGACTAGCGACCCCTGTCATCTCTTCGTACTACTCGTACTGCAATAGCTCCAACATCTGGGGCAATATATCGTCGTCCGCAGCAATACTGGCTCGCTCGTTTGCACGCTGAACGGTGCCTCAATCATCAGGAGTAAGCAATACTTCAATGGCCATCAAAATCTGGATGGCCTCTATCAGTGGCTCAATCCTCTAGTGCAAATCGGCACGTCTGAGTAATCTCGTACAGCAATCCACCCAACGCTCGTGGCGCGAAGACACAATGAAAAGACACATTTCTGCAATCGTGTGTCGCCGGAATCATGCCCTGATCAGTCCTCGTCCTTGACGAGCTCATGCTGACAGCAACTCTAGCCGTAGCTCTCCCTGCCCATAATCGTGGTAGCAAAACCATAACTGGTACCGATGAGGCTAGATCGGAATGAATATAATACTGAGCAAAGAAATGTACATCCTAAGGCTTCTTAAGTGGAGTAGCGTATCTTAAATATGCCGCGGAACATACCCACGGCACGTCACTCTACTTTAGTCACCTATTCCATTAACCAAGGGTCATCCTACGCTCCGAAGGTAAAACCTAACGCTCTGATACCAACTTTGTCACGACCCGAAAGTACGGAACATGACCGGCACTTAAACTACGACGTCTCGAGGCATACGTAATCTAAGTAAACCGAAAACCCAGAAATGCAAACCAAGAAAAATAGTAGAGTGAAGGAAAACCAATTTAAATAAGTAGTTTTAATAGCATAAGCCGAATTATGCGGGTTTCTAAAAACATCCAAAAATTTCCTGAAAATTTCGGCAGAGTCTCCTTTGTAAATACTGGCCCCCAAACGGGATACAACATGAATAGTATACGAAATCAATAAAAAGGCATCCCCAAGCGGGAGCTAGCTCTTCGTCAATCGACGGTCACAACCACACAAGCAATATAATATACAACGCCAACGGCGAGGATCAAAATTCAAAAGGAAACTCAAAACCATAAGAAAACCACAGAAATACAACGCGCGACTCTAAGGTCGAAGGAATAACATCACTGGTCTCTATCTCAAAATAATTACATGTTTGGTTGATGGAACTTCTAGATACAACAGAGTAATAATATACAATTTATATAATGGGGGGTACGATACAAGTAAACCCACCTACTACCAAATCACCCGAAGGAAACTATGCCCGCAAGCCGTAATGAAACCTGTACGACAACCCTGCAAGAAACTGGGGCACAACGGGGGTGAGTTGCCAACTCGTGAATAGAAAAACATCTACGCACAGAAATCGCATAAATAACGCAACCTAGGTCAATGATCATAATATATCCTCGATTATATATATAACATGCAACCTATAACAAGGCTAGGGTAAATATCTAACCCGAGTGTAATCTCATGTGCCCGTGTCAGTGCTTCAGGTAGAAATATACCATATGAATGAGGTATGAATGCATGAAAACAGAATACATGTAAATGAAGAACTGTTTTCATAGTTTAGTGAGTTTTCCTTTGTATTTTTAAAATGAGCTATCATAATGAAATCAGCATAAAACAGTGCCTAGCATCGGCACAAAACGTAATCTCAATATCTCGATATCTCTGTATCATTGTCTCTGTACCTCAATATCTCGAAATCTCAATGTCTCAATCACAATATCTAGGGCGTCGTCAGTCCAGACTGGCCCCTACCATCCATTTCAAGACCACGACGGTATCCTCCGGATATCCGACTCGTCGGGTAAAATCACCGGTAGGTAGTGCTCCCCTGCCAGGCTCACATCGTCATCATCACGCGCTTCTTGCCCCGGGATACCTTACCGGGTCCACCATGTACCCGAAACGGTTCATCCGTCTCCTCGAATCGGGTCTCGAAATCCATCAGCAAACTCATGGTGGACGACTCATACATCATGGGAAAAACCGCACTTTTTATTTAAAAAGAGAGAAATCAGTTTATATAAGTTTTGCGGTTCCCCCCCCCCCCCCCAAATCCAGAAAATTTCATGGAAATCCGAATCCAAATCATCAATAGCATGTAAAACCATGAATATAGGCATAACAATGAATAACAGTATGCATGAAGTGACAAGTAATAACTACAATGTTAAGCTGGCATATAAGGCAGGTACACTAATATCATGTCAAATTACTAACTAACAAGTTAAGTCAAGCAATAATATTTTCTAAGGTGTACGTGACATGGCAATTACCGATAAAGATGTGTGTGAGCCGGCAAGTAAGTGTACGTGGTACATATGTATCATCGGTAATGGTGCCGGTGTCCTAACAATATGATATCAACATTTCAATAAGAAATTATAACATAAGTATGCGATGCGAAGCAAACTACAATAATAAGCGGGAGCTGAATACTAGACGCAACTGTAACTAACCTGCATTAATCTAATATAAGTCCTACAAATGGTGCCTTTTGAAATAACACGAATCATGGGGTTTTGAAAATAGGGGCTACGGTGTTTTTATGAAAAGATACGTCTTTTGAAATATCCATAGGATCCCTTAGGCTGTCTTTTAAAATACCCACGATTCGTTAGTTTTTGAAATAGGTAAGAATCGAATCTAATCTAACAACTAAACTAAACAAAAGGGCTAACCTAACAAGCAGGACTACAGGTAAGGAAACCGCCTAACATCTGAGTCGATCCATATACATACTTGTATATATATTAGTCGGTGATCCCGCCTCAATAATATCATATCCGATACCATATCTACAATCAGACATCCCACGTCAAGAGTGCGGATCAATCATCAAGATATAGCTCGTACGTAAATCCGTCGTACGGCATCCCCAAATCTGGGTACAGGTCAATATCATATTCCTCACACCATTCCTCTGGTATCCTCTTTATTCAAGATCATAGTCTAGGGTACTGACCTATGTCTAGTACAATAATAATATCCTCAATATACTCATGATCTGACTACTGATCGACAATCTCGTACAAACCGATATCGTCAGCACATATCATTATCAAGGGGTATACATCGCCCGATACGGCCTAATATCAATATCCTAGCATATCATGCCTCATACCACGATCACATGTCGACCATTTTATTTATAACACTATTCACCCGTATCGCCGCCCCAAGATCCGCTATAACACCAGGACGTACCTCAAGTACGAATCCTGCCATATCACCGATATCACAACCTCAACACAAATCTCATCGACTCATCTCAATCCCAAGTATCATCCTCAAATCCGTACGTGAACACATAGTCCCATACCCATGTGAACACATAACTATAAAGAGTTCCATGAGCACATGTAAAAAGGAATGTATGCAAGTATGTATGTGTGTATGTGTAGTGCAACACTACCCTAGGGTTCGCAACACTAAAATAATCCAACACACCAATATCCATCCTAAACATCGTTATTAATCCCAAATAACATATAATAACTGTTGGTGTGTATACGCATCCGTATACACCACCACGGACTGCGGGGGTGCTATACGCCATCCACCCGACTTCTCCCCGTAGATATAAATCTACTCACCTGGTCCTCGCTAGCCGGTGCCGACGTCGCCACGCGCTTGCTTGTCGTATCGAAGTCCACATGGGTTACCTACATATCATAACGCACCGTATCGCATTAAAATCCGACTCATGACCCAAAACGACACATGAATCCCACATAGGTCAAAACCTATGGTTGCTTTCACAAATCGACCCAAAAACCCTCGACGTCGGCGTACAAACGCCAAACCATCGAGAAAACTCCCAACACACTCATTTGTACAATTACAAGCACTAATTATAATATAAAATAGCTTAAATTTCATAAAAACCCCAATTTCACTTAAAAAGTCATTTTTCCGAAAATCCAGCAAGCACAAATCAACGTTTAAGTACAAAACTCGATGTATAAACGAATCTAGCGGCCACAATATTCACTAAATATCTTAAATAAGTCATAAAAAACATTCCCATAATTTAATCTCGTTAAATTCCAAAAACCCTAAAATTGTAGTTAACAAAATACCTAAATTTTAACAATTTTATAGCAAAAATGCACAAACTACAATCTAGTTTGGATTTCCATGAACTAAAGTATTAAACTACACTTTAAAATGTTAATAATACCATGAATACCCTAATTAGATTTTTAGTCTAACATTTGCAATAAATTTCCAAAACCTAGTTTGCATAAAACTCCAATTTTAACAATTACAAGCCTCAATTAGTAAACAAGCAACTATGTTAGTTTTAGCATCACATTAACATGTTAATCCACTCATTTTAACAATGATTACAAGATAAGAACCCTAATTGCAATTCAAAACCCTTTCTTGAATTTTCTAAATAAGCAAATAAACCTAATAAACACCTAATTAGCTTCACTTGAAGTATGATAGCAACAATTAAGTAACTAATCAATAATCAAACCATGGAACAAAGATTTATACCTCACAAAACTTGTAGATCTACATGCAACTTAGCCTCCCAAATTATCTTCTATACCCTAAGATCCATGCTAGATGAGCTAAAGAATAATGCGTAAGTGTTGGATTTGGATTTAGCTTTGAATTTACATGGATTTTGAGGCATTTTGATGAATTTTTTTGAAGAGAAAAGAGAGGTGAACATGGAGGGGCTGCTGCTGATTTGGGGAAAGCGGGCTCGGCCACTTTGAGGGGGGAATGAGGAGAGAGAGAGGTCTTGAAAGTCAACAAAGTGGTCCAAGTCAACAAAGCCCATACACTTTTATCTATTCTCTTTCTAAATTTTCTTTTCTTTTCATGGAAATAGAGTGGGGAAAGGGGGTAGGGGCTGCTGAAATTCAGCCAAGGGGAGAAATAAATGGGGGTGTGTGAGTGTGGGTATGGGTGTGGGGTGATGGAAAATGATAAATACAATACCCCAAACATCCATTTACACTAAAAAAAAGCATTTTTTCTTCAATATTTTCTAAACCGTTTTGGCAAACGATTTCGTTTCAAAAACCACATGATAAAATTTTATTTAATATTTTATGATGCACAAAATTTGTTTCAACTCATCCCAATTTGTAATTTTCCCTAATTAAATGTATTAGTGACGGCTTAAAATAATAATAAAATAATTTTTTTTCAGAATATTTGAAATTTCACCAGTGGCTCAATAAACACCAAATACTAGCAATTACATAGCTAGAATATGTATATTTAATTTTTATAATAAGATATTTGTATTTTGAATTTTTACAGAAAACCCCCTTATTTTACCGATTTTTTGAAATTTCACCGAAACGATTTTCAAAATGTTACAATTTTTCCCCCTTAAAGAAATTCGGTCCCCGAATTTAAATTCAAACTCCCCCCAAATACAAAAACATCTAAGCAAAACCATCAAGTCGTCGGGGCTCCGAAATCATAAGTACATAAAACGCATCATAGCGCAATACATGCGCATGAGTAATGAGCAAATAACTCAAAATCAAAACTCCGTCAAGCATCCCGCAATCATCGGAGTCACGGTAAAGACACAAATGTCAAATCCAATACAAAACCAATATAATATAACTCGAAACTATACATGTAAATATCAAATCTATATATGTAAATATCTGAAGGAAATGAATGCCAAATATATTCAGGTACTGTCCTCTGACTAGTCCTGCCCAGTACGAAAACACATAGCAAATATCGTAAAAACGTACTGCTCTATAGGAAAAATCAATCCCAAATACGCGTATGAATACTACGTGCGTCTGGTGCGCACGGAAATCAAAATCCATATACGTGCCATACAAGTGCACAGAAACAAGATCTAAGTGCATTGGGTGTGCACAAAGCATCTGTCGTAGGCAACGTGTATGCCTGACAGCAAAATCAGGTGCATCTGACATGCACGAAAAATCTCGATTTAGTGCATCTGGTGTGCACCAAAATCACACTTCAAAACATGCGCCTAACATGCGCGAAAATCCAAATCAGGTGCATCCATCATGCACGAAATCATGAAATCCAATATCAAGTGCCGAACATGCGCAAAATCAAATCAGGTGCACAAGGCGCACAAAACAAATATCGAACATCACCATCGAAATCAAAGTCCAGGGCATCTAAATGCACAACATACGTAACACTGCACTGCAATCATACATAAACTATACCGTGTGCAAAAACCAAATCGTATGCGTATATACGTACAAAACCAACTCAAATGTCTAAAACCGTAAAATCACAAACATGTGAAACTAAAGCACAAAAATGATATCAAGTGCAACACTGTGCAAAGATCGTAAATCCTCAATCATCAAAATCAAATCATGCGAATAAATCACCCAAAACATCGAAATCAATAATGGCGGAATAGTACCGCTCAAGTGCATCCTCTATGAATCTCGGGCCAACTGTCGCGGTCACTAGTGGGACGTCTCGTCGATGATCATGAACTCTAGCCTGCTGGTGTGCGTAACAATGACCACTCCTGGGTCAAAGTATTCTCGTAATTCATTCCAGAAAGGTCCTGTCGAGGTCTCTCCTAAATCTCGCCTCTGCCGAACTATCCGGAAGTCATCGTCCCTTACTAGATCTATTCTCGTTCCTGAATGGCTACATACTCATCACGACTCCTTCTGGAAGGTATATCCAAGTACAATGCCTCGGCATGCGTACCGCATCTCTGATGTCGGCTGAGTGGAGCGTCGTCTCATCAAGATCTCGTACGAATCTTACTCCACTTTTCCCTAACGTCGACTGTTTCGGACTCGTCTCATCGTGGCTGCATGGACTGAGCTCCAACGGCTATCCTCGTATCGGGAGTCTCCCAATAAATGCATCTCACCACCTAGCATCCGAATTAAGTCGAGCCATCCGATCGAGTCGTCAAAACCTCATAATCCCCCAAGAGCTCAACATCTTGGGCACAGTTTAATAGTATCGAGTACATACCACAGTATCGGTGGTCCAGCCGTAGAAAGGCAAACCCAAGCCTCACTAATGGCGCCGTAAAACTGCCGCAAACCTGAAGGTTCAAAGGCTTTCACACGGTCATTAAGTCGAGTTAGGGTTTCATTCTTCTAGAGGGACCATAGAATTGCCTGCATGTCTTTCCGACTGCTTTAAACTTGGAATAATAGGTTTCTGACATTCGATCGTCTCTGTCGACTCCCAACGTCTCCGCGTGAAGTCGACTCTAGCTGGAATCAATCTATCTGATGACCTCGCATCGGGGTAGGCGAACGAACCACCTGTCCTAGTCATTCATCATCGGGTGACTAGCGACCTCCTGTCATCTCTTCGTACTACTCGTACTGCAATAGCTCCAATATCTAGGACAATATCTCGTCGTCCGCAGCAATACTGGCTCGCTCGTTTGCACGCTGAACGGTGCCTCAATCATCAGGAGTAAGCAATACTTCAATGGCCATCAAAAGCTGGATGGCCTCTATCAGTGGCTCAATCCTCTAGTGCAAATCGGCACGTCTGAGTAATCTCGTACAACAATCCACCCAACGCTCGTGGCGCGAAGACACAATGAAAAGACACATTTCTGCAATCGTGTGTCGCCGGAATCATGCCCTGATCAGTCCTCGTTTTTGACGAGCTCATGCTGACCTCAACTCTAGCCGTAGCTCTCCCTGCCCATAATCGTGGCAGCAAAACCATAACTGGTACCGATGAGGCTAGATCGGAATGAATATAATACTGAGCAAAGAAATGTACATCCTAAGGCTTCTTAAGTAGAGTAGCGTATCGTAAATATGCCGCGGAACATACCCACGGTACGTCACTCTACTTTAGTCACCTATTCCATTAACCAAGGGTCATCCTACGCTCCGAAGGTAAAACCTAACGCTCTGATACCAACTTTATCACGACCCGAAAGTACGGAACATGACCGGCACTTAAACTACGACGTCTCGAGGCATACGTAATCTAAGTAAACCGAAAACCCAGAAATGCAAACCAAGAAAAATAGTAGAGTGAAGGAAAACCAATTTAAATAAGTAGTTTTAATAGCATAAGCCGAATTATGCGGGTTTCTAAAAACATCCAAAAAGTTCCTGAAAATTTCGGCAGAGTCTCCTTTGTAAATACTGGCCTCCAAACGGGATACAACATGAATAGTATACGAAATCAATAAAAAGGCATCCCCAAGCGCGAGCTAGCTCTTCGTCAATCGACGGTCACAACCACACAAGCAATATAATATACAACGCCAACGGCGAGGATCAAAATTGAAAAGGAAACTCAAAACCATAAGAGAACCACAGAAATACAACGCGCGACTCTAAGGTCGAAGGAATAACATCACTGGTCTCTATCTCAAAATAATTACATGTTTGCTTGATGGAACTTCTAGATACAACAGAGTAATAATATACAAGTTATATAATGGGGGGTACGATACAAGTAAACACACCTACTACCAAATCACCCGAAGGAAACTATGCCCGCAAGCCGTAATGAAACCTGTACGACGTCCCAGCAAGAAACTGGGGCACAACGGGGGTGAGTTGCCAACTCGTGAATAAAAAAACATCTACGCACAGAAATCGCATAAATAACGCAACCTAGGTCAATGATCATAATATATCCTCGATTATATATATAACATGCAACCTATAACAAGGCTAGGATAAATATCTAACCCGAGTGTAATCTCATGTGCCCGTGTCAGTGCCTCAGGTAGCAATATATCATATGAATGAGGTATGAATGTATGAAAACAGAATACATGTAAATGAAGAACTGTTTTCATAGTTTAGTGAGATTTCCTTTGTATTTTTAAAATGAGCTATCATAATGAAATCAGCATAAAACAATGCCTAGCATCGGCACAAAACGTAATCCCAATATCTCGATATCTCTGTATCATTATCTCTGTACCTCAATATCTCGAAATCTCAATGTTTCAATCACAATATCTAGGACGTCATCAGTCCAGACCGGCCCCTACCATCCATCTCAAGACTACGACGGTATCCTCCGGATATGCGACGCGTCGGGTAAAATCACCGGTAGGTAGTGCTCCCCTGCCAGGCTCACATCGTCATCATCACGCGCTTCTTGCCCCGGGGTATCTTACCGGGTCCACCATGTACCCGAAACGGTTCATCCGTCTCCTCGAATCGGGTCTCGAAATCCATCAGCAAACTCATGGTGGACGACTCATACATCATGGGAAAAACCGCACATTTTATTTAAAAAGAGAGAAATCAGTTTATATAAGTTTTGCGGTTCCCCCCCCCCCCCCCAAATCCAGAAAATTTCATGGAAATCCGAATCCAAATCATCAATAGCATGTAAAACCATGAATATAGGCATAACAATGAATAACAGTATGCATGAAGTGACAAGTAATAACTACAATGTTAAGCTGGCACATAAGGCCGGTACACTAATATCATGTCAAATTACTAACTAACAAGTTAAGTCAAGCAATAATATTTTCTAAGGTGTACGTGACATGGCAATTACCGATGAAGATGTGTGTGAGCCGGCAAGTAAGTGTACGTGGTACATATGTATCATCGGTAATGGTGCTGGTGTCCTAACAATATGATATCAACATTTCAATAAGAAATTATAACATAAGTATGCGATGCGAAGCAAACCACAATAATAAGCGGGAGCTGAATACTAGACGCAACTGTAACTAACCTGCATTAATCTAATATAAGTCCTACAAATGGTGCCTTTTGAAATAACACGAATCATGGGGTTTTGAAAATAGGGGCTACGGTGTTTTTATGAAAAGATACGTCTTTTGAAATTTCCATAGGATCCCTTGGGCTGTCTTTTAAAATACCCACGATTCGTTAGTTTTTGAAATAGGTAAGAATCGAATCTAATCTAACAACTAAACTAAACTAAAGGGCTAAGCTAACAAGCTGGACTACAGGTAAGGAAACTGCCTAACATCTGAGTCGATCCATATACATACCTGTATATATATTAGTCGGTGATCCCGCCTCAATAATATCATATCCGATACCATATCTACAATCAGACATCCCAAGTCAAGAGTGCGGATCAATCATCAAGATATAGCTCGTACGTAAATCCGTCGTACGGCATCCCCAAATCTGGGTACAGGTCAATATCATATTCCTCACACCATTCCTCTGGTATCCTCTTTATTCAAGATCATAGTCTAGGGTACTGACCTATGTCTAGTACAATAATAATATCCTCAATATACTCATGATCTGACTACTGATCGACAATCTCGTACAAACCGATATCGTCAGCACATATCATCATCAAGGGGTATACATCGCCCGATACGGCCTAATATCAATATCCTAGCATATCATGCCTCATACCACGATCACATGTCGACCATTTTATTTATAACACTATTCACCCGTATCGTCGCCCCAAGATTCGCTATAACACCAGGACGTACCTCAGGTACGAATCCTGCCATATCACCGATATCACAACCTCAACAGAAATCTCATCGACTCATCTCAATCCCAAGTATCATCCTCAAATCCGTAAGTGAACACATAGTCCCATACCCATGTGAACACATAACTATAAAGAGTTCCATGAGCACATGTAAAAAGGAATGTATGCAAGTATGTATGTGTGTATGTGTAGTGCAACACTACCCTAGGGTTCGCAACACTAAAATAATCCAACACACCAATATCCATCCTAAACATCGTTATTAATCCCAAATAACATATAATAACTGTTGGTGTGTATACGCATCCGTATACACCACCACGGACTGCGGGAGTGCTATACGACATCCACCCGACTTCTCCCCGTAGATATAAATCTACTCACCTGGTCCTCGCTAGCCGGTGCCGACATCTCCACGCACTTTCTTGTCGTCTTGAAGTCCACATGGGTTACCTACATATCATAACGCACCGTATCGCATTAAAATCCGACTCATGACCCAAAACGACACGTGAATCCCACATAGGTCAAAACCTATGGTGGCTTTCACAAATCGACCCAAAAACCCTCGACGTCGGCGTACAAACGCCAAACCATCGAGAAAACTCCCAACACACTCATTTGTACAATTACAAGCACTAATTATAATATAAAATAGCTTAAATTTCATAAAAACCCAATTTCACTTAAAAAGTCATTTTTCCGAAAATCCAGCAAGCACAAATCACCGTTTAAGTACAAAACTCGATGTATAAGTGAATCTAGCGGCCACAATATTCACTAAATATCTTAAATAAGTCATAAAAACAATTCCCATAATTTAATCTCGTTAAATTCCAAAAACCCTAAAATTGTAGTTAACAAAATACCTAAATTTTAACAATTTTATAGCAAAAATGCACAAACTACAATCTAGTTTGGATTTCAATGAACTAAAGTATTAAACTACACTTTAAAATGTTAATAATGCCATGAATACCCTAATTAGATTTTTAGTCTAACATTTGCAATAAATTTCCAAAACCTAGTTTGCATAAAACTCCAATTTTAACAATTACAAGCCTCAATTAGTAAACTAGCAACTATGTTAGTTTTAGCATCACATTAACATGTTAATCCACTCATTTTAACCATGATTACAAGATAAGAACCCTAATTGCAATTCAAAACCCTTTCTTGAATTTTCTAAATAAGCAAATAAACCTAATAAACACCTAATTAGCTTCACTTGAAGTATGATAGCAACAATTAAGTAACTAATCAATAATCAAACCATGGAACAAAGATTTATACCTCACAAAACTTTTAGATCTACATGCAACTTAGCCTCCCAAATTATCTTCTATACCCTAAGATCCATGCTAGATGAGCTAAAGAATAATGGGTAAGTGTTGGATTTGGATTTAGCTTTGAATTTACATGGATTTTGAGGCATTTTGATGAATCTTTTTGGAGAGAAAAGAGAGGTGAACATGGAGGGGCTGCTGCTGATTTAGGGAAGGGGGGGCTCGGCCACTTTGAGGGGGGAATGAGGAGAGAGAGAGAGGTGTTGAAAGTCAACAAAGTGGTCCAAGTCAACAAAGCCCATACACTTTTATCATTCTCTTTCTAAATTTTCTTTTCTTTTCATGGAAATAGAGTGGGGAAATGGGGTAGTGGCTGCTGAAATTCAGCCAAGGGGAGAAATAAATGGGGGTGTGTGAGTGTGGGTATGGGTGTGGGATGATGGAAAATGATAAATACAATACCCCAAACATCCATTTACACTAAAAAAAAGCCTTTTTTCTTCAATAATTTCTAAACCGTTTTGGCAAACGATTTCGTTTCAAAAACCACATGATAAAATTTTATTTAATATTTTATCGTGCACAAAATTTGTTTCAACTCATTCCAATTTGTAATTTTCCCTAATTAAATGTATTAGCGACGGCTTAAAATAATAATAAAATATTTTTTTTCCAGAAAATTTGAAATTTCACCAGTGGCTCAATAAACACCAAATACTAGCAATTACATAGCTAGAATATGTATATTTAATTTTTATAATAAGATATTTGTATTTTGACTTTTTACAGAAAACCCCCTTATTTTACCGATTTTTCGAAATTTCACCGAAACGATTTTCAAAACGTTACAGTAAGTCTTACACACACAAGTTGCATATATAACCTAACATGATACAATGTATATATCACATATATAACATGTACACAAAAGTGAGAAAAAGAAACAATTAAGTGAGCAGTATTAGTTAATGTAAATTCATATATCAAATATATAATTATACATTAAATCATTAAATCAATACTTGATTTAATAATCCGGCTATAATACATATACCGACTAATATCAATAATATCAATTTACCGAATCAACACTTGATTCGATAACCCGTTTATATCATATATACCCGGCCGATATCACATCTCGCGAGAATACAATACGGTATCACATACTCGTATCAATCTCGGTCCCGCACATATCACGTATGTGCTCCTACTTCGTTTCGCTTGAGCCAGAAAACCTCTGTGTAGGACTCTAAAGACTAGTCAATAGCCGGCAGTAGGTGGTGATCATATCAGTCACCCACAAGCCGCAAGCGGTCTGCTAAACGTAACGGCCACCCGGGTATTGAGCGATCAGAAGATCAACAAGCAAGCCTGCTCATACTCCTGCAAATCCAATCAGTAACACTTACCGTACAGTCCGGTCTGTTCGTCTGATATGTCACATATCCAGTCTAGAGGTGGTAAACGTCAGACCCAAGTAACCGTGATAAGTCATGCCGATGTAAGGTCCATAACGGTTCGAGAAACTACCGATAACACTTACCAGTAGATTTCAGCAACCATGGCCAGGGATTTCGTGTTATGGCCAATTGAGCATAGCGCAACATCAACCCCCAATACCGGGAGAGACGAATCCCCTCCTATCGCTCATTGCCTTCATGTGACTCAGGACTGTACCCAAAAACCACATGTTTGCATGACTCAGTAGAGCCGTGGTAGGGTGGAAATCAAACCACAGTGGGAGACACACAAGACTCTATGACGATCTCGGGTCTACAGACTAACCTGTACCAGTGTCACCAGAGAACTGCTACCTGACGTGAGGTATAATACCATCTATGTAACACCTGAGTTGGTGTTTTGTGGTAATTGTGGGTTAATGTAAGTTTACCAAAATGGCTTTTAAATATTTTATCTGGTTTTATGAATATTTTATTAGAATTTTATCTGGACTGCACACACTTGTGCGTGTTAACTTGGGTTAAGTCTAGGGTTACCATGTTTAGATGAGCATGATGGGTTAACCATGTTTAGCCAACCATGATGGGTTAACCATTTGGTTATGTTAATGGGGTTAATTAAGGTTTTTTAGTTGATTAAGGTGATTAGGATGGAGGTTGACTTGTGGTGATAAAGTGAGCCATGATGGCTTGTGCAAGCTAGCATGTTTTAAAAAAGAGAGAGAATGGTGGTTTAAAGCAAATGTCACACCCCATTTCATTTCAAAACATTTTGCTTCCCTCTCACACTCACATCTCTCTCTCACACCTACACACACATCAGCCACCATAGCTGCTGCTACAAACTGCAACACCATCAGCCCCATATCAAACATCATTAGCACATTTTCAGAACATATTTTTATCAACATCATATACAACAACTAAGGCAGCAGCAGCAGCTGCTACACCATTCAAAACAACAGTCCCAACACACAACTTCAGCCCTCATTTGTATCAGCATCTGCAGCCACAGCAGCAACTTCCTTCAAACAACTCCACACCCTCATCATACTACAACCTCACACTTCACCACACCCCAACATCAAACAACAACATCAGCCCCAACACAACAAAAGCAACAGCATCAGCATCTGTTGCAACAGCAACTTCAGCCCAGAACTGCAGCAGCAACAACACTTGAAGCTGCTACAGGGCACTTCAGCAGCCCTCCCTCCTCCTTCTCCTTCTCTTCTCCTTCATCCTAGGACCCCTTGAGGAATAATCTTGCAACCCAACTCCTTTCTTGCTTGATCATGGTTATTTAGCTGAAATTTAGTGTTTATATTGTGATTAGTGCTAGTTTAGGCAAATTGGAGTGAGACTTGACCAAGTGTTGGTTTTGAATGTTAATATAGCCTCATTAGGAGTGTTTGAGACCAGTTAACCTCAGAATACCCCATATTTCCAGTTAGTTACCTGAAAGTTTCGACTTGGCGTATTTTAGCAATTTTGTCGACTTTGTGACCTTTCTAGAATCTGCTACAACCCGAGATACCCTAAAACAATTTTGGTTGGACAGTGAGATGTGCAGGCTGGTAGAAACCAACACCCAAAACCCTAGCCCCCAACTCATTTCCCTAGCCACAGATATATTCCCCCTGGCCGCAATTTGCGGCCAGAGCAGGGTGAAACCCCCTCGTTTTTGGTGCACGGCTCTTTTACCTGTAAACTTGACCCTGGGTATGTCTAGTTTTGTTTGATTCCAATCAGGGTAGAATCTGGGTTGATTTTCTTGAGTTGGCACATGATTTACGACTTATTTTCTCATGGATTTTGGTATTCGGTGATTCGTTTCTGTCGGGTGGCGTTTGAACGCCAACGGCAGAGGGTTATTGGCTGTGTTTGCACGCGAGGCTACAGGTTTTTACCTATGAGCGTAGCGTGTACCGTTTTGGTTTCCGACATGGTTTTCATGTGTTTTAGCGTGTGATATCCTTGTAGGTACCCCACGTGGCGTCGAGGCGTTCGAGATGCAAATGGCGACATCGGCACCGGCACGCATAAAGCAAGGTGAGTAGATTTATATCTACGGGGAGAAGTCGGGTGGACGGCGTATAGCACCCCCGCAGTTCGTGGTGATGTATACGGATGCGTATACACACCAACAATTATTATATATTATTTGGGATTTATGATGATGTTTAGGATGGATATTGGTGTGTTGGATCGATTTAGTGTCGCGAAACCCAAGAGTAGTGGGTGCACTACACATACACACACATACATACTTGCATACATCCTTATTTCATATGTGCATATATGGGATTCTATATAGATAGGTGTTCACATGGGTATGGGACTATGTGTTCACATACGGATTTGAGGATGATAAATGGATTGAGATGAGTCGATGATATTTGATCTGAGATTATGATATCGGCGATATGATAAAATTCGTATTTAAGATACGTCTTGATGCTTTAGCAGATTTTGGATGATGATGCCATATGAATAGTGATTTATATATATAAAATGATCGACAGGTGATTATGTTATGAGATATGATATGATATGATATGACAAGATAATTATGATAGGCCGTATCGGGCGATATATACTCCTTTGTGATGATATGTGCTGACGATATCGATTATACGAGACTGTCGATCAATAGTCAGATCAAGATTATGGTGATGATATTAGCATTGTACTAGACGTAGGTCAATACCCGGATTATGATATATGATAAAGAGAATACCAGATGAATGATATGACGATGTGATACTGACCCGTACCCAGATTTGGGGATGCCGTACGACGGATTCACGTACGAGCTATATATTGATGTTTGATCCGCACGCTTGACTTGGGAATAACTGATTATAGAGATATGGTATCGGATGTGATGTTATCGAGGCGGGATCACTGACTATATATATATATATATATATATATATATATATATATAGATATATATATATATATCGACTCAGAGGTTAGGCGGTTTCCCTTACCTGCAGTTAGCCTATTTGCTCAGCCCTATAGTTGGTGTAGCTGTATGACTCTTATGACATTAGATGCAGTTTATCTATCATAGTGTTTGTATTTAGCTCCCGCACATTATTATTGTTGCTCCGCATCGCATACTTATTGTGATTCATATTCCATTGTTGATATCATGCTGTTAGGACACCAGCACCATTACCGATGATGCGTATGTACCACGTACACTTACTTGCCGGCTCACACACATCTTCATCGGTAATTGCCATGTCACGTACACTTAGAAAATATTATTGCTTGATTTAGCTTGTTAGCTAGTAGTGACATGATATTAGTGTGCTTGCCTAATATGCCAGCTTGACATTGTAGTTATTACTTGTCACTTCATGCATACTGTTATTCATTATATGCCGCATTCATGGATTCTCATGCTTATATTCATGATTTTACATGCTATTGATGATCTAGATTCGGATTTCCATGATATTTTCTGGATTTGGGAGAAAACCGCAAAACTTATATAAACTGCTTTCTCTCTTTTTAAATAAAAAGTGTGGTTTTCCCATGATGTATGAGTCGTCCACCTTGAGTTAGCTGATGGATTTCGAGACCCGATTCGAGAAGGTGGATGAACCGTTTCAGGTACATGGTGGGCCCGGTGCGGTACCCCGGGGCAAGAAGATCGCAGGAGATGGCGTTAAGCCTGGCAGAGGGAGCACTACCGACCGGTGATTTTACCCGACGCGTCGGATATCCGGAGGATACCGTCGTGGTCTTGAGATGGATGGTAGGGGCCGGTCTGGACTGACGGCTCCCGAGATATTGTGATTGAGACATTGAGATTTTGAGGTATTGAGATACAGAGATTGTGACACACAGATATCGAGATTTTGGATGCTTGTTTTGTGTCGATGCTAGACACTGTTTTATGCTGATTTCATATATGATACCTCATTTTAAAAATACAGAAATCTCACTAATTTATGAAAGCAGTTTTCTTCAGTACATGCATTCTGTTTCATGCATTCATACATCATTCATATGATACATTGCTATCTGAGGCACTGACACAGGCACATAGGATTACTTTTGGGTTAGATATTTATCCTAGCCATTTTTATAGGCTGCTGGTTATATATTTGAGGATTATATATTATGATCGTATGACCTAAGATTGCGTCATACATGTGATTTTCTGTTCGTAGATGTTTTTCTACTCACGAGTTGGCAAGTCACCCCCGTTGTGCCCCAGTTTCTTGCAGGTTTGGCGTACAGGGTTCATTACGGCTTTGCAGGCACTACTTCTTTCGGGTGACTTGCTAGTAGGTGGGTTTATTTATATCATATCCATCATTATACATTGTATATTATATTTTAGTTGTATCTAGAAGTTCCATCAACCAAACATGTATATATTTGAGATAGAGACCAGTGATGTTTATTCTTTCGACCTTAGAGTCGCGCGTTATATTTCTGTGGATTTCATGCTGTTGAGTTTCCTTTTCTGTTGTGATCCTCGCCTTTAGGCGTTGTATATTATATTGCAAACTGGTTGAATTAAAATGGTTCTTCCTACACTCTACCACTTTTCTTGGTTTGGATTTCTGGGTTCGGCTTACTTAGAGTACGTACGCCTCGAGACGTTCATAGTCTAAGTGCCGGTCATGTTCCATACTTTCGGGACGTGACAATCTAGGAGTTCTCGGCAAGTCCGTTCAGTGTACCCAGTCTCCACTGAGCACCCGTATACCATCTCTAATGTCAAACACCAATGGATATGGGATCATCCATCGCCCATCATATAAGTCGAGAAGATACGCGCTAGTCTACTCTGGAGTATCGATTGCTACCCTACCATGGCTCAAAGGAGTCCTGCAAATAAGTAGCAGTTGGGTGCAGTCCCGAGCACTTGGAGGCAGTGGCGGTTAGACAGGATTCGTCTCTCCCGGTATTGGGAGTTGATATCGCACTGTGTCAGAGAGCCATTACGCAAAGTCCATGGCCAGGGCAAGCGAGATTTACTGGTAGGTTCCAGTAGTTTCTCAGGGTGAAATGGGCTACGCTCCGACACGACTTATACAGCTATTAGGGGACTGACGCTTGCCGCCCCCTAGGCTCGATATGCGATAGTCTTAGACGAATAGACCGGACTGTACGGAGATTGTCACATCAGGTTCAGTAGGAGTTCGGATGGTTTTCCTCATCGGCCTTCTTATCGACATCTACCTAGGGACCATTACGTACAGCTAGTGCCGCTTGAGGTCTGTGGTTAAACCCACTGCCACCGTAGTGTCGAGTCTTTAGAGTCCCACACAGAGAGTTTCCCTGCTCCAGGCGAAACGATATAGAGGTCGTATAGTTTTACGATAAGGGTTCGGACGCATACGTGTTTAAACGCACGTACGACGTTCGGACAGTTTTTACTAGTCGGCTTTGGTTTAAGCCTGTTTCTAGTATCAGGTTATTGGATTTATACAGTCTAAAGTTTTTCCGTGTTTTCACGGATTGGAGGGGCGTTCTCGTAATTTTCCGGGAAGGTTCTAGAAGCATGGTAACTTGGAGGGTAAGGTGGCATTAGCATTAATTGATTTTGTGACTCATGAGATGAATCATTCAAGTGAGTTAATGAAGCATTAATTGCTTAATGATTCAATGTACATATTCAATGAAGCATTATGATAATGCATTTGAATTATTCATTTGATAATTCTTTATGCTTCATAATATATTAGAAGTGAGAAACAATTTCAATTCATTCTTATCATCACATTCTCTCTCCTCAAGCTCTTTCATTCTTGAAACCCTAACCCTAACCTCTCATGTGTTGAGATCAAGGGTTATCTAGACTAATATATCCATAACCTTACTCTATATCCCCTAGGTAGCTTAGATTAGCACTTTGAGAAACCTAGTTATCTCAAGTTAGAGATAAAGCTTGGTGTAGGAGCTCTCGGGTGGATCGTCTTTGACTCGAGGAGGCCGTTGAGGTGCCGATGTTCCAAGGAGCCTACGAGGAGTGGAGGACTGCGATGAAGACCCGAAGGACAGGTAACGTGAGGTATAACTTCGAATCCGAGTAGTTAAACCTTTCGTAGTTTGCTAGTAACGGTTTAGAAACGATTCATGCGCTCAAGTCCGTGTTACGAAGCTTTGATAATCTTTTTTCATATATTCCGCCTCCCCACAAGTTCGTGGGGTGCGTGACATGGACTTACAACGGCCACCTGGGTATTGAGCGATCAGAAGATCAACAAGTAATCCTGCTCATACTCCTGCGAATCCAATCAGTAACACTTACCGTACAGTCCGATCTGTTCGTCTGATATGTCGCATATCCAGTCTAGGGGTGGTGAACGTCAGACCCCAGTAACTGTGATAAGTCATGCCAATGTAAGGTCCATAACGGTTCGAGAAACTACTGATAACACTTACCAGTATATCTCAGCAACCCTGGCCAGGGATTTCGTGTTATGGCCAATCGAGTATAGCGCAACATCAACCCCCAATACCGGGAGAGATGAATTCCCTCCTATCGCTTATTGCCTCCATGTGACTCAGGACTGTACCCAAAAACCACCTGTTTGCACGACTTAGTAGAGCCGTGGTAGGGTGGAAATCAAAGCACGGTGGGAGACACACAAGACTCTATGACGATCTTGGGTCTACAGACTAACCGTACCGGTGTAACCAGAGAACTGCTACCTGACGTGAGGAATAATACCATCTAGGAGTTCTCGGCGAGTTCGTTCAGTGTACCCAGTCTCCACTGAGCACCCGTATACCATCTCTGATGTCAAACACCAATGGATATAGGATCATCCATCTCCATCATATAAGTCGAGAAGCTACACGCTAGTCTTCTCTGGAGTATCGATGCCCTATCTCGATATTCCCTCGACTAGAAACAATTAAAGGATGTACTTATAGACTGCCCAAGCCCCCACTAGTATGATCTGCATCATAATCCTGGTAGTCAAGTACACTTCCTAAGGGCTTTATCAACATGTAAGAAAGAGACATCATGTGTACATGTTAAGATAAAGAGCAACCAGATAGCATACTATCATGTCAAGAAAGAAAGTCCTACCTATGTATGTCCAAGCATCCACTATAATATACATCATATGTACAATAATGTACTATAAGGCATACATATAACTAACAGTTGCTCTTTGTCTTAACATGTTGACTTGTATTGTGTTACTGTCTTACTCTCACATGTTGATAAAGCCCTTAGGATATGTACTTGACTACTAGAACTATGATGCAGATCATACTAGCAGGGCCAGGGTAGTCCACGAGTACATCCTATAATTGTTCCTAATCGAGTGTGTATCGAGATAGGGCATCGATACTCCATAGTAGACTAGCGTATACGCATCTTGACCCATATGATGGGCGATGGATGATCCTACATCTATTGGTGTTTGACATCAAAGATGGTATACGGGTGCTCAGTGGAGACTGGGTACACTGAACGGACTCGCCGAGAACTCCTATATGGTATTATACCTATCGTCAGATAGCAGTTCTCTGGTGACACTGGTACAGGTTAGTCTGTGGACCCGAGATCGTCATAGAGTCTTGTGTAATTCCCACTGTGCTTTGATTTCCACCTTACCACGTTCATGAGAACGTGCAAAACGGTGGCTTTTGGGTACAGTCCCGAATCACATGGAGGCAATGAGCGATAGGAGAGGGTTCGTCTCTCCCGGTATTGGGGGTTGATGTTGCGCTGTGTTTGATTGGCTATAACAGGAAGTCCCTGGCCAGGGTTGATATGGAGATCTACTGGTAAGTGTTATCAGTAGTTTCTCGATCCGTTATGAGCCTCACATTGGCACGACTTATCGGTTACCGGGGTCTGACGTTTACCACCCCTAAACTGGATATGCAACATATCAGGAGAAGAGACCAGACTGTACGGTAGTGTTACTGATTGGATTCACAGGAGTGTGTGCAGGCTTGCTTGTTGATCTTCTGATCGCTCAATGCCGGGTGGCTATTACGTTTGGCTGACCGCTTGCGGCTTGTGGGTGTTTGATATGATCAACCCCTACTGCTGGCGTATTGACGAGTCTTTAAAGTCCTACACAGAGGTTTCCTGGCTCAGGCGAAACGGAGTAGGAGCACATATGTGATATGTGCGGGACCAAGATTGATACGTGTATGTGATACCGTATTCTATTCTCGCGACTTGTATCATTGGTCGGTTATATGTGATATAGCCGGGTTATCGGATTAAGTGTTGATTCGATAAATTATTGCATTTGATATTAGTCGGTTATATGATCAATAGCCGGATTATTAAATCAAGTATTGATTTAATAATTTAATGTAGAATTATATATTTGATATATTAAATTACATTAGCTAATATTAGCTCACTTAAGCATTACTTTTTCTCAGTTGATGATATATTAATATATATGTGATATATGTTTAATGTATTCTTTTCTTTTGTTACAAAATATTATATATGTGATATATGTGTAAGTGTACGGCGGCGCCCCGGCCGTCAATCCGACGCCGGAATGCGGAAGCGATGCTAAACTTTAACTTTTCAAACCGGCACCACCGCGCACTATAAACCCGGATCGTGCCATTAACTAGTCCTAACTAACTATAAGATGGGGAAGAGAGATATACCGAGCGATCCGTGTCCTCCGGTCTTCTCGTCGTCGTCCCGATCTCCCCGCGGAATCTCCGGTCTCCACCTCGTCGCCGGAAGGGCTCCACGTCGCCTGCTTCTTTTACGGGCTCCCACCTCTATACCGAGGCAACTCGGGCATGAAGTTGGCGAGTCGACGTGCCCAAGGTTTGCTGTAAAATGTAGTGTAGAACCATGTCTCATTTGGGGTAGTGGATGTTGCAATTTGGTGGAGGGATGAACTATGGAGTTTTTCTTGGGAATTTTGGTGAAAGAAAATGATATGAGATCAACCAAAATCACCCACACCAAAAATGGGACAGCCCCCTCATTTGGCCGGCCACTACTGAATGAAGGGAGTGAGAATGAGGGAGAGGTGTATGGATGATGGAACCACAATCATAATGCAAGAGAGAAAAGGTCATGATAAGAAAACAATCATCACAAACAAATCCACACTCCATCAACTAATCAACAACCATGATTGCTACAAAAAGTCAAGCAATCATGAACCATGGAAGGTCAAGGGATGGGGCTCCATCATGATACAACAATATGCAAAGACCCCCTTCCAAATTGCTTATTTGCATAAATGCAAATAAGCCCTCCTCCACCAATCTTCGGCCAATGAAAGATACAAAGAAATATGGCCGAAACGGAAAGCAAACTGGCAACTCCAGAAAACTGATCCCGTAATAAATTACAGGAAAACCCCGATACTGTGTATACACACACGCATTTGTATTCCGACCGAAATACAAGTGCAATGAGACAAAATCTACACTGTACAATACTAGGATCCGGCTTAAACCAAAGCCGGCTAGTATTATCTGTCCGATCCTGATCCGTGCAATACCGCACGTATCTGATCGAACCCTGCCATATACCCATACGGCCTCTAGTACTAACCGTCCGATCTTGATCCGTGCAATACCGCACGTATCTGATCGAACCCTGCCATATCTCTAAACGGCCTCTACAGCTTTTCGCCCGAAACTTGAGTAACTGAATGTGTGGTGGACTCTAAAGACTCGTCAATACTATGGCTGTGGATTTAACCACTAGCACGTCAGAGGTGTTAGCCATACGTGACGGGCCACCAGCTATTGACCAAAAGGGACGTCGATGAGCGAACTCATCCTGACACCCTACTGAGCCTGTCAGTGACAATATCCGTTCAGTCCGGTCCGTGCGTCTATGAGCATCGCATGGCGGGCCTAGGGGGTTGGTAAAAGTCAGTCCCCAAAAGTGGTACAAGTCGTGTCAGAGAACAGCCCAGAACACCCTGAGATACTACTGGAATACTTACCAGTAAATCTCCTGCCTTGGCCAAGGACTTTTCATGTTCTGGGTCTCCTAGACACAGCGCGACCTCACCCCCAATACCGGGAGAGACGAACCCCTGAAGATCCGCTCACTGCCTCCATGTGGCTCGGGACTGTACCCAACTAAAACCTGTTTGCACGTCTCCTTTGAGCGTGGTAGGGTAGTAATCAAAGTACAGTGGGAACTCACACGAGACAAATGAAGATCCCCAGGTCGATGAACTAACCTGTACACATGTCACCAGGGAACTGCTATTTGACGTCAGGTATAAGACCAACTAGCATGTTCCCGGCGAGTCCTGTCCGGTGTACTCATAACCCAATGAGCACCTATATACATCTTAGGTGAACCAACTGACACCAGTGGCTTGTGAGACCGGCCACTGCACCTCTTCGGGGTCTCGACTGTATACACTAGTCTACTCTGGAGTATCGATGCCCTGTCTCGAAACTCCCACGACTAGGGACCATTTAAGGATGTGCTTATAGACTACCAGCTCCCACGTATATGATCGCCCTCATACTGCCGGCAGTCAAGCAAGAATCCTAGGGGCTCTATCAACGTGCAATAGTGACCTGTAAGGTCACCTAAAGCAGTACACGATGATAAAGGTAAACCAGATAGCATGCTATCATCTTGAGTAAGACTGTCCTCCTGGGATAGGTCCTCCCTCAATCATTGCAATCACTTGCATGTGATCCAATAATTGACTCTGAGGGCACTATCTCCAACAATCTCCCACTTGCACTCAAGGCTAATTATTGCGATATCGCATACTCACAGCCCGTGTGATACCGAACACCCAACTCCTCTAATAGTCAGTCTCACAAAGCTCGTTTGCGAAACTATTGCGTTCGAGGAATAGCCTCAGTGAGTGGATCCGCCTTGATGTTTCTTTCTATGTCTCTCTATATCTCAAGTTCGCGGAGAAAGCCATCTCCCAAAATGAGCAATACCTGTCTTAGAATGTGTCTGGATGTCTGATGGGACCTAGCTCATAAATGAACTGCAAATCCAAACTTCTTAGACTGTATCGTCAACTGAACTTAATCAGTATCCTGCTCCATGCCTCCCTCAGTATTGCCTTGGATCACCTGTCCAAAATACTGCCTTTCGTCAGAAGGAAAAACTATAACTCTGACAACCTCCTTGTCGTCCAGGTCACCTTGGAAGCCTGGAATGATAACTGTCTCTTGAATGAGGCTGTCGTTATCATATCCCTAGAACATCCACTTATGTTCTAAAACTGCTTCCGACTGCTTCTCCAGGATTGGATCAATGTCAACTTATTGCATCTAGTGCAAGAACTACATCTGGTGTGGTACTTGACATCTCATGATTGACTCAATTGCCTAAGCAAGTGATCTGCCAATCATACACATCCCTCTCCCCTTTAGTCTATAAGACACCTTTAGAGAGGGTGACTCCATCACCTGCAGGTACACTACCGTGCCAGGAGTCGTCCATTCTAAATACTCTTAGAATGCTGTCTGAGTACCCTGATTGGGAAACCATCCAAATCTATATCTAAAACCATAGATCTAGTAACCAGTATGTCTGATATAATGTCCAAGTCCCATGTGGAGAAGCCACTGTGTGACGACCAAAGTATAACCGATCGTAGTATAGGAATATCACTTCCTACTCTGTGTATGTCATCCAAATACCATGACATCACACCCTACTACCTTCTCAACAGATCCATCCCCTATTTTGATGAAGTCAAACCTATGATGTCACGTCAGAAATAGATGATCTATCTCCGCTATATCTACTTTAGTCTATAAATAGACATAAGCCACCTGTCCACCAATGCTTCCGCTGCTCCCACTGACTACGACAACCCTCTGGCAGAGTCATATACACGTACACTTCTGAAGCCAGTTCAGAATGACGCTATACTCATCCTCCTGCCGGGTCTCGCAGCCTGGAACAACAACAATGGCAAGTGTGGGTAAACAAGAACTTCCATGTCACCGTCCTTGAGGCTACCGGAGTACCTCTCAGGTGCCTGAAGTTACCCACCTTATCTACGGAGTGGCCAATGGAATGTCAATCCAGATTGAATCTTTAGGTTCCTTATCAAATCTTCAGTAATCGTTTGCGGTTCTGGAATCTCTTCCAGTTCTACCATACTCCCACTACTGTTTTCTGAAAAAATCCATTTTTATCAAAACTGTGGCGAGTCAAGAACAATATCACTATTGATCTTCCAGATGGTAGAAAGTCAACCCTCGTCATAGCCTGGGTCAACCCACAAACAGCCATTACAGAAACGTGCCTTGAGTTGTCCAGTGTCTGGTTTTAATCATAAGCTGGACAACTCCCCGTACCTTAACATCGTTAAGATATGAACTGTTCTATATTGAACATAGAACCATAGGCACTAATTTAATTGAACCAGATTCAAATCATGCAGCTGTCTCCAGTACACGTCAACTAAATGGAAAGAGGCCGATCAGCGTTACTCAACTTAGGAATGCTTCCAATTATGAGTAACCTGAAAGAGAAGCAAGTTCTCTTAATCATTACTATCAACTGAATACCATACAAAAGTATCTACATCTTCGATTACTTTGAAGAATCTCGATACTTGCAATACCTGGTTCTCTACTTTATTCATATACCTATAACTTCTCAAAATTCGGACCCTGTGTTTCCACGAAACACTTTTCTAAAAACTAGAGAAGTCATAAGTAAACCGAATATAGTACGAGGACTGACCCCTCTGTCCTAATGGACACTGGACAACATACAATACTCTGTATAAGTCCCTTGAGTCTGATAACTTAATCCCTGTGTGTCGTAGGTTGAAAACTGTACTATGGTTATGAAGAATTACACCGCTGTTTAATGCTCCTTACCTAACCACCCACTGATATAGGTAAATGTCATAGAAATAATTTCAAAAAGGTATATCTCACTCTATGAAAATAGACGTACAGATATATCAATTTGAAATTGGTGCATAACAGCGGATATTCAAAACCAAATATTTGCCGACCGGCAACCAACCCAGGTGACTTCCTCAAATATCACCGATTACAACGAATCCCGATATAATGAGGATTATCACCCAATTCCCAATAACTTTCTCCCACTCATCATCTGTAAAATCATACATATGTGAGAATCATACCTGGTAAATACATACCCTGGAGCAAGTGTCTAATTGGGAAATCAGTTTTCCTTTAACAGTACACAGTGAAACTGAAACATTGAAATGTTTCGATGGGGTATCCCGGTATTCCTAGTAATGCCTCTTCCATTATCCAGATTCACAACTGTAACCGTGTAATTCTTTGCCACCTCTCCAAATCCCTTTATATGTCTTTAGTCATTACCTTCTGTACACACCTTTAGGCCAAATGGTTTTCTTCCTTCCCTACCGTTTGGCACCAGCCTATGGTTTGGAAGAAGACTATCCAATAAGCATAATGGGTGTACTGTCCTAATCCTAGGAGCACTCGCAATGCGAGAGAAGGTGAAGATAAAAGACAACCGAATAAACCTTATTCCCATTTCTCCTGAACTAGAATCCATCCCCGAACTGGAACAAGTTCCTTTCGAGTTCGTATATAACCATACGATGGAGTATCCAATAAACTGTGGATCTTCGTAGTGATACGGAGTGTCCTGGAGAAATACAAAGGTGATTTAGGATTGGCGAAGAAATACTTGGTTTGGTCATGAATAGCAATCGCAATTTACTTTGCCCTGTTACTAATCCCTTTCTTTGTCTTTACTTAATACCTTCTGTACACCATCGTTAGGCTAATTGGTTTTCTTCATTCCCCACCGTTCGGCACCAGCCTATCGTTTGGAAGAAGACTATCCAATAAACATAATGGGTGTACTGTCCTAATCCTAGGAGCACTCGCAATGCGAGAGAAGGTGAAATGAAAAGACAACTGAATAGTCCTATCCGTTTTCTCCAGAACCGGAAACCATCCTCGAATAAATTCCTTCGAGTTCGTATATAACCATACGATGGTTTTGTCCAATGGAAGTGGACGTTCGTAGTAGTATGGGGTGTCCTAGAGAAAAGGGTAAAAGTAGGAGTGGCAATGAGGTATGCAACTCTGACAATCCAAAAGCCAGTGTTAAAGAAGGTTCGGTTAATTTTGGTCACTGAGTCATAGTCTTAGGGTCGGGTCAATGGTCGCTGCCGAAGAGAGAGAGAAAAGAAACACTCAGCGTGCACTCTATCCTAGATCAGAATGGTTACCAATTTATCTAATATGGAAACCTCCCACTGTACCGTCAAATTCTCTTCCAAACCTAAAAGAAGAATTAGTCGGGATCACCCGAGGAGTAAACCAACTCATCAGTGGGAATCGGGATCCAACTATCATCGCATGATAACGTGACGGAATCCGCTCACGTCATCACACTCCAGAAGGTATGCGCATATCTGGCAAGTTTCAGTTTCTTTAGAAACTCCCGATGTGATTTCTGCCCCATGCTCTTATGACCATGACGAAGGCCAACAAATCATAAGTCACATGTCAAGTTCTACCCGTCATTGTCCAGGTTAATTTGAACCCACCCGTACAAGCCCTTGACGAAGGCCAACAAGGCTATACGACTGTCCCAAACCAACGCATCTATCTATGCTGCATATGAATACCCCAATAGCTACCAATCACTGTGTCTTGACTTTGGCCAACATACACAGCCTGAATACTATTGACCACCCATATGAAAAGACGGAGGGCTACGAATGGTTTCTGGCGAAAACCTTTAACGTAATGAACTTGATATCGTTGAAGGAACAGGATAGCTTTTAAAAATATAGTGACGAAAACCTTTGCTAAAGAGGTCACTCCCGGTGAAGGGATCTCGGCTCTTTCCCCGTAGAATGAGGTGCAGGATATTCCAACTGAATACTACGGTGCAAAGAAAAAGTAATCGGCTATAGTAAAGTTATTGCCCTGACGCAAACTTTTTGTCCAAGGGGTCACTCCCGGTGAAGGGATCTCGGCCCTTGCTTCGTCGACTGAGGAGCAGGATATTCCAACTGAATACCACGATGCAAAAAAAAGAGAACGTCCTTGCAATAACAGCTTTTTGAAAAGTGTTCTAACAATATCAGAATAGGTTTGTTTTTAACTTGCATTGATCCGAATCAACGCAGTCCCATCAATTGATCACACCACAAAGAACGAAAATAATATGACGTACGTATATGCCATCCGCATTCGCCACTGGGTCCCGTCATTACCCGTTAGGTTAGCTAACTAACGACAGAGCGGGGACTGGACTAGCGCGGATGCAAAACATATACAACATCTACTAATATATATACCAATATATTATATTTCGCTCAAGGCGTGAAAAAATGCAACATCATAGAAATGTACAGCATCACAGAACAATACAGATATCTGGGATCCCTGGGTTTCACAGAGCCACTATTGAAACCTGACGTTCCCCTGGTCGTGTGGATAGCCTGTGCAATGAAAACCTAGACCCCTACGGGCGCGGCAAGTTACCCGCCAAAACCTGAAGCGAGGCAGCCCCCTTCAGCAACGTGAATGGACCACCCGGCACTTCACGGAATCCGGTAACTTAGGCACCCCTCCTGGGTCAACCTGTACCCCTACGAGTGCGGCGAATAGCCCGCCAATCCTAGAGTGAAGCCCCCTCCGTCTCAATGCCATGAGATGCGGGCTTGTTGCCCTCTAGAACCCGGCTATCCGTGCACCCCACCTTGGGGTAATCTTAGTACAGAAAGTAAAATATACATACAACGGGTACATCGACCGCAACCTGGTCGTGCCCCAAAAGAATAATACAATCAGGCAGTGACGGCAGTCCACATGTCGGGCGCTCGCCCCGCAATATCAAATGTACATAATACAACAAAAACTGTACTACCATTGCATCCAGGCTATCCCCCATGACCGATCTGCAACATCACAACATAACACAGAACATCAACGTGAAAGTCACGTTCGCAAATCCGTCTAACCGGGCTATAGCAGTTAGACAGGATTTACCGATCAAGTGACATTCACGGTCGCAGATATAATGTAAATACTATGAACTAATGTATTTAAAAAATTTCCGATCGATCAAATTTACCAAGTGGGACCCCAAGTACTACTGTAGCACATTAAGAAATTCTGGGCCCAAAAAGAATGTTCCAAAAACCCTATTTTCAAGCCAGGAGCTTTCTGCAAAATTTTGGTACACTGAACAGTTCAAGTCGCGGCGGAACCGCGGCCCAAGCATGGGTTTGGCCGTGGTTCCACGGTCGTTTAGACTGTTCACGAGACCAAATTTTCACAAAATTCTTAAAATTCCCTGCACATCATTCTGCAACATACTGAAAAATTTTTGGAGCCAAAAAAATTTCGACAGAAAACTGATGTGTATAAAAACGCGGTTTTGGAATTTTTGTTCGATCGGAAATGTAAAACACATTAGACAAAGCTATACTATGTTAATGGCGAGGCTCTGATACCACTGTAAGTGCACGGCGGCGCCCCGGCCGTCAATCCGACGCCGGAATGCGGAAGCGATGCTAAACTTTAACTTTTCAAACCGGCACCACCGCGCACTATAAACCCGGATCGTGCCATTAACTAGTCCTAGCTAACTACAAGATGGGGAAGAGAGATATACCGAGCGATCCGTGTCCTCCGGTCTTCTCGTCGTCGTCCCGATCTTCCCGCGGAATCTCCGGTCTCCACCTCGTCGCCGGAAGGGTACCACGTCGCCTGCTTCTTTTACGGGATCCCGCCTCTATACCGAGGCAACTCGGGCACGAAGTTGGCGAGTCGACATGCCCAAGGTTTGTTGTAGAATGTAGTGTAGAACCATGTCTCATTTGGGGTAGTGGATGTTTCCATTTGGTGGAGGGATGAACTATGGAGTTTTTCTTGGGAATTTTGGTGAAAGAAAATGATATGAGATCAACCAAAATCACCCACACCAAAAATGGGACAGCCCCCTCATTTGGCCGGCGACTACTGAATGAATGGAGTGAGAATGAGGGAGAGGTGTATGGATGATGGAACCATAATCATAATGCAAGAGAGAAAAGGACATGATAAGAAAACAATCATCACAAACAAATCCACACTCCATCAACTAATCAACAACCATGATTGCTACAAAAAGTCAAGCAATCATGAACCATGGAAGGTCAAGGGATGGGGCTCCATCATGAAACCATCATGATACAACAATATGCAAAGACCCCCTTCCAAATTGCTTATTTGCACAAATGCAAATAAGCCCTCCTCCACCAATCTTCGGCCAATGAAAGATACAAAGAAATATGGCCGAAACGGAAAGCAAATTGGCAACTCCAGAAAACTGATCCCGTAATAAATTACAGGAAAACCCCGATACTGTGTATACACATCCGCATTTGTATTCCGACCGAAATACAAGTGCAATGAGATAAAATCTACACTGTACAATACTAGGATCCGGCTTAAACCAAAGCCGGCTAGTATTATCTGTCTGATCCTGATCCGTGCAATACCGCACGTATTTGATCGAACCCTGCCATATACCCATACAGCCTCTAGTACTAACCATCCGATCCTGATCCGTGCAATACCGCACGTATCTGATCGAACACCGCCATATCTCCATACGGCCTCTACAGCTTTTCGCCCGAAACTTGAGTAACTGAATGTGTGGTGGACTCTAAAGACTCGTCAATACTATGGCTGTGGATTTAACCACTAGCACGTCAGAGGTATTAGGCATACGTGACGGGCCACCAGCTATTGACCAAAAGGGACGTCGATGAGTGAACTCATCCTGACACCCTACTGAGCCTGTCAGTGACAATATCCGTACAGTCCGGTCCGTTCGTCTATGAGCATCGCATGGCGGGCCTAAGGGGTTGGTAAAAGTCAGACCCCCAAAAGCGGTACAAGTCGTGTCAGAGAGCAGTCCAGAACACCCTGAGATACTACTGGAATACCTACCAGTAAATCTCCTGCCTTGGCCAAGGACTTTTCATGTTCTGGGTCTCCTAGACACAGCGTGACCTCACCCCAATACCGGGAGAGACGAACCCCTGAAGATCCGCTCACTGCCTTCATGTGGCTCGGGACTGTACCCAACTAAAATCTGTTTGCACGTCTCCTTTGAGCGTGGTAGGGTAGTAATCAAAGTACAGTGGGAACTCACACGAGACAAATAACGATCCCCAGGTCGATGAACTAACCTGTACACATGTCACCAGGGAACTGCTATCTAACGTCAGGTATAAGACCAACTAGCATGTTCCCGGCGAGTCCTGTCCGGTGTACTCATAACCTAATGAGCACCTGTATACATCTTAGGTGAACTAACTGACACACCAGTGGCTTGTGAGACCGGCCACTGCCCCTCGTTGGGGTCTCGACTGTATACACTAGTCTACTCTGGAGTATCGATGCCCTGTCTCGAAACTCCCACGACTAGGGTCCATTTAAGGATGTGCTTATAGACTACCAGCTCCCACGTATATGATCGCCCTCATACTGCCGGCAGTCAAGCAAGAATCCTAGGGGCTCTATCAACGTGCAATAGTGACCTGTAAGGTCACCTAAAGCAGTACACGATGATAAAGGTAAACCAGATAGCATACTATCATCTTGAGTAAGACTGTCCTCCTGGGATAGGTCCTCCCTCAATCATTGCAATCACGTGTCTGTGATCCAATAATTGACTCTGAGGGCACTATCTCCTACAATATGATATTGTGACATGCTAGGGTTATACATGCAACAAGGGTGTATGAGATTTGAACCAAGCTAGGTTTAATGTTGGTTAATATTTATTATTAAGTAATTAAAAATCATTTGGATTTTCTCACCTCATGGAGCTTACATGAAGCTTGTAGAACATTGACTTAGTCCACTTGATTTGTTTTTACTTAAGATATTTGTTAACCTAACTGTAACCCTAGCCTATGGTTTATTCTCATGAGTTATCCATGACATATACTAACTCACCATGGTTGCATTTCTAACCTAAGCTAATTATTCTTTCATCACATCATCTTCTTCTTCCTCAAAAAAAGCTTACTAGCTTTTTTCTTTGTGATGAAAGATAGTGAGGAAAAGAAAATTAAAGAGAGCAAAATTCCTACTTCACCATCCTCTTCTATACTAGCCATATAGATTAGTGTGTTAGCTTCACTAATTCCATATTAGTGGAGTCATAGCTTGAGTTCGTGTTTCCTCGAAGTAGATCATCTTGGATTTCGAAGTCTTCAAGCAAGCATAGATCATTCACCTTGCGGAGCCTATCAAGTGTCCAGGAGCTTGATGATCGCGGCGAAGGGACCACAACTTGGAGCTTATGAATTGAAGGAACGAACTACAAAGGTTGTAATCCCTAATCACTTAGAAGTAAAGTTGTTTGCTTTTAGTCTCGTATGATTCTCTAGTTAAAGATCTTGTTTAGGGTTTGTTTAAGCATAGCAAAATTTTAATTTGGCATGGATGATGCCACCCGAAACCTTGCTGTTGTGCTTAGGAACCTTACAAAAGTTAAGGTTTTTTTTAAGGTTTTAGCAAACACATCTCCTAACACAAACTAACCATATTCTACCCTTAACAAGTAAATCAATTACTTACACATATTTACAATACCAAAATAAAAAAGAAAAGAGGAAAGCAACATAACAAAAAATTGCAAGGAAAGAAAAGACAAAGAGAGAACCGATAAATTAAACGTGCAAATTCCTTCAACTGTTCTTTAATTCCGTACCAATGTGAAATCCAAATACCAAACTTTAAGGTTGCAAACTCACTTAAGAGGTTGCAAGATCAAAGTAAAGTAACGATTTCACAAGTTCAAAGTATGTAGAAAGCAAAACATATGTGATGAAATGAGAACTTTTATTGAATTTCAAACAAGATACAACTAATCTTGAATTCAAGAACCTAAATCTTAAGCTTGCAAGTTCAATGAAGAAGTTTCAAGGTCAAGACAGAGGGCCAAGAGCTCAAGAGTTCAAAGGAAAAGCAAGTTACAAATTACAACTGTTCTAAAGAAAAACTAAAGAAAAAGTATATCCTCCCCTTGCCCATTGATCTGGCATTTATAGGCCTCATTCCAAAATAAACAAACAATAAAAATAAGATGATGTGACCCATATAAACAACCAGAAGAAAAATGGGGAGCATCGGGCTTGATTGGGCCGGCGGCGCCGGTTTTTGAGGGAGTCTCGCCGGGCTAGGTCCGAGCTGTGGGACTCATTTTGGTGTGGTGATCTCTAGTGCACTCCACAAGTCTACTTGCATTGCTTGATTTCTTGATAACAACTTGGGTTGCTTAGTAGCTTTTGGAGGGAAATCATGATGCTTCAAATCACATCAACTCTTTTATAATTTAATGCTCATGTTTCCTACTTGCACAATTTCATCATGTCATGGCAGCCCTACCATACTCCAAGTCACCAAAGAGCTAGTGCACACTTCCTATGTGTTGGACCAAAATTGTGTGCACAATATTTATTGCAAAAGAACTCTTTAGGTATCAATCGGTTTTCTGTTCTGTTTGTGTCAGCTTCCAAATATTATATCTGTGATTTTGAATGTGTTTCCAGTATTATATCATGGATACCTGTAATCTGTATTACTGAGCACACACCGGTTAGTAGTACCTATATATACAAAAATAGATAATGAATGAGCAGTATTAAATTGCAGTTTTCTGAGTTGAACACATGTATATTGGATATACGTATGAAATCGGACGACTGTTGTACTAGCCGGATTCAAAGCCGAAATACCGAGTCAAGTGTTGACTTGATAACCGTATTAATGATACAGTTTCTAGTATAGTGTATATGACACACACTCTCTACAGTATATGATACTGAGAAGACATTGATGGCATTTCGTGTATGTGATACATGATGTGTACGTGTATGGGATACATGTACTAATACTTATTCAATATATATATATATATACATAAATACATATATATATATATATATATATATATATATATATATTAATTCCCACCATTATAAATTAAGTATAAATAAATATACAAATAAATATATATATGTAAATGTATATATATATCTTTATATATATATATATATATATTAATGTGTGTGTGTGTATTATGTTGGATTACACTAGCGCCCCGGCCATCAACCGTGGCCATTTGCGGAACAAAAGTTTTATCGGGGTTTGAAACTGGCGCTAAATGAAACCCGATAACCGATCAACCATAAACCTAAACTAGCTAAACTAAGAGGAGCTATCTACTATGAAAAAGAGTCTCACCAAAAGATCTGTGTCATTCGGTCTTGTCTCCTCTTCCTTAGCTCCAAGTGGCCTCCATGATCGAGCTTGATCTCCTTTGCTTTCTCCTTCGGTCCTCTGAGATCTAGTTTGTTCGTCGGTCCTCCTCCATCGAAGATGATCCACCCGAGGGATGTGATCCATGGCTCTAACTCCAAACTAAATGTCAAAAGGAGCAACTAGAAGCCTTAGGTTGCTAGTCTAAGGGATCTAGGATGTAGTGTATGGTTCAAAGTGTATTTCTATCTCACTATCTCACCTCCTCTCTTGTTTCTCAACACATGAGAGTGTAGAAAGGAGGTAGATCATGAAGGTGGAGGAACTCAAGAGGAGGGAGGAGGGTGAAGCAAATGGTGAGAGCTCAAAAATAATGAGGCTAGCATGTGAGAGAAAAAACTCACAATGGTTTTGTAAAACAATTTTTACAATAAACAATATTCAACCATGCTTCAATAGTGAGCACAAATGAATTGAAAATTCATTTGTCAACACTATTGAGGCATGGCTCTCACCATACTTTCCTCACCTCACTTTACACATCATTATCCATTTAAAGATAAATGGAAATAACCAATAATGAGGTGTCCATCTTCTAGAATATTTTCCGTATAAAATACGGATTACAGTCTACTGTATATACATGCTGTATTCGTATTGAAATACGAATACCCGAAGAGATAGAATAACTTAAAGAACATAATACTAGAATATACATATCGAAATACATATATGTAAATTATTAAATCAATACCTGATTTAATAATCTGGATCAATCCCGATCTAGATAGTATTATCAACTATCCGATCGAAAGTCCGAGTACATAGTACAATCAATCGCTCGGAACCCTGCACGTATCCAATACAGCTACTACATCATTTCACCTGAACCGGGGAAACCCTCTGTGTGAGACTCTAAAGACTTGACTGTATGCCGACAGTGAGTTACTGGATAAATCCATAACCACAAGCACGTCAGCGGCACTAGCTGTACGTAACGGCTACCCGGGTACCTGTTGAAAAGGAAGGACGACGAGCAAACTCATCCAGATCCCCACTGAGCATATCCGTGACAATCTCCGTACAGTTCGGTCTCTTCGTCTAAGAGTATCGCATACCGGGTCTAGGGGTGGTAAACGTCAGACTCTAATAACCCGATAATTCGTTTTGATGCGGCTCAAGACCAATCCGGGAAACTACTGATCAACCTATCAATAAATCTCAACTGCGTTGGCCAAGGTCTTATGGTCCTGACCAATCGAACACTGTGCAATATCGACTCCTTATACCGGGAGAGACGAATCCCTAACAATCACTCACTGCCTCCATGTGACTCAGGACTGTACCCAACCAAAACCTGTTTGCACGACTCAGTAGAGCTGTTGTAGGGTAGTGATCAAAGTATAGTGGGAACTCACAAGAGACAAATGACGATCTCAGGTCCGAAGACTAACATCCTCATGTCACCTGAGAACTTCTATCTGACGATAGGTATAATACCATCTAGAAGTTCTCGGCAAGTCTGTCCAGTGTACTCACCCCCGGTAAGCACCTGTATACAATCTTAGGTGATCACACCAATGGTTGTGGGACCAACCACTGCCCCTCATCAGGGTCTAGAAACATATACACTAGTCTACTCCGGAATATCGATGCCCGGTCTCGATAGTCTCATGACTAGGGACCTTTTAAGGATGTGCTTATCGACTACCCTGCTCCCACAAGTATGATCGACATCACAACGCAGATAGTCAAGCAATGATCCTACGGGCTTTATCAACATGTATAAATGATATGTAATAATAAGTAAGACATACGCACATGTTAAGATAAAAACAAACCAGATAGCATACTATCATATCGAGCAAGATTGTCATGTACACACACACACACACACACCTGTGTGTGTGTGTATGTGTCCGAGCATCCACATGTATACATATACAATAATGGCCTCTAAGGTATACATATCCAACAATCTCCCACTTGCACTAACGCCATATATTGGCGTACCGAGTACCAACGTCTGTTCTAGGGCCAGCTGTTGGCGTATCGCATACTCAACATCTCAAAAAGTCACTCGAACTGCGTTTGAGGGAGGGCCTTCATGAATGGATCCTCCGTGTTGTCTTTTATGTCCACTCTCCGTGCCTCGATCTCCTGGCGATCAACGATCTCCCTGATCAAGTGATACCACCTCAAGATGTGTCTGGATTTCTGATGGGACGGTGGTTTTTTTGCTAAAGATATAGCCCCATTGTTATCGCAATACAAAGGTATCAGATTAACAATGGATGGAACTACCTGAACTTTGGTAATGAACTTCTTAATCCAGACGGCTTCTTTTGCGGCAACACTGGAAGCAATGTATTCAGCCTCCATCGTCGAGTCTGCGACAATGTCCTGTTTGGAACTCTTCCAACACACCGCCCATCCATTGAGGGTAAACACAAAACCCGAGACTGACTTGCTGTCATCCTTGTCACTCTGGAAGCTTGAATCAGTAAAGGACTCGACCTGCAGGTCTCCTTTACCATAAACCAAGAACATCTCCTTAGTCCTTCTCAGATACTTGAGAATGTTCTTCACTGCCGTCCAGTGGTTCTCACCTGGGTCTAACTGATACTGTCTCGCCACGCTAAGTGCGTAAGCTACATCTGGTCTTGTACATAGCATCGCACACATTATAGATCCTACCACCGAAGTGTAGGGTATAGTGCTCTTGCGAACCCTCTCCTCATCAGTCTTGGGAGACATCTCTTTGGAGAGGGTGATTCCGTATAATGCGGGTATGTTACTGCGCTTGGAATCTTCCATACTAAATCTCTTTAGTACGGTCTCTATATACCTGGACCGCGAAAGTCCCAACAATCTCTTGGATCTATCTCTGTAGATTTTGATCCCCAGAATATACGAGGCATCACCCAGGTCTTTCATGGAGAACCTTTGTGACAAGAACAGCTTGACCGATTGTAGCATAGGAATATCATTTCCTATCAAAAGAATGTCGTCCACGTACAAGACTAGGAATACGACATTTCATCATACAATCTTCTTATATATACAAGCTCCGCGATGTATACCATCACGGAGCTGGAACGTCCACGTACCCAACGTCTATTCTAGGGCCAGCTGTTGGCATATCGCATAAATAGATTTAAGCAACTTGCACACCTTCCCGCTGCTCCCAGTGTCTACAAAACCTTCTGGCTGATCCATATAAACGCACTCTTCCAAACTTCCATTTAGAAAAGCCGTTTTTACGTCCATCTGCCAGATTTCATAGTCATGGAAGGCAGCAATGGCAAGTAGGATCCGAATGGATTTGAGCATAGCCACTAGAGAAAAGGTTTCGTCATAGTCTACTCCTGGTCTTTGATGAAAACATTTTGCAACAAGTCTAGCCTTATAGGTTTCCACCTGCCCATCTACACCAAACATCCTTTTGTAGATCCATTTGCATCCAACGGGTTTTACCCCAGGTGGAGCAATATCTAATGTCTACACTTTATTGGTGTACATGGACTCCATCTCGGATCGCATAGCATCCAGACACTTATCAAAGTCCTTACTGATAATGGCATGCCTGAAACTAGTAGGATCATCTTCTTCTAAGATGCAATCCTCTCTATCCCCGTCTATGAGAAACCGTAGTATCTTTCGGACGGATGAGAAACCCTACTAGATCTGCGGAGTGCCTGAGGTTCGTCCGGGATTATTGAATCCTGACATTCCACCAAATCTTCAGTTTCAATTTATGGTACCTAAATTTCTTCTAGTTCTACCGTGCTCCCACTAATTTCTTTTGCAAGAAATTCTGTTTCTAAGAAAACGGCGTGCTGAGCAACAAACACCTTCTGTTCCTCGGTGAGGTAGAACAGATATCCATAACCATTCTTTGGATAGCCCACAAACTTACATAAAATTGAGCATGCCTCTAGTTTATCCGGATTATGCTTTTTAACGTAAGTCGAACAACCCTATATCTTAAATCTTTTAAGATATGGCCTCTTACCATTTCATATCTCGAATGGTGTCTTAGGCACAGATTTGGATGGAACATCATTTAATATATATGCCGCTATCAGAAGCGCATGTCCCCAAAGTGAAAGAGGCAACTCTGCGTTACTCGTCATGGAGCGAACCATGTCCAATAGGGTACGGTTCCTCCGCTCCAATACACCGTTATGATGTGGTGTATACGGAGGAGTAAGCTGAAAGAGAATTATATTCTCTTTAGGTATTCTAGGAATTCCATGCTTAAGTACTCCTCTCATCAATCAGATCGGAGGATCTTGATACTTTTGCCAGTCTGGTTGTCTACTTCGTTTCTGAATTCTTTGAATTTCACAAAAGCTTCAGATTAGTGTTTCATAAGATACACATATTCGAACCTAAAGATATTGTTAGTGAATATGATGAAGTACGAGAACCCACCCTTTGCATGTATGGACATCGGACCACACACATCACTGTGAATGAGTCCCAAGAGCTCTGCTGCTCTTTCTCCGTGTCCGGTGAATGGAAATTTGGTCATTTTTACTTTGAGACAAGACAGACAAGTTTCATAAGATGAAAATTTGAACGTATCCAAAAATCCATCTTTATGCAACTTACTTAGTCTTTTCTCTCCGATATGACCAAGTCTATAATGCAACAAGTAGGATTCATTCACTTCTGAATTCTTCCTCTTGCGTGTGTTTTGCATATTGAAATTGTGTTTTGATTTAGAGCATAGATACCATTACACGGTGTACCTTCTGCAACCAATACCTTATCAAGGTAAATGTTCAAGATTTTTCTATCAAGAACAAAGTTATATCCATCTTTATTAAGTAAAGAAACTGATATAATGTTGCAAACCATGGAAAGTACATAGTAGCAATTGTTCAAAATCATAGTATTGTCATTTGGCAATGCTAGGTGATATTCACCGACGGCAGAAGCATCAACTTGTGCTTCGTTCCCTACTCTGAGGGACATGTCACCAGGTCCATCCATCCATCCTACTTTTTCTCAGTCCCTGCAATAAATTTTGTTAGTGATATGTATGCCCTAGAGGCCATTACTGTACATGCGATGTATATTGTAGTCGATGCTTGGACATATATATGGAGGACTTTCTTGCTCGACATGATAGTATGCTATCTGGTTGCTCTTTATCTTAACATGTACTCTGATAGTCTCTATGTTACATGTTGATAAATCCCTTAGGATGAGTACTTGACTACCACGACTATGATGCAGATCATACTAGTGGGGACAGTGTAGTCGCTAAGTACATCATTCAAATGTTCCTAGTCGCAGGTGTTTCGAGACAGGGCATCGATATACCGGAGTAGAAAAGCGTATGCTTATTGACCCATATAGATGGGCGATAGATGATCCCATATCCATTGATGTTTGACATCAGAGATAGTATACGGGTGCTCAGTGGAGACTGGGTACACTTGACGGACTCGTCGAGAACTCCCAGATGGTATTATACCTCATGTCAGATGGCAGTTCTCTGGTAACACTGGTACAGGTTAGTCTGTAGACCCGAGATCGTCATAGAGTCTTGTGTGATTCCCACTGTGCTTTGATTTCCATCATACCACGTCCAAGAGGGCATGAAAAACGGTGGCTTTTAGGTACAATCCCGAATCACATGGAGGCAATGAGCGATAGGAGGGGTTTCGTCTCTCCCAGTATAGGGAGTTGATGTTGCGCTATGTTCGATTGGCTATAACTGGAAATCCCTGGCCAGGGTTGCTGAGATTTACTGGTAAGTGTTATCAGTAGTTTCTCTAACTGTTATGGACATCATATCGACACGACTTATCGGTTACTGGGGGTCTGACGTTTACCACCCCTAGACTGGATATGCGACATATCAGGCGAAGAGACCGGACTCTACGGGAGTGTTTACTGATTGGATTTGCAGAAGAATGTACAGGCTTGCTTGTTGATCTTCTAATTGCTCAATACACGAGTGGCTGTTACGTTTAGCTGACCGCTTTCAGCTTGTGGGTGTTTGATATGATCATCACCTACTGCCGGCGTATTGACGATTCTTTAGAGTCCTATACAGAGGTTTCCTGGCTCAGGAAAAACGGAGGGACCGAGAATAATATGATATGAGATACCGTATTCTATTCTCGCGATATATGATATCGGCCGGGTATATGTGATATAGCCGGGTCATCGGATCAAGTGTTGATTCGATGAATCGGTACATGTTATATTAGTCGGTTATATGCGATATAGCCGGATTGTCGGATCAAGTGTTGATTCGATAATTTAATGTATAATTATATATGTGATATATTATATTACATTAACTAATATAAGCTCGCTTTATTGATTCATTTTCTCACCGGATAATACATTGATATATATGCGATATATGTTAATTGTATTATTTTCTTTTGTTACAAAAATATATTATATATGTGATATATAATATTGTAACAAGTTAGGGTTACAAATGCAACATGATTTGTGGAGATTAAAAAAGTTAGGGATTGATTTGGGTTAGCATTTGGGTTAGCTTTTTCATGAAGCTTCTAGAAACTTTATTTTGTTTTAAACTTAGATATTTTGCATTGATATTTTGTGAAGATATTTCTTAACCCAACCTAAACCCTTTACCATGGTTTATTCTCTACATTGGTTAAGTCTTTCATTCTTAACCAAGGGTTGCAATTTTAACCATAACAATAATTTCATTATTCATCACAAAGACTTTTCTTCTTCTTCTTCCTCTAGAAAAGCTTTCTCGCTTTTGAGTTAGTGATGAATAAGTGTGAGAAATTGAAAGAAAAAGGGAGCTAAATTCCTACTTCATCATCCTTATCTATTCTAGCCACTTAGATTAGGGTGTTCACTTCACTAATACTTGATTAGAGAAGTGAGAGCTTGAGTTAAAGATTCTTCAAGGTAGATCATCTTCGGAAAGGAAGACTTCAAGCTGGCATGGATCGTTCGGCTTGTGGAGCCTCTCTAGAGTCCGGAAATTCATGGATCGCGGTGAAGGGACTACTACTCGGAGCTTATAAAGTGAAGGAATGGACTACAAAGGTTGTAATCCCTTTCTCTTAGATGTAAAGATGTTTACTTACTTTGTTAACCTTAATTATCTAGCAAAGATCCTTGCTTTAGGTTGCTCGGCACTTGAAAATTTTAAATTCGGCATGGTTGATGCCTTATAGACCCTTGTGATAGTGCCTAGTAACCTTACAGTGGTATCAGAGCCTAGCTAGAGCATTAGGCGACGTGTAGACGAAGTTAAAAGTCCGATCGAACCCCGAAACGTCGTATTTGACCCCCTCTCCGGAAATTTTTTAAAAAGATGGTTTTTTCCGTATTAAAAATACTCAAAAAATTAAGCAGGGGATTCTATGGATAACTGTGAAATACGAACCTCTGATTCCTTCAAGTCGCCGCGGAACCGCGGCAATACCAGGCTTTTCGCAGCGGTTCCGCGGCCGTACTTGGGTATCAGGGATAGATGTTTCTAGGTAACATCCGTAGGTATTACTACATGCTTCTGGGAATTTTTAATATTACTCAAGTGTTGAGTTTTCTGGAGATCTTTTGTATTCGTTGATTCGATCGGAAAATTTAACATTGTCTACTTATCTGAATTATGATACAATATGTGGAATTCATATAGTTGGGCATGAAATGCGAAGTATGTGATATTTCGGATTTAAGATGTCTAAAGTGATTGTGGATTCCAAATGTTGTAGTTTTACACCTTCTTTTCTGTGACTGTAAGCGTAGTATGTGGTGTATCGCCGGCTTCGTTGCTATACATCAACGACAATCGGGATACGCATACTTCCTTACGTTGATGATATGAGATATTATGTGTTGCTGTGATATGTTATATTGGATCGTCGTGTTCTGAATAGCCGGAGGTTTTATGTGAGATGAGGGTTTCTATTTTCATTCATGTAAAATTCATTTGTATGTAATATTCTTTTATTAGGGCACTTCCGGGTTGAGGATGATGTCACCGTTGTATATTATTTACTTTTCCGTAATAGGATAGACCCAAGTCGGAGAACACAAGCAACCGGGTTCTAGGGTCCAGTGGGAAGCCATCTCGAGGAGTCGAGACCGGGCCTCCTAACCCTAGAATTGGCAGGGTTACTTGACGCTCTCGTAGGGGTCTAGGGATGTGGAATTGGCTATTCATCGCGACAGTGGAATCCGTGTTTTATGCAGGCTCAAATTAAAACACGGACGTCCTAGTATATCCAATATTTCATATGTTGACTTCTGCTGCAATGTTCTGTGATGAGATTATATTACTGCCTGTGACGAATGCTTATACTATATGTATATGTTGATATATATAAATTACTTCTTTCGTTTCTTCTGTGAAGCTTAGGAAGCTTAAATGACGGGTTTTATTAATGAGATTAATAAAAGAAAAGAAACCTAAAAGATATTGTAGAATCAAAACTTTATAAAAAAAAACTGGTAGCTCTAGTTCTTGTTTTGCATAGCGGTATTCCTTGTAGAATATTCAGCACCTTATTCGACGAGGAAAGAGCCGAGATCCCTTCACCGGGAGTGACCTCTTTAGCAAAACCGGCAGATGCTACAAACTCATGGTTTAGTTTTTGATTGCTTCTATAGTTCTTGCTTTGCACCGCGGTATATATAATATACTCTGCACCTTATTCGATGAGGAAAGAGTCGAGATCCCTTCACCGGGAGTGACCTCTTTAGCGAAACTAGAAAAGCCTCAAAAACACTCTTTTTCAAAATCACTTGTTTCTACAACGATATCGAGTTCATTACGCTCATGGTTTTCTGAAAAAACTGCATAGCCCTCCGTCATTTCAGATAAAAACTATTTAGTATTCGTGCTGCGTTTGTTGACCTATGTCAAGGCGTAGTGTGCGGTAGATGATTAGTAATTATCTGTAAAGCATGTGATGTGATTGGATTAGGGTAGTCGTACGACCTTGTTGACCTCGGTCAAGGGTCGTGCGAGTGGGTTTGATTCAATCAAGAAATGACGGGTTGAAGTTGACTAGTGCACTATGGTTTGTTGACCTCTGTCAAGGTCATAGCACACTAGGGGAAAAAGTATTATCAAGAATTTCAAGAGTTGAAATTTGCATTGAGATTTCATACCTTCTATGAGATAGATGGATCCTGATACCCACTGAGAGTAAGAGTTACTCCTGGGAGAATTTTACACAGGACAATTAGCCGATCAAGTAGGTGTCTAGAAAAGTGTTAACGGGGTTATACCTCTGGGAAAACGAGATTTATTTTAATTAAGTCCGTGCGAAAGTACGGGGAAACTCCCTCAAAGTACCAACACTGGCCTGGCCGAAAGATTGGCGAACTTGTAGCGTGTAACTAAATCCCGGCCAGTCTTTCCTTTTAGGGTTTGAAGGAAGATTTGACTAAAACAGTGGGAGACATCCTGATTAGATATATTAATAACCAATCTAATCTTGCAAGAGCATACGCTGAGTGTTTTCTTCTATCTCTCTCCAGGTAGCGAACATGCCATGCCTTAATCAAGATAATAATATGGATGTATTGACCGAACCCGCTTGTTATACTGCGCTAGGGAACGTTGGACCCGCTCCAACTTATAATTGTTATAAGATCGAGCAGGAAATAGGGGATTACCAGAATTCCCGTGCCGCCCAAACGAAGGAAGTGCATGCTGATGCATCTTCTTCGGGTGTGTTCATTACCGAGAACTGTTTCTCAGCATCCTTTACGTCCTGGGTATGAGATACCGGATCAGGATCCCACATATGTAATATGTTACATGGGCTATAAATAGGTAGAGAACTGAGAACGAGTGATAAGTTTCAAGAGTTGGAAATGGTGCAAATGTTGCAGCCAAGTATGTTGGCAGTTATCACCCTGTATTACCAAATACATTGATTCTGAACGAATGTTATTAGATACCGAACCTGATATACAACATCATATCAGTCTCTTTATTTAGTAAAGAAGGATATAATTTTGTGTTATTGGATAATGTTTTGAACATTTCCTATATCAAGAGTTGATTGGTTCAGGCACGTTATCTAAAAGCATAGACGTTCTAAATCAAACTACAGTTCTTTATGTACAGAACACACATAAGGAGAAGAGTTCAGAAATGAACGAATCCTTCTTGAGGTATTTGTAGACTAGGTCATATCAACTGCGACCCGACTAGCTAAGTTACATTTAGATGCATATTTAAATTAGTTTGAATTTACATCTTATGAAACTTTCCAGTCATGTTACAAAGGTAAGATGACCACAACTTCGTTTATTGGAAACAGAGAAAGAGTTAGTGAACTCTTGGGATTGATACATGATGATGTATGAGGTCCCCTGTCAACACATGCCAGGACTGGTTCTTTGTACTTCAGAAGTAGAGAACCAAAATGGGTATAAGCATTATATCCTTTGATGTGATCAAGGAGGAGAATACTTGAGCACGGGATTCCTGGACTATTCTAAAGGAGAATGAGATTCTCTCTCAGCATTACTCCTCCGTATACACCACAGCACGTCAGTGTATCGGGGCGGAGCAATCGCACCCTATGTGATATGGTGTGCTCTATGATGAGTACTACTGAGTTGCCTATTTTCTTTTAGGAGTTATGCACTTGTGAAGCTGCATACCTATTGAATAGGGTTCAAATCAAATCAGGTGCCTACCACTTCATATATGATATGGTATGGAAAGAGCCCATCTCATAAGGATATTAAGATTTAGGGTTGTCCAAAGCAAAATCCGGACAAACTCGAGGCAAGGTCAGTTATGTGGAAGTTTGTTGGATATCCCAAGCATTCGCAAGGGAATATCTTCTACCAAAATGGGGAGCAAAAGGTGTTTTGTTTCTCAGCATGCCACCTTTTGGAAAGGAATTTCTTATGAAGAAATTAGTGGTCATGAGGTAGAACTGGAAAAAGTTCCAGCTATACAAACTGCAGCTGATGATTTGGTAAACCCGAAGGATTCAATAGTTTCTAACGAACCTCAGCCTCTCCGTCGATCTAGTAGGTTTCCTCATCCGCCTGAGAGATACTTCGGTTTCTCTATGACAGTGGGAGCGAGGATTGCATCATGAGATGATGACCCAACTTGTTTCGAGCAGGCCATCAAGAGTAGGAACTCTGTAAGAATGGCTGGATGCTTAGTGATCTGAGATGGAATCCATATACACCAACAAAGTATGGACTTTGGTTGCTTTATCTGAAGGGTTAAATTCCCATCAGGAGCAAGTATATCTTGAGAAGATTACTTGGTGTACATCGAAAAATTGAGACTTTCAAAGCTATGCTTAAGTCCATCCAGATCCTACTTGCAATTGCTGCATACCATGACTATGATATCCGGCGGTTGGATGTCATGACTGTTTTTCTAAATATTGATTTAGAAGAGAGTATCTATAAGTACACAGCCAGAGGGCTTCATAGACAGTAAGAGCAGCGGAAACGTGAGCAAGTTGCTTTATGGGATAAATCAGGCATCGCGGAGTTGAAACGTCTGTTTTGATGTAGTAGTCAAAGAGTTTGACTTCATCAAAATGGTAAATGAACCAAGTATATACAAAAAAGTAGTAGGGAGTATGGTGGTGATCCTTGTCACGACCCGAAATAGCACGTGACTGGCACTTGAATCATATGAAGTCTATAGGAACCCATCTAATTCAAGTAAGCCAAAAGCCCAGAAATCTAAAACCATTTTAAGGAGTAAATAAAGAAAACTGGTTTTTAAGAAGTGAGAAAACATGTTTTAAAAGCAAGGTTTTTAAATAAGTAAGCCGAATATGCATTTTTAAAATCTATAGTCTTTTCTGAAAATTTCGGCAGAGTTTCCTTTGTAACTACTGGCCCAAAACGGGGTACAACATGAATAATATATATGCAGTGATAAAAGGCATCCCCAAGCGGGAGCTAGCTCTTCGTCAATCGACGGTCACAACCACACAAGCAGTATAACATACAACGCCGAAAGGCGAGGATCAAAACTCAAAAAGGAAACTCAAAATCAGCATGAAAACCATAATACTACAACGCGCGACTCTAAGATCGAAATAATACACAACTGGTTTTCTAAGTCTGAAACAATATACAAGTTTGGTTGATGGAATTTCTAGATACAACTGAATAATACATGTACAATGGTGGTTCTCATGCAAAGGAACCTACCTAACAAAGCAAATCACCCGTAAGGAAAGCAGAGTGCCAGAAGCCGCAATGAAACCTGTACGGAAAAACCTGCAAGAAGCTGTGGCACAACGGGGGTGAGTTGCCAACTCATGAATAGAAAACATCACAGAGCAGAAATCGTATGTATGACACAATCCTAGGTCAATACGATCAGATATATATATATATATATATATATATATATATATATATATATATATATATATATATATATACCACAAATGAATAAGTCTGAAGCATGATAAGGTGACAATGTAACATCTATACATGAGTGTAGTGCCAAGTGCTCATGCCAGTGCCTCAGGTAATAACATATCATCAATAAGAGGTAAGATCAATGTCGACTATATCATGAAGTCTATAAGTATGTGGATCTCGTCCAACTATGTGATCAATGTCATCAATGTCAATATATGTATGTGGAAATCATCCACGTGTCACCCAATGACAATAAGCATCATGCATGTAAATATCATAAACATATGCATGGAAGTATGAAGATGTAAATCAACATGTGTCGCTCGCGACATATCAAAATCATTGAACCTGAGTGTCAAGCATCGACACTCGAAAACATTTTGAAACCTGTACCTAGCATCGGCACGTAAATCCTCATATATCGGGCTCCGTCAGTCCGGATCGGCCCATAGCATCTCTCGACTCCAGTCGGTATCCTCCGGATATCCGCCGAGCCCAAATGCTATCACCGGTAGGTAGTAGTCCCTCTGCCAGGCTCACCGTCTGCCAGGCTCACCGTCTACTACACAGCGATCCGTTCTCGCCCCGGGATACCATAACGGGTCCACCATGTACCCGCAATCGGCCTCATCCGCCTCCTCGAATCGGGTTCACATGTCGCTCTCAGAACCGAAAAAACACATAGTGGACGCACTGAAATATCATATCAAGGGTAACCAGGTTTTTAAAACAGTTACATACTCTCTTTTGAAATACCCACGGTTCCCAAATCCAGAAATATCATGGAAACAACATGTCTCAATGCGTATAATCAAAAAGCATGATGTATGCGACATGTAAAAGAAATGTAAGCATATCAGTATATCATGTAACATGGAATAGTAATATGCACATATTGGGGGAAACCGCTCTTTTAAAATGAATCAGTTTTAAAGAGTATCTTGCGGTTCCTAAATCTCCAAATCAAGCGAGAAATCATCTATGTATGTGCAAATGAGTAGATGTACAAGTATGGGTGTACAATATGTAAGTACACGAATATGAATGTACAATGGGTGTGTGCACAAGTATGAGTGTACAATATGTAAGTACACAAATATGCCATGCAAAGGTCATATCCTGAATGCAACAGTACTACAGTGTAGTGACATGGCAATTATCGATGATGAAGTGTGTGAGCCGGCAAGCAGGTGTACGTGAAACATATGCATCATCGATAATGGTGCTGGTGTCCTAACAGCATGGATTTGATACAACAATAAACATATTTAACATGCAATGCGATGCAAACGGTAAGAATCTGCGGCAAATGAATAATAAACACCACAGTGTAAAATCTACATCAATGTATCTATGTCATACTGTTTTTGCCATTTGAAATAAGACGAATCGGGGTTTGTAGGAAAATAATAGCTACGGTGTTTTTAAGAAAAGATGCATCTTTTGAAAATATCCGTAGAATCCCATGCCTATCTTTAAAACACTCCCGATTCGTTAGTTTTTGAAATAGGTATGACATCGGCCTAGCCTAACATCTACTAGCAAAACTACGGCTCTAACTAACAAGTCAATCAGGAGGGGTATGGAAACCACCTAAATCTGAGTCGATATATATATATATATATATATATATATATATATATATATATAATAGTCGGTGATCCCGCCTCAAAGGTACCACATATGATACAATATCATATGAAATCCTCGAGTCATGAGTGCGGATCTATCATCAAATAAAGCTCGTACGGTAATGCATCGTACGACATCCCAAATCTGGGTACGGGTCAATATCACATCCATCTTATCAATTATCTGGTATCCTCACCATCATATATCATGATCTGGGGTACTGATCTAGTCTAGTACTAATCGATACCATCTATATAAATGCGTGTGTAAACACATGTCCAAAGGCCCGCTACAATTTCATGTCGTATCTCAAATACGAATCACATCATATCACCGATCTCACGGCATTATGCCCAAAGTCATCGACTCATCTCCAAATATCATCCACTATCCTCATTATCCAGGTATAACTATAACAAGTAAGCATGTGTGTGCGTGTGGGTGTAAACCTATTCTAGGGTTCGCAACTAGGAACTATACTAGTTTACTTCTACGCCCTAATCTAAAGATAGTACACCTAGTCTCATCTCGATATCCACGACACACAATAAGCTATCATATATAGTATATCTATACTATACTAATCATCGAACTGCGGGGGTGCTATACGCCATCCACCCGACTTCCCCCGTAGATATAACCTACTCACCTTTATCTTGCTTGCCGATGTCGATGTCGCCACCATCTTCTTCATCGTCTCGGATCACCGTGGGGGTACCTACATGTCACACGTATCGCATCGCATTAAAACTAAATCGAAACCAAAATGACACACGAAAACCAAAATGATACGCTTAAAAGCTTATAGGTTAGAACCTATGGTTAGCTTTCGCAAATCAACCCGATATCACTCGATATAGACGTCCAAACGTCACATGATCGAGATAAAGCACAAATACTGAAATCCAGAAATCGAAATACGGAAAACCATAACTCAAATCAAAGCAGCAACTAGAGAAAGTTGTCCCAGATTTTGTATAAGGTGAAAACAATGTTCCAAAACAATACTGGAGTGATATATAAAGTGTAAATGTGCTATGGAAGCAACCTGGGCTCCTGACTCCACAAGGTGGCCGGGCCCCTACCCTAAAATTCCGGCAACGCCGGCCCTGGTAGGGAATTGGGGTGTCATGTTTGTAGGGTAGTCTCCTGGTAGTCAATATAGGGTAATGGTCTTGCTAGTTTTTCCTATAAGTGTCTAGGGTCACTCCAGATTCTCTGGGGCTACCAATCTAACACAAAAACCAAGATTTGGTATCTATGGTTTAAGTCGTAGCAACGTCATGATACTACATTGTAGGAAATTGGGCCCAGATTTGGATGAGGGTGAAAACCATGTGAGCAAACAATACTAGGCTGATATATAGGGTACATGTGACCTACAGAAGAAACCTGGACCCACACCCTCACCAAGTGGCCGAGCCCTCTCTCATGAAAATCCGGTCTCGCCGGCCCTGGGGACTCCATTGTGGTTCGTCTTGCTATAGTGGGTTCCTATGGTCTCAAATGGGTCTCTGGAGTTGTTTATTTTTCCAGTAAAATCCCAGTTCATTCCAGATTTGCCTGCACGCTTAAAGTTCACAAACCGACATCAAAAGTTTCTGTTTTTCCGTATTTTGGGTTTCAGATTTAATCTAGTGAAAGTTCTGGGTTTGTAACGTCACGAGGGGGTTTAAGGTCACTCAAAACACTCAAGTTCACCACGAAATCTCAACTTAACCCTAACCCTCTCTTGAAATGTCCAAAGTGCACAAAACTACACGAAATTGAAACTAAACTTGAAAAGAGGCTTAAGCAACCGAAACACTACGTTTTTTGTGAAAGAATATACCTCAATTAGCACCCATGAATCCTCCACAGCGCCAAAATGAAAGCTTTCTTGGTCCATTGGGTATCTAGAGGTCTTGTGCACCTTTTGTTAGTTGTATGTATGCCCTACAGGCCAGTATTGTACAGATGATGTATATTATATTGGATGCTTGGACATATATATAGAGATGACTTTCTTGCTCGATATGATAGTATGCTATCTGGTTACTCTTTATCTTAACATGTACACTAGTCTCTTTAAACTGTCTTATAGTTACAAGTTGGTAAAGCCCTTAGGATGTGTACTTGACTACCTGGACTATGATGCAGATCATACTAGTGGGGACATGGTGGTCCATAAGTACATCCTTCAAGGTCCCTAGTCGTGGGTATATCGAGACGGGGCATCGATATACCAGTGTAGACTAGCGTATACGCTTCTCGACCCATGAGATGGGCGATGGATGATCCCATATCCATTGGTGTTTGACATCAGAGATGGTATACGGGTGCTCAGTGGAGACTGGGTACACTGGACGGACTCGCCGAGAACTCCCAGATGGTATTATATCTCACGTCAGATGGCAGTTCTCAGGTGACACTTGTGCAGGTTAGTCTGTAGACCCGAGATCGTCATAGAGTCTTGTGTGATTCCCACTGTGCTTTGATCTCCACCTTACCACGTCCATGAGGGCGTGCAAAACGGTGGTCTTTGGGCACAGTCCCGAGTCACATGGAGGCAATGAGCGATAGGAGGGGTTTCGTCTCTCCCGGTATTGGGGGTTGATGTTGCGCAGTGCTCGATTGGACGTAACAGGGAAGTCCCTGGCCAGGGCTGATCAGAGATTTGCTGGTAAGTGTTACCAGTAGTTTCTCAACCCGTTATGTACCTCACATCGGCACGACTTATCGGTTACTGGGGTCTGACGTTTACCACCCCGAGACTTGATATGCGACATATCAGACGAACAGACCGGACTGTACGGTAAGTGTTACTGGTTGGATTCACAGGAGTGTGAGTGGGCTAGCTCGTCGATCTTCTGATCGCTCAATACCCGGATGGCTGTTACGTTTAGCAGACCGCTTGCGGCTTGTGGGTGCTTGATATGATCACCATCTGCTACCGGCGTATTGACGAGTCTTTAGAGTCCTACACAGAGGTTTCCTGGCTCAAGCGAAACGAAATAGGAGCGCATATGAGATATGTGCAGGACCGAGAATAATGCGTGTATGTGATACCGTATTCCATTCTCGCGATGAATGTATCGATTGGTTATATTCGATATAACCTAGATATCGAATCAAGGATTGATTCGATAAGTCGATACATAGGATACTAGTCGGTTATATGCGATATGACCGGATCGTTAAATCAAGTGTTGATTTAATGATTTAATGTATAATTATATATTTGATATATTACTTTGCATTAACTGGTATTGGTTCACTTTAAATGGATTTTCTCATTTGATGTGCAAGTTGTATATGTAATATACTTTTGTGCACATGTTTGTATCATGTTTGATGATACTTGCTCATTTGGTTAAGTGTAAAGAATTAAACCATGGTTAAGAGATGATTAGGGTTTTGCTTTTTCATTTATTTATTTGTTTATTTATTTTGAAAAGATTATGATAAGAATGGTGGCTTTCTTTGTTTCTAGTTGAAGGTTCATGAAGCTTTGACTTTTGCAACCATTCTTGTCTTCATGCTTAACCCTAACCCTTCCAAGTAACCATGGTCAATTCTCTACACTCTACCTTAGTTAGTATATGATAAGTATTGATTTATTTTCATTTTAATTAACACTTATCATATTCTTTCTTCTTCTTCATTATCTTCATCAAGAAAGAAAGCTTGATGCCATCAATGGCAACTTGAGCTAAAGTGTGAGAAATCCAATTCTAAAATGAACCCACCTCCTATTTCTTCACCCTCTACCTCTTGACAAGTTGTTTTGGGTGTTTTCTTCACAAGTTTCACAACTTGGTGAAGTCGGAGCTCGATCTTGTGAAGCCTCGACGTAGATCATCTTCGGCACGAAGCCGACGACCTTGCCCGCCCATTTCTCCGATGAAGCCGATGCTTGAGTTCGGGATTCGAGATGGACAGCGAGAGGACGTCTACGTGGAGCTAAGGAAGTGGATATTCGGATCTACAAAGGTTGTAGCTTCTTATCTTTAGTTAAGTTGTTAACTAGATTCATTTTTCGCCTAAACTTCTAGTCAACGATCCGTATTAGGGTTTCTCGGCACCCATAAAATTTGAAATTGGCATGGTTGATGCCTTGTGAAACCTCTATAGTGTGCCTAGGAACCCTACAGTGGTATCAGAGCCTAGCTAAAGCCTTAGGCGAAGTCTAGACGACGTTTGAAACCCGATCGAACCCGAAACCCTAGAATTTTCATGCTCTCTGGACTTTTTCTAAAAAATGGGTTTTTTCCATATTAAAAATGCTTAAAAAATTCAGCAGGGAATTATAAGAATTACGGTGCAAAATTTATCTCATGAAGAGCCAAGAGTGCGGCGGTTCCGCGGCTGAATTGTGACGTCACCCATCCTAGTTTGCACAGTAATTCCTATTCTACAGAGCTTTGTTTTATATGAATTTTTAATATTTATTCAAGAGTTGAATTTTCTGGGGTGTTTTGGGAGTTCACTGATTCGATCGGATTATCAGATTTTGTCTATGTGGCTTTCCGGATTTTTTGGAATATGTTAAAAAGTTCGACCGGATGTAAATACCCAATCTTTCCCCTGCCGGAAAATTTCCAAGTGTTGGATTTTTCTGTGGTTTAAAGACATTCTGAGTAGTGCAAGTAACGCGATGGTCCCTCTAGAAGACAACAAACCTTAACTCGATTATGTGACCGTCTTGAACTGCCCTTTGAACCTTCGGGTTTGGGGCAGTACGGCGTGCCACATGTGAGGCGTTGGCTTAACCCTTCTACGGCTGGACCGTTGGTACTGAGGCATGAAGTGAATGTCTTTGAACCTATTTTATGTGTTGAACGGTTTCGGGAAAACTTGGGTGTTCGAATGTTCGATCGGAAAGTTTAATATTTTCTATTTATCCGGAATGAGATACAATAATTGGAATTCACAAACAGTTATGAGATAACTGAATGAATGTTATAAATCTAGCGGTTTAGTTTCATTTGATATTGAAAAGAGTTTTTGATAATGAGACTAAAATGCGGGGTTTATAACTGTTAGGCATGTGATGTCTAAATATTTCATTTGATTAGGCATGTGATGTCTAAAGAGGTTGCGGATTCCAACTGTTGTAGTTTTACACTTTCTTTTCTGTGACCGTAAGTGTAGTATGTAGTGGTATTGCTGATTGTCGTTGCTATACGTCGACGACAATCGGTGTATGCATACTTACTTACGTTGATGACATGTGATGTTATGTGTTGCTGGATATGTTATATTGGATCGTCGTGTTTGAATAGCCGGGGGATTTTATGTGAGATGAGTGTTTTTCATTTTCATTCATGTAAAAAGTTGTATGTAATATTATTTTTTTTAGGGCGCTTCCAGGTTGCGGAAGATGTCACCTTTTGTATATTATTTACTTTTCCGCATTAGGATAGACCCAAGGAGGGGAGCACGAGCAACCGGGTTCTGGGGTCCAGTGGGAGACCAACTCGAGGAGACGAGTCCGGGTCTCCTAACCCTAGAATTGGTAGGGTTGCTTGCCGCTCTCGTAGGGGTCTAGGGATGTGGGATTGGCTATTCATCACGACCATGGAATCCGTGTTTTATACTGGCTCGTATTGAAAACACGGATGTCCTAGTATATCCAATGTTTCATATATTTCTTCTGCTGTGATATCTGTGATGTGATCATGTGATGTTCTGTGATAGATACAGTATATAGTATATATGATATATTATATAGACGTTACTTATGTTTTGCACCCGCACTAGCCCTGTCCTGCTCTGTCGTTAGTTACCTAACCTAACGGTGCATGAGGGGACATCCAGGCGAATGCGGATGGCATAAGTGTACGTCGTATTTATCTGTGATGTTTAGGTGACTTAAATGATGGGACTTCATTAATGTGATTAATGAAAGAAAAGAAACCTAAGATGTTGTAGAATCAAATTTTAAACAAAACAGGTAGCTACAGTTCTTGCTTTGCACAGCGGTATATGTGATATATCCTGCACCTTATTCGATGAGGAAAGGACCGAGATCCCTTCACCGGGAGTGACTCCTTTAGCAATAACTGGCAGATGCTACACACTCGGTTTGCTTTTGATTGCTTTTGGGTTTTTGCTTTGCACAGTGATATATATGATATATCCCGCACCTCATTCGACGAGGAAAGGGCCGACGATCCCTTCACCGGGAGTGACCCCTTTAGCAAAACTAGAAAAGCCTCAAAATCACTCCATTTCAAAACTTTATTTGATTCTACAACGATATCAAGTTCATTACGCAATTGGTTTTCAGAAAAACCTGTCGTAGCCCTCCGTCATTTCAGATAAGTACTAGTTAGTATTCGTGCTATGTTTGTTGACTATGTTAAGGCGTAGTGTGTGGTAGCTAACCAGTATTTATCTGCTTATGCATATGATGCAGATTGGATTAGGGTAGTCGTGCGACTTTGTTGACTATGTTAAGTGTCGTGCGGGTGGGTTTAATTCAATCAGGAAATGACGGGTTGAACTTGACTAGCACTTATGATTTGTTGACTATGTTAAGGTCATATAGCTGCTAGGGGCAAAATATTATCGGGAATTTCAAGTGTTGAAATTTGCAATGAGATTGCATACCTTCTATGAGATAGTTGGATCACGATACCCACTGCAAGTAAGAGTTACTCCTGGGAGAGTTTTGCACACTACAATTAGCCGATCAAGTAGGTGTCTAGAAAGGTGTCAACAAAGTTACGCATCTGGGAAAACGAGGTTTACTCTAATTAGGTCCGTGCGAAAGCACGGGGAACCTCCATCAAAGTACCGACACTGGCCTGGCTGAAAGATCGACGAAGTTGTAGGGTGTAATTAATCCCGGCTAGTCTTCCTTTTAGGGTTTGAAGGAAGATTTGATAAAAACCAGTGGGAGCCATCCTGATTAGATAAGATAATAACCAATCTGATCTTGCAAGAGCATACGCTAAAGTGTTTTCTTCTCTCTCTCTCTAGGTAGCGACCGGTTCATGCCATAATCAAGATAATAATATGGATGTATTGACCGAACCCGCATGTTATACTGTGCTGGGGAACGTTGGTTCCGTTCTTTCTTATAAGATTTATAGGAATGAACAGGATATAGGGGAATACCAGGATTCCCATGCCACCCGAATGAAGAAACTACATGATGATGCATTTTCTTCGGGTGTGTTCGTTACTGAGAACTGTTTCTCCATTTGCTCTACGTCCTGGGTATTAGATACCGGGTCAGGATCCCATATATGTAATCAGTTACATAGGCTTAGGAGAGGTAGAGAACTTGGAGAAGGTGATAAAGACATTAGAGTTGAAAATGGTGCAATTGTTCCAGCTAAGACTGTCGGGGAATATCACCTTGTATTATCAACTGGTAATACATTGGTTCTGAACGAATGCTATTACATGCCGAACCTGATATGCAACATTATATCGGTTTCTTTGTTGAGTAAAGAAGGATATAATTTTGTATTACAGGACAATGTTATGAACATTTTCCGTAACCAAAAGTTGGTTGGATCAGGCACGTTGTGCAATGGCATTTATGTTCTAAATCAATCAACAGTTCTGAGCATAACAAACACACACAAGAGGAAAAGTTTAGAAATGAACGAATCCTTCTTGTGGCATTGTAGACTGGGTCACATCAATGCGACACGACTGGCTAAGTTGCATAAGGATGGATATTTGAAACCTTTCGAATTTTCATCTTATGACACTTGCCAGTCATGTCTCAAAGGCAAGATGACCAAAACTCCGTTTACGGGACACGGAGAAAGAGTTACCGAACTCTTGGGACTAATACATAGTGATGTATGCGGTCTTATGTCTACCCATGCCAGGGATGGTTCTTTGTACTTCATTACATTCACTGACGATCTCTCTAGATTCGGATATGTGTTCCTGATGAAACACAAATCAGAAGCTTTTGAGAAATTTAGAGAATATAAACAAGAAGTCGAGAACCAAACCGGAAAAAGTATTAAAATCCTTCGATCTGATCGAGGAGGTGAATACTTGAGCAATGAATTCCTGGATTTCCTAAAAGAGAATGGAATTCTCTCTCAGCTAACTCCTCCATATACACCACAGCACAACGGTGTATCAGAACGGAGGAACCACACCCTATTAGATATGGTGCGCTCTATGATGAGCACAGCTGAGTTACCTATTTCCTTATGGGGATATGCGCTGGAGACAGCAGCATACCTATTGAATCAAGTTCCATCTAAATCTATACCTACCACACCATATGAGATATGGAGTGGGAAGAGACCATATTTTAAACGAGTTAAGATATGGGGTTGTCCGGCCTATGTCAAAAGGCAAAATCCAGACAAACTCGAGGCACGGACGGTTCTTTGCAAGTTTGTGGGATATCCTAAGAATTCACAAGGATATTTTTTCTACCATGCTGAAGAACAAAAGGTGTTTGTTTCTCAATATGCCACCTTTTTAGAAAAGGAATTCCTTGAAAAAGAAATTAGTGGCAAAGTGGTAGAGCTGGAAGAAGTTCCAGATACACAAACCGTAACTGAAGATTTAGTGGAACCAGAAGATTCAGTAGCTCCCAATGAACCTCAGCCTCTCCGCCGATCTAGTAGGGTTCCTCGCCAGCCTGAGAGATACTACAGTTTTCTCATAGATGGTGGGAGAGAGGATTGCATCATGGAGGATGATGACCCAACTAGCTTCGAGCAGGCCATCACGAGTAGGGACTCAGTGAAATGGCTGGATGCTATGCGGTCCGAGATGGAATCCATGTACACCAACAAAGTATAGACTTTGGAAGTTGCTCCTGAAGGGGTAAAACCCATTGGGAGCAAGTGGATCTTCAAGAAAAAACTTGGTGTAGATGGGAAAGTGGAGACTTTCAAAGCTAGACTTGTTGCAAAGGGTTTTCGTCAAAGACCAGGTGTGGACTATGACGAAACCTTTTCTTCAGTGGCTATGCTTAAATCCATCTGGATCATGCTTGCCATCGCTACATATCATGACTACGAAATCTGGCAAATGGATGTTAAGACCGCCTTTCTAAATGGTGATTTAGAAGAGTGCGTGTACATGACTCAGCCAGAGGGCTTCGTAGACAGTGGGAGCAGCGGGAAGGTGTGCAAGCTGTTTAAATCCATTTATGGATTAAAGCAAGCATCGCGGAGTTGGAACATCTTGTAACACCCGAGCCCAGTAATACAATTTATATTCCAAGTTGAGGGTTATGTATTGCTCATTTCAATTATCCTGAGTTTCTGGTGTTTATTGCTAAATTTTAACCGGTTAAGTCATTTTGGCACATAACAAATTTTAACTCCTAAAATGAAATTAAAAATATCCATATTGGCCTACTCGTCGCCACTAGTCGCGTGGTAGCGTCCGTGTGTCGAGATTCCGTCCCGTTCGGCTAAACGGGCAAACTTGGACGACTACGTGCGCGTGCAAGTGTCCGACTTGGGGGCATGCATTTTATTCATTAGACACTTCTTTTCAAAATTTGGAACCCGCTTAAAATCCTACAATTTGAATTTGGAGCATTTGGGCGCAACCCGGGCGCGATTTGGAAATGTTTCATTTAGCGCCAAAAGTGCCCGTTTGATTTAAATATATTTAAACCATTATATATATATTCTGTTGTTTTAACGTTGAAATCACTGTTTGTTATCCTTTATATTTTTTTGTTACCTTCAAAGATTCGTGCGCAGCCAATCACGAGAAAGGAAATTCTCGTGGGCCCCACCTTTTCCCTCTCTCTCTCTATCTCTTCAATCCATTCTCTCTGTCTCTCTCTCTACAATCCCTCAACCTCTCTCTCTCTCCAATCTTTCTCTCTCTCCTCCTATATAATTTTTCTCGTGCAGCCGCCTTCTCCTTCCTCTACCATCGCGAGAAAACCCTACGAGAAACACCTCGTAACTCTAACCCTAGCCCTCGCGACCTCACCGCCGACCTCCCCGTGACCTCGTCGCCGCCATCAACACCTCCTTCTCCCTCTTCGTCCCAGCACCCACAGCCACCTTCACCATCTCCTTCAACTCCTCTGCCCTCCGCAGCCACCTCCTTCTCCCTCTTCGTCCCTGCACCCACAGCCACCTTCACCATCTCCTTCAACTCCTCACAACCGGCGAGCACCACCACCATTGCCGCAGCCTTCCCTCGACCCCTCCAACGCACCATCTCCGACCTCCAGCCAGCACCTCTCCGGCGCGCCTCCATCACCCACATCCTACCCCCTCCAACCGAGATCCCACCTCGCAGACCTTGCCGGCGCCTACTACCTGCAACCACGCACCCTACAGGCCAACCACTTCGCTTACAGTTCCTCCTAAAAACCGCAAACCCTCTCCTGCGCCCCTCCGTCGCCGTCACCGATCCCCGACTTCGCTCTTCTCACTCCGGACACCACCACCACCACTATCCTTCATCACCACCATCTACTGATCTTCAAGAATCCCTCGCTGCCATTGCCAGAAAACCCGCTGCATGCCTTGCCGGGGACCTCTCCTTTGACGACCATCATCGTCGTCACCCCTCGTCTCTGTCCCCAGAGCACCTCACCAGAGCCGACATCCAAGCCACGACCTTGCTTGGGTCGCATCCATCATGGTCGTGATCGTTGGGTAGAGCGAAGGCCTAGCCATGACCGTGCCGTCTTGGTGAACCCGACTCTCCAGCAAAGTACTCCAGTCCGTGTGGTCCCGCTGTTCGCCGTTTGGGTGTACACTGTATCGCGCCCGTACCGTGCACCAGATCGCGCTGCAGACTGTGACCGTATCGCGCCCGTACCGTGCACCAGATCGCGCTGCAGACCGTGACCGTATCGCGCCCGTATCGCGCACCAGACCGCGCCGCAGATCGCGTCCGTATCGCGCACCAGACCGCGCCGCAGATCGCGTCCGTACCGCGCAGCAGATCGCGCCTGGACCCAGTACCGTGTCGCGCCGTTTCACACACCGTATCGTGACTTGTGCATCAGGCCGCCTGCATCTCGACCCTTGTTCTGAGGCAAGTATTACTTGCTACATGCTATGTTAGACTAATTAAGTATACTCGACTCCTAAAACCTGTTAATATTAACTAGTGTTGTTACCTTGCTCAATTGGACGGAATATGCTATATACCGTGATACGTAACCTGAACCGTATTTTGCTACTGTAACCCTAATAACCAAACTACCAGTTAATCATTTTGCTACTTAAAGGACAATAATTGTACACATATACAGCTTTATTACGTTCTGTTACTGATTTTGCACTACCCAGTGATTATTGCACCCCAAGGGTGCTTGAACCTGTTAATAAGAGAATACATAACATCATTGTGTTTACATGGAATAATATGGTTATTTACTGTTTCTTGCTGCTGTTCATTATTTGATTGTATACCTGTTGTGAGCACATACCCGATTGCACTACATATTGGCCTGACCCTGCTACACATGACATATACATACATACCGACTCATCCTGTTGTACCATGACATGACTTGTTTCATGATTTCATGCCTAATGCCGACAAACCCGACCATCCCTGCTGTCTATCCAGACAGACCTACTCTTACCGGATTTTGTGTTGGCATTAGTCCTTGACTACTGAATACCTGACCTGACATACATAGCTTGGGGGTATGGGGAAATCAAAGATGAACCTGACTTGTAACTCGACAGTTCACTACCGTTCGAGTGTACACATTCCTATTCTGTGCCTAACGGCATGTCTCGGTTTCAGCCGAGAATATTGTGGCCGTGATCCCGGGTATGTACGGGGTAATACCAAGTGTACACTTTCCTATTCTGTGCCTAACGGCATGTCTCGGTTTCAGCCGAGAATATTGTGGCCGTGATCCCAGGTATGTACGGGGTAATACCGAGTGTACACTTTCCTATTCTGTGCCTAACGGCATGTCTCGGTTTCAGCCGAGAATATTGTGGCCGTGATCCCGGGTATGTACGGGGTAATACCGAGTGTACACTTTCCTATTCTGTGCCTAACGGCATGTCTCGGTTTCAGCCGAGAATATTATGGCCGTGGTCCCGGGTATGTACGGGATACTAACACTTTCCTATTCTGTGCCTAACGTCATGTCTCGGCTGCCGCCGAGAATATTGTGGCCGTGGTCCCGGGTATGTACGGGATACTATTGGGTTACATCGACGATTCATCAATTGGTTTCAAAGACTATAGAGTAGAAAACCTGATAGGACAGTTTAGTCACCATTGCACATTACCCTGCCTGTTATTTCTTATTACTGCTTTATTCATGTTCATACTTGCATTGCTTATTACCATGTTTATATTATATACTTGATGTCTTGACGCGCTGACGTCTGGGTTTTGCATGGCCCAGATTCCGTACCACTGTCGACGACCGAGCTGGAGTACTTCAGCCAGCAGGCTGATTCGAGTTCTATAGTGGTCAGTTCATTTATTGCATTTTATTCCCAGGTGTGATCCCGCATTACGGGACGTACCCTTCTATTATTGTATTGGATCATTAGCTTCCGCATTTACTGTTTATTGATTCCTGTTATTATGGATTTGGACATGTGTTAGATTAGTATTTTATCTTGTTCTTGATATCCTTACAACCGTAATGTGACTGTGGATGGATACTTCCTACCCACAGGTAGCATGGTTGGCTATGTCACATGCCCAATCTTGCGTACTCTGGGAAGCGGTGCGTGACATGGTTCTTTTGGTATCAGAGCCATAGGTTAGTCGGGTTGATTCTTTTGTAGTTGGGTATTGTACCCAATACACGAATCAGAATACCCGTGTTTAGGAAACATGTCCAGCCACATTGACCGTGTTACCATTCTTGAATCACATTCTTCCTGATTATATCTTTTACGACGTGCAAACTTACCTTGCATGTCGACTCGGAAACCTGATTTCTTGTTATCCCTAGGACTTGGGCGACTTGGGTGGAGTTAAGTAATTGCGGCTATGATACCGCGGCATAGCTACAATGCAGCACTCTATTTAAGTATCTTGGAGTTCTAGCCTTGATCCACATTCAGAATCTATCATCATGCTAATGTTGGGTGTTTTGAGTTCAGGATTATGACAGGTAAGAAGTTGAAGACGTACCGGAGGCGTGTGAACGAAGCCGCCATGCTTGAAGAGATAAGAGGAATACTGGAAATCAAAGAAACAGACCGAGCTGATCCAGCAGCACGCGTACTTGTTTCAGGAAGGTTTGCAGATCGTTCAGCAGTCTGTAAACGAAGTTGGAACTAGACCAGTCGACCGAGTAAGGACCGTAGCAGATTTCAGACGGTTGGGTCCTACTACTTTCACTGGTCTGGAGGAGCTGTTGCCAGCCGAGCAGTGGCTAGTAACACGGATAATTTGCTGTTTGCGACACAGATCCCAGAAGACAAGAGTGTTGATGTGGTGCGCATTCAGCTGGTGGATTGCGCCCGAGAGTGATGGCTTGTGGAGGAGACCCGCTGGCCCAGGCCGATCAGTTGGGCGGATTTCCCTAAAAGTTTCCTGGAGAAATTCTTCCCGCGGACCGCACGGAAGGAAATGGAAGAGAAGTTCATCGGACTAAGGCAGAATGGAGCAGCCGTGGACGTGCATGCAGCAGAGTGGACGAGACTCAGTAGTCTCGCTGGACCTTTCGCGGCCAACGATGTAGACAGCAGTTGCGGTAAAGAAGCAGTTCTGTCGGGCCAGTCGAGTTTAGGACTAGGCCGACAAACAGTGTTCTTGCAGCTATGGAAGTTAATAGTAATGAAGAGCCGGCAGTTGTTCGCGACTTTATGGATGTGTTTGAAGACATTTCGGGCTTACCGCCGAGGCGAGAGGTGGAGTTTGCGATTGACCTTATTCCCGGTGCAGCGCCAGTATCAAAGTCTTATTATCCAATGGCACCGGTGGAATTAGAAGAAGTTAAGAAACAAGTTGGTGAACTACTCGAGAAGGGATGGATTCGAAGCAGCAACTCACCTTGGGGAGCTCCAGTTCTTTTAGTGAAGAAGAAGGATCGCACTGCAGACGCTGAGACAAGAGAAGTTATTTGCGAAGATGAGTAAGTGTGAATTCTGGCTGGAAGAAGTGAAGTTTCTGGGGCATGTCGTGTCGGGCGATGGAATCGCCGTCGATCCCGAGAAGATTACAGCAGTTCGAGATTGGCCTATGTAACATTTAGGAAAAGCTAGAAATAAATAAATTTAATTAAATTAAGAATAAGCTGATAAATCACAAAATGATTAAAATCAAATATGTCAATCTTCATAAGTTATATGTAATACAAATTAAATTAGAATTTTTGAATGTAATATAAATAAGTTATAAGGGTTTTAATGATATTTTTAGCTTCATTATAACAAAATAGGTGTTTTATAATAAGTATAGTTGTGAGGGGTTAATTTGTAAAGTTTAGGTTTTATGCAAATAGAAGATTGTTGTGGATATAAGTGAAAAGGGAGTGGGAATTATATTAGTTCAGAATTTTATTTAAATTAAAAGAAAAATGGGAGATAATCACTAAACCACCTCATGCTTTCAATAACCCTTCAACCTACACCTCCTCCTTGCATGGAACATGCACACTCCTTCACTTGACACCTCCACCTTACCTTATCCCTTTCTCCTCTCATATTTAAACCTAATTTCAGTTTAAATTCAGATCAAAACTTAAAAGAAAATCAAAAGAAAAAGAAAAGGAAAAGAGAAAAAGGGAAGAACAAGAAGAACAAGAGGAAGAAGAGGAAGAATGGAGCTTGTTCTTAAGTGTTGTTCATCATCAAGCTAGGAGGGGTTGTTTTATCTTGGAGGGTCATTCCTACAGCAAGTTAGGAGGGTAAATTCTTAATCCTAGTAGGTTAATTAGGCTCTGTAGTTTAGATAATTAAAGTTTAGATAGATCACATGATATCGAATTTTAACAAATTTAGTGTCTGTGGAAATCTGCTTTAATCTGGAACATAATTAAATAAATTCAATAGAGTAGAAATGATGTAGGTAACAATTAGAACACACCACAAGAAGACGGCACAGGGGGGCCGGGTTTGGGCCGGCGACAGAAGAGGAATGGCCGGCGTCGCCGGCCATGCTTGGGAGTTTGGGGGTGTTCTCTGTTGGGGTGTTTTCAGTATACAATTTGGACCAATTTGGTACTGTTTATTTTAATTAGTTTCACTGTAGTTAAAATCTGGGATGATATATCGGAAAAGGTATCGTAAAACATTAAACACGACACGACTAAATCACGTTACGTTTCAAATTCTGCAACAGTGCAGATTTAGGCTAAAATCCAGCAAGATTAAGTATTTTATAATTTGATATAATCAGATAATAGGTAACATATAAGAGGGATAGCGTGTTTCTATTTACGTTATATCGGATTAGCCATTTTGCTTATACACGTAACTTGGTATATTTAGACTCGAATACGAGAAGTACGGAAGCCGCGAGGAAAGGGAAAGGATTAGCGATTCCGGAGTAGATTCGACTTTTCCGGTGAGTAGACTAAACATCTACCGGGGAATTTAGTAAAGATGGCGTGTTTCGCCCATGGTTTTACTTAATGTGATATTCATATCATCATGTGTAAATGTTAGAATTTCATTTATTAAAATACTTGTATATTGCTTAGTTGTTAGAACACTTCACAATTATCGACGAGTCATGCCACGTGCACCTCTTATATGCTACACACACCTCGTCGATATTGACATGTCACATACACTTAATATCATACTTATTAACCTGGATTACATCGTATTTCCCATGTCAAGTATATTGGTAGATTTCATCATTTACATTCTGTTGTTTTATACGTATTTCTATGTTTGATATGAGACAGATACAGATTTGAGGATTTATGGTTTTGAGTTTTGAATACTATTACATAAATCCAGTATTTTCATGATTGATGTGACATGTCCACCCTGAGATGATTTCTGTTTTTGGTTTTATTCCGGACCGAGTGGGGGAGATATACGGTCGCGGATTTACGTTATCCATACTGAGTGGGGGAGATATACAGTTGGATACAGGGTGGACCCGGTCGAGACCGAGGGGCAGGATAGCCGTATTGAGACGGGGGAGCCTAGCGAGGTTACTCGATACCGGAGTTGGTTATAGAAATACGGCGTGTATCTAGAGGATAACGACCGATATTATGAGTATAGGATCATTCGGGGAATGATGCCTAAAAGAAATGAAGATTTTGTATCGTTGATGGACACCGAGAAATGATTTACTTGAGTTGTGATTTCAGAAGTATAATGAGATTTATTGTTGGATTTCACATATACTCATATATCCTATTGATTCATATTCAGTAGCATGATTGTCATATTTACTTTATTCGCCGTTATATGTTAGTCGTATTCACTGAGTTGGCAACTCATCCCCGTTGTGCCACAGTTCCTTGCAGGGATAGAGTGGACGGGTAGCTGCGAGGCAGAGATACTTTTGCAGTTGTATTCCATCTTTTGCGGGTAGGTTACATGTGTAGTAACCTTCCATTTTGTACTTTGTATCTAGAAAGACTCCATCAGACTTGTATTTCGACTTAGAAAGGAGAGATGGTATATATATGTACAGTTGAGATATGTTGATCAGTTTCATAGCTTCTTTTTATATGAGATTCAGTAATGTTTATTATGTGTACATTCATATTAAATTTTGATATCGTTGATTCCAACTAGGAATACAACCACACTTAACCTTTATTACTTGTTTAATGAATTAATTTCATAACTCGAGATTTCTACTTAAAAACTAAATTTTTATAAATAATTCCGAAATAAGGTATTTTGATCTTGGTTTTTGGCTTACTTGGACTTGTGCATATCTTTAGATATAATACAATCTAAGTGCCTGTCACATCCAAACTTGGGTCGTGACAAAGTTGGTATCAGAGCTTAGGAGTAACCTTACGGAATTCAGTAAGGGATTTCAATAGGTTGATGTAAGTATGAGAGTTAGGATGACCTTTGGTTTGATGGAGTAGGTGAATTAGGATGAATGCAGTACCGTACGTATGTTCCGCGGCATATTTACGTTATCGTATTCAGCCTAACTAACCTTAGGATGATTATCTTGACCTATTCTTCCGTTGATTCTCCGTTATTGATTACTTCTGTTCCCACACCTGATCAACTCTCGTTTCTTATTCTAGTTGCTATGGCTACGCGGGCTAGGCGAGCCGCAGCCAGGAATGCAGCTAGGGCGAGTCCGCCTGTGACTAGGACTGGTACACCGGACGTTCCGGCGGTGCATGAGCATGTTGATCCTCCTCCTCCAGATCGCATGACTAGGATTGAGGAGGGTATGTTGGGATTACAGCGAGTGGTAGGGCAGTTAGCTGAGACCACTCGAGCATTGAGATCAGATCCAGCACCGACCGTAGCAGAGTCCGAGGTACAGCCTACGCAGACGGTAGCGCCAGTAGATACGAGAGTGATGGAGGTATCACTTGCAGAGTTTATGAGATTGAGACCCCCAGTATTTACAGGGACCGATGTGGCGGAAGTCCCTCAGTCTTTTCTTGATAGAATGGCGAGAATTGGCAGATCATTGCGATGTTCTGATGCGAGGTCAGTTGAGCTGACTAGCTTTCGTTTGGAGGGACTTGCACAGGAGTGGTGTGAGTCGATGGAGAGAGGGCGAGCTACGAATCTTCCTCCGATGACGTGGATCGAGTTTTCTACAGTTTTCTTGCTAGATTTATTCCCCAGAGTGTGAGGGATGCTAGAGCTAGCAGTTTCGAAGCGTTGAAGAAATCAGCAAGTATGTCAGTAGCAGATTATGACTTACGATTCACCCAGCTATCGCGATATGCCCCATACTTCGTACCTACAGAGGAGCTTCGGGTGAAAAGGTTCCTGAGGAGTTTGGACACACAGTTGTATCTGGCGATAGGCTCACAGCATTTTGATACATATGCACAGGCTATGGATGCGGCGATTCGAGTAGAGGAGTGGTTGAACCAGTCAGGAGTTGTTTCAGAGCCAAAGAGGAGTAGACCATTCGTGCCGACAAACAGAAAGTTTGGCCGAGGTAGAGGGTCCTATCCAGGCAGATATATTCCAGGCCGCAGTGTTGGACGAGGCTGGACACAGGGCCAGATGTTTAGTTCTTATCCTGATGATCAGAGACCGCCATTTACTTGTTATAGTTGTGGACTTCCCGGACACTTTGCTCGAGATTGTAGATCTCAGGGAGGGACCGTTGCTCCACAGGCTACTTTACCCCTTCCATCTCCTACACCGATGGCTTTACTTCCTCCCCCAGTTGGCGCTACACGCCAGGCAGTTGCACCACGAGGTCAAGGTTATGCAGGACGTGCTCAGAGAGGTAGAGGAGATAGAGGTAGAGGACGACAGGATATGGGCAGGGGCCAGGCACGGGTTTTTGCGCTGACTCACAGGATGCCCAGGCATCAAATGCAGTCGTGACAGGTACTCTTACAGTATGCTCATTAGAGGCACATGTCTTATTTGATCCCGGTTCTACACACTCTTATGTATCTTCACGATTCGCACTTTTATTGGGGAAGGAGTCGTCATTGTTAGAGTTACCTTTGGTAGTGATTACTCCAGTTGGAGATTCCTTTATAGCTCGGCACGTATTCAGATCGTGTTCGGTGCATATTGGTAATAGAGATTCGCTAGTTGATCTGATTCTCCTGGACATGTTGGATTTTGATATACTTCTTGGGATGGATTGGTTAGCCGCTTGTCATGCCTATGTAGATTGTAGAGGAAAAGCGGTTAGATTTTGTTTTCCAGGTGAACCGGTGTTTGTTGTGCAGGGGGATTGCAAGTTAAACCCTGTCAATATGATTTCTGCTTTTTGTGCGGGCCGGCTATTGAAGAAGGGTTGTCATGGGTTCTTGGCTTTTATTCAGGACATAGGGGTCGCTGAAGTTCCATTGGACCAAATCCCGATCGTACGAGAATTTCCTGAGGTATTCCCAGCGGAATTACCAGGATTGCCACCTGATCGAGATATTGAGTTTTGTATCGACTTGATTCCGGGTGCAGGGCCTATTTCTATACCACCCTATCGAATGGCACCGACGGAATTGAAAGAACTCAAAAGCCAGTTGCAAGAGTTGTTAGATAGAGGACTTGTTCGTCCTAGTGTTTCACCATGGGGAGCTCCTGTGTTATTTGTAAAGAAGAAGGACGGTAGTATGAGAATGTGCATTGACTACCGACAGCTGAATCGCGTCACTGTGCGAAACAGGTATCCATTACCACGAATAGATGACCTGTTCGATCAGTTGCAAGGAGCCGGATTCTTCTCAAAGATTGACTTGAGGTCAGGGTATCATTAGTTGAGGGTTCGGAAGGACGATATTCCGAAGACGGCGTTTCGTACGAGATATGGGCATTATGAATTTCTGGTGATGTCGTTCGGACTCACCAATGCTCCAGCAGCTTTTATGGATATGATGAACCGTATCTTTAGACCATTTATCGATCGGTTTATTATAGTATTCATAGATGATATTCTTGTATATTCTCGGAGTCAGACGGAGCACGAGCAACATTTACGTATCACATTGCAGACCTTGAAGGAGCATAAATTGTATGCAAAGTTTTCTAAGTGTGCTTTTTGGCTCGATAGTGTGGATTTCTTGGGTCATATAGTTACGAGAGATGGTATATGCGTAGACCTAAAGAAGATTGAAGCGGTACAACGCTGGCCCAGGCCTATGTCAGTTACGGAGGTTCGGAGTTTCTTAGGTCTGGCAGGTTATTACAGACTCTTCGTACAAGATTTCTCACGGATAGCGGCACCTTTGATAGGATTAACTAGGAAGGAAGTTCCTTTTCAATGGACAGATGCGTGTGAGCAGAGTTTCCAACAGTTGAAGATGCGTTTGACGACTGCACCGGTATTATCTTTACCTTCCGGTTCAGGGGGTTTCGTCGTGTATTGCGATGCTTCTACAGTGGGCTTAGGCTGTGTGTTGATGCAACACGGCAAAGTTATAGCGTATGCTTCTCGACAGTTAAAGAGGCATGAACAAAACTATCCCACTCATGATCTAGAGATGGCTGCTGTAATATTCGCATTGAAGATTTGGAGACATTACTTGTATGGAGAAACGTGTCAAATCTTCACAGATCATAAAAGTTTAAAGTATATCTTTCAGCAGAAAGATCTGAATCTCAGGCAGCGTAGATGGATGGAACTGGTGAAAGATTACGACTGTGAGATCTTGTACCATCCAGGCAAAGCAAATGTTGTGGCAGATGCCTTGAGTCGGAGGCCTGGAGGTAATTTATCTCATTTGAGCATTTTGCAGAGACAGTCTTCTACAGACTGGCAGATCTTATGTGATAGTCGTATACAGTTTGAGTTTACATCGACAGGAGGTCAGCTAGCACATGTTCGCACCAGACCTCAGCTTTTGGATCGTATTCGAGATACGCAGCCTACAGATACTCGCATGATGGAGATTATGGATCAGGTTAGACAGGGCAAAGAGACGGAGTTCGTGATTGATGATTATGGAGTGTTACGTTTTAGGACTCGTCTCTGTGTGCCAGATTCTGACGGATTGAGGCGTGAGATTTTGGAGGATGCCCACAGATCAGTATACAGTATTCATCCTGGTTCCACCAAAATGTATCGTGATTTGAAGGATAATTATTGGTGGGAAGGAATGAAGAAGGATGTTACGGATTTTGTTTCTCGATGCTTGACTTGTCAACAAGTCAAAGCAGAACATCAGAGGCCAGCCGAGGAGCTGCAACCCTTACCCATTCCAGAGTGGAAATGGGAACAGATTTCTATGGATTTTGTGGTGGGTCTACCCAGGACTACCAGAGGGTATGATTCCATTTGGGTGATTGTAGACAGGCTGACGAAGACCGCTCATTTTCTTCCAGTGATGACGACATATGGATTTGCTCAGTATGCACAGATTTATATCGATGAGATTGTACGTCTACATGGAGTGCCGACATGCATAGTATCAGATCGAGGTACCCAGTTCACGAGCAGGCTATGGCAGAAACTTCAGGACGCTCTTGGTACACGATTGAGTTTTAGTACAGCTTTCGATCCACAGACAGACGGTCAGTCGGAGCGGACCATTCAGATACTAGAGGATATGCTTCGGGCTTGTAGCCTAGATTTCGGTGGTAGTTGGGATCGTCACCTACCTTTGGTAGAATTTTCGTATAACAACAGTTTTCAAGAGACGATCCAGATGGCACCCTTTGAAGCCTTGTATGGAAGGAAATGTAGATCACCTGTTTGCTGGACGGAACTTAGTGAGAGTTGTGTATTGGGACCGCAGATAGTACAGGAAACTACAGAGAAGATCCAATTGATACGGGATAGAATGAAAGCGGCTCAATGCAGACAGAAGTCATATGCAGATCGAAGACGGCGCAAACTTGAGTTTGATGTGGGAGATCATGTGTTCCTTCGAGTATCTCCAATGAAAGGTGTGATGCGCTTCGGGAAGAAAGGGAAGCTCAGCCCTAGATATGTTGGACCTTACGAGATTTAAGAGAGAGTGGGCGCGGTGGCTTATCGGTTAGCACTTCCACCTGGTTTTCCCGACGTACATCCGGTGTTCCACGTTTCGATGCTTCGCAGATATCTTCACGATCCATCTCACGCGATCCAGCATCAGACTCTACAACTTGAGCCAGATCTATCCTTCACAGTGCAGCCAGTAGCTATTCTGGACTGGCAGGCAAAGCAACTACGATCAAGGATACTGCCATCTGTAAAGGTTCTCTGGCAAGGACAGGATCGCGAGGAGATTACTTGGGAGACGGAGGACGCAATGCGGAAGAAATTTCCACATCTTTTCATAGGTATGTCTTGTAATTATTTTAAATTCGGGGACCGAATTTTCTTAAGGGGGGAATATTGTAACATTTAGGAAAAGCTAGAAATAAATAAATTTAATTAAATTAAGAATAAGCTGATAAATCACAAAATGATTAAAATCAAATATATCAATCTTCATAAGTTATATGTAATACAAATTAAATTAGAATTTTTGAATGTAATATAAATAAGTTATAAGGGTTTTAATGATATTTTTAGCTTCATTTTAACAAAATAGGTGTTTTATAATAAGTATAGTTGTGAGGGGTTAATTTGTAAAGTTTAGGTTTTATGCAAATAGAAGATTGTTGTGGATATAAGTGGAAAGGGAGTGGGAATTATATTAGTTCAGAATTTTATTTAAATTAAAAGAAAAATGGGAGATAATCACTAAACCACCTCATGCTTTCAATAACCCTTCAACCTACACCTCCTCCTTGCATGGAACATGCACACTCCTTCACTTGACACCTCCACCTTACCTTATCCCTTTCTCCTATCATATTTAAACCTAATTTCAGTTTAAACTCAGATCAAAACTTAAAAGAAAATCAAAAGAAAAAGAAAAGGAAAAGAGAAAAAGGGAAGAACAAGAAGAACAAGAGGAAGAAGAGGAAGAATGGAGCTTGTTCTTAAGTGTTGTTCATCATCAAGCTAGGAGGGGTTGTTTTATCTTGGAGGGTCATTCCTACAGCAAGTTAGGAGGGTAAATTCTTAATCCTAGTAGGTTAATTAGGCTCTGTAGTTTAGATAATTAAAGTTTAGATAGATCACATGATATCGTATTTTAACAAATTTAGTGTCTGTGGAAATCTGCTTTAATCTGGAACATAATTAAATAAATTCAATAGAGTAGAAATGATGTAGGTAACAATTAGAACACACCACAAGAAGACGGCACAGGGGGGCCGGGTTTGGGCCGGCGACAGAAGAGGAATGGCCGGCGTCGCCGGCCATGCTTGGGAGTTTGGGGGTGTTCTCTGTTGGGGTGTTTTCAGTATACAATTTGGACCAATTTGGTACTGTTTATTTTAATTAGTTTCACTGTAGTTAAAATCTGGGATGATATATCGGAAAGGGTATCGTAAAACATTAAACACGACACGACTAAATCACGTTACGTTTCAAATTCTGCAACAGTGCAGATTTAGGCTAAAATCCAGCAAGATTAAGTATTTTATAATTTGATATAATCAGATAATAGGTAACATATAAGAGGGATAGCGTGTTTCTATTTACGTTATATCGGATTAGCCATTTTGCTTATACACGTAACTTGGTATATTTAGACTCGAATACGAGAAGTACGGAAGCCGCGAGGAAAGGGAAAGGATTAGCGATTCCGGAGTAGATTCGACTTTTCCGGTGAGTAGACTAAACATCTACCGGGGAATTTAGTAAAGATGGCATGTTTCGCCCATGGTTTTACTTAATGTGATATTCATATCATCATGTGTAAATGTTAGAATTTCATTCATTAAAATACTTGTATATTGCTTAGTTGTTAGAACACTTCACAATTATCGACGAGTCATGCCACGTGCACCTCTTATATGCTACACACACCTCGTCGATATTGACATGTCATATACACTTAATATCATACTTATTAACCTGGATTACATCGTATTTCCCATGTCAAGTATATTGGTAGATTTCATCATTTACATTCTGTTGTTTTATACGTATTTCTATGTTTGATATGAGACAGATACAGATTTGAGGATTTATGGTTTTGAGTTTTGAATACTATTACATAAATCCAGTATTTTCATGATTGATGTGACATGTCCACCCTGAGATGATTTCTGTTTTTGGTTTTATTCCGGACCGAGTGGGGGAGATATACGGTCGCGGATTTACGTTATCCATACTGAGTGGGGGAGATATACAGTTGGATACAGGGTGGACCCGGTCGAGACCGAGGGGCAGGATAGCCGTATTGAGACGGGGGAGCCTAGCGAGGTTACTCGATATCGGAGTTGGTTATAGAAATACGACGTGTATCTAGAGGATAACGACCGATATTATGAGTATAGGATCATTCGGGGAATGATGCCTAAAAGAAATGAAGATTTTGTGTCGTTGATGGACACCGAGAAATGATTTACTTGAGTTGTGATTTCAGAAGTATAATGAGATTTATTGTTGGATTTCACATATACTCATATATCCTATTGATTCATATTCAGTAGCATGATTGTCATATTTACTTTATTCGCCGTTATATGTTAGTCGTATTCACTGAGTTGGCAACTCATCCCCGTTGTGCCACAGTTCCTTGCAGGGATAGAGTGGACGGGTAGCTGCGAGGCAGAGATACTTTTGCAGTTGTATTCCATCTTTTGCGGGTAGGTTACATGTGTAGTAACCTTCCATTTTGTACTTTGTATCTAGAAAGACTCCATCAGACTTGTATTTCGACTTAGAAAGGAGAGATGGTATATATATGTACAGTTGAGATATGTTGATCAGTTTCATAGCTTCTTTTTATATGAGATTCAGTAATGTTTATTATGTGTATATTCATATTAAATTTTGATATCGTTGATTCCAACTAGGAATACAACCACACTTAACCTTTATTACTTGTTTAATGAATTAATTTCATAACTCGAGATTTCTACTTAAAAACTAAATTTTTATAAATAATTCCGAAATAAGGTATTTTGATCTTGGTTTTTGGCTTACTTGGACTTGTGCATATCTTTAGATATGATACAATCTAAGTGCCTGTCACATCCAAACTTGGGTCGTGACAGCCTATTCCAGAGAATGTTGCGGAGGTAAGAAGTTTTTTTGGACTCGCCGGTTACTACAGAAGATTTGTGGAGAACTTCGCTCGTTTAGCTGAGCCGTTAACCAAGCTTACACGTAAGGAGGTACCGTTTGTTTGGACGGATGGATGTGCATTGGCCTTCGAGACGTTGAAGCAGAAGTTGATAACCGCCCCGATCCTGACCGTACCGGATAATTCAGGAGGACTGGTGATTCGCAGCGACGCATCTGGAAAAGGATTAGGATGTGTTTTAATGCAGAATGGGAAAGTCGTCGCTTACGCATCGAGACAACTGAAGACTCATGAGAAGAATTATCCGACTCATGACTTAGAGCTTGCAGCCGTGATCTTCGCCCTGAAGATTTGGAGACACTACCTTTTGGGCGAGAGAGTCGAAGTCTTTACGGATCACAAGAGTTGAAATATGTGTTCACTCAGAAGGAGTTGAACATGAGGCAACGCAGATGGTTGGAGCTGATGGCCGACTACGACCTTGATCTTAAGTACCATCCGGGAAAAGTCAACGTCGGGCCGGATGCGCTGAGTCGGTTACCAGCAATTCAGGTGTTAACTGCACAGAGAGAGAGAGCATTGCGGATTTTCGGAGATTTGACTTGGAGGTTGTGTTACCACATGCTACAGGACAGTTGATGCAGTTGCAAGTACAGTCGTCCTTAGTTGAGAAGATTAAAGTGGCGCAATCGCAGGATCCTAGACTGCAAAAGTTTCGAGAGCAGGTTGAAGCCGGACTACGAACCGATTTACTGATCCACGAAGACGGTTCGTTGAGATGCGGTAGCACTGTGGGTGTGTGCCAAAAGGGAGACGTGCGTGAAGAGCTTATGAAGGAGGCACACAGTTCAGCTTACTCTGTACATCCAGGAGGGACAAAGATGTACCGAGATATTTCGACAGCACTTCTGGTGGGAAGGTATGAAACGGGAAATTGCTCGCTTCGTGGCTAAGTGCTTGGTGTGTCGGCAAGTCAAGGCTGAACACCAAAGGGTTGCTGGTTTGTTGCAACCACTTCCGATTCCTCAGTGGAAGTGGGAACATATAACCATGGATTTCGTGACGGCTTTACCGCGGAGTCCAAAGGGCAACGATGCCGTATGGGTGATTGTCGATCGGTTGACCAAGGCGGCCCACTTTTTCCTTTTCGGGTTGGTCAATCGACAGAGACTTTGGCAGAGCGATACATGCAGGAGATTGTCAGATTGCATGGAGTACCGGTAAGCATCGTGTCCGATCGGGACACTCGGTTCTTGTCGCACTTCTGGAGGAGTTTACAAGAAAGTTTGGGGACTCGATTGAAGTTTAGCACAGCTTAGCATCCTCAAACTGATGGACAATCAGAGAGAACGGTCCAGACCCTTGAAGATATGTTGAGGGCTTGCATGTTGGACTTCAAAGGTTCTTAGGAGGATCATCTACACCTGGTGGAGTTTTCGTACAACAATAGCTTCCAAGCGACAATTCAGATGGCTCCGTTTGAAGCGTTGTATGGTCGTAAGTGCCGTTTGACGGTTTGTTGGGATGATATTGGTGAACGAAGGTTACTAGGACCAGATTTGTTGGTACCGACAGTCGAGAAGGTGAATACAATCAGGAAACATATGAAGGCAGCTCAAGACAGACAGAAGAGTTGGGCCGACACGTCAAGAAGACCTCTAGAGTTCGCCGTGGGTGATTTGGTATTCCTGAAGATATCACCGACTAGAGGGGTGATTCGCTTTGGAAGTCGGGGAAAGCTTAGTCCTCGATTCGTTGGACCCTTCGAGATATTGGAACGTGTTGGAGAGGTAGCATACCATTTGGCGTTACCACAGTCTTTGGCAGGAGTGCACGAGGTGTTCCATGTGTCTCAACTATGGAGGTATGTTCGTGATGAGACTCATGTCTTGGATCATTCGGAGTTGACTATACGGGAAGACCTAACTTTTGAGGAGCGACCAGTTGAAATCAAGGATCGAAGAGAAAAGGTTCTTAAGAACAAGGTTATCCCTCTTGTGCTAGTTTCTTGGGGTAATCGATCGCATGGAGAATCCACTTGGGAGCGAGAAGACGAGATCCGGCAGAAATTCCCTCACCTTTTCCAGTAGTTAGCTATCTTGTACTCTTGGAATTTTCGAGGACGAAATTCTTTTGTAGTTGGGTATGATGTAACACCCGAGCCCAGTAATACAATTTATATTCCAAGTTGAGGGTTATGTATTGCTCATTTCAATTATCCTGAGTTTCTGGTTTTTATTGCTAAATTTTAACCGGTTAAGTCATTTTGGCACATAACAAATTTTAACTCCTAAAATGAAATTAAAAATATCCATATTGGCCTACTCGTCGCCACTAGTCGCGTGGTAGCGTCCGCGTGTCGAGATTCCGTCCCGTTCAGCTAAACGGGCAAACTTGGACGACTACGTGCGCGTGCAAGTGTCCGACTTGGGGGCATGCATTTTATTCATTAGACACCTCTTTTCAAAATTTGGAACCCGCTTAAAATCCTACAATTTGAATTTGGAGCATTTGGACGTAACCCGGGCGCGATTTGGAAATGTTTCATTTAGCGCCAAAAGTGCCCGTTTGATTTAAATATATTTAAACCATTATATATATATTCTGTTGTTTTAACGTTGAAATCACTGTTTGTTATCCTTTATATTTTTTTGTTACCTTCAAAGATTCGTGCGCATCCAATCACGAGAAAGGAAATTCTCGTGGACCCCACCTTTTCCCTCTCTCTCTCTATCTCTTCAATCCATTCTCTCTGTCTCTCTCTCTACAATCCCTCAACCTCTCTCTCTCTCTCCAATCTTTCTCTCTCTCCTCCTATATAATTTTTCTCGTGCAGCCGCCTTCTCCCTCCTCTACCATCGCGAGAAAACCCTACGAGAAACACCTCGTAACCCTAACCCTAGCCCTCGCGACCTCACCGCCGACCTCCCCGTGACCTCGTCGCCGCCATCAACACCTCCTTCTCCCTCTTCGTCCCTGCACCCACAGCCACCTTCACCATCTCCTTCAACTCCTCTGCCCTCCGCAGCCACCTCCTTCTCCCTCTTCGTCCCTGCACCCACAGCCACCTTCACCATCTCCTTCAACTCCTCACAACCGGCGAGCACCACCACCATTGCCGCAGCCTTCCCTCGACCCCTCCAACGCACCATCTCCGACCTCCAGCCAGCACCTCTCCGGCGTGCCTCCATCACCCACATCCTACCCCCTCCAACCGAGATCCCACCTCGCAGACCTTGCCGGCGCCTACTACCTGCAACCACGCACCCTACAGGCCAACCACTTCGCCTACAGTTCCTCCTAAAAACCGCAAACCCTCTCCTGCGCCCCTCCGTCGCCGTCACCGATCCCCGACTTCGCTCTTCTCACTCCGGACACCACCACCACCACTATCCTTCATCACCACCATCTGCTGATCTTCAAGAATCCCTCGCTGCCATTGCCAGAAAACCCGCTGCATGCATTGCCGGGGACCTCGCCTTTGACGACCATCATCGTCGTCACCCCTCGTCTCTGTCCCCAGAGCACCTCACCAGAGCCGACATCCAAGCCACGACTTTGCTTGGGTCGTATTCACATCTCCGCCGTGTCGCATCCATCATGGTCATGATCGTTGGGTAGAGCGAAGGCCTAGCCATGACCGTGCCGTCTTGGTGAACCCGACTCTCCAGCGAAGTACTCCAGTCCGTGTGGTCCCGCTGTTCGCCGTTTGGGTGTACACCGTATCGCGCCCGTACCGTGCACCAGATCGCGCTGCAGACCGTGACCGTATCGCGCCCGTACCATGCACCAGATCGCGCTGCAGACCATGACCGTATCGCGCCCGTATCGCGCACCAGACCGCGCCGCAGATCGCGTCCGTATCGCGCACCAGACCGCGCCGCAGATCGCGTCCGTACCGCGCAGCAGATCGCGCCTGGACCCAGTACCGTGTCGCGCCGTTTCACACACCGTATCGTGACTTGTGCATCAGGCCGCCTGCATCTCGACCCTTGTTCTGAGGCAAGTATTACTTGCTACATGCTATGTTAGACTAATTAAGTATACTCGACTCCTAAAACCTGTTAATATTAACTAGTGTTGTTACCTTGCTCAATTGGACGGAATATGCTATATACCGTGATACGTAACCTGAACCGTATTTTGCTACTGTAACCCTAATAACCAAACTATCAGTTAATCATTTTGCTACTTAAAGGACAATAATTGTACACATATACAGCTTTATTACGTTCTGTTACTGATTTTGCACTACCCAGTGATTATTGCACCCCAAGGGTGCTTGAACCTGTTAATAAGAGAATACATAACATCATTGTGTTTACATGGAATAATATGGTTATTTACTGTTTCCTGCTGCTGTTCATTATTTGATTGTATACCTGTTGTGAGCACATACCCGATTGCACTACATATTGGCCTGACCCTGCTACACATGACATATACATACATACCGACTCATCCTGTTGTACCATGACATGACTTGTTTCATGATTTCATGCCTAATGCCGACAAACCAGACCATCCCTGCTGTCTATCCAGACAGACCTACTCTTACCGGATTTTGTGTTGGTATTAGTCCTTGACTACTGAATACCTGACCTGACATACATAGCTTGGGGGTATGGGGAAATCAAAGATGAACCTGACTTGTAACTCGACAGTTCACTACCGTTCGAATGTACACATTCCTATTCTGTGCCTAACGGCATGTCTCGGTTTCAGCCGAGAATATTGTGGCCGTGATCCCGGGTATGTACGGGGTAATACCGAGTGTACACTTTCCTATTCTGTGCCTAATGGCATGTCTCGGTTTCAGCCGAGAATATTGTGGCCGTGATCCCGGGTATGTACGGGGTAATACCGAGTGTACACTTTCCTATTCTGTGCCTAACGGCATGTCTCGGTTTCAGCCGAGAATATTGTGGCCGTGATCCCGGGTATGTACGGGGTAATACCGAGTGTACACTTTCCTATTCTGTGCCTAACGGCATGTCTCGGTTTCAGCCGAGAATATTGTGGTCGTGGTCCCGGGTATGTACGGGATACTAACACTTTCCTATTCTGTGCCTAACGGCATGTCTCGGCTGCCGCCGAGAATATTGTAGCCGTGGTCCCGGGTATGTACGGGATACTATTGGGTTACATCGACGATTCATCAATTGGTTTCAAAGACTATAGAGTAGAAAACCTGATAGGACAGTTTAGTCACCATTGCACATTACCCTGCCTGTTATTTCTTATTACTGCTTTATTCATGTTCATACTTGCATTGCTTATTACCATGTTTATATTATATACTTGATGTCTTGACGCGCTGACGTCTGGGTTTTTCATGGCCCAGATTCCGTACCACTGTCGACGACCGAGCTGGAGTACTTCAGCCAGCAGGCTGATTCGAGTTCTATAGTGGTCAGTTCATTTATTGCATTTTATTCCCAGGTGTGATCCCGCATTACGGGACGTACCCTTCTATTATTGTATTGGATCATTAGCTTCCGCATTTACTGTTTATTGATTCCTGTTATTATGGATTTGGACATGTGTTAGATTAGTATTTTATCTTGTTCTTGATATCCTTACAACCGTAATGTGACTGTGGATGGATACTTCCTACCCACAGGTAGCATGGTTGGCTATGTCACGTGCCCAATCTTGCGTACTCTGGGAAGCGGGGCGTGACACATCTGCTTTGACGTCGTTATCAAAGAGTTTGATTTCGTCAAAAACCCAGATGAACCTTGTATTTACAAGAAGGTGGTAGAGAGTAAAGTTGTCTTCCTCGTATTGTACGTGGACGACATACTCTTGATAGGAAATGATATTCTTATACTGCAATCGGTCAAGCTCTTCTTATCACAAAGATTCTCAATGAAAGATCTTGGTGATGCCTCCTGCATATTGGGGATTAGGATCTATAGAGATAGATCCAAACGGATATTGGGATTGTCCCAATCCAGGTACATTGACACCATACTAAAGAGGTTTAGTATGGAAGATTCCAAGCGTGGAAACTTGCCCACGATCTCTGGAGTCACTCTCTCCAAAGAGATGTCTCCCAAGACTGATTTGGAGAGAGCTCGCATGCAAGGGATACCCTATGCTTCGGCTGTAGGCTCTATCATGTACGCGATGCTATGTACCAGACCCGATGTAGCATACTCACTAAGTGTAGTGAGCAGGTATCAAGCTGATCCTGAAGAGAGTCACTGGACAGCTGTGAAGAGCATTCTCAAGTACTTACGAAGGACTAAAGAGATGCTCTTGGTGTATGGTAACGGAGAACTCCAAGTGGAGTCCTTTACCGATTCGAGCTTCCAAAGTGATAAGGACGACTCTAAGTCGCAGTCGGGATTTGTCTTTACCCTTTACGGAGGGACGGTTAGCTGGAAGAGTTCCAAGCAGGAAACCGTGGCAGACTCGACGATGGAGGCTGAATACATCACTACCAACGATGCTGCCAAAGAGGCTGTCTGGATCAAGAAGTTCATTACTGAACTTGGAGTGGTTCCATCCATTGAGCATCCAATACCTTTGTATTGCGATAATAATGGAGCGGTGGCTTTGGCCAAGGAACCCAGGTCCCATCAGCGATCCAGGCATATTGTGAGGCGGTATCACCTGATCCGAGAGATAGTTGATCGCCGGGAGATCGAGGTCAGGAGAGTTGACACGAAGAACAACACGGCGGATCCACTCATGAAGGCCATTCCCCAGATACAGTTTGAGAGACACTTCGGGATGCTCGGTATGCGATACTACAACAGCTGGCCCTAGTGCAAGTGGGAGATTGTTAGTTGTATGTATGCCCTAGAGGCCAGTATTGTACAGATGATGTATATTATATTGGATGCTTGGACATATATATAGAGATGACTTTCTTGCTCGATATGATAGTATGCTATCTGGTTACTCTTTATCTTAACATGTACACTAGTCTCTTTAAACTGTCTTTTAGTTACATGTTGGTAAAGCCCTTAGGATGTGTACTTGACTACCTGGACTATGATGCAGATCATACTAGTGGGGACATGGTGGTCCATAAGTACATCCTTCAAGGTCCCTAGTCGTGGGTATATCGAGACGGGGCATCGATATACCAGTGTAGACTAGCGTATACGCTTCTCGACCCATGAGATGGGCGATGGATGATCCCATATCCATTGGTGTTTGACATCAGAGATGGTATACGGGTGCTCAGTGGAGACTGGGTACACTGGAAGGACTCGCCGAGAACTCCCAGATGGTTTTATATCTCACGTCAGATGGCAGTTCTCAGGTGACACTTGTGCAGGTTAGTCTGTAGACACGAGATTGTCATAGAGTCTTGTGTGATTCCCACTGTGCTTTGATCTCCACCTTACCACGTCCATGAGGGCGTGCAAAACGGTGGTCTTTGGGCACAGTCCCGAGTCACATGGAGGCAATGAGCGATAGGAGGGGTTTCGTCTCTCCCGGTATTGGGGGTTGATGTTGCGCAGTGCTCGATTGGCCGTAACAGGGAAGTCCCTGGCCAGGGATGATCAGAGATTTGCCGGTAAGTGTTACCAGTAGTTTCTCGACCCGTTATGTACCTCACATCGGCATGACTTATCGGTTACTGGGGTCTGACGTTTACCACCCCTAGACTTGATATGCGACATATCAGACGAACAGACCGGACTGTACGGTAAGTGTTACTGGTTGGATTCACAGGAGTGTGAGCGGGATAGCTCGTCGATCTTCTGATCGCTCAATACCCGGATGGCTGTTACGTTTGGCAGACCGCTTGCGGCTTGTGGGTGCTTGATATGATCACCATCTGCTACCGGCGTATTGACGAGTCTTTAGAGTCCTACACAGAGGTTTCCTGGCTCAAGCGAAACGAAATAGGAGCGCATATGAGATATGTGCAGGACCGAGAATAATGCGTGTATGTGATACCGTATTCCATTCTCGCGATGAATGTATCGATTGGTTATATTCGATATAACCTAGATATCGAATCAAGGATTGATTCGATAAGTCGATACATAGGATACTAGTCGGTTATATGCGATATGACCGGATCGTTAAATCAAGTATTGATTTAATGATTTAATGTATAATTATATATTTGATATATTACTTTGCATTAACTGGTATTGGTTCACTTTAAATGGATTTTCTCATTTGATGTGCAAGTTGTATATGTGATATACTTTTGTGCACATGTTTGTATCATGTTTGATGATACTTGCTCATTTGGTTAAGTGTAAAGAATTAAACCATGGTTAAGAGATGATTAGGGTTTTGCTTTTTCATTTATTTATTTGTTTATTTATTTTGAAAAGATTATGATAAGAATGGTGGCTTTCTTTGTTTCTAGTTGAAACTTCATGAAGCTTTGACTTTTGCAACCATTCTTGTCTTCATGCTTAACCCTAACCCTTCCAAGTAACCATGGTCAATTCTATACACTCTACCTTAGTTAGTATATGATAAGTATTGATTTATTTTCATTTTAATTAACACTTATCATATTCTTTCTTCTTCTTCATTATCTTCATCAAGAAAGAAAGCTTGATGCCATCAATGGCAACTTGAGCTAAAGTGTGAGAAATCCAATTCTAAAATGAACCCACCTCCTATTTCTTCACCCTCTACCTCTTGCCAAGTTGTTTTGGGTGTTTTCTTCACAAGTTTCACAACTTGGTGAAGTCGGAGCTCGATCTTGTGAAGCCTCGACGTAGATCATCTTCGGCACGATGCCGACGACCTTGCCTGCCCATTTCTCCGATGAAGCCGATGCTTGAGTTCGGGATTCGAGACGGACAGTGAGAGGACGTCTACGTGGAGCTAAGGAAGTGGATATCCGGATCTACAAAGGTTGTAGCTTCTTATTTTTAGTTAAGTTGTTAACTAGATTCATTTTTCGCCTAAACTTCTAGTCAACGATCCGTATTAGGGTTTCTCGGCACCCATAAAATTTGAAATTGGCATGGTTGATGCCTTGTGAGACCTCTATAGTATGCCTAGGAACCCTACACCTTTTTTGTGAAATGGGGTTTGAGTTTTGAAGTGTTTTTCATGGAGTTTTGGGGGTAGAAGATGGAGGAGGAGGAAGGGGCAGCAGCAGCAGAAGGGGAGAGGGAGAGGAAATGAGTGTAGGAGATGATGAGGGAATGGCCAAGTCCAAGTCAACATAAACCCTCACCTTTCTCTCTCTCACCCATACCTATTTCTTTATTCTTTCCTTTTCTTTTCCTCTCTAATTTCCTTCTCTCCTCAATAGTAAACCCAAAACAATCCATGGTAGAAAATGCACAAGTGTAAAAAAAAGATATGGTGTATGTTTGCACAAAATACGCTTAAAGCGCGATTAGCGATTTTTAATCGCGATTAGCACTAAATTATTGTCAAATTAATCGTAAAAACTTAAAATTTGCATAATTCACATAAAACACCCTCTTTCTAGTAATTTCTATAATTTTCCAAATTTTTCTCAATTTATCGGTATTTAATTATACCGAAATATTAAAATATTCATTTAAAATTAATATTAAATTATAAAAATTCCCAAAAATAATATTTTTTTTTAGAAATATTACAATCTTCCCTCCTTAAAGAAATTTGGTCCTCGAATTTTAATTTAAAACCCCTCAAATACTAAAACATTTCAGTAAAAGTCCAAGTCGTCGGGGCTCCGAAATCATCAATACATAAAACGCATCATAGCGCAATGCATGCGCATGAGTAATGAGCAGATAACTCAAAATCAAATCTCCGTCAAGCATCCCGCAATCATCGGAGTCATGGTAAAAACACAAAGGTCAAATCCAAAACAAAACCAATATGATATAAATCAGAACTATACATGTAGACCTCAAATCTATACATGTAAATATCTAAAAGAAATGCATGCCGAACCTTTTTAAATTGCTGTGCGATGCACATATCACTGCACAGTGGTGGACGCCTACTGTAAGAAAATAACCATATATGTATATATCTTTAGTTTAATATGTACATTCCACCGTTTTTGAAAACAATTTAGGAGGGTTTCCTTGTTTTAAACGCGTCGTGTCATATCAGACACGCAGGTAAATACTGAGACTATAGCTCACTTTTTGGAAATCTCTTCGATAACTATCAATGCATGCAAAATATATCCAAGTACTGTCCTCTGACCAGTCCTGTTCAGTACGAAAACAAATAGCGAATATCATAAAAACATACTGGTCCATAAGGAATAAATCCCAAAACGTATATCAGAATACCCTGTGAATTTGGTGCGCAAGGAAATCAAAATCCACATATATGCCATACATGTGCACAGAAACAACATCTAGGTGCAACGGGTGTGCACGAAACATCTATCATAGGCAACGTGTGTGCCTGACAGCAAAATCAGGTGCATCAGACATGCACAAGGAATCCCGATTTAGTGCATCTGGTGTGCACCAAAATCGTATCTCATAACATGCGCCCAACATGCGCGAAAATCCAAATTAAATGCACGGAGTGCGAGAAATGAACATCAATAGTGGAATCAAAATCGACGGTATACAATACGGCTCAATCAAAAACAAGTATACCGCAGTATATCAGCTCACAACCATATGCATCAGCATGCACAAATCAAATCAGAACACTAAGAGTGCATGTAAACGATGCCGAAGGCACAAGTCAAATCGCATGTATAATATAAGCATGAAATCGAAATCAAAATCAATGTGTCGAATGACATCAAATCAAAGTCAGGTGCAACCGTAGTGCACGAAAACAGAAATCATGGAACTCAACCATCAAGACCAAATCATGCGAATAGGTCGCCCAAAATACCGAAATCCAAGGTGATGGATACGTGATAATCGAATCACAAAATCACAAATCATAAATACTGTCGTCGGTATATCCTCCTTCAAGGTCGAGGATGTGTCGGTGCATCCAATGCTAGCGCAAGATATCTACTTGCCTCCTGCTCACGGTCTGGCGTCCTCTGTCTCTGGGCCCTTATCTTCTTTTTGGATTACCAGTCTTGCAATCCATCAGCTCATCGGCCCTATCAGGTGTGCTAACAGGGGCGAATCCATTCTGGCACTTCTCTGGTCAATCCTCACGACCACTCGTAAAGCAGCACGTCGCTAGCGCCAACCTCTGGTCCTCTGAATACACATTACACCTCTGATCCTGGTTGCAAATCTTATTGCATCAGTGTCCTGGAAGGAATCCTGCTCAAGGTCTCTTCCGCTCTCGCCTATGCCGAACTGTACGGAGGTTGGCCGCATCACAATGCCTCTGTAGACATATACGACCTTAAATCTTGGCGGGGAGTAACAACAGTTCGTCAGCATCTGGCACGAACCTCTTGTCCCTCTTGTCTGTATCATCGTTCACTTCGACGTCACGTCTCTATCTGCGCACTGCAAATGTTCTCGGCTACGGTCAATCCGAAGTCTCTCACATGGACTCGAAATCACGAACTCGGTATCTTCATCACTCTATAGAAGATATCTAGCTGAACACGCCTTCAGGAACTCATCCCAACCTGCGGAGGTATACTCCATACGCGTCCATTCTTGCTCAACTTACAACGCATCTGGTTGAGGTCCTTTATCCGAACCTGGTCAACTATCTCGTCGTTTGCAACAGCAACTGGCTCATTCGTCTGTATGCTGAACATCGCCTCAATCATCATGAATAAGCAATATATCAATGGTCATCACATTCTGGCTGGCCTCTAGCAGTAGCCTGATCCTCCGGTGCTGATCAGCACATCCGGGAAATCTCGTAAAAGCGATCTGTCAAATGCTCATGGCACGAAAACACACTAAAACGACGACTCTATACAATCGCACGTCTCTGGAATCACGCCCCGGTTAGTCCTTGTCCATGACGAGCTCGTGCTGACGCAACTCTAGCCTTAGCTCTCTCTGCTCGTGTAATCGTAGCAGCAAAATCATAACCAGTATCGATGAGGATAGATCATAGGAATGAATATAATACTGTGCAAGGAAATGTACATCCTAAGGTTTGTTAAGCGGAGTAGCGTATCGTAAGTATGCCGCAGAACATACGTACGGTACATCACTCTACTCAAGCTACCTACTCCATCAACCAAGGGTCATCCTACACGACGAAAGTTCGGGTATAATACCCTCTCGACTAAGTCTAAGTTCCGTAAGGTCAAGCCTAAGTTCCGTATATATATAAACGCTCTAGGCTCCGCATAGTCAAACTTAGACTCGAACAAAGGTTAACCTAGAGCTCTGATACCAACTTTATCACGACCCGAAATAGCACGTGACTGGCACTTGAATCATATGAAGTCTATAGGACCCCATCTAATTCAAGTAAGCCAAAAGCCCAGAAATCTAAAACCATTTTAAGGAGTAAATAAAGAAAACTGGTTTTTAAGAAGTGAGAAAACATGTTTTAAAAGCAAGGTTTTTAAATAAGTAAGCCGAATATGCATTTTAAAAATCTATAGCCTTTTCTGAAAATTGCGGCAAAGTTTTCTTTGTAAATACTGGCCCCAAACGGGGTACAACATAAATAATATATATGCAGTGATAAAAGGCATCCCCAAGCGGGAGCTAGCTCTTCGTTAATCGACGGTCACAAACACGCAAGCAGTATAATATACAACGCCGAAGGGCGAGGATAAAAAGGAAACTCAAAATCAGCATGAAAACCATAATACTACAACGCGCGACTCTAAGGTCGAAATAATACACAACTGGTTTTCTAAGTCTGAAACAATATACAAGTTTGGTTGATGGAATTTCTAGATACAACTGAATAATACATGTACAATGGTGGTTCTGATGCAAAGGAACCCACCTAACAAAGCAAATCACCCATAAGGAAAGTAGTGTGCCAGAAGCCGCAATGAAACCTGTACGGCAAAACCTGCAAGAAGCTGTGGCACAACGGGGGTGAGTTGCCAACCCGTGAATAGAAAACATCACAGAGCAGAAATCATATGTATGACACAATCCTAGGTCAATACGATCAGATATATATATATATATAAACCTCAAATGAATAAGTCTGAAGCATGATAAGGTGGCAATGTAACATCTATACATGAGTGTAGTGCCAAGTGCTCGTGTCAGTGCCTCAGGTAATAACATATCATAAATATGAGGTAAGGTCAATGTCGACTATATCATGAAGTCTATAAGTATGTGGATCTCGTCCAACTATGTGATCAATGTCATCAATGTCAATATATGTATGTGAAAATCGTCCACGTGTCACCCAATGACAATAAGCATCATGCATGTAAATATCATAAACATATGCATGGAAGTATGAGGATGTAAATCAACATGCGTCGCTCGCGACATAGCAAAATCATGGAACCTGAGTGTCAAGCATCGACACTCGAAAACATCATGAAACCTGTACCTATCATCGCACGTAAATCCTCATATATCGGGCGCCATCAGTCCGGATCGGCCCACGCGCTCCGTCGGTCCGGATCGGCCCATATCATCTCTCGACTCCAATCGGTATCCTCCGGATATCCGCCGAGCCCAAATACTATCACCGGTAGGTAGTAGTCCCTCTGCCAGGCTCACCGTCTACTACACAGCGATCCATTCTCGCCCCGGGATACCATAACGGGTACACCATGTACCCGCAATCGGCCTCATCCACCTCCTCGAATCGGGTTCACATGTCGCTCTCAGAACCGAGAAAACACATGGTGGACGCACTAAAATATCATATCAAGGGTAACCGGGTTTTTTAAACAGTTACATACTCTCTTTTGAAATACCCACGGTTCCCAAAACCAGAAATATCATGGAAACAACATATCTTAATGTGTATAATCAAAAAGCATGATGTATGCGACATGTAAAAGAAATGTAAGCATATCAGTATATCATGCAACATGGAATAGTAATATGCACATATTGGGGGAAACCGCTCTTTTAAAATGAATCAGTTTTAAAGAGTATCTTGCGGTTCCTAAATCTCCAAATCAAGCGAGAAATCATCTATGTATGTGCAAATGAGTAGGTGTACAAGTATGGGTGTACAATATGTAAGTACACGAATATGAATGAATAATGGGTATGTGCACAAGTATGAGTGTACAATATGTAAGTACATGAATATGCCATGCAAGGGTCATATCCTGAATGCAACAGTACTACAGTATAGTGACATGGCAATTATCGATGATGAAGTGTGTGAGCCGGCAAGCAGGTGTACGTGAAACATATGCATCATCGATAATGGTGCTGGTGTCTTAACAGCATGGATTTGATACAACAATAAACATATTTAACATGCAATGATATGCAAACAGAAAGAATCTGTGGCAAATGAATAATAAACGCCACAGTGTAGAATCTACATCAATGTATCTATGTCATGATGTTTTTGCCATTTGAAATAAGACGAATCGGGGTTTGTTGGAAAATAAGGGCTACGGTGTTTTTAAGAAAAGATGCGTCTTTTGAAAATATCCGTAGAATTCTATGCCTGTCTTTAAAACACTCCCGATTCGTTAGTTTTTGAAATAGGTATGACATCGGCCTAGCCTAACATCTACTAGCAAAACTACGGCTCTAACTAACAAGTCAATCAGGAGGGGTATGGAAACCACCTAAATCTGAGTCGATATATATATATTTATAAATATAATAGTCGGTGATCCCGCCTCAAAGGTACCGCGTATGATACAATATCATATGACATCCTCGAGTCATGAGTGTGGATCTTTCATCAAATAAAGCTCGTACGGCATCCCAAATCTGGGTACGGGTCAATATCACATCCATCTTATCAATTATCTGGTATCCTCACCATCATATCTCATGATCTGGGGTACTGATCTAGTCTAGTACTAATCGATACCATCTATATAAATGCGTGTGTAAACACACGTCCAAAAGCCCGCTACAATTTCATGTCGTATCCCAAATACGAATCACATCATATCACCGATCTCACGGAATTATGCCCAAAGTCATCGACTCATCTCCAAATATCATCCACTATCCTCATTATCCAGGTATAACTATAACAAGTAAGCATGTGTGTGCGTGTGGGTGTAAACCTATTCTAAGGTTCGCAACTAGGAACTATACTAGTTTACTTATACGCCCTAATCTAACCACAGTACACCTAGTCTCATCTTGATATCCACGACACACAATAAGCTATCATATATAGTATATCTATACTATACTAAACATCGAACTGTGGGGGTGCTATACGCCATCCACCCGACTTCCCCCGTAGATATAATCTACTCGCCTTGATCTTGCTTGCCGATGTCGATGTCGCCACCATCTTCTTCATCGTCTCGGATCACCGTGGGGGTACCTACATGTCACACGTATCGCATCGCATTAAAACTAAATCGAAACCAAAACGACACACGAAAACCAAAACGATACGCTTAAAAGCCTATAGGTTAGAACCTATGGTTAGCTTTCGCAAATCAACCCGATGCCACTCGATATAGACGTCCAAACGTCACATGATCGAGATAAAGCACAAATACTGAAATCCAGAAATCGAAATACAGAAAACCATAACTCAAATCAAAGCAGCAACTAGAGAAAGTGGTCCCAGATTTTGTATAAGATGAAAACAATGTTCCAAAACAATACTGGAGTGATATATAAAGTGTAAATGAGCTATGGAAGTAACCTGGGCTCCTGACTCCACAAGGTGGTCGGGCCCCTACCCTAAAATTCCGGCGACGCTGGCCTTGGTAGGGAATTAGGGTGTCTTGTTTGTAGGGTAGTCTCCTGGTACTCAATATAGGGTAATGGTCTTGCTAGTTTTTCCTGTAAGTGTCTAGAGTCACTCCAGATTCCCTGGGGGCTACCAACCTAACACAAAAACCAAGATTTGGTATCTATGGTTTAAGTCGTGGCAACGTCATGATACTACATTATAGGAAATTAGGCCCAGATTTGGATGAGGGTGAAAACCATGTGAGCAAACAATACTAGGCTGATATATAGGGTACATGTGACCTACAGAAGAAACCTGGACCCACACTCTCACCAAGTGGCCGAGCCCTCTCTCATGAAAATCCAGTCTCACTGGCCCTGGGGACTCCATTGTGGTTCGTCTTGCTACAGTGGGTTCCTATGGTCTCAAATGGGTCTCTGGAGTTGTTTATTTTTCCAGTAAAATCCCAGTTCATTCCAAATTTGCCTGCACGCTCAAAGTTCACAAACCGACATCAAAAATTTCTATTTTTCCGTATTTTGGGTTTCAGATTTAATCTAGTGTAAGTTCTGGGTTTGTAACGTCACGGGGGGGTTAAGGTCACTCAAAACACTCAAGTTCACCACGAAATCTCAACTTAACCCTAACCCTATCTAGAAATGTCCAAAGTGCACAAAACTACATGAAATTGAAACTAAACTTGAAAAGAGGCTTAAGCAACCGAAACACTACGCTTTTTGTGAAAGAATATACCTCAATTAGCACCCATGAATCCTCCACAGCGCCAAAATGAAAGCTTTCTTGGTCCATTAGGTAGCTAGAGGCTTGTGCACGTTTTTTGTGAAATGGGGCTTGAGTTTTGAAGTGTTTTTCATGGAGTTTTGGGGGTTGAAGATGGAGGAGGAGGAAGAGGCAGCAGCAGCAGCAGCACAAGGGGAGAGGGAGAGGAAATGAGTGTAGGAGATGATGAGGGAATGGCCAAGTCCAAGTCAACATAAACCTTCACCTTTCTCTCTCTCTCCCATACCTATTTCTTTATTCTTTCCTTTTCTTTTTCTTTTCTTTTCCTCTCTAATTTCCTTCTCTCCTCAATAGTAAACCCAAAACAAACCATGGTAGAAAATGCACAAGTGTAAAAAAAAAAGATACGGTGCATGTTTGCACAAAATACGCTTAAAGCGCGATTAGCGATTTTTAATCGCGATTAGCACTAAATTAGTGTCAAATTAATCGTAAAAACTTAAAATTTGCATAATTCACATAAAACACCCTCTTTCTAGTAATTTCTATAATTTTCCAAATTTTTCTCAATTTATCGGTATTTAATTATACCGAAATATTAAAATATTCATTTAAAATTATTGTTAAATTATAAAAATTCCCAAAAATAATATTTTATTTTTCTTTTTGAAATATTACAATCCTCGTATTGTACATGGATGACATACTCTTGATAGGGAAGGAGTTTCCTATGCTACGCTCGGTCAATCTCCTCTTATCACAAAGATTCTCCATATAGGATGAAGGTGATACCTCCTAAATCCTGGGCTATGGATCTATGAGATAGATCTAATTGGATGTTAGGATTCTCACTAGTTGTAGTGAGATGGTATCAATCGATCCTGGGATGAATCACTGGAAAGGTTCCAGGGTGAAAAGGACGACTGAATGTCAGTCGCAGGCATTGTCTTTACCCTCAGTGGAGGGACGGTATGTTGGAAGAGTTCCAAGCTAGATACCATGACTTACTAGACGATTAAAGGCAAGATACATCGTTACCAAGGATGCTACCAAAGAAATAGTCTGGATGTACACTAGTTCATGAGATGAACTTCGTTCCTACCATTGTGTGACAATGGAGTTGTGGCTTATGCCTAGGAACCCCCGTCACATCTGAGATCCAGACATATTCTTAGGCAGTATCACCTGATCATGGAGATGGTTGATCTCCAGGGAGATCGAGGTTAGGAGAGTAGACACATAGGACAACAGCGCGGATCCACTCACAAAAGCCTTTAATCGTCTAGTAAGTCACGGTATCGTCATAGAGTAGACATAAAGTGACACTGGTACAGGTTAGTCTGTAGACCCAATATCTTCATAGAGTCTTGTATGATTCCCACTGTGCTTTGATTTCCATCATACCACGTCCAAGAGGGCATGCAAAACGGTGGCTTTTGGGTACAGTCCCGAATCACATGGAGGCAATGAGCGATAGGAGGGGTTTCGTCTCTCCCGGTATAGGGAGTTGATGTTGCGCTGTGTTCGATTGGCTATAACTGGAAATCCCTGGATGGGTTGCTGAGATTTACTGGTAAGTGTTATCGGTAGTTTTTCGAACTGTTATGGACCTCATATCGACACGACTTATCGGTTACTGGGGTTTGACGTTTACCACCCCTAGACTGGATATGCGACATATCAGGCGAAGAGACCGGACTGTACGGAAGTGTTTACTGATTGGATTTGCAGGAGAATGTAAAGGATTGGTTGTTGATCTTCTGATTGCTCAATACACGGGTGGATGTTACGTTTAGCTAACCGCTTGCAGCTTGTGGGTGTTTGATATGATCATCACCTACTGCCAGCGTATTGACGATTCTTTAGAGTCTTACACAGAGGTTTCCTGGCTCAGGCAAAATGGAGTAGGAGCACATATGTGATATGTGCGGGACCGAGAATAATACGATATGAGATACCGTATTCTATTCTCGCGATATATGATATCGGCCGGGTATATGTGATATAGCCTGGTCATCGGATCAAGTGTTGATTCGATGAATCGGTACATGTTATATTAGTCGGTTATATGCGATATAGCCGGATTGTCGGATCAAGTGTTGATTCGATAATTTAATGTATAATTATATATGTAATATATTATATTACATTAACTAATATAAGCTCGCTTTATTGATTCATTTTCTCACCGGATAATACATTGATATATATGCGATATATGTTGATTGTATTATTTTCTTTTGTTACAAAAATATATTATATATATGATATATAATATTGTAACAAGTTAGGGTTACAAATGCAACATGATTTGTGGAGATTAAACAAGTTAGGGATTGATTTGGGTTAGCATTTGGGTTAGCTTTTTCATGAAGCTTCTAGAAGCTTTATTTTGTTTTAAGCTTAGATATTTTGCATTGATATTTTGTGAAGATATTTCTTAACCCAACCCAAACCCTTTACCATGGTTTATTCTCTACAATGGTTAAGTCTTTCATTCTTAACCAAGGGTTGCAATTGTAACCATAACAATAATTTCATTATTCATCACAAAAACTTTTCTTCTTCTTCTTCCTCCTGAAAAGCTTTCTAGCTTTTGAGTTAGTGATGAATAAGTGTGGGAAATTGAAAGAAAAAGAGAGCTAAATTCCTACTTCATCATCCTTATCTATTCTAACCACTTAGATTAGGGTGTTCACTTCACTAATACTTGATTAGAGATGTGAGAGCTTGAGTTAAAGATTCTTCAAGATAGATCATATTCGAAAAGGAAGACTTCAAGCTGGCATGGATCGTTCGGCTTGTGGAGCCTCTCTAGAGTCCGGAAGTGCATGGATCACGGCGAAGGGACTACTAATCGGAGCTTATGAAATGAAGGAACGGACTACAAAGGTTGTAATCCCTTTCTCTTAGATGCAAAGATGTTTACTTGCTTTATTAACCTTAATTATCTAGCAAGGATCCTTGCTTTAGGTTGTTCGGCACTTGAAAATTTTAAATTCGGCATGGTTGATGCTTTATAGACCCTTGTGATAGTGCCTAGTAACCTTAAAAATTACAGACATGAGATCCTAATCCGGTATCTAGTATCCAGGAGGTAGGACAGACCGAAAAACAGTTCTTAATAACAAGAACAACTGAAGGAGATGCAACAGTATGCTTCTTCTGTTGGATATATGTATGCCCTAGAGGCCATTATATATATAGTGGATGCTTGGACATGTGTGTGTGTGTATACAGATGACTTTCTTGCTCGACATGATAGTATGCTATCTAGTTTACTTTATCTTGACATGTTCATTTGATCATGCATCTTACTCATTTGGTACATGTTGATAAAGCCCTTAGGATATTTGCTTGACTACTGGGAATATGATGCGGATCATACTAGTGGGACACATGTAGTTTATGAGTATATCCTTGAACTGTTCCTAGTCGTGGGTGTATCGAGACGGGGCATCGATATTCCAGAGTATACTAGCGTATACCATTCTCGTCCCATATGATGGGCGAAAGATGATCGCATATCCAGCTGATGTGGTGACACCAAAGATTATATACGGGTGCTCAGTGGAGACTAGGCACACTGAACGGACTCGCCGAGAACTCCTATGTGGTATTATATCTATGGTTGGATAGCAGTTCTCAGGTGACACTGGTACAGGTTAGTCTGTAGATCCGAGATCGTCATAGAGTCTTGCGTGTCCTCCCACTGTACTTTGATCTCCACCCTACCACAGCTCTACTGAGTCGTGCAAACAGGTGGATTTTGAGTACAGTCCCGAGGCACATGGAGGCAATGAGCGATAGGAGGGGTTTCGTCTCTACCGGTATTGGGGATTGATGTTGAGCTATGCTCGATTGGCTATAACAGGAAGTCCCTGGCCAGGGCTATTGAGATTTACTGATAAGTGTTATCAGTAGTTTCTCAATCTGTTATGAGCCATACACTGACATGACTTATTAAGTTATTGGGGTCGACGATACCATCCCTAGAATCGATATGCAACATATCTGACAAAGAGACCGGACTGTACGGTAAGTGTTGCTAGTTGGCTCGATGGGATCTTTGATAGCTACGCTTGTTTTTCTTCTGATCGCTCAATACCCGGATGGCCGTTACGTTTAGCTGACCGCTTGCGGCTTGTGGGTGTTTGATGTGATCATCACCTACTGTCGGCGTATTGACGAGTCTTAGAGTCCCACACAGGAGTTTCCTAGCTCAGGCGAAATGATGTGGTGTGCATATGAGATATGCGCGGGGACCCGATTAAATGCGTGTATGTGATACCGTATATTAATCGGGTGTTTTTCTATTGGTCGGGTCGTATGTGATATGTCCGGTTTGTTAAATCAAGTGTTGATTTAACATTGACTTTATAACTCACTTTTATTAAACTCTTTTCTACTTTGTTGTATGCATGCATGTATGCATATATTTTTGTTCATGCACTTGATGATGTGAATGCACACATATATATATACATACATGGTGTCATGGTTGTTGATACATATAAGATGGCAATGCAAGACTCACATGGAAATAAATATGTACTTATATTATTTTTTGAGTTAAAGAAAAAGAAATGGAAATTATCTCATGGTCAATGTTTTTACACACTTCCTTCACTAACCATGACATTAACCATGAGTTCAATTTCATTTGTTGTTTTAACTCTAAAATAAATATCTAGATATTTATTAACCCATGGTTAAATGAGAGTGTGAATTTCATTTATATTTTCTATTTCTCTTTTATTTTTGGACATCATCAAAAAACTTGAGCTCAAGCTTGCCATCTTCTTCTTCCTCGTATCTCAAGCTCTCTTATGATTTCTAGTGAGTGGGTGAAATAACAAAGAAAGGGTTTTGAAGTGAGAAAACAAACCACATCATCATTCTATACTAGTTTAGCCCATTAGTTTAGAGTGTTAGCTCCACTTCCTCATTGATCAAGTGAAGCTAGGAGCTTTGAGCAAAGGGACTTTGGGTGGATCATCGTGGACTTGGAAGGTATCTAGCGAGCAGGTTCAAACTCTCAAGGATCCAAGGAGTCAAGAGAAGATGTCTACAAAGGTTGTATTCTCTTCACTTGGTGATAGTTTTCTTGTAGTATGAGATACTATTTGATGTTACCCTAATTTTTCTAGTTCGATTCATGGTTAGATTGCTTAGCACCTCCCCAAAAATTTTATTGTGGCATGTGTGATGCTTGAAAATCCTAGGCATGGTGCTAAGGAATCCCAATAGTGATATCAGAGCTACTAGGCATTGGATGTCGACCTATGGAGGGTTCTCACTGTGTGACAGTATGGCGAATCATAGGCTCTTACCCCCAGGGTGTCCCGAGACCGGAAGGTGTTCCGGCGGGTTATAGTCCTCGCGAGGGGGCATGCGTAAAAAGTAGCTGCTGAAGGACCCGTTGGTGCCACGGCGACCCCATTGGATAGGGTGGCTTCCTGACCAACAGTGGTATCAGAGCCAAGGTAGAAATTTAGACACGGTGTTATAACTATTACGAAAACGAAAACAACTCCGAAAAATACGATATTTAGAAACCCTAAAATTGCCCTCTGTTGTTTTTTAAAACAAGTTGTTTAAAAATTATTTAAGCAATTGTAGAAGATTGTATGTGATACATAATGAACACACATGAAATACTAAGCCCATTGCTCGGATTTGACCCGAGCAAACCCCTCCAAAATCCGGCCTAGCCGGCCCCCTGTGCTCCAAACCACCTCGTATTTCACCAGTCCTCTGTTCTGTAGGTTTTGGGGTTTCAGGTATTGTTTGTTTAGCCCAAAATTTCATGTGATGTTTATTTTGATTAGGGGATAATTCATGGTATTTCGTAGTCGTATATTTTAACACTGTAATGGTAACCTAGACAATGTTTAACAGTTTGAACGAACTTCAAACCCCACATCAAGACCTTCGCTGGAAATTTTCAAGTGTTGGAATTTCACAAGTTGAACATATTAGGAAAATCGTACAAGTATCCCTATAGACCCTCTAGAAGAACGTAACCCTAACTCAACTTTATGACCATGGAACCGCGGCCAAACCTTATGGTTTGCCGTAGTCCTGTGGCGCCATAAGTGAGGTAAGGGTTGACCCTTCTACGGCTGGTACATAGACACTGTGGCACGTTTTTGGTTATCTTAACTTTCCTCAGGTGTTGAGCTCCCGGGGTAATTTGTGGGTGTTTGTTGATTCAATCGAAACGTTTAACATCGTCTGGATATATGTGATAATTGCAATTGTTGTTGTTTTTCACTTTCTTTTCTGCGACCGTAAGTGTAGTATGTGGTGTATCGCCGATTTTATTGCTATACATCAATGACAATCAGGGTACGCATACTTACTTACGTTGATGATATGTGATGTTATGTGTTGCTGAGATGTGATGTGCAGGATCGTCGTAATTGAATAGCTGGGGGTTTTATATGAGATGGGAGTTTTTATTTTCATTCATATAAAAATTAATTATATGTAATATTCTTTTATTTGGGGCACTTCCGGGTTGAGGATGATATCACCATTATTGTATATTATTTACTTTTCCGCATTAGGATAGACCCAAGAAGGGAGCACAAGTGACCGGGTTGTAGGGTTCAGTGGGAGGCCATCTCGAGGAGTCGAGACCGGGTCTCCTAAACTCTAGAATTGGAAGGATCACTTTCCTCTCTCGTAGGGGTCTAAGGGTGTGGGCTTTGTTATTCATCGCGACCGTGGAATCCGTATTTCTATTGTTGGCTAAATACAAAATACGGACCTCCTAGATATCCTATATTTTCATATGTGCTTCTGCTGTTGATATTCTGTGATGAGATTACTTAATATCTGAGATGAATGGTATATTATTATATATATGATATATAATAAACGTTGCTTATGTTTTACATCCGCGCTAGTCCTGCCCCGCTATGCAGTTAGTTAAGTAACCTAACGGTGCATAACGGAACATTGTGGCGAATGCGGATGGCATAAGTGTACGTTCTATTTTCGTTTCTTTTCTGTGATGGCTTAGAAACTTAAATGATGGGACTACATTAATAAGATTAATGTAAAAAAAAAGAAACCTAAAGATGTTGTGGAATCGGATTTGAAAGACACTCGGCCTTTTTATGAAAAATGCAAGTTTCAAAAGATACGGAGCTTAAGCCACTCCTTTTCAAATCTTGCTAACACTAACTCATGATCTCCTAACCTTTTCTTGCTAAGTGTTCAAATCTCTCCATAACATATAAATGCATATCAATATCATATCACAACATTTCTTACGACTTTGCGGGGGTGCTATACGCCATCCACCCGACTTCTCCCCGTAGATATATATCTACTCACCTGATCTTCGCTCGTCGATGCTGATGTCGCCACGCGCTTGCTTGTCGTCTCGAAGTCCACATGGGGGTACCTACATGTTACAACGTGTCATATCACATTAAAATCCAATTTGAAATCGAAACGGCATACGAAAACCAAATCGGCACGCGTATCACACATAGGTCAAAACCTATCGCCTACACATGCGAGAATAGCCAAACCAACCCTCGATGTCGATGTACAAACGTCAAACCATCGAGTTAAAACCAATGTGCAAAAATCCAGAATTTAAAATACGTAAAACAAAACCCCGAATCAAAACAGCAACTCAAGAAAGAGGTCCCAGATTTCAGTTCAGGTCAAAACTAGGTAAGCAAACAATACCGGGGTCATGTATAGGGGTCCTATGAACTACTGACACAACCTGGGCACCAAACTCACCCAGGTGGCCGGCCCCTACCCCCTCAAAACCGGCGAGACCGGTTTTCCCTTGGTGAAATGGCCTCGTACTGACAGGGTGGTCTCATATGGTCTTAAATTGGTTACTGGAGTTGTTTATTTTTCTTGAAAAATTCCCAGGTCATCCCAGACTTCCCTGCACACCATAATAGTTCACAAACCGACATGGAAAATTCTGTTTTGGGTTTTCAGGTTTTATCTTGAGTAAGTTTTGGGTTTGTAACACCATGGGAGGTTTTAAGGTCACTAAATACACTCAAGTTCTCCACACAACTCAACTAAAACCCTAACCATCTCTAGGAGTTTTCCAAAATGCACAAAACTACACGAAATTGAATTTAAACTTGAAAAGAGGCTAAAGCAAATGAAATACTACACTTAATGTGAAAGAATACCTCATTTGACACTCATGAATCCCCCCTAGATCATCAAAATCCAATTTTTCTTGGTTCCCCATGCTTGTTGTGAGCTTGTGCACATTTTTTGTGAAGAGGGTGTATGGTTTTTGTGTATTTTTGGGTATGAAGTGAGGTGCTTGAGGAGGGGAAAAGGGAGTGCTGCCATGGATGAAGGAGGAGAGGGGAAAGGTGAAGGAAATGGGTGAAGAAGAATAAGCCAAGTCCAAGGTTTGACCCCTCACCCTCTCTCTCTCCAAGCATGGCCTCTACATCATTATGTCCCCTCTCTCTCCCCTCAAGCCATCATTATACCTTTTCTTCTTTTCTTTCTTTTCTAAGGTCAACAACCATGCATGATAAATGAAGAAAAGACCATGATAAAAATGTTACAAGTGTTAAAATAACTTGGTGCATGTCATGTGCACAAAATACGCTTAATACGCGATTAGCGATATTTAATCGCGATTAGCATTAAAAGTGAATATAATAAATCATAAATTTCATAATTTGCTTAAATCCAATAAAACACCCTCATTTTTGTAATTTCTATAATTTTCCCAATTTTTCCCAAATTATCAGTATTTAATTTTACCACTTCATTAAAATATTCAATATAATTATTATTTAATTATAAAAATTCCCAAAAATAATATTTTATTTTTCTGAAATGTTACAATATTCTCTCCTTAAAGAAATTCGGTCCCCGAATTTAAATTTAAACCCCTCAAACACTAAAAAATTTCAGTAAAAAGTCCAAGTCGTCGGGGCTCCGAAATCATCAATACATAAAACGCATCATAGCGCAATGCATGTGCATGAATAATGAGCAGATAACTCAAAAACAAAACTCCGTCAAGTATCCCGCAATCATCGGAGTCATGGTGAAGAGACAAATGTCAAATCCAAAACGAAACCAATATGATATACATCAAAACTATCCATGTAAACATCAAAACTATACATGTAAATATCAGAAGGAAACGCATGCCAAACCTTTCATGTTGTTGTGCGATGCGCGTATCGCGGCACAGTGGCGGATGTCTATTGTAAGAAAATAACTATTTATATACTTATCCTTTGGTTAATATTTACGTTCCGCCGTTTTGAAAATAATTTAGAAGGGTTCCCTTGTTTTAAACGTTTCGTGTCATATCAGACACGTAAGTAAATACTGAGACTATAGCTCCCTATTTTGGAAATCCCTTCGATAATTCTCAATGCATGCAAAATATCCAGGTACTGTCCTCTGACTAGTCCTGCTCAGTATGAAAAAAAATAGCAAATATCATAAAAACGTACTGCCCCATAAGAAATCAATCCCAAAATGTGCATATGAAAGCTACGTGCATCTGGTGCGCACGGAGATCAAAATCCATGAATGTGCCATACATGTGCACAAAACAACATCTAAGTGCAACGGGTGTGCACGAAACACTTATCAGGGGCAACGTGGGTGCCTGACAGCAAAATCGGGTGCATCTAATATGCACGAAGAATCCCGATTTAGTGCATCTAGTGTGCACCAAAATCGTATCTCATGACATGCGCCTAACATGTGCGAAAATCCAAATCAGGTGCATCCATCATGCACGAATAAAATCTAAATCATGTGCATCCAACATGCACGAAATCATGAAATCCAATATCAAGCGCCGAACATGCGCAAAATCCGATCCAAGCGCGTCAAATATGCGCAAGAATCCAATCAGGTGCACAAGGTGCACGAAAACAATATCAAATATCGCAATCGAAATCGACGGTATACTACACGTCTCAATCAGAATCCAAATCAGGTATACCGTGGTGTATGATCTCAGAACCATGTGCATCAGCGTGCACAAAAGCAAATCAAAATACTAAAAGTGCATGAAAACTATGCCGAAAGCATAAGTCAAATCATACGCATGCCCTGGGCATGAAATCACAATCAATATCTCAAATGACATCGAAATGAAGTCAGGTGCAACTGTGGTGCACAAAATCTCAATCATGCAAATAAATCGCTCGAAATATCGGGCATGGAATCAAAATCAACCTCAAGTGCAATAAATACGCATAACTCATAAATCAACATGACGGTGTATGAAAACACATCTCAAGTGAAATAACTATGCACAAAACGTAAATACCCAGTAGGTGCAACCATGGTGCACAAAAGCAAATATCATGAAACTCGGTCATCAAAACTCAATCATGCAATAAATTGCCCAAAATACCGAAATCCAAAGTGACTAATACGTGATAGTCAACTCACGAAATCACTAATCGTAAATATTGTCGTCTATATGTCCTTCCTTCAAAGTCGAGAAGGTGTCGGTGCATCCAATGCTAGCAGAGCAAGATATCTACTTGCCTCCTGATCATGGCCTGTCATCTGGTGCCCTTAGGTTCTCGTCTCTCACTGCGAATTGCTAAGTACATAGCTCCCCGACTCAACGGTCCAATATAGAAACGATAATGGAAGTAGTCCGCTCTGGCATATCCTCTAAAGATCTCTGGCCAACCCTTATAGTCACTCATAACATGTCCCGTCGACGATGCTGAACTCTGGCCTGCTGGGTGTACACAAAATGACCACTCCTGGGTCCAAGTCTCCTCGTAAAGTATTCCAGAAAGGTCCTGTTGAGGTTTGTCCCAAAATCTCATTTCTGCCGAACTGCCCGGAAGTTATCATCTTTTACTATATCTATTTCTTGTTCCGGAACGGCTGCATACTCATCACGACTCCTCCTGGAAGATATACCCATAGTCAACGCCTCTGATTGCGTATCACATCTCTGATGTCGGCGGAGTGGAACGTCATCTCATCAAGATCTCGTACGAACCTCTTACTCCACTTTTTTCTACTGTCGACTGCTTCGGACTCGTCTCATCATGGCTGCATGGACTGCGCTCTAACTGCTATACTCGTATCTGGAGTCTCCCAAGCAATGCATCCCACCACATAGCATCCGAATGAAGTCGAACCATTCAATCGATTCGTCAAAACCTCATAATCCCCTAAGAGCTCAACATATTGGGTACAGTTTAATAATATCGAGTACATACCACAGCATCGGTGGACCAGCCGTAGAAGGGCAAACCCAAGCCTCACTAATGACACCGCGGACTGCCGCAAACCCTAAGGTTCAAAGGCTTTCACACGGTCATTATGTCGAGTTAGGGTTTCATTCTTCTAGAGGGTCCATAGAATTGCTTGCATGTCTTTCCGAATACTTTAAACTTGGAATATGGGTTTCTGACATTCGATCGCCTCTGTTGACTCTCAACGTATCCGCGTGAAGTCGTCTCTAGCTGGAATCAATCTATCTGATGACCTCGCATCGGGGTAAGCGAACGAACCACATGTCCTAGTCATTCATCCTCGGGTGACTAGCAACCTTCTATCATATCTCAAAGTACAACTCGTACTGCAATAGCTCCAAGCATCTGGGGCAATATCTCGTCGTTCGCAGCAGCAACTGGCTCATTCATCTGCACGCTGAACCGTGCCTCAATCATCATGAATAAGCGATACATCAATGGTCATCACATTCTTGCTGGTCTCTATCAGTGGCTCAATCCTCTAGTACTGATCTGCACGCCCGAGAAATCTCATAACAGCAATCCATCAAACGCTCATGGCGCGAAAACACAATAACACGGCGCATCTATGCAACTCGTATATCCCTGGAATCACGCCCTGGTCAGTCCTCGTTCGTGACGAGCTCGTGCTGACCGCAACTCTAGCCGTAGATCTCTGTGCCCGTACAACCGTGGTAACAAAACTATAACTGGTACTGATGAGGCAAGATCATAGGAAGGAATATAGTATCGTGCAAAGAAATGACATCCTAAGGTTTCTTAAGCGGAGTAGTGTATCGTAAGTATGCCGCGGAACATACGTACGGTACATCACTCTACTCAAGCTACCTACTCCATCAACCAAGGGTCATCGTACACTCCGAAGGTAAAACCTAACGCTCTGATACCAACTTTGTCACATCCCGAAAAGTACGGAATATGACCGGCACTTAAATTACGAAACATCTCAAGGCGTACGTAATCTAAGTAAGCCAAAACCCAGAAATCCAAACCAAGTAAAGTAGTAGAGTGAAGGAAAACCATTTTAAAAGCAAGAAGTTTAACAGCATAAGTCGAAATATGCATTTTTAAAATATCAAGTCTTTTCTAAAAATTTAGGCAGAGTTTCCTTTGTAAAAACTAACCCCAAACGGGTACAAACCTGAGAAAGCATATATAATGAATAAGAGCATCCCCAAGCGGGAGCTAGCTCTTCGCCAACCGGCGGACAAAACCATAAAATGCAATATAATATACAACGCCGAAAGGCGAGGTTCAACTCAGGATAAACATCCAACATCATCAAGAAAAACCATATGAAACCATAATAATACAAGCGCGACTCTAAGGTCGAAAGAATATACACTGGTCATCCATCTCTAACAAATAATACAAGTCTGGTTGATGGAGTTTTAACTAGATACAACTGAAATAACAAATATACAATGGTGGTCCTAATACAAAAGAACCTACCTACCAAAGCAATCACCCGGAAGGGGAAGTGTGCCAGCAAAACCGCAACGAAACCTGTGCGGCAAAACCTGCAAGAAACTGTGGCACAATGGGGGTGAGTTGCCAACTCGTGAGTAGAAAACATCTACGAGTAGAAATCGCATGCATAACGCTATCCTAGATCATACGATCAGTAATATCCTCAAATAATAACAATATGGCCTGAAGCATAAATAATGGTAAGGGTAAACATCTATCCATATAGAGAAATACCAAGAACTCGTGTCAGTGCCTCAGGTAACAACATGCCACTAATATGATGTACAAATGTCAGGTAGCAATATATCACTAAAATGATATGTAGATGCATACAATGAGAACAAAGTACATCATGAATCAAGAACTGTTTTTCTTTACTTAATGAGATGTCTGTATGTATATAAATCGAGATATCATCATTGAAATCAACATAAAATCCGTGTCAAGCATCGACATAAAAACATAAATCTCAGTATCTCAATACCTCAGGCTCCGGCTATCCGGACTGGCTTGTATCAACAAATCTCAATACCTCAAAATCTCAGTGTCTCAAATTTCACTATCTAGGACTCCGTCAGTCCTGATCGGCCCCTAACATCAATCACATGACCACGAACGGTATCCTCCGGATATCCGACGCGTCAGGTAAAATCACCGGTAGGTAGTCTGCCCCTGCCGGGCTCATCGTCTATACCTCGATCTTCTTGCCCCGGGCTACCTTACCGGGTCCACCATGTACCCGCAGACGGTTCATCCAACTCCTCGAATCGGGTCTCGAAATCCATCTCATAACCAAGAAAACATCATGGTGGATGACTCATACATCACGAGAAAACCGCCCTTTTCATTTTAAAAAGAGAGAGAGAGAGAGAGAAGTTTATATATATTTTTGCGGTTTTCTCCCAAATCCAGAAAATCTCATGAAAATCCGAAATCCAATCATCAATAGCAAGTAAACAATGAATATTGGCATAAAACTCTATAATACTGTATAACAGTGAATAAGAATATGCATGCAGTAGAAAGTAATAACTGCAATGTCTAAACTAGCATGAGTACGCTAATACCATGTCGAACTATCAGTTAACAAGCTATGTCCATAAGTAATATTCTCTAAAGTGTTCGTGACATGGCAATTACCGATGAAGATGTGTGTGAGCCGGCAAGCAAGTGTATGTGGAGCATACGCATCATCGGTAATAGTGCTGGTGTCCTGACAGCATAGTTTCATAATAATTACAGATAACATGTGTATAAGCATGCAATGCGATGAAACGTCATGAATATACAGAAAGCGATATAATAACAGCAAGACTGAAGAAATAATCCTACCCAATGTACAAGTCACACAATTTGGTATTTAAAATACTCACAATTCTCCACTTTTGAAAAAGTGTATGACTCGAGCCTAGTCAAAAGGGTAAGGGAATCCACCTAAGTCTGAGTCGATCTATATACATAGCTAGTAGTCGGTGATCTCGCCTCAATGGTATCACGTACGACACAACAACTAATAAGACATCCTCGAGTCAAGAGTGTGGATCTATCCTCATAACTATATCTCGTACGGTAAATCTATCGTACGGCATCCCAAATTTGGGTACGGGTTAAATATCACATTTACCTCATTATTCATCTGGCATCCTCATCATCACATATCGTGAGCAGGGGCACTGATCTAAGCCTAGTACACTACTAATATCATCAACAATATCATGATCTGACTACTGATCTAAAGTCTTATACAGTCCGATGTCATCAACACATATTATCATATAGAAGTATACATCGCCCAAGCGATCCATTATGAATACCATAACATATCCCATCTCATATCTTGATCATATGTAAACTATCATATATATCATCATCCACAAGGTATCGTCGTCTAACGATCCGCTATAATATCATGACCTATCTCGATCACATATTAAATATCTCACGGCATCATGCCCGATCATATCGACTCATTCCCAAGCATCATATAACATCCTCAATCATCCGTGTATATGTGTGTGTGTGTGTGTGTTTGTATATATATATATATATATGTATATATATATATAAATATATATATATCAACCCATGCATCCACATCTATCTATAACCATATAACACATACACCCAAAACCCTATCCCGTGCGTGTATGTGTATGTGTAACAACTTTACTCTAGGTTTCGCGACTATGAAATCAACTAAATCATTTTCCTCAAATCTCGTTAACACTAACTCATGATCTCCTAACCTTTTCTTGCTAAGTGTTCAAATCTCTCCATAACATATAAATGAATATCAATATCATATCACAATATTTCTTACGACTTTGCGGGGGTGCTATACGCCATCCACCCGACTTCTCCCCGTAGATATATATCTACTCACCTGATCTTCGCTCGTCGATGCTGATGTCGCCACGCGCTTGCTTGTCGTCTCGAAGTCCACATGGGGGTACCTACATGTCACAACGTATCATGTCGCATTAAAATCCAATTCGAAATTGAAACGGCATACGAAAACCAAATCGGCATGCGTATCACACATAGGTCAAAACCTATCGCCTACGCATGAGAGAATAGCCAAACCAACCCTCGATGTCGATATACAAACGTCAAACCATCGAGTTAAAACCAATGTACAAAAATCCAGAATTTAAAATACGTAAAACAAAACCCCGAATCAAAACAGCAACTCAAGAAAGAGGTCCCAGATTTCAGTTCAGGTCAAAACTAGGTAAGCAAACAATACTGGGGTCATGTATAGGGGTCCTATGAACTACTGACACAACCTGGGCACCAAACTCACCCAGGTGGCTGGCCCCTACCCCCTCAAATCCGGAGAGACCGGTTTTCCCTTGGTGAAACGGCCTCGTACTCACAGGGTGGTCTCCTATGGTCTTAAATTGGTCACTAGAGTTGTTTATTTTTCTCGAAAAATTCCTAGGTCATCCCAGATTTCCCTGCACACCATAATAGTTCACAAACCGACATGGAAAATTCTGTTTTGGGTTTTCATGTTTTATCTTGAGTAAGTTTTGGGTTTGTAACACCATGGGGGGTTTTAAGGTCACTAAATACACTCAAGTTCACCACACAACTCAACTAAAACCCTAACCTTCTCTTGGAATTTTCCAAAGTGCACAAAACTACACGAAATTGAATTTAAACTTGAAAAGACGCTAAAGCAAATGAAATACCACACTTAATGTGAAAGAATACCTCATTTGACACTCATGAATCCCCCTAGATCATCAAAATCCAGTTTTTTTTGGTTCCCCATGCTTGTTGTGAGCTTGTGCACATTTTTTGTGAATAGGGCGTATGGTTTTTGTGTGTTTTTGGGTATGAAGTGAGGTGCTTGAGGAGGGGGAAAAGGGAGTGCTGCCATGGATGAAGGAGGAGAGGGGAAAGGTGAAGGAAATGAGTGAAGAAGAATAAGCCAAGTCCAAGGTTTGACCCCTCACCCTCTCTCCCTCCAAGCATAGCCTCTACATCATTATGTCCCCTCTCTCTCTCTCCTCAAGCCATCATGTAACACTTTGGATTTCCGTTTGAATGTCTTTCATGATAATTAGTGATCGTACGTGTTATTATATATATGTGTTCCTAGGATTATTAGTCACATTTAGTAGTGTTTGCATATTGGGAATTTTCTTGTGCTAGTGCACACTTGCACACTTAGACATTTTTGAGACTTAGGGTTTTGGTAGTATGTTAACCCTTCTTGTGTGCATGGTTGCTAACTTATTCCCCACCATTTTAATCTTTTCAAAACCCTTTTTCATAATTCAAATCCTATTAAACAATTGAGCATGGTGTTAGGTAGAAAAAAATTGACTTTTGAACCCTTTTCTTCTCTCTTCTCTCTCTTTCCCTCATTCTGAATCCAGCGGCAATTCCAGCAGCAAAAACCCCCATCTTTCTCCATATTCTCATCTCTTTTCACTTCTCCATGATTCCCAAACAAATCCTACACAAAAACCACACATTTCCTTCACAAAACCTTAGGAAAAGTGAGCTTTTTGAGGTGTTTGAAGCAAATCTATATACTTGAGGGAAAAGATGGAACTTTTGGTCTTTCTAGGGTCCTTTGAAGGTATAAATCTCACTCCTAGCACCCTATCTCCTTAACTTGCATGTTTAGTTTCAAAATATCACATTTTGTGCAATTTTAGTGCTATTGAAAGGATTTGGAGTTAATATGTTAAAATTTATGTTGTTGTGACTTGATTAGCTTGTTAATTAGTTATTAGTATGGGTTTAGACTTAGGTTTGTTTCAGATTTCAGAAAAATACCCTAAAGTTGGATTTTAGTGCAAAAGTGTGGATTTTAACTAGAAAAAAGGCTCTGTAGGATCTGCTGCTACCCGAGACATTTCAGAGTAAAACTAGATGTTACTATAGCATGTATGGGGGGTATAGAGTGCACATACCAAACCTGGGAGCCCAATTCCCAAGTGAGGCCGCCGAAATATGCATTCTGGCCGCAAATTGCGGCCAGATGGGGGAGTTTTGGGTTGGGGTTTGGGGTGTGGGTGTCTGCTGCTATGCGGGTTGTTTTGGTATATATATTTTTGCAATATCTTTCCTGTCTCAAATTCTGGAGGTGATTACCTATTTTCCCGTATTTTCAATCTTTCGCGACACGCGTGATACGTGTGAGTGGGTTTAGGGTTTCTGCGTATCGCGACGCGTCGGAGTGGTATCAGGCGCGTAACCCCACGTTTTAGCGTATCGCGCACACGCGCGCTTGGTTCGCGACACGAGTTACTAGTTCGGCTTTAATGTCGCGTTTGTGTGACTTCAAGCTTACGTGTGATATAATGTGTAATTCTAGGTTCGCAGGCGAGTACGGCGGATGCCCCGCAGAAGGGGAAACAAGTTGTTGGCTATACCTAGCGAGAGACTACGATGAGTAGATTTCACATATACGGGGATATCGCCCGCATGGAGTTCTACATCAGGGCTGATAGGACCTTATAGTTTCCTTTGTATACATTGACTATTCATGGCTACTATTTAGTGCATGTTGCATTCCCTGCTATTTGGATATAAACTAGAATTGATAGAACACCGCACCATTACTAACGGTCCATGTTGCACGAGCACTATCCTGCATGTTACACACACACCGTTAGTAATTACCATGACACTCACACTGTAGTATATCACATCGGATCATTACATTGTAGCTCATCTATATGTGACTTGACATGCTATTTATACTTGATGCCTATATCACATCGGATCATTACATTGTAGCTCATCTATATGTGACTTGACATGTTATTTATACTTGATGCCTATATCACATCGGATCATTACATTGTAGTTCATCTATATGTGACTTGACATGCTATTTATACTTGATGCCTATATCATATCGGATCATCATATTGTAGCTCATCTATATGTGACTTGACATGTTATTTATACTTGATGCCTATATCACATCGGATCATTACATTGTAGCTCATCTATATGTGACTTGACATGTTATTTATACTTGATGCCTATATCACATCGGATCATTACGTTGTAGCTCATCTATATGTGACTTGACATGTTATTTATACTTGATGCCTATATCACATCGGATCATTACGTTGTAGCTCATCTATATGTGACTTGACATGCTATTTATACTTGATGCCTATATCACATCGGATCATCACATTGTAGCTCATCTATATGTGACTTGACATGCTATTTATGTTTGATGCCTATATCACATCGGATCATTACATTGTAGCTCATCTATATGTGACTTGACATACTATTTATACTTGATGCCTATATCACATCTGATCATCATATTGTAGCTCATCTATATGTGACATGACATACTATTTATGTTTGATGCCTATATCACATCGGATCATTACATTGTAGCTCATCTATATGTGTCTTGACATGCTATTCATACTTGATGCCTATATCACATCGGATCTTCATATTGTAGCTTATCTATATGTGACTTGACATGATATTCTTATTTGACGCACATATCATATCGGATCATTGACTTGCATTTTGGTTTGGATTACATGTGATTTCTGGATTTGGGAACCGTGGCTATTGAAAATATGTAATCATTTAAAAACCCGGTTCCCTTGATATGATATTTCGATGCGTCCACCATGTGTTTTCTCGGTGCTAGAGTGATATATATGAACCCGAATCGAGGAGCTGGTTGAGGCCGATTACGGGTATATGGTGGACCCGGTATGGTACCCCGGGGCGAGAACGGTTTCGCTGTGCAGTAGACGGTGAGCATGGCAGAGGGACTACTACCTACCGATGATTGGTTGGACCTGACAGTTATCCGGAGGGTACTGATCAGAGTCTATAGATGGATGCGGGGTGATCCGTACTGCTGGGGCCGAGGGCCGATACCGCAGACGGAGCCCGTGGGCTGACCCGGACTGACGGGGCCCGATGGATGAGGATTTGCGTGTCGATGCTGGATACGAGTACTTATGATATTTGGGTGCCGATGTTGGGCACTCAGGATTCTCAGAGATGTACAGGATTTGAGGGCCGATAAGAGTGCCGGCGCCTGAACTATTTGAGGATCTGGGTGCATTGATGGACACCGATTATATATTCCACGTTGACATTCCGTGTAGATATTATATTGCCCCTGCTCAGCATTTACTATTGTACATCATCCTGTAGTTACATTACCTGATAGAGTACTTGCATGATTATTGCACATACTGCTTATCACATATTGATATCATCTGTTGGCATATAATAGAGTAGCGCAGTACGTGTAAGGTTACTAGGCACGTGCACAAGGGTCTACGAGGCATCAACCATGCCCGATTAAAATTTTAGCCGTGCCGAACAACCCGAATACGGAACTTTAAACTAGAGATTAGGCGAAAACAAGCATGCTAAACATTTTAACACTAAGTGAGAGGGATTACAACCTTTGTAGATCCGGTCCTTCACTTCATATGCTCCGTGTTGTGGTCCCTTCGCTGCGATCATCGGGATCCGGACTCTCGAGAGGTTCCACGAAGAGAAAGACGCAACCTTTGCTTCCGATCTTCGATACTTTGATGATCTACCTTGAAGTTTCTTTAACACAAGCTAACACTCATGAAATGATGTGAACACCCTCATCTAAATGGCAAGGGAAGATGAGGATGATGAAGTAGGATTTTTGCTCTATTTATTTATCTTTTTCTCACATTTATTCATCACTTTTGAAAAATCAAGCAAGGTTTTTCATGGAAGAATGAAGGAGGAAGAAGATGAATAATGTTAATCCTTTTGTGATGAATAGGAAATGAAATGATATGATAGAATTATGCAACCATGGTTCACTTAACCATTGTAGAGAATAGACTAGGGTTAGGGTTTGGGTTTGGTTAAAGCATGAGTCACACACAAATATCTTTCACAAAACAAAAGAAAACCTTCTAGAAACATCTAGAAAGTTTAACCCTAATCCAAACCCTAATCATGTTTAAACTCCACTAAACAAGTTGCATTAGTTATCATATCATGTTACAATATTATATATCACATATATAATATTTATCGTAACAAAATAAAATAATACATTTAACATATATCGCATATATATCAATGTATTACCCGAGTGAGAAAAAGAATCTTTTAGTGAGCAAATATTAGTTAATGCAATTTAATATATCAAATATATTATTATACATTAAATTATCGAATCAACACTTGATCCGACAATCCGGCTATATCGCATATAACCGACTAATATTTATCCGTACCGATTCATCGAATCAACACTTGATCCGATGACCCGGCTGATATCAAATATCGCGAGAATATAATACGGTATCACATATCGCATTATCCTCGGTCCCGCACATATCACATATGTGCTCCTACTCCGTTTTGCCTGAGTCAAGAAACCTCTGTGTAGGACTCTAAAGAATCGTCAATACGCCGGCAGTGGGTGATGATCATATCAAACACCCACAAGCTGCAAGCGGTCAGCTAAACGTAACAGCTACCCAGGTATTGAGCGCTCAGAAGATCAACAAGCAAGCCTGTAACTTCTCCTGTGAATCCAAACAGTAACACTCCCGTACAGTCCGGTCTCGTCGTCTGATATGTTGCATATCTCGCCTAGGGATGGTAAACGTCAGACCCCAGTAGCTCGATAAGTCATGTCGATTTGAGGTCTATAACAGTTCGAGAAACTACTGATAACACTTACCAGTAAATCTCAGCAACCCTGGCTAGGGATTTTCGGTTATAACCAATCGAACACAGCACAACATCAACTCCCTATACCGGGAGAGACGAATCCCCTCCTATCGCTCATTGCCTCCATATGATTCGGGACTGTACCCAAAAGCCACCTTTTTGCACACCCTCTTGGACGTGGTATGATGGAAATCAAAGCACAGTGGGAACCACACAAGACTCTATGACGATCTTGGGTCAACAGACTACTCTGTACCAGTGTCACCGGAGAACTGCCATCTGACGTATGGTATAATACCATCTGGGAGTTCTCGGCGAGTCCGTCCAGTGTACCCAATCTCTACTGAGCACCCGTACACCATCCTTGATGTCAAACACCGATGGATATGGGATCATCCATCGCCCATCATATGGGTCAAGATGCGTATACGCTAGTCTACTCTGGTGCATCGATGCCCTGTCTCGATACACCCACGACTAGGAACAATTATAGGATGTACTCGTCGACTACCGTGGCCCCACTAGTATGATCTCATCCTAGTCCCAGTAGTCGAGTACATATCCTAAGGGCTTTATCAACATGTAATATAGAGACAATCAGAGTACATGTTAAGATAAAGTACAACCAGATAGCATACTATCATGTCGAGCAAGAAAGTCCTCCCTATATATGTCCTAGCATCCACTACAATATACATCGTATGTACAGTAATGGCCTCTAGGGCATACATATAACTAACAATCTCCCACTTGCACTAGGGCCATCTGTTGTGGTATCGCATACCCAACAATTAGCTGCGGTTGTAGTATCTCATACTCAACCATCCCATAAAAGTCTCTACTGGGAAAAAGGCTTTTGTGAGTGGATCCGCGCTGTCGTCCTCTGTGTCTACTCTCCTAACCTCGATCTCCCTGGAGATCAACCATCTCCATGATCAGGTGATACTGCCTAAGTATTATATCTGGATTTCTGATGGGACGGTAGTTCCTTGGCTGAAGCCACAACTCCATTGTCACACAATGGTAGGAACGAAGTTCATCTTATGAACTTATATATATCCAGACTGCCTCTTTGGTAGCATCCTTGGTAACGATGTATCTTGCCTTTAATCGTCTAGAATGTCACGGTATCTAGCTTGGAACTCTTCCAACATATCGTCCCTCCACTGAGGGTATAGACAAGCCTGCGACTGACATTCAGTCGTCCTTATCACCCTGGAACCCTTCCAGTGATTCTCCCCAGGATCGATTGATACCATCTCACTACAACTAGTGAGTATCCTAACATCCAATTAGATCTATCTCATAGATCCAAGAACCCAGGATATAGGAGGTATCACTTTGATCCTATATGGAGAATCCTTGTGATAAGCGGAGATTAACCGAGCGTAGCATAGGAAACTCCTTCCCTATCAAGAGTATGTCATCCACGTACTCTACGAGGATCACCACCATACTCCCTACTACCTTTTTGTATATACAAGGTTCATCTATCATTTTGATGAAGTCAAACCTTTGACTACCACATCAAAACAGATGTTCCAACTCCGCGATGCCTGTTTTATCATATAAAACATCTTGCACACGTTTCCGCTGCTCCCACTGTCTACGAAGCCCTCTGGCTGTGTACTTATATACGCTCTTTTCTAAAACATCATTTAGAAAAGCAGTCATGATACCCAACCGCTAGATATCGAAGTCATGGTATGTAGCCGTGGCAAGCAGGATCTGGATGGACTTAAGCATAGCTCCTTAGAAAAGGTTTCATCATAATCCATACCTGGTCAATGATGCAAACCTTTAACAAGTCTAGCTTTGAAAGTCTCAACTTTTCCATGTACACCAAGTAATCTTCTCAAGATATACTTGCTCCTGATGGGGATTTAACCCTTCAGATAAAGCAACCAAAGTCCATACTTTGTTGGTGTATAAGGATTCCATCTCAGATCGATAAGCATCCAGCCATTCTTACAGAGTCCCACTCCTGATGGCCAGCTCGAAACTAGTTGGGTCATCATCTCATGATTCAATCCTCACTCCTACTGTCATAGAGCAACCGAAGTATCTCTCAGGTGGGTGAGGAACCCTACTAGATTGTCGGAGAGGCTGAGGTTCGTTGGAAACCATTGAATCCTTTGGTTCTACCAAATCATCAGCTGCATTTTGTATAGCTGGAACATTTCCAGTTCTACATAACAGACCTTGCCTCAAGCTTGTCCGGATTTTTCTTTTCAAACATAGGCCGGACAACCCAAATCTTAACAAACTTAAGATATGGGCTCTTCCCTTTCCATGTCGCATATGAAATGGTAGGCAACTAATTTGATTTGAACCCTATTCAATAGGTATGCAGCTTCTCAAGCGCATAACTCCCTAAAAGGAAATAGGAAACTCAGTAGTACTCATCATAGAGCACACCATATCAAATAGGGTGCTAGTGCTCCGTCCCGATATACCATCGTGCTATGGTGTATTCGGAGGAGTAATGCTGCGAGAGAATCTCATTCTCCTTTAGAATAGTCCAGGAATTCCGTGCCAAAGTATTCTCCTCCTTGATCTCATCAAAGGACATAATACTTATACCCGTATTTTGGTTCTCTACTTCTAACTTATATTCTGTGAATATCTCAAAAGCTTCGGACTTGTGTTTCAACTGGAACACATGTCTGAATCTTGAGAGATTATCAGAGAACGTAATGAAGTAGAAAGAACCGATCTTGGCATGTGTAGACAGGGGATTTTCATACATCAGCATGTATCAATCCCAAAAGTTCACTAACTCTTTCTCTGTTTCCAATAAACAGAGCTGTGGTCATCTTATCTCTGTGACATGACTGGCAAGTTTCACAAGATGTAAATTCAAACTAGTTTAAATATGCATCTATATGTAACTTTAGCTAGTCGGGTCGCATTGATATGACCTAGTCTACAATACCTCAAGAAGGATCCGTTCATGTTTGAACTCTTCCTCTTGTGTGTGTTCTGTATACTAAGAACTGTAGTTTGATTTAGAACGTCAATGCTTTTAGATAACGTGTCTGAACCGATCAACTCTTGATATAGGAAATGTTCAAAACATTATCCAACAATACAAAATTATATCCTTTCTTTACTAATAAAGAGACTGATATGATTTTGTATATCAGGTTCGGTATCTAATAACATTTGTTCAGAATCAATGTATTCAGGTAATACAGGGTGACAGTGACCAACAGACTTGGCTGCAACACTTGCACCGTTTTCTGTCTCATGAAACTTATCACCCGTTCTCAGTTCTTTACCTATCTGTAGCCCATGTAACAGATTACATATACGGGATCCTGATCCGGTATCACATACCCAGGACGTAAAGGATACTGAGAAACAGTTCTGTGTAATGAACACACCCGAAGATGATGCATCAACATGCACTTTCTTCGTTTGGGCGGCACGGGAAATCTGGTATTCCCCAATTTCCTGCTCTGTCTTATAACAATTATAAGTTGGAGCGGGACCAACGTTCCCCAGCTCAGTATAACAAGTGGGTTCGGTCAATATATCCGTTTTATTATCTTGATTAAGGCGTGATATGGTCGCTATCTGGAGAGAGAGAGAAGAAAACACTCAGCGTATGCTCTTGCAAGATTAGATTGGTTATCTAATATATCTAATCAGGATGTCTCCCACTGTTTTAATCAAATCTTCCTTCAAACCCTAAAAGGAAAGACTAGCCGGGATTAATTACACGCTACAAGTTCGCCAATCTTTCAGCCAGGCCAGTGTCGGTACTTTGAGGGTGGTCCCCCGTGCTTTCGCACGAACCTAATTAAAGTAAACCTCGTTTTCCCAGAGGCGTAATCCCGTTAACACCTTTCTAGACACCTACTTGATCGGCTAATTGTAATGTGTAAAACTCTCCCAGGAGTAACTTTTACTCCCAGCGGGTATCGGGATCCAACTATCTCATAGAAGGTATGCAATCTCATTGCAAATTTCAACACTTGAAATTCCCAATAATATTTTACCCCTAGCGTCCCATGACCTTGACGCAGGCCAATAAACCACAGTGCGCTAGTCAAGTTCAACCCGTCATTTCTTGATTGAATTAAACCCACCCGCACGACCCTTGACGCAGGCCAACAAAGTCGCACGACTACCCTAATCCAATCTGCATCATATGCATAAACAGATAAATACTAGTTAGCTACCGCACACTACGCCTTGACGCAGGCCAACAAACGTAGCACGAATACTAACCAGTACTTATCTGAAATGACGGAGGGCTACGAAGGGTTTTTCAGAAAACCCTTTGCGTAATGAACTTGATATCGTTGTAGAATCGAGTGATTTTAAATGGAGTGTTTTTTAGGCTTTTCTAGTTTTGCTAAAGGGGTCACTCCCGGTGAAGGGATCGTCGGCCCTTTCCTCATCGAATAAGGTGCAGGATATTTCACAAATACCACTATGCAAAGCAAAAACTATAGAAGCAATCAAAAGACAAACCGAGTTTGTAGCATCTGCCAGTTATCGCTAAAGGAGTCACTCCCGGTGAAGGGATCTCGGTCCTTTCCTTATCGAATAAGGTGCTGGATGTTCTACAAGGAACACCGCTATGCAAAGCAAGAACTAGAGCTACCAGTTTTTATAAACAAGTTTCTACAACATCTTAGGTTTCTTTTATTTCATTAATCTCATTAATGAAGTCCCATTTTTAATTATGCTTCGCAAGCATCTCTTTTGAAACGAAATCTGCAATATAACATATATCTCATATATATAATATAATTGTTCGTCTCAGGCAGTAGTATGATCTCATCACAGAATATTGCAGCAGAAGAACATATATGAAATATTGGATATACTAGGACGTCCGTGTTTTCAATACGAGCCTGTATAAAACACGGATTCCACGGTCGCGATGAATAGCCAAACCCACATCCCTAGACCCCTACGAGAGCGGCAAGTAACACTGCCAATTCTAGGGTTAGGAGACCCGGTCTCGACTCCTCGAGATGGTCTCCCACTGGACCCTAAAACCCGGTTATTTGTGCTCTCCGCCTTGGGTCTACCTATTGCGGAAAAGTAAACAATATACAACGGTGACATCTTCCGCTACCTGGAAGTGCCCCAATAAAAGAATATTACATACAAATGAATTTTACATGAATGAAAAAGAAAAACTCTCATCTCACATAAAAACCCCGGCTATTCAAAAGCGACGATCCAATACAACATATCACAGCAACACATAATATCTCATATCATCAACGTAAGCAAGTATGCGTATCCCGATTGTCGTTGATGTATAGCAACGAAGCCGGCGATACACCACATACTACGCTTACGGTCACAGAAAAGAAAGTGTAAAACTACAACAGTTGGAATCCGCAACCTCCTTAGACATCACATGCCTAACCAGATGAATTCCTTAGACATCGCATGCCTAACAATTATAAACCCCGTATTTTAGTCTCATTATCGAAAACTCTTTTCAATATTAAGTCGGGCAATTCAACAAGATTCCCGACGCCCTGATCGAATGCTCGTCGCAAACTTTAGTAGACGGCCGCACCCCCAGATGCCGTCGACGAAGTGCACTAAAGCGGAACACCGCTACCGGGAGCACCCGAACGGATGCTTTCGGCGACGGGGTTCTCCTACAGTCACTTGGTCGGGGCTATGGAGTGAGGCTGTCTATTAAGTTTACCCGGCGAGTATCCGCGTACGCTACGTGATTGCGACGGACTTTTGATCACATCAAAATTCCGTGGCAACCGATCATCTGAGACTAAACTGCTATGTTTATAATATTCAAATTAGTCATCTCATAACTACCCGTGGATTCCAAATATTGTATCACATTCCAGATAAATAGAAAAAGTTAAACTTTCCGATCGAATCATCAAGCACCCAAGATTTCCCCAATATATCTCAACACTTGAAATCAGTTTAAAAACGTCCATCACATGCCACAGTACCAATGGTCCAGCCGTAGAAGGGTCAAGCCAACGCCTCACATGTGGCACGCCGTACTGCCCCAAACCCTAAGGTTCAAAGGGCAGTTCAAGACGGTCACATAATCGAGTTAAGGTTTGTTGTCTTCTAGAGGGTCCATCGAGTTACTTGCACGACTTAGAACATTCTTAAACACGAGGAAAAATCCAACTTTTGAAAAAATTTCCGACAGGGGAAAAAGTGAGTTATTGATATCCGTTCGAATTTTTTAACAGTTTCTAAAAGTTATCCGGAAAACCACATAGACAAAATCTGATACTCCGATCGAAACATCGAATCCCCAAAACAACCCCAGAAAACTCAACTGTAGAATAAACATTAGAAATTCCCAGAGAACTCAGCACTGAATAAAAGAAGTTACTGTACAAAAATGGGTTGGTGACGTCATCATTGCGCCGCGTAACCGCCGCAGAAGGCATGCTTCTGCCGCGGTTCCGCCGCGCTTTTTACTGTTCACCAAAATATTTTTGTACCGTAATTCTTAGAATTCCCTGCTGAATTTTTTAAGCATTTTTAATTTGGAAAAATCCCAGTTTTTAGAAAAAGGACAGAGAGCAATTTAGATTCGGGGTTTCGGGTTCGATCGGACTTCAAACTCCGTCTAGACTTCGCCTAAAGCTCTAGCTTGGCTCTGATAAACACTGTAGGGTTGCTAGGCACGCGCACAAGGGTCTATGAGGCATCAACCATGCCCGATTAAAATTTTAGCCGTGCCGAACAACCCGAATATGGAACTTTAAACTAGAGATTAGGCGAAAACAAGCATGCTAAATATTTTAACACTAAGTGAGAGGGATTACAACCTTTGTAGATCCGGTCCTTCACTTCATATGCTCCGTGTTGTGGTCCCTTCGCTGCGATCATCGGGATCCGGACTCTCGAGAGGTTCCACGAAGAGAAAGACGCAACCTTTGCTTCCGATCTTCGATACTTTGATGATCTACCTTGAAGTTTCTTTAACACAAGCTAACACTCATGAAATGATGTGAACACCCTCATCTAAATGGCAAGGGAAGATGAGGATGATGAAGTAGGATTTTTGCTCTATTTATTTATCTTTTTCTCACATTTATTCATCACTTTTGAAAAATCAAGCAAGGTTTTTCATGGAAGAATGAAGGAGGAAGAAGATGAATAATGTTAATCCTTTTGTGATGAATAGGAAATGAAATGATATGATAGAATTATGCAACCATGGTTCACTTAACCATTGTAGAGAATAGACTAGGGTTAGGGTTTGGGTTTGGTTAAAGCATGAGTCACACACAAATATCTTTCACAAAACAAAAGAAAACCTTCTAGAAACATCTAGAAAGTTTAACCCTAATCCAAACCCTAATCATGTTTAAACTCCACTAAACAAGTTGCATTAGTTATCATATCATGTTACAATATTATATATCACATATATAATATTTATCGTAACAAAATAAAATAATACATTTAACATATATCGCATATATATCAATGAATTACCCGAGTGAGAAAAAGAATCTTTTAGTGAGCAAATATTAGTTAATGCAATTTAATATATCAAATATATTATTATACATTAAATTATCGAATCAACACTTGATCCGACAATCCGGCTATATCGCATATAACCGACTAATATTTATCCGTACCGATTCATCGAATCAACACTTGATCCGATGACCCGGCTGATATCAAATATCGCGAGAATATAATACGGTATCACATATCGCATTATCCTCGGTCCCGCACATATCACATATGTGCTCCTACTCCGTTTTCCCTGAGTCAAGAAACCTCTGTGTAGGACTCTAAAGAATCGTCAATACGCCGGCAGTGGGTGATGATCATATCAAACACCCACAAGCTGCAAGCGGACAGCTAAACGTAACAGCTACCCAGGTATTGAGCGCTCAGAAGATCAACAAGCAAGCCTGTAACTTCTCCTGTGAATCCAAACAGTAACACTCCCGTACAGTCCGGTCTCGTCGTCTGATATGTTGCATATCTCGCCTAGGGGTGGTAAACGTCAGACCCCAGTAGCTCGATAAGTCGTGTCGATTTGAGGTCTATAACAGTTCGAGAAACTACTGATAACACTTACCAGTAAATCTCAGCAACCCTGGCCAGGGATTTCCGGTTATAGCCAATCGAACACAGCACAACATCAACTCCCTTTACCGGGAGAGACGAATCCCCTCCTATCGCTCATTGCCTCCATATGATTCGGGACTGTACCCAAAAGCCACCTTTTTGCACGCCCTCTTGGACGTGGTATGATGGAAATCAAAGCACAGTGGGAACCACACAAGACTCTATGACGATCTTGGGTCAACAGACTACTCTGTACCAGTGTCACCGGAGAACTGCCATCTGACGTATGGTATAATACCATCTGGGAGTTCTCGGCGAGTCCGTCCAGTGTACCCAGTCTCTACTGAGCACCTGTACACCATCCTTGATGTCAAACACCGATGGATATGGGATCATTTATCGCCCATCATATGGGTCAAGATGCGTATACGCTAGTCTACTCTGGTGCATCGATGCCCTGTCTCGATACACCCACGACTAGGAACAATTATAGGATGTACTCGTCGACTACCGTGGCCCTACTAGTATGATCTCATCATAGTCCCAGTAGTCGAGTACATATCCTAAGGGCTTTATCAACATGTAATATAGAGACAATCAGAGTACATGTTAAGATAAAGTACAACCAGATAGCATACTATCATGTCGAGCAAGAAAGTCCTCCCTATATATGTCCTAGCATCCACTACAATATACATCGTATGTACAGTAATGGCCTCTAGGGCATACATATAACTAACAGTACGTGCATGCTCGCGATTACCTTTATATGTTATCTCTATTCACGAGTTGGCAACTCACCCCCGTTGTGCCACAGTGTTTGCAGGTTGCCCTTCGGAGTAGTCGCGGCAGGCTGCGGTTGCATCTTTTGACACAGATACCCCCATAGTTGGTGTACTAGCTCTTTTGCTGATAGGTGGGTTTTGTGCGGTATCTGTTTATCTTTCAGTATGTACATTGTTTTATCTAGTATTCTCCATCTACCATGTATGTATTTGACTTAGAGACAGTGTGAGGACGATGATGTATTATATTTGTATTCGAGTGTCGAGATCGTTGTGAGCCGACTGTACTTGCAGTTTATCCTTTCTGTGATGTTCCTACTTGTGGATCTTGATCTTCGCTACAGCGTCGTATATTACTATCTTGGTGATCGATTACTTAGATTTCCTATCATGTTAGTAAGTGCTTTCATTTTAAACTTATAACACTCTTTACTTTAACTGGTTTGATTTCTGGGTTTTCGGTTCACTTAGTCGCGTTACGCCTGTAGACGTTACGTGGTTAAGTGCCGGTCACGGGCCAAACTTTGGGTCGTAACAAAGTTGGTATCAGAGCGTAGGTTTTACCTTTCGGAGTGTAGGATGACCCTGGTATGATGGAGTAGGTAGCTGCAGCAGGATAGCGTAGCGCGTGTATGTTCCGCGGCATACTCACGACACGGTACTCCGCCTACGCGACCTTAGGACTTATTGATTTAAGTTCCTTCTTGAGTATATACATTCTTGCGATTCGATTTCCGTATCCTTATCGAATCCTATTGTTCCTTTCAGCCAATATGCCGCCAAAGACTACGAGGGCGCAGAGAGCGACCGCGAGGGCCGAGATTCGAGTTGACTCATCCGAGATGAGGACTGGTCCGGGTAGTACACCGGTTGTGCCCGAGCAGGCTGTTCCTGCCGTGACAGACCAGATTGCCATGTTAGGGGCTGGTGTGCAGGAGATACACCAGACGATGGGATCCAGTATACAGGAGATGCGCCAGATGATGGGATCTCTAGTTGAGACACTTCGAGCGCAGCGACCAGAGGTAGTTCCACCCGTTGCGGAGACTGCGGTGGTACCCACAGTTCAGGCAGTTGCACCTGTGACTACAGAGGTTATTACAGTATCGCTGTCAGAGTTTATGAGGCTGAAGCCTCCGGTCTTCACAGGCACCGATGTGGCCGAGGATCCACAGTCTTTCATTGATAGGATGGCGAGGATATGTCGTTCACTTAGATGCGCATATTCGAGATGGGTTGAGTTCGCGAGCTTTCGCCTGGAAGGTCTTGCGCAGAAATGGTGCGAATCAGTCGAGAAGGGTAGAGCAGCAGGTCTTCCTCCTATGACCTGGACAAAGTTCGTGGCGCTATTCCTTGACCGCTTTCTTCCCCTGAGTGTCAGAGATGCTAGAGCACGCAGGTTCGAGTCCTTACACCAGACGCCAGAGATGTCAGTGGCAGAGTATGATGTGCTGTTCACCGAGATATCCGTTTATGCTCAGTATCTAGTGGCTACTGAGGAGTTGTGAGTCAAGAGATTTTTCCGAGGCTTACTTACACCACTATTCCTTGCTATCAGCGAGCAGCATTACGAGACATACGCAGCAGCAGTAGATGCAGCATTATTAGTTGAGGAGCGCCTTGCTGAGACTTCGGCAGTTCCAGGGTCGAAGAGAGTTCGTGCAGATACGTCAGTGCAGAGACGGCCGTTCTGGCGTCGTGACAGGCACCTTACAGGTAGCAGAGATTCGAGACGAGGCCGATTGTTTAGCTCTTATTCCCAGGAGGGTCAGCGACCGTCATCGGGATGTTACCGTTGCGAGAGTTCTTATCATCGTGTGCGAGATTGTCCTGAGGTACCCCGGAGTGGGGCGGCAGCACCACATGTTACATTACCACCTTCACCATCCCAGACGGCATTGCCGATAGTACCTACCGTTACTCCGCATCAGACGCATACACAGAGAGGTCGTGGTCGCGGAGGATTTGCTCATAGAGGACGAGGTGGCCGAGGTAGAGGGCAGCCAGCGGCCGGCAGGGGACAGTTAGTTGCAGGTGGAGGACAGGCACGAGTTTTTGCTTTGACGCATCAGGACGCGCAGGCGTCCAATGCGGTGGTCTCAGGTATCCTTTCTGTATGTTCGGTTGATGCACACGTGTTATTCGATCCCGGATCCACGCACTCGTACGTATCCACACACTTTGTGCCGAGTTTGGGTAGAGAGTCTGGCTTGCTTGACCAGCCTCTTGTTGTGACTACTCCTGTGGGAGAGTCGTTTGTTGCTAGGCACGTGTTCCGATCCTGTACCGTCCGTATTGGCGAGAGAGAGTTGCCGGTCGATTTGATCCTTCTTGAGATGTTGGACTTCGACGTTATTTTGGGCATGGATTGGTTAGCCACGTGCTATGCTTCTGTTGACTGCCGCGAGAAGACAGTTCGATTTTGTTTTCCCGGCAAGTCGGTGGTTGTTGTGTTGGGGGACCGTGGTGCCACCCCTCACAGTGTGATTTCTTCTTTTCGTGCTGGACAGCTTTTGCGGAAGGGATGTCAGGGATTTCTCGCCTATGTTTGCGATACTAGATCTACAGAGGTTCCGGTGGATCGGGTTCCGGTTGTTAGCGAGTTCCCTGATGTGTTCCCTGACGAGCTTCCTGGGCTACCGCCCGAGCGTGATATTTCCTTCTGTATTGACTTGGTTCCTGGCACGGGGCCTATTTCTGTACTGCCTTATCGGATGCCCCGGTGGAACTTCGAGAATTGAAGGGTCAGTTGCAGGATTTGCTGGATAAGGGACTTATTCGACCCAGTGTTTCTCCTTGGGGTGCTCCAGTCCTGTTTGTCAAGAAGAAGGACGGCAGTATGCGTTTGTGTATCGATTACCGCCAGCTGAACAGGGTGACAGTGCGGAACAGATATCCTTTGCCACGCATTGACGATTTGTTCGACCAGCTTCAGGGGGCAGGATACTTTTCGAGGATCGATTTGCGATCGGGCTACCATCAGCTGCGGGTTCGACAGGAGGACATTCCTAGGACAGCCTTCCGCACACGTTACGACCATTATGAGTTTTTAGTGATGTCGTTCGGACTCACCAACGCGCCAGCAGCATTTATGGATTTGATGAACCGTATTTTCCGGCCGTATCTTGATCTGTTCATTATAGTGTTTATTGACGATATCTTGGTGTATTCTCGGAGTAGAGAGGAGCACGAGCAGCACCTGCGGACTACGCTGCAGACCTTAAGGGAGCATCAGCTTTTCGCTAAATTCTCCAAGTATGCCTTCTGGCTAGACAGCGTAGACTTCTTAGGGCACGTGATTACACGAGATGGTATATGTGTCGACCCGAGGAAGATCGAGGCAGTTCGGAGTTGGCCTAGACCCACGTCAGTGACGGAGATTCGCAGCTTTCTAGGGCTGGCAGGCTATTACCGGCGATTCGTGCAGGACTTCTCTCGCATTGCTACACCTTTGACCGGGTTGACCCGGAAGGGAGTTTGCTTCGATTGGACGGAGGAGTGTGAGCACAGTTTCGAGCGGCTACGGGCTCTACTGACTACGACACCAGTGCTATCATTGCCTTAAGGATCAGGCGGATTTGTGGTCTACTGCGATGCTTCACGAGTAGGGCTGGGGTGAGTTTTGATGCAGCATGACAGAGTGATTGCATATGCTTCGCGGCAATTAAAGAAACATGAACAGAATTACCCCACTCATGATCTGGAGATGGCTGCGGTGGTCTTTGCATTCAAGATCTGGCGACATTATCTGTATGGAGAGTCGTGCCAAATATTCACTGACCACAAGAGCTTAAAGTACATATTTCAGCAGCGAGACCTGAACCTTAGACAGCGCCGATGGATGGAGTTAGTGAAGGACTACGATTGTAAGATCTTGTATCACCCGGGCAGGGCGAATGTAGTAGCGGATGCTTTGAGTAGGAGGCCCGGGGGTAGTCTATCCTGTTTGAGCGCAGTGCAAAGGCAGTCGTCGGCGGATTGGCAGATCTTATGCGACAGCCGGGTACAGTTCGAGTTTACGCCGATCGGAGGACAGATGGCGCATGTTTATGCACGCCCACAGTTGCTTGACCATATACATGAGGCACAGCACAGTGATGACCGCTGTTCAGAGATCAGGACATAGATGGGACAGGGCAGATTTTCCGAGCTCGTGATCGATGATCAGGGGACACTACGATTTGGAGCTATATTGTGCGTACCAGATGCTGAGGGATTGCGGCGCGAGATTCTTGAGGAGGCACATCGGTCGGTATATAGTGTTCATCCCGGTTCCGCCAAGATGTACCATGATATGAGAGATGTTTACTGGTGGGACGGTATGAAGAGGGATATTGCAGATTTTGTGTCGAGATGCCTGACTTGTCAGCAAGTCAAGGCTGAGCACCAGAGGCCCGCGGGAGAGCTACAGCCGTTACCCATTCCGGAGTGGAAATGGGAACAGATATCTATGGATTTCATTGTGGGTCTACCCAGGACTAGTCGAGGGTATGACTCCATCTGGGTGATTGTGGATCGTTTGACGAAGGCAGCTCACTTCCTACCGGTGAAGACAACTTTCGGATTTGCTCAGTATGCCCAGATTTACATTGATGAGATTGTACGACTGCACGGAGTTCCGACATGCATCGTGTTCGATAGAGGCACCCAGTTTACCAGCCGGCTATGGCAGAGGCTTCAGGAGGCTTTAGGCACTCGCTTGAGTTTCAGCACAGCATTCCATCCGCAGACCGACGGACAGTCAGAGTGGAATATTCAGACTCTCGAGGACATGCTCAGAGCATGCGTTTTAGACTTCGGAGGTAGCTGGGATCATCATTTGCCCTTAGTAGAGTTCTCCTACAACAACAGCTACCAGGAGACCATTCAGATAGCACCGTTTGAGGCTCTTAATGGGAGGAGATGCAGATCGCCCACCTGTTGGACGGAGCTCAGTGAGAGCAGTATCTTAGGAACGTAGATTGTGGAGAAGACGACCGTGAAGATCCAGTTGATTCGCGATAGGATGAGAGCAGCCTAGAGTAGGCAGAGATCTTATGCGGACCGCCGTCGGCGCAAACTTGAGTTTTCTGTTGGTGATCTTGTTTTCTTGAGGGTCTCCCCAATGAAAGGTGTGATGAGGTTTGGGAAGAAGGGGAAGCTTAGTCCCAGATATGTGGGGCCCTTCGAGATCCTCGAGCGTGTTGGTGTGGTTGCGTATCGATTAGCCCTTCCGCCCAGTTTTCCAGACGTTCACCCCGTATTTCACGTTTCGATGCTCCGCAGATTTCTTCATGATCCTTCGCATGCGATTCAGCACCCGACGATCCAGCTTGAGCGCGACCTTTCCTATGCAGAGCAGCCGGTAATGATCTTAGATCGGCAAGTGAAGAAACTGAGGTCGAAAGAGATACCGTCCGTCAAGGTACTTTGGCGTGGCCAGAGCAGCGAGGAAGTCACTTGGGAGACCGAGAGCGAGATAAGGAGGAGGTATCCCCATCTTTTTGAAGGTGCATATAGTTAGATTTTTTAAATTCGGGGACCGAATTTCTTTAAGGGGGGTAGATTGTAACACTTTGGATTTCCGTTTGAATGTCTTTCGTGATAATTAGTGATCGTACGTGTTATTATATATATGTGTTCCTAGGATTATTAGTCACATTTAGTAGTGTTTGCATATTGGGAATTTTCTTGTGCTAGTGCACACTTGCACACTTAGACATTTTTGAGACTTAGGGTTTTGGTAGCATGTTAACCCTTCTTGTGTACATGGTTGCTAACTTCTTCCCCACCATTTTAATATTTTCAAAACCCTTTTTTCATAATTCAAATCCTATTAAACAATTGAGCATGGTGTTAGGTAGAAAAAAATTGACTTTTGAATCCTTTTCTTCTCTCTTCTCTCTCTTTCCCTCATTCTGAATCCAGCAGCAATTCCAGCAGCAAAAACCCCCATCTTTCTCCATATTCTCAACTCTTTTCACTTCTCCATGATTCCCAAACAAATCCTACACAAAAACCACACATTTCCTTCACAAAACCTTAGGAAAAGTGAGCTTTTTAAGGTGTTTGAAGCAAATCTGCATACTTGAGGGAAAAGCTGGAACTTTTGGTCTTTCTAGGGTCTTTTGAAGGTATAAATCTCACTCCTAGCACCCTATCTCCTTAACTTGCATGTTTAGTTTCAAAATATCACATTTTTGTGCAATTTTAGTGCTAATGAAGGGATTTGGAGTTAATATGTTAAAGTTTATGTTGTTGTGGCTTGATTAGCTTGTTAATGAGTTATTAGTGTGGGTTTAGACTTAGGTTTGTTTCAGATTTCAGAAAAATACCCTAAAGTTGGATTTTAGTGCAAAAGTGTGGATTTTAACTAGAAATAAGGCTCTGTAGGATCTGCTGCTACCCGAGACATTTCAGAGTAAAACTAGATGTTACTGTAGCATGTATGGGGGGTATAGAGTGTACACACCAAACCTGGGAGCCCAATTCCCAAGTGAGGCCGCCGAAATATGCATTCTGGCCGCAAATTGCGGCCAGATGGGGGAGTTTTGGGTTGGGGTTTGGGGTGTGTATGTCTGCTGCTATGTGGGTTGTTTTGGTATATATATTTTTGCAATATCTTTCCTGTATCAAATTCTGGAGGTGATTACCTATTTTCCCGTATTTTCAATCTTTTGCGACACGCGTGATACGTGTGTGTGGGTTTAGGGTTTCTGCGTATCGCGACGCGTCGGAGTGGTTTCAGGCGCGTAACCACACGTTTTAGCGTATCACGCACACGCGCGCTTGGTTCGCGACACGAGTTACTAGTTCGGCTTTAATGTCGCGTTTGTATGACTTCAAGCTTACGTGTAATATAATGTGTAATTCTAGGTTCGCAGGCGAGTACGGCGGACGCCGCGCAGAAGGGGAAACAAGTTGTTGGCTATACCTAGCGAGAGACTACGGTGAGTAGATTTCACATCTACGGGGATATCGCCCGCATGGCGTTCAACATCAGGGCTGATAGGACCTTATAGTTTCCTTTGTATACATTGACTATTCATGGCTATTATTTAGTGCATGCTGCATTCCCTGCTATTTGGATATAAACTAGAATTGATAGAACACCGCACCATTACTAACGGTCCATGTTGCACGAGCACTATCCTGCATGTTACACACACACCGTTAGTAATTGCCATGACACTCACACTGTAGTATATCACATCGGATCATTACATTGTAGCTCATCTATATCTGACTTGACATGTTATTTATACTGGATGCCTATATCACATCGAATCATTACATTGTAGCTCATCTATATGTGACTTGACATGCTATTTATACTTGATGCCTATATCACATCGGATCATTACATTGTAGCTCATCTATATGTGACTTGACATGTTATTTATACTTGATGCCTATATCACATCGGATCATTACATTGTATCTCATCTATATGTGACTTGACATGTTATTTATACTTGATGCCTATATCACATCGGATCATTACATTGTAGCTCATCTATATGTGACTTGACATGTTATTTATACTTGATGCCTATATCACATCGGATCATTACATTGTAGCTCATCTATATGTGACTTGACATGTTATTTATACTTGATGCCTATATCACATCGGATCATTACATTATAGCTCATCTCTATGTGACTTGACATGTTATTTATACTTGATGCCTATATCACATCGGATCATTACATTGTAGCTCATCTCTATGTGACTTGACATGTTATTTATACTTGATGCCTATATCACATCGGATCATTACATTGTAGCTCATCTATATGTGACTTGACATGGTATTTATACTTGATGCCTATATCACATCGGATCATTACATTGTAGCTCATCTATATGTGACTTGACATGCTATTTATACTTGATGCCTATATCACATCGGATCATCATATTGTAGCTCATCTATATGTGACTTGACATGCTATTTATGTTTGATGCCTATATCACATCGGATCATTACATTGTAGCTTATCTATATGTGACTTGACATGCTATTTATACTTGATGCCTATATCACATAGGATCATCATATTGTAGCTCATCTATATGTGACTTGACATGCTATTTATGTTTGATGCCTATATCACATCGGATCATTACATTGTAGCTCATCTATATGTGACTTGATATGCTATTCATACTTGATGCCTATATCATATCGGATCATCATATTGTAGCTTATCTATATGTGACTTGACATGATATTCATATTTGACGCACATATCATATCGGATCATTGACTTGCATTTTGGTTTGGATTACATATGATTTCTGGATTTGGGAACCGTGGCTATTGCAAATATGTAATCATTTAAAAACCCGGTTCCCTTGATATGATATTTCAGTACGTCCACCATGTGTTTTCTCGGTGCTAGAGTGATATATGTGAACCCGAATTGAGGAGCTGGTTGAGGCCGATTACGGGTACATGGTGGACCAGGTATGGTACCCCGGGGCGAGAACGGTTTCGCTGTGTAGTAGACGGTGAGCCTGGCAGAGGGACTACTACCTACCGGTAATTGGTTGGACCTGACAGTTATCCGGAGGGTACTGATAAGAGTCTATAGATGGATGCGGGGTGATCTGTACTGCTGGGGCCGAGGGCCGATACCGCAGACGGAGCCCGTGGGCTGACCCGGACTGACGGGGCCCGATGGATGAGGATTTGCGTGTCGATGCTGGACACGAGTACTTATGATATTTGGGTGCCGATGTTGGGCACTCGGGATTCTCAGAAATGTACAGGATTTGAGGGCCGATGAGAGTGCCGGCGCCTGAGTTATTTGGGGATCTAGGTGCATTGATGGACACCGATTACATATTCCACGTTGACATTCCGTGTAGATATTATATTGCCCATGCTCAGCATTTACTATTGTACCTCATCATGTAGTTACATTACCTGATAGAGTACTTGCATGATTATTGCACATACTGCTTATCACATATTGATATCATCTGTTGGCATATGATAGAGTAGCGCAGTACGTGCATGCTCGCGATTACCTTTATATGTTATCTCTATTCACGAGTTGGCAACTCACCCCCGTTGTGCCACAGTGTTTGCAGGTTGCCCTTCGAAGTAGTCGCGGCAGGCTGCGGTTGCATCTTTTGACACAGATACCCCCATAGTTGGTGTACTAGCTCTTTTGCTGATAGGTGGGTTTTGTGCGGTATCTGTTTATCTTTCAGTATGTACATTGTTGTATCTAGTATTCTCCATCTACCATGTATGTATTTGACTTAGAGACAGTATGAGGACGATGATGTATTATATTTGTATTCTGGTGTCGAGCTCGTTGTGAGCCGACTGTACTTGCAGTTTATCCTTTCTGTGATGTTCCCACTTGTGGATCTTGATCTTCGCTACGGAGTCGTATATTACTATCTTGGTGATCGATTACTTAGATTTCCTATCATGTTAGTAAGTGCTTTCATTTTAAACTTATAACACTCTTTACTTTAACTGGTTTGATTTCTGGGTTTTCGGTTCACTTAGTCGCGTTACGCCTGTAGACGTTACGTGGTTAAGTGCCGGTCACGGGCCAAACTTTGGGTCGTGACACATCATTATACCTTTTTTTTTCTTTTATTTTCTTTTCTAAAGTCGAGAACCATGCATGATTAATGAAGAAAAGACCATGATAAAAATGTAACAAGTGTTTAAATAACTTGGTGCATGTCATGTGTACAAAACACGCTTAATACGCGATTAGCGATATTTAATCGCAATTAGCACTAAAAGTGAATATAATAAATCATAAAATTTCATAATTTGCTTAAATCCAATAAAACACCCTCATTTTAGTAATTTCTATAATTTTCCCAATTTTTCCCAAATTATCTGTATTTAATTTTACCACCTCATTAAAATATTCAATATAATTATTATTTAATTATAAAAATTCTCAAAAATAATATTTTATTTTTCTGAAATGTTACATGAAACTTGTTAGTCTTGTCTCAAGGGAAAGATGACCAAATCTCCATTTACCGGACACGGAGAAAAAGCAGCAGAGCTCTTAGGACTCATACACAGTGATGTATGAGGTCCGATGTCTATACATGCAAGGGTGGGTTCTCATACTTCATCACATTCACTGACGATATCTCTAGGTTCGGATATATGTATCTTATGAAACACAAATCTGAAGCTTTTGAGAAATTCAAAGAATACAGAAACGAAGTAGAGAACCAGACTGGCAAAAGTATCATGATCCTCCGATCTGATAGAGGAGAAGAGTACTTAAGCACGGAATTCCTAAAAGAGAATGGAATTCTCTCTTGGCTTACTCTTCCGTATACACCACAGCACAACGGTGTATCGGGGCGGAGGAATCGTACCCTGTTGGATATGGTTCACTCCATGATGAGTAGTGCTGAGTTGCCTCTTCCATTTTGGGGACATGCGCTTCAGACAGTGGCATACCTATTGAATGATGTTCCATCCAAATCTGTGCCTAAGACTCCATATGAAATATGGAGTGGGAAAAGTGTCACGACCCGAAATTGGCACGTGACGGCCCTAATACTACGCAACGCCTCCAGACGTAACGCAGTAAAAGAAAGCCAAAACCCAGAAATCTAAACCATAAAAATACGGAAAAGATAATAAAAGTTTTTGAAACATTTGAATTCACAATCCAAATTCTTTAAAAGAGTCCACTTTTTCTTTAAAATTTTGGCAGCACCTCCTTTATAAAACCAGCCCCCAAACAGGGTACAACATAAATATAAAGTAAAGCATCCCAAACGGGAGCAAAATCCACGCCCAACGGCGGAAAACAACACCACAACAGATATACGACGCCGTAGCGAAGAAACAAGAGAACAAAAAAAGGAAACTGTATAAAAGCAACAAAACCACAATAATATACAAAATCGTCCTCACCAAGTCTCTAAGTCACAACATACTAGTAGTAGATGGAGAGTACAAGATACAACGAATATACAATACATCTCAGATAACCACAAAACCCACCTGGGCAAAACTGCACACTAACAGGCGAAGTGGTATCCGCAGCCAAAAGATGATAGATAAGTGAATAGCTTGTCTTGACTATTCTGGGGAAACACCTGCAATACCTGTGGCACAACGGGGCTGAGTTGCCAACTCGTGAATAGTAAATAACATATGCAGGTAATCGCAAGAATATACGTACATCATGAATCTAATATATGACATTTTCAGTAATGACGGGTCATGAGTACGAAATAATGGAAAGTACACTAACAAGTACCACCAATATATAAAGCAATAATGATATGACAACAGTATGCAATAATCATGCACTGGGGATATGAGAAAGTAAATGTGCAACACTCATGAAAGGTACACTCACAGGTACTCCTAATACATGGAACAGTGCACAAATATGTAAAGATGAGGTATGGAGTGAAATATGTCATTTCCACGGAATACTGACATCGTGGTAGGATCACAATCCAGCAAGACAAATCAAAGTCCCAATTCCTCAATCAGCCCCCAAATTGGCTCTCATATCATCTAAAAGTCACATCTCCTCAACTACACAATATCTAGTATATCTCGCATATGTATCGAATGTCCAACACCAAGTATATCTCACATATATCAAATGTACAACAGCAAGTGGATCTCACATATCTAGTCTGTACAATATCAGGTATATCTCACATATATCAATTGTACAACAGCAAGTGGATCTCACATATCTCGTCTGTACAATATCAGTATATCTCATATATATCAGATGTACAACAGCAAGTGGATCTCACATATCTCGTCTGTACAATATCAGTATATCTCACATATCTCAGATGTACAACAGCAAGTGGATCTCACATATCTCGTCTGTACAATATCAGTATCCAATCCCAATGAATCTCTTAAATTCCAAGTCAAATCTCCAGCACAGTTCTAACATCCTAAATATAATGTCATAATAATATGATGAGGGCAATACACATATATTAGCGTCCCATTCCACTAATATTGGTGTAAGGGCATATATAACAGCGGCTCAATCCCCTGTTATATATACAAAAGAGTAATTAGAAATATCATGAAACCCATGTGCCAAGCATCGACACAGAAATACTGATTCCATCAGGTGCTGTCTCCATGACTAGCCCCCTGATAAGTACGTATCACACGCTATCCGAAAAGCACGAGTGCCTAGCTCTGACCCCCGTCTTTCCACGTATCCATACGTACATGACTCCCGTCGGTATCCACTCGATAGCCGATGAGTCGTTGGTCCTGTCACCGGAAAGTATGGTTCCCCTAGGCCTCATCGCCTCACTGCGACAACATTCTTGCTTCGGGGTACCTCCGGGCCCCACCATGTACCCTCATACGGCTCACGACGCCTCCTCGCATAGGGTATATATATCTACACCGATAAATCTCATGGTGGATGCTATAATATCATCTCAAAGAAACCGGGTTTTTTCAATGTATGCATAATTTCATGAACTACCACGATTCCCAAATCCAGAAAACATCATGAAAAATCCATATAACAATGCGATAATCCATGAGTAAAGCATACGCAATATAAAAACTGTAATGAAAGCGTATAAAAGAACTGCATAGCATTCACCAGATATAAATAAACACATGAATGGTATAGCAGAAATATAGGTATCGACCTATATGATGGTGTGATATACCTACCAGGTATAAGTAAAGTATGAAATGCCAGTACACTTGTAGCTATGTCCTTAGGTGTGTATGTACCTAACACTAATGGTACAATACCCTAAAGGTAAACAGGAACTAGTATATCAATGTCTAAGTTATAACGATAAGAAATATGTATCAAGTCACAATGTCCCTAACCAGACAATATCATTTCTAAACATGGGTTGTGTATGACATGGCAATTATTGACGGTGTGTGTGGCATACAATCAGTACTCTCGCAATCTGAGCCGTCAATAATAGTGCAGTGTCCTAAGGATACTAGTCCAAGCATAACTATCACTACACAGTAAAGTATATGCGCAATTCTACACATGATATAGAATATGCGACAAGTAATATTTCTAGCCCAGACGCATAACGCCATGCGGGCGATTCCCCTGTAGATGTTAAATCTACTCACCCACACTCCAAGCTAGAAGAAATCTATCACCTGTATCCCCCTGTGGCAGTGTCCGTAGTCCCCGTCTGCGAACCTGCAACATATAAACAACAACAAATATATATATATATTAATAACAGCTACGAAATACAAACTAGCTACATCTAACCGACACAACAACACACAACCACCTCTTAAGTGTTCGTATCGTGGCTAACGAGAGTAGCGACACGACGAAAACAACTTAAGAGCGAAACCACGAAAACTGCACGACCCGTGTCGTAACACGTATCGCGCGGACACGAAACACTAGAAACTACCCAATTGATCCCAGATTTTTCCTACTGTGAAAACTAAACAAACAAACATGACCAGAATAACCCAAACCACAGCAGACACCTATACAGGAAATCCCAAACCCTAACTCTCCAGTATGGCCGGCGTCGCCGGCCCCTCCTCAAGCCGTCGCCGGCCCTGGCCGGTGGCCTGGGGTCCATCTTCTAGGTGGTGCTCCAGGTTCCCTAGTACAACACTACCACTATGTTTAATTTTCCAGTGAACATCTCGGATCACAGCAGGTCCTAGAAACCACAATGCGACACTAAAATACGATATTTCGCAACAAACCCTAATATAACATTCTAAACTGCAATTAAAAAGCTAAACTACACTAAAAACACATAAAATAACAGTAAAAGAACTTTACCTAGCCAAAAGAACACCAAGAACCCAAGCTTGCATGCTCCAAGGCAAGAAAAGAGATGAGGTGAAGAAATTATGATGATTTTGTGAACTTTGAATAGAAATTGAAGGATTTGTTAAGGAATTATGAAGAAATGAGATAGAGAAAAGGCTAAGTGCAGTAGAGAGGGAGGGGAGCTCGGCCAAGGAGAGAAGGAGAGAGAAAAAAGGAAGTTCCAAGCAATTTCCTACACTAAATGCATAATTAATGCATTCACACTACACACACACTCATGCATGCACCTTCTAACCCTTTCTTTTCTATTCTTTTCTTTTCTTTTCTCCATTAAACCTAGGCCACACAATCACTTGCTATGTGGTTTAGTTCACTTAGGAAAATTTTTAGAAAAGTTGAAAAGAAAAGATTTCCCAAAAAGTGCAAACCGGATTAAAATAACATTAAAATTGGGAAAATTCAAATTGGACCAAAACGTCCCATATACTCTCAAAGTTTGCGCACTAGCTTTATTTTATCAAAACTAGGTGCTGGCAAGTCGATATGGCCGTTTGATCCCAATCGGTATAAAACTGAAAATACCGACGAATTTCACCCAAAAACAGAAACAAACACAAAACGATTTCTAAAACGTTACAATCTCCCCCCTTTATAAAAATTCGTCCCCGAATTTAAAATTTTCACCAAGCATACCTTCAAAGAGAAGAGTACAAAACTCCCAAATCTCACTCGCAGCTTCCCAAGTGATCCCCTCACTATACAGCTACGTCCAAGAGAACTCTTCACAGATGGCAAGACCCTTGACCGAAGTTTCTCCACCTGCCAAACCATTTACACACATGGCTGCCGGTGAACGAAAAGATCAAGTCCAACTAAAGGTCTGTGCTGAATCATGTGAAAAAGTCATGAAGGTATTTGCAAAAATCAACAAAATGAAAACGGGGTGAATAATCGATAATCTGGGCGGAAGTGCCAAACTAAAGGCAACGAAAACTAACTCGCATAAAGGATCTCAAAAGAACCCAAAATTCTGGGATAAGCTTCCCAAAACTCAGTCATTCATCGGAAAATCCGTAGGAATACATGATCTCCCACTGCGAACTCAAGTCTGCGACCAACATGATCGGCATATGACCTCTGTCTGCACTGGGCTACTACCATCCTGACCTGAACCAACTGGATCATCTCCGAAGTCTCTAAACTAGCTGAGGTCCAAAATTCTACTACGCAGAGTCAGAAAACAGACTGGTGATCGACACTACCTAACTAAACCAAAAGGTTTCCAATTGAAATGTCTCCTGATAACAACTATCAAAGAAATATCCTAACCATGGCGAGTGACGATCCCAACTGCCGCAAACAATTTAACACAAACGCACAACAAGACAAACACCTTGAAACGAAACCTGAAATTTCTCTTTACACTCCTGTCCACCCGTAACTATCTCACAAGTCACGTCAAAGTTGGCGAAACTTGAATGAATATAGAGAGTTGACTGATGTGCTTGCTCTAGGATTTCACGTCTCTACCCGATAACATCAGGTACACAAACACATTCCTAACTTAGCACAACCTTGTCACAATCAAGGTCTCCGAATCAAAAGCAAGAACTGATGCAGTTGCTAACTGAATCTTCATCTGCTGAAAACTCCGTACACATGCCTCAGTTCAAAGAAAAGAACCTCCTTTCAAGTCTGTCCAGTCAACGGTGCAACAATACGCTAGTAATCCTGCACAAAACGGCGGTAAAAACCTGCTAAACCCAAAATCAAAGGACCTCTGTCCGAACACAAGTCTGGGTCAAAGCTGTACGGTCTCGATCTCCCTCGGAACCATACAAAACCGTCTCCCGTAACTACAAGACCTAGGAGTCAACACAAACAAGCCTGAAGGAAAAACTCCGAGAATCTAGCAAACAGCTGAGGCTCTCCCAATGTCTGCAAAACAAATTCTCAAGTGATGCTCCTGTTCCTCAAGACACAAAGAATAGACCAGAATGTCGTCAAAACACAACAGCAACTGGTCGAGGAACGGCCTGAAGAAATCCGGTGCATCATATCTATAAATGCTGCTAGGGCATTGGCGAGTCCAAAGACACCACCAAAACACACACTGACCGTAGCACGCACAAAAACAGTATTCGGAATGCCACCACTCCGAACCCGCAACAATGATGACCTGATCCCAAACAAACTTAGAAAAAGTCTCGCACTCTGGAGCTGATCGAAGGAATCGTCAAAGCAAGGTAAATGATACCTAACCGCACCGTAAGCCGGTTCAATTGACGATCTATCAATCCACAACCGAAATTATCGTCTTTCTCCCTGACAAACAGAAATAGGAGCTCCCAAAAGCGAAACACTCGGACACTCAAACCTCCTAACAAACAACTCTGCAGCAGATCCTTAAGCTCCCTGAATTCGCTAGCTCCCTTGGAATATCGTCGAAGAACTCTTGCACGATAACTACCCGGCCCAACAATCCCAATGTGGCTCCGGTATCTCGAATGAACTCCAAGAATCCACGACATCTCCTCCAAAGCTGACTAGCGGAAAAGGCTGAATTCAAGCTGTGAGAGGCGGCACACTATCCACCTGCACAACCAGAACTAACTCGCCGGGAAAACAATTCCTGACTGTTTTCTCACGGTAGTCCACAGACGCCTAACACGTAGCTAACCAATCCATGCCCAGAAGAACGTCAAATCCAACATCTCAAGAAGGATCCAATGACGGCAAAATCTCCCCACCAATTGGCATACGACTGAAATACCTGTCGCGCAACAAAAGAATCGCTGACAGAAGTTAACACAACACAACAAAACGGCTGATCTAGCTAACACGATCCTCGTCCCAACCACGGCACAAAGTGCGAAAACCAACAAGTACATCAAAGAACAAGAACTAGGATACCTGACAAATCTGCACTGGACGCCCGTGCGTCCGGATGAGTAGAAACAAACCCTCGTGTCTGCCTTCTACCACAACAGGCTGAAATCCTGCACGCTGCGGTAAAGTTGTCTCGCGACTACGTGGCTCAGTACAAACTCGTACCCGATGATCCAAACTCCCGCACCGATAACACCCGGAAGAAAACCGCTGACCATCCTGGAAATAAGAGCTAGACGACTGTCCTCGCCTCAAGCCTCTGCTACTCCCATGACGTGCACGAAACCTATCACGACGACTGAACCTCTGTCCCTGGACTGGCACACCTGTACGGGTCCTCCACTGTCCTGGAACTTGCAAAGTCTCTGGAATACGTGTCTCGTCGACTGGGGCTGTAGTCACTGGTGCTATGTAAGTGACAGACTACTGCATGCTGATCCCAAGAAACAACTGAGTAACTGGGGTGTCGACCTCCTGTCGCTGCGCTCGAATGGCATCAACCAATGATCTCATCGTCTAGCGTAAGTCCTGCATCTCTGTCATAAGCCTAGCGAGCTGATCTGTCGAAGACTGATCCGTCTGCACCTGTGCAACAAGAGTGCCATCCTGGTCAGTGCTCGTCTCACCCGAGCTAACTCTGACCTCGGCCCTCGCTGCATCACTCTGAGTCCCCATAGTCATCGGCGGCAAGGCTATAAATAGAGATAGGATTCGATAAGAACACGGAAATCGAATCACAAGGATATGAATCATCAAGGAAGGAATTTCAAGCAATTTGTACTTAGGCACTTTAGGCGAAATACTGCATCGTGAGTATGCTGCAGACATACACACACTACGTTACTCCGCTTAGGTTACCTACTCCATCATACCACGGTCCTCCTACACTCCGAAAGGTAAAACCACGCTCTGATACCAACTTTGTCACGACCCGAAATTGGCACGTGACGGCCCTAATACTACGCAACGCCTCCAGACGTAACGCAGTAAAAGAAAGCCAAAACCCAGAAATCTAAACCATAAAAATACGGAAAAGATAATAAAAGTTTTTGAAACATTTGAATTCACAACCCAAATTCTTTAAAAGAGTCCACTTTTTCTTTAAAATTTTGGCAGCACCTCCTTTATAAAACCAGCCCCCAAACAGGGTACAACATAAATATAAAGTAAAGCATCCCAAACGGGAGCAAAATCCACGCCCAACGGCGGAAAACAACACCACAACAGATATACGACGCCGTAGCGAAGAAACAAGAGAACAAAGAAAGGAAACTGTATAAAAGCAACAAAACCACAATAATATACAAAATCGTCCTCACCAAGTCTCTAAGTCACAACATACTAGTAGTAGATGGAGAGTACAAGATACAACGAGTATACAATACATCTCAGATAACCACAAAACCCACCTGGGCAAAACTGCACACTAACAGGCGAAGTGGTATCCGCAGCCAAAAGATGATAGATAAGTGAATAGCTTGCCTTGACTATTCTGGGGAAACACCTGCAATACCTGTGGCACAACGGGGGTGAGTTGCCAACTCGTGAATAGTAAATAACATATGCAGGTAATCGCAAGAATGTACGTACAGCATGAATCTAATATATGAAATTTTCAGTAATGACGGGTCATGAGTACGAAATAATGGAAAGTACACTAACAAGTACCACCAATATATAAAGCAATAATGATATGACAACAGTATGCAATAATCATGCACTGGGGATATGAGAAAGTAAATGTGCAACACTCATGAAAGGTACACTCACAGGTACTCCTAATACATGGAACAGTGCACAAATATGTAAAGATGAGGTATGGAGTGAAATATGTCATTTCCACGGAATACTGACATCGTGGTAGGATCACAATCCAGCAAGACAAATCAAAGTCCCAATTCCTCAATCAGCCCCCAAATTGGCTCTCATATCATCTAAAAGTCACATCTCCTCAACTACACAATATCTAGTATATCTCGCATATGTATCGAATGTCCAACACCAAGTATATCTCACATATATCAAATGTACAACAGCAAGTGGATCTCACATATCTAGTCTGTACAATATCAGGTATATCTCACATATATCAATTGTACAACAGCAAGTGGATCTCACATATCTCGTCTGTACAATATCAGTATATCTCACATATATCAGATGTACAACAGCAAGTGGATCTCACATATCTCGTCTGTACAATATCAGTATATCTCACATATCTCAGATGTACAACAGCAAGTGGATCTCACATATCTCGTCTGTACAATATCAGTATCCAATCCCAATGAATCTCTTAAATTCCAAATCAAATCTCCAGCACAGTTCTAACATCCTAAATATAATGTCATAATAATATGATGAGGGCAATACACATATATTAGCGTCCCATTCCACTAATATTGGTGTAAGGGCATATATAACAGCGGCTCAATCCCCTGTTATATATACAAAAGAGTAATTAGAAATATCATGAAACCCATGTGCCAAGCATCGACACAGAAATACTGATTCCATCAGGTGTTGTCTCCATGACTAGCCCCCTGATAAGTGCGTATCACACGCTATCCGAAAAGCACGAGTGCCTAGCTCTGACCCCCGTCTTTCCACGTATCCATACGTACATGACTCCCGTCGGTATCCACTCGATAGCCGATGAGTCGTTGGTCCTGTCACCGGAAAGTATGGTTCCCCTAGGCCTCATCGCCTCACTGCGACGTCGACTCACTGCGACAACATTCTTGCTTCGGGGTACCTCCGGGCCCCACCATGTACCCTCATACGGCTCACGACGCCTCCTCGCATAGGGTATATATATCTGCACCGATAAATCTTATGGTGGATGCTATAATATCATCTCAAGGAAATCGGGTTTTTTCAATGTATGCATAATTTCATGAACTACCACGGTTCCCAAATCCAGAAAACATCATGAAAAATCCATATAACAATGCGATAATCCATGAGTAAAGCATACGCAATATAAAAACTGTAATGAAAGCGTATAAAAGAACCGCATAGCATTCACCAGATATAAATAAACACATGAATGGTATAGCAGAAATATAGGTATCGACCTATATGATGGTGTGATATACCTACCAGGTATAAGTAAAGTATGAAATGCCAGTACACCTGTAGCTATGTCCTTAGGTGTGTATGTACCTAACACTAATGGTACAATACCCTAAAGGTAAACAGGAACTAGTATATCAATGTCTAAGTTATAATGATAAGAAATATGTATCAAGTCACAATGTCTCTAACCAGACAATATCATTTCTAAACATGGGTTGTGTATGACATGGCAATTATTGACGGTGTGTGTGGCATACAATCAGTACTCTCGCAATCTGAGCCGTCAATAATAGTGCAGTGTCCTAAGGATACTAGTCCAAGCACAACCATCACTACACAGTAAAGTATATGCGCAATTCTACACATGACATAGAATATGCGACAAGTAATATTTCTAGCCCAGACGCATAACGCCATGCGGGCGATTCTCCTGTAGATGTTAAATCTACTCACCCACACTCCAAGCTGGAAGAAATCTACCACCTGTATCCCCCTGTGGCAGTGTCCGTAGTCCCCGTCTGCGAACCTGCAACATATAAACAACAACAAATATATATATTAATAACAGCAACGAAATACAAACTAGCTACATCTAACCGACACAACAACACACAACCACCTCTTAAGTGTTCGTATCGTGGCTAACGAGAGTAGCGACACGACGAAAACAACTTAAGAGCGAAACCACGAAAACTGCACGACCCGTGTCGTAACACGTATCGCGCGGACACGAAACACTAGAAACTACCCAATTGATCCCAGATTTTGCCTACTGTGAAAACTAAACAAACAAACATGACCAGAAGAACCCAAACCACAGCAGACACCTATACAGGAAAACCCAAACCCTAACTCTCCAGTATGGCCGGCGTCGCCGGCCCCTCCTCAAGCCGTCGCCGGCCCTGGCCGGTGGCCTGGGGTCCATCTTCTAGGTGGTGCTCCAGGTTCCCTAGTACAACACTACCACTATGTTTAATTTTCCAGTGAACATCTCGGATCACAGCAGGTCCTAGAAACCACAATCCGACACTAAAATACGATATTTCGCAACAAACCCTAATCTAACATTCTAAACTGCAATTAAAAAGCTAAACTACACTAAAAACACATAAAATAACAGTAAAAGAACTTTACCTAGCCAAAAGAACACCAAGAACCCAAGCTTGCATGCTCCAAGGCAAGAAAAGAGATGAGGTGAAGAAATTGTGATGATTTTGTGAACTTTGAATGGAAATTGAAGGATTTGTTAAGGAATTATGAAGAAATGAGATAGAGAAAAGGCTAAGTGTAGTAGAGAGGGAGGGGAGCTCGGCCAAGGAGAGAAGGAGAGAGAAAAAAGGAAGTTCCAAGCAATTTCCTACACTAAATGCATAATTAATGCATTCACACTACACTACACACACATGCATGCACCTTCTAACCCTTTCTTTTCTATTCTTTTCTTTTCTTTTCTCCATTAAACCTAGGCCACACAATCACTTGCTATGTGGTTTAGTTCACTTAGGAAAAATTTTAGAAAAGTTGAAAAGAAAAGATTTCCCAAAAAGTGCAAACCGGATTAAAATAACATTAAAATTGGGAAAAATTCAAATTCGACCAAAACGTCCCATATACTCTCAAAGTTTGCGCACTAGCTTTATTTTATCAAAACTAGGTGCTGGCAAGTCGATATGGCCGTTTGATCCCAATCAGTATAAAACTGAAAATACCGACGAATTTCACCCAAAAACAGAAACAAACACAAAACGATTTCTAAAACGTTACAAAAAGACCGTATCTTAAACGTATAAAGATATGGGGTTGTCCGGCCTATGTTAAAGTACAAAATCCGGCACGTTCAGTTTTATGCAAGTTTGTAGGATATCCAAAACATTCGATGGGATATCTATTCCACCACACCGAGGAACAGAAGGGGTTTATATCTCGCCACACCACTTTTTTAGAATGGCAATTTCTTGTAAAAGAAATAAGTGGAAGCACAGTAGAACTGGAAGAAATTCTGGAACCACAAACTCAAACTGAAGAATTGGTAGAAGCTCAAGATTCAATAACCCCGGACGAGCCTCAGCCACTCCGCGGATCTAGTAGGATTTCTCATCCGCCCGAGAGATACTATGGTTTTCTCATAGACGGGGATCGAGAGGATTGCATCTTGTAAGAAGATGGTCCTACTAGTTTCTAACAAGCCATTATCAGTAGGGACTCTGATAAATGGTTGGATGCTATGCGATCCGAAATTGAGTCCATGTACACCAATAAAGTGTGGACCTTAGATATTACACCCCCTGGGGTAAAACCCGTTGGATGCAAATGGATCTACAGAAGGAAGTTTGGTGTAGATGGACAGGTGGAAACCTATAAGGATAGACTTGTTGCAAAAGGTTTTCGTCAAAGACCAAGTGTGGACTCTGACGAAACCTTTTCTCTAGTGGCTATGCTCAAATCCATTCGAATCCTACTTGCCATTGCTGCCTTCCATGACTATGAAATCTGGCATATGGACGTAAAAACTGCTTTTCTAAACGGAAGTTTGGAAGAGTGCATTTATATGGATCAGCCGGAAGGTTTTGTAGACAGTGGGAGAAGCGAGAAGGTGTGCAAGTTATTTAAATCTATTTATGGATTAAAGCAGGCATCGCGGAGCTGGAACATCTGTTTTGATAAAACGGTCAAGAAATTTGACTTCATCAAGAACAAGGATGAGCCTTATCTATATAAGAAGATTGTAGGACGAACTGTCGTATTCCTAGTCTTGTATGTGGAAAATATTCTTTTGATAGGAAATGATATTCCTATTCTACAATCGGTCAAGCTGTTCTTATCACAAAGGTTCTCCTTGAAAGATCTGGGTGATGCCTCGTACATTCTTAGGATTAAGATCTACAGAGAAAGATCTAAGAGATTATTAGGACTTTCACAGTCCAGGTACATAGAGACCATACTAAAGAGATTTAGTATGGAAGATTCCAAGCGTGGTAACATACCCGCATTGAACGGAATCACCCTCTCCAAAAAGATGTCTCCCAAGACTGATGAGGAGAGGGTTCGTAGAGCACTATACCCTACACTTCGGCGGTAGAACTTATAATGTATGCGATGCTATGTACCAGACCAGATATAGCTTGCGCACTTAGCGTGGTAAGCCGGTATCAGTGAAACCCAGGTGAGAACCACTGGACAGCAGTGAAGAACATTCTTAAGTACCTGAGAAGGACTAAAGAACTGTTCCTGGTATTCGGTAATGGGGACCTCCGGGTGGAGTTCTTTACCAACTCGAGCTTCCAGAGTGACAAGGATGACAGCAAGTCTATCTCGGGTTTTGTGTTTACCCTCAACGGAGGGGCGGTCTGTTGGAAGAGTTCCAAACAGGACACCGTCGCAGACTCGATGATGGAAGGTGAATACATTGCTGCCAACGATGCCGCAAAAGAAATAGTCTGGATTAAGAAGTTCATTACTGAATTTCAGGTAGTTCCATACATTGTTAACCCAATATCTTTGTATTGCGACAACAATAGAGCTATGGCTTTAGCAAAGGAACCACGGTCCTATCAAAAATCCAGACACATCTTGAGGCGGTATCACCTGATCAGGGAGATCATTGATCGCCGGGAGATCGAGGAGCGGAGAGTGGACACAAAAGACAATACGGGGGATCCATTCACCAAAGCCCTTCCTCAAGCATAGTTCGAGAGACCATTTGAGATGTTGGGTATACGATACGCCAACAACTGGCCCTAGTGCAGACGTTGGGTACTCGGTACGCCAATATATTGCCTTAGTGCAAGTGGGAGATTGTTGGATATGTATGCCCTAGAGGCCATTATTGTATATGTATACATGTGGATGCTTGGACATATGTATGTACAGGACAATCTTGCTCGATATGATAGTATGCTATTTGGTTTGTCTTTATCTTAACATGTGCATATGTTTTACTTGTTATTACGTATCATTTATACATGTTGATAAAGCCCGTAAGATCATTGCTTGACTACCTACGTTGTGATGGCGATCATACTTGTGGGAGCTGGGTAGTCGATAAGCACATCCTTCAAAGGTCCCTAGTCGTGAGAGTATCGAGACTGGGCATCGATATTCCGGAATAGACTAGTGTATACGTTTCTAGACCCCGACGAGGGGTGATGGTTGGTCCCACAGCCATTGGTCTTTCGCACCTAGATCGTATACAGGTGTTCATTGGGGGTGAGTACACCGGACGGACTCGCCGAGTACTTCTACACGGTACTATACCTATCATCAGATAGCAGTTCTCAGGTAGACAGGTTAGTCTTCAGACCTGAGATCGTCATTTGCCTCGTGTGATTCCCCACTGTACTTTGATTACTACCATACCACGGCTCTACTGAGTCATGCAAACAGGTTTTAGTTGGGTATGTTGGTTATAATGTGTAACATTTTCAAAAATATAAAATATTAATTTTGGGAATTTTTATTATTTAATATTATTTTATTGATTATTTTAATATTAAATGCAAATAAATAGGAAAAATGTTAGAAAAATTATGAAAAATTATGGAAAATTCTAAAATAGGGTAAATTAGTGAATTATGACATTTTTAAGTTTTTGTGATTAGTTTGACACTAATTTAGCGCTAATCGCGATTAAAATCGCTAATCGGTTTTTAACAAATTTGAACAAAACATGCACACACTATTTTTTTTTCTACACTTGTGCATTTTTCTTGCCATGAACTTTCATTTGGGTTTACTATTCTTGTAAGAAGGTTAGGGAATTAAAAGAAAAAGGAAAAGAAAAGAAAAAGATTAAAGATGAGAGTAGGTGAGAGAGAGGAGTATGGGCTCTTTGACCTTGGGACTTAACCATTCTTCTCCCATCATTTCCTTCCCTCCTCCTTCTCCTCTTGCTGCTGCTGCCCCCTTCCTCATCTCCCTCCCCTCTTCAAAGCCCAAAAGCATCTCAAAAACAACCCCAAAACCTCATGTCCGTTTCATTAAAAATGTGCACAAGCTCGAGATCTACAAGGTGAACCAAGAAAGCATGGATTTGGCCACTAGAGGGCAACTCAAGAACTTTCTTGAGTTGCCAATTGAGGTAATTTCTGAACCATTTGCTTAGTTTTAGCATTTCCTTTAACCCCATGTTAAGAATATATCGATATTGTGTGATATTATGGACTTGGTGATAACCTAGTTAGGGTTTTAGGGAATTGGTGTTGTATGATGAAATTGAGCTCAGTAGAGGACTTGTAAACACCCTAGTGCATGAATTGAGACCCTAACCTGAGAACCAAACCACAGAATACGGATTTTAGAAACCGATATCGGGGAAAATGTGAAATCTGGGAAGGTTAATTTGAATCTGCTATCACCACGAGACCCCTAAAATAATATTGAGTGGAAATTGAGATGTGCAGGCACCATAGAGGCAACACCCCAAACCCCAGCCCCCAACTCATCCGTACGGCCGCCAATTTCCTCCTTTTGGCCGCCAATTGCGGCCTGGGTCCTACCAATTTTGCTCGTGTTGGTTCTGTAGCTCCTACATTGTTAGTTTAGGCCCCTGGTATTCATAGATTTGTATAAAGTGACCTGGGGTAAAATCTGGGACATATTTCATGAGTTGCTGTTTTGGATTCGTGTTTCCGTATTCCGTATTTTCATTTCTGAAATGGTGTGTTTCGTTTTACCTCGACTATTTGGCGTTTATACGACGATATAGAGGATTTATTGATGGTTTTGAAGGCGTGCCATAGGTTCTCACCTATAGGCCCCCTTATCGTATCGTTTTGGATTTCATGCGCCGTTTTAGCTTGGATTTGGTTTTAATACGCATATACGATATTTGATGTGTAGGTACCCATGAAGACTTCGGGACGACAAGCAATTGCGTGGTGATGTCCGCAAATGATGTTTCATGTGAGTAGATTATATCTACAGGGGGAAGTCGGGTGGATGGCGTATAACACCCCCGCAGTCCGTAGTTAGTATATACATATAGTAGATGTGTGATAGTTTTAGTGTGTTGTAGCCTTGTGTTAGAGGTATTATGGATAGTGTAGGGTTAGAAGTGATTAGTGTAGTTTATAGTCGCGAACCCTAGGATAGAATTACACCTACACACACACCCTTGCATATTACTTGTACTTACACGGTGTTTGATGATATGGATTGACTTTGGAGATGAATCGATGATGTGGGCTTGATGACGTGAGGTCGGTGATTGGATACGATTCATTGTGGGATATGACTTGTGATCTCTTGCGGGATTGGGATATGTGTTTACCCCGCATGCATACTTCACTGATGGTATCGTTTGGTGCTAGACATAGAGTAGTACCCCAGGCTATATGATCTGACGATAGTGATACCTGATATGTGATGAGATAGTGTGACACTGACCCCTACCCAGCTATTGGGATGCCGTACGATGATCACCGTACGAGCCGATATTGATGATAGATCCGCACTCATAACTCGAGGATATCTTAGGATATGACATTGAGGCGAGATCACCGACTATATACCTTTATATATATGTATTGACTCAGATTTAGGCGGTTTCCTTACCCCTACCGACTTGCTTGATACTTAGATCAGTAGTTGCATAGTAGATGTTAGACTAGACCGAGTCTTACCTATTTCAAAACTAACGAATCGGGAATATTTGCTAGATAGGAAAAAGGGGATTTTACGGATATTTTCAAATGTGTAGTGTCTATTTTCTAAACACCGTAGCCCTTGTTTTACCAAAAAAAAACCCCGATTCGTCTTATTTCAAAAGGCAAGGTTGCATGTTGTAGCTTTTGAGTTAGATTCCTTACTATTGCGTTGATTATTCGATTGCACCTGTTCATACTATTTGTATCGCATTATTTGTGCTCATTGTTATATTACCATCATGCTGTTAGGACACCAGCACCATTATCGATGATGCGTATGTTCCACGTACACTGATTGCCGGTTCACACACTTCATCATCGATAATTGCCATGCCACTACACTGTAGTATTGCTGCATTCATGGCATGATTTCCGCATGGCATATTGTACACATAGACCTGTACACAAACATATATGATTTTGATGTTATATCACACCTGATCATTATATTGTAGCTCATTTATATGTGACATGACTTGATACTCACATTGATGTTATATCACACCTGATCATTATATTGTAGCTCATTTATATGTGACATGACTTGATACTCACATTGATGTTATATCACACCTGATCATTATATTGTAGCTCATTTATATGTGACATGACTTGATACTCACATTGATGTTATATCACACCTGATCATTATATTGTAGCTCATTTATATGTGACATGACTTGATACTCACATTGATGTTATATCACACCTGATCATTATATTGTAGCTCATTTATATGTGACATGACTTGATACTCACATTGATGTTATATCACACCTGATCATTATATTGTAGCTCATCTATATGTGACTTGACATGATATTTATGTTTGACGCACATATCAAATCAGATTAGTGACTTACATTCTGGTTTGGATTATATGTGATTTCTGGATTTGGGAACCGTGGCTATTTCAAATATGTAATCATTTAAAAACCCGGTTCCCTTGATATGATATTTCAGTGCGTCCACCATGTGTTTTCTCGGTGCTAGAGTGATATATGAAAACCCGAATCGAGGAGGCGGTTGAGGCCGATTACGGGTACATGGTGGACCCGGTATGGTACCCCGGGGCGAGAACGGTTTCGCTGTGTGATAGACGGTGAGCCCGACAGAGGGACTACTACCTACCGGTGATTGTACTTTAGCTCGGCGGATATTTGGAGGATTCCGACCGGAGCCCAGAGATGGATATGGGTTGATTCGTACTGCCGGGGCCGAGGGCCGATACCGCAGACGAAGCCCCATATGGATACGAGGATTTACGTGTCGATGCTAGGCACGGTTTTCATGATGTTTTTCCATGACTTGTTTATATCCTCATATTGCATACATGATGCTTATTGTCATTGGTTGACGGGTGGACGGGTTCCACGTTTATTGTCATTAGTTGACGGTGGACGGGTTCCACGTATATACAGACATGGATCATATACAGACATGGATCATATACAGACTGGATTTACACTTATCATACTTCATTTGTATATATAACAGGGTATGAGGGCGCTGTTATATATACCCTTACACCAATATTAGTGGAATGGGACGCTAATATATGTGTATTGATATCATTTGATACTTCATCATATTTACTTCATGCAGACATACCTTACTGATGTCATGTTATTACCTGAGTACTTGGCACCACATACCTGTTTAGATGTTGTTTTGCCACCTTTTCACACTCAGATATACTTTGTGGATTATATTACTGATTGTTGACTTAGGTTTATGTCTTGCATTCGACTTATTCTTGTAGATATTTCTATTTACGAGTTGGCAACTCACCCCCGTTGTGCCACAGTTCTTGCAGGTTCTGCCGTACAGGTTTTATTGCGGCATTTCTGGCACACTACTTTCTTGCGGGTGGTTTGCTTTTGGTAGGTGGATTCTCTTGCATCAAGAACCACCCTTGTATTTACTTTATTCATTGTATCTAGAATTTCCATCAACCAAAACCTGTATATTGTTTCAGACCTAGACTTTAGTGATGTATTATTCGACCTTAGAGTCGCGCTTAGTAGTATTGCGGTTTCTTGTTGCTTGAGCTTTCTTTGGTTTTGATCCTCGCCACTTGGCGTTGTATATTATCATATCATTGCGTGGTTGTGACCGTCGATTGACGAAGAGCTAGCTCCCGCTTGGGGATGCCTTTATCATTGCATATATGTATTGTTATTCTTGTTTTACCCCATTCGGGGCCATTTTTACAAAAGAAACTCTGCCGAAATTTTTAGAAAAGACTTACTGTTTTTAAAATGCACATTCGGCTTAGTTATTTAAAAACCTTGACTTCAAACCTGTATTTCTTTACTTCTTTAAACCAGTCTTCTTTACTTATTCTTAAAATGGTTTTAGATTTCTGGGCTTTTGGCTTACTTGGATCAGATGGAGTCCTATAGGCTTCATATGGTTCAAGGGCCAGTCACGTGCTCTTTCGGGTTGTGACATAATGTCCTCAAGTCAATTATTGGATCGCAGGCACGTGATTGCAATGATTGAGGGAGGACCTATACCGGTAGAACAGTCTTACTCGAGATGATAGTATGCTATCTAGTTTGTCTTTATCATCGTGTACATTCTTCAGATGATATTACAGATCACTATTACATTTTGATAGAGCCCATAGGATTCTTTCTTGACAACCAGCAGTATGATAGCGATCATATACGTGAGAGTTGGGTAGTCTATTGTAACACCTTAGAATGTGTTTTGTAGCTAATTATATTTTTATATATGATTTTTAATAAAAAGTTTACCAAACTAAGTTTTAAATATTTTATCCTATTTAATGAGTATTTTATTAGAATTTTGTTAGGCACACACGCACTTGTGCATGATAACTAGGGTTGTTTTGCGGTTTAATCATTTGTCTTAAGTTAGTTTTATGTTTAGTTTAGTGTTATGGTTGTAATTAGTGATGATAGTTTTAAAATAAAAATTAATTTAAAATGGAATTTTTATAATTGGTTGACTTTGAGAGAGAGAGAGAGAGAGAGTGAGCATGGGCATCATGGCATGAGCCATGCCTCACTTAATGAGGAGAGAGAGAGGGAGAAGGGGGTCTTTGTTGTGTTCTCATTCTCCATCTCATTTTTCTTTCTCTCCTTCTCTCACTCTCACACACCCACACACACACTCACCTGAAGCTTTCAGCAGCAGAAGGCTTCAGCAACAGCAGCAAGTAGCAGAAGCAGCAGCAAGCAGCACCATCAGCAGCAGCATCAACAGCATCAGCAACTGTAGCAGCAGCAGCTCCTTTCACTCAATCTCCTGCTTCCTAGGGTTGCATAGGGTATAATTCTGAAACCCTTTTCCCTAGTTGCTTCGTTAAGTGTGGTTTAGTGTCGGTTTGTGTTAAATTAGCTAATTTAGTGCTAGATCATGGTGTTTAAGTGGAATTTTGGGAAATTGTTGATTTTGTTAGCTACCTTAAGTTAATTTAGTGTTAGTAGGGTCACTCACACTAAGAAATCCCCCGATTTTACTAAAATACCATAAGGTTTCTATTTTGTGCAAAATTGTCGTTTTAAAGCGATATTTGTGATTTCTGGAATCTGCTATGGACCCGGACCTTACAGAGTAAAATTGAGCAAACTGGGACATGATACCTAGGTTTAGATCACACCACCAGAGCACGAAGCCCTAACTTCCAACTCTGGCCGCCAATTTATTCATATTGGCCGCAAATTGTGGCCAGGAAGAGGGTTTGGGTGTTGGGGTTTTGTGTAGGGTAGTCTGCAGTGTTGTGTAATGTTTTGGCATGACTAGTTTTGTAATATTCTACCTGTAGGAAAATCTGGGGTCATATATCGTTTTTGGTGTCCGTTGTGTTTGCGCGATACGCGCGATACGTGAGTAGGTTCTGTGATCCAGCGTATCGCGGCGTGTCGCGATGGCTTTAGACGCGTACACACACGATTCAGCGTATCGTGCACACGCACGTTTAGTTCGCGACGCGAGTTTCTCGTTTTGATTCGATATCGCATTTCGCGGGATATTTGGCTTATATGTGATTTCCATGTCTTATTTGCAGGGTTGCAGGCATGAACTACAGACACGGCTACAGGGGGAGCAGATGGTAGGATTCACCTAGCGTGGGGCGTAGGTGAGTAGATTTAACATCTACAGGGGAATCGCCCGCATGGTGTTATGCGTCTGGGCTAGGATTCAAATACCTGTCGCGCATTCTATGTCATTGTTAGAATTGCGCCTTTATCTTACTTCCTTAGTTATAGTTGTACTGTGACTAGTAGCCGTAGGGCACTGCACACATTATTGACGATTCATGTTGCACGAGCACGGATTGTATGCTACACACACATCGTCAATAATTGCCATGTCACACACAACCCTTATAGATACCATATTGCCTATCATACTTGACATCTAGCTTATGGTATACCTATAGTGTATCATACCTTAGTGATAAGTACATATACACCTTGCGATACAGCTACAGGTATACCATGCACATATTTTAGTTATACCGGGGGGGGGGATTTCCTACATATGTTACTTATACCCAAGGGGTATACGACATCTTTTACTTATAGGTAGATACCTATACTTGGCTGTACCTTATTGATTTTACATACATCTGGTTCAGCCATATACTTTTGTTTACCTGCTCGTATTCAGATATATCGCATATATTTATTCCTGGTTTTGCGCATTGTTTATTTGGATTTTATATGATGTTTTCGGGATTTGGGAACCGCGGGAGTTCATGAAATTATGCATACATTGAACAACCCGGTTTCCTTGACATGATATTTGCGCGTCCACCATGAGTTTTATCGGTGCTGATTATATACTCCATACGAGGTGTGGTTGCCGTATGAAAGTACATGGTGGGGCCCGGTATGGTTCCCCTTGGCAAGAAGATCGATGGGTTTGCCGATTGAGCTTGGAGGCGGGCGAGTACCTACCGGTGATTAGTTGGACCTGGCAGTTGTCCGGAGGATACTGGCCAGAGTCGAGAGATGGATGCGGGATGATCTGTACTGCCGGGGCCGAGGGCCGACACCGCAGACGGACCCCGTGGGCCGATCCGGACTGACGGAGCCCGATATACGAGGATTTCTGTGTCGATGCTTGGCACACTGTTTTCATGATATTTCTTTTAATACCTTTGTATATATAACAGGGGATTTAGCCGTTGTTATATATACCCTTACACCAATATTAGTGGCGTGGGACGCTAATATATGTGTATTGACCCCATCATAATTATTTCTGCATATACATATATACCTGTAGGATGTTAGGTTTTACTTGAGATTTGACTTGGGATAGTAGGTGATTCATTGAGATTGGATATTGGATATGAAAGATATGGTTGGTTTGTACATTCGAGATATAGGAGAGCTAGTTGATATTGTACTTTGAGGTGATGTGAGACCTATGTTATGTGAGAGCCCAATTTGGGGGCCGATTTGACGTTTTGGGATGTGAGTGTCATGATGGATTGTGATCCTGCCACGATGTCAGGTTTCCGTGGAAAATGACATATTCCACCCTATACCTCACCCTTATCTACCTTATGCACGGATTCATATATTGGTAGTACCTGTTAGTGTACCCTTATGATAGTTGCATACCTACTCTCTCATACCCCTATTGTATGGTTATTGCATATTATTGTCATGTTACTATTGCTTCACATATTGATTGTACCTGTTACTGTACTTTCCTTTATTCAGCATTTGCATGACATGTTATTACTGTAATCGCATATCTTAGATTCATGTTGTACGTGCATTCCTGCGATTACCTGCATATGTTATCTACTATTCACGAGTTGGCAACTCACCCCCGTTGTGCCACAGGTGTTTCAGGTTGTCCCCCAGAGTAGTCGAGGCAGGCTATTTCTCTATTCAGCTATCCAGCTATCATCTTTTGCTACAGATACCGCATCGGCTCACAGTACCTTTTTGCTTAGGTGGGTTAGATGATTATCTGTATTTCATATTGTACATTCGTTGTATTTTATACTCTCCATCTACTATTGTATTATTGACTTAGAGACTTGGTGAGGACGTTAATGTGTATCTTTATGGATTTGATGTCTTTTATATACAGCTTTTTCTCTATTGTCTTTATTTCTTCGCTACGGCGTCGTATATTCTGTTGTATTCATCTTGACTAGTCTTTACTAAAAGGGGGTGTTGCTAAAATTTTAAAGATTGAAAGTAAGACTTTTAAAGAATTTGGGTTGTGATTTCAAATGTTTCAAAAACTTATATTATCTTTTTTCCGTATTTTCATGGTTTAGATTTCTGGGTTTGGCTTTCTTTTACTACGTTGTGTCTTTAGGCGTTGCGTAGTATTAGGGCCGTCACGGGCCAATTTTGGGTCGTGACATCTATAAGCGCATCCTTAAAAGGTCCCTAGTCGTGGGAGTTTCGAAACTGGGCATCGATACTCCAAGATTAGACTAATGTATACGTATCGAAACCCCGATGAGGGGCGGTGGCCAGTCTCACAAGCCATTGGTGTCAGTTGGTTCACCTAAGATGTATACAGGTGCTCATTGGGTCATGAGTACACTGGGCGGACTCGCCAGGAACATACTAGTTGGTATTATACCGATTGTCAGATAGCAGTTTCCAGGTGACATGTGTACAGGTTAGTCTATCGACCTGAGATCGTCATTTATCTCGTGTGAGTTCCCACTGTGCTTTGATTACTACCATACCACGGCTCAAAGGAGTCGTGCAAACAGGTTTTATTTGGGTACAGTCCCGAGTCACATCGAGGAAGTGAGCGGATCGTCAGGGGGTTCGTCTCTCCCGGTATTGAGGGTTGATGTCGCGGAGTGCACGAGTGGCCATCACCAGAAATCCTCGGCCGGGGTAGTCGAGAATTACCGATCTAGGATCGGTAGTTTCTCAGTTGGTGATAGGCTTCATACCGACACTAAATGTCGCGTTATTAGGGGTCTGATTTTATCCACCCCCTAGACTCTATTTGCGATACTCATAGACGAACGGACCGGACTGTATGGATATTGTTACTGTCAGGCTCAGTAGGGTTTCAGAATGAGTTCGCTCATCGGCCTCCCTTTCGCTCAATACCTGGGCAGTCATTACGTACAGCTAGTGCCACTGACGTGCTTGTGGTTAAACCCACTGCCAGCATATTGACGAGTCTTTAGAGTCCCATACAGAGGGTTTCCCTGGTTCGGGCGAAACGTTGTAGAGGTCGTATGGTTTTATGGAAGGGTTCGATCATATATGTGCACTTTTGCACGGATCATGATCGGACGGATAATACTAGTGGGCTTTGGTTTAAGCCAGATCCTAGTATTATATTGTTGAATTATTTTCGTCTCGTTGTATTCGTATTCAGTCGGAATATGGATGCAACTATGTATATACAGATGAGGGGTATTCTTGTTATCCGTTACAAGATTACTTTTGAAGATGCTATTTCTTTTTCTTGTATTGAACATTTAGGGTTTTATAAATGTTTAATATTATGTTGTGGTGTAAAGTGTGAGGTTAAGTCTTGGCTTGGTGCATTTATTGTGGCATAGGCCATGCTTGATATTTTATTGGTTTTATGAGATATTTGTGATGGAAAGAGGTGAGATATTTTGGAGAGATGATTTTTCTTTGGTTGCTACACACAAATACCTCACAATATCATCACAAGAAAAAGTGGGCAGCCACTTCACTTTTCTTGAGTTGCCTTTTCTTTTGGTGCTAAGTCTTGAGCTCACACTTCACACCTATGGCTTCTTCTTCACCTCCATCCATACCCTCTTATGAGTTAAGAATCCATGGATGTCTTGAGACAAAATGATCACACACTCTCTCTACTTCATCTTGTGCATCTAGGCTAGCAAACTGGATGCCCGAGTTGCTTCGGTTTTGAAGCGGGAGCCCGTATTAATAATCCTCGACGTGGATCGTCTTCGATGAGGGAGACTGGAGAGCGAACTTGTTCGAGGCAGCCGCGATGTGCCTAGGACAGAGGTTGAAGACCGAAGGACATGGATTGATCGGTATAATCTCTCTAAACACTTTACAGTTAACTAGTATAGGGTTAATAGTTCGATCCGGGAATCGGGTTCCGTTAGCACCGGGTTTTAAAAAGTTTTTGTTCCGCGTTTGGCCACAGATTGATGGTCGGGGCGCTGGCGTAACCTTACATGGTATCAGAGCAACCCATTAACCACATACTAGTTGGTTTAGACAATGTTAAAGTATCGAAACTGAAACAACCCCAAACAATATCCGATGCATTCCAATTTATGTCGATTTTTAAAGTGTCTTATAAAAATATTTTAGCAACTGTATAAGACTACTAACATGACCACTAGAGCACACACCAAATACGAGCCACTTCTACCTGAATTGGACCGAGCACATCCCTCTTAAAACCAAGCTGGCCGGCCAGAACAATGAGTTTGATGTTCGTATTTTTTGTGTGGTTTGGTCTCTGGAATGTTGGTTCATTGGTATTGCTAGTTTAGCCCAGTTTGGATATGGTTTTATCTAGTTGTTTCGGGCTATTAGGGGTTATTTCGAAGTCGATATTTCTAATATTGTTTAAAGTTTACAGTACATACATTTGTATCTGCGGCCGTGAATGTCATTTGATCGGTACAACTTGTCTAATTGCTATAGTTCTTTTAGAAGGGTTTGCGAACGTGACATTCACGTTGATGTTCTGTGTTGTGCTATGTTGTTGCGGATTCGTTATGGTGGATAGCTTGGGTGTAATGTTAGTATAGTTTAGTTTTATTTATACATTTGATATCGCGGGGCGAGCGTCTGACATGTGGACTGTCGTCACTGCCTGCTTGTATATTATTCTTTTGGCGTATGACCGGGTTGAGGTCGATGTCACCGTTGTATATATTTTCTTTTCTGTACTAGGATTACCCCACGATGGAATGCACGGATAGCCGGGTTCTAGAGGGCAATGGGTCCACATCTCATGGCGTTAAGAAGGAGGGGGCCTCACTCTAGAATTGGCGGGCTATTCGCCGTACTCGTAGGGGGTACAGGTTGACCCAAGGAGGGGTGCTCAAGTTACCGGATTCCGTGAAGTGCTGGATAGCCCATTCACTTTGCTGAAGGGGGCTGCCTCGCTTCTGGTTTTGGCGGGTAACTTGCCGCGCTCGTAGGGGTCTAGGTTTTCATTGCACAGGCTATCCACACGACCAGAGGAACGTCGGGTTTCACTTGCGACTCAAAGGAAACCCGGGGCTCCCAGATTATCTGTATTGATCTGTGATGCTTATTACTTTTCTGTGATGTTGCATTTATCACGCCTGGAATGAATATTATATATTGTTATATATATATATATATATATATATATATATATATATATATATATATATATATATACACACACTAGTAGATGTTGTATATGTTTTACACCCGCGCTAGTCCAGTCCCCGCTTTGTCGTTAGTTAAGTAACCTAACGGGTGATGACGGGACCCAGTGGTGAATGCGGATGGCATATACGTACATCATATTTTTGTTCTTTTATGGTGTGATTAATTGATGGGACTGTGTTGATTCAGATCAATGCAAGAAAAACAGACCTATTCGATTTTGTTGGAACAATTTTTAAAAAGCTGTTATTATAAGGACGTTCTCTTTTGTTTTGCACAGAGATATTCGGTTATGAATATCCAGCACCTCATTCGATGAGGCAAGGGCTGAGATCCCTTCATCGGGAGTGACCCCTTGGGAAGAGGTTTGCGTCGGGGTAATAACTTCACTATAGTCGATTACTTTTTGCTTTGCGTCGTGGTATTCAATTTAGAATATCCTGCACCTCATTCGACGAGAAAAGAGCCTAGATCCCTTCACCGGGAGTGGCCTCTTTAGCAAAGGTTTTCGCCACTATATATTTATAAAAAGCTATCTGGTTCCTTCAACGATATCAAGTTCATTACGTTAAAGGTTTTTCGCCAAAACCATTCGTAGCCCTCCGTCATTTCAGACAGGTAGCACCTAGTATTCATTCTATGTATGTTGGCCTTCGTCAAGGCATAGTGTATGGTAGCTATTTGTTACTTTTCTGTTGCATAGATAGATGCGTTGGTTTGGGACAGTCGTACTACTATTTTGGCTTTCGTCAAGAATATGTACGGGTGGTTCAAATTAACCTGGATAATGACGGGTAGAACTTTACATGTGACTTATGATATGTTGGCCTTCGTCAAGGTCATAAGACCATGGGGTAAATATCGCATCAGGAGTTTCAAACATTCAGGAAACTTTCCAGGCATGCGCATACCTTCTGGAGTGTGATAACGTGAGTGGATTCCATCAGGTTATTATGCGATGATAGTTGGATCCTGATTCCCACTGATGAGTTGGTTTACTCCTCGGGTGATTTTAGATGATCCCGACTAATTCTTCTTTCAGGTTTGGAGGAGAATTTAAGGATACAGTGGGAGACATCCTGATTAGATAAACTGATTGATCATTCTAATCTAGGTTAGAGTGCACGCTGAGTGTTTCTTTTCTCTCTCTCTCTCTCTCTTTGGCAGCGACCATGGCCCGACCCTAGACTATAACTCAGTAACCAAGTTAACCGAACTTTCTTAAAATACTGACTTTCGGATTGTCAAAGTTGCATATATCATTGTCACTCCTACTTTTACCCTTTGATTTTCTCCGGAACATTCCGTATCACTACGAAGATCCATATTTATTAGATATGACGATCGTATAGTTACATACGAACTTGAAGAAACTTGTTTCAGATTCGAGGATGGTTTCCGGTTCTAGAGAAATTGAATGAGACTATTCAGTTGTCTTTTCCTTTTACCTTCTCTCAGGTTATGAGGGCTCTTTGGATTAGGAGAGGGTACACCTATTGCGCTTATTGGATAGTCTTCTTCCAAACCATAGGCAGGTGCCGAAAGGTAGGGAAGGAAGAAAACCAATTAGCCTAAATGTGGTGTACAGAAGGTAATAAGTAAAGACAAATAAAAGGATCAGAAAGAGGGCAAAGTAAATTGTAACTGCTATCATTCATGACCAAACCGCGTATCTCATCGCCACTCCTACTTCACCTTTGCATTTCTCCTGAACATTCTGTATCACTACGAAGATCCATATTTATTGGATAAGCCATTGTATAGTTACATCCGAACTCGAAGGAACTTGTTCCAGTTCGAGGATGGATTCTGGTTCAGGAGAAATAGAATAAGGTTTATTCAGTTGTTTTTTATCTTTACCTTCTCTCAGGTTGCGAGTACTCCTAGGATTAGGAGAGTACACCTATTACGCTTATTGGATAGTCTTCTTCCAAACCATAGGCTGGTGCCAAATAGTAGGGAAGGAAGAAAACCGTTTAGCCTAAGGGTGGTGTACAGAAGGTAATGAGTAAAGTCAAATAAAGGAATTTTGAGAGACGGCAAATAAATATGCGGTTACAATCATGAATCTGGATAGTGGAAGGGGCATTACTAGGAATACTAGGCTACCCCTTCGAAATATTTTCATGTTTCAGTTTCATTGTCTGTTGTTAATTGAAAACTGATTTCCTAATTAGATCCTTACTCCAGGGTATGTATTTACCAGGTTTGATTCTCACATCTGTATGGTTTTACAGATGATGAGTGGGAGTAAGTTATTAGGAATTAGGTGATTACATTCTCATTATATCGGAATTCGTTGCAATTGGTGATATTTGAGGATATCACCTGGGGTTTTGCCTGACGGCAAATATTTGGTTTTGAATATCTGCTGTTATGCACCAATTTCAAACTGATATATCTGTGCATTTATTTTATAAAGTAAGATATAACCTTTTGAAATTATGTCCATGACATTTACCTATATCGGTTGATGATTAGGTAAGGAGCATTAAACAGCGGTGTAATTCTTCTTAACCATAGTACAGTTTTCAACCTACGACGCACAGGGTTTGAGTTATTCAACTCAGGAGACTTATACAAAGTATTGTATATTGTCCAGAGTCCATTAGGACAGAGGGGTTGTTCCTCGTACTATATTCTGTTTACTTATAACATCTCCAGTTTTAGACAAGTATTTCGTAGAAATGCAAGGTCCAAGTTTTGAGAAGTTATAGGTACAAGAATAAAGTAGAGAACCATGTGTTGCAAGTATCAAGATTCTTCAAGGTGAACAAAGATGTAGATACTTGTGTTTGGTATTCAGTTGATAGTAATGGTTTTGAGAACTTGATTCTCGTTCAGGTTACTCATATCTGGATGCAGTCCTGAGTTGAGTAATGCTGATCGGCCTCACTCCATTTATTTTACATGCACTGAAGACAACTGCATGATTTGAATCTGGTTCCAATTAAATTAGTGCCTCTGTTTCTATATTGAATATAGAATGGTTCATATCTTAACGATGTTAAGATATATGGAGTTGTCTGGCGTATGCTTAAAACCAGACTCTGGATAACTCAAGGCACATTTCTGTAATAGCAGTTTGTGGGTTATCCCAGGCGATGACGAGGGTTAACTTTCTACCATCTGGAAGATCAATACTGATATTGTTCTTGACTCGCCGCAGTTTTAGTAAAATAGATTTTTTTAGAAAACAGTAGTGGGAGTATGGTAGAACTGGAAGTTATTCCAGAACCACAAACGATTATTGAAAATTTAATAGAAACTAAAGATTCAATCGGGTTTGACATTCCATTAGCCACTACGCAGATATGGTGGGTAACCTCACGTGCCCGAGAGGTACTTCAGTATCCTCAAAGACGGTGGCAGGGAGGTTCTTATTTACCCAGACTTGACATTACTGTTGTTCTAGACTATGAGACCCGGCATGAGGATGACTATAGCGTCGTTCTAAACTAGTTTTAGAAGTGCACGTGTATATGACTCTGCCAGAGGGTTGTTGTAGTCAGTGGGAGCAGCGGAAGCATAGTGGACAAGTTGCTTACGTCTATCCCTAGACTAAAGCAGGTATAGCGGAGATAGATCATCTATTTTTGATGTGACAGTCATAGGCTTTGACTTCATCAGAATAGGAGACGGATCTGTTAAGAAGGTGGTAGGGTAGTATGTCCTGGTATTTGAATGACATACACTTTGTAGGAAGTGAAATTCCTATACTACAATCGGTTATACTGTGGTTGTCACACGGTAGTTTCTCCACATAGGATATGAATATTGTATCTGGCATTCTGGTTACTAGATCTATGGTTTTAGATCTAGATTTGGGTAGTTTCCCAATCTGGGTACTTAGACAGTATTCTAAGGGTGTTTTAGAATAGACGAATCCCGGCATGGTAGTGTACCTACAGGTGGTGGAGTCACCCTCTCTAAAGGTGTCTTACAGACTAAAGGGGAGAGGGATGTGCATGATTGGCATATCACTTGCTTAGGAAATTGAGTCAATCATGAGATGTCAAGTACCACACCAGATGTTGTTTTTGCACTAGATGCAATAAGTTGATATATTAATCCAATCTTGGAGAAACGTTCGGAAGCAGTTTTAGAACATAAGTGAATGTTCTAGGGATATGGTAACAGCAACCTCCATCGAGAGACGGTTATCATTTCAGGCTTCCAAGGTGACCTGGATGACAGAGTGACTGTCAGAGTTATAGTTTTCTCTCTTACGAGGAGCAGTAGTTTGGACAGGTGGTCCAAGCGGATACTAAGGGAGGCATGGCGCAGGATACTGATTAAATTCAGTTGATGATATACTCTAAGAAGTTTACTGGATTTGGAGTTCATTTGTGAACTGGGTCCCATCAGATATCCAGACATATTCTAAGACAGGTATTGCTCATTCCGGGAGATGGCTTTCTACGCGAACTTGAGATAAAGAGAGACATAGAAAGAAACATTGGAGCGGATCCACTCACTGAGGCTATTTCTCGAACGCAATAGTTTTTCAAACGAGCATTGTAAAACTGATTAGTAGAGAAGTTGGGTGTTCGGTATCACACGGGCTGTGAGTATGTGACACCGCAATAATTAGCCTTAAGTGCAAGTAGGAGATTGTTGGCTATAGTGCCCTCAAGTCAATTATTGGATCACAGGCACGTGATTGCAATGATTGAGGGAGGACCTATACCGATAGAACAGTCTTACTCGAGATGATAGTATGCTATCTGGTTTGTCTTTATCATCGTGTACATGCTTCAGGTGACATTACTATTACATGTTGATAGAGCCCATAGAATTCTTGCTTGACTACCAGCGGTATGATGGCGATCATATACGTGAGAGTTGGATAGTCTATAAGCACATCCTTAAAAGGTCTCTAGTCGTGAGAGTTTCGAGACTGGGCATCGATACTCCAAGATTAGACTAGTGTATACGGATCGAAACCCCGACGAGGGGCGGTGGCCGGTCTCATAAGCCATTGGTGTCAGTTGGTTCACCTAAGATGTATACAGGTACTCATTGGGTTATGAGTACACCGGACGGACTCACCGGGAACATACTAGTTGGTATTATACCTATTGTTAGATAGCAGTTCCTAGGTGACATGTGTACAGGTTAGTCTATTGACCTGAGATCATCATTTGTCTCGTGTGAGTTCCCACTGTGCTTTGATTACTACCCTACCATGGCTCAAAGGAGTCATGCAAACTGTTAGTGTATATGCCCTAGAGGCCATTACTGTATCATACTAGTTTGTATATTACTTGATGGAAGCTTGGGATATTCACAGTTGTATATACAATCTTGCTCGAAATGGTAGTATGCTACTTGGTGTAAGTCCATGCTACCTCTCCCGGTACTTTCGGGCATGCGGAATTTGGTGAAAAACAATTTTTCTAGAGGTGGTAACATGGACTCAAAACCGGATCTTTGTTAAACATCTAACTAACAACCTAACTAGGAGTTGTTAACTCGGTAAGGGGTTATACCTCACTTGAACTCCTTCTTCTTGAACTCTTTGTAGTGGTGGGATGGTGCTTTCCTCGTCGCCTTCTTCCGTCAAAGATGGATCCACCCGAGGGTTCAACCTTGGGCTCCTTTCTCGAACTTGGAGAGAACTAAAGTCTTTGGCTTGCTAGACCTTCAACCTTAGAGTGAGTAGAGAGTGGTTTGGAGTGTTTTATCTCAAGGAGAGGTTTCTCAACACATGAGAATGGATCTCCTTGAACCAGAGGAGGAGGAAGAAGAAGAAAGGAGAGAGAGTTGTTATGATAGAATGAATCCTTCTACTTACAACCATAACAATACCAAAAAAATAAAATTAATATAAAATGAAATAGTTGATGGGAAGTTTGATGAGACATGACAAGACTATTATCATTACCAACAAAAAGGTTTTGCTATAATCAAGGGGAATGTTGGAAATGTAATGATGATAGTCAAAGTTTCAACCATGGTCAACAAGTCAACCTTGGTCAACAAGTCAACAAACCCAACCATGACACAATTTTATTTTAATTAATATTATTAATTGATATATCACAAATTCATTAGGGTTTGGAAAAAGACGACCGTCAACGGTGCATACACACCCGTTCCGAAACCCTAATGAAAAACCTCTTCCTCCGCCTCAATCAATTGTGCATACACACCCGCATTCTTGTTCCGTGGAACATGAATACTATGAGATAAAACTAACCCCAAAAAAAATACTAGTATCTGGCTCAAACCAGAGCCCGCCAGTAATATCCGTCCGGACTCCAAACGTGCACAAGTGCGTGGATGAGAACGAACCCTGTCGCAAAACCATGCGACCTCTACTCTGTTTTTGCCCAAAGGCGAATAGCCCTCTATGTGGGACTCTAAAGACTCGACACTACGCTGGAAGTGGGTTTAACCACAGACCGCAAGCGGCACTAGCTGTGCGTAACGGTCCCCAGGTAGATGCCGATAAGAAGACTGACGAGGTGAACCCCATCTGAACTCCTACTGAGTCTGAATGTAACATTCTCCGTACAGTCCGGTTTGTTCGTCTGATACATCGCATGGTGGGCCTAAGGGGTGGTAAACGTCAGTCCCCTAATAGCGGTACAAGTCGTGTCGGAGTGAACCCAAAACACCCTGAGATAACACTGGAAACCTACCAGTATATCTCGATTGCCCTGGCCAGGGACTACTCGTGTAATGGCTCTCCTAGATACAGCGCGATGTCAACCCCCAATACCGGGAGAGACGAATCCTGTCTAACCGTCACTGCCTCCAAGTGCTTCGGGACTGTACCCAACCACTACCTGTTTGCACGACTCCTTTGAGCCGTGGTAGGGTAGTAATCAAAGTACAGTGGGAACACACTCGAGGAGAAGTGACAGTGTCAAGTCAACGGACTAAGCTGTACTCATGTCACCTGGGAACTGATAACTGACGATAGGTATAATACCAACCGGTCAATTCCCGACGAGTCCTGTCCAGTGTACCCATAATCTAACGAGCACCCGTATACTATCTCTAGTACGACGTACTGATGGCTGTGGGACAGACCATCTCCCATACTGGGATGAGAAGCGCATACGCTAATCTACTCCGGAGTATCGATGCCCTGTCTCGATAGTCCTGCGACTAGGGACCTATATAAGGATGTGCTTATAGATTACCCAGCCCCCAATAGTGTGACTGCCATCACAACGCTGGTAATCAAGCAAAGATCCTAAGGGCTCCACTAATGTGTATAGGTGATATACTAAAGTAAACACATGTACACATTGAAGTAGAAACAAACCAAGTAGCATACTACTATATTGAGCAAGATTGTTTATACAAGTGTGAATATCCCAAGCTTCCATTAAGTAATATACAGACTAGTATGATACAGTAATGGCCTCTAGGGCATATACACTAACAATCTCCCACTTGCACTAAGGCCATGTACTGGCGTATCGAAGACCTATCATCTCGATCAGCCGCTCGAACTGAGTCTGGGGTAAGGCCTTTGTGAATGGATCTGCAGTGTTATCTTCTGAAGCAACCCTCCGAACCTCGATCTCCTTGCGATCAATGATCTCCCTGATCAGGTAATACCGCCTCAAGATGTGTCTGGATTTCTGATGGGACCTGGGTTCCTTTGCTAAAGCTATAGCCCCGTTGTTGTCGTTATACAGAGGTATTGGGTCAACAATGGACGGAACCACTTGAAGTTCTTTCAAGAACTTCCTTATCCAGACGGCTTCTTTTGCGGCATCAGATGCAGCGATATATTCCGCTTCCATGGTCGAGTCAGCAACGGTTTCCTGTTTGGAACTCTTCCAACACACCGCCCCTCCGTTGAGGGTAAAGACAAAACCCGACATGGACTTGGAATCATCCTTGTCACTTTGGAAGCTGGAGTCAGCAAAGGCCTCAATCTGGAGGTCTTTTCCGCCATACACCAAGAACATCTCCTTAGTCCTTCTCAGGTACTTGAGAATGTTCTTTACTGCTATCCAATGTTTCTCCCCTGGGTTTGACTGATACCGGCTTACTACACTCAGTGCATAAGCTACATCTGGTCTGGTACATAACATCGCATACATTATAGAGCCTACCGCAAAAGCGTAGGGTATAATAGACATGCGATCCCTTTCCAAATCAGTCTTGGGAGACATCTCTTTGGAGAGGGTGATCCCGTGACAAGCCGGTAGATTACCGCGCTTGGAATCTTCCATACTGAATCTTTTCAGTACGGTGTCGATGTACCTAGACTGTGAAAGTCCCAGTATCCTCTTGGATCTGTCACGATAGATCCGGATCCCCAGAATGTATGAGGCATCACCCAGGTCTTTCATGGAGAACCTGTGCGACAAGAACCCCTTGACAGATTGTAGCATAGGAATGTCATTTCCTATTAAGAGAATGTCATCCACGTATAAAACGAGGAATACTACAGTTCTCGCTAAAAATCTACTATAGATACATGGTTCATCTGGATTTTTGATAAAGCCAAATTCTTTGACCGTCTCATCAAAGCAGATGTTCCAACTCCGCGATGCCTGCTTTAGTCCATAGATGGACTTAAGCAACTTGCACACCTGTCCGCTGCTCCCACTCTGAATGAAACCCTCTGGCTGGTCCATATAGACACACTCCTCTAAATTTCCATTTAGAAAAGCGGTTTTTACGTCCATCTGCCAAATCTCATAATCGTGGAAGGCAGCAATGGCAAGAAGGATCCGAATGGATTTCAGCATAGCCACTGGAGAAAAGGTTTCGTCATAGTCCAAACCAGGTCTTTGACGAAAACCCTTTGCAACAAGTCTAGCTTTATAGGTCTCAACCTGTCCATCTACACCAATCTTCCTTTTGAAGATCCACTTGCATCCTACGGGTTTTACCCCGTCTGGAGCAATGTCCAACGTCCATACTTTGTTGGTGTACATGGACTCCATTTCGGTCCGCATTGCATCCAGCCATTTTACCGAGTCAACGCTCTGAACGGCCTGCTGGAAGCTAGTAGGCTCATTATAATCTATGATGCAATCCTCTCTATCCCCGTCTATGAGAAAACCGTAGTATCTCTCGGGCGGATGAGACTGCCTACTACTCCTGCGGAGCGGCGTAGGAATGTCCTGTTCTTTTGAACCCTCTGGTTCCACTAAGCTTTCAGTAATAGTCTGTGGTTCTAGAATTTCTTCCAGTTCTACTGCGCTCCCACTAATTTCCTTTTCTAGGAACTGGTGTTCTAGAAAGTGGGCATGACGAGAAACAAAAACCTTTTGTTCCTCTTCGCAGTAGAAGAAATATCCCTTGGAGTTCTTTGGATATCCCACAAACTTGCACTGTACTGAGCGTGCCTCGAGCTTGTCCGCATGCTGCTTTTTGACAAAAGCTGGACTTCCCCAAGTCTTAATGTGACTAAGATGGGGCCTCTTCCCACACCACATTTCATATGGTGTGGTAGGCACAGTCTTAGTGGGAACTCGGTTCAAAAGGTATGCAGCTGATTCTAGTGCATACCCCCAGAATGATCGCGGTAACTCAGCGTTACTCATCATGGACCGTACCATATCCAATAGGGTCCGGTTCCGTCTCTCCGATACACCGTTATGTTGCGGAGTGTATGGAGGAGTAAGCTGAGAGAGAATTCCATTCTCTTTTAAGTAATTCAGGAACTCGGCACTTAAGTATTCTCCATCTCGATCCGATCTTAGAATCTTAATACTTTTGCCGGTTTGTTTTTCTACTTCATTCTTATATTCCTGGAACTTTTCAAAGGCTTCGGACTTATGTTTCATTAAGAAGACATAACCGTACCTTGAAAAATCATCCGTAAAAGTAATGAAGTAAGAATAACCGCTTCGCGCATGTGTAGACATTGGACCGCACACGTCGCTGTGTACGAGTCCCAAGAGCTCGCTCGCTCTTACTCCGTGTCCAGTGAACGGAGTCTTTGTCATCTTTCCTTTGAGATAGGATTGGCAAGTGGCATACGATTGATATTCGAAAGGATCCAAATATCCTTCTGTATGTAACTTAGTCAACCTTCTCTCATTGATGTGACCCAGTCTACAATGCCATAAGAAAGTCCGATTGATATCTGGAGACTTTCTTTTGTATGTATTCTGGACATTGAAAATCTGTGGTTGGTTTAATACGTATATACCATTGCTCAATGTACCTGACCCAATCAGAACTTGATTAAGGTGAATGTTTACAACATTGCTTACAAACGCAAATTCATAACCTTCTTTAGAAACCAAAGATACAGAAATGATATTACAAGTTGCGTTGGGTACAAAAAAACAATTACGCAAAACCAAAACATGCCCATCTGACATTCCCAGGTGATAGTCCCCCACGGCTTTAGCATCCATGCTAGCTCCGTTTGCAACTCTGAGGGTCATGTCACCTGCCTTCAAAATCCTACGGTTTCTCAACGCCTGCAAAGAATTACAGATATGAGATCCTGTCCGGTATCCAATACCCAGGAAGTAAAGTTTATTGAAAGACAGTTTTCAATAACATACACACCTGAAGCTGAAGCCGCAACCTGCTTCAGTTCCTGTGTCCTGGCCTTCCAAGCCCTGCAATCTTTCTTCCAGTGTCCACTCTTATGACAATAGAAGCATTCTTCTTTACCCACAAGCTTCCCCTCTATCTTTGTTGCCTTTTCCTTTCCCTTCGTATCCACTTTACTAACACCGCCCCTTGGTTTGGCGGGGGCTTTCCTCTTCTTTCCCTTGGCTTTCGCCTTGGACCTAGAAGAAGAAGATCCTCCTACAAATAAAGTGGATGTTTCCCTACTTTTCTGTAGGGTGCCCTCTGCGCTCCTCAGCATGTTGAGGAGTTCTGAAAGTTCAACCTCTTTTTCTTGTAAGTTGAAGTTCGGTATAAACTGGGCGTAAGTGGAAGGAAGGGACTGCAAAATCAAGTCCGTATAGAGCTCACTCTCCAACATGGTCCCAAGTTCCGCGAGCTCCTCAATGTAGCCAATCATCTTAAGCACGTGTTCCGCTACCGATGATCCGACGGCCAATTTTGCCGAAAATAACTTCTTCGACACTTCGTATCTTGCGATACGAGACTACTCTCCATACAGTTCTTTTGTATGAAGAAATATGGATTCCAGGTCCATATTCTCGTGCCTCCTCTGATGTTCGTTTTCCATAGATGCAAGCACGAGGCACTTGGCCTTCGTGCAATCAATCTCCCAAGTCTTACGGATTTCCTTATCCACGACGCTGGAGGTGGGACCTGGGACGGGGGGAGCTTTGGTGGTAAGAAGATACCCCAGCTTGTCGTAAGTGATTGCCATTTTGACATTCCTGAGCCAATCTTTGTAGTTTGGCCCTGTTAGTATGTTTTTATCTAGAAGTAACTTAAGTCCAGTCATTTCGATTGGTCGCTGCAATTAGGAGAGAGAGAAGGAACACTCAGCACGATGCTCTTGCAAGTTTAGAATGGTTTTTAATTTGTCTAAACAGGATGGCTCCCACTGTTTCTCGAATCCCTCCTCAAACCATAAAGGAAGAATTAGTCGGGATCAATCTCACCGCACAATACTTGCTTAACCGTTCAGCCAGGCTAGTGTCGGTACTTCGAGGGAGGTTTTCCAACGCTTTCGCGAAGTTCCTTAATTTAAGAACCTCTTTTCCCTGGGGGCGTAGCCCCTCTAACACCTTTCTAGACACCTACTAGGTTTATAGCATTGATCGTTTAGTGAAAAATTTCCCGAGGAGTAGCATATACTCACAGTAGGATCGAGATCCAAATATCATCGCGTGACAAAACTGAAGGAATCCTACCAGAATCATCACACTCCAAATGGTATGCAAATCTAGCAAGTTTCAGTACTTATGAAACTCCCGATGTGGATTTTTGCCCCATACTCTTATGACCTTGACTTTGGCCAAAATATCATAAGTCACATGTCAAGTTCTACCCGTCACTATCCAGGTTAATTTGGATCCAGCCGTACCTACCCTTGACTTTAGCCAAAATGGCAGTACGACTGTCCCAAACCAACGCATCTATCTATGCTACACATGAATACCCAATAGCTACCAATCACTATGCCTTGACTTTGGCCAACATACATAGCTTGAATACTATTGACTATTCATGCGAAACGACGGAGGGCTAGGAATGGTTTTGGCAAAACTGTGAACGTAGTGAACTTGATATAATCGATGGAACGAGATAGCGTTTAAAAGGAGTGGCTCAAGCTCCGCATTTAAAAGTTAGTTTTGAAAAGAACCGAGTGGTTTTTCGAAAGTGTTCCAACGACTTTTACTTGGTTTATTTTCTTGCTTTAGTTCTTTTAATGCGTCCCATCATTTATTCCTACCATTGTAGAAAACAACCAAAATATGACGTACGCTTATGCCATTCGCATTCGCCACTGGGCCCCGTCATTACCCGTTAGGTTACTTAACTAACGACAGAGCGGGGGCTGGGCTAGCGCGGCTGTAAAACATAAGCAACGCCTAAATAATATCATATATAGATATACATTGCAATGATAGCCATTTCAGATCACAGATGAATACATTGGATATACTAGGAATCTGCAATTCGTACGAGCCTGTAACGAAAAGCAGATTACACGGTCGCGGTGAATAGCCAATACCCCACCCAAGACCCCTACGGGTGCGGCAAACTACCCGCCAAGTACCCGAAGCGAAGCAACCTCCCTCAACCCCGTGAGTAGGCCACTCGGCACTTCGGCATACCCGGTAGTTTGTGCACCCCCCCATGGGTCTATCCTAGGAGCAAAAACAGTAAAAAGAAATTATACAATAACGGCTACAACCCCGACCCGGTTGTGCGGCCATACAAATAATTATTATATCAATTTACAAATTTACATGAATTGAAAGAGAAGAAAACTCTCGTCTCACAACCCCCGGCTATTCACTCGCGATAATCCAATGAATTCATATACACATTCCAGCAACATTACAGATCACAGATTTGTATAACCCTCACTAATCGACATATAGCGATTAGCAGACGTTCAATACAAATATCACATCACAGAAAACCCCGTCAGCTTAAGTCTTGTAGAAGTTCGATCAAAAATACGGATTTATAGGCACCCAATACAAAATTTTCATTCTGGAAAATCTAGACAGAAAATACATATTCCAAAAATCCCAAAACAACCCCATAAGCACTCTGCAAGAAGAATTTTCCCCGACCGAGATAACTCGGCAGAGGAATGCGGCGGTAGCATGCTCCCGCCGCATTTCCGCGGCACATTGAACGATTCAGGGGACGAAATTTCTTGGGTGTTCACACAAAAGCATGAGCCGATTTTTAAGATAAGATTTATCACTTTTTGAACAGAAAAAAATTTCGGCAGAAACTTGACAGTTTTGGGTTCGTTTTGCGACTTTTCTTTGATCGATCTTCTAGCTACTTTGCTAACATGTTAGATAGAGTTTAACCTTGCTCTGATACCACTGTAAGTCCATTCTATCTCTCCCGGTACTTTCGGGCATGCGGAATTTGGTGAAAAACAATTTTTCTAGAGGTGGTAACATGGACTCAAAACCGGATCTTTGTTAAACATCTAACTAACAACCTAACTAGGAGTTGTTAACTCGGTTAGAGGTTATACCTCACTTGAACTCCTTCTTCTTGAACTCTTTGTAGTGGTGGGATGGTGCTTTCCTCGTCGCCTTCTTCCGTCAAAAATGGATCCACCCGAAGGTTCAACCTTGGGCTCCTTTCTCGAACTTGGAGAGAACTAAAGTCTTTGGCTTGCTAGACCTTCAACCTTAGAGTGAGTAGAGAGTGGTTTGGAGTGTTTTATCTCAAGGAGAGGTTTCTCAACACATGAGAATGGATCTCCTTGAACTAGAGGGGGAGGAAGAAGAAGAGAGGAGAGAGAGTTGTTATGATAGAATGAATCCTTCTCCTTACAACCATAACAATACCAAAAAAATAAAATTAATATAAAATGAAATAGTTGATGGGAAGTTTGATGAGACATGACAAGACTATTATCATTACCAACAAAAAGGTTTTGCTATAATCAAGGGGTATGTTGGAAGTGTAATGATGATAGTCAAAGTTTTAACCATGGTCAACAAGTCAACCTTGGTCAACAAGTCAACAAACCCAACCATGACACAATTTCATTTTAATTAATATTATTAATTGATATATCACAAATTCATTAGGGTTTGGAAAAAGACGACTGTCAACGGTGCATACACACTCGTTCCGAAACCCTAATGAAAAACCTCTTCCTCCGCCTCAATCAATTGTGCATACACACCCGCATTCTTGTTCCGAGGAACATGAATACTATGAGATAAAACTAACCCCAAAACAAATACTAGTATCTGGCTCAAACCAGAGCCCGCCAGTAATATCCGTCCGGACTCCAAACGTGCACAAGTGCGCGGATGAGAACGAACCCTGTCGCAAAACCATGCGACCTCTACTCTGTTTTTTGCCCAAAGGCGAATAGCCCTCTATGTGGGACTCTAAAGACTCGACACTACACTGGCAGTGGGTTTAACCATAGACCGCAAGCGGCACTAGCTGTGCGTAACGGTCCCCAGGTACATGCCGATAAGAAGACTGACGAAGTGAACCCCATCTGAACTCCTACTGAATCTGAATGTGACATTCGCCGTACAGTCCGGTCTGTTCGTCTGATACATCGCATGGCGGGCCTAGGGGGTGGTAAACGTCAGTCCCCTAATAGCGGTACAAGTCGTGTCGGAGTGAAGCCCAAAACACCCAGAGATAACACTGGAAACCTACCAGTATATCTCGATTGCCCTGGCCAGGGACTACTCGTGTAATGGCTCTCCTAGACACAGCGCGATGTCAACCCCCAATACCGGGAGAGACGAATCCTGTCTAACCGTCACTGCCTCCAAGTGCTTCGGGACTGTACCCAACCACTACCTGTTTGCACGACTCCTTTGAGCCATGGTAGGGTAGTAATCAAAGTACAGTGGGAACACACTCGAGGCGAAGTGACAGTGTCAAGTCAGCGGACTAAGATGTACTCATGTCACCTGGGAACTGATAACTGACGATAGGTATAATACCAACCGGTCAATTCCCGACGAGTCCTGTCCAGTGTACCCGTAACCTAACGAGCACCCGTATACTATCTCCAGTACGACCTACTGATGGCTGTGGGACAGACCATCTCCCACACTGGGATGAGAAGCGCATACGCTAATCTACTCCAGAGTATCGATGCCCTGTCTCGATAGTCCTGCGACTAGGGACCTGTATAAGGATGTGCTTATAGATTACCCAGCCCCCACTAGTGTGACTACCATCACAACGCTGGTAATCAAGCAAAGATCCTAAGGGCTCCACTAATGTGTATAGGTGATATACTAAAGTAAATACATGTACACATTGAAGTAGAAACAAACCAAGTAGCATACTACTATATTGAGCAAGATTGTTTATACAAGTGTGAATATCCCAAGCTTCCATTAAGTAATATACAGACTAGTATGATACAGTAATGGACTCTAGGGCATATACACTAACAATTGGTTTGTCTCTACTTCAATATGTGCATGTGTTTCTTTTATCATATCGCTTATATACATATTAGTAGAGCCCTTAGGATCTTTGCTTGATTACCAGCGTTGTGATGGCGCTCACACTCATGGGGGCTGAGTAATCCATAAGCACATCCTTATACAGGTCCCTGGTCGTTGGACTATCGAGACAGGGCATCGATACTCCGGAGTAGACTAGCGTATGCGCTTCTCATCCCAGTGTGGGTGACGGTCTGTCCCACAGCCGTCAGTACGTTGTACTTGAGATAGTATGCGGGTGCTCATTAGGTTACGAGTACACTGGACATGACTCGTCGGGAACTGTTGGTTGGTATTATACCTATCGTCAGTTATCAGTTCCCAGGTGACATAAGTACAGCTTAGTCCGCTGACTTGACACTGTCACTTTGCCTCGAGTGTGGTCCCACTGCACTTTGATTACTACCCTACCACGGCTCAAAGGAGTCGTGCAAACAGGTAGTTTTTGGGCGCAGTCCCGAAGCACTTGGAGGCAGTGACGGTTAGACAGGATTCGTCTCTCCCGATATTGGGGGTTGACATCGCGCTGTGTCCAGGAGAGCCATTACACAAGTAGTCCCTGGCCAGGGCAAGCGAGATATACTGGTAGGTTTCCAGTGTTATCTCAGGGTGTTCTGGGCTACACTCCGACATGACTTGTACCGCTATTAGGGGACTGACGTTCACCGCCCCCTTAGGCCCGCCATGCGATGTATCAGACGAACAGACCGGACTGTACGGAGACTGTCACATACAGGCTCAGTAGGAGTTCAGATGGGGTCACCTCGTCAGTCTTCTTATCGGCATCTACCTGGGGACCGTTACGTACAGCTAGTGCCGCTTGCGGTCTGTGGTTAAACCCACTGCCAGCGTAGTGTCGAGTCTTTAGAGTCCTACACAGAGAGCTATTCGCCTTTAGGCAAAATGAGTAGAGGCCGCATGGTTTTGCGACAGGGTTCATTCACATCCGCGCACTTGTGCACGTTTGCTGTCCGGACAGCTTATACTAGTGGGCTTTGGTTTAAGCCAGATCCTAGTATATGATTTGGGATTGGTTTTATCTCTTTGTATTCGTGTTCCTCGGATCACGAATGCGGGTGCGTATGCACAGTTGATTGAGTCAGAGGAAGAGGACTTTGATTAGGGTTAATGACCATTGTCATTTTATTAACCTTAATGCTTATGTGTGTATTATGATTAATTGATATTAGCTATATATAATTGTGCATGGTTAGGATTGTTGACATTTTGACCATACTTGACTTGTTGACCTTAGTTGACATGTTGACCATCATCATTCCATATAAAAGATACTCTTTGATCCTTGCAATTTTCATTTAATGTGAAATGATAATGGTCAAGTCTTGATTAACCATGACAATTATCTAGCTAATTATCTATTTTATATAATTCACACATATATGTGAGAATGGCTTATTATTCTCTCATTCTATCATATACTTTCTCTCTCTTGCTCTTCCTCTTCCTCAAGCTCTCCCCTCTCATGTGTTGAGAAACACTTGAGCTAGAGAAAAACCACTCCATAGTAATCTCTATTCTCATCTAGGGTTCTAGGATTAGCACTTCTAGCACCTTAGTTACTTCTAGCTTGAAGTTGAAGCCAAAGGTTGAAGCTCTCGGGTGGATCCTTCTTCGACTAGAGAAGGCGACAAGGCGATCTATTTCTTACATTCCAAGGAGCAAGGAGAGAAGGACATAAAGCCTTAGGTATAACCATTCTTCCTTGTAGCTAATTTCTAGTTAGCTTTTAGCTAGTTTTGTTTAGAAAAGATCCCGACTTTGTCTAGTCCATGTTGCCTAGAGTAGTAAAAATCCGATTTTTATTCCGTTTTCCGCCTCCCCGCAAGCACCGGGGTGGGCAACGTGGACTTACAGTGGTATCAGAGCCTAACTAAACATAAACTAGATAGGTAGTAAAGTGTATGGAAGTTCAATCGGAAAAAATCACAAAACTAAAAACACAAAACCCTAAGTTTCTATTGAAATTTTTTCTGCTCTAAAAATAAAAAATCATACTTCAAAAATCGGCTCAGGGTTTTGTGAAAAAGCACACCAAATACGGTCAAGTGGACAGTTCAAAGCACGGCGGTTCCGAGGCAAAAGCATGCCTATTGCCGCGGAACCGCGGCCATTTTGAGTCTGTTCTGGACCAGGTTTGGTGCAGTGTTCTTATGACTTGGTTTTGGGATTTTTAAGATGGTTTATTTGTGCCCAGGTTTTCCAGAAAAGAAATTTGTTTTTGGGGGCCTATAAATCCGTATTTTTGATCGAACTTCACTACACTTTGACTAATGGGTTATATCTGTGATGTTTATATGTATTGAACGTCGGCTAATCGCTATATGTCGATTAGTGGGGGTTATACATATCTGTGATCTGTGTTTGATGATTGTATGTGTATATGAATGCGTTGGATTGTCGCGGGTGAATAGCCAGGGTGGATGTGAGATGAGTGTTTCTTTTTCTTTCATTCATGTAATATGTAAATTGATGTAATATTATTTGTTTGGCCGCACAACCGGGTCGGGGTTGTAGCCGTCATTGTATAATTCTTTTTACTGTTTTTGCTCCTAGGATAGACCCATGGAGGGGGTGCACAAACTACCGGGTATCTCGAAGTGCCGAGTGGCCTACTCACAGTGTTGAGGGAGGTTGCTTCGCTTCGGATACTTGGCGGGTAGTTTGCCGCACCCGTAGGGGTCTTGGGTGGGGTATTGGCTATTCACCGCGACCGTGTAATCCGCTTTTCGTTGCAGACTCGAACGGATTGCGGATTCCTAGTATATCCAATGTATTCATCTGTAATCTGTAATGTCTATCATTGCTATATATCTATATACTATAACTATTTAGGCGTTGCTTATGTTTTACAGTCGTGCTAGCCCAGCCCCCGCTCTTGCGTTAGTTAAGTAACCTAACGGGTGATAACGGGGCCCCGTGGCGAATGCGAATGGCATAAGCGTACGTCATATTTTGGTTGTTTTCTGCAATGGTAGGATTAAATGATGGGACGCATTAAAAGAACTAATGCAAGAAAATAAACCAAGTAAAAGTCGATTGGAACACTTTGAAAACCACTCGGTTCTTTTCAAAACTAAACTTTTAAACGCGGAGCTTGAACCACTCCTTTTAAAAGCTATCTCGTTCCATCGATTATATCAAGTTCACTACGTTCACGGTTTCGCCAAAACCATTCGTAGCCCTCCGTCATTCCACATGAATGGTCAAAAAGTATTCAAGCTATGTATTTTGGCCAAAGTCAAGGCATAGTGATTGGTAGCTATTGGGTATTCATGTGTAGCATAGATAGATGCGTTGGTTTGGGACAGTCGTGCTGCCATTTTGGCCAAAGTCAAGGGTAGGTACGGGTGGGTCCAAATTAACCAGGAGAATGACGGGTAGAACTTGACATGTGACTTATGATATTTTGGCCAAAGTCAAGGTCATAAGAGCATGGGGCAAAAAATCCACACCGGGAGTTTCATAAGCACTGAAACTTGCTAGCGCTGCATACCATTTGGAGTGTGATGATTCTGGTAGGATTCCTTCGGTTTTATCACGCGATGATGTTTGGATCCCGATCCTACTGTGAGTATATGCTACTCCTCGGGAAAACTCTCACTTAACGATCAATGCTATAAACCTAGTAGGTGTCTAGAAAGGTGTTAGCGGGGCTACGCCCCCAGGGAAAAGAGGTTCTTAAATTAAGGAACTTCGCGAAAGCGTTGGAAAACCTCCCTCGAACTACCGACACTGGCCTGGCTGAACGGTTAAGCAAGTATTGTACGGTGAGATTGATCCCGACTAATCCTTTCTTTACGGTTTGAGAAGGGATTCGAGAGACAGTGGGAGCCATCCAGTTTAGACAAACTAAAAACCACTCTAAACTTGCAAGAGCATCATGCTAAAGTGTTTCTTTTCTCTCTCCTAATTGCAGCGACCATTCAACATGACCGGACTTAAGTTATTACTAGATAAAAACATACTGACAGGGCCAAACTACAAAGATTGGCTCAGGAATGTCAAGATGGCAATCACTTACGACAAGTTGGGGCATGTCCTTACCACCAAAGCTCCCCCTGTCCCAGGTCCCACCTCCAGCGTCGCGGATAAAGAAATCCGTAAGACATGGGAGATCGATTGCGCGAAGGCCAAATGCCTCGTGCTTGCCTCGATGGACAACGAACATCAGAGGAGGCATGAGAATATGGACCTAGAGTCCATATTTCTCCATACAAAAGAACTGTATGGAGAGCAGTCTCATATCGCAAGATACGAAGTGTCGAAAAAGCTATTTTCGGCAAGATTGGCCGTCGGATCTGTTGGAGATAGTGCCCTCAGAGTCAATTATTGGATCACAGGCACGTGATTGCAATGATTGAGGGAGGACATATCCCGGTAGGACAGTCTTACTCGAGATGATAGTATGCTATCTGGTTTGCCTTTATCATCGTGTACTGCTTTAGGTGACCTGACATGTCGCTATTACACGTTGATAGAGCCCCTAGGATTCTTGCTTGACTGGCAGCAGTATGATGGCGATCATATACGTGGGAGCTGGTAGTCTATAAGCACATCCTTAAAAGGTCCCTAGTCGTAGGAGTTTCGAGACAGGGCATCGATTCTCCAGAGTAGACTAGTGTATACAGTCGAGACCCCGACGAGGGGCGGTGGCCGGTCTCACAAGCCACTGGTGTCAGTTGGTTCACCTAAGATGTATACAGGTGCTCATTGGGTTATAAGTACACCGGACAGGACTCGCCGGGAACATGCTAGTTGGTCTTATACCTGACGTCAGATAGCAGTTCCCTGGTGACATGTGTACAGGTTAGTTCATCGACCTGAGGATCGTCATTTGTCTCGTGTGAGTTCCCACTGTGCTTTGATTACTACCCTACCACGGCTCAAAGGAGTCGTGCAAACAGGTTTTAGTTGGGTACAGTCCCGAGCCACATGGAGGCAGTGAGCGGATCTTCAGGGGTTCGTCTCTCCCGGTATTGGGGGTGAGATCGCGCTGTGTCTAGGAGAGCCATTACGCAAAGCCCTCGGCCGAGGCAGGAGATTTACTGGTAGGTATTCCAGTAGTATCTCAGGGCGTTCTGGGATACACTCTGACACGACTTGTACCGCTTTTGGGGGTCTGACTTTTACCAACCCCCTAGGCCCAACATGCGATACTCATAGACGAACGGACCGGATTGTACGGATATTGTCACTGACAGGCTCAGTAGGGTGTCAGGATGGGTTCGCTCATCGACGTCCCTTTTAGTCAATAGCTGGTGGCCCGTCACGTATTGGCTTATACCTCTGACGTGCTAGTGGTTAAATCCACAGCCATAGTATTGACGAGTCTTTAGAGTCCACCACACTTACAGTTACTCAAGCTTTCGGGAGAAACGCTGTAGAGGCCGTATGGAGATATGGCAGGGTCCGATCAGATACGTGCGGTATTGCACGGATCAGGATCGGACAGTTTTGTACTAGTAGCCGTATAGTTATATGGCAGGGTTCGATCTGATACGTGCGGTATTGCACGGATCAGGATCGGAAGGACATTACTAGCCGGCTTTGGTTTAAGCCGGTCCTAGTTTAGTACAGTGTAGATTTTGTCTCATTACATTTGTATCCGGACGGAATACAGATGCGGGTGTGTATGCACATTATCGGGGTTTTCCTGTAATTTATTACGGGACCAGTTTTCTGGAGTTGCCAGTTTGCATTCCGTTCCGGCCGGTTTTCCTTTGTTCTTTCCCGGCCGGACTTTTCCGATGGAGGGGGTTATTTGCAATTGTGCAAATAACATTTGTGGAGGGGTTTCTTGCAATTGTGGGATTATGATATCTTTCATCCATCACTTGCATTAATTAAGACATGAAAGGGTATGGTTGGTGTTTTCTTGTCTTTGGATATGGTCACCCTCTTCATTTCTCCTACACTCACCTCCCTTTGTATTAGTCTTCCTCCCCTCCACCATTCTCACTAGATGAGAGAATGCTTCACTTGAGAGAAAGAAAAGAATGAGAGAGTTCATCTTTGATTTGTGAGGAATTCTTCATCTCCTTCTTCTTCTTGATTTGGAAAAATGAAAGCAGCATTTTTCCTAACCCCATTCCTCCATCAAGGCAACAACAAACCCCAAATGAGACTAGCATGATCTACTACACATTTTACAGCATATCTTGAGCATGTCGCGTTGCCGGCTTCATGCCCGAGTTGCCTCGGTATTGAGGCGGGAGCCCGTAAAAGACGCAGGCGATGTGGTGCCCTTCCGGCGAGAAGGCGACGATGTGGAGCCAAGACTTTCCGCGGGAGATCGGGATGATAAAGAGAAGACCGGAGGACTCGGATCACTCGGTATACTTTTCTTCCCATCTCTTGATTGCTAGCATTAGGTTAATGGTAAACGATCCGGGTTTTCATTGTCCGCGGTAGCGCCGGTTTCCGAGTAAGGAAAATTTTTGATTCCGCATTTTGGCTTCGAGTACGAGGCCGGGGCACTGCCGTGGCGCAACATGGTATCAGAGCCACGCCATTAACCTTGCCTAGCTTGTTCTAATGCGTTTTACTTATCCGATCGACCAAAATCTCAAAAACCGTATTTTAGTTCACATCAGTTTTCTGTTGGAATTTTTTGGTGTCTAAAAATTTTTCAGGTTGCAGAAAACTAATGTACATGAAATTATAAGACCTCTGTAAAAATTCGACAAGTTCAGTCAACTACTTGAGCGCGGAACCGCGGCCAAACCCCCCCTTGGGCCGCGGTTCCACCGCACTCTAGTGTCTTCAGTGTGTGGAATTTTTTCAGTGGGCTTGTGGGCTAATTTTATGGGTTTTGGGATATTAAATTTGGGCCCAGGTTTTCTGTAACTGCTACAGTATTGATTGGGGGCCCACTTGTTAATTGTTTGATCGATCGGATATCTTAAACACATTATTTCACAGTATTTACATTATATCTGCGACCGTGAATGTCACTTGATCGGTAAATCCCGTCTAACTGCTATAGCCCGGTTAGACGGATTTGCGAACGTGATTTTCACGTTGATGTTCTATGTTTATGCTGTGATGTTGCGGATCGGTCGTGGGGGATAGCCTGGATGCAATGGTAGTACAGTTTGTTGTATTATGTACATTTGATATTGCAGGGCGAGCGTCCGACATGTGGACTGCCGTCACTGCCTGTTTGTATTATTCTTTTGGGCCACGACCTGGTTGCGGTCGATGTACCCGGTGTATGTATATTTTACTTTCTGTACTAGGATTACCCCGCGGAGGAGTGCACGGATAGCCGGGTTCTAGGGGGCAACGCGCCCGCATCTCATGGCATTGAGACGGAGGGGGCTTCACTCTAGGATTGGCGGGCTATTCGCCGCACTCGTAGGGGGTACAGGTTGACCCAGGAGGGGTGCCCAAGTTACCGGATTCCGTGAAGTGCTGGGTGGTCCATTCAGAGTGCTGGAGGGGGCTGCCTCGCTTCAGGTTTTGGCGGGTGACTTGCCGCACCCGTAGGGGTCTAGGTTTTCATTGCACAGGCTATCCACACGACCAGGGGAACGTCGGTTTTTAGCAGCGGCTCTGTGAAACCCGGGGCTTCCAGATATCTGTATTGTTCTGTGATGCTGTACATTTCTGTGATGTTGCATTTTATCACGCCTTGAGCGAATATAATATATTGGTATATATATTAGTAGATGTTGTATATGTTTTGCATCCGCGCTAGTCCAGTCCCCGCTCTGTCGTTAGTTAAGTAACCTAACGGGTGATGACGGGACCCAGTGGCGAATGCGGATGGCATATACGTACATCAGTATATTTTCATTCTTTGTGGTGTGATTAATTGATGGGACTGCGTTGATTCGGATCAATGCAAGATAAACAAACCTATTCTGATGTTGTTGGAACTTTTTTCAAAAAGCTGTTATTGCAAGGTCGTTCACTTTTGTTTTGCATCGTGGTATTCATTTGGAATATCCTGCTCCTCAGTCGACGAGGCAAGGGCCGAGATCCCTTCACCGGGAGTGACCCCTTGGACAAAAGTTTGCGTCAGGGCAATAACTTCACTATAGCCGATTACTTTTGCTTTGCATCGTGGTATTCAGTTGGAATATCCTGCACCTCATTCTACGGGGAAAGAGCCGAGATCCCTTCATCGGGAGTGACCTCTTTAGTAAAGGTTTTCGTCACTATATTTTTATAAAAAGGCTATGCAGTTCCTTCAACGATATCAAGTTCATTACGCTAAAGGTTTTTCGCCAAAAACCAGCCGTAGCCCTCCGTCATTTCCTACAGGTATTATTTAGTATTCGTGCTGCGTTTGTTGACCTAGTCAAGACGTAGTGTTCAGTAGCTAAGTGGTACTTGTTTGTTGCATAAGTGGGATTGGTTAGGACAGTCGTGCGGCCTTGTTGACCTAGTCAAGGGCACGTACGGGTGGGTTTAATGCAATCCAGAATAATGACGGGTTGAACTTAACTGGCGGTTTATGGTTTGTTGACCTAGTCAAGGTCATAAACCGCTTGGGGTAAAAAATCACATCGGGAGTTTCAAAAGAACTGAAACTTGCCAGGCATGCGCATACCTTCTGGAGTGTGGTGACTTGAGTGGATTCCGTCAAGTTATCATGCGATGATAGTTGGATCCCGATTCCCACTGATGAGTTGGTTTACTCCTCGGGTGACCCCGACTAATTCTTCTTTCAGGTTTGGAGGAGAATTTGAGGTACAGTGGGAGGTTTCCAGATTAGATAAAGTGATAACCATTCTGATCTAGGTTAGAGTGCACGCTGAGTGTTTCTTTTCTCTCTCTCTTTGGCAGCGACCATTGACCCGACCCTAAGACTATGACTCAGTGACCAAGTTGACCGAACCTTCTTAACACTGACTTTTGGATTGTCAGAGTTGCAGACCTCATTGTCACTCCTACTTTTACCCTTTTCTCCAGGACACCCCGTATTACTACGAACGTCCACTTCCATTGGATAAAACCATCGTATGGTTAGATACGAACTCGAAGGACTTCGAGGATGGTTTCTGGTTCTGGAGAAAACGGATAGGATTATTCAGTTGTCTTTTCTTTTCACCTTCTCTCATTACGAGTACTCCTTGGTTTAGGAGATAGTACACCTATTACGCAAATTGGATAGTCTTCTTCCAAACCTTAGGCTGGTGCCGACCGGTAGGGAATGAAGAAAACCAATTAGCATAACGATGGTGTGCAGAAGGTATTAAGATAAGACAAAGCAAGGGATTAGTAGGAAGGCAAAGTAAATTGCGACTGATATTCACGACCAAACCAAGTATTTCTTCGCCAATCCTAAATCACCTTTATATTTCTCCAGGACACTCCGTATCACTACGAAGATCCACAGTTTATTGGATACTCCATCGTATGGTTATATACGAACTCGAAAGGAACTTGTTCCAGTTCGGAGATGGATTCTGGTTCAGGAGAAATAGGAATAAAGTACATTCAGGTGTCTTTTATCTTCACCTTCTCTCGTATTGCGAGTGTTCCTAGGGTTGGGACAGTACACCCTTTATTCTTTTTGGATAGTCTTCTTCCAGACCATAGGCTGGTGCCGAACGGTAGGGAAGGAAGAAAACCATTTGGCCTAAGGGGGTGTACAGAAGGTAATGACTAAAGACATAGAAAGGGATTTGGAGAGGTGGCAAAGAATTATACGGTTACAGTTGTGAATCTGGACAATGGAAGAGGCATTACTAGGAATACCAGGATACCCCGACGAAACATTTCAATGTTTCAGTTTCACCGTGTACTGTTAATGGAAAACTGATTTCCCAGTTAGACACTTGCTCCTGGGTATGTATTTACCAGGTATGATTCTCACATCTGTATGGTTTTACAGATGCTGAGTGGGAGTAAGTTATTGGGAATAGGGTGATCATCCTCATTATATCGGGATTCGTTGTAATCGGTGATATTTGAGGAGATCATCTGGGCTGTTTGCCGGTCGGCAAATATTTGGTTTTGAATATCTGCTGTTGTGCACCAATTTCAAATTGTTATATCTGTACGTCTATTTTCATAGAGTGAGATATACCTTTTGATATTATGTCGTTGACATTTACCTATATCAGTGGATGGTTAGGTAAGGAGCATTAAACAGCGGTGTAATTCTTCTTAACCATAAGTACAGTTTTCAACCTACGACACACAGTGAAAGAGTTGTTAGACTCAGCGGACTTATACAGAGTATTGTATGTTGTCCAGTGTCCATTAGGACGGAGGGGTTGGTCCTCATACTATATTCTGTTTACTTTTAACTTCTCTAGTTCTTAGACATGTGTTTCGTGGAAATACAGGGTCTAAGTTTTGAGGAGTTATAGGTATTTGAATAGAGTAGAGAACCAGGTATAGCAAGTATCGGGATTCTTCAAAGTGATCGAAGATGTAGATACTTGTGTATGGTATTCAGTTGATAGTAATAGTTAAGAGAACTTGCTTCTCTTTCAGGTTACTCATAATTGGAAGCACTCCTAAGTTGAGTAACGCTGATCGGCCTCCTTCCATTTAGTTGACATGCACTGGAGACAGCTGCATGATTTGAATCTGGTTCAATTAAATCAGTGCCTCTGTTTTTATATTGGATATAGAACAGTTCATATCTTGACATTGTTAAGGTACGGGGAGTTGTCCGGCTTATGCTTAAAACCAGACTCTAGATAACTCAAGGCACGTTTCTGTAATGGCTGTTTGTGGGTTGACCCAGGCTATGACGAGGGTTGACTTTCTACCATCTGGAAGATCAATAGTGATATTGGTCTTAACTCGCCACATTTTTTAAAAGAAATGGATTTTTCAGAAAACAGTAGTGGGAGTATGGTAGAACTGGAAGCGATTCCAGAACCGCAAACGATTACTGAAGATTTCATAAGAACCTAAAGATTCAATCTGGCTTGACATTCCATTGGGCACTCCGCAGATAAGGTAGGTAACTTCAGGCACCCGAGAGGTACTCCGGTAGCCTCAAGGACGGTGACAGGGAAGTTCTTGTTTACCCACACTTGCCATTGTTGTTGTTCCAGGCTGCGAGACCCGGCAGGAGGATGAGTATAGCATCGTTCTAAACTAGTTTTAGAAGTGCGCGTCTATATGACTCTTGCAGAGGGTTGTCGTAATCAGTGGGAGCAGCGGAAGCATTGGTGGACATCAGGCTTATGTCTATTTATAGACTAAAGCAGATGTAGCGGAGATAGATCATCTATTTCTGATGTGACAGTCATAGGTTTGACGTCATCAGAATAGGGGATGGATCTGTTGAAAAGGTAGTAGGATGTAATAACCTGGTATTTGGATGACATACACAGAGTAGGAAAAGAAACTCCTATACTACGATCGGTTATACTTTGGTCGTCACACAGTGGTTTCTCCACACAGGACTTGGATATTATATCAGACATTCTGGTTACTAGATCTATGGCTTTAGATCTAGATTTGGGTGGTTTCCTAATCTGGGTACCTTGACAGCATTCTATGAGTATTTAGAATGGACGACTCCTGGCACGGTAGTACACCTGCAGGTAATGGAGTCACCCTCTCTAAAGGTGTCTTACAGACTAATGAGGAGAGGGATACGCATGATTGACAGATCACTTGCTTAGGCAATTGAGTCAATCATGAGATGTCAAGTACCACACCAGATGTTGTTCTTGCAGTAGATGCAATAAGTTGATATTGATCCAATCCTGGAGAAACAGTCGGAAGCAGTTTTAGAACATAAGTGAATGTTCTAGGGATATGATAACGGCTGCCTCCTTTAGGAGACGGTTATCATTCCAGGCTTCCAAGGTGACATGGACGACAAGGAGGTTGTCAGAGTTGTAGTTTTTCCTTCTGACAAGGGGCGGTATTTTGGACAGGTGGTCCAAGGCAATACTGAGGGTGGCATGGTGCAGGATACTGATTAAGTTCAGTTGACGATACAGTCTAAGAAGTTTGGATTTGGAGTTTATTTATGAGCTAGGTCCCATCAGACATCAAGACATTCTAAGACAGGTATTGCTCATTTCGGGAGATGGTTTTCTCCGCGAACTTGAGATATAGAGAGACAAAGAAAGAAACATCACAGCGGATCCACTTACTGAGGCTATTCCTCGAACGCAATAGTTTCGCAAACGGGTTTTGTGAGACTGACTAGTAGAGGAGTTGGGTGTTCGGTATCACACGGGCTGTGAGTATGCGGCATCGCAATAATTAGCCTTGAGTGCAAGTGGGAGATTGTTGGAGATAGTGCCCTCAGAGTCAATTATTGGATCACAGGCACGTGATTGCAATGATTGAGGGAGGACATATCCCGGTAGGACAGTCTTACTCGAGATGATAGTATGCTATCTGGTTTACCTTTATCATCGTGTACTGCTTTAGGTGACCTGACATGTCGCTATTACACGTTGATAGAGCCCCTAGGATTCTTGCTTGACTGGCAGCAGTATGATGGCGATCATATACGTGGGAGCTGGTAGTCTATAAGCACATCCTTAAAAGGTCCCTAGTCGTAGGAGTTTCGAGACAGGGCATCGATTCTCCAGAGTAGACTAGTGTATACAGTCGAGACCCCGACGAGGGGCGGTGGCCGGTCTCACAAGCCACTGGTGTCAGTTGGTTCACCTAAGATGTATACAGGTGCTCATTGGGTTATAAGTACACCGGACAGGACTCGCCGGGAACATGCTAGTTGGTCTTATACCTGACGTCAGATAGCAGTTCCCTGGTGACATGTGTACAGGTTAGTTCATCGACCTGAGGATCGTCATTTGTCTCATGTGAGTTCCCACTGTGCTTTAATTACTACCCTACCACGGCTCAAAGGAGTCGTGCAAACAGGTTTTAGTTGGGTACAGTCCCGAGCCACATGGAGGCAGTGAGCGGATCTTCAGGGGTTCGTCTCTCCCGGTATTGGGGGTGAGATCGCGCTGTGTCTAGGAGAGCCATTACGCAAAGCCCTCGGCCGAGGCAGGAGATTTACTGGTAGGTATTCCAGTAGTATCTCAGGGCGTTCTGGGATACACTCTGACACGACTTGTACCGCTTTTGGGGGTCTGACTTTTACCAACCCCCTAGGCCCGACATGCGATACTCATAGACGAACGGACCGGATTGTACGGATATTGTCACTGACAGGCTCAGTAGGGTGTCAGGATGGGTTCGCTCATCGACGTCCCTTTTAGTCAATAGCTGGTGGCCCGTCACGTATTGGCTTATACCTCTGACGTGCTAGTGGTTAAATCCACAGCCATAGTATTGACGAGTCTTTAGAGTCCACCACACTTACAGTTACTCAAGCTTTCGGGAGAAACGCTGTAGAGGCCGTATGGAGATATGGCAGGGTCCGATCAGATACGTGCGGTATTGCACGGATCAGGATCGGACAGTTTTGTACTAGTAGCCGTATAGTTATATGGCAGGGTTCGATCTGATACGTGCGGTATTGCACGGATCAGGATCGGAAGGACATTACTAGCCGGCTTTGGTTTAAGCCGGTCCTAGTTTAGTACAGTGTAGATTTTGTCTCATTACATTTGTATCCGGACGGAATACAGATGCGGGTGTGTATGCACATTATCGGGGTTTTCCTGTAATTTATTACGGGACCAGTTTTCTGGAGTTGCCAGTTTGCATTCCGTTCCGGCCGGTTTTCCTTTGTTCTTTCCCGGCCGGACTTTTCCGATGGAGGGGGTTATTTGCAATTGTGCAAATAACATTTGTGGAGGGGTTTCTTGCAATTGTGGGATTATGATATCTTTCATCCATCACTTGCATTAATTAAGACATGAAAGGGTATGGTTGGTGTTTTCTTGTCTTTGGATATGGTCACCCTCTTCATTTCTCCTACACTCACCTCCCTTTGTATTAGTCTTCCTCCCCTCCACCATTCTCACTAGATGAGAGAATGCTTCACTTGAGAGAAAGAAAAGAATGAGAGAGTTCATCTTTGATTTGTGAGGAATTCTTCATCTCCTTCTTCTTCTTGATTTGGAAAAATGAAAGCACCATTTTTCCTAACCCCATTCCTCCATCAAGGCAACAACAAACCCCAAATGAGACTAGCATGATCTACTACACATTCTACAGCATATCTTGAGCATGTCGAGTTACCGGCTTCATGCCCGAGTTGCCTCGGTATTGAGGCGGGAGCCCGTAAAAGACGCAGGCGATGTGGTGCCCTTCCGGTGCGGAGGCGACGATGTGGAGCCAAGACTTTCCGCGGGAGATCGGGATGATAAAGAGAAGACCGGAGGACTCGGATCACTCGGTATACTTTTCTCCCATCTCTTGATTGCTAGCATTAGGTTAATGGTAAACGATCCGGGTTTTCATTGTCCGCGGTAGCGCCGGTTTCCGAGTAAGGAAAATTTTTGATTCCGCATTTTGGCTTCGAGTACGAGGCCGGGGCACTGCCGTGGCGCAACAGTCCTTACCACCAAAGCTCCCCCTGTCCCAGGTCCCACCTCCAGCGTCGCGGATAAAGAAATCCGTAAGACATGGGAGATCGATTGCGCGAAGGACAAATGCCTCGTGCTTGCCTCGATGGACAACGAACATCAGAGGAGGCATGAGAATATGGACCTAAAGTCCATATTTCTCCATACAAAAGAACTGTATGGAGAGCAGTCTCATATCGCAAGATACGAAGTGTCGAAGAAGCTATTTTCGGCAAGATTGGCCGTCGGATCATCGGTAGCGGAACACGTGCTTAAGATGATTGGCTACATAGAGGAGCTCGCAGACCTTGGGACCACGTTGGAGAATGAACTCTACACTGATTTGATTCTCCAGTCCCTTCCTTCCACTTACGCCCAGTTTATCCTTAACTTCAACATGCAAGGAAAGGAGGTTGAACTTTCTGAACTTCTGAACATGTTGAGGAGTGCTGAGGGCACCCTACAGAAGGGTAGGGATACATCCACTTTGTTTGTAGGAGGATCTTCCTCTTCTAGATCCAGGGCGAAAGCCAAGGGCAAGAAGAAGAAAGCCCTCGCCAAACCAAGAGGCGGTGTCAGTAAAGTGGATACGAAGGGAAAAGGAAAGGCAACAAAGGTAGCGGGAAAGCTAGTGGGGAAGGAAGAATGCTTCTACTGTCACAAAAGTGGACACTGGAAACAGGATTGCAAGGCTTGGAAGGCCAGAACCCAGGATTTGAAGCGAGTTGCGGCTTCAGCTTCAGGTGTGTATGTTATTGAAAACTGTCCATCAATAAACTCCACATCCTGGGTATTGGATACCGGATCAGGATCTCATATCTGTAATTCTTTATAGGCGTTGAGAAAGCGTAGAGTTTTGAAGGCAGGTGACATGACCCTCAGAGTTGCAAACGGTGCTAGCATGGATGCTGAGGCCGTGGGGGACTATCACCTGGGATTGTCGGATGGACACTTTTTGGTTTTGCGTAGTTGTTATTATGTACCAAATGCAACCTATAATATCATTTCTGTATCTTTATTATCTAAAGAAGGTTATGAATTTGCATTTGTAAGTAATGTAGTGAACATTCACCTTAATCAAGTTTTGATTGGGTCAGGTACATTGAACAACGGTATATACGTATTAAACCAACCACAGATTTTCAATGTCCAGAATACACACAAAAGAAAGTCTCCAGAAATCAATAAAACTTTCTTATGGCATTGTAGACTGGGTCACATCAATGAGAGAAGGTTGACTAAGTTACATGCATAAGGATATTTGGATCTCTTCGAATATCAATCGTATGCAACTTGTCAATCATGTCTCAAAGGAAAGATGACAAAGACTCCGTTCACTGGACACGGAGTAAGAGCGAGCGAGCTCTTGGGACTCGTACACAGCGACGTGTGCAGTCCAATGTCTACACATGCGCGAAGCGGTTATTCTTACTTCATTACCTTTACGGATGACTTTTCAAGGTACGGTTATGTCTTCTTAATGAAACATAAATCCGAGGCTTTTGAAAAATTCCAGGAATATAAGAATGAAGTAGAAAAACAAACAGGCAAAAGTATCAAGACACTAAGATCTGATCGAGGTGGTGAATACTTGAGTGCCGAGTTCCTGGGTTACTTAAAAGAGAATGGAATTCTCTCTCAGCTTACTCCTCCATACACTCCGCAACATAATGGTGTATCGGAGAGACGGAACCGAACCCTATTGGATATGGTATGGTCCATGATGAGTAATGCTGAGTTGCCGCGATCGTTCTGGGGATATGTGCTAGAATCAGCTGCATACCTTTTGAATCGAGTTCCAACTAAGACTGTGCCTACTACACCATATCAGATGTGGTGTGAGAAGAGACCCTATCTTAATCACATTAAGACATTGGGATGTCCAGCTTTTGTAAAAAAGCAGCATGCGGACAAGCTCGAGGCACGCTCAGTACAGTGCAAGTTTGTGGGATATCCAAAGAACTCCAAGGGATATTTCTTCTATTGCGAAGAGGAACAAAAGGTTTTTGTTTCTCGCCATGCCCACTTTCTAGAACACCAGTTCATAGAAAAAGAAATAAGTGGGAGCGCAATAGAACTGGAAGAAATTCCAGAACCACGAGCTATTACTGAAAGTTTAGTAGAACCAGAGGGTTCGAAAGATCAGGACATTCCCACGCCACTCCGCAAGAGTAGTAGGCAGTCTCATCCGCCCGAGAAATACTACGGTTTTCTCATTGACGGGGATAGAGAGGATTGCATCATAGATTGTGATGAGCCTACTAGCTTCCAGCAAGCCATTCAGAGCGTCGACTCGGTAAAATGGCTGGATGCAATGCGAACCGAAATGGAGTCCATGTACACCAACAAAGTATGGACGTTGGACAGTGCTCCAGATGGGGTAAAACCCGTAGGATGCAAGTGGATTTTCAAAAGGAAGATTGGTGTAGATGGACGGGTTGAGACCTATAAAGCTAGACTGGTAGCAAAGGGTTTTTGTTAAAGAACTAGTTTGGACTATGACGAGACCTTTTCTCCAGTAGCTATGCTGAAATCCATTCGGATCCTTCTTGCCATTGCTGCCTTCCACGATTATGAGATTTGGCAGATGGACGTAAAGACCGCTTTTCTAAATGGAAATTTAGAGGAGTGTATCTATATGGACCAGCCAGAGGGTTTCATTCAGAGTGGGAGCAGCGGAAAGGTGTGCAAGTTGCTTAAGTCCATCTACAGACTAAAGCAGGCATCGCGGAGTTGGAACATCTGTTTTGATGAGACGGTCAAGGAATTTGGCTTTATCAAAAATCAAGATGAACCATGCATCTATTGTAGATTTGTAGCGAGAACTGTAGTATTCCTCGTTTTATACGTGGATGACATTCTCTTAATAGGAAATGACATTCCTATGCTACAATCTGTCAAGGGGTTCTTGTCGCACAGGTTCTCCATGAAAGACCTGGGTGATGCCTCATACATTCTGGGGATCCGGATCTACCGTGACAGATCCAAGAGGATTTTAGGACTTTCACAGTCCAGGTACATCGACACCATAATTAAAAGATTCAGTATGGAAGATTCGAAGCGCGGTAATCTACCGGTTTGTCACGGGATCACCCTCTCCAAAGAGATGTCTTCCAAGACTGATTTGGAGAGGGATGGCATATCTATTATACCCTACGCTTCTGCAGTAGGCTCTATAATGTATGCGATGTTGTGTACCAGACCAGATGTGGCTTATGCACTGAGCGTGGTAAGCAGGTATCAGTCAAACCCTGGGGAGAAACATTGGATAGCGGTAAAGAACATTCTCAAGTACCTGAGAAGAACTAAGGAGATGTTCTTGGTGTATGGCGGAAAAGACCTCCAGATTGAGACCTTTGCTGACTCCAGCTTCCAGAGTGACAAGAATGATTCCAAGTCCATGTCGGGTTTTGTCTTTACCCTCAATGGAGGGGCGGTGTGTTGGAAGAGCTCCAAACAGGAAACCGTTGCTGACTCGACTATGGAAGCGGAATACATCGCTGCATCTAATGTCGCAAAAGAAGCTGTCTGGATGAGGAAGTTCTTGAAAGAACTTCAGGTGGTTCCGTCCATTGTTGACCCAATACCTCTGTATTGCGACAACAACGGGGCTATAGCTTTAGCGAAGGAACCCAGGTCCTATCAGAAATCCAGACACATCTTGAGGCGGTATCACCTGATCAGGGAGATCGTGGATCGCCAGGAGATCGAGGTTCGGAGGGTTGCTTCAGAAGATAACACTGCAGATCCATTCACCTAGGCCTTGCCCCAGACTCAGTTCGAGCGGCTGATCGAGATGATAGGTCTTCGATACGCCAGTACATGGTCTTAGTGCAAGTGGGAGATTGTTAGTGTATATGCCCTAGAGGCCATTACTGTATCATACTAGTTTGTATATTACTTGATGGAAACTTGGGATATTCACAGTTGTATATACAATCTTGCTCGAAATGGTAGTATGCTACTTGGTTTGTCTCTACTTCAATATGTGCATGTGTTTCTTTTAGCATATCGCTTATATACAAATTAATAGAGCCCTTAGGATCTTTGCTTGATTACCAGCGTTGTGATGTTGCTCAAACTCGTGGGGGCTGGGTAATCCATAAGCACATCCTCATACAGGTCCCTGGTAGTTGGACTATCGAGACAGGGCATCGATACTCCGGAGTAGACTAGCGTATACGCTTCTCATCCCAGTGTGGGAGACGGTCTGTCCCACAGCCGTCAGTACGTCGTACTTGAGATAGTATGCGGGTGCTCGTTAGGTTACGAGTACACTGGACAGGACTCGTCGGGAACTGTTGGTTGGTATTATACCTATCGTCAGTTATCAGTTCCCAGGTGACATGAGTACAGCTTAGTCCGCTAACTTGACACTGTCACTTCGCCTCGAGTGTGTTCCCACTGCACTTTGATTACTACCCTACCACGGCTCAAAGGAGTCGTGCAAACAGGTAGTTTTTGGGTGCAATCCCGAAGCACTTGGAGGCAGTGACGGTTAGACAGGATTCGTCTCTCCCGGTATTGGGGGTTGACATCGCGCTGTGTCCAGAAGAGCCATTACACAAGTAGTCCCTGGCCAGGGCAAGCGAGATATACTGGTTGGTTTCCAGTGTTATCTCAGGGTGTTCTGGGCTACACTCCGACATGACTTATACCGCTATTAGGGGACTGACGTTCACCACCCCCTAGGCCCGCCATGCGATGTATCAGACGAACAGACCGGACTGTACGGAGACTGTCACATACAGGCTCAGTAGGAGTTCAGATGGGGTCACCTCGTCAGTCTTCTTATCGGCATCTACCTGGGGACCGTTACGTACAGCTAGTGCCGCTTGCGGTCTGTGGTTAAACCCACTGCCAGCGTAGTGTCGAGTCTTTAGAGTCCCACACAGAGAGCTATTCGCCTTTAGGCAAAATGAGTAGAGGCCGCATGGTTTTGCGACAGGGTTCGTTCACATCCGCGCACTTGTGCACGTTTGCTGTCCGGACAGCTTATACTAGCGGGCTTTGGTTTAAGCCAGATCCTAGTATATGATTTGGGATTGGTTTTATCTCTTTGTATTTGTGTTCCTCGGATCACGAATGCGGGTGCGTATGCACAGTTGATTGAGTCAGAGGAAGAGGACTTTGATTAGGGTTAATGACCATTGTCATTTTATTAACCCTAATGCTTATGTATGTATTATGATTAATTGATATTAGCTATATATAATTGTGCATGGTTAGGATTGTTGACATTTTGACCATACTTGACTTGTTGACCTTAGTTGACATGTTGACCATCATCATTCCATATAAAAGATGCTCTTTGATTCTTGCAATTTTCATTTAATGTGAAATGATAATGGTCAAGTCTTGATTAACCATGACAATTATCTAGCTAATTATCTATTTTTTATAATTCACACATATATGTGAGAATGGCTTATTATTCTCTCATTCTATCATATACTTTTTCTCTCTTGCTCTTCCTCTTCCTCAAGCTCTCCCCTCTCATGTGTTGAGAAACACTTGAGCTTGAGAAAAACCACTCCATAGTAATCTCTACTCTCATCTAGGGTTCTAGGATTAGCACTTCTAGCACCTTAGTTACTTCTAGCTTGAAGTTGAAGCCAAAGGTTGAGGCTCTCGGGTGGATCCTTCTTCGACTAGAGAAGGCGACAAGGCGATCTATTTCTTACATTCCAAGGAGCAAGGAGAGAAGGACATGAAGCCCTAGGTATAACCATTCTTCCTTGTAGCTAATTTCTAGTTAGCTTTTAGCTAGTTTTGTTTAGAAAAGATCCCGACTTTGTCTAGTCCATGTTGCCTAGAGTAGTAAAAATCCGATTTTTATTCCATTTTCCGCCTCCCCGCAAGCACCGGGGTGGGCAACGTGGACTTACACAAACAGGTTATAGTTGGGTACAGTCCCGAGCCACATGGAGGCAGTGAGCGGATCGTCAGGGGATTCGTCTCTCCTGGTATTGGGGGTTGATGTCACGGAGTGCACGGGTGGTCATCACCAGAAATCCTCGGCCGAGGTAGTCGAGAATTACCGATCTAGGATCGGTAGTTTCTCAGTTGGTGATAGACTTCATACCGACACCAAATGTCGCATTATTAGGGGTCTGACTTTATCCACCGCCCTAGACTCGATAAGTGATGCCCATATACAAACGGACCGGACTGTACGGATATTGTCATAGTTAGGCTCAATAGGGTTTCAGGATGAGTTCGCTCGTCAGCCTCCTTTTCGCTCAATACATGGGCAGCCGTTACGTACAGCTAGTGTCACTGACGTGCTTGTGGTTAAACCCACTGCCAGCGTATTGATGAGTCTTTAGAGTCCTACACAGAGCGTTTTCCTGGTTCGAGTGAAACGTTGTACAGGTCGTATGGTTTTATGGCAGGGTTCGATCATATACGTGCACTTGTGCATGGATCATGATCGGACGGATAATACTAGTGGGCTTTGGTTTAAGCCGGATCCTAGTATTATATTGTTGGATTATTTTCGTCTCGTTGTATTCGTATTCAGTCGGAATACGGATGCAGCTATGTATATATAGGTGAGGGGTATTCTTGTAATCCGTTACAAGATTACTTTTGAAGATGCCATTTCTTTTTCTTATATTGAACATTTAGGGTTTTATAAATGTTTAATATTATGTTATGGTGTAAAGTGTGAGGTTAAGTCTTGGCTTGGTGCATTTATTGTGGCATGGGCCATGCTTGATATTTTATTGGTTTTGTGAGATATTTGTGATGGCAAGAGGTGAGATATTTTGGAAAGATGATTTTTCTTTGGTTGCTACACACAAATACCTCACAATATCATCACAAGAAAAAGTGGGCAGCCACTTCACTCTTCTTGAGTTGCTTTTTCTTTTGGTGCTAAGTCTTGAGCTCACACTTCACACATATGGCTTCTGCTTCACCTCCATCCATACCCTCTCATGAGTTGAGAATCCATGGATGTCTTGAGACAAAATGATCACACACTCTCTCTCTACTTCATCTTGTACATCTAGGCTAGCAAACTGGATGCCCGAGTTGCTTCGGTTTTGAAGCGGGAGCCCGTATTAAGAATCCTTGACGTGATCTTCTTCGACGATGGAGACCGGAGAGCGAACTTGTTCGAGGCAGCCGCGATGAGCCTAGGACAGAGGTTGAAGACCGAAGGACACGGATCGATCAGTATAACCTCTCTAAACACTTTACAGTTAACTAGTATAGGGTTAATGGTTCGATCAGGGAATCGGGTTCCGTTAGCACCGGGTTTTAAAAAGTTTTTGTTCCGCGTTTGGCTACGGATTGATGTTCGGGGCGCAGGCGTAACCTTACAGGGTACAGTCCCGAGCCACATGGAAGCAGTGAGCGATTGTTGGGGATTCGTCTCTCCCAGTATAGGGAGTTGATATCACACTGTGTTCGATTGGCCAGCACCATAAGACCTTGGCCAAGGCAGTTGGGATTTACTGATAGGTTGATCGGTAGTTTCCCAGATTGATCCTGAGCCACATCAACACGAATTATCGGGTTATTAGGGTCTGACATTTACCACCCCTAGACCCGGTATGCAATACTCACAGACGAAGAGACCGGACTGTACGGAGATTGTCACAGATAGGCTCAGTAGGGATCCAGATGAGTTTGCTCGTCGGCCTTCCTTTTCGGCAGGTACCCGGGTAGCCGTTACGTACAGTTAGTGCCGCTGACATGCTTATGGTTATGGATTTATCCAGTAACTCACTGCCGGCGTACTTTCGAGTCTTTAGAGTCCCACACAGAGGGTTTCCCTGGTTCAGACGAAATGATGTAGTAGCCATATTGGATACGTGCAGGGTTCCGATCGAATGATTGTACTATGTACCCGGACTTTCGATCGGACGGTTGATAATACTAGCCGGCTCGGGATTGAGCCGGATTATTAAATCAGGTATTGATTTAATAATTTACGTATATATATTTCGATATGTATATTCTAGTATTATGTTCTTTGTGTTATTCTATCTCTTTAGGTATTCATATTTTGATACAAATATGGGTATGTATATACAGTTGAGTGTATTCCGTATTTATACGGAAAATATTCTAGAAGGTGGACACCTCATTTTAGTTTTATCCATTTATTTTAAATGGAAAATGAGGTGTAAAGGTAGTAAGGTGAGTATGGTGAGAGCCATGCTTAAATAGTATTAACAAATGAATTGAATATTCATTTGTCAACACTATTCAAGCATGGGTGTATTTTTATATTAAAATAAAAGGTTTTACAAAACCACGGTTAATCTTTTTCTTTCTCATAGGATTTCATTTTTCATTCTCACCATTTGGTTTCACTCTCCTTAATAGCTTTCTTGAGCTCCTCCACCTTCATCTTCAACTTCCTCTCTACAATCTCATGTGTTGAGAATCAAGAGAGGATGTGAGATAGATACACACTTAGATCCATACACTACATCCTAAACACTTTAGAATGGAAATCTAAAGTCTCTAGTTGCTCCATTAGACTCTTAGTATGGAGCTAGAGCCATGGACTACATCTCTCGGATGGATCATCTTCGACGAAGGAATACCGACGATCAAGCACGATCCAGGAGATCTCAAGGAGCAAGGAAAGGTGATCAAGCTTGTTCAAGGAGATCCTTAGGAGCAAACAAAGAGGATAGAAGACCGAAGGACACAAATCTTGATGGGTTCCCTAGTGTCGCCGCTGGGTTTCGGGAGGCATCGACCATGCCGTTTTCAAAAAATTGGCGCGCTAAAGAACCCTAATGCTAAAATCTAAACTAGAGAATTAGATGAACAAGCATGTAAACATCTTTATATCTAAGTGAACAAGAAATACAACCTTTGTAGACCGGTCCTTCACTTCAATAGCTCCGTGTAGTATTCCCTTCGCTCCAAGTAGTGATCTCCCGAACTCTAGTGAGGCTCCACAAGGTAAAATGAATAAGCTTGCTTGAAGTCTTCGAGGCCGAAGATGATCTACGTCGAAGAGACACTAACTCAAGCTACATCTTCACTAAGTGATGAACTAGTGAATAAACAACCCAATCTAAATGGCTAGTAGAGAAGAGGTTGATGAAGTATGAATTTTGCTCACTTTAGAAATTATTTCCTCACTATTTTTCTTCACCTCTCATTGAGCTAGAAAACTTGAGGAAGGAGATAAAGAAAGCTCTCATGGAATGAAGCACGTGAAGAATGAATAGTGGTGAGAATAGCAACCATAGGTGAGTTAGTATCATATACTAACTCATGTAGAGACTAAACCATGGCTAACAATAATGGTTAGGTTAATAAATATCTTCAAGTAAAACAAAATTAGTGGACTTGGTCAATGGTTCCACAAGCTTCTACAAGCTTCAACCATGTGACAAATTTCCAACTAATTTGATTTACTTTAAATAAATAAAAGCCATCATTATTAGAAGCATGGTGTGAGTCTCATACACCCATGTAACATGTGGCATCAAGCATGACACAAAAGATGTACATTAATATATATCACATATATACTAAGTGTACACTAGTGAGAAAAAGAAAACTTAAGTGAGCTAATATTAGTTAATATAAGATAATATATCAAATATTTAATTATACATTAAATTATTAAATCAACACTTGATTTAATAATCCGGCTATATCACATACAATCGACTAATATCAAATGTATCAACTTATCGAATCAACACTTGATTCGATAACCCGGCTATATCACATATAACCGACCGATATCACATATCGCGAGAATAGAATACGGTATCACACACGCGTATTAATCTCGGTCCCGCACATATCACATATGTGCTCCTACTTCGTTTCGCTTGAGCCAGGAAACCTCTGTGTAGGACTCTAAAGACTCGTCAATACGCCGGCAGTAGGTGGTGAGCATATCGGTCACCCATAAGTCGCAAGCGGTCTGCTAAACGTAACAGCCATCCGAGTATTGAGCGATCAGAATATCAACAAGCAAGCCTTCTCATACTCCTGCGAATCCAATCAGTAACACTATCGTATAGTCCGGTCTCTTCGTCTTATATGTCACATATCATAGCCTGGGGTGGTTCAACGTCAGACCCCAATAGCCTGATAAGTCATGCCGATGTGAGGCCCATAACGATTTGAGAAACTACTGATAACACTTACCAGTAGATCTCAGCAACCCTGGCCAGGGATTTTCTGTTATGGCCAATCGATCAGAGCGCAACATCAACCCCCAATACCGGGAGAGATGAATCCCCTCCTATCACTCATTGCCTCCATGTGACTCGGGACTGTACCCAAAAACCACCGTTTTGCACGATCTCTTGAACGTGGTAAGGTGGAAATCAAAGCACAGTAGGAATCACACAAGACACTATGACGATCTCGGGTCGACAGACTAACCTGTACCAGTGTCACCAGAGAACTGCTATCTGACGATAGGTATAATACCATCTAGGAGTTCTCGGCGAGTCCGTCCAGTGTACCCAGTCTCCACTGAGCACCCGTATACCTTCTCTGATGTCAAACACCAATGGATGTGGGATCATCCATCGCTCATCATATGGGTCAAGAAGCGTATACGCTAGTCTACTCTGGAATATCGATGCCTCGTCTCGATACTCCCACGACTAGGAACATTTGAAGGAAGTACTTAGAGACTACCCCGGTCCCCATTAGTATGATCCCCATTATAATCCCGGCAGTCAAGTACTCATCCTAAAGGCTTTATCAATATGTGATAGAGAGACAATAAGTGTACATGTTAAGATAAAGAGCAACCAGATAACATATTATCATGTCAAGCAAGAAAGTCTTCCCTATATATGTCCAAGAATCCACTACAATATATATCGTATGTACAGTAATGGCCTCTAGGGCATACATATAACTAACAATCTCCCACTTGCACTAAGGTCATTTGTTGTAGTATCTCATACTCAACGTCCTATAGAAGTCTCTCTAGGGAAAGGCCTCTGTGAGTGGATCCGCCGTGTTATCTTTCGCGTCAACTCTCATAATCTCGATCCCTTGGAGATCAACCATCTCCCTGATCAGGTGATACTATCCTCAGAATATGTCTGGATCGCTGATGGGACCGGCGTTCCTAGGTCAAAACCACAACTCCATTGTTGTCGCAATAACAATTATTGGACGATCAATGGTAGGAACCATGTTCATCTCATGAACAAGAATTATCCAGACATCCACTTTGTTAGCATCGTTGGTAGCGATGTATTCAGCCTTTATCGTCTAGTATGTCACGGTATCTACCTTGGAACTCCTCCAACATACCGTCCCTCCACTGAGGGTATAGACAAAGCTTGTGACTGACTTTCAGTCGACCTTATCACTCTGGAAGCTCGAATTGGTAAAGGACTCCCACTGGAGGTCACCGTTACCAAAACCCCAAGAACATCTCTTTAGTGCTTCTCAAGTACTTAAGAATGTCCTTCATAGCTTTCCAGTGATTCTCCCAAGATCCGATTGATTCCTGATCACTACACCTAGTGAGTTAGCTACATCTGGTCTGGTATATAACATCGCATACAAGATAGAGCCTACTGCCGAAGTATAGGGTATCACTTGCACAAAAGCTCTCTCCAAATCAGTTTTGGAAGACTTCTTTTTGGAGAGAGTGATTCCTGAGCAAGTGGGCGAACCACCATGCTTAGAATCTTCCATACTAAACCCCTTTAGAATGGTGTTAATGTACCTGGATTTAGAACACTCCCAACATCCACTTAGATCTATCATCATAGATCATAATCCATAAGATGTAGTAGGTATCATCCAGATCTTCTATGGAGAATCCTCATGATAAGAGGAGCTTAACCGAATGTAGCATAGGAAACCCTTTCCTATCAAGAGTATGTCATCTATGTACAATACGTGGAAGACAACCTTACTCTCTACTACCTTCTTGTATATACAAGGTTCATCTACCTTTTTGATGAAGTCAAACTCTTTGACTGCCACATCAAAACAGATGTTCCATGTCACGACCAAAAATTTGGCCCGTAACCGGCACTTAAACTACGTAACGTCTACAGGCATACGCAACTTAAGTAAGCCGAAACCCAGAAATCCAAACCACCCAAAACTGGATAAACTGAGAAAAAGATAGTTTAAAATATTCGGAAAATCACAAGTAAAATCTCTAACTCTTGTTTTCTTTCTTGAAAATTTCGGCAGCACCTCGTTTGTAAAAACTAGCCCCGAAAACGAGTACAACATAGATAATATATAAAGCATCCTAAACGGGAGAAAATCACGCCCAACGGCGGAGATAACCACCACAAACAAATATACGATGCCGAAGCGAAGAAATATAAAAGAAACCTGCATAAAGAAGTAAACTTTTCAACAAAACCGGCTCCTACGAGAACGGCACCCAAAGTCACCAAAATAATAATACAACACCGAATCCTCACAACTCGTCTCTAAGTCAAAAACAAGAAGTGGTAGATGGAGAATACTAGATCCAACAAAAAGATATACAATGTACAAACAGATAACTGCAAACCCACCTAAAAGCAAAGGCCTCACAGCCAAACGTAGCGGTATCCACAAAAGTAGAGATGATAAGACGCCCTGTCGCGACTACTCTGAGGGTAAGTCCTGCAAAACACTGTGGCACAACGCGGGTGAGTTGCCAACTCGTGAATAGTAAATAACATCATACTTTAATCGTAAGTATGCACGAATAGCGATTAATCTATCATAGGTAATCTGATAGCATAAGTATGACAATAAGAATATGCAACAATCATGTAAAGGTACATCATCAGAGTATTACAACTACATGAAGCAATGCATATCAAAAATAATCCTGAGTGTATGGGATGATATAATAAAATCTCATGCAAAATCATCAGCATGGAAAAACACCAGTGTCCCTCACTGACACATCAAATCCCAAACCCTTAGACACCGCATCCTCAGATCTGCCCTCACATCCTGCAAGTCTCATAGAACCTGAGTGTCTAACATCGACACCCGAAACATCATGAAAACATATACCTGTGTGTATATATACATATAAGTATGAGGATATCAACCCCGTATGTCCACCGACGATACGTAGAAATCATGGAAAACCTGAGTGTCAAACACCGACACTCGAAACATCATGAAAGCCGTGTCTAGCATCGACACGTAAATCCTCATAACTCAGGCGCTGTCACCATGACTGGCCCTGACGATATGTCATACATCGCTCCGGTCGGTATCCCCACGATAACTGCCGAGTCCAAATACAATCACCGGTAGGTACTCCCACCTTCCAGGCTCATCGTCTGTACCACGAACATCTTGCCGAGGGGAACCGTACCGGGCTCCACCTTGTACCCACACACGGCCCACTCACTCCTCGCATCGGGTATATATCACAAATCTCAGAACCGAGAAATCTCATGGTGGACGCATCAAAATATCATATCAAGAGAAACCGGGTTTTCAAACAATACATAGTTTCTTGAAAAATACCCCCACGGTTCTCAAATCCATAAATCATATGAAATCCATATCTCGATGCGTAAAATCCATATAAAACTGATATATGCAACATAAAACATCAATATGAGCATATAAAGGGAAAACCGCTCTTTTAAATGAATCCAGCTTTAAAATATATCTTGCGGTTCCTGAAATTCTCTGAAAAACAAGTGCAGCATCATATAAGGTGTACATATAAGTGTAGCAAGGTTTAAGTATCTACATGTAAGCAAGTATGTATGATGCATTTCATAAGCGCAAAAATCAACGACTCAATATCACATGTCAAAACAATACGACTTAGGGTATATACAACTATAGAAAAAATATGTGGGTGTGCATGTCAGTATGTGTGCATGATGTACAAGTAGCTATAGCAAGGTATACGTGAAATGGAATAAGGGTCACTACCTCAACTATCCATGCCCAAAGCAATATCACGTATGTATGTGTCCACGGTATTTCATATGCACAATGGAATAAGAGTTACTACCTCAACTATTCCTATCCACTACCATATCACGTATGTAGGTGGTTTGTGCATGTCATGGCAATTACTGACGGTGTGGGTGTAGCATACAAATTAGTGTTCGTGCAACATGAACCATCAGTAATGTGTTATATCTAAAGGTACAAGTCAAGGTACAACAGATAATACTATGCAATGACGTTCATATGAAATTAACTAATATGCAATAACATGCAGCTATCATATCATATCAACCCCGACGCATAACGCCATACGGGCGATTTCCCCACAGATGTTAAATCTACTCACCGATGGTCTCAAGCTATGAAAATCCGACCACCTGCTTCCCCTTGTTCGTAGCGTCCGAAGTCCCCGCTTGCGACGCTATAAATTCACAAACACATAAACAGAGCAAAATCTCAGAAATCGACCAATATAACGTAAAACTACGTTTTATACGACGCACAAACACTAAACTAACTCGCAAGTGTCCGTCTAGTGGTTAACGTGCGTGGCGATACTACGAAACCTACCCAAGTGCAATAGCTGCACAAGATCACGATTCGTGCGGATAACGTAACACGCGGACTCAAAACACTAGATTATAGGAAAACGATCCCAGATTTTTCATATTGTAATTTCTCAAAAATTAAACAGTACCAAACACCCTTAAACCACAGCAGATAGCTACCCACAAAAAAACCAACACTCATCTCCGCTCCAAAACCGGTGTCGCCGGAATTTGTCAAAAGGTCGCCGGCCAAAGCCGGTAGGATGGGTCTCGTGTCTCAGGTAGGATCTTAGATTCACTAGTACATCACAACAATCTTGTTTGGTCACTCAGTAAAAATCCCAGGTCACGGCAGATCACAGAGGCTCTAAAAAGGCACTAAAAATACGATTTTGCACTAATCAATACTTGAAGTGTTCTACACAATAACCAACGAGAAATACATCATAGAAACTCTTATTTAACAGTTTAGGGATTACTAATAATACTTGCTCCCAAGATCCAAGCTTTCCTAGCTCCAAGTGATCAAAGAGGCAAAAATCAAGACTTGATGTGTTTTGTGAGATTATTTTGGGAATTTTGAAGAATTATTTGACTTGGAATTGTTGCAAATGGTGAAAGAATGATCAAGGGCAGAAGAAGGAAGGAAGTGCTCGGCCAAGGGAGGAGTATGAGGAATTTGTGGAGTGTTCTAGCTAAAACATCAATAAATGCACATAAATGCTACATAAATGCACATTCATGCACATGCCACCTCTTTCATTCCTTTTTATTTCTTTAAAACTTAATCCTTTTCTCACAAGAATATTTAGATATTATAAGTAGGGTTTGGTTTTACCTAACATTGATTTATTTTGAAAAGATACAATTTTAGGAGTAAATACCCAAATCCAAAATGTAAATACCACATTAAAATAATATTTAAATAGGGGAAAATTCTATTTGAACCAAAACGTCCCATATACCCCCAAAGCTTGCGTACTAGCTTTATTTTAGCTAAACTAGGTGCTGGCAAGTCTATATGGACGTTTGATCACAGTCGGATTTAAACGGAAAATACCGACAATTTTACCCTAAAACGGAAAAATTCGCAAAACGATTTCTAAAACGTTACAATCTCCCCCCGCCCCCCTATAGAAATTCGGTCCCCGAATTAAAATTTCATACTAAGCGTACCTTTAAAATGATAAGGGAATTTCTTCCGCATCTCGCTCTCGGCCTCCCAAATGATCTCCTCACTAGTAGGGCTACGCCAAAGAACCTTCACTGATGGCAAGATTTTTGACCGAAGTTTCTTCACCTGCCGATCCAGAAAAACTACTGGCTGCTCGGTTAACAAAAGATCACGCTCAAGCTGAACGATCTCGTGCCGAATCATGTGAGAAGGGTCATGAAGGTAACTACGAAGTATCGATACATGGAAAACAGGGTGAACATCCGAAAAACTAGGCGGGGCGATAAGCAACAGAACTCACTCGCTCAAGGATCTCGAAAGGACCTACAAATCTGGGACTGAGCTTCCCCCTCTTCCCAAATCGCATAACGCCCTTCATCGGAGAAATCCTCAGGAATACATGATCCCCAACTGCGAACTCAAGTCTGCAACGACGACGGTCGGCATAAGACTTCTGTCTGCACTGGGCTGCTCTCATCCAGTCCTGAATCAGCTGGATCTTCTCCGTAGTCTCCTGAACTATCCGGGGTCCTAAAACTCTGCTCTCGCTGAGTTCGGTCCAACAGACTGGCGATCGACACTTCCTACCATATAAAGCCTCAAAAGGTGCCATCTGAATAGTCTCCTGAAAGCTGTTGTTGTAGAAGAACTCAATCAACGGCAAGTGATGATCCCAACTGCCACCAAAATCAAGCACACATGCACGGAGCATATCCTCTAAAGTCTGTATAGTCCGCTCCGACTGACCATCGATCTGTAGATGAAAAGCGGTGCTAAAACTCAACCGGATACCCAAAGCTTCCTGGAGCTTCTGCCAAAGACGGCTAGTAAACTGGGTGCCTCTGTCGGATACTATGCATGTAGGAACACTGTGCAAATGCACAATCTCATCTATGTACAACTGAGCATACTGAGCAAACCGAAAGTGGTCTTCACTGGAAGGAAGTGAGCCGCTTTCGTCAACCGGTCAACAATCACCCAAATGGAGTCATACCCTCTACTGGTCCTGGGTAGACCCATAATGAAGTCCATGGAAATCTGCTCCCATTTCCACTCCGGAACGGGTAAAGGTTGCAACTCTCCAGCCGGTCTCTGATGCTCAGTCTTGACTTGCTGACAAGTCAGGCACCTCGAAACGAAGTCCGAAATATCGCGTTTCATCCCTTCCCACCAGTAAAAGTCTCTTAAATCACGATACATCTTGGTGGAACCTGGATGAACGCTAAAGGCCGACTGATGTGCCTGCTCTAGGATCTCGCGTCTCAACCCATCAGCATCTGGTACACATAAGCGAGTCCCGCATCGTAGCACACCCTGGTCATCAATCATGAACTCTGAAACTGTACCCTGTCGAACAAGCTCAAGAATCTCGGACAAATGAGCATCACTGGGCTGTGCCTCACGGATACGATCAAGTAGTAATGGACGGGAGCGGACATGAACAAGCTGTCCCCCAGCGGAAGTGAACTCGAACTGCACTCTACCATCACACAAGAGCTGCCAATCTGCAGAAGACTGACGCTGAACTGCGCTCAACTGGGACAAGCTACCCCCGGGCCTATGACTCAAAGCATCAGCTACCACATTCGCCTTGCCCGGGTGATAAAGGATCTCACAATCATAATCCTTCACTAGCTCCATCCAACGGGGCTGTCTCAGATTCAGATCCCGCTGCTAGAAGATGTACTTCAAGCTCTTATGATCCGTGAAGATCTGACACGACTCTCTGTACAAGTAGTGTCTTCAAATCTTCAATGCAAAGACCACCGCGGCCATCTCAAGATCATGAGTGGGGTAATTCTGCCCGTGCTTCTTCAGCAGCCTAGAAGCATAAGTAATCACTCTATCGTGCCGCATCAATACACAGCCGAACCTCACTCGAGAAGCATCATAATAAACAACATAACCGCCCAATCCAGAAAGCAAAGATAGAACTGGTGCTGTCGTCAACCGAGTCTTCAACTGCTGAAAACTCTGCTCGCACGTATCAGTCTAAAGAAAAGGAACTCCCTTTCGGGTCAGTCCAGTCAGCGGTGCAGCGATACTCGAGAAATTCTGCACAAAACGGCGATAATAACCAGCTAAGCCCAAAAAGCTGCGGACCTCAGTCACCGATACAGGTCTGGGCCAAAGTTGCACAGCCTCGATCTTCCTCGGGTCTACTAGAATACCATCACCAGTCACCACATGACCCAGGAAGTCAACACTATCAAGCCAAAATACGCACTTTGAGAATTTAGCATACAGCTGGTGCTCTCTCAATATCTGCAAGGCAATCCTCAAGTGCTGCCCATGCTCATCACGACTCCTAGAGTAGACCAGTATGTCATCAATAAACACTATAATAAACGGGTCGAGGAACGGCCTGAAAATCCGGTTCATCAGATCCATGAACGCTGCTGGCGCATTGGTGAGTCCGAACGACACACTAAGAACTCATAGTGCCCATAGCGCGTACGAAAAGCAGTCTTCGGAATGTCATCATTCCGAACCCGCAACTGATGATAACCCGAACGCAAATCAATCTTAGAAAAATGTTTCACACCCTGGAGCTGATCAAATAAATCGTCAATGCGAGGCAAAGGTTACCAATTCCGCATCGTAACTCGGTTTAATTGACGATAATCCACACACAGCCTCAAACTGTCGTCCTTCTTCTTGACGAACAGAACAGGAGCTCCCCACGGCGAAACACTCGGACGCATAAGTCCCATATCAAGCAATTCTTGCAATTGATCTTTAAGCTCTTTAAGCTCTCTAAGCTCTGCCAGAGCCATCCGATAAGGCGGTATAGAAATAGGCTCCGTGCCAGGAATCAGATCAATGTAGAACTCAATATCGCGCTCTGGCGGCAACTCAGGTAACTCATCGGGAAAGACGTCGGGAAACTCTCACTTGGTAGGAACCTGGTCCAACGACTCCACTATGGCTCCAGTATCATGAATGAAAGCCAAGAATCCCTGACATCCCCTCCTCAAAAGCCGACTAGCGCAAAGGACAGAAATCAAACTATGAGGGGCGGCACCATGGTCCCCCTGCACAACAAACACTGACTCGCCGGGAAAACAAAACCTAACTGTCTTCTCGCGGCAGTCCACGGATGCGTAGCAAGTAGCTAACCAGTCCATGCCCAGCAGAACGTCGAAGTCCAACATCTCAAGAAAGATCAAGTCGACAGACAGATCTCTGTCACCTATACGGACAGCACATGACCGGAATGCGTGTCGCGCAACAAACGACTCTCCCACAGGGGTAGTCACGACAAGCGGCTGATCTAACAAACACGACTCTCGGCCTAACCTCGGCATGAAGTGCGTAGAAACATACGAATGCGTAGATCCCTGATCGAAAAGAACATGTGCATTATAAGAACATATAGAAAGGGTACCTGAAACCACGGCATTGGACGCCCGCGCGTCCTGGTGGGTCAGGGCAAAAACCCGAGCCTTCCCTCTACTGGCTACTGGCTGTCCCCTGCCTCCTCCACCTCATCCTCTCGGCACAAAACCTCCGCGACCACGACCTCTCTGAGCAGGAGTCTGACGCGGCGCAACCACAGGAATAAGAGGCAACGCCCTCTGAGGCGGAAAAGGTAGTAAGGTAACCTGGGGTACGGCTGGCCCTCTCTGACGTATCACTATACAATCGCGAACAAGGTGCTGTAAGCTGCCACATCCAAAACACCCACGTGTTGACGGCTGACCCTCCTGGGAAAAAGTGCTGAACAACTGGCCACATCCCACGTCTCTACTACTCCCAGTGTATGATCGAACTCTGTCTCGGAATCTAAACCTCTGCCTCCTGGCTGCTATACTAGTACGAGCCCTCTTCGGTTCCGGAACAACCGATGACTCAGATAGACGCTCCTCCACCAATAGGGCTGCATCCACCACTGCCGCATATGTGTCGCAATGCTGAATGCTGATGGCTAGGAACAACTGGGTAAGCAGGCCTCGAACAAACCTCTTCACCCTCATTTCCTCAGTCGCCACCAAGTACGGAGCATACACAGACAGCTCGGTAAACAGTACATCATACTCAGACACCGTCATTCCCGGAGTCTGACGTAATGACTCAAATTTGAGCGCTCGCGCATCCCTGACGCTCAGTGGAAGAAAACAGGCGAGAAACGATGTCACAAACTCAGCCCAGGTCATAGGAGCAAGACCTGCAGCTCTGCCCCTCTCCAAGGACTCACACCACTTCTGGGCCAGACCCTCCAGACGGAAACTCGCGAACTCCACCCATTTCTCGTCGGAGCATCGGAGCGAACGACAAATCCTGACCATCCGGTCGATAAACGACTGCGGATCCTCAGTAGTATCTGTGTCAGTGAATACCGGAGGCCGAGGCCTCATAAACTCTATCAGTGACACGGTAATAACCTCCGGAGCTGTAACTGCGCCTGCCGGAACTGTAGGTACCATCATGATCCCTGCAACGGGTGGAACAACTGCCTACCCCTGCGCTCGAATGGCCTCTACTAAAGTCCCCATCATCTGGTGCAGGTCCTGCATACCAGCCCCAATCATAGCAATGTGCTCCGGTACAACAAGCGTACCTCCCTGGTCAGTCTTCACCTCAGACTAGTCAACTCTGACCTCGGCCCTCGCGGCCGCTCTCTGTGCCCTCGTAGTCTTCAGTGGCTTATGGGCTGGAAATTGAAACAAGATTCGATAAGACATAGAAATCGAATCACAAAGATGTATATCATCATGGAGGAAATTTTAATCAATAAGTCCTAAGGTCACTTAGGCGGAGTACCGTGTCGTAAGTATGCCGCGGAACATACACACACTACGTCACTCTGCTTAAGCTACCTACTCCATCATACCAAGGTCATCCTACACTCCGAAAACTAAAACCTAGCGCTCTGATACCAACTTTGTCACGACCCAAAATTTGGCCCGTAACCGGCACTTAAACTACGTAACGTCTACAGGCGTACGCAACTTAAGTAAGCCGAAAACTAGAAATCTAAACCACCCAAAACTGGATAAACGGAGAAAAACATAGTTTAAAACATTCGGAAAATCACAAGTAAAATCTCTAACTCTAGTTTTCTTTCTTGAAAATTTCGGCAGCACCTCGTTTGTAAAAACTAGCCCCGAAAATGGGTACAACATAGATAATATATAAAGCATCCCAAACGGGAGCAAATCACGCCCAACGGTGGAGACAACCACCATAAACATATATACGACGCCGAAGCGAAGAAATATAAAAGAAAACTGCATAAAGAAGTAAACTTTTCAACAAGACCGGCTCCCACGAGCACGGCACCCAAAGTCACCAAAATAATAATACAACACCGAATCCTCACAACCCATCTCTAAGTCAAATACAAGAAGTGGTAGATGGAGAATACTAGGTCCAACAAAAAATTATACAATGTACAAACAGATAACCGCAAACCCACCAAAAAGCAAAGGCCTCACAGCCAAACGTAGCGGTATCCGCAAAAGTAGAGATGATAAGACGCCCTGTCGCAACTACTTTGAGGGTAAGTCCTGCAAAACACTGTGGCACAACGCGGGTGAGTTGCCAACTCGTGAATAGTAAATAATATCATACTGTAATTGCAAGTATGCACGAATAGCGATTAATCTATCACAGGTAATCTGATAGCATAAGTATGACAATAAGAATATGCAACAATCATGTAAAGGTACATCATCAGGGTACTACAACTACATGAAGCAATGCATATCAAAAATAATCCTGAGTGTATGTGACGATATAATAAAATCTCATGCAAAATCATCAGCATGGAAAAACACCAGTGTCCCTCACTGACACATCAAATCCCAAATCCTCAGACACCGCATCCTCAGATCGGCCCTCACATCCTGCAAGTCTCATGGAACCTGAGTGTCTAACATCGACACCCGAAACATCATGAAAACATATACTTGTGTGTATATATACATATAAGTATGAGGATATCAACCCCGTATGTCCACCGACGATACGTAGAAATCATGGAAAATCTGAATGTCAAACACCGACACTCGAAACATCATGAAACCCGTGTCTAGCATCGACACGTAAATCCTCATAACTCAGGCGCTGTCACCACGACTGGCCCTGATGATATGTCATACATCGCTCCGGTCGGTATCCCCACGATAACTGCCGAGTCCAAATACAATCACCGGTAGGTACTCCCACCTTCCAGGCTCATCGTCTGTACTACGAACATCTTGCCGAGGGGAACCGTACCGGGGTCCACCATGTACCCGTACACGGCCCACTCACTCCTCGCATCGGGTATATATTACAAATCTCAGAACCGAGAAATCTCATGGTGGACGCATCAAAATATCATATCAAGAGAAACTGGGTTTTCAAACAATACATAGTTTCTTGAAAAATACCCCCACGGTTCTCAAATCCATAAATCATATGAAATCCACATCTCAATGCGTAAAATCCATATAAAACAGATATATGCAACATAAAACATCAATATGAGCATATAAAGGGAAAACCGCTCTTTTAAATGAATCCAGCTTTAAAATATATCTTACGGTTCCTAAAATCCTCCAAAAAACAAGTGCAGCATCATATGAGGTGTACATGTAAGTGTAGCAAGTTTTAAGTATCTACATGTAAGCAAGTATGTATGATGCATTTCATAAGCGCAAAAATCAACGACTCAATATCACATGTCAAAACAATACCTCTTAGGGTATATACAACTATAGCAAAAATATGTGGGTGTGCATGTCAGTATGTATGCATGATGTACAAGTAGCTATAGCAAGGTATACGTGAAATGGAATAAGGGTCACTACCTCAACTATCCCTGCCCAAAACAATATCACGTATGTATGTGTCCACGGTATTTCATATGCACAATGGAATAAGAGTTACTACCTCAACTATTCCTATCCACTACCATATCACATATGTAGGTGGTTTGTGCATGTCATGGCAATTACTGACGGTGTGGGTGTAGCATACAAATTAGTGTTCGTGCAACATGAACCATCATTAATGTGTTATATCTAAAGGTACAAGTCAAGGTACAACAGATAATACTATGCAATGACGTTCATATGAAATTAACTAATATGCAATAACATGCAGCTATCATATCATATCAGCCCCGACGCATAACGCCATACGGGCGATTTCCCCGTAGATGTTAAATCTACTTACCGATGGTATCAAGCTATGAAAATCCGACCACCTGCTTCCCCTTGTTCGCAGCGTCCGAAGTCCCCGCTTGCGACGCTATAAATTCACAAACACATAAACAGAGCAAAACCTCAGAAATCGACCAATATAACGTAAAACTATGTTTTAAACGACGCACAAACACTAAACTAACTCGCAAGTGTCCGTCTAGTGGTTAACGTGCATGGCGATACTACGAAACCTACCCAAGTGCAGCAGCTGCACAAGATCACGATTCGTGTCGGATAACGTAACACGCGGACTCAAAACACTAGATTATAGGAAAACGATCCCAGATTTTTCATATTGTAATTACTCAAAAATTAAACAGTACCAAACACCCTTAAACCACAGCAGCTAGCTGCCCACAAAAAAACCAACACTCATCTCCACTCCAAAACCGGTGTCGCCGGAATTTGCCAAAAGGTCGCCGGCCAAAGCCGGTGGGGTGGGTCTAATGTCTCAGGTAGGATATTAGGTTCACTAGTACATCACTACAGTCTTGTTTGGTCACTCAGTAAAAATCCCAGGTCACAGCAGATCACAGAGGCTCTAAAAAGGCACTAAAAATACGATTTTGCACTAATCGATACTTGAAGTGTTCTACACAATAACCAACGAGCTATACATCATAGAAACTCTTATTTAACAGTTTAGGGATTACCTAACAATACTTGCTCCCAAGATCCAAGCTTTCCTAGCTCTAAGTGATCAAAGAGGCAAAAATCAAGACTTGATGTGTTTTGTGAGATTATTTTGGGAATTTTGAAGATTTATTTGGCTTGGAATTGTTGCAAATGGTGAAAAAATGATCAAGGGCAGAAGAAGGAAGGAGGAGCTCGGCCAAGAGAGGAGTATGAGGAATTTGTGGAGTGTTCTAGCTAAAACATCAATAAATGCACATAAATGCTAAATAAATGCTAAATAAATGCACATTCATGTACATGCCACCTCTTTAATTCCTTTTTATTTCTTTAAAACTTAATCCTTTTCTCACAAGAATATCTAGATATTATAAGTAGGGTTTAGTTTTACCTAACTTTGATTTATTTTGAAATGATACAATTTTAGGAGTAAATACCCAAACCAAAAATGTAAATACCATATTAAAATAATATTTAAATAGGGGAAAATTCTATTTGAACCAAAACATCCCATATACCCCCAAAGCTTGCACACTAGCTTTATTTTAGCTAAAATAGGTGCTGGCGAGTCTATATGGACATTTGATCACAGTCGGGTTAAAACGAAAAATACCGACAATTTTATCCTAAAATGGAAAAATTCGCAAAACGATTTCTAAAACGTTACATTCCAACCCCGCGATGCCTGCTTTAATCCTGATGGACTTAAGCATAGGTACTGGAGAAAAAGTTTCATCATAATCCATTTTTGGTTACATGACGAAAACCTTTTACTTCAAGTCTATCTTTGAAAGTCTCAAATTTTCCATCTACACCAAGAATCTTCGCAAGATCCATTTGCTCCCAATGGATTTTACCCCTTCAGGTGCAACATTCAAAGTCATACTTTGTTGGTGTACATGGATTCCATCTCTGATTGCAAAGCATCCAGCCATTTCACAGAGTCCCCACTCGTGATGGCCTGCCTGAACCTGGTTGGGTCATCATCTACCATGATGCAATCCTCACTCCCATCGTCACCAAGGAAACCGTAGTATCTCTTAGGTGGATGAGGAACCCTACCAGATTCACGGAGAGGCTGATGTTCGTTGGAGACTATTGAATCCTTTAGTTTCACCAAATCATCAGCTGTTAGTTTGTCCAGCTGGAACTCCTTCCAGTTCTACCTCATGACCACTAATTTCTTCACAAGAAATTCCTTTTCTAAAAAGGTGGCATGCTGAGGAACAAAACACCTTTTGCTTCTCAGTGTGGTAGAAGATATACCCTCGCGAATGTTCGGGATATCCAACAAACTTATACAGAACTGACCTTGCCTCGAGCTTGTCCGGATTTTGCTTTTCAGCATAGGCCGGACGACCCCATATCTTAACCCGTTTAAGAGATGGTCTCTTCCCATTCCATATCTCATATGGAGTGGTAGGAACTGATTTGGATGGAACCCCATTCAATAGGTATGCAGCTTCTCAAGTGCATAACGCCAAAAGAAAACAGGCAACTCAGCAGTACTCATCATAGAGCGCACCATATCTAATAGGGTGCGATACCTCCGCCCCAATACACCGTTGTGTTGTGGTGTACTCGGAGGATTAATTTGAGAGAGAATCCCATTCTCTTTTAAATAATCCAGGAACTCCATGCCCAAGTATTCTCCTCCTCGATCACATCGAAGGACTTTAATTCTTCTACCCGTCTGGTTCTCAACTTCAAGATTATATTCCTTGAATTTCTCAAAAGTTTCAGACTCGTGTTTCAACAGGAACACATGTCCGAATCTTGAGAGATCATCAATGAATGTAATGAAGTACAAAGAACCAACCCTAGCATTTGTAGACATAGGACCGTATACATCATCATGTATCCGTCCCAAGAGTTCAATAACTCTTTCTCCGTTTCCAATAAACGGAGTATTGGTCATTTTACCTTTGTGACAAGACTGGAAAGTATTATAAACTGAAAATTCGAACGAATTCAAATATTCATCCTTATATAACTTAGCTGGTCGTGTCGCATTGATATGACCTAGTCTACAATGCCACAGGAAGGATTCGTTCATTTCTGAACTACTCCTCTTGTGTGTGTTTTATATACTTTGAACTGTGGTTGATTTAGAACACATATACCATTATACAACGTGCCTGATCCAATCAACTCTTGATTAAGGAAAATGTTCACAACATTATCCAGCAATACTAAATTATATCCTTCTTTAACTTAATAAAGAAACTGATGTAATGTTGTATATCAGGTTCAGCATGTAATAACATTTGTTCAGAATCAATATATTTACCATTTGGTAATACAAGGTGATATCTGCCAACTAATTTGGCTGAAACAATTGCATCATTCTCTAACACTTAGAGATATATCACCCTATCGCAGTTCTCTACCTTTCTGTAGACCATGTAACAGATTACATATGTGGGATCCTAACCCGGTATCTCATACCTAGGACGTAGAGGATACTGAGAAATGGTTATTGGTAATAAACACACCCGAAGAATATGCATCAACATGATCATCCCTCATTTGGGTTGCGTGGAAATTCGGATAATCCTCTATTTCCTGCTCGGACTTATAACAATTATAAGATAGAGCGGAACCAACGTTCCCCAGCTCAGTATAATAAGCAGGTTCGGTCAATGCATCTATATTATTATATTGATTAAGGCGTGACATGGTCGCTACCAGGAGAGAGAGAGAGAGAAGAAAATGTTGGCTATAGTGCCCTCAAGTCAATTATTGGACCGCAGGCACGTGATTGCAATGATTGAGGGAGGACCTATACCGGTAGAACAGTCTTACTCGAGATGATAGTATGATATCTGGTTTGACTTTATCATCGTGTACATACTTCAGGTGACATTACAGATCACTATTACATATTGATAGAGCCCATAGGATGCATGCTTGACTACCAGCAGTATGATAGCGATCATATACGTGAGAGTTGAGTGGTCTATAAGCACATCCTTAAAGTGTCCTTAGTCGTGAGAGTTTCAAGACTGGGCATCAATACTCCAAAGTAGACTAGTGTATATGTATCGAGACCCCGACGAGGGGCGGTGGCCGGTCTCATAAGTCATTGGTGTCAGTTAGTTCACCTAAGATGTATACAGGTGCTCATTGGGTTATGAGTACACCGGACGAACTCGCCGGGAACATGCTAGTTGGTATTATACCTATTGTCAGATAGCAGTTCCTAGGTGACATGTGTACAGGTTAGTCTATCGACCTGAGATCGTCATTTTTCTCGTGTGAGTTCCCACTGTGTTTTGATTACTACCCTAGCACGGCTCAAAGGAGTCACGCAAACAGGTTTTAGTTGGGTACAGTCCCGAGCCACATGGACACAGTAAGCGAATCGTCAGGGGATTCGTCTCTCCCAGTATATTGGGGGTGTAGGACCACGGCAGCGCCCCGGCCGTCTGTCCGAGGCCAAAATGCGAAATCAAAAAAAAAATTCTTAACTTTAAACCGGCGCAACCGCGGACTATAAACCCGGATCGGACCATTAACCTATTACTAGCTAATTGAAGAAAAGGTAGAGAGATATACCGAGTGATCCGTGCCCTCCGGTCTTCTCGTCGTCGTCCCGATCTCCCCACGGAATCTCCGGTCTTCATCTCCTCCTCGGAAGGGCACCACAACGCCGGGTTCTTTTACGGGCTCCCACCTCTGGACCGAGGCAACTCGAGCATGAAGTTGGCAAGTCAACGTGCCCAAAGATGTTGTAGGCAAAGTGTAGAATCCGTATGTCTCTATTGGGGTTGAAGTTGCCATGAGGAAGTGAAGGTAAGAGATGTGAACTTTTGTGATAAGCAAGGGGATTTTGTGCAAGCCCAAAAGAGATCAAAATCCCACCCCATATTTTGGACAGCCCCCCTCTCTCAAGAAATGGCCGGCCCCTCATCCTAGAAGGAAAAAAAGGAGGGAGTGAGCATACACAAGGTGGTGTGAGCCAAAAGGAGAAAATAATGCAAAAGGAAATGAGTGATCATCCTGAGGAATAATCATCACACCACCAACCAACACTCATCACAAAAGTCAAGTCATGATGAACAAGGGAAGTCAAAGTATGGTAGAATCATCATGAAGCAACAATTTACAAAGACCACCCTCCACTTAGCTAATTTGCACAATTGCAAATAAGCCCTCCTCCACCAAATTTTAGCCAAGGAAAGAAACAAAGAAAAAGGCCGAAACGAAAAGCAAACTGGAAACATCAGAAAAACGATCCCGTAATAAATTACAGGAAAACCCCGTGACTGTATATACATACCCGCATTTGTATTCCGACCGAATACAAATGCAATGAGACAAAATCTACACTTTACAATACTAGGATCTGGCTTAAACCAAAGCCCGCTAGTATTATCCGTCCGATCATGATCCGTGCAATACCGCACGTATATGATCGAACCCTGCCATATCTCCATACAGCCTCTACAGCGTTTCGCCCGAAACTTGAGAAACGGTCTGTGGGGGACTCTAAAGACTTGTCAATACTTTGGTTGTGGATTTAACCACTAGTACGTTAGAGGTATTAGCCATACGTGACGAGCTACCAGGTATTGACCAAAAGGGATGTCGATGAGCGAACTTATCCTGACACCCTACTGAGCCTGTCAGTGACAATATCCGTACAGTCCAGTCCGTTCGTCTAAGAGTATCGCATGGCGGGCCTAGGGGTTGGTAAAAGTCAGACCCCCAAAAGCGGTACAAGTCGTGTCGGAGTGTAGCCCAGAACACCCTGAGATACTACTGGAATACCTACCAGTAAATCTCCTGCCTCGGCCGAGGGATTTGTATAATGGCTCTCCTAGACACAGCACGATCTCACCCCCAATACCGGGAGAGACGAACCCCTGCAGATCCGCTCACTGCCTCCATGTGGCTCGGGATTGTACCCAACTAAAACCTGTTTGCACAACTCCTTTGAGCCGTGGTAGGATAGTAATCAAAGCACAGTGGGAACTCACACAAGACAAATGACGATCTCAGGTCGATGAACTAACCTATACACATGTCACCAGGGAACTGCTATCTGACGTCAAGTATAATACCAACTAGCATGTTCCCGGCGAGTCCTGTCCAGTGTACTCATAACCCAATGAGCACCTGTATACATCTTAGGTGAACCAACTAACACCAGTGGCTTGTGAGACCGGCCACCGCCCCTCGTCGGGGTCTCGACTGTATACACTAGTCTACTCTAGAATATCGATGCCCTGTCTCGAAAACTCCCATGACTGGGGACCTTTTAAGGATGTGCTTATAGACCCCAGCTCCCACGTATATGATCGCCATCATACTGCTGGCCGTCAAGCAAGAATCCTAAGGGCTCTATCAACGCGCAATAGTGACCTGTAAGGTCATCTAAAGCAGTACACGATGATAAAGATAAACCAGATAGCATACTATCATCTTGAGTAAGACTGTCCTACCGGCATAGGTCCTCCCTCAATCATTGCAATCACGTGTCTGTGATCCAATAATTGACTCTGAGGGCACTATCTCCAACAATCTCCCACTTGCACTCAAGGCTAATTATTGCGATGCCGCATACTCACAGCCCGTGTGATACCGAACACCCAACTCCTCTACTAGTCAGTCTCACAAAGTTCGTTTGCGAAACTATTGCGTTCGAGGAATAGCCTCAGTGAGTGGATCCGCTCTGATGTTTCTTTCTATATCTCTCTTTATCTCAAGTTCGCGGAGAAAGCCATCTCTCGAAATGAGCAATACCTGTCTTAGAATATGTCTGGATATCTGATGGGACCTAGCTCATAAAAGAACTCCAAATCCAAACTTCTTAGACTGTATCGTCAACTGAACTTAATCAGTATCCTGCATAATGCCTCCCTAAGTGTCTGCTTGGATCACCTGTCCAAAGCACTGCCCCTCGTCAGAGGGAAAACTATAACTCTGACAGTCACTCTGTCATCCAGGTCACCTTGGAAGCCTGGAATGATAACCGTATCCCGAAGAAGGCTGTCGTTATCAAATCCCTAGAACATCCACTTATGTTCTAAAACTGCTTCCGACCGTTTCTCCAGGATTGGATTAATATCAACTTATTGCATCTACTGCAAAAACAACATCTGGTGTGGTACTTGACATCTCATGATTGACTCAATTGCCTAAGCAAGTGATCTGCCAATCATGCACATCCCTCTCCCTTTTAGTCTATAAGACACCTTCAGAGAGGGCGACTCCATCACCTGCAGGTACACTACCGTGCCAGGAGTCGTCCATTCTGAAACCTTTAGAACGCTGTCTAAATACCCTGATTGGGACACTTCCCAAATCTAGATCTAAAACCATAGATCTAGTAACCAGAATGTCCGATATAATACCCAATTCCTATGTGGAGAAACCATTGTGTGACAACCAATGTATAACCGATCGTAGTATAGGAATTTCACTTCCTACTCTGTGCATGTCATCCAAATACCAGGACATCACACCCTACTACCTTCTTAACAGATCCATCCCCTATTCTGATGAAGTCAAACCTATGACTGTCACATCAGAAATAGATGATCTTTCTCCGCTATTTCTGCTTAAGTCTATAAATAGACATAAGCCACTTGTCCACTATGCTTCCGCTGCTCCCACTTGTAAGTCGATGTAGTTCACCCCAGTACTTATGGGGAGGCGGAATTTACAAAAACTTATCAAGTTTAAACAACGAACATCGACTAACCGCTTGAATCGAAGCTAAACTCTAAAAAACCGTATTCTATGAGTTTCTTTTCATAAGTTATTAGGGATTATACCTAATGAACCGGTCCTTCTTCTTTACGTCCTCCTTTGTTCTCCTCGGCCTTCTCTAGGTAGTAGACGATCCACCCGAGAGCGAAACTCCAAGCTAAACCTCTAACTTGAGGTAACTAATCAACTTTGATTGCTAATCAAAGATGATAGGATGATAAAGAGTGAAGGTTATGGATTGTTTAGTCTAACTAATCCTTTGATCTCAACACATGAGGATTAAGGATTAGGGTTTGAAGATGAGAGCTTGAGGAGAGAGAATGTGTGATATGATAATGAGAGAAGAGAGAGAGTGTATCATAATATTATGAAGCATTCTTTTTATCAACAAATGAATAAAAGAAATGAATAAGCATGCTTCACAAAATATCTTGTGATGATTCATTAACATGAGTCATTAAGCAATAAATGTGCATTAATGAAGTGAATGAATCACCACTATGACTCACTCTCTTTCCAAAACAAACCTCCTTAGTCACATCTTCTAGAAGCTTCTCGAGTAATTACGAGAACGCCCCTCCGATCCGTAAAAAATACGGAAAAACTTTAGACTGAAAAAATCCAATAACCGGATACCAGTAACTGGCTTAAACCAAAGCCGACTGGTAAAAACTGTCCGAAAGTCGTACGCGCGTAAACGCACGTATGCGTCCGAACCCTTTGTCGCAAAACCATGCAACCTCTATATCGTTTCGCCTGGAGTAGGAAACTCTCTGTGTGGGACTCTAGAGACTCGACTACTACGCTGGCAGTGGGTTTAACCACAGACCGCAAGCGGCACTAGCTGTACGTAACGGTCCCCAGGTAGTTGTCGATAAGAAGGCCGATGAGTAAACCCATCCGAACTCCTACTGAGTCTGATGTGACAATCTCCATACAGTCCGGTCCGTTCGTCCATGACTATCGCATATCGGGCCTAGGGGGCGGCAAGCGTCAGTCCCCTAATAGCGGTATAAGTCGTGTCGGAGTGAAGCCCATTACACCCTGAGAAACTGCTGGAACCTACCAGCAAATCTCGCTTGCCCTGGCCAGGGACTTTGCGTAATGGCTCTCTGACACAGCACGATATCTACTCCCAATACCGGGAGGGACGAATCCTGTCTAACCGCCACTGCCTCCAAGTGCTCGGGACTGCACCCAACTGCTACCTGTTTGCACGACTCCTTTGAGCCGTGGTAGGGTAGCAATCTAAGAACAGTGGGACACACTCGAGGCGAAGTAGCAGTGTCAAGTCTGCGGACTACGCTGTACTCATGTCACCTGGGAACTGTTCACTGACGACTGGTATCAAACCAACCAACAGTTCCCTGTGAGTCCTGTCCGGTGTACCCGTAACCTAACGAGCACCTGTATACTATCTCCAGTACGACGTACTGATGGCTGTGGGACAGACCATCTCCCCAACTGGGATGAGAAGCGTACACACTAGTCTACTCCGGAGTATCGATGCTCTGTCTCGATAATCCAACGACCAGGGACCTGAATAAGGATGTGCTTGTAGACTACCCAGCCCCCACTAGTGTGACTGCCATCACAACGCTGGTAGCCAAGCAAGATCCTAAGAGCTCTATCAATACGTACACTCACATATTAAGATAGAAAAACCAAGTAGCATACTACCATGTTTAGCAAGATTGTTATATACATGTGAATATCCCAAGCTTCCATTAAGTAATATACAAGCTAGTATGATACAGTAATGGCCTTCTAGGGCATAAACACTAACAATCTCCCACTTGCACTAGGGCCATGTACTGGCATATCGCAGACCAATGATCTCGAGCAGCCTCTCGAACTGAATCTGAGGAAGGGCCTTCGTGAATGGATCAGCAATGTTCTCTTCTGAAGCAACTCTCCGAACCTCGATCTCCTGACGATCAATGATCTCCCTGATCAGGTGATACCGCCTCAAGATGTGTCTGGACTTCTGATGGGACCTTGGTTCCTTCGCTAAAGCTATAGCTCCGTTGTTGTCGCAATACAGAGGTATTGGATCAACTATGGTAGGAACCACCTGAAGTTCTGTTAGGAACTTCTTCATCCAGACTGCTTCTTTTGCGGCATCGCAAGCAGCTATATACTCCGCTTCCATCGTCGAGTCAGCAACGGTGTCCTGCTTGGAGCTCTTCCAGCACACCGCCCCTCCATTGAGGGTAAAGACATAACCCGACATGGACTTGGAATCGTCCTTATCACTCTGGAAGCCGGAATCAGCAAAGGCCTCCAACCTGAGGTCTTTTCCGCCGTAAACCAAGAACATCTCCTTAGTCCTCCTCAGGTACTTGAGAATGTTCTTTACTGCTATCCAGTGTTTCTCCCCTGGGTCTGACTGATACCGGCTTACCACGCTCAGTGCGTAAGCTACATCTGGTCTGGTACACAACATCGCATACATTATAGAGCCTACCGCAGAAGCGTAGGGTATAATAGACATGCGTTCCCTTTCCAAATCAGTCTTGGGAGACATCTCTTTGGAGAGGGTGATTCCGTGACAAGCCGGTAGATTACCGCGCTTAGAATCTTCCATACTGAATCTTTTCAGTACAGTGTCGATATACCTGGACTGCGAAAGTCCCAACATCCTCTTGGATCTATCACGATAGATCCGGATCCCCAGAATGTAAGAGGCATCACCCAGGTCTTTCATGGAGAACCTGTGTGACAAGAATCCTTTGACAGATTGTAGCATAGGAATGTCATTTCCTATCAATAGAATGTCATCCACGTACAAGACGAGGAATACGACACTTCTGGCCACAACTTTACTATATATGCACGGTTCATCTGGATTTTTGATAAAGTCATATTCTTTGACTGTCTCATCAAAACAGATGTTCCAACTCCGCGATGCCTGCTTTAGTCCATAAATAGACTTAAGCAGCTTGCATACTTTCCCACTGCTCCCACTCTGATTGAAACCCTCTGGCTGATCCATATAGACGCTCTCTTCTAAATTTCCATTCAGAAAAGCCGTCTTTACGTCCATCTGCCAGATTTCATAATCATGGAAGGCAGCAATAGCAAGAAGGACCCGAATGGATTTGAGCATAGCCACTGGAGAAAAAGTTTCGTCATAGTCCAAACCAGGTCTTTGACGAAAACCCTTTGCAACAAGTCTAGCCTTATAGGTTTCCACCTGTCCATCTACACCAATCTTTTTCTTGAAGATCCATTTGCATCCTATGGGTTTTACCCCATCTGGAGCAAAGTCCAAAGTCCATACTTTGTTGGTGTACATGGACTCCATTTCGGTCCGCATTGCATCTAGCCATCGTACCGAGTCGCCGCTCTGGATGGCGTGCTGGAAGTCAGTAGGTTCATCATCATCTATGATGCAATCCTCTCTATCCCCGTCAATGAGAAAACCGTAGTATCTCTCAGGCGGACGAGACGGCCTACTACTCCTGCGGAGGGGTGCGGGAATGTTCTGTTCTTCTTGAACCTCTGGTTCTACCAAACTTTCAGTAGCAGTTTGTGGTTCTGGAATTTCTTCCAGTTCTACTTCGCTCCCACTCTTCTGATTTTCTAAAAATTCAGTTTCTAAGAAGGTGGCATGACGAGAAACAAAGACCTTTTGTTCCTCTGCGTAATAGAAATAATATCCCTTGGAGTTCTTTGGATATCCCACAAGCTTACACAGTACTGATCGTGCCTCGAGCTTGTCCACATGCTGCTTTTTTACAAAAGCTGGACACCCCCATGTCCTAAAATGTTTTAGACAGGGTTTCTTCCCACTCCACATCTGATATGGTGTGGTAGGCACAGTCTTGGTTGGAACCTGGTTCAAAAGATATGCTGCTGATTCTAGCGCATAACCCCAGAAAGATCGCGGTAACTCAGTATTACTCATCATGGATCGTACCATATCCAATAGGGTTCGATTCCGTCTCTCCGATACACCGTTGTGCTGTGGAGTGTATGGAGGAGTAAGCTGAGAGAGAATTCCTTTCTCTTTTAGGTAACCTAGGAACTCGGCACTTAAGTATTCTCCACCTCGATCAGATCTCAGTGTCTTAATACTTTTGCCTGTTTGGTTTTCCGCTTCACTCTTGAATTCCAGGAATTTCTCAAAGGCTTCTGATTTATGCTTCATTAAGAAAACATATCCATACCTAGAGAAATCATCTGTAAAAGTAATGAAGTAGGAATAACCACCTCTCGCATGTGTAGACATTGGACCGCATACATCGCTGTGTATGAGTCCTAAGAGCTCCCTCGCTCTTACTCCTTGTCCAGTGAATGGAGTCTTTGTCATCTTTCCTTTGAGACAGGATTGACAAGTGTCATAAGATTGATATTCGAACGAGTCCAAATATCCTTCTCTATGCAACTTAGTCAACCTTCTCTCATTGATGTGACCCAGTCTACAATGCCATAAGAAAGCTTTATTTAAATCTGGAGACTTTCTTTTTAGTGTGTTCTGGACATTGAAAATTTGGAGTTGGTTTAACACATATATGCCGTTATTTAGAGTACCGGACCCAATCAAACCATGATTAAGGTGGATGTTGACAACATCTCTTACAAACGTGAAATCATAACCTTTATTTGATAACAAGAAAACTGATATGATATTACACGTTAAGCTGGGTACAAAATAACAGTTATGTAAAACCAAAATGTGTCCACTCGTCAATCCTAGGTGATAATCCCCGACGGACGCAGCTCCCACGCTAGCTCCGTTAGCAACCCTGAGGATCATATCACCTTCCTTCAGCACTCTACGGTTTCTCAGTGCCTGCAATGAATTGCAAATATGAGATCCTGACCCGGTATCCAATACCCAGGAAGTAGAGTTGATCGACAGACAATTCTCAATTACAAACACACCTGAAGTCGAAGCCACAGCTTGCTTCGGTTCCTGGTTCTTGGCGTTCCACGCCTTGCAATCCTTCTTCCAGTGCCCTTTCCTGTGACAATGGAAGCACTCATCCAGGCCAACTACCTGTGCTGCAATCTTTTTCTTTCCCTTCTTTCCCACCTTACTAACACCTCCTCTAGGTCTGGGTGCGGCCTTCTTCTTCCTTCCTTTGGCCCTAGCCTTGGACCCGGAAGAAGATGAACCGCCAACAAACATAGCGGGTGTTTCCCTTGCCTTCTGCAAGGTGCCCTCTGCACTCCTTAACATGTTCAGGAGTTCCGCAAGTTCAACTTCTTTTCCTTGAAGATTGAAGTTGAGGATAAACTGGGCGTAGGTGGGAGGAAGGGACTGGAGAACAAGGTCTGTATAGAGCTCATTATCCAAAGTCGTCCCAAGGTCTGCGAGCTCTTCTATATAGCCAATCATCTGTAGGACATGTTCACCTACCGATGACCCGACAGCCAACCTCGCTCGAAACAATTTCTTAGAGGTCTCGTATCTTGCTATACGAGATTGCTCTCCATAAAGTTCCTTTGTATGGAGAAATATGCCATCTAGGGACATATCCTCGTGCCTCCTCTGATGTTCATTATTCATCGAGGCAAGCACGATGCACTTGGCTCTCGCGCAATCTAAATCCCAGGTTTTGCGGATTTCCTTATCCGCATTGCTGGATTTGGGACCAGGGACAGCAGGTGCCGTAGCGGTGAGGACGTACCCCAGTTTGTCATAGGTCAAAGCCATCTTGACATTCCGCAGCCAATCTTTATAGTTTGGCCCCGTCAGTATATTTTTCTCTAAAAGTAACTTAAGTCCAGTCATTTTCAGGGTCGCTGCAATTAGGAGAGAGAGAAGAAAACTCTTTAGCATGATGCTCTTGCAAGTTTAGAGTGGTTTTTAGTTTATCTAAACTGGATGGCTCCCACTGTTTCTCAAATCCTTCCTCAAACCATAAAAGAAGAATTAGCCAAGACTATTCTCACCGTACAATACTTGCTTAACCGTTCAGCCAGGCCGGTGTCGATACTTCGAGGGAGGCTTTCCAACGCTTTCGCGAAGTTCCTTAATTAAATAACCTCTTTTCTCTGGGGGCGTAACCCCGCTGACACTTTTCTGGACACCTACTAGGTTTATAGCATTGATCGTTAAGCGACGAATATCCTGATAAGTAGCATATACTCACAGTAGGATCGGGATCCAAATATCATCGTATGATAATGTTGAAGGAATCCTACCAACATTCATCAAACTCCAAATGGTATGCATCTCTTTGCAAATTTCAGTTTCTTTAGAAATTCCCGATATAAGTTTTTGCCCCATGCTCTTATGACCTTGACTAAGGGCCAACAAATCATAAGTCACATGTCAAGTTCTGCCCATCATTATCCTGTTGATTTGAACCCATCCGTATACTCTTGACTAAGGGCCAACAAAGTAATACGACTGTCCCAAACCAACTCATCTATCTATGCAACAAATGAATACCCCAGCAGCTACCAATCACTATGTCTTGACTAAGGGCCAAACAAACATAGCTTGAATACTACTGACCATTCATAAGAAATGACGGAGGGCTACGACTGGTTTTGGCGAAACCGTGAACGTAATGAACTTGATATAACCGAAGGAACCTGATAGCTTTTAAAAGGAGTGGTTAAATCTCCGCATTTAAAAATATCTGTTTTAAAAATAACCGAGTGGTTTCTTTTAAATTGTTCCAACGATTTAAACTTTGGTTTGTTTTACTTTGCATTATAGATAATGCGTCCCATCATTAACCTATCATTGCAGAAAACAACGAAAATATAACGTCCTCTTATGCCATCCGCATTCGCCACGGGGTCCCGTCATCACCCGTTAGGTTACTTAACTAACGACAGAGCGGGGGCTGGGCTAGCGCGGGTGTAAAACATAAGTGACGTCTAAATAGCTATAATAAATATAGATATTTTACATTCGTCTGACGCAATGATATTCATTCCAGAACACAGATAAACAATATTGGATTTGCAAGCAATCTGTATTTCTTTTGAGCCTGCAAGAAAAGACAGATTACACAGTTGTGATGAATAGCCGTTTACCCCACCCTCGACCCCTACGGGTACGGCAAACTACCCACCCGGCAGTCTGTGTACCCCACCTTGGGTCAGTCCTAGGAGCAAAAACAGTAAAATGAAATAATACAACGGTGGCTACAACCGCAACCTGGAAGTGCCCCGCGAAAATAATATTACAACAAATTACATTTACAACAAATGAATAAATCAATAAACCATTGTTAACCCCGGCTATACACCACAACAGTCCAATACAGTTTATATGCACAAACAGATATAACCATTTCAGAAATGTGCAACCCCCTGCCAACCGACATACTAGCAGTTGGGGGAGGTTTACGAACACATCAAACAATCACAGATATAATCCAATACGCAAATACTGTATTTTTCGATCGAATAAACAACTTCAAAATTGCTCCAAAATCTGCTCTGTTAAACAGTAACCTGAGCAATAATTAAATATTCCAGAAAACCCCAAATATCACAGGGGACCCACCCAAAAAAATTGAGCCCATGACTCGGCAACTCGGCCGCGGAAGCGCGGCGGATCGGTGGGATCCGCGGCGCTTCCGCGGCGCTTTAGTCGAATCATGGGTTCGAATTTCTTGGGTGTTCTCCTGTACTCATGTCAAGCTCTCTGAACACACCAAAAAAATTTTAGGACTTCATTTTCACTTCGACAGAAACTTAACAGAACTAGGGTTTTCCGGGTTCGTTTTTTCGTTCGAAATCCGTACAAATTTACGATTAAGTTATTTAGTGTTTAGCGAGGCTCTGATACCACTGTAAGTCGATGTAGTTCACCCCAGTACTTATGGGGAGGCGGAATTTACAAAAACTTATCAAGTTTAAACAACGAACATCGACTAACCGCTTGAATCGAAGCTAAACTCTAAAAAACCGTATTCTATGAGTTTCTTTTCATAAGTTATTAGGGATTATACCTAATGAACCGGTCCTTCTTCTTTACGTCCTCCTTTGTTCTCCTCGGCCTTCTCTAGGTAGTAGACGATCCACCCGAGAGCGAAACTCCAAGCTAAACCTCTAACTTGAGGTAACTAATCAACTTTGATTGCTAATCAAAGATGATAGGATGATAAAGAGTGAAGGTTATGGATTGTTTAGTCTAACTAATCCTTTGATCTCAACACATGAGGATTAAGGATTAGGGTTTGAAGATGAGAGCTTGAGGAGAGAGAATGTGTGATATGATAATGAGAGAAGAGAGAGAGTGTATCATAATATTATGAAGCATTCTTTTTATCAACAAATGAATAAAAGAAATGAATAAGCATGCTTCACAAAATATCTTGTGATGATTCATTAACATGAGTCATTAAGCAATAAATGTGCATTAATGAAGTGAATGAATCACCACTATGACTCACTCTCTTTCCAAAACAAACCTCCTTAGTCACATCTTCTAGAAGCTTCTCGAGTAATTACGAGAACGCCCCTCCGATCCGTAAAAAATACGGAAAAACTTTAGACTGAAAAAATCCAATAACCGGATACCAGTAACTGGCTTAAACCAAAGCCGACTGGTAAAAACTGTCCGAAAGTCGTACGCGCGTAAACGCACGTATGCGTCCGAACCCTTTGTCGCAAAACCATGCAACCTCTATATCGTTTCGCCTGGAGTAGGAAACTCTCTGTGTGGGACTCTAGAGACTCGACTACTACGCTGGCAGTGGGTTTAACCACAGACCGCAAGCGGCACTAGCTGTACGTAACGGTCCCCAGGTAGTTGTCGATAAGAAGGCCGATGAGTAAACCCATCCGAACTCCTACTGAGTCTGATGTGACAATCTCCATACAGTCCGGTCCGTTCGTCCATGACTATCGCATATCGGGCCTAGGGGGGCGGCAAGCGTCAGTCCCCTAATAGCGGTATAAGTCGTGTCGGAGTGAAGCCCATTACACCCTGAGAAACTGCTGGAACCTACCAGCAAATCTCGCTTGCCCTGGCCAGGGACTTTGCGTAATGGCTCTCTGACACAGCACGATATCTACTCCCAATACCGGGAGGGACGAATCCTGTCTAACCGCCACTGCCTCCAAGTGCTCGGGACTGCACCCAACTGCTACCTGTTTGCACGACTCCTTTGAGCCGTGGTAGGGTAGCAATCTAAGAACAGTGGGACACACTCGAGGCGAAGTAGCAGTGTCAAGTCTGCGGACTACGCTGTACTCATGTCACCTGGGAACTGTTCACTGACGACTGGTATCAAACCAACCAACAGTTCCCTGTGAGTCCTGTCCGGTGTACCCGTAACCTAACGAGCACCTGTATACTATCTCCAGTACGACGTACTGATGGCTGTGGGACAGACCATCTCCCCAACTGGGATGAGAAGCGTACACACTAGTCTACTCCGGAGTATCGATGCTCTGTCTTGATAATCCAACGACCAGGGACCTGAATAAGGATGTGCTTGTAGACTACCCAGCCCCCACTAGTGTGACTGCCATCACAACGCTGGTAGCCAAGCAAGATCCTAAGAGCTCTATCAATACGTACACTCACATATTAAGATAGAAAAACCAAGTAGCATACTACCATGTTTAGCAAGATTGTTATATACATGTGAATATCCCAAGCTTCCATTAAGTAATATACAAGCTAGTATGATACAGTAATGGCCTTCTAGGGCATAAACACTAACACCACTGACCACGACAACCCTCTGGCAGAGTCATACAGACGTACACTTCTAAAGCTAGTTTAGAACGACGCTATACTCATCCTCCTGCCGGGTCTCACAGTCTGGAACAACAGCAACGGCAAGTCTGGGTAAACAAGAACCTCCCTGTCACCGTCTTTGAGCATACCGAAGTACCTCTCGAGTGCCTGAGGTTACCCACCATATCTGCGGAGTGGCTAAAGGAATGTCAAATCAGATTGAATCTTTAGGTTCTTATCAAATTTTCAGTAATCGTTTGCGGTTCTGGAATCACTTCCAGTTCTACCATACTCCCACTACTGTTTTCTGAAAAAATCTATTTTTGTTAAAACTGTGGCAAGTCTAGAACAATATCACTATTGATCTTCCAGATGGTAGAAAGTCAACCCTCGTCATAGCCTGGGTCAACCCACAAACAGCCATTACAGAAACTTGCCTTGAGTTATCCAGAGTTTGGTTTTAAGCATAAGCCGGACAACTCCCCGTACCTTAACATCGTTAAGATATGAACTGTTCTATATCCAATATAGAAACAGAGGCACTGATTTAATTGAACCAGATTCAAATCATGCAGCTGTCTCCAGTGCATGTCAACTAAATGGAAGGAGGCCGATCAGCATTACTCAACTTAGGAATGCTTCCAATTATGAGTAACCTGAAAGAGAAGCAAGTTCTATTAATCATTACTATCAACTGAATACCATACACAAGTATCTACATCTTCGATCGTCTTAAAGAATCCCGATACTTTCAATACTTGGTTCTCTACTTTACTCTTATACCTATAACTCCTCAAAACCTGGACCCTGTGTTTCTACGAAACACATGTCTAAGAACCAGAGAAGTCACAAGTAAATAGAATACAGTACGAGTACCAACCCCTCTGTCCTAATGGACACTGGACAACATACAATACTCTGTATAAGTCCCTTGAGTTTTAATAACTCATTCCCTGTGTGTCGTAGGTTGAAAACTATACTTATGGTTAAGAAGAATTACAACGCTGTTTAATACTCCTTACCTAACTATCCACTGATATAGGTAAATGTCATGGACATAATTTCAAAAAGGTATATCTCACACTATAAAAATAGATGTATAGATATATCAATTTGAAATTGGTGCATAACAGCGGATATTCAGAACCAAATATTTTCCGTCCGGCAAACTACCCAGGTGATTTCCTCAAATATCACCAATTACTACGAATTGCGATATAATGAAGATGATCACCTAATTCCTAATAACTTACTCCCACTCATCATCTATAAAACCATACAGATGTGAGAATCATACCTGGTAAATACATACCCTGGAGTAAAGACTAATTGGGAAATCAGTTTTCTTTTAACAGTACACAGTGAAACTAAAACATTGAAATGTTTCGTAGGGGTATGCTGGTATTCCTAGTAATGCCTCTTCCATTATCCAGATTCACAACTGTAATCATATATTTCTATGAAATCTCTCTGCATCCCTTCATATGTCTTTAGTCATTACCTTCTGTACACCCTCTTAGGCTAAATAGATTTCTTCCTTCCCTACCGTTCGGCATCAGCCTATGGTTTGGAAAAAGACTATCCAATAAGCATAATTGGTGTACTGTCCTAATCCTAGGAGCACTCGCAACCCGAGAGAAGGTAAAGATAAAAGACAACCGAATAAGCCTTATTCATATTTCTCCTGAATCAGAATCCATCCCCAAACTGGAACAAGTTCCTTTCGAGTTCGTATATAACCATACGATGGAGTATCCAATAAACTGTGGATCTTCGTAGTGATACGGAGTGTTCTGGAGAAATACAAAGGTGACGTAGGATTGGCAAAGAAATACTTGGTTTGGTCGTGAATAGCAGTGGCAATTTACTTTGCCCTCTTACTAATCCCTTTATTTGTCTTTACTTGATACCTTTTGCACACCATCGTTAGGCTAATTGGTTTTCTTCATTCCCCACCGTTCGGCACCAGCCTATGGTTTGGAAGAAGACAATCCAATAAGCGTAATAGGTGTGTTGTCCTAATCCAAGGAACACTCGCAACCTGAGAGAAGGTAAAAGGAAAAGACAACTGAATAGTCCTATCCGTTTTCTCCAGAACCGGAAACCATCCTCAAATAAATTCCTTTGAGTTCATATATAACCATACGATGGTTTTATCCAATGGAAGTGGACGTTCGTAGTAATACGGGGTGTCCTGGAGAAAAGGGTAAAAGTAGGAGTGGCAATGAGGTATGCAACTCTGACAATCCAAAAGCCAGTGTTTAAGAAGGTTCGGTTAATCTTGGTCACTGAGTCATAATCAAGGGTCAGGTCATGGTCGCTGCCAGAGAGAGAGAGAGAAAAGAAACACTCAGCGTGCACTCTAACCTAGATCAGAATGGTTACCAATTTATCTAATCAGGAAACCTCCCACTGTATCCTCAAATTCTCCTCCAAACCTGAAAGAAGAATTAGTCGGGATCACCCGAGGAGTAAACCAACTCATCAGTGGAAATTGGGATCCAACTATCATCGCATGATAACGTGATGGAATCCACTCACGTTATCACACTCTAGAAGGTATGCGCATATCTGGCAAGTTTCAGTTTCTTTAGAAACTCCCGACGTGTGTTTTTACCCCTAAGACCTAAGTGACCTTGACTGAGCCAACATATCAAAGGATTATAGTCAAGTTCAATCCGTCATTATCTTGATTGCATTAGACCCACCCGCACGAGTCCTTGACTGAGCCAAAATGATCGTACGACTGTCCTAACCAATCACATATCCATAAGACAGAAAAGCAATACAGAGCTACCGCAGACTACGCCTCGGCTGAGCACGACATACGTAGCACGAATACTAAGCAATACTAATCTGAAATGACGGAGGGCTACGACTGGTTTTTGGCAAAAAACCTTTAGCGTAATGAACTTGATATCGTTGAAGGAACCGGATAGCTTTATAAAAATATAGTGACGAAAACCTTTGCGAAAGTGGTCTCTCCCGGTGAAGGGATTGTTGGAGATAGTGCCCTCAAAGTCAATTATTGGATCACAGGCACGTGATTGCAATGATTGAGGGAGGACATGTCCCAGTAGGACAGTCTTACTCAAGATGATAGTGTGCTATCTGATTTATCTTTATCATCATGTACTGCTTTAGGTGACCTTACAGGTCACTATTGCACGTTGATAGAGCCCCTAGGATTATTGCTTGACTGCCAGCAGTATGAGGGCGATCATATACGTGGGAGCTGGTAGTCTATAAGCACATCCTTAAATGGTCCCTAATCGTGGGAGTTTCGAGACAGGGCATCGATACTCCAGAGTAGACTAGTGTATACAGTCGAGACCCCGACGAGGGGCGGTGGCTGGTCTCACAAGCCATTGGTGTCAGTTGGTTTACCTAAGATGTATACAGGTGCTCATTAGGTTATGAGTACACCGGACAGGACTCGCCGGGAACATACTAGTTGGTCTTATACCTGACGTCAGATAGCAGTTCCCTGGTGACATGTGTACAGGTTAGTTGATCGCACGCCGATGGCGTGTCGGATGTTCAAAGATTTAAAGTGTAACCGCGATCAGGACGGTGTCGCTTTGCAGCTAGCCGGTGAGCACGGGTCGGTCCACAGGGAGATGGTGTTATCTTACCTTCTTGTCTTAGACGAGTCAATAAAGAATCTTGTATGTGTTGTTCAGTCTAACCTATGTGTTTATCTGCAAGTATAAAGTTGTTAAGAAAATACGAGATTGTAAGCTAAGAAATCCGTACTCAAAACCTTTGAGCCGAGTCTTGACCAATTGAAGCTAAGCAATTGGCAATAACGTGGATTAGGGGATTTAAGCGCGGTATTTGTGGAATCCGGCTTATTTACCCTTGTCCTTCCGTTCTTGTCTCTTGCTTTCGCCTCCGGCCAAACCGAACGCAACCGGTCGCGGTTAGGAATCACCGTTACCTTGTCAGGGTACGGTGCCTAACGGAGCGCTTGCGTATGGTTTGGGTGAAGTTCAAAATGGAAAATAACGGGAAAAGGAATTGGCAAAGAAATGTTAACTTACAATACCGTATTAATTCTTAACAATAAAGATAATTACAACATTCACAAAATGAACAAAAGAGAAAAGAACAAAAGAGAACAAAAAGAAAAGAACAAAGAAAAGAAAAGATACAAGTATTAAAGTGCATGAAATAAAATTGCAAGTAAGTAAATAGCAAGTAATAAAAGACAAGGTAATAAATTGCGAATAATAAAGAGCGATAAAAAGAACACGGAAGTAGAACCCAAGCCAAGCATGTGCTCAATAGCCAACCCTTAAACTTGCAAGCTCAATGAAGAGGTTGCAAGATCAAGGGAAGGGTAGAGAACGCATGTGAAGTGAAGAACTAGTCCCGTGAGAAAATACGACCCTTGAGATCAATAACTAACTCTTACCCATTCAAGCTCAATGAAGAGGTTGAATGAGCAAGAGAAAGCAAAAATCTCAAGGGGAAGAAGAAACACAAGAGAATGATACAAAGCCCTCATCTTCATTAATCTCCCACTCAAAAGCTCTCACTACATTTTAATGGAAGAGGAATGAAGAAGAAGAAGAAGAACTATACAAAACACTACAAAAGAGGCTACAAGAATGAACTAAAGAATGACCCTTGGTTGAGCTCGGTTCTGCTGTATTTATAGGCAGGGAAATGGGGTTCTAGGGCAACCAGCAGACCAGAGATGAAAAGACCAAACTACCCCCAAAAACGTTAGAGAGTGGGGCCCACATGGCCGCGGATCCGCGGCCAATACCCCCCTTTGGCCGCAGTTCCGCGGCCGTCTAGTGGAGTTGGGGTTTGTACTTTTTGGTGGTGGCATGATCTGCTGTGTACATTATTCTGGTACATATATTTTCTCAATTTGGCTCCACGATTTTTCCCAGAATTCTGCTGATCAAAGATGGACTTTTGTGGATGCCTTTTGTCATGATTGCCTCGAGCTCCGCGTAGATTTCTTGGAACTTGTTGTTTCCATTGAGCCTTATGTATGAAGGTGACATTGATTTGACATTTTGTCTCCGTAAACTGGTATCTGGCAACATACGGATGACGAGCGGAGACCGTGTTTTCTCAGTGGTTGGCAGGAACCCGGATTCTGTCGTGTTTTCCATGAATTTCACCGTTTTAGAACCGAGAACCTGTATCCTGCAAATATGTAACAAACACGGATAAAAAGCACCTACCTATAAACAACCGAGTGTAAGAATGGGCGGTATAAAATGCAGTATTCTGTGATGAACATTAGTTCATCGACCTGTCATTTTTCTCGTGTGAGTTCCCACTGTACTTTGATTACTACCCTACCACGCTTAAAGGAGACGTGCAAACAGGTTTTAGTTGGGTACAGTCCCGAGCCACATGGAGGCAGTGAGCGGATCTTCACGGGTTCGTCTCTCCCGGTATTGGGGGTGAGGTTGCGCTGTGTCTAGGAGAGCCATTACACGAAGTCCTTGGCCAAGGCAGGAGATTTACTGGTAGGTATTCCAGTAGTATCTCAGGGTTTTCTAGGATACACTCCGACACGACTTGTACCGCTTTTGGGGGTCTGACTTTTACCAACCCCTAGGCCTGCCATGCGATGCTCATAGACGAACGGACCGGACTGTACGGACATTGTCGCTGACAGGCTCAGTAGGGTGTGAGGATGAGTTCGCTCATCGACGTCCCTTTTGGTCAATACCTGGTAGCCCGTTACGTATGGCTAATACCTCTGACGTGCTAGTGGTTAAATCCACAGCCAAAGTATTGACGAGTCTTTAGAGTCCCCCACAGACCGTTTTCTCAAGTTTCGGGCGAAACGTTGTAGAGGCCGTATGGAGATATGGCAGGGTTCGATCAGATACGTGCGGTATTGCACGGATCATGATCGGACGGATAATACTAGCGGCCTTTGGTTTAAACCGGATCCTAGCATTGTAAAGTGTAGATTTGTCTCATTGCATTTGTATTCGGTCGGAATACAAATGCAGGTATGTATATAAAGTAGCGGGGTTTCCTATAATTTATTACGGGATCAATTTTATGAAATTTCCAGTTTGCTTTCCGTTTCGGCCGTTTTCCTTTGTATCTTTCCTTGGCTGAAAATTGGTGGAGGATGGCTTATTTGCAAATATGCAAATAAGCATTGTGGAGGGTGGTCTTTGCATATTGTTGCTTCATGATGGTTGCACCATCATTTTACTTCCTCACTTCATGATGACTTGACTTTTTGAGTTATGATTAGGTTGTTGGAGTGTTGGTTTTTGTGGGTGATCATTTCTTCTCATTATCACACTCTCTCTTGCATTATTGATACGCACCCCCTTTGGACTTTTTCCCCTCTCTCTTGACCTCATGTTTTTGGCCGGCCATTCTCTTCATGGGGCTGTCCAAAATTTGGGTGTGGGAATTTGGTTCTATTCTTTCTACAAAAATTCCCTAGTTCATTGCAAAAGGTTGATATCTCATTCCTCCACAAAAAGGCAACTTCCATAAACCCCATGAGACACATAGAGTTCTACACTTCATCTTCAGCACTTCTTGGGCACGTCGGCTCGCCAACTTCATGCCCGAGTTGCCTCGGTCCAGAGGTGGGAGCCCGTAAAAGAACCCGGCGATGTGGTGCCCTTCCGACTAGGTGTTGAAGACCGGAGATTCCGTGGGGAGATCGGGAGGACGACGAGAAGACCGAGGGACACGGATCGCTCAGTATATCTCTCTACCCCTTCTCTAGTTAGCTAGGACTATGTTAATGGCCTGATCCGGGTTTAAAGTGTGTGGTGGTGCCGGTTCAAAAGTTAAAGTAAATTATCGTTTCCGCATTTTTGGCCTCGGATTGACGGCCGGGGCGCCGCCGTGAACTTATACAGGTATCAGAGACACGCCATTAAGCTAGTCTAGCTTGGTCTAATGTGTTTACACTTTCGATCGAACAAAATTCCAAAACCCGCATTTTCAAAAGCATCAGTTTCTGTCGAAATATTTTTGGCTCGAAAATTTTTTCAGATTGTTGCAGAAACATGTGCAGGGAAGTATAAGCACTCTGGTAAAATTTGGTCGCATGAACCCATTACCCCACCGCGGAACCACGGCCAAACCCATGTTTGGGCCGCGGTTCCGCCGCCATCTTTAATATTCAGTGTATCAAATTTTTCCAGAGAGTCTCTGTGTTGAAAATAGGGGTTTTAGTATATTCTTTTGGGGCCCAGAATTTCTTTATGTGCTACAGTAGTGCTTGGAGCCCACTTGGGTAAATTTGATCGATCGAATATTTTAAACATGTTAGTTCACAGTATTTACATTATATCTGTGACCATGAATGTCACTTGATCGGTAAATCCTGTCTAACTGCTATAGCCCGGTTAACGTGATATTCGCGTTGATGTTCTGTATTGTGCTATGATGTTGCGGATTGGTCGTGGGGGATAGCCTGGATGCAATGTTAGTACAGTTTTGTTTTATATGTACATTTGATATTGCGGGGCGAGCATCCGACATGTGGATTGCCGTCACTGCCGGTTTGTATATTATTCTTTTGGGACACGACCGGGGTGAGGTCAATGTACCCGTTGTATGTATATTTTACTTTCTGTACTAGGATTACCCCAAGGTGGGGTGCACGGATAGCCGGGTTCTAGAGGGCAACAAGCCCGCATCTCATGGCATTGAGACGGAGGGGGCTTTACTCTAGAATTGGCGGGCTATTCGCCACACTCGTAGGGGGTACAGGTTGACCCAGGAGGGGTGCCCAAGTTACCGGATTCCGTGAAGTGCTGGGTGGTCCATTCACGTTGCTGAAGGGGGCTGCCTCGCTTCAGGTTTTGGCGGGTAACTTGCCGCGCCCGTAGGGGTCTAGGATTACATTGTACAGGCTATCCACACGACCAGGGGAACGTCGGGTTTCAGTAGCGGCTCTATGAAATCCGGGGATCCCAGATATCTGTATTGTTCTATGATGCTTATTACATTTCTGTGATGTTGCATTTTATCATGCCTTGAGCGAAATATTATATATTGATATATATACTAGTAGATGTTGTATATGTTTTGCATCCGCGCTAGTCCAGTCCCCGCTCTGTCGTTAGTTAAGTAACCTAACGGGTAATGACGGGACCCAGTGGCGAATGCGGATGGCATATACGTGCATTATTATTTTCGTTCTTTATTGGTGTGATCAATTGATGGGACTGCGTTAATTCGGATCAATGCAAGTTAAACAAAGCTATTCTGATGTTGTTGGAACATTTTTCAAAAAGCTGTTATTGCAAGGACATTCACTTTTGTTTTGCACAGTGGTATTCAGTTGAAATATCCTGCTCCTCAGTCGACGAGGCAAGGGCCGAGATCCCTTCACCGGGAGTGACCCCTTGGATAGAACTTTGTGTCAGGGAAATAACTTCACTATAGCCGATTACTTTTGCTTTGCATCGTGGTATTCAGTTGGAATATCCTGCACCTCATTCTACGGGGAAAGAGCCGAGATCCCTTCACCGGGAGTAACCTCTTTAGCAAAGGTTTGCGTCACTATATTTTTAAAAGCTATCCGATTCCTTCAACGATATCAAGTTCTTTACGTTAAAGGTTTTCGCCAGAAACCATTCGTAGCCCTCCGTCCTTTCATATGGATAGTCAATAAGTATTCAAGCTGTGTTTGTTGACCAAAGTCAAGGCACAATGATTGGTAGCTATTGGGTATTCATATGCAGCATAGATAGATGCGTTAGTTTGGGGCAGTCGTATAGCCTTGTTGGCCAAAGTCAAGGGCTTGTACGGGTGGGCTCAAATTAACCTGGAGAATGACGGATAGAACTTGACATGTGACTTATGATTTGTTGGCCAAAGTCAAGGTCATAAGAGCATGGGGCAGAAATCACATCGGGAGTTTCTAAAGAAACTGAAACTTGCCAGATATGCGCATACCTTCTGGAGTGTGATAACGTGAGCGAAGTCCGTCACGTTATCATGGGATGATAGTTGGATCCTGAATCCCACTGATGAGTTGGTTTACTCCTCGGGTGATCCTGACTAATTCTTCTTTCAGGTTTGGAGAAGAATTTGACGGTACAGTGGGAGGTTTCCAGATTAGATAAATTGGTAACCATTCTGATCTAGGTTAGAGTGCACGATGAGTGTTTCTTTTCTCTCTCTCTCTCTTTGGCAGCGACCATTGACCCGACCCTAAGACTATGACTCAGTGACCAAGTTGACCGAACCTTCTTAAACACTGGCTTTTGGATTATCAGAGTTGCAAACCTCATTGCCACTCCTACTTTTACCCTTTTCTCCAGGACACCCCGTATTACTACGAACGTCCACTTCTATTGGATAAAACCATCGTATGGTTATATACGAACTCGAAGGAATTTATTCGAGGATGGTTTCCGGTTCTGGAGAAAACGAATAGGACTATTCAGTTGTCTTTTCCTTTTACCTTCTCTCAGGTTGGAGTACTCCTTGGTTTAGGAGATAGTACATCTATTACGCAAATTGGATAGTCTTCTTCCAAACCTTAGGCTGGTGCCGAACGGTGGGGAATGAAGAAAACCAATTAGCATAACAATAGTGTATAGAAGGTATTAAGTAAAGACATATCAAGGGATTAGTAAGAGGGCAAAGTAAATTGTGACTGCTATTCACAACCAAACCAAGTATTTCCTTACCACTCCCATTTCACCTTTGTATTTCTCCAGGACACTCCGTATCACTACGAAGATCCACAGTTTATTGGATACTCCATCGTATGGTTATATACGAACTCGAAAGGAACTTGTTCCAGTTCGGGGATGGATTCAGGTTCAGGAGAAATAGGAATAAGGTTTATTCGGTTGTCTTTTATCTTCACCTTCTCTCGAATTGCGAGTGCTCCTAGGATTAGGACAGTACACCCATTATACTTATTGGATAGTTTTCTTCCAAACCATAGGCTGGTGCCGAACGGTAGGGAAGGAAGAAAACCATTTAGCCTGAGAGGGTGTACAGAAGGTAATGACTAAAGACATATAAAGGGATTTGGAGAGATGGAAAAGAAATATACGGTTACAGTTACGAATCTGGATAATGGAAGAGGTATTACTAGGAATACCCGGATACCCCATCGAAACATTTCAATGTTTCAGTTTCACTGTTACTGTTAAAAGAAAACTAATTTCCCAATCAGATCTTGCTCCAGGGTATGTATTTACCAGGTATGATTCTCACATCTGTATGGTTTTACAGATGATGAGTGGGAGTAAGTTATTGGGAATTATGTGATCATCCTCATTATATCGGGATTCGTTGTAATCGGTGATATTTGAGGAAGTCACCTGGGTTGTTTGCCGGACGGCAAATATTTGGTTTTGAATATCCGCTGTTATGCACCAATTTCAAATTGATATATCTGTACGTCTATTTTTATAGAGTGAGATATACCTTTTTTGAAATTATGTCTATGACATTTACCTATATTAGTGGATGGTTAGGTAAAGAGTATTAAACAGCGGTGTAATTCTTCTTAACCATAGATACAGTTTTCAACCTACGACACACAGGGATTGAGTTATCACACTCAAAGGACTTGTACAGAGTATTGTATGTTGTCCAGCGTCCATTAGGACAGAGGGGTTGGTCCTCGTACTATATTCGGTTTACTTATGACTTCTCTAGTTTTTAGACAGGTGTTTCGTGGAAACACAGGGTCCGAATTTTGAGAAGTTATAGGTATATGAATAAAGTAGAGAACAAGGTATTGCGAGTATCGGGATTCTTCAAAGTGATCGAAGATGTAGATACTTGTGTATGGTATTCAGTTGATAGTAATGATTAAGAGAACTTGCTTCTTTTTCAGATTACTCGTAATTGGAAGAATTCCTAAGTTGAGTAATGCTGATCGGCCTCTCTCCATTTAGTTAACATGCACTGGAGACAGATGCATGATTTGAATCTGGTTCAATTAAATAAGTGCCTCTGGTTCTATATTGGATATAGAACAGTTCATATCTTAACGATGTTAAGGTACGGGGAGTTGTCCGGCTTATGCTTAAAACCAGACTCTGGATAACTCAAGGCACGTTTCTGTAATGGCTGTTTGTGGGTTGACCCAGGCTATGACGAGGGTTGACTTTCTACCATCTGGAAGATCAATAGCGATATTGTTCTAGACTCGCCACAGTTTTAATAAAATGGATTTTTTCAGAAAACAGTAGTGGGGGTATGGTAGAACTGGAAGTGATTTCAGAACCGCAAACGATTACTGAAGATTTGATAAAAACCTAAATATTCAATATGGTTTGACATTCCATTGGCCACTCCGCAGATAAGGTGGGTAAGCTCAGGCACCCGAGAGGTACTCTGGTAGCCTCAAGGAAGGTGGCAGGGAGGTTCTTGTTTATCCAGACTTACCATTGCTGTTGTTCCAGACTGTGAGACCCGGCAGGAGGATGAGTATAGCGTCGTTCTGAACTAGCTTTAGAAGTGCACGTGTATATGACTCTGCCAGAGGGTTTTCGTAGTCATTGGGAGCAGCGGAAGCATGGTGGACAAGTGGCTTATGTCTATTTATAGACTAAAGCGGATATAGCAGAGATGGATCATCTATTTCTGATATGACAGTCATAGGTTTGACTTCATCAGAATAGGGGATGGATCTGTTAAGAAGGTAGTAGGGTGTGATGTCCTGGTATTTGGATGACATACACAAAGTAGGAAGTGAAGTTCCTATACTACGATCGGTTATACTTTGGTTGTCACACAGTGGTTTCTCCAAAAATGACTTGGATATTATATCAAAACATTCTGGTTACTGGATATATGGTTTTAGATCTAGATTTGGGTAGTTTCCCAATCTGGGTACTTGACAACATTCTAAAGGTATTTAGAATGGACGACTCCTGGCATGGTGGTGTACCTGCAGGTGATGGAGTCACCCTCTCTAAAGGTGTCTTACAGACTAAAGGGGAGAGGGATGTGCATGATTGGCAGATCACTTGCTTAGGCAATTGAGTCGATCATGAGTACCATACCATATGTTGTTCTTGCAGTAGATGCAATATATTGACATTGATCCAATCCTGGAGAAACAGTCGGAAGCAGTTTTAGAACATATGTGGATGTTCTAGGGATATGATAACGACAGCCTCATTCGGGAGACAGTTATCATTCCAGGCTTCCAAGGTGACCTGGATGACAGAGAGGTTGTCAGAGTTATAGTTTTCCCTCTGACGAGGGACGGTATTATCGACAGGTGGTCCAAGGGGATACTGAGCGAGGCATGGCGTAGGATACTGATTAAGTTCAGTTGATGTTACAGTCTAAGAAGTTTGGATTTGGAGTTCATTTATGAGCTAGCTCCCATCAGACATCCAGACACATTCTAAGACAAGTATTGCTCATTTCGGGAGATGGCTTTCTCCGCGAACTTGAGATATAGAGAGATATAGAAAGAAACATCAAAGCGGACCCACTCGCTGAGGTTATTCCTCGAACGCAATAATTTCACAAACGGGTTTTGTGAGACTGACTAGTAGAGGAGTTGGGTGTTCGGTATCACACGGGCTGTGAGTATGCGACATCGTAATAATTAGCCTTGAGTGCAAGTGGGAGATTGTTGGAGATAGTGCCCTCAGAGTCAATTATTGGATCACAGGCACGTGATTGCAATGATTGAGGGAGGACCTGTCCCAGTAGGACAGTCTTACTCAAGATGATAGTGTGCTATCTGGTTTATCTTTATCATCGTGTACTGCTTTAGGTGACCTTACAGGTCACTATTGCATGTTGATAGAGCCCCTAGGATTCTTGCTTGACTGACAGCAGTATGAGGGCGATCATATACGTGGGAGCTGGTAGTCTATAAGCACATCCTTAAATGGTCCCTAGTCGTGGGAGTTTCGAGACAGGGCATCGATACTCCAGAGTAGACTAGTGTATACATTCGAGACCCCGACGAGGGGCGGTGGCTGGTCTCACAAGCCATTGGTGTCAGTTGGTTCACCTAAGATGTATACAGGTGCTCATTAGGTTATGAGTACACCGGACAGGACTCGCCGGGAACATGCTAGTTGGTCTTATACCTGACGTCAGATAGCAGTTCCCTGGTGACATGTGTACAGGTTAGTTCATCGACCTGAGATCGTCATTTGTCTCGTGTGAGTTCCCACTGTACTTTGATTACTACCCTACCACGCTCAAAGAAGACGTGCAAACAGGTTTTAGTTGGGTACAGTCCCGAGCCACATGGAGGCAGTGAGCGGATCTTCACGGGTTCGTCTCTCCCAGTATTGGGGGTGAGGTCGCGCTGTGTCTAGGAGAGCCATTACACGAAGTCCTTGGCCAAGGCAGGAGATTTACTGGTAGGTATTCCAGTAGTATCTCAGGGTGTTCTGGGCTACACTCCGACACGACTTGTACCGCTTTTGGGGGTCTGACTTTTACCAACCCCCTAGGCCCGCCATGCGATGCTCATAGACGAACGGACCGGACTGTACGGATATTGTCGCTGACAGGATCAGTAGGGTGTGAGGATGAGTTCGCTCATCGACGTCCCTTTTGGTCAATACCTGGTAGCCCATTACGTATGGCTAATACCTCTGACGTGCTAGTAGTTAAATCTACAGCCAAACTATTGACGACTCTTTAGAGTCCCCCACAGACCGTTTTCTCAAGTTTGGGCGAAACGCTGTAGAGGCCGTATGGAGATATGGCAGGGTTCGATCAGATACGTGCGGTATTGCACGGATCATGATCGGACGGATAATACTAGCGGGCTTTGGTTTAAGCCGGATCCTAGTATTGTAAAGTGTAGATTTGTCTCATTGCATTTGTATTCGGTCGGAATACAAATGCAGGTATATATATACAGTAGCGGGGTTTCCTGTAATTTATTACGAGATCAGTTTTATGAAATTGCCAGTTTGCTTTCCGTTTCGGCCGTTTTCCTTTGTATCTTTCCTTGGCTGAAAATTGGTGGAGGATGGCTTATTTGCAAATATGCAAATAAGCATTGTGGAGGGTGGTCTTTGCATATTGTTGCTTCATGATGGTTGCACCATCATTTGACTTTCTCACTTCATGATGACTTGACTTTTTGAGTTATGATTAGGTTGTTGGAGTGTTGGTTTTTGTGGGTGATCATTTCTTCTCATTATCACACTCTCTCTTGCATTATTAATACACACCCCCTTTGGACTTGTTCCCCTCTCTCTTGACCTCATGTTTTTGGCCGTCCATTCTCTTCATGGGGCTGTCCAAAATTTAGGTGTGGGAATTTGGTTCTATTCTTGCTACAAAAATTCCCTAGTTCATTGCAAAAGGTTGATATCTCATTCCTCCACAAAAAGGCAACTTCCATAAACCCCATGAGACACATAGAGTTCTACACTTCATCTTCAGCACTTCTTGGGCACGTCGGCTCGCCAACTTCGTGCCCGAGTTGCCTCGGTCCAGAGGTGGGAGCCCGTAAAAGAACCCGGCGATGTGGTGCCCTTCCGACGAGGAGTTGAAGACCGGAGATTCCGCGGGGAGATCGGGACGATGACGAGAAGACCGAAGGATACGGATCGCTCGGTATATCTCTCTACCCCTTCTCTAGTTAGCTAGGACTATGTTAATGGCCTGATCCGGGTTTAAAGTGTGCGGTGGTGCCGGTTCAAAAGTTAAAGTAAATTATCATTTCCGCATTTTTGGCCTCAGATTGACGGCCGGAGCGCCTCCGTGCACTTACAGGGATCTCGGCTCTTTCCCCGTAGAATGGGGTGCAGGATATTCCAACTGAATACCACGATGCAAAGCAAAAGTAATCGACTATAGTGAAGTTATTGCCCTGACGCAAACTTCTGTCTAAGGGGTCACTCCCGGTGAAGGGATCTCGGCCCTTGCCTCATCGACTGAGGTGCTGGATATTCATAACCGAATACCACTGTGCAAAACAAAAGAGAACGTCCTTGCAATAATAGCTCTTTTTTTTTTAAATGTTCCAACAACGTCAGAATATGTTTGTTTAGTTTGCATTGATCCGAATCAACGCAGTCCCATCAATTGATCACACCAATAAAGAACGAAAATAATGATGTACGTATATGCCATCCGCATTCGCCACTGGGTCCTGTCATCACCCGTTAGGTTACTTAACTAATGACAGAGTGCGGACTGGACTAGCGCGGATGCTAAACATATACAATATCTACTAGTATATATATATATATATATATCAATATATAATATTCGCTCAAGGCGTGATAAAATGCAACATCACAGAAATGTAATAAGCATCACAGAACAATACAGATATCTGGAATCCCCGGGTTTCATAGAGCAGCTACTGAAACCCGACGTTCCCCTGGTCGTGTGGATAGCCTGTGCAGTGAAATCCTAGACCCCTACGGGCGCGGCAAGTTACCCGTCAAAACCTGAAGCGAGGCAGCCCCCTTCAGCAACGTGAATGGACCACCCAGCACTTCACGGAATCCGATAACTTGGGCACCCCTCCTTGGGTCAACCTGTACCCCCTACGAGTGCGGCGAATAGCCTGCCAATTCTAGAGTGAAGCCCCCTCCGTCTCAACGCCATGAGATGCGGGCCTGTTGCCCTCTAGAACCCGGCTATCCGTGCACCCCACCGTGGAGTAATCCTAATACAGAAAGTAAAATATACATACAACGGGTACATCGACCTCAGCCCGGTCGTACCCCAAAAGAATAATATACAAAAAGGCAGTGGCGGTAGTCCACATGTCGGACGCTCGTCCCGCAATATCAAATGTACATAAATAACCAGATTGTACTACCATTGCATCCAAGCTATCCACCACGACAAATCCGCAATATCACAGCACAACACAGAACATCAACGTGAATGTCACGTTCGCAAATCCGTCTAAAATGGCTATAGCAGTTAGACAGGATTTACCGATCAAATGACATTCACGGTCACAGATATAATGTAAATACTGTGAACAAACATGTTTAAAATTTTCGATCGACTAAATTTCCCGAAGTGGGCCCCAAGCACTACTGTAGCACTCAAAATAAATCTGGGCCCAAAAAAATATATCAGAAACCCTATTTCCATGTCAGAAAACCACTGTAGAAATTTGGTGCAGTTTAGCCACAAAACGGCGGTGGATCAGCGGCCAAAACGTGGTTTTGGCCGCTGATCCGCCGCGCTACAATAATATCAGCCGACCAAATTTTTACAGAATGCTTAAAAACCCTGCACGTATTTTTACAATGTACCAAATAATTTTTTGACCACTGCAAAAATTCGACAGAAACTGATGCATGGAAACGCGGTTTTTGGAAAATCCGTTCGATCGAACTTGTAAACACGTTAGAGCACACTAGACTAGGTTAATGGCATGGCTCTGATACCATGTAGGACCACAGCAGCGCCCCGGCCGTCTGTCCGAGGTCAAAATGCGGAATCAAAAAAAAATTTCTTAACATTAAACCGGCGCTACCGCGGACTATAAACCCGGACCGGACCATTAACCTATTACTAGCTAATTGAAGAAAGGGTAGAGAGATATAACGAGTGATCCGTGTCCTCCGGTCTTCTCGTCGTCGTCCCGATCTCCCCGCGGAATTTTCGGTCTTCATCTCCTCCTCGGAAGGGCACCACATCACCGGGTTCTTCTACGGGCTCCCACCTCTGGACCGAGGCAACTCGAGCACGAAGTTGGCGAGTCGACGTGCCCAAGAATGCTGTAGGCAAAGTGTAGAATCCTTATGTCTCTATTGGGGTTGAAGTTGCCATGAGGAAGTGAAGGTAAGAGATGTGAACTTTTGTGATAAGCAAGGGGATTTTGTGCAAGCCCAAAAAAGATCAAAATCCCACCCCATATTTTGGACATCCCCCCTCTCTCAAGAAATGGCCGGCCCCTCATCCTAGAAGAAAAAAAAGGTGGGAGTGAGCATACACAAGGTGGTGTGATCCAAAAGGTGAAAAGAATGCAAAAGGAAATGAGTGATCATCATGAGGAATAATCATCACACCACCAACCAACACTCATCATAAAAGTCAAGTCATGATGAACAAGGGAAGTCAAAGTATGGTATAATCATCATGAAGCAACAATTTACAAAGACCACCCACCACTTAGCTAATTTGCACAATTTCAAATAAGCCCTCCTCCACCAAATTTCAGCCAAGAAAAGAAACAAAGAAAAATGGCCGAAACGGAAAGCAAACTGGCAACTTCAGAAAAACGATCCCGTAATAAATTACAGGAAAACCCCGCGACTGTATATACATACCCGCATTTGTATTCCGACCGAATACAAATGCAATGAGACAAAATCTACACTGTACAATACTAGGATCCGGTTTAAACCAAAGCCCGCTAGTATTATCCGTCCGATCATGATCCGTGCAATACCGCACGTATATGATCGAACCCTGCCATATCTCCATACGGCCTCTACAGCGTTTCGCCAGAAACTTGAGAAATGGTCTATGGGGGACTCTAAAGACTCGTCAATACTTTGGTTGTGGATTTAACCACTAGCACGTCAGAGGTATTAGCCATACGTGACGGGCTACCAGGTATTGACCAAAAGGGACGTCGATGAGCGAACTCATCCAGACACCCTACTGAGCCTGTCAGTGACAATATCCGTACAGTCCGGTCCGTAAGTCTATGAGTATCGCATGGCGGGCCTAAGGGGTTGGTAAAAGTCAGACCCCCAAAAGCGGTACAAGTCGTGTCGGAGTGTAGCCCAGAACACCCTGAGATACTACTGGAATACCTGCCAGTAAATCTCCTGCCTCGGCCGAGGGCTTTGTATAATGGCTCTCCTAGACACAGCGCGATCTCACCCCCAATACCGGGAGAGATGAACCCCTGCAGATCCGCTCACCGCCTCCATGTGGCTCGGGACTGTACCCAACTAAAACCTGTTTGCACGACTCCTTTGAGCCGTGGTAGGGTAGTAATCAAAGCACAGTGGGAACTCACACGAGACAAATGACGATCTCAGGTCGATGAACTAACATGTACACATGTCACCAGGGAACTGCTATCTGACGTCAGGTATAATACCAACTAGCATGTTCCCGGCGAGTCCTGTCCAGTGTACTCATAACCCAATGAGCACCTGTATACATCTTAGGTGAACCAACTGACATCAGTGGCTTGTGAGATCGGCCACTGCCCCTCGTCGGGGTCTCGACTGTATACACTAGTCTACTCTGGAGTATCGATGCCCTATCTCGAAAACTCCCACGACTAGGGACCTTTTAAGGATGTGCTTATAGACCCCAGCTCCCACGTATATGATCGCCATCATACTGCTGGCCGTCAAGCAAGAATCCTATGGGCTCTATCAACGCGTAATAGTGACCTGTAAGGTCACCTAAAGCAGTACACGATGATAAAGATAAACCAGATAGCATACTATCATCTTGAGTAAGACTGTCCTACCGGCATAGGTCCTCCCTCAATCATTGCAATCACGTGCCTGTGATCCAATAATTGACTCTGAGGGCACTATCTCCAACAGGGGGTTGATGTCGCGAAGTGCACGGGTGTCCATCACCAGAAATCCTCGGCCGGGGTAGACGAGAATTACTGATTCGGATCAGTAGTTTCTCACATGGTGATAGGCTCATACCGACACTAAATGTTAAGTTATTAGGGGTCTAACTTTATCCGCCCCCTAGACTCGATTTGCGATACTCATAAACGAACGGACCGGACTGTACGGATATTGTCACTGTTAGGCTCAGTAGGGATGAGTTCACTCGTCGGCCTCCCTTTCGCTCAATACCTGGGCAGCCGTTACGTACAGCTAGTGCCACTGACGTGCTTGTAGTTAAATCCATTGCCAGCGTATTGACGAGTCTTTAGAGTCCTACATAGAGGGTTTCCTAAGTTCGGACGAAACGTTGTAGAGGCAGTATGGTTTTATGGCAGGGTTCGATCATATACGTGCACTTGTGCACGGATCATGATCGGACTGATAATACTAGTGGGTTTTGATTTAAGCCGGATCCTAGTATTATATTGTTGGATTATTTTCGTCTTGTTATACTCGTATTCAGTCGGAATACGGATGCAGGTATGTATATACGGATGAGGGGTATTCTTGTAATCCATTACAAGATTACTTTTGAAGATGCTATTTCTTTTTCTTGCTTTAAACATTTGGATTAATGTTTATTTGATGAAAATTGTGATTTCAAGTCTTGGCCTTGAGCATTGAATGTGGCATGTGCAATTTGGTGACTCATGGTGTGTTTACTTGTACCATGTTTAATTTTTTATTGATTGTGAGATATTTGTGAAAAAGGTGGCTGTTGATTTGGAGTTGAGGGAATCAAGTGAGTGTTGATTTTTTGTGGGGAAAATTCGTGGCCTTTTTCTTGTGTTGCTGGAAATTTTTTTGTGTTGCTTAAGTACACTAAATTTCACAACTCCACTCAAAAAAGGAATTTCAACAGCCACTTCATTCTTCATTACACAGCCACTTCTTTTCACTGCCATCTCATTTTCTTTTGGCTTGGCTTGCTCATTTGCCTTTTTTTTTAGCTTCACACTTTCCTCTCATGGGCATCTTCTTCAACCTCCACCCATCCCTCTCATGAGTTGAGAATCCATGGGTGATTTGATACAAAGTATTCACACACTATCTTTACTTCATCTTGGGCATCTAGGCTAGCAAACTTGATGTCCGAGTTGCTTCGGTTTTGAAGCGGGAGTCCGTATAAAGAATCCTCGACGTGGATCGTCTTCGACGAGGGAGACCGGAGAGCGAACTTCTTCGAGGCAGCCGCGATGAGCCTAGGACAGAGATTGAAGATTGAAGGACACGGATCGATCAGTATAATCTCTTAAACCACTTTACAGTTAACTAGTATAGGGTTAATGGTTCGATCCGGGAATCGAGTTCCGTTAGCGTTGGGTTTTAAAAAGTTTTTGTTCCCCGTTTGGCCACGGATTGATGGTCGGGACGCTAGTGTAGCCTTACATGGTATCAGATCCAACCCATTAACCGCATACTAGTTGTTTAGATAATGTTAAAATATCGAAACCGAAACAACCCCGAAACAATAACAATGATATTTTTGGTAATAAGGAAATTTTGTGGCTGATTTTTTATGGTGCTGGGAAATTTCTTGTGTTGCTTTTGAACACAAAAAATCTCACAACTCCACTCAAGATAAAAGAAGTGGGCTATTGTTTTAGTGTGCAGGGAAATTCTTGTTCTGCTGTTTTTTTTTTGTGGAGGCTAATTTCGTGGGTGATTTAAGTGTGCAGTGATTTTCTTGAGTTGCTTGGGAAACAACAGCCACTTCTTTTTCTTTACAACACTTGGACAAAAACCAATTGCTTCATATTTTCTTCATCCCAATGTCATCTAGTCTCTGGAATATTAGTTCAGTGGTATTGCTTGTTTAGCTCAGTTTGGATATAGTTTTATCTAGTTGTTTGGGAGCTATTCAGGGTTATTTCAAAGTCGATATTTCTAATATCGTTTAAAGTTTTCAGTACATACATTTCTATCTGCGACCGTGAATGTCATTAGATCGGTACAACATGTCTGATTGCTATAGCTCTTTTAGACGAGTTTGCGAACGTGACATTCACGTTGATGTTCTGTGTTGTGTTGTGTTGTTGCGGATTCGTCGCGGTGGCTAGCTTGGGTGCAATCTTAGTACAGCTAGTTTTATTTGTACATTTGATATCGCGGGGCGAGCATCCGAAATGTGGACTACCGTCACTGCCTGTTTGTATATTATTTGTTTGGGGCATGACCGGGTTGAGGTCGATGTCACCGTTGTACATATTTTCTTTTTTGTACTAGGATTACCCCGCGGTGGAGTGCACGGATAGCCGGGTTCTGGAGGGCAACGGGTCCACATCTCATGGCGTTAAGAAGGAGGGGCCTCACTCTAGAATTGGTGGGCTATTCACAGCACTCGTAGGGGGTACAGGTTGACCCAAGGAGGGGTGCTCAAGTTACCGGACTCCGTGAAGTGCCGGGTGGCCCATTCACCTTGATGAAGGGGGTTGCTTCGCTTCTGGTTTTGGCGGGTAACTTGCCGCGCTCGTAAGGGTCTAGGTTTTCATTGCACAGGCTATCCACATGACCAGGGGAACGTCGGGTTTCACTTGCGGCTCAAAGGAAACACGGAGCTCCCAGATTATCTATATTGTTCTGTGATGCTTATTGCTTATCTGTGATGTTGCATTTATCACGCCTGGAGCGATTATTATATATTGCTATATATATACTAGTAGATGTTGTATATGTTTTAACCCGCGCTAGTCCAGTCCCCGCTCTGTCGTTAGTTAAGTAACTTAACGAGTGATGACGAACCCAGTGGTGAATGTGGATGGTATATACGTACATCATATTTTCGTTCTTTTGTGATGTGATTACTTGATGGCACTGCGTTGATTCAGATCAATGCAAGCAAAACAGACCTATTCAATATTATTGGAACAATTTTAAAAAGCTGTTATTACAAGGACGTTTTCTTTTGTTTTGCATAGCGGTATTCGGTTATGAATATCCAGCACCTCATTCGACGAGGCAAGGGCCGAGATCCCTTCATCGGGAGTGACCCCTTGGGCAGAGCTTTGTGTCAGGGTAATAACTTCACTATAGTCGATTACTTTTTGCTTTACATTGAGGTATTTAGTTTGGAATATCCTGCACCTCATTCGACGAGAAAAGAGCCGAGATCCCTTCAACGGGAGTGACCTCTTTAGCAATGGTTTTCGCCACTATATATTTATAAGAAGCTATCCAGTTCTTTCAACGATATCAAGTTCATTACGTTAAAGTTTTTTCGCCAAAAACCATTCATAGCCCTCCGTCATTTTAGATGGGTAGCACTTAGTATTCATACTATGTATGTTGGCCTTCGTCAATGCATAGTGTATGGTAGCCGTTTGTTACTTTTCTGTTGCATAGATAGATGTGTTGGTTTGAGACAGTCGTACTACTATTTTGGCCTTCGTCAAGGTTATGTACGGGTGGGTTTAAATTAACCTGGATAATGACGGGTAGAACTTGACATGTGACTTATGATATGTTGGCCTTCATCAAGGTCATAAGAGCATGGGGTTGAAATCACATCGGGAGTTTCAAACATACAGGAAACTTGCCAGGCATGCGCATACCTTCTGGAGTGTGATAACGTGAGTGGATTCCATCAGGTTATCATGCAATGATAGTTGGATCCCAATACCCACTGATGAGTTGGTTTACTCCTCGGGTGATCCCGACTAATTCTTCTTTCAGTTTTAGAGGAGAATTTGAGGATACAGTGGGAGACATCCTGATTAGATAAAGTGATTGACCATTCTGATCTTGGTTAGAGTGCACGCTGAGTGTTTCTTTTCTCTCTCTCTTTGGCAGCGACCATGGCCCGACCCTAGACTATAACTCAGTAACCAAGTTAACCGGACCTTCTTAAAACATATTGACTTTTGGATTGTCTAAGTTACATACCTCATTTCCGCTCCTACTTTTACCCTTTGCTTTCCTCCGGAACATTCCGTATCACTATGAAGATCCACATTTAATGGATATGACCATCGTATAGTTACATACGAACTCCAAGAAACTTGTTTCAGATTCGAAGACGGTTTCCGGTTCAGGAGAGATTGAATAGGACTATTCAGTTGTCTTTTCCTTTTACCTTCTCTCAGGTTATGAGGGCTCCTAGGATTAGGAAAGGGTACACCTATTACGCTTATTGGATAGTCTTCTTCCAAACCATAGGCAGGTGCCGAAAGGTAGGGAATGAAGAAAACCAATTAGCCTAAGTGTGGTGTACAGAAGGTAATAAGTAAAGACAAATAAAGAGATTAGAAAGAGGGCAAAATAAATTGCGACTACTATCATTCACAACCGAACCGTGTGTTTCATCGTCGCTCCTACTTCACCTTTGCATTTCCCCAGAACACCCCATATCACTACGAAGATCCACAGTTATTGGATAAGACATCGTATAGTTAAATACGAACTCGAAGGAACTTGTTCCAGTTCGAGGATGGATTCTGGTTCAGGAAAAATAGAATAAGGTATCTTTACCTTCTCTCAGATTGCGAGTACTCCTAGAATTAGGAGAGTACACCTATTACGCTTATTGGATAGTCTTCTTCCAAACCATAGGCCGATGCCGAACGGTAGGGAAGGAAGAAAACCATTTAGCCTAAGGGTGGTGTACAGAAGGTAATGAATAAAGACAAATAAAGGGATTTGGAGAGATGGCAAAGAAATATATGGTTGCGGTCATGAATCTGAATAATGGAAGAGGCATTACTAGGAATACCCGGCTACCCCTTCGAAGCATTTTCATGTTTCAGTTTCACTGTGCATTGTTAAATGAAAACTGATTTTCCAATTAGATCCTTACTCCAGGGTATGTATTTACCTGGTCTGATTCTCACATCTGTATGGTTTTACAGATGATGAGTGGCAGTAAGTTGTTGGGAATTATGTGATTATATCCTCCTTATATCGGAATTCGTTGTAATTGGTAATATTTGAGGAAATCGCCTAGGGTTTTTCCTGACGGCAGATATTTGGTTTTGAATATCTGTTGTTATGCACTAATTTCAAAATGATATATCTGTACGTTTATTTTATAAAGTGATATATAACTTTTTGAAATTATGTCCATGACATTTACCTATATCAGTTGATGGTTAGGTAAGGAGCATTAAATAGAGGTGTAATTCTTCTTAACCATAGTACAGTTTTCAACCCACGACACACAGGGTTTGAGTTATTGAACTCAGGGAAATTATACAAAGTATTGTATATTATCCAGAGTCCATTAGGACAAAGGGGTTGGTCCTCGTACTATCTTCTGTTTACTTATGACTTCTCTAGTTATAGACAAGTGTTTCGTAGAAATACAAGGTCCATGTTTTGAGAAGTTATAGGTACAAAATTAAAGTAGAGAACCACGTGTTGCGAGTATCAGGATTCTTCAAGGTGATAGAAGATGTAGATACTTGCGTTTTGGTATTCAGTTGGTAGTAATGGTTTTGAGAACTTGCTTCTCTTTTAGGTTACCCATATTTGGATTCACTCCTAAGTTGAGTAATGCTGATCGGCCTCTCTCTATTTAGTTGACATGCACTGAAGATAGCCGCATGATTTGAATCTGGTTCCAATTAAATCAGTGCCTCTGTTTCTATATTGTATATAGAATGGTTCATATCTTAACGATGTTAAGGTATATGGAGTTATCCGGCTTATGCTTAAAACCAGACTCTGGATAACTCAAGGCACGTTTCTGTAATGGAAGTTTGTGGGTTATCCTGGGCAATGACGAGGGGTAACTTTCTACCATCTGGAAGATCAATAGTGATATTGTTCTTGACTCGCCACAGTTTTTAGTAAAATGGACTTTTTCAGAAAACAGTAGTGGGAGTATGGTAAAACTGGAAGTGATTCCAAAACCACAAACGATTACTAAAAATTTAATAGAACCTAAAGATTCAATCGGGTTTGACATTCTATTAGCCACTCCGCAGATATGGTGGGTAACCTCAGGCGCGCGAGAGTTTCTTCGGTATCATCAAAGACCGTGACATGGAGGTTCTTGTTTACCTAAACTTGACACTACTGTTGTTCCAGACTAGAAGACCCGACAGGAGGATGAGTATAGCGTCGTTCTAAACTAGCTTTAGAAGTGCACGTGTATATGACTCTGCCAGAGGGTTGTTGTAGTCAGTGGGAGTAGCGGAAGCATAGTGGACAAGTTGCTTATGTCTATTTATAGATTAAAGCAAGTATAGAGGAGATAGATCATCTATTTTTTATGTGACAGTCATAGGTTTTGACTTCATCAGAATAGGAGATGGATCTGTTAAGAAGGTAGCAGGGTATGATATCTTGGTATTTAGATGATATACACTTTATAGGAAGTGAAATTCCTATACTACGATCGGTTATACTGTGGTTGTCATACAGTGGTTTCTCCACATAGGATATGGATATAATATCTGGCATTCTGGTTACTAGATCTATGGTTTTAGATCTAAATTTGGGTAGTTTCCCAATATGGATACTTAGACAGTATTCTAAAGGTGTTTTAGAATGGACGACTCCTGGCATGGTAGTGTACCTGCATGTGATGGAGTCACCCTCTCTAAAGGTGTCTTACAGACTGAAGGGGAGAGGGATGTGCATGATTGACATTTCACTTGCTTAGGCAGTTGAGTCAATTATGAGATGTCAAGTACCACACCAGATGTTGTTTTTGCACTAGCTGCAATAAGTTGATATATTAATCCAATCCTGGAGAAACGTTTGGAAGCAGTTTATGAACACAAGTGGATGTTCTAGGGATATGGTGATGACAGACTCCTTCGGGAGATGGTTACCATTCCAGGCTTCCAAGATGACCTGGATGACAGAGTAACTGTCAGAGTTATAGTTTTCCCTCTTTTGAGGGGTAGTAGTTTAGACGGTTGGTCCAAGCGGATACTGAGGGAGGCATGGCGCAGAATATTGATTAAATTCAGTTGATGATACAGTCTAAGAATTTTACTGGATTTGGAGTTCATTTGTGAACTGGGTCCCATCAGATATCCAGGCATATTCTAAGACAGGTATTGCTCATTTCGGATGATGGTTTTCTCCACGAACTTGAGATAAAGAGAGACATAGAAAGAAACATTGGAGCGGATCCACTCACTGAGGCTATTTCTCGAACGCAATAGTTTTACAAACGAGATTTGTGAGACTGGTTAGTAGAGAAGTTGGGTGTTCGGTATCACACGGGCTGTGAGTATGGGACACCGCAATAACTGGCCGTAAGTGCAAGTGAGATATTGTTGGCTATAGTGCCCTCAAGTCAATTATTGGACCGCAGGCACGTGATTGCAATGATTGAGGGAGGACCTATACCGGTAGAGGTCTTACTCGAGATGATAGTATGCTATCTGGTTTGACTTTATCATCATGTACATGCTTCAGGTGACATTACAGATCACTATTACATGTTGATAGAGCCCATAGGATTCATGCTTGACTACCTGCAGTATGATGGCAATCATATACGTGAGAGTTGGGTGGTCTATAAGCACATCCTTAATGTGTCCCTAGTCGTGGGAATTTCGAGACTGGGCATCGATACTCCAGAGCAGACTAGTGTATATGGATCAAGACCCCGACGAGGGGCAGTGGCCGCTCTCACAAGCCATTGGTGTCAGTTGGTTCACCTAAGATGTATACAGGTGCTCATTGGGTTATGAGTACACCGGACGGACTCGCCGGGAACATGCTAGTTGGTATTATACCTATTGTCAGATAGCAGTTCCCTGGTGACATGTGTACAGGTTAGTCTATCGACCTGAGATCGTCATTTGTCTTGTGTGAGTTCCCACTGGGCTGTGATTACTACCCTACCACGGCTTAAAGGAGTCATGCAAACAGGTTTTAGTTGGGTACAGTCCCGAGCCACATGGAGGCAGTGAGCGGATCGTCAGGGGATTCATCTCTCCCGGTATATTGGGAGTTGATGTCGCGAAGTGCATGGGTGGCCATCACCAAAAATCCTCGGCCGGGGTAGACGAGAATTACTGATTCGGATCAGTAGTTTCTCACATGGTGATAGGCTTCATACCGACATTAAATGTCAAGTTATTAGGGGTCTGACTTTATCCACCCCCTAGACTCGATATGCGATACTCATAGACGAACGGACCGGACTGTACAGATATTGTCACTGTCAGGCTCAGTAGGATTTCAAGATGAGTTCGCTCGTCTCCTCCCTTTCGCTCAATACCTGGGCAGCCGTTACGTACAGCTAGTGCCACTGACGTGCTTGTGGCTATATCCATTGCCAGCGTATTGACGAGTCTTTAGAGTCCCACATAGAGGGTTTCCTAAGTTCGGGCGAAACGTTGTAGAGGCAGTATGGTTTTATGGCAGGGTTCGATCATATACGTGCACTTATGCACGGATCATGATCGAACGGATAATACTAGTGGGTTTTGGTTTAAGCAGGATCCTAGTATTATATTGTTGGATTATTTTCGTCTCGTTGTATTCATATTCAGTCGGATTTCGGATGCAGGTATGTATATACGGATGAGGGGTATTCTTGTAATCCGTTACAAGATTACTTTTGAAGATGCCATTTCTTTTTCTTGCTTTAAACATTTGGATTAATGTTTATTTGATGAAAATTATGATTTCAAGTCTTGGCCTTGAGCATTGAATGTGGCATGTGCAATTTGGTGACTCATGGTGTGTTTACTTGTGCCATGTTTAATTTTTTATTGATTGTGAGATATTTGTGAAAAAGGTGGCTGTTGATTTGGAGTTGAGGGAATTAAGTGAGTGTTGATTTTTTGTGGGGAAAATTCGTGGCCTTTTTCTTGTGTTGCTGAAAATTTTTTGTGTTGCTTAAGAACACTAAATTTCACAACTCCACTCAAAAAGGGAATTTCAACAGCCACTTCATTCTTCATTACACAGCCACTTCTTTTCACAGCCATCTCATGTTCTTTTGGCTTGGCTTGCTCACTTGCCTTTTCTTTGAGCTTCATACTTTCCTCTCATGGGCATCTTCTTCAACCTCCACCCATCCTTCTCATGGGTTGAATCCATGGGTTATTTGAGACAAAGTATTCACACACTATCTTTACTTCATCTTGGGCATCTAGGCTAGCAAACTTGATGTCCGAGTTGCTTCGGTTTTGAAGCGGGAGCCCGTATAAAGAATTCTCGATGTGGATCGTCTTCGACGAGGGAGACCGGAGAGCAAACTTCTTCGAGGCAGCCGCGATGAGCCTAGGACAGAGATTGAAGACCGAAGGACACGGATCGATCAGTATAATCTCTTAAACCTCTTTACAGTTAACTAGTATAGGGTTAATGGTTCGATCCTGGAATCGGGTTCCGTTAGCACCGGGTTTTAAAAAGTTTTTGTTCCGCGTTTGGCCACGAATTGATGGCCGGGGAGCTGGCGTTGCCTTACAGAAAACACTCTGCGTATGCTCTTACAAGATTAGATTGGTTATTATTTTATCTAATCGGGATGGCTCCCACTGTTTTTATCAACTCTTCCTTCAAACCCTAAAAGGTAAGACTAGCCTGGATTAATTACACCCTACAAGTTCGCCAATCTTTCGGCCAGGCCAGTGTCGGTATTTTAAGGGAGGTTCCCCGTGCTTTGGCACGGACCTAATTAAAATAAACCTCATTTTCCCAGCGGCGTAACCCCGTTAACACCTTTCTAGACACCTACTTGATCGGCTAATTGTAATGTGTAAAAATCTCCCAGGAGTAACTCTTTACTCGCAGTGGGTATCGGGATCCAACTATCTCATAGAAGGTATGCAATCTCATTGCAAATTTCAACACTTGAAATTCCCAATAATATTTTGCCCCAAGCCTTCTATGACCTTGACAAAGGCCAACAAACCATAGGATGCTAGTCAAGTTCAACCCGTACATTTCATGATTGAATTAAACCCACCTACACGACCTTTGAAAAAGGCCAACAAGGTTGCACGACTACCCTAATCCAATCGCATCATATGCTTTGCAGATAAGCACTAGTCAGCTACCGTACACTACGCCTTAACAAAGTCTAACAAACGTAGTACGAATACTAAGTAGTACTTATCTGAAATGACAGAGGGCTACGACAGGTTTTTAAAAAAACCTTTTGCGTAATTGACTTGATATCGTTGTAGAATCGAGTGATTTGAAAAGGAGTGTTTTTGAGGCTTTTGCTAGTTTTGCTAAAGAGGTCACTCCCGGTGAAGGGATCTCGGCTCTTTCCTCATCGAATGAGGTGCTGGATATTTCACAAATACCACTATGCAAAGCATGTACTAAAAAAGCAATCAAAAGACAAAACCGAGTTGGTTTGTAGCATATGCTAGCTTTGCTAAAGAGGTCACTCCCGGTGAAGGGGTCTCGGCTCTTTCCTTATCGAATAAGGTGCTGGATATTCTACAAGGAATACCGCTATGCAAAGCAAGAACTAGAGCTACCAGTTTTTAAAACAAGATTCTACAACATCTTTAGGTTTCTTTTATTTCATTAATCTCGTTAATGAAGTCTCATCAATTATGCTTCTTAAGCATCACAGAAGAAACGAAAGCAGCAATATTTATTATATATCACATATATATATAATAAGCATTCGTCTCAAAATATCAAGTGATCATATCACAGAATATCAGCAGCAGAAGAACACATATGAAATATTGGATATACTAGGAATTCCGTATTTTAAATTAAGCCAGTAAAAAACACGGATTCCACGGACGCGATGAATAGTCAAACCCACATCCCTAGACCCGTACGAGAGCGACAAGTAACTCTACCAATTCTAGAGTTAGGAGATCCGGTCTCAACTCCTTGAGATGGTCTCCCACTAGACCCTAGAACCCGGTTACTTATGCTCCCCTCTCTGGGTATATCCTAATGCGGAAAAGTAAATAATATACATCAATGGTGACACCATCCTCAACCCGGAAGTGCCCTAATAAAAGAATATTACATACAAGTTTTTATATGAATGAAAATGAAAAACTCTCATCTCACATAAAAAAACGGCTATTCAAAACACGACGATCCAATATTACATATCACAGCAACACATAACATCACATGTCATCAACGTAAGTAAATATACGTATCCCAATTGTCGTTGACATATAGCAACGAAACCGGCGATACACCACTATTACACTTACGGTCGCAGAAAAGAAAGTGAAAAACTACAACAATTGGAATCCGGAACCACCTTAGACATCATAAACCCAATGTATCACATACTTTGGATTTCATGCCTAACCACATGAATTCCTTAGACATCACATGCCTAAAAATTATAAACCCCGCATTTTAGTCTTGATATTGAAAACACTTTCCAATAACTAGTCGGGCAATTCAACAAGATTCCTGACATCCTGATCGAATGCTCGTCGGAAACTTTAGTAGACGGCCGCACCCCCGGTGCCATTGACGAAGTGCACTTAGGCGAAACCCCACGGCCGCGAGACCCCGGGGGATGCTTTTGGCAACGAGGTTCTCCTACAATCACTTGGTCAGGGTTATGCAGCGTAGCTATCTAGTAAGGTTACCCAACGAGTATCCGCGTACACTACGTAATTGCGATAGACTTTTGATCCACATCAAAATCCCGTGGCAATCGATCAAATGAGACTAACTTACTAGATTCATAAAATTCAAATTAGTTTTCACAAAACTAAATATGTGGATTACAAATATTGTATCAAAATCACAGATAGTTATACGATATTAAACTTTTCGATCGAATTAACAAACGCCCAAAAAATCCCAAAGAGCTCAACACTTAAGCGGAGTTTAAAAAGTACCCAGAATATGTCACAACACTTATGGACCAACCGTAGAAGGGTCAACCCTTGCCTCACCTATGGCTCCGCGGAACTACCATAAACCATAGGGTTTGATAGCGGTTCCGACGGTCACAGAATCGAGTTAGAGTTTTGTTCTTCTAGAGGGTCCATAGAAAACACCTGCATGATTTTCTGAAGATTTTAAACACGGAAAAATCCAACTCTTGGAAAATTTCCAGCGAGGGAAAAATGGGTTATTGATATCCATTCGAACTTTTTAACATCGTCTAAATAACCCGAAATGATGTTAGAATTACGATTACGAAATACTCCGAATTGCCTTTTCAAAAATATAACATCACATGCAATATCAGTAAAAACAAGCAACACCTGAAATACCAAAACCATAGAATCGAACACCACGCAAAAACGAACCCAGAATGCTTTTAAAAAACCGGTGGGGCCGGTTCTTAACATGATGTGGCGGGCCATTTTCCGGCGAGAAGGGTTCGTTTTTCTGTGGTGTTCATGTAACATCTCATGTAACATTCTGTAGTTTCTTAAAAAAAATTTAAACACCTTAAAAATTTCGACAGAAACTGGGTTTATGTTTCAAGTGTTTCGGAGTTGATTCGGTTTCGCAATCCTACAAACATCGTCTAATTCTCTAGCATGGCTCTAATATCACTGCTGGGTTCCTTAGTGCCGCCGCTGGGTTTCGGGAGGCATCGACCATACCGTTTTCAAAAAATTGGCGCGCTAAATAACCCTAACGCTAGAATCTAAACTAGAGAATTAGACGAACAAGCATGTAAACATCTTTACATCTAAGTGAACAAGGAATACAACCTTTGTAGACCGGTCCTTCACTTCAATAGCTTCGTGTGGTATTCCCTCCGCTCCAAGTAGTGATCTCCCGGACTCTAGTGATGCCCCACAAGGTGAAATGAACAAGCTTGCTTGAAGTCTTTGAGGCCGAAGATGATCTACGTCAAGGAGACACTAACTCAAGCTACCTCTTCACTAAGTGATGAACTAGTGAAGAAACAACCTAATCTAAATGGCTAGTAGAGAAGAGGTTGATGAAGTAGGAATTTTTCTCACTTTAGAAATTATTTTCTCACTATTTTTCTTCACCTCTCATTGAGCTAGAAAGCTCTCATGGAATGAAGCAAGTGAAGAATGAATCAAGTGGTGAGAATAGCAACACTGGGTGAGTTAGTATCATATACTAACTCATGTAGAGACTAAACCATGGCTAACAATAATGGTTAGGTTAATAAATATCTTCAAGTAAAACAAAATTAGTGGACTTAGTCAATAGTTTCACAAGCTTCTACAAGCTTCAATCATGTGACTAATTACCATCTGATTTGATTTACTTTAAATAAATAATACCCATCATTTTTAGAAGCATGGTGTGAGTCTCATACACCCATGCAACATGTGGCATCAAACATGACATAAAAGATGTACATTAATATATATCACATATATACTAAGTGTACACTAGTGAGAAAAAGAAAACTTAGGTGAGCTAATATTAGTTAATGTAAGATAATATATAAAATATATAATTATACATTAAATTATTAAATCAACACTTGATTTAATAATCCGGCTATATCACATACAACCAACTAATATCAAATATATCAATTTATCGAATCAACACTTGATCCGATAACCCGGATATATCACATATAACCGACCGATATCACATATCGCGAGAATAGAATACGGTATCACATACGCGTATTAATCTCGGTCCCGCACATATCACATATATGCTCCTACTTCGTTTCGCTTGAGCCAGGAAACCTCTCTGTAGGACTCTAAAGACTCGTCAGTACGCCGGCAGTAGGTGGTGATCATATCAGTCACCCACAAGCCGTAAACGGTCTGCTAAACGTAACGGCCACCCGAGTATTGAGCGATCAGAAGATCAACAAGCAAGCCTACTCATACTCCTGCGAATTCAATCAATAACACTACCGTACAGTCCGGTCTCTTCGTCTGATATGTCGCATATCATAGCCTGGGGGTGGTTCAACGTCAAACCCTAATAGCCTGATAAGTCATGTCGATGTGAGGCCCATAACGATTCGAGAAACTACTGATAACACTTACCAGTAGATCTCAGCAACCCTGACCAGGGATTTCCTGTTATGGCCAATCGAGTAGAGCGCAACATCAACCCCAAATACCGGAAGAGATGAATCCCCTCCAATCGCTCATTGCCTCCATGTGACTCGGGACTGTACCCAAAAACCACCGTTTTGAACGATCTCTTGAACGTGGTAAGGTGGAAATCAAAGCACAGTGGGAATCACACAAGACTTTATGATGATCTCAGGTCGACAGACTAATCTGTACCAGTGTCACCAGAGAACTGCTATCTGATGATAAGTATAATACCATCTAGGAGTTCTCGGCGAGTCCATCCAGTGTACCCAGTCTCCACTGAGCACCCGTATACCTTCTCTGATGTCAAACACCAATGGATGTGGGATCATCTATCGCCCATCATATGGGTCAAGAAGCGTATACGCTAGTCTACTCTGGAATATCGATGCCCGTCTTGATACTCCCACGGCTAGGAACATTTGAAGGAAGTACTTACCGACTACCCTGGTCCCTACGAGTATGATCTCCATCATAATCCCGGCAGTCAAGTACTCATCCTAAGGGCTTTATCAACAAGTGATAGAGAGACAATAAGTGTATATGTTAAGATAAAGAGCAACCATATAACATACTATCATGTCGAGCAAGAAATTCCACCCTATATATGTCCAAGCATCCACTACAATATACATCGTATGTACAGTAATGGCCTTTAGGGCATACATATAACTAACAGATCTTTTGGTGAGACATTTCTATCATAGTAGTTAGCTCTTCTCTTGTTAGCTAGTTTAGGTTTATGGTGGATTCTAGAACGGTTTTTTCTAGCGCCTGTTTTTAAACCCCTATTTTTTTTTGTTCTACCACATGTATATTTGACTTAAAGACGGGACTGAGAGATTTATATTATATTTGACTCTGGGCGCCGTGCTCGTGTGAGCCGACTTTTGTGTTTTTGTTGTGGATATTGTTTTCTTTTCTTATCTCCTTATTTCTTCGCATTATGACGTCGTATATCTTACTTGTGATTGTGTTCCGCCGAATGGCGTTGAGATTGCTCCCAAGTGGGGATACTATTATATATTATTGTAACACCCGAGCCCAATACTACTATTTTCTGTTATTGGTTGAGAATTAGATATTACTCATTTCATTTATCTTGCTTGTTTGGGGTCTTACTGTAAAATTTTATCTGGCTAAGTCATTCTGCATATAACAAATTTTAGCACCTAAAATAAAATTAAAAATATTCATCTTGGCCTACTTGACACCCTTAGCCTTGTGGTAGCGTCCGTGCATTGTGTTCTTGTCCCGTTCAGTGAAACGGGCGAGTTTGGATGGCTACGTGCACGTGCGTGTGTCCGTTTTGGGAGTATGCTTTTTAATCATAAAACATTTCATTTTAAAATTTGGAACCCGCTTAAAATCCTATTATTTGAATTTCGAATTTTTGGACCCAACCCGGGCGCAATTTGGAAATGTTTCATTTGGCGCCAAAATCCCAAATTTTAATATTATTAAAACATTCGCATATATTTTTCTAACTAATCTGGTATCTTACTGTTCATTACCTATCTTTTAAATCTTTAAGTTAACCATATAATATTTTTACAATCTTTTATATCCTTCTCAATTTATTCTCTCAGCCAATCGCAACCTCCCCTTTAACCCCGTGGGCCAACTTTCTCTCTCTCCCTCTTCTCTCTCTCTCCACTTTCTCTCTCTCTCTCTCTCCCTCATATATTCTCTCGTACTTCTCTTTATCATTCTTTCTCTTCTTACTTCTTATCTCGTTTCTCATTTTTTTAACTGTTCTTTTGTTGCCGGAATTCCGTCGTGCCGGTGACGTTTCTCGACGTTCCAGCGAGGTACCCCGACCCGTGTGGTTCCTTTGTTCGTCGTTTGGGTTCATTCCGTAAACCGTACGCCCGTCGCGAGTTTTCCCCGCCGACGGTTAACGTTCCATTTTCCCGATTCGCGACCCATCGAGGCAAGTTAATCTTGCTACATGCTATAATTCATTTTATACCTATTTAAATAAATACCATACCTATAGTTTAAATCTAGTGCCCCATGTTTAATTTTATAACGTTTTGATGTTCCGTTTGCATCTGTTTATATCATATTAAATCTAGATCATGAAAACTTATCTTGTGACATACTAGATTACATTATACTGCATCCATATCATTTAAAATATATATCGTCATTATATTTCTTATTATTATCTTTAATTAGTTTATAATCTGCATTTTATAATGTTATACATTTGAAAATATTATAGTTTACACATGTAACGTCGTTGAAAAAGCGGATACGACAAATCTGAAATTTACTGTATACCTTGCCTTATAAAATTTATTATAAATCATAGAAAAATCATTAGTATACGTTCTTTAGTTCGTTACGAAGCTAACTCAGAATAATATAACTTTATGAAATATTTACTTGCAAAATAAATTGTTTAAATAACGTAAAATGCAAATGAAAATGTCTCCAAACTGCTGTCCAGGGAAATTCCAGCAGCAAACTTTCAATTTCGAATATTCATAACTTTTTGTAGGGAAAACCTGAGATACTTATACTTATAAAACTGAAAACCTTATTGAATTATCTTCTTTTTGGTATAAGACACGTCCCTTTTGGAGAACGTTTGTTGTTTTTAACCTATTTTACAAATTAGGGTGACGCTGAATTTCTGAACGGAACCTTCTTGTGCATGGTTAATCAATACATCTTTTATAGTTATTAATCGCTTTGAATATGCTATCCATATTAATATTATTATATCAATATTTATATCACATGTTGCTTAGTTGTACATCCCACATTACCATTTTATAGTTTTATAACTTTTCGGATACCCGTTTGCATCCATCGCATTTAAGATACATATAATTGCATCCATAGATCACATTACTACATAATAATGTGATATTAACACTCCATGTTTAATAAATTGCATCCTAATTAATATTGGAACTATAAATGTAACCCTAATCGATAACTGTGCATCCATATCCTTAAAATTATATCTATTTGCATATCACATTACATGTTCCAGTTTATTGTTCTGATAGTACCCATGCTTGTTTATTTATACACATGCTTATGTTAGTTTGATTATGAGCACCCACATGACATCTTGTGCTTCCTGACATGACATGTTACACTTCCTACTTGACATGACATGGTACCGTACACTCTTGACATGACATGACACCTTTATACATTACCTGGCTTGACCTGATGTACCATGACCCGACCTGTTACCTGATCTCGTGCCTAATGCCAACAAACCTGACATGTTGTCCTCATGGACCATTCCTGTTGTCTATCCAGACAAACCTGCTGTTACATGATCCTGTGTTGGCATTAGTTCTTGATTATTGAATACCTGACCTGACACATATAACTTGGGGGTATGGGGAAATCAAAAGTGTAAACTAAAGTGTAACTTAAAAGGGTATTACTTGATCCGTGGTCCCGGGAGGTAACGGGACAGAGCCATTCGTAACTCTTACATTTTCCTGATCCGTGGTCCCGGGGGGTAACGGGACAGAACCACTATTGGTTCACATATTCCTGATCCGTGGTCCCGGGGGGTAACGGGACATATCCTTTGAGTTACATGGAGGATTACTCAAAATTATTTCAAAAACTTTAGAATAGAAAATCTGATAGAACAGTTTAGTTACCCATTGCACACTACCCTGCACTGCTTGTTTCATACTATTGCTTTATTCATGTTTATTTCTGCATTGCCTATTACACTGTTCATATTATATTACTGGTTGACATGATGCGCTGACGTCTGGGTTTTGCATGGCCCAGATTCTTTACCACTGCCGCTGTCTGAGCAGGAGTACTTCAGCCAGCAGGCTGAGCTGTGAGTTCAGTAGTAGTTAGTTTTATTTCCTGCATTTATTTCCTGATGTGAGCCCGCATTATGGGACACACTTTTCAGTTATTTGTATTGGATCATTTGCTTCCGCATTTATTTATTATTGACTCTTGTTATTCTGGATTATGGACATGTTTTAAATAGTTTTATCTTGTTCTTGATATCTTTACAGTCGTAATGTGACTGTGGATGGATACTTCCTACCCACAAGTAGCATGGTTGGCTATGTCACGTGCCCACTCTAGCGTACTCTGGGAAGCGGGGCGTGACATGGTTCTTTTGGTATCAGAGACATAGGATTGTCGGGTTGATTCTTTTGTAGTTGGGTATTGTACCCAATACACGAATCAGAATACCCGTGTTTAGGAAACATGTCCTGCCACCTTGACCGTTTTACCGTTCTTGAATCACATTCTTCCTGATTATATCTTTTACGACATGCAAACTTACTTTGCATGTCGACTCGAAAACCTGATTTCTTGTTATCCCTAGGACTTAGGCGACTTGGGTGGAGTTAAGTAATTGTGGCTATGATACCGCGGCATAGTTACAATGCGGTACTCTATTTAAGTATCTTGGAGTTCTAACCTTGATCTATATTCAGAATCTATCATCATGCTAATGTTGGGTATTTTGAGTTTAGGATTATGGCCGGTAAGAAATTGAAGACATACCAGAGGAGTGTGGACGAAGCCGCCATGCTTGGAGTGATAAGAGGAATGCTGGTGAATCAAAGAAACAGACCGAGCTGATCCAGCAGCAAGCGGACTCGTTTCGGGAATGTTTGCAGATCGTTCAGCAGCCTGTGAATAATGTTGGAGCTAGACCAGTTGACCAAGTAGGGACCGTAGCAGATTTCAGGCGGTTGGGTCCGTCTACATTCACTGGTTTGGAGGAGTCGTTGCCAGCCGAGCAGTGGCTAGTCGACACGGAGAATTTACTGATTGCGGCACAGATTCCAGTTGACAAAAGAGTTGATGTGGTGCACATTCAGCTAGTGGATTACGCCCGAGAGTGGTGGTTTGTGGAAGAGACCCGCTTGCCCAAGCCGATCAGTTGGGCGGAGTTTTCTAAGAGTTTCCTGGAGAAGTTCTTCCCGCGGACTACACGGGAGGAAATGGAAGAGAAGTTCATTGGACTAAAGCAGAAGGGAGCACCCGTAGATGTGCATGTAGCAGAATGGACGAGACTCAGTAGTTTCGCTGGACCTTTAGTTGCCAACGATGCAGACAGGGCACGGAGGTCCATGCGCAGATTGGATGTGGACATCCAAAGGCAGACCGTCTCCCTGGGTTTGACCGCTTTCTCACAGGTTCTTACGGCAGCTCGAGAACAGCAGAGCATATCGGGAAAATTGGGAGTTCACAGCAGACAGCAGTTGCGGTAGGGAAGCAGTTCTGTCGGGCCAGTCGAGTTTAGGGCTAGGCCGACAAACAATATTCTTGCAGCAATGGAAGTTGATAGTGGTGAAGAGCCGGCGGTTGTTCGCGATTTTATGGACGTATTTGAAGATATACCGGGTTTACCGCCGAAGCGAGACGTGGAGTTCGCAATTGACCTTATTCCTGGTGCAGCGCCAGTATCTAAAGCGTATTATCCGATGGCACCAGTAGAGTTGGAAGAAGTTAAAAAACAGGTTGTTGAATTGCTTGAAAAGGGTTGGATTCGAAGCAGTAACTCGCCTTGGGGAGCTCCAGTTCTTCTAGTAAAGAAGAAGGATGGCACGAGAAGGATGTGCATCGATTATCGAGAATTAAACCGGGTAACTATTAAGAACAAGTACCCGATCTCTCGCATTGGAGAACTTTTTGAGCAGCTTAGTGACGCGAGGGTATTCTCGAAACTGGATTTGCGATCCGGATATCATCAGGTCCGAGTGAAAACGGAAGATATTTGCAAAATGGTGTTCCGAACTCGGTATGGACATTACGGGTACTTAGTGATGCCCTTCGGAGTAACGAATGCGCCGGCAATATTCATGGACTTGATGAACCGAATCTTTTCACCGTTCTTGGATCAGTTCATTGTGGTATTCATTGACGATATTCTGGTTTACTCGAAGAGTTTTGAAGAGCCTGCTGAGCATTTGAAGATCGCACTGCAGACGTTGAGACAGGAGAAATTGTATGCGAAGATGAGTAAGTGCGAGTTTTGGCTGGAAGAAATGAAGTTTCTGGGGCATGTTGTGTCGGGCGATGGAATCGCCGTCGATCCCGAAAAGATTGCAGCAGTTCGAGATTGGCCTATTCCAAGGAATGTAGCTGAGATAAGAAGTTTCCTTGGATTAGCCGGATACTACAGGAGATTTGTGGAGAACTTCGCTCGTTTGGCAGAACCGTTGACCAAGCTTACGCGCAAGGAGGTACCTTTTGTATGGACGGATAAGTGTGTGTTGGCTTTTGAGACGTTGAAGCAGAAGTTGATAACCGCCCCTATCCTGACCGTACCAGATAATTCCGGAGGATTGGTGATTCACAGCGACGCATCTGGGAAAGGATTGGGATGTGTTTTGATGCAGCATGGGAAGGTTGTAGCATACGCATCGAGACAATTGAAGACCCATGAGAAGAATTATCGGACTCATGACTTGAAGCTTGCGGCTGTGATTTTCGCTTTGAAGATTTGGAGACACTACCTTTTGGGCGAAAGAGTTTAAGTTTTACATATCATAAAAGCTTAAAGTATGTGTTCACACAGAAGGAGCTTAACATGAGGCATTGTAGATGGTTGGAGCTGATGGCTGACTACGATCTTGATCTTAAGTACCATCCGGGGAAGGTTAATGTTGTGCCGGATGCGCTTAGTCGATTACCAGCAATTCAGGTATTAACTACGCAGAAGGAGATCATTGCAGATTTTCGAAGATTTGACTTGGAAGTTGTGCTACCACATTCTACGGGACAGCTGATGCAGTTGCAAGTACAGTCGTCCTTGGTTGAGAAGATTAAAGCGGCACAATCGCAGGATCCTAGACTGCAGAAGTTTCAAGAGCAGGTTGAGGCTGGACTACGAACAGATTTACTGGTCCACGAAAATGGTTCGTTGAGGTATGGTAGCCGTTTGTGTGTGCCAAAGGGGGATGTTCATGAAGAGCTTATGAAGGAGGCATACAGTTCAGCTTATTCTATACATCCAGGAGGTACAAAGATGTACCGAGATATTCGACAGCATTTCTGGTGGGAAGGTATGAAACGGGAGATTGCTCGCTTCGTGGCTAAGTGCTTGGTATGTCAGCAAGTCAAGGCTGAACACCAACGGGTTGCTGGTTTATTGCAACCACTTCCGATTCCTCAGTGGAAGTGGGAACATATAACCATGGATTTCGTGACGGCTTTACCGCGAAGTCCAAAGGGCAACAATGCAGTATGGGTGATTGTCGATCGATTGACCAAGGCAGCTCACTTTATTCCTTTCCGGGTTGGTCAATCAACGGAGACTTTGGCAGAGCGGTACATGCAGGAGATTGTAAGATTGCATGGCGTACCGGTGAGCATCGTATCCGATCGGAACACTCGGTTCTTATCACACTTCTGGAGGAGTTTACAGGAAAGTTTGGGGACTCGATTGAAGTTTAGCACAGCTTATCATCCTCAAACTGATGGTCAGTCGGAGAGAACGATCCAAACTCCTGAAGACATGTTGAGAGCATGCATGTTGGACTTCAAGGGTTCATGGGAGGATCACCTACACTTGGTGGAGTTTTCTTACAACAATAGTTTCCAAGCAACTATTCAGATGGCTCCGTTTGAAGCTTTGTATGGTCGTAAATGCCGTTCACCTGTTTGTTGGGACGATGTCGATGAACGAAGATTATTGGGACCAGATTTGGTTGTGCAGACAGTTAAGAAGGTTAACCCTATCAGAAATCATATGAAGGCAGCACAGGACCGACAGAAGAGTTGGGCAGATACGTCAAGAAGACCTCTAGAGTTCACCATGAGTGATTTGGTATTCTTGAAAATATCACCGACTAGAGGGGTGATTCGTTTTGGGAGTCAAGGGAAGCTTAGTCCTCGATTCGTTGGACCCTTCGAGATATTGGAGCGCGTTGGAGAGGTAGCGTACCGTTTCGCGTTACCGCAGTCCTTGGCGGGTGTGCACGACGTGTTTCACGTATCTCAACTACGAAGGTATGTTCGAGATGAAACACACATCTTGGATCATTCGGAGTTAACTGTACGGGAAGACCTAACTTTTGAGGAGCGACCGGTTGAAATCATGGATCGAAGGGAAAAAGGTTCTTAAGACCAAGGTTATCCCCCTTGTGCTCGTTTCTTGGGGTAATCGATCGTATGGAGAGTCCACTTGGGAACGAGAAGATGAAATCCAGCAGAAGTTTCCTCACTTTTTCTTGTAGTTATCTATCTTTGTATTCTTGGAATTTTGAGGACGAAATTCTTTTTGTAGTTGGGTATAATGTAACACCCGAGCCCAATACTACTATTTTCTGTTATTGGTTGAGAATTAGATATTACTCATTTCATTTATCTTGCTTGTTTGGGGTCTTACTGTAAAATTTTATCTGGCTAAGTCATTCTGCATATAACAAATTTTAGCACCTAAAATAAAATTAAAAATATTCATCTTGGCCTACTTGACACCCTTAGCCTCGTGGTAGCGTCCGTGCATTGTGTTCTTGTCCCGTTCAGTAAAACGGGCGAGTTTGGATGGCTACGTGCACGTGCGTGTGTCCGTTTTGGGAGTATGCTTTTTAATCATAAAACATTTCATTTTAAAATTTGGAACCCGCTTAAAAACCTATTATTTGAATTTCGAATTTTTGGACCCGACCCGGGCGCAATTTGGAAATGTTTCATTTGGCGCCAAAATCCCAAATTTTAATATTATTAAAACCTTCGCATATATTTTTCTAACTAATCTGATATCTTACTGTTCATTACCTATCTTTTAAATCTTTAAGTTAACCATATAATATTTTTACAATCTTTTATATCCTTCTCAATTTATTCTCTCAGCCAATCGCAACCTCCCCTTTAACCCCGTGGGCCCACTTTCTCTCTCTCCCTCTTCTCTCTCTTTCCACTTTCTCTCTCTCTCTCTCCCTCATATATTCTCTCGTACTTCTCTTTATCATTTTTTCTCTTCTTACTTCATATCTCGTTTCTCATTTTTTTAACTGTTCTTTTGTTGCCGGAATTCCGTCGAGCCGGTGACGTTTCTCGACGTTCCAGCGAGGTACCCCGACCCGTGTGGTTCCTTTGTTCGTCGTTTGGGTTCATTTCGTGAACCGTGCGCCCGTCGCGAGTTTTCCCCGCCGACGGTTAATGTTCCGTTTTCCCGATTCGCGACCCATCGAGGCAAGTTAATCTTGCTACATGCTATAATTCATTTTATACCTATTTAAATAAATACCATACCTATAGTTTAAATCTAGTGCCCCATGTTTAATTTTATAACGTTTTGATGTTCCGTTTGCATCCGTTTATATCATATTAAATCTAGATCATGAAAACTTATCTTGTGACATACTAGATTACATTATACTGCATCCATATCATTTAAAATATATATCGTCATTATATTTCTTATTATTATCTTTAATTAGTTTATAATCTGCATTTTATAATGTTATACATTTGAAAATATTATAGTTTACACATGTAACGTCGTTGAAAAAGCGGATACGACAAATCTGAAATTTACTGTACACCTTGCCTTATAAAATTTATTATAAATCATAGAAAAATCATTAGTATATGTTCTTTAGTTTGTTACGAAGCTAACTCAGAATACTATAACTCTATGAAATATTTACTTGCAAAATAAATTGTTTATATAACGTAAAATGCAAATGAAAATGTCTCCAAACTGCTGTCCAGGGAAATTCCAGCAGCAAACTTTCAATTTCGAATATTCATAACTTTTTGTAGGGACAACCTGAGATGCTTATACTTATAAAACTGAAAACCTTATTGAATTATCTTCGTTTTGGTATAAGACACGTCCCTTTTGGAGAACGTTTGTTAATTTTAACCTATTTTACAAATTAGGGTGACGCTGAATTTCTGAACGGAACCTTCTTGTGCATGGTTAATCAATACATCTTTTATAGTTATTAATCGCTTTGAATATGCTATCCATATTAATATTATTATATCAATATTTATATCACATATTGCTTAGTTGTACATCCCACATTACCATTTTATAGTTTTATAACTTTTCGGATACCCGTTTGCATCCATCGCATTTAAGATACATATAATTGCATCCATAGATCACATTACTACATAATAATATTATATTAACACTCCATGTTTAATAAATTGCATCCTAATTAATATTGGAACTATAAATGTAACCCTAATCGATAACTGTGCATCCATATCCTTAAAATTATATCTATTTGCATATCATATTATATGTTCCAGTTTATTGTTCTGATAGTACTCATGCTTGTTTATTTATACACATGCTTATGTTAGTTTGATTATGAGCACCCACATGACATCTTGTGCTTCCTGACATGACATGTTACACTTCCTACTTGACATGACATGGTACCGTACACTCTTGACATGACATGACACCTTTATACATTACCTGGCTTGACCTGATGTACCATGACCCGACCTGTTACCTGATCTCGTGCCTAATGCCAACAAACCTGACATGTTGTCCTCATGGACCATTCCTGTTGTCTATCCAGACAAACTTGCTGTTACATGATCCTGTGTTGGCATTAGTTCTTGATTATTGAATACCTGACCTGACACATATAACTTGGGGGTATGGGGAAATCAAAAGTGTAAACTAAAGTGTAACTTAAAAGGGTATTACTTGATCCGTGGTCCCGGGGAGTAACGGGACAGAGCCATTCGTGACTCTTACATTTTCCTGATCCGTGGTCCCGGGGGGTAACGGGACAGAACCACTATTGGTTCACATATTCCTGATCCGTGGTCCCGGAGGGTAACGGGACATATCCTTTGAGTTACATGGAGGATTACTCAAATTGATTTCAAAAACTTTAGAATAGAAAATCTGATAGAACAGTTTAGTTACCCATTGCACACTACCCTGCACTGCTTGTTTCATACTATTGCTTTATTCATGTTTATTTCTGCATTGCCTATTACACTGTTCATATTATATTACTGGTTGACATGACACGCTGACGTCTGGGTTTTGCATGGCCCAGATTCTTTACCACTGTCGCTGTCCGAGCAGGAGTACTTCAGCCAGCAGGCTGAGCTGTGAGTTCAGTAGTAGTTAGTTTTATTTCCTGCATTTATTTCCTGATGTGAGCCCGCATTATGGGACACACTTTTCAATTATTTGTATTGGATCATTTGCTTCCGCATTTATTTATTATTGACTCCTATTATTCTGGATTATGGACATGTTTTAGATAGTTTTATCTTGTTCTTGATATCTCTACAGCCGTAATGTGACTGTGGATGGATACTTCCTACCCACAGGTAGCATGGTTGGCTATGTCACATGCCCACTCTAGCGTACTCTGGGAAGCGGGGCGTGACAATTATGCTTATGTATCGGTTTGGATCAGTTTTACAAAGGAGATGTCGCCGAAATATTTTTCAAAAACTCGATCTTCAAAAAGGTTTTGATATAACTCTTTTGCACCTTAAATTAACTTTTTTAAACAAAGATTTTACCACTCTACCTTTAATTACGGTTTAAATTCAGGGTTTTCGGTTTACTTGAATTACGTTACGCATTTAGACGTTGCGTGATTTAAGTGCCGGTCACGTTCCATATTTGGGTCGTGACAAACTTGTAAGCATCCTGTAACATGTAGGCAATTTTGGTATATGTTATAGACAGCTGCTTACAAGTTACAAGCAACATTATAGATGTTACATGCATTTTTTATAGAAGTTACAGGCAACTACTTAGATATTGCAGGAAAATAATTTGCCTGTAACATCTTGCCGTCAACAAATGAAAATAAGCACTTACCTGTAATATCTATGAAGTTGCCTATAATTTATAAGCAGTTGCATGTAATATGTAGGCAACTTTGGTAGATATCACATGCAACATTATAGATGTTACACCTAACGTTATAGATGTTTACAATTTTTTTTAAAAATAAACAAATTCGAATTGCAATGTAAAATTAACAGAAAGAGTATGAATTTTATCTAATTTATATCTCGGCAGCTGTCGATAACGCGACCGCTTTCGATATCGTTAAATCCAATTCTGGAGCCACTGGTCTAGCTGATGCCACTGACTTTTGATTTAGACGCCATTCTGCAGGGATTAGGCTTTTCGATGACTCGGGAAGGGAGCTTGCGACTAAGACGGCGAGGTTACGACGAGAGGCATGGGAGGAGCTTAAGTGACAGCGTGAGAGTACAAGTGAGAGAGAGAAAGAGAGATAATTTTGAAGTTAGGGGTATTTTTGTCCCTGCAGCAAATAAAAATACACCCGCCTTGGGTTATGGTTTTTCGACCAAGTTTTTGAACATTATGCCCTTTCCCATTTTCTTGGGCAGGGGCTTTTCAACAATTTACCCCAAAAAAAAAGAAGGGGTTTTAAGGTCTCAGCTTTCGCCGCCTTCATTTCCAAAATCGTGAAAAGGAAGAAATCGAGGAGAGATGAGAGAAGTTCAACTGCAGGTGCCATTGAATCAAACGCAGAGAGTGCGATTGCAATCTGCTCTCCAAAAGTTACAAGAAATCGCTTCTAAATCCACAGCCTCCGTCACCGTGGCCGACTCCATCCCCGTCAACAACGAAGATGGAATCCTCAAGTAATCAATGCTTACACTAATTAACTTAGCATTCTTTTGGTTTCCCCCCCTAAAGATTGCATTCAGTTCTTAAAAGTCTTTTTCCCTCTTCAATTTGTGTAGTTTTTAATCTGTTGCTGACCCATTTCGGTTCCACCCTTTTTTTCTCATCTTTTAAAGTTGATCTTGATTCTAATAGATAAGTTTTTTATTTTTCAATTTTTTCAATTTTTTCAATTCATCAGCTGAATTTGATTGTGAGGTCATTCCACTAGAAATTATTCCCCCCCTTGTTACTGAGTAGAGTCAGCTGATATATCATCTGTAGAACACGGCCTCCGCTTCTGCATGTTCATTCCATACCAGCAGATTCTGAAATTTGAATCGGTTTCTTAGTTTCCACCAGTGCAAAAGTTGCATGCGCTATGACACTCCTAATGAGTGTTAGGAGATTTTTGTGCTGCCTATTCTCGCGCATCAATGTGACTGTTTTCCTTAATGCCAGTGTTGGCCAGTCTAAACGAGCCCATGATACAAGGATGGCCTAATTTTTTTTTTTTTAATTTTTTTTTTATAAGAAGTGCAGCAATGGAGGAGTGTTCTGGAGACTCAGATGCCCTTTCCGAGCATGATACTCTTTTCCCGATAATATTAACATCGAAGAATTTCTGGTACACCTCTCTGGCATTGAATTTCAACTTCCCATGCCGTTTTGATTCATCCCTCCAAACTCGAGTAAAGTTATATTCATCAATCAGCATCTTCAACCTAGGTCGTATAGACACTCCTGACAGGGCGTACCCTTGTCCAACATGTATTGGACATTGATACTTGTACGCCACTAGCACGACATGTATCGGACACGCCGTATATGGTCATATACATTTTGTATGAGTCCTATGTGCGTCCTATGTGTCATATACATGCCTTTAGTATGTTCTTGATGTATCGTTATATTGTGTCTTTTGGATGTTTTAAAACTTAAGAAAGACTTGTAACATATCATTTTATATTTTGGATATCTTTGATGTTAAATTTGAAAGATGGCATATGGTTATATGTTATTATTATAATGTGTCTATTTAAATGTCAGACTTCATAATTTTTCTTGTTTTGTGCTCCAGTAGTTTGATAATTTATATCTTTTATATGTATATGTATAGTGTGTATATATGTGTGTAGCTGTGTCCCGGCACCCTACCCTATATTTTTAGATTTTTCCGTGTCGATACATCACATCGTGTCTATGCCCCCTCGTCTGTGTCTGTGCAACCTTGCCTTCGGCAACTCATCAACACGATTCGGGTTCATGACTTTTTTAACGGTCATTTCATTTATAATATCTACATCTAGCTCTAGTAGGTAGAGACACAACAGTTTTTCTCTAAGCCATCTATCAAACCAAAAGGATGCCTTATTTCCATCTCCTATGTTCCATTGCATATTATGAATTATATCGGGAAATACCGATAAAACTGCTCCCTATCTTACTGATTTGTTTCTACTTCCTTGCATTCTCCTTGGGTCCCCATCCTTTGCAAGCACCAAACATACCTATTCGTTAACTTGTTTGAAAATTATTAGTGCCAAGCAAGTGCTTTTTCTATCTTTGATGCCTAGCCCACCTTGATTTATCGAGAGCATGCTATTCTCCAACTGATTAGATTAATTTTCTGTTATCCCCAAACAAAATTTCTTAGAATCCTGTCCGGCTTATCAAAGAAACACTTAGGGATGAATGTAGATTGAAATAAATAATTGGGAATCATGCCAAGAATCGATTTACCACTCTCCAGGAGTGCAATGTTTTCGGTCTTCCATCCTTGTAATATTTCCTTTTATCTTATTAATTGTTGCTTGAAAGTGGTGATGTTTTGACGTTCCTATGTATGTAGGTACTCCTAAGTAAACAAAGTTTTCATCCGAGATTTGTAGCTTCAATTTTGAGTTGAGTAGAACAATTCTTGCAATTGTCAAGTGTCAACTTATCAATATTGGCGACACTTTGGGTTTGTTGCATACAACCTTTTTTTTAATTACTTTTTTATTTGTATATTTTGACATTGAACTTTGTCTGACCTCGGTTTAGTCAAGTTAAAATTCTCCATTTATGTCACGACCCAAAAATGGCCCGTGACGGCCCTAATACTACGCAACGCCTAAAGACGCAACGTAGTAAAAGAAAGCCAAACCCAGAAATCTAAACCATGAGAAAAACGGAAAAGATAATATAAGTTTTGAAAACAATTGAAATCGCAACCCAAATTCTTTAAAAGTCTTCCTTTCTTTCTTTAAACTTTTAGCAGCACCCCATTTTTTTTTTAAAGACTAGTCAATATGAGTACAACAGAAGAATAAGGACAGTAGAGAAAAAGCTGTATATATAAAGACATCAAATCCACCATAATACACACTACGTCCTCACCAAGTCTCTATGTCAATAATACAACAGTAGATGGAGAGTACAATACAACGAAGGTACAAAATATAATACAGATAACCATCTAACCCACCTATGCAAAATGGTACTGTGAGCTGATGCGATATCTGTAGCAAAAGATGGTAGCTGGATAGCTGGATAGGGGAATAGCCTGCCTCGACTACTCTGGGGAAAAACCTGAAACACCTGTGGCACAACGGGGGTGAGTTGCCAACTCGTGAATAGTATAAAACATATGCAGGTAATCGCAGGAATGTACGTACAGCATGAATCTAAGATATGCGATTACAATAATAATATATCATGAAATGCTGAAATAGGGAGAGTACACTAGCAGGTACAATCAATATATGAAGCAATGATGGCATGATAGTAGTATGCAATGTCTATGCAATAGAGATATGAGAAAGCAAATATGCAACTATCATAAGGGTACACTACAAGTACTGCCAATATATGAATCTGTGCATAAGATAGGTAAGGGTGAGGTATAGGGTGGAATATGTCATTTCCCACGGAAACCTGACGTCGTGGCAGGATCACAATCCAATAAGATACTCCAATCCCAAGTCCTCAAACCAGGCCCCACATTGGGCACTCACATCAAATAAGTCTCACATCTCCTCAATGTACAATGTCGAGTAATCTCCTATATCCCGAATGTACAAGTCACCAATCACATAGGTATATCCAATGTCCAAGTCCCAATGGATCACCTAGTATCCCAAGTTCAATCTCAAGTAGGTTCTAGCATCCTAAAGGTAAATATATATACAGAAATGAATATGATGGGGGCAATACACATATATTAGCATCCCATTCTACTAATATTGGTGTAAGGGTATATATAACAACGGCTAAGTCCCCTGTTAAATATACAAAAAGGGGGTTAAAGAAATATCATGAAACCATGTGCCAAGCATCGGCACAGAAATCCTCGTATAGGGGGCTCCGTCAGTCCGGATCAGCCCACGGGGTCCGTCTGCAGTGTCGGCCCTCGGCCTCGACAGTACAGGTCATCCCGCATCCATCTCTCTACTCTGGCCAGTAGCCTCCAGACAACTGCCAGGTCCAAACAATCACCGGTAGGCACTCGCCCGCCTCCAGGCTCAATCGGCAAACCCATCGATCTTCTTGCCGAGGGGAACCATACCGGGCCCCACCATGTACTCTCATACGGCAACCACACATCGTATGGAGCATAGAATCAGCACCGATAAAACTCATGGGGGACGCTCGAAATATCATATCAAGGAAACCGGGTTGTTCATGTATGCATAATTTCATGAACTCCCTCGGTTCCCAAATCCCGAAAACATCATATAAAATCCAGATAAACAATGCGCAATCCAAGAATAAATATATGAGATATATCTGAATGCGAGCAGGTAAACACAAGTATATAGCTGAACCAGATGTGTGCGAAATCATGATAAGGCACAGCTAAGTAACATCAGTAAATGTGAATATGCGACAACAACTGAATATGTATCTAACATACAGGTGTAGCAAAGTATAGGTATCTACCTATAGGAACTGATGTCGTATACCCCCCTGGGTATAAGTAACATATGTAGGAAATCCCTCCCGGTATAAGTAAAATATGTAGGAGGTATACCTGTAGCTGTATCGCAAGTGAAAATATACCTATCACTAAAGGTATGATACACTATAGGTATACCGATAAACTAGATGTCAAGTGTGGTAAGCAATGGTAGCTATAAGGGGTAGTGTGTGACATGGCAATTATTGACGGTGTGTGTGTAGCATGCAATCCGTGCTCGTGCAACATGAACCGTCAATAATGTGTGCAGTGTCCTACGGCTGCTAGTCACAGTATATAGCTATATCTAGGAAATGCAGTAAATGCGCAATTCTACAACGACGTAGAATGTGCGACAGGAATTTGAATCCTAGCCCAGACGCATAACGCCATGCGGGCGATTCCCCTGTAGATGTTATATCTACTCACCTAAACTCCACGCTGGGTGAATCCTATCACCTGCTCCCCTGTAGCCGTGTCCGTAGCTCCTGCCTGCAAACCTGTAAACATAACATGAAAATCACATATAAGCCAAGATATCTCGCGAAACGCGATATCGAAACGAAACGAGAAACTCGCGTCGCGAACCAAGCGCGCGTGTGCACGATACGCTGAATCGTGTGTGTACGCGTCTAAAAACCATCGCGACACGCCGCGATACGCTGGATCACAGAACCCCCTCGCGTATCGCGCGTATCGCGCAAACACTACGAACACCATAAACGACATATAGTCCCAGATTTTCCTACAGGTAAGATATTACAAAACTAGACATACCAACACACTACACAACACTGTATACTACCCCAGGCAAAACCCCAACACCCAGACCCCTAACCTGGCCGCAAATTGCGGCCAGAATGCTGAATTTGGCGGCCTCAAATGGGGTAGGGTGGCTCGTGTTCAGGTGGTGTGCTCTAGACCTAGGTAGCATGTCCTAGTCCTCTCAATTTTATTCTGTAGGCATCGGGTCTATAGCAGATCACAAAAGCCACAAATATCGCTTTAAAACACCAATTGCACAACATGGAAACCTTAGGGTATTTTAGTGTAATCCGGGGTTAAACTCAGTTAAGTGGCCCTAACAACACTAAATTTACCTAGGGTAGCTAACCAAAACAACAATTTGCCACAATTCCACTTAAACACCTCATTCTAGCACAAATTAGCTAATTAAGCACTAATCGACACAAAACCACATACAAACAAGCAAACTAGGGATTGGGGTTCAGAAATATACCCTATTGGACCCTAGAGAGCTGGTGAAGAGGTGTGTGGAGCTACTGCAAGAACTGGGGCTGCTAGCTACTGCTGTTGATGTCTGCTGTTGCTGCTGCTCCTGCTACTGATGATGATGCTGATGATGAAGATGATGATAATGCTGATGATGTTGTTGCTGTTGTGGTTGTTGCTGAGATGTTGAAGGATGATGATGATGATGTGTATGCCTGCAGCTGCTGCTCCTGCTCCTGCTGATCCTGCTTCTGCTGCTGCTTCTCTCTCTCTCTCTGTTGCTGGGGCAGCTGCTGCTTCTGCTGCTCTCTCTCTCTCTGTGCAGTGTGTGTGTGAGTGTGTGTGTGTGTGTTTTGAGAAAGTGAGGGAATGAGGGATGAGAATGGGAGTAACACTAAACCCCTCCTTCTCTCACTCTTTCCTCATTAATGAGGTAAGGTTCACCCCCATGCTCCCCATACCCTCTCTTACACACAAAGTCAAACCAAACATAATATTAAAACCCTTTTAAATTCATTTCATTTCATTTTAAAAGAAAACCATCACTACTAATTACACCCATGCACACTTAAAAACCATAACACTTAAACAAAGCCTAAAACTAGATTAGGCAATGGTTAAACCACAATTTACATCCTAGTTTACATGCACAAGTGTGTGTGTGCCTAACAAAAATATAATAAAATACTCAATAAATAGGATAAAATATTTAAAACTTGATTTGGTAAACTTTTTATTAAAAACTATATTTTAAAATATAATTAGCTACAAAACGCATTCTAAGGTGTTACAATCTCCCCCCCTTAAAAGAAATTCGTCCCCGAATTTAAAACTTATACTGTTACGCGTACCTTCAAAAAGAAGATTAAAGTCCTCACATCTCGCTCGCAGCCTCCCAAGTGACTACCTCACTATACGGCTACGTCCAAGAAAACCCTTCACAGATGGCACGACCTTCGACCGACGTTTCTCCACCCGTCGAGCCATTAACACACGTGGCTGTGGGTGAATGAAAGATCGCATCCAGCTAAATGGTTTGGTGCCAAAACATGTGAGAAAGGTCAAGAAGGTAATTATAAAGTATCATCATAAGGAATACGGGGTGAAAATCCAATAATCTGGGCGGAAGTGCCAAATTAAAGGCAACAAGACTAACTCGCTAATAGGATCTAAAGGACCTAAAATCCTGGGATAAGTTTCCCAAAATCCAACACGTCATTCATCGGAAAGTCCATAGGAATCCATGATTTGCCACTGCACACTCAAGCCTGCGACCAGCACAGTCGCATAAGACATCTGTTTGCAATGGACAGTTCTCATCCTGACCTGAACACAACTGGACTATCTCCGAATTCTCTAGACTAGCTGGGGTCCGAAGTCCTACTTACGCAGAGTTAGAAAACAACAGGCTGGCGATCGACACGACCTAACCCCTAAGCCTAAGGGTGGCCAATTGGAGTGTCTCCTGATAACAGCTATCGAAGGAGAACCCTAACAACGGCGAGTGACGATCCCAATCTGCTGACGACAACCAACACAAACAAACACACAAACAAACACACAAACTTAACAAAACAACTGAGCAAACTGAGTAAAACCGGATGACAAGAATCCGAATGGAGTCACACCCTAATCAAAATTAGGTGGAAACCATAACGAAATTCGTGGAGATCTGCTCCCATTCCTGCTTCGGAACGATAAAAGGTTGCAAGTCTCCAGCCGGCCCCAGATGCTCGACCCAAAGCACACAACAAGACAGACACTTGAAACGAAACCTGAAACTTCTCCTTACATTCCTGTCCACTTGTAACTATCTCACAAGCCACACCAAAGCTGGTGGAACTGGAATGCATATAGAGAGTTGACAGATGTGCATACCCTAGGATTACACGTCTCTACCCGATGAAACCAGGTACACGAACGCGTCCCTAACTTAGCACACCCTTGTCACAATCAAGGTCTTCGAATCATTACCCAGCCGAATATGCTCAAGTACCTCTGACGTACGAGCTTCGACGGGCAGTGTCTCGCGAAAACGACTTAAGAAAAGTGGTCGGGCGCGGACATGAGCAAGCTGTCCCCTCCGTAGAGACGAACTAAGCTATACTCGACGATCACACAAGAACTGTAACTCTGCAGAAGACCATCACAACAATCCAAATCTGCTACAGGAAGATGTGTATTAAGCTCTGGTGGTCCGTGGAAAATCTGACACGACTCTCAAACAAGAAGTGTCTCCAAACTTCCAACGCAAAACCACCGCGGCCATCTCCAGATCATGAGTGAAATATCCTCCTCGTACTTCCTCCAAATGTAGGGAAGCAAAAGCGATATCTCTATAGTGTCACCTCAGTACACCCTCGAGCCCACTCAAGAAACATTACAGTTAAACAACGAAGTCGCCCGAACCAAAAGCAAAGGAAGAACTGATGCAGCTGTTAACTGAATCTTCAACTGCTGAAGACTCTGTACACCTGCCTCAGTTCAAAGAAAAGAAACCTCCTTTTTGGTCAATTCAGTCGACGGTGCAGCATTACTCTAGCAATCCTGCATGAAACGGCAGCAAAAACCTGCTAAGCCCAACAATCTGCGGATCTCCGTCCTGCACACAAGTCTGGGCCTAAGCTGTACGGCCACGATCTCTCTTGAAACCATACGAAACCGTCTCCCGTGACTACAAGACCTAGGAGTCAACACAAAACAAGCCTGAAGAAACACTCTGAGGATTTAGCAAACTGCTGGTGCTCTCCCAGCATCTGCATAACAAATCCTCAAGTGCTACTCCTGTCCCTCAAGACACATTAAAATAGACCAGAGTGTCGTAATTAACACGACAGAAACTGGTCGAGGAACGGCCTGCAGAAATCTGGTTCATCATATCAACGAATGCTGCTAGGGCGACAGTGAATCCAACGACTCACAAAAACACACAAAGCCGTAGCACGCATAAGGCAGTCTTCGGCATGCCGTCACTCCGAAGCCGCAATAATGATGACATGATCCCAAACACACTTAGAAAATGTCTCGCACTCTGGAGCTGATCGGAGGAAATCGTCACGGCGAGATGAAGGATACCTATCCGCACCGTAAGCCGGTTCAATTGACGATCCGTCGATACGCAACCCTAAACTGCCGTCTTTCTCCTTGACGAACAGAATTAGGAGCTTCCAAAAGCGAAACACTCAGACGCACAAAACTCTCCCCAAACCACAACTCTGCAACTGATCCTTAAGCTCCCTCAGCTTCGCCGGTTCATCTGGAACAATGTCGGAAAAACTCTCGCACGAAAGGAACCCGGTCCAACAATCCCCCGGTGGCTCCGGTATCACGAATGAACGTCAAGAATCCACGACATCTCCTCAGTAGCCGACTAGCTAAACAGGCTGAATTCAAGTTGTAAGAGGCGGCACAACTATCCACCTGTACAACAAGATCTGACTTGCCGGGGAAAACAAAACCTATCTTGCTTCCACACGGTAGTCCACAGACGCCTAACACGTAGCTGACCAGTCCGTGCCCAGGAGAACGTCAAATCAAACATCTCAAGAAGGATCAAAACGACGGACGAATCTCTACCTCCTATCCGATTGGCACGAAACTGAAATACGTGTCGCGCAACAAAAGGATCGCTGACAGAAGTTAGCACAACTATGACTAATCTACCCAACCACAGTACAAGCATGAATCAACAAATACACCAAGAGAAAATAAAATATAACTCAAGGGTACCTGAAAACTCCACATTGGACGTCTGCGCGTCCCGATGAGTAGAAGCAAACTCCTGTGTCTGCCCTCTACTCGCAGCTGGATGAACTCCTCTGGTAGCCTGAGCCCTCTGAGCAAACCTTCCATGTCCACGGCCTCTCTGGAAGCGATCATGACGAGGTGCTAAGGAACAATCCCTGACGAAGTGCTGAAGGCTTCCGCATCGAAAACATCCACGTGCTGACTGCTGACCATCCTGGGGATGAGAGCTGAACGACTGTCCTCGTCCCAAGCCTCTGCTACTCCCGTAGTGGCCACGAAATCTGTCTCGACGACCGAACCTCTGTCTCTGGGCTGGTACGTTGGTACGAGTCCTCCACTGTCCTGGAACTCTCTGAGCCTCTGAAATATATGCCTCGTCGACTGGAGCTGCAACCACTGGTGCTATGTAGGTGACGGACTGCTGCATGCTGATCGTAAGGGACAGCTGAGTAACAGGGGTGACAACCTCCTGTCGTAACTCCCGAACGACGTCAACTAAAGAACTCATCGTCTGGCGGAACTCCTGCATCTCTACCAAAAGTCTATCCATAGTATAGGTGGTAGGCTGATCCGTCTGCACCTGTGCAACTAGAGTGCCATCCTGGTCAGTACTCGTCTCACCCGAGCTAACTCTGACCTCGGCCCTCGCTGCATCACTCTGAGTCCCCATAGTCATCGGCGGCAAGGCTATAAATAGATATAAGATGAGATTTGATAAGAATGAGGAAATCGGATCCCAAGGATATGAATCATCAAGGAAGGAATGTCAAGCAATTTTGTACTTAGGTCACTTAATGCAAGGTACCGCGCTGTGGGTATGCTGCAGACATACACACACTACGTTACTCTGCTTAAGCTACCTACTCCATCATACTAAGGTCATCCTACACTCCGAAAGGTAAAACCTAACGCTCTGATACCAACTTTGTCACGACCCAAAAATGGCCCGTGACGGCCCTAATACTACGCAACGCCTAAAGACGCAACGTAGTAAAAGAAAGCCAAACCCAGAAATCTAAATCATGAGAAAAACGGAAAAGATAATATAAGTTTTGAAAACAATTGAAATCGCAACCCAAATTCTTTAAAAGTCTTCCTTTCTTTCTTTAAAATTTTAGCAGCACCCCATTTTTTTTTTAAAGACTAGTCAATATGAGTACAACAGAAGAATAAGGACAGTAGAGAAAAAGCTGTATATATAAAGACATCAAATCCACCATAATACACACTACGTCCTCACCAAGTCTCTATGTCAATAATACAACAGTAGATGGAGAGTACAATACAACGAAGGTACAAAATATAATACAGATAACCATCTAACCCACCTATGCAAAATGGTACTGTGAGCTGATGCGATATCTGTAGCAAAAGATGGTAGCTGGATAGCTGGATAGGGGAATAGCCTGCCTCGACTACTCTGGGAAAAAACCTGAAACACCTGTGGCACAACGGGGGTGAGTTGCCAACTCGTGAATAGTATAAAACATATGCAGGTAATCGCAGGAATGTACGTACAGCATGAATCTAAGATATGCGATTACAATAATAATATATCATAAAATGCTGAAATAGGGAGAGTACACTAGCAGGTACAATCAATATATGAAGCAATGATGGCATGATAGTAGTATGCAATGTCTATGCAATAGAGATATGAGAAAGCAAATATGCAACTATCATAAGGGTACACTACAAGTACTACCAATATATGAATCTGTGCATAAGATAGGTAAGGGTGAGGTATAGGGTGGAATATGTCATTTCCCACGGAAACCTGACGTCGTGGCAGGATCACAATCCAATAAGATACTCCAATCCCAAGTCCTCAAACCAGGCCCCACATTGGGCACTCACATCAAATAAGTCTCACATCTCCTCAATGTACAATGTCGAGTAATCTCCTATATCCCGAATGTACAAGTCACCAATCACATAGGTATATCCAATGTCCAAGTCCCAATGGATCACCTAGTATCCCAAGTTCAATCTCAAGTAGGTTCTAGCATCCTAAAGATAAATATATATACAGAAATGAATATGATGGGGGCAATACACATATATTAGCGTTCCATTCCACTAATATTGGTGTAAGGGTATATATAACAACGGCTAAGTCCCCTGTTATATATACAAAAAGGGGGTTAAAGAAATATCATGAAACCGTGTGCCAAGCATCGGCACAGAAATCCTCGTATAGGGGGCTCCGTCAGTCCGGATCAGCCCACGGGGTCCGTCTGCAGTGTCGGCCCTCGGCCTCGACAGTACAGGTCATCCCGCATCCATCTCTCTACTCTGGCCAGTAGCCTCCAGACAACTGCCAGGTCCAAACAATCACCGGTAGGTACTCGCCCGCCTCCAGGCTCAATCGGCAAACCCATCGATCTTCTTGCCGAGGGGAACCATACCGGGCCCCACCATGTACTCTCATACGGCAACCACACATCGTATGGAGCATAGAATCAACACCGATAAAACTCATGGGGGACGCTCGAAATATCATATCAAGGAAACCGGGTTGTTCATGTATGCATAATTTCATGAACTCCCTCGGTTCCCAAATCCCGAAAACATCATATAAAATCCAGATAAACAATGCGCAATCCAAGAATAAATATATGAGATATATCTGAATGCGAGCAGGTAAACACAAGTATATAGCTGAACCAGATGTGTGCGAAATCATGATAAGGCACAGCTAAGTAACATCAGTAAATGTGAATATGCGACAACAACTGAATATGTATCTAACATACAGGTGTAGCAAAGTATAGGTATCTACCTATAGGAACTGATGTCGTATACCCCCCCTGGGTATAAGTAACATATGTAGGAAATCCCTCCCGGTATAAGTAAAATATGTAGGAGGTATACCTGTAGCTGTATCGCAAGTGAAAATATACCTATCACTAAAGGTATGATACACTATAGGTATACCGATAAACTAGATGTCAAGTGTGGTAAGCAATGGTAGCTATAAGGGGTAGTGTGTGACATGGCAATTATTGACGGTGTGTGTGTAGCATGCAATCCGTGCTCGTGCAACATGAACCGTCAATAATGTGTGCAGTGTCCTACGGCTGCTAGTCACAGTATATAGCTATATCTAGGAAATGCAGTAAATGCGCAATTCTACAACGACGTAGAATGTGCGACAGGAATTTGAATCCTAGCCCAGACGCATAACGCCATGCGGGCGATTCCCCTGTAGATGTTATATCTACTCACCTAAACTCCACGCTGGGTGAATCCTATCACCTGCTCCCCTGTAGCCGTGTCCGTAGCTCCTGCCTGCAAACCTGTAAACATAACATGAAAATCACATATAAGCCAAGATATCTCGCGAAACGCGATATCGAAACGAAACGAGAAACTCGCGTCGCGAACCAAGCGCGCGTGTGCACGATACGCTGAATCGTGTGTGTACGCGTCTAAAAACCATCGCGACACGCCGCGATACGCTGGATCACAGAACCCCCTCGCGTATCGCGCGTATCGCGCAAACACTACGAACACCATAAACGACATATAGTCCCAGATTTTCCTACAGGTAAGATATTACAAAACTAGACATACCAACACACTACACAACACTGTATACTACCCCAGGCAAAACCCCAACACCCAGACCCCTAACCTGGCCGCAAATTGCGGCCAGAATGCTGAATTTGGCGGCCTCAAATGGGGTAGGGTGGCTCGTGTTCAGGTGGTGTGCTCTAGACCTAGGTAGCATGTCCTAGTCCTCTCAATTTTATTCTGTAGGCATCGGGTCTATAGCAGATCACAAAAGCCACAAATATCGCTTTAAAACACCAATTGCACAACATGGAAACCTTAGGGTATTTTAGTGTAATCCGGGGTTAAACTCAGTTAAGTGGCCCTAACAACACTAAATTTACCTAGGGTAGCTAACCAAAACAACAATTTGCCACAATTCCACTTAAACACCTCATTCTAGCACAAATTAGCTAATTAAGCACTAATCGACACAAAACCACATACAAACAAGCAAACTAGGGATTGGGGTTCAGAAATATACCCTATTGGACCCTAGAGAGCTGGTGAAGAGGTGTGTGGAGCTACTGCAAGAACTGGGGCTGCTAGCTACTGCTGTTGATGTCTGCTGTTGCTGCTGCTCCTGCTACTGATGATGATGCTGATGATGAAGATGATGATAATGCTGATGATGTTGTTGCTGTTGTGGTTGTTGCTGAGATGTTGAAGGATGATTTTGATGATGTGTATGCCTGCAGCTGCTGCTCCTGCTCCTGCTGATCCTGCTTCTGCTGCTGCTTCTCTCTCTCTCTCTGTTGCTGGGGCAGCTGCTGCTTCTGCTGCTCTCTCTCTCTCTGTGCAGTGTGTGTGTGAGTGTGTGTGTGTGTGTTTTGAGAGAGTGAGGGAATGAGGGATGAGAATAGGAGTAACACTAAACCCCTCCTTCTCTCACTCTTTCCTCATTAATGAGGTAAGGTTCACCCCCATGCTCCCCATACCCTCTCTTACACACAAAGTCAAACCAAACATAATATTAAAACCCTTTTAAATTCATTTCATTTCATTTTAAAAGAAAACCATCACTACTAATTACACCCATGCACACTTAAAACCCATAACACTTAAACAAAGCCTAAAACTAGATTAGGCAATGGTTAAACCACAATTTACATCCTAGTTTACATGCACAAGTGTGTGTGTGCCTAACAAAAATATAATAAAATACTCAATAAATAGGATAAAATATTTAAAACTTGATTTGGTAAACTTTTTATTAAAAACTATATTTTAAAATATAATTAGCTACAAAACACATTCTAAGGTGTTACAATTTAGTTGTTTGTTTATTATTATTTTGAGATTTATCACTGTTATTTCGCCGATTAGGCGAGCAGTTAATTTTTTTCACCATTTCCTTATAATTACGTATTTAGAAAATTTCCTGCTTTTTTCTCTTTGGGATGCGTCACACATGATCTTTGAGTTGGCATCCTCTTTCATGTTTTTGTTTGAATTTGGTTAAATGGCAGGAAACCCTCTTTACTTTTGCTCGTATTGCGGAAAACGCCCCCTTAAAAAAACTGTACTTTCACCCCTTTCAATCCTAACAGCATTATTGTTTTCGTCAATTATTCCCAAAATGCCCCTGAATTTCTAACTCTTGTCATTTTCTGTAATTGTTTCATTAATGGGTCGTAATTAATATTTTAACCAATGGGTATTTTGGGAATAGACAATTATCACAAACGGAAAGAGTTAATGATTGTCAAAGCAGCACTTCCCTTCGTTGAGGACTGAGCTCTCGTCATATTTGATGGGCAAACTGGGCTTTTTCAAACAGAGGGTGGTTTCCTGCTATACAGGCAAAAGTGAGGGGTTTCTTGCAATTTAGCCTTTGAATTTTTTTTTATATAGCTTGAAATGTCTACTATAGTTTGAAATAATGTTCTATTGTTGCTTTAAATTTCTCTATTTCGTAGCACTACTAATAGCCTGTTCCATTGCTTATGTATTAAATTGCATCTGGGGACCCACAATCTCCTTTACTTTCTTTCGAACTCGGTTAAGCTAATACCAGGATTTTCTCTTCATATGTTACTTGTAAACTGACTGATTTTTGATTTTTTTTTATACATGTTGTATGGTTTCTTATTCATTTATTAAAGCTCTTGAACATTTTTCTGTTCCACATTTTGATAATTCTGCTTGTAAGATTTCCAAGCTTCGAGTACCAAGTATTGGTTGTAAGTGGAAATCTCTTGAAACATTATTTGTCATGGCTATTCCTTAGATGGTATTTGATGATTTTTCCTTCAGATATTATTTATATTTATATTCAGGCTAGCAATGGTGGACCAGGATTTGATCTTAAGGGCACACTTGAGTCGACATAAAGATAAAGTTACTTGAATATTTATAAATATTTAATAAAACTAATGCTCGATTTCCCTAGAAGAGGAGTACTATATATATAATAATTAAACATAGTAACTTACTATAAGCCATAGTGCTCTGCTTGTTGTAGTCTCTTTTCTTTGTGATCAATCAAATTTAACATAGACAATACACTTGGATGAAAATATAACAAGGAACATGAAAATTTATTTCCTGTAATAGATCATGTCCATTTATTACCTAGGTTCACTTTTGTGATGGCTAGGTTGGTAACCAACCGGTTCTAGTTTTGAGGATCTATATGGGTACATGAATGGGCTGTGGGTTAATTTTTTGATCAAAACCGAACCGCAAGGTATTGAGCTGCCATCATATTCTCATTAGGGTTAGGAGCATTTCCCACTATGGTTTTTTCACATTTGGGACTTGAATACCATATCCTATCTGATGCTTACCAAGTTAAGGTCGATTTTAATTATATATCAAAATTCTTGTATCGAAACCCAAACCCGAGATGGCATAAATTTGATTTCTTAAATCAAATCCTTCACAAAGCATTTGGCGAGGTTGGATGTTTGTCAGGGCCAAGCTCCTAATATCCACTGCACTTTTAAGTTCAAGAGTAAACCCTACCCTATCCATTGGTTTGGTTGTATATTAGGTTCTGATTGATCAATAGGGAAAAAATATAATTAGGCATCAAAATTAGAACTTGGAAGTACAAAATGGTTGCTGACATTAAAAAGCAAATAATTCCTGAGATTTAGTGAGGATTTGTGATGATATCTGATGGCTTTTTCAGGTTAAAACACATCTTTTCTAAGACATTATGTTGGGCATCACTTCTTGTTCTCACTTCGAAACGCTTTTCATTTTATTGGATCTCCCATTCATCAATCTAGAAAGTATGATTTTAGAACGGGGGTACAGCCCCCCCCCCCCAAACACACACACACTCTCACACACACACAAACCACCCCCTTTTCCTTTTCCTCTCCCTTGCCCATCTCCCTATATGCTATTATATGCTAATCCTCATATCCACTCCTTAAACTTGTTCTCTTTGTGCAGCTGCTGACAATTGTTATCTGATATGTTCAGGGGCCATGGGACATCGGATTTAAATGGTGAAGTAGTGGCTACAGTTTGTAGTGTGGTTGAGCGAGTAAACAAACTTGTCTGTGTGCGGGCATTAAGGGCCAGGTCCTTTTACTATACCCATCCTCTTAAGTTTAATGAACCAACATACCATGATCTATAAAGTGCTCATACTTAAACCTCTGAGATGCATTATGTTCAAAAGGATTTTAAACTAGATGTATGTTGATTTATAACGAATGAGACTTATGCTTTCAGGTATAAGCCAGAGGTTGGAGATATTATCGTTGGCCGTGTCCTTGAGGTCTCTTCTCATGCTAACATATGCTTATATGCTACACATACACCTACATGTTCAATTACACACATATACAAACATATTTATTTATTCTATTCATACATTCATATTTTTTTCTCATTTGATAACCATAGGTTATATAGCATATTAAATGCCATAGATTTTATTGTTTCCTAGTTGAATGAGACGGAACAATACCAAACTGATATAATTGAGAAATCTAAGATAACTACCGACTATGGCTTTGCTTTTTTAGATTATTTGTACTTCAAAGTTTCTCTAGTATCCATCAGTTTGACTTGTACTGCCATTTCTTTTAAAGATTGCTCCGAAGCGCTGGAGACTGGAGATAAATTTTAGTCAGGATGCAGTACTAATGCTTTCATCTATGAACTTACCAGATGGAATCCAGGTATCATGTATATTCATAATCTCTTTGAGCATAAAACTCCGAATCATACTATAATCTACTTCTTTAACTATGCTGCTGGTGAATCCGATAATAGTCATATACTGTTAATTAATACAAAAATTTGCATCGGGTTGGGTTAGGATATTGGCTGTAAATATCAAAAGCATAGGTGACATTTAACATATTATCTTTTTGCTAATGTAAATTTGCTGAAAAATCATGACAGGTGAAACTTAGTTTCTCAAATTCACGGAGAACCATTGTATGTATGGGGGGGCATGCAACCAAACTAGAATTGTTCTAACTGGTTGCCTCGAGGAGTAATATTATAAAGCTGTGCCTATTTCAATTCCATAAAGACATTTGTTTTTGCACTTTATATATTAACTTGAGAAAAAAGTAATGAAAAATTTGGGTTCTGGTTAAATCTCATACAATTTATTTCCATTTCCAAAAATAGAATATTGATATTATTATATTACATCACATAGACCTTTAGTTTGCGAGAACAGTATTAGTCTTTAGTTAATATAGTGGATACATTAAATCATCAAACTTATCTATGGGTTTTGTTATCATTAAATTTTTTATGCTGATTTATTTAAGATCTCTAATGCTGTAAGGTCAAATTCTCTCCTCTATCAAGATTCTGTTATCAGTTCTCTTGCAATGCTAGCAACAATTCAGACATGTCAAACCTTGTATATGCAGTTATCTTCGTCGCACTTATAGGTTTTTGATATCGAAAGATTTCATACAGAATTAACAAAAGATGTTCATTTTGTTCATTTCTACTTTTCCTTGATTCAACATGTTGCATTTCCTACTCATCCTTTTCTTCCAGTTTGTGTTGTTGGCTGCTTATTGAATAATTTGAATTTGTATAGTTGCTCTGTAATAAGCTATCAACTTGATTTTTTCCCCCTGATATTGCTAGAGACGTAGAACTGCTGTCGACGAACTCAACATGCGCAGTATCTTTGAAGAAAATGATGTTGTTTGTGTAAGTACTTTCTTACTTGCATCCTATGCCTTTAAGAATGCACATAACTCCTTTATGAAGTACACTGTTATTTCATGTATAGAAATGAAGAAAAATGCAGATTTGATTATGAAGCTTGTTGTCAAGTGACTAACCCAAAGAAGTAGGATTCATATCCGCTCCAGTAGCCAACGGTGTTCTAAATATCGGATATCAGGATCGTATCGGTCCCAAAAATTTTAGATTGGAAATTAGATATCGTGATATATTGAGATATATTTTCTTAAAATTGGACTATATATTTTTGTATTATAAATAGCATAAATGTAACTCAATATAAATGATTGACTTTTTGAAATGAGTTTTTCCTTAATAACTTAATGGTAAAGCGGTCATATTACGTGATTAGTCTCAAGTTCTTACATGAATATGAATTTTTTTTCTTCTCTCTTATCTTTGAAAGTAACTCTTTATCTAGATAGAGAATTTCTCCGAAAATTATGGCTAAATATTTCAGTAATTCATGGCTGAATTTTTAAGAAATTGAGACATGAATATGAATTCATGAGAAATACGCAAGCAGAGAGGGAAGAAGAGACTTATCTTTAAAGACGAGAGAGAAGAAATAACTTTGGACTTAGTCGAACTTTGGTGAGCTTGACAGAGAAAAGAGCTTCGAAATTAGAAGACGCAGGTCTAGGTTTTGATAAAGAGGCATTCTGGATATAGAGATAAGAAGAGTTTTAATCTATGATTTTTAAGCTGTATTTGACTTTAAGTTATTCTCACGTGGGTCAGGTCGAGTCATGTTTCAATAAACCTGAAAACCCATATAAATTTTTGACGAAAAATTGTGATATTTTGGTCGATATCTAACAACTGATATATCAACAAATTATTAAGATATATCGGCCGATATATTTTCAAAACTATAAAAAGATATTAAATCAATAAATTGTATTGTTTTCTCTCAATTTCCGATATATCGGCCAATACCCGATCTATATCGACGATATCTAGATTTTTTACCCTTAGGCTAATGAATGTCCTGATGTTTATGTCCTATCATTTGATTTTAATCAAACGGCTAGATGTAAGGGTGAGCATGGGTCGGTCCAGTTCGGTTTTTGCTAAAAAAACTGACATCAAACCGAACCAACTTAGTAAGAAAACCGAATGGAACCGAACTGAAATGAATCGGTTCGGTTTAAATGTTCGGTTCATGGAGAAATCGTTGCGAAGGAAATATACCACCTTTTTACAAAATTAATGAGTCAAAACTTTAAAACCATGATCTTTTGGAGTTCAAAAAGGGCAATGGATTATAGTACTGTACGCTGACACATACCCGTTGCCTCGATATTTGGGTATCAGGCACGAATACAAGTATTGGTCTCGATGTTCTAGTCTTGTGTTAGATATAATCCTAGTTCCGTAAAATGTTGTGGCTTTGAGACCTGTATGAAGTTTGAGACCCTCGCAGAGTTCGATGACCTACTTGTGCCACCAACAAAACCCGTCATGTCCCACTTCCTAAAATAAATACAACAATAGCGGGAACGTGACGAGACCCGCGACGTATTTATACCGAGAAACACTCTTCCCCCGACATAGACATGCTAAGCGTCAGTCAAGCAATAGTATTTTCATTAACAAATACACCAAGTCTCAAAAACCAGCAACAAAACACATGTTTATATACACCCACACACGATAGGTCACAAAAGACAAGTTTTACACCACCAAAAGATAAGGTTAAATATATCACGGATTTCCATAAAACAAAACGATTGAAAACTAATCTAAGGGTGAGTTGGGCCGATCTCCACTTGAAGCGTACGCCAAATCCTCTACTGATGGTTCTTGTGCCGTTGGTATTGTTTCATCTTTCACAAAGGCCATCGCTGACGGACATTTCAATCAGACAAAAACATTCGTCAGCAAGCTGGCGTTCGGATAAGTTTACCAGAATAAACAGTAATAAAGTGTGTAATATCATGTGAACAGGGTGGTGTCAGGTAGATAATAAGTTGGTTATAGTTTAAGGTGAATACTAAGCAGGAAACGACATATTATCAAGTTCATGTAATCATGATAAGCAAACATTTCATGTCGTTGCTTGTCAATCATTTCATGTCATGGATACATGACTTGCATGTAAGTCACGGTAAACAATCATTTCACACATGTCATGTCTAGCTACTGTGCGAACTCACGGACGTCTCCTGATAAGTACTACACGTATACGAACTCAAGAGGTAATCAACCCAGACTCAAAAAGTGTACGTCACCGTCATGACTACATTTTGCGCCGAGCTGAGACTTTGCTCCACTGGTGTACTTTGCTCCGCATACGATTGTAACTATCCTCATTCATGATATGAGCTTGACCAAGTCTCCAATTATGCAATGCAAATGCAAATTCATAAACTAGTGGTGTAGCATCAAGAACATTCAATTCGCAATGCCAGATCATCATATGGGGAGTCTATAGGCAATAACATGGATCAAGAGATATATCGCGAATATACCATGTTCCAACATACTAAACTTTTCAAGCCATACAATAGCATATGCATTTCCGATGGTTACGACTCCAGTGTTCAACCAATACATGGCAATAATGAAGAGCAACAACAATCAATATAATAAGCATGAATTTGATCTAGAGTATTAATCTAAGTTAAGCATGCGGATTAAGGTTTAATAGCCTATCCCGTTATTCGGGTCGAATATTTAACAATCTAATATGAAGATAGGTGTCATGATATGATATTGCATGGTCTAATTGTAACAACTAGTACTATGGATAGAATCAAGATATCACAATATATAGTTTCTATTCTAACTTGATTTTTCGGGCGAAATTTCGTCCGATATCGGTTAAACCTGAAATAGTTCAGATAGATGTATAAACATGATAATGAATTAATTCTTAAACTATCATGATGATAAACATGAATTATAAAAAGACAATTACTTGATTACCATCAAGACTATGAAAAGTAATTTTAACCGAAAAGCGTTTTCCCGATACCGATTGAATCCTAATTACATACGATATGAACTGTAACCACTAACTATCATGGCATATTAATAATAGCAGTAACACGGTGATATTGGCATAATGCATTAAAATAGCATCAGAGATAACCGGGTTAAGATAAACTTACAGAAATGCAAGCCGGTATAACCGGTGACTTGTCGAATTTTTCTCTCCCAAACTGTTAACTCAATTGCTCTAAATTTTTGATATGATGTAAATATGGGTCGCTGGAATTTTGTATTTTTTCATGAATTTTAAAATTTTTTGAAGGCTTAAAACATGAAAATGGTGAGGGTGGTATTTATAAGGATGAAAAGGCATTAAAATTTACCATTTTGCCCACAAAACCCTACACCCAGCTCCACCACGCATCCGGGACACGTGTCACGACCTAGTTAAGCGGTGGCGGTGGGTCCCAGCGCAATAATTTATTTAAAATCGTTTTTAAATCATTTTTTCACTCAAAAATTCTAGAAAATTCATTTTAATTCAGAAAAATACCAAATAAATTTCTAAAAATTTCAAAAAACATTCTCTATCATTTAAAAATATAAATCTCATTTTCCCCACTTTAAAATTCATTTTCTTCAATATTTTTTTTAATAATTCTTTTCTTCCTTGAAAAATAAAAGTTATCTTTTAAAATAAATCTTGTTTTTAAAGAAAAATTTTACTTGAATATTCTCAAAACAAAATGAGGAAAATATTTGAAACATACCCAGGGGACTTTTCAAGGAACTTTTTGATGCTCAGTTTTTCCCATAAGTCTCTTGCTTAGAATTTGAACAGAGATTCGTCCATCTTCAGCACGGTTCTATGTGGGAAAAGACCGTGGATGAGTATAATGCGGAGTACTGCATGCTAAGCCTTTTTACGGCCCACATGGTATCCACACCGGAGATTTGCACACGACACTTCCATCAAGGATTAGACTCTGAAACTCAAGTTGCGTTATCAACAGTGGAGATGAACACTCATGAGGATGTCTTGGCTACAGTTCGACGCTACGAAGCAGCATCAAAAGCAAAGAAGAAACTCCAATCTTCAGGGATCAGGCGTCCTGCTCAACAAGTTTCAGGAGTTCTTGCTAGATCAGCCAACAACAACCATCCCAGAAGGATTGAAGGACCGTCCTTTGTTTCTCGTCCGGTGGTCTGTGAATATTGCAAAAGAGTGGGCATGTGATGAGAGACTATCGCGGGATGCTTGGACAGTGACTAATCTATGGAACATCAGGACACTCTATCAGTACATGCCTTCAACATGCATCTAAACCTGCCTTATCCTCGGGACCGGCTAATTTCGGAGCGGCGCAACAAGGACCACCTCTGCCTATGCAACGACAAGCACAACCATTGCCTCCTCAGAGACAAATATCTAAGCAAGCTCAGAGGAATGCCCAGAAACGGCATATATATCATGACGGCTATAGAAGATGAAGTCACGGAAGGACCTGGTAATGTTTAGATTGTATTTTCTATCAGTTTCGTATCTTTCCGTGGGCTTTCTCTCGAAACCGTAACCTTAACCCTTTTGTACGACCTCCTTCCGAATTTCGAGAACGAAATTATTTTTAAGAAGAGTAGAATGTAATGACCACACCGTTTTAAAAATAAAAAATATTTTTCAAATTATTTAATATTTTCTGGAAATGTATTTTTCAAGAAAGATGGGAATTATTTAAAAGAGTTTTATTGAGGAAAAGGAATTTTAAAGTGGGGAAAACTGAAGATTTATATTTTTAAATGATAGAGGAAGTTTTTAGAAAATTCTTGAAATTTATTTGGGATTTTTCTGAGTTAAAATGAATTTTCTAGAATTTTATAAATGAAAAAAAATGATTTAAAAACGATTTTTAAATAAATTATTACGCCGGGACTCACCGCCACCGCTTAACCGCATCATGACACGAGGCACGGACGCGTGGTGGAGTTGGGTGAAACCACAGGTAAGGTTTTGCAGGCAAAATGGTAAATTTTAATGCTTTTTCATCCATATAAATACCACCCTAACTATTTTCATGTTTCAAGCCTTCAAAAAGAATTTAAAATTCATGAAAAAATACCAAAAATTCCCGAGACCCATATTTACATCATATAAAAAATTTAGAGCTATTGAGTGTACGGTTTGGGAGGAAAAAATTCGGCAAGTCATCAGTTGTTAAACCGGCTTGCATCTCTGTAAGTTTGCCTTAACCCGGCTATCTTCGATGCTATTTTAATGCATCCTTGATACCAATTTCACTGTTACTGCTATTATTAACATGCCATGATAGTGATTACAGGATATAATTAGAATCGGTTTAGATTATATCGGTTTCGAGAAAAACGCTTTTCAGCTAAAATTACTTTTCATAGTCTTGATGCTAATCAAGTAATTATCTTGTTCTCAATCATTCATGTTTATTATCATGATAGTTTATTAATTAAATCATTATCATGTTTATACATATATCTGAACTATTTCATGTAGAATTGATATCGGACGAAATTTCGCCCGAAAAATCAAGTTAGAATAGAAACTATATATTTTGTGATATCTTGATTCTACGCATAGTGCTAGTGTTACAATTAGACCATACTATATCATACCATGACACCAATCTTCATGTTAGGTTGTTAAAAATTCAACCCGAATAACGGGGTAGGCTATTAAACCTTAATCCGCATGCTTAGCTTAGATTAATACACTAGATCAAAACCATGCTTATTATATTGATCCTTTCTGCTCTTCATTATTGCTTGATCATATATTGTCATGTATTGGTTTAACACTAAAGTCGTAACCATCGGGAATGCATATGCTATTGTATGGTTTGAAACTAAATAGTACGTTGGAACGGGGAATATTCGCGATATATCTCTTGATCCATGTTATTATCTATACCCCCAAATGATGTTCCGACATTGCGAATGGAATGTTCTCGATGCTACGCCACTAGTTTATGAATTTGCATTTGCATTGCATAATTGGAGCCTTGATCAAGCTCATATCATGAATGAGGATACTTAAAATCATATGCGAAGCAAAGTACACAAATGGGGCAAAACCGCAGCTCGGAGCAATGTGTAGTCATGACGGTGACGTACACCTCTTGATTCTGGGTTGGTTATCTCTTGAGTCGTTGGGTAGGTACCTCTTGAGTTCGTATACGTGGTATTCACCGGGAAACGTCTGGGAGTTCGCACAGTAACTTGGCATGACATGCGTGAATGGACAGAAATGACATTACATGAAATAATTGTTTACTGTGACTTATATGCCAAGTCAAGTATCCATGACATGAAATGATTGACGACATGACCCAACATGACATGATGTGAAATGATTGCTTATCATGATTACATGAACTTGATGGTATATTGTTTCCTGCTTAGTATTCCCCTTGAACTATAACGAACTTATTACATGCCCGACACCTCCTTGTTCACATGATATTATACACACTTTATTACTGTTTATTGTGGTAAACTTACCCGAGCGCCAGCTTGCCGACGGATGTTTCTATCTGATTGAAACGTCTGTCAGCGATAGCCTTTGTGGAAGATGAAGCGATGCCAGCGGAGCAGGAACCATCGGCAGAGGATTTGGCGAACTCTCAAGTGCAAGTAGAGCTCGACCCAACTCAACTTTACATTAGTTTTCAATCGTTTTGTTTTCTGGAAACTCATGATGTATTTAGCCTTATCTTTTGGTGGTGTAAAACTAATGATCTTTTGTGACATCGTACATGTTTATATATATATATAACGTTTTTTGTTGTTGGTTTTTAAGACTTGGTATATTTCTTGATGAAAATACTACTGTATGACTGACACGTAGCATGTCTATATCGGGGAGGAGTGCTTCTCGGTATAAATACGCCACGGGCCTCGTCACATTCCCGCTATTGTTGTATTTAATTTCGGAAGCGGGGTATGCTCGAAGCAGAAGAATGAATGCTAAGTGCTGAAGACAATCTTGGAGTTACTCGGATTCCAATAAAAGCATGGGTAGATACCTAAACTTTAGATAACCGATAACGTACGAATTTGGTGGCAGGCGGAAGAAAGTCGACTGGTTAAGCCCATTCCATGATGACTTTTCAAGGAACTTTTTGATGCTAAGTTTTTCCCATAAGTCGCTTGCTTGGAATTCGAACAGAGATTCGTCCATTTTCAACCAAGGTTCCATGTGGAAAAAGACCGTCAATGAATACAATGCAGAGTTCTGCATGCTAAGACATTTTGCGGCCCACATGGTATCCACATCGGAGATTCGTGCACGACGCTCTCAGCAAAGACTGGATCCTGAAACTCAGATAGCGTTGTCGATAGGGGAGATGAACACTCACAAGGATGTTTTAGCCGCAGTTCGACGCTATGAGGCCGCGGCGAAAGCAAAGAAGAAACTCTAGTCTTCAGGGATCAAACGTTCCATTCAGCAAGCCTCGAGAGAAGTTTCCACTAGACCAGAAGAGGTCACTCGATTCAGGAGGCAAGAAAAGTCATGTGATTTCTATCATCCCTACCCGGTCATCTGCAACTACTACAAACTAGGGCATCTCAAAAGGGACCATCGTATGTTCAATGGTTTCTGTTTAATATGTGGGTCGTTGAAGCATAAGGCAGAGGTTATCCCCACCATGAAACCCAGAACTACTCCAACATCCGGACCGATTATCCTTGGAGCGACGCGACGAGGACCGCCTCTTTTTACACGACGGCAGGCTCAGCCGTTGCCCACTCAAAGACAAGTATTTCAACAAGCCCAGAAGAATGTACCAAAACGGCTGATGTACATCATGACGGCCGTAGAAGATGAAGTCGTTGGAGGACCCGGTAATCTTTTAGATTATATTGATCCTATGTTCTTCCGATAGCTCCCTTTCTCTTTTGAAACCATAAGTTTATCCATGCAATTATATTTCTCGATATATTGTTACTGCCTTCCTCCGAATTTCGAGAACGAAATTCTTTTAAGGAGGGTAAGATGTAACGCTCACGTCATTTAAAAAACAATAATTATATTATATTTTGTTCAAATTTAAATATTTTTCATCATTTTTTAAAGAATATTCTAGTAAAATTTTGTTTTAAGAATCAAGATTTTATTTTGAAAGAGAACTTTTATTTTCAACACAAAAAGGAATTACTTTAAAGAGTTTTAATAGGGAAAATTTTTTTATGAAGAAAGTGGGTGATATATATTTTTAAATGATCGAGGAAATTTAGAAATTTATTTAGTATTTTTATGATTTAAAATGAATTTTCTAGAATTATTTTAGTGGGAAAATGATTTTAAAACAATTTTTAAATGTTTTTGGGCAGTACGGCCCGCCGCCGCCGCCTAGCCAGGATCTGACGCATGTCTAGACATGTGGCGACATCTGGGCTGGACGCGGGTAAATGTTTAGGGGGTAAAATGGTAATTCCTACAATTTTCTAACTCTATATACACACATTTAACCATTTTAATTCTTTAACCCTTGCAAAAAAATTCAAAATTCATGAAAAAATTATCACAAATTCCATAGACCTTGTTTTACAACATATCAAAAATTTAGAGCAATTAAGTTTACGGTTTGGGAGGAAAAAATTCAGCAAGCCATCAGTTATACCGGCTTGCATTTTGGCAAGTTTACCTTGACTCGGTTATCTCTGATACTATTTTGATGCATCCTTGATACAAATATCACCATATTACTGCTATTATTAACATGCCATTGGTTAGTAATAACGGTTTATATTGGATATAATTAAAATCGGTTTAGACCATATTAGTATCGGGAAAAACGCTTTTCGGCTAAAATTATTTTTCATAGGCTTGATGCTAATCAAATAATTGTCTTGTTACCAATCATCGTGTTTATTATCAAGATAGTTTAAGAATTAATTTGATATCATTTTATACATATATCTGAACTATCTTATGTTTTACCGATTGGACGAAACTTCGCCCGAAAAACCTAATTAGAATAGAAATTATAAATTATGATATCTTGATTCTACCCATAGTACTAGTTATTATAATTATACAATGCTATAGCATACCATGACACCTACTTCATGTTAGTTTGCTAAATTGACCAGAATAATGAGATTGGTTATTAAACCTTAATTCACATGTTTAACCTGAATTAATATACTAGATCAAATTCATGCTTGTTATATTGATTATTTATGCTCTTTATTATTGCTTGCATTATATATTGCTATGTATGGTTGAACACCAAAGAGGTGTAAGATTGGAGGAAATCGAGATCACGTGTATCGAGAGTTCTTTTACATATTGACTTGTTTAATGATCGTGTATAATGACCGGGTGTCGTTCCGTCGGCTGTTAAAACGGAATGCTCTCTGATGCACGAAGCTCTATTTTGTTACCCGAACTTTCAATTAAAACATTGCAATACAACTTAAAATGATATGCTTGAATAACCCAACATGTCCCGTCATGCAACCATGAAATGCTTATTTATCATGTTATTGTGCGATGTCTCGTCATGTCTCATCCAGTATTCATGACAAGAATGTTTATTTACCATGACAAGTATTGTTTTATGGCATGACATGAAATGTTTGCTTACCATGTTTTACATGTAATATACTGGTTCCAGCTTAGTATTTATCATGAACTATAACCAACATATTACCTATCCGACGCCTTTCTATTCACATGATATATATATGAGAATAATGAAGGAAAGATGTCATAGGAGGGAATTTCCTCCTATGGCGTCGAAAAAATAAAATCTCCATCGTGTTTTCCGGCGATCGGCACCCATCATCTTCATCGTTATTATCTAAGATTTGGGTACGCCAAATTTCATGTGATTCTACAACTTTTTCACCGTTGAATTAGTGGGTTCAAAATTTAACGATTTACCGACAATAGAACTTTTTACATTGCTAAATCAACGGTGAAAAAATTGTAGAATCGCATGAAATTTGACATACACACATCTTAGATGATAACGATGATGATGGATTCCGATCGTCGGAAAACATGATGGAGGGCGTATTTTTTCGACACCATAGGAGGAAATTCCTTCCTATGGCCTCTTTCCTCCATTATTCTCTCTCTATATATACACTTTATTACCGTTTATTCTGATAAACTTATCCGAGCGTCAGCTCGCTAACGGATGTCTCTGTTTGATTGAAACATCCATCAGCGAAGGCATTTAGGAAAGATGAAGCGATGCCAGCAAAGCAGGAACCCTCAGCCGAGGACTTGGTGTACGCGTAAGCCCAAGTGGAACGTGATGCATCTCAACCTTAGTATGGAATGTCGTGATGCAACTAATCTTATCTTTTTGGCATTGTAAGACTTATATCACCTTTTGATATATATATCGTATGTGTTTATTGTGGGTTTATAAGATTTGGTATATTTCTTGATGAAATTACTACTGTGTGATAGACACTTAACGTGTCTATATCGGGAAGAAGTGCTTTTTGGTATAAATACGTTGCGGACCTCGTCACGTTCCCGCTATAAACATAAACATCAGGACATAAACATCAGGACACATAAATCTACAAGGGTGTTTATCCCCAGTGATATATCGACGATATTGTGTCATGCTTGATGCCACATGCTACAAGGGTGTATGAAACTCACACCATACTAATAATAATGTGAGGGTTTATATTTATTTAAGTAAATCAAAATTAGTGTTAATTAGTCACATGCTTGGAAGCATGGAGAAGCTTGTAGCATTTTTGACTAAGTCCACTCCTTTTGTTTTACTTGTAGATATTTATTAAGCTAACCATTATTGTTAGCCATAGTTTAATCTCTACATGGGTTAGTATATGACACTAACTCACCCATGATTGTTATTCTCATCTCATTAGTTCATTATCATCTCCTCTCTTGATCTTCTTCATCCTTGAGAAAAAGCTTTCTAGCTTTTGGAAAAGTGAGAGTATTGTGAGAAAAACAAATCTAAAGTGAGCCCATTTCCTACTTCATCATCTTCTACCACTTGCCATTTAGTTTATGGTGTTTGCTTCACTAATTTCACAATTAGTGAAGAGGTATCAAGAGCTTGAGTCTTCTTAACGTAGATCATCTTCGGTCTCGAAGACTTCGAGCAAGCTTGTTCATTTCTCCGGGAGAACCCTTTCTAGAGTTCGGAAGACCACAACTCGCAGCGAAGGGACTACTACACGGAGGTTTAGAAGTGAAGGACCGGTCTACAAAGGTTGTATTCCTCATTAACTTAGTTGTAAAGGTCTTTACATATAGTTTTTCATCGCATTTTCTAGTAAAGATTTTATAGTTAGGGTTAACTAGAACGGCAAATTTTTGAAATTGGCATGGACGATACCTCCCGAAACCCTGCTGCCGTCCTAGGGAACCCTGCAGTGGTATCATAGCTATGCTAGAAAATTAGACGGATTTTGTTAGATTACGAAACCGAAACGACTCCGAAACTTGAAACACGAAATCGTAGTTTTTGTCGAATTTAAAAAGTGTTCTAAATTTTTTTTAAACAACCGCAGAATGTTGTATGACATGCAACATGAACACACAAGAAATTTCACCCCCTCGCCGGAATTGGGCCGGCCACAAGCAAGGAAAATCCGCCACTTCAGCCAAAAAGTGGAATTTTGGGTTGAAATTTTGTGTGTTCCAGGCACTGGGTTTTGGTGTTTCAGGTGTTTTTTCCCTAAGTTTGCATGTGATGTGATTTTATACTATAAGCAATTCGGAGTGTTTCATATTCGTATTTTTAACATTGTTTCGGGTATTCACATATTTTCTAGGCGAAATTAAAAAGTTCGAACGAATATCAGAAACCCATTTTTCCAAGTTTAACGTATTCGGAAAAACATGCAAGTAATTCTGTGGATCCTCTAGAAGAATGAAACCGTAACTTGATATAATGACCATGGAACGCCTACGGACCTCAGGGTTTGCGGCAGTTCCGCAGTGCCATTAATGGGGCTTGGGTTTGCCTATCTACGGCTGGTCCATAGGTACTGTGGCATGTTCTGGGTATTTGTGAACTATGCTCAAGTGTTGAGCTGTCGGGAAATTGTGGGACTTTGATGAATCGATCGAAAAGTTTAACGTCATCCGGATATCATGTGATGGGATACAATATTTGGAATCCACAAGGAAACTAATTTGAATTTTATAAATCTAACAATTTAGTCTCATTTGATCGGTTGCCGCGGGATTTTGATGTGATCAAAAGTCCGTCGCAATCACGTAGTGTACGCGGATACTCGCTGGGTAACATTATTAGATAGCCACGCCCTATAGCCCCGACCATGTGACTTAGGAGAACCCCGTTGCCTAAAGCATCCGTTCGGGTGCTTGCGGCCTCGGTGTTCCACCTTAGTGCACTTCGTCGTCGGTATCGGGGGTGCGGCCGTCTACTAAAGTTTCCGACGAGCATTCGATCAGGTTATCGGGAATCTTGTTGAATTATCCGACCGGTTATTGGAAAGTGTTTTCAATATCGAGACTAGAATGCGGAGTTTATAATTGTTAGGCATGTGATGTCTAAGGAATTCATTTGGTTGGTCATGAAATCCAAAGTATGTGATACATTGGGTTTATGATGTCCAAGGTGGTTGCGGATTCCAATTGTTGTAGTTTTTCACTTTCTTTTCTGCGACCGTAAGCGTAATATGTGGTGTATCGCCGGTTTCGTTGCTATATGTCAACGACAATTGGGATACGCATATTTACTTTTACGTTGATAGCATGTGATGTTATGTGTTGCTGTGTTATGTTATATTGGATCGTCGTGTTTTGAATAGCCGGGGTTTTTTTATGTGAGATGAGAGTTTTTCATTTTCATTCATGTAAAAAGTTGTATGTAATATTCTTTTATTGGGGCACTTCCGGGTTGAGGAAGATGTCACCGTTGATGTATATTATTTACTTTTCCGCATTAGGTAGATCCAAGGAGGGGAGCATAAGTGACCGGATTCTAGAGTCCAGTGGGAGACCATCTTGAGGAGTCGAGTCCGGGTCTTCTAACTCTAGAATTGGTAGGGTTGCTTGCCGCTCTCGTAGGGGTCTAGGGATGTGGGTTTGGCTATTGATTAAGAGAGGTTTTGTCGATCAAAAATATTTACCGCAATCAAGAACGGCGTCGCTTGAAGCTAGCCGGTGAATACGGGTCGGTCCACAGGGATGTGAAAATTTCCTTTAAGTTCTCACGAGTTAATTCCAAATGGTGTTTGGATTTATAATTAAACCTAAAAATTGAAGTTGTATGAGACTAGGATTAGAAACTTGCTAGGATTAGGTCTAGGGAAAATTTGGTAAATAAAGATCTACATCTCTTTCCATTGCTATTAATTAAATGTATCATATTAGAGTTATGGTAAATATTAACAAAGGGGATTAGGATGATTGGGAAGATTGATTCTTCCTCTAGATCCTTGTCCTTCCTTTCTTAATCTTCACCCTAACCTCCATGGAAAACCTTAAGATCCGGTCCTTTAGACTACGGAGTTCACCGTTACCTTGAGGGTAAAAGTGCCGTAGGGAGCGGAATCAAAAGGTATGCATGGAGTTCTAATGTTCATAAAAGTTTAGCAATGAAAAGAGATGAGAGATCTTCATCTCTCAAATCCTTCCCTATTCCTAACCCTAACAAGCGAGGAAACTACTCGCTCATTGAGGGGATGAAAGAAAACAAGAATTTATCGAAGAAAGAAAACATCGATTGCAATTTAATAAAAGCTAAACTAAATTAAACTAAGGCGAGAAAATAAGAACAGATAAAAAACTATAACTATTGCAAGGAAAATAACCTACTTACTGTTGATGCACTCTAACTTCAAGATATCAGAATTTTATTCATGAGTAGAGGCATAAGAAAATACAAGGTCTTGGGTTCTATTTATAGGACATAGAAACCCTAGGGCTACAGATTGTACCGCATGTCTACAATTACAAATGTACCCCCAAAAAATCTTTTCAGAGCCGCCACATCATTTTGGTAAAATTTCATTTGCGCACGGGCACAGGACGGCCGCGGATACGCGGCATGGGCGTGCTTGGGCCGCGGATCCGCGGCCCAATGATGAGATCGGCTTTGGAGTTTTCTTGGGCTTCTTGTGGTTCTTCTGGGCTTACTGGTTCTTTATTCATATTTTCAATTGGGCTTATGCATTAATTCCAGATCGTCAGTGAACACTTTGCGATGGATCTTTTAACCGTTTTTCTTGTAAATTTGGATCCTGCGTCGCCTCGTTGATGGTGAACCGTTCTTCTGCCGGGCTTTAATAAGATCTTCCTATTTGTTGGTCAAAAATCCTTCTTTTGTGTCGTCTTTTGTGTTTTTCACTGTTTTCTGTCCAAGAACCTGTAACCTGTAACATGTAGCAGACATGGGTCAAAAGCACCTGTTTTTATTGTAAAATGCATAAGAATGGGGAATACAAAATGCAATATTATGTTATGAACAAATACCCCCAAACTTATCTTTTGCTCGCCCTCGAGCAAACTGATTATTTAAATAAAAATCTAACCTAGCCGCACTTTCGCAGGGAAACGCGATTGCACTGAGCTCGTGCAACAAGCCGTTAAACCTCTAGGTGTCCCTAGTAGGAGGAGTGTTGTCTCCTGAGGGTTTTCAGCGGATACTACCCACAAAATCCTATCAATTTGGCTTTTCAACTTTTGTTCTCTAATTAGGTTTTCTAACAAGGAAATCTATTATCGTCGACCCGCAAATTATCCACCCGTATTCTTCACACTTCCTCATTATTTAACTTAAGATTATATATGTTATGTAGATTTACTTAGCTTTCGGCATTTCTTAAGTTTTCCTTCTAGGGTTCCATCTCCACTTAGGAATTTTTATCAACTCTACTAAAGATACAAGTTCTATTCTTCATTCCTTTCTCTTATCTAAACTCTAATCACATATCCCTACGTGTGTGTAAGTATCATCCCTACACTTGAAAATTCAAATCAAGCAATCGTACTCCCGTCCATTGTCCAAAGCACTTGTGAGACTTCGCTTTCACATCCTTCATGCGACTGTTAATACTTCTTGAGGTACCAACAACCGATTACCAGATGCGTTAGCACTTTAAGGCGTACTTCCTAGTTTTGCAACACCCAAGGCTTTTAGCAGTAGCACCTTCGCTAAATACTTTTCTATTTTTTTTTTTTAGCCTTAAGTAATCACAAACACCAGTGTCCATTTTTTCTTTATCCGCTTTTTTTTTTCTTTTTCATTGTGCTAAGGACGTTAGACAAGAGTATTTCAAGGTCTCTTCTACTAATCCAAGTTTCAAGGTGCGTGTTTGTGCATTTTGTAGGGTATACATTTTCAGAGTCTAGACTTAAGCTAGGAACTATTTTTCAAACTTATACTCTAATAAGAGTTTTAATACTTTTCCTTCGTTTCGACTTAGCCCAAGAACTGAACCCAAAATTTGCCTATTTCTAAATAACCTACAAAGACATATGCTTTCCACAGTTGAACTCTAAGGAAGGTTATTTTTAGGGTTTTTAATTTGCTAAGTCTAAGATTTAGTTTTTCCTAACCAGTTAACCTATTTATCAAACTCAAGTCAATTAACCAGAATTGAATACATTAATCTTTATAATTTTTGAATTTTTCAATTTTTATGGGTTTTTTTGTTTTCTAAAATTTTTTTTTATGTTTTCAAATTTTTCAAATTTTTATGATTTTTATAAAAGATGCAATGCAGAAATATACATATGAATGCAAAAGGAAAACTTACCGAACATACCCCCAAACTTATAATGGACAGTGTCCTCACTGTCATGCTGCACCAAGTGGGTTGATAATATCGGCGAGCTCCTGCTTATTATTGTATTTACATAGTATACACACCCCCAAACTTATTTGAAATAAAGTTTTGGAAAAAAGGAAATTCGAGGGTGAAGGTGGAGGAAAATCAATTGGTGTAAATCGGCTCCTGCAAGAACAGGAGCTCCTCCGAAGGGTCCGCTGAGAAGAACGGTTTCAAACGATGTCCATTTACTTTAAATAAAGTACCGTCTTCTGGATTCTCAAGATCAACCGCACCGTGCGGATAAACGGTGCGGACTACAAAAGGTCCTCTCCATCGGGACCGGAGCTTGCCCGGATGAAAATGCAACCGAGTATCATATAATAAAACCTGTTGACCTGATTTAAATGTTTTTCGCAAAAGGTTTTTATCATGAAATACCTTAACTCGATTCTTAGCAATCACGGCATTATCATATGCCTCATCCCGCAGCTCCTCCAATTCATTCAATTGCAGCTTTCGATTGCTGCCCGCATCTCCTAAAGATAAATTCAGCTCTTTAATGGCCCAAAATGCCTTATGCTCAATTTCTACTGGAAGGTGGCAAGCCTTCCCGTAAACAAGCCGGTATGGAGACATGCCGAGATCGGTCTTGTATGCAGTACGGAAAGCCCATAGTGCATCGATCAATTTTAGTGACCAATCTTTACGGTTTTTAGAAACCGTTTGCTCCAAGATTTGCTTAATTTGTCTATTCGAGATCTCGGCTTGCCCACATGTTTGGGGATGGTATGGCGTTGACAGCTTATGGGTGATAGAGTATTTGCGCATTAGGGACTCAAAAGTCCTATTGCAAAAGTGAGAACCATTATCACTTATTATTGCGCGAGGGTGCCCAAATCGAGAAAAGATGTGTTCTTTTAGAAATCGAACGACAACCTTGTTATCATTCGTTCGACTAGGCACAGCCTCGACCCATTTCGAAACATAGTCAACAGCCAAAAGAATATACACATTTCCAAAAGAGTTAGGAAATGGTCCCATGAAGTCTATACCCCAAACATCAAAAATGTCTACAACTAAAATCGGTTGGAGCGGCATTTCATTTCTCTGCGATATCCGGCCCAAGTGTTGGCACCGGGAGCAAGTTTTACAGTATTCGAATGCATCTTTGAAGAGTCGTGGCCAATAGAAACCACACTGTAAAACTTTCTCGGCTGTCTTCTTTGGGCCAAAGTGCCCGCCACATGCTTGATCGTGGCAAAAAGACAGCACACTCTTGACCTCATTTTCAGGTACACACCGGCGAATGATTTGGTCGGAACAATATTTAAAAAGATAAGGTTCATCCCAGTAAAAATGCTTTACTTGGGACAAAAATCGTAGTTTGTCTTGTTTCGACCAATCGTTAGGTATCAAGCCGGTGGCTAAGTAGTTTACAATATCGGCGAACCATGGTTCGCAAGAAACGGTCAAGAGTTGCTCATCAGGGAAAGCATCAGTGATAGGCAGTTCAAGTGTAGGCGAAGAAGGAAGTCGTGAAAGGTGATCGGCCACTACGTTTTCACATCCCTTTTTGTCCCTTATAACAAGGTCAAATTCTTGCAGCAAAAGGATCCAACGTATTAGCCTAGACTTAGCATCCTTCTTCGCAAAAAGGTGGCGAAGAGCTGAGTGATCCGTGTACACTATAACTGGAGAGCCAATTAAATAAGGCCGAAATTTTTCAAGTGCAAACACAACCGCTAAAAACTCTTTTTCTGTTGTTGTGTAGTTTAATTGGGCCTCATTTAAAGTTCAGCTAGCGTAGTAAATTACATGCGGCATCTTGTTAATGTGCTGTCCAAGAACAACACCAATGGCAAAATCTGATGCGTCGCACATAATTTCAAAAGGGTGCGTCCAGTCTGGAGATGAAAGAATGGGCACAGAAATGAGTGAGTGTTTCAAAGACTCGAACGCTTTCATGCAAGTTGAGTCGAAAACAAAAGTAGTGTCCTTGGCCAACAAGAGAGTCAAGGGTCTAGCAATCTTGCTAAAGTCCTTGATGAACCGTCTATAAAAACCGGCATGGCCAAGGAAAGCTTGGATATCTTTGACGCATTTAGGAGGAGGAAGATTAGAAATGACTTCGATTTTAGCTCTATCAACCTCTATGCCGTTTTGCGATATGACATGTCCTAAGACAATGCCTTCTCGTACCATAAAATGGCATTTCTCCCAATTCAAAGTCAAGTTCTTTTCCCTACAGCGGGTGAGAACTGCGTCAAGATGTCGTAAACACTCATCGAAGGAGTCACCAAAAATGGAGAAATCATCCATAAAGATTTCCAAAAACTTCTCCACCATGTCCGAAAAGATCCCCATCATACACCGCTGAAATGTAGCGGGTGCATTGCATAACCCAAAGGGCATGCGACGATAAGCAAAAGTACCAAAGGGACAAGTAAATGTAGTCTTGTCTTGATCCTCTTTGGCTATGGGGACTTGATTATAACCGGAATAGCCATCTAAAAAGCAGTAGAATTCGTGCCCCGCCAATCGTTCTAGCATTTGGTCAATGAATGGTAAAGGAAAGTGGTCCTTCCTTGTCGCGGCATTGAGTTTTCGGTAGTCGATGCAAACTCGCCACCCAGTTTGGGTGCGAGTGGGAATTAACTCATTTGCCTCATTGGTGATGACCGTGATGCCCGATTTCTTTGGCACGACATGAATGGGGCTAACCCATTGGCTATCCGAGATAGGGTAAATGATACCGCTATCAAGACACTTAACAATCTCCTTCTTGACCGCCTCTTTCATGATGGGGTTGAGGCGTCTTTGTAGATCCCTTGCCGGCTTGGCATCATCCATCAAGTGTATATGATGTTCGACTATGAGGGGACTAATCCCCTTGATGTCTGCCATAGACCAGCCGAAAGCTTGCCGATTATTGTATAAGACCGTTAAAAGAGCCTTCTCTTGCTCAAGAGCTAGAGAGGCCGATATGATAACTGGTAAGGTCTCATTTTCACCTAGATAAGCATATTTTAGGTGCGACGGCAAAAGCTTTAGCTCGAGTTTAGGTGGTGAAACAATGGATGGTAACAATGGAGTAACTGTTTCAAACTCGAAGGATTCCATCAAAGGTTCAAATTGAGTGTACGCTACCGAGTCGGATGGTTCAACTAACTCATCCGAAAAAGCAAAAGACTCAAACTCGGGTGGAGAGTCTTCAAGATCATCAACAAAGGTGAAACACTCATAATCTTTGTCTGTCGTGAAAGCTGTGTCGGATTCTAGGAGGAACGCACTAGTGGCGTCAATATTACTGTGATCAAACATGAAATTCTCGAACTCACAGTCCTCCTCCGCGATCTCATTGATCGAGCACACATCAAGTACGCTAGAATTAGGCTCACAAGGCTGACTTCCTAACTTGAAAATGTTAAGTTCAACTGTCATCTTGCCAAAAGATAGATTCATTGAACCATTACGACAGTTGATTACCGCGTTAGAAGTCGCGAGGAATGGTCGACCAAGTATCACCAGAATTTGATTACGGGGGTTAGCGATAGGCTGTGTATCCATAACAATAAAGTCTACGGGGAAAATGAAATCCCCTACTCTAATTAACACATCCTCCAACTCTCCCCTAGGGTGGGTGATTGATCGGTCGGCCATTTGGAGAGTGCAATGAGTAGGCTTGAGCTCTCCAACGCCTAATTGTTCGTACACCGAGTAAGGTAGCAAATTGACACTAGCACCAAGATCTAATAGTGCTCTATTGATGGTCTTGTTCCCAATTGTGATCGAAATAGTAGGACAGCCGGGGTCCTTGTGCTTTGGGGGCAAAGAATTGACAAGAGCATCACTAACAGCACTAGCCACGAAAACTTTCTTTGGTACTTGTGACTTCCTCTTTTTGGTGCATAAGTCCTTTAAGATTTTTGCATATGAAAGAACTTGTTGGATTGCATCCAAAAGAGGGATATTTATGCTAACCTGCTTGAACAACTCTACAATCTTCTCCATCTGTGGAGTTGTTTTATTGGATCTCAACCGATTTGGAAAAGGAACATTTTGAAAAGTTGTTGAGTCCAATTTTTGCGGATCCGATTGTTGAGTTAGAACGGAACCCCGTGTAGATGTGTTCGTGTTGTGAGAAGAGGGTCTGTTCGAGCTAGAAGAAGTAGAGCCATGTGAAGGATAGAGAATAGGCTCTAAAGAAGAAGAAGAAGAGGAGGAAGATGAAGAACCACCGGCAGAGGTGTCATGGTGCATACCCACATTGTTTTGCAGCACTTTTCCGGATCTCAACGTGGTCACAGCATTCACGTTATGATTCTGCTGTTCATGTGCAACATGTGCGTGACCGGGATTTGGGAGGGGTTGAGATGGAAGTTTTCCTTTCTCTCGCTCTTTCAATGCTGCGTTGAGTTGTGCAATTTGTGCCTCAATAGCTTTGATGCTTTGATCGTGTGAGGCACTGTTTTGCACCAAAGATTGAACAGAAGTCTCTATCCTAGCTGTGGACTGTGCAGACTGCTTTAGGAATGCTTCTAGACTTCTTTCGAGCGAGCTAACAGCATTTTGAGGGGGAACAAAATTGTTGGGCACAAAATTGTTCATCTGATTAGGGTAAGGTTGCTGTTGGGGAGGCTGCTGAAATTGAGCTTGTGGAGGTGCTTGTTGTTGTTGTGGTGGAGGAGCTCTTTGAAAATTGTTGTTTCCTTGGACTTGTTGATTTTGGTTCCAAGAGAAATTAGGGTGGCTCTTCCAACCCGGATTGTATGTTGAAGAGTATGGATCATTTCTTTGTCGTTGCTGAAAGGCAGCATTGACTTGATCTTGTCCTTGAGTGGATGCAGTGTAAGGACACTCTTCAGTGAGATGTGATGGATCCGAACAACAAGCACAAACAGTTCGTGGGGGCATGACAGGGGCAGGAGAAGGTGCTGAGATTTTGGTCTCAAACGCTTCTAGCTTTTTCGTAAGAGCGGCCATCTCGGCCTTCATAGCAATTGACATCTCTACTTGATGTATGCCTGCCTTAGGTTGACCAATAGAAGAAGATGATGTGGTCTTGGTGCTCTTCCACTGAATCGTTTGCTCACTAAGATCCTCAAGAAACTGCCAAGCTTCGTCGCTAGACTTGGAGAGAAAATTACCTTGACTAATGGTTTCTAGCAACTACTTCGTTGCCGGGTTCAATCCCTCGTATAAGGTTTGGCAAAGTTGCCATCTTTCGATTCCATGGTGAGGGCATTGAACGAGAAGGTCTTTGAATCTTTCAAAACATTTCCAAAATGGTTCGGCAGGAAGCTGTGAAAATTGAATGATTTCATTACGGATTTTAGCAGTTTTGTGATGAGGATAGAACTTTTTAAGAAAAGCTTTCACAAACTCGTCCCAATTTCTAATTGAGTGTGATGCGGTGTTGTATAGCCACTTCTCGGCTAGGTCACATAAGGCGAAAGGAATGACCCTTAGCCTTATAGCGTCATCACTTAATTGGGTAGTTTTCATCATGGCGCAAACGTTTTGGAATTTGTTGATAAAGATAAATGCATCTTCGGATTCCAAACCATGAAACTTAGGCAGCATGTTGATGAAGTGGGGTTTGATCTCAAAGTTGTCCCCATTAGCCGGTGGAAGGGAAAGACAAGTAGGAAGGGCGGTGCGGATGGGGTAGAAAAGATCCTGGAGCGCGACTCGTGCGGGCGCTTCGACAGGCGGAAGATTCGGGTTATTCGTACCTGGCGGAGGTGGAATCCTTCCCGTCTGTAAGGTGTTGTTAGGAGCGTATCCCGACATACCTTCGAAAGAATGTGATGGTGAAAGTGAAGAAGTGGACAAGATTTCGACTTCGGAGTCGAAAGGTTCGTCGGTCGGCACCAACGAAACACGGACTAATCGGGCGCTAGGGTCCCTAGTCCAACCGGACATACACTAAAAGGGTTAGTGTAGTCGAAAGATGAAAGACAGAATGTGAAGGCAAGAAAACGTCAATGAGAAGAAGTGATGTAAGTGAGTGCAAAGATTCTTTAGCGACAAGTTGCAAGTTTTGAAAAGATTTTCCTTTTTTTTGTTTTTTCTTTTTAAGTGAGCTTTTGCAAAAAGATTTTGAAAAGAAACTAGTGACACAACTGCAATTAACCACACATGCACAATCAAGCCTAAGTCTAGGGTCACCTAGGTCAGCTAGACAGCTCCTAACTGTTCCAAAGGGCTAGAGATAGGACCTCAAACCGCCTCTTCACGGACAAGTACGGCCAGGTAAGTGGGAAGGAACCACCACGACAGTGGGCCTAATTAAAAACCACCAGCCTAGTCACCGCAATGTCGGTTAGGAGAAACGGCCGATGCCTATACTAGTCCTCTGTCCTATTGAGCTCGACGTCCTTAGGGCTGAGTCTAATATTTTTTAAATTAAAAGTGGTCAATGCAAATGCTTTAAGTGATTTCTGGGGTTCTGGGAAGGGTGATGAAATCCCCACCCAATCTGATTTGGTCAAAAGCCCCTTAAAGTCAGATTAAAGTATGCAAAGCAGTAAATCACTTGCAATCAATTTGCTTTTTAGCGCGGCGCAAAGAATCCTGCAGAAAATCAATTATTGGAAGGGGGAAGAAGATTTTTAGCGCAAAGAATCCTGCAGAAGATTTGACAGAAGATATATGGGGATTTGCAGAGGGGAGAATAAGGAAACAAACAGTGCAATTTTTTTCCAGAGAGGGCTCCAGTATGCGGCGGAAGCGCGGCGCGAGGTAGGGTTATGCGGCGGAAGCGCGGTGGATTGGAGGCTTCAGGTCTCTGGATTTCTTCAGCTGCTCTGGACTTCCAATATCCTCCTGTTCTGATGTATCGTTTTCTGTTTCCCTTTCAGTGTTGTTTCAGATCCGTCAAACCTGCAAAGATTCACAAAGAAACCCTTCAAACAATAAAAGATGATAAATTTTTGTTATTTTTGGAATTTTCAGATTTTTATGATTTTTTTAGATTTTATATTAACCCGAAATTACAAAAAGAAAATTTTACGCCATCCCCGGCAACGGCGCCATTTGATTAAGAGAGGTTTTGTCGATCAAAAATATTTACCGCAATCAAGAACGGCGTCGCTTGAAGCTAGCCGGTGAATACGGGTCGGTCCACAGGGATGTGAAAATTTCCTTTAAGTTCTCACGAGTTAATTCCAAATGGTGTTTGGATTTATAATTAAACCTAAAAATTGAAGTTGTATGAGACTAGGATTAGAAACTTGCTAGGATTAGGTCTAGGGAAAATTTGGTAAATAAAGATCTACATCTCTTTCCATTGCTATTAATTAAATGTATCATATTAGAGTTATGGTAAATATTAACAAAGGGGATTAGGATGATTGGGAAGATTGATTCTTCCTCTAGATCCTTGTCCTTCCTTTCTTAATCTTCACCCTAACCTCTATGGAAAACCTTAAGATCCGGTCCTTTAGACTACAGAGTTCACCGTTATCTTGAGGGTAAAAGTGCCGTAGGGAGCGGAATCAAAAGGTATGCATGGAGTTCTAATGTTCATAAAAGTTTAGCAATGAAAAGAGATAAGAGATCTTCATCTCTCAAATCCTTCCCTATTCCTAACCCTAACAAGCGAGGAAACTACTCGCTCATTGAGGGGATGAAAGAAAACAAGAATTTATCGAAGAAAGAAAACATCGATTGCAATTTAATAAAAGCTAAACTAAATTAAACTAAGGCGAGAAAATAAGAACAGATAAAAAACTATAACTATTGCAAGGAAAATAACCTACTTACTGTTGATGCACTCTAACTTCAAGAAATCAGAATTTTATTCATGAGTAGAGGCATAAGAAAATACAAGGTCTTGGGTTCTATTTATAGGACATAGAAACCCTAGGGCTACAGATTGTACCGCATGTCTACAATTACAAATGTACCCCCAAAAAATCTTTTCAGAGCCGCCACATCATTTTGGTAAAATTTCATTTGCGCACGGGCACAGGACGGCCACGGATACGCGGCATAGGCGTGCTTGGGCCGCGGATCCGCGGCCCAATGATGAGATCGGCTTTGGAGTTTTCTTGGGCTTCTTGTGGTTCTTCTGGGCTTACTGGTTCTTTATTCATATTTTCAATTGGGCTTATGCATTAATTCCAGATCGTCAGCGAACACTTTGCGATGGATCTTTTAACCGTTTTTCTTGTAAATTTGGATCTTGCGTCGCCTCGTTGATGGTGAACCGTTCTTCTGCCGGGCTTTACTAAGATCTTCCTATTTGTTGGTCAAAAATCCTTCTTTTGTGTCGTCTTTTGTGTTTTTCACTGTTTTCTGTCCAAGAACCTGTAACCTGTAACATGTAGCAGACATGGGTCAAAAGCACCTGTTTTTATTGTAAAATGCATAAGAATGGGGAATACAGGCCGGAATCCGTATTTTATACAGGCTTAATATAAAACCCGGAAATCCTAGTATTTTATACAGTTAGGGTAGCAGCTATTCATCACGACCGTGGAATCCGTATTTTATACATGTAGCAGCTATTCATCACGACCGTGGAATCCGTATTTTATACAGGCTTAATATAAAACCCGTAAATCCTAGTATATCCAATATTTCATATGTTGATTTCTGCTGCGATATTCTGTGATGTGATCACTTGATATGTTGAAATAGATACTGGATATAGTATATGCGATATATTATATAGACGTTGCTTATGTTTTACACCCGCGCTAGCCCTGTTCCGCTCTGCCGTTAGTTACCTAACCTAACGGTGCATGACGGGACTTCGAGACGAATGCGGATGTCATAAGCGTACGTTGTATTTATCTGTGATGCTTAGGTAACTTAAATGATGGGACTTTATTAATGAGATTAATGAAAGAAAATAAACCTAAAGATGTAGAAACTTGTTTTAAAACTGGTAGCTCTAGTTCTTGCTTTGCATAGCGGTATTCCTTGTAGAATATCCAACACCTTATTCGATAAGGAAAGAGCCGAGATCCCTTCGCTGGGAGTGACCTTTTTAGTGAAACTAGCAGATGCTACATCCCACACGGTTTGTCTTTTGATTGCTTTTATAATTTTTGCTTTGCATAGCGGTATTTGTGAAATTTCCTGCACCTTATTCGATAAGGAAAGAGCCGAGATCACTTCATCGGGAGTGACCTCTTTAGAGAAACTAGTAAAAGCCTAAAAAACACTTTTCAAAATCACTCGATTCTACAACGATATCAAGTTCATTACGCAAAGGGTTTTCTTAAAAACCTGATGTAGTTCTCCGTCATTTCAGATAAGTACTAGTTAGTATTCGTGCTACGTTTGTTGACCTTAGCCAATGCGTAGTGTGCGGTAGTTAATTAGTGCTTATCTGCTAAGCATATGATGCGATTGAGTTAGGGTAGTCGTGCGACTTTGTTGACCTTAGCCAAGGGTCGTGCGGGTGGGTTTAATTCAATCATGAAATGACGGGTTGAACTTGACTAGCGCTTATGATTTGTTGACCTTAGCCAAGGTCATAAGTTGCTAGGGCAAAATTATCGGGAATTTCAAGTGTTGGAATTTGCAATGAGATTGCATATCTTCTATGAGATAGTTGGATCCCGATACCCACTGCGAGTAATAGTTACTCCCGGGAGAGATTTGCACTTTACAATTAGCTGATCAAGTAGGTGTCTAGAAAGGTGTCAACGGGGTTACGCCCCTGGGAAAATGAGGTTTATTTTAATTAGGTCCGTGTAAAAGCACGGGGAACCTCCCTCAAAGTACCGGCACTGGCCCGGCTGAAAGATTGGCGAACTTATAGGGTGTAATTAATCTCGGCTAGTATTTCCTTTTAGGGTTTGAAGGAAGATTTGATAAAAACAGTGGGAGCCATCCTGATTAGATAAAATAATAACCAATCTAATCTTGTAAGAGCATACACAGAGTGTTTTCTTCTCTCTCTCCAGGTAGCGACCATGTCACGTCTTAATCAAGATAATAATATGGATGTATTGACCGAACCCGTTTGTTATACTGAGCTGGGGAATGTTGGCCCGCTCCAACTTATAATTGTTATAAGGCCGAGCAGGAAATAGAGGATTACTAGGATCCCGTGCCGCCCAAACGAAGAAAGTACATGTTGATGCATCTTCTTCGGGTGTGTTCGTTATAAAGAACTGTTTCTCAGTATTCTCTACGTTCTGGGTATGAGATACCGGATCAGGATCCCATATATGTAATATGTTACATGGGCTGCAGATAGGTAGAGAACTAAGAATGAGTGATAAAGTTTTAAGAGTTAGAAACGGTGCAATTGTTGCAGCCAAGATGTTGGCAGTTATCACCCTGTATTACTAAATACATTGATTCTGAACGAATGTTATTAGATACCGAACCTGGTATGCAACATTATATTAGTCTCTTTATTTAATAAAGAAGGATATAATTTTGTATTGTTGGATAATGTTTTGAACATTTCCTATATCAAGAGTTGATCGATTCAGGCACGTTATCTAAAAACATAGACGTTCTAAATCAAACTACAGTTCTCAACGTATAGAACACACACAAGAAGAAGAGTTCAGAAATGAACGAATTCTTCTTGAGGGGTTGTAGACTAGGTCATATCAATACGACCCGACTAGCTAAGTTACATTAAGATGCATATTTAAATCAGTTTGAATTTACATCTTGTGAAACTTGTCAGTCATGTCACAAAGATAAAATGACCATATCTCTGTTTATTGGAAACAAGAAAGAGTTAGTGAACTCTTGAGATTGATACATGATATATGAAGGTCTCCTGTCTACACATGCCAGGACTGGTTCTTTTTAGCTCATTACACTCACAGATGATCTCTCAAGATTCGCACATGTGTTCCTGTTGAAACACAAGTCTGAAGCTTTTGAGAAATTCAATGAATATAAATGCGAAGTAGAGAACCAAAATGGATACAAGTATTATGTCCCTTGATGTGATCAGGGAGGAGAATACTCGAGCATAGGAGTTCCAGGACTAATCAAAAGGAGAATGAGATTCTCTCTCAGCATTACTCCTCCGTATACACCACAGCACGTCGGTGATCGGGGTGGAGCAATCGCATCCTATGAGATAGGATGCGCTTTATGATGAGTACTACTGAGTTGCCTATTTCGTTTGGGGCTATGCACTTGAGAAGCTGCATACGTATTGAATTGGGTTCCAACTAAATCGGGTGCCTACCACTCCATATGCGATATGGTATGGGAAGAGCCCATCTCTTAAGTAAGTTAAGATTTGGGATTGTCCGGCCTATGTCTAAAAGCAAAATTCAGACAAGCTCGAGGCAATATCAGTTCTATGGAAGTTTGTTGGATATCCCAAGTATTCGCAAGGGAATATCTTTAACCACGCCGAGGAACAAAAGGTGTTTTATTTCTCGGCATGCCATCTTTTTAGAAAAGAAATTTATTTTGGAAAGAAATTTGTGGTCGTGACGTAGAACTGGAAGGAGTTCCAGCTATACAAACTACAGCTGAAGATTTGGTAGAACCGGAGGATTCAATAGCTCCCGACGAACCTCAGCCTCTCTGCCGATCTGGTAGGTTTCCTCTTCCGTCTGAAAGATACTTCGGTTTTCTCTATGACAGTGGGAGCGAGAATTGCATCATGAGATGATGACCCAACTAGTTTCGAGCAGGCCATCAAGAGTGGGAACTCTGTAAGAATGCCTGGATGCTATGCAATCTGAGATGGAATCTATATGCACTAACAAAGTATGGACTTTGGTTGCTATATCTGAAGGGTTAAACCCCCATCAGGAGCAAGTATACCTTGAGAAGATTACTTGGTGTAGATGGAAAAGTTGAGACTTTCAAAGCTAGACATGTTGTAAAAGGTTCTCGTCATCGACCAGGTGTGGATTATGATGAAACCTTTTCTCCAGTGGCTATGCTTAAGTCCATCCGGATCCTACTTACCATTGCTACATACCATGACTACGATATCTGGCGGTTGGGTGTCATGACTGCTTTTTCAAATATTGATTTAGAAGAGAACGTTTATAAGTACATAGCCAGAGGGCTTCGTAGACAGTGGGAGCAGCGGAAACGTGTGCAATTTGCTTTACAGGTTAAAGCAGGCATCACGGAGGTAGAACATCTGTTTTGATGTGGTAGTCAAAGCGTTTGACTTTATCAAAATGGTAGATGAAACTTGTATATACAAAAAGATAGTATAGAGTATGGTGGTTTTCCTCGTATTGTACGTGGATGACATACTCTTGATAGGAAATGAGTTTCCTATGCTACGCTCGGTCAATCTCCTCTTATCACAATAATTCTCCATATGGGATCAAGGTGATACATCCTAAATCCTGGGTTTTAGATCTAAGTGGATGTTAGGATTCTCACTAGGTGTAGTGAGATGGTATCAATCGATCCTGGGGATCACAGATAAATACGTTGTATTTATCGGCCGATATATTTTCAAAACTATAAAAAGATATTAAATCAATAAATTGTATTGTTTTCTCTCAATTTCCGATATATCGGCCAATACCCGATCTATATCGACGATATCTAGATTTTTTACCCTTAGGCTAATGAATGTCCTGATGTTTATGTCCTATCATTTGATTTTAATCAAACGGCTAGATGTAAGCATGACACAATATCTTATCATATGAGATCGATTGATACCATGTAAAAAGATGGTATCAATCGATCCTGGGGAGAATCACTGGATAGCTTCCAGGGTGGTAAGGTCGACTGAATGTCAGTCACATGCATTGTCTTTACCCTCAGTAGATGGACGGTATGTTGGAAGAGTTCCAAACTAGATACCGTGGCAAACTAGACGATAAAGGTTGGATACATCGCTACCAAAGAGGCAGTCTGGGTGTATATTAGTTTATGAGATGAACTTCGTTCCTACCATTGTGTGACAATAAAGTTGTGGTTTATGCCTAGGAACCCCCGTCCCATCAGTGACCCAGACATATTCTAAGGCAGTATCACCTAATCACGGAGATGGTTGATCTCCTGGGAGATCGAGGTTAGGAGAGTAGACTCAGAGGACAACACGGCGGATTCACTCACAAAGGCCTTTTCTCAGAGAGAGACTTTTATGGGATGGTTGAGTATGAGATACTACAACCACTGCTATATGATGGCCCTAGTGCAAGTGGGAGATTGTTAGTTATATGTATGCCCTAGAGGTCATTACTGTATATGGGATGTATATTGTAGTGGATGCTTGGATATCTATAGGGAGGACTTTCTTGCTCGACATGATAGTATGCTATCTGGTTACTCTTTATCTTAACATGTACACTGATTGTCTCTCTGTTGCATGTTGGTAAAGCCCTTAGGATGTGTACTTGACTCCCTGGATTATGATGCGGATCATACTAATGGGACTAAGGTAGTCGATAAGTACATCCTTTAATGTCCCTAGTCGTGAGTGTATCGAGACGGGGCATCGATATAGCAGAGTAGACTAGCCTATAGCTTTTCGACCCATATAGATGGGCGATGGATGACCCCATATCCATTGGTGTTTGACATCAGAGATGGTATATGGGTGCTCAGTGGAGACTGGGTACACTGGACGGACTCGCCGAGAACTCCTAGATAGTATTATACCTCACGTCAGATGGCAGTTCTCTGGTGACACTGATACAGGTTAGTCTGTCGACCAGAGATCGTCATAGAGTCTTGTGTGATTCCCACTGTGCTTTGATTTCCACCTTACCACGTTCAAGAGAACGTGCAAAACGGTGGTTTTTGGGTACAGTCCCGAGTCATATAGAGGCAATGAGCGATGGGAGGGGATTTCATCTCTCCCGGTATTGGGGGTTGATGTTGCGCTGTGCTCGATCGGCCATAACAGGAAGTCTCAGGCCAGGACTGTTTATGAGATTTACCAGTAAGTGTTATCAGTAGTTTCTCGACCCGTTATGAGCCTCATATCGGCACGACTTATCGAGTTATTGGGGTCTGACGTTTACCACCCCCAGACGAGATATGCGACATATCTAACGAAGAGACCGGACTGTACGGTAGTGTTACTGATTGGACTCGCAGAAGTATGAGCAGGCATGCTTGTTGATTTTCTGATCGCTCAATACCCGGGTGGCCGTTACGTTTAGCAGACCGCTTGCGGCTTGTGGGTGTTTGATATGATCATCACCTACTGCCGGCATATTGACGAGTCTTTAGAGTCCTACACAGAGGTTTCCTGGTTCATGCGAAACGAAATAGGAGCACATATATGATATGTGCGGGACCGAGATTAATGCGCGTATGTGATACCACACTCTATTCTCGCGATTTGTGACATCGGTCGGTTATATGAGATATAGCCGGGTTATCGGATCAAGTGTTGATTCACGATAAGTTGCATTTGATATTAGTCGGTTATATGTGATATAGCAGGATTATTAAATCAAGTGTTGATTTAATAATTTAATGTATAATTGTATATTTGATATACTAGATTATATTAACTAATATTAGCTCACTTAAACATTTCTTTTTCTCACAAGTGTGCATTAGTATATATGTGATATATATTAGTGTACATTTTATTGTATCATGCTTGATGCCACATGCTACATGGGTGTATGAGACTCACACTATACTAATAATAATGTGAGGGTTATATATTTATTTAAGTAAATCAAAATTAGTGTTAATTAGTCACATGCTTGGAAGCTTGGAGAAGCTTGGAGCATCTTTGACTAAGTTTACTCCTTTTGTTTTACTTGTATATATTTATTAACCTAACCATTATTGTTAGCCATGGTTTAATCTCTACATGGGTTAGTATACGACACTAACTCACCCATGGTTGTTATTCTCACCTCATTAGTTCATTCTCATCTCTTCTCTTGATTTTCTTCATCCTTGAGAAAAAGCTTTCTAGCTTTTGGAAAAATGAGAAAATATTGTGAGAAAAATAAATCTAAAGTGAGCCCATTTCCTACTTCTTCATCCTCTACTACTTTTCATTTAGTTTAGCGTGTTTGCTTCACTAATTTCACAATTAATGAAGAGGTAGCATGAGCTTGAGTCTTCTCAACGTAGATCTTCTTCGGCTTCGAAGATTTCGAGCAAGCTTGTTCATTTCTCCGGGAGGATCCTTTCTAAAGTTCGGGAGATCACAACTTGCAGCGAAAGGACTACTACACGGAGTTTTAGAAGTGAAGGACCGGTCTACAAAGGTTGTATTCCTCATTAACTTAGTTGTAAAGGTGTTTACATATAGTTTCGTCGCATTTTCTAGTAAAGATTCTATGGTTAGGGTTAACTGGAACGGCAAATTTTTGAAATTGGCATAAACGATACCTCCTGAAACCTTACTGTCGTCCTAGGGAACCCTGCATTTACATCTTATCAAAAATTTAGAGCAATTGAGTTTACGGTTTGGGAGAAAAAAAATCGGCAAGTCATTGGTTGTTATACCGGCCTGCATTTATGTAAGTTTATCTTAACCTTGCTATCTCCGATTCTATTTTAATGCATCCTTGATACCAATATCAACGTGTTACAACTATTATTAACATGCCATGATAGTTAGTGGTTACGGTTCATATCGGTTATAATTAGAATCGGTATCGGCAAAAACGCTTTTCGACTAAAATTACTTTTCATAGTCTTGATACTAATCAAGTAATTGTCTTGTTACCAATCACTCATGTTTATCATCATAATGGTTTAAGAATTAAATCATTAGCATGTTTATACATATATCTGAACTATTTCAGGTATAATTGATATCGTACGACCCTTGACGAATAATCAACAAAATCGTACGATTGTCCTAACCAATCCACATATCCATGCGACAGAAAAACATTACAGAGCTACCGCACACTACGCCTCGGCAAATAGCAACGACAAACGTAGCGCGAATACTAAGCAATACTAATCTGAAATGACGGAGGGCTACGGCAGGTTTTTGGCGAAAAACCTTTTAACGTAATGAACTCGATATCGTTGAAGGAACCAGATAGCTTTTTATAAATATAGCGGCGAAAACCTTTGCTAAAGAGGTTACTCCCGGTGAAGGTATCTCGGCTCTTTCCCCGTAGAATGAGGTGCAGGATATTCCAAATGAATACCACGATGCAAAGCAAAAGGCAATTGGCTATAGTGAAGTTATTACCCTGACGCAAACTTCTGTCCAAGGGGTCACTCCCGGTGAAAGGATCTCGACCCTTGCCTCGTCGACTGAGGTGCTGGATATTCATAACCGAATACCACTGTGCAAAACAAAAGAGAACGTCCTTGCAATAGCAGCTTTTTGAAAAATGTTCCAACAACATCAGAATAGGTTTGTTTAGCTTGCATTGATCCGAATCAATGCAGTCCCATCAATTGATCATACCAATAAAGAACGAAAATACGATGTACGTATATGCCATCCGCATTCGCCACTGGGTCCCGTCATCACCCGTTAGGTTACTTAACTAACGACAGAGCGGGGATTGGACTAGCGCGAATGCAAAACATATACACTATCTACTAGTATATATATCAATATATAATATTCGCTCAAGGCGTGATAAAATGCAACATCACAGAAATGTAATAAGCATCACAGAACAATACAGATATCTGGGATCCCTGGGTTTCATAGAGCCGCTACTGAAACTCGACGTTCCCCTGGTCGTGTGGATAGCCTGTGCAATGAAAACCTAGACCCCTACGGGCGCGGCAAGTTACCCGCCAAAACCTGAAGCGAGGCAGCCCCCTTCAACAACGTGAATGGACCACCCAGCACTTCACGGAATCCGGTAACTTGAGCACCCCTCCTTGGGTCAACCTGTACCCCCTACGAGTGCGGCGAATAGCCCGCCAATTCTCTAGAGTGAAGCCCCCTCAGTCTCAATGCCATGAGATGCGGGCCCGTTGCCCTCTAGAACCCGGCCACCCGTGCATCCCTTCGCGGGGTAATCCTAGTACATAAAGTAAAATATATACAACGGGTACATCGACCTCAGCCCGGTCGTGCCCCAAAAGAATAATATACAAACAGGCAGTGACGGCAGTCCACATGTCGGACGCTTGCCCCGCAATATCAAATGTACATATACAACCAAACTGTACTACCATTGCATCCAGGCTATCCACCACGACAAATCCTCAACATCACAGCACAACACAGAACATCAACGTGAATGTCACGTTCGCAAATCCGTCTAAAAGGGCTATAGCAGTTAGACAGGATTTACCGATCAAATGACATTCACGGTCACAGATATAATGTAAATACTGTGAACTAACATGTTTTAAAATTTTCGATCGACAAAATTTCCCGAAGTGGGTCCCAAGTACAACTGCAGCACTCAAAATAATCTGGGCCCAAACAGAATATACCAAAACCCCCAATTTCAAGACAGAGACTTACTGTAAAATTTTGGTGCACCAAAGAGTTAAAATGGCGGCGGAACCGCGGCCAATGCATGGGTTTGGCCGCGGTTCCGCGGTGGAACAGTGCCATCGAGCTACCAAATTTTCACAGAATTCTCAAAACACCCTGCACGATTTTTTGACATGCCCAGAAAAATTTTTAGAGCACAAAATAAAATCGACAGAAACTGTCAAATTTGAAATCGGGTTTTCTGAATTTTCGATCGATCGAACTTATAAACATGTTAGAGCAAGCTAGTATAAGTTAATGGCGTGGCTCTGATACCATGTAGGACTACGGTAGCGCCCCGGCCATCTATCCGAGGCCAAAATGCGGAAACGAAAAATTTTCTTGACTTTAAACCGGCACTACCGCATCCTTAAAAAAACCCGGATCGTAACCATTAACCTACACCTAGCTATCTAGAGAAGGGATATGATGCTATACCGAGCGATCCATGTCCTTCGGTCTTCGGCCACCATCCCGATATCCCCGCGGCAACTCCGGTCTCGATCTCCTCGTCGGAAAGGACACCACATCATCGGTTCTTTTTTACGGGCTCCCGCTTCATTCGAAGCATCTCGGGCGCGAAAGTGTGCTAGCCGACGCGTCCAAGGTGTTGTAGAGAATGTTTGTGATCACTTTGCCTCTTGCATCCATGGCTTGGATGGAGGTTTAAGGTGTTGCTATTAATGGAGTTCTGAGCTAGAGGAGGAAGAAGAAGAAGCTTTCTTTTTCCTGTTTCTTTTCTTGTGTTATGAATAATGAGAGTGAGAGAGTGTGAGAGCAATAATATCAGAGCTCACACCAACGCAAGGCAGCCCTCTCTCTCTCCATCTCATTTCATGACTCAAATCAAACATCAAATGTGACATATTTGCTAAAAAAAGAGACCATGAGTCATCTAAATGTCCATGTCACATTTAATGCAATGCATGATGAAATTCTAGCTCATTATTTCCATAAACCAAACATTAATCCAAATGTTTGGTCCAACAAAAAGATACGGCAACATCTAAAGTAAACTCGTGACGGATCATAAGGATACCCCTCACATGTATATACATACCTGCATCCGCATTCCGACTGAATGCGAATGCGATGAGACTAAAGCAATCCAACAAATCTAATACTAGGATCCGGCTTAAACCAAAGCCCGCTAGTATGATCCGTCCGATCATGATCCGTGCAATACCGCACGTATATGATCGAACCCTGCCATATATCATACGGCCTCTACAACGTTTCGCCCGAAACTTGAGAAACTGTCTGTGGGGGACTCTAAAGACTCGTCAATACTTTGGCTGTGGATTTAACCACTAGCGCGTCAGAGATATTAGCCATACGTAACGGGCTACCAAGTATTGATCAAAAGGGAGGTCCATGAGCGAACTTATCCTGACACCCTACTGAGCCTGTCAGTGACAATATCCGTACAGTCCGGTCCGTTCGTCTATGAGTATCGCATGGCGGGCCTAGGGGGTTGGTAAAAGTCAGACCCCCAAAGCGGTACAAGTCGTGTCGGAGTGTAGCCCAGAACACCCTGAGATACTACTGGAATACCTACCAGTAAATCTCCTGTCTCGGCCGAGGGCTTTGTGTAATGGCTTCCTAGACACAGCGCGACCTCACCCCCAATACCGGGAGAGACGAACCCTTGCCGATCCGCTCAATGCCTCCATGTGGCTCGGGACTGTACCTAACTAAAACCTGTTTGCACGACTCCTTTGAGCCGTGGTAGGGTAGTAATCAAAATACAGTGGGAACTCACGCGAGACAAATGACGATCTCAGGTCGATGAAATAACCTGTACACATGTCACCAGGGAACTGCTATCTGACGTCAGGTATAGACCAACTAACATTTTCCCGGCGAGTCCTGTCCGGTGTACTTATAACCCAATGAGCACCTGTATACATCTTAGGTGAACCAACTGACACCAGTGGCTTGTGAGATCGGCCACTGCCCCTCGTCGGGGTCTCGACTGTATACACTAGTCTACTCTGGAGTATCGATGCCCTGTCTCGAAAACTCCCACGACTAGGGACCTTTTAAGGATGTGCTTATAGACCCCAGCTCTCACGTATATGATCGCCATCATACTGCTGGCCGTCAAGCAAGAATCCTAAGGGCTCTATCAACGTGCAATAATGACCTGTAAGGTCACCTGAAACAGTACACGATGATAAAGATAAACCAGATAGTATACTATCATCTTGAGTAAGACTGTCCTACTAGCATAGGTCCTCCCTCAATCATTGCAATCACGTGCCTGTGATCCAATAATTGATTCTGAGGACACTATATCCAACAATATCAAGTACTACGACCGAGGAAGAGAACGCTAAAGCATGTTACTTTTGATAAAGCCTACAAACCCTAGGTTTCTCGCTTGTTTCATCTCACCGTCTCTTTGCCTCAATCCTAATAAAGCCCTAATATATATTTATATAGGCTAGGGGAGACGAGATGAACAGCTAGGATTGGCCGGAGCCCAAACCCTAGGCAAACTAGGGTTCGTCTCCTTGCTTGACTTTGATCCCACCCCTTTAGGTGTGGCGGCTCTACCAAGCTGAGCCCTGTTCGGGCTTAGGTTTTGGAGCCCGGTCGGGTCTCTGGTCCCTATTTGCCCACCCATTTCATTCGACGGGTTTGAGCCAGGTCAGGAGCCCAAATTCCAATAGATACATCTTTGGGATGAGAAACAAAACTTTAATTTGATATGTCAAAAGGAAATATCCAGGTGTGCAATCAAAGTTTCCAAATCGTGATATGAATCAGATACCTTTTTTAATGTATTTATAGTATTTCGTAAGATATGATATTCACCTGGATAATAACTAAGCAGTTAAGTATATAACTCTATATTTTATTACCATATGATTAAATTAGAAATATAGAGGCGAGTCAAAGGAGATTGTGATGAAGACACCTTAGTGAAGGAGATTAGGGCTTCAAAGTTCGAAAGATTTGGAGCTTGTTCTGGCTTCGAAGGAGTCGGAGCTTTGAAGGAGTTTTTGATGGCGAAGAGGACGCAAGGAGAGCCCCTAAAGAGTGGGGCTTTTGATGCGGGGCTTCAAAAACTTTGGTAGAAAATTAGGGTTGATGCATTTTATGTTGTTATAGCCTTCAAACCCGACCCGACTGGTTGTAGACCCGACCCAATAACAATTTGGGCATCTAAATATTGTATCGTTCATATCCCATATCTATTACAACATTATAGTAAGATATATATCATATATATTGTATGATATATCTCATATATATTGTATGATATGATAGTTTCTCTGATACGAAGATCCGATATGTATCAAAAACCCCTCATATAGTACGATATGTATCCCATATCATATGATACTAATAATTATGGCTCAAATACAATAATTGAATTAAAAATTTTAGTGATACGAAATTTAAGTTTTCTTCACTTAAAATGTCTCCTTTTATCGAATTGTTAATTTTCTAAGTTGTGATGTAAAGATCCGTTCTGAATCTGTCTTTAATTTGTTTATGCGATTATCCATCCCTTAATCCCTTAATCCCTTGTCGGCGGTGGTCGATAGTCCGAAGGAGTCGGGAATAAACGTATATGATTAATAAAATTAACTGAATAGGTCTAATGGTAAAAGGATCGAGTCTTCCAGCAGTTGGATGGAAAGAGCGACTAGATGGAGCTACATGACTCTCCAGTAACCTAAGGGTAATAGAGAGGATGCTAATCCCATAAGGTATTTTAACTTAAAGATATGAAACGGTGCTGAATGCGGTCTGCTGCTTTTTTGTTGGTTGTTATTCCTAGTTTTGATGTTATTTTAATAATGCATAATCTGTCGATTTCTAGGATGTGAAATTTTGAATGATTGAACACCTTGCTATATGATGTGTTTGGTTCTATTCTTGTATTATAGTTTCATGGGTTTGTTGGGGTCAAAATTTGCACCCTGGTTGACCAAGTCAAAGTCAAGGTCAACCCCAAACCAGGTGGGCCCAAGACTAAGTCAAGTGGGCCCATGTCCAAGTCGAGCCCGCGGCCAGCCTACCCATGCCAACATAGAAATCATGTAACAAATAATTTTGATGTAATTTTTTGTGCATGAATGTAAGCAAAATGGGCATCAAGCCAAATTTTTGTAAAGCCCATGGCTTATGTGCAAAAAGAAATGGCACATGAGCCATGGGATGGGCAAAATGTCATTTTGTAAAGCCCAAAGGGCTATATGTAAATATGTAAGCCTATATAAAACAACATGATAATGAATCAAGGGGACACTTTTTCATTTCTCAAAAAAAATTAGGGCCTGTGCCTCTTTCTCTTTTCTCAAGGTTCTAAAACCTTCTTCTTTCTTTTGAATTAAATCAAGAGTTTTACTCTTCCTTTTACAAAACTAAATAGTTTTTCACCACAAAACCCACAAAGGGAAGCTTGGATCTTCTATTAGATCTCAAAAAGGGGGATTTTTAAATCTCGCCCCCTTTCTCCAAGATCCGGCCAAACGACAGGAAGGAGACCCATCTTCAGAAACCCCACATTGGGAAAGATCTAGGACTCGAGGGGAGAATCCCCCTTCACCAGCTTCAAATTATCCTAGGAGTTTAACTCCTCATATATATACATATATACAAAATAATAAGTGCTTCTTTCTGGGAGTACAACTCCCATTGCAGGGACCAAGTCCCTTTTGCCTCCCGAGCGCCTACGTGCCTGGCACGTGAGGCGCTAGGGCTCTTGCGCTCAGAGCGCTAGCGGTCTAGCGCTAGCACCCAGAGCGCTAGCGCCCGAGCGCCTACGTGCCTGGCACGTGGGACGCTAGCGCTCTTGCGCTAGCACCCAAAGCGCTGGCGCTTTTTCCCACGCATCCTTTGGATGCCCTTTCTTTTTCTTTCTTATATATACATACATACATACATATAACACATACTCCACGACACTGTCCCTGTTAGAAAAAAATTTCTAACGGGGCGCTGCCCCGCACCGCGCATGGGGGCTGCTAGCCCTGGGTAGCTGGACTCCCGTAAAAACTCTGCGGGGCCCTCGATATATCCAAACCCCCCTTCAAAACACAACACTGCACGTTGAGTTCGCATGACCAGTTTAACCCGTCAATCGGAGGTTCTCTCGCTCCAAAGGCGATGGGTAATTAACGGCAGCTTAGTCCGCGGCTGCCGGAGATTCGGATCCCCACAATCAATAAACCTCAGCCTACCCTAGACAAGGGGAATCTGTAGTACGCCTGACAAGCGCGCGCGTATTCCCATCTCAAGGGGGCGAAAAACACCCTATAGATTCTGGTACGTCCGGTGGGACAAATTTCTCCTCCCATATTTCGGGTTAAGCTTTCATGCGAACTCAATTAATATGCATATCAATTGCCTGTACTAAAATCATGTTTTTTTTGTGCAGGTCAGCGTTCTCCGATTGCAATCTTCGGACGCAGCAAAGATGTCTCCAAGGATCAGCTCAGCTCTCGACACAGCTCCCATCTCCTACATGATGAAGATGGATGCCAGGACGGTCCTCCCGGCCAGTCTTGGGCGACAATGGGAAGAGCCGCCGCTACCATTCGGCTCTATTCTGTTCGTGTCAGCTAACGCCATCCCAGCTCCTCAAGCCCCGGCGACAGACAAACTGGTCTCGAAAGGCAAGAGGCCAAATGTGGTGGTCTCGAAGGCGCCCTAACTCAAACGCAAGTCGGTGTTTGAACGACTCTCTTTGGCCCCAGCTGGGGGCAAGGCCATCAACACCAACAAAGCAACAAGGCGTCTCGAGCAAGCTCCGGCGGTGCCCCTGACGACTGCTCGATCGGGTGTCTTCTCTAAGCTCCCCGCTAATCGACTCACGGTGGCTTCCCAGGAAACAGATGCCCGGCAAGCCCTTAAAATTGATAAGCTAAGGCAGAAAAGGCTCAGATATAGAGCCAACCAAAGGGCTAGGGCTCCTGCTAGGCTGAACCTCATGAGGTTCGAAGAACAGGGTTACCCTGCCGAAGATGAGGAAATGGTTGGATATGTGGTCCACACTGTCTATACGGTGGGCACGCGCAGCAAGAGCAAGGACGGGGCCACCACATCTCAAATTCAATCTGGCTTGAATGTGGTTGCCGCTTCCCAAGAACAGCCACCTCCGCTGGATGATGAAAACCTTCTCGACGAGGATGATAGGCAGAAAGACCCCTCAGTCCATGTAGAGTCAAGCTCGGACAGCGAGGAAGAGCCGACTTTCCGCCCCAGGACCATGGAGCAAGAGCTGTTTCAAGAGCTCCGAACGCAGCTCAGAAGCAAAAATAAGGAGATGGCCAAGCTCTACTCAAAAATTGACGACTTGATAAACGTCGTCTTACAGCTCACGGACCGACTTGCCTCTCAGCTGCCCAATCAAGGGCAGGGCTCTGCTCATGAACCGGGAAACGGTGTCCCAGGGCAGTCGATGCCTATTCCTTCAAATCCAAAAGTGGGCGGACCGAATGAAAATCAGTCGCATCCTATCTCGGGAAATGTCTTGGCTACCGATGACAATAGCCCGCTAACTCAAGATCAAATCATGGATTTGGTTGCCAACAAAATCAAAACATTGGTGGCCGAAGCCGAAGCACGAAAAGATATCAGCAGTAGTGGGAGACCATATCCTGCTCAGTATGATCTGGTAGAATTTCCTAGCGGCTGTCATCCCCAAATTCGGAAGATTCGATGGGACGGGAAATGCGAATCAGCACATCGCCCACTTTAAAGCCTCATGCAGGAATACTGGGGACAATGATGCGCTTCTCCTCCGCCAGTTCGTTAATAGCTTGGCCGGTGTTACTTTCGACTGGTACGCGAGCATACCGGATGGCTCCGTCACAACTTTCGTCCAAATGGAGTTTCTGTTTCGGCAGAGGTTCATGAGCGTCAGCGATAAGATCACCATTGCCGAGCTCGTAAGGACCAAGCCAAAGAACAACGAAAGCAGCATGGATTTTATAACCCGATGGCGCAATCTCTCCGTCAAATGTGAACCGCCGATAGAGCAGGACTAATCTGTCAGTCTCCTTGTCGGAAATCTCAACAATTAGATGGCCCCGTTTCTATGCACCGCGGGTCTCAAAACATTCCAGAGCTGACCAGGAAAGTTCAGATGCTGGAACGCTCAAAGCAGGAGTCCTTGGATTCCCAAAATAACAATAGGTCCTGGAGAAACCGAAAGGACGATAATCTCAAAGGCGAAAATCACGACGATTCTGAACTTTCAACACTTCGGCTAACCGAAATAAGCGAGGGATGAGCGGGCCTAGTACCAACTAGCCTCGGAAGCCAGTGTTCGGAGAGGGAGGAGAATCTCCTGTCATGACCCGAAAGTACGGAACATGACTGGCACTTAGGTTACGAGACGTCTAAAGGTGTACCATAACCTAAGTCAGCCAAAGCCCAGAAAAATCTAAACCAAAATCAAAAGCGAGTGAAGAAAAACCTTATATGAAATCGGTGTTGAAATCAATTAAGTTGTATAGAATCCCTTTTTTAAAAAAACATCAAAAATTCCCGAAAATTTCGGCAGAGTCTCCCCTGTATTTTCTATCCCCCAAAATGGGTACAACAAGATAATAAACCTGTAATCATAAAAATGGCATTCCCAAGCGGGAGCTAGCTCTTCGTCCAAGGTGGATCACAACCAAATGCAATATAATAGTAATATCAAGAAAAGAGCATAAAAAAACGCAAAATATCAGAAAACACAACGCCGGCTCAAGTGAGCTCGACCCAAAAGAAACCACATATATATAATCTCTCAGTCTCATCACTAGGTCGCATATACAATATAAAGTGGTAGATGGAGAATACTAGATACAATGATAAAGCAAAAGAAATAAAGTGTGCTCGCAACCCACCTACGGGCGATGTCGCGAGTCTGCGCAAAAGGAGCTGATGATAAGATAGCCCGCCGCTACAAGGGTGACGGGTCCGACCTGCAAGACACTGTGGCACAACGGGGGTGAGTTGCCAGCTCGTGAGTAGAATATAACATCTAATAAGGCAATCGTAAGAATGCACGCAATGCACCACAACATGCATGTCCATATGTGAGATAATAGCTCTAGTATGCATGCACACTTATGCAATGTCATTTCTAACTCTTTAAGTGTTTTAAATGCTAAGGGTACTGCGTTCTTAACTTTAGAAAATGAATATCTGTATAATAGCTAAGTACCATCAAGAAATAATCTGAAAACCCATGTCAAGCATCGACACCAAATAGGAATCATATTTGTCTCAATATCGGGCTCCGTCAGTCCGGATCGGCCCATAACATAAATCTCACGACAACGGTCGGTATCCTCCGGATATCCGCCGCGCCAGACATCACCGGTAGGTAGTCTTCCTCTGCCAGGCTCATCGTCTACAACTCGATCTTCTTGCCCCAGGTACCATACCGGGCCCACCATGTACCCGAGACGGTTCATCCACTCCTCGAATCGGGTCTCGAAATCCAACAGAAAACATGAAAACTCATGGTGGACGACACATACATCACGAGAAAACCGCAACTTTGTTTTAAAAAAAATGATAAATATAAGCTTTTGTTAAATTCTTGCGGTTTTCCCCAAAAATCCAGAAATCGCAGCAATACTGAAATCCTCAAGAAAATCATAATGTTCACATGTTATATATGATAAATGTCTATGACATCAATGTGTATGATGTGAGTTTTGGCTAGAAATCTATGTAGGTATGATGGTAATGCGAGGTATATGCATGCTATGCAATTCCATATATCATGTATGAAGGCAAAAGGCGTTATTAAGTTAAACAGGTTCTATAGTGTACGTGGCATGGCAATTACCAAAGGCGTGTGTGTCACATGAATAGTGCGCGTGCAACAGATGCCAATGGTAATGGTGTTCGTGTCCTACGAAGTGATATCGCATAAGTATAGATGAATGTCCATGCAATCTAATATACTGTTCGCTATAAGGGTATGCAGTGTACATGAATGGGTAAGCTAGCTAACAATATGAATCTTGCAAAAAGTAGGGTAATCCTAACTAGGGGGTGCCTCGCGCAATTCAGACAATTTTCCCCATAGATGAATATATCTACTCACCAGAAATCCCCGCTAATCTGATCCGGCCACCGCCTTGCCTTTACGCGCCGTGTCCGATGTTTCCCCGACCGATCCTATATTTGCACAACACCAAGCATAAGATTACAAAACCTAAAACGATGCAAGTCACAATATACAATTATCAACGCTCTCGAATTAATCATAGCATGCACTCGGTGCGCGGAAAAACGCACGAAAATCGCTAACCTTTAACTAGAATCGTCATTTCGGGAAAATCGACAAAACTACAACCCGACTAGACGAAACCCCGCGTTCGCGCACTCAAATAATCCTATACGAAGCTAATTATATCGCTAACATAACGCAATTTGATCGCATTCTAATTTTGTAAAAATCTAGTAAGCAATTTGCTTACCGATTCGATACAAACATCGCAATTTTTGTCGATTTGGTGAGCATAACACTACACAATTAACCACTCCAATCACCTAGATAACCATCCCTAACTTAATCCAACCACCATGCTACAAACCCTAATTTTAAAATCAAATCCTTCTCTAGATTTTCCTAAACAAACATTTACTACTAAACTAATACTTCAAATTTCAATTCTAGCATATTTAAACTACAAGTTAACAAAAAGATTATAATTTTCACCTCACAAGCTTGAACCCTAGCTTGATCAAGTCACCAAGAAGCCTCCATTCATCAAGTTTTTGAACTAATTTGGGTTGAAGAGAGAGTGGATTAGGGTTTGGCTTTGAATGGGTTAATGAAATTGTGGATTTTTATTGAATTTTGTCATTAAATTTGAAGCAAAAATGAAGTGAGAAGAGGGGGTTTTGCTGCAGAATTGGGGTCGGCTGCAGGTAAGGGAGAGGAGGTGGGGAAATTTGGAGAGGTTTCTAGGTCAATAAACACCCCATGTTCTCATTTAATGCTTTCATATCAACAATTTACAAAAAAAAAACCTCATTTTACACCATTTTTCCATTAAATTTCCCACCCTAAAACCAAAAGTTTGCAAGTCATGATATAATTTTATTAACACCATATTTTAGCTTATAAAGATTCTTAATTATGAAATTTACCTAATTAAATTTGTATTTATCCCTAATTTAATGTATTTAAAAAGGCTTAAAATAATAAAAAAATAATTAATTACGAATTTTTTTTTATTTAACTAGAAAATTATAAGTGACATTTTAGTGACAAAATTATAGTAATATCTTATCTAAATTTTGTATAATTAGATCTATAATGAAAAATACCTATTTTGACTTTTTACGAAAAAAGCCGAAAAATTAGCCGATTACCGAAAAACTGCCTAAACGATTTTTCGAAGGGTTACAATCTTCCCCCCTTAAAGAAATTCGGTCCACGAATTTAGAATTTAACTACGCGTGCCTTCAAAAAGATGGGGATATCTCTTCCTCATCTCGACCTCGGTCTCCCAGGTGACTTCCTCGCTGTTCGGGCCATGCCAAAGAACCTTGACGGACGGTATAACCTTCGACCTCAATTTCTTCACCTGCCGATCCAAAATGACCACCGGCTGCTCGGTGAAAGAAAGATCACGCTCTAGCTGGATCGTCTGGTGCTGAATCGCCTGGGAAGGATCATGAAGGTACTTGCGGAGCATCGAGACATGGAATACGGGGTGAACATCGGGGAAGCTGGACAGAAGAGCTAACCGATAAGCGACTGGGCCAACACGCTCTAGAATCTCGAAAGGACCAACATATCTAGGACTCAGCTTCCCTTTCCGTCCAAATCTCATCACACCTTTCATCGGAGAGACCTTTAGGAAAACATGATCGCCAACAGCGAACTCGAGTCGGCGACGACGCTTGTCAGCAAATGATTTCTGCCTGCTCTGTGCCGCTCTCATCCTGTCCCGAATCAGCTGTATCTTCTCGGTCGTCTCCTGTACAATCTGCGGCCCCAAAATACTGCTCTCCCTAAGCTCTGTCCAACATACAGGCGATCGACATCTCCTCCCATATAAAGCCTCGAAAGGTGCCATCTGAATCGTCTCCTGGAAGCTATTATTGTAGGAAAACTCGATCAAAGGCAAATGACGATCCCAGCTACCACCGAAATCTAAAACACAAGCTCTGAGCATGTCCTCAAGAGTCTGAATCGTACGCTCCGACTGACCGTCAGTCTGAGGATGAAAGGCTGTGCTAAAACTCAATCGGGTGCCCAATGCTTCCTGGAGTTTCTGCCACAATCGGCTGGTAAACTGGGTGCCACGGTCGGACACGATGCAAGTCGGAACACCATGCAGGCGCACTATCTCATCAATATAAACCTGGGCGTACTGAGAAAATCCAAAAGTGGTCTTCACTGGCAGAAAGTGAGCCGCTTTCGTCAGTCGATCCACAATCACCCAAATAGAGTCGTACCCTCGACTGGTCCTGGATAGACCCACAATGAAGTCCATGGAGACCTGCTCCCACTTTCACTCAAGGATGGGCAAAGGCTGTAACTCGCCGGCTGGCCTCTGGTGCTCGGCCTTGACTTGCTGACAAGTCAGGCATCTCGACACAAAGTCTGTAATATCCTTCTTCATCCCGTCCCACCAGTAAACCTCTCTCAAATCACGGTACATCTTGGTGGAACCTGGATGCACACTGTATACTGATCTATGTGCCTCCTCGAGAATATCACGCCTCAGTCCCTCTGAATCTGGCACGCACAGTCGAGTCCCAAATCGAAGTATCCCCTGATCATCAATCACGAACTCGGAAACTCTGCCCTGCCGAATCTGCTCAATAATCTCTAATGTACGGGCATCGCCGAACTGTGCCTCGTGGATACGGTCAAGTAACTGTGGGCGTGCTCTGAAATGGGCTAGCTGTCCCCCTGTAGGAGTAAACTCGAACTGCACTCTGCTATCACATAAAACCTGCCAATCCGCCGTCGACTGCATCTGTACTGCGCTCAAACAAGATAAACTACCTCCGGGCCTCCTACTCAAAGCATCTGCCACCACATTCGCCTTGCCCGGATGGTATAAAATCTCGCAGTCATAATCCTTCACCAACTCCATCCAACGGCGCTGTCTCAGGTTCAAATCTCGCTGCTGGAAGATATATTTCAAACTCTTGTGGTCAGTGAATATCTGGCACGACTCACCGTATAGGTAATGTCTCCAGATCTTAAGTGCAAATACCACTGCAGCCATCTCTAAATCATGGGTGGGGTAGTTCTTTTCATGTTTTCTCAGCTGTCGAGAAGCATACGCGATAACTCTGTCATGCTGCATCAACACACATCCCAGCCCCACTCTAGAAGCATCACAATATACCACGAACCCGCCTGATCCTGAAGGCAATGCTAACACTGGTGCAGTAGTCAGACGAGTCTTCAACTGCTGGAAGCTATCCTCACATGCCTGGGTCCAATCAAAAGAAACCCCCTTCCGGGTCAATCCGGTCAACGGTGCAGCAATGCGGGAGAAATCCTGGACAAAACGTCGATAATAGCCGGCCAGACCTAGAAAGCTGCGAACCTCTGTAACTGATACTGGTCTAGGCCAACGCTGAACTGCCTCGATCTTCTTCGGGTCCACACAAATACCATCTCTCGTCACCACATGACCCAAGAAATCGAAACTATCTAGCCAAAATGCGCACTTGGAGAATTTGGCGAACAGCTGATGCTTCCTCAAAGTCTGCAATGTGATACGTAAGTGCTGCTCATGTTCCTCCCAGCTCCGAGAATAAACCAAGATGTCGTCAATGAACACAATGATGAACTGATCGAGATACGGCCTGAATACGCGGTTCATCAAATCCATAAATGCTGCCGGGGCATTGGTGAGCCCGAACGACATCACCAAGAACTCATAATGACCATATCGAGTACGGAAAGCGGTCTTCGGAATATCACCCTTTCGAACCCGCGACTGGTGATAACCTGACCGTAAATCAACCTTCGAGAAAAACCCTGCACCCTGGAGCTGATCAAATAAGTCATCAATGCGGGGTAGGGGATACCTTTTCCGCACAGTAGCCCGGTTCAGCTGACGATAATCAATGCATAAACGCATACTTCCGTCCTTCTTAACAAACAAGACGGGAGCACCCCAAGGTGACACACTCGGTCGGATAAGCCCTTTGTCCAGCAAGTCCTGTAACTGATCCTTTAGCTCTCTCAGCTCCGCCGGGGCCATCCGATAAGGCGGTATAGAGATAGGCCCCGTGCCGGGGATCAAGTCAATACAGAACTCAATCTCGCGCTCTGGTGGCAGACCAGGCAGCTCGTCAGGAAATACATCAGGAAACTCTCTCACAACAGGGACCTGGTCCAACGGAACCTCTGTGGAGCTAGTATCACAAATATAGGCTAAGAATCCCTGACATCCTTTCCTTAAGAGCTGACCAGCGCGAAGAGAAGAAATCAAACTGGGAAGGGTAGCGCTACGATCTCCCTGAATAATAAGAACCGGCTCACCAGGAAAACTGAATCTGACTGCCTTTTCACGGCAGTCCACGGATGCATAACAGGTGGCTAGCCAGTCCATACCAAGAAGAACGTCAAAGTCTAGCATATCAAGGAGAATCAAATCAACTGAAGAATCTCTCTCCCCGATACGAACGAAACATGATCGGTACACAAAACGGGCAATAAAAGACTCGCCTACCGGGGTAATAACGACAAGCGGCTGATCTAACGGAGAAGACTCTCGGCCCAACCTCGGTGCAAAATACGTGGATACATAGGAATGTGTGGAGCCAGGATCAAATAATACCCGTGCATCAAAAGAACATACTGGCAGAGTACCTGTCACGACGGCATTGGATGCCTGTGCATCCTGAGGAGTCAACGCGAACACTCGAGCCTGTCCACCACTAATAGCTGGCTGTCCTCTACCTCGGCCTCAGCCTCTGCCTCCTCGTCCTCTCTGAACCGGACCGCCACGCCCACGGCCTCTAGAAGCATCTGACTGACGTGGAGCATCGTCAGGAGTAGGAAGTAAAGCTCTCTGAGAAGGTGGTGAGGGTGGTAAAGTCACATGCGGGACTGTCGCCGCGCCCGGACGTCCCATGGTACAGTTTCTGACACGGTGGTACTGACTCCCACACCGAAAACATCCTGGAGACGACTGCTGGGTCTGTGGATATGAACCAAATAACTGACCTCGTCTCAATCCTCTGCCTCCACCATCTCCCGGAAATAATCTATCACGGTGTCTGCCCATCTGCCGTTGAGCTGGCGTATCAGTACGGATCCTCTTCGGCCCAGAAACGACCGGAGTCTCAGAAATACGCTCCTCCAAAAGTAAGTCTGCATCCATCACGGCAGCGTATGTATCAAAGTGCTGGGTGCCGATGGCAAGGAATAGCTGTGTATCAAGCCCTCGTACAAACCTCTTTATTCTCTTCTCTTCTGTGTCGACTAGGTACGGAGCATATCGAGACAACTGGGTAAACTGTATATCATACTCCGACACTGTCATCCCAGGAGTCTTGCGCAAAGACTCAAAACTACGGGCTCGAGCATCTCGGACACTCTCCGGAAGAAAACGGGCAAGAAATGCAGCTGTAAACTCATCCCAGGTCATAGAAGGCAGACCTGCAGCTCGGCCTCTCTCTACTGAGTCGTACCATGTCTAGGCAAGACCCTCCAGACGAAAACTCGCAAACTCCACCAGTCTATCCTCAGAACACCTCAACGAACGGCAAATCCGAGCCATCCTATCAAGAAATGCCTGTGGGTCCTCTGTCGCATCTGTACCGGTAAAAGCTGGAGGTCTCAATCTCATGAACTCCTGTAATGAAACAGGGATAGTCTCCGTAGTAGCAGCAGGAGTGACCATCTGTGCAGCAGGTACGATCGTGGTCTGTGCGGTGGAAGGAACGTCCTCGGATCTCTGTGCCCGGCTGGACTCAACTAAAGATCCCATCATCTGCCGCAACTCTTGCATGCCGGCCTCTAATCTGGCAATACGGTCTGGATAAGGCGGATCAGTATGACCCTGAGGGACAGGCGTATCATCCCGCTCAATCCTCGCCTCAGACGGGCCCGCCCGAATCTCATCCCTAGCGGCAGCCCGCTGAGCTCTCGTAGTCTTTGGCGGCATCGAAGCTGGAATAAGAAACATGACTGATAAGGACATTGCAATTGAATCAAGGAATGCAAAGAATCAAGAAGGAAATACAAGCAATTATGTCCTAAGGTCACTTAGGCGGAGTACTGTATCGTAAGTATGCCGCGGATCATACCCACGCTACGCCACTCTGCTTAAGTCACGTACTCCATCTACCAAGGTCGTCCTACACTCAGAAAGGTAAAACCTACGCTCTGATACCAACTTTGTCATGACCCGAAAGTACGGAACGTGACTGGCACTTAGATTACGAGACGTCTAAAGGCGTACCCTAACCAAAGTCAGCCAAAGTCCAGAAAAATCTAAACCAAAATCAAAAGCGAGTGAAGGAAAACCTTAAATGAAAACGGTGTTGAAAATTAAGTTGCATAGAATCCCTTTTTAAAAAAAACATCAAAAATTCCCGAAAATTTCGGCAGAGTCTCTCCTGTATTTTCTATCCCCCAAAATGGGTACAACAAGATAATAAACCTATAATCATAAAAATGGCATCCCCAAGCGGGAGCTAGCTCTTCGCCCAAGGCGAATCACAACCACATGCAATATAATAGTAATATCAAGAAAAGAGCATAAAGAAACGCAAAATATCAGAAAACACAACGCCGGCTCAAGTGAGCTCGACCCAAAAGAAACCACATATATACAATCTCTCAGTCTCATCACTAGGTCGCTTATACAATATAAAGTGGTAGATGGAGAATACTAGATACAATGATAAAGCAAAAGAAATAAAGTGTGCTCGCAACCCACCTACGGGCGATGTCGCGAGTCTGCGCAAAAGGAGCTGATGATAAGATAGCCCGCCGCTACAAGGGTGACGGGTCCGACCTGCAAGACACTGTGGCACAACGGGGGTGAGTTGCCAGCTCGTGAGTAGAATATAACATCTAATAAGGCAATCGTAAGAATGCACGCAATGCACCACAACATGCATGTCCATATGTGAGATAATAGCTCTAGTATGCATGCACACGTATGCAATGTCATTTCTAACTCTTTAAGTGTTTTAAATGCTAAGGGTACTGCGTTCTTAACTTTAGAAAATGAATATCTGTATAATAGCTAAGTACCATCAAGAAATCATCTGAAAACCCGTGTCAAGCATCGACACCAAATAGGAATCATATATGTCTCAATATCGGGCTCCGTCGGTCCGGATCGGCCCATAACATAAATCTCACGACAACGGTCTATATCCTCCGGATATCCGCCGCGCCAGACATCACCGGTAGGTAGTCTTCCCCTGCCAGGCTCATCGTCTACAACTCGATCTTCTTGCCCTGGGGTACCATACCGGGCCCACCATGTACCCGAGACGGTTCATCCACTCCTCGAATCGGGTCTCGAAATCCAACAGATTACATGAAAACTCATGGTGGACGACACATACATCACGAGAAAACCGCAACTTTGTTTTAAAAAAATGATAAATATAAGCTTTTGTTAAATTCTTGCGGCTTTCCCCAAAAATCCAGAAATCGCAGCAATACTGAAATCCTCAAGAAAATCATAATGTTCACATGTTATATATGATAAATGTCTATGACATCAATGTGTATGATGTGAGTTTTGGTTAGAAATCTATGTAGGTATGATGGTAATGCGAGGTATATGCATGCTATGCAATTCCATATATCATGTATGAATGCAAAAGACGTTATTAAGTTAAACAGGTTTTATAGTGTACGTGGCATGGCAATTACCAAAGGCATGTGTGTCACATGAATAGTGCGTGTGCAACAGATGCCAATGGTAATGGTGTTCGTGTCCTACGAAGTGATATCGCATAAGTATAGATGAATGTCCATGCAATCTAATATACTGTTCGCTATAAGGGTATGCAGTGTACATGAATGGGTAAGCTAGCTAACAATATGAATCTTGCAAAAAGTAGGGTAATCCTAACTAGGGGGGCGCCTCGCGCAATTCAGACGATTTTCCCCATAGATGAATATATCTACTCACCAGAAATCCCCGCTAATCTGATCCGGCCACCGCCTTGCCTTTACGCGCCGTGTCCGATGTTTCCCCGACCGATCCTATATTTGCACAACACCAAGCATAAGATTACAAAACCTAAAACGATGCAAGTCACAATATACAATTATCAACGCTTTCGAATTAATCATAGCATGCACTCGGTGCGCGGAAAAACGCACGAAAATCGCTAACCTTTAACTAGAATCGTCATTTCGGGGAAATCGACAAAACTACAACCCGACTAGACGAAACCCCGTGTTCGCGCACTCAAATAATCCTATACGAAGCTAATTATATCGCTAACAAAATGCAATTTGATCGCATTCTAATTTTGTAAAAATCTAGTAAGCAATTTGCTTACCGATTCTATACAAACATCGCAATTTTTGTCGATTTAGCGAGCATTACACTACACAATTAACCACTCCAATCACCTAGATAACCATCCCTAACTTAATCCAACCACCATGCTACAAACCCTAATTTTAAAATCAAATCCTTCTCTTGATTTTCCTAAACAAACATTTACTACTAAACTAATACTTCAAATTTCAATTCTAGCATATTTAAACTACAAGTTAACAAAAAGATTAGAATTTTCACCTCACAAGCTTGAACCCTAGCTTGATCAAGTCACCAAGAAGCCTCCATTCATCAAGTTTTGGAACTAATTTGGGTTGAAGAGAGAGTGGATTAGGGTTTGGCTTTGAATGGGTTAATGAAATTGTGGATTTTTATTGAATTTTGTCATGAAATTTGAAGCAAAAATGAAGTGAGAAGAGGGGGTTTTGCTGCAGAATTGGGGTCGGCTGCAGGTAAGGGAGAGGAGGTTGGGAAATTTGGAGAAGTTTCTAGGTCAATAAACACCCCATGTTCTCATTTAATGCTTTCATATCAACAATTTACAAAAAAAAACCTCATTTTACACCATTTTTCCATTAAATTTCCCACCCTAAAACCAAAAGTTTGCAAGTCATGATATAATTTTATTAACACCATATTTTAGCTTATAAAGATTCCTAATTATGAAATTTACCTAATTAAATTTGTATTTATCCCTAATTTAATGTATTTAAAAAGGCTTAAAATAATAAAAAAAATAATTAATAACGAAATTTTTTTTTATTTAACTAGAAAATTATAAGTGACATTTTAGTGACAAAATTATAGTAATATCTTATCTAAATTTTGTATAATTAGATCTACAATGAAAAATACCTATTTTGACTTTTTACGGAAAAAGCCGAAAAATTAGCCGATTACCGAAAAACTGCCTAAACGATTTTTCGAAGGGTTACACTCCACTGAAAGAGAAGCTGGATAAGGTCTATTCTTTCAGAAGGGATAATCCGTAAAATATTCAAAGACGCCCAGAGAAACGGTCTACAACTGCCAGAGTCAAAAAGACCGCAGGAAGCGAATATGACCGACGATCCCAAATACTGCACCTATCACAAAGTGATAGGTCATGCCATTGAGGACTGCTTCGTCTTCAAAGATTGAGTCGAAAAGCAATACAAGGAAGGAGAGATAGAACTGTCTAAAGGCGTGTTAACAAACAGTCCAGCTGCGACCGCCGATTTCATACAAATGGAGACCGAAGTTCTTCGTGAAACTGATTCTCTCAGACATATGCCTTTCTCTAAAAAAAATCGACCACCACGTCATTAAACTGGGAATAATCGACCTTTAAGTCGTTAAACTGAGAATGTAAATATATATATATATATATATGTGTAAATAAACAAAAAATGTGTAAATAAAAGAAAAATAAAGAAAAGCCGAAATGATGGGGCAACTCGCAATAAAAATCAGCGAGTAAAATAAAGATGAAAATAAAGCCGAATTGATGGGGCAACCGCGAATAAAAGCCGAAATGATAGGGCAATCGCGATCTTCACGATAAGAAAAGCTGAAATGATAGAGCAATCGCGGTAAAACAAAAAAAACAAAAACAAAAAAAACAACGGTGAATGACGAGTCGCTCTTAGTACCATATTCCAGTGCAGCAATGCAGACGCCAACCAAAATCCAGTTTCCCAAAATTCTTCCGGCCCTATGGCCAGTCCTCAAATTGACTACCGTATATAATCCACGCCCATGCCCCACCGCAACCACCAGTTACGCGGGTGGTCTCCGCCCTTGGAATTATGCTCCATTGGGAAGACCCACTCATGTGTCCTCACGATACATGATGAGAACAAACCTTCGTGAGATCCTTACGACTCACAAAGGAAAAACACACTTGGGGGTCCTCACGACTCCTAAGGAGAAAATGCACCTACGAGATCCTCTCGACTCGTAGGGAGAAAATACTTTTATGGGACCCTCACGGTCCATAAAATTGAAAAGTCTTAGGTGATAGGGATCTAAACCTATCTCCTAAGCCATCGCTTCCCAATAGCCAACGGCGAATGATGAGTCGCTCCTGATACCATATTCCAGTGCAGCGATGCAGATGCCGGCCAAAATCCAAATCCCCAAGTGGCAAATGATGAGTCACTCCTGGTACCATATTCCAATGCAGCGATGCAGACGCCAACCAAATTCCAAATCCCATACCCCAATGGTGAATGATGAGTCGCTCCTGGTACCATATTCCAGTGCAGCGATGTAGACGCTAGGCAAATTCCAAATCCCAACCCCTAAGCGGCAAATGATGAGTCGCTCCTGGTACCATATTCCAGTGCAGCGATGCAGACGCCAACAAAGTCCCGAAATTTTTCCGGCCCTACGGTCTGGATCATACATCCTGCAAAACCGTATACAATCCACGGGCGCAAAACAATCCCAATCTCTCCCAAGTCCTACCGGGGAGACCATATTCAAAGTCCCCAAAAAAAATTGTATGTCCACAAGCAAAATGGGCACGGATGAAAACCCGAAAGGGCTCCGTGAGTAAAAACAGCAGGACTGCCGGCGAGTTTGTGAAAACCCGAAATGGCGCAAACTCGTAAAAAAGAGATGAAATGCACTCGCAAAGTCATCTTGACTTTGTGAGGAAAAAATTCCCGCGTGAGATCCTTACGACTCACAAAGGAGCAACACACTTAGGAGTCCCCGTGACTCCTAAGGAGAAAATACACCTACGAGATCCTTTCGACTCGTAGGGAGAAAATGCTTTTATGGGACCTTTACGGCCCATAAAATTGAAAAGCTTTAGGTGATAGGGATCTAAACCTGTCTCCTAAGCCATCAATTCCAAAATCCTCTCGGGGCAAATGATGAGTTGCTCCTGGCATTATTCCAGTGCAGCAATGCAGATGCCAAACAAAAACCGAAATCCTCAAATCCACTCATGGAAAATGATGATTCGCTCCTGGTACCATATTCCCGTATAGCGATGCTGATATCAACCCAAATCAAATCAAACCAACCTCTGCGGCGGAATCAAGCTCCGTCACAGAATTTACCCCGTGTCGAAATCATGCTTCACCTCGGGATATCTACCTTCTCTGCCAGAATTATGCTCTGCCTCGGAATCAAATCAACCAACCAGCTCTGCGTCGGAATCATAGTTCGTCTCAGAGTGTCCCCCGCGTTGAAATCAAGCTTCGTCTCGGTGTATCTGCCTTCCCTGTCGAAATTATGCTTCGTCTCGGAATCAAGTCTGCCAACAAGCTCTGTGCCGGAATCAAGCTTCGTCTCAGAGTGTACACCGTGTCGAAATCATGCTTCGCCTCGGCATATCTGCCTTCCCAGTCGAAATTATGCTCCGCCTCAGAATTAAGTCAACAAGCAAGCTCTGCGTCGGAATCATCCTTCGTTTCAGAATGTGCACCCCGTGTTGAAATCAAGCTTCGCCTCGGATTATCTGCTTTCCCCATCGGAATTATGCCTCACCTGGGAATCAACCTCTGCATCGAAATTATGCTTCGGTCAAAATATATGCCGCTCGTCGGAATTATTCTCCGATCCCTGGAATCATGCTCCGCTCTTCGAAATGATGCTTTGATCCCTGGAATCATGCTCCGCTCTGTTCCCCGCCGAAAAAACGGAGATACGACAGCGCAGGTCCGGCTTGCCTGAATTCGGGGCAGATGCTAATTGGTGTTATCCGTCCACCTCTCCGAAGATGCCAAGTTGATTTATGGCACCATGTATCGAAGATTTAAACGGATGCGGCCGATGTAGCAGACTTCGTCAGATTCCGCCTCATTTGAGGGGGTTTTGATTGTGAGGATGCTCTTCCCTGCAGGCGCAAAGCCCCTGCAGTTAATTACGCTACCGTGTCGCGGTAACCACTTTCTCCTTCTCCAGATAGTCACTGTAAGTCCACGTTGCGACCCCCGGTTCTTACGGGGAGGCGGAAACGGTATAAAAATCAAATTTTTAGCACAAGGGGCAACATGGACTAAACAAAGTCGGGATCTTTTCCTAAACTAAAACTAGCAAACTTGCTAAAGAGACTTAGCTACTCGGATGAAGATGGTTATACCTAAACTTGAACTCCTTCTTCTTCAAACTTTGTGGAGGTTGATGGTTCTTTCCTCGTAGCCTTCTTCCGTCGAAGATGGATCCACCTCGAGGGTTCAACCTTTGGGCTCTTTCTCGAACTTGGAGTGAACTAGAATCTCCGGCTTGCTAAACCCTTGATCCTAGAGTGAGTAGAGAGTGTCTAAGGGGTGCTTTTCTTTTTAAAGAGAGGGATTCTCAACACATGAGAAGGGTTCTCTTTTGCTAGAGGAAGAAGAAGATGAAGTGAGGAGAGAGAAGCTAAATGAGATAATGAGCTCTCTTTTTCCTTTTAGCAACCATATCAAAAGAAAAAGAATTATCTAATTAATAATAATAATGAAAATGAAATAGTTGATGGAAGGTTTAGGAATGACCATTATCATTTCAAACATTAAATGTTTTGCAAGAATCAAAAAGCATCTTGCTTTTGTAATGATGATGGTCAAATCTTCAACCATGGTTAACAAGTCAACCATGGTCAACTAGTCAACAAAAACCAACCATGACACAATTTCATTTTATTAATATTATTAATTGATATAACATAAATCCATTAGGGTTTGGAAAAAGACGACTGTCAACTGTGCATGCGCACCCGTTCCGAAACCCTAATGAAAGTCCTCTTCCTCTTCCTCAAATAACTGTGCATACACACCTGCATCCTTGTTCCGAGGAACATGAATACTGAGAGATAAAAGCAACCCCAAAACATATACCGGTATTTGACTCAAACCAGAGCCAGCCAGTAATATCCGTCCGGACTCCAAACGTGCACAAGTGCGCGGATGAGAACGAACCCTGTCGCAAAACCATGCGACCTCTACTCTGTTTTGCCCAGAGGCGAATACCCTCTGTGTGGGACTCTAAAGACTCGACACTACGCTGGCAGTGGGTTTAACCACAGACCGCAAGCGGCACTAGCTGTGCGTAACGGTCCCCAGGTAGATGTCGACAAGAAGGCTGACGAGGTGAAACCCCATCTGAACTCCTACTGAGTCTGAATGTGACAGTCTCCGTACAGTCCGGTCTGTTCGTCTGATACATCGCATGTCGGGCCTAGGGGGCGGTAAAACGTCAGTCCCCTAATAGCGGTACAAGTCGTGTCGGAGTGAAGCCCAAAACACCCTGAGATAACACTGGAAGCCTACCAGTATATCTCGCTTGCCCTGGCCAGGGACTACTCGTGTAATGGCTCTCCTAGACACAGCGCGATGTCAACCCCCAATACCGGGAGAGACGAATCCTATCTAACCGTCACTGCCTCCAAGTGCTTCGGGACTGCACCCAACCACCACCTGTTTGCACGACTCCTTTGAGCCGTGGTAGGGTAGTGATCAAAGTGCAGTGGGAACACACTCGAGGCGAAGTGCCAGTGTCAAGTCAGTGGACTAAGCTGTACTCATGTCACCTGGGAACTGATAACTGACGATAGGTATAATACCAACCTGTCAGTTCCCGACGAGTCCTGTCCAGTGTACTCGTAACCCAACGAGCACCCGTATACTATCTCCAGTACGACGTACTGATGGCTGTGGGACAGACCATCTCCCACACTGGGATGAGAAGCGCATACGCTAGTCTACTCCGGAGTATCGATGCCCCGTCTCGATAGTCCTGTGACTAGGGACCTGTATAAGGATGTGCTTATAGATTACCCAGCCCCCACTAGTGTGACTGCCATCACAACGCTGGTAATCAAGCAAAGATCCTAAGGGCTCCACTAATGCGTATAAGTGATATACTGAAATAAACACAAGTACACATTGAAGCAGAAACAAACCAAGTAGCATACTACTATATTGAGCAAGATTGTTTATACAAGGTGAATATCCCAAGCTTCCATCAAGTAATATACAAACTAGTATGATACAGTAATGGCCTCTAGGGCATATACACTAACAATATCCCACTTGCACTAAGGCCATGAACTGGCGTATCGAAGACCTATCATCTCGATCAGCCGCTCGAACTGAGTCTGGGGTAAGGCCTTGGTGAATGGATCTGTAGTGTTCTCTTCTGAAGCAACCCTCCGAACCTCGATCTCCTTGCGATCCACGATCTCCCTGATCAGGTGATACCGCCTCAAGATGTGCCTGGATCTCTGATGGGACCTGGGTTCCTTTGCTAAAGCTATAGCCCCGTTGTTGTCGCAATACAGAGGTATTGGGTCAACAATGGACGGAACCACCTGAAGTTCTTTTAAGAACTTCCTCATCCAGACAGCTTCTTTTGCGGCATCAGATGCAGCAATGTATTCCGCTTCCATAGTCGAGTCTGCAACGGTTTCCTGTTTGGAGCTCTTCCAACACACCGCCCCTCCATTGAGGGTAAAGACAAAACCCGACACGGACTTGGAATCATCCTTGTCACTCTGGAAGCTGGAGTCAGCAAAGGCCTCGATCTGGAGGTCCTTTCCGCCATACACCAGGAACATCTCCTTAGTCCTTCTCAGGTACTTGAGAATGTTCTTTACCGCTATCCAGTGTTTCTCCCCAGGGTTTGACTGATACCGGCTTACCACACTCAGTGCATAAGCTACATCCGGTCTGGTACACAACATCGCATACATTATAGAGCCTACCGCAGAAGCGTAGGGTATAATAGACATGCGATCCCTCTCCAAATCAGTCTTGGGAGACATCTCTTTAGAGAGGGTGATCCCGTGACAAGCCGGTAGGTTACCGCGCTTGGAATCTTCCATACTGAATCTCTTCACTATGGTGTCGATGTACCTGGACTGAGAAAGTCCTAATATCCTCTTGGATCTATCACGATGGATCCGGATCCCCAGGATGTATGAGGCATCACCCAGGTCTTTCATGGAGAACCTGTGTGACAAGAACCCCTTGACAGATTGTAGCATAGGAATGTCATTTCCTATTAAGAGAATGTCATCCACGTATAGAACGAGGAATACTACAGTTCTCGCTACAAATCTACTATAGATGCATGGTTCATCTGGATTTTTGATAAAGCCAAATTCCTTGACCGTCTCATCAAAACAGATGTTCCAACTCCGCGATGCCTGCTTTAGTCCATAGATGGACTTAAGCAACTTGCACACCTTTCCGCTGCTCCCACTCTGAATGAAACCCTCTGGCTGATCCATATAGACACACTCCTCTAAATTTCCATTCAGAAAAGCGGTCTTTATTTCCATCTGCCAAATCTCATAATCGTGGAAGGCAGCAATGGCAAGAAGGATCCGAATGGATTTCAGCATAGCCACTGGAGAAAAGGTTTCGTCATAGTCCAAGCCAGGTCTTTGACGGAAACCCTTTGCTACAAGTCTAGCTTTATAGGTCTCAACCTGTCCATCTACACCAATCTTCCTTTTGAAGATCCACTTGCATCCTACGGATTTTACCCCGTCTGGAGCAATGTCCAACGTCCATACTTTGTTGGTGTACATGGACTCCATTTCGGTCCGCATTGCATCCAGCCATTTTACCGAGTCAACGCTCTGAACGGCCTGCTGGAAGCTAGTAGGCTCATCATAATCTATGATGCAATCCTCTCGATCCCGTCTATGAGAAAACCGTAGTATCTCTCGGGCGGATGAGACTGCCTACTACTCCTGCGGAGCGGCGTAGGAATGTCCTGTTCTTTTGAACCCTCTGGTTCCTCTAAGCTTTCAGTAATAGCTCGTGGTTCTGGAATTTCTTCCAGTTCTACTGTGCTCCCACTTATCTGGTTTTCCAAAAACTCAGTTTCCAAGAAGTAGGCATGACGAGAAACAAGAACTTTTTGTTCCTCTTCACAGTAGAAGAAATATCCCTTGGAGTTCTTTGGATATCCCACGAACTTACACTGTACTGAGCGTGCCTCGAGCTTGTCCGCATGCTGCTTTTTAACAAAAGCTGGACATCCCCATGTCTTAATGTGCTTAAGATAGGGTCTCTTCCCACTCCACACCTCATATGGTGTAGTAGGCACAGTCTTAGTAGGAACTCGGTTCAAAAGGTACGCAGCTGATTCTAGCGCATACCCCCAGAATGATCGCGGTAACTCAGCGTTGCTCATCATGGACCGTACCACATCCAATAGGGTTCGGTTCTGTCTCTCCGATACACCGTTTGTGTTGCGGAGTGTATGGAGGAGTAAGCTGAGAGAGAATTCCGTTCTCTTTTAAATAATTCAGGAACTCGGCACTTAAGTATTCTCCACCTCGATCCGATCTTAGAATCTTGATACTTTTGCCGATCTGTTTCTCTACTTCATTCTTATATTCCTGGAACTTTTCAAAGGCTTCGGACTTATATTTCATTAAGAAGACATAACCGTACCTTGAAAAGTCATCTGTAAAAGTAATGAAGTAAGAGTAACCGCTTCGCGCATGTGTAGACATTGGACCGCACACGTCGCTGTGTACGAGTCCCAAGAGCTCGCTCGCTCTTTCTCCGTGTCCAGTGAACGGAGTCTTTGTCATCTTTCCCATGAGACAAGATTCACAAGTGGCATAAGACTGATACTCGAACGGATCCAAGTATCCTACTTTATATAACTTAATCAACCGTGTCTCATTGATGTGACCCAGTCTGCAATGCCATAAGAAAGCCTGATTGATATTTGGAGACTTTCTTTTGTGTGTATTCTGGACATTGAAAATCTGTGGTTGGTTCAATACGTATATACCATTGCTCAGTGTACCTGACCCAATCAGAACTTGATTAAGGTGAATGTTTACAACATTACTTACAAACGCAAATTCATAACCTTCTTTTGAAACCAAAGATACAGAAATGATATTACAAGTTGCGTTGGGTACAAAAAAGCAATTACGCAAAACCAAAACATGCCCATCTGACATTCCCAGGTGATAGTCCCCCACGGCTTTAGCATCCATGCTAGCTCCGTTTGCAACTCTGAGGGTCATGTCACCTTCCTTCAAAAACCTACGATTTCTCAACGCCTGCAATGAATTACAGATATGAGATCCTGATCCGGTATCCAATACCCAGGAAGTAGAGTTTATAGAAAGACAGTTTTCAATAACATACACACCTGAAGCTGAAGCCGCAACCTGCTTCAGTTCCTGTGTCCTGGCCTTCCAAGCCCTGCAATCTTTCTTCTAGTGTCCACTCTTATGACAATAGAAGCATTCCTCCTTTCCCACAAGCTTCCCCACAATCTTTGTTGCCAATTCTTTTCCCTTCGTACCCACTTTACTAACACCGCCTCTTGGTTTGGCGGGGGCTTTCCTCCTCTTTCCCTTGGCTTTCGCCTTGGACCTAGAGGAAGAAGATCCTCCTACAAACAAAGCGGGTGTTTCCCTACCCTTCTGTAGGGTGCCCTCTGCGCTCCTCAGCAGGTTGAGGAGTTCTGAAAGTTCAACTTCCTTTTCTTGCAAGTTGAAATTCAGTATGAACTGGGCGTAAGTGGATGGAAGGGACTGGAGAATTAAATTCGTATAGAGTTCACTGTCCAACGTGGTCCCAAGTTCCGCGAGCTCCTCAGTGTAGCCAATCATCTTAAGCACGTGGTCCGCTACCGATGATCCGACGGCCAACTTTGTCGAAAATAACTTCTTCGACACTTCGTATCTTGCGATACGAGACTGCTCTCCATACAGTTCTTTTGTATGAAGAAATATGGATTCCAAATCCATATTCTCGTGCCTCCTCTGATATTCGTTGTCCATCGAGGCAAGTACGAGGCACCTGGCCTTCGCGCTGTCAATCTCCCAAGTCTTACGGATTTCCTTATCCGCGACGCTGGAGGTGGGACCTGGGACGGGGGGAGCTTTGGTGGTAAGAAGATACCCCAGCATGTCGTAAGTGATTGCCAACTTGACATTCCTGAGCCAATCTTTGTAGTTTGGCCCTGTCAATATGTTTTTATCTAGAAGTAACTTAAGTCCAGTCATTTCGATTTGGTCGCTGCAGGGGAGAGAGAAGAAACACTTTAGCACGATGCTCTTGCAAGTTTAGAATGGTTTTTAATTTGTCTAAACAGGATGACTCCCACTGTCTCTCGAATCCCTCCTCAAACCACAAAGGAAGAATTAGCCGGGATCAATCCCACCGCACAATACTTGCTTAACCGTTCAGCCAGGCCAGTGCCGGTACTTCGAGGGAGGTTTTCCAACGCTTTCGCGAAGTTCCTTAATTAAATAACCTCTTTTCCCTGGGGGCGTAGCCCCGCTAACACCTTTCTAGGCACCTACTAGGTTTATAGCATTGATCGTTTAGTGAAAAATTTCCCGAGGAGTAGCATATACTCACAATAGGATCGGGATCCAAATATCATTGCGTGACGAAACTGAAGGAATCCTACGAGAATCATCACTCCAAATGGTATGCAAATCTAGCAAGTTTCAGTACTTATGAAACTCCCGATGTGGATTTTTGCCCCATGCTCTTATGACCTTGACTTTGGCCAACAAATCATAAGTCACATGTCAAGTTCTACCCGTCATTCTCCAGGTTAATTTGAATCCACCCGTACCTACCCTTGACTTTGGCCAACAAGGCAGTACGACTGTTCCAAACCAACGCATCTATCTATGCTGCACATGAATACCCAATAGCTACCAATCACTATGCCTTGACTTTGGCCAACAAACACAGCTTGAATACTATTGACTATTCATGTGAAACGACGGAGGGCTACGAATGGTTTTGGCGAAACCGTGAACGTAGTGAACTTGATATAATCGATGGAACGAGATAGCTTTTAGAAGGAGTGGCTCAAGCTCCGCATTTAAAAGTTAGTTTTGAAAAGAACCGAGTGGTTTTTCGAAAGTGTTCCAACGACTTTATCTTGGTTTATTATCTTGGATTAGTTCTTTTAATGCGTGATATTCTTGCATTAGTGCTTTTAATGCGTCCCATCATTTAATCCTACCATTGCAGAAAACAACCAAAATATGACGTACGCTTATGCCATTCGCATTAGCCACGGGGTCCCGTCATCACCCGTTAGGTTACTTAACTAACGACAGAGCGGGGGCTGGGCTAGCGCGGCTGTAAAACATAAGCAACGCCTAAATAGAAAGTAATGATAGACATTACAGATCACAGATGAATACATTGGATATACTAGCAATCCGCAATCCTTACGAGCCTGCAACGAAAAGCGGATTACACGGTCGCGGTGAATAGCCAAATACCCCACCCAAGACCCCTACGGGTGCGGCAAACTACCCGCCAAGTACTCGGCAGTTTGTGCACCCTCTCCATGGGTCTATCCTAGGAGCAAAAACAGTAAAAAGAATTATACAATGACGGCTACAACCCTGACCCGGTTGTGCGGCCAAACAAATAATAATTATTACATCAATTTACATTTACAATGAATGAAAGAAAAACAAGAGCTCATCTCACATCCACCCCGGCTATTCACCCGCGACAGTCCAACACATTCATATACACATTCCAATATCAAACACAGATCATGTATAACCCCGACCAATCGACATATAGCGATTAGCCGACGTTCAATACATGCAATCATCACAGATATAACCAACATAGCCAAAGTGTAGCGAAGTTCGAAAAAAAATACGGAATTATAGGACCCCAAAAGTAAATTTCTGTTCTGGAAAATCTGGGCACATATAATATATCTGAAAAATCCCAAAATCCCACCAGAAGAACACTGCACGAAAAATGATGCAGAGAGGACAACAAACGGCGGCGGTTCCGCGGCACATGCCTACCTCATGCCGCGGAACCACGGCGGTTTGAATGAATTAGGGCATCGTTTTTCTTGGGTGTTCACACAAAACCCTGAGCCAAATTTACAAGTATAAAGTTTTTCATTTAGAGCAGAAAAAATTTCAACAGAAACTTAGGGTTTTAGTTTTTCCGGTTTTGCGATTTTTCGGTTTCGAACTTCCATACACTTCGCTACCAAGCTAGTTTAAGTTTAGTTAGGCTCTGATACCACTGTAAGTCCACGTTGCGACCCCCGGTTCTTACGGGGAGACAGAAACGGTATAAAAATCAAATTTTTAGCGCAAGGGGCAACATGGACTAAACAAAGTCGGGATCTTTTCCTAAACTAAAACTAGCAAACTTGCTAAAGAGACTCAGCTACTCGGATGAAGATGGTTATACCTAAACTTGAACTCCTTCTTCTTCAAACTTTGTGGAGGTTGATGGTTCTTTCCTCGTAGCCTTCTTCCGTCGAAGATGGATCCACTTCGAGGGTTCAACCTTTGGGCTCTTTCTCGAACTTGGAGTGAACTAGAATCTCCGGCTTGCTAAACCCTTGATCCTAGAGTGAGTAGAGAGTGTCTAAGGGGTGCTTTTCTTTTTAAAGAGAGGGATTCTCAACACATGAGAAGGGTTCTCTTTTGATAGAGGAAGAAGAAGATGAAGTGAGAAGAGAGAAGCTAAATGAGATAATGAGCTCTCTTTTTCCTTTTAGCAACCATATCAAAAGAAAAAGAATTATCTAATTAATAATAATAATGAAAATGAAATAGTTGATGGAAGGTTTAGGAATGACCATTATCATTTCAAACATTAAATGTTTTGCAAGAATCAAAAAGCATCTTGCTTTTGTAATGATGATGGTCAAATCTTCAACCATGGTCAACTAGTCAACAAAAACCAACCATGACACAATTTCATTTTATTAATATTATTAATTGATATAACATAAATCCATTAGGGTTTGGAAAAAGACGACTGTCAACTGTGCATGCGCACCCGTTCCGAAACCCTAATGAAAGTCCTCTTCCTCTTCCTCAAATAACTGTGCATACACACCTGCATCCTTGTTCCGAGGAACATGAATACTGAGAGATAAAAGCAACCCCAAAACATATACCGGTATTTGACTCAAACCAGAGCCAGCCAGTAATATCCGTCCGGACTCCAAACGTGCACAAGTGCGCGGATGAGAACGAACCCTGTCGCAAAACCATGCGACCTCTACTCTGTTTTGCCCAGAGGCGAATACCCTCTGTGTGGGACTCTAAAGACTCGACACTACGCTGGCAGTGGGTTTAACCACAGACCGCAAGCGGCACTAGCTGTGCGTAACGGTCCCCAGGTAGATGTCGACAAGAAGGCTGACGAGGTGAAACCCCATCTGAACTCCTACTGAGTCTGAATGTGACAGTCTCCGTACAGTCCGGTCTGTTCGTCTGATACATCGCATGTCGGGCCTAGGGGGCGGTAAAACGTCAGTCCCCTAATAGCGGTACAAGTCGTGTCGGAGTGAAGCCCAAAACACCCTGAGATAACACTGGAAGCCTACCAGTATATCTCGCTTGCCCTGGCCAGGGACTACTCGTGTAATGGCTCTCCTAGACACAGCGCGATGTCAACCCCCAATACCGGGAGAGACGAATCCTGTCTAACCGTCACTGCCTCCAAGTGCTTCGGGACTGCACCCAACCACCACCTGTTTGCACGACTTCTTTGAGCCGTGGTAGGGTAGTGATCAAAGTGCAGTGGGAACACACTCGAGGCGAAGTGCCAGTGTCAAGTCAGCGGACTAAGCTGTACTCATGTCACCTGGGAACTGATAACTGACGATAGGTATAATACCAACCTGTCAGTTCCCGACGAGTCCTGTCCAGTGTACTCGTAACCCAACGAGCACCCGTATACTATCTCCAGTACGACGTACTGATGGCTGTGGGACAAACCATCTCCCACACTGGGATGAGAAGCGCATACGCTAGTCTACTCCGGAGTATCGATGCCCTGTCTCGATAGTCCTGTGACTAGGGACCTGTATAAGGATGTGCTTATAGATTACCCAGCCCCCACTAGTGTGACTGCCATCACAACGCTGGTAATCAAGCAAAGATCCTAAGGGCTCCACTAATGCGTATAAGTGATATACTGAAATAAACACAAGTACACATTGAAGCAGAAACAAACCAAGTAGCATACTACTATATTGAGCAAGATTGTTTATACAAGGTGAATATCCCAAGCTTCCATCAAGTAATATACAAACTAGTATGATACAGTAATGGCCTCTAGGGCATATACACTAACAGTCACTTCGTATCGTATGTGTTTGTTTTGTTTTTGGTTGCCAGTGGATTGTGTACGGAGACTAATGTATGTTGTCGCCTGTAGGGCGTGGATTTGTCCAAATTCGTATCTTTTCTTAGATTTGGGTTTGGGGGTTGGGTTTAAGGATACGTTAGCCTCATTTGAGACTAAGATCAACTTAAACGTTTGTTAAGGATACGTTAGTCTAATTTTAGACTAAGATCAACTTAACGAGATCGTTTAGATCCAACAAGAGAGCAATTGTGCTTTATTGTTTAGTTTAGGGACATTGCGGTCGATTACCAGTTTAAGGACATGGTGGTCCAATGTTAAGTTTAAGGACATCTCGGTTCAGGTTAAGGACATCATAGTCCGTGGGTTTAAAGACCTTACAGTCAAGGTTAAGGACATCATAGTCCGTGAGTTTAAAGACCTCACAGTCAAGGTTAAGGACATCATAGCCCGTGAAATGTGTGATTGTCGGGACCCGTCACCTCTCTGAAGACGTTGAAGGATTACAACGACAAATATCACAAGAGTGAAGAGATGTACCCTTGAACCGAAGTTGATTGGGAGATCTATAGTCCAATTTTGGAACTAAGATCAATTAATTAGATTATGAGCACATTAGCTCAGTTAAATCTGAATTGAGGACTTATGGCCAACTTGGGCTAAGTCCAATTAGATTTAAAGTGTTGGCCTTTTATTGGACCATTAGACATTTGTCTGGGTTCAACCCTTCATCACTTAGCAATGCTAAACAAGAGTTTGAGGGCTCTGATATCATTTTTGTCTTTGACTGAGCATTAAACATTATAGCTCTGAGTTTTACTCAATTTTGAGATTTAGTTAAAGCAGAGGTTTTTGCCTCTGGAAACTTGACCAATTTGGCAAAGATTGACTTTAAAATAGTGTTAAACACTATAGGACAGCCGTGTTAATCATTGGAAATGAAACGCTCAAATTAGTGTTAAACACTAGAGAGGAAGGGGTCACGTGGGGACACGTAAGGGCACCCAAAGGTGGGGCCAGATTCCCTTTACTTTGTCTTGTAAATAAGTGTTAAACACTTTTGATATTCTGGCCATCACGTGTTGGCATGTGATGGAGATTTGTGCGTTGATTATTAAAGCATTTACTAGGGGTCACGTGGTAACACGTGAGAGCGCCCAAAGCCAACATTGCCTTTTCTTTTATTCTCTTTGTTTTGGAGGTCACGTGGGAGCACGTGAGGCATTGCCTCTGGGCTGTTTCCTTCTTATTTTGGAGGATCTTTTCAGGGGTCACGTGGGGCCACGTGACCTAAGTTCTTTGTATGCATGGAGATCTTTCAAGTCTCTTTATTTTTAAGAATTAAATTCTCTGTAGGGTTAAACCCTAATTATGGTTTTAGAGGAATTAAATTCATATGTATGTGAAAGAATTAAATTCTTATATAGGGTTAAACCCTAGTTCTGTCTTGAAGGAATTAAATTCCTATGATTTTGGGAGAATTGAATTCTCATGCAGGGTTGAACCCTAATTGTATTTGGAGGAATTAAATTCCTATAAATTTTGGAGAATTAAATTCTCATATAGGGTTGAACCCTAGTTTTATCTTGGAGGAATTAAATTCTTATAACTTTGGGAGAATTAAATTCTCATATAAGGTTAAATCCTAGTTTTATCTTTGGGAGAATTAAATTCTCTAAACTCAATTCCCCCTCTAAGTCTTGGATCTGCATGGCAGAATCTCAACCCGATGAGAATTAAATTCTCAACCTATGGGAAGATTTACTTCTGCAGATATTCAACCAGAGGAAGAACTAAGTTCTTTTTGCAGAAGAGTTAAACTCTTAGATTGAGAATTAAATTCTCTTTTTGAAGTTTTTATCCCTTTCCTTTTCTCACCTAGGGTTTTCTTTCTTGAGAATTAAATTCTCCTTTCTTTTTTCTCTCTGTTGTTATCTGCCAATAAAGTAGATCCCTTCTCTTTTTTTCTTGGCTCCTATTTATAGGAGAAAGAAAAGAATCAACTTGTTTTGTGAATCTTTCATTGAAAGATTTTAATTGATTTTGTAACCAACATGATCTTTTAGATCACTCAGTGAATTTTATCCACCATTGGATTTTTAATCCAAAAGATCTTTTATTTGTTATTCCTGGCAAATTTCAGGGAAATCTTTCCCTGTATAAAATCTTTCCATAAATTGGTAATTTTTAATCACCATTGGATTTTTAATCCAACGGTGCTCCATTTTGCAGAGCACCATCTTTTTTGTTTGGAAAGATTTAGAGAAATTTTTTTCCAGTTAGGGTTTTTGATTCCCTCTTAATTAGAATTTAATTATATTAATTCATAGATTTTTAGGAACCCACCACGTGTTGGCATGTGACCCTCTGATTAAGCATTTGATCAGAATTTAATTCTGTTGTTTTAAAGAACTCAGGAATTATCACTTGTCAGCACGTGACCCTTGGTCACGTGTTGGTACGTGATGCCCCATTGGGGTTTTTCCTTGTTATTTTATTATAACTTTAATTCTTTTCAGTGGGTTTAAAGGCCCATCACGTGTTGGCACGTGACCCCACTGATTAATTATTTCCAATTATTTATTTTATTCAGTGCCTACAGGCTTTGCATGTAAATGGTCACGTGTCTGCACGTGATGCCCGGTCACGTATGAGCACGTAATGCCTCATAACTTTTGATCCCGGATGAATTATGACACCCATAATATATCAAATCGAAGGCTTTTTCGAGACGCTTTCGATACAATCAGAATTTAGCTGTTTCTCATTCGTGAGTTTGTCAAAATACAGCCCGGAAAATACTGGTTCACATTTTCTTAAACGTATCGTTGCCATTTGATACCTTGGGCTCTTTTGCGCAGAAATTTTTTGGCAGGAACAAATGCCCCCCACTATTTTTCCCACGTAAGTATATACGTGGGTGAAGTAGTGTAGAGTAATTCATAGCGTATGACCAGTTTCGGGTTGGTATATAATTTTCAGAATCTTGATCTGAGAAGATAACGAGCGGACACAAGCGTCGTCATTTATCATTGACTCAAATCTCGACTCTTAGGGGATATAGTTCCAAACCCTCAGCTCCATGAGCCGCACCCTTCTATTTCTTTATGTTTTACTCTGGCATGAAGTAGTTTATATGCTCATGAGTAACTTCTCCATTTCAGTGGCATGTAGTTTTGGCAAGTGTGGCCCATAGATGGTAGATAACAGTTCATCTTGAACTTCTTATAAGGTAGCGATGGCTTAGGAAACAGGGTTAGGATATGCTATCTAAGACTTTCCAACTTTATGAGCCGTGAGGGTCTCACAAAGGCTTCTCCCTACGAGTCGTGAGGATCTCGTAGGTGTCTTTTCTCCGGCGTCGTGAGAACTCCTAAGTGCGTTTTGTCTTGAGAATCGTAAGGATCCCATAAAAGAATTTTCTTTATGTGTAGGGACACTAATTTTCCCGCAAGTTGAGACGAATCGAGAGATTCTCGCAAAGACACTGATTTCCTTGCGGGTCGAAACGAATCGAGAGGTTCTCGCCAAGGACACTGATTTTTCCTGAATCGAGATAAGAAGCGATGGCTTAGGAAACAGGTTCGGATCTGCGGCCTAAGACTTTTCAACTTTATGAGCCGTGAGGGTCTCATAAAGATTTTCTCCCTACGAGTCGAGAGGATCTCATAGGTGTATTTTCTCCTTAGGAATCGTGAGGATTCCTAAGTGTGTTTTCTCTTGAGAGTCGTAAGAATCTCACAAGAGAATTTTCTTCCTTACAAGTCGAGAGGACTCGTAAGTGATTGATGAGTTGACCTACTCCCGAGTCAAAGCATTGCTTCAACATGGAGGTCGAGGGTTGACTTTGAGTTGTCTGTGCACCGCCGAGTCATGGAACTGGGAACTTTGCCGCGGCTCCGCTTTGCTGACGTTGTATATTCCTGCAGAGACACTGATTTCTCTACGGGTCGGCGCAAATCGAGATGTTCTCGTCAAGGACGCTGATTTCCCTGAATCGAGGTATTTGCCAAGGACACTGATTTTCTCGGAGTTGAGACGAATCGATGTATTCCTGCAAAGACACGGATTTCTTTGCGGGTCGACGCGAATCGCGATGCTCTCGTCAAGGACGCTGATTTCCCTAAATCGAGGTTTTTGCCAAGGACGCTGATTTCATCGGAGTTGAGACGAATCGAGGTATTCCTGCAAAGACGCTGATTTCTCTGCGGGTCGACGCGAATCGAGGAATCGAGGTCTTGCCAAGGACGTTGATTTCTCTGCGGGTCGACGCGAATCGAGATACTCTCGTCAAGGACGCCGATTTCCCTGAATCGAGGTATTTGCCAAGGACGCTGATTTCCTCAGGGTTGAAACGAATCGAGATATTCCTGCAAAGACACTGATTTCCTTGCGGGTCGACGCGAATCGAGATGCTCTCGCCAAGGACGCTGATTTCCCCGAATCGAGGTTTTTGCCAAGGACGCTGATTTCCCTGGAGTTGAGACGAATCGAGGTATTCCCGCAAAGACACCGATTTCTCTGCGGGTCGACGCGAATCGAGATGCTCTCGTCAAGGATGCTGATTTCCCTGAATCGAGATATTTGCCAAGGACACTGATTTCCCTGGGGTTGAGATGAATCGAGGTATTTCTGCAAAGACACTGATTTCTCTGCGGGTCGACGCGAATTGAGATGCTCTCGTCAAGGACACTGATTTTCCTGAATCGAGGTTTTTGCCAAGGATGCTGATTTCTTCGGAGTTGAAACGAATCGAGATATTCCTGCAAAGACGCTGATTTCTCAGCGGGTCGACACGAATCGAAGTGCTCTCGTCAAGGACGCTGATTTCCCTGAATCGAGGTTTTTGCCAAGGACACTGATTTCCTCGGAGTTGGTTGACTTGTTTTCGAGACGGAGCGTTGATCCGGTGGGGAGGTCATTGGTTGACTCCAGGTTGTCTGTAAACCGTAGAGTCTTGGAACTGGGGACTTTGCCGCGGCTCCGATTGATGGTGTAGCATCTGTGTCCTGCTGGAATGAGGAAGCACACCGTTGTTGGTCTTCGGGCCGTAGATGTAGCCATTGAGATTTGGAACTAGGGACTTTGCCATGGCTCCGCTTCGTTGCAACTCAGAGGTCGATTGTTGACGTCACGTCTGCATGTGGTTGGCGTGAGGAGAAACGTCGTTGGTGATCTCTAGGCTTTCTGTGAACCGTCGAGATTTGGAACTAGGGGACTTTGCCATGGTTCCGTTGTTTTGACCCTGGGGTCGTTTGTTGATATCGCATCTGTATCCTGCTGGAGTAAGGAGAACGCCGTTGGTGATCTCTAGGCTGTCTGTGAACCGTCGAAATTTGGAACTAGGGGACTTTGCCATGGTTCCGTTGTTTTGACCCTGGGGTCGTTTGTTGATGTCGCATCTGCATGCTGCTGGAGTAAGGAGAAATGCCGTTGGTGATCTCTAGGCTGTCTATGAACCGTCGAGATTTGGAACTAGGGGACTTTGCCATGGTTCCGGGGTAGTCTCTAGGCTGTCTGTGAACCGTCGAGATTTGGATCTAGGGGACTTTGCCGTGGCTCCGTTTGTTGATGTTGCGTCTGCATCCGATTGGAGGGAGGAAGAATGCCAGTGTTGATCTCTAAGTTGTCAATGTTGACGTCGAGACCCTGAAGCTAGGGATTTTCCTTCGCTTCGTTTGTTGATATTGTGTCTACAATATTGCGACGAATGTCGAGATTGTCTTTAGGTTGTCTATGAACCGTCGATATTTGGCTTCGCTTCGACGAAACCTGGTGGGACAATATGGTTCCCTTCTTGTTTGTGCCCATGGATTGTATACATGGGTCAATGTGACCTCACCTGCAGGGCTAAAAGTTTTATATATTTTTCTTTCCGTGATGCTCTACCATTTCAGCTTTATATCATGAAAGTCGCGATTGCCCAATCATTTCGGCTATTTTTCGCGGTGCCCAATCATTTCGGCTATTTGTTTTATTTACTCGCTGCTTTTTATTATGAGTTGTCCAATCATTTCGGCTGTTTTTGTATGCATACATTTTTACTTGCTGATTTCGTTGCAAGTTGCCTTATCATTTCGGCTATTTCATATGCATTTTTGGCTCGCTGATTTTTTATCGCGAGTGTGGAACTTAGAATCTGGTGCCAATCTCAGCATCAGCATCGCTGCGGCTGGAATATTGACAGGAGCGAATCATCATTTGCCATGAAAGAACTTGGAATTTGATACGATTTAGGCATCAATATCGCTATCACTGGGACATTGCCAGGAGCGAATCATCATTTGCCTCTGTCGATGTCGAACAAAGGTGGCTTGGCAAACAGGGTTAGGATCCCGTCGACTAAGGCTTTTGACTTCATGAGCCGTAAGGGTCTCATAAAGATGTTTCTCCCTACGAGTCGTGAGGATCTCGTAGATGCGTTTTCTCCTTAGTAATCGTGAGAATTCCTAAGTGTATGTTCTCTTATAAGTCGTAAGGATCTTACAAGAGTATTTTCTCCTTATAAGTCGAAAGGATTTATAAGGGTCGCTCACCGTGTGAGCATATCCCTAATCACTGGTGAGACTTTGTTAGGGAAAGGTTTATTCGTGCCCGTGGATTGTATACAAGGGTTAGTATTGAACCGCTTGTAGGGCAATCTGGGAAAGGTAATGGCTTAAGAACAGGTTCAGATCTCTGTAACTTAAGGCTTTTAAATCTTATGAGCCGTGAGGATCTCATAAGAGGGTTCTCCTTACGAGTCGTGAGGATCTCGTAAGTGTAATTTCTTCTTAGGAATCGTGGGGATCCCCAAGTGTGTTGCTCCCTTGTGAGTCATAAGGATCTCACGCAGGTATTTTCTCCTCACAAGGTCGAGAGGATCTTGCAAGTGTCTTTTAACGAAATTGCGCCCTTTCAGGTTTTCACAAAACTCGCCGGTAGCCCTGCTGTTCTTACTCACGGAGCCCTTTCGGGTTTTCATCCGTGCCCATCTTGCTTGTGGACGTACCTTTTTTTTACGAGTCTGCGCCCTTTCGGGTTTTCACAAACATCGCCGGTAGTCCTGCTGTTTTTACTCACGGCGCCCTTTCGGGTTTTCATCCGTGCCTATTTTGCTTATGGACATACCCTTTTTTTTAACCATGTCAGCCTGGGGGTGCCGCGGTCCGTAGTAGTTTATAGACGTCTCGGTCAGTTCCAAGTTTTAGGACATTGCGGTCAATCGTTAGTTTAGGGACATTTCGGTCCGCTGTAGCTTTAAGGCGAAATTTCGCCGGATGCTTTATGAACAAGTAGGTTTCTCCTTGATAGACATTGTCACATAATCCAAGGGTTTTAGCACTGCTCCTGCCCCCAGCTCTTATATGCTGTCTTCTATCGCCGAGTGAGCTTCTTCATTAGTTAACGCCGAATGAGAGATCATGTGGCAACTTGCCACATGGTCCTCGAATTCTCCTGACGAGTCATCATCGTCGTTATTGTCGTTATCTCCGCTCTCAAGAATATTGTTGAGAAATTCTTGGAGTGTGACCGGGGTCCACATCTTCTGGTTATATTCCTCCAGCGCGTCAATATGTTTTTGCTGATCCGTACGCTTGTCATCAAACTGCGCGGGCTTTTTGATCTTCTTCTTTTTCTTCAAAGACTTTGACGGCTGGGCCTGAGCATTTTGACCATTGCTATTAATTCCCGATGTTGGGCGTGGTTTCAGCATCTCGTCGATGATCTCCGGCTCTTGCGGGCTTTTCCACCTGATCGCCGGGCATGTGTGAAGATCCTTCAGCATTCTTTTCGTCTTGGCTGAAAGAGCGACCTCCCATGGAGCTTCTTCTATAAAAGAGCACGATGCCCCCGGTATGTCCACCCTTTTAGGAGTGTTGTTGTGGTAGATTCACCTTCCAGTTTTCGGATAGCGCAAACTTGCCCTGTTGGTATTGGTCTTCAATCCAGTTTTTGAAGACGTAGCAGTCTTCGATCGGATGGCCCAATACTCGGTGGTATGTGCAGTAATTAGGATCGTTGACGTCGTTCGGTCGCGTTGGGTGTCTCGACTCCGGTAGATTGATGAGGCCATTGCGCACTGCCAGTTCAAACAGTTTCCTTGTTTTATCCCGGGGAAACGAGTAAAGACGTCTCAACTTCTCATCGAGGGATTGTCGCTTGTTGCTTTGGCGAACAACCCGTCTCGGGCCACTCGGTTGTTGTTGAGCGTTGGCGACGAAGGTTGCTTTCTCTTTACCCTTTTCATTCCAAGGCTCCGTCTTTAAAGAGGAAGGCCTATGGCCCATCTGGTCCATTTGGGTCAACTTGTCAATCAAGGCCTGGAGGATGGTCGGCTTGAAAAATATCATGAATTGGGATATGGTCGCCTGCGGATCAAGGGTTCCCACGAACATGCCTACCGCAGGCGCTTCTTCGATGCATTGTTCACACTTCGACCATAGATTCCGCCACCGTATTGCGTATTACACCCATGTTTCGCCTGGTTTCACCCTGGCATTGATCAACGCCGTGATTGGGGTGCGTTCGCTGGCGCTTGCGAAACGCTGGGTGAATAACAGCTCCATCTCCATGAATGTTTTGACGGAGTCATTTGGAAGCGCCGAATACCATTCGAAGGCCGTCTCCGCCAAACTGCCAACGAATTGGCGAAGCAGTAGCTTATCGTCGCCTCCGAAGTTGCCGCACAGAGCCCTAAATTGAGCGACATGCTGATGCGGATTTCCAGTCCCCTTATATACGTGGAATTTGGGGATCGTGTATCCCGGCGGGTACTTTATTTGGTCATACTAATCCGGGTAGGGTCGTCTAGTTTTAACAATTTGCCCAGCTGTTTCATTCGCCTGGTGAACTCGTATCTGCTGAGCGATGTAATCATCCAGGGCAGCTTTGGAGATTGTCTCCTCCTTGGCTGTTGACAGAGCCGGCAGAGGATTTGATGTCTCTCCTCTATCATTTTCAATTATTACTGGAGGATCTTCGGCTGGGGGATCCGGCTGGATCATCATGCCCACCATATCTTGGAATAGAAGAGCCATTTGTTTAATATTGGCCAATTGTTCTGCGGCCTCTTTGTCCTTCTCAAGCATTCTCCGAAGGAATTCAGCATCAGTTTTCTGCTCACGGCGCTGCTCCGAGGATGTCTCCGGGCTTGCTTTCGGTCCCGTAAGTGCGGCCATAGCTGTTAGCATTTCTTGGAGTCTTTGTTGTTGTTGCTCCTGAGCCCTAGTCACTGATCGCGTAAGCGGTCGATGACCTGTGGAGATACGGCTATCCTCTTTTCCGGATGCCATATAGACGGTGTGCACCACCATACCCCCAGACTTGGGGCGTTTAGATTCGATGTTCTTGCGATTCGTCGCAGACACCGGGATTTTCTCCAGCTTTCTCCTCTTGTGAGCGGTCGAGGTTGAGGGGGCCATTGCAGTGGGCACCCAAGTAGCTGTCACCTTCTGTGGCTTAACAGGATGGTCATCTTCTCGCTGAACTTTCATATTTTTCTATCGGCTGGGATAATCTTGATCAATCACCGAGTCTTGGACTTGACGACAGACTTTGTAAATTTTAGAGGACAGCCGTTGAGGGGGCTGTTCCAGCTTCGCCTTTGGGGCATTCTCCATAGGTGGAGGAGATCTTTTCAGCACAGCAGTTGGCGAGTTCCTGCGCACCCTGTTAAGTAGCTCAAAGCTGTTCCCAGTTGGAACAGCAGCATTAACTTCCACGATTGGAGCTGGCGGAGTCAGCTCAGAAGGGGAATTGCCTCCAGCTTTCCTTACTCAGAGCCAGTGGCGACGTCGAGCATGTCGAGCCGCTGGGATTGTTTCAGCTTGAGGGGTGACTTCGTCATGCCCCCTGTTCTGGTGAGGCGCTGCTGGTACCAGCCTTTTGAAGATCGACGTCCGTCGAGCAGCAGTGTTTAACCTGTTAAAGACAAACCTCTGGGCGGGGGAAGTAGCTTTGAGGACTTCGACTGAAACGGGAGCCGGAGCAGTCAGTCTTGTGAAGACCAACCCTTTGGCAGGAGAAGCCGCCTTGACGACTTCGGGAGCAGGGATGGCTATCCTCTTCGGAATAACCTTTTTTGGAATTGCAGGCTTCATCACGGGCCCACATGAACTTTGGCCTAATCTGGCGAAGACTGAAGCGCTGGAGCTGGACGACCCAATGAGAAGGGCCGCAGTAGTCGTAAGCCGATCAAAGACCGACTTCTTGGGAGCTTCTTGTGTTATAGGAGCACTGAAGCTCGTTGGCGGGAGCATGGTCCCGAAAAACAATCCAGTAGTGGCCTGAGTGACCTGTTCCACCGGCATCGTGAACAGGGAAGCCGCTTGGGGCCTGTAAGCTATGCCTCCAGATGAGGCGGAACGTGGGTTGCAGTTGCAGTTGGAACACTTCGCGCAAGTGGACGCCATTGATCCCCCGCTTTCTGCATCAAGCAAAACGCCAAATTTCAGTATCTCGAACCCAAAGGCAACCATTAGCAAACCGCGATTCGTTCGCGAACACGATACATGAAGTCTGTAGTGGAAAGAGGAAAAGGTCCCACCGGGCGTGCCAGAATCTGTTCCCCGCCGAAAAACCGGAGACGTGACCGTGCAGGTCCGTCTTGCCTGAATTCGGGCAGATGCTAATTGGTGTTATCCGTCCATCTCTCCGAAGATACCAAGTTGATTTATGGCACCATGTATCGAAGGTTTAAACGGATGCGGCCGATGTAGCAGACTTCGTCAGATTCCCCCTCATTTGAGAGGGTTTTGATTGTGAGGACGCTCCTCTGCAGACGCAAGCCCCTGCAGTTAATTACGCTACCGTGTCGCGGTAACCACTTTCTCCTTCCTCAGATAGTCACTTCGTGTCGTATGTGTTTGTTTTGTTTTTGGTTGCCTGTGGATTGTATACGAAGACTAATGTATGTTGTCGCCTATAGGACGTGGATTAGTCCAAATCCGTATCTTTTCTTAGATTTGGATTTGGGGGTTGGGTTTAAGGATACGTTAGTCTCATTTGAGACTAAGATCAACTTAAACGTTTGTTAAGGATACGTTAGTCTAATTTTAGACTAAGATCAACTTAACGGGATCGTTTAGATCCAACAAGAGAGCAATTGGGCTCTATTGTTTAGTTTAGGGACATTGCGGTCGATTATCAGTTTAAGGACATGGTGGTCCAATGTTAGTTTAAGGACATCCCGGTCTAGGTTAAGGACATCATAGTCCGTGAGTTTAAAGACCTCACAGTCAAGGTTAAGGACATCATAGTCCGTGAAATGTATGGTTGTCGGGACCCGTCACCTCTCTGAAGACGTTGAAGGATTACAACGACAAATATCAAAGGAGTGAAGAGATGTACCCTCGAACCAAAGTCGATTGGGAGATCTATAGTCCAATTTTGGAACTAAGATCAATTAATTAGATTATGAGCACATTGGCTCAGTTAAATCTGAATTGAGAACTTATGGCCAACTTGGGCTAAGTCCAATTAGATTTGAAATGTTGGCCCTTTATTGGACCATTAGACATTTGTCTGGGTTCAACCCTTCATCACTTAGCAATGCTAAACAAGAGTTTGAGGGCTCTGATATCAATTTTTGTCTTTGACTGAGCATTAAACATTATAGCTCTGAGTTTTACTCAATTTTGAGATTTAGTTAAAGGAGAGGTTTTTGCCTCTGGAAACTTAGCCAATTTGGCAAAGATTGACTTTAAAATAGTGTTAAACACTAGAGAACAGCAGTATTAATCATTGGAAATGAAACGCCCAAATTAGTGTTAAACACTAGAGAGGAAGAGGTCACGTGGGGACACGTGAGAGCACCCAAAGGTGGGCCAGATTCCCTTTACTTTGTCTTGTAAATAAGTGTTAAACATTTTTGATATTCTGGCCATCACGGTTGGCACGTGATGGAGATTTGTGCGTTGATTATTAAAGCATTTACTAGGGGTCACGTGGTAACACTTGAGAGCGCCCAAAGCCAACATTGCTTTTGCTTTTATTCTCTTTGTTTTGGAGGTCACGTGGGAGCACGTGAGGCATTGCCTCTGGGCTGTTTCCTTCTTATTTTCGAGGATCTTTTCAGGGGTCGCGTGGGGCCACGTGACCTAAGTTCTTTATATGCATGGAGATCTTTCAAGTCTCTTTATTTTTAAGAATTAAATTCTCTGTTGGGTTAAACCCTAATTATGGTTTTAGAGGAATTAAATTCATATGTATGTGAAAGAATTAAATTCTTATATAGGGTTAAACCCTAGTTCTGCTTTGAAGGAATTAAATTTCTATGATTTTGGGAGAATTGAATTCTCATGCAGGGTTGAACCCTAATTGTATTTGGAGGAATTAAATTCCTATAAATTTAGGTGAATTAAATTCTCATATAGGGTTGAACCCTAGTTTTATCTTGGAGGAATTAAATTCCTATAACTTTGGGAGAATTAAATTCTCATATAGGGTTAAACCCTAGTTCTGTCTTGAAGGAATTAAATTTTTATAATTTTGGGAGAATTAAATTCTCATATAGGGTTAAACCCTAGTTTTATCTTTTGGGAGAATTAAATTCTCTAAATTCAATCCCCCCTCTAAGTCTTGGATCTGCATGGCAGAATCTCAACCCGATGAGAATTAAATTCTCAACCTATGGGAAGATTTACTTCTGTAGATCTTCAACCAAAGGAAGAACTAAATTCTTTTTGCAGAAGAGTTAAACTCTTAGATTGAGAATTAAATTCTCTTTTTGAAATTTTTATCCCTTTCCTTTTCTCACCTAGGGTTTTCTTTCTTAAGAATTAAATTCTCCTATCTTTGTTCTCTCTGTTGTTATCTCCCAAAAAAGTAGATCCCTTCTCTTCTTTTCTTGGCTCCTATTTATAGGAGAAAGAAAAGAATCAACTTGTTTTGTGAATCCTTCATTGAAAGATTTTAATTGATTTTGTAACCAACGTGATCTTTTAGATCACTTAGTGAATTTTATCCACCATTGGATTTTTAATCCAAAAGATCTTTTATTTGTTATTCCTGGCAAATTTGAAGGAAATCTTTCTCTGTATAAAATCTTTCCATAAATTGGTGATTTTTAATCACCATTGGATTTTTAATCCAACGGTGCTCCATTTTGCAGAGCACCATCTTTTTTGTTTGGAAAGATTTAGAGAAATATTTTTCCAGTTAGGGTTTTTGATTCCCTCTTAATTAGAATTTAATTCTATTAATTCATAGATTTTTAGGAACCCATCACGTGTTGGCACGTGATCACCTGATTAAGCATTTGACCAGAATTTAATTCTGTTGTTTTAAAGATCTCAGGAATTATCACGTGTCAGCATGTGACCCTTGGTTACGTATTGGTAAGTGATGCCCCATTGGGGTTTTTCCTTGTTATTTTATTATACCTTTAATTTTCAGTGGGTTTAAAGGCCCATCACGTATTGGTATGTGACCCCACTGATTAATTATTTCCAATTATTTATTTTATTCAGTGCCTACAGGCTTTGCCTGTAAATGGTCACGCGTCTGCACGTGATGCCCGCTCACGTGTGGGCACGTGATGCCCCTCATAACTTTTGATCCCGGATGAATTATGAGACCCATAATACATCAAATCGAAGGCTTTTTCGAGACACTTTCGATACAATCAGAATTTAGCTGTTTCTCATTCAGGAGTTTGTCAAAATACAGCCCGGAAAATACTGGTTCACATTTTCTTAAACGTATCGCTGCCATTTGATACCTTAGGCTCTTTTGCGCAGAAATTTTTTGGCGGGAACATGCTCTTCGGAATGATAATCCGATCTTTGGAATCATGCTCCGCTCTTCGGAATGATGCTCCGATATTTGGAATCATGCTCCGCTCTTCGGAATGATGCTCCGATCTTTGGAATCTTGCTCTGCTCTTCGGAATTATGCTCCGACTCTTCGGAATGATGCTCCGACCTTGGAATTATGCTCCGCAAATCGGAATAATGCTCCGATCCCCGGGAATCATGCTCCCCGAAGGATACTCCGACCCTGGAATTATACTCCGCAAATCGGAATGATGCTCCGATCCTCGGGAATCATGCTCCCCGGGATGATGCTCCGCCCCTGGAATGATGTTCCACCTCGAAGTCCAACTTCAAGATCCATCAACTTCGTGCACACAACTCATGCATGCGGTGTGCATTCATTGATGGGGGCACTTTATTGGGGTCAAAATTTGCACCCCGGTTGACCAAGTCAAAGTCAAGGTCAACCCCAAGCCAGGTGGGCCCAAGACTAGGTTAAGCGGGCCCATGCCCAAGTCGAGCCCACGGCCAGCTTACCCATGCCAACATAGAAATCATGTAACAAATAATTTTAATGTAATTTTTTGTGCATGAATGTAAGCAAAATGGGCATCAAGCCAAATTTTTGTAAAGCCCATGGCTTATGTGCAAAAAGAAATGGCACATGAGCCATGGGATGGGCAAAATGCCATTTTGTAAAGCCCAATGGGCTATATGTAAATATGTAAGCCTATATAAGGCATCATGATGATGAATCAAGGAGACACTTTTTCATTTCTCAAAAAAAATTAGGGCCTGTGTCTCTTTCTCCTTCCTCAAGGTTCTAGAACCTTCTTCCTTCTTTTGAATTAAATCAAGAGTTTTACTCTTCCTTTTACAAAACTAAATAGTTTTTCACCACAAAACCCACAAAGGGGGGTTTGGATCTTCTATTAGATCTCAAAAATGGGAGATTTTTAAATCTCCACCCCTTTTTCCAAGATCCGGCCAAACGACAGGAAGGAGACCCATCTCCAGAAACCCCACTTTGGGGAAGATCCAGGGTTCAAGAGGAGAATCCCCCTTCACCAGCTTCAAATTATCCTAGGAGTTTAACTCCTCATATATATACATATATACAAAATAATAAGTGCTCCTTTCTAGGAGTACAACTCCCATTGCAGGGACCAAGTCCTTTTTGCCTCCCGAGCGCCCACGTGCCTGGCACGTGAGGCGCTAGCGCCTTTGCGCTCAGAGCACTAGCGTCCGAGCGTCCGCGTGCCCGGCACGTGGGACGCTAGCGCTCTTGCGCTCAAAGAGCTAGCGCCCACGTGCCTGGCACGTGGGACGCTAGCGCTCAAAGCGCTAGCGCCCAAAGCTCTGGCGCCCGAGCGCCCACGTGCCTAGCACGTGGGGCGCTAGCGCCCTTGCGCTCAAAGCGCTAGCACCCAAAGCGCTAGCACCCAAAGCGCTGGCGCTTTTTCCCACGCATTCTTATCCTTTGGATGCCCTTTCCCTTTCTTATATACACACACATTCCACGACACTATCCCTGTTAAAAAAAATTTCTAACGGGACGCTGCTCCACAACCTGCAAGGGGGCTGCTAGCCCCCTTGACCCCCAACCAGCTATCCGGGTAGCGGGACCCCCGTAAAAACTCTGCGGGGCCCCCGATATATCCAAAACCCCCCTTCAAAACACAACACTGCACGTTGAGTTCGCATGACCAGTTTAACCCGTCAATCGGAGGTGCCCTCACCTCCAAAGGCGAGGGGTAATTAATAGCAGCTTAGTCCGTGGCTGCCGGAGATTCGGATCCCCACAATCAATAAACCCCAGCTTACCCTAAGCAGGGGGAATCTGTAGTACGCCTGACAAGCGCGCGCGTATTCCCATCTCGATGGGGTGATGAAAAACACCCTACAGGGTTGGGCAACAAACTCTGATTGTCCAATATTTATTGATATTGATTTTTGATTTTAATTGTTGATCTCCATGCACCGCACATTTGAAACCAACTACTTGTCAACATAAGATCATGAAATGCTCTCCCATCAAACCAAGGTTAAAAATGTCATAATTTTGGGATAGAAATCAAATATCTCAAAATGTATCGGCCATCTTAAATTGGAATATTGGATTCTTTTTATTATTTGACTAAAAGAAATTTTAAAAATTTGTGAAAATTTTACATAAATAATAAAAGTAACATAAATAATTTGACATACCTTTTAGTAATTAAGATGTCTAGAAGACTAGATTTGTTTTAAATTAGTACTACAACAACAACAATTGAGCCTTTATGCCAAGCATATGTGCTAGGCTACATGAACCAACATGAGAATCATGCCGGGTCGAGCACATGGATTCTCCGGCTCCACTTGTTCCCATCGAACAATATACTATCATTAAAGCCTTTGGCATCCATATCTTTTCGTATCGTCTTCATCCATGTTTTCTTCGGTCTCCCTTTTGACTTGGCCTAAATCGAGAATATGCTTTGTGACATTGTTCATTGAATCACCCTTTTGTTTTAAATTAATAACATTGTAAAACTAACAATAAGCTTTGTGACATTCTTCCAGTATATGCTGATGTTAAATAAACCAATAACCAACCATTAGCCCATTATAAACCCATTAACCGATTAATAAGCCCTCTTACTCATTGAAAATTCAATTCTAAATTCCAACGATTAATCAGTAAATACTGCGGTTGAAAATCTTGGTGTTGACCTTAGTATCAGTACTCAAAACAGTGATTTTGGGATTGAATTCTGCTATCTTGGATTGAGATCGGCAGCAATTATTACTATGCCTTTAACTTGAGGCTTGGAGTATTAACCGTCAATGCCTACCAGCTTGGATCATCACATAGCATAAGGGTGCTGACACCAATGTTCTAAAAGATGCTCACCTTGACACATTGCCTAGGGCCGAGGTAAGCAAGTCATGCAGCCCCCTATGATCTGTTTTGAGACTCACTTCCAAAATTGCTACTGGTAAGCTTAATAACCCCCACACCTTTCCCTATCTGTGAAACACTTCTCTCTCTTTACAGAATACACGAGTTAAATGCAAGACATCGAGCAAGGTGACCGACTGTGTTCAACACTAGCATGTTGAGTAACATCTTTGTTTTGCAGGCTGAAGTTTGTGGATTCCAGCATGATGGCAGTTTGCAGCTACAAGCAAGAAGTCAAAAATATGGAAAGGTAGCTGTCTATAATTTTTTCTTTCATACCCTTTGTAGTATCTTGAAGTTGACATATCTGAGATACAACTTGAGTTTATAAAAATTTATATTACGTTGTTATGGAATTCCCATTCTTAGTAATCCCAGAGGCGCCATTCAAATTGTTGCCTATACATTCATGTTTTTCCACCAAAATCTGCGTCGGATATGTCCCTAGTTGGCACTGATAAGACATGAAAGATACACATCAGATATTTCGAAGTCACATTTGACACCATATTTCTTAGAACTTCGGCATCTAAAAGCATCGATACACATGGTCTGTTCTTCTTAGGTATTGGAAGTACATGCTTCTCAAAATTGTAAATGATGGAAACTGAGTTTGTTATTTCATTATGGGGACTCTGTTATAATTGAGTGGACCTGGCCGTGACACATTCAAATTCCAATTGGTTGATTTCATACCATTAAAATTCTTTCCAAAAGCTATGGCCCGTTCCTTTTAGTAAGGCAATACTTCTCTCCAATAGCTTGGCCCATTCCTCTTGGTAGGTCTTACTCCTTGTCTAGTCTATATTTATGTTTTATTGAGCCTTTAATGAGGGATCGAACTTGATCGAGATTTCGCTAACATGGTCTGATTTTTATACCAATAAAACTTAGGGGGAAATGGCCTGATCTTATACCAAGAATTTTTTTTTAAAAATATGGTTGGGTTTTATGCGAAGTTAATAAGAAAACTCCGAAAAACAAGAATACCCCTAGCCAATATTGATTACGAGATATAAATGTCACTAGAATGCCGAGATATTGAATTTCCTTATCAGCAAAAAGTACTAGTTCAATTACTAGAAAAAGGAAAAGTAATTACTCACTGCATTAGATGTGGGAGAGCGGGTAGGATAATTATTATTATTTATTTTATAATCTGCATATAATGTTTTTATTTTCTTGGACAGTTGGAAAGGGGTCAATTGCTCTCAGTTCCATCGTACTTAGTGAAACGACGCAAACATCATTTCCACCATCTCGAGAACTATGGCGTCGATCTCATTCTCGGGTGCAATGGTTTTATCTGGGTCGGCGAACATGCAGAAGCCAAAGAAAATGACATGGTTGAAGATGAGGTCAAAACTCAAGAAAAAATTTCCACGCCTTTAGAAATAAGGCAGCACATATGTAGAATTGCCAATTCGGTTCGTTTGCTCTCTGCCTTGGGCTTCGCTCTTCCCGCAGAAGTTATTGTTGAGACAGCCGAAGCAAGTGTTTCTTCTAATGTTGCTGCAAAGGACATGTTAGGAGCTGAGTTTTGTGTTCAAACAGCAGAACGAGAAGTCCAAAGACGTCTCTCGAAGAGGAAAAGCTAATAGCAAGTCGTATGACTTGTGTTGTATGATGGAAAGTTGATGAATACCATATGAATCAGTTTCTAGTTTTGTTTAAATTTATGAGAATCTTTAAGTCTTATGATGTGCCTTGCGAATGGACAAGATACCTCATGGCTACAATTTTAAATTCATTGAAAGAAAGGACCTTCAGGATTGTTTCAATGTCGAATGTTTCTTCAGCTTTTGGCCATGCTGAAAATAATGTTTGCTTGTCTGTTCAGCCTATAACTCACATTTGTTCCAGCTTTCCCCCTAAATAATGCCCCTGGGCGGAAATAATCTTTACTGTATGTCTTCACAGAATAGAACGTCTTCCTTTAGTTGATGCGCAGTATGTCTTTACAGATTATAACGTGAACGTCTTCCTATGTCTTCCTTTAGTTATTACGTTTGGCGTCTCTAATGGTGTGAGTTATAGGTAGGATAGACATGGACTCTCTGTAGGGTCAACACGCGGCCTATGCGAATATGGAACCGACCTTTCCAGTCGTTCACTTAGTAGAACTCTTGAAGTTAAAGACCGGTCCCAGCCCCAACTCATGTCTTATAAGATAATGATACTTCATAAGAAAACTGCTCCACGGCCCACAGCAAGAGGCTTGACCCATGAAGCGGGGTGTGGGTGTGGGGTAGGGTGGGGGAGTTACTGATGTTAGCAATTAAGAGTAAGAACATGTGTCCCTAAGATTGATTGATTTATTTATTTATTTATTTTGGCACTGGAGCACACACAACACACACGAGCACACCACATACAAGCACACAATACACACATGCACCCAAGGGTCCAGGAATTTGCCCCGAAAGTGATAATTTGTGGCCACTTGCCCTCTTGAGATTCCCAAGGTTCAAACCCCCACACTCTCCCCAAGAGGGGAAGTGCCCATACAAACTGAGCTGGTGCTCATTGGTATGTGTCCGTAAGGTAGAAGGTTCACGTCTACCAATCTTTAAAAACCACATGATGGACGCAATAGCGGTGATGAACAAAGAGGTCAGGAGAATCCTATGAGATCCGCTACCTAGCTCACCCTTTAGATTAGCTTAACCGTATCCATAAAATGACGCAAATGTGTAAAAATCCAGTGAAGTTTAATCCAATTTATTCTAAAAGCAGAATGGATTCCACATGATAAAATTTAATGAATATGATAAAATTATTTGCACGATACATGATACAACTATACAAGTGATGCACAAGGCCAACATATGTTGCATTAATTGTTGCAAGATACATGGTACAATTACGGAAGTGATGCACAAGGCCAACACATGTTCTATTGTTTGTTAAACTTTGTAACCCAAAATCGAAGGATCTGCTATGTAATTATAAGTTGCAAGCATCCTTTGCAAGCATATCTAAGCATCCATTACTTTGGTAATATTGATAAAGTTCTAATAAATATAGCAAATACTTTCATCAGTTTCTATACTTCTATTATATTTGAAATGGTATGAAGGTATACAAATCTTGAATGATGTCTGGCATTTTCCGAAGATTCAAAACTGAGTATATAGCAACTTATCTACAACAATCAATGTCAAAGTCTCAAACAAAAATATGAGAAGCAATTTTTCAATCCACAGTTATTTCTGTAAATAAAGTGCCCGACCCTAACTCTAAGTTCTTGGTGCTTTTTGTTCCTCTTTACTCGAACTGGTGGAAATTCATTTCGAGGTCAACAAGCTTGAGTTCAATCTGCCTTCTGAAGCCACCCAAGCTGCGCAAATATGAAAAATTATTCACAAAAAGTTCGATAGAATGCCAAAATTATGTAAAACTGGGACCGTATATTATTCTTTTAAACTTTACATTCTAAATTACAATCATCAATCTTATATAGGAAATATTTCCTTCAGAATTCTGAGTTGATAAATGAATCAATGATGAGCATGTTTTCTTAAATTTGAGAATTTTTCTCTACATAATCTTTGTACTTACTCCAGGAAAGGAAAAGAAAGGAAGGAAGAAAAAGGCTGAAATGCACTGAAACACCATGACTTTCAGCACATTTCAGATAAAAAAATATATACTTCATATTACAAAATAAGTAGCATGAACTATTATCCAAATAAATATGAATCGTTGTTTTCCCTGCAAAAAGGTGTATAAATGTGAATCGGATCTTGACAGTGAATAGTGTTTAACCCTCTGGTATTTATTTGACTAGTTTATTGCATGTGCGATGTACATAGATGTGATTTAAATATATAGGCTTTACAATAAAGTTTTGTAGATACTTCTATAAACTAAAATGGATAGCTTGGATAATGGTACCTAAATATATTGAGGGGAGAGAGAGGTAGGTAGGTTTGAATTTTGAATCAAAAGAGGCACTTAAAAAATTGAATTATGATGAGGATGAGGATATCTTAAATGAGAGAACAGATTTATAGATTTTTCTTAATTCTTGATTTCTTTTACTTGAAGAATTAGCCATCAATAGATGGCAGCTACACCTTTGGAGTTTGCATAATACAAGAGACATTATAGACAATCGAGGGGAAGTTTTCAATATAATTCCTATTTTATTCTCAATTTTGAAGGCCTCTCCCCCATCTTCTCTCTCCACTTCTCTCTCCAATCAAAATGCCTCCTTTTCTGCATGGTCTCTCCTCCATCACTGGGACTGATGAAGCAATAAGGTGAAGATAAGTGAGGACTTCGACTCCTCTGCACGAGCATGGGAGGATAAGAAGAAAGGGTCGAAGGAGTAGGGTTTGAGATCGATGATTTCAGGTTTCTGCAATTTCTTTAGGGAATGGGTTGACGGGTTAATTGCCAAGTTGATGGCTGAAGAGAGAGAAAAAAAGAGAGCTGAGTCTGAGGAGAAGAGCAATGCGGTAGGAAGGATTGATGGGTTTTAAGAGTTGAATTGTGTAAAAACAAAAGGTTGGAAGAAGAGGAGTGAATGGGTTAGAGGAGAAGGGGAAGAAGAAATAGGAAACGTAAAGAGTAACAAAGGTCATTTGCTATTTTCCGTGAACATCCCTGATCGTTTTCTATGATTTAGGTACAATAATTAGTTTCATGAAAGTCGGCCAAGCATATTGGTAGGTTATTGAAAATACATTATCTGAAAATTGCTACAATGTAATAATATTTACTGAAATATAGCCAAAACAACTCTCTCACCCTCATCTATGGATTATAACTTGCAACCCTCAGAATTATGAATCCATAAATCAACTGAGGTAGGGATTTTTCTCCCAACATAAATTTTAAGTTGATTATAGGAAATAATAGAAAGTAGGGTTGCATGCGTATTACACCCTTCACATATATCCCATCCAACCACTTGTCATAACAATGTTTAATTGGGGCATAATATTCCTGATTCAAACACTTGAAAACCTACAACAGGATTATTAGAGCATAACCCCTCTTGTTATGGCATAAAGTTGACTAACTCAAGGGTGTCATGTGCTAATAAATAAGTCGAGGGCTAGATGAGGGGTGTTACATGCAATTACCATAGAAAGAATTACCTTCCAAGCATACATCAGAAAAAAAGTGACGGTATCAGCAGACCATACAAGAGCAAATGACTTCACGAAGAATGGGATCAAAACATTGAGTACTGGAATGAGAAGGAAAAGATAATTGAGAGCTTCCTTCTCATTCTTCGAGCAGTCTCTTGCTCTTAGTGAAGGAATTGCTGCAAAAAAACATTGAAACTACTCAGCAAAAGAAAGGGGCAAGCGAATCTAAAGTTTATGCATTTTAAGTTCCACAAGTCATTGTATTTCATTAAGTTGAAATTAACATTAGGACAAAATATAAAACAATAGCAACACAAAGCTTAATAATCCAAAATTTCTGAGATTTTTAAATAGTTTTTTCCATTCAGCTCATTAAAGCTCGTCTTTTATTTCGAATTTTAGATTTACCAATTAGCAGAAACCATGAGCATATAGGTCGGTGTGGATACAGATTTTGGAAACAATCACTCTAATTCTGTTCTTAGTGCAAGAGTCATCATCGCAAACAAGTTCTGATTCTAATAATGAAAAAAAGGGTACTTGGTAAACCCATTTACAAAATTACAAGGAAAATTTGTAGTCCAAAAGGATTTTTTAATATAGTAATAGTCCAAAAGTATTTGAACCTACACCAAAGGTGCAGAAGGCCTCTGTCCTATCAATAAGCAGTTCATGCTTCTTGATATGACGAGAGATAGCAAAAACCACGTGTAGAGTCAATAGAGAGTGCACCTCGATCCTAACTATAAGTTAATTCATCTAACAATTATTGTCCTCATCCAAGGGGTGGGGACCGTCCTCTAACACCGACTACCCTGTGCCAAGAGGTGGCGCCAACCACCTTTATCCAAGAGGGTGTGTGTGTGTGTGTGTATAATGACCCAGAGATAGGAGTGAGTGGGGCGGAGGACCCATGTGCTTGACCCGGCATGATCTCATGTTGGTTCATGTAGCCTACCCATATACTTGGGATGAAGGGCTCAGTTGTTGTTATTGTAATGACCTAGAGATGAACGCTGGGGGTATGCCATTCTAATCCCTAAAACCCTAACTTAACACTATCCTCAAGGGACTAACTTGAGCATCGGAGGGCCGCAGCCAGAGGAATCTCCGGCACTGTCTTGTTCTCCAGGCTCTCAAACTACATCGTGCACTGCCTGGTTCTCCACATCTGAACAGATATTAGTAAAACCATTATCAATAACAACAATTTGGTGCTTTCATTGAGAGCAGCCATGTAGCGCATGGTAAAAATGAGACCCAGTCTCAACACTCTCAGCCCAGGTATAGATGTCAAACAGAATGCCCCTTCAGCTGCAGGGGATAACCTCGCCCCAGCAGTCGCTCACTTAGGGGAGAACATATCCCCAAGAACCTTTCAAAACCTGCCAAATATGGCGACCCATGTTCCGTTAACTCAACCATATACAGTCAACTGCCTCACAGCCACTCCCGAGGCAATAATGCGACTAAACCCAGGATCCAAATCGGCCGTCAGGTCCAAGAAGGGACTCAAGGGACGAAGGCCCTTCAAGCACACCTACAGGTAGGGGTCGTTGAGTCCCAAGGTGCGAGGAACACCAAGAGGCGAGCTGTTGCACCCACTGCTGCTCGGTTAAAGCATTCAATAACAATCAGCCGCAATCATCACGAGAGCTATCGGCTTAACGAACCGTTCTCAGATGTACCTTGAAAGTTGATGGCGAACTCCCTCTCCACACCTAGAGTCAGTGTTGTAAAGGCGGATGCCTAGACAGCCGATTAAGCAAAAGCGGCACAAGACCGCTTAACTTTTCACCAAGTAGTCGAATTAAGCTGGATTTGGGCTTAAGCAGGTTGAGCCTCTAGATGTCCGCTTAAGCAGGGCTAACCTGCCTAGGCAGACACTTCACCGGACAATCCTGCTTAATATTAAAGTTGGTATGTTTTTGTCACCCTCAAGGGACTGAGTTGAGCGTCGGAGAGACGACGCCGGAGAAATATCCAGCACCATCTTGTTTTGCAGGATCTCTAATTACATCTGTGCACACTATCTAGCTGCCCTCTTCTCAACAAATATTAGTAAAACCATTATCGGTAAATATTTCTCATTTCTATTTTCTTCTTTCAGATTCTCTGTTTCTCTTTTTTTGATAACCAAAGATATCATCGGAAATATTTTAATTAATAAAATAATACATATCGGAATTGATGATGCTTGTAGAATAAAGAATATAGAGATGTAGCAGGACTTGAACTTGCATTGTTAGTATGGACGTCTAATCAAAGATTGCATTGAAAATATTTTAATTAATAAAATGAATACATATCGGAATCGATGATGCTTCTAGAATAAGGAATATAGAGGTGTAGCAGGACTTGAACCTGTATTGTTAGTATGGAAGTCCAAGGGTTATCTACTTCAAGGGTTATAAAGTCCAAACATAGAAAAGGGATGGGGATCATTAGAATTAATGGGAACAGAAAACCTTTAGTCTATGTTTTATATTGAAAGAACTGTTTTTATAAACGGTATAGAGTTTATGGAATAGGTAAACCATGAGGCAGTATGTTTGGATTTGAAAAGAAACGAGACAAAAGCAAAGGGAAAAGAAAGAAAAGCAAACAAGATGGATTAACGATGACAGACCAAAGAAAAAACATTAGTTTTTTTTCCTTTCACTTTCCTTCACTTTCTTTATGATTAAACTTAGTTACTAGATTTGACAGGTAGAAATTGTATCAAGATTTTAATTATAAAAAAAACAGTTCCTGATATAAGCAGGAATACGCAATTAGTAACTTTGATTATTCTAACCAATACAACTATAGTAGCTTGGCACCAAAGGCGGAAGGAGAGTTAAAGCAGGCAGGGTAAGAAAAAAAATATTTATACGTATGCACACATGTGCACAAGTAGAAATGCTCCCACAAAAATTATGTATTATCCAATGGAAGTTGAGTTCAAAAATATATATGATAGTAACATTATGGATATTATTAAAAGTGACTGTTTGTGGGTGGAGGCTAGCAGGGAAAAAAAGTGTTCGTTAAGATTGCAGAAGATGCTGTATTGAAACCACAGATCAGTTGAAGTTCAGAAGAAACAAGTATGAAGAAAAACACCGATGATCGAAAAATTTGGTTATTGCACTTGTTCAATGCAAACGCAGAGAGTAAAATTGACCCATGAGTTTTATTCCTTCTTTTTCCCCTTTGTTTTCTGGATGTAAATTGACCCATGAGTTACTGGGAGGCTCATGTGTGTTCTTTAAATGAAAGATAAATCAGAACTTAAACTGAAACATGTCGTATCTGTAGTCTATACTCAACCCAAGTGCGAGCATATAAGATAAATCAAAAAGTTATTCTAACAGAGAAAGAAAATAATAATCTATCCTCATTTTTAAATATTGCAATTATTTATTTGGAAAGACTAATCAGATATACCATTTTAGTTTTGCTAGATGAGGATAAAGCATAGCTTACTGAACATCCAAATCGACCACATGCCCATCAATCTCCATATGTCGGGTTCATTTGATGGAAAGACAAGATTGAACGATAGAATTCCCCCAAATAGCATTGAGGAATAGCCCTGAACTTCAAAAACAGTGTAAAGGGCTGTCCCAGGTACAGCAGGATTTTTGCTGGCAGTAGAAGCCCTTGGAGCAAAGGTTGCAGCAGTCTTTTGCACGACCTGGGGGGGGGGGGGGGTGGAGGGGGTGATGCTAATATAACAAATAACTAGAAAATAAATAAAGAAAAGTGCCAAGAAATGCTAGATTTTAGGATGTTAAATATGGTTTAATAAACACACTACAGATAGTAAAAACTTAAAATATCACGATAGTTGAATATATTTCTTTTTCTCTTCCACTTGGTGCATACAGTGAACTTCTAATCAAAACTAAATTTTACTAAGAAACTTATTGCCATTAGTTTTGTAGAAAAACAGGGACAATATTTGGAGAGGAATAACTGCACGATTTTCAATATCACTCCAGGTATTGAGGATAGAAGACTATTCCAAACAAAAGAAAAACCAAAATTAATGAAGAATTGATTGTATAATGTTTTTGAGGGTGATGAGAGATGCACACCAAAAACATCCAACAAATAAACAACCACCATGAGGATTTGGACCAATTGTCTTAACAACACGTGAACAAATCAAATGGATCACACAATGACTTACAAGATGTGTGAACTTTAAATTCACTGCGATTAAGATTTCTGAGAATTAATAAAATATCTCTACTTAATCAGGTGTGGGCGTTCCTACATGATGTGTGGACTGTCTCATCAAAGCAGATGTTCCAACTTCGCGATACTTGCTTTAATCCATAGATGGATTTAAGCAACCTGCACACTCTTCCGCTGCTCTCACTGTCTAAGAAACCTTCTGGTTGATCCATGTAAACACTGTCTTCTAAATGTCCATTTAGAAAAGCTGTTTTTACATCCATCTGCCAGATTTCATAGTCATGGAAGGCAGCAATGGCAAGCAGGATCCGAATGGATTTAAGCATAGCTACAGGTGAAAAGGTTTCGTCATAATTCAATCCTGGTCTTTGACGAAAACTTTTTGCAACGAGTCTAGCTTTGTAGGTTTCCACTTGTCCAAGTGCACCAATCTTCTTTTTAAAGATCCATTTGCATCCAACTGGTTTCACCCCAGGAGGAACAACTTCTAAAGTCCATACTTTATTGGTGTACATGGATTCCATTTCGGATCTCATAGCATCCAGCCACTTCACCGAGTCAATACTCGTGATAGCCTGCTGAAAACTAGTAGGCCCATCATCATCGATGATGCAATCCTCTCGATCCCCATCTAGAAGAAAACCATAGTATCTCTCAGGAGGATGAGAAAGCCTACTAGATCTGCGGAGTGGCGTTGGTTCGTCATGTTCTATTGAAATCTGAGGTTCTTCTAAGTCCTCGGTTGCAGTTTGAGGTTCTGGAATTTCTTCCAGCTCTACCGTGCTCCCACTAATTTCTTTTACAAGAAATTCGCTTTCTAAGAAGACAATGTGGCGAGCGACAAACACCTTTTGTTCTTCAGTGTGGTAGACCATGTACCCCCTTGAATGTTTGGGGTATCCTACAAACTTGCACAAAACCAATCGTGCCTCGAGCTTTTCCGGTCTATGCTTTTTAACATATGCCGGACACCCCCATATCTTGATATGCTTAAGATATGGTCTCTTCCCGCTCCACATTTCATATGGAGTGGTAGGCACAGACTTAGTTGGAACTCTATTCAATAAGTATGCTGCTGATTCTAAAGCAAATCCCCAGAAAGAAAGTGGCAACTCAGCATTGAACGCACCATATCTAATAGCGTGCGATTCCTCCTTTCTGATACACCATTATGCTGAGGTGTATAAGGCGGAGTAAGCTGAGAGAGAATTCCATTCTCTTTTAAGTATTTAAGGAAACTGGTACTTAAGTATTCTCCATCTCGATCAGATCGAAGTGTCTTGATGCTTTTACCAGTTTGTTTCTCTACTTCATTTTTATACTCTTTAAACTTCTCAAAAGCCTCGGATTTATGTTTCAATAAGAACACATGTCCATACCTAGAGAAGTCATCAGTAAAAGTGATGAAGCAGGAGTGACCGCTTCTCGCATGTGTAGACATTGGACCACATACATCACTGTGTACAAGTCCCAAGAGTTCTGTGGCTCTCGTTCCGTGTCCGGAGAACAGAGATTTGGTCATTTTTCCTTTGATACATGATTGACAAGTTGCATATGATGAATATTCAAACGGATCTAGACATCCATCTTTATGTAACTTAGTCAACCTTGTTTCGTTTATATGACCAAGTCTGCAATGCCATAGGAAGGCTTGATTTGAATCTGGAGCCTTTCTTTTAAGTGTGTTTTGAATATTGAAAATTCGAGGTTGATTAAGTATGTATATGCCGTTTTCCAGTATGCCATATCCAATCAATTCTTGATTTAGGAGAATGTTCATGACATTTCTTTCAAGCGCAAAATTATATCCTTCATTAGATAACAAGGTTACTGATATAATATTACATAACATACTGGGAATACAAAAACAGCTGTACAACACCAAAATGTGCCCACTAGTCAACCCTAGGTGATATTCCCCTATTGCAATAGCATCTACATGCATTCCATTGCCCATCCGGAGAGTCATATCACCTGCCCCCAGTACTCTACTATTTCTCAGATCCTGCAATGAATTACAGATGTGAGAACCAGAACCGGTATCAAATACCCATGATGTAGAGTTTACTAAAAGACAATTTTCGATTACGAACACGCATGAAGCAGAAGCAACAGCTTGCTTCTTGTCCTTGGCTTTGAAGACTATACGGTCCTTCTTCCAGTGCCCTTATTTGTGACAATAAAAGCATTCGTTTGTATCCGCTTTCACCCTTCCTGCCTTGTTCGTTCCCTGCACCTTCTTGACCCCACCCTTCGGTTTGGTGGCTTTCATCTTCTTCTTCCCTTTAGCTTTCGCTTTAGATTTAGAAGAGGATGATTGGCCAACATACAGAACGGGGGTCTTCTCCTTTTTCAAGGAGGTCTCTGCTACCCTCAACATGTTGAGGAGCTTTGGAAGATCAGCTTCCATTTCGTGCATGTTGAAGCTAAGCACGAACTGAGAGAAGGTGTGGGGAAGGAACTGCAAAATCAAGTCGATATACAAATCATTCTCTAGCACGCATCTCAGGTTTGCGAGTTCCTCAATGAGGCTGATCATTTTGAGGACGTGCTCTCCTACAGGCGATCCTGGAGCTAACCTCATCTGGAAGAGTTTCCTTGAGGTCTCGTATCTCGCGATACGGAAGTGCTCTCCATATAATTCCTTGACATGGAGAAAGATGGATACAATATCCATACTCTCGTGCTGTTTCTGGAGTTCATTGTTTATGGACGCCAGCACGATACACTTAGCTCGCTCACAGTCTAGATCCCAGGTTTTGCGAACTTCCTTGTCCATAATTGAAGAATCTGGTCCAGGGATAAGGGGAGGAACAGCGGTGGTAACATAAGCTACTTTGTCATAAGTCAGTGCAATTGTGACGTTCCTTAGCCAATCTTTATAGTTCTGCCCGGTCAGTATATTTTTTTCAAGTAATAGTTTTAGTCCTGTCATGGTAGCTGCTAGAGAGAGAGAAAAGAAAACACTCAGCATATGCTTCTTGCAAGTTTAGATTGGTTATTAGTTTATCTAAACAGGATGGCTCCCACTGTTCCCTCAAATCTTTCTTCAAAACCTAAAAGAAGAACTAGTCAGGATTTAATCACACGTCACAATACTTGCTTAACCTTTCAGCCAGGCTGGTGTTGGTACTTCGAGGGAGATTTTCCAACGCTTTCGCGAAGTTCCTTAATTAAATAACCTCTTTTCCCTGGATGCGTAGCCCCTCTGACACCTTTCTGGACACCTACTTGGTTTATAGCATTGATTGTTAAGTGAGAATGTTTCCCGAAAGTAATCCTACTTATCAGTGGGATCGGGATCCAACTATCATTGCATGATGTACTAGATGGAAGCCACTCTAGTCACCACACTCCAGAAGGTATGCTAAATCTGCAAGTTTCCTTTATGTTTGAAACTCCCGATATGATTTTTACCCCAAGTACTTATGACCTTGACGTAGGCCAACAAATCATAAGACGCAAGTCAAGTTCTACCCGTCGTTGTCCTGATTAATTTAGGTACATCGTGCATGCCCTTGACGTAGGCCAACAAGGTTGTACGTCTGTCCTATACTAATGCATCTATCTGTGCAACAAATAAGCAAACCACACTGCTACCATCCACCATGCCTTGACGTAGGCCAACAAGCATAGCATGAATACGATGTGTTGTCTATTTGAAACGACGGAGGGTTACGGCTGGTTTTTTGACAAAAAACCGTTAACGTAGTGACTTGATATAATCGAAGGAACCATGATAGCCTTTATTAAAAGGAGTGGTTTAAGCTCCGCATTTAAAATTTGCTTTTTGAAGAAAACCGAGTGGTTTTAGAAATTGTTCCAACGATTCAGTTTAGGTTTTATTTTTCTTTGCATTAAAATAATGTGTCCCATTTTTAACCTATCATTACAGATAACAACGAAAATACGTCCTCTTATGCCATCCGCATTCGCCACGGGGTCCCGTCATCACCCGTTAGGTTACTTAACTAACGGCAGAGCGAGGGCTGGGCTAGTGTGGGTGTAAAACATAAGTGACGTCTAAATAGCTATCATATATAGATATTGTACATTCGTCAGACGCAATAATAGGCATTCCAGATCACAGATAAACTTTATTGGATATGCAAGCAATCCGCGTTTCTTTTGAGCCTGTAAGAAAAGACGGATTACACAGTTGTGATGAATAGCCATTACCCCACCCCAGACCCCTACAGGTACGGCAAACTACCCGCCAAGTACCCGAAGTGAAGCGGTCTCCCTCAGCAACGTGAGTAGGCCACTAAGCACTTCGAAATACCCGGTAGTTTGTGTACCCCACCTTGGGTCTATCCTAGGAGAAAAAACAGTAAAAAGAAATAATACAACGGTGGCAACAACCGCAACCTGGATGTGCCCCGCAAAATAATATTACAACTTATTACAATTACATCGAATGAATTAATACAATAACCCATCACAAAACCCCGGCTAATCATCACAACAGTCCAATAGAGTTCATAATCACAAGCAGTTAAAACATTACAGATATGTGCAACCCCCCGCCAACCGACAAACTAGCAGTTAGGGGAGGTTTACGAACACATAATACAGTTCACAGATATAATCAAACAAGCAAACATCGTATAATTTCGATCGATCAAACCCATTAGATTCTGCTCCAAAACTTCTCTGTAAACCTGAGACCTGAGCAAAAAATAAACCATACCAGAAAAGACAAAATATCACAGAAGAAGCACAGGGAAAAACTGGGTTGAATCGGCCTCAACTCGGCCGCGGATCCGCGGCGGATCGGTGGGATCGGCCGCGGTTCCGCGGCTGTATGGCCGATTCAGGAACCCATTTTTTTCCAGTGTTCTTATAATTTCTTGTAGGGTGTTCTAGAGGAACCTGAAAAAATTTTGGACCTCATTTTAAAAACGACAGAAACTATGTGATATCGGGGTATTTTCCGATTCGTTTTGCATTCGAAATTCATACGACTTTGCAAGTGAGTTAATTATTGTTTAGTGAGGCTCTGATACCACTGTAAGTCGATGTGCAACACCCCACGAGTTGCGGGAAGGCGGAAATATGAAAAACGATCTTGTTTCTTGAAGCATATATCGACTAACCGAAGATCTTTGCTAAACGATAATTAACAACTACCATAGAAGTTCTAAACTACTATGTAAAGAGATTATACCTAGTGATACGTGTCCTTCGCCTTTACGATCTCTTCGTCCTCCTCGACCTCCTCCAAGTGATAGATGATCCACCCGAGAACCCTAATCCAAGCTTCACCTCAAAACTTGAGGTAAATAAGTTTTTCTAGTTGCTAATCAAAGGAACTTAGATCGTATAGAGTTAGGTTATGAGATGCTTAGTCTTTTCTAATCCTTGTTCTCAACTCATGAGTGGTAGGATTAGAGCTTGAAGAAAGAGAGAGCTTGAGGAGAGAGAAGGGGAACTAGAATAATGAAATGAAATTGTTTCTCACTTAATATATCAAGCATAATGAATAAATCAATAAATGAATAGTAAGAGATTATTCATCATGCTTCATAAATGTATTATGAGTGATTCCCTATGTGAGTCATTAAGCATTTAATAATGCATTAATGACATAGTGAATCACACATTATGAGTCACAATTACATTAATGATAATGCCACCTAAACCCCTCAAGTCACCATGCTTCTAGAAGCTTCCCGAAAATTACGAGAACGCCCCTCCCTTCCGTGAAAACACGGAAAAACTTTAGACTGTATAAATCCAATAACCTGATACTAGAATCTGGCTTAAACCAAAGCCGTCTAGTAAAAACTGTCTGAATGTCGTACGTGCGTTTAAACACGTATTCGTCCGAATCTTTGTCGTAAAACCGTACGACCTCTATATTGTTTCGCCTGGAATTGGGAAAACTCTATATGGGACTCTAAAGACTCGACTACTATGCTGGCAGTGGGTTTAACCACAGACCGCAAGCGGCACTAGCTGTACGTAACGGTCCCCAGGTAGATGTCGATAAGAAGGCCGATAAAGAAACCCATCCAAACTCCTACTGAGCCTGTCCATGACAATATCCGTGCAGTCCGGTCTGTTCGTCTAAGAGTATCGCATGTATGGTCTAGGGAGGTGGTAAACGTCAGACCCCTAATAACCGTACAAGTCGTGTCGGCATGGCTTAATTACCATCCGAGAATCTACTGATCAGTCTATCATCAATTCTCTATACCAGCCCTGGCCAGGGACTTATGGTAATGACCAACCGATCACTGTGCGATATCAACTCCCTATACCGGAAGAGACGAATCCCTAACAGTCACTCACTGCCTCGACGTGGCTCGGGACTGTGCCCAACTAAAACATGTTTGCATGACTCCTTTGAACCGTGGTAGGGTAGTAATCAAAGCACAGTGGGAACTCACACGAGACAAATGACGACCTTAAGTCAACGGACTATCTGCACACATGTCACCTGAGAACTGCTATCTGACGTTAGATATAAATACCATCCAGTCAGTTCTCGGCGAGTCCTGTCCGGTGTACTCACATCCAGTGAGCATCTGTATACAATCTTAGGTGCACTCCACCAATCGCTGCGGGACCAATCCATTGCCCCTCCTCAGGGTCTAGATATGTATACACCGGTCTACTCCGGAGTATCGATGCCCAGTCTCGATACTCCTGCGACCAGGGACTTCTAAGGATGTGCCTATTGACTATCCAGCTCCCACTAGTATGATTGTCATCACAACGCCGGTATTCAGGCAAAACACCCTATGGGCTTTATCAACATGTATATATATGAATACTACGCAAAATATATCATATGTTAAGATAAAGACAAACCAAATAGCGCACTATCAAATTAAGCAGGACTATCATGTACATACATATCCCTAGCATCCTATACAATGAAGGCCTCTAGGGCATATATATCCAACAGTTTTGGCGAAAACCGTGAACGTAATGAACTTGATATAGTCGAAGGAACCATGATAGCTTTTAAAAGGAGTAGTTTAGACTCCGCATTTAAAAGTTATTTTTAAAGAAAACCGAGTGGTTTTGAAATTGTTCTAACGATTTAACTTTGGTTTATTTTCTTTGCATTAAACAATATTAATGATGTCCCATCATTTAACCCTATCATTGCAAAAAGAAACGAAATAGAAAGTACGCTTATGTCATCCGCATTCGCCACGGAGCCCCGTCATGCACTGTTAGGTTACTTAATTAACGGCAGAGCGGGGGCTGGACTAGCGCGGGTGCAAAATGTAGGGTTCCTAGGCATCCTAATGAAGTCTCACAAGGCATCAACCATGCCAATTTCAAAAATTTACGGGTGCCGAGAAACCCTAATACGGATCGTTGACTAGAAGTTTAAGGCGAAAAGAAAAACAAGTTAACAACTTAACTAAAGGATAAGAAGCTACAACCTTTGTAGATCCGGATATCCACTTCCTCGGCTCCACGTAGGCGTCATCTCGCTGTCCATCTCGAATCCCGGACCCAATCGTCGGCATCATCGGAAAAACGGGCGAGCTAGGTCGTCGGCTTCGTGCCGAAGACGATCTACGTCGAGGCATCACAAGTTCAAGCTCCGACTTCACAAAGTTGTGAAACTTGTGAAGAAAACACCCAAAACAACTTGGCAAGAGGTAGAGGGTGAAGAAATAGGAGGTGGGTTCACTTTAGAATTGGATTTCTCTCACTTTTGCTCAAGTTGCCATTGATGGCATCTAGTTTTCTTTCTTGAAGAAGAAGGAGAAGATGAAGCTAGAATATGATAAAAAAAAAAGTGTTTTTATAATAGAAAATAAATCAATATTTATCATATCCTAACTAGGGTTAAGTGTAGAGAAAAGACCATGGTTACTTGGATGGGTTAGGGTTAAGCATAAAGACAAGAATGGTAAAGAAGTCAAAGCTTCATGAAGCTTCAACATAAGACAAATAAAGCCACCATTCTTATCTTAATCTTTTCCAAATAAATAAATAAATGAAAAAGCAAAACCCTAATCATCTCTTAACCATGGTTTAATTCTTTGCACTTAACCAAAAGAGCAAGTATCATCAAACATGATACAATCAAGTGTACACAAAATATATCACATATACAATGTGGACAACAAGTGAGAAAATCCATTTAAAATGAACCAATACTAGTTAATGCAAAGTAATATATCAAATATATAATTATACATTAAATCATTAAATCAACACTTGATTTAACGATCCGGTTATATCACATATAACCGACTAGTATTCTATGTATCGGCTTATCGAATCAATCCTTGATTCGATATCTAGGTTATATCGCATATAACCAATCGATACAATCATCGCGAGAATGAAATACGGTATCACATACACGCATTATTCTCGGTCCTGCACATATCTCATATGCGCTCCTATTCGTTCCGCTTGAGCCAGAAAACCTCTGTGTAGGACTCTAAAGACTCGTCAATACGCCGGTAGCAGATGATGATCATATCAAGCATCCACAAGCCGCAAGCGGTCTGCTAAACGTAACGGCCACCCGGGTATTGAGCGATCAGAAGATCGACGAGTTAGCCCGCTCACACTCCTGCGAATCCGACCAGTAACACTTACCGTACAGTCCGGTCTGTTCGTCTGATATGTCGCATATCAAGTCTAGGGGTGGTAAACGTCAGACCCCAATAACCGATAAGTCATGCCGATGTGAGGCTCATAATGGGTCGAGAAACTACTGGTAACACTTACCAGCAAATCTCCGATTAGCCCTGGCCAGGGACTTCCCTGTTACGGCCAATCGAGCACAGCGCAACATCAACCCCCAATACCGGGAGAGACGAAACCCCTCCTATCGCTCATTGCCTCCATGTGACTCGGGACTGTACCCAAAGACCACCGTTTTGCACGCCCTCATGGACGTGGTAAGGTGGAGATCAAAGCACAGTGCGAATCACACAAGACTCTATGACGATCTCGGGTCTACAGACTAACCTGTACAAGTGTCACCTGAGAACTGCCATCTGACGTGAGGTATAATACCATCTGGGAGTTCTCGGCGAGTCCGTCCAGTGTACCCAGTCTCCACTGAGCACCCGTATACCATCTCTGATGTCAAACACCAATGGATATGGGATCATCCATCGCCCATCTCATGGGTCGAGAAGCGTATACGCTAGTCTACACTGGTATATCGATGCCCCGTCTCGATACACCCACGACTAGGGACCTTGAAGGATGTACTTATGGACTACCATGTCCCCTCTAGTATGATCTGCATTATAGTCCAGGTAGTCAAGTACACATCCTAAGGGCTTTACCAACATGTAACTATAAGACAGTATTAAGAGACTAGTGTACATGTTAAGATAAAGAGCAACCAGATAGCATACTATCATATCGAGCAAGAAAGTCATCTCTATATATGTCCAAGCATCCAATATAATATACATCTGTACAATACTGGCCTCTAGGGCATACATACAACTAACAATCTCCCACTTGCACTAGGGCCAGCTGCTGTAGTATCGCATACCGAGCATCCCGAAGAGTCTCTCAAACTGTATCTGGGGAATGGCCTTCGTGAGTGGATCCACCGTGTTGTTCTTCGTGTCAACCCTCCTGACCTCGATCTCCCGGCGATCAACTATCTCCCGGATCAGGTGATACCGCCTCAGAATATGTCTGGATCGCTGATGGGACCTGGGTTCCTTGGCCAAAGCCACCGCTCCATTGTTATCGCAATACAAAGGTATTGGATGCTCAATGGATGGAACCACTCCAAGTTCAGTAATGAACTTCTTGATCCAGACAGCCTCTTTGGCAGCATCGTTGGCAGCGATGTATTCAGCCTCCATCGTCGAGTCTGCCACGGTTTCCTGCTTGGAACTCTTCTAGCTAACCGCCCCTCCGTAAAGGGTAAAGACAAAACCTGACTGCGACTTAGAGTCGTCCTTATCACTCTGGAAGCTGGAATCGGTAAAGGACTCCACTTGGAGTTCTCCGTTACCATACACCAAGAGCATCTCTTTAGTCCTTCGCAAGTACTTGAGAATGCTCTTCACAGCTGTCCAGTGACTCTCTCCAGGATCAGCTTGATACCTGCTCACTATACTTAGTGAGTATGCAACATCGGGTCTGGTACATAGCATCGCGTACATGATAGAGCCTACAGCCGAAGCATAGGGTATCCCTTGCATGCGAGCTCTCTCCAAATCAGTCTTGGGAGACATCTCTTTGGAGAGAGTGACTCCAGAGATCGTGGGTAAGTTCCCACGCTTGGATTCTTCCATACTAAACCTCGTCAATATACCTGGATTGGGACAATCCCAATATCCGTTTGGATCTATCTCTATAGATCCTGATTCCCAATATGCAGGAGGCATCACCAAGATCTTTCATTGAGAATCTTTGTGATAAGAAGAGCTTGACCGATTGCAACATAGGGATATCATTTCCTATCAAGAGTATGTCGTCCACGTACAATACGAGGAAGACAGCCTTACTCTCTGCCACCTTCTTGTAAATACAAGGTTCATCTGGATTTTTGACGAAATCAAACTCTTTGATAACGACGTCAAAGCAGATGTTCCAACTCCGCGATGCTTGCTTTAATCCATAAATGGATTTAAGCAGCTTGCACACCTTCCCGCTGCTCCCACTGTCTACGAAGCCCTCTGGCTGAGTCATGTATACGCACTCTTCTAAATCACCATTTAGAAAGGCGGTCTTAACATCCATTTGCCAGATTTCGTAATCATGATATGCAGCGATGGCAAGCATGATCCAGATGGATTTAAGCATAGCCACTGGAGAAAAGGTTTCGTCATAGTCCACACCTGGTCTTTGACGAAAACCCTTTGCAACAAGTCTAGCTTTGAAAGTCTCCACTTTCCCATCTACACCAAGTTTCTTCTTGAAGATCCACTTGCTCCCGATGGGTTTTACCCCTTCAGGAGCAACATCCAAAGTCTACACTTTGTTGGTGTACATGGATTCCATCTCGGACCGCATTGCATCCAGCCATTTCACTGAGTCCCTACTCGTGATGGCCTGCTCGAAACTAGTTGGGTCATCATCCTCCATGATGCAATCCTCGCTCCCACCATCCATGAGAAAACCGTAGTATCTCTCAGGTTGGCGAGGAACCCTACTAGATCGGCGGAGAGGCTGAGGTTCATTGGGAGCTACTGAATCTTCTGGTTCCACTAAATCTTCAGTTACGGTTTGTGTATCTGGAACTTCTTCCAGCTCTACCACTTTGCCACTAATTTCTTTTTCAAGAAATTCCTTTTCTAAAAAGGTGGCATATTGAGAAACAAACACCTTTTGTTCTTCAGCATGGTAGAAAAGATATCCTTGGGAATTCTTAGGATATCCAACAAACTTGCAAAGAACTGACCGTGCCTCGAGTTTGTCTGGATTTTGCCTTTTGACATAGGCCGGACAACCCCATATTTTAACTCGTTTAAAATATGGTCTCTTCCCACTCCATATCTCATATGGTGTGGTAGGTACAGATTTAGATGGAACTTGATTCAATAGGTATGCTGCTGTCTCCAGCGCATATCCCCAGAAGGAAATAGGTACCTTAGCTGTGCTCATCATAGAGCGCACCATATCTAATAGGGTGCGGTTCCTCCGTTCTGATACACCGTTGTGCTGTGGTGTATATGGAGGAGTCAGCTGAGAGAGAATCCCATTCTCTTTTAGGAAGTCCAGGAATTCATTGCTCAAGTATTCACCTCCTCGATCAGATCGAAGGATTTTAATACTTTTTCCGGTTTGGTTTTCGACTTCTTGTTTATATTCTCTAAATTTCTCAAAAGCTTCTGATTTGTGTTTCATCAAAAACACATATCCGAATCTAGAGAGATCGTCAGTGAATGTAATGAAGTACGAAGAACCATCCCTGGCATGTGTAGACATGGGACCGCATACTTCACTATGTATTAGTCCCAAGAGTTCGGTAACTCTTTCTCCGTGTCCCGTAAACGGAGTTTTGGTAATCTTGCCTTTGAGACATGACTGGCAAGTGTCATAAGATGAAAATTCGAATGGTTTCAAATATCCATCCTTATGCAACTTAGCTAGTCGTGTCGCATTGATGTGACCCAGTCTACAATGCCACAAGAAGGATTCGTTCAAATCAGAACTCTTCCTCTTGTGTGTGTTTGTTATACTTAGAACTGTTGATTGATTTAGAACATAAATGCCATTGCACAACGTGCCTGATCCAACCAACTTTTGGTTATGGAAAATGTTCATAACATTGTCCTGTAATACAAAATTATATCCCTCTTTACTCAGTAAAGAAACCGATATAATGTTGCATATCAGGTTCGGCATGTAATAGCATTCGTTCAGAACAAACGTATTACCAGTTGGTAATGCAAGGTGATATTCCCCGACAGTCTTAGCTGCAACAATTGCACCATTTCCGACTCTAATGTCTTTATCACCTTCTCCAAGTTCTCTATCTTTCCTAAGCCCATGTAACTGATTACATATATGGGATCCTGACCCGGTATCTAATACCCAGGACGTAGAGCAAATGGAGAAACAGTTCTCTGTAACGAACACACCCGAAGAAAATGCATCAACATGTTCTTTCTTCAATCGGGTGGCATGGGAATTCTGGTATTCCCCTATATCCTGTTCATTCCTATAACTCTTATAAGAAAGAACGGAACCAACGTTCCCCAGCACAGTATAACATGCGGGTTCGGTCAATACATCCATATTATTATCTTGATTAGGGCATGAAATGGTCGCTACCTGGAGAGAGAGAAGAAAACACTCAGCGTGCGCTCTTGTAAGAATAGATTGGTTATTATTTTATCTAATCAGGATGGCTCCCACTGGTTTTTATCAAATCTTCCTTCAAACCCTAAAAGGAAAGACTAGCCGGGATTAATTACACCCTACAACTTCGCCAATCTTACAGCCAGGCCAGTGTCGGTACTTTGAGGGAGGTTCCCCGTGCTTTCGCACGGACCTAATTAAAGTAAACCTCGTTTTCCCATAGGCGTAACCCAGTTGACACATTTCTAGACACCTACTTGATCGGCTAATTGTAATGTGTAAAACTCTCCCAGGAGTAACTCTTACTCGCAGTGGGTATCGGGATCCAACTATCTCATAGAAGATATGCAATCTCATTGCAAATTTCAACACTTGAAATTCCCGATAATATTTTGCCCCTAGCAGCTATATGACCTTAACATAGTCAACAAATCATAAGTGCTAGTCAAGTTCAACCCGTCATTTCCTGATTGAATTAAACCCACCTGCACGACCCTTAAGATAGTCAACAAAGTCGCACGACTACCCTAATCCAATCGCATCATATGCTAATACAGATAAGCACTAATTAGCTACCGCACACTACGCCTTAACATAGTCAACAAACGTAGCACGAATACTAACTAGTACTTATCTGAAATGACGGAGGGCTACGACAGGTTTTTCTGAAAACCTATTGCGTAATGAACTTGATATCGTTGTAGAATCAAATGAAGTTTTGAAATGGAGTGATTTTGAGGCTTTTCTAGTTTTGCTAAAGGGGTCACTCCCGGTGAAGGGATCGTCGGCCCTTTCCTCGTCGAATGAGGTGCGGGATATATCATATATATCACTGTGCAAAGCAAAAACCCAAAAGCAATCAAAAAACAAACCGAGTGTGTAGCATCTGCCAGTTATTGCTAAAGGAGTCACTCCCGGTGAAGGGATCTCGGTCCTTTCCTCATCGAATAAGGTGCAGGGCATATCATATATACCGCTATGCAAAGCAAGAACTGTAGCTACCTGTTTTGTTTAAAATTTGATTCTACAACATCTTAGGTTTCTTTTCTTTCATTAATCACATTAATGAAGTCCCATCATTTAAGTCACCTAAACATCACAGATAAATACGACGTACACTTATGCCATCCGCATTCGCCTAAATGTCCCCTCGTGCACCGTTAGGTTAGGTAACTAACGACAGAGCAGGACATGGCTAGTGCGGATGCAAAACATAAGTAACGCCTATATAATATATCATATATACTATATACTGTATCTATCACAGAACATCACATGATCACATTACAGATATCACAGCAGAAGAAACATATGAAATATTGGATATACTAGGACGTCCGTGTTTTGAATACGAGCCAGTATAAAACACGGATTCCACGGTCGTGATGAATAGCCAAACCCACACCCCTAGACCCCTACGAGAGCGGCAAGCAACCCTACCAATCCTAGGGTTAGGAGACCCGGACTCGACTCCTCGAGATGGTCTCCCACTGGACCCTAGAACCCGGTTACTTGTGCTCCCCTCCTTGGGTCTATCCTAGTGCAGAAAAGGAAATAATATACAAAGGGTGACAGCTTCCGCAACCTGGAAGTGCCCCAAATAAAAGAATATTACATACAAGTTTTTACATGAATGAAAATGAAAAACACTCATCTCACATAAAAACCCCCGGCTATTCGAACACGACGATCCAATATAACATATCCAGCAACACATAACATCACATGTCATCAACGTAAGTAAATATGCGCATCCCAATTGTCGTTGACATATAGCAACGAAACCGGCGATTTCACATATTACACTTACGGTCACAGAAAAGAAAGTGTAAAACTACAACAATTGGAATCTGCAATCTCTTTAGGCATCGCATGCCTAACAATTATAAACCCCGCATTTTAGTCCCATTATCGAAAACTCTTTTCGATATCAAGTGAAACTAAACCGCTAGATTTATAACATTGATCCAGTTATCTCATAACTGTTTGTGAATTCCAATTATTGTATCCAATTCCGGATAAATAGAAAATATTAAACTTTCCGATCGAACATTCGAACACCCAAGTTTTCCCGAAACCGTCCAACACATGAAATAGGTTCAAAGACATTCACTTCATGCCTCAGTACCAACGGTCCAGCCGTAGAAGGGTCAAGCCAACGCCTCACATGTGGCACGCCGTACTGCCCCAAACCCGAAGGTTCAAAGGGCAGTTCAAGACGGTCACATAATCGAGTTAAGGTTTGTTGTCTTCTAGAGGGACCATCGCGTTACTTGCACTACTCAGACCGTCCTTAAACCACAGAAAAATCCAACACTTGGAAATTTTCCGGTAGGGGAAAAGTTAGGTATTTAAATTCGGTCGAACTTTTTAACATATTCTAAAGTTATCCGGAAATGCACTTAGACAAAGCTTGATAACCCGATCGAAACACCGATTTCCAAAGCAACCCCAGAACACTCAACCCTTGAGTCAATTTAAAAATTCCCAGAAAACTCAGCATAATTTATCAGGAATTACTGTGCAAATATTTAGGGCTGACGTCACGATAAGGCCGCGGAACCGCCGCAGAAGCCAGGCTTCTGCCGCGGTTCTGCCGCACTCTTTACTGTTCATGGAATAAATTTTGCATCGTAATTCTTAGATTTTCCTGCTGAATTTTTTAAGCATTTTTAATATGGAAAAATCCCAGATTTTAGAAAAAGGCCAGAGAGCACTTGGGTTTTAGGGTTTCGGGTTCGTTCGGGTTTCAAACGTCGTCTAGACTTCGCCTAAGGCTCTAGCTAGGCTCTGATACCACTGTAGGGTTCCTAGGCATCCTAATGAAGTCTCACAAGGCATCAACCATGCCAATTTCAAAAATTTACGGGTGCCGAGAAACCCTAATACGGATCGTTGACTAGAAGTTTAGGCGAAAAGATAAACAAGTTAACAACTTAACTAAAGGATAAGAAGCTACAACCTTTGTAGATCCGGATATCCACTTCCTCGGCTCCACGTAGGCGTCATCTCGCTGTCCATCTCGAATCCCGGACCCAATCGTCGGCATCATCGGAAAAACGGGCGAGCTAGGTCGTCGGCTTCGTGCCGAAGACGATCTACGTCGAGGCATCACAAGTTCAAGCTCCGACTTCACAAAGTTGTGAAACTTGTGAAGAAAACACTCAAAACAACTTGGCAAGAGGTAGAGGGTGAAGAAATAGGAGGTGGGTTCACTTTAGAATTGGATTTCTCTCACTTTTGCTCAAGTTGCCATTGATGGCGTCTAGTTTTCTTTCTTGAAGAAGAAGGAGAAGATGAAGCTAGAATATGATAAAAAAAAGTGTTTTTATAATAGAAAATAAATCAATATTTATCATATCCTAACTAGGGTTAAGTGTAGAGAAAAGACCATGGTTACTTGGATGGGTTAGGGTTAAGCATAAAGACAAGAATGGTAAAGAAGTCAAAGCTTCATGAAGCTTCAACATAAGACAAATAAAGCCACCATTCTTATCTTAATCTTTTCTAAATAAATAAATAAATGAAAAAGCAAAACCCTAATTATCTCTTAACCATGGTTTAATTCTTTGCACTTAACCAAAAGAGCAAGTATCATCAAACATGATACAATCAAGTGTACACAAAATATATCACATATACAATGTGGACAACAAGTGAGAAAATCCATTTAAAGTGAACCAATACTAGTTAATGCAAAGTAATATATCAAATATATAATTATACATTAAATCATTAAATCAACACTTGATTTAACGATCCGGTTATATCACATATAACCGACTAGTATCCTATGTATCGGCTTATCGAATCAATCCTTGATTCGATATCTAGGTTATATCGCATATAACCAATCGATACAATCATCGCGAGAATGAAATACGGTATCACATACACGCATTATTCTCGGTCCTGCACATATCTCATATGCGCTCCTATTTCGTTTCGCTTGAGCCAGAAAACCTCTGTGTAGGACTCTAAAGACTCGTCAATACGCCGGTAGCAGATGATGATCATATCAAGCACCTACAAGCCGCAAGCGGTCTGCTAAACGTAACGGCCACCCGGGTATTGAGCGATCAGAAGATCGACGAGCTAGCCCGCTCACACTCCTGCGAATCCGACCAGTAACACTTACCGTACAGTCCGGTCTGTTCGTCTGATATGTCGCATATCAAGTCTAGGGGTGGTAAACGTCAGACCCCAATAACCGATAAGTCATGCCGATGTGAAGCTCATAACGGGTCGAGAAACTACTGGTAACACTTACCAGCAAATCTCCGATTAGCCCTGGCCAGGGACTTCCCTGTTACGGCCAATCGAGCACAGCGCAACATCAACCCCCAATACCGTGAGAGACGAAACCCCTCCTATCGCTCATTGCCTCCATGTGACTCGGGACTGTACCCAAAGACCACCGTTTTGCACGCCCTCATGGACGTGGTAAGGTGGAGATCAAAGCACAGTGCGAATCACACAAGACTCTATGACGATCTCGGGTCTACAGACTAACCTGTACAAGTGTCACCTGAGAACTGCCATCTGACGTGAGGTATAATACCATCTGGGAGTTCTCGGCGAGTCCGTCCAGTGTACCCAGTCTCCACTGAGCACCCGTATACCATCTCTGATGTCAAACACCAATGGATATGGGATCATCCATCGCCCATCTCATGGGTCGAGAAGCGTATACGCTAGTCTACACTGGTATATCGATGCCCCGTCTCGATACACCCACGACTAGAGACCTTGAAGGATGTACTTATGGACTACTATGTCCCCACTAGTATGATCTGCATCATAGTCCAGGTAGTCAAGTACACATCCTAAGGGCTTTACCAACATGTAACTATAAGACAGTATTAAGAGACTAGTGTACATGTTAAGATAAAGAGCAACCAGATAGCATACTATCATATCGAGCAAGAAAGTCATCTCTATATATGTCCAAGCATCCAATATAATATACATCATCAGAACAATACTGGCCTCTAGGGCATACATACAACTAACACAAAACATAAGCAACGCTTATTATATATAATATATATATATATAGCCATTCGTCTCACGCAATAATAGTCATTCCAGATCACACATCACAGCAACACAAATGAATATATTGGATATGCTAAGATTTCCGCGTTTCGTTTTAGTCTAGAACGAAAAACGGATTCCACGGTCGTGATGAATACCCAAACCCCACCCTCGACCCCTGCGGGTGCGGCAAACTACCAGCCAAATTTCCGAAGTGAAGCAACCTCCCTCAATGAAATGAGTAGGCCTCTCAGCACTTCAAGAACCCGGTAGTTTGTGCACCCCTTTCTTGGGTCTATCCTAGGTGCAAGAAAAAGTAAATGAAATAATACAACGATGGTTACAACCTCAACCCGGATGTGCCCCGCAAAAGAATATTACATCAATTTACAAATATACATAAATGAAAGAAAAGGACACTCACATCCCCGGCTATCCATTCACGACGATCCAATACTTCATATCCACAACCCATCAACAAGATAGTAGATATGTGCAATCCCCACTAATCGACATATAGAAACTAGTAGACGTTTAGCAACACATATACAAACACAAATAAGCAAGAATTTAGAATTTCGATCGATAAAAACTTTCCGAGTTTACCCCATGCACAAACCAGTATACAAACAAATCTGGGTAAAAAACAAATGTATCAAAAATCACATTTCCAAAAACCTGAACCACAGAAAAAATTAGGAGCACTTTGGCCATAACTCGGCAGCGCATCCACGGCCAAATGACCTATTTGGCAGCGGATTAGCGGTTGAATTATGAGATTAAGTGCTCGAAATTTTTTCTTGGTCTTATAAAAGCCCGCATGTAATTTTAAAGCCACCGAAATAATTTTTTAACTTTAAAAATCGAACGACAAGCATGACTTGAAAATGCAAAGTCGACTGCCATCACAACGCTGGTAGTCAAGCAAAAATCCTAAGGGCTCTATCAATATGTATTAGCGATATGCTAAAAGAAACATATATACATATTAAGATAGAATCAAACCAGATAGCATAGTATCATATTGAGCAAGACTGTCATTATATCTGTGTATATCTCAACCTTCCAAAATGTAATATACAATCCAGTACTATACAATAATGGCCTCTAAGGTATATATCACTAACAGAATCTTCTTGGTGTATGATAATAGCAGCCTCCTATAGAAGGCGATTACCAATTCCAGCTTCCAAGATGATATAGATAATTGTGTGTCTGTCGCAAGTTATAAGTTTACCTTCCGATGAGAACCGGTATTTTGAAAAGAGTTCCAAACGGGATACTGAGGTAATCGTGGCACTGGGTGCTGATTATGACTCAGTAAAGGATACAACATAAGAAGTTGGATAAAATTGTTCATTTCTGAATTTGGTCACATCGTCTATCCAAACAAAATACTAAGACATGTATTGCTTGATTCGGGAGATAGTAGATCTCTGCGAAGTTAAGATACAGAGAGATATAGTTAGAAATATTGTAGCGGATCCATTCACTAAGGCTATTTCTCGAACACAGTTTGTGAAGCTGTCGGCAGAGAAGTTGGGTATGCGATAGCACATGAGAGGTGGGTATGCGCGATACAGCAATAATTGGCCTTAAGTGCAAGTGGGAGATTGTTGGATATAGGTGCTCTCAAGATAATTATTGTAATTGCAAGATGGCAATTACTAATTGAAGGAAGACCTATACAAAGAACAGTCTTGCTCGAGATGATAGTATGCTATCTGTTTGTCTTTATCTTTCATGTGTATATATTTTACTCGTTATTACGTATCGCAGATACATGAGATAAAGCTCATAGGATTTTTTCTTGACTGTCGGGATTAATGATAGGGATTATATTAGTGGGACCTGGGTAGTCCATAAGCACATCCTTAAATGTCCCTAGTCGTAGGAGTATTGAGACTGGGCATCGGTACTCTAGTTTAGACTAGTGTATACGTTTCCTGACTCGGTTGCAGGGCGATGGCTGATCCCACAGCTATTGGTATTTGACACCAAGAATTGTATATAAATGCTCACTGGATGAGTTACATTGGATGAACTCGTCAAGAACACCTAGATGGTTTTATACCAATGTCAGGTAGCAGTTCTCTGGTGACGATAGTATATGGTAGTTTCTTGACCTTATATTGCCATAATGTCTTGTGTGTGTTCCCACTATACTTTGATTATTATCCTACCACGGCTCTACTGAGTCGTGCAAACATATTTTAATTGGGTATAGTCCCGAAGCACATGAAGGCAGTAAGTGGTAGAGAGGATTCGTCACTCCCGGTATTGAGTCGATATCGCGCAGTGCATGACATGGCTATAATCAGAAGCCTCTGGCTAGAACAGTCGAGATAAACCGATAAGTGTTATCAGTTGTATCTATGTTGATTACGAGTCTTATGTTAGCACGACTTATTGGGTTACTGGGGGTTTGACAATTTTCACCCCCTAAACTCGGTATGCGATACTCTTTGACAAAGAGTCCGGACTGTATGGTATGCGTTGCTTATAAACTTTGTCGGGTCCGAATGAGTTCACTCATCGACCTGCCTTTATCTTGCTCATACATGGGTAGCCATTACGTGCAGCTAATACCGCTGATGTGCTTGTGGGTTAACCGGTGAAGAGATTGAATCTGAAAGTGTTTCAGATTCAATCGGATATGATCATGTTTAACCTACATCAGCGTATTAACCGGTTTTTAGAGTCCCGCAACGAAAGTGCCTGTCCGGGAAAAATGTTGATGTGGCGTGTGTATTGTATTTGTATGGGAGTTTGATTAAATGCGTGATTTAATCGAACGTCCAGAAATACTATCCGTTCAAAAGACGGAATATTAAGGCAAATATTGACTTAATAACCATATTTTCATATGGTTTCTAGTATTGTGTATATGATACACGCACTCTCTTTAGTATATAATATTGATGGTGATTCGTGTATATGATACATTATATGTATGTATATAGGAGGATACATATACTTGTTCTCATTAGATAAATATATATATATATATATATTCCCACTTTCCTTTTGTTTTATACACATACATATATACACATACATACATATATATATATACATACATATATATATTATGATAACAATTAATGGTGGGCCCTCCCTCTCTCTCTCTTTGTGTGACAACAAAGAGGAGAGAGAGTGTGGGATGGACTTGCCTTATAAAAATCAAATGAGAAAGTGAAAATAAAAGCGGAATTTTTTTCTTATGCCATTTAATATTCTTCTCCTTTCTCTCAAGTTTTGAGTTTGCTATCTACTCTAATGGAAAGTGTTGCTAATGAGGTCGAATTGGAAAAAGAGAGAGTACCCATTTACAACACATCGCTCTACACTTAGCAACTCACTTGAGAGAGTTTCTCCACTTGAAGATGGAGATGAAGCTTCGGACGGCTTCCTTTCACCGCGGCTCATCTACGGCGAGACGGTCGGCTTGTACGCTCATGTAGGAGCTTGTAAATCTAGCTTGGGTTTTCCGACAGACAATCAGACATGCTACAAAGGTTGTAGCACACAAACCAGCTCTCTGGTTTTTTTTCTAGTTTGCATTTTTTTACTTGTATTTGATGATTCTTGGTGGGAATTGGTTCTAAGTTTGAAAATTTTATGTTTTCTATTTCCGCCGCGGTCCGTAAATATCACGGCCTTAGGACCAATCCCTAATAATCACAACATTCTTACCCCAGTCAAAAATTATAAACATGTGATATATGAATTAAATCCAAATCCAAGGATAGCGATCATATTCTCATCTAATTGCATTGACAACCACCTCAAATGTTTGCTTAGAAAAAAATCTCTAGCATGACACATCTCTTAAAACTTCTTAACCAAGCCTAAAGAAAACAACTCATTTATTGCAGAAATCTAACATTATAAATTAATCACGACAAAAATAATCATCCCCAATCCATCATGCGGCTACATATGCCATACCCATCTCATAAAAGTCATGAACAATATGGAAAAGAAAGAAAATATCAAGTGTGACACATATTGTACCCGACAAGAATAATCATATCCCCAATCCATCTTAATCACATATGCTTTAAGATGACCTATATCTTAAAAGTCTGACAACAAGATTTAAACATAAAAAGGACTATCTTATGATACCCGCCTCATGCAATATCTTACCATTTCAGCCACATTTTAACAAATACGTAATAGAAAATGTAAAAGATATCCTAAATTCCTAAAAGATTTGAAATGATTAGGAAAGATAGTTGATGTGGTCAAAACATGGCCATTACCTGAATAACTTGAGTTATGTCAAGTTGAGTTGAGAAAGTAGCGAAACAATGCACATCGGTACTCTTAGAACCTATCAAAAAACCACACCGGAGTTGTCCGGGACAGCGGCCCTCCAACGCTCAAGTCAGTCTCTTGAATGAGGAATAGATATTAGGATTTGATGTGCAATAAATGGCATACCTCACTAGGGTTTCCACCTAGGCTTTTTATACTGACGTCAGGACTAGTTTTGTCATTTTGTCGACCGTTAAGAGATTCTTTGTTTTTTTACCAAGGTAGTGGGCGATCCTTTTAGGGATTGTTGTTGCTTTGCTGGCAATAGGAATAAGTCGAACTTCTTGGGCCGTCCTTAGACTTTGCCCTACATGGGCCATACCTCCTAGGCTCGGGGTGAACTAATGGGTCCGTTGAGGCTAACGTTCATCCTATGTGACATCAATACCCCCTGATGAGAGCCCTTTGTATAAACCAAGAAAAAGGGTGTGCAACACTGATGTGATCAATCATGCAGTTTTGGGAGAACGTGCATCATTTCCTGATTCGTGCTTACGAACTGGGGATACTAGAAGGTCACCTCCTAATTAAGAGCTTCCAGGAGCCCATAATTTCTTCATCCATCTTTCAAATCATGGGGCTTTCTTTCCATTATCTTTTCCTACTCTCTTTTACTCTTCTATTTCTATCATTCCATGGCGGGCTTGTCAATTGTGCGCGATTACAAAAGTTCAGTGACCCCTGATGGCATAGAGGAGTGGCGGTCTCTATATCGAATCTCGATGTCCATGAGAATTGACGTTGACCCTGACCGGAGCATCATCGATCTCCCAGAGGGAGCTATTGGCTTGTATGAGGGATGCTTGGCCACTAGGCTATGATCCCCGGTCCCCTACGTGATCAAGGTATCATTAGGGATATCAATATAGCTCCTTTCTATATTAACCCCAACAGTTGTAGGTTGATCATTTCTGTGTGATGATTGTTTTGGTTAGTGGCGAATATTCATACCTTTTGAAATATTTTATCCACGACGGCCAAATCAAGACAGCTAGGAACCCTTGGACCCAGATCCAGCCGTGGCGGTATGGATCCTTTGGAGGTCTCTTGGAAATGATGGGGGGATTGGAAGAAAAGGTTTGCCTTCTTCTCTTTCGGAGGCGGCAGCGACATGGGGTTTCTTGCGGGGATGAAGCAAGCCCGCAACTTTGAACAAGGTGACTGGCTGGAGGTACGTTCCTCCAGTGATATACAATAGCTATGTTAAGATAACGGAGCTACTTGCCAACCCTCCTCTCAAGACGCTGCTTTCCCATTGGAGTCTGATGCTTTCTGGATTGGAGAGGGCTTCCTTGAACTTTCCTTCAGACCCCTGAATGGCTAATTCCTTGCCCCGACTCGCTCGAGGAGAGGCTCCCCATTTTACTAAATGGCGAGGATATAACAATCCAGATGGCCCCTAGTATCCACTATCCGCAGCTTCGAGGAAGAAGGGCTCCCGCCTCTTGAATATGAGGACCATGTCACTCTTCCCCTTCCGTCGAAATCCGCCTCCAAAGAGGCTTAACGGAAGGGGACAGGATCCATTGATGATGCAATGGACTCATAGTCGGACAGGGACTCTGAGCCGTCTCCGCCGCCCACCAAGCGCAGGGCCCTCACCTGGTCCAATTTCTCTCGGTTAGGCCAATCGCCCGCCGGAATGTCAGGTTGCCAATCTTTCCAACGACTCTAGTATAACTTTAGAAAATCTGAAAATATCCCAAGAGCCATGAGAAGGCAAAGGGAAGCTCTTCTTTCCGCTCGAGGAGGAAAAGAGAAATAGGGTGTTTAGGAGTTTTTTCGCAGTGCAAATCCAAACAACTCTTTGTTGAAATTTAAACAAAATCAAACAAACTACCACCTAACCAACAATCAGCACAGTGAAGTTTCTCCAAACAAGTAACAGAACGGGGATTTCATGCAAAAACAACCAATCGGTATCTTCAAATTCTCAACCTTCTCTATAGTTTTCTCAATGGCAGGACTTGAGGATGAGGGAAAATTCCATAAATCAATCAACAGGTATAGCGTAAAACGCGAAAAGGTATAACTAAATCTAACAAATTAACAGCTACCCACGAATCATCACAGAGAATTTTGTATTCAAACAACTAATTGGAAAAGGATCAATTATGGGGAAAAACACCACCTGGGTATCTCGAAATTCTCACCTTTTTTATGTCTTTCTCAATGGAAGGAGTCGAGGAGGAGAGAGAAGTAGAAGAAGCAGTCTTGGTGCTGATATTGTCCCCTTCAGGGTTCTCTTCTAGGCCATCAGATCGAGCCTCAGCTTTGATTCGTGCTCTTTTGCTGAGATTTGAGAGGAGAGAGGGGGATTTTGGTGGCGGGAAAATTGAGGGGAATTTTGAGAGGGAAGAATTGGAGTTTGCTGAGGGGAACAATGGTTGCATTTTCCTTTTTTCTTTCTCTGGGGAGAGAGAAAAAAATGGAGGGGATGAACAAATGATAAGGTGAGAGGTTCGGTCGAGTCATGTGGAGATGGAGTCGGCATGATTGCACATAGCACCCTCTCTTATAGAAATACTAGCATTCGACCCCGTTATATATAAGATCTTGTATGAATTGGCCCCCTAAATGTTCTATGTTTCTAAAGAAGGCCCCTTGCACTCAATAGCGCTTAAAAGCCCCCAAAATTATAGTTCTTATCTAAGGGTTAATTGCTAAATAATACTCCAATTTTTCATATGTTTTGCATTTATATAGCTTATTGATATTTTCAGTGCACTTATATCGCTAAAGTTCAAAGTTGCATTTTACATCCGCACACAATTAACGGAAAAAGTGAACTAACAAAAATCCCCTTGGCTTCCCTAAGTCTTCTCTCATTTCTTCAACGCCGCCATCGAGATTGACCAATATGAAAATACCTTAGAGGGGGGTGAATAAGGTGTTTATAATATATGTGGCAAATTTTAAAAATTAATTACTTACTTTAAAAAGGATTATTAAGTTTTTGCGGAATATATTTAAAACAGGTTTTTAAACAAAGAAACTTAAGAATGATAATCACAAAGATTGCAAAAAAAATAAAAAGAAGAAATCAATCACAAACACAAGAATATGTTGATTAGGGTTCAGCACCTCCTCTGGCCAGTCCCCGCCTGAATCTCCTACTCAAGATTTTTCCACTGTATGTGTGAAGTACACAAATCTCATTTCACAGGGATGTGAAGAAACAAGATATCACTCTTCACAAGGATCAATCACTAAAACTTGTGATTCCCTAAGAAACAAGTTTTCTTTCTCTCTAAATCGTGATTCTCTAGGAAAGCCACACTGTTCTTTATAATCCACGTCTCTATAAGAAGATCTTTTTTCCACTCCGAATCTACAATTCAAGTAAAAGGAAAAACACCCCTTCTCTTGGGTTACATATCACGTTTATTACAAACGATTTCGCTCACTCACAATCCTATTAATCTCAAAGATTATTACCGGTTTGACACAAGGGTTGTTTTGAGAGATTTGAACAGGTTTACGGTACTTGAGGAAATGAGGATTTTGGCAAGTTAAAGCGCGAAGAACACGAAGTTTTTTTCAAAATGATTTGCAATGAATGTTGCATTGAAAGTGTGAGATCTCATAGCATTATATAGGGATCGAATGGGAAGTTATTATAACTCCTAATAACTGCCATAAATAGTTAATGATCGTTAGGAACAGTTAGAAATGAAAACGGCGTAAATATCCTTTCGATTCAAAATTCAAATTTGAATTAACTGCCAAAAACTGCCCGTGGAGACCTCTGTAGAAGACGTTTGCTCCGGAAATAAAATCCTCTTAGAGACGTCTATATATCTATATCTGAGAAGTATACAGAATGAAGAATTTTGGAGTTTGTTCTTACAGACGTCTTGTGGAGACGTATGCTATTTCAAAATATCTTATACAGACATCTGTAAGAGACGTCTATTTTCTGACATGGATGAAAAACGTTTTGAAAAATTGGCAATTTGAATTCCAACGGATAAGGTAGATGTCTCTAAAAGAGAGGGGGACGTCTTGAGCATTAAGAATATGTTGGAATGATGTTTCTAACCTTATGAGATCATCACTAATTACAAGTATAACTCTCACAACTTCTATCTTCATTTTTGTTCTTCGATTAAGTTCATTTCCTTGAATAGTTACTCTGCGACGTTATTGATTCTTGATTAGGCTTGCATCGAGTTATTGCTTACTTCAAGTTGCCATTCCATATCACCGTTTTGAGTGTGTATCATATTGTAGGCAATCTTGCTTGATGTTTGATATGCTGTGCATGATGTACTCAAGATATAAACTTAGAAACGTCATCAGTAATTTATGAATTTGTTTAAATAGGTTTTGAACTAAATAATCAAAATTGAGAATCGTGTGACACGGATGTCAACAATCGCCCCATTTTTTATATTTAGCAAAACATGTTTAAAGAATTCATGATATATATAAAAAGTAAATTCGATTTAGATACTCCCCCTCAATTCATGCTCACTTGAAGAAATCTTTGAACTCATATCAGTGTCTCATACCACTGATGCTATTTTTCAAGGAGTATGACATGAAGGCGAGTGATTTAATTCAAATTTTATGACCAATTAAGTACTTAAAAGTATATGCATGAATATTTTTCTCCCCCATTTTGGAAAATATCAAAAAGTTTTTTTTATAAAAAATTGAGCAACGGGTATGAAAAAAATAAGCATGAATATAACATTTTGATATAAAAAAATGAGGCAAATGAAAGTATATATGAAATAGAATTTTAAGATTCTTGGAAATATAGATAGAATATGAGAGATACGAAAAGAAGTACAAAAATTAATAGTAAACACATCGTAATATAGACGTTTAGGGTTTTGGAAAGTGAAATGAAGGATCCTAATTCAAAGAATGGACAGTTGAAATTCGATTTGTGAATTTTAATCGATTCAAAATTCTAATTGATTTCACATTCAAGCCCGAGAAGACGTATGTCCCTCTGTGGTGGACGTCTGAGAAAGGTGTTTCCAGAAATCATTTTGAAATATAGACGTCTGTGAAGATGTATGTTGGTCATTAATTCTGAACTGAACGACTATGGTGACGTCTATATTTGGTTGTTTTGTGAGTTATATACTAACAAACATTAAGATTAACAAACACAAACAAATTTTATTGATCAAACTGATACATTACAATATTAATACATTATAAAAAATGAAACAATATACAATTAACACAAGATAACTAAGCAACACAAACTACCCTAGTGTTCCTTCTTGAACTTTTCTATGACATCGATGGTTCTCTTCTTTATGATCATATCATCTTCCGGATCATAGAGAATGTGTTGGTTATGCCAGCGCCCTGGCCATCTACCGTGACCGTTTGCGGAACAAAAAATTTCAAAACTGGCGCTAGAACAACCCTATAACCCGAATATACCATAAACTTAAAACTAGCAAACTAAGGAGGAGTTTAGAATGGTTATACCGAATGATCCGAGTCCTTCGGTCCTCTACCATCTTCCTAAGCTCCTAGAGGCCACCATGATCAAGCTTGATCGCCGGTCTCTCTGCATCGAAAATAATCCACCTGAGGATTTGTAGTTCGAGCTCCAACCTCATAGCCGAGATAATCTGGGTACCTAATTCGCTAAACTAGATATCCTAGAGGATGTAGAGTCTAATGATGGATTAATTTGTCTCCAAACACCCTACAATTCTCAACACATGAGACTTTTAGGGTGGAGGTAGAAGAAGCAAAGATGGGAGGAGATGAGAATGTTGTAGTGAGCAACCATCAAAAAATGGCTAAATGTTGAAGCAAAGAAGCATAGCAATAATATCTCACAACACAAATATCAAGCATGCCACAATAGTAACTCATGAGTCACCCCATGAGTCACCAAGTGAGCCATTCTTCATATAAAGCCAAAGAACACCTCGTCCTTCCACCTCATTAACCATTTAATCCTAAATGGTAAAAACTAAACGAGGTGTCTTCTTCTAGAAGCACCTTGTAATAAATTACAAGAATACCCCTCATCCGTATATATATACCTGTATCTGTATTCCGAAAAATACGAATACAAAGAGATGAAAATAATCTAATAATATAATATTAGGATCCGGTTTAAACCAAAGCACACTAGTATTGTCCGTCCGAATCATGATAACCCTGTCGTAAAACCATAGGGCCTCTACATCGTTTCGCCCGAAGCAGGGAAACCCTCTGTGTGGGACTCTAAAGACCCGTCAATACGCTGGAAGTGGGTTTAACCATAAGCACGTCAGTGGAACTTGATGTACGTAACGGCTACCCAGGTATTGAGCGAAAGGAAGGCCGACGAGCAAACTCATCCGAACCCCTACTGAGCCTGTCTGTGACAATCTCCGTACAGTCCGGTCCGTTCGTCTAAGAGTATCGCATATCGGGTTTAGGGGGTGGATAAAGTCGGTGCTGGGTTCCTTAGCACTCTCACTATGTTTTCTAAGGCATCAAGCATGCAATTTAAAAAATTCTAGAGAGCTAAGCAACCCAAAGCAATGATCTAACTAGAGGATTATGGTTATTAAACATGTAAACAACTTTACACTAAGTGAAATAGGAATACAACCTTTGTAGACCGGTCCTTCACTTCTAAAGCTCCGTGTAGTAGTCCCTTTTGCTCTAAGTAGTAGTGTCTCGGACTCTCCTTTGGCTCCACTAGGTGAAAGGAACGAGCTTGCTCAAGGATCTTCGAGACCGAAGATGATCTACGTCGAAGAATCTATAACTCAAGCTACTTCTTCACTAATTGATGAACTAGTGAAGAAACAACCTATATTAAATGGCTAGTTTGGTATAGATTGGTGAAGTAGGAATTTTTCTCACTTTAGAATAATTTTTCTCTCTTTCTTTTCTTTACCCACTCAAAGCTAGAGAGCTAATGAAGGAGATGAAGAAAATGATCAAGTGATCAACTCATGAACAATGGATGAGAAAATATCATATATATCTCATGTACAGACTAAACCATGGCTAAAGATAATGGTTTAGGTTAATAAATATCTAGAGTAAAACAAAATTAGTGGACTTTAGTCAAAACTTCTCCATGCTTCCACAAGCATCTTAGCCATACTAATGTCCACCTAATTTTGATTTTTCCCTTAATATTTAAACACCTAAATTATCTCTAGTTAGGTATGAGTCTCACACACCCAAGTCCAATGTATCATCTAGCATGACACAAAATAAATACATTAACATATATCACATATATATTAAATGTATAAAGAGAAAATATTTTCTTAAGTGGGCTAATATTAGTTAATGTATATTAATATATCAAATATATAATTACACATTAAATTATTAAATCAAACTTGATTTAATAACCCGGCTGTATCGCATACAAACGACTAATATCTTTTATATGCATATCATATATACATATAACATATCATTGAATCAACACTTGATTCAACAATCCGGTTATATCACATATAACCTGTATCGCGAGATTGGAATATGGTATCACATAATCGTATTAATCTCGGTCCCGCACATATCACATATGTGTCCTACTTCATTTCGCATGAGCTAGGAAACCTCTGTGTAGAACTCTAAAGACTCGTCAATATGCCGGCAGTAGGTGATGATCATATCAGTCACCCACAAGCCGTCAGCGGTACTAGCTGGACGTAATGGCTACCCGGGTATTGAACGATTAGAAGATCAACAAACAAGCTTGTCCATACTCCCGTGAATCCAATAAGTAACACTACCGTACAATCCGGTCTCTTCGTCTGATATGTCGCATATCGAGTCTATGAGTGGTAAACGTCAGACCCCAATAACTTGATAAGTCATGCCGATGTGAGGCTCATAACGGGTCGAGAAACTACTGATAACACTTACCGGTAAATCTCAGTATCATCCCTGGCCAGGGACTTCCTGTTATAGCCAATCGAGCATAGCGCAACATCAACCCCCAATACCGGGAGAGACGAAACCCCTCATATCGCTCATTGCCTCCATGTGACTCGGGACTGTACCCAAAAAACCACCGTTTTGCACGCTTTCTTGAACGTGGTAAGGTGGAAATCAAAGCACAGTGGGAATCACACAAGATTCTATGACGATCTCGGGTCTACAGACTAACCTGTACCAGTGTCACCAGAGAACTACTATCTGACGTTAGGTATAATACCATCTAAGAGTTCTCGGCGAGTCCTGTTCAGTGTACCCAGTCTCCACTGAGCACCCGTATACCATCTTTGATGTCAAACACCAATGGATATGGGATCATCCATCGCCCATCAAATGGGTCAAGAAGCGTATACGCTAGTCTACTCTGAAATATCGATGCCCCGTCTCGATACACCCTCGACTAAGAACAATTAAAGGATGGACTTATGGACTACCCTGGCCCCACTAGTATGATCTCCATCATAGTCCTGGTAGTCAAGTATACATCCTAAGGGCTTTACCAACATGTGAGAGCAAGACACCATCACAATACTAGTCTACATGTTAAGATAAAGAGTAACCAGATAGCTTACTATCATGTCGAGCAAGAAAATCCTCCCTATATATGTCCAAGCATCCATTGTAATATACAATCATGTACAACAATGGCCTTTAGGGCATACATACAACTAACAGTCAGACCCCTAATAACGAGATATTTCGTGTCGCTATGAAGCCCATCACCAACTGAGAACTATTGATCCAAATCAGTAATTCTCGTCTATCTTGGCCAAGGATTTCTGGTGATGGACACCCGTGCACCGCACGACATCAAACCCCTAATACCGGGAGAGACGGATCTCTGACGATCTGCTCACTGCCTCCATGTGGCTTGGAACTGTACCCAACTAAAACCTTTTTGCACGACTCCTTTGAGCTATAGTAGGGTAGTAATCAATGCACAGTAGGAACTCACACGAGACAAATGGCGATTTCATGTCGACAGACTAACCTGTACGCATGTCACCTAGGAACTACTATCTGACAATAGGTATAATACCAACTAGAATGTTCCCGGCAAGTCCGTCCAGTGTACTCATAACCTAATGAGCACCTGTATACTATCTTAGGTGACTAACAGACACCAATGGCTTGTGAGACCGGCCACCACCCCTCAAAGGGGTCTCGATAAGTACACACTGGTCTACTCTGGAGTATGGATGCCCGGTCTCGATACTCCCTCGACTAGGGACATTTAAGGATGTGCTTATAGACCACCCAACTCCCACGTATATGATCGCCATCATAATGCTGGTAGTCAAGCAAGAATCATATGGGCTCTATCAACATGTAATAGTGATCTGTAATACCATATAATGCATGCACATGATGATAAAGACAAACCAGATAGCATACTATCATTTTGAGTAAGACTGTTCTATCCGTATAGGTTCTCCCTCAATCATCATAATCACCTACCTGCGATTACAATAATTGCCTTGATGGCACTATAGCCAACAATCTCCCACTTGCACTTAAGACTAATTATTGCGGTGTCGTATACTCACAGCCCGTGTGATACCGAACACCCAACTTCTCTACTAATCAGTCTCACAAAGCTCGTTTGTGAAACTATTTCGTTCGAGAAATAGCCTCAATGAGTGGATCCGCTCTAATGTTTCTATCTTTATCTCTCACTATATCTCAACTTCGTGGAGAAAGATTATTTCCCGAAATGAGCAATACCTGTCTTAGAATTTGTTTGGATCTCTGATGGGACCAGTTCACATATGAACTCCAAATCCAACAAACTTCTTAGACTGTATCATGCACTGAATTTAATCAGTATCCTGCGCCATGCCTTCCACAGTATCCGTTTAGACCACCTGTCCAACATACTGCCCCTCACACAACAACAACAACAACCGAGCCTTTTATCCCAAGCATATGGGGTAGGTTACATGAACCAACATGAGAATCACGCCGGGTCCAGCACATGAATCCTCCGCCTCCACTCACTCCTATCGAACAATATACTTTCATTGAGTCCTTTGGCAACCATATCGTTTTGTATCACTTCCATCTATGTTTTCTTCGGTCTCCCTTTTGCCCTTTTGCCATTGCCCATATCGAGAGTATCTATTCGTCGAACCGGTGCTTCCATAGGTGTCACGACCCGAAAGTACGGAATATGACCGGCACTTAGGCTACGAACGTCTCAAGGCGTACGTGCTCTAAGTAAGCCGAGCCCAGAAATCCAAACCAAGAAAAGTAGTGGAGTGAAGGAAAAACCATAAGTAAAACAACCAGTCTGCAATATAATATACAACGCCTAAAGGCGAGGATCACAACAGAAAGGAAACTCAACAGCATGAATCCCAGAGAAATATAACGTGCGACTCTAAGGTCGAAAGAATAATCAACACCGGTCTCTATCTCAAATAAGTACATGTTTGGTTGATGGAACTTTTAGATACAACTGAATATAATATACAATGTAAAATGATGGGTACGATATAAATAAACCCACCTACTAGCAAATCACCCGAAAGAAGCAGTGCCGCAAGCCGTGATGAACCCTGTACGGCAACACCTGCAAGAACTGGGGCACAACGGGGGTGAGTTGCTAACTCATGAATAGAAGAACATCTATGAACAGAAAATCGCATGTATGATGCAATCCTAGGTCATACGATCAACAAATATAAACCTCAAATGAACAAGTCTGAAGCATGCTGAGGTGGCAATGTAACATCTATACAGGTATGTAGTGCCAAGTACTCGCGCCAATGCCTCAGGTAATGACATGTCATAAATATGAGGTATGTCTGCATGGAGTAATATGATGAAGTATTTAAATTGACATCAATACACATATATTAGCGTCCCATTCCACTAATATTGGTGTAAGGGTATATATAACAGCGTCCTCATCCACTGTTATATATACAAATGAGGTATGATCGAGGTAATCAATATGAATCAATGCCAACTATAACATGAATCTAGTAGTATGTGGATATCCTCCAACTAGGTAATCAATATCTGTAAATCGGTGGATCCCGTCCACGTGTCACCCAATGACAACAAGCATCATGCATGTAAATATCGTAAAGCATATGCATGGAAATATGAGGATAAAATCAAATCATGGAACCTGAGTGCCAAGCATCGACACTCGAAAACATCATGAACACCTATGCCTAGCATCGACATGTAAATCCCCATGTATCTCAGGCGCCGCACACCCCGGTCGGCCCTCATATCCATCTCATGACTCCAGTCGGTATCCCCCAGATAACCGACGGGTCCCAAATACTATCACCGGTAGGTAGTACTCCCCTTGCCGGGCTTACCGTCTAGCATATACGAGTCTTCTTGCCCCGGGGTACCTCACCGGGTCCACCATGTACCCGCAATCGGTGACTACCGCTCCTCGAATCGGGTATACCCACACAAGCTCTCTGGAACTGAGAAAACTCATGGTGGACGCACTGAAATATCATATCAAGGGTGACCGGATTTTTAAAACAATTACATATTTTCTTTTGAAATATCCACGGTCCCCAAATCCGAAAATATCATGGAAACAACATATCTCAATCCGTATAATCAGACATGATGTATGTGACATGTAAAGAAAGGTAAGCAAATCAGTAAGTCATGCAACATGGAATAGTAATGTGCGCATGTCGAGGGAAACCGCTCTTTTTAAATGAATCAGTTTTAAAGGATATCTTGCGGTTCCCAAATCTCTAATCAAGCCGGAATCATCTATGTATGTGTACAGGTATAAGTGTACAATGTGCCATGCAAGAATCACATCATGGATGCAACAGTACTAAAGTGTAGTGGCATGGCAATTATCGATGATGAAGTGTGTGAGCCGGCAAATAGTGTACGTGGGACATACGCATCATCGATAATGGTGCTGGTGTCCTAGCAGCATGATGGTAATATCTCAATAATCACAAGTAATGCGACGCAAATAATATGAATATACGGAATCAAATAATCAACGCAATATTGAAGAGTCTACATCAATATGTAAGTGTCATGTAGTTTTGCCTTTTGGAAATAAGACGAATCGGGGTTTTTAGTAAAATAAGGGCTACGGTGTTTTTAAGAAAAGATGCCCCCTTTGAAATTATCCGTAGAATCCCTTTTTTCCTGTCTTTAAAATACTCCCGATTCGTTAGTTTTGAAATAGGTATGACTCGGGTCTAGTCTAACATCTACTATACTAACTACTGATCAACTATCAAGTCAATATGGAAGGGTATGGAAACCACCTAAATCTGAGTCGATACATATAAAAATAAAGATAGTAGTCGGTGATCCCGCATCAATAGTATCGCATACGATACCGTAAATCATCTGACACCCTCAAGTCATGAGTGCGGATCAATCATCAATATAAAGCTCGTACGGTAAATCGTCGTACGGCATCCCAATAGCTGGGTGCGGGTCAATATCACAATCATCACATCAATTATCTGGTATCCTTATCATCATATCACATAATCTGGGGTACTGATCTAAGTCTAGTACAAATCGATACCATCTACATAAGTATGAATGCGTGTGCGGAAGACACGCCCAAAGGCCCGCTAAAATCAAATGTCGTATCCCAAATACGAATCACATCACATCACCGATATCATGGCACTATGCCCAAACTCATCGACTCACATCCAATGTCCTCCAATATCCTCATCATCACAGTATGAACATAGCAAATAAGCACGTGTGTGCGTGTGGGTGCAAAACTATTCTAGGGTTCGCGACTAGGAACTACACTAGTTACTTTTAACCCTAATCTATACATAGTACACCTACCACATCCTAAACAATCAAGTCACACATAAGCTATCATATAAGTACAGTATATATGGTATACTAGACATCGGACTACGGGGGTGCTATACGCCATCCACCCGACTTCTCCCCGTAGATATAAATCTACTCACCTTTTCTTATGTGTGCCGGTGCCGATGTCGTCATTTGCATCTCCAACGCTTCGACGCCACGTGGGGTACCTACAAGGATATCACATGCTAAAACACATGAAAACCATATCGGAAGCCAAAATGGTGCACGCTACGTCCATAGGTAAAAACCTGTAACCTCGCGTGCAAACATAGCCAATAACCCTCTGCCGTTGGCGTTCAAACGCCACCCGACAGAAACGAATTATCGAATACCAAAATCCATACAAAAACAAGTCGTAAATCATGCGCCAACTCAAGAAAATCAACCCAGATTCTACCCTGGTTGGAACCAGACAAAACTAGACATACCCAGGGTCAAGTTAACAGGTAAAAGAGCCGTGCACGCAAAACGGGGTAGTTCCCTCCTGCTCTGGCCGCAAATTGCGGCCAGAGGGATTAAATCTGCGGCCGGGGTAAGATGGTTGGGGCTAGGGTTTTGGGTGTTGGCTTCTATCTATCTGCACATCTCACTGCCAAGTCAATTTTATTTTAGGAGGTTCCGGGTTGTACCAGATTCCAGAAAGGCTTAAAAAGTCGACAAAACGCTAACCGAGACTAAATCGAACAATCTGGTAATTTTGCTGGAATCTGGGGAAATTCTGGGGTGAACTAGCCTCAAACACACATAATAAGGTTATACCAACCATCAAAACCAACACTTGGTCAAGCCTCTGTAAGTCCGCGGCGGCACCCCGGCCGTCGATCCGACGCCGAAAACGCGGAAACGAAAACTTTGCAAACTAGCAAACCGGCACCACCACGCACTTTTCACCCGGATCGGGCCATTAACCTAGCAACTAGCAAAGTAAAATACGGGTAGAGAAGTATACTAAGCGATCCGTGTCCTTCGGTCTTCGTCTCCACTCCGATCTCCCGCGGATACTTCGTCCGTCACCTCCTCATCGAAACGGGCACCACATCGCCAAAGTCTTTTACGGGCTCCCATCTCTGGACCGAGGCAACTCGGGCGAGAAGTTGGCTAGCCGACGCGTCCAAGGAGTGCTATAGATGTAGTGTAGAAACTTATCTCTTTGGGGTCAAGAAGTTGCCATGGATGATGTGGAGGAAAGAATGAAGCTTTTTGGAGAGGCTTGAAAAAGGAGCTATGAAGTTTGATGCATGAATGAGATGAACATTTTTCTTCACCACAAAATGAATCCTCCCCTTCCTCCCAAAGTGGCCGGCCCTCTCTCCTCAAGAAGAAGATTGGAGAGAGAAAATAGACATTTCCAAGTATATATCAAAAGAATGATAATGTGAAAAAGAAATGATATATGAAAAAGGCTCACATCAATTTCAAGCTCATATCCTTTCATCAACCATCATGAAAAAAGCAATGGAAAAGACAAGAAAAGAATCTCATGATGGTTGAACCACAAATGTGCAAGAAACCCCTCCACAAAATGTTATTTGCAAACTGCAAATAACACCCTCCATCGAAAGTCCGGTCGTGAAGGAACAAAGGAAAATCGGCCGAAACGGAATGCAAACTGGCAACTTCAGAAAACTGATCCCGTAATAAATTACAGGAAAACCCCGCTACTGCAAATACATGCCCGCATTTGTATTCCCACTGAACACAAATGCAAAGAAACAATATCTACACTATCTAATACTAGGATCCGGCTTAAGCCAAAGCCGGTCTAGTAAAAACCGTCCGATCATGATCCGTGCAATACCGCATGTATCTGATCGAACCCTGCCATATTTCCATACGGCCTCTACAGCGTTTCGCCCGAAACCTGAGTAACTGTGTGTGGTGGACTCTAAAGACTCGTCAATACTATGGCTGTGGATTTACCACTAGAACGTCAGAGGTATAAGCCAATACGTGACGGGCTACCAGGTATTGACCAAAAGGGACGTCGATGAGCGAACTCATCCTGACACCCTACTGAGCCTGTCAGTGACAATATCCGTACAGTCCGGTCCGTTCGTCTATGAGCATCGCATGGCGGGCCTAGGGGGTTGGTAAAAGTCAGACCCCAAAAAGCGGTACAAGTCGTGTCGGAGTGTAGCCCAGAACACCCTGAGATACTACTGGAATACCTACCAGCAAATCTCCTGCCTTGGCCAAGGACTTTTCATGTTCTGGCTCTCCTAGACACAGCGCGACCTCACCCCCAATACCGGGAGAGACGAACCCCTGCAGATCCGCTCACTGCCTCCATGTGGCTCGGGACTGTACCCAACTAAAACCTGTTTGCACGACTCCTTTGAGCCGTGGTAGGGTAGTAATCAAAGCACAGTGGGAACTCACACGAGACAAATGACGATCTCAGGTCGATGAACTAACCTGTACACATGTCACCAGGGAACTGCTATCTGACGTCTGGTATAATCCCTACTAGCAGGTTCCCGGCGAGTCCTGTCCGGTGTACTCATAACCCAATGAGCACCTGTATACATCTTAGGTGAACCAACTGACACCAGTGGCTTGTGAGACCGGCCACCGCCCCTCGTCGGGGTCTCGACTGTATACACTAGTCTACTCTGGAGAATCGATGCCCTGTCTTGAAACTCCCTCGACTAGGGACCTTTTAAGGATGTGCTTATAGACTCCAGCTCTCACGTATATGATCGCCCTCATACTGCTGGTAGTCAAGCAAGAATCTTAGGGGCTCTATCAACGTGTAATAGCGACACGTAAGGTCACCTAAAGCAGTACACGATGATAAAGATAAACCAGATAGCATACTATCATCTTGACTAAGACTGCCCTACTGGGACATGTCCTCCCCTCAATCATTGCAATCACGTGCCTATGATCCAATAATTGACTCTGAGGGCACTATCTCCAACAATCTCCCACTTGCACTCAAGGCTAATTATTGTGATGTCGCATACTCACAGCCCGTGTGATACCGCACACCCAACTCCTCTACTAGTCAGTCTCACAAAGCTCGTTTGCGAAACTATTGCGTTCGAGGAATAGCCTCAGTGAGTGGATCCGCTCTGATGTTTCTTTCTATGTCTCTCTTCTATCTCAAGTTCGCGGAGAAAGCCATCTCCCGAAATGAGCAATACCTGTCTTAGAATGTGTTTGGATATCTGATGGGACCTAGCTCATAAGTGAACTCCAAATCCAAACTTCTTAGACTGTATCGTCAACTGAACTTAATCAGTATCCTGCGCCATGCCTCCCTCAGTATCCACCTGGACCACCTGTCCAAAATACTACCCCTCGTCAGAAGGAAAACTATAACTCTGACAGCCACTCTGCCATCCAGGTCACCTTGGAAGCCTGGAATGATAACTGTCTCCCGAAGGAGAATGCTATTATCATATCCCTAGAACATTAACTTATGTTCTAAAACTGCTTCCGAATGTTTCTCCAGGATTGGATCAATATCAACTAATTGCATCTACTGCAAGAACAACATCTGGTGTGGTACTTGACATCTCATGATTGACTCAATTGCCTAAGCAAGTGATCTGTCAATCATGCACATCCCTCTCCCCTTTAGTCTGTAAGACACCTTTAGAGAGGGTGACTCCATCACCTGCAGGTACACCACCATGCCAGGAGTCGTCCATTCTAAATACTCTTAGAATGCTGTCCAAGTACCCAGATTGGGAAACCACCCAAATCTAGATCTAAAACCATAGATCTAGTTACCAGAATGTCTGATATAATATCCAAGTCCTATGTGGAGAAACCACTGTGTCACGACCATAGTATAACCGATTATAGTATAGAAATGTTACTTCCTACTCTGTGTATGTCATCAAATACCAGGACATCACACCCTACTACCTTCTTAACAGATCCATCCCCTATTCTGATGAAGTCAAACCTATGACCGTAACATCAGAAATAGATGATCTATCTCCGCTGTATCTGCTTTAGTCTATAAATAGACATAAGCCAACTGTCCACCAATGCTTCCGCTGCTTCCACTGACTACGACAACCCTCTGGCAGAGTCATATAGACGTACACTTCTAAAGCTAGTTTAGAACGACGCTACACTCATCCTCCTGCCGGGTCTCACAGTCTGGAACAACAGCAATGGCAAGTCTGGGTAAACAAGAACCTCCCTGCCACCGTCCTTGAGCATACCGAAGTACCTTTCGAGTGCCTGAGGTTACCCACCATATCTGCGGAGTGGCCAATGGAATGTCACACTAGATTGAATCTTTAGGTTCTTATCAAATCTTCAGTAATCGTTTGCGGTTCTGGAATCGCTTCCAGTTCTACCATACTCCCACTACTGTTTTTCTGAAAAAATCCATTTTTGTTAAAACTGTGGCGAGTCAAGAACAATATCACTATTGATCTTCCAGATGGTAGAAAATCAACCCTCGTCATAGCCCGGGTCAACCCACAAACAGCCATTACAGAAACGTGCCTTGAGTTATCCAGAGTCTGGTTTTAAGCATAAGCTGGACAACTCCCCGTACCTTAACAATGTCAAGATATGAACTGTTCTATATCCAATATAGAAACAGAGGCACTGATTTACTTGAACCAGATTCAAATCATGCAGCTGTCTCCAGTGCATGTCAACTAAATGGAAAGAGGCCGATCAGCGTTACTCAACTTAGGAATACTTCCAATTATGAGTAACCTGAAAGAGAAGCAAGTTCTCTTAACCATTACTATCAACTGAATACCATATACAAGTATCTACATCTTCGATCACTTTGAAGAATCCCGATACTTGTAATATCTGGTTCTCTACTTTATTCTTATACCTGTAACTTCTAAAAACTTGGACCCTGTGTTTCTATGAAACACCTGTCTAAGAACCAGAGAAGTGATAAGTAAACCGAATATAGTACGAGGACCAACCCCTCTGTCCTAATGGACACTGGACAATATACAATACTCTGTATAAGTCCCTTGAGTCTAATAACTCATTCACTATGTGTCGTAGGTTGAAAACTGTACTTATGGTTAAGAAGAATTACACCGCTGTTCAATGCTCCTTACCTAACCATCCACTGATATAGGTAAATGTCATAGACATAATTTCAAAAAGGTATATCTCACTCTATAAAAATAGACGTACAGATATATCAATTTGAAATTGGTGCATAACAACAGATATTCAAAACCAAATATTTGCCGTCCGGCAAACAACCCAGGCGATTTCCTCAAATATCACCAATTACAACGAATTCCGATATAATGAGGATGATCACCTAATTCCCAATAACTTACTCCCACTCATCATCTGTAAAACCATATAGATGTGAGAATCATACCTGGTAAATACATACCCTGGAGCAAGTGTCTAATTGGGAAATCAGTTTTCTTTTAACAGTACACAGTGAAACTGAAACATTGAAATGTTTCGATGGGGTATCCTGGTATTCATAGTAGTGCCTCTTCCATCATCCAGATTCACGACTGTAACCGTATAATTCTTTGCCACCTCTCCAAATCCCTTTATATGTCTTTAGTCATTACCTTCTGCACACCCCTTTAGACCAAATGGTTTTCTTCTTTCCCTACCGTTCGGCACCAGCCTATGGTTTGGAAGAAGACTATCCAATGAACATAATGGGTGTACTGTCCTAATCCTAGGAGCACTCACAATGCAAGAGAAGGTGAAGATAAAAGACAACCGAATAAACCTTATTCCTTTTTCTCCTGAACGAGGATCCATCCCCGAACTGGAACAAGTTCCTTTCGAGTTCGTATATAACCATACGATGGATTATCCAATAAACTTGGGATCTTCGTAGTGATACGGAGTGTCCTGGAGAAATACAAAGGTGATTTAGGATTGGCGAAGAAATACTTGGTTTGGTCGTGAATAGCAGTCGCAATTTACTTTGCCCTCTTACTAATCCCTTGCTTTGTCTGAACTTAATATCTTCTGTACACCGTTTAGGCTAATTGGCTTTCTTCATTCCCCATCGTTCGGCACCAGCCTAAGGTTTGGAAGAAGACTATCCAATTTGCGTAATAGGTGTACTATCTCCTAAGCCAAGGAGTACTCGCAATCTGAGAGAGAAGGTAAAAGGAAAAGACAACTGAATAATCCTATTCGTTTTCTTTAGAACCGGAAACCATCCTCGAATTCCTTCGAGTTCGTATATAACCATACGATGGTTTTGTCCAATGGAAGTGGACGTTCGTAGTAATACGGGGTGTCCTGGAGAAAAGGGTAAAAGTAGGAGTGGCAATGAGGTTTGCAACTCTGACAATCCAAAAGCCAGTGTTAAGAAGGTTCGGTCAACTTGGTCACTGAGTCATAGTCTAGGGTCGGGTCAATGGTCGCTGCCAAAGAGAGAGAGAAAAGAAACACTCAGCGTGCACTCTAACCTAGATCAGAATCGTTATCACTTTATCTAATCTGGAAACCTCCCACTGTAACGTCAAATTCTTCCCCAAACCTGAAAGAAGAATTAGCCGGGATCACCCGAGGAGTAAACCAACTCATCAGTGGGAATCGGGATCCAACTATCATCGCATGATAACGTGACGGAATCCGCTCACGTTATCACACTCCAGAAGGTATGCGCATATCTGGCAAGTTTCAGTTCTTTTGAAACCCCCGATGTGGATTTTTGCCCCATGCTCTTATGACCTTGACTTTGGCCAACATATCATAAGTCACATGTCAAGTTCTACCCGTCATTGTCCAGGTTAATTTGAACCCACCCGTACATACCCTTGACTTTGGCCAAAATGGCAGTACGACTATCCCAAACCAATGCATCTATCTATGCTGCATATGAATACCCAACAGCTACCAAACACTGTGCCTTGACTTTGGCCAACATACACAGCTTGAATACTATTGACTATCTATATGAAACGACGGAGGGCTACGAATGGTTTCTGGCGAAAACCTTTAACGTAATGAACTTGATATCGTTGAAGGAACTGATAGCTTTTGAGAAAAATATAGTGACGAAAACCTTTGCTAAAGAGGTCACTCCCGGTGAAGGGATCTCGGCTCTTTCCCCGTAGAATGAGGTGCAGGATAGTCCAACTAAATACCACGATGCAAAGCAAAAGCAATCGGCTATAGTGAAGTTATTTCCCTGACGCAAACTTCTGTCCAAGGGGTCACTCCCGGTGAAGGGATCTCGGCCTTTGCCTCGTCGACTGAGGAGCAGGATATTCCAACTGAATACCACTGTGCAAAACAAAAGAGAACGCCCTTGCAATAACAGCTTTTTGAAAAAGTGTTCCAACAACATCAGAATAGGTTTGTTTAGCTTGCATTGATCCGAATCAACGCAGTCCCATCAATTGATCACACCACAAAAAGAACGAAAATAATGATGTACGTATATGCCATCCGCATTCGCCACTGGGTCCCGCCATCACCTATTAGGTTACTTAACTAACGACAGAGCGGGGACTGGACTAGCGCGGATGCAAAACATATACAACATCTACTAATATATATAATATATAATTTTCGCTCAAGGCGTGATAAAATGCAACATCACAGAAATGTACAACATCACAAAATAATACAGATATCTGGGATCCTCGGGTTTCACAGAGCCGCTACTGAAACCCGACGTTCCCCTGGTCGTGTGGATAGCCTGTGTAATGAAAATCCTGGACTCCTACGGGCGCGGCAAGTTACCCGCCAAAACCTGAAGCGAGGCAGCCCCCTTCAGCAACGTGAATGGACCACCCAGCACTTCACGGAATCCGGTAACTTGGGTACCCCTCCTGGGTCAACCTATACCCCCTACGAGCGCGGTGAATAGCCCGCCAATTCTAGAGTAAAGCCCCCTCCGTCTCAACGCCGTGAGATGCGGGCTCGTTGCCCTCTAGAACCTGACTATCCGTGCACCCCTCCTTGGGGTAATCCTAGTACAGAAAGTAAAATATACATACAACGGGTACATCGACCGCAACCTGGTCGTGCCCCAAAATAATAATACAAACAGGCAGTGACGGCAGTCCACATGTCGGACGCTCGCCCCACAATAACAAATGTGCATATAAAACAAAACTGTACTAATACTGCAACCAGGCTATCCCCCACGACCGATCCACAACAACACAGCACAATCACAGAACATCAACGTGAAGGTCACGTTCGCAAATCCGTCTAACCGGGCTATAGCAGTTAGACAGGACTTACCGATCAAGTGACATTCACGGTCGCAGAAATAATGTAAATACTGTGAACTAGCATATTTAAAATATCCGATCGAACAAATTTTATCAAGTGGGCCCCCAAGCAAAACTGTAGCACTTACAGAAAATCTGGGCCCAAAAATAATATCCCAAAACCCCTATTTCCAAGTATAAGACTGTAACATTTCAAAAAAGATAAAATGTTAATTTTGGGAATTTTTATAATTTAATATTATTTTATTGAATATTTTAATATTTTGGAATTATTAAATACAAATAAATGGGGAAAAATTTTGGAAAATTCTAAAATAGGGTAAATTAGAGAATTATGACATTTTAAAGTTTTTGTGATTAATTTGACACTAATTTAGTGCTAATCGCGATTAAAAATCGCTAATCGGTTTTTAGCTTTTTGTGCAACACATGCACATATCACTTTTTCACACTTGTGCATTTTCTTGCCATGCTTTTCATTTGGGTTTACTATTTGAGTGAGAAGGGTTTTAAAAGGAAAAAGAAAAGGAAAAGAATAAAGAAATGGGTAGTTGGTGTGAGAGAGAGAGGTATGGGCTTCATTGACTAAGGACTTAACCATTTCTCTCCTCATTTCCCTCCCTCTTCTCCCTTCTCCTGCTGCTGCTCCTGCACCTCCTTTCCCTCCCCTCTTCAAGCTCCAAAACACCTCTAAAACAACCCCAAAACCCAATCTCCATTTCATTAAATGTGTGCACAATCCCTAGATCTACACTTGGTGCTAAAGAAGCAAGGATTTTGGCCACTAGGGGCAACTCAAGAAAATTCTTGAGTTGCCAAATGAGGTATTTTCTGGACCTTAAACTTAGTTTATGCATTTCCTTTACCCTCATATTAAGATGGAATCGATATTGTGTGATATTGTGGACTTGTGGATAACCTAGTTAGGGTTGTGATGATTTATGGGTTGTAATATGGAATTGAGGTCAGTAGAGGTTATACCATCACCCTAGTGTATGAATTGGAAATCCAAAACCTGAAGCTTAAACCATACTACGGATTTTAGAAACCGATATCGGGGAATTTATGAAATCTGTGAAGGGTATATTGAATCTGCTATCACCCGAGACACCCTAAATTAAAATTGATTGGACAGTGACACGTGCAGGCACCCAGGAAGCTAACCCCAAGACCCCAGCTCCCACTTCTTCTTCCCGGCCGCCAATTTATCCCCATTGGCCGCAAATTGCGGCCTGGGTCCCACCATTTTGGCTCGTATTGGTTCTGTAGCTCCTACATGTTCATGTTAGACCCCTGGTATATATAGGTTTGTATAAAGTGACCTAGGGTAAAATCTGGGACATATTTCCTAAGTTGCTGTTTTAGATTCATGTTTCCGTATTCCGTATTTTTAATTCTGCAATTGTGGATTATGTTTTGCCTCGACTATTTGGCGTTTATACGACGATATAGAGGATGTGTTGATGGTTTTGAAGGCGTGCCATGGGTTTTAACCTATAGGCCTCTTATCGTATCATTTTGGATTTCATGTGCCGTTTTAGCTTTGATTTGGTTTTAATGCGCATATACGATATTTTGATGTGCAGGTACCCCATGAAGATTTCGGGACGACAAGCAAGCGTGTGGCGACGTCCACAAATGAAGACGCTAGGTGAGTAGATTATATCTACTGGGGGAAGTCGGGTGGATGGCGTATAGCACCCCCGCAGTCTGTAGTTGTTATTATATATGATAGTTAGGTGTATTATGGATAGTGTAGGGTTAGAAGTGACTAGTGTAGTTCATAGTCGCGAACCCTAGAATAGAATTACACCTACACGCACACCCTTGCATATTACTTATACTGGCACTGTGTTGATGATATTGGATGACTTTGGAGATGAGTCAATGATATTGGGCTTTGTGCCGCGAGATCGGTGATGTGATATGATTCGTATTTGGGATACGAAATGTGATTCTTGCGGGCTTGGGATGTGTGTTTACCCCCGCATGCATACTTTATTGATGGTATCGATTTATACTAGACATAGAATAGTACCCCAGATTATATGATATGTTGATAGTGATACCTGAAGTGTGATGAGATAGTGTGATATTGACCCGTACCCAGCTATTGGGATGCCGTACGACGATTTACCGTATGAGCTTTACATTGATGATAGATCCGCACTCATGACTTGAGGATGTCATATGATATACTGTATCGTACGCGATACTATTGAGGCGGAATCACCGACTATTATATCTATATATATATCGACTCAGATGTTAGGCGGTTTCCTTACCTGTAGCTCAGCTTGTTAGTTCAGCTGTATAGTTTAGTGTAGTTGTTAGATTAGATTAGACTCCTACCTATTTCAAAACTAGCGGGTCGTGGGTATTTTAAAAGACAGGTCAAGGGATCTACGGACATTTCAAAAGGCGTATCTTTTCATAAAAACACCGTAGCCCCTATTTTCAAAACCCCATGATTCGTGATATTTCAAAAGGCACCATTTGTAGGACTTATATTAGATTAATGCAGATTAGTTATAGTTGCGTCTAGATTCAGCTCCCACTTTTTTTGTGGTTCGCTTTGCATCGCATTTTTATATTATGTTTCATACTCCATTATTGATATCATGCTGTTAGGACACCAGCACCATTACCGATGTTGCGTATGTACCACGTACACTTACTTGCCGGCTCACACACATCTTCATCGGTAATTGCCATGTCACGTACACCTTAGAAAATACTATTGCTTGACATAACCTATTAGCTAATAGTTTATACATTGTAGTAATTACCTGCTACTTCATGCATACTAATATTCATTGTTATGCCACATTCATGGATTCTCATGCATATATTCACTATTTTACGTGTTACTGAGGTTTTGGATTTGGATTTCCGTGAGATTTTCTGGATTTGGAGGAAAACCGCAAAAACACAGATAAACATTTTCTCTCTTTTAAAATAAAAAGTGCGGTTTTCCCATGATGTATGAGTCGTCCACCATGAGTTTGCTGATGGATTTGGAAACCCGATTCGAGGAGACGGATGAACCGTTTCGGGTACATGGTGGACCCGGTGCGGTACCCCGGGGCAAGATGAATGTGGTGATGACGTTGAGCCTGGCAGGGGAGCACTACTGACCGGTGATTTTACCTGACGCGTCGGATATCCGGAGGATACCGTCGTGGTCTTGAGATTGATGGTAGGGGCCGGTCTGGACTGACGGCGCCCTAGATTTTGTGATTGGGATACAGAGATATCGGGATATTTGGATTACGTTTTGTGCCGATGTTAGGCACTGTTTTATGCTGATTTCATTATGATACCTCATTTTAAAAATACAAAGGAAATCTCACTAAAGTATGAAAACAGTTTCTTCATTTACATGTATTATGTTCTCATGCATTCATACCTCATTCTTATGTTATATTGCTACCTGAGGCACTGACACAGGCACAGGAGATTACACTCGGGTTATATATTTACCCTAGCCTTGTTATAGGCTGCATGTTTTATATTGAGGATTTTGTACTGATCGTTTTGACCTAGGATTATGTCTTGCGTTCGGTTTCTGCTTGTAGTTATTCTCTATTCACGAGTTGGCAACTCACCCCCGTTGTGCCACAGTTCTTGCAGGTTTTGCCGTACAGGTTCCTTTGCGGCATTTCTGGCACATTGCTTCCTTGCGGGTGAATTGCATTTGGTAGGTGGTTCCTTTTGCATCAAAACCACCATTGTACTTATATTATTCTTTGTATCTAGAATTTCCATCAACCAAATTTGTTTATTGTTTCAGACTCAGATTTTAGTGATGTTTTATTTGGCCTTAGAGTCGCGCTTAGTAGTATTGCGGTTTTCATGCTTACTGTGTTTCTTTTGGATCGATCCTCGCCTTTCGGCGTTGTATATTATATTGCATGTGTGGTTGTGACCGTCAATTGACGAAGAGCTAGCTCCCGCTTGGGGATGCCTTTTATCATTGTATATATGTTATGCTTGTTGTATCCCGTTCGGGGCCAGTATTTACAAAAGAAACTCTGCCGAAATTTTTAGAAAAGACTTTAACTTTTAAAAATGCACCTTCGGCTTAGTTATTTAAAAACCTCGACTTCAAACATATTTTCCTTCACTTCTTTAAACCAGTTTTCTTCACTTACTCTTAAAATGGTTTTAGATTTCTGGGCTTTGGCTTACTTGGATCAGATGGAGTCCTATAGATTTCATATGGTTCGAGGGCCAGTCACGTGCTCTTTCGGGTCGTGACAAAGTTGGTATCAGAGCGCTAGGTTGACCTTGGTTCGAGTCTAAGTTTGACTATGTGGAGCCTAGGGCGTTTATATATATACGGAACTTAGGCTTGACCTTACGGAACTTAGACTTAGTCGAGGGGGTATTAGACCCGAACTTTCGTCGTATAGGATGACCCTTGGTTGATGGAATAGGTGACTAAAGTAGAGTGACGTACCGTTGGTATGTTCCGCGGCATACTTACGACACGCCACTCCGTTTAAGGAACCTTAGGATGTACATATTTTCGAGATCAGTGATTCTCTTTATATCCATGATTATACATCCATTTGAGATCCCCGATTCTATTAGTCCATGATCATACCTTCATTGATGCTGTTCCTTCTTATGATCGTGTATCCACTCTGGATCTGTTGTTTCCTTTCTTGCCATTGATCTGCTCTCTTCGATACTCGATTGAGGTTCCTGTCGCCATGTTTGAGCGCAGTTTGGGCTGCTGCTAGGGTTACGGTCAGTGCGAGCTCGTCTGGTACGAGGGCTGACCATTGTGTTTTCTGGTGACATGGGAACGTCTCGAGTTAGTATTGATGACTGTGACCTCAAGTGGAGGCGAGTGCTTGGTTTTGCACCGGATGATCGGGCCATTGTTAGAGCTGCTAGTTGAGAGAGGACTGTTGATGTGCATCATACCTCAGAGATTATGATGTCGCCTACCGTGCAGACAGAGGGACCAGCTGTTGCTGAGATTGACGGGATGTCGCTTTCGGAGCTTACGAGCTTAGATTGTCGGAGCTTCCAGACAGATATGAGACAGATTATAGCTAGTCTACTCGATTTGAGAGACGAAGGTGATTCGTCCGATTTATGCACCGGAGCGGGCCCAATTGAGTTGAAGATTTCCAGTGTGGAGAGTCTTACTCAGATCTAGAGCAGACCGATTCAGAGATGACCGCCAATGTGTCGTCTTTCCTGGAGGATTGAGGCGCTGTTCGGCGTGCAGGTGAATGAGCCAGTTGCTGCTGCAAATGACGAGATATCGCCCAGATGGTTGGAGCTGCTGCAGCGTGAGCATATACTTAGAGAGATGATAGCGAGTCGCCAGTCACCTGAGGATGAATGACTAGGACATTTGGTTCGTTCGTTTACCGATGCGAGGTCATCAGATAGATTGATTCCAGCTAGAGACGACTTCACGCAGATTCGTTGAGAGTCGATTGAGACGATCGAATGTCAGGAGCCCATTTTCCAAGTTTAAAGTATACGGAAAGACATGCAGGTGATTCTATGGACCCTCTAGAAGAATGAAACCCTAACTCGACTTAATGACCGTGTGAAAGCCTTTGAACCTTAGGGTTTACGGTAGTTCCGCGGCGCCATTAGTGAGGCTTGGGTTTGCCCTTCTATGGCTGGACCACCGACGCTGAGGCATGTACTCGATACTATTAAACTGTACTCAAGATGTTGATCTCTTGGGGGATTATAAGGTTCTGACGAGTCGATCGAATGTTTCAACATCATTCGGATATCATGTGATGGGATGCATTGCTTGGGAGACTCCAGATACGAGTATAGCCGTTGGAGCATAGTCCATGCAGCCACGATGAGACGAGTCCGTGTCAGTCGACATTGAAGCAGAGTGAAGAAAAGAGTTCGCAAGAGATTTCGACGAGATGACGTCCCACTCCGCTGACATTAGAGATGTGATACGCACCCAGAGGCGTTGTATATGGATATATCTTCCAGAAAGAAGCGCGATAAGTATGCAGCCGTTCCGGAACAAGAATTTGCTTCAGCAAGGGATGATGACTTCTGGGCAATTCGGCAGGGATGAGATTTGAGAGAGACTTCGACATGACCTTTCTGGAATACTATACGAGAGGACCTGACCCAGGAGTGGTCATATTGCGCATAACCAGCAGGCCAGAGTTAGCATTGTCGACGACGTAGTTGACCAGATTCGGATAAAGGAACTTACCCAGATGCGTTGCGAATCGATCAAGGACGGACGAGTATTGAGTATTCCTCCGATGGTTGGGACGTATTCCCGAGGACCTGTTCGGCCTGAGATCTTCTACAGAATGATGAAGTTACAGAGTACGCGATTTCGAGTCCGTGTGAGAGACTTCAGATTGACCGTGGCCGAGAACAGTGCAGTGCGTAGATATGCATGGCGTGATGTCATAGTGGACGACGATAGAGACAGGTGGAACCAGAGGTTCGGGCGAGACGCTGACGAGCTGTCATTGCTTCCCGTCGAGACCAGAGGTCAGATATGCTTACAGAGGCATTGGGATGCAACCAGATTCCGAGAAATATTGTGCTGAGGACACAGATGTCTATCGAGTGAGAAGAGATTATGCAGGAGAGCCAGCCTCTGTACAGTTCGGCATAGGCAAGATCGGAAGAGACCTTGAGCAGGATTCCTTCTAGGACATTGCTGCAATGATGTTTGCACCCAGGATCAGATATGTGACGTGCATTCAGAGAGCCAGAGGCCGACGCCAGTGATGGGCTGCCTCACGAGTGGTCGTGAGGATTGACCGATAGGTGACCAGAGAAGTGCCAGAACGGAATCGTCCCCGTTAGCACACCTGACAGGGCCGATGAGCCGATTGACTGCGAGATAGGTAATCCTCAGAGAAGATAAGGACCTAGAGTCAGAGGGCGCCAGACCGTGAGCAAGAGGCAAGTAGATATTTTGCGCTGCTAGCAGTGGATGCACCGACTCCTTCTCGACCTCGAAGGAGGAACTACCGACGACGGTACTATGATTTGTGATTTTGTGATTCGATTATCACGTATCCGTCATTTTGGATTTCGGTATTTTGGGCGTTCTGTTTGCATGATTTAGTTTTGATGACTGAGTTTCATGATATTTGTTTCATGCACCCACTGGATATTTATATTTTGCGCATAGTTATTACATTCGAGGTTTTGATTGTGAATTCACGCCCACCTTATACAGTGATTTGATTTACACTTCCAGCAGAGTTTTCATGCACCTTTAGTGTTTTGATATACGATTTTGGTGCACGCCAGATGCCCTAAATCGGGATTCTTCGTGCATGTTACATGCACCTGATTTGGTTGCTGTCAGGCACACACGTTGCCTATGACAGATGTTTCGTGCACACCTGTTGCACCTAGATGTTGTTTTGTACACCTGTATGACACATATATGGATTTTTATTCCTTGCGCACCAGACGCATAGGATATTCTCTATGTATTGATGTCTTCGGAGCCCCGACAAATTGGAGTATTACAAAAATTGTTTTAGTATTGGGGGTTTAAATTTAAATTCGGGGACCGAATTTCTTTAAGGGGGGTAGATTGTAACATTTCAAAAAAGATAAAATGTTAATTTTGGGAATTTTTATAATTTAATATTATTTTATTGAATATTTTAATATTTTGGAATTATTAAATACAAATAAATGGGGAAAAATTTTGGAAAATTCTAAAATAGGGTAAATTAGAGAATTATGACATTTTAAAGTTTTTGTGATTAATTTGACACTAATTTAGTGCTAATCGCGATTAAAAATCGCTAATCGGTTTTTAGCTTTTTGTGCAACACATGCACATATCACTTTGTCACACTTGTGCATTTTCTTGCCATGCTTTTCATTTGGGTTTACTATTTGAGTGAGAAGGGTTTTAAAAGGAAAAAGAAAAGGAAAAGAATAAAGAAATGGGTAGTTGGTGTGAGAGAGAGAGGTATGGGCTTCATTGACTAAGGACTTAACCATTTCTCTCCTAATTTCCCTCCCTCTTCTCCCTTCTCCTGCTGCTGCTCCTGCACCTTCTTTCCCTCCCCTCTTCAAGCTCCAAAACACCTCTAAAACAACCCCAAAACCCAATCTCCATTTCATTAAATGTGTGCACAATCCCTAGATCTACACTTGGTGCTAAAGAAGCAAGGATTTTGGCCACTAGGGGCAACTCAAGAAAATTCTTGAGTTGCCAAATGAGGTATTTTCTGGACCTTAAACTTAGTTTATGCATTTCCTTTACCCTCATATTAAGATGGAATCGATATTGTGTGATATTGTGGACTGGTGGATAACCTAGTTAGGGTTGTGATGATTTATGGGTTGTAATATGGAATTGAGGTCAGTAGAGGTTATACCATCACCCTAGTGTATGAATTGGAAATCCAAAACCTGAAGCTTAAACCATAATACGGATTTTAGAAACCGATATCGGGGAATTTATGAAATCTGTGAAGGGTATATTGAATCTGCTATCACCCGAGACACCCTAAATTAAAATTGATTGGACAGTGACACATGCAGGCACCCAGGAAGCTAACCCCAAGACCCCAGCTCCCACTTCTTCTTCCCGGCCGCCAATTTATACCCATTGGCCGCAAATTGCGGCCTGGGTCCCACCATTTTGGCTCGTATTGGTTCTGTAGCTCCTACATGTTCATGTTAGACCCCTGGTATATATAGGTTTGTATAAAGTGACCTAGGGTAAAATCTGGGACATATTTCCTAAGTTGCTGTTTTAGATTCATGTTTCCGTATTCCGTATTTTTAATTCTGCAATTGTGGATTGTGTTTTGCCTCGACTATTTGGCGTTTATACGACGATATAGAGGATGTGTTGATGGTTTTGAAGGCGTGCCATGGGTTTTAACCTATAGGCCTCTTATCGTATCATTTTGGATTTCATGTGCCGTTTTAGCTTTGATTTGGTTTTAATGCGCATATACGATATTTTGATGTGCAGGTACCCCATGAAGATTTCGGGACGACAAGCAAGCGTGTGGCGACGTCCACAAATGAAGACGCTAGGTGAGTAGATTATATCTACTGGGGGAAGTCGGGTGGATGGCGTATAGCACCCCCGCAGTCCGTAGTTGTTATTATATATGATAGTTAGGTGTATTATGGATAGTGTAGGGTTAGAAGTGACTAGTGTAGTTCATAGTCGCGAACCCTAGAATAGAATTACACCTACACGCACACCCTTGCATATTACTTATACTGGCACTGTGTTGATGATATTGGATGACTTTGGAGATGAGTCAATGATATTGGGCTTTGTGCCGCGAGATCGGTGATGTGATATGATTCGTATTTGGGATACGAAATGTGATTCTTGCGGGCTTGGGATGTGTGTTTACCCCCGCATGCATACTTTATTGATGGTATCGATTTATACTAGACATAGAATAGTACCCCAGATTATATGATATGTTGATAGTGATACCTGAAGTGTGATGAGATAGTGTGATATTGACCCGTACCCAGCTATTGGGATGCCGTACGACGATTTACCGTATGAGCTTTACATTGATGATAGATCCGCACTCATGACTTGAGGATGTCATATGATATACTGTATCGTACGCGATACTATTGAGGCGGAATCACCGACTATTATATCTATATATATATCGACTCAGATGTTAGGCGGTTTCCTTACCTGTAGCTCAGCTTGTTAGTTCAGCTGTATAGTTTAGTGTAGTTGTTAGATTAGATTAGACTCCTACCTATTTCAAAACTAGCGGGTCGTGGGTATTTTAAAAGACAGGTCAAGGGATCTACGGACATTTCAAAAGGCGTATCTTTTCATAAAAACACCGTAGCCCCTATTTTCAAAACCCCATGATTCGTGATATTTCAAAAGGCACCATTTGTAGGACTTATATTAGATTAATGCAGATTAGTTATAGTTGCGTCTAGATTCAGCTCCCACTTTTTTTGTGGTTCGCTTTGCATCGCATTTTTATATTATGTTTCATACTCCATTATTGATATCATGCTGTTAGGACACCAGCACCATTACCGATGTTGCGTATGTACCACGTACACTTACTTGCCGGCTCACACACATCTTCATCGGTAATTGCCATGTCACGTACACCTTAGAAAATACTATTGCTTGACATAACCTATTAGCTAATAGTTTATACATTGTAGTAATTACCTGCTACTTCATGCATACTAATATTCATTGTTATGCCACATTCATGGATTCTCATGCATATATTCACTATTTTACGTGTTACTGAGGTTTTGGATTTGGATTTCCGTGAGATTTTCTGGATTTGGAGGAAAACCGCAAAAACACAGATAAACATTTTCTCTCTTTTAAAATAAAAAGTGCGGTTTTCTCATGATGTATGAGTCGTCCACCATGAGTTTGCTGATGGATTTGGAAACCCGATTTGAGGAGACGGATGAACCGTTTCGGGTACATGGTGGACCCGGTGCGGTACCCCGGGGCAAGATGAATGTGGTGATGACGTTGAGCCTGGCAGGGGAGCACTACCGACCGGTGATTTTACCTGACGCGTCGGATATCCGGAGGATACCGTCGTGGTCTTGAGATTGATGGTAGGGGCCGGTCTGGACTGACGGCGCCCTAGATTTTGTGATTGGGATACAGAGATATCGGGATATTTGGATTACGTTTTGTGCCGATGTTAGGCACTGTTTTATGCTGATTTCATTATGATACCTCATTTTAAAAATACAAAGGAAATCTCACTAAAGTATGAAAACAGTTTCTTCATTTACATGTATTATGTTCTCATGCATTCATACCTCATTCTTATGTTATATTGCTACCTGAGGCACTGACACAGGCACAGGAGATTACACTCGGGTTAGATATTTACCCTAGCCTTGTTATAGGCTGTATGTTTTATATTGAGGATTTTGTACTGATCGTTTTGACCTAGGATTATGTCTTGCGTTCGGTTTCTGCTTGTAGTTATTCTCTATTCACGAGTTGGCAACTCACCCCCGTTGTGCCACAGTTCTTGCAGGTTTTGCCGTACAGGTTCCTTTGCGGCATTTCTGGCACATTGCTTCCTTGCGGGTGAATTGCATTTGGTAGGTGGTTCCTTTTGCATCAAAACCACCATTGTACTTATATTATTCTTTGTATCTAGAATTTCAATCAACCAAATTTGTTTATTGTTTCAGACTCAGACTTTAGTGATGTTTTATTTGGACTTAGAGTCGCGCTCAGTAGTATTGCGGTTTTCATGCTTACTGTGTTTCTTTTGGATCGATCCTCGCCTTTCGGCGTTGTATATTATATTGCATGTGTGGTTGTGACCGTCAATTGACGAAGAGCTAGCTCCCGCTTGGGGATGCCTTTTATCATTGTATATATGTTATGCTTGTTGTATCCCGTTCGGGGCCAGTATTTACAAAAGAAACTCTGCCGAAATTTTTAGAAAAGACTTTACCTTTTAAAAATGCACCTTCGGCTTAGTTATTTAAAAACCTCGACTTCAAACATATTTTCCTTCACTTCTTTAAACCAGTTTTCTTCACTTACTCTTAAAATGGTTTTAGATTTCTGGGCTTTGGCTTACTTGGATCAGATGGAGTCCTATAGATTTCATATGGTTCGAGGGCCAGTCACGTGCTCTTTCGAGTCGTGACAAAGACAATCTGGAAAAATTTGGTAAGCTGATCAGTTAAAAACGCGGCGGAACCGCGGCCCAAGCATGGGTTTGGCCGCGGTTCTGCGGCGGTATGGAGTGATCACGCGACCAAATTTTCACACAATTCTTATATTTTCATGCACAGTATTCTGAAACAACCTGAAAAATTTTTGGAGCAGAAAAAATTTCGATAGAAAACACAATGCATTGAAAATACGGTTTTTGGGGATTTTTGTTCGATCGAGTTCTAAACATACTAGAGCAAGCTAGGCAAGGTTAATGGCGTGGCTCTGATAGCAATGTAAGTCCGCGGCGGCGCCCCGGCCGTCGATCCGACGCCGAAAACGCGGAAACGAAAACTTTGCAAACTAGCAAACCGGCACTACCGCGCACTTTTCACCCGGATCGGGCCATTAACTTAGCAACTAGCAAAGTAAAATATGGGTAGAGAAGTATACCAAGCGATCCGTGTCCTTCGGTCTTCGTCTCCACTCCGATCTCCCGCGGATACTTCGTCCGTCACCTCCTCGTCGAAACGGGCACCACATCGCCAAAGTCTTTTACGGGCTCCCACCTCTGGACCGAGGCAACTCGGGCGCGAAGTTGGCTAGCCGACGCGTCCAAGGAGTGCTATAGATGTAGTGTAGAAACTTGTCTCTTTGGGGTCAAGAAGTTGCCATGGATGATGTGGAGGAAAGAATGAAGCTTTTTGGAGAGGCTTGAAAAAGGAGCTATGAACTTTGATGCATGAATGAGATGAACATTTTTCTTCACCACAAAATGAATCCTCCCCTTCCTCCCAAAGTGGCCGGCCCTCTCTCCTCAAGAAGAAGATTGGAGAGAGAGAAAAGACATCTCCAAGTATATATCAAAAGAATGATAATATGAAAAAGAAATGATTTATGAAAAAGGCTCACATCAATTTCAAGATCATATCCTTTCATCAACCATCATGAAAAAAGCAATGGAAAAGACAAGAAAAGAATCTTATGATGGTTGAACCACAAATGTGCAAGAAACCCCTCCACAAAATGTTATTTGCAAACTGCAAATAACACCCTCCAACGAAAGTCCGGTCGTGAAGGAACAAAGGAAAATCGGCCGGAACGGAATGCAAACTGGCAACTTCAGAAAACTGATCCCGTAATAAATTACAGGAAAACCCCGCTACTGCAAATACATGCCCGCATTTGTATTCCCACTGAACACAAATGCAAAGAAACAATATCTACACTATCTAATACTAGGATTCACTCATCGACGTCCCTTTTGGTCAATACCTGGTAGCCCGTTACGTATGGCTAATAGCTCTGACGTGCTAGTGGTTAAATCCACAGCTAAAGTATTGACGAGTCTTTAGAGTCCCCCACAGACCGTTTTCTCAAGTTTCGGGCGAAACGCTGTAGAGGCCGTATGGAGATATGGCAGGATTCGATCAGATACGTGCGGTATTGCACGGATCATGATCGGACGGATAATACTAGCGGGCTTTGGTTTAAGCCGGATCCTAGTATTGTAAAGTGTAGATTTGTCTCATTGCATTTGTATTCGGTCGGAATACAAATGCAGGTATGTATATACAGTAGCGGGGTTTCCTGTAATTTATTACGGGATCGGTTTTATGAAATTTCCAGTTTGCTTTCCGTTTCGGCCGTTTTCCTTTGTATCTTTCCTTGGCTGAAAATTGGTGGAGGAGGGCTTATTTGCAAATATGCAAATAAGCATTGTGGAGGGTGGTCTTTGCATATTGTTGCTTCATGATGGTTGCACCATCATTTGACTTCCTCACTTCATGATGACTTGACTTTTTGAGTTATGATTAGATTGTTGGAGTGTTGGTTTTTGTGGGTGATCATTTCTTCTCATTATCACACTCTCTCTTGCATTATTGATACACACCCCCTGTGGACTTTTTCCCCTCTCTCTTGACCTCATGTTTTTGGCTGGCCATTCTCTTCATGGGGCTGTCCAAAATTTGGGTGTGGGAATTTGGTTCTATTCTTTCTACAAAAATTCCCTAGTTCATTGCAAAAGGTTGATATCTCATTCCTCCACAAAAAGGCAACTTCCATAAACCCCATGAGACACATAGAGTTCTACACTTCATCTTCAGCACTTCTTGGGCACGTCGGCTCGCCAACTTCATGCCCGAGTTGCCTCGGTCCAGAGGTGGGAGCCCGTAAAAGAACCCGGCGATGTGGTGCCCTTCCGACGAGGTGTTGAAGACCGGAGATTCCGTGGGGAGATCGGGACGACGACGAGAAGACCGAGGGACACGGATCGCTCGGTATATCTCTCTACCCCTTCTCTAGTTAGCTAGGACTATGTTAATGGCCCGATCCGGGTTTAAAGTGCGCGGTGGTACCGGTTCAAAAGTTAAAGTAAATTATCGTTTCCGCATTTTTGGCCTCGGATTGACGGCCGGGACGCCGCCGTGAACTTATACTGGTATCAGAGACACGCCATTAAGGTAGTCTAGCTTGGTCTAATGTGTTTACACTTTCGATCGAACAAAATTCCAAAACCTGCATTTTCAAAAGCATCAGTTTCTGTCGAAATATTTTTGGCTCGAATTTTTTTTCAGATTGTTGCAGAAACATGTGCTGGGAAGTATAAGCACTCTGGTAAAATTTGGTCGCATGAACCCATTACCCCACCGCGGAACCGCGGCCAAACCCATGTTTGGGCCGCGATTCCGCCGCCATCTTTAATGTTCAGTGTATCAAATTTTTCCAGAGAGTCTCTGTGTTGAAAATAGGGGTTTTGGTATATTCTTTTGGGGCCCAGAATTTCTTTATGTGCTACAGTAGTGCTTGGGGCCCACTTGGGTAAATTTGATCGATCGAATATTTTAAACATGTTAGTTCACAGTATTTACATTATATCTGCGACCATGAATGTCACTTAATCGGTAAATCCTGTCTAACTGCTATAGCCCGGTTAACGTGACATTCACGTTGATGTTCTGTGTTGTGCTATGATGTTGCGGATTGGTCGTGGGGGATAGCCTGGATGCAATGTTAGTACAGTTTTGTTTTATATATACATTTGATATTGCGGGGCGAGCATCCGACATGTGGACTGCCGTCACTGCCGGTTTGTATATTATTCTTTTGGGGCACGACCGGGGTGAGGTCGATGTCCCGTTGTATGTATATTTTACTTTCTGTACTAGGATTACCCCAAGGTGGGGTGCACGGATAGCCGGGTTCTAGAGGGCAACAAGCCCGCATCTCATGGCATTGAGACGGAGGGGGCTTTACTCTAGAATTGGCGGGCTATTCGCCGCACTCGTAGGGGGTACAGGTTGACCCAGGAGGGGTGCCCAAGTTACCGGATTCCGTGAAGTGCTGGGTGGTCCATTCACGTTGCTGAAGGGGGCTGCCTCGCTTCAGGTTTTGGCGGGTAACTTGCCGTGCCCGTAGGGGTCTAGGATTACATTGCACAGGCTATCCACACGACCAGGGGAACGTCGGGTTTCAGTAGCGGCTCTATGAAACCCGGGGATCCCAGATATCTGTATTGTTCTGTGATACTTATTACATTTCTGTGATGTTGCATTTTATCACGCCTTGAGCGAAATATTATATATTGATATATATACTAGTAGATGTTGTATATGTTTTGCATCCGCGCTAGTCCAGTCCCCGCTCTGTCGTTAGTTAAGTAACCTAACGGGTAATGACGGGACCCAGTGGCGAATGCGGATAGCATATACGTGCATCATTATTTTCGTTCTTTATTGGTGTGATCAATTGATGGGACTGCGTTAATTCGGATCAATGCAAGTTAAACAAACCTATTCTGATGTTGTTGGAACATTTTTCAAAAAGCTGTTATTGCAAGGACGTTCACTTTTGTTTTGCACAGTGGTATTCAGTTGGAATATCCTGCTCCTCAGTCGACGAGGCAAGGGCCGAGATCCCTTCACCGGGAGTGACCCCTTGGATAGAAGTTTGTGTCAGGGCAATAACTTCACTATAGCCGATTACTTTGGCTTTGCATCGTGGTATTCAGTTGGAATATCCTGCACCTCATTCTACGGGGAAAGAGCCGAGATCCCTTCACCGGGAGTAACCTCTTTAGCAAAGGTTTGCGTCACTATATTTTTAAAAGCTATCCAATTCCTTCAACGATATCAAGTTCTTTACGTTAAAGGTTTTCGCCAGAAACCATTCGTAGCCCTCCGTCCATTCATATGGATAGACAATAAGTATTCAAGCTATGTTTGTTGACCAAAGTCAAGGCACAATGATTGGTAGCTATTGGGTATTCATATGCAGCATAGATAGATGCGTTGGTTTGGGGCAGTCGTATAGCCTTGTTGGCCAAAGTCAAGGGCTTGTACGGTGGGCTCAAATTAACCTGAAGAATGACGGATAGAACTTGACATGTGACTTATGATTTGTTGGCCAAAGTCAAGGTCATAAGAGCATGGGGCAGAAATCACATCGGGAGTTTCTAAAGAAACTGAAACTTGCCAGATATGCGCATACCTTCTGGAGTGTGATAACGTGAGCGAAGTCCGTCACGTTATCATGCGATGATAGTTGGATCCTGATTCTCACTGATGAGTTGGTTTACTCCTCGGGTGATCCCGACTAATTCTTCTTTCAGGTTTGGAGGAGAATTTGACGGTACAGTGGGAGGTTTCCAGATTAGATAAATTGGTAACCATTCTGATCTAGGTTAGAGTGCACGCTGAGTGTTTCTTTTCTCTCTCTCTCTTTAGCAGCGACCATTGACCCGACCCTAAGACTATGACTCAGTGACCAAGTTGACCGAACCTTCTTAAACACTGGCTTTTGGATTGTCAGAGTTGCAAACCTCATTGCCACTCCTACTTTTACCCTTTTCTCCAGGACACCCCGTATTACTACGAACGTCCACTTCTATTGGATAAAACCATCATATGGTTATATACGAACTCGAAGGAATTTATTCGAGGATGGTTTCCGGTTCTGAAGAAAACGAATAAGACTATTCAGTTGTCTTTTCCTTTTACCTTCTCTCAGGTTGGAGTACTCATTGGTTTAGGAGATAGTACATCTATTACGCAAATTGGATAGTCTTCTTCCAAACCTTAGGCTGGTGCCGAACGGTGGGGAATGAAGAAAACCAATTAGCATAACAATAGTGTACAGAAGGTATTAAGTAAAGTCATATCAAGGGATTAGTAAGAGGGCAAAGTAAATTGTGACTGCTATTCACAACCAAACCAAGTATTCCTTACCACTCCCATTTCACCTTTGTATTTCTCCAAGACACTCCGTATCACTACGAAGATCCACAGTTTATTGGATACTCCATCGTATGGTTATATACGAACTCGAAAGGAACTTGTTCCAGTTCGGGGATGGATTCGGGTTCAGAAGAAATAGGAATAAGGTTTATTCGGTTGTCTTTTATCTTCACCTTCTCTCGCATTGTGAGTGCTCCTAGGATTAGGACAGTACACCCATTATGCTTATTGGATAGTTTTCTTCCAAACCATAGGCTGGTGCCGAACGGTAGGGAAGGAAGAAAACCATTTAGCCTGAGAGGGTGTACAGAAGGTAATGACTAAAGACATATAAAGGGATTTGGAGAGATGGAAAAGAAATATACGGTTACAGTTATGAATCTGGATAATGGAAGAGGCATTACTAGGAATACCCGGATACCCCATCGAAACATTTCAATGTTTCAGTTTCACTGAACTGTTAAAAGAAAACTGATTTCCCAATCAGATCTTGCTCCAGGGTATGTATTTATCAGGTATGATTCTCACATCTGTATGATTTTACAGATGATGAGTGGGAGTAAGTTATTGGGAATTATGTGATCATCCTCATTATATCGGGATTCGTTGTAATCGGTGATATTTGAGGAACTCACCTGGGTTGTTTGCCGGATGGCAAATATTTGGTTTTGAATATCCGCTGTTATGCACCAATTTCAAATTGATATATCTGTACATCTATTTTTATAGAGTGGGATATACCTTTTTGAAATTATGTCTATGACATTTACCTATATCAGCGGATGGTTAGGTAAGGAGCATTAAACAGCGGTGTAATTCTTCTTAACCATAGATACAGTTTTCAACCTACGACACACAGGGATTGAGTTATCACACTCAAAGGACTTGTACAGAGTATTGTATGTTGTTCAGCGTCCATTAGGACAGAGGGGTTGGTCCTCGTACTATATTCGGTTTACTTATGACTTCTCTAGTTTTTAGACAGGTGTTTCGTGGAAACACAGGGTCCGAATTTTGAGAAGTTACAGGTATATGAATAAAGTAGAGAACAAGGTATTGCGAGTATCGGGATTCTTCAAAGTGATCGAAGATGTAGATACTTGTGTATGGTATTCAGTTGATAGTAATGATTAAGAGAACTTGCTTCTTTTTCAGATTACTCGTAATTGGAAGCATTCCTAAGTTGAGTAATGCTGATCGGCCTCTCTCCATTTAGTTAACATGCACTGGAGACAGATGCATGATTTGAATCTGGTTCAATTAAATAAGTGCCTCTGGTTCTATATTGGATATAGAACAGTTCATATCTTAACGATGTTAAGGTACGGGGAGTTGTCCGGCTTATGCTTAAAACCAGACTCTGGATAACTCAAGGCACGTTTCTGTAATGGCTGTTTGTGGGTTGACCCAGGCTATGACGAGGGTTGACTTTCTACCATCTGGAAGATCAATAGCGATATTGTTCTAGACTCGCCACAGTTTTAATAAAATGGATTTTTTCAGAAAACAGTAGTGGGGGTATGGTAGAACTGGAAGTGATTTCAGAACCGCAAACGATTACTGAAGATTTGATAAGAACCTAAATATTCAATCTGGTTTGACATTCCATTGGCCACTCCGCAGATAAGGTGGGTAACCTCAGGCACCCGAGAGGTACTCCGGTAGCCTCAAGGACGGTGGCAGGGAGGTTCTTGTTTACCCAGACTTACCATTGCTGTTGTTCCAGACTGTGAGACCCGGCAGGAGGATGAGTATAGCGTCGTTCTGAACTAGCTTTAGAAGTGCACGTGTATATGACTCTGCCAGAGGGTTTTCGTAGTCAGTGGGAGCAGCGGAAGCATGGTGGACAAGTGGCTTATGTCTATTTATAGACTAAAGCGGATATAGCGGAGATGGATCATCTATTTCTGATATGATAGTCATAGGTTTGACTTCATCAGAATAGGGGATGGATCTGTTAAGAAGGTAGTAGGGTGTGATGTCCTGGTATTTGGATGACATACACAAAGTAGGAAGTGAAGTTCCTATACTACGATCGGTTATACTTTGGTTGTCACACAGTGGTTTTTCCAAAAATGACTTAGATATTATATCAAAACATTCTGGTTACTGGATATATGGTTTTAGATCTAGATTTGGGTAGTTTCCCAATCTGGGTACTTAGACAACATTCTAAAGGTATTTAGAATGGACGACTCCTGGCATGGTGGTGTCCTGCAGGTGATGGAGTCACCCTCTCTAAAGGTGTCTTACAGACTAAAGGGGAGAGGGATGTGCATGATTGGCAGATCATTTGCTTAGGCAATTGAGTCGATCATGAGTACCATACCAGATGTTGTTCTTGCAGTAGATGCAATATATTGACATTGATCCAATCCTGGAGAAACAGTCGGAAGCAGTTTTAGAACATAAGTGGATGTTCTAGGGATATGATAACGACAGCCTCATTCGGGAGACAATTATCATTCCAGGCTTCCAAGGTGACCTGGATGACAGAGAGGTTGTCAGAGTTATAGTTTTCCCTCTGACGAGGGACGGTATTATGGACAGGTGGTCCAAGGGGATACTGAGCGAGGCATGGCGCAGGATACTGATTAAGTTCAGTTGACGTTACAGTCTAAGAAGTTTGGATTTGGAGTTCATTTATGAGTTAGGTCCCATCAGACATCCGGACACATTCTAAGACAAGTATTGCTCATTTCGGGAGATGGCTTTCTCCGCGAACTTGAGATATAGAGAGATATAGAAAGAAACATCAAAGTGGGCCCACTCGCTGAGGCTATTCCTCGAACGCAATAGTTTCACAAACGGGATTTGTGAGACTGACTAGTAGAGGAGTTGGGTGTTCGGTATCACACGGGCTGTGAGTATGCGACATCGTAATAATTAGCCTTGAGTGCAAGTGGGAGATTGTTGGAGATAGTGCCCTCGGAGTCAATTATTAGATCACAGGCACGTGATTGCAATGATTGAGGGAGGACCTGTCCCAGTAGGACAATCTTACTCAAGATGATAGTGTGTTATCTGGTTTATCTTTATCATCGGGTACTGCTTTAGGTGACCTTACAGGTCACTATTGCACGTTGATAGAGCCCCTAGGATTCTTGCTTGACTGACAGCAGTATGAGGGCGATCATATACGTGGGAGCTGGTAGTCTATAAGCACATCCTTAAATGGTCCCTAGTCGTGGGAGTTTCGAGACAGGGCATCGATACTCCAGAGTAGACTAGTGTATACAGTCGAGACCCCGACGAGGGGCGGTGGCTGGTCTCACAAGCCATTGGTGTCAGTTGGTTCACCTAAGATGTATACAGGTGCTCATTAGGTTATGAGTACACCGGACAGGACTCGCCGGGAACATGCTAGTTGGTCTTATATCTGACGTTAGATAGCAGTTCCCTGGTGACATGTGTACAGGTTAGTTCATCGACCTGAGATCGTCATTTGTCTCGTGTGAGTTCCCACTGTACTTTGATTACTACCCTACCACGCTCAAAGGAGACGTGCAAACAGGTTTTAGTTGGGTACAGTCCCGAGCCACATGGAGGCAGTGAGCGGATCTTCACGGGTTCGTCTCTCCCGGTATTGGGGGTGAGGTCGCGCTGTGTCTAGGAGAGCCATTACACGAAGTCCTTGGCCAAGGCAGGAGATTTACTGGTAGGTATTCCAGTAGTATCTCAGGGTGTTCTGGGCTACACTCCGACACGACTTGTACCGTTTTTGGGGGTCTGACTTTTACCAACCCTCTAGGCCCGCCATGCGATGCTCATAGACGAACGGACCGGACTGTACGGATATTGTCGCTGACAGGCTCAGTAGGGTGTGAGAATGAGTTCGCTCATCGACGTCCCTTTTGGTCAATACCTGGTAGCCCGTTACGTATGGCTAATACCTCTGACGTGGTAGTAGTTAAATCCACACCCAAAGTATTGACGAGTCTTTAGAGTCCCCCACAGACCGTTTTCTCAAGTTTGGGGCGAAACGCTGTAGAGGCCGTATGGAGATATGGCAGGGTTCGATCAGATACGTGCGGTATTGCACGGATCATGATCGGACGGATAATACTAGCGGGCTTTGGTTTAAGCCGGATCCTAGTATTGTAAAGTGTAGATTTGTCTCATTGCATTTGTATTCGGTCGGAATACAAATGCAGGTATGTATATACAGTAGCGGGGTTTCCTGTAATTTATTACGGGATCAGTTTTATGAAATTGCCAGTTTGCTTTCCGTTTCGGCCGTTTTCCTTTGTATCTTTCCTTGGCTGAAAATTAGTGGAGGAGGGCTTATTTGCAAATATGCAAATAAGCATTGTGGAGGGTGGTCTTTGCATATTGTTGCTTCATGATGGTTGCACCATCATTTGACTTCCTCACTTCATGATGACTTGACTTTTTGAGTTATGATTAGGTTGTTGGAGTGTTGGTTTTTGTGGGTGATCATTTCTTCTCATTATCACACTCTATCTTGCATTATTGATACACACCCCCTTTGGACTTTTTCCCCTCTCTCTTGACCTCATGTTTTTGGCCGTCCATTCTCTTCATGGGGCTGTCCAAAATTTAGGTGTGGGAATTTGGTTCTATTCTTGCTACAAAAATTCCCTAGTTCATTGCAAAAGGTTGATATCTCATTCCTCCACAAAAAGGCAACTTCCATAAACCCCATGAGACACATAGAGTTCTACACTTCATCTTCAGCACTTCTTGGGCACGTCGGCTCGCCAACTTCGTGCCCGAGTTGCCTCGGTCCAGAGGTAGGAGCCTGTAAAAGAACCCGGCGATGTGGTGCCCTTCCGACGAGGAGTTGAAGACCGGAGATTCCGCGGGGAGATCGGGACGATGACGAGAAGACAGAAGGACACGGATCGCTCGGTATATCTCTCTATCCCTTCTCTAGTTAGCTAGGACTATGTTAATGGCCTGATCCGGGTTTAAAGTGCGCGGTGGTGCCGGTTCAAAAGTTAAAGTAAATTATCGTTTCCGCATTTTTGGCCTCGGATTGACGGTCGGGGCGCCGCCGTGCACTTACAGGGATCTCGGCTCTTTCCCCGTAGAATGGGGTGCAGGATATTCCAACTGAATACCACGATGCAAAGCAAAAGTAATCGACTATAGTGAAGTTATTGCCCTGACGCAAACTTCTGTCCAAGGGGTCACTCCCGGTGAAGGGATCTGGGCCCTTGCATCGTCGACTGAGGTGCTGGATATTCATAATCGAATACCACTGTGCAAAACAAAAGAGAACGTCCTTGCAATAATAGCTTTTTTTTATAAAAATGTTCCAACAACGTCAGAATAGGTTTGTTTAGCTTGCATTGATCCGAATCAACGCAGTCCCATCAATTGATCACACCAATAAAGAACGAAAATAATGATGTACGTATATGCCATCCGCATTCGCCACTGGGTCTCGTCATCACCCGTTAGGTTACTTAACTAACGATAGAGCGGGGACTGGACTAGTGCGGATGCAAAACATATACAACATCTACTAGTATATATATCACTATATATAATATTCGCTCAAGGCGTGATAAAATGCAACATTACAGAAATGTAATAAGCATTACAGAACAATACAGATATCTGGAATCCCCGGGTTTCATAGAGCCGCTACTGAAACCCGACGTTCCCCTGGTCTGTGGATAGCCTGTGCAATGAAATCCTAGACCCCTACGGGCGCGGCAAGTTACCCGTCAAAACCTGAAGCGAGGCAGCCCCCTTCAGCAACGTGAATGGACCACCCAGTACTTCACGGAATCCGATAACTTGGGCACCCCTCCTTGGGTCAACCTGTACCCCTACGAGTGCGGCGAATAGCCTGCCAATTCTAGAGTGAAGCCCCCTCCGTCTCAACGCCATGAGATGCGGGCCTGTTGCCCTCTAGAACCCGTCTATCCGTGCACCCCACCGTGGGGTAATCCTAGTACAGAAAGTAAAATATACAAACAACGGGTACATCGACCTCAGCCCGGTCGTACCCCAAAAGAATAATATACAAAAAGGCAGTGACGGCAGTCCACATGTCGGACGCTCGCCCCGCAATATCAAATGTACATAAATAACCAGATTGTACTACTATTGCATCCAGGCTATCCACCACGACAAATCCGCAATATCACAGCACAACACAAAACATCAACGTGAATGTCACGTTCGCAAATCCGTCTAAAAGGGCTATAGCAGTTAGACAGGATTTACCGATCAAATGACATTCACGGTCACAGATATAATGTAAATACTGTGAACTAACATGTTTAAAATTTTCGATCGACTAAATTTCCCGAAGTGGGCCCCAAGCACTACTGTAGCACTCAAAATAAATCTGGGCCCAAAAAAAAATACCAGAAACCCTATTTCCATGTCAGAAAACCACTGTAGAAATTTGGTGCAGTTTAGCCACAAAACGGCGGCGGATCAGCGGCCAAAACGTGGTTTTGGCCGCTGATCCGCTGCGCTACAGTAATATCAGCCGACCAAATTTTTACAGAATGCTTAAAAACCCTGCACGTATTTTTACAATGTACCAAATAATTTTTTGACCACTGCAAAAATTCGACAGAAACTGATGCATGGAAACGCGGTTTTTGGAAAATCCGTTCGATCGAACTTGTAAACACGTTAGAGCAAGCTAGACTAGGTTAATGGCATGGCTCTAATACCATGTAGGACCACGGCAGCGCGCTTGCCGTCTGTCCGAGGGCAAAATGCGGAATCAAAAAAAAAAATTCTTAACTTTAAACCGGCGCTACCGCGGACTATAAACCCGGATCGGACCATTAACCTATTACTAGCTAATTGAAGAAAGGGTAGAGAGATATACCGAGTGATCCGTGTCCTCCGGTCTTCTCGTCGTCGTCCCGATCTCCCCACGGAATCTTCGGTCTTCATCTCCTCCTCAGAAGGGCACCACATCGCCGGGTTCTTTTACGGGCTCCCACCTCTGGACCGAGGCAACTCGAGCACGAAGTTGGCGAGTCGACGTGCCCAAGAATGCTGTAGGCAAAGTGTAGAATCCTTATGTCTCTATTGGGGTTGAAGTTGCCATGAGGAAGTGAAGGTAAGAGATGTGAACTTTTGTGATAAGCAAGGGGATTATGTGCAAGCCCAAAAAAGATCAAAATCCCACCCCATATTTTGGACAGCCCCCCTCTCTCAAGAAATGGCCGGCCCCTCATCCTAGAAGAAAAAAAAGGAGGGAGTGAGCATACACAAGGTGGTGTGAGCCAAAAGGAGAAAAGAATGAAAAAGGAAATGAGTGATCATCATGAGGAATAATCATCACACCACCAACCAACACTCATCATAAAAGTCAAGTCATGATGAACAAGGGAAGTCAAAGTATGGTAGAATCATCATGAAGCAACAATTTACAAAGACCACCCTCCACTTAGCTAATTTGCACAATTTCAAATAAGCCCTCCTCCACCAAATTTCAGCCAAGGAAAGAAACAAAGAAAAATGGCCGAAACGGAAAGCAAACTGGCAACTTCAGCAGGAAAACCCCGCTACTGTATATACATACCCGCATTTGTATTCCGATCGAATACAAATGCAATGAGACAAAATCTACACTGTACAATACTAGGATCCGGTTTAAACCAAAGCCCGCTAGTATTATCCGTCCGATCATGATCCGTGCAATACCGCACGTATATGATCGAACCCTGCCATATCTCCATACGGCCTCTACAGCGTTTCGCCCGAAACTTGAGAAATGGTCTGTGGGGGACTCTAAAGACTCGTCAATACTTTGGTTGTGGATTTAACCACTAGCACGTCAGAGGCATTAGCCATACGTGACGGGCTACCAGGTATTGACCAAAAGGGACGTCGATGAGCGAACTCATCCAGACACCCTACTGAGCCTGTCAGTGACAATATCCGTACAGTCCGGTCCGTTCGTCTATGAGTATCGCATGGCGGGCCTAAGGGGTTGGTAAAAGTCAGACCCCCAAAAGCGGTACAAGTCGTGTCGGAGTGTAGCCCAGAACACCCTGAGATACTACTGGAATACCTACCAGTAAATCTCCTGTCTCGGCCGAGGGCTTTGTATAATGGCTCTCCTAGACACAGCGCGATCTCACCCCCAATACCGGGAGAGATGAACCCCTGCAGATCCGCTCACCGCCTCCATGTGGCTCGGGACTGTACCCAACTAAAATCTGTTTGCACGACTCCTTTGAGCCGTGGTAGGGTAGTAATCAAAGCACAGTGGGAACTCACACGAGACAAATGACGATCTCAGGTCGATGAACTAACATGTACACATGTCATCAGGGAACTGCTATCTGACGTCAGGTATAATAGCAACTAGCATGTTCCCGGCGAGTCCTGTCCAGTGTACTCATAACCCAATGAGCACCTGTATACATCTTAGGTGAACCAACTGACACCAGTGGCTTGTGAGATCGGCCATCGCCCCTCGTCGGGGTCTCGACTGTATACACTAGTCTACTCTGGAGTATCGATGCCCTATCTCGAAAACTCCCACGACTAGGGACCTTTTAAGGATGTGCTTATAGACCCCAGCTCCCACGTATATGATCGCCATCATACTGCTGGCCGTCAAGCAAGAATCCTATGGGCTCTATCAACACGTAATAGTGACCTGTAAGGTCACCTAAACCAGTACACGATGATAAAGATAAACCAGATAGCATACTATCATCTTGAGTAAGACTGTCCTACCGGTATAGGTCCTCCATCAATCATTGCAATCACGTGCCTGTGATCCAATAATTGACTCTGAGGGCACTATCTCCAACAGGGGGTTGATGTCGCGAAGTGCACGGGTGGCCATCACCAGAAATCCTCGGCCTGGGTAGACGAGAATTACTGATTCGGATCAGTAGTTTCTCACATGGTGATAGGCTTCATACCGACACTAAATGTTAAGTTATTAGGGGTCTGACTTTATCCGCCACCTAGACTCGATATGCGATACTCATAAACTAACGGACCGGACTGTACGGATATTGTCACTGTTAGGCTCAGTAGGGATGAGTTCGCTCGTCGGCCTCCCTTTCGCTCAATACCTGGGCAGCCGTTACGTACAGCTAGTGCCACTGACGTGCTTGTTGTTAAATCCACTGCCAGCGTATTGACGAGTCTTTAGAGTCCCATATAGAGGGTTTCCTAAGTTCGGGCGAAACGTTGTAGAGGCAGTATGGTTTTATGGCAGGGTTCGATCATATACGTGCACTTGTGCACGGATCATGATCGGACTGATAATACTAGTGGGTTTTGGTTTAAGCCGGATCCTAGTATTATATTGTTGGATTATTTTCGTCTTGTTGTACTCGTATTCTGTCGGAATACGGATGCAGATATATATATACGGATGAGGGGTATTCTTGTAATCCGTTACAAGATTACTTTTGAAGATGCTATTTCTTTTTCTTGCTTTAAACATTTGGATTAATGTTTATTTGATGAAAATTGTGATTTCAAGTCTTGGCCTTGAGCATTGAATGTGGCATGTGCAATTTGGTGACTCATGGTGTGTTTACTTGTACCATGTTTAATTTTTTATTGATTGTGAGATATTTGTGAAAAAGGTGGCTGTTGATTTGGAGTTGAGGGAATTAAGTGAGTGTTGATTTTTTGTGGGGAAAATTCATGGCCTTTTTCTTGTGTTGCTGGAAATTTTTTTGTGTTGCTTAAGTACACTAAATTTCACAACTCCACTCAAAAAAGGAATTTCAATAGCCACTTCATTCTTCATTACACAGCCACTTCTTTTCACTGCCATCTCAATTTCTTTTGGCTTGGCTTGCTCATTTGCCTTTTCTTTGAGCTTCACACTTTCCTCTCATGGGCATCTTCTTCAACCTCCACCCATCCCTCTCATGAGTTGAGAATCCATGGGTGATTTGATATAAAGTATTCACACACTATCTTTACTTCATCTTGGACATCTAGGCTAGCAAACTTGATGTCCGAGTTGCTTCGGTTTTGAAGCGGGAGCCCGTATAAAGAATCCTCGATGTGGATCGTCTTCGACGAGGGAGACCGAAGAGCGAACTTCTTCGAGGCAGCCGCGATGAGCCTAGGACAGAGATTGAAGATTGAAGGACACGGATCGATCAGTATAATCTCTTAAACCTTTTTACAGTTAACTAGTATAGGGTTAATGGTTCGATCCGGGAATCGAGTTCCGTTAGCGTCGGGTTTTAAAAAGTTTTTATTCCGCGTTTGGCCACGGATTGATGGTCGGGACGCTAGTGTAGCCTTACATGGTATCAGATCCAACCCATTAACCGCATACTAGTTGTTTAGATAATGTTAAAATATCGAAACCGAAACAACCCCGAAACAATAACAATGATATTTTTGGTAATAAGGAAATTTTGTGGCTGATTTTTTATGGTGCTGGGAAATTTCTTGTGTTGCTTTTGAACACAAAAAATCTCACAACTCCACTCAAGATAAAAGAAGTGGGCTATTGTTTTAGTGTGCAGGGAAATTCTTGTTCTGCTGTTTTTTTTTGTGGAGGCTAATTTCGTGGGTGATTTAAGTGTGCAGTGATTTTCTTGAGTTGCTTGGGAAACAACAGCCACTTCTTTTTCTTTACAACACTTGGACAAAAACCAATTGCTTCATATTTTCTTCATCCCAATGGCATCTAGTCTCTGGAATATTAGTTCAGTGGTATTGCTTGTTTAGCTCAGTTTGGATATAGTTTTATCTAGTTGTTTGGGAGCTATTCGGGGTTATTTCAAAGTCGATATTTCTAATATCGTTTAAAGTTTTCAGTACATACATTTCTATCTGCGACCGTGAATGTTATTAGATCAATACAACATGTCTGATTGCTATAGCTCTTTTATATGAGTTTGCGAACGTGACATTCACGTTGATGTTCTGTGTTGTGTTGTGTTGTTGCGGATTCGTCGCGGTGGCTAGCTTGGGTGCAATCTTAGTACAGTTTAGTTTTATTTGTACATTTGATATCGCGGGGCGAACATCCGACATGTGGACTACCGTCACTTCCTGTTTGTATATTATTTGTTTGGGGCATGACCGGGTTGAGGTCGATGTCACCGTTGTATATATTTTCTTTTTTGTACTAGGATTACCCCGCGGTGGAGTGCACGGATAGCCGGGTTCTGGAGGGCAACGGGTCCACATCTCATGGCGTTAAGAAGGAGGGGCCTCACTCTAGAATTGGCGGGCTATTCGCCGCACTCGTAGGGGGTACAGGTTGACCCAAGGAGGGGTGCTCAAGTTATCGGATTCCGTGAAGTGCCGGGTGGCCCATTCACCTTGATGAAGGGGGTTGCCTCGCTTCTGGTTTTGGCGGGTAACTTGCCGCGCTTGTAGGGGTCTAGGTTTTCATTGCACAGGCTATCCACATGACCAGGGGAACGTCGGGTTTCACTTGCGGCTCAAAGGAAACACGGAGCTCCCAGATTATCTGTATTGTTCTGTGATGCTTATTGCTTATCTGTGATGTTGCATTTATCACGCCTGGAACGATTATTATATATTGCTATATATATACTAGTAGATGTTGTATATGTTTTAACCCGCGCTAGTCCAGTCCCCGCTCTGTCGTTAGTTAAGTAACTTAACGAGTGATGACGGACCCAGTGGCGAATGTGGATGGTATATACGTACATCATATTTTCGTTCTTTTGTGATGTGATTAATTGATGGCACTGCGTTGATTCAGATCAATGCAAGCAAAACAGACCTATTCAATATTGTTGGAACAATTTTAAAAAGCTGTTATTACAAGGACGTTTTCTTTTGTTTTGCATAGCGGTATTCAGTTATGAATATCCAGCACCTCATTCGACGAGGCAAGGGCCGAGATCCCTTCATCGGGAGTGACCCCTTGGGCAGAGGTTTGTGTCAGGGTAATAACTTCACTATAGTCGATTACTTTTTGCTTTGCATTGAGGTATTCAGTTTGGAATATCCTGCACCTCATTCGACGAGGAAAGAGCCGAGATCCCTTCAACGGGAGTGACCTCTTTAGCAAAGGTTTTCGCCACTATATATTTATAAGAAGCTATCCGGTTCCTTCAACGATATCAAGTTCATTACGTTAAAGTTTTTTCGCTAAAAACCATTCATAGCCCTCCGTCATTTTAGATGGGTAGCACTTAGTATTCATACTATGTATGTTGGCCTTCGTCAATGCATAGTGTATGGTAGTCGTTTGTTACTTTTCTATTGCATAGATAGATGTGTTGGTTTGAGACAGTCGTACTACTATTTTGGCCTTCGTCAAGGTTATGTACGGGTGGGTTTAAATTAACCTAGATAATGACGGGTAGAACTTGACATGTGACTTATGATATGTTGGCCTTCATCAAGGTCATAAGAGCATGGGGTTGAAATCACATCGGGAGTTTCAAACATACAGGAAACTTGCAAGGCATGCGCATACCTTCTGGAGTGTGATAACGTGAGTGGATTCCATCAGGTTATCATGCGATGATAGTTGGATCCCGATACCCACTGATGAGTTGGTTTACTCCTCGGGTGATCCCGACTAATTCTTCTTTCAGTTTTGGAGGAGAATTTGAGGATACAGTGGGAGACATCCTGATTAGATAAAGTGATTGACCATTCTGATCTTGGTTAGAGTGCACGCTGAGTGTTTCTTTTCTCTCTCTCTTTGGCAGTGACCATGGCCCGACCCTAGACTATAACTCAGTAACCAAGTTAACCGGACCTTCTTAAAACATATTGACTTTTGGATTGTCTAAGTTACATACCTCATTGCCTCTCCTACTTTTACCCTTTGCTTTCCTCCGGAACATTCCGTATCACTATGAAGATCCACATTTAATGGATATGACCGTCGTATAGTTACATACGAACTCCAAGAAACTTGTTTCAGATTCGAAGACGGTTTCCGGTTCATGAGAAATTGAATAGGACTATTCAGTTGTCTTTTCCTTTTACCTTCTCTCAGGTTATGAGGGCTCCTAGGATTAGGAAAGGGTACACCTATTGTGCTTATTGGATAGTCTTCTTCCAAACCATAGGCAGGTACCGAAAGGTAGGGAATGAAGAAAACCAATTAGCCTAAGTGTGGTGTACAGAAGATAATAAGTAAAGACAAATAAAGAGATTAGAAAGAGGGCAAAGTAAATTGCGACTGCTATCATTCACAACCGAACCGCGTGTTTCACGTCACTCCTACTTCACCTTTGCATTTCTACAGAACACCCCGTATCACTACGAAGATCCACAGTTATTGGATAAGACATCGTATAGTTAAATACGAACTCGAAGGAACTTGTTCCAGTTCGAGGATGGATTCTGGTTCAGGAGAAATAGAATAAGGTATCTTTACCTTCTCTCAGCTTGCGAGTACTCCTAGGATTAGGAGAGTACACCTATTACGCTTATTGGATAGTCTTCTTCCAAACCATAGGCCGGTGCCGAACGGTAGGGAAGGAAGAAAACCATTTAGCCTAAGGATGGTGTACAGAAGGTAATGAATAAAGACAAATAAAGGGATTTGGAGAGATGGCAAAGAAATATATGGTTGCGGTCATGAATCTGGATAATGGAAGAGGCATTACTAGGAATACCCGGCTACCCCTTCGAAGCATTTTCATGTTTCAGTTTCACTGTGCATTGTTAAATAAAAACTGATTTCCCAATTAGATCCTTACTCCAGGGTATGTATTTACCAGGTCTGATTCTCACATCTGTATGGTTTTACAGATGATGAGTGGGAGTAAGTTGTTGGGAATTATGTGATTATATCCTCCTTATATCGGAATTCGTTGTAATTGGTAATATTTGAGGAAATCGCCTAGGGTTTTTCCTGACGGCAGATATTTGGTTTTGAATATCTGTTGTTATGCACTAATTTCAAAATGATATATCTGTACGTTTATTTTATAAAGTGATATATAACTTTTTGAAATTATGTCCATGACATTTACCTATATCAGTTGATGGTTAGGTAAGGAGCATTAAATAGAGGTGTAATTCTTCTTAACCATAGTACAGTTTTCAACTCACGACACACAGGGTTTGAGTTATTGAACTCAGGGAACTTATACAAAGTATTGTATATTGTCCAGAGTCCATTAGGACAACGGGGTTGGTCCTCGTACTATCTTCTGTTTACTTGTGACTTCTCTAGTTTTAGACAAGTGTTTCGTAGAAATACAAGGTCCAAGTTTTGAGAAGTTATAGGTACAAAAATAAAGTAGAGAACCACGTGTTTCGAGTATCAGGATTCTTCAAGGTGATCGAAGATGTAGATACTTGCGTTTTGGTATTCAGTTGGTAGTAATGGTTTTGAGAACTTGCTTCTCTTTCAGGTTACCCATATTTGGATTCACTCCTAAGTTGCGTAATGCTGATCGGCCTCTCTCTATTTAGTTGACATGCACTGAAGATAGCTGCATGATTTGAATCTGGTTCCAATTAAATCAGTGCCTCTGTTTCTATATTGTATATAGAATGGTTCATATCTTAACGATGTTAAGGTATATGGAGTTATTCGGCTTATGCTTAAAACCAGACTCTGGATAACTCAAGGCACGTTTCTGTAATGGAAGTTTGTGGGTTATCCTGGGCAATGACGAGGGGTAACTTTCTACCATCTGGAAGATCAATAGTGATATTGTTCTTGACTCGCCACAGTTTTTAGTAAAATGGACTTTTTCAGAAAACAGTAGTGGGAATATGGTAGAACTGGAAGTGATTCCAAAACCACAAACGATTACTGAAAATTTAATAGAACCTAAAGATTCAATCGGGTTTGACATTCCATTAGCCACTCCGCAGATATGGTGGGTAACCTCAGGCGCGCGAGAGTTTCTTCGGTATCATCAAAGACCGTGACAGGGAGGTTCTTGTTTACCTAGACTTGACACTACTGTTGTTCCAGACTATAAGATCCGACAGGAGGATGAGTATAGCGTCGTTCTAAACTAGCTTTAGAAGTGCACGTGTATATGACTCTGCCAGAGGGTTGTTGTAGTCAGTGGGAGTAGCGGAAGCATAGTGGACAAGTTGCTTATGTCTATTTATAGATTAAAGCAAGTATAGAGGAGATAGATCATCTATTTTTTATGTGACAGTCATAGGTTTTGACTTCATCAGAATAGGAGATGGATCTGTTAAGAAGGTAGCAGGGTATGATATCTTGGTATTTAGATGATATACACTTTATAGGAAGTGAAATTCCTATACTACGATCGGTTATACTGTGGTTGTCATACAGTGGTTTCTCCACATAGGATATGGATATAATATCTGGCATTCTGGTTACTAGATCTATGGTTTTAGATCTAAATTTGGGTAGTTTCCCAATATGGATACTTAGACAGTATTCTAAAGGTGTTTTAGAATGGACGACTCCTGGCATGGTAGTATACCTGCATGTGATGGAGTCACCCTCTCTAAAGGTGTCTTACAGACTGAAGGGGAGAGGGATGTGCATGATTGACATTTCACTTGCTTAGGCAGTTGAGTCAATCATGAGATGTCAAGTACCACACCAGATGTTGTTTTTGCACTAGCTGCAATAAGTTGATATATTAATCCAATCCTGGAGAAACGTTTGGAAGCAGTTTATGAACACAAGTGGATGTTCTAGGGATATGGTGATGACAGCCTCCTTCGGGAGATGGTTACCATTCCAGGCTTCCAAGATGACCTGGATGACAGAGTGACTGTCAGAGTTATAGTTTTCCCTCTTTTGAGGGGTAGTAGTTTAGACAGTTGGTCCAAGCGGATACTGAGGGAGGCATGGCGTAGAATACTGATTAAATTCAGTTGATGATACAGTCTAAGAATTTTACTGGATTTGGAGTTCATTTGTGAACTGGGTCCCATCAGATATCCAGGCATATTCTAAGACAGGTATTGCTCATTTCGGAAGATGGTTTTCTCCGCGAACTTGAGATAAAGAGAGACATAGAAAGAAACATTTGAGCGGATCCACTCACTGAGGCTATTTCTCGAACGCAATAGTTTTACAAACGAGATTTGTGAGACTGATTAGTAGAGAAGTTGGGTGTTCGGTATCACACGGGCTGTGAGTATGGGACACCGCAATAACTGGCCTTAAGTGCAAGTGAGATATTGTTGGCTATAGTGCCCTCAAGTCAATTATTGGACCGCAGGCACGTGATTGCAATGATTGAGGGAGGACCTATACCGGTAGAACAGTCTTACTCGAGATGATAGTATGCTATCTGGTTTGACTTTATCATCATGTACATGCTTCAGGTGACATTACAAATCACTATTACATGTTAATAGAGCCCATAGGATTCATGCTTGACTACCTGCAGTATGATGGCAATCATATACGTGAGAGTTGGGTGGTCTATAAGCACATCCTTAATGTGTCCCTAGTCGTGGGAATTTCGAGACTGGGCATCGATACTCCAGAGCAGACTAGTGTATACGGATCAAGACCCCGACGAGGGGCGGTGGCCGCTCTCACAAGCCATTGGTGTCAGTTGGTTCACCTAAGATGTATACAGGTGCTCATTGGGTTATGAGTACACCGGACGGACTCGCCGGGAACATGCTAATTGGTATTATACCTATTGTCAGATAGCAGTTCTCTGGTGACATGTGTACAGGTTAGTCTATCGACCTGAGATCATCATTTGTCTCGTGTGAGTTCCCACTGGGCTTTGATTACTACCCTACCACAGCTTAAATGAGTCATGCAAACAGGTTTTAGTTGGGTACAGTCCCGAGCCACATGGAGGCAGTGAGCGGATCGTCAGGGGATTCATCTTTCCCGGTATATTGGGGGTTGATGTCGCGAAGTGCATGGGTGGCCATCACCAAAAATCCTCGGCCGGGGTAGACGAGAATTACTGATTCGGATCAGTAGTTTCTCACATGGTGATAGGCTTCATACCGACATTAAATGTCAAGTTATTAGGGGTCTGACTTTATCCACCCCCTAGACTCGATATGCGATACTCATAGACGAATGGACCGGACTGTACGGATATTGTCACTGTCAGGCTCAGTAGGATTTCAAGATGAGTTTGCTCGTCTCCTCCCTTTCGCTCAATACCTGGGCAGCCGTTACGTACAGCTAGTGCCACTGACGTGCTTGTGGTTAAATCCACTGCCAGCGTATTGACGAGTCTTTAGAGTCCCACATAGAGGGTTTCCTAAGTTCGGGCGAAACGTTGTAGAGGCAGTATGGTTTTATGGCAGGGTTCGATCATATACGTGCACTTATGCACGGATCATGATCCGACGGATAATACTAGTGGGTTTTGGTTTAAGCAGGATCCTAGTATTATATTGTTGGATTATTTTCGTCTCGTTGTATTCGTATTCAGTCGAAATACGGATGCAGGTATGTATATACGGATGAGGGGTATTCTTGTAATCCGTTACAAGATTACTTTTGAAGATGCCATTTCTTTTTCTTGCTTTAAACATTTGGATTAATGTTTATTTGATGAAAATTGTGATTTCAAGTCTTGGCCTTGAGCATTGAATGTGGCATGTGCAATTTGGTGACTCATGGTGTGTTTACTTGTGCCATGTTTAATTTTTTATTGATTGTGAGATATTTGTGAAAAAGGTGGCTGTTGATTTGGAGTTGAGGGAATTAAGTGAGTGTTGATTTTTTGTGGGGAAAATTCGTGGCCTTTTTCTTGTGTTGCTGAAATTTTTTTGTGTTGCTTAAGAACACTAAATTTCACAACTCCACTCAAAAAAGGAATTTCAACAGCCACTTCATTCTTCATTACACAGCCACTTCTTTTCACAGCCATCTCATTTTCTTTTGGCTTGGCTTGCTCACTTGCCTTTTCTTTGAGCTTCATGCTTTCCTCTCATGGGCATCTTCTTCAACCTCCACCCATCCTTCTCATGGGTTGAATCCATGGGTTATTTGAGACAAAGTATTCACACACTATCTTTACTTCATCTTGGGCATCTAGGCTAGCAAACTTGATGTCCGAGTTGCTTCGGTTTTGAAGCGGGAGCCCGTATAAAGAATTCTCGATGTGGATCGTCTTCGACGAGGGAGACCGGAGAGCAAACTTCTTCGAGGCAGCCGCGATGAGCCTAGGACAGAGATTGAAGACCGAAGGACACGGATCGATCAGTATAATCTCTTAAACCTCTTTACAGTTAACTAGTATAGGGTTAATGGTTCGATCCTGGAATCGGGTTCCGTTAGCGCCTGGTTTTAAAAAGTTTTTGTTCCGCGTTTGGCCACGAATTGATGGCCGGGGAGCTGGCGTTGCCTTACAGAAAACACTCTGCGTATGCTCTTACAAGATTAGATTGGTTATTATTTTATCTAATCGGGATGGCTCCCACTGTTTTTATCAAATCTTCCTTCAAACCCTAAAAGGTAAGACTAGCCTGGATTAATTACACCCTACAAGTTCGCCAATCTTTCGGCCAGGCCAGTGTCCATATTTTAAGGGAGGTTCCCCGTGCTTTGGCACGGACCTAATTAAAATAAACCTCATTTTCCCAGAGGCGTAACCCCGTTAACACCTTTCTAGACACCTACTTGATCGGCTAATTGTAATGTGTAAAAATCTCCCAGGAGTAACTCTTTACTCGCAGTGGGTATCGGGATCCAACTATCTCATAGAAGGTATGCAATCTCATTGCAAATTTCAACACTTGAAATTCCCAATAATATTTTGCCCCAAGCCTTCTATGACCTTGACAAAGGCCAACAAACCATAGGATGCTAGTCAAGTTCAACCCGTACATTTCATGATTGAATTAAACCCACCTACACGACCTTTGAAAAAGGCCAACAAGGTCGCACGACTACCCTAATCGAATCGCATCATATGCTTTGCAGATAAGCACTAGTCAGTTACCGTACACTACGCCTTGACAAAGTCCAACAAACGTAGCACGAATACTAAGTAGTACTTATCTGAAATGACGGAGGGCTACGACAGGTTTTTAAAAAAACCTTTTGCGTAATTGACTTGATATCGTTGTAGAATCGAGTGATTTGAAAAGGAGTGTTTTTGAGGCTTTTGCTAGTTTTGCTAAAGAGGTCACTCCCGGTGAAGGGATCTCGGCTCTTTCCTCATCGAATGAGGTGCTGGATATTTCACAAATACCACTATGCAAAGCATGTACTAAAAAAGCAATCAAAAGACAAAACCGAGTAGGTTTGTAGCATATGCTAGCTTTGCTAAAGAGGTCACTCCCGGTGAAGGGGTCTCGGCTCTTTCCTTATCGAATAAGGTGCTGGATATTCTACAAGGAATACCGCTATGCAAAGCAAGAACTAGAGCTACCAGTTTTTAAAACAAGATTCTACAACATCTTTAGGTTTTTTTATTTCATTAATCTCGTTAATGAAGTCTCATCAATTATGCTTCTTAAGCATCACAGAAGAAACGAAAGCAGCAATATTTATTATATATCATATATATATAAAATAAGCATTCGTCTCAAAATATCAAGTGATCATATCACAGAATATCAGCAGCAGAAGAACACATATGAAATATTGGATATACTAGGAATTCCGTATTTTAAATTAAGCCAGTAAAAAACACGGATTCCACGGACGCGATGAATAGTCAAACCCACATCCCTAGACCCCTACGAGAGCGGCAAGCAACTCTACCAATTCTAGAGTTAGGAGATCCGGTCTCAACTCCTTGAGATGGTCTCCCACTAGACCCTAGAACCCGGTTACTTATGCTCCCCTCTTTGGGTATATCCTAATGCGTAAAAGTAAATAATATACATCAATGGTGACACCATCCTCAACCCGGAAGTGCCCTAATAAAAGAATATTACATACAAGTTTTTACATGAATGAAAATGAAAAACTCTCATCTCACATAAAAAAACGGCTATTCAAAACACGACGATCCAATATTACATATCACAGCAACACATAACATCACATGTCATCAACGTAAGTAAATATACGTATCCCAATTGTCGTTGACATATAGCAACGAAACCGGCGATACACCACTATTACACTTACGGTCGTAGAAAAGAAAGTGAAAAACTACAACAATTGGAATCCGCAACGACCTTAGACATCATAAACCCAATGTATCACATACTTTGGATTTCATGCCTAACCACATGAATTCCTTAGACATCACATGCCTAACAATTATAAACCCCGTATTTTAGTCTTGATATTGAAAACACTTTCCAATAACTAGTCGGGCAATTCAACAAGATTCCTGACATCCTGATCGAATGCTCGTCGGAAACTTTAGTAGACGGCCGCACCCCCGGTGCCATTGACGAAATACACTTAGGCGAAACCCCACGGCCGCGAGATCCCGGGGGATGCTTTTGGCAACGAGGTTCTCCTACAGTCACTTGGTCAGGGTTATGCAGCGTAGCTATCTAGTAAGGTTACCCAACGAGTATCCGCGTACACTACGTAATTGCGATAGACTTTTGATCCACATCAAAATCCCGTGGCAACCGATCAAATGAGACTAACTTACTAGATTCATAAAATTCAAATTAGTTTTCACAAAACTAAATATGTGGATTCCAAATATTGTATCACAATCACAGATAGCTATACGATATTAAACTTTTCGATCGAATTAACAAACGCCCAAAAAATCCCAAAGAGCTCAACACTTGAGCGGAGTTTAAAAAGTACCCAGAATATGCCACAACACTTATGGACCAACCGTCGAAGGGTCAACCCTTGCCTCACCTGTGGCTCCGCGGAACTACCACAAACCATAGGGTTTGATAGCGGTTCCGACGGTCACAGAATCGAGTTAGAGTTTCGTTCTTCTAGAGGGTCCATAGAAAACACCTGCATGATTTTCTGAAGATTTTAAACACGGAAAAATCCAACTCTTGGAAAATTTCCAGCGAGGGAAAAATGGGTTATTGATATCCATTCGAACTTTTTAACGTCGTCTAAATAACCCGAAATGATGTTAGAACTACGATTACGAAATACTCCGAATTGCCTTTACAAAAATATAACATCACATGCAATATCAGTAAAAACAAGCAACACCTGAAATACCAAAACCATAGACTCGAACACCACGCAAAAACGAACCCAGAATGCTTTTAAAAAACCTGTGGGGCCGGTTTTTAACATGATGTGGCCGGCCATTTTCCGGCGAGAAGGGTTCGTTTTCCTGTGGTGTTCATGTAACATCTCATGTAACATTCTGTAGTTTCTTAAAAAAAATTTAGACACCTTAAAAATTTCGACAGAAACTGGGTTTATGTTTCGAGTGTTTCGGAGTTGTTTCGGTTTCGCAATCCTACAAACATCGTCTAATTCTCTAGCATGGCTCTAATACCACTGCTGGGTTCCTTAGTGCTGCCGCTGGGTTTCGGGAGGCATCGACCATACCGTTTTCAAAAAATTGGCGCGCTAAATAACCCTAACGCTAGAATCTAAACTAGAGAATTAGACGAACAAGCATGTAAACATCTTTACATCTAAGTGAACAAGGAATACAACCTTTGTAGACCGGTCCTTCACTTCAATAGCTTCGTGTGGTATTCCCTTCGCTCCAAGTAGTGATCTCCCGGACTCTAGTGAGGCCCCACAAGGTAAAATGAACAAGCTTGCTTGAAGTCTTCGAGGCCGAAGATGATCTACGTCAAGGAGACACTAACTCAAGCTACCTCTTCATTAAGTGATGAACTAGTGAAGAAACAACCTAATCTAAATGGCAAGTAGAGAAGAGGTTGATGAAGTAGGAATTTTTCTCACTTTAGAAATTATTTTCTCACTATTTTTCTTCACCTCTCATTGAGCTAGAAAGCTCTCATGGAATGAAGCAAGTGAAGAATGAATCAAGTGGTGAGAATAGCAACACTGGGTGAGTTAGTATCATATGCTAACTCATGTAGAGACTAAACCATGGCTAACAATAATGGTTAGGTTAATAAATATCTTCAAGTAAAACAAAATTAGTGGACTTAGTCAATAGTTTCACAAGCTTCTACAAGCTTCAACCATGTGACTAATTATCATCTGATTTGATTTACTTTAAATAAATAAAACCCATCATTTTTAGAAGCATGGTGTGAGTCTCATACGCCCATGTAACATGTGGCATCAAACATGACATAAAAGATGTACATTAATATATATCACATATATACTAAGTGTACACTAGTGAGAAAAAGAAAACTTAGGTGAGCTAATATTAGTTAATATAAGATAATATATAAAATATATAATTATACATTAAATTATTAAATCAACACTTGATTTAATAATCCGGCTATATCACATACAACCAACTAATATCAAATATATCAACTTATCGAATCAACACTTGATCCGATAACCCGGCTATATCACATATAACCGACCGATATCACATATCGCGAGAATAGAATACGGTATCACATACGCGTATTAATCTCGGTCCCGCACATATCACATATGTGCTCCTACTTCGTTTCGCTTGAGCCAGGAAACCTCTCTGTAGGACTCTAAAGACTCGTCAGTACGCCGGCAGTAGGTGGTGATCATATCAGTCACCCACAAGCCGTAAACGGTCTGCTAAACGTAACGGCCACCCGGGTATTGAGCGATCAGAAGATCAACAAGCAAGCCTGCTCATACTCCTGCGAATTCAATCAGTAACACTACCGTACAGTCCGGTCTCTTCATCTGATATGTCGCATATCATAGCCTGGGGGTGGTTCAACGTCAAACCCTAATAGCCTGATAAGTCATGCCGATGTGAGGCCCATAACGATTCGAGAAACTACTGATAACACTTACCAGTAGATCTCAGCAACCCTGACCAGGGATTTCCTGTTATGGCCAATCGAGTAGAGCGCAACATCAACCCCAAATACCGAAAGAGATGAATCCCCTCCTATCGCTCATTGCCTCCATGTGACTCGGGACTGTACCCAAAAACCACCGTTTTGCACGATCTCTTGAACGTGGTAAGGTGGAAATCAAAGCACAGTGGGAATCACACAAGATTTTATGACGATCTCAGGTCGACAGACTAACATGTACCAGTGTCACCAGAGAACTGCTATCTGATGATAAGTATAATACCATCTAGGAGTTCTCGGCGAGTCCGTCTAGTGTACCCAGTCTCCACTGAGCACCCGTATACCTTCTCTGATGTCAAACACCAATGGATGTGGGATCATCTATCGCCCATCATATGGGTCAAGAAGCGTATACGCTAGTCTACTCTGGAATATCGATGCCCCGTCTCGATACTCCCACGACTAGGAACATTTGAAAGAAGTACTTACCGACTACCCTGGTCCCTACTAGTATGATCTCCATCATAATCCCAGCAGTCAAGTACTCATCCTAAGGGCTTTATCAACAAGTGATAGAGAGACAATAAGTGTATATGTTAAGATAAAGAGCAACCATATAACATACTATCATGTCGAGCAAGAAATTCCTCCCTATATATGTCCAAGCATCCACTACAATATACATCGTATGTACAGTAATGGCCTTTAGGGCATACATATAACTAACAGATCTTTTGGTGAGACATTTCTATCATAGTAGTTAGCTCTTCTCTTGTTAGCTAGTTTAGGTTTATGGTAGATTCTAGAACGGTTTTTTCTAGCGCCTGTTTTTAAACCCCTATTTTTTTTTGTTCTACCACATGTATATTTGACTTAAAGACGGGACTGAGAGATTTGTATTATATTTGACTCTGGGCGTCGTGCTCGTGTGAGCCGACTTTTGTGTTTTTGTTGTGGATATTGTTTTCTTTTCTTATCTCCTTATTTCTTCGCATTATGACGTCGTATATCTTACTTGTGATTGTGTTCCGCCGAATGGCGTTGAGATTGCTCCCAAGTGGGGATACTATTATATATTATGCTTATATATCGGTTTGGATCAGTTTTACAAAGGAGATGTCGCCGAAATATTTTTCAAAAACTCGATCTTCAAAAAGGTTTTGATATAACTCTTTTGCACCTTAAATTAACTTTTTTAAACAAAGATTTTACCACTCTACCTTTAATTACGGTTTAAATTCAGGGTTTTCGGCTTACTTGAATTACGTTACGCGTTTAGACGTTGCGTGATTTAAGTGCCGGTCACGTTCCATATTTGGGTCGTGACAAACTTGTAAGCATCCTGTAACATGTAGGCAATTTTGGTATATGTTATAGACAGCTGCTTACAAGTTACAAGCAACATTATAGATGTTACATGCAACTTTTATAGAAGTTACAGGCAACTACTTAGATATTGCAGGAAAATAATTTGCATGTAACATCTTGCCGTCAACAAATGAAAATAAGCACTTACCTGTAATATCTATGAAGTTGCCTGTAATTTATAAGCAGTTGCATGTAATATGTAGGCAACTTTGGTAGATATCACATGCAACATTATAGATGTTACACCTAACGTTATAGATGTTTACAATTTTTTTTGAAAATAAACAAATTCGAATTGCAATGTAAAATTAACAGAAAGAGTATGAATTTTATCTAATTTATATGTCGGCAGCTGTCGATAACGCGACCGCTTTCGATGTCGTTAAATCCAATTCTGGAGCCACTGGTCTAGCCGATGCCACTGACTTTTGATTTAGACGCCATTCTGCAGGGATTAGGCTTTTCGATGACTCGGGAAGGGAGCTTGCGACTAAGACGGTGAGGTTGCGACGAGAGGCATGGGAGGAGCTCGAGTGACAGCGTGAGAGTACAAGTGAGAGAGAGAGAAAGAGAGATAATTTTGAAGTTAGGGGTATTTTTGTCCCTGCAGCAAATAAAAATACACCCGCCTTGGGTTATGGTTTTTCGACCAAGTTTTTGAACATTATGCCCTTTCCCATTTTCTTGGACAGGGGCTTTTCAACAATTTACCCAAAAAAAAGAAGGGTTTTTTAGGTCTCAGCTTTCGCCTTCTTCATTCCCAAAACCGTGAAAAGGAAGAAATCGAGGAGAGATGAGAGAAGTTCAACTGCAGGTGCCATTGAATCAAACGCAGAGAGTGCGATTGCAATCTGCTCTCCAAAAGTTACAAGAAATCGCTTCTAAATCCACAGCCTCCGTCACCGTGGCCGACTCCATCCCCGTCAACAACGAAGATGGAATCCTCAAGTAATCAATGCTTACACTAATTAACTTAGCATTCTTTTGGTTTCCCCCCCTAAAGATTGCATTCAGTTCTTAAAAGTTTTTTTTCCCTCTTCAATTTGTGTAGTTTTTAATCTGTTGCTGACCTATTTCGGTTCCACCCTTTTTTTCTCATCTTTTAAAGTTGATCTTGATTCTAATAGATAAGTTTTTTATTTTTCAAAATTTTCAATTTTTTCAATTCATCAGCTGAATTTGATTGTGAGGTCATTCCACTAGAAATGTTTCCCCCCTTGTTACTGAGTAGAGTCAGCTGATATATCATCTGTAGAACACGGCCTCCGCTTCTGCATGTTCATTCCATACCAGCAGATTCTGAAATTTGAATCGGTTTCTTAGTTTCCACCAGTGCAAAAGTTGCATGCGCTATGACACTCCTAATGAGTGTTAGGAGATTTTTGTGCTGCCTATTCTCGCGCATCAATGTGACTGTTTTCCTTAATGCCAGTGTTGGCCAGTCTAAACGAGCCCATGATGCAAGGATGGCCCAATTTTTTTTATTTTTTTTTTATTTTTATAAGAAGTGCAGCAACGGAGGAGTGTTCTGGAGACTCAGATGCCCTTTCCGAGCATGATACTCTTTTCCCGATAATATTAACATCGAAGAATTTCTGGTACACCTCTCTGGCATTGAATTTCAACTTCCCATGCCGTTTTGATTCATCCCTCCGAACTCGAGTAAAGTTATATTCATCAATCAGCATCTTCAACCTAGGTCGTATAGACACTCCTGACAGGGCGTACCCTTGTCCAACATGTATTGGACATTGATACTTGTACGCCACTAGCACGACATGTACCGGACACGCCGTATATGGTCATATACATTTTGTATGAGTCCTATGTGCGTCCTATGTGTCATATACATGCCTTTAGTATGTTCTTGATGTATCGTTATATTGTGTCTTTTGGATGTTTTAAAACTTAAGAAAGACTTGTAACATATCATTTTATATTTTGGATATCTTTGATGTTAAATTTGAAAGATGGCATATGGTTATATGTTATTATTATAATGTGTCTATTTAAATGTCAGACTTCATAATTTTTCTTGTTTTGTGCTCCAGTAGTTTGATAATTTATATCTTTTATATGTATATGTATAGTGTGTATATATGTGTGTAGCTGTGTCCCGGCACCCTTGTTAGTAAAATGTATGCCCTAAAGGCCATTATATGGATAGTGGAAACTTGGACATATTATCTATGGAGATAGATGATTTTCTTGCTCAAAATGATAGTATGCTATCTGGTTTACTTTATCTGTACATGTAGATTTAATCATTTACACATGTTGATAAAGCCCAAAGGATATTTTCTTGACTACTGTGATTATGATGCGGATCATACTAGTGGGGCACAAGTAGTCTATAAGCATATCCTTGAACTGTTCCTAGTCGAGGGTGTATCGAGACAGGGCATCGATATTCCAGAGTAGACTAGCGTATGCTATTCTTGTCCCATATGATGGGCGATGGATGATCCCATATCCATCTGGTGAGGAGACACCAAAGATTGTATGCGGGTGCTCAGTGGAGACTGGGTACACTGAACGGACTCACCGAGAACTCCTATGTGGTATTATATCTATCGTCGGATAGCAGTTCTCTAGGAACACTGGTACAGGTTAGTCTGTAGACCCGAGATCGTCATAGAGTCTTGTGTGTCCTCCCACTATACTTTGATCTCCACCCTACCACGGCTCTACTGAGTCGTGCAAACAGGTGGTCTTTGGGTACAGTCCCGAGGTGCATGGAGGCAATGAGCGATAGGAGGGGTTTCGTCTCTCCCGGTATTGGGGGTTGATGTTGTGCTATGCTCGATTGGCTATAACATGAAGTCCCTGGCCAGGGCTGCTGAGATTTACTGATAAGAGTTATCAGTAGTTTCTCGATCTGTTATGAGCCATACACCAGCATGACTTATTGAGTTACTGGGGTCGACGATACCATCCCTAGACTTGATATGCAGCATATCTGACGAAGAGACCGGACTGTACGGTAAGTGTTGCCAGTTGGCTCGACGGGAGTTTTTACAGCTTCGCTGGTTTTCTTCTGATCGCTTCAATACCCGGGTGGCCGTTATGTTTAGCTGACCTCTTGCGGCTTGTAGATATTTGATATGATCATCATCTACTGCTGGCGTATTGACGAGTCTTAGAGTCCCACAATGAAGTTTCCTGGCTCAGGCAAAAACGATGTGGTGTGCATATGAGATATGCGCGGGACCCGATTAAATACGATTATGTGATAACGTATATTTATCGGGCATTTTCTATTTGACGGATCGTATGAGATATGACCGGTTTGGTAAAATCAAGTGTTGATTTAACTAATTACATTTAGATTAATTCTTTAAGTAAATCCTTTTGTATGCATGCATGTATGCACATGATGATGTGCATGGACACATACATGCATACATAGTATCATGGTTGTTGATACAAGAATGATGGCAATATAAGACTTATATTGAAGCTTTTAATTTATATTTATCATTTTAAGTTAATGTAAAGAATATCCACACATGCTCCTTTATTCCTTAGTGGGTAAGCTTTAATTAACTTAATGAAAAGAATTTCCACCCATGCTTAATTGTTTAGGAAAAGAATTTCCACTCACAATTATGGTGGTAATGGAATAATGGCGATTATTCCCTTCTTATCACTATAAATAGCTTCATATGTGATATGAAGCAAGGTGTGCAAAACTTGTGTACAATTGAGTGCAAGGGTGTGAAGAAAAACAAGTTATCATATGTGATATGATAGAAAGCTCAAGCTACCATTATCTTCTTCTTCCTCTCTAGATTTCTTACTTGAGTGAAAGTTGATAAAAGAAAGGATTTCAATTGAAGAACATAAACCGCATCATCATACTACACACCTCTAGCCGATTTGTGTAGGGTGTTTACTCTACTTCATTTGCGAAACAAGTAAGGTAAGGAGCTTTGGGCAAAGGGACTTCGGGTGGATCATCGTGGACAAGGAAGGCTTCCATCGATCCGTTTCAAACTCTCATAGTGCCAAGGAGTCACCGAGGAAGATCTACAAAGGTTGTAATCTTTCCTCTTAGTGATAGTTTTACAATTGCATGTGATGTTTAGTTGTATGAATCCCTAAAACTTCTAGTTTCGATTCTCGCCGGGCCAACTTAGCACCTCCAAAATTTTGATTATGGCATGTGTGATACCACCGAACCCTTGACGGGGTGCTAGGCCTGCCCTTCAGTGGTATCAGAGCCAGGCTAGAGCTTTAGGCGATGCGTAGGCGAAATTAAAAGTCCGATCGAACCACGAAACACCAATTTTGACAGCTCTCTGGAAATTTTTTGAAAATTGGATTTTTCCAAATTTAAAGGTCCTAAAAAAATCAGCAGGCAAATCTAAGAATTACCATGTAAAATTTTTTTAATGATCTCACTAAAGAGCCGCGGAACCGCCGCATAACCATGCTTTGTGCGGCCCTTCCGCGGCCCTTTTGAGGAATTAGGAACAGTGTTTTCTACAGTGCACCCGTATGTAATAGTACATGCCTCTAAGATTTTTTAAACTTGCTCGAGTGTTGAGTTTTCTGGAGATAAATTGTATTTGGTGATTCGATTGGAAAAGTTTAACTTCGTTCAGATTTTCAGATTTTTAGAACTTGTTAAAATGTTTGAACGAATATTAGAAACACAGTTTTTCCCGTATTGGAAAAATTCGAAGTGTTGGATTTTTCCCTAGTTCGAAACCTTCGAAAAACATGCAAGCTTTTTTGTGGACACTCTAGAAGAACATAACCTTAACTCGATTATGTGACCGTCAAAACTATCACTGAATCTTAGGGTTTGTGGTAGTTTAGCATTGCCACATGTGAGGCGTTGGTTTGGCCCTTCTACGGTTGGTCCATAAGGGGCTGTGGCATGTTCTAGAAATTTTTGAACTCGGCTCAAGTGTTGTGCAGTTTGGGAAATCTTGGGTGTTTGTTTATTCGATCGAAAAGTTTAACATTGTCTATTTATCTGAAATGTGATACAATATGTGGAATTCATATAGTTAGGCATGAAATACGAAGTATGTGATATTTCGAATTTATGATGTCTAAGGTGATTGTGGATTCCAAATGTTGTAGTTTTTGATTTTATTTTCTGCGACCGTAAGTGTAGTATGTGGTGTATTGCCGTTTTCGTTGCTATACGTCAACGACAATCGGGATACGCATACTTACTTACGTTGATGATATGAGATATTATGTGTTGCTGAGATATGATGAGTAGGATTGTCGCGACTGAATAGCCGGGGGTTTTTATGTGAGATGAGAGTTTTATTTTTCATTCATGTAAAATCAATTGTATATTATTTACTTTTCCGCATTAGGATAGACCCAAGGAGGGGAGCACAAGTGACCGGGTTCTAGGGTTCAGTGGGAGGCCATCTCGAGGAGTCGAGACCGGGTCTCCTAAACTCTAGAATTGGCGGGATCACTTGCCGCTCTCATAGGGGTCTAAGGGTGTGGGATTGGCTATTCATCACGACCGTGGAATCCGTATTTTCTATTGTTGGCTCGATACAAAATACGGACATCCTAGATATCCTTTTATATGCTTCTGCTGTTGATATTCTGTAATGTGATTACTTAGTATCTGAGATGAATGGATTATTATTATATATATGATATATAATAAACGTTGCTTATATTTTACACCCGCGCTAGTCCCGCCCCGCTATGCCGTTAGTTAAGTAACCTAACGGTGCATAACGGGACACTGTGGCGAATGCGGATGGTATAAGTAGACGTTCTATTCTGTGATGGCTTAGGAACTTAAATGATGGGATCACATTAATGAGATTAATGTAAAGAAAAGAAACCTAATGATGTTGTAGAATTGGATTTGAAACAAACTCGGTTTTTTTTTTTATGAAAAATGCAAGTTTCAAGAATATGCGGAGCTTAAGCCACTCCTTTTCTTAACCGTTTGATTCTACAACGAGATCAAGTTCAAAGCGTTAAAGGTTTTCTTAAAAACCATCCGCAACCCTCCGTCATTTTAGGAAGCAGAGTACTTAGTATTCGTGCTACGTATGTCGACCATAGCCGAGGCGTAGTGTACGGTAGCTAAATGATGAATTCCTATAAAGCATATGATGCGATTAGTTAGGACATTCATGTGATTATGTTGATCATAGTCAAGGGTCATATGGGTGGGTCTAATTAATCACGAAATGACGGGTAGAATTTGACTAGTACTTATGATATGTTGACCATAGCCAAGGTCATAAGTGACTAGGGGTAAAAACCATATCGGGAATTTCAAGAGTTGAAATTTGCAATGAGATTGCATACCATCTATATGATAGTTGGATCTCGATCTCACTGTGAGTAAGTGTTACTTCCAGGAAAATTATTTCTGGCTAGTTTTCTTTTTAGGTTTTGAAAGCAAATTTGATAAAAGCAGTGGGAGACATTGATTAGATAAAATAATAACCAATCTAATTCTTTGAAAGAGCAATTCGCTAAGTGTATCCTTTTCTCTCTCCAAATGACAATTACAGATGTCAGGACTTAAGCTTCTACTTGAGAAAAATAAACTGACAGGACCAAATTATAAAGAATGGTTGAGGAACTTGAACATTGCACTTTCATATGATAAGGTATCATATGTCCTCAATACTGAAGCCCCACCAGTCCCAGGACCTGAATCATCTTTCGCGGATAGGGAGATTCGTAAAACTTGGGAAAATGACTGCAACACGGCCAAGTGCCTCGCGCTCGCTTCTATGGACAGTGTCCATCAGAAGCAACACGAGAATATGGATGTACAATCCATCTTTCTTCACACAAAAGAGTTGTATGAAGAGCAATCGCGTACTTTAAAATACGAGGCATCTAGAAAGCTGTTTCAGATGCGAATGGCCGCTGGTGCATCAGTTGGAGACCATGTTTTGAAAATGATTGGTCTTATTGAAGAACTTGAGGGACTGGGATGGACTATGGATAATGAGCAGTATACGGATATTGTTCTACAGTCTCTCCCCCCTGCTTTTGCTCCGTTCATAGTAAATTTCAATATGAATGGTTTGGAGAAATCATTGCCTGAACTTCTCAATATGTTGAGAAGTGCAGAGAACACATTGAAAACGGCAAGGACTCCCGCTCTGCTTGCTGGGCCATCTTCCTCTTCATTCCCAAAAGCTAAGGCCAAGGGAAAGAAAAAGAAGAAGTCCATCAAACAGACAGGTGGAGTTAGAAAGGCAAAGGGGAAAGACAAAGCCGGGACTGTGGGAAGTGGAAAAGGAGAATGTTTTTACTGTAAAAAGTCAGGACACTGGAAACGGAACTGTGCTGCATACCTTGGTGATCTCAAGAAGAAGAAGCATGCTGATGCTTCCACTTCAGGTATGTTTGTAACTGAAAACTGCTTTTCTTTAAACTCTGCATCCTGGGTATTGGATACCGGTTCTGGTTCTCACATCTGCAATTGTATGCAGGGATTGAGAAATAGTAGAGTTTTAAAGGTTGGGGATCATACTCTGCGGGTTGGAAATGGTTCCAATATACATGCTGTATCCGTGGGAGAGTATCATCTAGGGTTTCCTTCAGGATGTATTTTGGTTTTGAACCCGTGTTATTTTGTACCAAGTATGCTGTGTAACATTATATCCGTTTCTTTGTTGGACAATGAAGGATATCATTTTATGTTGCAAAATAATGTTATGAACATTAACCTGAATCAAGAGTTGATTGGGCATGGTACACTAAATAACGGTATTTACATCCTGAACCAACACACAGTTTTCAACATACAACATACTAGTAAAAGAAAGTTTTCAGATATAAATGAAGCTTTTCTTTGGCATTGTAGACTTGGTCATATTAATGAAACAAGACTAAACAAGCTACATAAAGATGGATATTTAAATCCGTTTGAATATAAATCTTATGCGACTTGCCAGTCTTGTATCAAAGGTAAAATGACCAAAACTCCGTTTAGTGGACACGGAGAGAGAGCTGGTGAACTCTTAGGCCTCATACATAGTGATGTATGCGGACCAATGTCTACACTTGCAAGAGGTGGTTTTTCATACTTCATCACTTTTACTGATGATTTCTCAAGATTCGGACACGTGTTTTTGATAAAGCACAAATCCGAAGCTTTTGAGAAATTCAAGGAATATAAACTTGAAGTAGAGAAGCAAACAGGCTTGAGCATCAAGAAACTTCGGTCGGATCGAGGTGGAGAGTATTTAAGTACAGAGTTTCTAGACTTCTTAAAAGAGAATGGGATTCTCTCTCAGCTCACTCCTCCTTACACACCGCAGCACAATGGTGTGTCAGAACGGAGGAATCGTACCCTATTGGATATGGTACGAACCATGATGTGTGATGCTGAGTTACCGCTTTCCTTTTGGGGACATGCATTGGAGACAGCAATGTATCTATTGAACAGGGTGCCAACCAAGACCGTGTCTACCACTCCATATGAGATGTGGAATGGAAAGAGACCATCTCTTAAAAGGTTTAGGATTTGGGGTTGTCCGGCTTTTGTTAAAAAGCAGAATCCAGACAAACTCGAGACACGATCGGTCATGTGTAAATTTGTGGGGTATCCAAAACATTCGTATGGATATCTATTCTACCACAAAGATGAACAAAAGGTGTATTGCTCAGCATGCCACATTTTTGGAAAATGAGTTCTTTACGGAAAGTACTAATGGCAATGTGGTAGAACTAGAAGAGGTTCTAGAGACACAAATTACTCAGGAGGAATTGGTTGAAACTGATGTTGCAGTAGAGCTTCAAGAACCTCAGCCGCTCAGGAGGTCTAGTAGAACTTTTCACCAACCAGAGAGATACTATGGGTTTCTCATAGATGGTGATAGAGAAGATTGCATCATGGATGATGATGACCCTACTAGTTTTCAGCAAGCTATCATGAGTGGTGACTCAGTGAAATGGCTGGAAGCAATAAGATCCGAAATGGAGTCAATGTACACCAACAAAGTATGGACTTTGGACGTTGCACCTCCTGGGATAAAACCCGTTGGGTGCAAATGGATCTTTAAGAGAAAGATTGGTGTAGATGGACAGGTGAAGACCTATAAAGCAAGGCTTGTAGCGAAAGGTTTTCGTCAAAGACCAGGCTTGGACTATGATGAAACTTTCTCTCCGGTAGCAATGCTTAAATCCATTAGGATCCTACTTGCTATTGCTGCTCACTATGATTATGAAATCTGGCAGATGGACGTAAAAACAGCATTTCTAAATGGTGATTTAGAAGAATGTGTTTTTATGGATCAGCCAGAGGGCTTCATTGATAGTGGGAGCAGCGGGAAAGCATGTAGATTGCTTAAATCCATTTATGGATTAAAGCAGGCCTCAAGGAGCTGGAACATCTGCTTTGATGATACTATCAAAGAGTTTGATTTTGTCAGAAATGAAGATGAACCATGTATTTATAAGAAGATTGTAGGGAGTACTGTCACATTCCTCGTATTGTACGTAGATGACATTCTCCTGATAGGAAATGATGTTCCTATGCTACAATCGGTCAAACTATTCTTATCACAAAGGTTCTCCATGAAGGACCTGGGTGATGCCTCGCGCATTTTGGGCATTAGGATCTATAGAGATAGATCCAAGAGGTTATTGGGACTGTCCCAATCAAAGTACATAGACACCATTCTAAAGAGGTTTAGTATGGAAGATTCCAAGCGTGGTGCCTTGCCTGCTAGTCATGGAATCACTCTCTCTAAGGACTTCTGTCCGAAGACTGATGAAGAGAGAGCTCGCATGAGCGTTATACCCTACGCTTCAGCCGTGGGATCTATAATGTATGCGATGTTGTGTACTCGCCCTGATGTGGCTTATGCACTGGCTGTAGTAAGCAGGTATCAATCCAACCCAGGGGAGAAACATTGGATAGCAGTGAAGAACATTCTTAAGTACTTGCGAAGGACTAAAGAATTGTTCTTGGTGTATGGTAATGGGGATCTCCAGATGGAGGCCTTTACCGATTCAAGCTTCCAAAGTGACAAGGATGACAGTAAATCAATCTCAGGGTTTGTATTTACCCTAAATGGAGGAGCGGTTAGTTGGAAGAGTTCCAAACAGGAAACCGTTGCAGACTCCACGATGGAAGCTGAGTATATTGCTGCAAGTGATGCTGCTAAGGAAGCCGTCTGGATGAAGAAGTTCATTGCGGAACTAGGAGTAGTTCCTACCATTGTTGATCCAATACCATTGTATTGTGATAATAATGGAGCTATAGCGTTAGCCAAAGAACCAAGGTCCCATCAGAAATCCAGACACATCCTAAGGAGATATCATCTGATCAGGGAGATAGTAGATCGCCAGGAGATCGAGATTCGGAGAGTAGATACAAAGGATAACACAGCGGATCCATTCACCAAGGCACTTCCACAGCCTCAGCATGAGCGACTGTTTGAAATGTTGGGTATGAGATACGCCAATAATTGGCCTTAGTGCAAGTGGGAGATTGTTAGTAAAATGTATGCCCTAAAGGCCATTATATGGATAGTGGAAACTTGGACATATTATCTATGGAGATAGATGATTTTCTTGCTCAAAATGATAGTATGCTATCTGGTTTACTTTATCTGTACATGTAGATTTAATCATTTACACATGTTGATAAAGCCCAAAGGATATTTTCTTGACTACTGTGATTATGATGCGGATCATACTAGTGGGGCACAAGTAGTCTATAAGCATATCCTTGAACTGTTCCTAGTCGAGGGTGTATCGAGACAGGGCATCGATATTCCAGAGTAGACTAGCGTATGCTATTCTTGTCCCATATGATGGGCGATGGATGATCCCATATCCATCTGGTGAGGAGACACCAAAGATTGTATGCGGGTGCTCAGTGGAGACTGGGTACACTGAACGGACTCACCGAGAACTCCTATGTGGTATTATATCTATCGTCGGATAGCAGTTCTCTAGGAACACTGGTACAGGTTAGTCTGTAGACCCGAGATCGTCATAGAGTCTTGTGTGTCCTCCCACTATACTTTGATCTCCACCCTACCACGGCTCTACTGAGTCGTGCAAACAGGTGGTCTTTGGGTACAGTCCCGAGGTGCATGGAGGCAATGAGCGATAGGAGGGGTTTCGTCTCTCCCGGTATTGGGGGTTGATGTTGTGCTATGCTCGATTGGCTATAACATGAAGTCCCTGGCCAGGGCTGCTGAGATTTACTGATAAGAGTTATCAGTAGTTTCTCGATCTGTTATGAGCCATACACCAGCATGACTTATTGAGTTACTGGGGTCGACGATACCATCCCTAGACTTGATATGCAGCATATCTGACGAAGAGACCGGACTGTACGGTAAGTGTTGCCAGTTGGCTCGACGGGAGTTTTTACAGCTTCGCTGGTTTTCTTCTGATCGCTTCAATACCCGGGTGGCCGTTATGTTTAGCTGACCTCTTGCGGCTTGTAGATGTTTGATATGATCATCATCTACTGCTGGCGTATTGACGAGTCTTAGAGTCCCACAATGAAGTTTCCTGGCTCAGGCAAAAACGATGTGGTGTGCATATGAGATATGCGCGGGACCCGATTAAATACGATTATGTGATAACGTATATTTATCGGGCATTTTCTATTTGACGGATCGTATGAGATATGACCGGTTTGGTAAAATCAAGTGTTGATTTAACTAATTACATTTAGATTAATTCTTTAAGTAAATCCTTTTGTATGCATGCATGTATGCACATGATGATGTGCATGGACACATACATGCATACATAGTATCATGGTTGTTGATACAAGAATGATGGCAATATAAGACTTATATTGAAGCTTTTAATTTGTATTTATCATTTTAAGTTAATGTAAAGAATATCCACACATACTCCTTTATTCCTTAGTGGGTAAGCTTTAATTAACTTAATGAAAAGAATTTCCACCCATGCTTAATTGTTTAGGAAAAGAATTTCCACTCACAATTATGGTGGTAATGGAATAATGGTGATTATTCCCTTCTTATCACTATAAATTGCTTCATATGTGATATGAAGCAAGGTGTGCAAAACTTGTGTACAATTGAGTGCAAGGGTGTGAAGAAAAATAAGTTATCATATGTGATATGATAGAAAGCTCAAGCCACCATTATCTTCTTCTTCCTCTCTAGATTTCTTACTTGAGTGAAAGTTGATAAAAGAAAGGATTTCAATTGAAGAACATAAACCGCATCATCATACTACACACCTCTAGCCGATTTGTGTAGGGTGTTTACTCTACTTCGTTTGCGAAACAAGTAAGGTAAGGAGCTTTGGGCAAAGGGACTTCGGGTGGATCATCGTGGACAAGAAAGGCTTCCATCGATTCGTTTCAAACTCTCATAGTGCCAAGGAGTCACCGAGGAAGATCTACAAAGGTTGTAATCTTTCCTCTTAGTGATAGTTTTACAATTGCATGTGATGTTTAGTTGTATGAATCCCTAAAACTTCTAGTTTCGATTCTCGCCGGGCCAACTTAGCACCTCCAAAATTTTGATTATGGCATGTGTGATGCCACCGAACCCTTGACGGGGTGCTAGGCCTGCCCTTCAACCCAACCCTATATTTTTGGATTTTTCCGTGTCGATACATCACATCGTGTCTATGCCCCCTCGTCTGTGTCTGTGCAACCTTGCCTTCGGCAACTCATCAACACGATTCGGGTTCATGACTTCTTTAACGGTCATTTCATTTATAATATCTACATCTAGCTCTTGTAGGTAGAGACACAACAGTTTTTCTCTAAGCCATCTATCAAACCAAAAGGATGCCTTATTTCCATCTCCTATGTTCCATTGCATATTATGAATTATATCGGGAAATACCGATAAAACTGCTCCCTATCTTACTGATTTGTTTCTGCTTCCTTGCATTCTCCTTGGGTCCCCATACTTTGCAAGCACCAAACATACCTATTCGTTAACTTGTTTGAAAATTATTAGTGCCAAGCAAGTGCTTTTTCTATCTTTGATGCCTAGCCCACCTTGATTTATCGAGAGCATGCTATTCTCCAACTGATTAGATTAATTTTCTGTTATCCCCAAACAAAATTTCTTAGAATCCTGTCCGGCTTATCCAAGAAACACTTAGGGATGAATGTAGATTGAAATAAATAATTGGGAATCATGCCAAGAATCGATTTACCACTCTCCAGGAGTGCAATGTTTTCGGCCTTCCATCCTTGTAATATTTCCTCTTATCTTATTAATTGTTGCTTGAAAGTGGTGATGTTTTGACGTTCCTATGTATGTAGGTACTCCTAAGTAAACAAAGTTTTCATCCAAGATTTGTAGCTTCAATTTTGAGTTGAGTAGAACAATTCTTGCAATTGTCAAGTGTCAACTTATCAATATTGGCGACACTTTGGGTTTGTTGCATACAACCTTTTTTTTAATTACTTTTTTATTTGTATATTTTGACATTGAACTTTGTCTGACCTCGGTTTAGTCAAGTTAAAATTCTCCATTTAGTTGTTTGTTTATTATTATTTTGAGATTTATCACTGTTATTTCGCCGATTAGGCGAGCAGTTAATTTTTTTCACCATTTCCTTATAATTACGTATTTAGAAAATTTCCTGCTTTTTTCTCTTTGGGATGCGTCACACATGATCTTTGAGTTGGCATCCTCTTTCATGTTTTTGTTTGAATTTGGTTAAATGGCATGAAACCCTCTTTACTTTTGCTCGTATTGCGGGAAACGCCACCTTAAAAAAACTGTACTTTCACCCCTTTCAATCCTAACATCATTATTGTTTTCGTCAATTATTCCCAAAATGCCCCTGAATTTCTAACTCTTGTCATTTTCTGTAATTGTTTCATTAATGGGCCGTAATTAATATTTTAACCAATGGGTATTTTGGGAATAGACAATTATCACAAACGGAAAGAGTTAATGATTGTCAAAGCAGCACTTCCCTTCGTTGAGGACTGAGCTCTCGTCATATTTGATGGGCAAACTGGGCTAATTTATATCTCGGCAGCTGTCGATAACTCGACCGCTTTCGATGTCGTTAAATCCAATTCTGGAGCCACTGGTCTAGCCGATGCCACTGACTTTTGATTTAGACGCCATTCTGCAGGGATTAGGCTTTTCGATGACTCGGGAAGGGAGCTTGCGACTAAGACGACGAGGTTGCGACGAGAGGCATGGGAGGAGCTCGAGTGACAGCGTGAGAGTACAAGTGAGAGAGAGAGAAAAAGAGATAATTTTGAAGTTAGGGGTATTTTTGTCCCTGCAGCAAATAAAAATACACCAGCCTTGGGTTATGGTTTTTCGACCAAGTTTTTGAACATTATGCCCTTTCCCATTTTCTTGGACAGGGGCTTTTCAACAATTTACCCCCCAAAAAAGAAGAAGGAGTTTTTAGGTCTCAGCTTTCGCCTTCTTCATTCCCAAAACCGTGAAAAGGAAGAAATCGAGGAGAGATGAGAGAAGTTCAACTGCAGGTGCCATTGAATCAAACGCAGAGAGTGCGATTGCAATCTGCTCTCCAAAAGTTACAAGAAATCGCTTCTAAATCCACAGCCTCCATCACCGTGGCCGACTCCATCCCCGTCAACAACGAAAATGGAATCCTCAAGTAATCAATGCTTACACAAATTAACTTAGCATTCTTTTGGTTTCCCCCCCTAAAGATTGCATTCGGTTCTTAAAAGTTTTTTTTCCCTCTTCAATTTGTGTAGTTTTTAATCTGTTGCTGACCCATTTCGGTTCCACCCTTGTTTTCTCATCTTTTAAAGTTGATCTTGATTCTAATAGATAAGTTTTTTATTTTTCAAAATTTTCAATTTTTTCAATTCATCAGCTGAATTTGATTGTGAGGTCATTCCACTAGAAATGTTTCCCCCCTTGTTACTGAGTAGAGTCAGCTGATATATCATCTGTAGAACACGGCCTCCGCTTCTGCATGTTCATTCCATACCAGCAGATTCTGAAATTTGAATCGGTTTCTTAGTTTCCACCAGTGCAAAAGTTGCATGCGCTATGACACTCCTAATGAGTGTTAGGAGATTTTTGTGCTGCCTATTCTCGCGCATCAATGTGACTGTTTTCCTTAATGCCAGTGTTGGCCAGTCTAAACGAGCCCATGATGCAAGGATGGCCCAATTTTTTTTATTTTTTTTTATTTTTATAAGAAGTGCAGCAACGGAGGAGTGTTCTGGAGACTCAGATGCCCTTTCCGAGCATGCTACTCTTTTCCCGATAATATTAACATCGAAGAATTTCTGGTACACCTCTCTGGCATTGAATTTCAACTTCCCATGCCGTTTTGATTCATCCCTCCGAACTCGAGTAAAGTTATATTCATCAATCAGCATCTTCAACCTAGGTCGTATAGACACTCCTGACAGGGCGTACCCTTGTCCAACATGTATTGGACATTGATACTTGTACGCCACTAGCACGACATGTATCGGACACGCCGTATATGGTCATATACATTTTGTATGAGTCCTATGTGCGTCCTATGTGTCATATACATGCCTTTAGTATGTTCTTGATGTATCGTTATATTGTGTCTTTTGGATGTTTTAAAACTTAAGAAAGACTTGTAACATATCATTTTATATTTTGGATATCTTTGATGTTAAATTTGAAAGATGGCATATGGTTATATGTTATTATTATAATGTGTCTATTTAAATGTCAGACTTCATAATTTTTCTTGTTTTGTGCTCCAGTAGTTTGATAATTTATATCTTTTATATGTATATGTATAGTGTGTATATATGTGTGTAGCTGTGTCCCGGCACCCTACCCTATATTTTTGGATTTTTCCGTGTCGATACATCACATCGTGTCTATGCCCCTTCGTCTGTGTCTGTGCAACCTTGCCTTCGGCAACTCATCAACACGATTCGGGTTCATGACTTCTTTAACGGTCATTTCATTTATAATATCTACATCTAGCTCTAGTAGGTAGAGACACAACAGTTTTTCTCTAAGCCATCTATCAAACCAAAAGGATGCCTTATTTCCATCTCCTATGTTCCGTTGCATATTATGAATTATATCGGGAAATACCGATAAAACTGCTCCCTATCTTACTGATTTGTTTCTGCTTCCTTGCATTCTCCTTGGGTCCCAATACTTTGCAAGCACCAAACATACCTATTCGTTAACTTGTTTGAAAATTATTAGTGCCAAGCAAGTGCTTTTTCTATCTTTGATGCCTAGCCCACCTTGATTTATCGAGAGCATGCTATTCTCCAACTGATTAGATTAATTTTCTGTTATCCCCAAACAAAATTTCTTAGAATCCTGTCCGGCTTATCCAAGAAACACTTAGGGATGAATGTAGATTGAAATAAATAATTGGGAATCATGCCAAGAATCGATTTACCACTCTCCAGGAGTGCAATGTTTTCGGCCTTCCATCCTTGTAATATTTCCTCTTATCTTATTAATTGTTGCTTGAAAGTGGTGATGTTTTGAGTTCCTATGTATGTAGGTACTCCTAAGTAAACAAAGTTTTCATCCAAGATTTGTAGCTTCAATTTTGAGTTGAGTAGAACAATTCTTGCAATTGTCAAGTGTCAACTTATCAATATTGGCGACACTTTGGGTTTGTTGCATACAACCTTTTTTTAATTACTTTTTTATTTGTATATTTTGACATTGAACTTTGTCTGACCTCGGTTTAGTCAAGTTAAAATTCTCCATTTATTTGTTTGTTTATTATTATTTTGAGATTTATCACTGTTATTTCGCCGATTAGGCGAGCAGTTAATTTTTTTCACCATTTCCTTATAATTACGTATTTAGAAAATTTCCTGCTTTTTTCTCTTTGGGATGCGTCACACATGATCTTTGAGTTGGCATCCTCTTTCATGTTTTTGTTTGAATTTGGTTAAATGGCAGGAAACCCTCTTTACTTTTGCTCGTATTGCGGGAAACGCCCCCTTAAAAAAACTGTACTTTCACCCCTTTCAATCCTAACAGCATTATTGTTTTCGTCAATTATTCCCAAAATGCCCCTGAATTTCTAACTCTTGTCATTTTCTGTAATTGTTTCATTAATGGGTCGTAATTAATATTTTAACCAATGGGTATTTTGGGAATAGACAATTATCACAAACGGAAAGAGTTAATGATTGTCAAAGCAGCACTTCCCTTCGTTGAGGACTGAGCTCTCGTCATATTTGATGGGCAAACTGGGCTTTTTCAAACAGAGGGTGTTTCCTGCTATACAGGCAAAAGTGAGGGGTTTCTTGCAATTTAGCCTTTGAATTTTTTTTTATATAGCTTGAAATGTCTACTATAGTTTGAAATAATGTTCTATTGTTGCTTTGAATTTCTCTATTTCATAGCACTACTAATAGCCTGTTCCATTGCTTATGTATTAAATTGCATCTGGGGACCCACAATCTCCTTTACTTTCTTTCGAACTCGGTTAAGCTAATACCAGGATTTTCTCTTCATATGTTACTTGTAAACTGACTGATTTTTGAATTTTTTTATACATGTTGTATAGTTTCTTATTCATTTATTAAAGCTCTTGAACATTTTTCTGTTCCACATTTTGATAATTCTGCTTGTAAGATTTCCAAGCTTCGAGTACCAAGTATTGGTTGTAAGTGGAAATCTCTTGAAACATTATTTTTCATGGCTATTCCTTAGATGGTATTTGATGATTTTTCCTTTAGATATTATTTATATTTATATTCAGGCTAGCAATGGTGGACCATGATTTGATCTTAAGGGCACACTTGAGTCGACATAAAGATAAAGTTACTTGAATATTTATAAATATTTAATAAAACTAATGCTCGATTTCCCTAGAAGAGGAGTACTATATATATAATAATTAAACATAGTAACTTACTATAAGCCATAGTGCTCTGCTTGTTGTAGTCTCTTTTCTTTGTGATCAATCAAATTTAACATAGACAATACACTTGGATGAAAATATAACAAGGAACATGAAAATTTATTTCCTGTAATAGATCATGTCCATTTATTACCTAGGTTCACTTTTGTGATGGCTAGATTGGTAACCAACTGGGTTCTAGTTTTGAGGATCTATATGGGTACATGAATGGGCTGTGGGTTAATTTTTTGATCAAAACCGAACCGCAAGGTATCGAGCTGCCATCATATTCTCATTAGGGTTAGGTGCATTTTCCACTATGGTTTTTTCACATTTGGGACTTGAATACCATATCCTATCTGATGCTTACCAAGTTAAGGTCGATTTTAATTATATATCAAAATTCTTGTATCGAAACCCAAACCCGAGATGGCATAAATTTGATTTCTTAAATCAAATCCTTCACAAAGTATTTGGCGAGGTTGGATGTTTGTCAGGGCCAAGCTCCTAATATCCACTGCACTTTTAAGTTCAAGAGTAAACCCTACCCTATCCATTGGTTTGGTTGTATATTAGGTTCTGATTGATCAATAGGGAAAAAAATATAATTAGGCATCAAAATTAGAACTTGGAAGTACAAAATGGTTGCTGACATTAAAGAGCAAATAATTCCTGAGATTTAGTGAGGATTTGTGATGATATCTGATGGCTTTTTCAGGTTAAAACACATCTTTTCTAAGACATTATGTTGGGCATCACTTCTTGTTCTCACTTCGAAATGCTTTTCATTTTATTGGATCTCCCATTCATCAATCTAGAAAGTATGATTTTAGAACGGGGGTACAGCCCCCCCCCCCCCCCAAACACACACACACTCTCCCTTGCTCATCTCCCTATATGCTATTATATGCTAATCCTCATATCCACTCCTTAAACTTGTTCTCTTTGTGCAGCTGCTGACAATTGTTATCTGATATGTTCAGGGGCCATGGGACATCGGATTTAAATGGTGAAGTAGTGGCTACAGTTTGTGGTGTGGTTGAGCGAGTAAACAAACTTGTCTGTGTGCGGGCATTAAGGGCCAGGTTCTTTTACTATACCCATCCTCTTAAGTTTAATGAACCAACATACCATGATCTATAAAGTGCTCATACTTAAACCTCTGAGATGCATTATGTTCAAAAGGATTTCAAACTAGATGTATGTTGATTTATAATGAATGAGACTTATGCTTTCAGGTACAAGCCAGAGGTTGGAGATATTATCGTTGGCCGTGTCCTTGAGGTCTCTTCTCATGCTAACATATGCTTATATGCTACACATACACCTACATGTTCAATTACACACATATACAACCATATTTATTTATTCTATTCATACATTCATATTTTTTTCTCATTTGATAACCATAGGTTATATAGCATATTAAATGCCATTGATTTTATTGTTTCCTAGTTGAATGAGACGGAACAATACCAAACTGATATAATTGAGAAATCTAAGATAACTACCGACTATGGCTTTGCTTTTTTAGATTATTTGTACTTCAAAGTTTCTCTAGTATCCATCAGTTTGACTTGTACTGCCATTTCTTTTAAAGATTGCTCCGAAGCGCTGGAGACTGGAGATAAATTTTAGTGAGGATGCAGTACTAATGCTTTTATCTATGAACTTACCAGATGGCATCCAGGTATCATGTATATCCATAATCTCTTTGAGCATAAAACTCCGAATCATACTATAATCTACTTCTTTAACTATGCTGCTGGTGAATCCGATAATAGTCATATACTGTTAATTAATACAAAAATTTGCATCGGGTTGGGTTAGGATATTGGCTGTAAATATCAAAAGCATAGGTGACATTTAACATATTATCTTTTTGCTAATGTAAATTTGCTGAAAAATCATGACAGGTGAAACTTAGTTTCTCAAATTCACGGAGAACCATTGTATGTATGGGGGGCATTCAACCAAACTAGAATTGTTCTAACTGGTTGCCTCGAGGAGTAATATTATAAAGCTGTGCCTATTTCAATTCCATAAAGACATTTGTTTTTGCACTTTATATATTAACTTGAGAAAAAAGTAATGAAAAATTTGGGTTCTGATTAAATCTCATACAATTTATTTCCATTTCCAAAAATAGAATATTGATATTATTATATTACATCACATAGACCTTTAGTTTGCGAGAACAGTATTAGTCTTTAGTTAATATAGTGGCTACATTAAATCATCAAACTTATCTATGGGTTTTGTTATCATTAAAATTTTTATGCTGATTTATTTAAGATCTCTAATGCTGTAAGGTCAAATTCTCTCCTCTATCAAGATTCTGTTATCGGTTCTCTTGCAATGCTAGCAACAATTCAGACATGTCAAACCTTGTATATGCAGTTATCTTCGTCGCACTTTTAGGTTTTTGATATCGAAAGATTTCATACAGAATTAACAAAAGATGTTCATTTTGTTCATTTCTACTTTTCCTTGATTCAACATGTTGCATTTCCTACTCATCCTTTTCTTCCAGTTTGTGTTGTTGGCTGCTTATTGAATAATTTGAATTTGTATAGTTGCTCTGTAATAAGCTGTCAACTTGATTTTTTCCCCCTGATGTTGCTAGAGACGTAGAACTGCTGTCGACGAACTCAACATGCGCAGTATCTTTGAAGAAAATGATGTTGTTTGTGTAAGTACTTTCTTACTTGCATCCTATGCCTTTAAGAATGCACATAACTCCTTTATGAAGTACACTGTTATTTCATGTATAGAAATGAAGAAAAATGCAGATTTGATTATGAAGCTTGTTGTCAAGTGACTAACCCAAAGAAGTAGGATTCATATCCGCTCCAGTAGCCAACGGTGTTCTAAATATCGGATATCAGGATCGTATCGGTCCCAAAAATTTTAGATTGGAAATTAGATATCGTGATATATTGAGATATATTTTCTTAAAATTGGACTATATATTTTTGTATTATAAATAGCATAAATGTAACTCAATATAAATGATTGACTTTTTGAAATGAGTTTTTCCTTAATAACTTAATGGTAAAGCGGTCATATTACGTGATTAGTCTCAAGTTCTTACATGAATATGAATTTTTTTTCTTCTCTCTTATCTTTGAAAGTAACTCTTTATCTAGATAGAGAATTTCTCCGAAAATTATGGCTAAATATTTCAGTAATTCATGGCTGAATTTTTAAGAAATTGAGACATGAATATGAATTCATGAGAAATACGCAAGCAGAGAGGGAAGAAGAGACTTATCTTTAAAGACGAGAGAGAAGAAATAACTTTGGACTTAGTCGAACTTTGGTGAGCTTGACAGAGAAAAGAGCTTCGAAATTAGAAGACGCAGGACTAGGTTTTGATAAAGAGGCATTCTGGATATAGAGATAAGAAGAGTTTTAATCTATGATTTTTAAGCTGTATTTGACTTTAAGTTATTCTCACGTGGGTCAGGTCGAGTCATGTTTCAATAAACCTGAAAACCCATATAAATTTTTGACGAAAAATTGTGATATTTTGGTCGATATCTAACAGCTGATATATCAACAAATTATTAAGATATATCGGCCGATATATTTTCAAAACTATAAAAAGATATTAAATCAATAAATTGTATTGTTTTCTCTCAATTTCCGATATATCGGCCAATACCCGATCTATATCGACGATATCTAGATTTTTTACCCTTAGGCTAATGAATGTCCTGATGTTTATGTCCTATCATTTGATTTTAATCAAATGGCTAGATGTAAGGGTGAGCATGGGTCGGTCCAGTTCGGTTTTTGCTAAAAAAACTGACATCAAACCGAACCAACTTAGTAAGAAAACCGAATGGAACCGAACTGAAATGAATCGGTTCGGTTTAAATGTTCGGTTCATGGAGAAATCGTTGCGAAGGAAATATACCACCTTTTTACAAAATTAATGAGTCAAAACTTTAAAACCATGATCTTTTGGAGTTCAAAAAGGGCAATGGATTATGGTACTGTACGCTGACACATACCCGTTGCCTCGATATTTGGGTATCAGGCACGAATACAAGTATTGGTCTCGATGTTCTAGTCTTGTGTTAGATATAATCCTAGTTCCGTAAAATGTTGTGGCTTTGAGACCTGTATGAAGTTTGAGACCCTCGCAGAGTTCGATGACCTACTTGTGCCACCAACAAAACCCGTCATGTCCCACTTCCTAAAATAAATACAACAATAGCGGGAACGTGACGAGACCCGCGACGTATTTATACCGAGAAACACTCTTCCCCCGACATAGACATGCTAAGCGTCAGTCAAGCAATAGTATTTTCATTAACAAATACACCAAGTCTCAAAAACCAGCAACAAAACACATGTTTATATACACCCACACACGATAGGTCACAAAAGACAAGTTTTACACCACTAAAAGATAAGGTTAAATATATCACGGGTTTCCATAAAACAAAACGATTGAAAACTAATCTAAGGGTGAGTTGGGCCGATCTCCACTTGAAGCGTACGCCAAATCCTCTACTGATGGTTCTTGTGCCGTTGGTATTGTTTCATCTTTCACAAAGGCCATCGCTGACGGACATTTCAATCAGACAAAAACATTCGTCAACAAGCTGGCGTTCGGATAAGTTTACCAGAATAAACAGTAATAAAGTGTGTAATATCATGTGAACAGGGTAGTGTCAGGTAGATAATAAGTTGGTTATAGTTTAAGGTGAATACTAAGCAGGAAACGACATATTATCAAGTTCATGTAATCATGATAAGCAAACATTTCATGTCGTTGCTTGTCAATCATTTCATGTCATGGATACATGACTTGCATGTAAGTTACGGTAAACAATCATTTCACACATGTCATGTCTAGCTACTGTGCGAACTCACGGACGTCTCCCGATAAGTACTACACGTATACGAACTCAAGAGGTAATCAACCCAGACTCAAAAAGTGTACGTCACCGTCATGACTACATTTTGCTCCGAGCTGCGACTTTGCTCCACTGGTGTACTTTGCTCCGCATACGATTGTAACTATCCTCATTCATGATATGAGCTTGACCAAGTCTCCAATTATGCAATGCAAATGCAAATTCATAAACTAATGGTGTAGCATCAAGAACATTCAATTCGCAATGCCAGATCATCATATGGGGAGTCTATAGGTAATAACATGGATCAAGAGATATATCGCGAATATACCATGTTCCAACATACTACTTAACTTTTCAAGCCATACAATAGCATATGCATTTCCGATGGTTACGACTCCAGTGTTCAACCAATACATGGCAATAATGAAGAGCAACAACAATCAATATAATAAGCATGAATTTGATCTAGAGTATTAATCTAAGTTAAGCATGCGGATTAAGGTTTAATAGCCTATCCCGTTATTCGGGTCGAATATTTAACAATCTAATATGAAGATAGGTGTCATGATATGATATTGCATGGTCTAATTGTAACAACTAGTACTATGGATAGAATCAAGATATCACAATATATAGTTTCTATTCTAACTTGATTTTTCGGGCGAAATTTCGTCCGATATCGGTTAAACCTGAAATAGTTCAGATAGATGTATAAACATGATAATGAATTAATTCTTAAACTATCATGATGATAAACATGAATTATAACAAGACAATTACTTGATTACCATCAAGACTATGAAAAGTAATTTTAACCGAAAAGCGTTTTCCCGATACCGATTGAATCCTAATTATATACGATATGAACTGTAACCACTAACTATCATGGCATATTAATAATAGCAGTAACACGGTGATATTGGCATAATGCATTAAAATAGCATCAGAGATAACCGGGTTAAGATAAACTTACAGAAATGCAAGCTAGTATAACCGGTGACTTGTCGAATTTTTCTCTCCCAAACTGTTAACTCAATTGCTCTAAATTTTTGATATGATGTAAATATGGGTCGCTGGAATTTTGTATTTTTTCATGAATTTTAGAATTTTTTGAAGGCTTAAAACATGAAAATGGTGAGGGTGGTATTTATAAGGATGAAAAGGCATTAAAATTTACCATTTTGCCCACAAAACCCTACACCCAGCTCCACCACGCATCCAGGACACGTGTCACGACCTAGTTAAGCGGTGGCGGTGGGTCCCAGCGCAATAATTTATTTAAAATCGTTTTTAAATCATTTTTTTCACTCAAAAATTCTAGAAAATTCATTTTAATTCAGAAAAATACCAAATAAATTTCTAAAAATTTCAAAAAACATCCTCTATCATTTAAAAATATAAATCTCATTTTCCCCACTTTAAAATTCATTTTCTTCAATATTTTTTTTAAATAATTCTTTTCTTCCTTGAAAAATAAAAGTTATCTTTTAAAATAAATCTTGTTTTTAAAGAAAAATTTTACTTGAATATTCTCAAAACAAAATGAGGAAAATATTTGAAACATACCCAGGGGACTTTTCAAGGAACTTTTTGATGCTCAGTTTTTCCCATAAGTCTCTCGCTTAGAATTCGAACAGAGATTCGTCCATCTTCAGCACGGTTCTATGTGGGAAAAGACCGTGGACGAGTATAATGCGGAGTACTGCATGCTAAGCCTTTTTACGGCCCACATGGTATCCACACCGGAGATTTGCACACGACACTTCCATCAAGGATTAGACTCTAAAACTCAAGTTGCGTTATCAACAGTGGAGATGAACACTCATGAGGATGTCTTGGCTGCAGTTCGACGCTACGAAGCAGCATCAAAAGCAAAGAAGAAACTCCAATCTTCAGGGATCAGGCGTCCTGCTCAACAAGTTTCAGGAGTTCTTACTGGATCAGCCAACAACAACCAGCCCAGAAGGATTGAAGGACCGTCCTTTGTTTCTCATCCGGTGGTCTGCGAATATTGCAAAAGAGTGGGCATGTGATGAGAGACTGTCGCGGGATGCTTGGACAGTGACTAATCTATGGAACATCAGGACACTCTATCAGTACATGCCTTCAACATGCATCTAAACCTGCCTTATCCTCGGGACCGGCTAATTTCGGAGCGGCGCAACAAGGACCGCCTCTGCCTATGCAACGACAAGCACAACCATTGCCTCCTCAGAGACAAATATCTAAGCAAGCTCAGAGGAATGCCCAGAAACGGCATATATATCATGACGGCTATAGAAGATGAAGTCACGGAAGGACCTGGTAATGTTTAGATTGTATTTTCTATCAGTTTCGTATCTTTCCGTGGGCTTTCTCTCGAAACCGTAACCTTAACCCTTTTGTACGACCTCCTTCCGAATTTCGAGAACGAAATTATTTTTAAGAAGAGTAGAATGTAATGACCACACCGTTTTAAAAATAAAAAATATTTTTCAAATTATTTAATATTTTCTGGAAATGTATTTTTCAAGAAAGATGGGAATTATTTAAAAGAGTTTTATTGAGGAAAAGGAATTTTAAAGTGGGGAAAACTGAAGATTTATATTTTTAAATGATAGAGGAAGTTTTTAGAAAATTCTAGAAATTTATTTGGGATTTTTCTGAGTTAAAATGAATTTTCTAGAATTTTATAAATGAAAAAACGATTTAAAAACGATTTTTAAATAAATTATTACGCCGGGACTCACCGCCACCGCTTAACCGCATCATGACACGAGGCACGGACGCGTGGTGGAGTTGGGTGAAACCACAGGTAAGGTTTTGCAGGCAAAATGGTAAATTTTAATGCTTTTTCATCCATATAAATACCACCCTAACTATTTTCATGTTTCAAGCCTTCAAAAAGAATTTAAAATTCATGAAAAAATACCAAAAATTCCCAAGACCCATATTTACATCATATAAAAAATTTAGAGCTATTGAGTGTACGGTTTGGGAGGAAAAAATTCGGCAAGTCATCAGTTGTTAAACCGGCTTGCATCTCTGTAAGTTTGCCTTAACCCGGCTATCTTCGATGCTATTTTAATGCATCCTTGATACCAATTTCACTGTTACTGCTATTATTAACATGCCATGATAGTGATTACAGGATATAATTAGAATCGGTTTAGATTATATCGGTTTCGAGAAAAACGCTTTTCAGCTAAAATTACTTTTCATAGTCTTGATGCTAATCAAGTAATTATCTTGTTCTCAATCATTCATGTTTATTATCATGATAGTTTATTAATTAAATCATTATCATGTTTATACATATATCTGAACTATTTCATGAAGAATTGATATCGGACGAAATTTCGCCCGAAAAATCAAGTTAGAATAGAAACTATATATTTTGTGATATCTTGATTCTACGCATAGTGCTAGTGTTACAATTAGACCATACTATATCATACCATGACACCAATCTTCATGTTAGGTTGTTAAAAATTCAACCCGAATAACGGGGTAGGCTATTAAACCTTAATCCGCATGCTTAACTTAGATTAATACACCAGATCAAAACCATGCTTATTATATTGATCCTTTCTGCTCTTCATTATTGCTTGATCATATATTGTCATGTATTGGTTTAGCACTAAAGTCGTAACCATCGGGAATGCATATGCTATTGTATGGTTTAAAACTAAATAGTACATTGGAACGGGGAATATTCGCGATATATCTCTTGATCCATGTTATTATCTATACCCCCAAATGATGTTCCGACATTGCGAATGGAATGTTCTCGATGCTACGCCACTAGTTTATGAATTTGCATTTGCATTGCATAATTGGAGCCTTGATCAAGCTCATATCATGAATGAGGATACTTAAAATCGTATGCGAAGCAAAGTACACAAATGGGGCAAAACCGCAGCTCGGAGCAATGTGTAGTCATGACGGTGACGTACACCTCTTGATTCTGGGTTGGTTATCTCTTGAGTCGCTGAGTAGGTACCTCTTGAGTTCGTATACGTGGTATTCACCGGGAAACGTCTGGGAGTTCGCACAGTAACTTGGCATGACATGCGTGAATGGACAGAAATGACATTACATGAAATAATTGTTTACTGTGACTTATATGCCAAGTCAAGTATCCATGACATGAAATGATTGACGACATGACATGATGTGAAATGATTGCTTATCATGATTACATGAACTTGATGGTATATTGTTTCCTGCTTAGTATTCCTCTTGAACTATAACGAACTTATTACATGCTCGACACCTCCTTGTTCACATGATATTATACACACACTTTATTACTGTTTATTCTGGTAAACTTACCCGAGCGCCAGCTTGCCGACGGATGTTTCTATCTGATTGAAACGTCTGTCAGCGATAGCCTTTGTGGAAGATGAAGCGATGCCAGCGGAGCAGGAACCATCGGCAGAGGATTTGGCGAACTCTCAAGTGCAAGTAGAGCTCGACCCAACTCAACCTTACATTAGTTTTCAATCGTTTTGTTTTCTGGAAACTCATGATGTATTTAGCCTTATCTTTTGGTGGTGTAAAACTAATGATCTTTTGTGACATCGTACATGTTTATATATATAACGTTTTTTGTTGTTGGTTTTTAAGACTTGGTATATTTCTTGATGAAAATACTACTGTATGACTGACACGTAGCATGTCTATATCGGGGAGGAGTGCTTCTCGGTATAAATACGCCACGGGCCTCGTCACATTCCCGCTATTGTTGTATTTAATTTCGGAAGCGGGGTATGCTCGAAGCAGAAGAATGAATGCTAAGTGCTGAAGACAATCTTGGAGTTGCTCGGATTCCAATAAAAGCATGGGTAGATACCTAAACTTTAGATAACCGATAACGTACGAATTTGGTGGCAGGCGGAAGAAAGTCGACTGGTTAAGCCCATTCCATGATGACTTTTCAAGGAACTTTTTGATGCTAAGTTTTTCCCATAAGTCGCTCGCTTGGAATTCGAACAGAGATTCGTCCATTTTCAACCAAGGTTCCATGTGGAAAAAGACCGTCAATGAATACAATGCAGAGTTCTGCATGCTAAGACATTTTGCGGCCCACATGGTATCCACATCGGAGATTCGTGCACGACGCTCTCAGCAAAGACTAGATCCTGAAACTCAGATAGCGTTGTCGACGGGGGAGATGAACACTCACAAGGATGTTTTAGCCGCAGTTCGACGCTATGAGGCCGCGGCGAAAGCAAAGAAGAAACTCTAGTCTTCAGGGATCAAACGTTCCATTCAGCAAGCCTCGAGAGAAGTTTCCACTAGACCAGAAGAGGTCACTCGATTCAGGAGGCAAGAAAAGTCATGTGATTTCTATCATCCCTACCCGGTCATCTGCAACTACTACAAGCTAGGGCATCTCAAAAGGGACCATCGTATGTTCAATGGTTTCTGTTTAATATGTGGGTCGTTGAAGCATAAGGCAGAGGTTGTCCCCACCATGAAACCCAGAACTACTCCAACATCCGGACCGATTATCCTTGGAGCGACGCGACGAGGACCGCCTCTTTTTACACGACGGCAGGCTCAGCCGTTGCCCACTCAAAGACAAGTATTTCAACAAGCCCAGAAGAATGTACCAAAACAGCTGATGTACATCATGACGGCCGTAGAAGATGAAGTCGTTGGAGGACCCGGTAATCTTTTAGATTATATTGATCCTATGTTCTTCCGATAGCTCCCTTTCTCTTTTGAAACCATAAGTTTATCCATGCACTTATATTTCTCGATATATTGTTACTGCCTTCCTCCGAATTTCGAGAACGAAATTCTTTTAAGGAGGGTAAGATGTAACGCTCACGTCATTTAAAAAACAATAATTATATTATATTTTGTTCAAATTTAAATATTTTTCATCATTTTTTAAAGAATATTCTAGTAAAATTTTGTTTTAAGAATCAAGATTTTATTTTGAAAGAGAACTTTTATTTTCAACACAAAAAGGAATTACTTTAAAGAGTTTTAATAGGGAAATTTTTTTATGAAGAAAGTGGGTGATATATATTTTTAAATGATCGAGGAAATTTAGAAATTTATTTAGTATTTTTCTGATTTAAAATGAATTTTCTAGAATTATTTTAGTGGGAAAATGATTTTAAAACAATTTTTAAATGTTTTTGGGCAGTAGGGCCCGCCGCCGCCGCCTAGCCAGGATCTGACGCATGTCTAGACATGTGGCGACATCTGGGCTGGACGCGGGTAAATGTTTAGGGGGTAAAATGGTAATTCCTACAATTTTCTAACCCTATATACACACATTTAACCATTTTAATTCTTTAACCCTTGAAAAAAAATTCAAAATTCATGAAAAAATTATCATAAATTCCATAGACCTTGTTTTACAACATATCAAAAATTTAGAGCAATTAAGTTTACGGTTTGGGAGGAAAAAATTCAGCAAGCCATCAGTTGTTATACCGGCTTGCATTTTGGCAAGTTTACCTTGACTCGGTTATCTCTGATACTATTTTGATGCATCCTTGATACAAATATCACCATATTACTGCTATTATTAACATGCCATTGGTTAGTAATAACGGTTTATATTGGATATAATTAAAATCGGTTTAGACCATATTAGTATCGGGAAAAACGCTTTTCGGCTAAAATTATTTTTCATAGTCTTGATGCTAATCAAATAATTGTCTTGTTACCAATCATCGTGTTTATTATCAAGATAGTTTAAGAATTAATTTGATATCATTTTATACATATATCTGAACTATCTTATGTTTTACCGATTGGACGAAACTTCGCCCGAAAAACCTAATTAGAATAGAAATTATAAATTATGATATCTTGATTCTACCCATAGTACTAGTTATTATAATTATACAATGCTATAGCATACCATGACACCTACTTCATGTTAGTTTGCTAAATTGACCAGAATAACGAGATTGGTTATTAAACCTTAATTCACATGTTTAACCTGAATTAATACACTAGATCAAATTCATGCTTGTTATATTGATTATTTCTGCTCTTTATTATTGCTTGCATTATATATTGCTATGTATGGTTGAACACCAAAGAGGTGTAAGATTGGAGGAAATCGAGATCACGTGTATCGAGAGTTCTTTTACATATTGACTTGTTTAATGATCGTGTATAATGACCGGGTGTCGTTCCGGCGGCTGTTAAAACGGAATGCTCTCTGATGCACGAAGCTCTATTTTGTTACCCGAACTCTTCAATTAAAACATTGCAATACAACTTAAAATGATATGCTTGAATAACCCAACATGTCCCGTCATGCAACCATGAAATGCTTATTTATCATGTTATTGTGCGATGTCTCGTCATGTCTCATCCAGTATTCATGACAAGAATGTTTATTTACCATGACAAGTATTGTTTGATGGCATGACATGAAATGTTTGCTTACCATGTTTTACATGTAATATACTGGTTCCAGCTTAGTATTTATCATGAACTATAACCAACATATTACCTATCCGACGCCTTTCTATTCACATGATATATAAATGAGAATAATGAAGGAAAGATGTCATAGGAGGGAATTTCCTCCTATGGCGTCGAAAAAATACAATCTCCATCGTGTTTTCCGGCGATCGGCACCCATCATCTTCATCGTTATTATCTAAGATTTGGGTACGCCAAATTTCATGTGATTCTACAACTTTTTCACCGTTGAATTAGTGGGTTCAAAATTTAACGATTTACCGACAATAGAACTTTTTACATTGCTAAATCAACGGTGATAAAATTGTAGAATCGCATGAAATTTGACATACACACATCTTAGATGATAACGATGATGATGGATTCCGATCGTCGGAAAACATGATGGAGGGCGTATTTTTTCGACACCATAGGAGGAAATTCCTTCCTATGGCCTCTTTCCTCCATTATTCTCTCTCTATATATACACTTTATTACCGTTTATTCTGATAAACTTATCCGAGCGCCAGCTCGCTAACGGATGTCTCTGTTTGATTGAAACATCCGTCAGCGAAGGCATTTAGGAAAGATGAAGCGATGCCAGCAAAGCAGGAACCCTCAGCCGAGGACTTGGTGTACGCGTAAGCCCAAGTGGAACGTGATGCATCTCAACCTTAGTATGGAATGTCGTGATGCAACTAATCTTATCTTTTTGGCATTGTAAGACTTATATCACCTTTTGATATATATATCGTATGTGTTTATTGTGGGTTTATAAGATTTGGTATATTTCTTGATGAAATTACTACTGTGTGATAGACACTTAACGTGTCTATATCGGGAAGAAGTGCTTTTTGGTATAAATACGTCGCGGACCTCGTCACGTTCCCGTTATAAACATAAACATCAGGACACATAAATCTACAAGGGTGTTTATCCCCAGTGATATATCGACGATATTGTGTCATGCTTGATGCCACATGCTACAAGGGTGTATGAGACTCACACCATACTAATAATAATGTGAGGGTTTATATTTATTTAAGTAAATCAAAATTAGTGTTAATTAGTCACATGCTTGGAAGTATGGAGAAGCTTGTAGCATCTTTGACTAAGTCCACTCCTTTTGTTTTACTTGTAGATATTTATTAACCTAACCATTATTGTTAGCCATGGTTTAATCTATACATGGGTTAGTATATGACACTAACTCACCCATGATTGTTATTCTCATCTCATTAGTTCATTATCATCTCCTCTCTTGATCTTCTTCATCCTTGAGAAAAAGCTTTCTAGCTTTTGGAAAAGTGAGAGTATTGTGAGAAAAACAAATCTAAAGTGAGCCCATTTCCTACTTCATCATCTTCTACCACTTGCCATTTAGTTTATGGTGTTTGCTTCACTAATTTCACAATTAGTGAAGAGGTAGCAAGAGCTTGAGTCTTCTTAACGTAGATCATCTTCGGTCTCGAAGACTTCGAGCAAGCTTGTTCATTTCTCCGGGAGAACCCTTTCTAGAGTTCGGAAGATCACAACTCGCAGCGAAGGGACTACTACACGGAGGTTTAGAAGTGAAGGACCGGTCTACAAAGGTTGTATTCCTCATTAACTTAGTTGTAAAGGTCTTTACATATAGTTTCATCGCATTTTCTAGTAAAGATTTTATGGTTAGGGTTAACTAGAACGGCAAATTTTTGAAATTGGCATGGACGATACCTCCCAAAACCTTGCTGCCGTCCTAGGGAACCCTGCAGTGGTATCATAGCTATGCTAGAAAATTAGACGGATTTTGTTAGATTACGAAACCGAAACGACTCCGAAACTTGAAACACGAAATCGTAGTTTTTGTCGAATTTAAAAAGTGTTCTAAATTTTTTTTAAACAACCGCAGAATGTTGTATGACATGCAACATGAACACACAAGAAATTTCACCCCCCTGGCCGGAATTGGGCCGGCCACAAGCAAGGAAAATCCGGCCACTTTAGCCAAAAAGTGGAATTTTGGGTTGGAATTTTGTGTGTTCCAGGCACTGGGTTTTGGTGTTTCAGGTGTTTTTTCCCTAAGTTTGCATGTGATGTGATTTTATACTATAAGCAATTCGGAGTGTTTCATATTCGTATTTTTAACATTGTTTCGGGTATTCACATATTTTCTAGGTGAAATTAAAAAGTTCGAACGAATATCAGAAACCCATTTTTCCAAGTTTAACGTATTCGGAAAAACATGCAAGTAATTCTGTGGATCCTCTAGAAGAATGAAACCGTAACTTGATATAATGACCATGGAACGCCTACGGACCTCATGATTTATGGCAGTTCCGCAGTGCCATTAATGGGGCTTGGGTTTGCCTTTCTACGGCTGGTCCATAGGTACTGTGGCATGTTCTGGGTATTTGTGAACTATGCTCAAGTGTTGAGCTGTCGGGAAATTGTGGGACTTTGATGAATCGATCGAAAAGTTTAACGTCGTCCGGATATCATGTGATGGGATAGAATACTTGGAATCCACAAGGAAACTAATTTGAATTTTATAAATCTAACAATTTAGTCTCATTTGATCGGTTGCCGCGGGATTTTGATGTGATCAAAAGTCCGCCGCAATCACGTAGTGTACGCGGATACTCGCTGGGTAACATTATTAGATAGCCACGCCCTATAGCCCCGACCATGTGACTTAGGAGAACCCCGTTGCCTAAAGCATCCGTTCGGGTGCTCGCGGCCTCTGTGTTCCGCCTTAGTGCACTTCGTCGTCGGTATCGGGGGTGCGGCCGTCTACTAAAGTTTCCGACGAGCATTCGATCAGGTTATCGGGAATCTTGTTGAATTATCCGACCGGTTATTGGAAAGTGTTTTCAATATCGAGACTAGAATGCGGGGTTTATAATTGTTAGGAATGTGATGTCTAAGGAATTCATTTGGTTGGTCATGAAATCCAAAGTATGTGATACATTGGGTTTATGATGTCCAAGGTGGTTGCGGATTCCAATTGTTGTAGTTTTTCACTTTCTTTTCTGCGACCGTAAGCGTAATATGTGGTGTATCGCCGGTTTCGTTGCTATATGTCAACGGCAATTGGGATACGCATATTTACTTTTACGTTGATAGCATGTGATGTTATGTGTTGCTGTGATATGTTATATTGGATCGTCGTGTTTTGAATAGCCGGGGTTTTTTATGTGAGATGAGAGTTTTTCATTTTCATTCATGTAAAAACTTGTATGTAATATTCTTTTATTGGGGCACTTCCGGGTTGAGGAAGATGTCACCGTTGATGTATATTATTTACTTTTCCGCATTAGGATAGATCCAAGGAGGGGAGCATAAGTGACCGGATTCTAGAGTCCAGTGGGAGACCATCTTGAGGAGTCGAGTCCGGATCTTCTAACTCTAGAATTGGTAGGGTTGCTTGCCGCTCTCGTAGGGGTCTAGGGATGTGGGTTTGGCTATTCATCACGACCGTGGAATCCGTATTTTATACAAGCTTAATATAAAATCCGGAAATCCTAGTATATCCAATATTTCATATGTTGATTTCTGCTGCGATATTCTGTGATGTGATCACTTGATATGTTGAAATAGATACTGGATATAGTATATGCGATATATTATATAGACGTTGCTTATGTTTTACACCCGCGCTAGCCCTGTTCCACTCTGCCGTTAGTTACCTAACCTAACGGTGCATGACTGGATTTCAAGACGAATGCGGATGTCATAAGCGTACGTTGTATTTATCTGTGATGCTTAGGTAACTTAAATGATGGGACTTTATTAATGAGATTAATGAAAGAAAATAAACCTAAAAATGTAGAAACTTGTTTAAAACTGGTAGCTCTAGTTCTTGCTTTGCATAGCGGTATTCCTTGTAGAATATCCAACACCTTATTCGATAAGGAAAGAGCCGAGATCCCTTCGCTGGGAGTGACCTTTTTAGTGAAACTAGCAGATGCTACATCCCACTCGGTTTGTCTTTTGATTGCTTTTATAATTTTTGCTTTGCATAGCGGTATTTGTGAAATTTCCTGCATCTTATTCGATAAGGAAAGAGCCGAGATCACTTCATCGGGAGTGACCTCTTTAGCGAAACTAGTAAAAGCCTAAAAAACACTTTTCAAAATCACTCGATTCTACAACGATATCAAGTTCATTACGCAAAGGGTTTTCTTAAAAACCTGTTGTAGTTCTCCGTCATTTCAGATAAGTACTAGTTAGTATTCGTGCTACGTTTGTTGACCTTAGCCAATGCGTAGTGTGCGGTAGTTAATTAGTGCTTATCTGCTAAGCATATGATGCGATTGAGTTAGGGTAGTCGTGCGACTTTGTTGACCTTAGCCAAGGGTCGTGCAGGTGGGTTTAATTCAATCATGAAATGACGGGTTGAACTTGACTAGCGCTTATGATTTGTTGACCTTAGCCAAGGTCATAAGTTGCTAGGGCAAAATTATCGGGAATTTCAAGTGTTGGAATTTGCAATGAGATTGCATATCTTCTATGAGATAGTTGGATCCCGATACCCACTGCGAGTAATAGTTACTCCCGGGAGAGATTTGCACTTTACAATTAGCTGATCAAGTAGGTGTCTAGAAAGGTGTCAACGGGGTTACGCCCCTGGGAAAACGAGGTTTATTTTAATTAGGTCCGTGTAAAAGCACGGGGAACCTCCCTCAAAGTACCGGCACTGGCCCGGCTGAAAGATTGGCGAACTTGTAGGGTGTAATTAATCCCGGCTAGTATTTCCTTTTAGGGTTTGAAGGAAGATTTGATAAAAACAGTGGGAGCCATCCTGGTTAGATAAAATAATAACCAATCTAATCTTGTAAGAGCATACACAGAGTGTTTTCTTCTCTCTCTCCAGGTAGCGACCATGTCACGTCTTAATCAAGATAATAATATGGATGTATTGACCGAACCCGTTTGTTATACTGAGCTGGGGAATGTTGGCTCGCTCCAACTTATAATTGTTATAAGGCCGAGCAGGAAATAGAGGATTACTAAGATCCCGTGCCGCCCAAACGAAGAAAGTGCATGTTGATGCATCTTCTTCGGGTGTGTTCGTTACAAAGAACTGTTTCTCAGTATTCTCTACGCTCTGGGTATGAGATATCGGATCAGGATCCCATATATGTAATATGTTACATGGGCTGCAGATAGGTAGAGAACTGAGAATGGGTGATAAAGTTTTAAGAGTTAGAAACGGTGCAATTATTGCAGCCAAGATGTTGGCAGTTATCATCCTGTATTACTAAATACATTGATTCTGAACGAATGTTATTAGATACCGAACCTGATATGCAACATTATATTAGTCTCTTTATTTACTAAAGAAGGATATAATTTTGTATTGTTGGATAATGTTTTGAACATTTCCTATATCAAGAGTTGATCGATTCAGGCACGTTATCTAAAAACATAGACGTTCTAAATCAAACTACAGTTCTCAACATATAGAACACACACAAGAAGAAGAGTTTAGAAATGAACGAATTCTTCTTGAGGGGTTGTAGACTAGGTCATATCAATGCGACCCGACTAGCTAAGTTACATTAAGATGCATATTTAAATCAGTTTGAATTTACATCTTGTGAAACTTGTCAGTCATGTCATAAAGATAAAATGACCATATCTCCGTTTATTGGAAACAAGAAAGAGTTAGTGAACTCTTGAGATTGATACATGATGTATGAAGGTCTCCTGTCTACACATGCCAGGACTGGTTCTTTTTAGCTCATTACACTCACTGATGATCTCTCAAGATTCGCACATGTGTTCCTGTTGAAACACAAGTCTGAAGCTTTTGAGAAATTCAATGAATATAAATGCGAAGTAGAGAACCAAAATGGTTACAAGTATTATGTCCCTTGATGTGATCAGGGAGGAGAATACTCGAGCATAGGAGTTCCAGGACTAATCAAAAGGAGAATGAGATTCTCTCTCAGCATTACTCCTCCGTATACACCACAGCACGTCGGTGATCGGGGTGGAGCAATCGCATCTTATGAGATAGGATGCGCTTTATGATGAGTACTACTGAGTTGCCTATTTCGTTTGGGGCTATGCACTTGAGAAGCTGCATACCTATTGAATTGGGTTCCAACTAAATCGGGTGCCTACCACTCCATATGTGATATGGTATGGGAAGAGCCCATCTCTTAAGTAAGTTAAGATTTGGGACCGGCCTATGTCTAAAAGCAAAATTCAGACAAGCTCGAGGCAAGATCAGTTCTATGGAAGTTTGTTGGATATCCCAAGCATTCGCAAGGGAATATCTTTAACCACGCCGAGGAACAAAAGGTGTTTTATTTCTCAGCATGCCATCTTTTTAGAAAAGGAATTTATTTTGGAAAGAAATTTGTGGTCGTGAGGTAGAACTGGAAGGAGTTCCAGCTATACAAACTACAGCTGAAGATTTGGTAGAACCGGAGGATTCAATAGCTCCCGACGAACCTCAGCCTCTCCGCCGATCTGGTAGGTTTCCTCATCCGTCTGAAAGATACTTCGGTTTTCTCTATGACTGTGGGAGCGAGAATTGCATCATGAGATGATGACCCAACTAGTTTCGAGCAGGCCATCAAGAGTGGGGACTCTGTAAGAATGGCTGGATGCTATGCGATCTGAGATGGAATCTATATGCACTAACAAAGTATGGACTTTGGTTGCTATATCTGAAGGGTTGAACCCTGTCACGGCCCGGAAGTACGGAACATGACCGGCACTTAAACTACGAACGTCTCGAGACGTACGTAATCTAAGTAAACCGAAAACCCAGAAATCCAAACCAAGAAAAGTAGTAGAGTGAAGGAAAACCAATTTAAAACAAGTAGTTTTAATAGCATAAGCCGAATTATGCGGTTTTTAAGAACATCAAAATTTACTGAAAATTTCGGCAGAGTCTCCTTTGTAAATACTGGCTCCCAAATGGGATACAACATGAATAGTATACGAAATCAATAAAAGGCATCCCCAAGCAGGAGCTAGCTCTTCGTCAATCGACGGTCACAACCACACAAGCAATATAATATACAACGCCGGCGAGGATCAAAAACTCAAAAGGGAACTCAAAACCACCAGAAATATAACGAGCGACTCTAAGGTCGAAAGAATAACAACACTGGTCTCTATCTCAATAGATACATGTTTGGTTGATGGAATTTACTAGATACAACTGAATAATATCATACAAGGTAAATAATGGGGGTATGATACAAGTAAACCCACCTACTAGCAAATCACCCGAATGAAACTATGCCCGCAAAGCCGTAAGGAAACCGGTACGGCAAACCTGCAAGAAACTGGGGCACAACGGGGGTGAGTTGCCAACTCGTGAATAGAAAATATCTACGCACAGAAATCGCATAAATAACGCAATCCTAGGTCAATGATCATAATATATCCTCAAATATATGTATAACAGGCAGCCTATGACAATGTCTAGGGTAATATCTAACCCGAGTGTAATCACATGTGCCCGTGTCAGTGCCTCAGGTAGCAATATATCATATGAATGAGGTATGAATGCATGAAACAGAATACATGTAAATGAAGAAACTGTTTTCATAAATTAGTGAGATTTCCTTCGTATTTTTAAAACTGAGGTATCATAATGAAATCAGTATCAACAGTGTCTAGCATCGACATAAAACATAAATCTCACTGTCTCGAAATATCAATGTCTCAATCTCAATATCTAGGGCGCCGTCAGTCCAGACCGGCCCCTACCATCCATCTCAAGACCACGACGGTATCCTCCGGATATCCGACGCGTCGGGTAAAATCACCGGTAGGTAGTGCTCCCCAGCCAGGCTCAACGTCAACACCACATTCCTCTTGCCCCGGGGTACCATACCGGGTCCACCATGTACCCGTGACGGTTCCTCCACTCCTCGACACGGATCTCCAAAACCACAGCAAACTCATGGTGGACGACACTTTACATCACTAGAAAACCGCAACATTTTATATTTTAAAAGATCATAAGTTGTAAATTTTGCGGCTTTCCCCGAAATCCAGAAATATCATAAATCTCAAGAAATCATCACAAGTGCATATGTCAATGATAATGAACTAGGCGTGAACAACTGAATAACAGTATGCATGAAGTGGTAGGTAATAACTACAATGTCTAATATGGCATATAAGGGAAGTACACTAATATCATGTCAAAACTACCAGCTAACAATCTAAGTCAAGCAATTATATTCTCTAAAGTGTACGTGACATGGCAATTACCGATGAAGATGTGTGTGAGCCGGCAAGTAGGTGTACGTGGTACATACGCATCATCGGTAATGGTGCTGGTGTCCTAACAGCATGATATCAATAATGGAATATGCAGCAAAATAAATATGCGAGGCAGAGCGAACAGCAATAATGTGCGGGAGCTGAATACTAGACACAACGATAACTAATCTACAATAATCTAATATAAGTCCTACGAATGGTGCCTTTTGAAATAACACGAATCATGGGGTTTTGAAAATAGGGCTACGGTGTTTTTATGAAAGGATACGTCGTTTTTGAAATATCCGTAGATTCCCTTGAGCTGTCTTTAAAAATGCCCACGATTCGTTAGTTTTTGAAATAGGTAAGAAGTCTAATCTAATCTAACAACTACACTAAACTATACGGCTGAACTAACAAGCTGAACTACAGGTAAGGAAACCGCCTATCATCTGAGTCGATACATATACATACCTGTATATGTATAGTCGGTGATCCCGCCTCAACAATATCATATCCGATACCATATCTATAATCAGGCATCCCAAGTCAAGAGTGCGGATCAATCATCAATATAGCTCGTACGTAAATCTGTCGTACGGCATCCCAAATCTGGGTACGGGTCAATATCATATTCATCATACTATTCACCTGGTATCCTCTTTATCAAATATCATGATCGGGGTACTGATCTACGTATAGTACCATACTGATACCGCCTACGTATGCATGGACGTGTGTGAAACACTACGTCAAGGACCCGCTACAACGTCATGTCGTATCTAAGATACGAACCCTGCTATATCACCGATCTCACGGCCTCAAATCGAATCTCATCGACTCAGCTCAATCCCAAGTATCATCCTCAATCCGTATGTGAACACATAGTCCCATACCCATGTGAACACATAACTATAAAGAATCCCATGAGTACATATCAATAGGAATGTATGCAAGTATGTATGTGTGTATGTGTAGTGCAACACTACCCTAGGGTTCGCAACACTAAAAATAGTCCAACACACCAATATCCATCCTAAGCATCGTTATTAATCCTAAATAACATATAATAATTGTTGGTGTGTATACGCATCTGTATACACCACCACGGACTGCGGGGGTGCTATACGCCATCCACCCGACTTCTCCCCGTAGATATAAATCTACTCACCTGGTCCTCGCTAGCCGGTGCCGACGTTGCCACGCGCTTGCTTGTCGTCTCGAAGTCCACATGGGGGTACCTACATATCATAACGCACCATATCTTATTAAAATCCGACTCATGATCAAAACGACGCACGAATCCCACATAGGTCAAAACCTATGGTTGCTTTCACAAATCGACCCAAAAACCCTCAACGTCGGCGTACAAACGCCAGACCATCGAGAAAAACCCAAATACACTCATTTGCACATTCACGAACACTAATTTTAATATAAAATAGGTTAAAACTCACGAAAACCCCAAATTCACTCTAAAAGCCGTTTTTCCGAAAAACTAGCAAGCAAAATTACCCGTTTTAGTACAAAACTCGATGTTTAAACAATTCTAGCGGCCATAATACTTATTAAATAACTTAAATAAGTCAATAAAACCATTTCCATAATTTAATCACATAAATTTGCATAATTTCCAAAATCCTAGTTTGCAAAAATATCAATTTTAACACTTTTTAATGTAAAATTCATAATTTTACAATTAAACTTGGTTTTGCATATTTTAAATGGTTAAACCACTCAATATAATTTTTAAGATATGATGAAACCCTAACCATATTTTAATTCTCGATTTAACACAATATTTACAAAAACTAGTTTGCAATTTTAACCAATTTCGACCATTTTATAGCAAAATGCACATACAACAAACTAGTTTGGATTTGCATGATTTAAAGCATTAAACTACATTTTATAATGTTAATAAAGTCATCAAAACCTTAATTAGATTTTAAATCACCCATTTGGAACCAAAAGCTAAAAAGTAGTTTGCTTAAATAAAGCTAAATTTGATATTTTAATGTTACAATTAGCACTAAGCAACAAGATTACATTTTTCATGCCCTAAGATACAAAATACATCACATAACCATACACCAATCTCACAAAACCCTAACTTGATTTTAAAACCTAAATTCTAGAATTTCCAAACCCTAACTTGAAGATTTATAACTAGCAATTCAACCACTTTAACACTTAACTAAGCTAACATAAGTATTAATCAACAATTTAACTACAAGGTTAACATTATACCTCCACAATTTTGTAGATCCCATTTGAAATCTAGCCATCCAAAATGCTCTCTTGTCACCCCAATCCATGCTTGAAATGCTAAGGAATAATGGGTAAGAGTCGGATTTGGATTTAGATTTGAATTTGCATGGATTTTGAAGTGATTTGTGGATTTTTTTTTGATGAAGAAAAGAGTGGGATTTAGGGGGGGCTGCTGCTGTTGGGAGGGGGAGAATTTCGGCCAGAATTGGGAGTGAGGAGAGAGAGGGAGGTAGAGAAAATACATGAGAGGAAAGTCCAAGTCAACATAAAGTCAAAAGTCCACCTAATTCATCCATTTTCTTTTCTTTTCTATCATTTCTTTTCCTTTGAAATTCAAGTGGGGAAAAAATGGGGGCTGCTGAATTTGGCTAAGGGGAGGAGTAAATGGGGGTGTGTGGGTGTGGGTACGGGTGTGGGGTGATGAAAAATGATAAATACAATACCCCAAACATCCATTTACGCTAAAAAAAAGGCTTTTTTCTTCAATAATTTCTAAACCGTTTTGGCAAATGATTTCGTTCCAAAAACCACATGACAAATTTTTATTTAATGTTTTATGATGCACAAAATTTGTTTCAACTCATTCCAATTTGTAATTTTCCCTAATTAAATGTATTAGTGACGGCTTAAAATAATATTTTTTTCAGAAAATTTGAAATTTCACCAGCGGCTCAATAAACACCAAATAATAGCAATTACATAGCTAGAATATGTATATTTAATTTTTATAATAAGATATTTGTATTTTGACTTTTTACAGAAGACTCCTTTATTTTACCGATTTTTTCGAAATTTCACCGAAACGATTTTCAAAACGCTACAAACCCCCATCAGGAGCAAGTATACCTTGAGAAGATTACTTGGTGTAGATGAAAAAGTTGAGACTTTCGAAGCTAGACATGTTGTAAAAGGTTCTCGTCATCGACCAGGTGTGGATTATGATGAAACCTTTTCTCCAGTGGCTATGCTTAAGTCCATCCGGATCCTACTTGCCATTGCTACATACCATGACTACGATATCTGGCGGTTGGGTGTCATGACTGCTTTTTCAAATACTGATTTAGAAGAGAACGTTTATAAGTACACAGCCAGAGGGCTTCGTAGACAATGGGAGCAGCGGAAACGTGTGCAATTTGCTTTACAGGTTAAAGCAGGCATCACGGAGGTAGAACATCTGTTTTGATGTGGTAGTCAAAGCGTTTGACTTTATCAAAATGGTAGATGAAACTTGTATATACAAAAAGATAGTAGAGAGTATGGTGGTTTTCCTCGTATTGTACGTGGATGACATACTCTTGATAGGAAAGGAGTTTCCTATGCTACGCTCGGTCAATCTCCTCTTATCACAATAATTCTCCATATGGGATCAAGGTGATACATCCTAAATCATGGGCTTTAGATCTAAGTGGATGTTAGGATTCTTACTAGGTGTAGTGAGATGGTATCAATCGATCCTGGGGATCACAGATAAATACGTTGTATTTATCGGCCGATATATTTTCAAAACTATAAAAAGATATTAAATCAATAAATTGTATTGTTTTCTCTCAATTTCTGATATATCGGCCAATACCCGATCTATATCGACGATATCTAGATTTTTTACCCTTAGGCTAATGAATGTCCTGATGTTTATGTCCTATCATTTGATTTTAATCAAACGGCTAGATGTAAGCATGACACAATATCTTATCATATGAGATCGATTGATACCATGTAGTGAGACGGTATCAATCGATCCTGGGGAGAATCACTGGATAGCTTCCAGGGTGGTAAGGTCGACTGAATGTCAGTCACATGCATTGTCTTTACCTTCAGTGGATGGACGGTATGTTGGAAGAGTTCCAAACTAGATACCGTGGCAAACTAGACGATAAAGGTTGGATACATCGCTACCAAAGAGTCAGTCTGGGTGTATATTAGTTTATGAGATGAACTTCGTTCCTACCATTGTGTGACAATAAAGTTATGGTTTATGCCTAGGAACCCCCGTCCCATCAGTGACCCAGACATATTCTAAGGCAGTATCACCTAATCACGGAGATGGTTGATCTCCTGGGAGATCGAGGTTAGGAGAGTAGACTCAGAGGACAACACGGCGGATTCACTCACAAAGGCCTTTTCCCAGAGAGAGACTTTTATGGGATGGTTGAGTATGAGATACTACAACCACTGCTATATGATGGCCCTAGTGCAAGTGGGAGATTGTTAGTTATATGTATCCCTAGAGGTCATTACTGTATATGGGATGTATATTGTAGTGGATGCTTGGACATCTATAGGGAGGACTTTCTTGCTCGACATGATAGTATGCTATCTGGTTACTCTTTATCTTAACATGTACACTGATTGTCTCTCTGTTGCATGTTGGTAAAGCCCTTAGGATGTGTACTTGACTCCCTGGATTATGATGCGGATCATACTAGTGGGACTAAGGTAGTCGATAAGTACATCCTTTAATGTCCCTAGTCGTGAGTGTATCGAGACGGGGCATCGATATAGCAGAGTAGACTAGCGTATAGCTTTTCGACCCATGTAGATGGGCGATGGATGATCCCATATCCACTGGTGTTTGACATCAGAGATGGTATACGGGTGCTCAGTGGAGACTGGGTACACTGGACGGACTCGCCGAGAACTCCTAGATAGTATTATACCTCACGTCAGATGGCAGTTCTCTGGTGACACTGATACAGGTTAGTCTGTCGACCCGAGATCGTCATAGAGTCTTGTGTGATTCCCACTGTGCTTTGATTTCCACCTTACCACGTTCAAGAGAACGTGCAAAACGGTGGTTTTTGGGTACAGTCCCGAGTCACATAGAGGCAATGAGCGATGGGAGGGGATTTCATCTCTCCCGGTATTGGGGGTTGATGTTGCGCTGTGCTCGATCGGCCATAACAGGAAGTCTCTGGCCAGGGCTGTTTATGAGATTTACCGGTAAGTGTTATCAGTAGTTTCTCGACCTGTTATGAGCCTCATATCGGCACGACTTATCGAGTTATTGGGGTCTGACGTTTACCACCCCCAGACGAGATATGCGACATATCTAACGAAGAGACCGGACTGTACGGTAGTGTTACTGATTGGACTCGCAGGAGTATGAGCAGGCATGCTTGTTGATTTTCTGATCGCTCAATACCCGGGTGGCCGTTACGTTTAGCAGACCGCTTGCGGCTTGTGGGTGTTTGATATGATCATCACCTACTGCCGGCGTATTGACGAGTCTTTAGAGTCCTACACAGAGGTTTCCTGGTTCATGCGAAACGAAATAGGAGCACATATGTGATATGTGCGGGACCGAGATTAATGCGCGTATGTGATACCACATTCTATTCTCGTGATTTGTGATATCGGTCGGTTATATAAGATATAGCCGGGTTATCGGATCAAGTGTTGATTCGCGATAAGTTGCATTTGATATTAATCGGTTATATGTGATATAGCCGGATTATTAAATCAAGTGTTGATTTAATAATTTAATGTATAATTGTATATTTGATATACTAGATTACATTAACTAATATTAGCTCACTTAAACATTTCTTTTTCTCACAAGTGTGCATTAGTATTGTTTACCCCAATCAGAGCAAAACTCTGTTCAAATTCCAAGGTGTGAAAAGAAGCAATGCTTCTGTTTTTCTCCAATCAGAGCAAAACTCTGTCTTAAAAATTAAAATGAAAATAAATGAAGTAACGTTTCAGATCCCCTGCGCTGCACGCAGAGCGCCACGTGTCAAAATCAGACACAGTAGCGCAAGAAGCGCAGCGTCCAAGGTAGCGTACTCCAAAAAAAAAAAAAAATTGCGCACTGCGCAGTGCGCCTCTGCGCGCTGCGCAGTGCGCGCTAAAAAAAAATAAAAATAAATAAATAAATAAATAAATAAATAAATAAATAAATAATATAATAATAATAAAAAAATAAAAAAATAAAAAAATAAAAAATTTAACTGCGCGACACGTGTCACGCGCTGGGGAGTTGCGCAAAATCAGAATGAAGATTTAAGGAAATCTTTTCTGTTTTTTTGTTAAAACAAGAAGATTTCTTCTGTAAAGCAGAGGCCTTTGGATCAAAGATCCAACGGTGGGGAAAATTCCCCAAATTACTCAGAAAAGATTTCTTTAACAAATTTAACTAATTTATGAGCACTATAAAAATGACCCCAGACCTCATTTCAAGATCATCAACATCTTGCTAAAAAAAAAGAGAGGAGAACTCTTGAGAACTCTTGAAGAATACAAAGAAAAGGTAAAAACCTTTAGAAAAAGAGAAAATTCTCTTATGAACAGATCATTGATCTAAGAATAAGATCATTGATCTTCAATAAATAAAAAAGAAATAAAAATAATAATAAAATAAAAAACAAAAATAGTGCCTTGCACTTGCTATGAACCTTTGGTTCTCTGAGAGAAGAAAAACAAGAAAAAACTTTTTTTTTTCTTAGATCTAAATCAAATAGTGCTTTGCACTTGTTTTATGAACCATCGGTTCTTGAATCTAAAAGATTCTCAAATTAATAGTGCTTTGCACTTCTTATGAACCACCGGTTCTTTAAAACAAAAAAAAATAAAAATGAATAAATTAATAGTGCTTTGCACTTGTTATGAACCTTTGGTTCTCTGAGTATGAACCATCGGTTCTTGAATCTAAAAGGTTCTTAAATTAATAGTGCCTTGCACTTGCTATGAACCTTTGGTTCTCTGAAATAAGGAAAAACATTTTTGATCCAAATTTAGATCAAGAGATCCAAAAAGTGCTTTGCACTTCTGTTCTTGAATCCACGAAGATTCCTAGTGCTTTGCACAAATGCAATGCATTATTTAAAGGGTCATGCCCAAGTCAAAATGACCTAACAGGCCAAAATAAATTGCAAGGCAATAAATGGGCAGAGCCCAAATAAATTGATGCTTTGCATCTTTTATACAAGGGCAGAGCCCAAATAAAATTGATGCCTTGCATCATTCCTAAAAGGGTAGAGCCCAAAACAAAATCGATGCTCTGCATCCTTTCTAGGCAAGGCCCAAATAAAAATAAAAAGAAATGCAATGCAAAAGCAAATAAAATGTTGGACATTTTCAACTGGATTTAGCCCTATCGTGGCCATAAGTCCTTAAATTAAATTGACTGAGCAAAATGGCTCTCCTAAATCAATCTACATCCGGTTCGAGGGTACATCTCCGAACTCCTTTGACATTCATCGTTGTAATTCCTCAACGACGTCAAAGAGGTGACGGGTCCCAACGACCACACACCCATATGGACTGCGGGGTCCTTAAACTCGTGGACCGAGACGTCCTTAAACTAATATTGGACCGAGACGTCCTTAAACTAATATTGGACCTCCACGTCCCTAAACTGGCGACGGACCACTACGTCCCTAAACTGGCGATGGACCGAAACGTCCCTAAACTAATATTGGACCGAAACGTCCCTAAACTAACATCGGACCGAAACGTCCCTAAACTAATATCGGACCGAGACGTCCTTAAACTAAAAGACCTCCACGTCCCTAAACTGGCGATGGACCACCACGTCCCTAAATTGGCGATGGACCACCACGTCCCTAAACTGGAACATGGACCGAAACGTCCTTAAACTAATGATGGACCACCACGTCCCTAAACTGGCGATGGACCACCATGTCCCTAAACTGGAACATGGACCACCACGTCCCTAAACTGGCGATGGACCACCACGTCCCTAAACTGGAACATGGACCACCACGTCCCTAAACCGGCGATGGACCACCAGGTCCTTAAACTGGCATTGGACCACCATGTCCCTAAACTGGCGATAGACCACTATGTCCCTAAACTGGAACAATAGAGCCAATTGCTCTTTTGCCGGATCTAAACGATCCCGTTTAAGTTGATCTTAGCCCCAAACACGGCTAACGTATCCTTAAGCACTTAAATGAACGATAAAACTCCAAATCAACTTCGGTTCAAGGGTACATCTCTGAACTCCTCTGACACCGATCGTTGTAATCCTTCAACGACGTCAGAGAGGCGGCGGGTCCCGACAACCATACATTAAATGAATCACCATGTCAGGTTGATCTTAGTCCAAAACAGGACTAACGTATCCTTGATAAACGTTTAAGTCGATCTTAGCCGTAACGCGACTAAGGCATCCTTAAACTAAAAACACCAAACCCAAATCTAAGTAAATACGGATTTGGACTAATCCACGTCCTACGGGCGACGGTATTACTCAGTCTCCGTATACAATCCACGGGCAACCACAAACAAAACAAACACCCACGACACGAAGTGAAATTCTGGAGAAGGAGAAAGTTGTTACCGCGATGCGGTAGCGTAATTAACTGCAGGGGCTTGCGCCTGCAGGGAAGAGCGTCCCCACAATCAAAAACCCCTCAAGCGAGGGGGAATCTGATGAAGTCTGCTACATCGGCCGCATCCGTCTAAACCTCTGATACACGGTGCCATAAATCAACTTGGCATCTTCGGAGAGGTGGATGGATAAAACCAAATAGCATCTGCCCCGAATATCAGGCAAGACGGGCCTACGTGGTCGCGTCTCTGTGTTCGGAGGGGAACAGATTCTGGCACGCCCGGTGGGACCTTTTCCTCTTTCCACTCCACACTTCGTGTGTCGTGTTCGCGAGCAAATCGCGGTTTGCTGTGGTTGCTTGTGGATTCAAAGTACTTAGATTTGGTGTCTTTCTCCATGCAGAAAACAGAAGATCGATGGCTTCGAACTGCACCGCCTGCAGCTGCAACTCTCGCTCCGTCATTGCTGGAGGAGTGACTTATGGGCCCCGAGCGTCCTCTCTTTTCAAGATACCAGTGGAGCAGGTAACTCAAGCCACTACTGGATTATTTTTCGGGACCATGCTCCCACCATTGAGCTTCAATGCCACAATGACATTGCAAGAAGCTCCAAAGAAGTTGGTCTTCGATCGACTTACCACTGCCGCGACCCCACTCAACAAGTCACCCAACTCCACCGCTTCAGGTTTTAATGGATTAGGCCAGAGCTCCATCAGGCCCATGAAGAAGCCTGCAATACCAGAAGGCGTTATCCCGAAGCGGATAGCCATTCCAACTCCCGTTTCTGGAAAAATCACCAAGGTTGCTTCCCATGTTCAGAAGTCCGCTTCTGACAAGTTGGCCGTCCCCGTTCAACGGACGTCGATCTTTAAAAAGCTGGTACCAGTATATTCTGACCAACACAGGGGGCATGAGGAGATCACCCCTATAGTGGAAACAACCCCATCAGCACGACATGCCCGACGTCACCACTGGCGTCGAGTAAGGAAGGCTGGGGGCAACTCCCCCTCTGGGATAACTCCGTCAGCTCCGATGGTGAGGATCGATGCTGCTGTTCCAACCAAGAACAGCTTTGACTGCTCAACAAGGTGCGCAGAAACTCTCGTACTGCGATGTTGAAACGAACCCTTCACCTATGGAGAATACTCCAGAGAAGAAGTTAGAGCAGCCCCCTCAACGGCTGTCCTCTAAAATTTACAAAGTCTGGCGACAGGTCCAAGAGTCGGTGATCGATCAAGACTGCCTCCGACGACAGAAAAAGATGAAGGTTCGGCAGGGGAAGGATTACTCTGTCAAACCACAAAAAGCAAAAGCTACTTGGGTGCCCACTACAACGGCTCCCTTAACTCCAATCACTCAAAAAAGGAGGCCACAAAAAGCCTCTGTGAACATGGCGAATCATAAAAGCGCCGAACACAAACGCCCCAAGTCTGGGGGCATGGTGGTGCACACCGTTTATATGGCTTCTGGAAAGGAGGAAAGCCGCACTTCTACGGGCCACCGACCGCTCACCCGATCCGTGACGAAAGCCCAGGAGCAACAACAAAAGCTTCAGGAAATGATGACTACAATGGCTGCACTCACTGAGCCAAAAGAAAGCTCTGAAACGTCTTCGGATGAGCGTCAAGAACAAGAAACCGACGCTGACTTTTTACGCAGAATCCTCGAAAAGAGGGACAAAGAAGCTGCAGAGCAAGCGGCTAACATAAAACAGATGGCGCTCCTCTTCCAAGATATGGTAGGGATGATGTTACAGCCGGAAGCTCCTGCTGAAGATCCTCCGATCGTCCTTGAAGACGACAGGGGAGAAACGTCAAATCCTCCGCCGGCTCTGTCAACAGCCAAGGAGGAGGCAATCTCCAAAGTTGACCTAGACGAACATATAGCTCAGCAGATCCGGGTTCATCAGGCGAATGAAGCGGCTGGGCAAATTGTTAGAACCGGACGACCGTATCCGGGCTGGTATGACCAAATCAGTTACCCGCCAGGATATACGATCCCTAAATTCCACGTATATAAAGGGACAGGGAATCCGCATCAGCATGTCGCTCAATTCAGGGCCTTATGCGGCAATACTGGAGGCGATGACAAATTGTTGCTACGTCAATTCGTCGGCAGCTTAGCAGAAACAGCATTTGAATGGTATTCGGAGCTACCTAACGACTCTGTCAAAACATTTGCGGAGATGGAGCTGCTGTTTACACAAAGATTCGCGAGTGCTAGTGAACGCACTCCGATAACAGCACTGATAAATGCCAGGATAAGGCCAAGCGAAACGTGGGTCCAATACGCAACACGATGGCGGAACCTATGGTCGAAATGCGAACAACGCATAGAAGAGGCACCTGCGGTGGGCATGTTTGTGGGCACTCTCGATCCGCATGAGACCATCTCACAAGTCATGATGTTCTTCAGGCCGACCACCTTCCAGGCCTTGATTGACAAATTAGCCCAAATGGACCAGATGGGCCATAGACCGTCTCCTCCAAAATTAGATTCCCGAGATGAGAAAGGAAAAGGGAAAGCGATCGTCGTCGCCAATGCTCAACAACAGTCGAGCAACTCAAAGCCGGTCGTTCGCCAAAACAACGTGCGTCCACGCCCATCCCTCGAAGAGAGGGTAGGACGTCCTTACTCGTTTCCTCAGAATAAAACGAGAAGACTGTTTGAGCTGGCAGTGCGTAACAGACTCATCAATCTGCCGAGTCCAAAGCGTCTGTCGCAGCCAGGTGATCTTAATAATCCCAATTATTGCCCTTACCACCAAACGGTAAGTCACCCGATTGAGGATTGTTTCGTCTTTAAGGGATGGATCGAGGATCAATACCTGCAAGGCAAGTTCGCGCTGTCGGAAAACTGGAAGGTAAACCCACCACAGCCGCACTCTCTAAAGAAGACGGATACGTCGGGGGCAGCATGCTCTTTTGTTGAGGACGAAGACGATGGAGAAAATTCATCAGATGAAGCCAAAGAATACATAGCGACTTGTCATGTGATCTCTCATTCACTAACGGACGATGAGGAGGCTCCTTGCGCTGAGAAACCAATAGCGAATCCTGAGCTGGAGATCCTACAGCCATCAGACGAGTTGATCGATGCCTTCCTAAATGAAATTCGTCTGAAAGCAAAAGCCAATCAAGAGCATGAAATGGCCATACTGGAAAGAGCCAAGGCATTCCCATCAAATCAAAAGCCATCCACTGTGGATAAAAACAAATTCGAGACGAGGAAACGGTTCGCCAAAGCTCTATCAGTAGGAATGAAGCTACCGCCCTCTGAAGAAAATTCTCTCTCTGAGGTAGAGATGCACCCTAACTTCTGTTTATATCATCAGAAGATCATACATCCTACCGAAGACTGCGAGTCCTTTAACTGTTGGTGGTAAGGGTATGTCGCTCAAAAGCAACACTTCGACAGGACAAAGTGTGAAGCTTGTGGACATCGGAAAAATATGATATATGAGCGCAAAGGAGCCGCCGCAAACTGTCATATAGCCGACTTCAAGGGATCACAAATTATCACCTTTGGAAGCGACTCTGACGAAGAAGCTATCCCCAACTTTTCCCTTGGGGAATCTATTTCGAAAATAAAGGAATTGAGAAGCTGCGAGAACGTTCAGCCATGTAATCGCACGCTACTCGGAAAAAATCCCGGCCCCGCAAACAACGGAGCGAACAAAAAGAATAAAGGAAAAGGAAAAACGGCCCTCGTCGCCAGCGCTCAACAACAATCAGGTGACCCTAGACCGGTTGCTCGCCAAAGCAACAAGCGGCAACCCCTCCAAGAAAAGTTGAAACGTCCTTACTCGTTTCCGCAAGATAAAACAACGGGACTGTTCGAGCTGGCGGTGTGCAACAGACTCATCAATCTGCCGGGTCCAAAACGTCCGTTGCAGCCAGGCGATCTTAATAATCCTAATTATTGCCCTTACCACCAAACAGTAGGTCACCTGATCGAGGACTGCTACGTCTTCAAAAACTGGGTTGAAGACCAATACCAACAGGGCAAGTTTGCGATGTCTGAGAACTGGAAGGTGAGTCCGCCACAACCGCACGCTCCGAAGAAGATAGATACGCCGGGGGCATCATGTTCATTCATGGAGAAGGACTCATAGACCGAAAAGTCAGTAAACTAGAAATTCTCCTCAAATACGGAGACGCTAGACCGAAAAGTCAGTAAACTAGAGTTTCGCCTCAAATATGGCGACGACGGACCGAAACGTCCCTAAACTAATATTGGACCGAGACGTCCTTAAACTAATATCGGACCGAGACGTCCTTAAACTAATATCGGACCGAGACGTCCCTAAACTAATGATGGACCGAGACGTCCCTAAACTAATAATCGGACCGAGACGTCCCTAAACTAATAACGGACCGAAACGTCCTTACACTAATATCGGACCGAAATGTCCTTAAACTAACAGCGGACCGAAATGTCCTTAAACTAATAGCAGACCGAAACGTCTTTAAACTAATACCGCAGCATCCTTAGGCTGACGAGATAAAAAAAATATATATAAAAAAAACGGTATGTCCATAAGCAATAAGGGCACGGATGAAAACCCGAAAGGGCTTCGTGAGTAAAAACAGCAGGGCTACCGGCGAATGTTCGTGAAAACCCGAAAGGGCGCGACCTCGTAAAAAATATATAAAAATAAAAAGAATAAAAAAAACGGTATGTCCATAAGCAAAATGGGCACGGATGAAAACCCGAAAGGGCTCCGTGAGTAAAAACAGCAGGACTGCCGGCGAGTGTTTGTGAAAACCCGAAAGGGCGCAACCTCGTTAAGAAACACTTATAGGGTCCTCTCGACCTTGTAAGGAGAAACCACCCACGTGAGATCCTTATGACTCACAAGGGAGCAACACACTTAGGGATCCCCACGATTCTTAAGGAGAAAATACACTTGCGAGATCCGCACGACTCGTAAGGAGAACTCTCTTATGGGACCCTCACGGCTCATAAGACTTGAAAGTCTTAAGTTACAGAGACCTAAACCTGTGCTTAAGCAAACCCTCCCACAATATTACATATTGCCCTACAAGTGGTCCAATACTGGCCCTTGTATACAATCCACGGGCGCGAATAAACATTTCCCTAACCAAGTCCCATCCGAGACTAGGGACATGTTTGCTTGGTGAATAACCCATGTAAATCCTCTCGATTTACAAGGAGAAAACCCTCCTGTAGGATCCTTACGACTTACAGAGGAACAAAACACTTAGGAACCCTCACGATTCCTAAGGAGAAAATACACCTACAAGATCCTCACGACTTGTAGGGAGAAATACCTTTATGAGACCCTTACGGCTCATGAAGTCAAAAGCCTTAGTCGACAGGACCCTAACCCTGGTCGCTAAGCCTCCTTTGTTCGACAACGACAGAGCCAAATGATGATTCGCTCCTGGCAATATCCCAGTTGTAGCGGTGCTGATGCCAAAATCGGTGTTCAATTTCAGGTTTACGGTGAAAAGCCAGTAAGCCGCACATGCATACGAAATAGCCGAAATGATGGGGCAACTTGCAATAAAAAGCAGCAAGTAAAATGTATGCATGCGAAACAACCGAAACCATTGGGCACATGAAATAGCCGAAATGATTGGGCAACTCGCAATAAAAAAAACAGCGAGTAAAAATAAAATAAATAGCCAAAATGATTAGGCAACTCGCAATAAAAAGCAGCGAGTAAAAAGAAAAAATAGCCGGAATGATTGGGCACCGCGAGAAATAGCCGAAATGATTGGGCAATCGCGACCTTCGCGATATAAAATCTGAAATGATAGAGCATCGCGGAAAGAATAAAAAAAATGAAAGAATGAAACTTTTTCCCCTACAGGTAAAATCACATCGATCCCTGTATACAATCCAGGGGCACAGATAAGGAGGGAACCATACCTTCCCAACAGGCTCCATCAGAAAGCGAAGCCAAATCTCGACGGTTCATAGACAACCTAAAGACCATCTCGACATTTGTCGCAATATTACAGACACGATGTCAACAAATGAAGCAAACGAAGATCCCGAGCTTCAGGGTCTCGACGTCAACATCGACAACTTAGAGATCACCAACGGCGTTCCTTCTCAGCCCAACAGGGTGTACATGCAAAGTTAACAAAAGACCCCATGGTCGAAACAAAGCGGAGTGATGGCAAAATCCCAGCTCCACCTCAGCATTCGTCTCAATACACCAGACGCGGTATGAGCAAATGAAGCGAAGGTCAAATTCCTAGCTTCAAGGTCTTAACGGCAAGTCATATAAGGCCTGAAAGACCACCGGAGATCATCTCACATGAAGTGGTCACCACCTTGACGTTCGTCTCGATACAGCAGATGAAATGTCAACCCCAGCGTTCTTCCTCCAGCAGGGATTCGGACGTGACAAAGCAAACGAAGCGAAGGCCACATTCCTAGCTTCAACGTCTTTACGGTAACTCATATAAAACCGGAAAGACAATCGGAGATCATCTCGCACCAGCACAGAGTGGTCACCACCTTGACGTTCATCTCGATACAGCAGACGAAATGTCAACCCCAGCATTTTTCCTCCAACAGGATTTCGACACACCAAAGCAAACGAAGCGAAGGCCACATTCCTAGCTTCGACGTCTTGACGATAACTCATATAAAACCGGAAAGACAATAGGAGATCATCTCGCACCAGCACAGAATGGTCACCACCTCGACATCCGTCTCGATACAGCAGACGAGATGTCACCCCAACGTTCGTCTCGACACAGCAGACGCAACGTCATCAAACAAACGGAGCCACGGCAAAATCCCTAGTTCCCACCGCAACAATCGTCTCGATACAGCAGACGCAATGCCAGCAAACGAAGCAAAGGCCAAATTCCTAGCTTCAGGGTCTTGACGGCAACTCACATAAAGCCCGAAAGACTATCGGAGATCATCCCCACACCAGCGCGGAGTGGTTATGACTCATCGGGGCTCACCAAAATAAGCCTAACCTCAAGTAAAAAGCGACATGGCAAATTCCTAACGCTTGCTCTTCCAACGGTCAAACTGCCAAGGAGGATTGCTTGAAGACGTCTTGTCCAGCCCCCGAAGGGATCAGAGACACGGCAGTCGCAGGGCTACTCGAACAACACGATTGCCTATCGAGGACTATATCAGCTTATGCGACGGTACGATGGCCAAAACCCTAAGTACCACCAACCTTAACGGGCTTCTGTCGTAAAGAGCAGAGGTTAAATGTGACGTTAAGATGTTCTTGCGAGAAACGTTCGATTCGTCTCGACTTGTAAAAAAATTGTCGAGGCGGCTCGACTCGTGAGACAAAGCCTTAGGCAGTGGGCATAAAAGAAGCCTGTTTCCTAAGCACTGGGACCCTGCAAGTTGGCCCAAAACGGTCTCTTGCATACCATCCACGGGTCTCACTCTCCAACATCGAACTTCGACAAGGAGGGAAACAACCGCTTACAAGTCCTCTCGACTCGTAAGAGGGAAAAATTCTCTTGTAGGATCCTTACGACTTACAAGAGAAAACCACACTTAGGAATCCTCACGATTCCTAAGGAGAAAAACCCACCTACGAGATCCTCTCGATCCGTAGGGAGAAAAGTCTCTATGAGACCCTCACGGCTCATAGAGTTGAAAAGTCTTAGGCAGCAGATCTGAACCTGTGGCCTAAGCCCTCGCTATCTCGTGAAGAAATCAAGAAGATTACTCTATTACCTGCTAATTGTGACGACATGCTGAGAAAGAGGAAAAGCAACAGAAAGAGCATCCGATTTACATTTGATCAAGCGTTCAAGATACATTCATTCATGCATGGGCAAAAAGACTCAGGACAAAAGATATATAATAAAGACAAGCTGGGATAAAAAAAAAATTTCCATTAATATTGCCCGAAGTTCTTACAGTCATAAAAACAATAAACGAAAGTTACAATGGAATAACCTCAGATCCAGGGCATGAATTGAGGAATTCAAAAGCGACCTATCTATGACTTCCCAAGCCTCGCGGACCATCCTAGTGTGCTTCCTTTCGCGAGCACAAGCGTCAGGGTCCCTCCCGATGTCTTCCACCCTCCGATAAGCAGCGAGTATGGCAGACTGTTGAAAGACCTCGTGCAAGAGGTCGATAAGACTGTCTCGCCGTCTCTTCGAGATAAAGTTCAATAGGTACACAGAGTGCACCTTGTCCTCAGCGGCATCCAACGCCCTAAGCGGCACGCCGGAACAGAATAGGGGAAGCGCTTCCCAGATAGCTCCCACGATAAGTTTAAGAAGAGAGGAACGTCGGGGAAGCAGTGGACCATTGTATGCGTCGAAGCGACTCATTATTTCAGCACACTCCTCGTTTGTGAACTCCCGATTTTGAGAGCGGCCAAGTCGGCGGATGTCCTCATGAGAGATGATCTCGTTAAGAGCATACATATGGGCGTTCATTGTTCCTGTGAAAGAAGATCAACAGAATTATCAGGAAGACTGATTAAGCAAAACGATATAACGCACTGAGGAATAAAATGCCACTTTTAAGTTCCAAGATTCATGAAGAATTCTTAAGAGTTATTCTATATGATTTAGGAGGAGCAAAGCTCCATTAATGAATTAAGAAAATCCAAGGAAAATCTTTCAGAGAGCAAAGCTCTATGAAACCCTAGTAGGGTCCCCTTTAGTTCTTTTTAGATCCCTTTAAAACCTGTAGAGCAAAGCTCTGCTAAGTGAAACCCTAAATAGGTTTCCTTTAGATCAGGGATCTATTGAGAGCGAGGCTCTATCAATGAAAATTAATTTAATTTAATTTAATCCAAATTAAAATTTTCACCTAAAAGTTTCAAGAATTTAACTCTTAAAGTTCTTGAAAATAAAGAGCAGGGCTCTGAGTTCTGAAAGTAAAATTTTAGAAATGAGAATCATCTAAGGGACCAAAGGTCCTATTTATAGGCATCAAGTGCCCTTTCAGCTTCCAAGGGATGACGCAACGGTTCGGAGTCTGCCACCGCTGCGCTCACGTTAGGAGGCCACGTAAGCGCAACGGTGGGGGGGCATCTGTTTACCCCAATCAGAGCAAAACTCTGTTCAAATTCCAAGGTGGGAAAAGAAGCAAATGCTTCTGTTTTTCTCCAATCAGAGCAAAACTCTGTCTTAAAAATTAAAGTGAAAATAAATGAAGTAACGTTTCAGATCCCCTGCGCTGCACGCAGAGCGCCACGTGTCAAAATCAGACACAGTAGCGTAAGGAGCGCAGCGTCCAAGGTAGCGTACTCCAAAAAAAAAAAAAAAATTGCGCGCGCTGCGCAGTGCGCGCTAAAAAAAATAAAATAAATAAATAAATAAATAATATAATATAATAATAATAATAATAAATAATAATAAAAAAAAAATAAAAAATAAAAAATTTAACTGCGCGACACGTGTCACGCGCTGGGGAGTTGCGCAAAAATAGAATGAAGATTTAAGGAAATCTTTTCTGTTTTTTTGTTAAAACAAGAAGATTTCTTCTGTAAAGCAGAGGCCTTTGGATCAAAGATCCAACGGTGGGGAAAATTCCCCAAATCACTCAGAAAAAGATTTCTTTAACAAATTTAACTAATTTATGAGCACTATAAAAAGGACCCCAGACCTCATTTCAAGAACATCAACATCTTGCTAAAAAAAAAAAGAAAGAGGAGAACTCTTGAGAACTCTTGAAGAATACAAAGAAAAGGTAAAAACCTTTAGAAAAAGAGAAAATTCTCTTATGAACAGATCATTGATCTAAGAATAAGATCATTGATCTTCAATAAATAAAAAATAAATAAAAATAATAATAAAATAAAAAACAAAAATAGTGCCTTGCACTTGCTATGAACCTTTGGTTCTCTGAGAGAAGAAAAACAAGAAAAAACTTGTTTTTTTTTCTTAGATCTAAATCAAATAGTGCTTTGCACTTGTTTTATGAACCATCGGTTCTTGAATCTAAAAGATTCTCAAATTAATAGTGCTTTGCACTTCTTATGAACCACTGGTTCTTTAAAACAAAAAAAAAAATGAATAAATTAATAGTGCTTTGCACTTGTTATGAACCTTTGGTTCTCTGAGTATGAACCATCGGTTCTTGAATTAATAGTGCCTTGCACTTGCTATGAACCTTTGGTTCTCTGAAATAAGGAAAAACATTTTTGATCCAAATTTAGATCAAGAGATCCAAAAAGTGCTTTGCACTTCTGTTCTTGAATCCACGAAGATTCCTAGTGCTTTGCACAAATGCAATGCATTATTTAAAGGGCCATGCCCAAGTCAAAATGACCTAACAGGACAAAATAAATTGCAAGACAATAAATGGGCAGAGCCAAGATAAATTGATGCTTTGCATCTTTTATACAAGGGCAGAGCCCAAATAAAATTGATGCCTTGCATCATTCCTAAAAGGGTAGAGCCCAAAACAAAATCGATGCTCTGCATCCTTTCTGGGCAAGGCCCAAATAAAAATAAAAAGAAATGCAATGCAAAAGCAAATAAAATGTTGGACATTTTCAACTGGACTTAGCCCAATCGTGGCCATAAGTCCTTAAATTAAATTGACTGAGCAAAATGGCTCTCCTAAATCAATCTACATCCGGTTCGAGGGTACATTTCCAAACTCCTTTGACATTCATCGTTGTAATTCCTCAACGACGTCAAAGAGGTGACGGGTCCCAACGACCACACACCCATATGGATTGCGGGGTCCTTAAACTCGTGGACCGAGACGTCCTTAAACTAATATTGGACCGAGACGTCCTTAAACTAATATTGGACCTCCACGTCCCTAAACTGGCGACGGACCACTACGTCCCTAAACTGGCGATGGACCGAAACGTCCCTAAACTAATATTGGACCGAAACGTCCCTAAACTAACATCGGACCGAAACGTCCCTAAACTAATATCGGACCGAGACGTCCTTAAACTAAAAGACCTCCACGTCCCTAAACTGGCGATGGACCACCACGTCCCTAAATTGGCGATGGACCACCACGTCCCTAAACTGGAACATGGACCGAAACGTCCTTAAACTAATGATGGACCACCACGTCCCTAAACTGGAACACGGACCACCACGTCCCTAAACTGGCGATGGACCACCACGTCCCTAAAATGGAACATGGACCACCACGTCCCTAAACCGGCGATGGACCACCAGGTCCTTAAACTGGCATTGGACCACCATGTCCCTAAACTGGCGATAGACCACTATGTCCCTAAACTGGAACAATAGAGCCAATTGCTCTTTTGCCGGATCTAAACGATCCCGTTTAAGTTGATCTTATCCCCAAACACGGCTAACGTATCCTTAAGCACTTAAATGAACGATAAAACTCTAAATCAACTTCGGTTCAAGGGTACATCTCTGAACTCCTCTGACACCGATCGTTGTAATCCTTCAACGACGTCAGAGAGGCGGCGGGTCCCGACAACCATACATTAAATGAATCACCATGTTAGGTTGATCTTAGTCCAAAACAGGACTAACGTATCCTTGATAAACGTTTAAGTCGATCTTAGCCGTAACGCGACTAAGGCATCCTTAAACTAAAAACACCAAACCCAAATCTAAGTAAATACGGATTTGGACTAATCCACGTCCTACGGGCGACGGTATTACTCAGTCTCCGTATACAATCCACGGGCAACCACAAACAAAACAAACACCCACGACACGAAGTGAAATTCTGGAGAAGGAGAAAGTTGTTACCGCGATGTGGTAGCGTAATTAACTGTAGGGGCTTGCGCCTGCAGGGAAGAGCGTCCCCACAATCAAAAACCCCTCAAGCGAGGGGGAATCTGACGAAGTCTGCTACATCGGCCGCATCCGTCTAAACCTCCGATACACGGTGCCATAAATCAACTTGGCATCTTCGGAGAGGTGGATGGATAAAACCAAATAGCATCTGCCCCGAATATCAGGCAAGACGTGCCTACGCGGTCGCGTCTCTGTGTTCGGAGGGGAACAAGTATATATGTGATATATATTAGTGTACATTTTATTGTGTCATGCTTGATGCCACATGCTACATGGGTGTATGAGACTCACACTATACTAATAATAATGTGAGGGTTATATATTTATTTAAGTAAATCAAAATTAGTGTTAATTAGTCACATGCTTGGAAGCTTGGAGAAGCTTGTAGCATCTTTGACTAAGTTTACTCCTTTTGTTTTACTTGTATATATTTATTAACCTAACCATTATTGTTAGCCATGGTTTAATCTCTACAGAGGTTAGTATACAACACTAACTCACCCATGGTTGTTATTCTCACCTCATTAGTTCATTCTCATCTCTTCTCTTGATCTTCTTCATCCTTGAGAAAAAGCTTTCTAGCTTTTGGAAAAATGAGAAAATATTGTGAGAAAAATAAATCTAAAGTGAGCTCATTTCCTACTTCTCCATCCTCTACTACTTGTCATTTAGTTTAGCGTGTTTGCTTCACTAATTTCACAATTAATGAAGAGGTAGCATGGGCTTGAGTCTTCTCGACGTAGATCATCTTCGGCCTCGAAGATTTCGAGCAAGCTTGTTCATTTCTCCGGGAGGATCCTTTCTAAAGTTCGGGAGATCACAACTTGCAGTGAAGGGACTACTACACGGAGCTTTAGAAGTGAAGGACCGGTCTACAAAGGTTGTATTCCTCATTAACTTAGTTGTAAAGGTGTTTACATATAGTTTCGTCGCATTTTCTAGTAAAGATTCTATGGTTAGGGTTAACTGGAACGGCAAATTTTTGAAATTGGCATAAACGATACCTCCTGAAACCTTACTGCCGTCCTAGGGAACCCTGCATTTACATCTTATCAAAAATTTAGAGCAATTGAGTTTACGGTTTGGGAGAAAAAAAATCGGCAAGTCATTGGTTGTTATACCGGCCTGCATTTCTGTAAGTTTATCTTAACCCTGCTATCTCCGATTCTATTTTAATGCATCCTTGATACCAATATCAACGTGTTACAACTATTATTAACATGCCATGATAGTTAGTGGTTACGGTTCATATCGGTTATAATTAGAATCGGTATCGGCAAAAACGCTTTTCGACTAAAATTACTTTTCATAGTCTTGATACTAATCAAGTAATTTTCTTGTTACCAATCACTCATGTTTATCATCATAATGGTTTAAGAATTAAATCATTAGCATGTTTATACATATATCTGAACTATTTCAGGTATAATTGATATCGTACGACCCTTGACGAATAATCAACAAAGTCGTACGACTGTCCTAACCAATCCACATATCCATGCGACAGAAAAACATTACAGAGCTACCGCACACTACGCCTCGGCAAATAGCAACGACAAACGTAGCGCGAATACTAAGCAATACTAATCTGAAATGACGGAGGGCTACGGCAGGTTTTTGGCGAAAAACCTTTTAACGTAATGAACTCGATATCGTTGAAGGAACCAGATAGCTTTTTATAAATATAGCGGCGAAAACCTTTGCTAAAGAGGTTACTCCCGGTGAAGGGATCTCGGCTCTTTCCCCGTAGAATGAGGTGCAGGATATTCCAAATGAATACCACGATGTAAAGCAAAAGGCAATTGGCTATAGTGAAGTTATTACCCTGACGCAAACTTTTGTCCAAGGGGTCACTCCCGGTGAAAGGATCTCGGCCTTTGCCTCGTCGACTGAGGTGCTGGATATTCATAACCGAATACCACTGTGCAAAACAAAAGAGAACGTCCTTGCAATAGCAGCTTTTTGAAAAATGTTCCAACAACATCAGAATAGGTTTGTTTAGCTTGCATTGATCCGAATCAATGCAGTCCCATCAATTGATCACACCAATAAAGAACGAAAATACGATGTACGTATATGCCATCCGCATTCGCCACTGGGTCCCGTCATCACCCGTTAGGTTAGTTAACTAACGACAGAGAGGGGACTGGACTAGCGCGGATGCAAAACATATACACCATCTACTAGTATATATATCAATATATAATATTCGCTCAAGGCGTGATAAAATGCAACATCACAGAAATGTAATAAGCATCACAGAACAATACAGATATCTGGGATCCCTGGGTTTCATAGAGCCGCTACTAAAACCCGACGTTCCCCTGGTCGTGTGGATAGCCTGTGCAATGAAAACCTAGACCCCTACGGGCGCGGCAAGTTACCCGCCAAAACCTGAAGCGAGGCAGCCCCCTTCAACAACGTGAATGGCCACCCAGCACTTCACGGAATCCGGTAACTTGAGCACCTCTCCTTAGGTCAACCTGTACCCCCTACGAGTGCGGCGAATAGCCCGCCAATTCTCTAGAGTGAAGCCCCCTCAGTCTCAATGCCATGAGATGCGGGCCCGTTGCCCTCTAGAACCCGGCCACCCGTGCACCCCTTCGCGGGGTAATCCTAGTACATAAAGTAAAATATATACAACGGGTACATCGACCTCAGCCCGGTCGTGCCCCAAAAGAATAATATACAAACAGGCAGTGACGGCAGTCCACATGTCGGACGCTTGCCCCGCAATATCAAATATACATATACAACCAAATTGTACTACCATTGCATCCAGGCTATCCACCACGACAAATCCTCAACATCACAGCACAACACAGAACATCAACGTGAATGTCACGTTCGCAAATCCGTCTAAAAGGGCTATAGCAGTTAGACAGGATTTACCGATCAAATGACATTTACGGTCACAGATATAATGTAAATACTGTGAACTAACTTGTTTTAAAAATTTCGATCGACAAAATTTCCCGAAGTAGGCCCCAAGTACAATTGCAGCACTCAAAATAATCTGGGCCCAAACAGAATATACCAAAACCCCCAATTTCAAGACAGAGACTTACTGTAAAATTTTGGTGCACCAAAGAGTTAAAATGGCGGCGGAACCGCGGCCAATGCATGGGTTTGGCCGCGGTTCCGCGGTGGAACAGTGCCATCGAGCTACCAAATTTTCACAGAATTCTCAAAACACCCTGCACGATTTTTTGACATGTCCAGAAAAATTTTTAGAGCACAAAATAAAATCGACAGAAACTGTCAAATTTGAAATCGGGTTTTCTGAATTTTCGATCGATCGAACTTGTAAACATGTTAGAGCAAGCTAGTATAAGTTAATGGCGTGGCTCTGATACCATGTAGGACTACGGTAGCGCCCCGGCCATCTATCCGAGGCCAAAATGCGGAAACGAAAAATTTTCTTGACTTTAAACCGGCACTACCGCATCCTTAAAAAAACCCGGATCGTAACTATTAACCTACACCTAGCTATCTAGAGAAGGGATATAATGCTATACCGAGCGATCCGTGTCCTTCGGTCTTCGGCCACCATCCCGATATCCCCGCGGCAACTCCGGTCTCGATCTCCTCGTCGGAAAGGACACCACATCATCGGTTCTTTTTTACGGGCTCCCACTTCATTCGAAGCAACTCGGGCGCGAAGTGTGCTAGCCAACGCGTCCAAGGTGTTGTAGAGAATGTTTGTGATCACTTTGCCTCTTGCATCCATGGCTTGGATGGAGGTTGAAGGTGTTGCTATTAATGGAGTTATGAGCTAGAGGAGGAAGAAGAAGAAGAAGCTTTCTTTTTCCTTTTTCTTTTCTTGTGTTATGAATAATGAGAGTGAGAGAGTGTGAGAGCAATAATATTAGAGCTCACACCAACACAAGGCAGCCCTCTCTCTCTCCATCTCATTTCATGACTCAAATCAAACATCAAATGTGACATATTTGCTAAAAACGAGACCATGAGTCATCTAAATGTCCATGTCACATTTAATACAATGCATGATAAAATTCTAGCTCATTATTTCCATAAACCAAACATTAATACAAATGTTTGGTCCAACAAAAAGATACGGCAACATCTAAAGTAAACTCGTGACGGATCACAAGGATACCCCTCACATGTATATACATACCTGCATCCGCATTCCGACTGAATGTGAATGCGATGAGACTAAAGCAATCCAACAAATCTAATACTAGGATCCGGCTTAAACCAAAGCCCACTAGTATGATCCGTCCGATCATGATCCGTGCAATACCGCACGTATATGATCGAACCCTGTCATATATCATACGGCCTCTACAACGTTTCGCCCGAAACTTGAGAAACTGTCTGTGGGGGACTCTAAAGACTCGTCAATACTTTGGCTGTGGATTTAACCACTAGCGCGTCAGAGGTATTAGCCATACGTAACGGGCTACCAAGTATTGACCAAAAGGGAGGTCGATGAGCGAACTTATCCTGACACCCTACTGAGCCTGTCAATGACAATATCCGTACAGTCCGGTCCGTTCGTCTATGAGTATCGCATGGCGGGCCTAGGGGGTTGGTAAAAGTCAGACCCCCTAAAGCGGTACAAGTCGTGTCGGAGTGTAGCCCAGAACACCCTGAGATACTACTGGAATACCTACCAGTAAATCTCCTGTCTCGGCCGAGGGCTTTGTGTAATGGCTCTCCTAGACACAGCGCGACCTCACCCCCAATACCGGGAGAGACGAACCCTTGCCGATCCGCTCAATGCCTCCATGTGGCTCGGGACTGTACCCAACTAAAACCTGTTTGCACGACTCCTTTGAGCCATGGTAGGGTAGTAATCAAAGTACAGTGGGAACTCACGCGTGACAAATAACGATCTCAGGTCGATGAACTAACCTGTACACATGTCACCAGGGAACTGCTATCTGACGTCAGGTATAGACCAACTAGCATGTTCCCGGCGAGTCCTGTCTGGTGTACTCATAACCCAATGAGCACCTGTATACATCTTAGGTGAACCAACTGACACCAGTGGCTTGTGAGACCGGCCACCGCCCCTCGTCGGGGTCTCGACTGTATACACTAGTCTACTCTGGAGTATCGATGCCCTGTCTCGAAAACTCCCACGACTAGGGACCTTTTAAGGATGTGCTTATAGACCCCAGCTCCCACGTATATGATCGCCATCATACTTCTGGCCGTCAAGCAAGAATCCTAAGGGCTCTATCAACGTGCAATAGTGACCTGTAAGGTCATCTGAAACAGTACACGATGATAAAGATAAACCAGATAGCATACTATCATCTTGAGTAAGACTGTCCTACTGGCATAGGTCCTCCCTCAATCATTGCAATCACGTGCCTGTGATCCAATAATTGATTCTGAGGACACTATATCCAATAATATCAAGTACTACGACCGAGGAAGAGAACGCTAAAGCATGTTACTTTTGATAAAGCCTACAAACCCTAGGTTTCTCGCTTGTTTCATCTCACCGTCTCTTTGCCTCAATCCTAATAAAGCCCTAATATATATTTATATAGGCTAGGGGAGACGAGATGAACAGCTAGGATTGGCCGGAGCCCAAACCCTAGACAAACTAGGGTTCGTCTCCTTGCTTGACTTTGATCCCACCCCTTTAGGTGTGGCGGCTCTACCAAGCTGAGCCCTGTTCGGGCTTAGGTTTTGGAGCCCGGTCGGGTCTCTGGTCCCTATTTGCCCACCCATTTCATTCGACGGGTTTGAGCCAGGTCAGGAGCCTAAATTCCAATAGATACATCTTTGGGATGACAAACAAAACTTTAATTGGATATGTCAAAAGGAAATATCCAGGTGTGCAATCAAAGTTTCCAAATCGTGATATGAATCAGATACCTTTTTTAATGTATTTATAGTATTTCGTAAGATATGATATTCACCTGGATAATAACTAAGCAGTTAAGTATATAACTCTATATTTTATTACCATATGATTAAATTAGAAATATAGAGGCAAGTCAAAGGAGATTGTGATGAAGACACCTTAGTGAAGGAGATTAGGGCTTCAAAGTTCGAAAGATTTGGAGCTTGTTCTGGCTTCGAAGGAGTCGGAGCTTTGAAGGAGTTTTTGATGGCGAAGAGGACGCAAGGAGAGCCCCTAAAGATTAGGGCCTGTGCCTCTTTCTCTTTTCTCAAGGTTCTAAAACCTTCTTCTTTCTTTTGAATTAAATCAAGAGTTTTACTCTTCCTTTTACAAAACTAAATAGTTTTTCACCACAAAACCCATAAAGGGAAGCTTGGATCTTCTATTAGATCTCAAAAGGGGGGATTTTTAAATCTCACCCCCTTTCTCCAAGATCCGGCCAAACGACAGGAAGGAGACCCATCTCTAGAAACCCCACTTTGGGAAAGATCCAGGACTCGAGGGGAGAATCCCCCTTCACCAGCTTCAAATTATCCTAGGAGTTTAACTCCTCATATATATACATATATACAAAATAATAAGTGCTTCTTTCTGGGAGTACAACTCCCATTGTAGGGACCAAGTCCCTTTTGCCTCCCGAGCGCCTACGTGCCTGGCACGTGAGGCGCTAGGGCTCTTGCGCTCAGAGCGCTAGCGGTCTAGCGCTCAGAGCGCTAGCGCCCGAGCGCCTACGTGCCTGGCACGTGGGACGCTAGCGCTCTTGCGCTAGCACCCAAAGCGCTGGCGCTTTTTCCCACGCATCCTTTGGATGCCCTTTCCCTTTCTTTCTTATATATATATATACATACATACATATAACACATACTCCACGACACTGTCCCTGTAAGAAAAAAATTTCTAACGGGACGCTGCCCCGCACCGCGCATGGGGGCTGCTAGCCCTGGGTAGCTGGACCCCCGTAAAAACTCTGCGGGGCCCCCGATATATCCAAACCCCCCTTCAAAACACAACACTGCACGTTGAGTTCGAATGACCAGTTTAACCCGTCAATCGGAGGCTCCCTCGCTCCAAAGGCGAGGGGTAATTAACGGCAGCTTAGTCCGCGGCTGCCGGAGATTTGGATCCCCACAATCAATAAACCTCAGCCTACCTTAGGCAAGGGGAATCTGTAGTACGCCTGACAAGCGCGCGCGTATTTCCATCTCAAGGGGGCGAAAAACACCCTATACATTCTGGTACGCCCGGTGGGACAAATGTCTCCTCCCATATTTCGGGTTAAGCTTTCATGCGAACTCAATTAATTTGCATATCAATTGCCTGTACTAAAATCATGTTTTTTTGTGCAGGTCAGCGTTCTCCGATTGCAATCTTCGGACGCAGCAAAGATGTCTCCAAGGATCAGCTCACCTCTCAACACAGCTCCCATCTCCTACATGATGAAGATGGATGCCAGGACGGTCCTCCCGGCCAGTCTTGGGCGACAATGGGAAGAGCCGCCGCTACCATTCGGCTCTATTCTGTTCGTGTCAGCTAACGCCATCCCAGCTCCTCAAGCCCCGGTGACAGACAAACTGGTCTCGAAAGGCAAGAGGCCAAATGTGGTGGTCTCGAAGGCGCCCTAACTCAAACGCAAGTCGGTGTTTGAACGACTCTCTATGACCCCAGCTGGGGGCAAGGCCATCAACACCAACAAAACAACAAGGCGTCTCGAGCAAGCTCCGGCGGTGCCCCTGACGATTGCTCGATCGGGTGTCTTCTCTAAGCTCCCCGCTAATCGACTCACGGTGGCTTCCCAGGAAACAGATGCCCGGCAAGCCCTTAAAATTGATAAGCTAAGGCAGAAAAGGCTCAGATATAGAGCCAACCAAAGGGCTAGGGCTCCTGCTAGGCTGAACCTCATGAGGTTCGAAGAACAGGGTTACCCTGCCGAAGATGAGGAAATGGCTGGATATGTGGTCCACACTGTCTACACGGTGGGCACGCGCAGCAAGAGCAAGGACGGGGCCACCACATCTCAAATTCAATCTGGCTTGAATGTGGTTGCCGCTTCCCAAGAACAGCCACCTCCGCTGGATGATGAAAACCTTCTCGACGAGGATGATAGGCAGAAAAACCCCTCAGTCCATGTAGAGTCAAGCTCGTTAGTGAGTGCTGCATGCTCCCACAACTCTTGTGGCGCGGCGGAAGCGATGAACAAAAAATTTCTTTGCATACAACACGCACTTAACCGAAGATCTTGTCTAAACCACAACTAGTATACCCTAACTAGAGATCTTATCTACTATGTTAGGGATTATACCTTGATGATACGGTCCTTCGGGTCTTCTCTTTGATGCAACTCCTTTGCTCCTTTCTCCTCTTTTGTGGACTCCTTGGCTCGTTAAGATGTTGCCGATGTTTTCGATCTCCGGCCACCGAAAACCTAGATGATCCACCCGAGAATTTTCGTGCAAGCTAGAAACTCTTCTCAAGAGTTTAACCGAGAGACCAAATTTGCTAGAAGAGGTCACTAGGATGATGTAGAGATAATTGTATTGGATTAACTTGAAATCCTAAGCTTTGGATTCACATCTCATGTGAGGGTTAAAGCTAGGAAGAATGATCACCATCATTTTTCTTTCTCTCTTCTTATACACTTGTTATGATACACTTATCATAATTTTGTGTAGGATTTGAATGCCTTGATTTCACATCTCATGTGAAGGTATTTATAAGAAGAAGAATAAGTGCATTTCATGATTAAAAAGTTTAAGCATGATAAAAAGAAAAATAGCACTAACTAAAGCATGTATTATGAAAGAAGTATTATGCTTTAATAGTACATCCACTTCAACAACCACATTATCATGCTTATACCTTTTAATTTACACCTCACTAATTTATTTTCACAAAATAAATGATGTCATAATTATGTCATTATGAGGTGGCACCTTCTAGAAGGTATTTTTGTAACAATTACAAAAATACCCCTCCTCCGTATACCGTATACCGTATACTGTATACACGCATCCGAATTCCGAAAAATACGAATACCATTAATCCAATAATATAATACCAGTATCCGGCCAGTATTATTCTTCCGATTATTATTCCTGTAACAATTACACGAACATAATCGAAAACCTGCCGCAACATCTTAAGGCTGCCGTAACAACTTACGGTCTCTACATCTTTCGCCTGAACGAGGGAACCCTCTGTGTGGGACTCTAAAGACTCGTCAGTACGCTGGCAATGGGTTTAACCACAAGCACGTCAGCGGCACTAGCTGTGCGTAACGGCTACCCAGGTACATGACGAAAAGGTGGCCGACGAGCGAACTCATCACAACCCTTACGAGCCTGTAAGCAACACTTACCGTACAGTCCGGTCTCTTCGTCTGATACGTCGCATATGAAGTCTAGGGGTGGTAAATGTCAGACCCCGGTAACTTTATAAGTCATGTTGATTTACGGCTCATAACAGGTCGAGGAACTACTGATAACACTTATCAGTAAACCTCGAGAACCCTGGCCAGGGATTTAGGTGTTATAGCCGATCAAACATAGCGCGACATCAACTCCCTATACCGGGAGAGACGTAACCCCTCCTATCGCTCACTGTCTCCATATGATTCGGGACTGTACCCAAAATCCACCTGTTTGCACAACTCAGTAGAGCCGTGGTAGGGAGGAAATCAAAGTACAGTGGGAATCACACAAGACTCTATGACGATCTCGGGTCTACAGACTAACCTGTACAAGTGTCACCAGAGAACTGCTATCTGACAATAGGTATATATACCATCTAGGAGTTCTCGGCGAGTCCGTCCAGTGTACCCAGTCTCTACTGAGCACCGTACACCATCCTTGATGTCAAACACCGATGGATATGGGATCATCCATCGCCCATCATATGGGTCAAGATGCGTATACGCTAGTCTACTCTGGTGTATCGATGCCCTGTCTCGACACACCCTCGACTAGGAACAGTTATAGGATGTACTCATAGACTACAGTGGCCCTACTAGTATGATCTCATCATAGTCCCTGTAGTCGAGTACAAATCCTAAGGGCTTTATCAACATGTAACAAAAGAGACAATCAGAGTACATGTTAAGATAAAGTACAACCAGATAGCGTACTATCATGTCGAGCAAGAAAGTCCTCCCTATATATGTCCAAGCATCCACTACAATATACATCGTATGTACAGTAATGGCCTCTAGGGCATACATATAACTAGCAATCTCCCACTTGCACTAGGGCCATCTGTTGTGGTATCATATACCAAACAATCAGCTGTGGTTGAAGTATCTCATACTCAACCATCCCATAAAAGTCTCTACTGGGAAAAAGCCTTAGTGAGTGGATCCGCTTTGTTGTCCTCTGTATCTACTCTCCTAACCTCGATCTCCCTGGAGATCAACCATCTCCATGATCAGGTGCTGCCGCCTAAGAATTATATCTGGATTTCTGATGGGACGGTTGTTCCTTGGCTAAAGCCACAACTCCATTGTCACACAATGGTAGGAACGAAGTTCATCTTATGAACTTATATATATCCAGACTTTATCTTTGGTAGCATCTTTAGTAATGACGTATCTTGCCTTTCTAGTATGTCACGGTATCTGGCTTGGAACATTTCCAACATACCGTCCCTTTACTAAGGGTAAAGACAATTCCTGCGACTGACATTCAGTCGTCCTAATCACCCTGGAACCTTTCCAGTGATTCTCCCTAGGATCGATTGATACATCTCACTACAACTAGTGAGTATTCTAACATCCATTTAGATCTATCTTATAGATCCAAAACCCAGGATTTAGGAGGTATCACCTTGATCTTGGAGAATCCTTGTGATAAGCGGAAATTGACCGAGTGTATCATAGGAAACTCCTTTCCTATCAAGAGTATGTCATCCATGTACTCTACGAGGATCACCACCATACTCCATACCACGAGGTTCTTCCATTTTGATGAAGTCAAACTCTTTGACTACCACATCAAAACAAATGTTCCAACTCCGCTGTGATTCTCCCCAGGATCGATTGATATTATCTCACTACAACTAGTGAGTATCCTAATATCCATTTAGATCTATCTCATAGATCCAAAACCCAGGATTTAGAACGTATCACCTTTGATCCTATATGGAGAATCTTTATAATAAGAGGGGATTGACTGAGCGTAGCATAGGAAACTCCTTCCCTATCAAGAGTATGTCATCCACGTACTCTACGAGGATCACCACCATACTCCCTACCACCTTTTATGTATATACAAGGTTCATCTAATATTTTGATGAAGTCAAACTCTTTGACTACCACATCAAAACAGATGTTCCAACTCCGCGATGCCTGTTTTATCGCATAAAACATCTTGCACACTTTTCCGCTGCTCCCACTGTCTACGAAGCCCTCTGGCTGTGTACTTACAGACGCTCTCTTCTAAAACTTCATTTAGAAAAGCAGTCATGACACCCAACCACCAGATATCGTAGTCAAGGTATGTAGCAGTGGCAAGTAGGATCTGGATGGACTTAAGCATAGCTTTGAAAGTCTCAACTTTTCCATGTACACCAAGTAATCTTCTCAAGATACACTTGCTCCTGATGGGGATTTAACCCTTCAGACTAAGCAACCAAAGTCCATACTTTGTTGGTGTATAAGGATTCCATCTCAGATCGCTAAGCATCCAGCCATTCTCACAGAGTCCCACTCCTGATGGCCTGCTCGAAACTAGTTTGGTCATACCATTTTGGTCAGGCAACAACCCCATCCCATAGGGTCGCCGTGGCACCAAAAGGTCCCTCAGCAGCTACTTTCTACGCATGCCCCCTTGCGAGGACTACAACCCGCCGGAACACCTTCCGGTCTCAGGACATGCTGGGGTAATATGAAATCCTCGCTCCCACTGTCATAGAGAAACCGAAGTATCTCTTAGGTAGGTGAGAAACCTTACTAGATCGATGGAGAGGCTGAGATTCGTTAGAGTCTATTGAATCCTTTGGTTCTACCAAATCATCTGCTGTAGCTGGAACTCCTTCCAGTTCTACCTCATGACCATTAATTTCTTCATAAGAAATTCCTTTTTCACAAAAGGTGGCATGCTGAGAAACAAAACAACTTTTGTTCCTCGGTTAGGTAGAAGATATTCCCTTACTAATGCTTGGGATATCCAACAAACTTCCACAGTTTTGACTTTGCCTTGAGCTTGTCCGGATTTTGGTTTTTAGACATAGGCCGGACAACCCCAAATCTTAACATCTTTAAGATATGGGCTCTTCCCATACCATATCACATATGGAGTAGTAGGCACCTGATTTGATTTGAACCCTATTCAATAGGTATGCAGCTTCGCAAGTGCATAACTCCCAAAAGGAAAATAGGAAACTCAGTAGTACTCATCATGGAGCACACCATATCACATAGGGTGCACTTTCTCCGCCCCGATATACCATCGTGCTATGGTGTATACGAAGGAGTAATGCTGAGAGAGAATCTCATTCTCCTTTAGAATAGTCCAGGATTTCCATGCTTAAGTATTCTCCTCCTTGATCTCATCAAAGGACATAATACTTATACCCGTTTTTGGTTGTCTACTTCTAACTTATATTCTGTGAATATCTCAAAAGCTTCGGACTTGTGTTTCAACAGGAACATTTGTCTGAATCTTGAGAGATCATCAGAGAAAATAATGAAGTACAAAGAACCGGTCATGGCATATGTAGACAGGGGACCTTTCATACATCATCATGTATCAATCCCAAAAGTTCACTAACTCTTTCTCTGTTTCCAATAAACAGAGCTATAGTCATCTTATCTATGTGACATGATCGGCAAGTTTCACAAGATGTAAATTTAAACTAATTTAAATATGCATCTAGATGTAACTTCAGCTAGTCGTGTCACATTGATATGACCTAGTCTACAATGCCTCAAGAAGGATTCGTTCATTTCTGAACTTATCCTCTTGTGTGTGTTATGTATACTGAGAACTGTAGTTTGATTTAGAACGTCTATGCTTTTAGATAACGTGCCTGAACCGATCAACACTTGATATAGGAAATGTTCAAAACATTATCCATCAATACAAAATTTTATCATTTCTTTACTAATAAAGAGATTGATATGATTTTGTATATCAGGTTCGGTATCTAATAGCATTTGTTCAGAATCAATGTATTGGTAATACAGGGTGACAGTGACCAACAGACTTGGGTGCAACACTTGCCCCGTTTTCTGTCTCATGAAACTTATCACCCGTTCTCAGTTTTTTTTTTACCCTTTTGTAGCCTTATGTAACAGATTACATATCTGGGATCCTGATCCAGTATCAAATACCCAGGATGCAGAGGATACTGAGAAACAGTTCTTTGTAATGAACACACCTGAAGGAGATGCATCATATGCACTTTCTTCGTTTGGGCGGCATAGGAATTCTGGTATTTCCCTATTTCCTGCTCTGTCTTATAACAATTATAAGTTGGAGCGGGACCAACGTTCCCCAGCTCAATATAACAAGCGGGTTCGGTCAATATATCCGTATTTATTATCTTGATTAAGGCGCAATATAGTCACTATCTGGAGAGAGAGAGAGAGGAAAACACTTTAGCGTATGCTCTTGCAAGATTAGATTGGTTATTATCTAATTCGGATGTCTCCCACTGTTTTTATCAAATCTTCCTTCAAACCCTAAAAGGTAAGATTAGCCGGGAATAATTACACCCTATAATTTCGTCAAATTGTCTTGTGTAAAACTTTCCCAGGAGTAACTCTTACTCGCAGCGGGTATCGAGATCCAACTATCTCATAGGAGGTATGCAATCTCATTGCAAATTTCAACACTTGAAATTCCCGATAATATTTTGCCCATAGCGTGCTATGACCTTGACGAATGCCAACAAACCATAGTCCGCTAGTCAAGTTCAATCCGTACATTTCTTGATTGAATTAAACTCATCCGTATGTCCCTTGACGAAAGCCAACAAAGACGCACGACTACCCTAACCCAATCTCATCATATGTTACAGATAAGCAATAGTTAGCTACCGCACACTACGCCTTGACGAAAGCCAACAAACGCAGCACGAATACTAAGTATTACCTATCTGAAATGTCGGAGGGCTACGCAGGTTTTTAAGAAAACCATGAGCGTAATGAACTTGATATCGTTGTAGGATCAAGTGGGAAGGAGTGTTTTAAGCTCCAGTTTTAAAAATCGAATGGTTTTGTAGTATCTTTCTAATTTTGCTAAAGAGGTCACTCCCGGTGAAGGGATCTCGGCTCTTTCCTTATCGAATAAGGTGCTGGATATGTAAATACCACGATGCAAAGCAACAATAGATCAACTATAAAATCAATTCGAGTTATTTTGTAACATTTTCCAGTTTCGCTAAAGGGGTCACTCCCGGTGAAGGGATCTCGGCCCTTTCCTCATCGAATGAGGTGCAGGATATTCAAGAATACCACTATGCAAAAAAAAAGCTAGAGTTACCCTTTTTCAAAAAGTTTGATTCTACAACATCTTTAGGTTTCTTTCTCTTAACATTAATCACATTAATGTGGTCCCATCATTTACGTTTCCTAAACATCACAGAAAAGAAACGTAAATAGAACGTACGCTTATGCCATCCGCACTTGCCACTGGGCCCCGTCATGCACCGTTAGGTTACTTAACTAACGGCAGAGCGGGGGCTGGACTAGTGCGGGTGCAAAACATAAGCAACGTTTATTATATATCTCATATATAATTATAACCATTTCAGATCACAGATGAATGCATTGGATATGCTAGGAATTCCGTATTTCATTTAAGCCCTTATGAAAAACGGGTTACACGGTCGTGATGAATAGCCAAACCCCCCCTAGACCCCTACGGGTGCGGCAAACTACCCGCCAAATTCCCGAAGTGTAGCAACCTCCCTCAACAATTGAGTAGGCCACTCGGCACTTGGAGAACCCGGTAGTTTGTGCACCCCACCTTGGGTCTATCCTAGGAGCAAAAACAGTAAAAATAAATTATACAATATAACATTGCTTTTTACAAATTACATGGAATGATTGAAAAGGAAAAACACTCTTCTCACACCCCCCGGCCATTCATCACAACGATCCAACACATTCATATACACATACCATCTCATGATATCCATATGTGCAACCCCCACTAATCGTCATATAGCAATTAGCGGACGTTTCAAACACATATAACAAAAAAGAAAACCCGATTAGCCAAGCACTTTAGAATTTCGATCGATAATTTTTAAAAAACCATGCCAACACTTGACATGTCCCTGTACAAACACCTTTGTACAATTCTATACATCCCAGAAACCATATTTATTCAATATAAGATCACAGAAAAACAATGAGTCAACTCGGCCATAACTCGGCGGTGGATCCGCGGCCAAACCATAGGTTTGGCCGCGGTTCCGCCGCGCTTTAGCCGAGTTGGACCTCCCAATTTTTTCTGTGTTCTTAGAAAACCCTGCATGTATTTTTAAGGCATGTCAAATTATTTTTGGAACACTTTCAAAAACTGACAGCAGCAGGGGCAGAATACGAGTTTTCGGGAGAAAAAACTGTCGATCGAGCTTCTAACTTTTGGCTAGCATCTAATTGTGGTTTAGTTAGGCTCTGATACCACTGTTAGTGAGTGCTGCATGCTCCCACAACTCTTGTGGCGCGGCGGAAGCGATGAACAAAAAATTTCTTTGCATACAACACGCACTTAACCGAAGATCTTGTCTAAACCACAACTAGTATACCCTAACTAGAGATCTTATCTACTATGTTAGGGATTATACCTTGATGATACGGTCCTTCGGGTCTTCTCTTTGATGCAACTCCTTTGCTCCTTTCTCCTCTTTTGTGGACTCCTTGGCTCGTTAAGATGTTGCCGATGTTTTCGATCTCCGGCCACCGAAAACCTAGATGATCCACCCGAGAATTTTCGTGCAATCTAGAAACTCTTCTCAAGAGTTTAACCGAGAGACCAAATTTGCTAGAAGAGGTCACTAGGATGATGTAGAGATAATTGTATTGGATTAACTTGAAATCCTAAGCTTTGGATTCATATCTCATGTGAGGGTTAAAGCTAGGAAGAATGATCACCATCATTTTTCTTTCTCTCTTCTTATACACTTGTTATGATACACTTATCATAATTTTGTGTAGGATTTGAATGCCTTGATTTCACATCTCATGTGAAGGTATTTATAAGAAGAAGAATAAGTGCATTTCATGATTAAAAAGTTTAAGCATGATAAAAAGAAAAATAGCACTAACTAAAGCATGTATTATGAAAGAAGTATTATGCTTTAATAGTACATCCACTTCAACAACCACATTATCATGCTTATACCTTTTAATTTACACCTCACTAATTTATTTTCACAAAATAAATGATGTCATAATTATGTCATTATGAGGTGGCACCTTCTAGAAGGTATTTTTGTAACAATTACAAAAATACCCCTCCTCCGTATACCGTATACCGTATACTGTATACACGCATCCGAATTCCGAAAAATACGAATACCATTAATCCAATAATATAATACCAGTATCCGGCCAGTATTATTCTTCCGATTATTATTCCTGTAACAATTACACGAACATAATCGAAAACCTGCCGCAACACCTTAAGGCTGCCGTAACAACTTACGGTCTCTACATCTTTCGCCTGAACGAGGGAACTCTCTGTGTGGGACTCTAAAGACTCGTCAGTACGCTGGCAATGGGTTTAACCACAAGCACGTCAGCGGCACTAGCTGTGCGTAACGGCTACCCAGGTACATGACGAAAAGGTGGCCGACGAGCGAACTCATCACAACCCTTACGAGCCTGTAAGCAACACTTACCGTACAGTCCGGTCTCTTCGTCTGATACGTCGCATATGAAGTCTAGGGGTGGTAAATGTCAGACCCCAGTAACTTTATAAGTCATGTTGATTTACGGCTTATAACAGGTCGAGGAACTACTGATAACACTTATCAGTAAACCTCGAGAACCCTGGCCAGGGATTTAGGTGTTATAGCCGATCAAACATAGCGCGACATCAACTCCCTATACCGGGAGAGACGAAACCCCTCCTATCGCTCACTGTCTCCATATGATTCGGGACTGTACCCAAAATCCACCTGTTTGCACAACTCAGTAGAGCCGTGGTAGGGAGGAAATCAAAGTACAGTGGGAATCACACAAGACTCTATGACGATCTCGGGTCTACAGACTAACCTGTACAAGTGTCACCAGAGAACTGCTATCTGACAATAGGTATATATACCATCTAGGAGTTCTCGGCGAGTCCGTCCAGTGTACCCAGTCTCTACTGAGCACCCGTACACCATCCTTGATGTCAAACACCGATGGATATGGGATCATCCATCGCCCATCATATGGGTCAAGATGCGTATACGCTAGTCTACTCTGGTGTATCGATGCCCTGTCTCGACACACCCTCGACTAGGAACAGTTTTAGGATGTACTCATAGACTATAGTGGCCCCACTAGTATGATCTCATCATAGTCCCTGTAGTCGAGTACAAATCCTAAGGGCTTTATCAACATGTAACAAAAGAGACAATCAGAGTACATGTTAAGATAAAGTACAACCAGATAGCGTACTATCATGTCGAGCAAGAAAGTCCTCCCTATATATGTCCAAGCATCCACTACAATATACATCGTATGTACAGTAATGGCCTCTAGGGCATACATATAACTAACAAAGCTCGGACAGCGAGAAAGAGCCGACTTTCCGCCCCAGGACCGCGGAGCAAGAGCTGTTTCAAGAGCTCCGAACGCAGCTCAGAAGCAAAAACAAGGAGATGGCCAAGCTCTACTCAAAAATTAACGACTTGACAAACGTCGTCTTACAGCTCACGGACCGACTTGCCTCTCATCCGCCCAATCAAGGGCAGGGCTCTGCTCATGAACCGGGAAACAGTGTCCCAGGGCAGCCGATGCCTATTCTTTCAAATCCAAAAGTGGGCGGACCGAATGAAAATCAGTCGCATCCTATCTCGGGAAATGTCTTGGCTACCGATGACAATAGCCCGCTAACTCAAGATCAAATCATGGATTTGGTTGCCAACAAAGTCAAAACATTGGTGGCCGAAGCCGAAGCACGAAAAGATATCAGCAGTAGTGGGAGACCATATCCTGCTCAGTATGATCTGGTAGAATTTCCTAGCGGCTGTCATCCCCAAATTCGGAAGATTCGATGGGACGGGAAATGCGAATCAGCACATCGCCCACTTTAAAGCCTCATGCAGGAATACTGGGGGCAATGATGCGCTTCTCCTCCGCCAGTTCGTTAATAGCTTGGCCGGTGTTGCTTTCGACTGGTACGCGAGCATACCGGATGGCTCCGTCACAACTTTCGTCCAAATGGAGTCTCTGTTTCGGCAAAGGTTCATGAGCATCAGCGATAAGATCACCATTGCCGAGCTCGTAAGGACCAAGCCAAAGAACAACGAAAGCAGCATGGATTTTATAACCCGATGGCGCAATCTCTCCGTCAAATGTGAACCGCCGATAGAGCAGGACTAATCTGTCAATCTCCTTGTCGGAAATCTCAACAATTAGATGGCCCCGTTTCTATGCACCGTTGGTCTCAAAACATTCCAGAGCTGACCAGGAAAGTTCAGATGCTGGAACGCTCAAAGCAGGAGTCCTTGGATTCCCAAAATAACAATAGGTCCTGGAGAAACCGAAAGGACGATAATCTCAAAGGCGGAAATCCCGACGATTCTGAATCTTTCAACACTTCGGCTAACCGAAATAAGCGAGGGATGAGCGGGCCTAGTGCCAACTAGCCTCGGAAGCCAGTGTTCGGAGAGGGAGGAGAATCTCCACTGAAAGAGAAGCTGGATAAGGTCTATTCTTTTAGAAGGGACAATCCGTAAAATATTCAAAGACGCCCAGAGAAACGGTCTACAACTGCCAGAGTCAAAAAAACCGCAGGAAGCGAATATGACCGACGATCCCAAATACTGCCCCTATCACAGAGTGATAGGTCATGCCATTGAGGACTGCTTCGTCTTCAAAGATTGAGTCGAAAAGCAATACAAGGAAGGAGAGATAGAACTGTCTAAAGGCGTGTTAACAAACAGTCCAGCTGCGACCGCCGATTTCATACAAATGGAGACCGAAGTTCTTCGTGAAACTGATTCTCTCAGACATATGCCTTTCTCTAAAAAAAATCGACCACCACGTCATTAAACTGGGAATAATCGACCTCTAAGTCGTTAAACTGAGAATGTAAATATATATATATATATATGTAAATAAACAAAAAATGTGTAAATAAAAGAAAAATAAAGAAAAGCCGAAATGATGGGGCAACTCGCAATAAAAATCAGCGAGTAAAATAAAGATGAAAATAAAGCCGAATTGATGGGGCAACCGCGAATAAAAGCCAAAATGATAGGGCAATCGCGATCTTCACGATAAGAAAAGCTGAAATGATAGAGCAATCGCGGTAAAACAAAAAAAAACAAAAACAAAAAAAACAACGGCGAATGACGAGTCGCTCCTAGTACCATATTCCAGTGCAGCGATGCAGACGCCAACCAAAATCCAGTTCCCCAAAATTCTTCCGGCCCTATGGCCAGTCCCCAAATTGACTAGCGTATATAATCCACGCCCATGCCCCACCGCAACCACCAGTTACGCGGCTGGTCTCCGCCCTTGGAATTATGCTCCATTGGGAAGACCCACTCATGTGTCCTCACGATACATGATGAGAACAAACCTTCGTAAGATCCTTACGACTCACAAAGGAAAAACACACTTGGGGGTCCTCACGACTCCTAAGGAGAAAATGCACCTACGAGATCCTCTCGACTCGTAGGGAGAAAATGCTTTTATGGGACCCTCACGGCCCATAAAATTGAAAAGTCTTAGGTGATAGGGATCTAAACCTATCTCCTAAGCCATCGCTTCCCAATAGCCAACGGCGAATGATGAGTCGCTCCTGATACCATATTCCAGTGCAGCGATGCAGATGCCGGCCAAAATCCAAATCCCCAAGTGGCAAATGATGAGTCACTCCTGATACCATATTCCAATGCAGCGATGCAGACGCCAACCAAATTCCAAATCCCATACCCTAATGGCGAATGATGAGTCGCTCCTGGTACCATATTCCAGTGCAGCGATGTAGACGCTAGCCAAATTCCAAATCCCAACCCCCAAGCGGCAAATGATGAGTCGCTCCTGATACCATATTCCAGTACAGCGATGCAGAAGCCAACAAAGTCCCGAAATTTTTCCGGCCCTACGGTCTGGATCATACATCCTGCAAAACCGTATACAATCCACGGGCGCAAAACAATGCCAATCTCTCCCAAGTCCTACCGGGGAGACCATATTCAAAGTCCCCAAAAAAAATTGTATGTCCACAAGCAAAATGGGCACGGATGAAAACCCGAAAGGGCTCCGTGAGTAAAAACAGCAGGACTGCCGGCGAGTTTGTGAAAACCCGAAAGGGTGCAAACTCGTAAAAAAGAGATGAAATGCACTCGCAAAGTCATCTTGACTTTGTGAGGAGAAACTTCCCGCGTGAGATCCTTACGACTCACAAAGGAGCAACATACTTAGGAGTCCCCGTGACTCCTAAGGAGAAAATACACCTACGAGATCTTTTCGACTCGTAGGGAGAAAATGCTTTTATGGGACCCTTACGGCCCATAAAATTGAAAAGCTTTAGGTGATAGGGATCTGAACCTGTCTCCTAAGCCATCAATTCCAAAATCCTCTCGGGGCAAATGATGAGTTGCTCCTGGCATTATTCCAGTGCAGCAATGCAGATGCCAAACAAAAACCGAAATCCTCAAATCCACTCATGGCAAATGATGATTCGCTCCTGGTACCATATTCCCGTATAGCGATGCTGATGTCAACCCAAATCAAATCAAACCAACCTCTGCGGCGGAATCAAGCTCCGTCACAGAATTTACCCCGTGTCGAAATCATGCTTCGCCTCGGGATATCTACCTTCTCTGCCGGAATTATGCTCCGCCTCGGAATCAAATCAACCAACCAGCTCTGCGTCGGAATCATACCTCGTCTCAGAGTGTCCCCCGCGTTGAAATCAAGCTTCGCCTCGGTGTATCTGCCTTCCCTGTCGAAATTATGCTTCGTCTCGGAATCAAGTCTGCCAACAAGCTCTGTGCCGGAATCAAGCTTCGTCTCAGAGTGTACACCGTGTCGAGATCATGCTTCGCCTCGGCGTATCTGCCTTACCAGTCGAAATTTTGCTCCGCCTCAGAATTAAGTCAACAAGCAAGCTCTGCGTCGGAATCATGCTTCGTCTCAGAATGTGCACCCCGTGTTGAAATCAAGCTTCGCCTCGGATTATCTGCTTTCCCCATCGGAATTATGCCTCGCCTGGGAATCAACCTCTGCATCGAAATTATGCTTCGGTCAAAATATATGCCGCTCGTCGGAATTATTCTCCGATCCCTGGAATCATGCGCCGCTCTTCGGAATGATGCTTTGATCCCTGGAATCATGCTCCGCTTTGTTCCCCGCCGAAAAAACGGAGACGCGACAGCGCAGGTCCGGCTTGCCTGAATTCGGGGCAGATGCTAATTGGTGTTATCCGTCCACCTCTCCGAAGATGCCAAGTTGATTTATGGCACCATGTATCGAAGATTTAAACGGATGCGGCCGATGTAGCAGACTTCGTCAGATTCCGCCTCATTTGAGGGGGGTTTGATTGTGAGGACGCTCTTCCCTGCAGGCGCAAAGCCCCTGCAGTTAATTACGCTACCGCGTCGCGGTAACCACTTTCTCCTTCTCCAGATGGTCACTTCGTATCATATGTGTTTGTTTTGTTTTTGGTTGCCCGTGGATTGTATACGGAGACTAATGTATGTTGTCGCCCGTAGGGCGTGGATTTATCCAAATTCGTATCTTTTCTTAGATTTGGGTTTGGGGGTTGGGTTTAAGGATACGTTAGCCTCATTTGAGACTAAGATCAACTTAAACGTTTGTTAAGGATACGTTAGTCTAATTTTAGACTAAGATCAACTTAACGAGATCGTTTAGATCCAAGAAGAGAGCAATTGTGCTTTATTGTTTAGTTTAGGGACATTGCGGTCGATTACCAGTTTAAGGACATGGTGGTCCAATGTTAAGTTTAAGGACATCTCGGTCCAGGTTAAGGACATCATGGTCCGTGAGTTTAAAGACCTCACAGTCAAGGTTAAGGACATTATAGTCCGTGAAATGTGTGATTGTCGGGACCCGTCACCTCTCTGAAGACGTTGAAGATTACAACGACAAATATCACAGGAGTGAAGAGATGTACCCTTGAACCGAAGTTGATTGGGAGATCTATAGTCCAATTTTGGAACTAAGATCAATTAATTAGATTATGAGCACATTGGCTCAGTTAAATCTGAATTGAGGACTTATGGCCAACTTGGGATAAGTCCAATTAGATTTAAAGTGTTGGCCCTTTATTGGACCATTAGACATTTGTCTGGGTTCAACCCTTCATCACTTAGCAATGCTAAACAAGAGTTTGAGGGCTTTGATATCATTTTTGTCATTGACTGAGCATTAAACATTGTAGCTCTGAGTTTTACTCAATTTTGAGATTTAGTTAATGGAGAGGTTTTTGCCTCTGGAAACTTAACCAATTTGGCAAAGATTGACTTTAAAATAGTGTTAAACACTAGAGGACAGCAGTGTTAATCATTGGAAATGAAATGCTCAAATTAGTGTTAAACACTAGAGAGGAAGGGGTCACGTGGGGACACGTGAGGGCACCCAAAGGTGGGCCAGATTCCCTTTACTTTGTCTTGTAAATAAGTGTTAAACACTTTTGATATTTTGGCCATCATGTGTTGGCACGTGATGGAGATTTGTGCGTTGATTATTAAAGCATTTACTAGGGGTCACGTGGTAACACGTGAGAGCGCCCAAAGCCAACATTGCCTTTTCTTTTATTCTCTTTGTTTTGGAGGTCACGTGGGAGCACGTGAGGCATTGCCTCTGGGCTGTTTCCTTCTTATTTTGGAGGATCTTTTCAGGGGTCACGTGGGGCCACGTGACCTAAGTTCTTTGTATGCATGGAGATCTTTCAAGTCTCTTTATTTTTAAGAATTAAATTCTCTGTAGGGTTAAACCCTAATTATGGTTTTAGAGGAATTAAATTCATATGTATGTGAAAGAATTAAATTCTTATATAAGGTTAAACCCTAGTTCTGTCCTGAAGGAATTAAATTCCTATGATTTTGGGAGAATTGAATTCTCATGCATGGTTGAACCCTAATTGTATTTGGAGGAATTAAATTCCTATAAATTTTGGAGAATTAAATTCTCATATAGGGTTGAACCCTAGTTTTATCTTGGAGGAATTAAATTCTTATAACTTTGGGAGAATTAAATTCTCATATAAGGTTAAATCCTAGTTTTATCTTTGGGAGAATTAAATTCTCTAAACTCAATTCCCCCTCTAAGTCTTGGATCTGCATGGCAGAATCTCAACCCGATGAGAATTAAATTCTCAACCTATGGGGAGATTTGCTTCTGCAGATCTTCAACCAGAGGAAGAACTAAGTTCTTTTTGCAGAAGAGTTAAACTCTTAGATTGAGAATTAAATTCTCTTTTTGATGTTTTTATCCCTTTCCTTTTCTCACCTAGGGTTTTCTTTCTTGAGAATTAAATTCTCCTTTCTTTTTTCTCTCTGTTGTTATCTCCCAATAAAGTAGATCCCTTCTCTTTTTTTTCTTGGCTCCTATTTATAGGAGAAAGAAAAGAATCAACTTGTTTTGTGAATCTTTCATTGAAAGATTTTAATTGATTTTGTAACCAACATGATCTTTTAGATCACTCAGTGAATTTTATCCACCATTGGATTTTTAATCCAAAAGATCTTTTATTTGTTATTCCTGGCAAATTTCAGGGAAATCTTTCCCTGTATAAAATCTTTCCATAAATTGGTGATTTTTAATCACCATTGGATTTTTAATCCAACGGTGCTCCATTTTGCAGAGCACCATCTTTTTTGTTTGGAAAGATTTAGAGAAATATTTTTCCAGTTAGGGTTTTTGATTCCCTCTTAATAAGAATTTAATTATATTAATTCATAGATTTTTAGGAACCCATCACGTGTTGGCATGTGACCCCCTGATTAAGCATTTGACCAGAATTTAATTCTGTTGTTTTAAAGAACTCAGGAATTATCACTTGTTAGCACGTGACCCTTGGTCACGTGTTGGTACGTGATGCCCCATTAGGGTTTTTCCTTGTTATTTTATTATAACTTTAATTCTTTTCAGTGGGTTTAAAGGCCCATCACGTGTTGGCACGTGACCCCACTGATTAATTATTTCCAATTATTTATTTTATTCAGTGCCTACAGGCTTTGCCTGTAAATGGTCACGTGTCTGCACGTGATGCCCGGTCACGTATGAGCACGTAATGCCTCATAACTTTTGATCCCGGATGAATTTGACACCCATAATATATCAAATCGAAGGCTTTTTCGAGACGCTTTCGATACAATCAGAATTTAGCTGTTTCTCATTCGTGAGTTTGTCAAAATACAGCCCGGAAAATACTGGTTCACATTTTCTTACACGCATTGTTGCCATTTGATACCTTGGGCTCTTTTGCGCAGAAATTTTTTGGCAGGAACAAATGCCCCCCACTATTTTGCCCACATAAGTATATACGTGGGTGATGTAGTGTAGAGTAATTCATAGCGTATGACCAGTTTCGGGTTGGTATATAATTTTCAGAATCTTGATCTGATAAGATAACGAGCGGACACAAGCGTCGTCATTTATCATTGACTCAAATCTCGACTCTTAGGGGATATAGTTCCAAACCCTCAGCTCCATGAGCCGCACCCTTCTATTTCTTTATGTTTTACTCTGGCGTGAAGTAGTTTATATGCTCATGAGTAACTTCTCCATTTCAGTGGCATGTAGTTTTGGCAAGTGTGGCCCATAGATGGTAGATAACAGTTCATCTTGAACTTCTTATAAGGCAGCGATGGCTTAGGAAATAGGGTTAGGATATGTTATCTAAGACTTTCCAACTTTATGAGCCGTGAGGGTCTCACAAAGGCTTTTCTCCCTACGAGTCGTGAGGATCTCGTAGGTGTCTTTTCTCCGGCGTCGTGAGAACTCCTAAGTGCGTTTTGTCTTGAGAATCGTAAGGATCCCATAAGAGAATTTTCTTTATGTGTAGGGACACTAATTTCCCCGCAAGTTGAGACGAATCGAGAGATTCTCACAAAGACACTGATTTCCTTGCGGGTCGAAACGAATCGAGAGGTTCTCGCCAAGGACGCTGATTTTTCCTGAATCGAGATAAGAAGCGATGGCTTAGGAAACAGGTTCGGATCTGCGGCCTAAGACTTTTCAACTTTATGAGCCGTGAGGGTCTCATAAAGATTTTTTCTCCCTACGAGTCGAGAGGATCTCGTAGGTGTATTTTCTCCTTAGGAATTGTGAGGATTCCTAAGTGTGTTTTCTCTTGAGAGTCGTAAGAATCTCATAAGAGAATTTTCTTCCTTACAAGTCGAGAGGACTCGTAAGTGATTGATGAGTTGACCTACTCCCGAGTCAAAGCATTGCTTCAACATGGAGGTCGAGGGTTGACTTTGAGTTGTCTGTGCACCGCCGAGTCATGGAACTGGGAACTTTGCCGCGGCTCCGCTTTGCTGACGTTGTATATTCCTGCAGAGACACTGATTTCTCTGCGGGTCGGCGCAAATCGAGATGTTCTCGTCAAGGACGCTGATTTCCCTGAATCGAGGTATTTGCCAAGGACACTGATTTCCTCGGAGTTGAGACGAATTGATGTATTCCTGCAAAGACACTGATTTCCTTGCGGGTCGACGCGAATCGCGATGCTCTCGTCAAGGACGCTGATTTCCCTAAATCGAGGTTTTTGCCAAGGACGCTGATTTCATCGGAGTTGAGACGAATCGAGGTATTCCTGCAAAGACGCTGATTTCTCTGCGGGTCGACGCGAATCGAGAAATCGAGGTCTTGCCAAGGACGTTGATTTCTCTACGGGTCGACGCGAATCGAGATACTCTCGTCAAGGACGCCGATTTCCCTGAATCGAGGTATTTTCCAAGGACGCTGATTTCCTCGGGGTTGAAACGAATCGAGATATTCCTGCAAAGACATTGATTTCCTTGCGGGTCGACGCGAATCGAGATGCTCTCGCCAAGGACGTTGATTTCCCCGAATCGAGGTTTTTGCCAAGGACGCTGATTTCCCTGGAGTTGAGACGAATCGAGGTATTCCCGCAAAGACACCGATTTCTCTGCGGGTCGACGCGAATCGAGATGCTCTCGTCAAGGACGCCGATTTCCCTGAATCGAGGTATTTGCCAAGGACACTGATTTCCCTGGGGTTGAGATGAATCGAGGTATTCCTGCAAAGACACTGATTTCTCTGCGGGTCGACGCGAATTGAGATGCTCTCGTCAAGGACGCTGATTTCCCTGAATCGAGATTTTTGCCAAGGATGCTGATTTCCTCGGAGTTGAAACGAATCGAGATATTCCTGCAAAGACGCTGATTTCTCTGCGGGTCGACGCGAATCGAGGTGCTCTCGTCAAGGACGCTGATTTCCCTGAATCGAGGTTTTTGCCAAGGACACTGATTTCCTCGGAGTTGGTTGACTTATTTTTGAGACGGAGCGTTGATCCGGTGGGGAGGTCATTGGTTGACTCCAGGTTGTCTGTAAACCGTAGAGTCTTGGAACTGGGGACTTTGCCGCGGCTCCGATTGATGGTGTAGCATCTGTGTCCTGCTGGAATGAGGAAGCACACCGTTGTTGGTCTTCGGGCCGTAGATGTAGCCATTGAGATTTGGAACTAGGGACTTTGCCATGGCTCCGCTTCATTGCAACTCAGAAGTCGGTTGTTGACGTCACGTCTGCATGTGGTTGGCGTGAGGAGAAACGCCGTTGGTGATCTCTAGGCTTTCTGTGAACCGTCGAGATTTAGAACTAGGGGACTTTGCCATGGTTCCGTTGTTTTGACCCTGGGGTCGTTTGTTGATATCGCATCTGTATCCTGCTGGAGTAAGGAGAACGCCGTTGGTGATCTCTAGGCTGTCTGTGAACCGTCGAGATTTGGAACTAGGGGACTTTGCCATGGTTCCGTTGTTTTGACCCTGGGGTCGTTTGTTGATGTCGTATCTGCATCCTGCTGGAGTAAGGAGAAATGCCGTTGGTGATCTCTAGGCTGTCTGTGAACCGTCGAGATTTGGAACTAGGGGACTTTGCCATGGTTCCGGGGTAGTCTCTAGGCTGTCTGTGAACCGTCGAGATTTGGAACTAGGGGACTTTGCCGTGGCTCCGTTTGTTGATGTTGCGTCTGCATCCGATTGGAGGGAGGAAGAATGTCGGTGTTGATCTCAAAGTTGTCAATGTTGACGTCGAGACCCTGAAGCTAGGGATTTTCCTTCGCTTCGTTTGTTGATATTGTGTCTACAATATTGCGACGAATGTCGAGATTGTCTTTAGATTGTCTATGAACCGTCGAGATTTGGCTTCGCTTCGACGAAACCTGGTGGGGCGATATGGTTCCCTTCTTGTTTGTGCCCATGGATTGTATACATGGGTCAATGTGACCTCACCTGCAGGGCTAAAAGTTTTATATATTTTTCTTTCCGTGATGCTCTACCATTTCAGCTTTTATATCATGAAAGTCGCGATTTCCCAATCATTTCGGCTATTTTTCGCGGTGCCCAATCGTTTCGGCTATTTGTTTTATTAACTCGCTGCTTTTTATTGCGAGTTGTCCAATCATTTCGGCTGTTTTTGTATGCATACATTTTTACTTGCTGATTTCGTTGCAAGTTGCCCTATCATTTCGGCTATTTCATATGCATTTTTGGCTCGCTGATTTTTTATCGCGAGTGTGGAACTTGGAATCTGGTGCCAATCTCAGCATCAGCATCGCTGCGGCTGGAATATTGCCAGGAGCGAATCATCATTTGCCATGAAAGAACTTGGAATTTGATACGATTTAGGCATCAATATCGCTATCACTGGGACATTGCCAGGAGCGAATCATCATTTGCCTCTGTCGATGTCGAACAAAGGTGGCTTGGCAAACAGGGTTAGGATCCCGTCGACTAAGGCTTTTGACTTCATGAGCCGTAAGGGTCTCATAAAGGTGTTTCTCCATACGAGTCGTGAGGATCTCGTAGGTGCGTTTTCTCCTTAGTAATCGTGAGGATTCCTAAGTGTATATTCTCTTATAAGTCGTAAGGATCTTACAAGAGTGTTTTCTCCTTATAAGTCGAGAGGATTTACAAGGGTCGCTCACCGTGTGAGCATATCCCTGGTCGCTGGTGAGACTTTGTTAGGGAAAGGTTTATTCGTGCCCGTGGATTGTATACAAGGGTTAGTATTGAACCGCTTGTAGGGCAATCTGGGAAAGGTAATGGCTTAAGAACAGGTTCAGATCTCTGTAACTTAAGGCTTTTAAATCTTATGAGCCGTGAGGATCTCATAAGAGGGTTCTCCTTACGAGTCGTGAGGATCTCGTAAGTGTAATTTCTCCTTAGGAATCGTGGGGATCCCCAAGTGTGTTGCTCCCTTGTGAGTCGTAAGGATCTCACGTAGGTATTTTCTCCTCACAAGGTCGAGAGGATCTTGCAAGTGTCTTTTAATGAGATTGCGCCCTTTCAGGTTTTCACAAAACTCGCCGGTAGCCCTGCTGTTCTTACTCACGGAGCCCTTTCGGGTTTTCATCCGTGCCCATCTTGCTTGTGGACTTACCTTTTTTTTTACGAGTCTGTGCCCTTTCGGGTTTTCACAAACATCGCCGGTAGTCCTGCTGTTTTTACTCACGGCGCCCTTTATGGTTTTCATCCGTGCCCATTTTGCTTATGGACATACCCTTTTTTTTAACCATGTCAGCCTGGGGGTGCCGCGGTACGTAGTAGTTTATAGACGTCTCGGTCAGTTCCAAGTTTTAGGACATTGCGGTCCATCGTTAGTTTAGGGACATTTCGGTCCGCTGTAGCTTTGAGGCGAAATTTTGCCGGATGCTTTATGAACAGGTAGGTTTCTCCTTGATAGACATTGTCACATAATCCAAGGGTTTTAGCACTGCTCCTGCCCCCAGCTCTTTTATGCTGTCTTCTATCGCCGAGTGAGTGTCACGACCCGAAAGTACGGAACATGACCGGCACTTAAACTACGAACGTCTCGAGGCGTACGTAATCTAAGTAAACCGAAAACCCAGAAATCTAAACCAAGAAAAGTAGTAGAGTGCAGGAAAAACCAACTTAAAGCAAGTAGTTTCAATAGCATAAGCCGAATTATGCGGTTTTTAAAAACATCAAAAATTTACTGAAAATTTCGGCAGAGTCTCCTTTGTAAAAACTGGCTCCCAAACGGGATACAACATGAATAGTATACGAAATCAAGAAAAAAGCATCCCCAAGCGGGAGCTAGCTCTTCGTCAATCGACGGTCCCAACAACACAAGCAATAAAATATACAACGCCAATGGCGAGGATCAAAACTCAAAAGGAAACTCAAAACCACCAGAAATATAACGAGCGACTCTAAAGTCGAAAGAATAAACAACACTGGTCTCTATCTCAATAAATACAAGTTTGGTTGATGGAATTTACTAGATACAACGGAATAATATTATAAAAGGTAATATGATGGGTACGATATAAGAAAAACCCACCTACTAGCAAGTCACCCGAATGAAACTGAGCCCGCAAGCCGTAAAGAAACATGTACGGCAAAACCTGCAAGAAACTGGGGCACAACGGGGGTGAGTTGCCAACTCGTGAATAGAAAAACATCTACGAATAAAAAATCGCATGTATGACGCAATCCTAGGTCATACGATCATAATATATAATCCTCCAATAACATGCAGCCTATAACAAGGCTAGGGTAAATATCTAACCCGAGTGTAATCTCATGTGCCTGTGTCAGTGCCTCAGGTAGCAATATATCATATGAATGAGGTATGAATGCATGAAGACAGAATACATGCAAACGAAGAAACTGTTTTCATAAATTAGTGAGATTTCCTTTGTATATTTTCAAAATGAGGTATCATAATGAAATCAGCATAAAACAGTGCCTAGCATCGGCATAAAACGTAATCCCAATATCTCGATATCTCGGTATCACAGTCTCTGTACCTCAATCATAATATCTAGGGCGCCGTCAGTCCAGACCGGCCCCTACCATCCATCTCAAGACCACGACGGTATCCTCCGGATATCCGACGCGTCGGGTAATATCACCGGTAGGTAGTACTCCCCTGCCAGGCTCACATCGTCAGCATCACGCGCTTCTTGCCCCGGGGTACCTTACCGGGTCCACCATGTACCCGAAACGGTTCATCCGTCTCCTCGAATCGGGTCTCGAAATTCATCAGCAAACTCATGGTGGACGACTCATACATCACTAGAAAACCGCAATACTTTATATTTTAAAAGATCATAAGTTGTAAATTTTGCGGCTTTCCCCGAAATCCAGAAATATCATAAATCTCAAGAAATCATCACAAGTGCATATGTCAATGATAATGAATGCATATGGTATCAATAACCAAGTTGCAATGTATGATTAATAAACTAGGCGGGAACAATTGAATAACAATACGCATGAAGTGGCAGGTAATAACTACAATGTCTAATATGGCATATAAGGGAAGTATACTAATATCATGTCAAAACTACTAGCTAACAAGCTAAGTCAAGCAAATATATTCTCTAAAGTGTACGTGACATGGCAATTACCGATGAAGATGTGTGTGAGCCGGCAAGTAGGTGTACGTGGTACATACGCATCATCGGTAATGGTGCTGGTGTCCTAACAGCATGATATCAATAATGGAATATGCAACAAAATAAGTATGCGAGGCAGAGCGAACAGCAATAATGTGCGGGAGCTGAAAACTAGACGCAACAATAACTAATTTGCATTAATCTAATATAAGTCCTACAAATGGTGCCTTTTGAAATAACACGAATCATGGGGTTTTGAAAATAGGGGCTACGGTGTTTTTATGAAAAGATACGTCTTTTGAAATATCCGTAGGATCCCTTAGGCTGTCTTTTAAAATACCCATGATTCGTTAGTTTTTGAAATGGGTAAGAAGTCTAATCTAATCTAACAACTACACTAAACTATACGGCTGAACTAACAAGCTGAACTACAGGTAAGGAAACCGCCTAACATCTGAGTCGATACATATACATACCTGTATATATATTAGTCGGTGATCCCGCCTCAATAATATCATATCCGATATCATATCTATAATCAGACATCCCAAGTCAAGAGTGCGGATCAATCATCAAAATATAGCTCGTACGTAAATCCGTCGTACGGCATCCCAAATCTGGGTACGGGTCAATATCACATTCATCATACTATTCATCTGATATCCTCTTTATCAAATATCATGATCGGGGTACTGATCTACGTCTAGTACAATATTGATACCATCTATGTATGCATGCATGTATAAGAATCACTACGTCAAAAAGACCCGCTAAAACATCATGTCGTATCTCAATACGAACCAAAACACATCACGGATCTTCTGGCCTCAAGCCCAATATCATCGACTCATCTCAAATCCCAATTACTATCCTCAAGTCTAGTATATAAACACATAGTCCCATACCCATGTGTAAATGTACACATCAATATATAATCCCATGTACGCACATATGAAAGAAGAATGTATGCAAATATGGGTGTGTGTGTATGTGTGGTGCAACCACTACTCTAGGGTTTCGCAACACTAAACCAATCCAATCACACCAAGGATCCATCTCTATCATCAATAATCAATATATAATCAATAAATGTGTGTATACGTATTCGTATACATCACCACGAACTGCGGGGGTGCTATACGCCATCCACCCGACTTCTCCCCGTAGATATAAATCTACTCACCTGGTCCTCGCTTGCCGGTGCCGACGCCGCCACGCGCTTGCTTGTCGTCTCGAAGTCCACATGGGGTACCTACATATCATAACGCACCGTATCGCATTCAAATCCGACTCATGACCAAAACGACACACGAATCCCACATAGGTCAAAACCTATGGTTGCTTTTCACAAATCAGCCCAAAAACCCTCGATGTCGGCGTACAAACGCCAAAACATCGAGAAAAACCCAAATACACTCATTTGCACATTCGCGAACACTAATTTTAATATAAAATAGGTTAAAACTCACAAAAACCCCAAATTCACTTTAAAAGCCGTTTTTCCGAAAAACTAGCAAGCAAAATTTCCCGTTTTAGTACAAAACTCGACGTTTAAACAATTCTAGCGGCCATAATACTTATTAAATAACTTAAATTGTTGGAGAGAGTGCCCTCATAGTCAATTATTGGATCGCAGGTACGTGATTGCAATGATTGCGGAGGACCTATCCCGGTAGGACAGTCTTACTCGAGATGATAGTATGCTATCTGGTTTGCCTTTATCAGTCGTGTACATGTTCAGGTGACTGATTGCATGTTACACTTTGATAGAGCCCTTAGGATCTTGCTTTACTACCAACAGTATGATGGCGATCATATACGTGAGAGTTGGGTAGTTTATATGCATATCCTTAATTGTGGTCCCTAGTCGTGGGAGTTTCGAGACAGGGTATCGATACTCCGGAGTAGACTAGTGTATACAGTCGAGACCCCGACGAGGGGCGGTGGCCGGTCTCACAAGCCACTGGTGTCAGTTGGATCACCTAAGATGTATACAGGTGCTCATTGGGTTATGAGTACACCGGACAGGACTCGCCGGGAATCTGCTAGTTAGTATTATATCTACCGTCAGATAGCAGTTCCCTGGTGACATGTGTACAGGTTAGTTCATCGACCTGAGGTCGTCATTTGTCTCGTGTGAGTTCCCACTGTGCTTTGATTTCTACCCTACCACGGCTCAAAGGAGTCGTGCAAACAGGTAGTTTTTGGGTACAGTCCCGAGCCATATGGAGGCACGTGAGCGGATCGGCAGGGGATTCGTCTCTCCCGGTATTGGGGACGAGGTCGTGCTGTGTCTAGGAGAGCCATTACACAAAGTCCATGGCCATGGCAGGAGATTTACTGGTAGGTACTCCAGTAGTATCTCAGGGTGTTATTGGGCTTCACTCCGACACGACTTATACTGCTATTGGGGGTCTGACGTTACTAGCCCCCTAGGCAGATATGCGATACTCATTGACGAACGGACCGGACTGTATATACATTGTCACTGTTAGGCTCAGTAGGGTTTCTGGATGAGTTCACTCATCGGCCTCCCTTGAGTTCGCTTATCAGCTTCCCTTGAGGTCAGTCCGTGGGCAGCCGTTACGCATAGCTAGTGCCGCTGACGGTTTGTGGTTAAACCCACTGCCAGGGTACTGACGAGTCATTAGAGTCCCCCACAGACAGTTTCCCAAAGTTCGGGCGAAACGTTGTAGAGGCCGTATGGTTTTATGGCAGGGTTCGGAAAATGCACGTGCGTTTACGCACGTGTCGATTTTCGGACAGATGATACTGGTCGGCTTTGGTTTAAGCCGGATCCGAGTATTATATTGAGTAGGTATAATATCTTTGTCTCAGTTGCATTTGTATTCGGTCGTAATACAAATGCGGGTATATTTATACAGTTTCGGGGTTGTCCTGAAATTCGTTTCAGGATCACTTTTGGAAGTTGCCAGTTTCCAGTTTTCTATCAGCCGTCTTTTAACATTTGGTTAAAGGCGGATTTATCTTTTCTTGGATGAGAGTGAGTCGTGCTTCTAGAAGGTTCTAGAATTTGTGACAAGGCTAAGTGACTCATGCTTTGATTTCATTCTATTCTTGTTTTGCTTAAGATCTTTATGCAAGATATTTAGTTTGTGTTCACATATGATATTTATCCTATGGTCACCCCCCTCTCCTACGGTCACCTCCCTCTTTGCTATAAGAGGCCGGCCCCCTCTCTCTCCTCCACACTCTCTCTCACTTGATAGTTTTTCATGGTTGTAAAATGATATGATAGTATTTGGGGTGCATGGAATTTTACAGTTCATTTCATTCCATCACCCAATTCCTTCGGCAACTTCATTAACCGATCGTCCACGGATTTGGACGAAGTGAGACAAAGTCATCTACTCATTCTCTACATCATTCTTGGTCGTCTCTTTTAGCAAACTTGACGATCGAGTTGCCTCGAGTCAGAGGCGGGAGCCCGTTTAAAGAATCGGTGATGTGGTGCCACCTCAACGAGGATATCGGAGATCGACGAGATCGGAGCAGCCGCAACGGAGCGTGGGATGATGGTTGAAGAACGAAGGACTCGGATCGTTCGGTATAACATTCCTACACTCTTTACAGTTTGTTAGTTTAGCAATAATGGAAGATCCGAGTTAAAGTATACGATAGCGCCAGTTAAAAGTTTTTTGTTCCGCATTTGGCGTCTGTAGACTGCCGGGGCGCTAGCGTAGACTTACAGTGGTATCAGAGCCTAACCATTTTGCTATACTAACTTGTGCTAACGCGTTTAAAATATCGATCCGACCGGAAATCGAAAACTACAAAATTCCTAGCTCGATAGTTCTGTTGATTTTAAATGGTCTCGAAAATTATTTCTGCATGTCTCAGAATACTGTGCAGGCTTTTCTAAGAACCACGGCAAAATTTGGGCACGTGACCCCACCAAACCGCCGCGGAAACGCGGTCAAACCCATGGTTTGACCGCGCATCCGCGGCCACGTGGTGAGCTCGTGCTCCCAAATTTTTCCAGTGGCTTCTCTGTTGGATTTTGGGGTTTTTGGTAAATATCGTTTTGGCCCAGATTTTGTTACTGTTCACCAGTAAGCAGTGGGGCCCACTTTTTGATATTTGGTCTTTGGTCGATCGAAATTTAAACACGTTAGTTTACAGTGCTTACATTATATCTCCGACCGGGAATGTCATTTGATCGGTAAACCGCGTTTGATTGCTATAGTTCTTTTAGACGGGTTTGCGAACGTGACATTCGCGTTGATGTTCTGTGTTGTGCTGTGATGTTGCGGATTTGTCGTGGTGGATAGCAGTGTGCAATGGTAGTACAGTTTGTGTTTATTTGTACATTTGATATTGCGGGGCGAGCGCCCAACTTGTGGACTGCCGTCACTGCCTGTTGTATAATATTCTTTTGGGGCACGACCAGGTTGCGGTCGATGTACCTATTGTACTATTTTTCATTACTGTACTAGGTTTTGCCCCGAGACGGAGTGCAAGGATAGCCGGATTCTGGGGGGCAACGGGTCCGCATCTCATGGCTTTGAGAGGCAGAGGGGTCCCACTCTAGAATTGGCAGACTATTCGCCGCACTCGTAGGGGGTACAGGTTGACCTAAGGAGGGGTGCTCAAGCCACCGGATTCCGTGAAGTGCTGGGTGGTCCATTCACTATGTTGTAAGGGGGCTGCCTCGCTTCAGGTTTTGGCGGGTAACTTGCCGCACCCGTAGGGGTCTAGGTTTCATTGCACATGCTATCCACACGACAGGGGAACGTCGAGTTTCAGCAGCGGCTCTGTGAAACTCGGGGATCCCAGATTATCTGTATTGTTCTGTGATGCTTATTACTTTTCTGTAATGTTGCATACTATCACGCCTGGAGCGATTATTGTATATTGGTTTATATACTATTAGATGTTGTATATGTTTTACACCCGCGCTAGTCCAGTCCCCGCTCTGTCGTTAGTTAAGTAACCTAACGGGTGATGACGGGACCCAGTGACGAATGCGGATGGCATATACGTACATTTTATTTTCGTTCTTTTCTGGTGTGATTAAATGATGGGACTGCGTTGATTCTGATCAACGCAAAGTAAAAACAAACCTGTTTACAGTTGTTGGAACAAATTTAAAAAGTGTTATTGCAAAGACGTTTTCTTTTGTTATGCATAGCGGTATTCAGTGGAATATCCTGCACCTCATTCGACGGGGCAAGGGCTGATATCCCTTCACCGGGACTGACCCCTTGGGCAGAAGTTTGCGTCAGGGTAATAACTTCACTATAGTCGATTACAAGTTGCTTTGCATAGCGGTATTCAGTGGAATATCCTGCACCTCATTACACGAGGAAAGAGCCGAGATCCCTTTACCGGGAGTGACCTCTTTAGCAAAAGGTTTTCGCCACTATATTTTAAAAAAGCTATCAGGTTCCTTCAGCGATATCAAGTTCACTACGCTAAAGGTTTTTCGCCAAAAACCAGCCGTAGCCCTCCGTCATTTCATATGGATGGTCAGTAGTATTCAAGCTATGTTGGTCTAGCCCTTAGCTAGGACATAGTGATTGGTAGCTGCTGGGGTGTTCACATGTTGCATAGATAGATGAGTTGGTTTGGGACAGTCGTACAGCCTTGTTGGCCCTTAGTCAAGGGCGAGTACGGGTGGGTTCAAATTAACAAGATAATGATGGGAAGAACTTGACATGTGACTTATGGTGGGCTGGCCCTTAGTCACGATCAAAGAGCATGGGGCAAAAACTATATCGGGAGTTTCTAAAGAAACTGAAACTTGCCAAGTATGCGCATACCATCTGGAGTATGAGTAACGTGGATGCATTCCATCACGTTATCATGCGATGAGAGTTGGATCCCGATTCCCACTGATGAGTTGGTTTACTCTTCGGGTGATCCCGATTAATTCTTCTTTAGGTTTGGAGGAGAATTTGACAGGACAGTGGGAGGTTTTCGGATTAGATAAAGTGATGACCATTCTGATCTAGGTTAGAGTGCACGCAGAGTGTTTCTTTTCTCTCTCTCTTTGGCAGCGACCTTTGACCGACCCTAGACTATGACTCAGTGACCAGGTTGACCGAACCTTCTTAAAATACTGGCTTTTGGATTGTCTGAGTTGCATAAGTCATTGCCACTCCTTCTTCTACCCTTTGAATTTCTCAGAATACCCGTATTATTACGGATATCCACTTCCATTGGATAGAGCCATCGTATGGTTATATACGAACTCGAAGGGACTTCTTCGAGGATGGATCCAGGTTCAGGAGAAATAGAATTGGTTTATTCAGTTGTCTTTTATTATCACCTTCTTTCAGGTTGCGAGAGCTCCTTGGTTTAGGAGAGTACACCTATTACGCCTATTGGATAGTCTTATTCCAAACCATAGGCTGGTGCCGAAAGGTAGGGAATGAAGAAAACCAATTAGCCTAAGTAGGGTGTGCAGAAGGTAATATGTAAAGACAAAATAAAGGGATTAGAAAGAGGGCAAAGTAAATTGCAACTGATATCATTCACGACCAAAACCGCGTACTTCATCGCCACTCCTATTTCACCTTTAAAAGAATAAGGTATTATTCAGTTGTCTTTTATCATCACCTTCTCTCGAGATGCGAGTACTCCTTGGTTTAGGAGGGTACACCTATTATGCTTACTGGATAGTCTTCTTCCAAACCATAGGCTGGTGCCGAACGGTAGGGAAGGAAGAAAACCATTTAGCCTAACGATGGTGTACAGAAGGTAACGACTAAAGACAAATAAAGGGATTTAGAGAGACGACAATAAAATATACGGTTGAAGTCATGAATTGGATTATGGAAGAGGCATTGCTATGAATACCAGGATACCCCTACGAAACATTTTCATGTTTCAGTGCATTGTTAAAAGAAAAACTGTTTTTCCCGATTAGACACTTACTCCAAGGGTATGTATTTACCAGGTTTCATTCTCATATCTGTATGGTTTTACAGATGATGAGTGGGAGTAAGATATTGGGAATTAGGTGATTATCCTCATTATATCGGAATTCGTTGTAATTGGTGATATTTGAGGAAATCGCCAGGGTACAGTTTTCCACCTACAACGCACAGGTTTTGAGTTGTTTAACTCAGCGGACTTATACAGAGTATTGTATGTTGTCCAGTGTCCATCAGGACAAAGGGGTAGGTCCTCGTACTATGTTTTGTTTACTTATAACTTCTCTAGTTTTTAGACAAGTGTTTCGTAGAAATACAAGGTCTAAGTTTTGAGAAGTTGTGGGTATAAGAATAAAGTAGAGAACCAGGTATCACAAGTATCAGGATTCTTCAAAGAGATCGAAGATGTAGATTCTTGTGATTGGTATTCAGATGATAGTGATGGTTTTGAGAAACATATTTCTCTTTCAGGTTACTCATAATTGGATGGATTCCTAAGTTGAGTAATGCTGATTAGCCTCTTTCCATTAAGTTGATATGCACTGGAGACAGCTGCATGGATTGAATCTTGGTTCCAATTAAATAAGTGCCAAAGTTTCTGTATTGGATATAGAATGGATCGTACCTTAAAAGATGTTAAGGTACGGGGAGTTGTCCAGCTTATGATTAAAACTAGACACTGGATAACTCAGGGCACGTTTCTGTAATGGCTGTTTGTGGGTTGACCCTGGCTATGACGAGAGTTGATATTCTACCATTTGGAAGATCAATAGTGATATTGTTCTTGACTTGCCACAGTTTTAGTAAAAATGGATCTTTTTCAGAAAACAGTAGTGAGAGTATGGTAGAACTGGAAGTGATTCCAGAACCGCGAACGATTACGGAAAATTTAATAGGACCTATACATTCAATCAAGTTTGACATTCCAATAGCCACTCCGCAGATATGGTAGGTAACCTCAGACACCCGAGAGGTACTTCGGTAGGCTCAAGGACGGTGACAGGGAGGTTCTTATCTACCCAGACTTGACACTACTGTTGTTCCAGGTTATGAGACCAGGTAGGAGGGTTGTCGTAGTCAGTGGGAGCAGCAGAAGCATAGTGGGCAAGATGCTTATATCTATTTATAGACTTGAGCAGTTATAGCGGAGATAGATCATCTAATTTTGATGTGACAGTCATGGGTTTGACTTCAATCAGAATAGGGGATGGATCAGTTAAGGAGGTAGTAGTGTGTGATGTCATGGTATCTGGATGACATACACAGAGTAGGAAGTAAAATTCCTATACTACGATCGGTTGGACTGTGGTCGTCACACAGTTGTTTCTCCAGACAGGATATGGATATAATATTTGACATTCTGGTTTCTGGATCTATGGTTTTAGATCTGGATTTGGGTAGTTTCCCAATGTGGGTACTTTGACAGATATTCTAATGGTTTTTGGAATAGTTGACTCCTAGCATGGTGGTGTACCTGCAGGATTTGGAGTCACCCTCTCTAAAGGTGTCTTACAGACTAAAGTGGAGAGGGATGTGCATGATTGGCAGATCACTTGCTTAGGCAATTGAGTCAATCATGAGATGTCAAGTACCACACCAAATGTTGGTTTTGCACTAGATGCAATAAGTTTGTATTAATCCAATCTCGGAGAAACATAAGGAAGCAGTTTTAGAACATAAGTACATGTTCTACGGATTTGATGACGGCAGCATCCTTCGGGAGACGATTATCATTCCAGGCTTCAAAGGTGACATGGATGACAGAGTGATTGTCAGAGTTTTAGTTTTCCCTCTGACGAGGGACAGTATTATGGACAGGTGGTCCAAGAGGATACTGTGGGTGGCATGGTGCCCGATACTGATTAGGTTCAGTGATCGATACAGTCTAAGAAGTTTGGATATGGAGTTCATTTATGAACTAAGGTCCCATCAGATATCCAGACATGTTCTAAGACAGGTATTACTCAATTCGGGAGATGGTTTTCTCCGCAAACTTGAGATTAAGAGAGATATAGAAAGATACTTCTAGGCGGATCCACTCACTGAGGCTATTTCTCGAACACAATAGTTTTACAAACGGGCTTTGTGAAACTGATTAGTAGAGGAATTGGGTGTTGGTTTCACACGGGCTGCGAGTACGCAACATCGCAATAATTAGCCTTGAGTGCAAGTGGGAGATTGTTGGAGAGAGTGCCCTCATAGTCAATTATTGGATCGCAGGTACGTGATTGCAATGATTGCGGAGGACCTATCCCGGTAGGACAGTCTTACTCGAGATGATAGTATGCTATCTGGTTTGCCTTTATCAGTCGTGTACATGTTCAGGTGACTGATTGCATGTTACACTTTGATAGAGCCCTTAGGATCTTGCTTTACTACCAACAGTATGATGGCGATCATATACGTGAGAGTTGGGTAGTTTATATGCATATCCTTAATTGTGGTCCCTAGTCGTGGGAGTTTCGAGACAGGGTATCGATACTCCGGAGTAGACTAGTGTATACAGTCGAGACCCCGACGAGGGGCGGTGGCCGGTCTCACAAGCCACTGGTGTCAGTTGGATCACCTAAGATGTATACAGGTGCTCATTGGGTTATGAGTACACCGGACAGGACTCGCCGGGAATCTGCTAGTTAGTATTATATCTACCGTCAGATAGCAGTTCCCTGGTGACATGTGTACAGGTTAGTTCATCGACCTGAGGTCGTCATTTGTCTCGTGTGAGTTCCCACTGTGCTTTGATTTCTACCCTACCACGGCTCAAAGGAGTCGTGCAAACAGGTAGTTTTTGGGTACAGTCCCGAGCCATATGGAGGCACGTGAGCGGATCGGCAGGGGATTCGTCTCTCCCGGTATTGGGGACGAGGTCGTGCTGTGTCTAGGAGAGCCATTACACAAAGTCTATGGCCATGGCAGGAGATTTACTGGTAGGTACTCCAGTAGTATCTCAGGGTTTTATTGGGCTTCACTCCGACACGACTTATACTGCTATTGGGGGTCTGACGTTACTAGCCCCCTAGGCAGATATGCGATACTCATTGACGAACGGACCAGACTGTATATACATTGTCACTGTTAGGCTCAGTAGGGTTTCTGGATGAGTTCACTCATCGGCCTCCCTTGAGTTCGCTCATCAGCTTCCCTTGAGGTCAGTCCGTGGGCAGCCGTTACGCATAGCTAGTGCCGCTGACGGTTTGTGGTTAAACCCACTGCCAGGGTACTGACGAGTCATTAGAGTCCCCCACAGACAGTTTCCCAAAGTTCGGGCGAAACGTTGTAGAGGCCGTATGGTTTTATGGCAGGGTTCGGAAAATGCACGTGCGTTTACGCACGTGTCGATTTTCGGACAGATGATACTGGTCGGCTTTGGTTTAAGCCGGATCCGAGTATTATATTGAGTAGGTATAATATCTTTGTCTCAGTTGCATTTGTATTCGGTCGTAATACAAATGCGGGTATATTTATACAGTTTCGGGGTTGTCCTGAAATTCGTTTCAGGATCACTTTTGGAAGTTGCCAGTTTCCAGTTTTCTATCAGCCGTCTTTTAACATTTGGTTAAAGGCGGATTTATCTTTTCTTGGATGAGAGTGAGTCGTGCTTCTAGAAGGTTCTAGAATTTGTGACAAGGCTAAGTGACTCATGCTTTGATTTCATTCTATTCTTATTTTGCTTAAGATCTTTATGCAAGATATTTAGTTTGTGTTCACATATGATATTTATCCTATGGTCACCCCCCTCTCCTACGGTCACCTCCCTCTTTGCTATAAGAGGCCGGCCCCCTCTCTCTCCTCCACACTCTCTCTCACTTGATAGTTTTTCATGGTTGTAAAAAGATATGATAGTATTTGGGGTGCATGGAATTTTACAGTTCATTTCATTCCATCACCCAATTCCTTCGGCAACTTCATTAACCGATCGTCCACGGATTTGGACGAAGTGAGACAAAGTCATCTACTCATTCTCTACATCATTCTTGGTCGTCTCTTTTAGCAAACTTGACGATCGAGTTGCCTCGAGTCAGAGGCGGGAGCCCGTTTAAAGAATCGGTGATGTGGTGCCACCTCAACGAGGATATCGAAGATCGACGAGATCGGAGCAGCCGCAACGGAGCGTGGGATGATGGTTGAAGAACGAAGGACTCGGATCGTTCGGTATAACATTCCTACACTCTTTACAGTTTGTTAGTTTAGCAATAATGGAAGATCCGGGTTAAAGTATACGATAGCGCCAGTTAAAAGTTTTTTGTTCCGCATTTGGCGTCTGTAGACTGCCGGGGCGCTAGCGTAGACTTACATAAATAAGTCATATAACCCATAACCATAATTTAATCTCATCAAACTATATACGTTCAAAAAAAACTAGTTTGCAATTTTACCCAAATTTCAACCATTTTAGCAAAAATGCATAAACAACAATTTAGTTTGGATTTGCATGAACTAAAGACATTAAACCACACTTAATAATGTTAATGAAGTCATAAAAAAACTAATTATAATTTTAAACCCAATTATTTAACCATTTCCAAAAACCTAGATAGCAAATTAGTGTAATTATCACAATTTTTAACTAACAACTTAATTTGATTTAGCAACCATTAATATGTCAAAACATCACACAAGCATAATCTCATAACATAAAACCCTAACATGATTCAAATTCTTCTCTTGAATTTCACAAACCCTCACTTGCATTCAAGTTCTTTTCTTGAACTTTCAAACACATAATTAAACCACCATTAAACTTATAATTAAGCTAGACTAAAGTATTAGCAACAAATTAAACAAAAAGCCAAGATTTATACCTCACAAATCCATGATCAAACATGAAATCTAGACCTCCAAAATGAAATCCTTGCACCAAGATCCATGCATCTAAGGCTACACTAAAATGGGTAAGAACTAGATTTCGATTTTGGGATTTTTTTGATGGGTATTTGATGAATTTTTTGAAGCAAAAGAGATGGAACAATGGGGGGGAGAAAGAGGGCTGTTTGTGCAGGAATTTTCGGCCATAAAAGGGAGTGGGGGAGGAGAGAGAGGGAGGTGGAGAAAAATGGGAAGAAAAAGACAAAGTCTACACCCCCTTTTGACTTTCTTTCATTTCCCTTTTTCTTTTCTTTTCTTTTCTTTTTTGTGTGGAATGGAGTGGGGAAATGGGGGAGGATGTGCTGCTGAATTCAGCCACATGGGGATGGGGATGAGTGAGTGTGGGTGTGGGTGTGGGTGTGGGGGAAAAAGATAAATGTTATACCCCAAACAACCATTTACACTAATTTCACCGAAAAAAAAGCCTTTTTCTTCGATATTTTCTAAACCGTTTTGGCAAACGATTTCGTTTCAAAAACCACATGATAAAATTTTATTCAAAGTTTTATGATGCACAAAATTTTTTTCAACTCATTCCAATTTGTAATTTTCCCTAATTAAATATATTAGTGACGACTTAAAATAATATTAAAATATTTTTTTTCAGAAAATTTGAAATTTCACCAGTGGCTCAATAAACACCAAATACTAGCAATTACATAGCTAGAATATGTATATTTAATTTTTATAATAAGATATTTATATTTTGACTTTTTACAGAAAACCCCCTTATTTTACCTTTTTTCGAAATTTCACCGAAACGATTTTCAAAACGTTACAGTGAGCTTCTTCGTTAGTTAACGCCGAATGAGAGATCATGTGGCAACTTGCCACATGGTCCTCGGATTCTCCTGACAAGTCATCATCGTCGTTATTGTCGTTATCTCCGCTCTCAAGGATATTGTTGAGAAATTCTTGGAGTGTGATCGGGGTCCGCGTCTTCTGGTTATATTCCTCCAGCGCGTCAATATGTTTTTGCTGATCCATATGCTTGTCATCAAACTGCGCGGGCTTTTTGATCTTCTTCTTTTTCTTCGAAGACTTTGACGGCTGGGCCTGAGCGTTTTGACCATTGCTATTAATTCCCGATGTTGGGCGTGGTTTCAGCATCTCGTCGATGATCTCCAGCTCTTGCGGGCTTTTCCACCTAATCGCCGGGCATGTGTGAAGATCCTTCAGCATTCTTTTCGTCTTGGCTGAAAGAGCGACCTCCCATGGAGCTTCTTCTATAAAAGAGCACGATGCCCCCGGTATGTCCACCCTTTTAGGAGTGTGTTGTTGTGGTAGATTCACCTTCCAGTTTTCGGATAGCGCGAACTTGCCCTGTTGGTATTGGTCTTTAATCCAGTTTTTGAAGACGTAGCAGTCTTCGATCGGATGGCCCAATACTCGATGGTAGGTGCAGTAATTAGGATCGTTGACGTCGTTCGGTCGCGTTGGGTGTCTCGACTCCGGTAGATTGATGAGCCCATTGCGCACTGCCAGTTCAAACAGTTTCCTTGTTTTATCCCGGGGAAACGAGTAAGGACGTCTCAACTTCTCATCGAGGGATTGTCGCTTGTTGCTTTGGCGAACAACCCGTCTCGGGCTACTCGGTTGTTGTTGAGCGTTGGCGACGAAGGTTGCTTTCTCTTTGCCCTTTTCATTCCAAGGCTCCGTCTTTAAAGAGGAAGGCCTATGGCCCATCTGGTCCATTTGGGCCAGCTTGTCAATCAAGGCCTGGAGGATGGTCGGCTTGAAAAATATCATGAATTGGGATATGGTCGCCTGCGGATCAAGGGTTCCCACGAACATGCCTACCGCAGGCGCTTCTTCGATGCATTGTTCACACTTCGACCATAGATTCCGCCACCGTATTGCGTATTGCACCCATGTTTCGCCTGGTTTCACCCTGGCATTGATCAACGCCGTGATTGGGGTGCGTTCTCTGGCGCTTGCGAAACGCTGGGTGAATAACAGCTCCATCTCCGTGAATGTTTTGACGGAGTCATTTGGAAGCTCCGAATACCATTCGAAGGCCGTCTCCGCCAAACTGCCAACGAATTGGCGAAGCAGTAGCTTATCGTCGCCTCCGAAGTTGCCGCACAGAGCCCTAAATTGAGCGACATGCTGATGCGGATTTCCAGTCCCCTTATATACGTGGAATTTGGGGATCGTGTATCCCGGCGGGTACTTTATTTGGTCATACTAACCCGGGTAGGGTCGTCTAGTTTTAACAATTTGCCCAGCTGCTTCATTCGCCTGGTGAACTCGTATCTGCTGAGCGATGTAATCATCCAGGGCAGCTTTGGAGATTGTCTCCTCCTTGGCTGTTGACAGAGCCTGCAGAGGATTTGATGTCTCTCCTCTATCATCTTCAATTATTACTGGAGGATCTTCGGCTGGGGGATCCGGCTGGATCATCATGCCCACCATATCTTGGAATAGAAGAGCCATTTGTTTAATATTGGCCGCTTGTTCTGCGGCCTCTTTGTCCTTCTCAAGCATTCTCCGAAGGAATTCAGCATCAGTTTCCTGCTCACGGCGCTGCTCCGAGGATGTCTCCGGGCTTGCTTTCGGTCCCGTAAGTGCGGCCATAGCTGTTAGAATTTCTTGGAGCCTTTGTTGTTGTTGCTCCTGAGCCCTAGTCACTGATCGCGTAAGCGGTCGATGACCTGTGGAGATATGGCTATCCTCTTTTCCGGATGCCATATAGACGGTGTGCACCACCATGCCCCCAGACTTGGGGCGTTTAGATTCGGTGTTCTTGCGATTCGTCGCAGACACCGGGATTTTCTCCAGCTTTCTCCTCTTGTGAGCGGTCGAGGTTGAGGGGGCCGTTGCAGTGGGCACCCAAGTAGCTGTCACCTTCTGTGGCTTGACAGGATGGTCATCTTCTCGCTGAACTTTCATATTTTTCTGTCGGCTGGGATAATCTTGATCAATCACCGAGTCTTGGACTTGACGACAGACCTTGTAAATTTAGAGGACAGCCGTTGAGGGGGCTGTTCCAGCTTCGCCTTTGGGGCATTCTCCATAGGTGGAGGAGATCTTTTCAGCACAGCAGTTGGCGAGTTCCTGCGCACCCTGTTAAGTAGCTCAAAGTTGTTCCTAGTTGGAACAGCGCATTAACTTCCACGATTGGAGCTGGCGGAGTCAGCTCAGAAGGGGAATTGCCTCCAGCTTTCCTTACTCAGCGCCAGTGGCGACGTCGAGCGTGTCGAGCCGCTGGGATTGTTTCAGCTTGAGGGGTGACTTCGTCATGCCCCCTGTTCTGGTGAGGCGCTGCTGGTACCAGCCTTTTGAAGATCGACGTCCGTCGAGCAGCAGTGTTTAACCTGTCAAAGACAAACCTCTGGGCGGGGGAAGTAGCTTTGAGGACTTCGACTGAAGCGGGAGCCGGAGCAGTCAGTCTTGTGAAGACCAACCCTTTGGCAGGAGAAGCCGCCTTGACGACTTCGGGAGCAGGGATGGCTATCCTCTTCGGAATAACCTTTTTTGGAATTGCAGGCTTCATCACGGTCCCACATGAACTTTGGCCTAATCTGGCGAAGACTGAAGCGCTGGAGCTGGACGACCCGATGAGAAGGGCCGCAGTAGTCGTAAGCCTATCAAAGACCGATTTCTTGGGAGCTTCTTGTGTTATAGGAGCACTGAAGCTCGTTGGCGGGAGCATGGTCCCGAAAAATAATCCAGTAGTGGCCTGAGTGACCTGTTCCACCGGCATCGTGAACAGGGAAGCCGCTTGGGGCCTGTAAGCTATGCCTCCAGATGAGGCGAAACGTGGGTTGCAGTTGCAGTTGGAACACTTCGCGCAAGTGGACGCCATTGATCCCCCGCTTTCTGCATCAAGCAAAACGCCAAATCTCAGTATCTCGAACCCAAAGGCAACCATTAGCAAACCGCGATTCATTCGCGAACACGATACACGAAGTGTGGAGTGGAAAGAGGAAAAGGTCCCACCGGGCGTGCCAGAATCTGTTCCCCGCCGAAAAACCGGAGACGTGACCGCGCAGGTCCGTCTTGCCTGAATTCGGGCAGATGCTAATTGGTGTTATCCATCCATCTCTCCGAAGATACCAAGTTGATTTATGGCACCATGTATCGAAGGTTTAAACGGATGCGGCCGATGTAGCAGACTTCGTCAGATTCCCCCTCATTTGAGGGGGTTTTGATTGTGAGGACGCTCCTTTGCAGATGCAAGCCCCTGCAGTTAATTACGCTACCGCGTCGCGGTAACCACTTTCTCCTTCTCCAGATAGTCACTTCGTGTCGTATGTGTTTGTTTTGTTTTTGGTTGCCTGTGGATTGTATACGGAGACTAATGTATGTTATCGCTTGTAGGACGTGGATTAGTCCAAATCCGTATCTTTTCTTAGATTTGGATTTGGGGGTTGGGTTTAAGGATACGTTAGCCTCATTTGAGACTAAGATCAACTTAAACGTTTGTTAAGTATACGTTAGTCTAATTTTAGACTAAGATCAACTTAACGGGATCGTTTAGATCCAACAAGAGAGCAATTGGGCTCTATTGTTTAGTTTAGGGAAATTGCGGTCGATTATCAGTTTAAGGACATGGTGGTCCAATGTTAGTTTAAGGACATCCCGGTCTAGGTTAAGGACATCATAGTCCGTGAGTTTAAAGACCTCAGAGTCAAGGTTAAGGACATCATAGTCCGTGAAATGTGTGGTTGTCAGGACCCGTCACCTCTCTGAAGACGTTGAAGGATTACAACGACAAATATCAAAGGAGTGAAGAGATGTACCCTTGAACCAAAGTCGATTGGGAGATCTATAGTCCAATTTTGGAACTAAGATCAATTAATTAGATTATGAGCACATTGGCTCAGTTAAATCTGAATTGAGAACTTATGGCCAACTTGGGCTAAGTCCAATTAGATTTGAAGTGTTGGCCCTTTATTGGACCATTAGACATTTGTCTGGGTTCAACCCTTCATCACTTAGCAATGCTAAACAAGAGTTTGAGGGCTCTGATATCAATTTTTGTCTTTGACTGAGCATTAAACATTATAGCTCTGAGTTTTACTCAATTTTGAGATTTAGTTAAAGGAGAGGTTTTTGCCTCTGGAAACTTAGCCAATTTGGCAAAGATTGACTTTAAAATAGTGTTAAACACTAGAGGACAGCAGTGTTAATCATTGGAAATGAAACGCTCAAATTAGTGTTAAATACTAGAGAGGAAGGGATCACGTGGGGACACGTGAGGGCATCCAAAGGTGGGCCAGATTCCATTTACTTTGTCTTGTAAATAAGTGTTAAACATTTTTGATATTCTGGCCATCACGGTTGGCACGTGATGGAGATTTGTGCGTTGATTATTAAAGCATTTACTAGGGGTCACGTGGTAACACTTGAGAGCGTCCAAAGCCAACATTGCTTTTGCTTTTATTCTCTTTGTTTTGGAGGTCACGTGGGAGCACGTGAGGCATTTCCTCTGGGCTGTTTCCTTCTTATTTTGGAGGATCTTTTCAGGGGTCACGTGGGGCCACGTGACCTAAGTTCTTTGTATGCATGGAGTTCTTTCAAGTCTCTTTATTTTTAAGAATTAAATTCTCTGTAGGGTTAAACCCTAATTATGGTTTTAGAGGAATTAAATTCATATGTATGTGAAAGAATTAAATTCTTATATAGGGTTAAACCCTAGTTCTGCCTTGAAGGAATTAAATTCCTATGATTTTGGGAGAATTGAATTCTCATGCAGGGTTGAACCCTAATTGTATTTGGAGGAATTAAATTCCTATAAATTTAGGTGAATTAAATTCTCATATAGGGTTGAACCCTAGTTTTATCTTGGAGGAATTAAATTCCTATAACTTTGGGAGAATTAAATTCTCATATAGGGTTAAACCCTAGTTCTGTCTTGAAGGAATTAAATTTTTATAATTTTGGGAGAATTAAATTCTCATATAGGGTTAAACCCTAGTTTTATCTTTTGGGAGAATTAAATTCTCTAAACTCAATCCCCCCTCTAAGTCTTGGATCTGCATGGCAGAATCTCAACCCGATGAGAATTAAATTCTCAACCTATGGGGAGATTTGCTTCTGCAGATCTTCAACCAAAGGAAGAACTAAATTCTTTTTGCAGAAGAGTTAAACTCTTAGATTGAGAATTAAATTCTCTTTTTGAAGTTTTTATCCCTTTCCTTTTCTCACCTAGGGTTTTCTTTCTTAAGAATTAAATTCTCCTATCTTTTTTCTCTCTGTTGTTATCTCCCAAAAAAGTAGATCCCTTCTCTTCTTTTCTTGGCTCCTATTTATAGGAGAAAGAAAAGAATCAACTTGTTTTGTGAATCTTTCATTGAAAGATTTTAATTGATTTTGTAATCAACGTGGTCTTTTAGATCACTCAGTGAATTTTATCCACCATTGGATTTTTAATCCAAAAGATCTTTTATTTGTTATTCCTGGCAAATTTGAGGGAAATCTTTCTCTGTATAAAATCTTTCCATAAATTGGTGATTTTTAATCACCATTGGATTTTTAATCCAACGGTGCTCCATTTTGCAGAGCACCATCTTTTTTGTTTGGAAAGATTTAGAGAAATATTTTTCCAGTTAGGGTTTTTGATTCCCTCTTAATTAGAATTTAATTCTATTAATTCATAGATTTTTAGGAACCCATCACGTGTTGGCACGTGATCACCTGATTAAGCATTTGACCAGAATTTAATTCTGTTGTTTTAAAGAACTCAGGAATTATCACGTGTCAGCACGTGACCCTTGGTTACGTGTTGGCAAGTGATGCCCCATTGGGGTTTTTCCTTGTTATTTTAGTATACCTTTAATTCTTTTCAGTGGGTTTAAAGGCCCATCACGTGTTGGTATGTGACCCCACTGATTAATTATTTCCAATTATTTATTTTATTCAGTGCCTACAGGCTTTGCCTGTAAATGGCCACGCGTCTGCACGTGATGCCCAGTCACGTGTAGGCACGTGATGCCCCTCATAACTTTTGATCCCGGATGAATTATGAGACCCATAATATATCAAATCGAAGGCTTTTTCGAGACGCTTTCGATACAATCAGAATTTAGCTGTTTCTCATTCGAGAGTTTGTCAAAATACAGCCCGGAAAATACTGGTTTACATTTTCTTAAACGTATCGCTGCAATTTGATACCTTAGGCTCTTTTGCGCAGAAATTTTTTGGTGGGAACACGCTCTTCGGAATGATGATCCGATCTTTGGAATCATGCTCCGCTCTTCGGAATGATGCTCCGATATTTGGAATCATGCTCCGCTCTTCGGAATGATGCTCCGATCTTTGGAATCATGCTCCGCTCTTCGGAATGATGCTCCGATCTTTGGAATCTTGCTCCGCTCTTCGGAATTATGCTCCGACTCTTCGGAATGTGCTCCGACCTTGGAATTATGCTCCGCAAATCGGAATAATGCTCCGATCCCTGGGAATCATGCTCCCCGAAGGATACTCCGACCCTGGAATTATGCTCCGCAAATCGGAATGATGCTCCGATCCTCGGGAATCATGCTCCCCGGGATGATGCTCCGCCCTTGGAATGATGTTCCACCTCGAAGTCCAACTTCAAGATCCATCAATTTCGTGCACACAACTCATGCATGCGGTGTGCATTCATTGATGGGGGGCACTTTATTGGGGTCAAAATTTGCACCCCGGTTGACCAAGTCAAAGTCAAGGTCAACCCCAAGCCAGGTGGGCCCATGCCCAAGTCGAGCCCACGGCCAGCCTACCCATGCCAACATAGAAATCATGTAACAAATAATTTTAATGTAATTTTTTGTGCATGAATGTAAGCAAAATGGGCATCAAGCCAAATTTTTGTAAAGCCCATGGCTTATGTGCAAAAAGAAATGGCACATGAGCCATGGGATGGGCAAAATGTTATTTTGTAAAGCCCAATGGGCTATATGTAAATATGTAAGCCTATATAAGGCATCATGATGATGAATCAAGGAGACACTTTTTCATTTCTCAAAAAAAATTAGGGCTTGTGTCTCTTTCTCCTTCTAGAACCTTCTTCCTTCTTTTGAATTAAATCAAGAGTTTTACTCTTCCTTTTACAAAACTAAATAGTTTTTCACCACAAAACCCACAAAGGGGGATTTGGATCTTCTATTAGATCTCAAAAATGGGAGATTTTTAAATCTCACCCCCTTTCTCCAAGATCCGGCCAAACGACAGGAAGAAGGAGACCCATCTCCAGAAACCCCACTTTGGGGAAGATCCAGGGCTCAAGGGGAGAATCCCCCTTCACCAGCTTCAAATTATCCTAGGAGTTTAACTCCTCATATATATACATATATACAAAATAATAAGTGCTCCTTTCTAGGAGTACAACTCTCATTGCAGGGACCAAGTCCCTTTTGCCTCCCGAGCGCCCACGTGCCTGGCACGTAGGGCGCTAGCGCCTTTGCGCTCAGAGCGCTAGTGTCCGAGCGTCCGCGTGCCCGGCACGTGGGGCGCTAGCGCTCTTGCGCTCAAAGCGCTAGCGCCCACGTGCCTGGCACGTGGGACGCTAGCGCTAGCGCCCAAAGCTCTGGCGCCCGAGCGCCCACGTGCCTGGCACGTGGGGCGCTAGCGCCCTTGCACTCAAAGCGCTAGCACCCAAAGCGCTGGCGCTTTTTCCCACGCATCCTTATCCTTTGGATGCCCTTTCCCTTTCTTATACACACACTATCCCTGTTAGAAAAAAATTTCTAACGGGACGCTGCTCCACAACCCGCAATGGGGCTGCTAGCCCCCTTGACCCCCAGCCCGCTATCCGGGTAGCAGGACCCCCGTAAAAACTCTGCGGGGCCCCCGATATATCCAAAAACCCCCTTCAAAACACAACACTGCACGTTGAGTTCGCATGACCAGTTTAACCCGTCAATCGGAGGTGCCCTCGCCTCCAAAGGCGAGGGGTAATTAACGGCAGCTTAGTCCGCGGCTGCCGGAGATTCGGATCCCCACAATCAATAAACCCCATCTTACCCTAGGGAGGGGGAATCTGTAGTACGCCTGACAAGCGCGCGCGTATTCCCATCTCAATGGGGTGATGAAAAACACCCTACAGGGTTGGGCAACTAACTCTGATTGTCCAATTTTTATTGATATTGATTTTTGATTTTAATTGTTGATCTCCATGCACCGCACATTTGAAACCAACTACTTGTCAACATAAGATCATGAAATGCTCTCCCATCAAACCAAGGTTAAAAATGTCATAATTTTGGGATAGAAATCAGATATCTCAAAATGTATCGGCCATCTTAAATTGGAATATTGGATTCTTTTTATTATTTGACTAAAAGAAATTTTAAAAATTTGTGAAAATTTTACATAAATAATAAAAGTAACATAAATAATTTGACATATCTTTTAGTAATTAAGATGTCTAGAAGACTAGATTTGTTTTAAATTAATACTACAACAACAACAATTGAGCCTTTATGCCAAGCATATGTGCTAGGCTACATGAACCAACATGAGAATCATGCCGGGTCGAGCACATGGATTCTCCGGCCCCACTTGTTCCCATCGAACAATATACTATCATTAAAGCCTTTGGCATCCATATCTTTTCGTATCGTCTTCATCCATGTTTTCTTCGGTCTCCCTTTCTCCCTTTTGACTTGGCCTAAATCGAGAATATGCTTTGTGACATTGTTCATTGAATCGCCCTTTTGTTTTAAATTAATAACATTGTAAAACTAACAATAAGCTTTGTGACATTCTTCCAGTATATGCTGATGTTAAATAAACCAATAGCCAACCATTAGCCCATTATAAACCCATTAACCGATTAATAAGCCCTCTTACTCATTGAAAATTCAATTCTAAATTCCAACGATTAATCAGTAAATACTGCGGTTGAAAATCTTGGTGTTGACCTTAGTATCAGTACTCAAAACAGTGATTTTGGGATTGAATTCTGCTATCTTGGATTGAGATCGGCAGCAATTATTACTATGCCTTTAACTTGAGGCTTGGAGTATTAACCGTCAATGCCTACCAGCTTGGATCATCACATAGCATAAGGGTGCTGACACCAATGTTCTAAAAGATGCTCACCTTGACACATTGCCTAGGGCCGAGGTAAGCAAGTCATGCAGCCCCCTATGATCTGTTTTGAGACTCACTTCCAAAATTGCTACTGGTAAGCTTAATAACCCACACACCTTTCCCTATCTGTGAAACACTCCTCTCTCTTTACAGAATACACGAGTTAAATGCAAGACATAGAGCAAGGTGACCGACTGTGTTCAACACTAGCATGTTGAGTAACATCTTTGTTTTGCAGGCTGAAGTTCGTGGATTCCAGCATGATGGCAGTTTGCAGCTACAAGCAAGAAGTCAAAAATATGGAAAGGTAGCTGTCTATAATTTTTTTCTTTCATACCCTTTGTAGTATCTTGAAGTTGACATATCTGAGATACAACTTGAGTTTATAAAAATTTATATTACGTTGTTATGGAATTCCCATTCTTAGTAATCCCAGAGGCGCCATTCAAATTGTTGCCTATACATTTATGTTTTTCCACCAAAATCTGCGTCGGATATGTCCCTAGTTGGCACTAATAAGACATGAAAGATACACATCAGATATTTCGAAGTCACATTTGACACCATATTTCTTAGAACTTCGGCATCTAAAAGCATCGATACACATGGCCTGTTCTTCTTAGGTATTGGAAGTACATGCTTCTCAAAATTGTAAATGATGGAAACTGAGTTTGTTATTTCATTATGGGGACTCTGTTATAATTGAGTGGACCTGGCCGTGACACATTCAAATTCCAATTGGTTGATTTCATTCCATCAAAATTCTTTCCAAAAGCTATGGCTCGTTCCTCTTAGTAAGGCAATACTTCTCTCCAATAGCTTGGCCCATTCCTCTTGGTAGGTCTTACTCCTTGTCTAGTCTATATTTGTGTTTTATTGAGCCTTTAATGAGGGATCGAACTTGATCGAGATTTCGCTAACATGGTCTGATTTTTATACCAAGAAAACTTAGGGGGAAATGGCCTGATCTTATACCAAGAATTTTTTTTTAAAATATGGTTGGGTTTTATGAGAAGTTAATAAGAAAACTCCTAAAAACAAGAATACCCCTAGCCAATATTGATTACGAGATATAAATGTCATTAGAATGCCGAGATATTGAATTTCCTTATCAGCAAAAAGTACTAGTTCAATTACTAGAAAAAGGAAAAGTAATTACTCACTGCATTAGATGTGGGAGAGCGGGTAGGATAATTATTATTATTTATTTTATAATCTGCATATAATGTTTTTATTTTCTTGGACAGTTGGAAAGGGGTCAATTGCTCTCAGTTCCATCGTACTTAGTGAAACGACGCAAACATCATTTCCACCATCTCGAGAACTATGGCGTCGATCTCATTCTCGGGTGCAATGGTTTTATCTGGGTCGGCGAACATGCAGAAGCCAAAGAAAATGACATGGTTGAAGATGAGGTCAAAACTCAAGAAAAAATTTCCACGCCTTTAGAAATAAGGCAGCACATATGTAGAATTGCCAATTCGGTTCGTTTGCTCTCTGCCTTGGGCTTCGCTCTTCCCGCAGAAGTTATTGTTGAGACAGCCGAAGCAAGTGTTTCTTCTAATGTTGCTGCAAAGGACATGTTAGGAGCTGAGTTTTGTGTTCAAACAGCAGAACGAGAAGTCCAAAGACGTCTCTCGAAGAGGAAAAGCTAATAGCAAGTCGTATGCTTGTGTTGTATGATGGAAAGTTGATGAATACCATATGAATCAGTTTCTAGTTTTGTTTAAATTTATGAGAATCTTTTGAGTCTTATGATGTGCCTTGCGAATGGACAAGATACCTCATGGCTACAATTTTAAATTCATTGAAAGAAAGGACCTTCAGGATTGTTTCAATGTCGAATGTTTCTTCAGCTTTTGGCCATGCTGAAAATAATGTTTGCTTGTCTGTTCAGCCTATAACTCACATTTGTTCCAGCTTTCCCCCTAAATAATGCCCCTGGGCGGAAATAATCTTTACTGTATGTCTTCACAGAATAGAACGTCTTCCTTTAGTTGATGCGCAGTATGTCTTTACAGATTATAACGTGAACGTCTTCCTTTAGTTATTACGTTTGGCGTCTCTAATGGTGTGAGTTATAGATAGGATAGACATGGACTCTCTGTAGGGTCAACACGCGGCCTATGCGAATATGGAACCTACCTTTCCAGTCGTTCACTTAGTAGAACTCTTGAAGTTAAAGACCGGTCCCAGCCCCAACTCATGTCTTACAAGATAATGATACTTCATAAGAAAACTGCTCCACGGCCCACAGCAAGAGGCTTGACCCATGAAGCGGGGTGTGGGGGTGGGATGGGGGAGTTACTGATGTTAGCAATTAAGAGTAAGAACATGTGTCCCTAAGATTGATTGATTGATTTATTTATTTATTTTGGCACTGGAGCACACACAACACACCCGAGCACACCACATACAAGCACACAATACACACATGCACCCAAGGGTCCAGGAATTTGCCCCGAAAGTGTTAATTTGTGGCCACTTGCCCTCTTGCGATTCCCAACGTTCAAACCCCCACACTCTCCCCAAGAGGGGAAGTGCCCATACAAACTGAGCTGGTGCTCATTGGTATGTGTCCGTAAGGTAGAAGGTTCATGTCTACCAATCTTTAAAAACCACATGATGGACGCAATAGCGGTGATGAACAAAGAGGTCAGGAGAATCCTATGAGATCCGCTACCTAGCTCACCCTTTAGATTAGCTTAACCGTAGCCATAAAATGATGCAAATGTGTAAAAATCCAGTGAAGTTTAATCCAATTTATTCTAAAAGCAGAATGGATTCCACATGATAAAATTTAATGAATATGATAAAATTATTTGCACGATACATGATACAACTATACAAGTGATGCACAAGGCCAACATATGTTGCATTAATTGTTGCAAGATACATGGTACAATTACGGAAGTGATGCACAAGGCCAACACATGTTCTATTGTTTGTTAAACTTTGTAACCCAAAATCGAAGGATCTGCTATGTAATTATAAGTTGCAAGCATCCTTTGCAAGCATATCTAAGCATCCATTACTTTGGTAATATTGATAAAGTTCTAATAAATATAGCAAATACTTTCATCAGTTTCTATACTTCTATTATATTTGAAATGGTATGAAGGTATACAAATCTTGAATGATGTCTGGCATTTTCCGAAGATTCAAAACTGAGTATATAGCAACTTATCTACAACAATCAATGTCAAAGTCTCAAACAAAAATATGAGAAGCAATTTTTCAATCCACAGTTATTTCTGTAAATAAAGTGCCCGACCCTAACTCTAAGTTCTTGGTGCTTTTTGTTCCTCTTTACTCGAACTGGTGGAAATTCATTTCGAGGTCAACAAGCTTGAGTTCAATCTGCCTTCTGAAGCCACCCAAGCTGCGCAAATATGAAAAATTATTCACAAAAAGTTCGATAGAATGCCAAAATTATGTAAAACTGGGACCGTATATTATTCTTTTAAACTTTACATTCTAAATTACAATCATCAATCTTATATAGGAAATATTTCCTTCAGAATTCTGAGTTGATAAATGAATCAATGATGAGCATGTTTTCTTAAATTTTAGAATTTTTCTCTACATAATCTTTGTACTTACTCCAGGAAAGGAAAAGAAAGAAAAAGGCTGAAATGCACTGAAACACCATGACTTTCAGCACATTTCAGATAAAAAAATATATACTTCATATTACAAATAAGTAGCATGAACTATTATCCAAATAAATATGAATCGTTGTTTTCCCTGCAAAAAGGTGTATAAATGTGAATCGGATCTTGACAGTGAATAGTGTTTAACCCTCTGGTATTTATTTGACTAGTTTATTGCATGTGCGATGTACATAGATGTGATTTAAATATACAGGCTTTACAATAAAGTTTTGTAGATACTTCTATAAACTAAAATGGATAGCTTGGATAATGGTACCTAAATATATTGAGGGGAGAGAGAGGTAGGTAGGTTTGAATTTTGAATCAAAAGAGGCACTTAAAAAATTGAATTATGATGATGATGAGGATATCTTAAATGAGAGAACAGATTTATAGATTTTTCTTAATTCTTGATTTCTTTTACTTGAAGAATTAGCCATCAATAGATGGCAGCTACAACTTTGGAGTTTGCATAATACAAGAGACATTATAGACAATCGAGGGGAAGTTTTCAATATAATTCCTATTTTATTCTCAATTTTGAAGGCCTCTCCCCCATCTTCTCTCTCCACTTTCTCTCTCCAATCAAAATGCATCCTTTTCTGCATGGTCTCTCCTCCATCACTGGGACTGATGAAGCAATAAGGTGAAGATAAGTGAGGACTTCGACTCCTCTGCACGAGCATGGGAGGATAAGAAGAAAGGGTCGAAAGAGTAGGGTTTGAGATCGATGATTTCAGGTTTCTGCAATTTCTTTAGGGAATGGGTTGACGGGTTAATTGCCAAGTTGATGGCTGAAGAGAGAGAAAAAAAGAGAGCTGAGTCTGAGGAGAAGAGCAATGCGGTAGGAAGGATTGATGGGTTTTAAGAGTTGAATTGTGTAAAAACAAAAGGTTGGAAGAAGAGGAGTGAATGGGTTAGAGGAGAAGGGGAAGAAGAAATAGGAAACGTAAAGAGTAACAAAGGTCATTTGCTATTTTCCGTGAACATCCCTGATCGTTTTCTATGATTTAGGTACAATAATTAGTTTCATGAAAGTCGGCCAAGCATATTGGTAGGTTATTGAAAATACATTATCTGAAAATTGCTACAATGTAATAATATTTACTGAAATATAGCCAAAACAACTCTCTCACCCTCATCTATGGATTATAACTTGCAACCCTCAGAATTATGAATCCATAAATCAACTGAGGTAGGGATTTTTCTCCCAACATAAATTTTAAGTTGATTATAGGAAATAATAGAAAGTAGGGTTGCATGCGAATTACACCCTTCACATGTATCCCATCCAACCACTTGTCATAACAATGTTTAATTGGGGCATAATATTCCTGATTCAAACACTTGAAAACCTACAACAGGATTATTAGAGCATAACCCCTCTTGTTATGGCATAAAGTTGACTAACTCAAGGGTGTCATGTGCTAATAAATAAGTCGAGGGCTAGATGAGGGGTGTTACATGCAATTACCATAGAAAGAATTACCTTCCAAGCATACATCAGAAAAAAAGTGACGGTATCAGCAGACCACACAAGAGCAAATGACTTCACGAAGAATGGGATCAAAACATTGAGTACTGGAATGAGAAGGAAAAGATAATTGAGAGCTTCCTTCTCATTCTTCGAGCAGTCTCTTGCTCTTAGTGAAGGAATTGCTGCAAAAAAACATTGAAACTACTCAGCAAAAGAAAGGGGCAAGCGAATCTAAAGTTTATGCATTTTAAGTTCCACAAGTCATTGTATTTCATTAAGTTGAAATTAACATTATGACAAAATATAAAACAATAGCAACACAAAGCTTAATAATCCAAAATTTCTGAGATTTTTAAATAGTTTTTATCCATTCAGCTCATTAAAGCTCGTCTTTTATTTCGAATTTTAGATTTACCAATTAGCAGAAACCATGAGCATATAGGTCGGTGTGGATACAGATTTTGGAAACAATCACTCTAATTCTGTTCTTAGTGCAAGAGTCATCATCGCAAACAAGTTCTGATTCTAATAATGAAAAAAAGGGTACTTGGTAAACCCATTTACAAAATTACAAGGAAAATTTGTAGTCCAAAGGGATTTTTTAATATAGTAATAGTCCAAAAGTATTTGAACCTACACCAAAGGTGCAGAAGGCCTCTGTCCTATCAATAAGCAGTTCATGCTTCTTGATATGACTCGAGATAGCAAAAACCACGTGTAGAGTCAATAGAGAGTGCACCTCGATCCTAACTATAAGTTAATTCATCTAACAATTATTGTCCTCATCCGAGAGGTGGGGACCGTCCTCTGACACCGACTACCCTGTGCCAAGAGGTGGCGCCAACCACCTTTATCCAAGAGGGTGTGTGTGTGTGTGTATAATGACCCAGAGATAGGAGTGAGTGGGGCGGAGGACCCATGTGCTTGACCCGGCATGATCTCATGTTGGTTCATGTAGCCTACCCATATACTTGGGATGAAGGGCTCAGTTGTTGTTATTGTAATGACCCAGAGATGAACGTTGGGGGTATGCCATTCTAATCCCTAAAACCCTAACTTAACACTATCCTCAAGGGACTAACTTGAGCATCGGAGGGCCGCCGCCAGAGGAATCTCCAGCACTGTCTTGTTCTCCAGGCTCTCAAACTACATCGTGCACAGCCTGGTTCTCCACATCTGAACAGATATTAGTAAAACCATTATCAATAACAACAATTTGGTGCTTTCATTGAGAGCAGCCATGTAGCGCATGGTAAAAATGAGACCCAGTCTCAACACTCTCAGCCCAGGTATAGATGTCAAACAGAATGCCCCTTCAGCTGCAGGGGATAACCTCGCCCCAGCAGTCGCTCACTTAGGGGAGAACATATCCCCTAGAACCTTTCAAAACCCGCCAAATATGGCGACCCATGTTCCGTTAACTCAACCATATACAGTCAACTGCCTCACAGCCACTCCCGAGGCAATAATGCAACTAAACCCAGGATCCAAATCGGCCGTCAGGTCCAAGAAGGGACTCAAGGGACGAAGGCCCTTCAAGCACACCTACAGGTAGGGGTCGTTGAGTCCCAAGGTGCGAGGAACACCAAGAGGCGAGCTGTTGCACCCACTGCTGCTCGGTTAAAGCATTCAATAACAATCAGCCGCAATCATCACGAGAGCTATCGGCTTAACGAACCGTTCTCAGAAGTACCTTGAAAGTTGATGGCGAATTCCCTCTCCACACCTAGAGTCAGTGTTGTAAAGGCGGATGCCTAGACAGCCGATTAAGCAAAAGCGGCACAAGACCGCTTAACTTTTCACCAAGTAGTCGAATTAAGCTGGATTTGGGCTTAAGCAGGTTGAGCCTCTAGATGTCCGCTTAAGCAGGGCTAACCTGCCTAGGCAGACACTTCACCGGACAATCCTGCTTAATATTAAAGTTGGTATGTTTTTGTCACCCTCAAGGGACTGAGTTGAGCGTCGGAGAGACGACGCCGGAGAAATATCCAGCACCATCTTGTTTTGCAGGATCTCTAAGTACATCTGTGCACACTATCTAGCTGCCCTCTTCTCAACAAATATTAGTAAAACCATTATCGGTAAATATTTCTCATTTCTATTTTCTTCTTTCAGATTCTCTGTTTCTCTTTTTTTGATAACCAAAGATAGCATCGGAAATATTTTAATTAATAAAATAATACATATCGGAATTGATGATGCTTGTAGAATAAAGAATATAGAGATGTAGCAGGACTTGAACTTGCATTGTTAGTATGGACGTCTAATCAAAGATTGCATTGAAAATATTTTAATTAATAAAATGAATACATATCGGAATCGATGATGCTTGTAGAATAAGGAATATAGAGGTGTAGCAGGACTTGAACCTGTATTGTTAGTATGGAAGTCCAAGGGTTATCTACTTCAAGGGTTATAAAGTCCAAACATAGAAAAGGGATGGGGATCATTAGAATTAATGGGAACAGAAAACCTTTAGTCTATGTTTTATATTGAAAGAACTGTTTTTATAAAGGGTATAGAGTTTATGGAAAAGGTAAACCATGAGGCAGTATGTTTGGATTTGAAAAGAAACGAGACAAAAGCAAAGGGAAAAGAAAGAAAAGCAAACAAGATGGATTAACGATGACACACCAAAGAAAAAACATTAGTTTTTTTTTCCTTTCACTTTCCTTCACTTTCTTTATGATTAAACTTAGTTACTAGATTTGACAGGTAGAAATTGTATCAAGATTTTAATTATAAAAAAAACAGTTCCTGATATAAGCAGGAATACGCAATTAGTAACTTTGATTATTCTAATACAACTATAGTAGCTTGGCACCAAAGGCGGAAGGAGAGTTAAAGCAGGCAGGGTAAGAAAAAAAATATTTATACGTATGCACACATGTGCACAAGTAGAAATGCTCCCACAAAAATTATGTATTATCCAATGGAAGTTGAGTTCAAAAATATATATGATAGTAACATTATGGATATTATTAAAAGTGACTGTTTGTGGGTGGAGGCTAGCAGGGAAAAAAAGTGTTCGTTAAGATTGCAGAAGATGCTGTATTGAAACCACAGATCAGTTGAAGTTCAGAAGAAACAAGTATGAAGAAAAACACCGATGATCGAAAAATTTGGTTATTGCACTTGTTCAATGCAAACGCAGAGAGTAAAATTGACCCATGAGTTTTTTTCCTTCTTTTTCCCCTTTGTTTTCTGGATGTAAATTGACCCATGAGTTACTGGGAGGCTCATGTGTGTTCTTTAAATGAAAGATAAATCAGAACTTAAACTGAAACATGTCGTATCTGTAGTCTATACTCAACCCAAGTGCGAGCATATAAGATAAATCAAAAAGTTATTCTAACAGAGAAAGAAAATAATAATCTATCCTTATTTTTAAATATTGCAATTATTTATTTGGAAAGACTAATCAGATATACCATTTTAGTTTTTGCTAGATGAGGATAAAGCATAGCTTACTGAACATCCAAATCGACCACATGCCCATCAATCTCCATATGTCGGGTTCATTTGATGGAAAGACAAGATTGAACGATAGAATTCCCCCAAATAGCATTGAGGAATAGCCCTGAACTTCAAAAACAGTGTAAAGGGCTGTCCCAGGTACAGCAGGATTTTTGCTGGCAGTAGAAGCCCGTGGAGCAATGGTTGCAGCAGTCTTTTGCACGACCTGGGGGGGGGGGGGGGGGGGGGAGGGGGTGATGCTAATATATCAAATAACTAGAAAATAAATAAAGAAAAGTGCCAAGAAATGCTAGATTTTAGGATGTTAAATATGGTTTAATAAACACACTACAGATAGTAAAAACTTAAAATATCACGATAGTTGAATATATTTCTTTTTCTCTTCCACTTGGTGCATACAGTGAACTTCTAATCAAAACTAAATTTTACTAAGAAACTTATTGCCATTAGTTTTGTAGAAAAACAGGGACAATATTTGGAGAGGAATAACTGCACGATTTTCAATATCACTCCAGGTATTGAGGATAGAAGACTATTCCAAACAAAAGAAAAACCAAAATTAATGAAGAATTGATTGTATAATGTTTTTGAGGGTGATGAGAGATGCACACCAAAAACATCCAACAAATAAACAACCACCATGAGGACTTGGACCAATTGTCTTAACAACACGTGAACAAATCAAATGGATCACACAATGACTTACAAGATGTGTGAATTTTAAATTCACTGCGATTAAGATTTCTGAGAATTAATAAAATATCTCTACTTAATCAGGTGTGGGCGTTCCTACATGATGTGTGGACTGTTTCATCAAAGCAGATGTTCCAACTTCGCGATACTTGCTTTAATCCATAGATGGATTTAAGCAACCTGCACACTCTTCCGCTGCACTCACTGTCTAAGAAACCTTCTGGTTGATCCATGTAAACACTGTCTTCTAAATGTCCATTTAGAAAAGCTGTTTTTACATCCATCTGCCAGATTTCATAGTCATGGAAGGCAGCAATGGCAAGCAGGATCCGAATGGATTTAAGCATAGCTACAGGTGAAAAGGTTTCGTCATAATTCAATCCTGGTCTTTGACGAAAACTTTTTGCAACGAGTCTAGCTTTGTAGGTTTCCACTTGTCCAAGTGCACCAATCTTCTTTTTGAAGATCCATTTGCATCCAACTGGTTTCACCCCAGGAGGAACAACTTCTAAAGTCCATACTTTATTGGTGTACATGGATTCCATTTCGGATCTCATAGCATCCAGCCACTTCACCGAGTCAATACTCGTGATAGCCTGCTGAAAACTAGTAGGCTCATCATCATCGATGATGCAATCCTCTCGATCCCCATCTAGAAGAAAACCATAGTATCTCTCAGGAGGATGAGAAAGCCTACTAGATCTGCGGAGTAGCGTTGGTTCGTCATGTTCTATTGAAATCTAAGGTTCTTCTAAGTCCTCGGTTGCAGTTTGAGGTTCTGGAATTTCTTCCAGCTCTACCGCGCTCCCACTAATTTCTTTTACAAGAAATTCGCTTTCTAAGAAGACAATGTGGCGAGCGACAAACACCTTTTGTTCTTCAGTGTGGTAGACCATGTACCCCCTTGAATGTTTGGGGTATCCTACAAACTTGCACAAAACCAATCGTGCCTCGAGCTTTTCCGGTCTATGCTTTTTAACATATGCCGGACACCCCCATATCTTGATATGCTTAAGATATGGTCTCTTCCCGCTCCACATTTCATATGGAGTGGTAGGCACAGACTTAGTTGGAACTCTATTCAATAAGTATGCTGCTGATTCTAAAGCAAATCCCCAGAAAGAAAGTGGCAACTCAGCATTGAACGCACCATATCTAATAGTGTGCGATTCCTCCTTTCTGATACACCATTATGCTGAGGTGTATAAGGCGGAGTAAGCTGAGAGAGAATTCCATTCTCTTTTAAGTATTTAAGAAAACTGGTACTTAAGTATTCTCCATCTCGATCAGATCGAAGTGTCTTGATGCTTTTACCAGTTTGTTTCTCTACTTCATTTTTATACTCTTTAAACTTCTCAAAAGCCTCGGATTTATGTTTCAATAAGAACACATGTCCATACCTAGAGAAGTCATCAGTAAAAGTGATGAAGCAGGAGTGACCGCTTCTCGCATGTGTAGACATTGGACCACATACATCACTGTGTACAAGTCCCAAGAGTTCTGTGGCTCTCGCTCCGTGTCCGGAGAACGGAGATTTGGTCATTTTTCCTTTGATACATGATTGACAAGTTGCATATGATGAATATTCAAACGGATCTAGACATCCATCTTTATGTAACTTAGTCAACCTTGTTTCGTTTATATGACCAAGTCTACAATGCCATAGGAAGGCTTGATTTGAATCTGGAGCCTTTCTTTTAAGTGTGTTTTGAATATTGAAAATTCGAGGTTGATTAAGTATGTATATGCCGTTTTCCAGTATGCCATATCCAATCAATTCTTGATTTAGGAGAATGTTCACGACATTTCTTTCAAGCGCAAAATTATATCCTTCATTAGATAACAAGGTTACTGATATAATATTACATAACATACTGGGAATACAAAAACAGCTGTACAACACCAAAATGTGCCCACTAGTCAACCCTAGGTGATATTCCCCTATTGCAATAGCATCTACATGCATTCCATTGCCCATCCGGAGAGTCATATCACCTGCCCCCAGTACTCTACTATTTCTCAGATCCTGCAATGAATTACAGATGTGAGAACCAGAACCGGTATCAAGTACCCATGATGTAGAGTTTACTAAAAGACAATTTTCGATTACGAACACACATGATGCAGAAGCAACAGCTTGCTTCTTGTCCTTGGCTTTGAAGACTATACGGTCATTCTTCCAGTGCCCTTGCTTGTGACAATAAAAGCATTCGTTTGTATCCGTTTTCACCCTTCCTGTCTTGTTCGTTCCCTGCACCTTCTTGACCCCACCCTTCGATTTGGTGGCTTTCATCTTCTTCTTCCCTTTAGGTTTCGCTTTAGATTTAGAAGAGGATGATTGGCCAACATACAGAACGGGGGTCTTCTCCTTTTTCAAGGAGGTCTCTGCTACCCTCAACATGTTGAGGAGCTTTGGAAGATCAGCTTCCATTTCGTGCATGTTGAAGCTAAGCACGAACTGAGAGAAGGTGTGGGGAAGGAACTGCAAAATCAAGTCGATATACAAATCATTCTCTAGCACGCATCTCAGGTTTGCGAGTTCCTCAATGAGGCTGATCATTTTGAGGACGTGCTCTCCTACAGGCGATCCTGGAGCTAACCTCATCTGGAAGAGTTTCCTTGAGGTCTCGTATCTCGCGATACGGAAGTGCTCTCCATATAATTCCTTGACATGGAGAAAGATGGATACAATATCCATACTCTCGTGCTGTTTCTGGAGTTCATTGTTTATGGACGCCAGCACGATACACTTAGCTCGCTCACAGTCTAGATCCCAGGTTTTGCGAACTTCCTTGTCCATAATTGAAGAATCTGGTCCAAGGATAAGGGGAGGAACAGCGGTGGTAACATATGCTACTTTGTCATAAGTCAGTGCAATTGTGACGTTCCTTAGCCAATCTTTATAGTTCTGCCCGGTCAGTATATTTTTTTCAAGTAATAGTTTTAGTCCTGTCATGGTAGCTGCTAGAGAGAGAGAAAAGAAAACACTCAGCATATGCTTCTTGCAAGTTTAGATTGGTTATTAGTTTATCTAAACAGGATGGCTCCCACTGTTCCCTCAAATCCTTCTTCAAAACCTAAAAGAAGAACTAGTCAGGATTTAATCACACGTCACAATACTTGCTTAACCTTTCAGCCAGGCTGGTGTTGGTACTTCGAGGGAGATTTTCCAACGCTTTCGCGAAGTTCCTTAATTAAATAACCTCTTTTCCCTGGATGCGTAGCCCCTCTGACACCTTTCTGGACACCTACTTGGTTTATAGCATTGATTGTTAAGTGAGAATGTTTCCCGAAAGTAATCATACTTATCAGTGGGATCGGGATCCAACTATCATTGCATGATGTACTAGATGGAAGTCACTCTAGTCACCACACTCCAGAAGGTATGCTAAATCTGCAAGTTTCCTTTATGTTTGAAACTCCCGATATGATTTTTACCCCAAGCTCTTATGACCTTGACGTAGGCCAACAAATCATAAGACGCAAGTCAAGTTCTACCCGTCGTTGTCCTGATTAATTTAGATACATCGTGCATGCCCTTGACGCAGGCCAACAAGGTTGTACGTCTGTCCTATACTAATGCATCTATCTGTGCAACAAATAAGCAAACCACACTGCTACCATCCATCATGCCTTGACGTAGGCCAACAAGCATAGCATGAATACGATGTGTTGTCTATTTGAAACGACGGAGGGTTACGGCTGGTTTTTTGACAAAAAACCGTTAACGTAGTGACTTGATATAATCGAAGGAACCATGATAGCCTTTATTAAAAGGAGTGGTTTAAGCTCCGCATTTAAAATTTGCTTTTTGAAGAAAACCGAGTGGTTTTAGAAATTGTTCCAACGATTCAGTTTAGGTTTTATTTTTCTTTGCATTAAAATAATGCGTCCCATTTTTAACCTATCATTACAGATAACAACGAAAATACGTCCTCTTATGCCATCCGCATTCGCCACGGGGTCCTGTCATCACCCGTTAGGTTACTTAACTAACGGCAGAGCGAGGGCTGGGCTAGTGTGGGTGTAAAACATAAGTGACGTCTAAATAGCTATCATATATAGATATTGTACATTCGTCAGACGCAATAATAGGCATTCCAGATCACAGATAAACTTTATTGGATATGCAAGCAATCCGCGTTTCTTTTGAGCCTGTAAGAAAAGACGGATTACACAGTTGTGATGAATAGCCATTACCCCACCCCAGACCCCTACAGGTACGGCAAACTACCCGCCAAGTACCCGAAGTGAAGCGGTCTTCCTCAGCAACGTGAGTAGGCCACTAAGCACTTCGAAATACCCGGTAGTTTGTGTACCCCACCTTGGGTCTATCCTAGGAGAAAAAACAGTAAAAAGAAATAATACAACGGTGGCAACAACCGCAACCTGGATGTGCCCCGCAAAATAATATTACAACTTATTACAATTACATCGAATGAATTAATACAATAACCCATCACAAAACCCCGGCTAATCATCACAACAGTCCAATAGAGTTCATAATCACAAGCAGTTAAAACATTACAGATATGTGCAACCCTCCGCCAACCGACATACTAGCAGTTAGGGGAGGTTTACGAACACATAATACAATTCACAGATATAATCAAACAAGCAAACATCGTATAATTTCGATCGATCAAACCCATTAGATTCTGCTCCAAAACTTCTCTGTAAACCTGAGAACTGAGCAAAAAATAAACCATACCAGAAAAGACAAAATATCACAGAAGAAGCACAGGGAAAAACTGGGTTGAATCGGCCTCAACTCGGCAGCGGATCCGCGGCGGATCGGTGGGATCGGCCGCGGTTCCGCGGCTATATGGCCGATTCAGGAACCCATTTTTTTCCAGTGTTCTTATAATTTCTTGTAGGGTGTTCTAGAGGAACCTGAAAAAATTTTGGACCTCATTTTAAAAACGACAGAAACTATGTGATATCGGGGTATTTTCCGATTCGTTTTGCGTTCGAAATTCATACGACTTTGCAAGTGAGTTAATTATTGTTTAGTGAGGCTCTGATACCACTGTAAGTCGATGTGCAACACCCCATGAGTTGCGGGGAGGCGGAAATATGAAAAACGATCTTGTTTCTTGAAGCATATATCGACTAACCGAAGATCTTTGCTAAACGATAATTAACAACTACCATAGAAGTTCTAAACTACTATGTAAAGAGATTATACCTAGTGATACGTGTCCTTCGCCTTTACGATCTCTTCGTCCTCCTCGACCTCCTCCAAGTGATAGATGATCCACCCGAGAACCCTAATCCAAGCTTCACCTCAAAACTTGAGGTAAATAAGTTTCTCTAGTTGCTAATCAAAGGAACTTAGATCGTATAGAGTTAGGTTATGAGATGCTTAGTCTTTTCTAATCCTTGTTCTCAACTCATGAGTGGTAGGATTAGAGCTTGAAGAAAGAGAGAGCTTGAGGAGAGAGAAGGGGAACTAGAATAATGAAATGAAATTGTTTCTCACTTAATATATCAAGCATAATGAATAAATCAATAAATGAATAGTAAGAGATTATTCATCATGCTTCATAAATGTATTATGAGTGATTCCCTATGTGAGTCATTAAGCATTTAATAATGCATTAACGACATAGTGAATCACACATTATGAGTCACAATTACATTAATGATAATGCCACCTAAACCCTTCAAGTCACCATGCTTCTAGAAGCTTCCCGAAAATTACGAGAACGCCCCTCCCTTCCGTGAAAACACGGAAAAACTTTAGACTGTATAAATCCAATAACCTGATACTAGAATCTGGCTTAAACCAAAGCCGTCTAGTAAAAACTGTCTGAATGTCGTACGTGCATTTAAACACGTATTCGTCCGAACCTTTGTCGTAAAACCGTACGACCTCTATATCGTTTCGCCTGGAATTGGGAAAACTCTATGTGGGACTCTAAAGACTCGACTACTACGCTGGCAGTGGGTTTAACCACAGACCGCAAGCGGCACTAGCTGTACGTAACGGTCCTCAGGTAGATGTCGATAAGAAGGCCGATAAGGAAACCCATCCAAACTCCTACTGAGCCTGTCCATGACAATATCCGTGCAGTCCGGTCTGTTCGTCTAAGAGTATCGCATGTATGGTCTAGGGAGGTGGTAAACGTCAGACCCCTAATAACCGTACAAGTCGTGTCGGCATGGCTTAATTACCATCCGAGAATCTACTGATCAGTCTATCATCAATTCTCTATATTAGCCCTGGCCAGGGACTTATGGTAATGACCAACCGATCACTGTGCGATATCAACTCCCTATACCGGAAGAGACGAATCCCTAACAGTCACTCACTGCCTCGACGTGGCTCGGGACTGTGCCCAACTAAAACATGTTTGCATGACTCCTTTGAACCGTGGTAGGGTAGTAATCAAAGCACAGTGGGAACTCACACGAGACAAATGACGACCTTAAGTCAACGGACTATCTGCACACATGTCACCTGAGAACTGCTATCTGACGTTAGATATAAATACCATCCAGTCAGTTCTCGGCGAGTCCTGTCCGGTGTACTCACATCCAGTGAGCATCTGTATACAATCTTAGGTGCACTCCACCAATCGCTGCGGGACCAATCCATTGCCCCTCCTCAGGGTCTAGATATGTATACACCGGTCTACTCCGGAGTATCGATGCTCAGTCTCGATACTCCTGCGACCAGGGACTTCTAAGGATGTGCCTATTGACTATCCAGCTCCCACTAGTATGATTGTCATCACAACGCCGGTGTTCAGGCAAAACACCCTATGGGCTTTATCAACATGTATATATATGAATACTACGCAAAATATATCATATGTTAAGATAAAGACAAACCAAATAGCGCACTATCAAATTAAGCAAGACTATCATGTACATACATATCCCTAGCATCCTATACAATGAAGGCCTCTAGGGCATATATATCCAACAGTTTTGGCGAAAACCGTGAACGTAATGAACTTGATATAGTCGAAGGAACCATGATAGCTTTTAAAAGGAGTAGTTTAGACTCCGCATTTAAAAGTTATTTTTAAAGAAAACCGAGTGGTTTTGAAATTGTTCTAACGATTTAACTTTGGTTTATTTTCTTTGCATTAAACAATATTAATGATGTCCCATCATTTAACCCTATCATTGCAAAAAGAAACAAAATAGAAGGTACGCTTATGTCATCCGCATTCGCCACGGAGCCCCGTCATGCACTGTTAGGTTACTTAATTAACGGCAGAGCGGGGGCTGGACTAGCGCGGGTGCAAAATGTAGGGTTCCTAGGCATCCTAATGAAGTCTCACAAGGCATCAACCATGCCAATTTCAAAAATTTACGGGTGCCGAGAAACCCTAATACGGATCGTTGACTAGAAGTTTAGGCGAAAAGAAAAACAAGTTAACAACTTAACTAAAGGATAAGAAGCTACAACCTTTGTAGATCCGGATATCCACTTCCTCGGCTCCACGTAGGCGTCATCTCGCTGTCCATCTCGAATCCCGGACCCAATCGTCGGCATCATCGGAAAAACGGGCGAGCTAGGTCGTCGGCTTCGTGCCGAAGACGATCTACGTCGAGGCATCACAAGTTCAAGCTCCGACTTCACAAAGTTGTGAAACTTGTGAAGAAAACACCCAAAACAACTTGGCAAGAGGTAGAGGGTGAAGAAATAGGAGGTGGGTTCACTTTAGAATTGGATTTCTCTCACTTTTGCTCAAGTTGCCATTGATGGCATCTAGTTTTCTTTCTTGAAGAAGAAGGAGAAGATGAAGCTAGAATATGATAAAAAAAAAGTGTTTTTATAATAGAAAATAAATCAATATTTATCATATCCTAACTAGGGTTAAGTGTAGAGAAAAGACCATGGTTACTTGGATGGGTTAGGGTTAAGCATAAAGACAAGAATGGTAAAGAAGTCAAAGCTTCATGAAGCTTCAACATAAGACAAATAAAGCCACCATTCTTATCTTAATCTTTTCCAAATAAATAAATAAATGAAAAAGCAAAACCCTAATCATCTCTTAACCATGGTTTAATTCTTTGCACTTAACCAAAAGAGCAAGTATCATCAAACATGATACAATCAAGTGTACACAAAATATATCACATATACAATGTGGACAACAAGTGAGAAAATCTATTTAAAGTGAACCAATACTAGTTAATGCAAAGTAATATATCAAATATATAATTATACATTAAATCATTAAATCAACACTTGATTTAACGATCCGGTTATATCACATATAACCGACTAGTATCCTATGTATCGGCTTATCGAATCAATCCTTGATTCGATATCTAGGTTATATCGCATATAACCAATCGATACAATCAACGCGAGAATGAAATACGGTATCACATACACGCATTATTCTCGGTCCTGCACATGTCTCATATGCGCTCCTATTTCGTTTCGCTTGAGCCAGAAAACCTCTGTGTGGGACTCTAAAGACTCGTCAATACGCCGGTAGCAGATGATGATCATATCAAGCACCCACAAGCCGCAAGCGGTCTGCTAAACGTAACGGCCACCCGGGTATTGAGCGATCAGAAGATCGACGAGCTAGCCCGCTCACACTCCTGCGAATCCGACCAGTAACACTTACCGTACAGTCCGGTCTGTTCGTCTGATATGTCGCATATCAAGTCTAGGGGTGGTAAACGTCAGACCCCAATAACCGATAAGTCATGCCGATGTGAGGCTCATAACGGGTCGAGAAACTACTGGTAACACTTACCAGCAAATCTCCGATTAGCCCTGGCCAGGGACTTCCCTGTTACGGCCAATCGAGCACAGCGCAACATCAACCCCCAATACCGGGAGAAACGAAACCCCTCCTATCGCTTATTGCCTCCATGTGACTCGGGACTGTACCCAAAGACCACCGTTTTGCACGCCCTTATGGACGTGGTAAGGTGGAGATCAAAGCACAGTGGGAATCACACAAGACTCTATGACGATCTCGGGTCTACAGACTAACATGTACAAGTGTCACCTGAGAACTGCCATCTGACGTGAGGTATAATACCATCTGGGAGTTCTCGGCGAGTCCGTCCAGTGTACCCAGTCTCCACTGAGCACCCGTATACCATCTCTGATGTCAAACACAAATGGATATGGGATCATCCATCGCCCATCTCATGGGTCGAGAAGCGTATACGCTAGTCTACACCGGTATATCGATGCCCCGTCTCGATACACCCACGACTAGGGACCTTGAAGGATGTACTTATGGACAACCATGTCCCCACTAGTATGATCTGCATTATAGTCCAGGTAGTCAAGTACACATCCTAAGGGCTTTACCAACATGTAACTATAAGACAGTATTAAGAGACTAGTGTACATGTTAAGATAAAGAGCAACCAGATAGCATACTATCATATCGAGCAAGAAAGTCATCTCTATATATGTCCAAGCATCCAATATAATATACATCATCTGTACAATACTGGCCTCTAGGGCATACATACAACTAACAATCTCCCACTTGCACTAGGGCCAGCTGCTGTAGTATCGCATACCGAGCATCCCGAAGAGTCTCTCAAACTGTATCTGGGGAATGGCCTTCGTGAGTGGATCCACCGTGTTGTTCTTCGTGTCAACCTTCCTGACCTCGATCTCCCGGCGATCAACTATCTCCCGGATCAGGTGATACCGCCTCAGAATATGTCTGGATCGCTGATGGGACCTGGGTTCCTTGGCCAAAGCCACCGCTCCATTGTTATCGCAATACAAAGGTATTGGATGCTCAATGGATGGAACCACTCCAAGTTCAGTAATGAACTTCTTGATCCAGACAGCCTCTTTGGCAGCATCGTTGGCAGCGATGTATTCAGCCTCCATCGTCGAGTCTGCCACGGTTTCCTGCTTGGAACTCTTCCAGCTAACCGCCCCTCCGTAAAGGGTAAAGACAAAACCTGACTGCGACTTAGAGTCGTCCTTATCACTCTGGAAGCTGGAATCGGTAAAGGACTCCACTTGGAGTTCTCCGTTACCATACACCAAGAGCATCTCTTTAGTCCTTCGCAAGTACTTGAGAATGCTCTTCACAGCTGTCCAGTGACTCTCTCCAGGATCAGCTTGATACCTGCTCACTATACTTAGTGAGTATGCAACATCGGGTCTGGTACATAGCATCGCGTACATGATAGAGCCTACAACCGAAGCATAGGGTATCCCTTGCATGCGAGCTCTCTCCAAATCAGTCTTGGGAGACATCTCTTTGGAGAGAGTGACTCCAGAGATCGTGGGTAAGTTCCCACGCTTGGATTCTTCCATACTAAACCTCTTTAATATGGTGTCAATGTACCTGGATTGGGACAATCCCAATATCCGTTTGGATCTATCTCTATAGATCCTGATTCCCAATATGCAGGAGGCATCACCAAGATCTTTCATTGAGAATCTTTGTGATAAGAAGAGCTTGACCGATTGCAGCATAGGGATATCATTTCCTATCAAGAGTATGTCGTCCACGTACAATACGAGGAAGACAGCCTTACTCTCTGCCACATTCTTGTAAATACAAGGTTCATCTGGATTTTTGATGAAATCAAACTCTTTGATAACGACGTCAAAGCAGATGTTCCAACTCCGCGATGCTTGCTTTAATCCATAAATGGATTTAAGCAGCTTGCACACCTTCCCGCTGCTCCCACTGTCTACGAAGCCCTCTGGCTGAGTCATGTACACGCACTCTTCTAAATCACCATTTAGAAAGGCGGTCTTAACATCCATTTGCCAGATTTCGTAGTCATGATATGCAGCAATGGCAAGCATGATCCAGATGGATTTAAGCATAGCCACTGGAGAAAAGGTTTCGTCATAGTCCACACCTGGTCTTTGACGAAAACCCTTTGCAACAAGTCTAGCTTTGAAAGTCTCCACTTTCCCATCTACACCAAGTTTCTTCTTGAAGATCCACTTGCTCCCGATGGGTTTTACCCCTTCAGGAGCAACATCCAAAGTCCACACTTTGTTGGTGTACATGGATTCCATCTCGGACCGCATTGCATCCAGCCATTTCACTGAGTCCCTACTCGTGATGGCCTGCTCGAAGCTAGTTGGGTCATCATCCTCCATGATGCAATCCTCGCTCCCACCATCCATGAGAAAACCGTAGTATCTCTCAGGTTAGCGAGGAACCCTACTAGATCGGCGGAGAGGCTGAGGTTCATCGGGAGCTACTGAATCCTCTGGTTCCACTAAATCTTCAGTTACGGTTTGTGTATCTGGAACTTCTTCCAGCTCTACCACTTTGCCACTAATTTCTTTTTCAAGAAATTCATTTTCTAAAAAGGTGGCATATTGAGAAACAAACACCTTTTGTTCTTCAGCATGGTAGAAAAGATATCCTTGGGAATTCTTAGGATATCCAACAAACTTGCAAAGAACTGACCGTGCCTCGAGTTTGTCTGGATTTTGCCTTTTGACATAGGCCGGACAACCCCATATTTTAACTCGTTTAAAATATGGTCTCTTCCCACTCCATATCTCATATGGTGTGGTAGGTACAGATTTAGATGGAACTTGATTCAATAGGTATGCTGCTGTCTCCAGCGCATATCCCCAGAAGGAAATAGGTAACTTAGCTGTGCTCATCATAGAGCGCACCATATCTAATAGGGTGCGGTTCCTCCGTTCTGATACACCGTTGTGCTGTGGTGTATATGGAGGAGTCAGCTGAGAGAGAATCCCATTCTCTTTTAGGAAGTCCAGGAATTCATTGCTCAAGTATTCACCTCCTCGATCAGATCGAAGGATTTTAATACTTTTTCCGGTTTGGTTTTCGACTTCTTGTTTATATTCTCTAAATTTCTCAAAAGCTTCTGATTTGTGTTTCATCAAAAACACATATCCGAATCTAGAGAGATCGTCAGTGAATGTAATGAAGTACGAAGAACCATCCCTGGCATGTGTAGACATGGGACCGCATACATCACTATGTATTAGTCCCAAGAGTTCGGTAACTCTTTCTCCGTGTCCCGTAAACGGAGTTTTGGTAATCTTGCCTTTGAGACATGACTGGCAAGTGTCATAAGATGAAAATTCGAATGGTTTCAAATATCCATCCTTATGCAACTTAGCTAGTCGTGTCGCATTGATGTGACCCAGTCTACAATGCCACAAGAAGGATTCGTTCAAATCAGAACTCTTCCTCTTGTGTGTGTTTGTTATACTTAGAACTGTTGATTGATTTAGAACATAAATGCCATTGCACAACGTGCCTGATCCAACCAACTTTTGGTTATGGAAAATGTTCATAACATTGTCCTGTAATACAAAATTATATCCCTCTTTACTCAGTAAAGAAACCGATATAATGTTGCATATCAGGTTCGGCATGTAATAGCATTCGTTCAGAACAAACGTATTACCAGTTGGTAATGCAAGGTGATATTCCCCGACAGTCTTAGCTGCAACAATTGCACCATTTCCGACTCTAATGTCTTTATCACCTTCTCCAAGTTCTCTATCTTTCCTAAGCCCATGTAACTGATTACATATATGGGATCCTGACCCGGTATCTAATACCCAGGACGTAGAGCAAATGGAGAAACAGTTCTCTGTAACGAACACACCCGAAGAAAATGCATCAACATGTTCTTTCTTCAATCGGGTGGCATGGGAATTCTGGTATTCCCCTATATCCTGTTCATTCCTATAACTCTTATAAGAAATAACGGAACCAACGTTCCCCAGCACAGTATAACATGCGGGTTCGGTCAATATATCCATATTATTATCTTGATTAGGGCATGAAATGGTCGCTACCTGGAGAGAGAGAGAAGAAAACACTCAGCGTGCGCTCTTGCAAGAATAGATTGGTTATTATTTTATCTAATCAGGATGGCTCCCACTGGTTTTTATCAAATCTTCCTTCAAACCCTAAAAGGAAAGACTAGCCGGGATTAATTACACCCTACAACTTCGCCAATCTTTCAGCCAGGCCAGTGTCGATACTTTGAGGGAGGTTCCCCGTGCTTTCGCACGGACCTAATTAAAGTAAACCTCGTTTTCCCAGAGGCGTAACCCAGTTGACACCTTTCTAGACACCTACTTGATCGGCTAATTGTAATGTGTAAAACTCTCCCAGGAGTAACTCTTACTCGCAGTGGGTATCGGGATCCAACTATCTCATAGAAGGTATGCAATCTCATTGCAAATTTCAACACTTGAAATTCCCGATAATATTTTGCCCCTAGCAGCTATATGACCTTAACATAGTCAACAAATCATAAGTGCTAGTCAAGTTCAACCCATCATTTCCTGATTGAATTAAACCCACCTGCACGACCCTTAACATAGTCAACAAAGTCGCACGACTACCCTAATCCAATCGCATCATATGCTAATACAGATAAGCACTAATTAGCTACCGCACACTACGCCTTAACATAGTCAACAAACGTAGCACGAATACTAACTAGTACTTATCTGAAATGACGGAGGGCTACGACGGGTTTTTCTGAAAACCTATTGTGTAATGAACTTGATATCGTTGTAGAATCAAATGAAGTTTTGAAATGGAGTGATTTTGAGGCTTTTCTAGTTTTGCTAAAGGGGTCACTCCCGGTGAAGGGATCGTCGGCCCTTTCCTCGTCGAATGAGGTGCGGGATATATCATATATATCACTGTGCAAAGCAAAAACCCAAAAGCAATCAAAAAACAAACCGAGTGTGTAGCATCTGCCAGTTATTGCTAAAGGAGTCACTCCCGGTGAAGGGATCTCGGTCCTTTCCTCATCGAATAAGGTGCAGGGCATATCATATATACCGCTATGCAAAGCAAGAACTGTAGCTACCTGTTCTGTTTAAAATTTGATTCTACAACATCTTAGGTTTCTTTTCTTTCATTAATCACATTAATGAAGTCCCATCATTTAAGTCACCTAAACATCACAGATAAATACGACGTACACTTATGCCATCCGCATTCGCCTAAATGTCCCCTCGTGCACCGTTAGGTTAGGTAACTAACGACAGAGCAGGACATGGCTAGTGTGGATGCAAAACATAAGTAACGCCTATATAATATATCATATATACTATATACTGTATCTATCACAGAACATCACATGATCACATCACAGATATCGCAGCAGAAGAAACATATGAAATATTGGATATACTAGGACGTCCGTGTTTTGAATACGAGCCAGTATAAAACACGGATTCCACGGTCGTGATGAATAGCCAAACCCACACCCCTAGACCCCTACGAGAGCGGCAAGCAACCCTACCAATCCTAGGGTTAGGAGACCCGGACTCGACTCCTCGAGATGGTCTCCCACTGGACCCTAGAACCCGGTTACTTGTGCTCCCCTCCTTGGGTCTATCCTAGTGCAGAAAAGGAAATAATATACAAAGGGTGACAGCTTCCGCAACCTGGAAGTGCCCCAAATAAAAGAATATTACATACAAGTTTTTACATGAATGAAAATGAAAAACACTCATCTCACATAAAAACCCCCGGCTATTCGAACACGACGATCCAATATAACATATCCAGCAACACATAACATCACATGTCATCAACGTAAGTAAATATGCGCATCCCAATTGTCGTTGACATATAGCAACGAAACCGGCGATTTCACATATTACACTTACGGTCACAGAAAAGAAAGTGTAAAACTACAACAATTGGAATCCGCAATCTCTTTAGACATCGCATGCCTAACAATTATAAACCCCGCATTTTAGTCTCATTATCGAAAACTCTTTTCGATATCAAGTGAAACTAAACCGCTAGATTTATAACATTGATCCAGTTATCTCATAACTGTTTGTGAATTCCAATTATTGTATCCAATTCCGGATAAATAGAAAATATTAAACTTTCCGATCGAACATTCGAACACCCAAGTTTTCCCGAAACCGTTCAACACATGAAATAGGTTCAAAGACATTCACTTCATGCCTCAGTACCAACGGTCCAGCCGTAGAAGGGTCAAGCCAACGCCTCACATGTGGCACGCCGTACTGCCCCAAACCCGAAGGTTCAAAAGGCAGTTCAAGACGGTCACATAATCGAGTTAAGGTTTATTGTCTTCTAGAAGGACCATCGCGTTACTTGCACTACTCAGACCGTCCTTAAACCACAGAAAAATCCAACACTTGGAAATTTTCCGGCAGGGGAAAAGTTGGGTATTTAAATTCGGTCGAACTTTTTAACATATTTTAAAGTTATCCGGAAATGCACTTAGACAAAGCTTGATAACCCGATCGAAACACCGATTTCCAAAGCAACCCCAGAACACTCAACCCTTGAGTCAATTTAAAAATTCCCAGAAAACTCAGCATAATTTATCAGGAATTACTGTGCAAATATTTAGGGCTGACGTCACGATAAGGCCGCGGAACCGCCGCAGAAGCCAGGCTTCTGCCGCGGTTCTGCCGCACTCTTTACTGTTCATGGAATAAATTTTGCATCGTAATTCTTAGATTTTCCTGCTGAATTCTTTAAGCATTTTTAATATGGAAAAATCCCAGATTTTAGAAAAAGGCCAGAGAGCACTTGGGTTTTAGGGTTTCGGGTTCGTTCGGGTTTCAAACGTCGTCTAGACTTCGCCTAAGGCTCTAGCTAGGCTCTGATACCACTGTAGGGTTCCTAGGCATCCTAATGAAGTCTCACAAGGCATCAACCATGCCAATTTCAAAAATTTACGGGTGCCGAGAAACCCTAATACGGATCGTTGACTAGAAGTTTAGGCGAAAAGATAAACAAGTTAACAACTTAACTAAAGGATAAGAAGCTACAACCTTTGTAGATCCGGATATCCACTTCCTCGGCTCCACGTAGGCGTCATCTCGCTGTCCATCTCGAATCCCGGACCCAATCGTCGGCATCATCGGAAAAACGGGCGAGCTAGGTCGTCGGCTTCGTGCCGAAGACGATCTACGTCGAGGCATCACAAGTTCAAGCTCCGACTTCACAAAGTTGTGAAACTTGTGAAGAAAACACCCAAAACAACTTGGCAAGAGGTAGAGGGTGAAGAAATAGGAGGTGGGTTCACTTTAGAATTGGATTTCTCTCACTTTTGCTCAAGTTGCCATTGATGGCATCTAGTTTTCTTTCTTGAAGAAGAAGGAGAAGATGAAGCTAGAATATGATAAAAAAAAGTGTTTTTATAATAGAAAATAAATCAATATTTATCATATCCTAACTAGGGTTAAGTGTAGAGAAAAGACCATGGTTACTTGGATGGGTTAGGGTTAAGCATAAAGACAAGAATGGTAAAGAAGTCAAAGCTTCATGAAGCTTCAACATAAGACAAATAAAGCCACCATTCTTATCTTAATCTTTTCCAAATAAATAAATAAATGAAAAAGCAAAACCCTAATCATCTCTTAACCATGGTTTAATTCTTTGCACTTAACCAAAAGAGCAAGTATCATCAAACATGATACAATCAAGTGTACACAAAATATATCACATATACAATGTGGACAACAAGTGAGAAAATCCATTTAAAGTGAACCAATACTAGTTAATGCAAAGTAATATATCAAATATATAATTATACATTAAATTATTAAATCAACACTTGATTTAACGATCCGGTTATATCACATATAACCGACTAGTATCCTATGTATCGGCTTATCGAATCAATCCTTGATTCGATATCTAGGTTATATCGCATATAACCAATCGATACAATCATCGCGAGAATGAAATACGGTATCACATACACGCATTATTCTCGGTCCTGCACATATCTCATATGCGCTCCTATTTCGTTTCGCTTGAGCCAGAAAACCTCTGTGTAGGACTCTAAAGACTCGTCAATACGCCGGTAGCAGATGATGATCATATCAAGCACCCACAAGCCGCAAGCGGTCTGCTAAACGTAACGGCCACCCGGGTATTGAGCGATCAGAAGATCGACGAGCTAGCCCGCTCACACTCCTACGAATCCGACCAGTAACACTTACCGTACAGTCCGGTCTGTTCGTCTGATATGTCGCATATGTTAGTGTTTATGCCCTAGAAGGCCATTACTGTATCATACTAGCTTGTATATTACTTAATGGAAGCTTGGGATATTCACATGTATATAACAGTCTTGCTAAACATGGTAGTATGCTACTTGGTTTTTCTATCTTAATATGTGAGTGTACGTATTGATAGAGCTCTTAGGATCTTGCTTGTCTACCAGCGTTGTGATGGCAGTCACACTAGTGGGGGCTGGGTAGTCTACAAGCACATCCTTATTCAGGTCCCTGGTCGTTGGATTATCGAGACAGAGCATCGATACTCCGGAGTAGACTGGTGTGTACGCTTCTCATCCCAGTTGGGGAGATGGTCTGTCCCACAGCCGTCAGTACGTCGTACTGGAGATAGTATACAGGTGCTCGTTAGGTTACGGGTACACCGGACAGGACTCACAGGGAACTGTTGGTTGGTTTGATACCAGTCGTCAGTGAACAGTTCCCAGATGACATGAGTACAGCGTAGTCCGCAGACTTGACACTGCTACTTCGCCTCGAGTGTGTCCCACTGTTCTTAAATTGCTACCCTACCACGGCTCAAAGGAGTCGTGCAAACAGGTAGCAGTTGGGTGCAGTCCCGAGCACTTGGAGGCAGTGGCGGTTAGACAGGATTCGTCCCTCCCGGTATTGGGAGTAGATATCGTGCTGTGTCAGAGAGCCATTACGCAAAGTCCCTGGCCAGGGCAAGCGAGATTTGCTGGTAGGTTCCAGTAGTTTCTCAGGGTGTAATGGGCTTCCCTCCGACACGACTTATACCGCTATTAGGGGACTGACGCTTGCCGCCCCCCTAGGCCCGATATGCGATAGTCTTGGACGAACGGACCGGACTGTATGGAGATTGTCACATCAGACTCAGTAGGAGTTCGGATGGGTTTTCTCATCGGCCTTCTTATCGACAACTACCTGGGGACCGTTACGTACAGCTAGTGCCGCTTGCGGTCTGTGGTTAAACCCACTGCCAGCGTAGTAGTCGAGTCTCTAGAGTCCCACACAGAGAGTTTCCTACTCCAGGCGAAACGATATAGAGGTCGCATGGTTTTGCGACAAAGGGTTCGGACGCATACGTGCGTTTACGCACGTACGACTTTCGGACAGTTTTTACCAGTCGGCTTTGGTTTAAGCCAGTTACTGGTATCCGGTTATTGGATTTTTACAGTCTAAAGTTTTTCCGTATTTTTGCGGATTGGAGGGGCGTTCTCGTAATTGTACGAGAAGCTTCTAGAAGATGTGACTAAGGAGGTTAAGGTGACATAAGCTTTGGATAAGATTAGTGAGTCATGAGGGTGATTCATCATGATCATTAATGCACCATAAATGCTTAATGACTCATGTTAATGAATCACCTCTTTTCATTTATGAAGCATGCTTATTCATTTCTATTATTCATTATTCTTTAATAAGAATGCTTCATAATATATTATGATACACTCTCTCTCATCTCATTATCTCATCTCACATTCTCTCCTCAAGCTCTCATCTTCAAGAGACTAATCCTTAATCCTCATGTGTTGAGATCAAAGGTTTAGTTAGACTTAAACATCCATTACCTTCACTCTATATCATCCTTTCTTCTTTGATTAGCAATCAAAGTAGATTAGTTACCTCAAGTTAGAGGTGTAGCTTGGTGTTTTGCTCTCGGGTGGATCGTCTACTACCTAGAGAAGGTCGAGGAGAACAAAGGAGGACACAAAGACGAAGGACCGGTTTCATTAGGTATAATCCCTAAACACAATTGATAAGAAACTCTTTGTGTACGGTTATTTAAAGTTTAGCTTCGATTCAAGCGGTTAGTCGATGTTCGTTCACTAAACATGATCGTTTTTGAAAATTCCGCCTCCCCACAAGTACTGGGGTGTACTACATCGACTTACAGTGGTATCAGAGCCTCGCTAAACACTAAATAACTTAATTGCAAATTTGTACGAATTTCGAACGGAAAAACGAAGCCGGAAAACCCTAAAAAATGCAAGTTTCTGTCGAAATTTAAATGATGTCCAAAAAATTTTCAGGTGAGTTCAGAGAGCTTGAAAAGACACCAGAAGAACACCCAAGAAAAACAGTCGCCTGAATCGTCTAACTCGCCGCGGAACCGCGGCCTCAGCCTACTGAGTCGCCGCGCTTCCGCCGCCGAGTTGGCGAGTCAGGAGCCGATTTTTCTTCTGTTGCTTCTGTGTAATATTTGGGGTTTTCTGGAATATTTAATATTTGCTCAGGTTACTGTTTAACAGAGCAGATTTTGGAGCAATATTGATGTTGTTTAATCGATCGAAATTATACAGTATTTGCATATTGGATTATATCTGTGATTGTTTAATGTGTTCGTAAACCTCCCCTAACTGCTAGTATGTCGGTTGGCAGGGGGTTGCACATTTCTGAAATGGTTATATCTGTTTGTGCATATAAACTGTATTGGACTGTTGTGGTGTATAGCCGGGGTTAGCAATGGGTTATTGTTTAATTCATTTGTTGTAAATGTAATTTGTTGTAATATTATTTTTGCGGGGCACTTCCAGGTTGCGGTCGTAGCCACCGTTGTATTATTTCATTTTACTGTTTTTGCTCCTAGGACTGACCCAAGGTGGGGTACACAGACTGCCGGGTGGGTAGTTTGCCGTACCCGTAGGGGTCGAGGGTGGGGTAACGGCTATTCATCACAACTGTGTAATCTGTCTTTTCTTGCAGGCTCAAAAGAAATACAGATTGCTTGCAAATCCAATATTGTTTATCTGTGTTCTGGAATGAATATCATTGCGTCAGACGAATGTAAAATATCTATATTTATGATAGCTATTTAGACGTCACTTATGTTTTACACCCGTGCTAGCCCAGCCCCCGCTCTGTCGTTAGTTAAGTAACCTAACGGGTGATGACGGGACCCCGTGGCGAATGCGGATGGCATAAGAGGACGTTGTATTTTCGTTGTTTTCTGCAATGATAGGTTAATGATGGGACGCATTATCTATAATGCAAAGAAAATAAACCAAAAGATTTAATCGTTGGAACAATTTAAAAGAAACCACTCGGTTATTTTTAAAACAGATATTTTTAAATGCGGAGCTTTAACCACTCCTTTTAAAAGCTATCAGGTTCCTTCGGTTATATCAAGTTCACTACGTTCACGGTTTCGCCAAAACCAGTCGTAGCCCTCCGTCATTTCATTTGGGTATTCAGTAGTATTCAAGCTATGCATTTTGGCCAAAGTCAAGACATAGTGTTTGGTAGCTGCTGGGTTTTCATTTGTTGCATAAGATAGATGAGTTGGTTTGGGACAGTCGTATTACCATTTGACCAAAGTCAGGGGTATATACGGGTGGGTTCAAATTGACAAGATAATGACGGGTAGAACTTGACATGTGACTTATGACACTTTGACCAAAGCCAAGGTTATAAGAGCATGGGGCAAAAAACTTATATCGGGAATTTCTAAAGAAACTGAAATTTGCAAAGAGATGCATACCATTTTGAGTTTGATGAATGTTGGTAGCATTCCTACAACATTATCAGACGATGATATTTGGATCCCGATCCTACTGTGAGTATATGATACTTATCAGGATATTCGTCACTTAACGATCAATGCTATAAACCTAGTAGGTGTCCAGAAAAGTGTCAGCGGGGTTACGCCCCCAGAGAAAAGAGGTTATTTAATTAAGGAACTTCGCGAAAGCGTTGGAAAACCTCCCTCGAAGTACCGACACCAGCCTGGCTGAACGGTTAAGCAAGTATTGTACGGTGAGAATAGTCCTGGCTAATTCTTCTTTTATGGTTTGAGGAAGGATTCGAGAAACAGTGGGAGCCATCCAGTTTAGATAAACTAAAAACCACTCTAAACTTGCAAGAGCATCATGCTAAAGAGTTTTCTTCTCTCTCTCCTAATTGCAGCGACCCTGAAAATGACTGGACTTAAGTTACTTTTAGAGAAAAATATACTGACGGGGCCAAACTATAAAGATTGGTTGCGGAATGTCAAAATGGCTTTGACCTATGACAAACTGGGGTACGTCCTCACCGCTACGGCACCTGCTGTCCCTGGTCCCAAATCCAGTAATGCGGATAAGGAAATCCGCAAAACCTGGGATTCAGATTGCGCGAGAGCCAAGTGCATCGTGCTTGCCTCGATGAACAATGAACATCAGAGGAGGCACGAGGATATGTCCCTAGATGGCATATTTCTCCATACAAAGGAACTTTATGGAGAGCAATCTCGTATAGCAAGATACGAGACCTCTAAGAACTTGTTTCGAGCGAGGTTGGCTGTCGGGTCATCGGTAGGTGAACGTGTCCTAAAGATGATCGGCTATATAGAAGAGCTCGCAGACCTTGGGACGACTTTGGATAATAAGCTCTATACAGACCTTATTCTCCAGTCCCTTCCTCCCACCTACGCCCAGTTTATCCTCAACTTCAATCTTCAAGGAAAAGAAGTTGAACTTGCGGAACTCCTGAACATGTTAAGGAGTGCAGAGGGCACCTTGCAGAAGGCAAGGGAAACACCCGCTATGTTTGTTGGCGGTGCATCTTCTTCCGGGTCTAAGGCTAGGGCCAAAGGAAGGAAGAAGAAGGCCGCACCCAAATCTAGAGGAGGTGTTAGTAAGGTGAGAGGGAAAGGAAAGAAAAAGACTGCAGTACCGATAGTTGGTCAGGATGAGTGCTTCCATTGTCACAGGAAAGGGCACTGGAAGAAGAATTGCAAGGCGTGGAACGCCAAGAACCGAAGCAAGCTGTGGCTTCGACTTCAGGTGTGTTTGTAATTGAGAATTGTCTGTCGATCAACTCTACTTCCTGGGTATTGGATACCAGATCAGGATCTCATATTTGCAATTCATTGCAGGCACTGAGAAACCGTAGAGTGCTGAAGGAAGGTGATATGATCCTCAGGGTTGCTAACGGAGCTAGCGTGGGAGCTGCGTCCGTCGGGGATTATCACCTAGGATTGACGAGTGAACACATTTTGGTTTTACATAACTGTTATTTTGTACCCAGCTTAACGTGTAATATCATATCAGTTTCCTTGTTATCAAATAAAGGTTATGATTTCACGTTTGTAAGAGATGTTGTCAACATCCACCTTAATCATGGTTTGATTGGATCCGGTACTCTAAATAACGGCATATATGTTTTAAACCAACTCCAAATTTTCAACGTCCAGAACACACTAAAAAGAAAGTCTCCAGATTTGAATAAAGCTTTCTTATGGCATTGTAGACTGGGTCACATCAATGAGAGAAGGTTGACTAAGTTGCATAGAGAAGGATATTTGGACACGTTCGAATATCAAACTTATGACACTTGTCAATCTTGTCTCAAAGGAAAGATGACAAAGACTCCATTCACTGGACAAGGAGTAAGAGCGAGCGAGCTCTTAGGACTCATACACAGCGATGTATGTGGTCCAATATCTACACATGCGCGAGGTGGTTATTCCTACTTCATTACTTTCACGGATGATTACTCAAGATACGGATTCATTTATCTGATGAAACATAAATCCGAGGCTTTTGAGAAATTCCAGGAGTATAAGAATGAAGTAGAAAACCAAACCGGCAAAAGTATCAAGACACTTAGATCTGATCGAGGTGGTGAATACTTGAGTGCCGAGTTCCTAGGTTACCTAAAAGAGAAAGGGATTCTCTCTCAGCTTACTCCTCCGTACACTCCACAGCATAACGGTGTATCGGAGAGACGGAATCGAACCCTATTGGATATGGTACGATCCATGATGAGTAATGCTGAGTTACCGCGATCTTTCTGGGGTTATGCGCTAGAATCAGCGGCATATCTTCTGAACAGGGCTCCAACCAAGACTGTGCCTACCACTCCATATCAGATGTGGACTGGGAAGAAACCCCATCTTCAGCATATGAAGATTTGGGGATGTCCAGCTTTTGTTAAAAAGCAGCATGTGGACAAGCTCGAGGCACGATCAGTAAAATGTTTGTTTGTGGGATATCCGAAGAACTCCAAGAGATATTATTTCTATTACGCAGAGGAACAAAAGGTCTTTGTTTCTCGTAATGCCCATTTTCTGGAACATCTGTTTTTAGAAAAGGAATCAAGTGGGAGCGAAATAGAACTGAAAGAAATTCCAGAACCACAAACCAATACTGAAAGTTTGGTAGAACCGGAAGTTCACGAAGAACAGGACATTCCCGCACCCCTCCGCAGGAGTAGTAGGCCGTCTCATCCGCCTGAGAGATACTACGGTTTTCTCATAGACGGGGATAGAGAGAATTGCATCATAGACGATGATGAACCTACTGACTTCCAGCAGGCCATCCAGAGCGGCGACTCGGTACGATGGCTAGATGCAATGCGGACCGAAATGGAGTCCATATACACCAACAAAGTATGGACTTTGGACTTTGCTCCAGATGGGGTAAAACCCATAGGATGCAAATGGATCTTCAAGAAAAAGATTGGTGTAGATGGACAGGTGGAAACCTATAAAGCTAGACTTGTTGCAAAGGGTTTTCGTCAAAGACCTGGTTTGGACTATGACGAAACTTTTTCTCCAGTGGCTATGCTCAAATCCATTCGGGTCCTTCTTGCTATTACTGCCTTCCATGATTATGAAATCTGGCAGATGGACGTAAAGACGGCTTTTCTGAATGGAAATTTAGAAGAGAGCGTCTATATGGATCAGCCAGAGGGTTTCAATCAGAGTGGGAGCAGCGGGAAAGTATGCAAGCTGCTTAAGTCCATTTATGGACTAAAGCAGGCATCGCGGAGTTGGAACATCTGTTTTGATGAAACAGTCAAAGAATATGACTTTATCAAAAATCCAGATGAGCCGTGCATATATAGTAAAGTTGTGGCCAGAAGTGTCGTATTCCTCGTCTTGTACGTGGATGACATTCTATTGATAGGAAATGACATTCCTATGCTACAATCTGTCAAAGGATTCTTGTAACACAGGTTCTCCATGAAAGACCTGGGTGATGCCTCTTACATACTGGGGATCCGGATCTATCGTGATAGATCCAAGATGATGTTGGGACTTTCGCAGTCCAGGTATATCGACACTGTACTGAAAAGATTCAGTATGGAAGATTCTAAGCGCGGTAATCTACCGGCTTGTCACGAAATCACCCTCTCCAAAGAGATGTCTCCCAAGACTGATTTGGAAAGGGAACGCATGTCTATTATACCCTACGCTTCTGCGGTAGGCTCTATAATGTATGCGATGTTGTGTACCAGACCAGATATAGCTTACGCACTGAGCGTGGTAAGCCGGTATCAGTCAGACCCAGGGGAGAAGCACTGGATAGCAGTAAAGAACATTCTCAAGTACCTGAGGAGGACTAAGGAGATGTTCTTGGTTTACGGCGCAAAAGACCTCAGGTTGGAGGCCTTTGCTGATTCCGGCTTCCAGAGTGATAAGGACAATTCCAAGTCCATGTCGGGTTATGTCTTTACACTCAATGGAGGGGCGGTATGCTGGAAGAGCTCCAAGCAGGACACCGTTGCTGACTCGACGATGGAAGCGGAGTATATAGCTGCTTGCGATGCCGTAAAAGAAGCAGTCTGGATGAAGAAGTTCCTAACAGAACTACAGGTGGTTCCTACCATAGTTGATCCAATACCTTTGTATTGCGACAACAACGGAACTATAGCTTTAGCGAAGGAACCAAGGTCCCATCAGAAGTCCAGACACATCTTGAGGCGGTATCACCTGATCAGGGAGATCATTGATCGTCAGGAGATCGAGGTTCGGAGAGTTGCTTCAGAAAAGAACATTGCTGATCCATTCACGAAGGCCCTTCCTCAGATTCAGTTCGAGAGGCTACTCGAGATCATTGGTCTACGATATGCCAGTACATGGCCCTAGTGCAAGTGGGAGATTGTTAGTGTTTATGCCCTAGAAGGCCATTACTGTATCATACTAGCTTGTATATTACTTAATGGAAGCTTGGGATATTCACATGTATATAACAGTCTTGCTAAACATGGTAGTATGCTACTTGGTTTTTCTATCTTAATATGTGAGTGTACGTATTGATAGAGCTCTTAGGATCTTACTTGTCTACCAGCGTTGTGATGGCAGTCACACTAGTGGGGGCTGGGTAGTCTACAAGCACATCCTTATTCAGGTCCCTGGTCGTTGGATTATCGAGACAGAGCATCGATACTCCGGAGTAGACTGGTGTGTACGCTTCTCATCCCAGTTGGGGAGATGGTCTGTCCCACAGCCGTCAGTACGTCGTACTGGAGATAGTATACAGGTGCTCGTTAAGTTACAGGTACACCGGACAGGACTCACAGGGAACTGTTGGTTGGTTTGATACCAGTCGTCAGTGAACAGTTCCCAGGTGACATGAGTACAGCGTAGTCCGCAGACTTGACACTGCTACTTCGCCTCGAGTGTGTCCCACTGTTCTTAGATTGCTACCCTACCACGGCTCAAAGGAGTCGTGCAAACAGGTAGCAGTTGGGTGCAGTCCCGAGCACTTGGAGGCAGTGGCGGTTAGACAGGATTCGTCCCTCCCGGTATTGGGAGTAGATATCGTGCTGTGTCAGAGAGCCATTACGCAAAGTCCCTGGCCAGGGCAAGCGAGATTTGCTGGTAGGTTCCAGTAGTTTCTCAGGGTGTAATGGGCTTCCCTCCGACACGACTTATACCGCTATTAGGGGACTGACGCTTGCCGCCCCCTAGGCCCGATATGCGATAGTCTTGGACGAACGGACCGGACTGTATGGAGATTGTCACATCAGACTCAGTAGGAGTTCGGATGGGTTTTCTCATCGGCCTTCTTATCGACAACTACCTGGGGACCGTTACGTACAGCTAGTGCCGCTTGCGGTCTGTGGTTAAACCCACTGCCAGCGTAGTAGTCGAGTCTCTAGAGTCCCACACAGAGAGTTTCCTACTCCAGGCGAAACGATATAGAGGTCGCATGGTTTTGCGACAAAGGGTTCGGACGCATACGTGCGTTTACGCACGTACGACTTTCGGACAGTTTTTATCAGTCGGCTTTGGTTTAAGCCAGTTACTGGTATCCGGTTATTGGATTTTTACAGTCTAAAGTTTTTCCGTATTTTTGCGGATTGGAGGGGCGTTCTCGTAATTGTACGAGAAGCTTCTAGAAGATGTGACTAAGGAGGTTAAGGTGACATAAGCTTTGGATAAGATTAGTGAGTCATGAGGGTGATTCATCATGATCATTAATGCACCATAAATGCTTAATGACTCATGTTAATGAATCACCTCTTTTCATTTATGAAGCATGCTTATTCATTTCTATTATTCATTATTCTTTAATAAGAATGCTTCATAATATATTATGATACACTCTCTCTCATCTCATTATCTCATCTCACATTCTCTCCTCAAGCTCTCATCTTCAAGAGACTAATCCTTAATCCTCATGTGTTGAGATCAAAGATTTAGTTAGACTTAAACATCCATTACCTTCACTCTATATCATCATTTCTTCTTTGATTAGCAATCAAAGTAGATTAGTTACCTCAAGTTAGAGGTGTAGCTTGGTGTTTTGCTCTCGGGTGGATCGTCTACTACCTAGAGAAGGTCGAGGAGAACAAAGGAGGACACAAAGACGAAGGACCGGTTTCATTAGGTATAATCCCTAAACACAATTGATAAGAAACTCTTTGTGTACGGTTATTTAAAGTTTAGCTTCGATTCAAGCGGTTAGTCGATGTTCGTTAACTAAACATGATCGTTTTTGAAAATTCCGCCTCCCCACAAGTACTGGGGTGTACTACATCGACTTACAGCATATCAAGTCTAGGGGTGGTAAACGTCAGACCCCAATAACCGATAAGTCATGCCGATGTGAGGCTCATAACGGGTCGAGAAACTACTGGTAACACTTACCAGCAAATCTCCGATTAGCCCTGGCCAGGGACTTCCCTGTTACGGCCAATCGAGCACAGCGCAACATCAACCCCCAATACCGGGAGAGACGAAACCCCTCCTATCGCTCATTGCCTCCATGTGACTCGGGACTGTACCCAAAGACCACCGTTTTGCACGCCCTCATGGACGTGGTAAGGTGGAGATCAAAGCACAGTGGGAATCACACATGACTCTATGACGATCTCGGGTCTACAGACTAACCTGTACAAGTGTCTCCTGAGAACTGCCATCTGACGTGAGGTATAAAAAGCATTTGGGAGTTCTCGGCGAGTCCGTCCAGTGTACCCAGTCTCCACTGAGCACCCGTATACCATCTCTGATGTCAAACACCAATGGATATGGGATCATCCATCGCCCATCTCATGGGTCGAGAAGCGTATACGCTAGTCTACACTGGTATATCGATGCCCCGTCTCGATACACCCACGACTAGAGACCTTGAAGGATGTACTTATGGACTACCATGTCCCCACTAGTATGATCTGCATCATAGTCCAGGTAGTCAAGTACACATCCTAAGGGCTTTACCAACATGTAACTATAAGACAGTATTAAGAGACTAGTGTACATGTTAAGATAAAGAGCAACCAGATAGCATACTATCATATCGAGCAAGAAAGTCATCTCTATATATGTCCAAGCATCCAATATAATATACATCATCTGAACAATACTGGCCTCTAGGGCATACATACAACTAACACAAAACATAAGCAACGCTTATTATATATATAATATATATATAGTCATTCGTCTCACGCAATAATAGTCATTCCAGATCACACATCACAGCAATACAAATGAATATATTGGATATGCTAAGATTTCCGCGTTTCGTTTTAGTCTAGAACGAAAAACGGATTCCACGGTCGTAATGAATACCCAAACCCCACCCTCGACCCCTGCGGGTGCGGCAAACTACCAGCCAAATTTCCGAAGTGAAGCAACCTCCCTCAATGAAATGAGTAGGCCTCTCAGCACTTCAAGAACCCGGTAGTTTGTGCACCCCTTTCTTGGGTCTATCCTAGGTGCAAGAAAAAGTAAATGAAATAATACAACGATGGTTACAACCTCAATCCGGATGTGCCCCGCAAAAGAATATTACATCAATTTACAAATATACATAAATGAAAGAAAAGGACACTCACATCCCCGGCTATCCATTCACGACGATCCAATACTTCATATCCACAACCCATCAACAAGATAGTAGATATGTGCAATCCCCACTAATCGACATATAGAAACTAGTAGACGTTTAGCAACACATATACAAACACAAATAAGCAAGAATTTAGAATTTCGATCGATAAAAACTTTCCGAGTTTACCCCATGCACAAACCAGTATACAAACAAATCTGGGTAAAAAACAAATGTATCAAAAATCACATTTCCAAAAACCTGAACCACAGAAAAAATTAGGAGCACTTTGGCCATAACTCGGCCGCGCATCCACGGCCAAATGACCTATTTGGCAGCGGATTAGCGGTCGAATTATGAGATTAAGTGCTCGAAATTTTTTCTTGGTCTTATAAAAGCCCGCATGTAATTTTAAAGCCACCGAAATAATTTTTTAACTTTAAAAATCGAACGACAAGCATGACTTGAAAATGCAAAGTCGACTGCCATCACAACGCTGGTAGTCAAGCAAAAATCCTAAGGGCTCTATCAATATGTATTAGCGATATGCTAAAAGAAACATATATACATATTAAGATAGAATCAAACCAGATAGCATAGTATCATATTGAGCAAGACTGTCATTATATCTGTGTATATCTCAACCTTCCAAAATGTAATATACAATCCAGTACTATACAATAATGGCCTCTAAGGTATATATCACTAACAGAATCTTCTTGGTGTATGATAATAGCAGCCTCCTATAAAAGGCGATTACCAATTCCAGCTTCCAAGATGATATAGATAATTGTGTGTCTGTCGCAAGTTATAAGTTTACCTTCCGATGAGAACCGGTATTTTGAAAAGAGTTCCAAACGGGATACTGAGGTAATCGTGGCACTGGGTGCTGATTATGACTCAGTAAAGGATACAACATAAGAAGTTGGATAAAATTGTTCATTTCTGAATTTGGTCACATCGTCTATCCAAACAAAATACTAAGACATGTATTGCTTGATTCGGGAGATAGTAGATCTCTGCGAAGTTGAGATACAGAGAGATATAGTTAGAAATATTGTAGCGGATCCATTCACTAAGGCTATTTCTCGAACACAGTTTGCGAAGCTGTTGGCAGAGAAGTTGGGTATGCGATAGCACATGAGAGGTAGGTATGCGCGATACAGCAATAATTGGCCTTAAGTGCAAGTGGGAGATTGTTGGATATAGATGCTCTCAAGATAATTATTGTAATTGCAAGATGGCAATTACTAATTGAAGGAAGACCTATACAAAGAACAGTTTTGCTCGAGATGATAGTATGCTATCTGTTTGTCTTTATCTTTCATGTGTATATATTTTACTCGTTATTACGTATCGCAGATACATGAGATAAAGCTCATAGGATTTTTTCTTGACTGTCGGGATTAATGATAGGGATTATATTAGTGGGACCTGGGTAGTCCATAAGCACATCCTTAAATGTCCCTAGTCGTAGGAGTATTGAGACTGGGCATCGGTACTCTAGTTTAGACTAGTGTATACGTTTCCTGACTCGGTTGCAGGGCGATGGCTGATCCCACAGCTATTGGTATTTGACACCAAGAATTGTATATAAATGCTCACTGGATGAGTTACATTGGACGAACTCGTCAAGAACACCTAGATGGTTTTATACCAATGTCAGGTAGCAGTTCTCTGGTGACGATAGTATATGGTAGTTTCTTGACCTTATATTGCCATAATGTCTTGTGTGTGTTCCCACTATATTTTGATTATTATCCTACCACGGCTCTACTGAGTCGTGCAAACATATTTTAATTGGGTATAGTCCCGAAGCACATGAAAGCAGTAAGTGGTAGAGAGGATTCGTCACTCCCGGTATTGAGTCGATATCGCGCAGTGCATGACATGGCTATAATCAGAAGCCTCTGGCTAGAACAGTCGAGATAAACCGATAAGTGTTATCAGTTGTATCTATGTTGATTACGAGTCTTATGTTAGCACGACTTATTGGGTTACTGGGGGTTTGACAATTTTCACCCCCTAAACTCGGTATGCGATACTCTTTGACAAAGAGTCCGGACTGTATGGTATGCGTTGCTTATAAACTTTGTCGGGTCCGAATGAGTTCACTCATCAACCTGCCTTTATCTTGCTCATACATGGGTAGCCATTACGTGCAGCTAATACCGCTGATGTGCTTGTGGGTTAACCGGTGAAGGGATTGAATCTGAAAGTGTTTCAGATTCAATCGGATATGATCATGTTTAACCTACGTCAGCGTATTAACCGGTTTTTAGAGTCCCGCAACGAAAGTGCCTGCCCGGGAAAAATGTTGATGTGGCGTGTGTATTGTATTTGTATTTCGATTAAATGCGTGATTTAATCGAACGTCCAGAAATACTATCCGTTCAAAAGACGGAATATTAAGACAAATATTGACTTAATAACCATATTTTCATATGGTTTCTAGTATTGTGTATATGATACACGCACTCTCTTTAGTATATAATATTGATGGTGATTCGTGTATATGATACATGATATGTATGTATATAGGAGGATACATATACTTGTTCTCATTAGATAAATATATATATATATATATTCCCACTTTCCTTTTGTTTTATACACATACATATATACACATACATACATATATATATATACATACATATATATATTATGATAACAATTAATGGTGGGCCCTCCCTCTCTCTCTCTTTGTGTGACAACAAAGAGGAGAGAGAGTGTGGGATGGACTTGCCTTATAAAAATCAAATGAGAAAGTGAAAATAAAAGCGGAATTTTTTTCTTATGCCATTTAATATTCTTCTCCTTTCTCTCAAGTTTTGAGTTTGCTATCTACTCTAATGGAAAGTGTTGCTAATGAGGTCGAATTGGAAAAAGAGAGATTACCCATTTACAACAACACATCGCTCTACACTTAGCAACTCACTTGAGAGAGTTTCTCCACTTGAAGATGGAGATGAAGCTTCGGACGGCTTCCTTTCACCGCGGCTCATCTACGGCGAGACGGTCAGCTTGTACGCTCATGTAGGAGCTTGTAAATCTAGCTTGGGTTTTCCGACAGACAATCAGACATGCTACAAAGGTTGTAGCACACAAACCAGCTCTCTGGTTTTTTTTCTAGTTTGCATTTTTTTACTTGTATTTGATGATTCTTGGTGGGAATTGGTTCTAAGTTTGAAAATTTTATGTTTTCTATTTCCGCCGCGGTCCGTAAATATCACGGCCTTAGGACCAATCCCTAATAATCACAACATTCTTACCCCAGCCAAAAATTATAAACATGTGATATATGAATTAAATCCAAATCCAAGGATAGCGATCATATTCTCATCTAATTGCATTAACAACCACCTCAAATGTTTGCTTAGAAAAAAATCTCTAGCATGACACATCTCTTAAAACTTCTTAACCAAGCCTAAAGAAAACAACTCATTTATTGCAGAAATCTAACATTATAAATTAATCACGACAAAAATAATCATCCCCAATCCATCATGCGGCTACATATGCCATACCCATCTCATAAAAGTCATGAACAATATGGAAAAGAAAGAAAATATCAAGTGTGACACATATTGTACCCGACAAGAATAATCATATCCCCAATCCATCTTAATCACATATGCTTTAAGATGACCTATATCTTAAAAGTCTAACAACAAGATTTAAACATAAAAAGGACTATCTTATGATACCCGCCTCATGCAATATCTTACCATTTCAGCCACATTTTAACAAATACGTAATAGAAAATGTAAAAGATATCCTAAATTCCTAAAAGATTTGAAATGATTAGGAAAGATAGTTGATGTGGTCAAAACATGGCCATTACCTGAATAACTTGAGTTATGTCAAGTTGAGTTGAGAAAGTAGCGAAACAATGCACATCGGTACTCTTAGAACCTATCAAAAAACCACACCGGAGTTGTCCGGGACAGCGGCCCTCCAACGCTCAAGTCAGTCTCTTGAATGAGGAATAGATATTAGGATTTGGTGTGCAATAAATGGCATACCTCACTAGGGTTTCCACCTAGGCTTTTTATACTGACGTCAGGACTAGTTTTGTCATTTTGTCGACCGTTAAGAGATTCTTTGTTTTTTTACCAAGGTAGTGGACGATCCTTTTAGGGATTGTTGTTGCTTTGCTGGCAATAGGAATAAGTCGAACTTCTTGGGCCGTCCTTAGACTTTGCCCTACATGGGCCATACCTCCTAGGCTCGGGGTGAACTAATGGGTCCGTTGAGGCTAACGTTCATCCTATGTGACATCAATACCCCCTGATGAGAGCCCTTTGTATAAACCAAGAAAAAGGGTGTGCAACACTGATGTGATCGATCATGCAGTTTTGGGAGAACGTGCATCATTTCCTGATTCGTGCTTACGAACTGGGGATACTAGAAGGTCACCTCCTAATTAAGAGCTTCCAGGAGCCCATAATTTCTTCATCCATCTTTCAAATCATGGGGCTTTCTTTCCATTATCTTTTCCTACTCTCTTTTACTCTTCTATTTCTATCATTCCATGGCGGGCTTGTCAATTGTGCGCGATTACAAAAGTTCAGTGACCCCTGATGGCATAGAGGAGTGGCGGTCTCTATATCGAATCTCGATGTCCATGAGAATTGACGTTGACCCTGACCGGAGCATCATCGATCTCCCAGAGGGAGCTATTGGCTTGTATGAGGGATGCTTGGCCACTAGGCTATGATCCCCGGTCCCCTACGTGATCAAGGTATCATTAGGGATATCAATATAGCTCCTTTCTATATTAACCCCAACGGTTGTAGGTTGATCATTTCTGTGTGATGATTGTTTTGGTTAGTGGCGAATATTCATACCACCTTTTGAAATATTTTATCCACAACGGCCAAATCAAGACAGCTAGGAACCCTTGGACCCAGATCCAGCCGTGGCGGTATGGATCCTTTGGAGGTCTCTTGGAAATGATGGGGGGATTGGAAGAAAAGGTTTGCCTTCTTCTCTTTCGGAGGCGGCAGCGACATGGGGTTTCTTGCGGGGATGAAGCAAGCCCGCAACTTTGAACAAGGTGACTGGCTGGAGGTACGTTCCTCCAGTGATATACAATAGCTATGTTAAGATAACGGAGCTACTTGCCAACCCTCCTCTCAAGACGCTGCTTTCCCATTGGAGTCTGATGCTTTCTGGATTGGAGAGGGCTTCCTTGAACTTTCCTTCAGACCCCTGAATGGCTAATTCCTTGCCCCGACTCGCTCGAGGAGAGGCTCCCCATTTTACTAAATGGCGAGGATATAACAATCCAGATGGCCCCTAGTATCCACTATCCGCAGCTTCGAGGAAGAAGGGCTCCCGCCTCTTGAATATGAGGACCATGTCACTCTTCCCCTTCCGTCGAAATCCGCCTCCAAAGAGGCTTAACGGAAGGGGACAGGATCCATTGATGATGCAATGGACTCATAGTCGGACAGGGACTCTGAGCCGTCTCCGCCGCCCACCAAGCGCAGGGCCCTCACCTGGTCCAATTTCTCTCGGTTAGGCCAATCGCCCGCCGGAATGTCAGGTTGCCAATCTTTCCAACGACTCTAGTATAACTTTAGAAAATCTGAAAATATCCCAAGAGCCATGAGAAGGCAAAGGGAAGCTCTTCTTTCCGCTCGAGGAGGAAAAGAGAAATAGGGTGTTTAGGAGTTTTTTCGCAGTGCAAATCCAAACAACTCTTTGTTGAAATTTAAACAAAATCAAACAAACTACCACCTAACCAACAATCAGCACAGTGAAGTTTCTCCAAACAAGTAACAGAACGGGGATTTCATGCAAAAACAACCAATGGGTATCTTCAAATTCTCAACCTTCTCTATAGTTTTCTCAATGGCAGGACTTGAGGATGAGGGAAAATTCCATAAATCAATCAACAGGTATAGCGTAAAACGCGAAAAGGTATAACTAAATCTAACAAATTAACAGCTACCCACGAATCATCACAGAGAATTTTGTATTCAAACAACTAATTGGAAAAGGATCAATTATGGGGAAAAACACCACCTGGGTATCTCGAAATTCTCACCTTTTTTATGTCTTTCTCAATGGAAGGAGTCGAGGAGGAGAGAGAAGTAGAAGAAGCAGTCTTGGTGCTGATATTGTCCCCTTCAGGGTTCTCTTCTAGGCCATCAGATCGAGCCTCAGCTTTGATTCGTGCTCTTTTGCTGAGATTTGAGAGGAGAGAGGGGGATTTTGGTGGCGGGAAATTGAGGGGAATTTTGAGAGGGAAGAATTGGAGTTTGCTGAGGGGAACAATGGTTGCATTTTCCTTTTTTCTTTCTCTGGGGAGAGAGAAAAAAATGGAGGGGATGAACAAATGATAAGGTGAGAGGTTCGGTCGAGTCATGTGGAGATGGAGTCGGCATGATTGCACATAGCACCCTCTCTTATAGAAATACTAGCATTCGACCCCGTTATATATAAGAAACTTAAGAATGATAATCACAAAGATTGCAAAGATTGCAAAAAAAATGATAATCACAAAGATTGCAAAAATATGTTGATTAGGGTTTTTAAACAAAGAAACTTAAGAATGATAATCACAAAGATTGCAAAAAAAATAAAAAGAAGAAATCAATCACAAACACAAGAATATGTTGATTAGGGTTCAGCACCTCCTCTGGCCAGTCCCCGCCTGAATCTCCTACTCAAGATTTTTCCACTGTATGTGTGAAGTACACAAATCTCATTTCACAGGGATGTGAAGAAACAAGATATCACTCTTCACAAGGATCAATCACTAAAACTTGTGATTCCCTAAGAAACAAGTTTTCTTTCTCTCTAAATCGTGATTCTCTAGGAAAGCCACACTGTTCTTTATAATCCACGTCTCTCTAAGAAGATTTTTTTTCCACTCCGAATCAACAATTCAAGTAAAAGGAAAAACACCCCTTCTCTTAGGTTACATATCACGTTTATTACAAACGATTTCGCTCACTCACAATCCTATTAATCTCAAAGATTATTACCGGTTTGACACAAGGGTTGTTTTGAGAGATTTGAACAGGTTTACGGTACTTGAGGAAATGAGGATTTTGGCAAGTTAAAGCGCGAAGAACACGAAGTTTTTTTCAAAATGATTTGCAATGAATGTTGCATTGAAAGTGTGAGATCTCATAGCATTATATAGGGATCGAATGGGAAGTTATTATAACTCCTAATAACTGCCATAAATAGTTAATGACCGTTAGGAACAGTTAGAAATGAAAACGGCGTAAATATCCTTTCGATTCAAAATTCAAATTTGAATTAACTGCCAAAAACTGCCCGTGGAGACCTCTGTAGAAGACGTTTGCTCCGGAAATAAAATCCTCTTAGAGACGTCTATATATCTATATCTGAGAAGTATACAGAATGAAGAATTTTGGAGTTTGTTCTTACAGACGTCTTGTGGAGACGTATGCTATTTCAAAATATCTTATACAGACATCTGTAAGAGACGTCTATTTTCTGACATGGATGAAAAACGTTTTGAAAAATTGGCAATTTGAATTCCAACGGATAAGGTAGATGTCTCTAAAAGAGAGGGGGACGTCTTGAGCATTAAGAATATGTTGGAATGATGTTTCTAACCTTATGAGATCATCACTAATTACAAGTATAACTCTCACAACTTCTATCTTCATTTTTGTTCTTCGATTAAGTTCATTTCCTTGAATAGTTACTCTGCGACGTTATTGATTCTTGATTAGGCTTGCATCGAGTTATTGCTTACTTCAAGTTGCCATTCCATATCACCGTTTTGAGTGTGTATCATATTGTAGGCAATCTTGCTTGATGTTTGATATGTTGTGCATGATGTACTCAAGATATAAACTTAGAAACGTCATCAGTAATTTATGAATTTGTTTAAATAGGTTTTGAACTAAATAATCAAAATTGAGAATCGTGTGACACGGATGTCAACAATCGCCCCATTTTTTATATTTAGCAAAACATGTTTAAAGAATTCATGATATATATAAAAAGTAAATTCGATTTAGATACTCCCCCTCAATTCATGCTCACTTGAAGAAATCTTTGAACTCATATCAGTGTCTCATACCACTGATGCTATTTTTCAAGGAGTATGACATGAAGGCGAGTGATTTAATTCAAATTTTATAACCAATTAAGTACTTAAAAGTATATGCATGAATATTTTTCTCCCCCATTTTGGAAAATATCAAAAAGTTTTTTTATAAAAAATTGAGCAACGGGTATGAAAAAAATAAGCATGAATATAACATTTTGATATAAAAAAATGAGGCAAATGAAAGTATATATGAAATAGAATTTTAAGATTCTTGGAAATATAGATAGAATATGAGAGATACGAAAAGAAGTACAAAAATTAATAGTAAACACATCGTAATATAGACGTTTAGGGTTTTGGAAAGTGAAATGAAGGATCCTAATTCAAAGAATGGACGGTTGAAATTCGATTTGTGAATTTTAATCGATTCAAAATTCTAATTGATTTCACATTCAAGCCCGAGAAGACGTATGTCCCTCTGTGGTGGACGTCTGAGAAAGGTGTTTCCAGAAATCATTTTGAAATATAGACGTCTGTGAAGATGTATGTTGGTCATTAATTCTGAACTGAACGACTATGGTGACGTCTATATTTGGTTGTTTTGTGAGTTATATACTAACAAACATTAAGATTAACAAACACAAACAAATTTTATTGATCAAACTGATACATTACAATATTAATACATTATAAAAAATGAAACAATATACAATTAACACAAGATAACTAAGCAACACAAACTACCCTAGTGTTCCTTCTTGAACTTTTCTATGACATCGATGGTTCTCTTCTTTATGATCATATCATCTTCCGGATCATAGAGAATGTGTTGGTTATGCCAGCGCCCTGGCCATCTACCGTGACCGTTTACGGAACAAAAAATTTAAAACTGGCGCTAGAACAACCCTATAACCCGAATATACCATAAACTTAAAACTAGCAAACTAAGGAGGAGTTTAGAATGGTTATACCGAATGATCCGAGTCCTTCGATCCTCTACCATCTTCCTAAGCTCCTAGAGGCCACCATGATCAAGCTTGATCGCCGGTCTCTCTGCATCGAAAATAATCCACCTGAGGATTTGTAGTTCGAGCTTCAACCTCATAGCCGAGATAATCTGGGTACCTAATTCGCTAAACTAGATATCCTAGAGGATGTAGAGTCTAATGATGGATTAATTTGTCTCCAAACACCCTACGATTCTCAACACATGAGACTTTTAGGATGGAGGTAGAAGAAGCAAAGATGGGAGGAGATGAGAATGTTGTAGTGAGCAACCATCAAAAAATGGCTAAATGTTGAAGCAAAGAAGCATAGCAATAATATCTCACAACACAAATATCAAGCATGCCACAATAGTAACTCATGAGTCACCCCATGAGTCACCAAGTGAGCCATTCTTCATATAAAGCCAAAGAACACCCCGTCCTTCCACCTCATTAACCATTTAATCCTAAATGGTAAAAACTAAACGAGGTGTCTTCTTCTAGAAGCACCTTGTAATAAATTACAAGAATACCCATCATCCGTATATATATACCTGTATCTGTATTCCGAAAAATACGAATACAAAGAGACGAAAATAATCTAATAATATAATATTAGGATCCGGTTTAAACCAAAGCACACTAGTATTGTCCGTCCGAATCATGATAACCCTGTCGTAAAACCATACGGCCTCTACATCGTTTCGCCCGAAGCAGGGAAACCCTCTGTGTGGGACTCTAAAGACCCGTCAATACGCTGGAAGTGGGTTTAACCATAAGCACGTCAGTGGAACTTGATGTACGTAACGGCTACCCAGGTATTGAGCGAAAGGAAGGCCGACGAGCAAACGCATCCGAACCCCTACTGAGCCTGTCTGTGACAATCTCCGTACAGTCCGGTCCGTTCGTCTAAGAGTATCGCATATCGGGTTTAGAGGGTGGATAAAGTCGGTGCTGGGTTCCTTAGCACTCTCACTATGTTTTCTAAGACATCAAGCATGCAATTTAAAAAATTCTAGAGAGCTAAGCAACCCAAAGCAATGATCTAACTAGAGGATTATGGTTATTAAACATGTAAACAACTTTACACTAAGTGAAATAGGAATACAACCTTTGTAGACCGGTCCTTCACTTCTAAAGCTCCGTGTAGTAGTCCATTTTGCTCTAAGTTGTAGTGTCTCGGACTCTCCTTTGGCTCCACTAGGTGAAAGGAACGAGCTTGCTCAAGGATCTTCGAGGCCGAAGATGATCTACGTCGAAGAATCTATAACTCAAGCTACTTCTTCACTAATTGATGAACTAGTGAAGAAACAACCTATATTAAATGGCTAGTTTGGTATAGATTGGTGAAGTAGGAATTTTTCTCACTTTAGAATAATTTTTCTCCCTTTCTTTTCTTTACCCACTCAAAGCTAGAGAGCTAATGAAGGAGATGAAGAAAATGATCAAGTTATCAACTCATGAACAATGGATGAGAAAATATCATATATATCTCATGTACAGACTAAACCATGGCTAAAGATAATGGTTTAGGTTAATAAATATCTAGAGTAAAACAAAATTAGTGGACTTTAGTCAAAACTTCTCCATGCTTCCACAAGCATCTTAGCCATACTAATGTCCACCTAATTTTGATTTTTCCCTTAATATTTAAACACCTAAATTATCTCTAGTTAGGTATGAGTCTCACACACCCAAGTCCAATGTATCATCTAGCATGACACAAAATAAATACATTAACATATATCACATATATATTAAATGTATAAAGAGAAAATATTTTCTTAAGTGGGCTAATATTAGTTAATGTATATTAATATATCAAATATATAATTACACATTAAATTATTAAATCAAACTTGATTTAATAACCCGGTTGTATCGCATACAAACGACTAATATCTTTTATATGCATATCATATATACATATAACATATCATTGAATCAACACTTGATTCAACAATTCGGTTATATCACATATAACCTGTATCGCGAGATTGGAATATGGTATCACATAATCGTATTAATCTCGGTCCCGCACATATCACATATGTGTCCTACTTCATTTCGCATGAGCTAGGAAACCTCTGTGTAGAACTCTAAAGACTCGTCAATATGCCGGCAGTAGGTGATGATCATATCAGTCACCCACAAGCCGTCAGCGGTACTAGCTGGACGTAATGGCTACCCGGGTATTGAACGATTAGAAGATCAACAAACAAGCTTGTCCATACTCCCGTGAATCCAATAAGTAACACTACCGTACAATCCGGTCTCTTCGTCTGATATGTCGCATATCGAGTCTATGAGTGGTAAACGTCAGACCCCAATAACTTGATAAGTCATGCCGATGTGAGGCTCATAACGGGTCAAGAAACTACTGATAACACTTACCGGTAAATCTCAGTATCATCCCTGGCCAGGGACTTCCTGTTATAGCCAATCGAGCATAGCGCAACATCAACCCCCAATACCGGGAGAGACGAAACCCCTCATATCGCTCATTGCCTCCATGTGACTCGAGACTGTACCCAAAAAACCACCGTTTTGCACGCTTTTTTGAACGTGGTAAGGTGGAAATCAAAGCACAGTGGGAATCACACAAGATTCTATGACGATGTCGGGTCTACAGACTAACCTGTACCAGTGTCACCAGAGAACTACTATCTGACGTTAGGTATAATACCATCTAAGAGTTCTCGGCGAGTCCTGTTCAGTGTACCCAGTCTCCACTGAGCACCCGTATACCATCTTTGATGTCAAACACCAATGGATATGGGATCATCCATCGCCCATCAAATGGGTCAAGAAGCGTATACGCTAGTCTACTCTGAAATATCGATGCCCCGTCTCGATACACCCTCGACTAAGAACAATTAAAGGATGGACTTATGGACTACCCTGGCCCCACTAGTATGATCTCCATCATAGTCTTGGTAGTCAAGTAGACATCCTAAGGGCTTTACCAACATGTGAGAGCAAGACACCATCACAATACTAGTCTACATGTTAAGATAAAGAGTAACCAGATAGCTTACTATCATGTCGAGCAAGAAAGTCCTCCCTATATATGTCCAAGCATCCATTGTAATATACAATCATGTACAACAATGGCCTTTAGGGCATACATACAACTAACAGTCAGACCCCTAATAACGAGATATTTCGTGTCGCTATGAAGCCCATCACCAACTGAGAACTATTGATCCAAATCAGTAATTCTCGTCTATCTTGGCCAAGGATTTCTGGTGATGGACACCCGTGCACCGCACGACATCAAACCCCTAATACCGGGAGAGACGGATCTCTGACGATCTGCTCACTGCCTCCATGTGGCTTGGAACTGTACCCAACTAAAACCTTTTTGCACGACTCCTTTGAGCTATAGTAGGGTAGTAATCAATGCACAGTAGGAACTCACACGAGACAAATGGCGATTTCATGTCGACACACTAACCTGTACGCATGTCACCTAGGAACTACTATCTGACAATAGGTATAATACCAACTAGAATGTTCCCGGCAAGTCCGTCCAGTATACTCATAACCTAATGAGCACCTGTATACTATCTTAGGTGACTAACAGACACCAATGGCTTGTGAGACCGGCCACCACCCCTCAAAGGGGTCTCGATAAGTACACACTGGTCTACTCTGGAGTATGGATGCCCGGTCTCAATACTCCCTCGACTAGGGACATTTAAGGATGTGCTTATAGACCACCCAACTCCCACGTATATGATCGCCATCATAATGCTGGTAGTCAAGCAAGAATCATATGGGCTCTATCAACATGTAATAGTGATCTGTAATACCATATAATGCATGCACATGATAATAAAGACAAACCAGATAGCATACTATCATTTTGAGTAAGACTGTTCTATCCGTATAGGTTCTCCCTCAATCATCATAATCACCTACCTGCGATTACAATAATTGCCTTGATGGCACTATAGCCAACAATCTCCCACTTGCACTTAAGGCTAATTATTGCGGTGTCGTATACTCACAGCCCGTGTGATACCGAACACCCAACTTCTCTACTAATCGGTCTCACAAAGCTCGTTTGTGAAACTATTGCGTTCGAGAAATAGCCTCAATGAGTGGATCCGCTCTAATGTTTCTATCTTTATCTCTCACTATATCTCAACTTCGTGGAGAAAGATTATTTCCCGAAATGAGCAATACCTGTCTTAGAATTTGTTTGGATCTCTGATGGGACCAGTTCACATATGAACTCCAAATCCAACAAACTTCTTAGACTGTATCATGCACTGAATTTAATCAGTATCCTGCGCCATGCCTTCCACAGTATCCATTTGGACCACCTGTCCAACATACTGCCCCTCACACAACAACAACAACAACTGAGCCTTTTATCCCAAGCATATGGGGTAGGTTACATGAACCAACATGAGAATCACGCCGGGTCCAGCACATGAATCCTCCGCCTCCACTCACTCCTATCGAACAATATACTTTCATTGAGTCCTTTGGCAACCATATCGTTTTGTATCACCTCCATCTATGTTTTCTTCGGTCTCCCTTTTGCCCTTTTGCCATTGCCCATATCGAGAGTATCTATTCGTTGAACCGGTGCTTCCATAGGTGTCACGACCCGAAAGTACGGAATATGACCGGCACTTAGGCTACGAACGTCTCAAGGCGTACGTGCTCTAAGTAAGCCGAGCCCAGAAATCCAAACCAAGAAAAGTAGTGGAGTGAAGGAAAAACCATAAGTAAAACAACCAGTCTGCAATATAATATACAACGCCTAAAGGCGAGGATCACAACAGAAAGGAAACTCAACAGCATGAATCCCAGAGAAATATAACGTGCGACTCTAAGGTCGAAAGAATAATCAACACCGGTCTCTATCTCAAATAAGTACATGTTTGGTTGATGGAACTTTTAGATACAACTGAATATAATATACAATGTAAAATGATGGGTACGATATAAATAAACCCACCTACTAGCAAATCACCCGAAAGAAGCAGTGCCGCAAGCCGTGATGAACCCTGTACGGCAACACCTGCAAGAACTGGGGCACAACGGGGGTGAGTTGCTAACTCATGAATAGAAGAACATCTATGAACAGAAAATCGCATGTATGATGCAATCCTGGGTCATACGATCAACAAATATAAACCTCAAATGAACAAGTCTGAAGCATGCTGAGGTGGCAATGTAACATCTATACAGGTATGTAGTGCCAAGTACTCGCGCCAATGCCTCAGGTAATGACATGTCATAAATATGAGGTATGTCTGCATGGAGTAATATGATGAAGTATTTAAATTGACATCAATACACATATATTAGCGTCCCATTCCACTAATATTGGTGTAAGGGTATATATAACAGCGTCTTCATCCACTGTTATATATACAAATGAGGTATGATCGAGGTAATCAATATGAATCAATGCCAACTATAACATGAATCTAGTAGTATGTGGATATCCTCCAACTAGGTAATCAATATCTGTAAATCGGTGGATCCCGTCCACGTGTCACCCAATGACAATAAGCATCATGCATATAAATATCGTAAAGCATATGCATGGAAATATGAGGATAAAATCAAATCATGGAACCTGAGTGCCAAGCATCGACACTCGAAAACATCATGAACACCTATGCCTAGCATCGACATGTAAATCCCCATGTATCTCAGGCGCCGCACACCCCGGTCGGCCCTCATATCCATCTCATGACTCCAGTCGGTATCCCCCAGATAACCGACGGGTCCCAAATACTATCACCGGTAGGTAGTACTCCCCTTGCCGGGCTCACCGTCTAGCATATACGAGTCTTCTTGCCCTGGGGTACCTCACCGGGTCCACCATGTACCCGCAATCGGTGCCTACCGCTCCTCGAATCGGGTATACCCACACAAGCTCTCTGGAACTGAGAAAACTCATGGTGGACGCACTGAAATATCATATCAAGGGTGACCGGATTTTTAAAACAATTACATATTTTCTTTTGAAATATCCACGGTCCCCAAATCCGAAAATTTCATGGAAACAACATATCTCAATCCGTATAATCAGACATGATGTATGTGACATGTAAAGAAAGGTAAGCAAATCAGTAAGTCATGCAACATGGAATAGTAATGTGCGCATGTCGAGGGAAACCGCTCTTTTTAAATGAATCAGTTTTAAAGGATATCTTGCGGTTCCCAAATCTCTAATCAAGCCGGAATCATCTATGTATGTGTACAGGTATAAGTGTACAATGTGCCATGCAAGAATCACATCATGGATGCAACAGTACTACAGTGTAGTGGCATGGCAATTATCGATGATGAAGTGTGTGAGCCGGCAAATAGTGTACGTGGGACATACGCATCATTGATAATGGTGCTGGTGTCCTAGCAGCATGATGGTAATATCTCAATAATCACAAGTAATGCGACGCAAATAATATGAATATACGGAATCAAATAATCAACGCAATATTGAAGAGTCCACATCAATATGTAAGTGTCATGTAGTTTTGCCTTTTGGAAATAAGACGAATCGGGGTTTTTAGTAAAATAAGGGCTACGATGTTTTTAAGAAAAGATGCCCCCTTTGAAATTATCCGTAGAATCCCTTTTTGCCTGTCTTTAAAATACTCCCGATTCGTTAGTTTTGAAATAGGTATGACTCGGGTCTAGTCTAACATCTACTATACTAACTACTGATTAACTATCAAGTCAATATGGAAGGGTATGGAAACCACCTAAATCTGAGTCGATACATATAAAAATAAAGATAGTAGTCGGTGATCCCGCATCAATAGTATCGCATACGATACCGTAAATCATCTGACACCCTCAAGTCATGAGTGCGGATCAATCATCAATATAAAGCTCGTACGGTAAATCGTCGTACGGCATCCCAATAGCTTGGTGCGGGTCAATATCACAATCATCACATCAATTATCTGGTATCCTTATCATCATATCACATAATCTGGGGTACTGATCTAAGTCTAGTACAAATCGATACCATCTACATAAGTATGAATGCGTGTGCGGAAGACACGCCCAAAGGCCCGCTAAAATCAAATGTCGTATCCCAAATACGAATCACATCACATCACCGATATCATGGCACTATGCCCAAACTCATCGACTCACATCCAATGTCCTCCAATATCCTCATCATCACAGTATGAACATAGCAAATAAGCACGTGTGTGCGTGTGGGTGCAAAACTATTCTAGGGTTCGCGACTAGGAACTACACTAGTTACTTTTAACCCTAATCTTTCCAGGCGATTTCCTCAAATATCACCAATTACAACGGCAAACAACCCAGGCGATTTCCTCAAATATCACCAATTACAACGAATACCGATATAATGAGGATGATCACCTAATTCCCAATAACTTACTCCCACTCATCATCTGTAAAACCATATAGATGTGAGAATCATACCTGGTAAATACATACCCTGGAGCAAGTGTCTAATTGGGAAATCAGTTTTCTTTTAACAGTACACAGTGAAACTGAAACATTGAAATGTTTCGATGGGGTATCCTGGTATTCATAGTAGTGCCTCTTCCATCATCCAGATTCACAACTGTAACCGTATAATTCTTTGCCACCTCTCCAAATCCCTTTATATGTCTTTAGTCATTACCTTCTGCACACCCCTTTAGACCAAATGGTTTTCTTCTTTCCCTACCGTTCGGCACCAGCCTATGGTTTGGAAGAAGACTATCCAATGAACATAATGGGTGTACTGTCCTAATCCTAGGAGCACTCGCAATGCGAGAGAAGGTGAAGATAAAAGACAACCGAATAAACCTTATTCCTTTTTCTCCTGAACGAGGATCCATCCCCGAACTGGAACAAGTTCCTTTCGAGTTCGTATATAACCATACGATGGATTATCCAATAAACTTGGGATCTTCGTAGTGATACGGAGTGTCCTGGAGAAATACAAAGGTGATTTAGGATTGGCGAAGAAATACTTGGTTTGGTCGTGAATAGCAGTCGCAATTTACTTTGCCCTCTTACTAATCCCTTGCTTTGTCTGAACTTAATACCTTCTGTACACCGTTTAGGCTAATTGGCTTTCTTCATTCCCCATCGTTCGGCACCAGCCTAAGGTTTGGAAGAAGACTATCCAATTTGCGTAATAGGTGTACTATCTCCTAAGCCAAGGAGTACTCGCAATCTGAGAGAGAAGGTAAAAGGAAAAGACAACTGAATAATCCTATTCGTTTTCTTTAGAACCGGAAACCATCCTCGAATTCCTTCGAGTTCGTATATAACCATACGATGGTTTTGTCCAATGGAAGTGGACATTCGTTGTAATACGGGGTGTCCTGGAGAAAAGGGTAAAAGTAGGAGTGGCAATGAGGTTTGCAACTCTGACAATCCAAAAGCCAGTGTTAAGAAGGTTCGGTCAACTTGGTCACTGAGTCATAGTCTAGGGTCGGGTCAATGGTCGCTGCCAAAGAGAGAGAGAAAAGAAACACTCAGCGTGCACTCTAACCTAGATCAGAATGGTTATCATTTTATCTAATCTGGAAACCTCCCACTGTAACGTCAAATTCTTCCCCAAACCTGAAAGAAGAATTAGCCGGGATCACCCGAGGAGTAAACCAACTCATCAGTGGGAATCGGGATCCAACTATCATCGCATGATAACGTGACGGAATCCGCTCACGTTATCACACTCCAGAAGGTATGCGCATATCTGGCAAGTTTCAGTTCTTTTGAAACCCCCGATGTGGATTTTTGCCCCATGCTCTTATGACCTTGACTTTGGCCAACATATCATAAGTCACATGTCAAGTTCTACCCGTCATTGTCCAGGTTAATTTGAACCCACCCGTACATACCCTTGACTTTGGCCAAAATGGCAGTACGACTGTCCCAAACCAATGCATCTATCTATGCTGCATATGAATACCCAACAGCTACCAAACACTGTGCCTTGACTTTGGCCAACATACACAGCTTGAATACTATTGACTATCTATATGAAACGACGGAGGGCTACGAATGGTTTCTGGCGAAAACCTTTAACGTAATGAACTTGATATCGTTGAAGGAACTGATAGCTTTTGAGAAAAATATAGTGACGAAAACCTTTGCTAAAGAGGTCACTCCCGGTGAAGGGATCTCGGCTCTTTCCCCGTAGAATGAGGTGCAGGATAGTCCAACTAAATACCACGATGCAAAGCAAAAGCAATCGGCTATAGTGAAGTTATTTCCCTGACGCAAACTTCTGTCCAAGAGGTCACTCCCGGTGAAGGGATCTCGGCCTTTGCCTCGTCGACTGAGGAGCAGGATATTCCAACTGAATACCACTGTGCAAAACAAAAGAGAACGCCCTTGCAATAACAGCTTTTTGAAAAAGTGTTCCAACAACATCAGAATAGGTTTGTTTAGCTTGCATTGATCTGAATCAACGCAGTCCCATCAATTGATCACACCACAAAAAGAACGAAAATAATGATGTACGTATATGCTATCCGCATTCGCCACTGGGTCCCGCTATCACCCATTAGGTTACTTAACTAACGACAGAGCGGGGACTGGACTAGCGCGGATGCAAAACATATACAACATCTACTAATATATATAATATATAATTTTCGCTCAAGGCGTGATAAAATGCAACATCACAGAAATGTACAACATCACAGAATAATACAGATATCTGGGATCCTCGGGTTTCACAGAGCCGCTACTGAAACCCGACGTTCCCCTGGTCCTGTGGATAGCCTGTGTAATGAAAATCCTGGACCCCTACGGGCGCGGCAAGTTACCCGCCAAAACCTGAAGCGAGGCAGCCCCCTTCAGCAACGTGAATGGACCACCCAGCACTTCACGGAATCCGGTAACTTGGGTACCCCTCCTGGGTCAACCTATACCCCCTACGAGCGCGGTGAATAGCCCACCAATTCTAGAGTAAAGCCCCCTCCGTCTCAACGTCATGAGATGCGGGCTCGTTGCCCTCTAGAACCCGGCTATCCGTGCACCCCTCCTTGGGGTAATCCTAGTACAGAAAGTAAAATATACATACAACGGGTACATCGACCGCAACCTGGTCGTGCCCCAAAATAATAATACAAACAGGCAGTGACGGAAGTCCACATGTCGGACGCTCGCTCCGCAATAACAAATGTGCATATAAAACAAAACTGTACTAATACTGCAACCAGGCTATCCCCCACGACCGATCCGCAACAACACAGCACAATCACAGAACATCAACGTGAAGGTCACGTTCGCAAATCCGTCTAACCGGGCTATAGCAGTTAGACAGGACTTACCGATCAAGTGACATTCACGGTCGCAGATATAATGTAAATATTGTGAACTAGCATATTTAAAATATCCGATCGAACAAATTTTATCAAGTGGGCCCCCAAGCAATACTGTAGCACTTACAGAAAATCTGGGCCCAAAAATAATATCCCAAAACCCCTATTTCCAAGTATAAGACTGTAACATTTCAAAAAAGATAAAATGTTAATTTTGGGAATTTTTATAATTTAATATTATTTTATTGAATATTTTAATATTTTGGAATTATTAAATACAAATAAATGGGGAAAAATTTTGGAAAATTTTGGAAAATTCTAAAATAGGGTAAATTAGAGAATTATGACATTTTAAAGTTTTTGTGATTAATTTGACACTAATTTAGTGCTAATCGCGATTAAAAATCGCTAATCGGTTTTTAGCTTTTTGTGCAACACATGCACATATCACTTTTTCACACTTGTGCATTTTCTTGCCATGCTTTTCATTTGGGTTTACTATTTGAGTGAGAAGGGTTTTAAAAGGAAAAAGAAAAGGAAAAGAATAAAGAAATGGGTAGTTGGTGTGAGAGAGAGAGGTATGGGCTTCATTGACTAAGGACTTAACCATTTCTCTCCTCATTTCCCTCCCTCTTCTCCCTTCTCCTGCTGCTGCTCCTGCACCTCCTTTCCCTCCCCTCTTCAAGCTCCAAAACACCTCTAAAACAACCCCAAAACCCAATCTCCATTTCATTAAATGTGTGCACAATCCCTAGATCTACACTTGGTGCTAAAGAAGCAAGGATTTTGGCCACTAGGGGCAACTCAAGAAAATTCTTGAGTTGCCAAATGAGGTATTTTCTGGACCTTAAACTTAGTTTATGCATTTCCTTTACCCTCATATTAAGATCGAATCGATATTGTGTGATATTGTGGACTTGTGGATAACCTAGTTAGGGTTGTGATGATTTATGGGTTGTAATATGGAATTGAGGTCAGTAGAGGTTATACCATCTCCCTAGTGTATGAATTGGAAATCCAAAACCTGAAGCTTAAACCATAATACGGATTTTAGAAACCGATATCGGGGAATTTATGAAATCTGTGAAGGGTATATTGAATCTGCTATCACCCGAGACACCCTAAATTAAAATTGATTGGACAGTGACACGTGCAGGCACCCAGGAAGCTAACCCCAAGACCCCAGCTCCCACTTCTTCTTCCCGGCCGCCAATTTATCCCCATTGGCCGCAAGTTGCGGCCTGGGTCCCACCATTTTGGCCCGTATTGGTTCTGTAGCTCCTACATGTTCATGTTAGACCCCTGGTATATATAGGTTTGTATAAAGTGACCTAGGGTAAAATCTGGGACATATTTCCTAAGTTGCTGTTTTAGATTCATGTTTCCGTATTCCGTATTTTTAATTCTGCAATTGTGGATTGTGTTTTGCCTCGACTATTTGGCGTTTATACGACGATATAGAGGATGTGTTGATGGTTTTGAAGGCGTGCCATGGGTTTTAACCTATAGGCCTCTTATCGTATCATTTTGGATTTCATGTGCCGTTTTAGCTTTGATTTGGTTTTAATGCGCATATACGATATTTTGATGTGCAGGTACCCCATGAAGATTTCGGGACGACAAGCAAGCGTGTGGCGACGTCCACAAATGAAGACGCTAGGTGAGTAGATTATATCTACTGGGGGAAGTCGGGTGGATGGCGTATAGCACCCCCGCAGTCCGTAGTTGTTATTATATATGATAGTTAGGTGTATTATGGATAGTGTAGGGTTAGAAGTGACTAGTGTAGTTCATAGTCGCGAACCCTAGAATAGAATTACACCTACACGCACACCCTTGCATATTACTTATACTGGCACTGTGTTGATGATATTGGATGACTTTGGAGATGAGTCAATGATATTGGGCTTTGTGCCGCGAGATCGGTGATGTGATATGATTCGTATTTGGGATACAAAATGTGATTCTTGCGGGCTTGGGATGTGTGTTTACCCCCGCATGCATACTTTATTGATGGTATCGATTTATACTAGACATAGAATAGTACCCCAGATTATATGATATGTTGATAGTGATACCTGAAGTGTGATGAGATAGTATGATATTGACCCGTACCCAGCTATTGGGATGTCGTACGACGATTTACCGTATGAGCTTTACATTGATGATAGATCCGCACTCATGACTTGAGGATGTCATATGATATACTGTATCGTACGCGATACTATTGAGGCGGAATCACCGACTATTATATCTATATATATATCGACTCAGATGTTAGGCGGTTTCCTTACCTGTAGCTCAGCTTGTTAGTTCAGCTGTATAGTTTAGTGTAGTTGTTAGATTAGATTAGACTCCTACCTATTTCAAAACTAGCGGGTCGTGGGTATTTTAAAAGACAGGTCAAGGGATCTACGGACATTTCAAAAGGCGTATCTTTTCATAAAAACACCGTAGCCCCTATTTTCAAAATCCCATGATTCGTGATATTTCAAAAGGCACCATTTGTAGGACTTATATTAGATTAATGCAGATTAGTTATAGTTGCGTCTAGATTCAGCTCCCACTTTTTTTGTGGTTCGCTTTGCATCGCATTCTTATATTATGTTTCATACTCCATTATTGATATCATGCTGTTAGGACACCAGCACCATTACCGATGTTGCGTATGTACCACGTACACTTACTTGCCGGCTCACACACATCTTCATCGGTAATTGCCATGTCACGTACACCTTAGAAAATACTATTGCTTGACATAACCTATTAGCTAATAGTTTAGACATTGTAGTTATTACCTGCTACTTCATGCATACTGATATTCATTGTTATGCCGCATTCATGGATTCTCATGCATATATTCACTATTTTACGTGTTACTGAGGTTTTGGATTTGGATTTCCGTGAGATTTTCTGGATTTGGAGGAAAACCGCAAAAACACAGATAAACATTTTCTCTCTTTTAAAATAAAAGGTGCGGTTTTCCTATGATGTATGAGTCGTCCACCATGAGTTTGCTGATGGATTTGGAAACCCGATTCGAGGAGACGGATGAACCGTTTCGGGTACATGGTGGACCCGGTGCGGTACCCCGGGGCAAGATGAATGTGGTGATGACGTTGAGCCTGGCAGGGGAGCACTACCGACCGGTGATTTTACCTGACGCGTCGGATATCCGGAGGATACCGTCGTGGTCTTGAGATTGATGGTAGGGGCCGGTCTGGACTGACGGCGCCCTAGATTTTGTGATTGGGATACAGAGATATCGGGATATTTGGATTACGTTTTGTGCCGATGTTAGGCACTGTTTTATGCTGATTTCATTATGATACCTCATTTTAAAAGTACAAAGGAAATCTCACTAAAATATGAAAACAGTTTCTTCATTTACATGTATTATGTTCTCATGCATTCATACCTCATTCTTATGTTATATTGCTACCTGAGGCACTGACACAGGCACAGGAGATTACACTCGGGTTAGATATTTACCCTAGCCTTGTTATAGGCTGCATGTTTTATATTGAGGATTTTGTACTGATCGTTTTGACCTAGGATTATGTCTTGCGTTCGGTTTCTGCTTGTAGTTATTCTCTATTCACGAGTTGGCAACCCACCCCCGTTGTGCCACAGTTCTTGCAGGTTTTGCCGTACAGGTTCCTTTGCGGCATTTCTGGCACATTGCTTCCTTGCGGATGAATTGCATTTGGTAGGTGGTTCCTTTTGCATCAAAACCACCATTGTACTTATATTATTCTTTGTATCTAGAATTTCCATCAACCAAATTTGTTTATTGTTTCAGACTCAGACTTTAGTGATGTTTTATTTGGCCTTAGAGTCGCGCTCAGTAGTATTGCGGTTTTCATGCTTACTGTGTTTCTTTTGGATCGATCCTCGCCTTTCGGCGTTGTATATTATATTGCATGTGTAGTTGTGACCGTCAATTGACGAAGAGCTAGCTCCCGCTTGGGGATGCCTTTTATCATTGTATATATGTTAGGCTTGTTGTATCCCGTTCGGGGCCAGTATTTACAAAAGAAACTCTGCCGAAATTTTTAGAAAAGACTTTACCTTTTAAAAATGCACCTTCGGCTTAGTTATTTAAAAACCTCGACTTCAAACATATTTTCCTTCACTTCTTTAAACCAGTTTTCTTCACTTACTCTTAAAATGGTTTTAGATTTCTGGGCTTTGGCTTACTTGGATCAGATGGAGTCCTATAGATTTCATATGGTTCGAGGGCCAGTCACGTGCTCTTTCGGGTCGTGACAAAGACAATCTGGAAAAATTTGGTAAGCTGATCAGTTAAAAACGCGGCGGAACCGCGGCCCAAGCATGGGTTTGGCCGCGGTTCTGCGGCGGTATAGAGTGATCACGCGACCAAATTTTCACACAATTCTTATATTTTCATGCACAGTATTCTGAAACAACCTGAAAAATTTTTGGAGCAGAAAAAATTTCGATAGAAAACACAATGCATTGAAAATACGGTTTTTGGGGATTTTTGTTCGATCGAGTTCTAAACATACTAGAGCAAGCTAGGCAAGGTTAATGGCGTGGCTCTGATACCAATGTAAGTCCGCGGCGGCGCCCCGGCCGTCGATCCGACGCCGAAAACGCGGAAACGAAAACTTTGCAAACTAGCAAACCGGCACTACCGCGCACTTTTCACCCGGATCGGGCCATTAACTTAGCAACTAGCAAAGTAAAATACGGGTAGAGAAGTATACCAAGCGATCCGTGTCCTTCGGTCTTCGTCTCCACTCCGATCTCCCGCGGATACTTCGTCCGTCACCTCCTCGTCGAAACGGGCACCACATCGCCAAAGTCTTTTACGGGCTCCCACCTCTGGACCGAGGCAACTCGGGCGCGAAGTTGGCTAGCCGACGCGTCCAAGGAGTGCTATAGATATAGTGTAGAAACTTGTCTCTTTGGGGTCAAGAAGTTGCCATGGATGATGTGGAGGAAAGAATGAAGCTTTTTGGAGAGGCTTGAAAAAGGAGCTATGAACTTTGATGCATGAATGAGATGAACATTTTTCTTCACCACAAAATGAATCCTCCCCTTCCTCCCAAAGTGGCCGGCCCTCTCTCCTCAAGAAGAAGATTGGAGAGAGAGAAAAGACATCTCCAAGTATATATCAAAAGAATGATAATATGAAAAAGAAATGATTTATGAAAAAGGCTCACATCAATTTCAAGATCATATCCTTTCATCAACCATCATGAAAAAAGCAATGGAAAAGACAAGAAAAGAATCTCATGATGGTTGAACCACAAATGTGCAAGAAACCCCTCCATAAAATATTATTTGCAAACTGCAAATAACACCCTCCAACGAAAGTCCGGTCGTGAAGGAACAAAGGAAAATCGGCCGGAACGGAATGCAAACTGGCAACTTCAGAAAACTGATCCCGTAATAAATTACAGGAAAACCCCGCTACTGCAAATACATGCCCGCATTTGTATTCCCACTGAACACAAATGCAAAGAAACAATATCTACACTATCTAATACTAGGATTCGCTCATCGACGTCCCTTTTGATCAATACCTGATAGCCCGTTACGTATGGCTAATACCTCTGACGTGCTAGTGGTTAAATCCACAGCTAAATTATTGACGAGTCTTTAGAGTCCCCCACAGACCGTTTTCTCAAGTTTCGGGCGAAACGCTGTAGAGGCCGTATGGAGATATGGCAGGGTTCGATCAGATACGTGCGGTATTGCACGGATCATGATCGGACGGATAATACTAGCGGGCTTTGGTTAAAGCCGGATCCTAGTATTGTAAAGTGTAGATTTGTCTCATTGCATTTGTATTCGGTCGGAATACAAATGCAGGTATGTATATACAGTAGCGGGGTTTCCTGTAATTTATTACGGGATCAGTTTTATGAAATTTCCAGTTTGCTTTCCGTTTCGGCCGTTTTCCTTTGTATCTTTCCTTGGCTGAAAATTGGTGGAGGAGGGCTTATTTGCAAATATGCAAATAAACATTGTGGAGGGTGGTCTTTGCATATTGTTGCTTCATGATGGTTGCACCATCATTTGACTTCCTCACTTCATGATGACTTGACTTTTTGAGTTATGATTAGGTTGTTGGAGTGTTGGTTTTTGTGGGTGATCATTTCTTCTCATTATCACACTCTCTCTTGCATTATTGATACACACCCCCTGTGGACTTTTTCCCCTCTCTCTTGACCTCATGTTTTTGGCCGGCCATTCTCTTCATGGGGCTGTCCAAAATTTGGGTGTGGGAATTTGGTTCTATTCTTTCTACAAAAATTCCCTAGTTCATTGCAAAAGGTTGATATCTCATTCCTCCACAAAAAGGCAACTTCCATAAACCTCATGAGACACATAGAGTTCTACACTTCATCTTCAGCACTTCTTGGGCACGTCGGCTCGCCAACTTCATGCCCGAGTTGCCTCGGTCCAGAGGTGGGAGCCCGTAAAAGAACCCGGCGATGTGGTGCCCTTCCGACGAGGTGTTGAAGACCGGAGATTCCGTGGGGAGATTGGGACGACGACGAGAAGACCGAGGGACACGGATCGCTTGGTATATCTCTCTACCCCTTCTCTAGTTAGCTAGGACTATGTTAATGGCCCGATCCAGGTTTAAAGTGCGCAGTGGTGCCGGTTCAAAAGTTAAAGTAAATTATCGTTTCCGTATTTTTGGCCTCGGATTGACGGCCGGGGCGCCGCCGTGAACTTATACTGGTATCAGAGACACGCCATTAAGCTAGTCTAGCTTGGTCTAATGTGTTTACACTTTCGATCGAACAAAATTCCAAAACCTGCATTTTCAAAAGCATCAGTTTCTGTCGAAATATTTTTGGCTCGAATTTTTTTTCAGATTGTTGCAGAAACATGTGCTGGGAAGTATAAGCACTCTGGTAAAATTTGGTCGCATGAACCCATTACCCCACCGCGGAACCGCAGCCAAACCCATGTTTGGGCCGCGATTCCGCCGCCATCTTTAATGTTCAGTGTATCAAATTTTTCCAGAGAGTCTCTGTGTTGAAAATAGGGGTTTTGGTATATTCTTTTGGGGCCCAGAATTTCTTTATGTGCTACAGTAGTGCTTGGGGCTCACTTGGGTAAATTTGATCGATCGAATATTTTAAACATGTTAGTTCACAGTATTTACATTATATCTGCAACCATGAATGTCACTTAATCGGTAAATCCCGTCTAACTGCTATAGCCCGGTTAACGTGACATTCACGTTGATGTTCTGTGTTGTGCTATGATGTTGCGGATTGGTCGTGGGGGATAGCCTGGATGCAATGTTAGTACAGTTTTGTTTTATATATACATTTGATATTGCGGGGCGAGCATCCGACATGTGGACTGCCGTCACTGCCGGTTTGTATATTATTCTTTTGGGGCACGACCGGGGTGAGGTCGATGTACCCGTTGTATGTATATTTTACTTTCTGTACTAGGATTACCCCAAGGTGGGGTGCACGGATAACCGGGTTCTAGAGGGCAACAAGCCCGCATCTCATGGCATTGAGACGGAGGGGGCTTTACTCTAGAATTGGCGGGCTATTCGCCGCACTCGTAGGGGGTACAGGTTGACCCAGGAGGGGTGCCCAAGTTACCGGATTCCGTGAAGTGCTGGGTGGTCCATTCACGTTGCTGAAGGGGGCTGCCTCGCTTCAGGTTTTGGCGGGTAACTTGCCGCGCCCGTAGGGGTCTAGGATTACATTGCACAGGCTATCCACACGACCATGGGAACGTCGGGTTTCAGTAGCGGCTCTATGAAACCCGGGGATCCCAGATATCTGTATTGTTCTGTGATACTTATTACATTTCTGTGATGTTGCATTTTATCACGCCTTGAGCGAAATATTATATATTGATATATATACTAGTAGATGTTGTATATGTTTTGCATCCGCGCTAGTCCAGTCCCCGCTCTGTCGTTAGTTAAGTAACCTAACGGGTAATGACGGGACCCAGTGGCGAATGCGGATAGCATATACGTGCATCATTATTTTCGTTCTTTATTGGTGTGATCAATTGATGGGACTGCGTTAATTCGGATCAATGCAAGTTAAACAAACCTATTCTGATGTTGTTGGAACATTTTTCAAAAAGCTGTTATTGTAAGGACGTTCACTTTTGTTTTGCACAGTGGTATTCAGTTGGAATATCCTGCTCCTCAGTCGACGAGGCAAGGGCCGAGATCCCTTCACCGGGAGTGACCCCTTGGATAGAAGTTTGTCAGGGCAATAACTTCACTATAGCCGATTACTTTTGCTTTGCATCGTGGTATTCAGTTGGAATATCCTGCACCTCATTCTACGGGGAAAGAGCCGAGATCCCTTCACCGGGAGTAACCTCTTTAGCAAAGGTTTGCGTCACTATATTTTTAAAAGCTATCCAATTCCTTCAACGATATCAAGTTCTTTACGTTAAAGGTTTTCGCCAGAAACCATTCGTAGCCCTCCGTCCATTCATATGGATAGTCAATAAGTATTCAAGCTGTGTTTGTTGACCAAAGTCAAGGCACAATGATTGGTAGCTATTGGGTATTCATATGCAGCATAGATAGATGTGTTGGTTTGGGGCAGTCGTATAGCCTTGTTGGCCAAAGTCAAGGGCTTGTACGGTGGGCTCAAATTAACCTGAAGAATGACGGATAGAACTTGACATGTGACTTATGATTTGCTGGACAAAGTCAAGGTCATAAAAGCATGGGGCAGAAATCACATCGGGAGTTTCTAAAGAAACTGAAACTTGCCAGATATACACATACCTTCTGGAGTGTGATAACGTGAGCGAAGTCCGTCACGTTATCATGCGATGATAGTTGGATCCTGATTCTCACTGATGAGTTGGTTTACTCCTCGGGTGATCCCGACTAATTCTTCTTTCAGGTTTGGAGGAGAATTTGACGGTACAGTGGGAGGTTTCCAGATTAGATAAATTGGTAACCATTCTGATCTAGGTTAGAGTGCACGCTGAGTGTTTCTTTTCTCTCTCTCTCTTTGGCAGCGACCATTGACCCGACCCTAAGACTATGACTCAGTGACCAAGTTGACCGAACCTTCTTAAACACTGGCTTTTGGATTGTCAGAGTTGCAAACCTCATTGCCACTCCTACTTTTACCCTTTTCTCCAGGACACCCCGTATTACTACGAACGTCCACTTCTATTGGATAAAACCATCATATGGTTATATACGAACTCGAAGGAATTTATTCGAGGATGGTTTCCGGTTCTGAAGAAAACGAATAAGACTATTCAGTTGTCTTTTCCTTTTACCTTCTCTCAGGTTGGAGTACTCATTGGTTTAGGAGATAGTACATCTATTACGCAAATTGGATAGTCTTCTTCCAAACCTTAGGCTGGTGCCGAACGGTAGGAAATGAAGAAAACCAATTAGCATAACAATGGTGTACAGAAGGTATTAAGTAAAGACATATCAAGGGATTAGTAAGAGGGCAAAGTAAATTGTGACTGCTATTCACAACCAAACCAAGTATTCCTTACCACTCCCATTTCACCTTTGTATTTCTCCAAGACACTCCGTATCACTACGAAGATCCACAGTTTATTGGATACTCCATCGTATGGTTATATACGAACTCGAAAGGAACTTGTTCCAGTTCGGGGATGGATTCGGGTTCAGGAGAAATAGGAATAAGGTTTATTCGGTTGTCTTTTATCTTCACCTTCTCTCGCATTGCGAGTGCTCCTAGGATTAGGACAGTACACCCATTATGCTTATTGGATAGTTTTCTTCCAAACCATAGGCTGGTGCCGAACGGTAGGGAAGGAAGAAAACCATTTAGCCTGAGAGGGTGTACAGAAGGTAATGACTAAAGACATATAAAGGGATTTGGAAAGATGGAAAAGAAATATACGGTTACAGTTATAAATCTGGATAATGGAAGAGGCATTACTATGAATACCAGGATACCCCATCGAAACATTTCAATGTTTCAGTTTCACTGTTACTGTTAAAAGAAAACTGATTTCCCAATCAGATCTTGCTCCACGGTATGTATTTATCAGGTATGATTCTCACATCTGTATGATTTTACAGATGATGAGTGGGAGTAAGTTATTGGGAATTATGTGATCATCCTCATTATATCGGGATTCGTTGTAATCGGTGATATTTGAGGAACTCACCTGGGTTGTTTGCCGGATGGCAAATATTTGGTTTTGAATATCCGCTGTTATGCACCAATTTCAAATTGATATATCTGTACATCTATTTTTATAGAGTGAGATATACCTTTTTGAAATTATGTCTATGACATTTACCTATATCAGCGGATGGTTAGGTAAGGAGCATTAAACAGCGGTGTAATTCTTCTTAACCATAGATACAGTTTTCAACCTACGACACACAGGGATTGAGTTATCACACTCAAAGGACTTGTACAGAGTATTGTATATTGTCCAGCGTCCATTAGGACAGAGGGGTTGGTCCTCGTACTATATTCGGTTTACTTATGACTTCTCTAGTTTTTAGACAGGTGTTTCGTGGAAACACAGGGTCCGAATTTTGAGAAGTTACAGGTATATGAATAAAGTAGAGAACAAGGTATTGCGAGTATCGGGATTCTTCAAAGTGATCGAAGATGTAGATACTTGTGTATGGTATTCAGTTGATAGTAATGATTAAGAGAACTTGCTTCTTTTTCAGATTACTCGTAATTGGAAGCATTCCTAAGTTGAGTAATGCTGATCGGCCTCTCTCCATTTAGTTAACATGCACTGGAGACAGATGCATGATTTGAATCTGGTTCAATTAAATAAGTGCCTCTGGTTCTATATTGGATATAGAACAGTTCATATCTTAACGATGTTAAGGTAAGGGAGGTGTCCGGCTTATGCTTAAAACCAGACTCTGGATAACTCAAGGCACGTTTCTGTAATGGCTGTTTGTGGGTTGACCCAGGCTATGACGAGGGTTGACTTTCTACCATCTGGAAGATCAATAGCGATATTGTTCTAGACTCGCCACAGTTTTAATAAAATGGATTTTTTCAGAAAACAGTAGTGGGGGTATGGTAGAACTGGAAGTGATTTCAGAACCGCAAACGATTACTGAAGATTTGATAAGAACCTAAATATTCAATCTGGTTTGACATTCCATTGGCCACTCCGCAGATAAGGTGGGTAACCTCAGGCACCCGAGAGGTACTCCGGTAGCCTCAAGGACGGTGGCAGGGAGGTTCTTGTTTACCCAGACTTACCATTGCTGTTGTTCCAGACTGTGAGACCCGGCAGGAGGATGAGTATAGCGTCGTTCTGAACTAGCTTTAGAAGTGCACGTGTATATGACTCTGCCAGAGGGTTTTCGTAGTCAGTGGGAGCAGCGGAAGCATGGTGGACAAGTGGCTTATGTCTATTTATAGACTAAAGCGGATATAGAGGAGATGGATCATCTATTTCTGATATGACAGTCATAGGTTTGACTTCATCAGAATAGGGGATGGATCTGTTAAGAAGGTAGTAGGGTGTGATGTCCTGGTATTTGGATGACATACACAAAGTAGGAAGTGAAGTTCCTATACTACGATCAGTTATACTTTGGTTGTCACACAGTGGTTTCTCCAAAAATGACTTAGATATTATATCAAAACATTCTGGTTACTGGATATATGGTTTTAGATCTAGATTTGGGTAGTTTCCCAATCTGGGTACTTAGACAACATTCTAAAGGTATTTAGAATGGACGACTCCTGGCATGGTGGTGTACCTGCAGGTGATGGAGTCACCCTCTCTAAAGGTGTCTTACAGACTAAAGGGGAGAGGGATGTGCATGATTGGCAGATCATTTGCTTAGGCAATTGAGTCGATCATGAGTACCATACCAGATGTTGTTCTTGCAGTAGATGCAATATATTGACATTGATCCAATCCTGGAGAAACAGTCGGAAGCAGTTTTAGAACATAAGTGGATGTTCTAGGGATATGATAACGACAGCCTCATTCGGGAGACAATTATCATTCCAGGCTTCCAAGGTGACCTGGATGACAGAGAGGTTGTCAGAGTTATAGTTTTCCCTCTGACGAGGGACGGTATTATGGACAGGTGGTCCAAGGGGATACTGAGCGAGGCATGGCGCAGGATACTGATTAAGTTCAGTTGACGTTACAGTCTAAGAAGTTTGGATTTGGAGTTCATTTATGAGTTAGGTCCCATCAGACATCCAGACACATTCTAAGACAAGTATTGCTCATTTCGGGAGATGGCTTTCTCCGCGAACTTGAGATATAGAGAGATATAGAAAGAAACATCAAAGTGGGCCCACTCGCTGAGGCTATTCCTCGAACGCAATAGTTTCACAAACGGGATTTGTGAGACTGACTAGTAGAGGAGTTGGGTGTTCGGTATCACACGGGCTGTGAGTATGCGACATCGTAATAATTAGCCTTGAGTGCAAGTGGGAGATTGTTGGAGATAGTGCCCTCGGAGTCAATTATTAGATCACAGGCACGTGATTGCAATGATTGAGGGAGGACCTGTCCCAGTAGGACAGTCTTACTCAAGATGATAGTGTGTTATCTGGTTTATCTTTATCATCGTGTACTGCTTTAGGTGACCTTACAGGTCACTATTGCACGTTGATAGAGCCCCTAGGATTCTTGCTTGACTGACAGCAGTATGAGGGCGATCATATACGTGGGAGCTGGTAGTCTATAAGCACATCCTTAAATGGTCCCTAGTCGTGGGAGTTTCGAGACAGGGCATCGATACTCCAGAGTAGACTAGTGTATACAGTCGAGACCCCGACGAGGGGCGGTGGCTGGTCTCACAAGCCATTGATGTCAGTTGGTTCACCTAAGATGTATACAGGTGCTCATTAGGTTATGAGTACACCGGACAGGACTCGCCGGGAACATGCTAGTTGGTCTTATATCTGACGTTAGATAGCAGTTCCCTGGTGACATGTGTACAGGTTAGTTCATCGACCTGAGATCGTCATTTGTCTCGTGTGAGTTCCCACTGTACTTTGATTACTACCCTACCACGCTCAAAGGAGACGTGCAAACAGGTTTTAGTTGGGTACAGTCCCGAGCCACATGGAGGCAGTGAGCGGATCTTCACGGGTTCGTCTCTCCCGGTATTGGGGGTGAGGTCGCGCTGTGTCTAGGAGAGCCATTACACGAAGTCCTTGGCCAAGGCAGGAGATTTACTGGTAGGTATTCCAGTAGTATCTCTGGGTGTTCTGGGCTACACTCCGACACGACTTGTACCGCTTTTGGGGGTCTGACTTTTACCAACCCTCTAGGCCCGCCATGCGATGCTCATAGACGAACGGACCGGACTGTACGGATATTGTCGCTGACAGGCTCAGTAGGGTGTGAGGATGAGTTCGCTCATCGACGTCCCTTTTGGTCAATACCTGGTAGCCCGTTACGTATGGCTAATACCTCTGACGTGGTAGTAGTTAAATCCACAGCCAAAGTATTGACGAGTCTTTAGAGTCCCCCACAGACCGTTTTCTCAAGTTTGGGGCGAAACGCTGTAGAGGCCGTATGGAGATATGGCAGGGTTCGATCAGATACGTGCGGTATTGCACGGATCATGATCGGACGGATAATACTAGCGGGCTTTGGTTTAAGCCGGATCCTAGTATTGTAAAGTGTAGATTTGTCTCATTGCATTTGTATTCGGTCGGAATACAAATGCAGGTATGTATATACAGTAGCGGGGTTTCCTGTAATTTATTACGGGATCAGTTTTATGAAATTGCCAGTTTGCTTTCCGTTTCGGCCGTTTTCCTTTGTATCTTTCCTTGGCTGAAAATTGGTGGAGGAGGGCTTATTTGCAAATATGCAAATAAGCATTGTGGAGGGTGGTCTTTGCATATTGTTGCTTCATGATGGTTGCACCATCATTTGACTTCCTCACTTCATGATGACTTGACTTTTTGAGTTATGATTAAGTTGTTGGAGTGTTGGTTTTTGTGGGTGATCATTTCTTCTCATTATCACACTCTCTCTTGCATTATTGATACACACCCCCTTTGGACTTTTTCCCCTCTCTCTTGACCTCATGTTTTTGGCCGTCCATTCTCTTCATGGGCTGTCCAAAATTTAGGTGTGGGAATTTGGTTCTATTCTTGCTACAAAAATTCCCTAGTTCATTGCAAAAGGTTGATATCTCATTCCTCCACAAAAAGGCAACTTCCATAAACCCCATGAGACACATAGAGTTCTACACTTCATCTTCAGCACTTCTTGGGCATGTCGGCTCGCCAACTTCGTGCCCGAGTTGCCTCGGTCCAGAGGTGGGAGCCCGTAAAAGAACCCGGCGATGTGGTGCCCTTCCGACGAGGAGTTGAAGACCGGAGATTCCGCGGGGAGATCGGGACGATGACGAGAAGACAGAAGGACACGGATCGCTCGGTATATCTCTCTACCCCTTCTCTAGTTAGCTAGGACTATGTTAATGGCCTGATCCGGGTTTAAAGTGCGCGGTGGTGCCGGTTCAAAAGTTAAAGTAAATTATCGTTTCCGCATTTTTGGCCTCGGATTGACGGTCGGGGCGCCGCCGTGCACTTACAGGGATCTCGGCTCTTTCCCCGTAGAATGGGGTGCAGGATATTCCAACTGAATACCACGATGCAAAGCAAAAGTAATCGACTATAGTGAAGTTATTGCCCTGACGCAAACTTCTGTCCAAGGGGTCACTCCCGGTGAAGGGATCTGGGCCCTTGTATCGTCGACTGAGGTGCTGGATATTCATAATCGAATACCACTGTGCAAAACAAAAGAGAACGTCCTTGCAATAATAGCTTTTTTTTTAAAAAAAATGTTCCAACAACGTCAGAATAGGTTTGTTTAGCTTGCATTGATCCGAATCAACGCAGTCCCATCAATTGATCACACCAATAAAGAACAAAAATAATGATGTACGTATATGCCATCCGCATTCGCCACTGGGTCTCGTCATCACCCGTTAGGTTACTTAACTAACGACAGAGCGGGGACTGGACTAGTGCGGATGCAAAACATATACAACATCTACTAGTATATATATCAATATATAATATTCGCTCAAGGCGTGATAAAATGCAACATCACAGAAATGTAATAAGCATTACAGAACAATACAGATATCTGGAATCCCCGGGTTTCATAGAGCCGCTACTGAAACCTGACGTTCCCCTGGTCTGTGGATAGCCTGTGCAATGAAATCCTAGACCCCTACGGGCGTGGCAAGTTACCCGTCAAAACCTGAAGCGAGGCAGCCCCCTTCAGCAACGTGAATGGACCACCCAGTACTTCACGGAATCCGATAACTTGGGCACCCCTCCTTGGGTCAACCTGTACCCCTACGAGTGCGGCGAATAGCCTGCCAATTCTACAGTGAAGCCCCCTCCGTCTCAACGCCATGAGATGCGGGTCTGTTGCCCTCTAGAACCCGTCTATCCGTGCACCCCACCGTGGGGTAATCCTAGTACAGAAAGTAAAATATACAAACAACGGGTACATCGACCTCAGCCCGGTCGTACCCCAAAAGAATAATATACAAAAAGGCAGTGACGGCAGTCCACATGTCGGACGCTCGCCCCGCAATATCAAATGTACATAAATAACCAGATTGTACTACCATTGCATCCAGGCTATCCACCACGACAAATCCGCAATATCACAGCACAACACAGAACATCAACGTGAATGTCACGTTCGCAAATCCGTCTAAAAGGGCTATAGCAGTTAGACAGGATTTACCGATCAAATGACATTCACGGTCACAGATATAATGTAAATACTGTGAACTAACATGTTTAAAATTTTCGATCGACTAAATTTCCCGAAGTAGGCCCCAAGCACTACTGTAGCACTCAAAATAAATCTGGGCCAAAAAAAAAATACCAGAAACCCTATTTCCATGTCAGAAAACCACTGTAGAAATTTGGTGCAGTTTAGCCAAAAAACGGCGGCGGATCAGCGGCCAAAACGTGGTTTTGGCCGCTGATCCGCCGCGCTACTGTAATATCAGCCGACCAAATTTTTACAGAATGCTTAAAAACCCTGCACGTATTTTTACAATGTACCAAATAATTTTTTGACCACTGCAAAAATTCGACAGAAACTGATGCATGGAAATGCGGTTTTTGGAAAATCCGTTCGATCGAACTTGTAAACACGTTAGAGCAAGGTAGACTAGCTTAATGGCATGGCTCTAATATCATGTAGGACCACGGCAGCACGCCGGCCGTCTGTCCGAGGGCAAAATGCGGAATCAAAAAAAAAAATTCTTAACTTTAAACCGGCGCTACCGCGGACTATAAACCCGGATCGGACCATTAACCTATTACTAGCTAATTGAAGAAAGGGTAGAGAGATATACCGAGTGATCCGTGTCCTCCGGTCTTCTCGTCGTCGTCCCGATCTCCCCACGTAATCTTCGGTCTTCATCTCCTCCTCAGAAGGGCACCACATCGCCGGGTTCTTTTACGGGCTCCCACCTCTGGACCGAAGCAACTCGAGCACGAAGTTGGCGAGTCGACGTGCCCAAGAATGCTATAGGCAAAGTGTAGAATCCTTATGTCTCTATTGGGGTTGAAGTTGCCATGAGGAAGTGAAGGTAAGAGATGTGAACTTTTGTGATAAGCAAGGGGATTATGTGCAAGCCCAAAAAAGATCAAAATCCCACCCCTTATTTTGGACAGCCCCCCTCTCTCAAGAAATGGCCGGCCCCTCATCCTAGAAGAAAAAAAGGAGGGAGTGAGCATACACAAGGTGGTGTGAGCCAAAAGGAGAAAAGAATGAAAAAGGAAATGAGTGATCATCATGAGGAATAATCATCACACCACCAACCAACACTCATCATAAAAGTCAAGTCATGATGAACAAGGGAAGTCAAAGTATGGTAGAATCATCATGAAGCAACAATTTACAAAGACCACCCTCCACTTAGCTAATTTGCACAATTTCAAATAAGCCCTCCTCCACCAAATTTCAGCCAAGAAAAGAAACAAAGAAAAATGGCCGAAACGGAAAGCAAACTGGCAACTTCAGAAAAACGATCCCATAATAAATTACAGGAAAACCCCGCGACTGTATATACATACCCGCATTTGTATTCCGATCGAATACAAATGCAATGAGACAAAATCTACACTGTACAATACTAGGATCCGGTTTAAACCAAAGCCCGCTAGTATTATCCGTCCGATCATGATCCGTGCAATACCGCACGTATATGATCGAACCCTGCCATATCTCCATACGGCCTCTACAGCGTTTCGCCCGAAACTTGAGAAATGGTCTGTGGGGGACTCTAAAGACTCGTCAATACTTTGGTTGTGGATTTAACCACTAGCACGTCAGAGGTATTAGCCATACGTGACGGGCTACCAGGTATTGACCAAAAGGGACGTCGATGAGCGAACTCATCCAGACACCCTACTGAGCCTGTCAGTGACAATACTCGTACAGTCCGGTCCGTTCGTCTATGAGTATCGCATGGCGGGCCTAGGGGGTTGGTAAAAGTCAGACCCCCAAAAGCGGTACAAGTCGTGTCGGAGTGTAGCCCAGAACACCCTGAGATACTACTGGAATACCTACCAGTAAATCTCCTGCCTCGGCCGAGGGCTTTGTATAATGGCTCTCCTAGACACAGCGCGATCTCACCCCCAATACCGGGAGAGATGAACCCCTGCAGATCCGCTCACCGCCTCCATGTGGCTCGGGACTGTACCCAACTAAAATCTGTTTGCACGACTCCTTTGAGCCGTGGTAGGGTAGTAATCAAAGCACAGTGGGAACTCACACGAGACAAATGACGATCTCAGGTCGATGAACTAACATGTACACATGTCATCAGGGAACTGCTATCTGACGTCAGGTATAATACCAACTAGCATGTTCCCGGCGAGTCCTGTCCAGTGTACTCATAACCCAATGAGCACCTGTATACATCTTAGGTGAACCAACTGACACCAGTGGCTTGTGAGATCGGCCACCGCCCCTCGTCGGGGTCTCGACTGTATACACTAGTCTACTCTGGAGTATCGATGCCCTATCTCGAAAACTCCCATGACTAGGGACCTTTTAAGGATGTGCTTATAGACCCCAGCTCCCACGTATATGATCGCCATCATACTGCTGGCCGTCAAGCAAGAATCCTATGGGCTCTATCAACACGTAATAGTGACCTGTAAGGTCACCTAAACCAGTACACGATGATAAAGATAAACCAGATAGCATACTATCATCTTGAGTAAGACTGTCCTACCGGTATAGGTCCTCCATCAATCATTGCAATCACGTGCCTGTGATCCAATAATTGACTCTGAGGGCACTATCTCCAACAGGGGGTTGATGTCGCGAAGTGCACGGGTGGCCATCACCAGAAATCCTCGGCCCGGGTAGACGAGAATTACTGATTCGGATCAGTAGTTTCTCACATGGTGATAGGCTTCATACCGACACTAAATGTTAAGTTATTAGGGGTCTGACTTTATCCGCCCCCTAGACTCGATATGCGATACTCATAAACTAACGGACCGGACTGTACGGATATTGTCACTGTTAGGCTCAGTAGGGATGAGTTCGCTCGTCGGCCTCCCTTTCGCTCAATACCTGGGCAGCCGTTACGTACAGCTAGTGCCACTGACGTGCTTGTAGTTAAATCCACTGCCAGCGTATTGACGAGTCTTTAGAGTCCCACATAGAGGGTTTCCTAAGTTCGGGCGAAACGTTGTAGAGGCAGTATGGTTTTATGGCAGGGTTCGATCATATACGTGCACTTGTGCACGGATCATGATCGGACTGATAATACTAGTGGGTTTTGGTTTAAGCCGGATCCTAGTATTATATTGTTGGATTATTTTCGTCTTGTTGTACTCGTATTCTGTCGGAATACGGATGCAGATATGTATATACGGATGAGGGGTATTCTTGTAATCCGTTACAAGATTACTTTTGAAGATGCTATTTCTTTTTCTTGCTTTAAACATTTGGATTAATGTTTATTTGATGAAAATTGTGATTTCAAGTCTTGGCCTTGAGCATTGAATGTGGCATGTGCAATTTGGTGACTCATGGTGTGTTTACTTGTACCATGTTTAATTTTTTTATTGATTGTGAGATATTTGTGAAAAAGGTGGCTGTTGATTTGGAGTTGAGGGAATTAAGTGAGTGTTGATTTTTTGTGGGGAAAATTCGTGGCCTTTTTCTTGTGTTGCTGGAAAATTTTTTGTGTTGCTTAAGTACACTAAATTTCACAACTCCACTCAAAAAAGGAATTTCAATAGCCACTTCATTCTTCAGTACACAGCCACTTCTTTTCACTGCCATCTCATTTTCTTTTGGCTTGGCTTGCTCATTTGCCTTTTCTTTGAGCTTCACACTTTCCTCTCATGGGCATCTTCTTCAACCTCCACCCATCCCTCTCATGAGTTGAGAATCCATGGGTGATTTGATATAAAGTATTCACACACTATCTTTACTTCATCTTGGGCATCTAGGCTAGCAAACTTGATGTCCGAGTTGTTTCGGTTTTGAAGCGGGAGCCCGTATAAAGAATCCTCGATGTGGATCGTCTCCGACGAGGGAGACCGGAGAGCGAACTTCTTCGAGGCAGCCGCGATGAGCCTAGGACAGAGATTGAAGATTGAAGGACACGGATCGATCAGTATAATCTCTTAAACCTCTTTACAGTTAACTAGTATAGGGTTAATGGTTCGATCCGGGAATCGAGTTCCGTTAGCGTCGGGTTTTAAAAAGTTTTTGTTCCGCGTTTGGCCACGGATTGATGGTCGGGACGCTAGTGTAGCCTTACATGGTATCAGATCCAACCCATTAACCGCGTACTAGTTGTTTAGATAATGTTAAAATATCGAAACCGAAACAACCCCGAAACAATAACAATGATATTTTTGGTAATAAGGAAATTTTGTGGCTGATTTTTTATGGTGCTGGGAAATTTCTTGTGTTGCTTTTGAACACAAAAAATCTCACAACTCCACTCAAGATAAAAGAAGTGGGCTATTGTTTTAGTGTGCAGGGAAATTCTTGTTCTGCTGTTTTTTTTTTGTGGAGGCTAATTTCGTGGGTGATTTAAGTGTGCAGTGATTTTCTTGAGTTGCTTGGGAAACAACAGCCACTTCTTTTTCTTTACAACACTTGGACAAAAACCAATTGCTTCATATTTTCTTCATCCCAATGGCATCTAGTCTCTGGAATATTAGTTCAGTGGTATTGCTTGTTTAGCTCAGTTTGGATATAGTTTTATCTAGTTGTTTGGGAGCTATTCGGGGTTATTTCAAAGTCGATATTTCTAATATCGTTAAAAGTTTTCAGTACATACATTTCTATCTGCGACCGTGAATGTTATTAGATCAGTACAACATGTCTGATTGCTATAGCTCTTTTATACGAGTTTGCGAACGTGACATTCACGTTGATGTTCTGTGTTGTGTTGTGTTGTTGCGGATTCGTCGCGGTGGCTAGCTTGGGTGCAATCTTAGTACAGTTTAGTTTTATTTGTACATTTGATATCGCGGGGCGAACATCCGACATGTGGACTACCGTCACTGCCTGTTTGTATATTATTTGTTTGGGGCATGACCGGGTTGAGGTCGATGTCACCGTTGTACATATTTTCTTTTTTGTACTAGGATTACCCCGCGGTGGAGTGCACGGATAGCCGGGTTCTGGAGGGCAACGGGTCCACATCTCATGGTGTTAAGAAGGAGGGGCCTCACTCTAGAATTGACGGGCTATTCGCCGCACTCGTAGGGGGTACAGGTTGACCCAAGAAGGGGTGCTCAAGTTACCGGATTCCGTGAAGTGCCGGGTGGCCCATTCACCTTGATGAAGGGGGTTGCCTCGCTTCTGGTTTTGGCGGGTAACTTGCCGCGCTCGTAGGGGTCTAGGTTTTCATTGCACAGGCTATCCACATGACCAGGGGAACGTCGGGTTTCACTTGCGGCTCAAAGGAAACACGGAGCTCCCAGATTATCTGTATTGTTCTGTGATGCTTATTGCTTATCTGTGATGTTGCATTTATCACGCCTGGAATGATTATTATATATTGCTATATATATACTAGTAGATGTTGTATATGTTTTAACCCGCGCTAGTCCAGTCCCCGCTCTGTCGTTAGTTAAGTAACTTAACGAGTGATGACGGACCCAGTGGCGAATGTGGATGGTATATACGTACATCATATTTTCGTTCTTTTGTGATGTGATTAATTGATGGCACTGCGTTGATTCAGATCAATGCAAGCAAAACAGACCTATTCAATATTGTTGGAACAATTTTAAAAAGCTGTTATTACAAGGACGTTTTCTTTTGTTTTGCATAGCGGTATTCAGTTATGAATATCCAGCACCTCATTCGACGAGGCAAGGGCCGAGATCCCTTCATCGGGAGTGACCCCTTGGGCAGAGGTTTGTGTCAGGGTAATAACTTCACTATAGTCGATTACTTTTTGCTTTGCATTGAGGTATTCAGTTTGGAATATCCTGCACCTCATTCGACGAGGAAAGAGCCGAGATCCCTTCAATGGGAGTGACCTCTTTAGCAAAGGTTTTCGCCACTATATATTTATAAGAAGCTATCCGGTTCCTTCAACGATATCAAGTTCATTACGTTAAAGTTTTTTCGCTAAAAACCATTCATAGCCCTCCGTCATTTTAGATGGGTAGCACTTAGTATTCATACTATGTATGTTGGCCTTCGTCAATGCATAGTGTATGGTAGTCGTTTGTTACTTTTCTGTTGCATAGATAGATGTGTTGGTTTGAGACAGTCGTACTACTATTTTGGCCTTCGTCAAGGTTATACACGGGTGGGTTTAAATTAACCTGGATAATGACGGGTAGAACTTGACATGTGACTTCTGATATGTTGGCCTTCATCAAGGTCATAAGAGCATGGGGTTGAAATCACATCGGGAGTTTCAAACATACAGGAAACTTGCCAGGCATGCGCATACCTTCTGGAGTGTGATAACGTGAATGGATTCCATCAGGTTATCATGCGATGATAGTTGGATCCCGATACCTACTGATGAGTTAGTTTACTCCTCGGGTGATCCCGACTAATTCTTCTTTCAGTTTTGGAGGAGAATTTGAGGATACAGTGGGAGACATCCTGATTAGATAAAGTGATTGACCATTCTGATCTTGGTTAGAGTGCACGCTGAGTGTTTCTTTTCTCTCTCTCTTTGGCAGCGACCATGGCCCGACCCTAGACTATAACTCAGTAACCAAGTTAACCGGACCTTCTTAAAACATATTGACTTTTGGATTGTCTAAGTTACATACCTCATTGCCTCTCCTACTTTTACCCTTTGCTTTCCTCCGGAATATTCCGTATCACTATGAAGATCCACATTTAATGGATATGACCGTCGTATAGTTACATACGAACTCCAAGAAACTTGTTTCAGATTCGAAGACGGTTTCCGGTTCATGAGAAATTGAATAGGACTATTCAGTTGTCTTTTCCTTTTACCTTCTCTCAGGTTATGAGGGCTCCTAGGATTAGGAAAGGGTACACCTATTGTGCTTATTGGATAGTCTTCTTCCAAACCATAGGCAGGTACCGAAAGGTAGGGAATGAAGAAAACCAATTAGCCTAAGTGTGGTGTACAGAAGGTAATAAGTAAAGACAAATAAAGAGATTAGAAAGAGGGCAAAGTAAATTGCGACTGCTATCATTCACAACCGAACCGCGTGTTTCATCGTCACTCCTACTTCACCTTTGCATTTCTCCAGAACACCCCGTATCACTACGAAGATCCACAGTTATTGGATAAGACATCGTATAGTTAAAAACGAACTCGAAGGAACTTGTTCCAGTTCGAGGATGGATTCTGGTTCAGGAGAAATAGAATAAGGTATCTTTACCTTCTCTCAGATTGCGAGTACTCCTAGGATTAGGAGAGTACACTTATTACGCTTATTGGATAGTCTTCTTCCAAACCATAGGCCGGTGCCGAACGGTAGGGAAGGAAGAAAACCATTTAGCCTAAGGATGGTGTACAGAAGGTAATGAATAAAGACAAATAAAGGGATTTGGAGAGATGGCAAAGAAATATATGGTTGCGGTCATGAATCTGGATAATGGAAGAGGCATTACTAGGAATACCCGGCTACCCCTTCGAAGCATTTTCATGTTTCAGTTTCATTGTGCATTGTTAAATGAAAACTGATTTCCCAATTAGATCCTTACTCCAGGGTATGTATTTACCAGGTCTGATTCTCACATCTGTATGGTTTTACAGATGATGAGTGGGAGTAAGTTGTTGGGAATTATGTGATTATATCCTCCTTATATCGGAATTCGTTGTAATTGGTAATATTTGAGGAAATCGCCTAGGGTTTTTCCTGACGGCAGATATTTGGTTTTGAATATCTGTTGTTATGCACTAATTTCAAAATGATATATCTGTACGTTTATTTTATAAAGTGATATATAACTTTTTGAAATTATGTCCATGACATTTACCTATATCAGTTGATGGTTAGGTAAGGAGCATTAAATAGAGGTGTAATTCTTCTTAACCATAGTACAATTTTCAACTCACGACACACAGGGTTTGTGCAGGGTTCCTAGGCACCCTAGTGAGGTCTCCCAAGCCATCAACCATGGCAATTTGAAAAATTATGGTGCCTACAAACCCTAGTGTACGGATCTATAACTAGATGTCTAGGCGAAACAGAAACTAGCTAACAACTTAGCTAAAGAGAATACGGAAATACAACCTTTGTAGATCCGTTTGCTCCACCTCCATAGCTCCGCAACGAGGTCCTCTCCGCTGTCCAAATCAAATCCGGGCTCTAGAGTCGGCTTCGTCGGAGAATGGGCAAGCTAGGTCGTCGATGTCCATGCCGAAGATGATCTACGTCGAGGCATCGATGAATCAAGCTCCACCTTCACCAAACCGAAAAAAGTTGTGAAGGAAACACACTCTACTACTTGGCAAGAGGTAGAGGATGAAGAAATAGGAAGTGGGTAGACTTTAGAATTGGATTTCTCACTCTTTTTGATCACTAGCCATTGTTGAAGTGAAGGTTTCTTCACTTGAAGCAATGGAGGAAGAAGAAGAAGGATATGATAAGTCTTAAATTAAAAATAAAACAATAACAATACTTATCATACTTTTAACTCTAGTTAAGTGTAGAGAATTAACTTAGGTTAGTTAAATTGGTTAGGGTTAAGAATATGATAAGAATGAAGACTTAGTCAAAGTTTCAAGAAACTTCAACTAAATCCAAAATAAGCCACCATTTATCTTTCTTTTCCTTATTCCAAAAAAAAAAAAAAGAATAAATAAGAAAGATAAATGAATAAATAAAAATCAAAACCCTAACCCATTCATAACCATGGTTCATTCTTTACACTTAACCAAGTTAGGCATGCATCATCAAACATGATACAAGCAAGTGCACAAAAACATATCGCATATGTAATGCGCACACCCGAGTGAGAAAATCCGTCTAAAGTGAACCGATACTAGTTAATGCAAAGTAATATATCAAATATATAATTATGCATTAAATCATTAAATCAACACTTGATTTAACGACCCGGTCATGACGCACATAACCGACGGGTATCATTAGTAACATCTTATCGAATCAACACTTGATCCGATAACCCGGCTATATCGCATATAACCGATCGATGTCACATTGCGAGAATCGAATACAGTATCGCATACAGTATTATTCTCGGTCCCGCACATATCTCATATGCGCTCCTATTTCGTTTCGCTTGAGCCAGGAAACCTCTGTGTAGGACTCTAAAGACTCGTCAATACGCCGGCAGCAGATGATGATCATATCAAACACCCACAAGCCGCAAGCGGTCTGCTAAACGTAACGGCCACCCGGGTATTGAGCGATCTGAAGATCGACGAGCAAGCCCGCTCACACTCCAGTGAATCCGACCAGTAACACTACCGTACAGTCCGGTCTGATCGTCTGATATGTCGCATATCTCGCCTAGGGGTGGTAAACGTCAGACCCCAATAGCTCGATAAGTCGTGTCGATATGAGGTCTATAACACTTTGAGAAACTACTGGTAACACTTACCAGTAAATCTCAGCAACCCTGGCCAGGGATTTCCTGTTATAGCCAATCGAACACAGCGCAACATCAACTCCCTATACCGGGAGAGACGAATCCCCTCCTATCGCTCATTGCCTCCATGTGACTCGGGACTGTACCCAAAAACCACCGTTTTGCACGCCCTCTTGGACGTGGTAAGATGGAAATCAAAGCACAGTGGGAACCACACAAGACTCTATGACGATCTCGGGTCAACAGACTACTCTGTACCAGTGTCACCAGAGAACTGCCATCTGACGTGAGGTATAATACCATCTGGGAGTTCTCGGCGAGTCCGTCCAGTGTACCCAGTCTCTACTGAGCACCCGTATATCATCTCTGATGTCAAACACCAATGGATATGGGATCATCCATCGCCCATCACATGGGTCGAGAAGCGTATACGCTAGTCTACTCTGGTATATCGATGCCCCGTCTCGATACACCCACGACTAGGGACTCTGAAGGATGTACTTATGGACTACCATGTCCCCACTAGTATGATCCGCATCATAGTCCAGGTAGTCAAGTACAGATCCTAAGGGCTTTACCAACATGTAACAGAGAGACAATCAGTATACACGTTAAGGTAAAGTTCAACCAGATAGCATACTATCATGTCGAGCAAGAAAGTCCTCCCTATATACGTCCCAGCATCCACTACAATATACATCCCATGTATAGTAATGGCCTCTAGGGCATACATATAACTAACAATCTCCCACTTGCACTAGGGCCATCTGTAGCAGTGGTTGCAGTATCTCATACTCAACCATCCCATAAAAGTCTCTCTCTGGGAACAGGCCTTTGTGAGTGGATCCGCTGTGTTATCCTCTGAGTCTACTCTCCTAACCTCGATCTCCCTGGAGATCAACCATCTCCATGATCAGGTGATACTGCCTTAGAATAAGTCTGGATCACTGATGGGACGGACGTTCCTTGGCATAAGCCACAACTCCATTGTCTCACAATGGTAGGAACATAGTTCATCTCATGAACCATTATACATCCAAACATCTTCTTTAGTAGCATCATAAGTAGCGATGTATCCAGCCTTTATCGTCTAGTATGTCACGGTATCTAGCTTGGAACTCTTCCAACATACCGTCCCTTTACTGAGGGTAAAGACAATGCCTGCGACTGACATTCAGTCGTCTTTATCACTCTGGAACACTTCCAGTGATTCTCCCCAGGATCGATTGATACCTTCTCACTACAACTAGTGAGTTTCCTAACATCCATTTAGATCTATCTCATAGATCCAAAATCCAGGATTTAGCAGGTATCACCTTGATCCTATTTGGAGAATCCTTGTGATAAGCGGAGATTGATCGAGCGTAGCATAAGAAACTCCTTTCTTATCAAGAGTATGTCATCCACGTACTCTACGAGGATCACCACCATACTCCCTACTACCTTTTTGTTTATACAAGGTTCATCTACCATTTTGATGATGTCAAACTCTTTGACTTATCCATCAAAACAGATGTTCCAGCTCCGTGATGCCTGCTTTATCCTATAAAGCATCTTGCACACGTTTCCGCTGCTCCCACTGTCTACGAGGCCCTCTGGCTGTGTACTTATAGACGCTCTCTTCTAAATCATCATTTAGAAAAGCAGTCAAGACACCCAACCACCAGAGATCGTAGTCATGGTATGCAGCCGTGGTAAGTAGGATCTGGATGGACTTAAGCATAGCTACTTGAAAGGGTTTCATCATAATCCATACCTGGTCAATGATGCAAACCTTTAACAAGTCTAGCTTTGAAAGTCTCAACTTTTCCATGTACACCAAGTAATCTTCTCAAGATATACTTGCTCCTGATGGGGATTTAACCCATCAGATATTGCAACCAAAGTCCATACTTTGTTGGTGTATAAGGATTCCATCTCAGATCGCTAAACATCCAGCCATTCTTACAGAGTCTTACTCCTGATGGCCAGCTCGAAACTAGTTGGGTCATCATCTCATGATGCAATCCTCGCTCCCACTGTCATAGAGAAACCGAAGTATCTCTCAGGTGGGTGAGGAACCCTACTAGATCGGCGGAGAGGCTGAGGTTCATTGGTTTCTACTGAATCCTTTGGTTCTACCAAATCAGCTGCTGTCATTTATATAGCTGGAACCTTTCCAGTTGTACTTAACAGACCTTGCCTCGAGCTTGTCTGGATTTTGCTTTTAGACATAGGCCGGACACCCCCAAATCTTAACTAACTTAAGATATGGGCTCTTCCCCTTCTATATCACATATGAAGTGGTAGGCACTGATTTGATTCGAACCCTATTCAATAGGTATGCAGCTTCTCAAGTGCATAACTCCCAAAAAGGAAATAGGTAACTCAGTATTACTCATCATAGAGCACACCTTATCTCATATGGTGTCATCTGCTCCGCCCCGATATACCAACGTGCTATGGTGTATGCGGAGGAGTAATGCTGAGAGAGAATCTCATTCTCCTTTAGAATAATCCAGGAATTCCATGCACAAGTATTCTCCTCCTTGATCTCATCATAGGACATAATACTTATACCCGTATTTTGGTTCTCTACTTCTAACTTATATTCTGTGAATATCTCAAAAGGTTCGGACTTGTGTTTCAACAGGAACATAGGTCTGAATCTAAAGAGATCATCAGAGAACGTAATGAAGTATAAAGAACCGGTCTTGGTATGTGTAGACAGGGGACCTACATACATCAACATGTATCATCCCAAGAGTTCACTAACTCTTTCTCTGTTTCCAATAAACAGAGCTATGGTCATCTTATCTTTGTGACATGACTGGCGAGTTTCATAAGATGTAAATTCAAACTAATTTAAATATACATCTTTATGTAACTCTAGCTAGTCGGGTCATATTGATCTGACCTAGTCTACAATACCTCAAGAAGAATTCGTTCATTTCTGAACTCTTCCTCTTGTGTGTGTTCCATATACTAAGAACTGTAGTTTGATTTAGAACATCAATGCTTTTAGATAACGTGCCTGAACCGATCAACTTTTGATATAGGAAATGTTCAAAACATTATCCAACAATACAAAATTTTATCATTTCTTTATTAATAAAGAAACTGATATGATTTTGTATATCAGGTTCGGTAGCTAATAGCATTTGTTCAGAATCAATGTATTGGTAATACAGGGTGACAGTGACCAACAGACTTGGCTGCAACACTTGCCCCGTTTTCTGCCTCATGAAACTTATCACCCGATCTCAGTTTTTCTATCCTTTTGTAGTCCTATGTAAAATCTTACATATCTGGGATCCTGATCCGGTATCATATACCAAGGATGCAGAGGATACTGAGAAACAGTTCTGTATAATGAACACACCCGAAGATGATGCATCAGCATGCACTCTCTTCGTTTGGGCGGCACGGGAAATCTGGTATTCCCCAATTTCCTGCTCTGTCTTATAACAATTATAAGTTGGAGCGGGACCAACGTTCCCCAGCTCAGTATAACAAGCGGGTTCGGTCAATAATCCGTATTATTATCTTGATTAAGGCGTGATATGGTCGCTACCAGGAGAGAGAGAGAAGAAAACACTCAGCGTGCGCTCTGTCAAGAATAGATTGGTTATTATTTTATCTAATCAGGATGGCTCCCACTGCTTTTTATCAAATCTTCCTTCAAACCCTAAAAGGAAAGACTAGCCGGGATTAATTACACACTACAAGTTCGCCAATCTTTCAGCCAGGCCAGTGTCGGTACTTTGAGGGAGGTCCCCCGTGCTTTCGCACGAACCTAATTAATGTAAACCTCGTTTTCCCAGAGGCGTAACCCCGTTGACACCTTTCTAGACACCTACTTGATCGGCTAATTGTAATGTATAAAACTCTCCCAGGAGTAACTCTTACTCACAGCGGGTATCGGGATCCAACTATCTCATAGAAGGTATGCAATCTCATTGCAAATTTCAACACTTGAAATTCCCGATAATATTTTGCCCCTAACGTGCTATGACCTTGACGAAAGCCAACAAACCATAGCCCGCTAGTCAAGTTCAACCCGTACATTTCTTGATCGAATTAAACCCACCCGCACGACCCTTGACGAAAGCCAACAAAGCCGCACGACTACCCTAATCCAATCGCATCGTATGCTAGCAGATAAGCAGCATATAGCTACCGCACACTGCACCTTGACGAAAGCCAACAAATGCAGCACGAATACTATATACAACTTATCTGAAATGACGGAGGGCTACGACAGGTTTTTCTGAAAACCTATTGCGTAATGAACTTGATATCGTTGTAGAATCAAATGAAGTTTAAAATGGAGTGCTTTTGAGGCTTTTCTAGTTTTGCTAAAGGAGTCATTCCCGGTGAAGGGATCGTCGGTCCTTTCCTTATCGAATAAGGTGCGGGATATATCATATATATCACTGTGCAAAGCAAAAACACTTAAAAGCAATCAAAAACAAACCGAGGGTGTAGCATCTGCCAGTTATTGCTAAAGGAGTCACTCCCGGTGAAGGGATCTCGGTCCTTTCCTTATCGAATAAGGTGCAGGATATATCGCATATACCGCTATGCAAAGCAAGAACTGTAGCTACCTGTTTTATTTTGAAATTCGATTCTACAACATCTTAGGTTTCTCATATTTCATTAATCTCATTAATGAAGTCCCATCATTTAAGTACCTAAACATCACAGATAGATATGACGTACACTTATGCCATCCGCATTCGCCTCGATGTCCCCTCGTGCACCGTTAGGTTAGGTAACTAACGACAGAGCAGGGCAGGGCTAGCGCGGGTGTAAAACATAAGTAACGTCTATATAATATATCATATATACTATATATAATACCTGTCACAGAACATCACATGATCACAGATAAAACACAGCAGAAGAAACATATGAAATATTGGATATACTAGGACGTCCGTGTTTTCAATACGAGCCAGTATAAAACACGGATTCCACGGTCGTGATGAATAGCCAAACCCACACCCCTAGACCCCTACGAGAGCGGCAAGCAACCCTACCAATTCTGGAGTTAGGAGACCCGGCCTCGACTCCTCGAGTTGGTCTCCCACTGGACTCCAGAACCCGGTTACTTGTGCCCTCCTCCTTGGGTCTATCCTAGTGCGGAAAAGTAAATAATATACAACCGGTGACATCTTCCGCAACCTGGAAGCGCCCCAATAAAAGAATATTACATACAAGTTTTTACATGAATGAAAATGAAAAACACTCATCTCACATAAAAACCCCCGGCTATTCAAACACGACGATCCAATATAACATATCCAGCAACACATAACATCACATGTCATCAACGTAAGTAAATATGTCCATCCCAATTGTCGTTGACATATAGCAACGAAACCGGCGATATCACATATTACACTTACGGTCACAGAAAAGAAAGTGTAAAACTACAACAGTTGGAATCCGCAACCACCTCAGACATCGCATGCCTGACCAAATGAATACCTTAGACATCGCATGCCTAACAATTATAAACCCCGCATTTTAGTCTCATTATCGAAAACACTTTTCAATACCAAGTCGGGCAATTCAACAAGATTCCCGACATCCTGATCGAATACTCGTCGCAAACTTTAGTAGGCGGCCGCACCCCAAATGCCGTCGACGAAGTGTACCAAGGCGGAACACCGCTGCCGCGAGCATCCGAACGGATGCTTTCGGCGACGGGGTTCTCCTACAGTCACTTGGTCGGGGCTATGGAGTGAGGCTGTCTATTAAGTTTACCGGCGAATATCCGCGTACGCTACGTGATTGCGACGGACTTTTGATCACATCAAAATTTCGTGGCAACCGATCAAGTGAGACTAAACTGCTACGTTTATAACATTCATTCAGTTATCTCATAACTTATTGTGAATTCCAATTATTGTATCCCATTCCAGATAAACAGAAAATGTTAAACTTTTCGATCGAACAATCGAACACCCAAGTTTTCCCGATACAGATCAACACATGAAACAAGTCTAACAACATTCCGTTCGTGCCTCAGTACCAACGGTCCAGCCGTAGAAGGGTCAAGCCAACGCCTCACATGTGGCACGCCGTACTGCCCCAAACCCGAAGGTTCAAAGGGCAGTTCAAGACGGTCACATAATCGAGTTAAGGTTTGTTGTCTTCTAGAGGGACCATCGCGTTACTTGCACTACTTAGAACGTCGTTAAACTACGGAAAAATCCAACACTTGGAAATTTCCCGACAGGGGAAAAATCGGGTATTTATATCCGGTCGAACTTTTTAACATATTCTAAAATTTATCCGGAAAACACATGGACAGAATTAGACTTTCCGATCGAAACATTGATTCCCAAAACAACTCAGAACAACTTAACTCTTCTGTTCAGTTTAAATATTCCAGGAAAACCAGCACTGGATTATGGGAATTACTGTGAAAAATGACACGTGTCGGCTTCTTATTGGCGGCGCTTCCGCCGCACAAACCCCCTTTGTGCGGCGCTTCCGCCGCGCTTTGGTGGAATTAGGGCACCAAATTTCACAGTAATTCTTAAAAAAGCCTGCTTGTTTTTCTGGATATTTTTAATCATGAAAAATCCACATTTTTAAAATCGGGACAGAGAGCATTTTTGCTTTGGGTTTTCGGGTTCGATCGGGTTTCTAATTCCGTCCGGGCTTCGCCTAAGGCTCTAGCTAGGCTCTGATACCACTGCAGGGTTCCTAGGCACCCTAGTGAGGTCTCCCAAGCCATCAACCATGGCAATTTGAAAAATTATGGTGCCTACAAACCCTAGTGTACGGATCTATAACTAGATGTCTAGGCGAAACAGAAACTAGCTAACAACTTAGCTAAAGAGAATACGGAAATACAACCTTTGTAGATCCGTTTGCTCCACCTCCATAGCTCCGCAACGAGGTCCTCTCCGCTGTCCAAATCAAATCCGGGCTCTAGAGTCGGCTTCGTCGGAGAATGGGCAAGCTAGGTCGTCGATGTCCATGCCGAAGATGATCTACGTCGAGGCATCGATGAATCAAGCTCCACCTTCACCAAACCGAAAAAAGTTGTGAAGGAAACACACTCTACTACTTGGCAAGAGGTAGAGGATGAAGAAATAGGAAGTGGGTAGACTTTAGAATTGGATTTCTCACTCTTTTTGATCACTAGCCATTGTTGAAGTGAAGGTTTCTTCACTTGAAGCAATGGAGGAAGAAGAAGAAGGATATGATAAGTCTTAAATTAAAAATAAAACAATAACAATACTTATCATACTTTTAACTCTAGTTAAGTGTAGAGAATTAACTTAGGTTAGTTAAATTGGTTAGGGTTAAGAATATGATAAGAATGAAGACTTAGTCAAAGTTTCAAGAAACTTCAACTAAATCCAAAATAAGCCACCATTTATCTTTCTTTTCCTTATTCCAAAAAAAAAAAAGAATAAATAAGAAAGATAAATGAATAAATAAAAATCAAAACCCTAACCCATTCATAACCATGGTTCATTCTTTACACTTAACCAAGTTAGGCATGCATCATCAAACATGATACAAGCAAGTGCACAAAAACATATCGCATATGTAATGCGCACACCCGAGTGAGAAAATCCGTCTAAAGTGAACCGATACTAGTTAATGCAAAGTAATATATCAAATATATAATTATGCATTAAATCATTAAATCAACACTTGATTTAACGACCCGGTCATGACGCACATAACCGACGGGTATCATTAGTAACATCTTATCGAATCAACACTTGATCCGATAACCCGGCTATATCGCATATAACCGATCGATGTCACATTGCGAGAATCGAATACAGTATCGCATACAGTATTATTCTCGGTCCCGCACATATCTCATATGCGCTCCTATTTCGTTTCGCTTGAGCCAGGAAACCTCTGTGTAGGACTCTAAAGACTCGTCAATACGCCGGCAGCAGATGATGATCATATCAAACACCCACAAGCCGCAAGCGGTCTGCTAAACGTAACGGCCACCCGGGTATTGAGCGATCTGAAGATCGACGAGCAAGCCCGCTCACACTCCAGTGAATCCGACCAGTAACACTACCGTACAGTCCGGTCTGATCGTCTGATATGTCGCATATCTCGCCTAGGGGTGGTAAACGTCAGACCCCAATAGCTCGATAAGTCGTGTCGATATGAGGTCTATAACACTTTGAGAAACTACTGGTAACACTTACCAGTAAATCTCAGCAACCCTGGCCAGGGATTTCCTGTTATAGCCAATCGAACACAGCGCAACATCAACTCCCTATACCGGGAGAGACGAATCCCCTCCTATCGCTCATTGCCTCCATGTGACTCGGGACTGTACCCAAAAACCACCGTTTTGCACGCCCTCTTGGACGTGGTAAGATGGAAATCAAAGCACAGTGGGAACCACACAAGACTCTATGACGATCTCGGGTCAACAGACTACTCTGTACCAGTGTCACCAGAGAACTGCCATCTGACGTGAGGTATAATACCATCTGGGAGTTCTCGGCGAGTCCGTCCAGTGTACCCAGTCTCTACTGAGCACCCGTATATCATCTCTGATGTCAAACACCAATGGATATGGGATCATCCATCGCCCATCACATGGGTCGAGAAGCGTATACGCTAGTCTACTCTGGTATATCGATGCCCCGTCTCGATACACCCACGACTAGGGACTCTGAAGGATGTACTTATGGACTACCATGTCCCCACTAGTATGATCCGCATCATAGTCCAGGTAGTCAAGTACAGATCCTAAGGGCTTTACCAACATGTAACAGAGAGACAATCAGTATACACGTTAAGGTAAAGTTCAACCAGATAGCATACTATCATGTCGAGCAAGAAAGTCCTCCCTATATACGTCCCAGCATCCACTACAATATACATCCCATGTATAGTAATGGCCTCTAGGGCATACATATAACTAACAGTTTGAGTTATTGAACTCAGGGAACTTATACAAAGTATTGTATATTGTCCAGAGTCCATTAGGACAACGGTGTTGGTCCTCGTACAATCTTCTGTTTACTTGTGACTTCTCTAGTTTTAGACAAGTGTTTCGTAGAAATACAAGGTCCAAGTTTTGAGAAGTTATAGGTACAAAAATAAAGTAGAGAACCACGTGTTGCGAGTATCAGGATTCTTCAAGGTGATCGAAGATGTAGATACTTGTGTTTTGGTATTCAGTTGGTAGTAATAGTTTTGAGAACTTGCTTCTCTTTCAGGTTACCCATATTTGGATTCACTCCTAAGTTGCGTAATGCTGATCGGCCTCTCTCTATTTAGTTGACATGCACTGAAGATAACTGCATGATTTGAATCTGGTTCCAATTAAATCAGTGCCTCTGTTTCTATATTGTATATAGAATGGTTCATATCTTAACGATGTTAAGGTATATGGAGTTATTCGGCTTATGCTTAAAACCAGACTCTGGATAACTCAAGGCACGTTTCTGTAATGGAATTTTGTGGGTTATCCTGGGCAATGACGAGGGGTAACTTTCTACCATCTGGAAGATCAATAGTGATATTGTTCTTGACTCGCCACAGTTTTTAGTAAAATGGACTTTTTCAGAAAATAGTAGTGGGAATATGGTAGAATTGGAAGTGATTCCAAAACCACAAACGATTACTAAAAATTTAATAGAACCTAAAGATTCAATCGGGTTTGACATTCCATTAGCCACTCCACAGATATGGTGGGTAACCTCAGGCGCGCGAGAGTTTCTTCGGTATCATCAAAGACCGTGACAGGGAGGTTCTTGTTTACCTAGACTTGACACTACTGTTGTTCCAGACTATAAGACCCGACAGGAAGATGAGTATAGCGTCGTTCTAAACTAGCTTTAGAAGTGCACGTGTATATGACTCTGCCAGAGGGTTGTTGTAGTCAGTGAGAGTAGAGGAAGCATAGTGGACAAGTTGCTTATGTCTATTTATAGATTAAAGCAAGTATAGCGGAGATAGATCATCTATTTTTTATGTGACAGTCATAGGTTTTGACTTCATCAGAATAGGAGATGGATCTGTTAAGAAGGTAGCAGGGTATGATATCTTGGTATTTAGATGATATACACTTTATAGGAAGTGAAATTCCTATACTACGATCGGTTATACTGTGGTTGTCATACAGTGGTTTCTCCACATAGGATATGGATATAATATCTGGCATTCTGGTTACTAGATCTATGGTTTTAGATCTAAATTTGGGTAGTTTCCCAATATGGATACTTAGACAGTATTCTAAAGGTGTTTTAGAATGAACGACTCCTGGCATGGTAGTGTACCTGCATGTGATGGAGTCACCCTCTCTAAAGGTGTCTTACAGACTGAAGGGGAGAGGGATGTGCATGATTGACATTTCACTTGCTTAGGCAGTTGAGTCAATCATGAGATGTCAAGTACCACACCAGATGTTGTTTTTGCACTAGCTGCAATAAGTTGATATATTAATCCAATCCTGGAGAAACGTTTGGAAGCAGTTTATGAACACAAGTGGATGTTCTAGGGATATGGTGATGACAGCCTCCTTCGGGAGATGGTTACCATTCCAGGCTTCCAAGATGACCTGGATGACAGAGTGACTGTCAGAGTTATAGTTTTCCCTCTTTTGAGGGGTAGTAGTTTAGACAGTTGGTCCAAGCGGATACTGAGGGAGGCATGGCGTAGAATACTGATTAAATTCAGTTGATGATACAGTCTAAGAATTTTACTGGATTTGGAGTTCATTTGTGAACTGGGTCCCATCAGATATCCAGGCATATTCTAAGACAGGTATTGCTCATTTCGGAAGATGGTTTTCTCCGCGAACTTGAGATAAAGAGAGACATAGAAAGAAACATTGGAGCGGATCCACTCACTGAGGCTATTTCTCGAACGCAATAGTTTTACAAACGAGATTTGTGAGACTGATTAGTAGAGAAGTTGGGTGTTCGGTATCACACGGGCTGTGAGTATGGGACACCGCAATAACTGGCCTTAAGTGCAAGTGAGATATTGTTGGCTATTGTGCCCTCAAGTCAATTATTGGACCGCAGGCACGTGATTGCAATGATTGAGAGAGGACCTATACCGGTAGAACAGTCTTACTCGAGATGATAGTATGCTATCTGGTTTGACTTTATCATCATGTACATGCTTCAGGTGACATTACAAATCACTATTACATGTTAATAGAGCCCATAGGATTCATGCTTGACTACCTGCAGTATGATGGCAATCATATACGTGAGAGTTGGGTGGTCTATAAGCACATCCTTAATGTGTCCCTAGTCGTGGGAATTTCGAGACTGGGCATCGATACTCCAGAGCAGACTAGTGTATACGGATCAAGACCCCGACGAGGGGCGGTGGCCGCTCTCACAAGCCATTGGTGTCAGTTGGTTCACCTAAGATGTATACAGGTGCTCATTGGGTTATGAGTACACCGGACGGACTCGCCGGGAACATGCTAATTGGTATTATACCTATTGTCAGATAGCAGTTCTCTGGTGACATGTGTACATGTTAGTCTATCGACTTGAGATCATCATTTGTCTCGTGTGAGTTCCCACTGGGCTTTGATTACTACCCTACCACGGCTTAAAGGAGTCATGCAAATAGGTTTTAGTTGGGTACAGTCCCGAGCCACATGGAGGCAGTGAGCGGATCGTCAGGGGATTCATCTCTCCAGGTATATTGGGGGTTGATGTCGCGAAGTGCATGGGTGGCCATCACCAAAAATCCTCGGCCGGGGTAGACGAGAATTACTGATTCGGATCAGTAGTTTCTCACATGGTGATAGGCTTCATACCGACATTAAATGTCAAGTTATTAGGGGTCTGACTTTATCCACCCCCTAGACTCGATATGCGATACTCATAGACGATCGGACCGGACTGTACGGATATTGTCACTGTCAGGCTCAGTAGGATTTCAAGATGAGTTTGCTCGTCTCCTCCCTTTCGCTCAATACCTGGGCAGCCGTTACGTACAGCTAGTGCCACTGACGTGCTTGTGGTTAAATCCACTGCCAGCGTATTGACGAGTCTTTAGAGTCCCACATAGAGGGTTTCCTAAGTTCGGGCGAAACGTTGTAGAGGCAGTATGGTTTTATGGCAGGGTTCGATCATATACGTGCACTTATGCACGGATCATGATCCGACGGATAATACTAGTGGGTTTTGGTTTAAGCAGGATCCTAGTATTATATTGTTGGATTATTTTCGTCTCGTTGTATTCGTATTCAGTCGAAATACGGATGCAGGTATGTATATACGGATGAGGGGTATTCTTGTAATCCGTTACAAGATTACTTTTGAAGATGCCATTTCTTTTTCTTGCTTTAAACATTTGGATTAATGTTTATTTGATGAAAATTGTGATTTCAAGTCTTGGCCTTGAGCATTGAATGTGGCATGTGCAATTTGGTGACTCATGGTGTGTTTACTTGTGCCATGTTTAATTTTTTATTGATTGTGAGATATTTGTGAAAAAGGTGGCTGTTGATTTGGAGTTGAGGGAATTAAGTGAGTGTTGATTTTTTGTGGGGAAAATTCGTGGCCTTTTTCTTGTGTTGCTGAAATTTTTTTGTGTTGCTTAAGAACACTAAATTTCACAACTCCACTCAAAAAAGGAATTTCAACAGCCACTTCATTCTTCATTACACAGCCACTTCTTTTGACAGCCATCTCATTTTCTTTTGGCTTGGCTTGCTCACTTGCCTTTTCTTTGAGCTTCATACTTTCCTCTCATGGGCATCTTCTTCAACCTCCACCCATCCTTCTCATGGGTTGAATCCATGGGTTATTTGAGACAAAGTATTCACACACTATCTTTACTTCATCTTGGGCATCTAGGCTAGCAAACTTGATGTCCGAGTTGCTTCGGTTTTGAAGCGGGAGCCCGTATAAAGAATTCTCGATGTGGATCGTCTTCGACGAGGGAGACCGGAGAGCAAACTTCTTCGAGGCAGCCGCGATGAGCCTAGGACAGAGATTGAAGACCGAAGGACACGGATCGATCAGTATAATCTCTTAAACCTCTTTACAGTTAACTAGTATAGGGTTAATGGTTCGATCCTGGAATCGGGTTCCGTTAGCGCCGGGTTTTAAAAAGTTTTTGTTCCGCGTTTGGCCACGAATTGATGGCCGGGGAGCTGGCGTTTCCTTACAGAAAACACTCTGCGTATGCTCTTACAAGATTAGATTGGTTATTATTTTATCTAATCGGGATGGCTCCCACTGTTTTTATCAAATCTTCCTTCAAACCCTAAAAGGTAAGACTAGCCTGGATTAATTACACCCTACAAGTTCGCCAATCTTTCGGCCAGGCCAGTGTCCATATTTTAAGGGAGGTTCCCCGTGCTTTGGCACGGACCTAATTAAAATAAACCTCATTTTCCCAGAGGCGTAACCCCGTTAACACCTTTCTAGACACCTACTTGATCGGCTAATTGTAATGTGTAAAAATCTCCCAGGAGTAACTCTTTACTCGCAGTGGGTATCGGGATCCAACTATCTCATAGAAGGTATGCAATCTCATTGCAAATTTCAACACTTGAAATTCCCAATAATATTTTGCCCCAAGCCTTCTATGACCTTGACAAAGGCCAACAAACCATAGGATGCTAGTCAAGTTCAACCCGTACATTTCATGATTGAATTAAACCCACCTACACGACCTTTGAAAAAGGCCAACAAGGTCGCACGACTACCCTAATCGAATCGCATCATATGCTTTGCAGATAAGCACTAGTCAGCTACCGTACACTACGCCTTGACAAAGTCCAACAAACGTAGCACGAATACTAAGTAGTACTTATCTGAAATGACGGAGGGCTACGACAGGCTTTTAAAAAAACCTTTTGCGTAATTGACTTGATATCGTTGTAGAATCGAGTGATTTGAAAAGGAGTGTTTTTTAGGCTTTTGCTAGTTTTGCTAAAGAGGTCACTCCCGGTGAAGGGATCTCGGCTCTTTCCTCATCGAATGAGGTGCTGGATATTTCACAAATACCACTATGCAAAGCATGTACTAAAAAAGCAATCAAAAGACAAAACCGAGTAGGTTTGTAGCATATGCTATCTTTGCTAAAGAGGTCACTCCCGGTGAAGGGGTCTCGGCTCTTTCCTTATCGAATAAGGTGCTGGATATTCTACAAGGAATACCGCTATGCAAAGCAAGAACTAGAGCTACCAGTTTTTAAAACAAGATTCTACAACATCTTTAGGTTTTTTTATTTCATTAATCTCGTTAATGAAGTCTCATCAATTATGCTTCTTAAGCATCACAGAAGAAACGAAAGCAGCAATATTTATTATATATCATATATATATAAAATAAGCATTCGTCTCAAAATATCAAGTGATCATATCACAGAATATCAGCAGCAGAAGAACACATATGAAATATTGGATATACTAGGAATTCCGTATTTTAAATTAAGCCAGTAAAAAACACGGATTCCACGGACGCGATGAATAGTCAAACCCACATCCCTAGACCCCTACGAGAGCGGCAAGCAACTCTACCAATTCTAGAGTTAGGAGATCCGGTCTCAACTCCTTGAGATGGTCTCCCACTAGACCCTAGAACCCGGTTACTTATGCTCCCCTCTTTGGGTATATCCTAATGCGTAAAAGTAAATAATATACATCAATGGTGACACCATCCTCAACCCGGAAGTGCCCTAATAAAAGAATATTACATACAAGTTTTTACATGAATGAAAATGAAAAACTCTCATCTCACATAAAAAAACGGCTATTCAAAACACGACGATCCAATATTACATATCACAGCAACACATAACATCACATGTCATCAACGTAAGTAAATATACGTATCCCAATTGTCGTTGACATATAGCAACGAAACCGGCGATACACCACTATTACACTTACGGTCGCAGAAAAGAAAGTGAAAAACTACAACAATTGGAATCCGCAACCACCTTAGACATCATAAACCCAATGTATCACATACTTTGGATTTCATGCCTAACCACATGAATTCCTTAGACATCACATGCCTAACAATTATAAACCCCACATTTTAGTCTTGATATTGAAAACACTTTTCAATAACTAGTCGGGCAATTCAACAAGATTCCTGACATCCTGATCGAATGCTCGTCGGAAACTTTAGTAGACAGCCGCACCCCCGGTGCCATTGATGAAGTACACTTAGGCGAAACCCCACGGCCGCGAGATCCCGGGGGATGCTTTTGGCAACGAGGTTCTCCTACAGTCACTTGGTCAGGGTTATGCAGCGTAGCTATCTAGTAAGGTTACCCAACGAGTATCCGCGTACACTACGTAATTGCGATAGACTTTTGATCCACATCAAAATCCCGTGGCAACCGATCAAATGAGACTAACTTACTAGATTCATAAAATTCAAATTAGTTTTCACAAAACTAAATATGTGGATTCCAAATATTGTATCACAATCACAGATAGCTATACGATATTAAACTTTTCGATCGAATTAACAAACGCCCAAAAAATCCCAAAGAGCTCAACACTTGAGCGGAGTTTAAAAAGTACCCAGAATATGCCACAACACTTATGGACCAACCGTCGAAGGGTCAACCCTTGCCTCACCTGTGGCTTCGCGGAACTACCACAAACCATAGGGTTTGATAGCGGTTCCGACGGTCACAGAATCGAGTTAGAGTTTCGTTCTTCTAGAGGGTCCATAGAAAACACCTGCATGATTTTCTGAAGATTTTAAACACGGAAAAATCCAACTCTTGGAAAATTTCCAGCGAGGGAAAAATGGGTTATTGATATCCATTCGAACTTTTTAACGTCGTCTAAATAACCCGAAATGATGTTAGAATTACGATTACGAAATACTCCGAATTGCCTTTACAAAAATATAACATCACATGCAATATCAGTAAAAACAAGCAACACCTGAAATACCAAAACCATAGACTCGAACACCACGCAAAAACGAACCCAGAATGCTTTTAAAAAACCTGTGGGGCCGGTTTTTAACATGATGTGGCCGGCCATTTTCCGACGAGAAGGGTTCGTTTTCCTGTGGTGTTCATGTAACATCTCATGTAACATTCTGTAGTTTCTTAAAAAAAATTTAGACACCTTAAAAATTTCGACAGAAACTGGGTTTATGTTTCGAGTGTTTCGGAGTTGTTTCGGTTTCGCAATCCTACAAACATCGTCTAATTCTCTAGCATGGCTCTAATACCACTGCTGGGTTCCTTAGTGCTGCCGCTGGGTTTCGGGAGGCATCGACCATACCGTTTTCAAAAAATTGGCGCGCTAAATAACCCTAACGCTAGAATCTAAACTAAAGAATTAGACGAACAAGCATGTAAATATCTTTACATCTAAGTGAACAAGGAATACAACCTTTGTAGACCGGTCCTTCACTTCAATAGCTTCGTGTGGTATTCCCTTCGCTCCAAGTAGTGATCTCCCGGACTCTAGTGAGGCCCCACAAGGTAAAATGAACAAGCTTGCTTGAAGTCTTCGAGGCCGAAGATGATCTACATCAAGGAGACACTAACTCAAGCTACCTCTTCACTAAGTGATGAACTAGTGAAGAAACAACCTAATCTAAATGGCTAGTAGAGAAGAGGTTGATGAAGTAGGAATTTTTCTCACTTTAGAAATTATTTTCTCACTATTTTTCTTCACCTCTCATTGAGCTAGAAAGCTCTCATGGAATGAAGCAAGTGAAGAATGAATCAAGTGGTGAGAATAGCAACACTGGGTGGGTTAGTATCATATACTAACTCATGTAGAGACTAAACCATGGCTAACAATAATGGTTAGGTTAATAAATATCTTCAAGTAAAACAAAATTAGTGGACTTAGTCAATAGTTTCACAAGCTTCTACAAGCTTCAACCATGTGACTAATTATCATCTGATTTGATTTACTTTAAATAAATAAAACCCATCATTTTTAGAAGCATGGTGTAAGTCTCATACGCCCATGTAACATGTGGCATCAAACATGACATAAAAGATGTACATTAATATATATCACATATATACTAAGTGTACACTAGTGAGAAAAAGAAAACTTAGGTGAGCTAATATTAGTTAATGTAAGATAATATATAAAATATATAATTATACATTAAATTATTAAATCAACACTTGATTTAATAATCCGGCTATATCACATACAACCAACTAATATCAAATATATCAACTTATCGAATCAACACTTGATCCGATAACCCGGCTATATCACATATAACCGACCGATATCACATATCGCGAGAATAGAATACGGTATCACATACGCGTATTAATCTCGGTCCCGCACATATCACATATGTGCTCCTACTTCGTTTCGCTTGAGCCAGGAAACCTCTCTGTAGGACTCTAAAGACTCGTCAGTATGCCGGCAGTAGGTGGTGATCATATCAGTCACCCACAAGCCGTAAACGGTCTGCTAAACGTAACGGCCACCCGGGTATTGAGCGATCAGAAGATCAACAAGCAAGCCTGCTCATACTCCTGCGAATTCAATCAGTAACACTACCGTACAGTCCGGTCTCTTCATCTGATATGTCGCATATCATAGCCTGGGGGTGGTTCAACGTCAAACCCTAATAGCCTGATAAGTCATGCCGATGTGAGGCCCATAACGATTCGAGAAACTACTGATAACACTTACCAGTAGATCTCAGCAACCCTGACCAGGGATTTCCTGTTATGGCCAATCGAGTAGAGCGCAACATCAACCCCAAATACCGGAAGAGATGAATCCCCTCCTATCGCTCATTGCCTCCATGTGACTCGGGACTGTACCCAAAAACCACCGTTTTGCACGATCTCTTGAACGTGGTAAGGTGGAAATCAAAGCACAGTGGGAATCACACAAGATTTTATGACGATCTCAGGTCGACAGACTAACCTGTACCAGTGTCACCAGAGAACTGCTATCTGATGATAAGTATAATACCATCTAGGAGTTCTCGGCGAGTCCGTCCAGTGTACCCAGTCTCCACTGAGCACCCGTATACCTTCTCTGATGTCAAACACCAATGGATGTGGGATCATCTATCGCCCATCATATGGGTCAAGAAGCGTATACGCTAGTCTACTCTGGAATATCGATGCCCCGTCTCGATACTCCCACGACTAGGAACATTTGAAAGAAGTACTTACCGACTACCCTGGTCCCTACTAGTATGATCTCTATCATAATCCCAGCAGTCAAGTACTCATCCTAAGGGCTTTATCAACAAGTGATAGAGAGACAATAAGTGTATATGTTAAGATAAAGAGCAACCATATAACATACTATCATGTCGAGCAAGAAATTCCTCCCTATATATGTCCAAGCATCCACTACAATATACATCGTATGTACAGTAATGGCCTTTAGGGCATACATATAACTAACAGATCTTTTGGTGAGACATTTCTATCATAGTAGTTAGCTCTTCTCTTGTTAGCTAGTTTAGGTTTATGGTAGATTCTAGAACGGTTTTTTCTAGCGCCTGTTTTTAAACCCCTATTTTTTTTTGTTCTACCACATGTATATTTGACTTAAAGACGGGACTGAGAGATTTGTATTATATTTGACTCTGGGCATCGTGCTCGTGTGAGCCGACTTTTGTGTTTTTGTTGTGGATATTGTTTTCTTTTCTTATCTCCTTATTTCTTCGCATTATGACGTCGTATATCTTACTTGTGATTGTGTTCCGCCGAATGGCGTTGAGATTGCTCCCAAGTGGGGATACTATTATATATTATGCTTATATATCGGTTTGGATCAGTTTTACAAAGGAGATGTCGCCGAAATATTTTTCAAAAACTCGATCTTCAAAAAGGTTTTGATATAACTCTTTTGCACCTTAAATTAACTTTTTTAAACAAAGATTTTACCACTCTACCTTTAATTACGGTTTAAATTCAGGGTTTTCGGCTTACTTGAATTACGTTACGCGTTTAGACGTTGCGTGATTTAAGTGCCGGTCACGTTCCATATTTGGGTCGTGACAAACTTGTAAGCATCCTGTAACATTTAGGCAATTTTGGTATATGTTATAGACAGCTGCTTACAAGTTACAAGCAACATTATAGATGTTACATGCAACTTTTATAGAAGTTACAGGCAACTACTTAGATATTGCAGGAAAATAATTTGCATGTAACATCTTGCCGTCAACAAATGAAAATAAGCACTTACCTGTAATATCTATGAAGTTGCCTGTAATTTATAAGCAGTTGCATGTAATATGTAGGCAACTTTGGTAGATATCACATGCAACATTATAGATGTTACACCTAACGTTATAGATGTTTACAATTTTTTTTGAAAATAAACAAATTCGAATTGCAATGTAAAATTAACAGAAAGAGTATGAATTTTATCTAATTTATATCTCGGCAGCTGTCGATAACGCGACCGCTTTCGATGTCGTTAAATCCAATTCTGGAGCCACTGGTCTAGCCAATACCACTGACTTTTGATTTAGACGCCATTCTGCAGGGATTAGGCTTTTCGATGACTCGGGAAGGGAGCTTACGACTAAGACGGTGAGGTTGCGACGAGAGGCATGGGAGGAGCTCGAGTGACAGCGTGAGAGTACAAGTGAGAGAGAGAGAAAGAGAGATAATTTTGAAGTTAGGGGTATTTTTGTCCCTGCAGCAAATAAAAATACACCCGCCTTGGGTTATGGTTTTTCGACCAAGTTTTTGAACATTATGCCCTTTCCCATTTTCTTGGACAGGGGCTTTTCAATAATTTACCCAAAAAAAGAAGAAGGGGTTTTTAGGTCTCAGCTTTCGCCTTCTTCATTCCCAAAACCGTGAAAAGGAAGAAATCGAGGAGAGATGAGAGAAGTTCAACTGCAGGTGCCATTGAATCAAACGCAAAGAGTGCGATTGCAATCTGCTCTCCAAAAGTTACAAGAAATCGCTTCTAAATCCACAGCCTCCGTCACCGTGGCCGACTCCATCCCCGTCAACAACGAAGATGGAATCCTCAAGTAATCAATGCTTACACTAATTAACTTAGCATTCTTTTGGTTTCCCCCCCTAAAGATTGCATTCAGTTCTTAAAAGTTTTTTTTCCCTCTTCAATTTGTGTAGTTTTTAATCTGTTGCTGACCCATTTCGGTTCCACCCTTTTTTTCTCATCTTTTAAAGTTGATCTTGATTCTAATAGATAAGTTTTTTATTTTTCAAAATTTTCAATTTTTTCAATTCATCAGCTGAATTTGATTGTGAGGTCATTCCACTAGAAATGTTTCCCCCCTTGTTACTGAGTAGAGTCAGCTGATATATCATCTGTAGAACACGGCCTCCGCTTCTGCATGTTCATTCCATACCAGCAGATTCTGAAATTTGAATCGGTTTCTTAGTTTCCACCAGTGCAAAAGTTGCATGCGCTATGACACTCCTAATGAGTGTTAGGAGATTTTTGTGCTGCCTATTCTCGCGCATCAATGTGACTGTTTTCCTTAATGCCAGTGTTGGCCAGTCTAAACGAGCCCATGATGCAAGGATGGCCCAATTTTTTTTATTTTTTTTTATTTTTATAAGAAGTGCAGCAACGGAGGAGTGTTCTGGAGACTCAGATGCCCTTTCCGAGCATGATACTCTTTTCCCGATAATATTAACATCGAAGAATTTCTGGTACACCTCTCTGGCATTGAATTTCAACTTCCCATGCCGTTTTGATTCATCCCTCCGAACTCGAGTAAAGTTATATTCATCAATCAGCATCTTCAACCTAGGTCGTATAGACACTCCTGACAGGGCGTACCCTTGTCCAACATGTATTGGACATTGATACTTGTACGCCACTAGCACGACATGTATCGGACACGCCGTATATGGTCATATACATTTTGTATGAGTCCTATGTGCGTCCTATGTGTCATATACATGCCTTTAGTATGTTCTTGATGTATCGTTATATTGTGTCTTTTGGATGTTTTAAAACTTAAGAAAGACTTGTAACATATCATTTTATATTTTGGATATCTTTGATGTTAAATTTGAAAGATGGCATATGGTTATATGTTATTATTATAATGTGTCTATTTAAATGTCAGACTTCATAATTTTTCTTGTTTTGTGCTCCAGTAGTTTGATAATTTATATCTTTTATATGTATATGTATAGTGTGTATATATGTGTGTAGCTGTGTCCCGGCACCCTACCCTATATTTTTGGATTTTTCCGTGTCGATACATCACATCGTGTCTATGCCCCCTCGTCTGTGTCTGTGCAACCTTGCCTTCGGCAACTCATCAACACGATTCGGGTTCATGACTTCTTTAACGGTCATTTCATTTATAATATCTACATCTAGCTCTAGTAGGTAGAGACACAACAGTTTTTCTCTAAGCCATCTATCAAACCAAAAGGATGCCTTATTTCCATCTCCTATGTTCCGTTGCATATTATGAATTATATCGGGAAATACCGATAAAACTGCTCCCTATCTTACTGATTTGTTTCTGCTTCCTTGCATTCTCCTTGGGTCCCCATACTTTGCAAGCACCAAACATACCTATTCGTTAACTTGTTTGAAAATTATTAGTGCCAAGCAAGTGCTTTTTCTATCTTTGATGCCTAGCCCACCTTGATTTATCGAGAGCATGCTATTCTCCAACTGATTAGATTAATTTTCTGTTATCCCCAAACAAAATTTCTTAGAATCCTGTCCGGCTTATCCAAGAAACACTTAGGGATGAATGTAGATTGAAATAAATAATTGGGAATCATGCCAAGAATCGATTTACCACTCTCCAGGAGTGCAATGTTTTCGGCCTTCCATCCTTGTAATATTTTCTCTTATCTTATTAATTGTTGCTTGAAAGTGGTGATGTTTTGACGTTCCTATGTATGTAGGTACTCCTAAGTAAACAAAGTTTTCATCCAAGATTTGTAGCTTCAATTTTGAGTTGAGTAGAACAATTCTTGCAATTGTCAAGTGTCAACTTATCAATATTGGCGACACTTTGGGTTTGTTGCATACAACCTTTTTTTTAATTACTTTTTTATTTGTATATTTTGACATTGAACTTTGTCTGACCTCGGTTTAGTCAAGTTAAAATTCTCCATTTAGTTGTTTGTTTATTATTATTTTGAGATTTATCACTGTTATTTCGCCGATTAGGCGAGCAGTTAATTTTTTTCACCATTTCCTTATAATTACGTATTTAGAAAATTTCCTGCTTTTTTCTCTTTGGGATGCGTCACACATGATCTTTAAGTTGGCATCCTCTTTCATGTTTTTGTTTGAATTTGGTTAAATGGCAGGAAACCCTCTTTACTTTTGCTCGTATTGCGGGAAACGCCCCCTTAAAAAAACTGTACTTTCACCCCTTTCAATCCTAACAGCATTATTGTTTTCGTCAATTATTTCTAAAATGCCCCTGAATTTCTAACTCTTGTCATTTTCTGTAATTGTTTCATTAATGGGTCGTAATTAATATTTTAACCAATGGGTATTTTGGGAATAGACAATTATCACAAACGGAAAGAGTTAATGATTGTCAAAGCAGCACTTCCCTTCGTTGAGGACTGAGCTCTCGTCATATTTGATGGGCAAACTGGGCTTTTTCAAACAGAGGGTGTTTCCTGCTATACAGGCAAAAGTGAGGGGTTTCTTGCAATTTAGCCTTTGAATTTTTTTTTATATAGCTTGAAATGTCTACTATAGTTTGAAATAATGTTCTATTGTTGCTTTGAATTTCTCTATTTCATAGCACTACTAATAGCCTGTTCCATTGCTTATGTATTAAATTGCATCTGGGGACCCACAATCTCCTTTACTTTCTTTCGAACTCGGTTAAGCTAATACCAGGATTTTCTCTTCATATGTTACTTGTAAACTGACTGATTTTTGAATTTTTTTATACATGTTGTATAGTTTCTTATTCATTTATTAAAGCTCTTGAACATTTTTCTGTTCCACATTTTGATAATTCTGCTTGTAAGATTTCCAAGCTTCGAGTACCAAGTATTGGTTGTAAGTGGAAATCTCTTGAAACATTATTTGTCATGGCTATTCCTTAGATGGTATTTGATGATTTTTCCTTTAGATATTATTTATATTTATATTCAGGCTAGCAATGGTGGACCATGATTTGATCTTAAGGGCACACTTGAGTCGATATAAAGATAAAGTTACTTGAATATTTATAAATATTTAATAAAACTAATGCTCGATTTCCCTAGAAGAGGAGTACTATATATATAATAATTAAACATAGTAACTTACTATAAGCCATAGTGCTCTGCTTGTTGTAGTCTCTTTTCTTTGTGATCAATCAAATTTAACATAGACAATACACTTGGATGAAAATATAACAAGGAACATGAAAATTTATTTCCTGTAATAGATCATGTCCATTTATTACCTAGGTTCACTTTTGTGATGGCTAGATTGGTAACCAACCGGGTTCTAGTTTTGAGGATCTATATGGGTACATGAATGGGCTGTGGGTTAATTTTTTGATCAAAACCGAACCGCAAGGTATCGAGCTGCCATCATATTCTCATTAGGGTTAGGTGCATTTTCCACTATGGTTTTTTCACATTTGGGACTTGAATACCATATCCTATCTGATGCTTACCAAGTTAAGGTCGATTTTAATTATATATCAAAATTCTTGTATCGAAACCCAAACCCGAGATGGCATAAATTTGATTTCTTAAATCAAATCCTTCACAAAGTATTTGGCGAGGTTGGATGTTTGTCAGGGCCAAGCTCCTAATATCCACTGCACTTTTAAGTTCAAGAGTAAACCCTACCCTATCCATTGGTTTGGTTGTATATTAGGTTCTGATTGATCAATAGGGAAAAAAATATAATTAGGCATCAAAATTAGAACTTGGAAGTACAAAATGGTTGCTGACATTAAAGAGCAAATAATTCCAGAGATTTAGTGAGGATTTGTGATGATATCTGATGGCTTTTTCAGGTTAAAACACATCTTTTCTAAGACATTATGTTGGGCATCACTTCTTGTTCTCACTTCGAAATGCTTTTCATTTTATTGGATCTCCCATTCATCAATCTAGAAAGTATGATTTTAGAACGGGGGTACAGCCCCCCCCCCCCAAACACACACACACTCTCCCTTGCTCATCTCCCTATATGCTATTATATGCTAATCCTCATATCCACTCCTTAAACTTGTTCTCTTTGTGCAGCTGCTGACAATTGTTATCTGATATGTTCAGGGGCCATGGGACATCGGATTTAAATGGTGAAGTGGTGGCTACAGTTTGTGGTGTGGTTGAGCGAGTAAACAAACTTGTCTGTGTGCGGGCATTAAGGGCCAGGTCCTTTTACTATACCCATCCTCTTAAGTTTAATGAACCAACATACCATGATCTATAAAGTGCTCATACTTAAACCTCTGAGATGCATTATGTTCAAAAGGATTTCAAACTAGATGTATGTTGATTTATAATGAATGAGACTTATGCTTTCAGGTACAAGCCAGAGGTTGGAGATATTATCGTTGGCCGTGTCCTTGAGGTCTCTTCTCATGCTAACATATGCTTATATGCTACACATACACCTACATGTTCAATTACACACATATACAACCATATTTATTTATTCTATTCATACATTCATATTTTTTTCTCATTTGATAACCATAGGTTATATAGCATATTAAATGCCATTGATTTTATTGTTTCCTAGTTGAATGAGACGGAACAATACCAAACTGATATAATTGAGAAATCTAAGATAACTACCGACTATGGCTTTGCTTTTTTAGATTATTTGTACTTCAAAGTTTCTCTAGTATCCATCAGTTTGACTTGTACTGCCATTTCTTTTAAAGATTGCTCCGAAGCGCTGGAGACTGGAGATAAATTTTAGTGAGGATGCAGTACTAATGCTTTCATCTATGAACTTACCAGATGGCATCCAGGTATCATGTATATCCATAATCTCTTTGAGCATAAAACTCCGAATCATACTATAATCTACTTCTTTAACTATGCTGCTGGTGAATCCGATAATAGTCATATACTGTTAATTAATACAAAAATTTGCATCGGGTTGGGTTAGGATATTGGCTGTAAATATCAAAAGCATAGGTGACATTTAACATATTATCTTTTTGCTAATGTAAATTTGCTGAAAAATCATGACAGGTGAAACTTAGTTTCTCAAATTCACGGAGAACCATTGTATGTATGGGGGGCATTCAACCAAACTAGAATTGTTCTAACTGGTTGCCTCGAGGAGTAATATTATAAAGCTGTGCCTATTTCAATTCCATAAAGACATTTGTTTTTGCACTTTATATATTAACTTGAGAAAAAAGTAATGAAAAATTTGGGTTCTGATTAAATCTCATACAATTTATTTCCATTTCCAAAAATAGAATATTGATATTATTATATTACATCACATAGACCTTTAGTTTGCGAGAACAGTATTAGTCTTTAGTTAATATAGTGGCTACATTAAATCATCAAACTTATCTATGGGTTTTGTTATCATTAAAATTTTTATGCTGATTTATTTAAGATCTCTAATGCTGTAAGGTCAAATTCTCTCCTCTATCAAGATTCTGTTATCGGTTCTCTTGCAATGCTAGCAACAATTCAGACATGTCAAACCTTGTATATGCAGTTATCTTCGTCGCAATTTTAGGTTTTTGATATCGAAAGATTTCATACAGAATTAACAAAAGATGTTCATTTTGTTCATTTCTACTTTTCCTTGATTCAACATGTTGCATTTCCTACTCATCCTTTTCTTCCAGTTTGTGTTGTTGGCTGCTTATTGAATAATTTGAATTTGTATAGTTGCTCTGTAATAAGCTGTCAACTTGATTTTTTCCCCCTGATGTTGCTAGAGACGTAGAACTGCTGTCGACGAACTCAACATGCGCAGTATCTTTGAAGAAAATGATGTTGTTTGTGTAAGTACTTTCTTACTTGCATCCTATGCCTTTAAGAATGCACATAACTCCTTTATGAAGTACACTGTTATTTCATGTATAGAAATGAAGAAAAATGCAGATTTGATTATGAAGCTTGTTGTCAAGTGACTAACCCAAAGAAGTAGGATTCATATCCGCTCCAGTAGCCAACGGTGTTCTAAATATCGGATATCAGGATCGTATCGGTCCCAAAAATTTTAGATTGGAAATTAGATATCGTGATATATTGAGATATATTTTCTTAAAATTGGACTATATATTTTTGTATTATAAATAGCATAAATGTAACTCAATATAAATGATTGACTTTTTGAAATGAGTTTTTCCTTAATAACTTAATGGTAAAGCGGTCATATTACGTGATTAGTCTCAAGTTCTTACATGAATATGAATTTTTTTTCTTCTCTCTTATCTTTGAAAGCAACTCTTTATCTAGATAGAGAATTTCTCCGAAAATTATGGCTAAATATTTCAGTAATTCATGGCTGAATTTTTAAGAAATTGAGACATGAATATGAATTCATGAGAAATACGCAAGCAGAGAGGGAAGAAGAGACTTATCTTTAAAGACGAGAGAGAAGAAATAACTTTGGACTTAGTCGAACTTTGGTGAGCTTGACAGAGAAAAGAGCTTCGAAATTAGAAGACGCAGGACTAGGTTTTGATAAAGAGGCATTCTGGATATAGAGATAAGAAGAGTTTTAATCTATGATTTTTAAGCTGTATTTGACTTTAAGTTATTCTCACGTGGGTCAGGTCGAGTCATGTTTCAATAAACCTGAAAACCCATATAAATTTTTGACGAAAAATTGTGATATTTTGGTCGATATCTAACAGCTGATATATCAACAAATTATTAAGATATATCGGCCGATATATTTTCAAAACTATAAAAAGATATTAAATCAATAAATTGTATTGTTTTCTCTCAATTTCCGATATATCGGCCAATACCCGATCTATATCGACGATATCTAGATTTTTTACCCTTAGGCTAATGAATGTCCTGATGTTTATGTCCTATCATTTGATTTTAATCAAATGGCTAGATGTAAGGGTGAGCATGGGTCGGTCCAGTTCGGTTTTTGCTAAAAAAACTGACATCAAACCGAACCAACTTAGTAAGAAAACCGAATGGAACCGAACTGAAATGAATCGGTTCGGTTTAAATGTTCGGTTCATGGAGAAATCGTTGCGAAGGAAATATACCACCTTTTTACAAAATTAATGAGTCAAAACTTTAAAACCATGATCTTTTGGAGTTCAAAAAGGGCAATGGATTATGGTACTGTACGCTGACACATACCCGTTGCCTCGATATTTGGGTATCAGGCACGAATACAAGTATTGGTCTCGATGTTCTAGTCTTGTGTTAGATATAATCCTAGTTCCGTAAAATGTTGTGGCTTTGAGACCTGTATGAAGTTTGAGACCCTCGCAGAGTTCGATGACCTACTTGTGCCACCAACAAAACCCGTCATGTCCCACTTCCTAAAATAAATACAACAATAGCGGGAACGTGACGAGACCCGCGACGTATTTATACCGAGAAACACTCTTCCCCCGACATAGACATGCTAAGCGTCAGTCAAGCAATAGTATTTTCATTAACAAATACACCAAGTCTCAAAAACCAGCAACAAAACACATGTTTATATACACCCACACACGATAGGTCACAAAAGACAAGTTTTACACCACTAAAAGATAAGGTTAAATATATCACGGGTTTCCATAAAACAAAACGATTGAAAACTAATCTAAGGGTGAGTTGGGCCGATCTCCACTTGAAGCGTACGCCAAATCCTCTACTGATGGTTCTTGTGCCGTTGGTATTGTTTCATCTTTCACAAAGGCCATCGCTGACGGACATTTCAATCAGACAAAAACATTCGTCAGCAAGCTGGCGTTCGGATAAGTTTACCAGAATAAACAGTAATAAAGTGTGTAATATCATGTGAACAGGGTAGTGTCAGGTAGATAATAAGTTGGTTATAGTTTAAGGTGAATACTAAGCAGGAAACGACATATTATCAAGTTCATGTAATCATGATAAGCAAACATTTCATGTCGTTGCTTGTCAATCATTTCATGTCATGGATACATGACTTGCATGTAAGTTACGGTAAACAATCATTTCACACATGTCATGTCTAGCTACTGTGCGAACTCACGGACGTCTCCCGATAAGTACTACACGTATACGAACTCAAGAGGTAATCAACCCAGACTCAAAAAGTGTACGTCACCGTCATGACTACATTTTGCTCCGAGCTGCGACTTTGCTCCACTGGTGTACTTTGCTCCGCATACGATTGTAACTATCCTCATTCATGATATGAGCTTGACCAAGTCTCCAATTATGCAATGCAAATGCAAATTCATAAACTAATGGTGTAGCATCAAGAACATTCAATTCGCAATGCCAGATCATCATATGGGGAGTCTATAGGTAATAACATGGATCAAGAGATATATCGCGAATATACCATGTTCCAACATACTACTTAACTTTTCAAGCCATACAATAGCATATGCATTTCCGATGGTTACGACTCCAGTGTTCAACCAATACATGGCAATAATGAAGAGCAACAACAATCAATATAATAAGCATGAATTTGATCTAGAGTATTAATCTAAGTTAAGCATGCGGATTAAGGTTTAATAGCCTATCCCGTTATTCGGGTCGAATATTTAACAATCTAATATGAAGATAGGTGTCATGATATGATATTGCATGGTCTAATTGTAACAACTAGTACTATGGATAGAATCAAGATATCACAATATATAGTTTCTATTCTAACTTGATTTTTCGGGCGAAATTTCGTCCGATATCGGTTAAACCTGAAATAGTTCAGATAGATGTATAAACATGATAATGAATTAATTCTTAAACTATCATGATGATAAACATGAATTATAACAAGACAATTACTTGATTACCATCAAGACTATGAAAAGTAATTTTAACCGAAAAGCGTTTTCCCGATACCGATTGAATCCTAATTATATACGATATGAACTGTAACCACTAACTATCATGGCATATTAATAATAGCAGTAACACGGTGATATTGGCATAATGCATTAAAATAGCATCAGAGATAACCGGGTTAAGATAAACTTACAGAAATGCAAGCTAGTATAACCGGTGACTTGTCGAATTTTTCTCTCCCAAACTGTTAACTCAATTGCTCTAAATTTTTGATATGATGTAAATATGGGTCGCTGGAATTTTGTATTTTTTCATGAATTTTAGAATTTTTTGAAGGCTTAAAACATGAAAATGGTGAGGGTGGTATTTATAAGGATGAAAAGGCATTAAAATTTACCATTTTGCCCACAAAACCCTACACCCAGCTCCACCACGCATCCAGGACACGTGTCACGACCTAGTTAAGCGGTGGCGGTGGGTCCCAGCGCAATAATTTATTTAAAATCATTTTTAAATCATTTTTTTCACTCAAAAATTCTAGAAAATTCATTTTAATTCAGAAAAATACCAAATAAATTTCTAAAAATTTCAAAAAACATCCTCTATCATTTAAAAATATAAATCTCATTTTCCCCACTTTAAAATTCATTTTCTTCAATATTTTTTTTAAATAATTCTTTTCTTCCTTGAAAAATAAAAGTTATCTTTTAAAATAAATCTTGTTTTTAAAGAAAAATTTTACTTGAATATTCTCAAAACAAAATGAGGAAAATATTTGAAACATACCCAGGGGACTTTTCAAGGAACTTTTTGATGCTCAGTTTTTCCCATAAGTCTCTCGCTTAGAATTCGAACAGAGATTCGTCCATCTTCAGCACGGTTCTATGTGGGAAAAATGCATAAACAACAATTTAGTTTGGATTTGCATGAACTAAAGACATTAAACCACACTTAATAATGTTAATGAAGTCATAAAAAAACTAATTATAATTTTAAACCCAATTATTTAACCATTTCCAAAAACCTAGATAGCAAATTAGTGTAATTATCACAATTTTTAACTAACAACTTAATTTGATTTAGCAACCATTAATATGTCAAAACATCACACAAGCATAATCTCATAACATAAAACCCTAACATGATTCAAATTCTTCTCTTGAATTTCACAAACCCTCACTTGCATTCAAGTTCTTTTCTTGAACTTTCAAACACATAATTAAACCACCATTAAACTTATAATTAAGCTAGACTAAAGTATTAGCAACAAATTAAAGAAAAAGCCAAGATTTATACCTCACAAATCCATGATCAAACATGAAATCTAGACCTCCAAAATGAAATCCTTGCACCAAGATCCATGCATCTAAGGCTACACTAAAATGGGTAAGAACTAGATTTCGATTTTGGGATTTTTTTGATGGGTATTTGATGAATTTTTTGAAGCAAAAGAGATGGAACAATGGGGGGGAGAAAGAGGGCTGTTTGTGCAGGAATTTTCGGCCATAAAAGGGAGTGGGGGAGGAGAGAGAGGGAGGTGGAGAAAAATGGGAAGAAAAAGACAAAGTCTACACCCCCTTTTGACTTTCTTTCATTTCCCTTTTTCTTTTCTTTTCTTTTCTTTTTTGTGTGGAATGGAGTGGGGAAATGGGGGGGGATGTGCTGCTGAATTCAGCCACATGGGGATGGGGGTGAGTGAGTGTGGGTGTGGTTGTGGGGGAAAAAGATAAATGTTATACCCCAAACAACCATTTACACTAATTTCACCGAAAAAAAAGCCTTTTTCTTCGATATTTTCTAAACCGTTTTTGCAAACGATTTCGTTTCAAAAACCACATGATAAAATTTTATTTAAAGTTTTATGATGCACAAAATTTGTTTCAACTCATTCCAATTTGTAATTTTCCCTAATTAAATATATTAGTGATGGCTTAAAATAATATTAAAATAATTTTTTTCAGAAAATTTGAAATTTCACCAGTGGCTCAATAAACACCAAATACTAGCAATTACATAGCTAGAATATGTATATTTAATTTTTATAATAAGATATTTGTATTTTGACTTTTTACAGAAAACCCCATTATTTTACCGTTTTTTTCGAAATTTCACCGAAACGATTTTCAAAACGTTACAGTAAGCTTCTTCGTTAGTTAACGCCGAATGAGAGATCATGTGGCAACTTGCCACATGGTCCTCGGATTCTCCTGACAAGTCATCATCGTCGTTATTGTCGTTATCTCCGCTCTCAAGGATATTGTTGAGAAATTCTCGGAGTGTGATCGGGGTCCGCGTCTTCTGGTTATATTCCTCCAGCGCGTCAATATGTTTTTGCTGATCCGTACGCTTGTCATCAAACTGCGCGGGCTTTTTGATCTTCTTCTTTTTCTTCGAAGACTTTGACGGCTGGGCCTGAGCGTTTTGACCATTGCTATTAATTCCCGATGTTGGGCGTGGTTTCAGCATCTCGTCGATGATCTCCGGCTCTTGCGGGCTTTTCCACCTAATCGCCGGGCATGTGTGAAGATCCTTCAGCATTCTTTTCGTCTTGGCTGAAAGAGCGACCTCCCATGGAGCTTCTTCTATAAAAGAGCACGATGCCCCCGGTATGTCCACCCTTTTAGGAGTGTGTTGTTGTGGTAGATTCACCTTCCAGTTTTCGGATAGCGCGAACTTGCCCTGTTGGTATTGGTCTTTAATCCAGTTTTTGAAGACGTAGCAGTCTTCGATCGGATGGCCCAATACTCGATGGTAGGTGCAGTAATTAGGATCGTTGACGTCGTTCGGTCGCGTTGGGTGTCTCGACTCCGGTAGATTGATGAGCTCATTGCGCACTGCCAGTTCAAACAGTTTCCTTGTTTTATCCCGGGGAAACGAGTAAGGACGTCTCAACTTCTCATCGAGGGATTGTCGCTTGTTGCTTTGGCGAACAACCCGTCTCGGGCCACTCGGTTGTTGTTGAGCGTTGGCGACGAAGGTTGCTTTCTCTTTGCCCTTTTCATTCCAAGGCTCCGTCTTTAAAGAGGAAGGCCTATGGCCCATCTGGTCCATTTGGGCCAGCTTGTCAATCAAGGCCTGGAGGATGGTCGGCTTGAAAAATATCATGAATTGGGATATGGTCGCCTGCGGATCAAGGGTTCCTACGAACATGCCTACCGCAGGCGCTTCTTCGATGCATTGTTCACACTTTGACCATAGATTCCGCCACCGTATTGCGTATTGCACCCATGTTTCGCCTGGTTTCACCCTGGCATTGATCAACGCCGTGATTGGGGTGTGTTCGCTGGCGCTTGCGAAACGCTGGGTGAATAACAACTCCATCTCCGTGAATGTTTTGACGGAGTCATTTGGAAGCTCCGAATACCATTCGAAGGCCGTCTCCGCCAAACTGCCAATGAATTGGCGAAGCAGTAGCTTATCGTCGCCTCCGAAGTTGCCGCACAGAGCCCTAAATTGAGCGACATGCTGATGCGGATTTCCAGTCCCCTTATATACGTGGAATTTGGGGATCGTGTATCCCGGCGGGTACTTTATTTGGTCATACTAACCCGGGTAGGGTCGTCTAGTTTTAACAATTTGCCCAGCTGCTTCATTCGCCTGGTGAACTCGTATCTGCTGAGCGATGTAATCATCCAGGGCAGCTTTGGAGATTGTCTCCTCCTTGGCTGTTGACAGAGCCTGCAGAGGATTTGATGTCTCTCCTCTATCATCTTCAATTATTACTGGAGGATCTTCGGCTGGGGGATCCGGCTGGATCATCATGCCCACCATATCTTGGAATAGAAGAGCCATTTGTTTAATATTGGCCGCTTGTTCTGCGGCCTCTTTGTCCTTCTCAAGCATTCTCCGAAGGAATTCAGCATCAGTTTCCTGCTCACGGCGCTGCTCCGAGGATGTCTCCGGGCTTGCTTTCGGTCCCGTAAGTGCAGCCATAGCTGTTAGCATTTCTTGGAGCCTTTGTTGTTGTTGCTCCTGAGCCCTAGTCACTGATCGCGTAAGCGGTCGATGACCTGTGGAGATACGGCTATCCTCTTTTCCGGATGCCATATAGACGGTGTGCACCACCATGCCCCCAGACTTGGGGCGTTTAGATTCGGTGTTCTTGCGATTCGTCACAGACACCGGGATTTTCTCCAGCTTTCTCCTCTTGTGAGCGGTCGAGGTTGAGGGGGCCGTTGCAGTGGGCACCCAAGTAGCTGTCACCTTCTGTGGCTTGACAGGATGGTCATCTTCTCGCTGAACTTTCATATTTTTCTGTCGGCTGGGATAATCTTGATCAATCACCGAGTCTTGGACTTGACGACAGACCTTGTAAATTTACAGGACAGCCGTTGAGGGGGCTGTTCCAGCTTCGCCTTTGGGGCATTCTCCATAGGTGGAGGAGATCTTTTCAGCACAGCAGTTGGCGAGTTCCTGCGCACCCTGTTAAGTAGCTCAAAGTTGTTCCTAGTTGGAACAGCGCATTAACTTCCACGATTGGAGCTGGCGGAGTCAACTCAGAAGGGGAATTGCCTCCAGCTTTCCTTACTCAGCGCCAGTGGCGACGTCGAGCGTGTCGAGCCGCTGGGATTGTTTCAGCTTGAGGGGTGACTTCGTCATGCCCCCTGTTCTGGTGAGGCGCTGCTGGTACCAGCCTTTTGAAGATCGACGTCCGTCGAGCAGCAGTGTTTAACCTGTCAAAGACAAACCTCTGGGCGGGGGAAGTAGCTTTGAGGACTTCGACTGAAGCGGGAGCCGGAGCAGTCAGTCTTGTGAAGACCAACCCTTTGGCAGGAGAAGCCGCCTTGACGACTTCGGGAGCAGGGATGGCTATCCTCTTCGGAATAACCTTTTTTGGAATTGCAGGCTTCATCACGGGCCCACATGAACTTTGGCCTAATCTGGCAAAGACTGAAGCGCTGGAGCTGGACGACCCGATGAGAAGGGCCGCAGTAGTCGTAAGCCTATCAAAGACCGACTTCTTGGGAGCTTCTTGTGTTATAGGAGCACTGAAGCTCGTTGGCGGGAGCATGGTCCCGAAAAACAATCCAGTAGTGGCCTGAGTGACATGTTCCACCGGCATCGTGAACAGGGAAGCCGCTTGGGGCCTGTAAGCTATGCCTCCAGATGAGGCGAAACGTGGGTTGCAGTTGCAGTTGGAACACTTCGCGCAAGTGGACGCCATTGATCCCCCGCTTTCTGCATCAAGCAAAACGCCAAATCTCAGTATCTCGAACCCAAAGGCAACCATTAGCAAACCGCGATTCATTCGCGAACACGATACACGAAGTGTAGAGTGGAAAGAGGAAAAGGTCCCACCGGGCGTGCCAGAATCTGTTCCCCGCCGAAAAACCGGAGACGTGATCGCGCAGGTCCGTCTTGCCTGAATTCGGGCAGATGCTAATTGGTGTTATCCATCCATCTCTCCGAAGATACCAAGTTGATTTATGGCACCATGTATCGAAGGTTTAAACGGATACGGCCGATGTAGCAGACTTCGTCAGATTCCCCCTCATTTGAGGGGGTTTTGATTGTGAGGACGCTCCTTTGCAGACGCAAGCCCCTGCAGTTAATTACGTTACCGCGTCGCGGTAACCACTTTCTCCTTCTCCAGATAGTCACTTCGTGTCGTATGTGTTTGTTTTGTTTTTGGTTGCCTGTGGATTGTATACGGAGACTAATGTATGTTATCGCTTGTAGGACGTGGATTAGTCCAAATCCGTATCTTTTCTTAGATTTGGATTTGGGGGTTGGGTTTAAGGATACGTTAGCCTCATTTGAGACTAAGATCAACTTAAACGTTTGTTAAGGATACGTTAGTCTAATTTTAGACTAAGATCAACTTAACGGGATCGTTTAGATCCAACAAGAGAGCAATTGGGCTCTATTGTTTAGTTTAGGGAAATTGCGGTCGATTATCAGTTTAAGGACATGGTGGTCCAATGTTAGTTTAAGGACATCCCGGTCTAGGTTAAGGACATCATAGTCCGTGAGTTTAAAGACCTCAGAGTCAAGGTTAAGGACATCATAGTCCGTGAAATGTGTGTGTAACGATCTAGAAATCGTTTTGTGTTTGTTTCTGTTTTTGGGTGAAATTCATCGGTATTGTCAGTTTTATACCGATTGCGATCAAACGGCCATATCGACTTACCAGCACCTAGTTTTGAGAAAATAAAGCTTGTGCGCACACTTTGAGAGTATATGGGACGTTTTGGTGCAATTTGAATTTTTCCCATTTTTAATGTTATTTTAATCCGGTTTGCACTTTTCTGGAAATCTTTCTTTGCAACTTTTCTTAAAATTCTTCTTAAGTTAACCTAACCATAGCATAATGGATTGTGTGGACATGGTTTAATGAGGAATTAGAAAAGAAAAGAATAGAAAAGAATTGGAGAGAAGGTGCATGAATGTGGACTTTTGTGTGTGTGTGTTTGACTATGCATTAAATGTTGGAAATTGCATGGAAATTGCAAGGAAGCTTTTTTTCTCTCTCTCCTTTCTCTCTTGGCCGAGCTCACCCCTCCCCACTACTGCACTTAGCCATTTTCCTTCTCTCTTTTATCACAAATCATTCACAAATACTCAAATTCTTATTCAAAGTTCATAAAAATCATAATTTTGTGCATGTCATCTCATTTTCTTCACTTGGGGCATGCAAGCTTGGTTCTTGGTGATCTTTTGTGTAGGTATATTTCCTTTACTGCTATTTAAGTGCTTTTTAGTGTAGCTTTGCAGTTTAGAATGGATAAATTAGGGTTTGATGCGAAATATCGTATTTTGATGTCGGTTTGTGGTTTCTAGAACCTGCTGTGATTTGGGTTATTTACTGGGAAATTAAATATAGTGAGTGTGTTGTACTAGGGGACCTGGAGCACCACCAGAGAGACGACCCCCATCCCACCGGCCTGGGCCGGCGACAGGAAGAAGAGGGGCCGGCGACGCCGGCCAAAGAGATGAGTTAGGGTGTGGGTTTTTGTCTGTAGGTGTCTGCTAGGATTTGGGTTCCTCTGGTCTTGTTGAAATTGTTTAGTTTTCACAGTAGGAAAATCTGGGATCAATTGTGCAGTTTCTAGCGTTTCGTGTTCGTGCGATACGTGTTACGACACGCGTCGTGCAGTTTTCGTGGTTTCGCTCTTAAGTTGCTTTCGTCGTGTTGCTATTCTCGTTAGCCACGATACGAACACTTAAGAGGTGTTTGTGTGTTGTTGTGTCGGTTAGTTGTAGCTAGTTCGTATTTCGTAGTTATTATTGATATACGTATATTGTTGTTGTTTATCTGTTGCAGGTTCGCAGACGAGGACTACGGACACTGCCACAGGGGGATTCAGGTGGTAGATTCATCTAGCTTGGAGTGTGAGTGAGTAGATTTAACATCTACAGGGGAATCGCCCGCATGGCGTTATGCGTCTGGGCTAGAAACCTTTACCTTTGTCGCATATTCTATATTATGTTTAGAATTGCGCATATACCTTACTGTGTAGTGATAGTTGTGATTGGACTAGTATCCTTAGGACACTGCACTATTATTGACGGCTCAGATTGCGAGAGCACTGATTGGATGCCACACACACCGTCAATAATTGCCATGTCATACACGACCATATTTTAGAAATGATATTGTATGGTTAGGGACATTGTGACCTTGATACATATTTCTTATCGTTATACTTAGACTTGACATGCTAGTTCCTGTTTACCTATAGGATGTTGTACCATTAGTGCTAGGTACATATACACCTAGGGACATAGATGCAGGTGTACATGCTTTTCATACCTATACCTGATAGGTATATTACATCATCACATAGATACAGGTGTACTTGCATTGCATACTTTACTTATACCTGAAAGGTATATCACATCATCATATAGGTAGATACCTATATTTCTGCTATACTGTTCATGTATTCATTTATTATCTGGTGAATGCTATGCTTTACATTTATACGCTTTCATTACAGTTTCATATTGCGTATATATCATTCATGGATTATCGCATTGTTATATGGATTTTTCATGATGTTTTCTGGATTTGGGAACCGTGGTAGTTCATGAAATTATGCATACATGAAGACCCGATTTCCTTGAGATGATATTATAGCATCCACCATGAGATTTATCGGTGCAGATATATATATATATCCTATGCGAGGAGGCGTCGAGAGCCGCATGAGGATACATGGTGGGGCCCGGAGGTACCCCGAAGCAAGAATGTTGTCGGAGTGAGCCGATGTCGCATTGAGGCGATGAGACCTAGGGGAGCCATACTTTCCGGTGACATTACCAGAGACTCGGCGGATATCAGGGGGATACCGTTGGGAGTCATGTGCGTATCGATACGTCGAGAGGCGAGGGGCAGAGCGAGGCACTCGAGCTCTCGTGATAGCGTATGATACGTACTTATCAGTTTTTCTGTGTCGATGCTTGACACATTGGTTTTATGATATTCCTAAATACTCTTTGTATATATAACAGGGGATTGAGCCGCTGTTATATATGCCTTTACACCAATATTAGTGGAATGGGACGCTAATATATGTGTATTGCCCTCATCATATTTATATATGTCATTATATTTAGGATGTTAGAACTGTGCTGGAGATTTGACTTGACTCATGAGATTCATTGGGATTGGATGATGATATCGTACACACTAGAGATGTGAGATCCACTTAGTGTGGTACATATGATATATTGTGAGATATACTGAGATTGTACAGACGAGATATGTGGGATCCACTAGCTGTTGTACATGAGATATAGGTGAGACATACCTGATATTGTACAGACGAGATATGTGGGATCCACTAGCTGTAGTACATGAGATATATGTGAGATATACCAGACGTTGTACATACTAGATGTGTGAGATTTACTTAGTGTTGTACATTCGATACTTAGGTGAGATACATATGATATTGTGTAGTTGAGGAGATGTGACACTTAGATGATATGAGAGCTGATTTGGTGACTGATTGAGGAATTGGGATTTGATTTGTCTTATGGGATTGTGATCCTACCACGATGTCAGGATTCCGTGGAAATGACATATTTCACTCCATACCTCATCTTTATATACTTGTGCACTGCTCCATGTATTAGGAGTACCTGTGAGAGTACCTTCATGAGAGTTGCACATTTACTTTCTCATATCCCCAGAGCATGATTATTGCATACTGTTGTCATGTCATTATTGCAGGACATATTGGTGGTACTTGTTAGTGTACTTTCCATTATTTCGTACTCATGACCTATTATTACTGAAATGGACATATATTAGATTCATGCTGTACGTTCATTCTCGCGATTACCTGCATATGTTATTTACTATTCACGAGTTGGCAACTCACCCCCGTTGTGCCACAGGTTTTGCTGGAGTTTCCCCAAGGTAGTCAAGGCAAGCTATTCAGCTACACACTCATCTATCATCTTTTGGGTTGCGGATACCACTTCGCCTGTTAGTGTGCAGTTTTGCCCAGGTGGGTTTTGTGGGTATTCAGAGATTGTATTGTGTATTCGTTGTATATTGTACTCTCCATCTACTAGCAGTTGTTGTGACTTAGAGACTTGGTGATGACGGTTTTGTATATATTGTGGATTTGTGGATTTTATACAGTTTCCTTTCTTTTGTCTCTGATTTCTTCGCTACGGTGTCGTATATCTGTTGTGGTGTTGTTTTCCGCCGTTGGGCGTGGATTTTGCTCCCGTTTGGGATGCTTTACTTTATATTCATGTTGTACCCTTTTTAGGGGTTGGTTTTATAAAGGAGGTGCTGCCAAAATTTTACAGAAAATGTGGACTATTTTAAAGAATTTGGGTTGTGATTTCAAATGTTTCCAAAACTTTATATTATCTTTTCCGTATTTTTATGGTTTAGATTTCTGGGTTTTGGCTTTCTTTTACTGCGTTACGTCTGGAGGCGTTGCGTAGTATTAGGGCCATCACGTACCTTTTTGGGTCGTGACAAAGTTGGTATCAGAGCGTGGTTTTACCTTTCGGAGTGTAGGATGACCTGGTATGATGGAGTAGGTAACCTAAGCGGAGTAACGTAGTGTGTGTATGTCTGCAGCATACTCACGATGCAGTATTTCGCCTAAAGTGCCTAAGTACAATTTCTTGAGATTCCTTCCTTGATGATTCATATCCTTGAGATTCGATTTCCTTGTTCTTATCGAATCCTATCTCTATTTATAGCCTTGCCATCGATGACTACGGGGACTCAGAGTGATGCAGCGAGAGCCGAGGTCAGGGTTAGCTCGGGTGAGACGAGCACTGACCAGGAGGGCACTCGTGTTGCACTGTTGCAGACGGATCAGTCTTCGACAGATCAGATAGCTAGACTTGTGACAGAGATGCAGGATTTGCGCCAGACGATGAGATCATTGGTTGATGCCATTCGAGCGCAGCGACAGGAGGTTGTCACCCCAGTTGGACAGTTGTTCCTTGGGATTAGCGTGCAGCAGTCTGTTACTTATGTAGCACCAGTGGATGTAGCCCCAGTTGACGAGACACGTATTCCAGAGACTTTGCGAGTTCCAGGACAGTGGAGGACCCGTGTAGGTGTGCCAGTCCATGGACAGAGGTTCAGTCGTCGTGACAGGTTTCGTGCACGGCATGTGAGTACAAGAGGTGTGAGACGAGGACAGTCGTCTAGCTCTTATCCCCAGGATGGTCAGCAGTTTTCTTCCGGATGTTATCGATGCGGGAGTTTGGATCATCGGGTGCGAGTTTGTACTGAGCCACGTTGTTGCGAGACAGCTATACCGCAGAGTGGAGGATTTCAGCCAGTTGTGGGTAGGAGGCAGACACGAGGGTTTGTTTCTACTCAATCGGACGCCCAGACGTCCAGTGCAGATGTGTCAGGTATCCTTGTTCTTGTTCTTTTGTTGTACTTGTTGGTTTTTCGCACTTTGTACCGTGGTTGGGACGAGGATCTTGTTAGATAGATCAGCCGTTTTGTTGTGTTAACTTCTGTCAGCGATTCTTTTGTTGCGCGACACGTATTTCAGTCGTATGCCAGTTGGTGAGGAGATTTTGCCGTCATTGGATCCTTCGAGAGATGTTGGATTTGACGTTCTCCTGGGCATGGATTGGTTAACTACGTGTTAGGCGTCTGTGGACTACCGTGTGGAAACTGTCAGGATTTGTTTTCCCCGACGAGTCAGTTCTTGTTGTGCAGGTGGATAGTTGTGCCGCCTCTCACAGCTTGAATTCAGCCTTTTTCCGCTAGTCAGCCTTGGAGGAGATGTTGTGGATTCTTGGCGTTCATTCGAGATACCGGAGCCACATTGGGATTGTTGGACCGGGTAGTTATCGTGCAAGAGTTTTCCGACGATATTCCAGGAGAGCTAGCGAAATTCAGGGAGCTTAAGGATCTGCTGCAGAGTTGTTTGTGGGGAGGTTTGTGTGTCCGTGTGTTTCGCTTTTGGGAGTTCCTAATTCTGTTCGTTCTGGAGAAAGACGACAGATTGCGGTTGTGGATTGATAGATCGTCAATTGAACCGGCTTGCGGTGCGGTTAGGTATCTGTTACCTTGTTTTGATGATTTCTTCGATCAGCTCCAGAGTGCGAGACTTTTTCTAAGTTTGTTTGGGATCAGGTCATTATTGTTGCGGGTTCGGAGTGATGGCATTCCGAATACTGTTTTGTGCGTGCTATGGGCAGTTTGTGTGTTGGTAGTGTCGTTGGACTCACCAATGCCCTAGCAGCAGTTGTTGATATGATGCACCAGATTTCTTCAGGCCGTTCCTCGACCAGCTATTGTTGTGTTTTGACGACATTCTGGTCTATCCTTTGTGTCTTGAGGAACAGGAGCAGCTTTTGAGAATTTGTTTTGCAGACATTGGTAGAGCCCAGCTGTTTGCTAGATTCTCGGAGTGTTCCTTCAGGCTTGTTTGTGTTGACTCCTAGGTCTTGTAGTTACGGGAGACGGTTTCGTATGGTTCCGAGGGAGATCGTGACCGTACAGCTTAGACCCAGACTTGTGTTCGGACAGAGGTCCTTTGATGTTGGGTTTAGCAGGTTTTTACCGCCGTTTCGTGCAGGATTACTAGAGTATTGTTGCACCGTTGACTGTGAAGACCAGGTAAGGAGGTTCTTTTCTTGAACTGAGGCATGTGTACGGAGTTTTCAGCAGTTGGAGATTCAGTTAGCAACTGCATCAGTTCTTTGCTTTTGATTCGGAGACCTTGATTTGTGGCAAGGTTGTGCTAAGTTAGGAATGCGTTTGTGTACCTGATGTTATCGGGTAGAGACATGAAATCCTAGAGTAAGCACATCAGTCAACTCTCTGTGTTCATTCAGGTTCCACCAGCTTTGACGTGACTTGTGAGATGGTTACGGGTGGACAGGAATGTAAAGAGAAATTTCAGGTTTCGTTTCAAGGTGTTTGTCGTTGTGTTGTTTGTTTGCGGCAGTTGGGATCGTCACTCGCCATTGTTAGGATACTTCTTGATAGTTGTTATCAGGAGACATTTCAATTGGCAACCTTTAGGTTTAGTCAGGTAGTGTCGATTACCAGTCTGTTTTTCTGACTCCACGTAGTAGGATTTTGGACCTCAACTAGTCTAGAGACTTCGGAGATGTTCCAGTTGGTTCAGGTCAGGATGATAGTACCCCAGTGCACACAGAGGTCTTATGCCGACCATGTAGGTCGCAGACTTGAGTTCGCAGTGGGAGATCATGTATTCCTACGGACTTTGCCGATGTATGACATGTTGAGTTTTGGGAAGCTTATCCCAGGATTTAGGTCCTTTTTAGATCCTTTATGTGAGTTAGTTTTCGTTGCTTTAATTTGGCACTTCCGCCCAGATTATAGATTATTCACCCCGTTTTCATGGTGTTGATTTTTGCAAATACCTTCATGACTGCTTCACATGATTCAGCACAGACCATTAGTGTGGACGCGATCTTTTCGTTCACCAGCAACCATTGGTGTAATGGTTTGGCAGGTGAAGGAATTTCGGTCAAGGGACTTGCTATCTGTGGAGAGTTCTCTTGGACGTAGCTGTATAGTGAGGGGATCACTTGGGAAGCTGCGAGCGAGATTTGGGAGTTTTGTACTTTTCTCTTTGAAGGTATGCTTGGTGAAAATTTTAAATTCGGGGACGAATTTTTATAAGGGGGGGAGATTGTAACGATCTAGAAATCGTTTTGTGTTTGTTTCTGTTTTTGGGTGAAATTCATCGGTATTGTCAGTTTTATACCGATTGCGATCAAACGGCCATATCGACTTACCAGCACCTAGTTTTGAGAAAATAAAGCTTGTGCGCACACTTTGAGAGTATATGGGACGTTTTGGTGCAATTTGAATATTTCCCATTTTTAATGTTATTTTAATCCGGTTTGCACTTTTCTGGAAATCTTTCTTTGCAACTTTTCTTAAAATTCTTCTTAAGTTAACCTAACCATAGCATAATGGATTGTGTGGACATGGTTTAATGAGGAATTAGAAAAGAAAAGAATAGAAAAGAATTGGAGAGAAGGTGCATGAATGTGGACTTTTGTGTGTGCGTGTTTGACTATGCATTAAATGTTGGAAATTGCATGGAAATTGCAAGGAAGCTTTTTTCTCTCTCTCCTTTCTCTCTTGGCCGAGCTCACCCCTCCCCACTACTGCACTTAGCCATTTTCCTTCTCTCTTTTATCACAAATCATTCACAAATACTCAAATTCTTATTCAAAGTTCATAAAAATCATAATTTTGTGCATGTCATCTCATTTTCTTCACTTGGGGCATGCAAGCTTGGTTCTTGGTGATCTTTTGTGTAGGTATATTTCCTTTACTGCTATTTAAGTGCTTTTTAGTGTAGCTTTGCAGTTTAGAATGGATAAATTAGGGTTTGATGCGAAATATCGTATTTTGATGTCGGTTTGTGGTTTCTAGAACCTGCTGTGATCTGGGTTATTTACTGGGAAATTAAACATAGTGAGTGTGTTTTACTAGGGGACCTGGAGCACCACCAGAGAGACGACCCCCATCCCACCGGCTTGGGCCGGCGACAGGAAGAAGAGGGGCCGGCGACGCCGGCCAAAGAGATGAGTTAGGGTGTAGGTTTTTGTCTGTAGGTGTCTGCTAGGATTTGGGTTCCTCTGGTCTTGTTGAAATTGTTTAGTTTTCACAGTAGGAAAATCTGGGATCAATTGTGCAGTTTCTAGCGTTTCGTGTTTGTGCGATACGTGTTACGACACGCGTCGTGCAGTTTTCGTGGTTTCGCTCTTAAGTTGTTTTCGCCGTGTTGCTATTCTCGTTAGCCACGATACGAACACTTAAGAGGTGTTTGTGTGTTGTTGTGTCGGTTAGTTGTAGCTAGTTCGTATTTCGTAGTTATTATTGATATACGTATATTGTTGTTGTTTATCTGTTGCAGGTTCGCAGACGAGGACTACGGACACTGCCACAGGGGGATTCAGGTGGTAGATTCATCTAGCTTGGAGTGTGAGTGAGTAGATTTAACATCTACAGGGGAATCGCCCGCATGACGTTATGCGTCTGGGCTAGAAACCTTTACCTTTGTCGCATATTCTATATTATGTTTAGAATTGCGCATATACCTTACTGTGTAGTGATAGTTGTGATTGGACTAGTATCCTTAGGACACTGCACTATTATTGACGGCTCAGATTGCGAGAGCACTGATTGGATGCCACACACACCGTCAATAATTGCCATGTCATACACGACCATATTTTAGAAATGATATTGTATGGTTAGGGACATTGTGACCTTGATACATATTTCTTATCGTTATACTTAGACTTGACATGCTAGTTCCTGTTTACCTATAGGATGTTGTACCATTAGTGCTAGGTACATATACACCTAGGGACATAGATGCAGGTGTACATGCTTTTCATACCTATACCTGATAGGTATATTACATCATCACATAGATACAGGTGTACTTGCATTGTATACTTTACTTATACCTGATAGGTATATCACATCATCATATAGGTAGATACCTATATTTCTGCTATACTGTTCATGTATTCATTTATTATCTGGTGAATGCTATGCTTTACATTTATACGCTTTCATTACAGTTTCATATTGCGTATATATCATTCATGGATTATCGCATTGTTATATGGATTTTTCATGATGTTTTCTAGATTTGGGAACCGTGGTAGTTCATGAAATTATGCATACATGAAGACCCGATTTCCTTGAGATGATATTATAGCATCCACCATGAGATTTATCGGTGCAGATATATATATATCCTATGCGAGGAGGCGTCGAGAGCCGCATGAGGATACATGGTGGGGCCCGGAGGTACCCCGAAGCAAGAATGTTGTCGGAGTGAGCCGATGTCGCATTGAGGCGATGAGGCCTAGGGGAGCCATACTTTCCGGTGACATTACCAGAGACTCGGTGGATATCAGGGGGATACCGTTGGGAGTCATGTGCGTATCGATACGTCGAGAGGCGAGGGGCAGAGCGAGGCACTCGAGCTCTCGTGATAGCGTATGATACGTACTTATCAGTTTTTCTGTGTCGATGCTTGACACATTGGTTTTATGATATTCCTAAATACTCTTTGTATATATAACAGGGGATTGAGCCGCTGTTATATATGCCTTTACACCAATATTAGTGGAATGGGACGCTAATATATGTGTATTGCCCTCATCATATTTATATATGTCATTATATTTAGGATGTTAGAACTGTGCTGGAGATTTGACTTGACTCATGAGATTCATTGGGATTGGATGATGATATCGTACACACTAGAGATGTGAGATCCACTTAGTGTGGTACATATGATATATTGTGAGATATACTGAGATTGTACAGACGAGATATGTGGGATCCACTAGCTGTTGTACATGAGATATAGGTGAGACATACCTGATATTGTACAGACGAGATATGTGGGATCCACTAGCTGTAGTACATGAGATATATGTGAGATATACCAGACGTTGTACATACTAGATGTGTGAGATTTACTTAGTGTTGTACATTCGATACTTAGGTGAGATACATATGATATTGTGTAGTTGAGGAGATGTGACACTTAGATGATATGAGAGCTGATTTGGTGACTGATTGAGGAATTGGGATTTGATTTGTCTTATGGGATTGTGATCCTACCACGATGTCAGGATTCCGTGGAAATGACATATTTCACTCCATACCTCATCTTTATATACTTGTGCACTGCTCCATGTATTAGGAGTACCTGTGAGAGTACCTTCATGAGAGTTGCACATTTACTTTCTCATATCCCCAGAGCATGATTATTGCATACTGTTGTCATGTCATTATTGCAGGACATATTGGTGGTACTTGTTAGTGTACTTTCCATTATTTCGTACTCATGACCTATTATTACTGAAATGGACATATATTAGATTCATGCTGTACGTTCATTCTCGCGATTACCTGCATATGTTATTTACTATTCACGAGTTGGCAACTCACCCCCGTTGTGCCACAGGTTTTGCTGGAGTTTCCCCAAGGTAGTCAAGGCAAGCTATTCAGCTACACACTCATCTATCATCTTTTGGGTTGCGGATACCACTTCGCCTGTTAGTGTGCAGTTTTGCCCAGGTGGGTTTTGTGGGTATTCAGAGATTGTATTGTGTATTCGTTGTATATTGTACTCTCCATCTACTAGCAGTTGTTGTGACTTAGAGACTTGGTGATGACGGTTTTGTATATATTGTGGATTTGTGGATTTTATACAGTTTCCTTTCTTTTGTCTCTGATTTCTTCGCTACGGTGTCGTATATCTGTTGTGGTGTTGTTTTCCGCCGTTGGGCGTGGATTTTGCTCCCGTTTGGGATGCTTTACTTTATATTCATGTTGTACCCTTTTTAGGGGTTGGTTTTATAAAGGAGGTGCTGCCAAAATTTTACAGAAAATGTGGACTATTTTAAAGAATTTGGGTTGTGATTTCAAATGTTTCCAAAACTTTATATTATCTTTTCCGTATTTTTATGGTTTAGATTTCTGGGTTTTGGCTTTCTTTTACTGCGTTACGTCTGGAGGCGTTGCGTAGTATTAGGGCCATCACGTACCTTTTTGGGTCGTGACAAAGTTGGTATCAGAGCGTGGTTTTACCTTTCGGAGTGTAGGATGACCTGGTATGATGGAGTAGGTAACCTAAGCGGAGTAACGTAGTGTGTGTATGTCTGCAGCATACTCACGATGCAGTATTTCGCCTAAAGTGCCTAAGTACAATTTCTTGAGATTCCTTCCTTGATGATTCATATCCTTGAGATTCGATTTCCTTGTTCTTATCGAATCCTATCTCTATTTATAGCCTTGCCATCGATGACTACGGGGACTCAGAGTGATGCAGCGAGAGCCGAGGTCAGGGTTAGCTCGGGTGAGACGAGCACTGACCAGGAGGGCACTCGTGTTGCACTGTTGCAGACGGATCAGTCTTCGACAGATCAGATAGCTAGACTTGTGACAGAGATGCAGGATTTGCGCCAGACGATGAGATCATTGGTTGATGCCATTCGAGCGCAGCGACAGGAGGTTGTCACCCCAGTTGGACAGTTGTTCCTTGGGATTAGCGTGCAGCAGTCTGTTACTTATGTAGCACCAGTGGATGTAGCCCCAGTTGACGAGACACGTATTCCAGAGACTTTGCGAGTTCCAGGACAGTGGAGGACCCGTGTAGGTGTGCCAGTCCATGGACAGAGGTTCAGTCGTCGTGACAGGTTTCGTGCACGGCATGTGAGTACAAGAGGTGTGAGACGAGGACAGTCGTCTAGCTCTTATCCCCAGGATGGTCAGCAGTTTTCTTCCGGATGTTATCGATGCGGGAGTTTGGATCATCGGGTGCGAGTTTGTACTGAGCCACGTTGTTGCGAGACAGCTATACCGCAGAGTGGAGGATTTCAGCCAGTTGTGGGTAGGAGGCAGACACGAGGGTTTGTTTCTACTCAATCGGACGCCCAGACGTCCAGTGCAGATGTGTCAGGTATCCTTGTTCTTGTTCTTTTGTTGTACTTGTTGGTTTTTCGCACTTTGTACCGTGGTTGGGACGAGGATCTTGTTAGATAGATCAGCCGTTTTGTTGTGTTAACTTCTGTCAGCGATTCTTTTGTTGCGCGACACGTATTTCAGTCGTATGCCAGTTGGTGAGGAGATTTTGCCGTCATTGGATCCTTCGAGAGATGTTGGATTTGACGTTCTCCTGGGCATGGATTGGTTAACTACGTGTTAGGCGTCTGTGGACTACCGTGTGGAAACTGTCAGGATTTGTTTTCCCCGACGAGTCAGTTCTTGTTGTGCAGGTGGATAGTTGTGCCGCCTCTCACAGCTTGAATTCAGCCTTTTTCCGCTAGTCAGCCTTGGAGGAGATGTTGTGGATTCTTGGCGTTCATTCGAGATACCGGAGCCACATTGGGATTGTTGGACCGGGTAGTTATCGTGCAAGAGTTTTCCGACGATATTCCAGGAGAGCTAGCGAAATTCAGGGAGCTTAAGGATCTGCTGCAGAGTTGTTTGTGGGGAGGTTTGTGTGTCCGTGTGTTTCGCTTTTGGGAGTTCCTAATTCTGTTCGTTCTGGAGAAAGACGACAGATTGCGGTTGTGGATTGATAGATCGTCAATTGAACCGGCTTGCGGTGCGGTTAGGTATCTGTTACCTTGTTTTGATGATTTCTTCGATCAGCTCCAGAGTGCGAGACTTTTTCTAAGTTTGTTTGGGATCAGGTCATTATTGTTGCGGGTTCGGAGTGATGGCATTCCGAATACTGTTTTGTGCGTGCTATGGGCAGTTTGTGTGTTGGTAGTGTCGTTGGACTCACCAATGCCCTAGCAGCAGTTGTTGATATGATGCACCAGATTTCTTCAGGCCGTTCCTCGACCAGCTATTGTTGTGTTTTGACGACATTCTGGTCTATCCTTTGTGTCTTGAGGAACAGGAGCAGCTTTTGAGAATTTGTTTTGCAGACATTGGTAGAGCCCAGCTGTTTGCTAGATTCTCGGAGTGTTCCTTCAGGCTTGTTTGTGTTGACTCCTAGGTCTTGTAGTTACGGGAGACGGTTTCGTATGGTTCCGAGGGAGATCGTGACCGTACAGCTTAGACCCAGACTTGTGTTCGGACAGAGGTCCTTTGATGTTGGGTTTAGCAGGTTTTTACCGCCGTTTCGTGCAGGATTACTAGAGTATTGTTGCACCGTTGACTGTGAAGACCAGGTAAGGAGGTTCTTTTCTTGAACTGAGGCATGTGTACGGAGTTTTCAGCAGTTGGAGATTCAGTTAGCAACTGCATCAGTTCTTTGCTTTTGATTCGGAGACCTTGATTTGTGGCAAGGTTGTGCTAAGTTAGGAATGCGTTTGTGTACCTGATGTTATCGGGTAGAGACATGAAATCCTAGAGTAAGCACATCAGTCAACTCTCTGTGTTCATTCAGGTTCCACCAGCTTTGACGTGACTTGTGAGATGGTTACGGGTGGACAGGAATGTAAAGAGAAATTTCAGGTTTCGTTTCAAGGTGTTTGTCGTTGTGTTGTTTGTTTGCGGCAGTTGGGATCGTCACTCGCCATTGTTAGGATACTTCTTGATAGTTGTTATCAGGAGACATTTCAATTGGCAACCTTTAGGTTTAGTCAGGTAGTGTCGATTACCAGTCTGTTTTTCTGACTCCACGTAGTAGGATTTTGGACCTCAACTAGTCTAGAGACTTCGGAGATGTTCCAGTTGGTTCAGGTCAGGATGATAGTACCCCAGTGCACACAGAGGTCTTATGCCGACCATGTAGGTCGCAGACTTGAGTTCGCAGTGGGAGATCATGTATTCCTACGGACTTTGCCGATGTATGACATGTTGAGTTTTGGGAAGCTTATCCCAGGATTTAGGTCCTTTTTAGATCCTTTATGTGAGTTAGTTTTCGTTGCTTTAATTTGGCACTTCCGCCCAGATTATAGATTATTCACCCCGTTTTCATGGTGTTGATTTTTGCAAATACCTTCATGACTGCTTCACATGATTCAGCACAGACCATTAGTGTGGACGCGATCTTTTCGTTCACCAGCAACCATTGGTGTAATGGTTTGGCAGGTGAAGGAATTTCGGTCAAGGGACTTGCTATCTGTGGAGAGTTCTCTTGGACGTAGCTGTATAGTGAGGGGATCACTTGGGAAGCTGCGAGCGAGATTTGGGAGTTTTGTACTTTTCTCTTTGAAGGTATGCTTGGTGAAAATTTTAAATTCGGGGACGAATTTTTATAAGGGGGGGAGATTGTAACGATCTAGAAATCGTTTTGTGTTTGTTTCTGTTTTTGGGTGAAATTCATCGGTATTGTCAGTTTTATACCGATTGCGATCAAACGGCCATATCGACTTACCAGCACCTAGTTTTGAGAAAATAAAGCTTGTGCGCACACTTTGAGAGTATATGGGACGTTTTGGTGCAATTTGAATATTTCCCATTTTTAATGTTATTTTAATCCGGTTTGCACTTTTCTGGAAATCTTTCTTTGCAACTTTTCTTAAAATTCTTCTTAAGTTAACCTAACCATAGCATAATGGATTGTGTGGACATGGTTTAATGAGGAATTAGAAAAGAAAAGAATAGAAAAGAATTGGAGAGAAGGTGCATGAATGTGGACTTTTGTGTGTGCGTGTTTGACTATGCATTAAATGTTGGAAATTGCATGGAAATTGCAAGGAAGCTTTTTTCTCTCTCTCCTTTCTCTCTTGGCCGAGCTCACCCCTCCCCACTACTGCACTTAGCCATTTTCCTTCTCTCTTTTATCACAAATCATTCACAAATACTCAAATTCTTATTCAAAGTTCATAAAAATCATAATTTTGTGCATGTCATCTCATTTTCTTCACTTGGGGCATGCAAGCTTGGTTCTTGGTGATCTTTTGTGTAGGTATATTTCCTTTACTGCTATTTAAGTGCTTTTTAGTGTAGCTTTGCAGTTTAGAATGGATAAATTAGGGTTTGATGCGAAATATCGTATTTTGATGTCGGTTTGTGGTTTCTAGAACCTGCTGTGATCTGGGTTATTTACTGGGAAATTAAACATAGTGAGTGTGTTTTACTAGGGGACCTGGAGCACCACCAGAGAGACGACCCCCATCCCACCGGCTTGGGCCGGCGACAGGAAGAAGAGGGGCCGGCGACGCCGGCCAAAGAGATGAGTTAGGGTGTAGGTTTTTGTCTGTAGGTGTCTGCTAGGATTTGGGTTCCTCTGGTCTTGTTGAAATTGTTTAGTTTTCACAGTAGGAAAATCTGGGATCAATTGTGCAGTTTCTAGCGTTTCGTGTTTGTGCGATACGTGTTACGACACGCGTCGTGCAGTTTTCGTGGTTTCGCTCTTAAGTTGTTTTCGCCGTGTTGCTATTCTCGTTAGCCACGATACGAACACTTAAGAGGTGTTTGTGTGTTGTTGTGTCGGTTAGTTGTAGCTAGTTCGTATTTCGTAGTTATTATTGATATACGTATATTGTTGTTGTTTATCTGTTGCAGGTTCGCAGACGAGGACTACGGACACTGCCACAGGGGGATTCAGGTGGTAGATTCATCTAGCTTGGAGTGTGAGTGAGTAGATTTAACATCTACAGGGGAATCGCCCGCATGGCGTTATGCGTCTGGGCTAGAAACCTTTACCTTTGTCGCATATTCTATATTATGTTTAGAATTGCGCATATACCTTACTGTGTAGTGATAGTTGTGATTGGACTAGTATCCTTAGGACACTGCACTATTATTGACGGCTCAGATTGCGAGAGCACTGATTGGATGCCACACACACCGTCAATAATTGCCATGTCATACACGACCATATTTTAGAAATGATATTGTATGGTTAGGGACATTGTGACCTTGATACATATTTCTTATCGTTATACTTAGACTTGACATGCTAGTTCCTGTTTACCTATAGGATGTTGTACCATTAGTGCTAGGTACATATACACCTAGGGACATAGATGCAGGTGTACATGCTTTTCATACCTATACCTGATAGGTATATTACATCATCACATAGATACAGGTGTACTTGCATTGTATACTTTACTTATACCTGATAGGTATATCACATCATCATATAGGTAGATACCTATATTTCTGCTATACTGTTCATGTATTCATTTATTATCTGGTGAATGCTATGCTTTACATTTATACGCTTTCATTACAGTTTCATATTGCGTATATATCATTCATGGATTATCGCATTGTTATATGGATTTTTCATGATGTTTTCTAGATTTGGGAACCGTGGTAGTTCATGAAATTATGCATACATGAAGACCCGATTTCCTTGAGATGATATTATAGCATCCACCATGAGATTTATCGGTGCAGATATATATATATCCTATGCGAGGAGGCGTCGAGAGCCGCATGAGGATACATGGTGGGGCCCGGAGGTACCCCGAAGCAAGAATGTTGTCGGAGTGAGCCGATGTCGCATTGAGGCGATGAGGCCTAGGGGAGCCATACTTTCCGGTGACATTACCAGAGACTCGGTGGATATCAGGGGGATACCGTTGGGAGTCATGTGCGTATCGATACGTCGAGAGGCGAGGGGCAGAGCGAGGCACTCGAGCTCTCGTGATAGCGTATGATACGTACTTATCAGTTTTTCTGTGTCGATGCTTGACACATTGGTTTTATGATATTCCTAAATACTCTTTGTATATATAACAGGGGATTGAGCCGCTGTTATATATGCCTTTACACCAATATTAGTGGAATGGGACGCTAATATATGTGTATTGCCCTCATCATATTTATATATGTCATTATATTTAGGATGTTAGAACTGTGCTGGAGATTTGACTTGACTCATGAGATTCATTGGGATTGGATGATGATATCGTACACACTAGAGATGTGAGATCCACTTAGTGTGGTACATATGATATATTGTGAGATATACTGAGATTGTACAGACGAGATATGTGGGATCCACTAGCTGTTGTACATGAGATATAGGTGAGACATACCTGATATTGTACAGACGAGATATGTGGGATCCACTAGCTGTAGTACATGAGATATATGTGAGATATACCAGACGTTGTACATACTAGATGTGTGAGATTTACTTAGTGTTGTACATTCGATACTTAGGTGAGATACATATGATATTGTGTAGTTGAGGAGATGTGACACTTAGATGATATGAGAGCTGATTTGGTGACTGATTGAGGAATTGGGATTTGATTTGTCTTATGGGATTGTGATCCTACCACGATGTCAGGATTCCGTGGAAATGACATATTTCACTCCATACCTCATCTTTATATACTTGTGCACTGCTCCATGTATTAGGAGTACCTGTGAGAGTACCTTCATGAGAGTTGCACATTTACTTTCTCATATCCCCAGAGCATGATTATTGCATACTGTTGTCATGTCATTATTGCAGGACATATTGGTGGTACTTGTTAGTGTACTTTCCATTATTTCGTACTCATGACCTATTATTACTGAAATGGACATATATTAGATTCATGCTGTACGTTCATTCTCGCGATTACCTGCATATGTTATTTACTATTCACGAGTTGGCAACTCACCCCCGTTGTGCCACAGGTTTTGCTGGAGTTTCCCCAAGGTAGTCAAGGCAAGCTATTCAGCTACACACTCATCTATCATCTTTTGGGTTGCGGATACCACTTCGCCTGTTAGTGTGCAGTTTTGCCCAGGTGGGTTTTGTGGGTATTCAGAGATTGTATTGTGTATTCGTTGTATATTGTACTCTCCATCTACTAGCAGTTGTTGTGACTTAGAGACTTGGTAAGGACGGTTTTGTATATATTGTGGATTTGTGGATTTTATACAGTTTCCTTTCTTTTGTCTCTGATTTCTTCGCTACGGCGTCGTATATCTGTTGTGGTGTTGTTTTCTGCCGTTGGGCGTGGATTTTGCTCCCGTTTGGGATGCTTTACTTTATATTCATGTTGTACCCTTTTTAGGGGTTGGTTTTATAAAGGAGGTGCTGCCAAAATTTTACAGAAAATGTGGACTATTTTAAAGAATTTGGGTTGTGATTTCAAATGTTTCCAAAACTTTATATTATCTTTTCCGTATTTTTATGGTTTAGATTTCTGGGTTTTGGCTTTCTTTTACTGCGTTACGTCTGGAGGCGTTGCGTAGTATTAGGGCCATCACGTACCTTTTTGGGTCGTGACAGTGTGGTTGTCAGGACCCGTCACCTCTCTGAAGACGTTGAAGGATTACAACGACAAATATCAAAGGAGTGAAGAGATGTACCCTTGAACCAAAGTCGATTGGGAGATCTATAGTCCAATTTTGGAACTAAGATCAATTAATTAGATTATGAGCACATTGGCTCAGTTAAATCTGAATTGAGAACTTATGGCCAACTTGGGCTAAGTCCAATTAGATTTGAAGTGTTGGCCCTTTATTGGACCATTAGACATTTGTCTGGGTTCAACCCTTCATCACTTAGCAATGCTAAACAAGAGTTTGAGGGCTCTGATATCAATTTTTGTCTTTGACTGAGCATTAAACATTATAGCTCTGAGTTTTACTCAATTTTGAGATTTAGTTAAAGGAGAGGTTTTTGCCTCTGGAAACTTAGCCAATTTGGCAAAGATTGACTTTAAAATAGTGTTAAACACTAGAGGACAGCAGTGTTAATCATTGGAAATGAAACGCTCAAATTAGTGTTAAACACTAGAGAGGAAGGGATCACGTGGGGACACGTGAGGGCATCCAAAGATGGGCCAGATTCCATTTACTTTGTCTTGTAAATAAGTGATAAACATTTTTGATATTCTGGCCATCACGGTTGGCACGTGATGGAGATTTGTGCGTTGATTATTAAAGCATTTACTAGGGGTCACGTGGTAACACTTGAGAGCGTCCAAAGCCAACATTGCTTTTGCTTTTATTCTCTTTGTTTTGGAGGTCACGTGGGAGCACGTGAGGCATTTCCTCTGGGCTGTTTCCTTCTTATTTTGGAGGATCTTTTCAGGGGTCACGTGGGGCCACGTGACCTAAGTTCTTTGTATGCATGGAGATCTTTCAAGTCTCTTTATTTTTAAGAATTAAATTCTCTGTAGGGTTAAACCCTAATTATGGTTTTAGAGAAATTAAATTCATATCTATGTGAAAGAATTAAATTCTTATATAGGGTTAAACCCTAGTTCTGCCTTGAAGGAATTAAATTCCTATGATTTTGGGAGAATTGAATTCTCATGCAGGGTTGAACCCTAATTGTATTTGGAGGAATTAAATTCCTATAAATTTAGGTGAATTAAATTCTCATATAGGGTTGAACCCTAGTTTTATCTTGGAGAAATTAAATTCCTATAACTTTGGGAGAATTAAATTCTCATATAGGGTTAAACCCTAGTTCTGTCTTGAAGGAATTAAATTTTTATAATTTTGGGAGAATTAAATTCTCATATAGGGTTAAACCCTAGTTTTATCTTTTGGGAGAATTAAATTCTCTAAACTCAATCCCCCCTCTAAGTCTTGGATCTGCATGGCAGAATCTCAACCCGATGAGAATTAAATTCTCAACCTATGGGGAGATTTGCTTCTGCAGATCTTCAACCAAAGGAAGAACTAAATTCTTTTTGCAGAAGAGTTAAACTCTTAGATTGAGAATTAAATTCTCTTTTTGAAGTTTTTATCCCTTTCCTTTTCTCACCTAGGGTTTTCTTTCTTAAGAATTAAATTCTCCTATCTTTTTTCTCTCTGTTGTTATCTCCCAAAAAAGTAGATCCCTTCTCTTCTTTTCTTGGCTCCTATTTATAGGAGAAAGAAAAGAATCAACTTGTTTTGTGAATCTTTCATTGAAAGATTTTAATTGATTTTGTAATCAACGTGATCTTTTAGATCACTCAGTGAATTTTATCCACCATTGGACTTTTAATCCAAAAGATCTTTTATTTGTTATTCCTGGCAAATTTGAGGGAAATCTTTCTCTGTATAAAATCTTTCCATAAATTGGTGATTTTTAATCACCATTGGATTTTTAATCCAACGGTGCTCCATTTTGCAGAGCACCATCTTTTTTGTTTGGAAAGATTTAGAGAAATATTTTTCCAGTTAGGGTTTTTGATTCCCTCTTAATTAGAATTTAATTCTATTAATTCATAGATTTTTAGGAACCCATCACGTGTTGGCACGTGATCACCTGATTAAGCATTTGACCAGAATTTAATTCTGTTGTTTTAAAGAACTCAGGAATTATCACGTGTCAGCACGTGACCCTTGGTTACGTGTTGGCAAGTGATGCCCCATTGGGGTTTTTCCTTGTTATTTTATTATACCTTTAATTCTTTTCAGAGGGTTTAAAGGCCCATCACGTGTTGGTATGTGACCCCACTGATTAATTATTTCCAATTATTTATTTTATTCAGTGCCTACAGGCTTTGCCTGTAAATGGTCACGCGTCTGCACGTGATGCCCAGTCACGTGTGGGCACGTGATGCCCCTCATAACTTTTGATCCCGGATGAATTATGAGACCCATAATATATCAAATCGAAGGCTTTTTCGAGACGCTTTCAATACAATCAGAATTTAGCTGTTTCTCATTCGGGAGTTTGTCAAAATACAGCCCGGAAAATACCGGTTCACATTTTCTTAAACGTATCGCTGCAATTTGATACCTTAGGCTCTTTTGCGCAGAAATTTTTTGGTGGGAACACGCTCTTCGGAATGATGATCCGATCTTTGGAATCATGCTCCGCTCTTCGGAATGATGCTCCGATATTTGGAATCATGCTCCGCTCTTCGGAATGATGCTCCGATCTTTGGAATCATGCTCCGCTCTTCGGAATGATGCTCCGATCTTTGGAATCTTGCTCCGCTCTTCGGAATTATGCTCCGACTCTTCGGAATGATGCTCCGACCTTGGAATTATGCTCCGCAAATCGGAATAATGCTCCGATCCCTGGGAATCATGCTCCCCGAAGGATACTCCGACCCTGGAATTATGCTCCGCAAATCGGAATGATGCTCCGATCCTCGAGAATCATGCTCCCCGGGATGATGCTCCGCCCTTGGAATGATGTTCCACCTCGAAGTCCAACTTCAAGATCCATCAATTTCGTGCACACAACTCATGCATGCGGTGTGCATTCATTGATGGGGGGCACTTTATTGGGGTCAAAATTTGCACCCCGGTTGACCAAGTCAAAGTCAAGGTCAACCCCAAGCCAGGTGGGCCCATGCCCAAGTCGAGCCTACGGCCAGCCTACCCATGCCAACATAGAAATCATGTAACAAATAATTTTAATGTAATTTTTTGTGCATGAATGTAAGCAAAATGGGCATCAAGCCAAATTTTTGTAAAGCTCATGGCTTATGTGCAAAAAGAAATGGCACATGAGCCATGGGATGGGCAAAATGCCATTTTGTAAAGCCCAATGGGCTATATGTAAATATGTAAGCCTATATAAGGCATCATGATGATGAATCAAGGAGACACTTTTTCATTTCTCAAAAAAAATTAGGGCTTGTGTCTCTTTCTCCTTCTAGAACCTTCTTCCTTCTTTTGAATTAAATCAAGAGTTTTACTCTTCCTTTTACAAAACTAAATAGTTTTTCACCACAAAACCCACAAAGGGGGATTTGGATCTTCTATTAGATCTCAAAAATGGGAGATTTTTAAATCTCACCCCCTTTCTCCAAGATCCGGCCAAACGACAGGAAGAAGGAGACCCATCTCCAGAAACCCCACTTTGGGGAAGATCCAGGGCTCAAGGGGAGAATCCCCCTTCACCAGCTTCAAATTATCCTAGGAGTTTAACTCCTCATATATATACATATATACAAAATAATAAGTGCTCCTTTCTAGGAGTACAACTCCCATTGCAGGGACCAAGTCCCTTTTGCCTCCCGAGCGCCCACGTGCCTGGCACGTGGGGCGCTAGCGCCTTTGCGCTCAGAGCGCTAGTGTCCGAGCGTCCGCGTGCCCGGCACGTGGGGCGCTAGCGCTCTTGCGCTCAAAGCGCTAGCGCCCACGTGCCTGGCACGTGGGACGCTAGCGCTCAAAGCGCTAGCGCCCAAAGCTCTGGCGCCCGAGCGCCCACGTGCCTGGCACGTGGGGCGCTAGCGCCCTTGCGCTCAAAGCGCTAGCACCCAAAGCGCTGGCGCTTTTTCCCACGCATCCTTATCCTTTGGATGCCCTTTCCCTTTCTTATACACACACACATTCCACGACACTATCCCTGTTAGAAAAAAATTTCTAACGGGACGCTGCTCCACAACCCGCAATGGGGCTGCTAGCCCCCTTGACCCCCAGCCCGCTATCCGGGTAGCGGGACCCCCGTAAAAACTCTGTGGGGCCCCCGATATATCCAAAACCCCCCTTCAAAACACAACACTGCACGTTGAGTTCGCATGACCAGTTTAACCCGTCAATCGGAGGTGCCCTCGCCTCCAAAGACGAGGGGTAATTAACGGCAGCTTAGTCCGCGGCTGCCGGAGATTCGGATCCCCACAATCAATAAACCCCAACTTACCCTAGGGAGGGGGAATCTGTAGTACGCCTAACAAGCGCGCGAGTATTCCCATCTCAATGGGGTGATGAAAAACACCCTACAGGGTTGGGCAACTAACTCTGATTGTCCAATTTTTATTGATATTGATTTTTGATTTTAATTGTTGATCTCCATGCACCGCACATTTGAAACCAACTACTTGTCAACATAAGATCATGAAATGCTCTCCCATCAAACCAAGGTTAAAAATGTCATAATTTTGGGATAGAAATCAGATATCTCAAAATGTATCGGCCATCTTAAATTGGAATATTGGATTCTTTTTATTATTTGACTAAAAGAAATTTTAAAAATTTGTGAAAATTTTACATAAATAATAAAAGTAACATAAATAATTTGACATACCTTTTAGTAATTAAGATGTCTAGAAGACTAGATTTGTTTTAAATTAATACTACAACAACAACAATTGAGCCTTTATGCCAAGCATATGTGCTAGGCTACATGAACCAACATGAGAATCATGCCGGGTCGAGCACATGGATTCTCCGGCCCCACTTGTTCCCATCGAACAATATACTATCATTAAAGCCTTTGGCATCCATATCTTTTCGTATCGTCTTCATCCATGTTTTCTTCGGTCTCCCTTTCTCCCTTTTGACTTGGCCTAAATCGAGAATATGCTTTGTGACATTGTTCATTGAATCGCCCTTTTGTTTTAAATTAATAACATTGTAAAACTAACAATAAGCTTTGTGACATTCTTCCAGTATATGCTGATGTTAAATAAACCAATAGCCAACCATTAGCCCATTATAAACCCATTAACCGATTAATAAGCCCTCTTACTCATTGAAAATTCAATTCTAAATTCCAACGATTAATCAGTAAATACTGCGGTTGAAAATCTTGGTGTTGACCTTAGTATCAGTACTCAAAACAGTGATTTTGGGATTGAATTCTGCTATCTTGGATTGAGATCGGCAGCAATTATTACTATGCCTTTAACTTGAGGCTTGGAGTATTAACCGTCAATGCCTACCAGCTTGGATCATCACATAGCATAAGGGTGCTGACACCAATGTTCTAAAAGATGCTCACCTTGACACATTGCCTAGGGCCGAGGTAAGCAAGTCATGCAGCCCCCTATGATCTGTTTTGAGACTCACTTCCAAAATTGCTACTGGTAAGCTTAATAACCCCCACACCTTTCCCTATCTGTGAAACACTCCTCTCTCTTTACAGAATACACGAGTTAAATGCAAGACATAGAGCAAGGTGACCGACTGTGTTCAACACTAGCATGTTGAGTAACATCTTTGTTTTGCAGGCTGAAGTTTGTGGATTCCAGCATGATGGCAGTTTGCAGCTACAAGCAAGAAGTCAAAAATATGGAAAGGTAGCTGTCTATAATTTTTTCTTTCATACCCTTTGTAGTATCTTGAAGTTGACATATCTGAGATACAACTTGAGTTTATAAAAATTTATATTACGTTGTTATGGAATTCCCATTCTTAGTAATCCCAGAGGCGCCATTCAAATTGTTGCCTATACATTCATGTTTTTCCACCAAAATCTGCGTCGGATATGTCCCTAGTTGGCACTGATAAGACATGAAAGATACACATCAGATATTTCGAAGTCACATTTGACACCATATTTCTTAGAACTTCGGCATCTAAAAGCATCGATACACATGGCCTGTTCTTCTTAGGTATTGGAAGTACATGCTTCTCAAAATTGTAAATGATGGAAACTGAGTTTGTTATTTCATTATGGGGACTCTGTTATAATTGAGTGGACCTGGCCGTGACACATTCAAATTCCAATTGGTTGATTTCATACCATCAAAATTCTTTCCAAAAGCTATGGCCCGTTCCTCTTAGTAAGGCAATACTTCTCTCCAATAGCTTGGTCCATTCCTCTTGGTAGGTCTTACTCCTTGTCTAGTCTATATTTGTGTTTTATTGAGCCTTTAATGAGGGATCGAACTTGATCGAGATTTCGCTAACATGGTCTGATTTTTATATCAAGAAAACTTAGGGGGAAATGGCCTGATCTTATACCAAGAATTTTTTTTTTAAAAATATGGTTGGGTTTTATGCGAAGTTAATAAAAAAACTCCTAAAAACAAGAATACCCCTAGCCAATATTGATTACGAGATATAAATGTCACTAGAATGCCGAGATATTGAATTTCCTTATCAGCAAAAAGTACTAGTTCAATTACTAGAAAAAGGAAAAGTAATTACTCACTGCATTAGATGTGGGAGAGCGGGTAGGATAATTATTATTATTTATTTTATAATCTGCATATAATGTTTTTATTTTCTTGGACAGTTGGAAAGGGGTCAATTGCTCTCAGTTCCATCGTACTTAGTGAAACGACGCAAACATCATTTCCACCATCTCGAGAACTATGGCGTCGATCTCATTCTCGGGTGCAATGGTTTTATCTGGGTCGGCGAACATGCAGAAGCCAAAGAAAATGACATGGTTGAAGATGAGGTCAAAACTCAAGAAAAAATTTCCACGCCTTTAGAAATAAGGCAGCACATATGTAGAATTGCCAATTCGGTTCGTTTGCTCTCTGCCTTGGGCTTCGCTCTTTCCGCAGAAGTTATTGTTGAGACAGCCGAAGCAAGTGTTTCTTCTAATGTTGCTGCAAAGGACATGTTAGGAGCGGAGTTTTGTGTTCAAACAGCAGAACGAGAAGTCCAAAAACGTCTCTCGAAGAGGAAAAGCTAATAGCAAGTCGTATGACTTGTGTTGTATGATGGAAAGTTGATGAATACCATATGAATCAGTTTCTAGTTTTGTTTAAATTTATGAGAATCTTTAAGTCTTATGATGTGCCTTGCGAATGGACAAGATACCTCATGGCTACAATTTTAAATTCATTGAAAGAAAGGACCTTCAGGATTGTTTCAATGTCGAATGTTTCTTCAGCTTTTGGCCATGCTGAAAATAATGTTTGCTTGTCTGTTCAGCCTATAACTCACATTTGTTCCAGCTTTCCCCCTAAATAATGCCCCTGGGCGGAAATAATCTTTACTGTATGTCTTCACAGAATAGAACGTCTTCCTTTAGTTGATGCGCAGTATGTCTTTACAGATTATAACGTGAACGTCTTCCTTTAGTTATTACGTTTGGCGTCTCTAATGGTGTGAGTTATAGGTAGGATAGACATGGACTCTCTGTAGGGTCAACACGCGGCCTATGCGAATATGGAACCGACCTTTCCAGTCGTTCACTTAGTAGAACTCTTGAAGTTAAAGACCGGTCCCAGCCCCAACTCATGTCTTATAAGATAATGATACTTCATAAGAAAACTGCTCCACGGCCCACAGCAAGAGGCTTGACCCATGAAGCGGGGTGTGGGGGTGGGGTGGGGGAGTTACTGATGTTAGCAATTAAGAGTAAGAACATGTGTCTCTAAGATTGATTGATTGATTTATTTATTTATTTTGGCACTGGAACACACACAACACACCCGAGCACACCACATACAAGCACACAATACACACATGCACCCAAGGGTCCAGGAATTTGCCCCGAAAGTGTTAATTTGTGGCCACTTGCCCTCTTGAGATTCCCAAGGTTCAAACCCCCACACTCTTCCCAAGAGGGGAAGTGCCCATACAAACTGAGCTGGTGCTCATTGGTATGTGTCCGTAAGGTAGAAGGTTCATGTCTACCAATCTTTAAAAACCACATGATGGACGCAATAGCGGTGATGAACAAAGAGGTCAGGAGAATCCTATGAGATCTGCTACCTAGCTCACCCTTTAGATTAGCTTAACCGTATCCATAAAATGACGCAAATGTGTAAAAATCCAGTGAAGTTTAATCCAATTTATTCTAAAAGCAGAATGGATTCCACATGATAAAATTTAATGAATATGATAAAATTATTTGCACGATACATGATACAACTATACAAGTGATGCACAAGGCCAACATATGTTGCATTAATTGTTGCAAGATACATGGTACAATTACGGAAGTGATGCACAAGGCCAACACATGTTCTATTGTTTGTTAAACTTTGTAACCCAAAATCGAAGGATCTGCTATGTAATTATAAGTTGCAAGCATCCTTTGCAAGCATATCTAAGCATCCATTACTTTGGTAATATTGATAAAGTTCTAATAAATATAGCAAATACTTTCATCAGTTTCTATACTTCTATTATATTTGAAATGGTATGAAGGTATACAAATCTTGAATGATGTCTGGCATTTTCCGAAGATTCAAAACTGAGTATATAGCAACTTATCTACAACAATCAATGTCAAAGTCTCAAACAAAAATATGAGAAGCAATTTTTCAATCCACAGTTATTTCTGTAAATAAAGTGCCCCACCCTAACTCTAAGTTCTTGGTGCTTTTTGTTCCTCTTTACTCGAACTGGTGGAAATTCATTTCGAGGTCAACAAGCTTGAGTTCAATCTGCCTTCTGAAGCCACCCAAGCTGCGCAAATATGAAAAATTATTCACAAAAAGTTCGATAGAATGCCAAAATTATGTAAAACTGGGACCGTATATTATTCTTTTAAACTTTACATTCTAAATTACAATCATCAATCTTATATAGGAAATATTTCCTTCAGAATTCTGAGTTGATAAATGAATCAATGATGAGCATGTTTTCTTAAATTTTAGAATTTTTCTCTACATAATCTTTGTACTTACTCCAGGAAAGGAAAAGAAAGGAAGGAAGAAAAAGGCTGAAATGCACTGAAACACCATGACTTTCAGCACATTTCAGATAAAAAAATATATACTTCATATTACAAATAAGTAGCATGAACTATTATCCAAATAAATATGAATCGTTGTTTTCCCTGCAAAAAGGTGTATAAATGTGAATCGGATCTTGACAGTGAATAGTGTTTAACCCTCTGGTATTTATTTGACTAGTTTATTGCATGTGCGACGTACATAGATGTGATTTAAATATATAGGCTTTACAATAAAGTTTTGTAGATACTTCTATAAACTAAAATGGATAGCTTGGATAATGGTACCTAAATATATTGAGGGGAGAGAGAGGTAGGTAGGTTTGAATTTTGAATCAAAAGAGGCACTTAAAAAATTGAATTATGATGATGATGAGGATATCTTAAATGAGAGAACAGATTTATAGATTTTTCTTAATTCTTGATTTCTTTTACTTGAAGAATTAGCCATCAATAGATGGCAGCTACACCTTTGGAGTTTGCATAATACAAGAGACATTATAGACAATCGAGGGGAAGTTTTCAATATAATTCCTATTTTATTCTCAATTTTGAAGGCCTCTCTCCCATCTTCTCTCTCCACTTTCTCTCTCCAATCAAAATGCCACCTTCTTTTCTGCATGGTCTCTCCTCCATCACTGGGACTGATGAAGCAATAAGGTGAAGATAAGTGAGGACTTCGACTCCTCTGCACGAGCATGGGAGGATAAGAAGAAAGGGTCGAAGGAGTAGGGTTTGAGATCGATGATTTCAGGTTTCTGCAATTTCTTTAGGGAATGGGTTGACGGGTTAATTGCCAAGTTGATGGCTGAAGAGAGAGAAAAAAAGAGAGCTGAGTCTGAGGAGAAGAGCAATGCGGTAGGAAGGATTGATGGGTTTTAAGAGTTGAATTGTGTAAAAACAAAAGGTTGGAAGAAGAGGAGTGAATGGGTTAGAGGAGAAGGGGAAGAAGAAATAGGAAACGTAAAGAGTAACAAAGGTCATTTGCTATTTTCCGTGAACATCCCTGATCGTTTTCTATGATTTAGGTACAATAATTAGTTTCATGAAAGTCGGCCAAGCATATTGGTAGGTTATTGAAAATACATTATCTGAAAATTGCTACAATGTAATAATATTTACTGAAATATAGCCAAAACAACTCTCTCACCCTCATCTATGGATTATAACTTGCAACTCTCAGAATTATGAATCCATAAATCAACTGAGGTAGGGATTTTTCTCCCAACATAAATTTTAAGTTGATTATAGGAAATAATAGAAAGTAGGGTTGCATGCGTATTACACCCTTCACATATATCCCATCCAACCACTTGTCATAACAATGTTTAATTGGGGCATAATATTCCTGATTCAAACACTTGAAAACCTACAACAGGATTATTAGAGCATAACCCCTCTTGTTATGGCATAAAGTTGACTAACTCAAGGGTGTCATGTGCTAATAAATAAGTCGAGGGCTAGATGAGGGGTGTTACATGCAATTACCATAGAAAGAATTACCTTCCAAGCATACATCAGAAAAAAAGTGACGGTATCAGCAGACCATACAAGAGCAAATGACTTCACGAAGAATGGGATCAAAACATTGAGTACTGGAATGAGAAGGAAAAGATAATTGAGAGCTTCCTTCTCATTCTTCGAGCAGTCTCTTGCTCTTAGTGAAGGAATTGCTGCAAAAAAACATTGAAACTACTCAGCAAAAGAAAGGGGCAAGCGAATCTAAAGTTTATGCATTTTAAGTTCCACAAGTCATTGTATTTCATTAAGTTGAAATTAACATTAGGACAAAATATAAAACAATAGCAACACAAAGCTTAATAATCCAAAATTTCTGAGATTTTTAAATAGTTTTTTCCATTCAGCTCATTAAAGCTCGTCTTTTATTTCGAATTTTAGATTTACCAATTAGCAGAAACCATGAGCATATAGGTCGGTGTGGATACAGATTTTGGAAACAATCACTCTAATTCTGTTCTTAGTGCAAGAGTCATCATCGCAAACAAGTTCTGATTCTAATAATGAAAAAAAGGGTACTTGGTAAACCCATTTACAAAATTACAAGGAAAATTTGTAGTCCAAAAGGATTTTTTAATATAGTAATAGTCCAAAAGTATTTGAACCTACACCAAAGGTGCAGAAGGCCTCTGTCCTATCAATAAGCAGTTCATGCTTCTTGATATGACGAGAGATAGCAAAAACCACGTGTAGAGTCAATAGAGAGTGCACCTCGATCCTAACTATAAGTTAATTCATCTAACAATTATTGTCCTCATCCGAGGGGTGGGGACCGTCCTCTAACACCGACTACCCTGTGCCAAGAGGTGGCACCAACCACCTTTATCCAAGAGGGTGTGTGTGTGTGTGTGTATAATGACCCAGAGATAGGAGTGAGTGGGGCGGAGGACCCATGTGCTTGACCCGGCATGATCTCATGTTGGTTCATGTAGCCTACCCATATACTTGGGATGAAGGGCTCAGTTGTTGTTATTGTAATGACCTAGAGATGAACGCTGGGGGTATGCCATTCTAATCCCTAAAACCCTAACTTAACACTATCCTCAAGGGACTAACTTGAGCATCGGAGGGCCGCAGCCAGAGGAATCTCCGGCACTGTCTTGTTCTCCAGGCTCTCAAACTACATCGTGCACTGCCTGGTTCTCCACATCTGAACAGATATTAGTAAAACCATTATCAATAACAACAATTTGGTGCTTTCATTGAGAGCAGCCATGTAGCGCATGGTAAAAATGAGACCCAGTCTCAACACTCTCAGCCCAGGTATAGATGTCAAACAGAATGCCCCTTCAGCTGCAGGGGATAACCTCGCCCCAGCAGTCGCTCACTTAGGGGAGAACATATCCCCAAGAACCTTTCAAAACCTGCCAAATATGGCGACCCATGTTCCGTTAACTCAACCATATACAGTCAACTGCCTCACAGCCACTCCCGAGGCAATAATGCGACTAAACCCAGGATCCAAATCGGCCGTCAGGTCCAAGAAGGGACTCAAGGGACGAAGGCCCTTCAAGCACACCTACAGGTAGGGGTCGTTGAGTCCCAAGGTGCGAGGAACACCAAGAGGCGAGCTGTTGCACCCACTGCTGCTCGGTTAAAGCATTCAATAACAATCAGCCGCAATCATCACGAGAGCTATCGGCTTAACGAACCGTTCTCAGATGTACCTTGAAAGTTGATGGCGAACTCCCTCTCCACACCTAGAGTCAGTGTTGTAAAGGCGGATGCCTAGACAGCCGATTAAGCAAAAGCGGCACAAGACCGCTTAACTTTTCACCAAGTAGTCGAATTAAGCTGGATTTGGGCTTAAGCAGGTTGAGCCTCTAGATGTCCGCTTAAGCAGGGCTAACCTGCCTAGGCAGACACTTCACCGGACAATCCTGCTTAATATTAAAGTTGGTATGTTTTTGTCACCCTCAAGGGACTGAGTTGAGCGTCGGAGAGACGACGCCGGAGAAATATCCAGCACCATCTTGTTTTGCAGGATCTCTAATTACATCTGTGCACACTATCTAGCTGCCCTCTTCTCAACAAATATTAGTAAAACCATTATCGGTAAATATTTCTCATTTCTATTTTCTTCTTTCAGATTCTCTGTTTCTCTTTTTTTGATAACCAAAGATATCATCGGAAATATTTTAATTAATAAAATAATACATATCGGAATTGATGATGCTTGTAGAATAAAGAATATAGAGATGTAGCAGGACTTGAACTTGCATTGTTAGTATGGACGTCTAATCAAAGATTGCATTGAAAATATTTTAATTAATAAAATGAATACATATCGGAATCGATGATGCTTCTAGAATAAGGAATATAGAGGTGTAGCAGGACTTGAACCTGTATTGTTAGTATGGAAGTCCAAGGGTTATCTACTTCAAGGGTTATAAAGTCCAAACATAGAAAAGGGATGGGGATCATTAGAATTAATGGGAACAGAAAACCTTTAGTCTATGTTTTATATTGAAAGAACTGTTTTTATAAACGGTATAGAGTTTATGGAATAGGTAAACCATGAGGCAGTATGTTTGGATTTGAAAAGAAACGAGACAAAAGCAAAGGGAAAAGAAAGAAAAGCAAACAAGATGGATTAACGATGACAGACCAAAGAAAAAACATTAGTTTTTTTTCCTTTCACTTTCCTTCACTTTCTTTATGATTAAACTTAGTTACTAGATTTGACAGGTAGAAATTGTATCAAGATTTTAATTATAAAAAAAACAGTTCCTGATATAAGCAGGAATACGCAATTAGTAACTTTGATTATTCTAACCAATACAACTATAGTAGCTTGGCACCAAAGGCGGAAGGAGAGTTAAAGCAGGCAGGGTAAGAAAAAAAATATTTATACGTATGCACACATGTGCACAAGTAGAAATGCTCCCACAAAAATTATGTATTATCCAATGGAAGTTGAGTTCAAAAATATATATGATAGTAACATTATGGATATTATTAAAAGTGACTGTTTGTGGGTGGAGGCTAGCAGGGAAAAAAAGTGTTCGTTAAGATTGCAGAAGATGCTGTATTGAAACCACAGATCAGTTGAAGTTCAGAAGAAACAAGTATGAAGAAAAACACCGATGATCGAAAAATTTGGTTATTGCACTTGTTCAATGCAAACGCAGAGAGTAAAATTGACCCATGAGTTTTTTTCCTTCTTTTTCCCCTTTGTTTTCTGGATGTAAATTGACCCATGAGTTACTGGGAGGCTCATGTGTGTTCTTTAAATGAAAGATAAATCAGAACTTAAACTGAAACATGTCGTATCTGTAGTCTATACTCAACCCAAGTGCGAGCATATAAGATAAATAAAAAAGTTATTCTAACAGAGAAAGAAAATAATAATCTATCCTTATTTTTAAATATTGCAATTATTTATTTGGAAAGACTAATCAGATATACCATTTTAGTTTTGCTAGATGAGGATAAAGCATAGCTTACTGAACATCCAAATCGACCACATGCCCATCAATCTCCATATGTCGGGTTCATTTGATGGAAAGACAAGATTGAACGATAGAATTCCCCCAAATAGCATTGAGGAATAGCCCTGAACTTCAAAAATAGTGTAAAGGGCTGTCCCAGGTACAGCAGGATTTTTGCTGGCAGTAGAAGCCCTTGGAGCAAAGGTTGCAGCAGTCTTTTGCACGACCTGGGGGGGGGGGAGGGGGTGATGCTAATATAACAAATAACTAGAAAATAAATAAAGAAAAGTGCCAAGAAATGCTAGATTTTAGGATGTTAAATATGGTTTAATAAACACACTACGGATAGTAAAAACTTAAAATATCACGATAGTTGAATATATTTCTTTTTCTCTTCCACTTGGTGCATACAGTGAACTTCTAATCAAAACTAAATTTTACTAAGAAACTTATTGCCATTAGTTTTGTAGAAAAACAGGGACAATATTTGGAGAGGAAAAACTGCACGATTTTCAATATCACTCCAGGTATTGAGGATAGAAGACTATTCCAAACAAAAGAAAAACCAAAATTAATGAAGAATTGATTGTATAATGTTTTTGAGGGTGATGAGAGATGCACACCAAAAACATCCAACAAATAAACAACCACCATGAGGATTTGGACCAATTGTCTTAACAACACGTGAACAAATCAAATGGATAACACAATGACTTACAAGATGTGTTAATTTTAAATTCACTGCGATTAAGATTTCTGAGAATTAATAAAATATCTCTACTTAATCAGGTGTGGGCGTTCCTACATGATGTGTGGACTGTCTCATCAAAGCAGATGTTCCAACTTCGCGATACTTGCTTTAATCCATAGATGGATTTAAGCAACCTGCACACTCTTCCGCTGCTCCCACTGTCTAAGAAACCTTCTGGTTGATCCATGTAAACACTGTCTTCTAAATGTCCATTTAGAAAAGCTGTTTTTACATCCATCTGCCAGATTTCATAGTCATGGAAGGCAGCAGTGGCAAGAAGGATCCGAATGGATTTAAGCATAGCTACAGGTGAAAAGGTTTCGTCATAGTTCAATCCTGGTCTTTGACGAAAACCTTTTGCAACGAGTCTAGCTTTGTAGGTTTCCACTTGTCCAAGTGCACCAATCTTCTTTTTGAAGATCCATTTGCATCCAACTGGTTTCACCCCAGGAGGAACAACTTCTAAAGTCCATACTTTATTGGTGTACATGGATTCCATTTCGGATCTCATAGCATCCAGCCACTTCACCGAGTCAATACTCGTGATAGCCTGCTGAAAACTAGTAGGCTCATCATCATCGATGATGCAATCCTCTCGATCCCCATCTAGAAGAAAACCATAGTATCTCTCAGGAGGATAAGAAAGCCTACTAGATCTGCGGGATGGCGTTGGTTCGTCATGTTCTATTGAAATCTGAGGTTCTTCTAAGTCCTCGGTTGCAGTTTGAGGTTCTGGAATTTCTTCCAGCTCTACCGCGCTCCCACTAATTTCTTTTACAAGAAATTCGCATTCTAAGAAGACAATGTGGCGAGCGACAAACACCTTTTGTTCTTCAGTGTGGTAGACCATGTACCCCCTTGAATGTTTGGGGTATCCTACAAACTTGCACAAAACCAATCGTGCCTCGAGCTTTTCCGGTCTATGCTTTTTAACATATGCCGGACACCCCCATATCTTGATATGCTTAAGATATGGTCTCTTCCCGCTCCACATTTCATATGGAGTGGTAGGCACAGACTTAGTTGGAACTCTATTCAATAAGTATGCTGCTGATTCTAAAGCAAATCCCCAGAAAGAAAGCGGCAACTCAGCATTGAACGCACCATATCTAATAGCGTGCGATTCCTCCTTTCTGATACACCATTATGCTGAGGTGTATAAGGCGGAGTAAGCTGAGAGAGAATTCCATTCTCTTTTAAGTATTTAAGGAAACTGGTACTTAAGTATTCTCCATCTCGATCAGATCGAAGTGTCTTGATGCTTTTACCAGTTTGTTTCTCTACTTCATTTTTATACTCTTTAAACTTCTCAAAAGCCTCGAATTTATGTTTCAATAAGAACACATGTCCATACCTAGAGAAGTCATCAGTAAAAGTGATGAAGTAGGAGTGACCGCTTCTCGCATGTGTAGATATTGGACCACATACATCACTGTGTACAAGTCCCAAGAGTTCTGTGGCTCTCGCTCCGTGTCCGGAGAACGGAGATTTGGTCATTTTTCCTTTGATACATGATTGACAAGTTGCATATGATGAATATTCAAATGGATCTAGATATCCATCTTTATGTAACTTAGTCAACCTTGTTTCGTTTATATGACCAAGTCTACAATGCCATAGGAAGGCTTGATTTGAATCTGGAGCCTTTCTTTTAAGTGTGTTTTGAATATTGAAAATTCGAGGTTGATTAAGTATGTATATGCCGTTTTCCAGAATGCCATATCCAATCAATTCTTGATTTAGGAGAATGTTCATGACATTTCTTTCAAGCGCAAAATTATATCCTTCATTAGATAACAAGGTTACTGATATAATATTACATAACATACCGGGAATACAAAAACAGCTGTACAACACCAAAATGTGCCCACTAGTCAACCCTAGGTGATATTCCCCTATTGCAATAGCATCTACATGCATTCCATTGCCCATCCGGAGAGTCATATCACCTGCCCCCAGTACTCTACTATTTCTCAGATCTTGCAATGAATTACAGATGTGAGAACCAGAACCGGTATCAAGTACCCATGATATAGAGTTTACTAAAAGGCAATTTTCGATTACGAACACACATGAAGCAGAAGCAACAGCTTGCTTCTTGTCCTTGGCTTTGAAGGCTATACGGTCCTTCTTCCAGTGTCCTTGCTTGTGACAATAAAAGCATTCGTTTGTATCCGCTTTCACCCTTCCTGCCTTGTTCGTTCCCTGCACCTTCTTGACCCCATCCTTCGGTTTGGTGGCTTTCTTCTTCTTCTTCCCTTTAGCTTTCGCTTTAGATTTAGAAGAGGATGATTGGCCAACATACAGAACGGGGGTCTTCTCCTTTTTCAAGGAGGTCTCTGCTACCCTCAACATGTTGAGGAGCTTTGGAAGATCAGCTTCTATTTCGTGCATGTTGAAGCTAAGCACGAACTGAGAGAAGGTGTGGGGAAGGGACTGCAAAATCAAGTCTATATACAAATCATTCTCTAGCACGCATCTCAGGTTTGCGAGTTCCTCAATGAGGCTGATCATTTTGAGGACGTGCTCTCCTACAGTCGATCCTGGAGCTAACCTCATCTGTAAGAGTTTCCTTGAGGTCTCGTACCTCGCGATACGGAAGTGCTCTCCATATAATTCCTTGACATGGAGAAAGATGGATACAATATCCATACTCTCGTGCTGTTTCTGGAGTTCATTGTTTATGGACGCCAGCACGATACACTTAGCTCGCTCACAGTCTAGATCCCAGATTTTGCGAACTTCCTTGTCCACAATTGAAGAATCTGGTCCAGGGATAAGGGGAGGAACAGCGGTGGTAACATATGCTACTTTGTCATAAGTCAGTGCAATTGTTACGTTTCTTAGCCAATCTTTATAGTTCTGCCCGGTCAGTATATTTTTTTCAAGTAATAGTTTTAGTCCTGTCATGGTAGCTGCTAGAGAGAGAGAAAAGAAAACACTCAGCATATGCTTCTTGCAAGTTTAGATTGGTTATTAGTTTATCTAAACAGGATGGCTTCCACTGTTCCCTCAAATCCTTCTTCAAAACCGAAAAGAACTAGTCAGGATTTAATCACACGTCACAATACTTGCTTAACCTTTCAGCCAGGCTGGTGTTGGTACTTCGAGGGAGATTTTCCAACGCTTTCGCGAAGTTCCTTAATTAAATAACCTCTTTTCCCTGGATGCGTAGCCCCTCTGACACCTTTCTGGACACCTACTTGGTTTATAGCATTGATTGTTAAGTGAGAATGTTTCCCGAAAGTAATCCTACTTATCAGTGGGATCGGGATCCAACTTTCATTGCATGATGTACTAGATGGAAGCCACTCTAGTCACCACACTCCAGAAGGTATACTAAATCTGCAAGTTTCCTTTATGTTTGAAACTCCCGATATGATTTTTACCCCAAGCTCTTATGACCTTGACGTAGGCCAACAAATCATAAGACGCAAGTCAAGTTCTACCCGTCATTGTTCTGATTAATTTAGGAACATCGTGCATGCCCTTGACATAGGCCAACAAGGTTGTACGTCTGTCCTATACTAATGCATCTATCTGTGCAACAAATAAGCAAACCACACCGCTACCATCCACCATGCCTTGACGTAGGCCAACAAGCATAGCATGAATACGATGTGTTGTCTATTTGAAACGACGGAGGGTTACGGCTGGTTTTTTGACAAAAAACCGTTAACATAGTGACTTGATATAATCGAATGAACCATGATAGCCTTTATTAAAAGGAGTGGTTTAAGCTCCGCATTTAAAATTTGCTTTTTGAAGAAAACCGAGTGGTTTTAGAAATTGTTCCAACGATTCAGTTTAGGTTTTATTTTTCTTTGCATTAAAATAATGCGTCCCATCTTTAACCTATCATTACAGATAACAACGAAAATACGTCCTCTTATGCCATCCGCATTCGCCACGGGGTCCCGTCATCACCCGTTAGGTTACTTAACTAACGGCAGAGCGAGGGCTGGGCTAGTGCGGGTGTAAAACATAAGTGGCGTCTAAATAGCTATCATATATAGATATTGTACATTCGTCAGACGCAATAATAGACATTCCAGATCACAGATAAACTTTATTGGATATACAAGCAATCCGCGTTTCTTTTGAGCCTGTAAGAAAAGACGGATTACGCAGTTGTGATGAATAGCCATTACCCCACCCCAGACCCCTACAGGTACGGCAAACTACCCGCCAAGTACCCGAAGTGAAGCGGTCTCCCTCAGCAACGTGAGTAGGCCACTAAGCACTTCGAAATACCCGGTAGTTTGTGTACCCCATCTTGGGTCTATCCTAGGAGAAAAAACAGTAAAAAGAAATAATACAACGGTGGCAACAACCGCAATCTGGATGTGCCCCGCAAAATAATATTACAACTTATTACAATTACATCGAATGAATTAATACAATAACCCATCACAAAACCCCGGCTAATCATCACAACAGTCCAATAGAGCTCATAATCACAAGCAGTTAAAACATTACAGATATGTGCAACCCCCTGCCAACCGACATACTAGCAGTTAGGGGAGGTTTACGAACACATAATACAGTTCACAGATATAATCAAATAAGCAAACATCGTATAATTTCGATCGATAGATTCTGCTCCAAAACTTCTCTGTAAACCTGAGACCTGAGCAAATAATAAACCATACCAGAAAAGACAAAATATCACAGAAGAAGCACAGGGAAAAACTGGGTTGAATCGGCCTCAACTCGGCCGCGGATCGGTGGGATCGGCTCCGGTTCCGCGGCTGTATGGCCGATTCAGGAACCCATTTTTTTCCAGTGTTCTTATAATTTCTTGTAGGGTGTTCTGGAGGAAACTGAAAAAATTTTGGACCTCATTTTAAAAACGACAGAAACTATGTGATATCGGGGTATTTTCCGATTCGTTTTGCGTTCGAAATTCATACGACTTTGCAAGTGAGTTAATTATTGTTTAGTGAGGCTCTGATACCACTGTAAGTCGATGTGCAACACCCCACGAGTTGCGGGGAGGCGGAAATATGAAAAACGATCTTGTTTCTTGAAGCATATATCGACTAACCGAAGATCTTTGCTAAACGATAATTAACAACTACCATAGAAGTTCTAAACTACTATGTAAAGAGATTATACCTAGTGATACGTGTCCTTCGCCTTTACGATCTCTTCGTCCTCCTCCAAGTGATATATGATCCACCCGAGAATCCTAATCCAAGCTTCACCTCAAAACTTGAGGTAAATAAGTTTCTCTAGTTGCTAATCAAAGGAACTCAGATCGTATAGAGTTAGGTTATGAGATGCTTAGTCTTTTCTAATCCTTGTTCTCAACTCATGAGTGGTAGGATTAGAGCTTGAAGAAAGAGAGAGCTTGAGGAGAGAGAAGGGGAACTAGAATAATGAAATGAAATTGTTTCTCACTTAATATATCAAGCATAATGAATAAATCAATAAATGAATAGTAAGAGATTATTCATCATGCTTCATAAATGTATTATGAGTGATTCCCTATGTGAGTCATTAAGCATTTAATAATGCATTAATGACATAGTGAATCACACATTATGAGTCACAATTACAATAATGATAATGCCACCTAAACCCCTCAAGTCACCATTGTTTCGCCCAATCAGAGCAAAGCTCTGTTTGAATTCAAAATTCAAATTTTTGAAGCAAAGCTTCAAGTCCCGCGCGCAGCGCCCAGAAAGCGCACCCAATCAGAGCAAAGCTCTGTTTAAGCGAAGCAACGCTTCAACTGCACTGCACACTGCGCTGCGTGACACGTGTCAGCGCAGACGCGCTAGCGCACTTGCGCTGCGCTCTGCGTTGCGCGACACGTGTCAGCGCAGATGCGCTAGCGCACGTGCGCTGTGCTCTGCGCTGCGCGACACGTGTCATGCGCTGGGGCATCTGCGCCAAACTGAATTAAGATTTTTATGAAATCTTTTCTGTTCTTTCCAGAACTATAAGACTTTCTTCGGCCTTTGGATCAAAGATCCGACGGTGGGAAAACTCCCAAAAATCATTCAGGAAAGATCCCGTTAACAAATTCAACAGATTTGTGGTCGCTATAAATAGGACCCTAAGCCTCAATTCAAAGGAATCAAGAATTTTTCTCGAAAAATCAAGAAGTCTAAACAGAGAAAACTCCGAGAAGAAAAAAGGTAAATAACCTTTATAAGGTAGAGAAAAGGCCTTCTAATAGATCAAAAAAATAAAAAAAAACAGTGCTTTGCACTTCTTGTGAACCTTCGGTTCTGTAAAAACAATAAAATAATAAAAGAATAAAAGAATAGTGGTTTGCACTTTTAAGAACTTCTGGTTCTTCCGATAAAGAAAAAATTTGTTTTTCTTTGATCTAATTTAGACGAAGAAATTAAACAGTGCTTTGCACTTCCCTTCTTGAATCTAAAAGATTCTCAGTGCTTTGCACTTCCAAGTTGCGCCGTTGCGCTCTTAACAGAGCGCCACGTGTCGGCTATAAAACCACTTGCGCTAAGCGCCCTTAAGATAGAGCTTTGCTCTCTGGAATTAGCGCAACTCGCTGAGAGCGCGCCACGTGTCAGCAGCGCAATAGCGCAGCGCAACGCGCTGCGCTAGTGCGCTTGCACTCGTCAGAGCACGACACGTGTCATCACCATATGGACTTGCGCTCATTGCTTAGCGCAGAGCGCAGATGCATTAAAAAGGGCCAAGCCCAATTAAGAGAAGGCCTAACAGGCTCAATAAAGCGCAAATGCATTATTTTAAGGGGCCGAGCCCAAATCAAAACAGATGCTTTGCATCATTTATAAATGGGTTGATTCCAAACAGAATCTCCAGAATGCTATGCATTTTTCAAAGGGCAGAGCCCAAATCAAAACAGATGCATGGCATCATTCATAAATGAGCAGAGCTCAGAATAAATTGATGTTCTGCAGAGCCCAAATGCAATGCAGTACTTAATAAAGATGTTGAACTGGACTTAGCCCAATCGTGGCCATAAGTCCTTAAATTAAATTGACTGAGTAGAATGGCTCTCCTAAATCAATTCACGACCGGTTCGAGGGTACATCTCCGAACTCCTTTGACATTTGTCGTTGTAATTCCTCAACGACGTCAAAGAGGTGACGGGTCCCAACGACCACACATCGCTATGGACTGCGGGGTCCTTAAACTCGTGGACCGAGACGTCCTTAAAACTAATGTTGGACCGAGACGTCCTTAAAACTAATGTCGGACCGAGACGTCCTTAAAACTAATGTCGGACCGAAATGTCCTTAAAACTAATATCGGACCGAAACGTCCCTAAACTAATATCGGACCGAGACGTCCTTAAAACTAATATCGGACCGAAACGTCCCTAAACTAATATCGGACCGAAACGTCCCTAAACTAATATCGGACCGAAACGTCCCTAAACTAATATCGGACCGAAACGTCCCTGAACTAAAGATGGACCACCACGTCCTTAAACTGGCGACGGACCGAAACGTCCCTAAACTAATAATGGACCACTATGTCCCTAAACTGGCGACGGACCACCACGTCCCTAAACTAGTGCAATAGGGCCCAAACGCTCTTTTGTCGGATCTAAACGGTCCCGCCTAAGTTGATCTTAACCCCAAATACGGTTAACGTGTCCTTAGACATTTAAATAAACGACAAAACTCCAAATTAACTTTGGTTCAAGGGTACATCTCTGAACTCCTCAGACGCCTGTCGTTGTAATCCCTCAACGACGTCAGAGAGGTGACGAGTCCTGACGGCCGGATAATTAAATCAATCATGACGTTAAGTTGATCTTAGTCTCAAACAGGACTATCGTATCCTTAACGAACGTTTAAGTCGATCCTAGTCGCAAGGCGACTAATGTATCCTTAAACTAAAAAACACCAAACCCAAATCTAAGTAAATACGGATTTGGACTAATCCACGTCCTACGGGTGACGACATCACTCAGTCTCCGTATACAATCCACGGGCAATCACAAACGAAACAAACGCACACGACACGAAGTGAAATTCCGGAGTAGGAGAAAGTTGTTACCGCGATGCGGTAGCGTAATTAACTGCAGGGGCTTGCGCCTGCAGGGAAGAGCGTCCCCACAATCAAAAACCCCTCACCCTGAGGGGGAATCTGACAAAGTCTGCTACATCGGTCGCATCCGTCTAAACCTCCGATACAAGGTGCCATAAATCAACTTGGCATCTTCGGAGAGGTGGACGGATAAAAAACCAAATAGCATCTGCCCCGAACCCCCGGCACGTGACGTCCTAACGTCGCAGGCCGCCGTTCGGAGGGGAACAGATTCTGGCACGCCCGGTGGGACCTCTTCCTCTTTCCACTCCACACTTCGTGTGTCGTCTTCGCGAACCAATCGCGGTTTGTTAAATGATTGCCTTCGGATTTCAAGTTGCTAAGATTTGGTCTTTTGTTTGGTACAGAACTCAAGCACTCAATGGCCACCAACTGCACCAACTGCTCGAAGTGCAACTGCAACGGACGCTCCACCTCACCTAGAGGTATAGCATATGGGCCCCAGGCGGCTTCCTTCAGGCCAGTTGACTCAGGCCACCACCGGCTTGTTCTTCGGGACCATGGTCCCACCTACAAGCTTCTCGGCGCCGATACCCCCACCGGAAGCGAACAAGAAGTCGGTGTTCGACCGGCTCACTGCTACTGCGACCCCTGTCAGCGGGTCGCCTGCTACTGGACCAACAGCCTCCGTTTTCACCAGGCTGGGTCAGAACTATAAGGTGGCTGTCCCAAAGAGGGCAACGGCCGCTGCTTTGGAAGTCGTTAAAGCGGCTTCTCCTATCAGAGAGTCAGTCTTCACAAGATTGACGGTTCCTACTCCTCCTCCAGCTGGTCAGAAGGCATCAGTCTTCGACAGGCTGACATCAACAGTTACCCCACGCTCAAACAGGGGGCAGCAAGAAACCATCTCAATCTCCGAGCCGATCCCGGCGGCTCGTCGTGCGCGACGAGCCATTGGCAGCGAATAAGGAAAGCAGGGGGCAACTCCCCCTCAGGGCTAACCCCACCTGCTCCAGTGGTGGAGGTCGATGCTGCTGTTCCAACTGGGAACAGCTTTGAAATGCTGAGGAAGGTGAGAAAGAACTCTCCGGTGGCTACGTTGAAAAAGTCTCCTCCACCCATGGAAAAAGCTCCGGAGACGAAACAGGAACAGCCTCCTCAACGGCTGTCAGCGAAAGTTTATAAAATTTGGCGGAGGGTTCAAGACTCCGTGATTGACTCAGACCACTTCCGTCGCCAGAACAGGGCAAGGGTGGAAAAAGACAAAAGCCGCCCCGCCAAACAACAGAGGGCAACAAATGCTAGGATGCCCACTTCAATGGCTCCTTCAGCCTCAAAGGCCCATAAAAGGAAGAGGCCAGAAAAAGCTCCCATGACGCTGGCAAAGTCTAAGAGCGGTGAACCTAAACGCCCCAAGTCAGGGGGCATCACAGTTCATACGGTCTATATGGCTTCGGGGAAAGAAGAAAGCCGTACTTCTACGGGTCACCGACCGCTTACCCGGTCAGTGACCAAGTCTCAGGAGCAGCAACAAAAACTCCAGGAGATGATGACTACCATGGCTGCACTCACGGGGCCAAAAGAGGATCCTGAGACATCCTTAGATGAACGTCAAGAGGAGGAGACTGATGCCGAGTTCCTTCGCCGAATGCTCGAAAAGAGAGACCAGGAGGCTGCTGAACAAGCAGCCAATATACAGCGCATGGGCCTTCTCTTCCAGGATATGATAGGGATGATGATACAACCAGAATCCCCGACTGAAGAACCCCCGATCGTCCTTGGGGATGATAGGGGAGAAACATCAAACCCTCAGCCCGTTCTATCGACGGCTAAAGAAGACACAATCTCTAAAACAGATCTGGACGAATATATAGCCCAGCAGATAAAAGTTCATCACGCGGCCGAAGCAGCCGGCCACATTGTAAAAACGGGGCGGCCATATCCGGGCTGGTATGACCAAATCAAGTACCCGCCAGGTTACACAATTCCAAAGTTTCATGTCTACAAGGGGACCGGCAATCCCCATCAACATGTTGCCCAATTCAGGGCGCTTTGTGGTAACACTGGCGGCGACGACAAGCTTCTGTTGCGCCAATTTGTTGGAAGTTTATCAGATACGGCTTTCGAGTGGTATTCCGAGCTCCCCAACGACTCCATTAAAACCTTCGCGGAGATGGAGCTGCTCTTCACCCAACGCTTTGCAAGCGCCAGCGAACGTACTCCGATGACGGCGCTGATTAACGCCAGGGTAAAGCCCGGCGAGACATGGGTCCAGTACGCTATACGGTGGCGTAATTTATGGTCTAAATGTGAACAGCGTATAGAAGAAGCTCCTGCGGTGGGAATGTTTGTCGGAACCCTTGATCCACAAGCAACCATTTCGCAGTTTATGATGTTCTTCAAGCCAACTTCTTTCCAGGCTTTGATCGACAAATTGGCGCAGATGGACCAGATGGGCCATAAACCCCCTCTCCCGAAGCCCGACTCTCGAAACGACAAAGGAAAGGGAAAAGCTATCATCGTCGCTAATGCCCAACAGCAACCGAACGACTCGAAGCCGGTTGCTCGTCCAAATAACACGCGCCCGTACGTACCCCTTGAGGACAGGATGGGACGTGCTTACTCCTTCCCCCGTGATAAAACGAGGAGGTTATTTGAGCTGGCATTGCGCAATAGGCTTATAAATCTGCCGGATCCAAAACGTCCATCACAACCAAGTGACGTTAACGAGCCTAATTATTGCCCTTACCATCGAGTGTTAGGACATCCAATCGAAGACTGTTACGTGTTCAAAAATTGGCTCGAAAACCAGTACCGTCAGGGCAAGTTTGCGCTATCTGACAAATGGAAGGTGAATCCCCTGCAGCCCCACACCTATAAGGGAACGAATACGCCAGGGGCAACATGCTCCGTCATTGAAGAAGCTCCCTGGGAGGTTGTATTATCAGCCAAAACAAGGAGAATGCTAAATGATCTACAGACCTGTCCAGCGGTCAAGTGGAAGAACCCCTTGGAGCCGCAGGTTATTGAGGGGATGTTGAAACCACGTCCGACTCCGAAGGCCGATGGTGGTAGTTCAAGCGTCCATAACCAGCCGTCAAAATCTTCGAAAAAGAAGAAGAAGAGATCTAAGAAGCCCGTGAAGCCTGGCGACAAGCGCACGGACTTACAGAAGCAGATCGACGCACTGGATGAGTACAACCAAAAGGCGCGGACTCCCATTACGCTCCAAGATTTCCTTGATCACGTCTTTCAAAAAGAAGATGAGGAAGAAACTTCATCGGATGAATCCGACGGATATGTGGCAAGCTGTCATATGATCTCTCACTCGACCTCGAACGATGAAGGGACTTCTGGTACCAAAACGCCGGGGGCAAATACTGAGTCAAGGGCTCCGGAATTATCAATAGAAATGATTGACGCGTTTCTTAGTGAAGCTCGATTGAAAAGTAAAGCTGATCAAGAACGCGAGACGGCGATATTCGAAACGGCCAAGCGCCAGCGACTTGAGGGAGGAGCTGAGATGATCCCACTGGCGCAAAATGCCTCCACCGCTGACAAAAGCCAATTTAAGATAAAAAAGAAGTTCGCCAAGGCCATATCGATAGGCATGAAGCTACCACCCTCAGAAGAAAGAGTTACTAGCGTGGTAGAAATGCATCCCTCTTATTGCTTATATCATCAGAAGGTCTCGCATTCTACCCAAGAGTGCAAAGCGTTCGATAAATGGTGGCAAGGATACGTCGCTGATCAACAACGCTTTAAACGGGAAAAGCGCAAGGTTCGTCGGGAGCAAAGAAACACGACCAAAGTGCTTGAAAGAATTGCCGGCAACTGTCACATGGTTAACACTACCAGATCACAGGTGCCCACATTTGGGAGCGACTCTGATGAGGAACTAGAGATTGCCCCTCTCTTTAAAGAGTCAACTTCGGGAAAAGAAGAAGAACCGAAGTCTTGCGAAAATATACAGCTGCGGAATCGGACACTGCCTGAAAAGAACCTCGGACCCTCGAATAGAAAAGATAAAGGGAAAGAGAAGGTCTCTGAAGACATCACTTTGGATGACCAAGTCGCGGAAGAGTTAACCGCCAAAAATCCGTCAAAGAGGAGTAAGGTGGATTACAATGTTTTAGCGCATCTGAGGAAGCTATCCTCACAACTCAGCATCCTCGATGCCTTGTTACTATCAAAGGAGGCGAGGGACTCTTTGATTAAGGCGCTACAAGATCCGGACCAGTTCCAAGCCTTCTTGGCAGAAGAAAAGATGAAAGACGAATTGGAAGAAGTGCACACAGCCGACGTTGCTTTTGGTGATGAAGACCTTCTTCTCGGGACGTGTGAACACAATCGCCCTCTTTATGTCTCAGGATACTGCCATGACATAAAGATAGGTAAAATCTTGGTCGATAACGGATCGTCCGTCAATTTACTCAACGTACGAGTGTTAAAGGAGATTTGCATGAGTGTCCAACACCTCGCCCGAGACAAGATCACTATCTCCGGTTTCGACTCTCAATCCTCAAAGACTCTCGGATCTGTGATATTGACGTTACGCTTCGGGTTGCTCGTCACAGACATTAAATTCCATGTTATAGATGCCAAGACGTGCTACAATGCTCTGCTCGGCCGACCATGGCTACACGAGTACAATATCATCCCTTCTACACAGCATCAGTGCATGAAGTATTCCAGGGATGGCCTCGAGTACACTGTGGCCGGAGAGTTGAATCCGTTTTCCGTGAACGAAGTTCGCAAGTATGAAGATGCCAAATACTTCTTGCCGAGCTTCGAAGACACGGAAAGGTGTCACAAACCGGAGAACAAAACTAATGCCACCATCCCTGTCTTCGGCAGTGACACCGAGGAGGAGGATATAATTTATTCAGGTCCATCTCAATCTACCAGGCCAGGACCATCCGTTCCTTCGTTGATCTTCGGTAGTGATTCAGAGGATGAAGTTCATGCTATATTCCCTGCTCGGCCTTCGATACGGATTTCCGCTGATGAAGAGCGAAGTCTGCAGATAACCATGGTGCCGCTTGAACATTACAAAGAGCTGGATGCACTCAACACTAACAGCGTAGAAGAATTGCAGACATTCTATATCCCTCCCGGACGAAGGGGCGAGAAGGCAATCTTATTCTACCGTTCTGAAGAGAACAAAGTAGAAAAAGAAGTTTGGCATGGCGCGGATCCCACGCTCGACAGACTTCAGCCTATCCGTCTTCCCCGGTATTATACCGAAGGTTTGAAGAAACTGCTAAAACGCCAGGGGATGTCCTTTACACAGACCGTTAGAAAAGCCAAATTCTATGACAAGGTCTGGAACATTCCCGGGACCCAATGCAAACTGCCTAACGGGAAAGTAGAAACCAAAGGGCTTGGGTACATCCGGCCAAAGAAGCGAGAGCTAGTAAACAGCTGTTATGCCATGTATGACTTCGATGAAGAGGCGGATGCTCAATGGAAGGATGCTAATCCTGAACCAGCAAAAGTTCCTGATACAAAACCGCCCAGTCCATCATTTGAAGACCAGATGGGCAAACTTATAAGGGAAGCGGGTCAAAAAGCCCGAGATGATCACAATCGTGAAACGGCGATCTATGAGAAAGCCAGAACGCAGCGCCTCCTTCGACAGGCAGTAAAAGACGAAGATGCCGCCCCATGTCAACCTGCTACAAAAAAGGTTCAACGCGAGAACAAAAACAAGTCGAAAGGCAAGAGAGGCGCTCGACAACTACAAAGCAGAGCTAAGAAGCCGCGCATCCGAGAATCGAGCGTTATTGACTTAGCCCTCGGGAAGAAAATGGGTCGAGCATACTCTTTTCCTCGGAACAAAACAAGGAAAATATTCGATCTCGCTCTAAGACATCAAATGCTTACGTTGCCAGAGTCTAAACACCCTGAACAAACAGGCGAAGTCTCCAATCCAAAGTATTGCTTTTACCATCGAATAGTAGGGCATCCGCTTGAAGATTGCTTCACCTTTAAGAATTGGGTTGAGGACCAATATCAGCTTGGCAAATTCGCGTTGTCTGACAGTTGGAGGATAGCGCCGCCGCAAAAGCACGAACCCGAAAACACAAAGATAAAACCAACTCCGCATTGGGATTGGCAGAAAATTTGCACCTGCCATGTGATAACAATATTAAAAGAAGGGTCCGAGGACATGAACAACCTCCCTTGGTGTTTTGAAAGCGGCAGCGATGAGGTAATCTCAGAATTTCCCCCAGCTCCGAAAGAACTGGAAGATGGAATCCATACCACTGCAGATAATCTCAAGAAAATTGAGTTGGGGACGGAAAATGACCCGCGACCGACATTCATCAGCGAACTGCTATCTGAAGAAAGGGTGGCTGCGTTAAAGGATGTGCTTCTGCAGCACAAAGATTGCTTCACGTGGAACTATTCCGAAATGCCGGGACTAGATCCAGAAATTGCAGTACACAAGTTGGCGATATCCCCGGACATTAAGCCAGTCAAACAAGCGCCGAGAAGAATGCGACTCGAGCTTGAGATGAGCATCAACGCCGAAGTCAAAAAGCTGATAGATTCAGGCTTCATCCAAGAAGTCCAATACCCTGAATGGATCGCCAACATTGTCCCGGTGATGAAGAAAAATGGGACAGTGCGCATATGCGTAGACTTCCGGGACCTCAATAAAGCCTGCCCAAAAGATGATTTTCCAGTGCCAGTCACCGAACTGATGATAGACAACACATCCACTCATGAGGTTTTCTCCTTCATGGATGGCTCATCGGGGTATAATCAAATAAAAATGCACCCGGAAGATCAGAAGCACACAGCCTTCAGGACTCCTCTTGGTATATTCTGTTATAAAGTGATGCCCTTCGGTTTGAAGAACGCCGGTGCTACTTATCAGAGGGCCATGACGAAGATCTTCGACGACCTTATACACGAAATCGTCGAATGCTATATCGACGATCTCGTGGTCAAGAGCAAATCATACGAGGAACATCTCGAGCATCTGAAGACTGTATTTCAACGCCTTCGGCAATACAACTTGAAGATGAACCCGCTCAAGTGTGCATTTGGAGTTTCCTCAGGCAAATTCCTGGGATTCATTGTTCGACACCGAGGTATTGAAATAGATCCATCAAAGATCAAAGCGATCATGGAAATGCCTCCGCCGAGAACTCTCAAACAGCTGCGATCTCTCCAAGGGAAGCTCGCATACATACGGCGATTTATAGCCAATCTTTCAGGCAAGTGCTGTCCCTACAGCCACCTAATGAAGAAGGGGACCCCGTTCGTTTGGGACCAAAAATGCCAAGGCGCGCTGGATGAGATCAAGCAATACCTGCAGAACCCTCCGGTGTTGGCTGCTCCAGTTAAGGGGAAGCCTCTTATTCTTTATACAACCGCCCTCGAAGGTTCTTTAGGCGCATTATGGGCACAAGAGAACGATCAAGGGAAAGAAAGAGCACTTTACTACTTAAGTCGAGTCCTGCTGGGGGCAGAAAGCAATTACTCTCCCATTGAAAAACACTGCCTGGCGTTGATCTTCGCTATAACAAAGCTTAGGCACTATGCGTTGGCGCATGAGGTCCGTCTGATTTCAAAAGTCGACCCTCTTAAATACCTAATGTCAAAAGCCATATTGACGGGAAGACTAGCTAAATGGGCCCTGCTCTTGATGGAATTCTCGATAACGTATCAACCTCTCAAGGCAGTGAAAGGCCAGGCCATTGCCGACTTCCTCGCTGAGCATCCGATACTCGCCGATTCTCCTCTGAATTGCGATCTTCCAGACGAACATGCGTTCGATGCGATCGACGGTGATAATATCCGATGGGAACTTTATTTCGATGGAGCATCTTCCATGAAGAAACGTAAACAAAGTACCCCTATAATTAAATCAGGGGTAGGACTCATCTTTGTAACTCCACAAGGAGGGATAATGCGCTACGCCTTCTCCCTAACGGAGCCGAGAACAAACAATGAAGCCGAATACGAAGCTCTGATAGCAGGCCTCGAGATCGCCATTGGTATGGGAATTGAAAGCCTCCTCATATATAGGGACTCCCAACTGGTCGTCAGCCAAGTGAACGGCGATTACCAAACGTGCAAGCCGGAATTGGTGAAATACGGTGAAAAAGTGCAGCAACTGCTAACCCAAATTCCCTCCTACACGTTGGAAAGTATACCGCGTGCGGAAAATAGCAAAGCAGACGCACTGGCCAAACTTGCTAAAGAATTGGCTGACGAGAACCTCGATGACGTTAGAATCGTGGTACAAAGCCGTCGAGTACTCTCCCCAGCAGAAATACCTCCAGAATCATATAAAGAAAAGGGAGCAACTGAGCAGGCGACCCTACAAATAAAAGACCATGAGAAGACTGAAGACTGGAGAGAAGTTTTCACAGATTACTTCAAGTTCCACCGAATGCCTGAAGAAGCGTCCATAAGACATCAGCTCGTGAAACGAGCTCTGTCTTTCGCCTTCGTTAACGATACTCTATACAAGAGGACATTCGATTCTCTGTGGCTGAGATGCCTAGGACCTGACGAAGCGAAAAGGGTCGTCCAAGAAGTTCACGACGGACTCTGCGGTTCCCACCAAGCAGGCCCTAAGATGAAATTGAAGATAAAGCGGATGGGCTACTATTGGCCCACGATGATTCAGGACTGCATCGAATATGCGAAGCAATGCCACTCATGCCAAATTCATGGGGACTTCATCCATCAGCATCCAAATCCGCTACACCCAACAGTGGCTAGTTGGCCATTCGAAATGTGGGGAACTGATATAGTTGGTCCCATCGAACCAGCATCGTCAAAGGGACATCGTTTCATCTTGGCGACGACTGATTACTTCTCCAAATGGGCAGAGGCAATACCATTGAGGGAAGTGAAGACGGAGAACATCCTCCATTTCTTCAAAACGCATGTCATATACCGGTTTGGAACCCCAAGAAGAATCATCTCTGATAATGGGCCAGCCTATCGAAGTCATAAAATTAGCCGTTTTGCACAGCAGCACAATATAGACTGGAGATATTCCTCAGTTTATAACCCGCGAGCTAACGGTCTAGCTGAAGCCTTCAACAAGACCTTGACGAAGATCATAAAGAAAACAGTGTCACGAAATAAGAAAGATTGGCACGAAAGATTGCAAGAGGCTTTTTGGGCGTATCGGACTACGTTTAAAACGGCCACAAACACAACGCCATACGCGTTGATATTTGGGACGGAAGCAGTACTCCCTCTCGAGATAGAATTACCCTCTCTACGAGTGGCAGTCCACTACGAGCTGACAGACGAGTAAAATGCTCACCTTCGGTTCGAAGAGCTTGACGCCCTTGATGAAATCCGGCTTCTAGCACAACAAAATCTGGAAGCCTATAAAGCAAAGATGACGCACTCATATGAAAGGTTGAGCCGCCCGAGAACATTCCACCAAGGCGAACTCGTGCTAGTAGTCAAAAGGCCCATGATCCCCAATCGCGCCAAGCGGGGAAAGTTTGAGCCAAACTATGAAGGACCGTACATCATTGATAAAGTCTACCAAGGCGGGGCCTATCTACTCATGGACATGCACGGTGAAAGGCCTTTCAGGCCAATAAACGGACGCTTCCTCAAGAAATACTACGCTTAATGAGCCACAGCTTAGGTCAATGATAGATGACGACGACTATGTCCGCTCGCTATCTTCCTAAGCTTAAGCTTTCTAAGCAGTGGCCAGCCTTCTCCATGACGGACCGAAACGTCCTTAAACTAACGCTGGACCGAAATGTCCTTAAACTAATAGCAGACCGAAACGTCTTTAAACTAATACTGCAGCATCCTTGGGCTGACGAGACGAATAAAAATAAAAAAATATATATAAAATGATAATAAAAATAAAAATAAAAATAAAAAACGGTATGTCCATAAGCAAAATGGGCGCGGATGAAAACCCGAAAGGGCTCCGTGAGTAAAAACAGCAGGACTACCGGCGAGTGTTTGTGAAAACCTGAAAGGGCGCAACCTCGTTAAGAGCACTTATAGGGTCCTCTCGACCTTGTAAGGAGAAACCACCTGCGTGAGATCCTTACGACTCACAAAGGAGCAACACACTTAGGAATCCCCACGATTCCTAAGGAGAAAATACGCTTACGAGATCCTCACGACTCGTAAGGAGAGCTCTCTTATGGGATCCTCACGGCTCATAGGATTTGAAAGTCTTAAGTCACAGAGACCTAAACCTGTGCTTAAGCAAACCCCCGCAAACTTCCAATATTGCCCTACAAGTGGTTCAATATCGACCCTTGTATACAATCCACGGGTGCGAATAAACGTTTCCCTAACCAAAGTCCACCCATGACTGGGAATACGTTCGTATGGTAAACAACCCTTATAAATCCCCTCGATTTATGAGGAGAAAACCTTCCTGTATGATCCTTACGACTTACAGGAGAACAAAACACTTAGGAACCCTCACGGTTCCTAAGGAGTAAATACACTTACAAGATCCCCACGACTTGTAGGGAGAAATACCTTCACGAGACCCTTACGGCTCATGAAGTCAAAAGCCTTAGCCGACGGGATCCTAACCCCGGTCGCTAAGCCTCCTTTGTTCAACAACGATAGAGGCAAATGATGATTCGCTCCTGGTAATATCCCAGTCGCAGCGGTGCTGATGCCGAAATCGATGTCCAATTTCAGGTTGACGGCGAAAGCCGGTAAACCGCTCATGCATGCGAAATAGCCGAAATGATGGGGCAGCTCGCAATAAAAAAGCAGCGAGTAAAAATAAAATAAATAGCCGAAATGATAGGGCAACTTGCAATAAAAAGCAGCAAGTAAAAACGTATGCATGCGAAATAGCCGAAATGATAGGGCAACTTGCAATAAAAAGCAGCAAGTAAAAACGTATGCATGCGAAATAGCCGAAATGATAGGGCAGCTCGCAATAAAAAAGCAGCGAGTAGAAATAAAATAAATAGCCGAAATGATTGGGCACCGCGAAAAATAGCCGAAATGTTTGGGCAATCGCGACCTTCGCGATATAAAAGCTGAAATGATAGAGCATCGCGGAAATAAAATAAAACAAAAAAAATAAGAAATGATAAAACTTCGGCCCTACAGTTAAGATCACGTCAATCCCTGTATACAATCCAAGGGCGTAAACAAAAAAGGAGCCATACCTCCCCAGCAGATTCCGTCAAACGACGAAACCAAGCCTCAACGATTCATTTCAACCGAAGAAGCCAATGAGTTCAACGACAAACTTCTCAACTCACGGATACAAACACTCCTCGACGAGAGCCTTCTGATCCGCGTCGACTCGCAGAGCCACCAGCGTCTCCGTGGGAACCATCGACTCGCTTCAAACCCCAAGGACACAAATAATCCTTGGCGCTTGGGAAACAAATAATCCCTCGCAAAACTTCTCAACTCACGGATACAAACACTCCTTGACGAGAGCCTCCTGATCCGCGTCGACCCGCAGAGCCACCAGTGCCTCCGTAGGAACCCTCGACTCGTTTCAAACCCCAAGGACACAAATAATCCTTGGCGCTCGGGAAACAAATAATCCCGGCAAATTTCTCAACTCACGGATACAAACACTCCTTGACGAGAGCCTCCTGATCCGCGTCGACCCGCAGAGCCACCAGTGCCTCCGTAGGAACCCTCGACTCGTTTCAAACCCCAAGGACACAAATAATCCTTGGCGCTCGGGAAACAAATAATCCCGGCAAATTTCTCAACTCACGGATACAAACACTCCTTGACGAGAGCCTCCTGATCCGCGTCGACCCGCAGAGCCACCAGTGCCTCCGTAGGAACCCTCGACTCGTTTCAAACCCCAAGGACACAAATAATCCTTGGCGCTCGGGAAACAAATAATCCCGGCAAATTTCTCAACTCACGGATACAAACACTCCTTGACGAGAGCCTTCTGATCCGCGTCGACTCGCAGAGCCACCAGCGTCTCCGTGGGAACCATCGACTCGCTTCAAACCCCAAGGACACAAATAATCCTTGGCGCTTGGGAAACAAATAATCCCTCTCAAAACTTCTCAACTCACGGATACAAACACTCCTTGACGAGAGCCTTCTGATCCGCGTCGACTCGCAGAGCCACCAGCGTCTCCGTGGGAACCATCGACTCGCTTCAAACCCCAAGGACACAAATAATCCTTGGCGCTTGGGAAACAAATAATCCCTCGCAAAACTTCTCAACTCACGGATACAAACACTCCTTGACGAGAGCCTTCTGATCCGCGTCGACCCGCAGAGCCATCAGTGCCTCCGTAGGAACCCTCGACTCGTTTCAAACCCCAAGGACACAAATAATCCTTGGCGCTCGGGAAACAAATAATCCCTCGCAAAACTTCTCAACTCACGGATACAAACACTCCTTGACGAGAGCCTTCTGATCCGCGTCGACTCGCAGAGCCACCAGCGTCTCCGTGGGAACCATCGACTCGCTTCAAACCCCAAGGACACAAATAATCCTTGGCGCTTGGGAAACAAATAATCCCTCACAAAACTTCTCAACTCACGGATACAAACACTCCTTGACGAGAGCCTTCTGATCCGCGTCGACTCGCAGAGCCACCAGCGCCTCCGTGGGAACCATCGACTCATTTCAAATACTAAGGACACAAATAATCCTTGGCGCTTGGGAAACAAATAATCCCTCGCAAAACTTCTCAACTCACGGATACAAACACTCCGTGACGAGAGTTTCTTTGACTCACATCTCGGGCAGTAAGGATTCAAAAACTTGCTTCCTAAAAAATGGGACCCTGCAAGTCAATCCTAAATGGTCTCTTGCATACTATTCACGGGTCTCACTCTCTGAAGTCGATTCTCGACAAAGAGGGAAACAACCGCTTACGAGCCTTCCCGACTCATAAGAGGGCAATGGGACCCTGCAAGTCAATCCTAAATGGTCTCTTGCATACTATTCACGGGTCTCACTCTCTGAAGTCGATTCTCGACAAAGAGGGAAACAACCGCTTACGAGCCTTCCCGACTCATAAGAGGGCAATGGGACCCTGCAAGTCAATCCTAAATGGTCTCTTGCATATTATTCACGGGTCTCACTCTCTGAAATCGATTCTCGACAAAGAGGGAAACAACCGCTTACGAGCCTTCCCGACTCATAAGAGGGCAATGGGACCCTGCAAGTCAATCCTAAATGGTCTCTTGCATACTATTCACGGGTCTCACTCTCTGAAATCGATTCTCGACAAAGAGGGAAACAACCACTTACGAATCCTCTCGGCTCGTAAGAGGGAAAATTCTCTTATAGGATCCTTACGACTTAGAAGAGAAAAATACACTTAGGAATCCTCACGATTCTTAAGGAGAAAACCCACCTACGAGATCCTCTCGATCCGTAGGGAGAAAAGTCTCCATGAGACCCTCACGGCTTATAGAGTTGAAAAGTCTTAGGCAGCAGATCTGAACCTGCGGCCTAAGCCATCGCTATTTCTTAAGAAGGTCGGGATGCTCGTCCCAATCGTATGTAAATTATGGTTATTAAGGTGGCGTACTGATTATAAAAGAAAGAAAAAGCGAAGAAGTGACACAAGACATTACGAAAAGGTGTATCTCTTATTCATAAACTTGATCAAATACCGGATACATTATGTCAAAGGATAAAAAAAAAACATATACATATACATTCTTTTATCTATAAGTATGACTGATACAAAAATGGATAGCTACTGAGGAGGAAGTGCCTTTAGTAAATTCACAAGCTGTTCTCGCACTCCCTTCAGCACTTCCTCTCGGGTGACAGCCGCGGCCACCTCCGCCTCCACCCGAGCCCGTTGTTGCAAGGAAGATGAAAGTTGCTCCTCTATCGCCTTCTAGGCTGCTTCCTGGCTGGCTGAAGCCCGCTCGACAACGTGAAGGTTATGCCTCAATGATAATCCCTCGGAGAGACATTGCAGGAGGCCCTCAAAGATAACCTTCAGCCGTGCAGCGTTGGCCTCCACCCGAGCATGCAGTTGAGCAGACCTACTTGAAACATCATCACGCTCTTTGCGCCTTGAAATAACCTCTTGTTCGAGATGGCGGAAGTAAGAAGCGCTCTGCTCGATCCACGCAGTCCTTTGAGTATTGGCAGCCACAGTCTCAGGAGTGGGACGCAACGATTCCAATTGGAATAGGCAACCCTCGATCTCCTTACAATGGTTAACCCAAGATGCAATGGTGCTCTCGTTATGGAAGTTCACGAGTACTGCTAGCATCGGGTTAACCACCAGAGCGAAGTCCGCGGCAGATGTAGGAGCTTCAACATCGAGTTCCTCGACATAATCACTTAACATGCGCAGACTATTTGCAGCGCCCTTTGAAGACAGGCTCCTCAGATAAGGACCCGCCGGCATTGTGACGCGAGGTTCGAAGGATGCCAAAGCCAGAGTGGCAGCTGAAAGAGACGGGATGCGATCAGATAACAGTAGAGAAAATAGAGAGAGGAAAAGTTACCAATATGATGGTCTTTGTACCAGTTAAGACAGGTGGCAAGGTCGGAAGGGCTGGTGGCACAGCTGAGCTTTTATCCCCTTCTTCAATCTGTAGCACTGCAGTTGAGATGAGAAAAGAGTTTAGGGACAATTCCATCAATAAAAAAAAGGGGGGGAAAGAGAAAGAGGAAAAATGCTGACAGAAATTATACTTACCGACGCCACCAGGGGAAGAAGCAAGCTCAGATGGGAAGGAGAAATATGGGAGCAACATCTGATGAACATGATCAAAAAGCGCTCCTGAGAACACAACAGGATGACTTTAGTACGCGAATTAAATATCTAGAAAACAAGATTAATAAAGTGTAAGCATATACCTTCCAACATCTTCGAGGGTATGAGAGAAGGTTGAGAGGTGACCACCGCCAAAGCGGTCATCGAAGGCGTTCCCTCGAGCGGTGGGGCACCGGCACTAGCTGCACCTGCATCACGAAAAGGCGGACTTGTCAGAAATGGTTGTAAAGTAAAGAAAAGCAGCCATTTAGGGTTTACCTGAGGAGCTCCCGGCTGAAATGGAGGCGACTCCCTCCTCTATCGACATGAGACCACCACCTGTAGCCTCATCGCCCGACTCGATGGGGACCGTTGTCGTGCTCGCGAGACCTGGAGACGGTGGAGGGCCATAGAGGGGGAGGGCAATAACTGGAGTATTGCCAGATTCCAGAGAAGGAGCGTTTGGTTCGTCCTCGGGAATCATGGCCGCCTCACCCACTACTTTCTCAGGTTCAATAATGGCGGTCGTATCGTCCGCCATCGCCAGGGGATCGCCGACCTTGAGCGCTTCACTCGCCACCACCCTGGACTCAGCTATAATGATCATATCATCTGCCCCCACTTCAGGTTCGGCATCAATGACCTTCTCAGTGGTAGGCCCCTCGACCTCCACTCCAGGCTCCGTGGCCTCAACAATGTTACCTACTGTCGGCTCGAGTTCGGCAGGCGTCGCCTCCTCCGTTCTCCTCGGGTCAACGGCTTCCGCCTCTCCCTCGATCAGACTTGGCCCTGCAAAGATAAGAGATATAAGGACCAATGACGTTAAAACCCTTATAACAAAAACTCTGAGAGAAATGTTACCTGAAGCGGATTTGCCGTTTGCGCTCCGAACTGCTCGCGCCACCTCTCTACGGGCGGTAGATAGGGTGACAGGGGCCTCTTCAGAGGGAGTATCAGCGCGAGGGGCGGCGCTGGGTCCCGCTCCCATGGCCAGGACAGCCCTGCGTGCCTTCGCCTCACGCCTCAACCGCTTCCTCTCCTCCCGAGCGGTTATGAGGGACCTCTGTGACGCCTCCCTCAAAGCATCATCATCTTCGTTCAGGGAAGCCTCCAAAGCCTTTAAGGCATCTCTCATCGGCTTTTCAAGACGAGCCCCCTGCAGTGTCCCAGAGGGAACAGGAACATCGGCCGCCGGCAGAACATCTGCGTCGCTAGAAGGAAGCGGCATTGAGGTCCCTACAATTAAATGGAAAGGTCAGATCGACCATAACGCAAGAAAAATGAAAAAAAAAATTCGATGAAGTCGAAACTTACTAAGGCCGACAGACGCCCTGGCACGTTCCTCCTCCTGAAAGGTCTTCAGAGAAGCGGCAATGGCTTCTTCATCAGTAACGCCTGTTAGAGGAAAAGAGAGAAAAGCGTTAGCCAAAAATAACGAAATAAGGAAGAAAATACGTTACAGTAAAGAAAGAGTGACTAGTAATTACCTGATTGCACAAGCTTGGCCAGCCACGCGTCACGCTTCACCAGCCATGCTGAAGCTCTGAGAGCAGCTTCCAAGTCTGTATCGTCCGGCGGCAGCATCACTAATCCCGCGTTAGTCCCATATTCGAGCAGACCCTCGGAATAAGGAGCGTGGGGTTCCTGGCCGAACACAATGTCCGCGGCAAAGAGCGATTTCTTTTTCTTTTTCCCTCTAGCCCTAGGCTCACGGGGAAGCGACTTACGCTTGGCAGCCGCTTTGGGACGACGGGTCCCGATGTCCGCACCCGCGCCAGATTCCGGCGAAGATACAACCACTGTTTCCACCTGAACGCGGGGTGCAGGAGATGCATCCGCGATATCGGGGAGCGGTAATTCATGCGGAGGACTTTGCGCGCGTGACGGTCTACTTCCAGCATCTTTTAAGGGAGCGACTATTGGAGTCCTCGGCACCAGAGGAGCGCTGCGATCGCTACCTGGAGGTGCACCCTTACGGTCGATCAGCAACCGTCTTTCCTCTTTTATGACCGCTCCCGTCGAATGACTATACCATTCGGTGTATACCCTAAGGAGACGAGGAGCACAAGACGGCTCACTGATAAAGAAGTGAGAGCCCGTGTTTAGACGCATGAAGTGATGCAGCGCCCTCTCTATCCCTTCTTCGTTTGCGATAGGCTCCGATAAAAAGGCCTCCAGCGGTACCCCTTGGTTATAACTCAACTGCTGAGCGAAACGATGCGGGTTGTATCTCATGAAGATCGCTCCCCCGTCTTGCCTAAACACCAAAAAGCCCGGTCTGATAGAGTACAAGTGAAGGGTCTCCCGGGCCGTTAAAATCGAAGCGCCGTCCTTGAAAGTGTCTTGCAATGGCCGCACTGCAGTAGCGGACGTTTTTCCAATGGTCAGCACCTTGTCAATAAAAGACACACCGGCTCCAACGGTGTGGGAACGAAGGAGTAAACTCCTGGCATCTCGCGGCGATGGATTTACGATTGATGCGCCAATCAACTGTAAAAGGCGAGGGAAAATGCACCTTTCGTAGAATGAGGGCCTTTTGTGCATGCCGAAAACACCTGCTGTATGTAATTCGAGCCACGACATGAAGTAGTGCATTGCGAAAACCACATGCAACGCCCCAGGCTCATTAGCATCTGCCGCTCGGCCAAGGCCATGATATAAATGTGCCAAGCCGGCGATCCCGACGGCCACCTTTACCCCGATAACCATCCGGTGAGCCGGGTAAAAAACAGAGGGCCGCATGCGGTGAGAATGCATTGGAAGTGCAAACCAACTCAACCAAAGCCCAAGAAATCCCAAAAAGAAGGCCTCCTCGTCCATCTCGGGGGCTGCAACTTCCGCAAAAGACATGGTTGAAGAGTTGGGAAGAAAAAAGTCCTTCTGATCTATGTCTCTCGCTGGCAGGTTATCCAAACCTAAGCCGAAAGGATCCTCAAGGTAAGCAAACTTGGCAGTCTTCGCCGAAAGGACGTTTGGATGAAGGAACTGAGCAATAAAATCCTCAAAATTAACTCCACGGCTCCCATGCTCAACGAAAAGATTCTCATAGATGTTCAACACCTTAATCAGACTTGGAAACTGATGTTGAACAGCGTTCTCTGGCGTGAGCTCCCTTACCCTCGGCTTAGCCCCATAGATGTACTCGTCCGGCGGGAGCAATTCCTCATAATGTTCCCCCATAGCCGGTAGGCCAGACACCTCCGTAAATTCTTCCAGCGAAATGGACACTTCCCGATCCATGGCGAGGAAAGTATGAGTAGGAATGTTCCACTGCTCCAAGAAGGCCTTGAACCACCAAGTAGGAAGCGTAGGATACTGGAAGAGAGAGACGTAGACTGCGGTGTACAGTCCTAGCCTTATCAACTGCGACTTCCTCGTCGACAGGATATACCGGGCCCATGGCAGATAGCCGACCGGGTGGCGGGGGATCAGACCAAGGTTATATGATTGCCCCCAAGGTCTCGTCTCGCCCTGACAGATACGGCGCCCTAGGATGTCCAAAACCATCGGACGCTGGACCGGGATGGCATCTATGGCCGGATGAAGAAAACCCTTCGATGTCCAATCTGTCATCTCCGCGGCATACTGCACCGGGGGTGGGCTGGCATAGTGAATCGCCGTTATGGGCTCCGACGGCACCGCACATGTAAAGCTGCGCCGACCCATAATAATTTGATTGTACCACGACCCCCAAAGGTGGAGACTCTTATACTCCGGGTCGTGCGCCTTGATCATTGCCAGAACCTCGCGATCCAAAGGCGCCTCTGGAAACCCCTCCTCTGAACGGACAAACGGGAATGAAGTGTCTTCAGACATGATCGCTGCAAAAAGAACAATCTAGCCGTTAGTGTTGTAATCCCAACGTTTGGCGTCTAAAAAAATGCATTAATTAAATTAAATTAAAATTAACTAATTACACCACACAGCAGTGCAGTGAGTAGGGGACCAAAGGGACCCACAAAATCTGGATGACAATACGTCAGTTAATAAAACAACCTCATCATTGGATGAGATTGTCAGTTGGTCCCCAGGGGAACATTCCCATTAATAAAAAAGGGGAAGAATCCCTAGGGACAAGGAGAAAATCTCCTCTTTCAGAGCAAGGCCCTGTCACAGAGTCACACTTGTCAAACTCTGGAAAATAAGTTTCCTTAAAAGAGCATAGCTCTATGGTAATAATGGAAAAGTCCATCAGAAAATGTTTACACCTAAAAGAATTAAGAAATTTGGAATCCTGAGAAACCCATGAAAAACTCATAAAAAAGAATTGTCTCATTTTTCAGATCTAAAAGAATCTACAGATGATTCAAAGAGCAAAGCTCTGTTCATGGATTAGAACCCATGAACAGGATCTCTGCAGATCTATAAGTTTTTGAGAGCAAAGCTCTGTCTATGAAACCCCAATGGGGATCTCTTTAAGATCAAAAAGATCTGTAAGAGCAAAGCTCTTTGGTTAAGGTTAATTTAAATTAATTTGATTTAAATTAATGTTACCTAAAGTTTCTAACTTCAGAAATGAGCAAAGCTCTGAAACTCTCAAGCAAGAGCAAAGCTCTGGAAATTAAAATTCTGAAGATGGTAAAAATTTTCTGAGGGTCAAACGCCCTATTTATAAGGCGCTTGCGCCTCTTCGGATTCCCCTTTGATCCAACGGTCTGGAAGGTGGCCACCGTTGCACTCACGTGTGCGCCACGTGAGCGCAACGGTGGGGGGCATTTGTTTCGCCCAATCAGAGCAAAGCTCTGTTTGAATTCAAAATTCAAATTTTTGAAGCAAAGCTTCAAGTCCCGCGCGCAGCGCCCAGAAAGCGCACCCAATCAGAGCAAAGCTCTGTTTAAGCGAAGCAACGCTTCAACTGCACTGCACACTGCGCTGCGTGACACGTGTCAGCGCAGACGCGCTAGCGCACTTGCGCTGCGCTCTGCGCTGCGCGACACGTGTCAGCGCAGATGCGCTAGCGCACTTGCGCTGTGCTCTGCGCTGCGCGACACGTGTCATGCGCTGGGGCATCTGCGCCAAACTGAATTAAGATTTTTATGAAATCTTTTCTGTTCTTTCCAGAACTATAAGACTTTCTTCGGCCTTTGGATCAAAGATCCGACGGTGGGAAAACTCCCAAAAATCATTCAGGAAAGATCCCATTAACAAATTCAACAGATTTGTGGTCGCTATAAATAGGACCCTAAGCCTCAATTCAAAGGAATCAAGAATTTTTCTCGAAAAATCAAGAAGTCTAAACAGAGAAAACTCCGAGAAGAAAAAAGGTAAATAACCTTTATAAGGTAGAGAAAAGGCCTTCTAATAGATCAAAAAAAAAAAAAAAAAAACAGTGCTTTGCACTTCTTGTGAACCTTCGGTTCTGTAAAAACAATAAAATAATAAAATAATAAAAGAATAGTGCTTTGCACTTTTAAGAACTTCTGGTTCTTCCGATAAAGAAAAAATTTGTTTTTCTTTGATCTAATTTAGACGAAGAAATTAAACAGTGCTTTGCACTTCCCTTCTTGAATCTAAAAGATTCTCAGTGCTTTGCACTTCCAAGTTGCGCCGTTGCGCTCTTAACAGAGCGCCACGTGTCGGCTATAAAACCACTTGCGCTAAGCGCCCTTAAGATAGAGCTTTGCTCTCTGGAATTAGCGCAACTCGCTGAGAGCGCGCCACGTGTCAGCAGCGCAATAGCGCAGCGCAACGCGCTGCGCTAGTGCGCTTGCACTCGTCAGAGCACGACACGTGTCATCACCATATGGACTTGCGCTCATTGCTTAGCGCAGAGCGCAGATGCATTAAAAAGGGCCAAGCCCAATTAAGAGAAGGCCTAACAGGCTCAATAAAGCGCAAATGCATTATTTTAAGGGGCCGAGCCCAAATCAAAACAGATGCTTTGCATCATTTATAAATGGGTTGATTCCAAACAGAATCTCCAGAATGCTATGCATTTTTCAAAGGGCAGAGCCCAAATCAAAACAGATGCATGGCATCATTCATAAATGAGCAGAGCTCAGAATAAATTGATGTTCTGCAGAGCCCAAATGCAATGCAGTACTTAATAAAGATGTTGAACTGGACTTAGCCCAATCGTGGCCATAAGTCCTTAAATTAAATTGACTGAGTAGAATGGCTCTCCTAAATCAATTCACGACCGGTTCGAGGGTACATCTCCGAACTCCTTTGACATTTGTCGTTGTAATTCCTCAACGACGTCAAAGAGGTGACGGGTCCTAACGACCACACATCGCTATGGACTGCGGGGTCCTTAAACTCGTGGACCGAGACGTCCTTAAAACTAATGTTGGACCGAGACGTCCTTAAAACTAATGTCGGACCGAGACGTCCTTAAAACTAATGTCGGACCGAGACGTCCTTAAAACTAATGTCGGACCGAAATGTCCTTAAAACTAATATCGGACCGAAACGTCCCTAAACTAATATCGGACCGAGACGTCCTTAAAACTAATATCGGACCGAAACGTCCCTAAACTAATATCGGACCGAAACGTCCCTAAACTAATATCGGACCGAAACGTCCCTAAACTAATATCGGACCGAAACGTCCCTGAACTAAAGATGGACCACCACGTCCTTAAACTGGCGACGGACCGAAACGTCCCTAAACTAATAATGGACCACTATGTCCCTAAACTGGCGACGGACCACCACGTCCCTAAACTAGTGCAATAGGGCCCAAACGCTCTTTTGTCGGATCTAAACGGTCCCGCCTAAGTTGATCTTAACCCCAAATACGGTTAACGTGTCCTTAGACATTTAAATAAACGACAAAACTCCAAATTAACTTTGGTTCAAGGGTACATCTCTGAACTCCTCAGACGCCTGTCGTTGTAATCCCTCAACGACGTCAGAGAGGTGACGAGTCCTGACGGCCGGATAATTAAATCAATCATGACGTTAAGTTGATCTTAGTCTCAAACAGGACTATCGTATCCTTAACGAACGTTTAAGTCGATCCTAGTCGCAAGGCGACTAATGTATCCTTAAACTAAAAAACACCAAACCCAAATCTAAGTAAATACGGATTTGGACTAATCCACGTCCTACGGGTGACGACATCACTCAGTCTCCGTATACAATCCACGGGCAATCACAAACGAAACAAACGGACACGACACGAAGTGAAATTCCGGAGTAGGAGAAAGTTGTTACCGCGATGCGGTAGCGTAATTAACTGCAGGGGCTTGCGCCTGCAGGGAAGAGCGTCCCCACAATCAAAAACCTCTCACCCTGAGGGGGAATCTGACAAAGTCTGCTACATCGGTCGCATCCGTCTAAACCTCCGATACAAGGTGCCATAAATCAACTTGGCATCTTCGGAGAGGTGGACGGATAAAAAACCAAATAGCATCTGCCCCGAACCCCCGGCACGTGACGTCCTAACGTCGCAGGCCGCCGTTCGGAGGGGAACAACCATGCTTCTAGAAGCTTCCCGAAAATTACGAGAACGCCCCTCCCTTCCGTGAAAACACGGAAAAACTTTAGACTGTATAAATCCAATAACCTGATACTAGAATCTGGCTTAAACCAAAGTCGTCTAGTAAAAACTGTCTGAATGTCGTACGTGCGTTTAAACACGTATTCGTCCGAACCTTTGTCGTAAAACCGTACGACCTCTATATCGTTTCGCCTGAAATTGGGAAAACTCTATGTGGGACTCTAAAGACTCGACTACTACGCTGGCAGTGGGTTTAACCACAGACCGCAAGCGGCACTAGCTGTACGTAACGGTCCCCAGGTAGATGTCGATAAGAAGGCCGATAAGGAAACCCATCCAAACTCCCACTGAGCCTGTCCATGACAATATCCGTGCAGTCCGGTCTGTTCGTCTAAGAGTATCGCATGTATGGTCTAGGGAGGTGGTAAACGTCAGACCCCTAATAACCGTACAAGTCGTGTCGGCATGGCTTAATTACCATCCGAGAATCTACTGATCAGTCTATCAGCAATTCTCAATATTAGCCCTGGCCAGGAACTTATGGTAATGACCAACCGATCACTGTGCGATATCAACTCCCTATACCGGAAGAGACGAATCCCTAATAGTCACTCACTGCCTCGACGTGGCTCGGGACTGTGCCCAACTAAAACCTGTTTGCATGACTCTTTTGAACCGTGGTAGGGTAGTAGTCAAAGCACAGTGGGAACTCACACGAGACAAATGACGACCTTAAGTCAACGGACTATCTGCACACATGTCACCTGAGAACTGCTATCTGACGTTAGGTATAAATACCATCCAGTCAGTTCTCGGCGAGTCCTGTCCGGTGTACTCACATCCAGTGAGCATCTGTATACAATCTTAGGTGCACTCCACCAATCGCTGCGGGACCAATCCATTGCCCCTCCTCAGGGTCTAGATATGTATACACCGGTCTACTCCGGAGTATCGATGCCCAGTCTCGATACTCCTGCGACCAGGGACTTCTAAGGATGTGCCTATTGACTATCCAGCTCCCACTAGTATAATTGTCATCACAACGCCGGTATTCAGGAAAAACACCCTATGGGCTTTATCAACATGTATATATATGAATACTACACAAAATATATCATATGTTAAGATAAAGACAAACCAAATAGCGCACTATCAAATTAAGCAAGACTATTATGTACATACATATCCCTAGCATTCTATACAATGAAGGCCTCTAGGGCATATATATCCAACAGTTTTGGCGAAAACCGTGAACGCCACTAGCACGACATGTATCGGACACGCCGTATAAGGTCATATACATTTTGTATGAGTCCTATGTGCGTCCTATGTGTCATATACATGCCTTTAGTATATTCTTGATGTATCGTTATATTGTGTCTTTTGGATGTTTTAAAACATAAGAAAGACTTGTAACATATCATTTTATATTTTGGATATCTTTGATGTTAAATTTGAAAGATGGCATATGGTTATATGTTATTATTATAATGTGTCTATTTAAATGTTAGACTTCATAATTTTTCTTGTTTTGTGCTCCAGTAGTTTGATAATTTATATCTTTTATATGTATATGTATAGTGTGTGTATATGTGTGTAGCTGTGTCCCGGCACCCTACCCTATATTTTTGGATTTTTCCGTGTCGATACGTCACATCGTGTCTATGCCCCCTCGTCTGTGTCTGTGCAACCTTGCCTTCGGCAACTCATCAACACGATTCGGGTTCATGACTTCTTTAACGGTCATTTCATTTATAATATCTACATCTAGCTCTAGTAGGTAGAGACACAACAGTTTTTCTCTAAGCCATCTATCAAACCAAAAGGATGCCTTATTTCCATCTCCTATGTTCCATTGCATATTATGAATTATATCGGGAAATACCGATAAAACTGCTCTCTATCTTACTGATTTGTTTCTGCTTCCTTGCATTCTCCTTGGGTCCCCATACTTTGCAAGCACCAAACATACCTATTCGTTAACTTGTTTGAAAATTATTAGTGCCAAGCAAGTGCTTTTTCTATCTTTGATGCCTAGCCCACCTTGATTTATCGAGAGCATGCTATTCTCCAACTGATTAGATTAATTTTCTGTTATCCCCAAACAAAATTTCTTAGAATCCTGTCCGGCTTATCAAAGAAACACTTAGGGATGAATGTAGATTGAAATAAATAATTGGGAATCATGCCAAGAATCGATTTACCACTCTCCAGGAGTGCAATGTTTTCGGCCTTCCATCCTTGTAATATTTCCTCTTATCTTATTAATTGTTGCTTGAAAGTGGTGATGTTTTGACGTTCCTATGTATGTAGGTACTCCTAAGTAAACAAAGTTTTCATCCAAGATTTGTAGCTTCAATTTTGAGTTGAGTAGAACAATTCTTGCAATTGTCAAGTGTCAACTTATCAATATTGGCGATACTTTGGGTTTGTTGCATACAACCTTTATTTTAATTACTTTTTTATTTGTATATTTTGACATTGAACTTTGTCTGGCCTCGGTTTAATCAAGTTAAAATTCTCCATTTAGTTGTTTGTTTATTATTATTTTGAAATTTATCACTGTTATTTCGCCGATTAGGCGAGCAGTTAATTTTTTTCACCATTTCCTTATAATTACGTATTTAGAAAATTTCCTGCTTTTTTCTCTTTGGGATGCGTCACACATGATCTTTGAGTTGGCATCCTCTTTCATGTTTTTGTTTGAATTTGGTTAAATGGCAGGAAACCCTCTTTACTTTTGCTCGTATTGCGGGAAACGCCCCCTTAAAAAAACTGTACTTTCACCCCTTTCAATCCTAACAGCATTATTGTTTTCGTCAATTATTCCCAAAATGCCCCTGAATTTCTAACTCTTGTCATTTTCTGTAATTGTTTCATTAATGGGTCGTAATTAATATTTTAACCAATGGGTATTTTGGGAATAGACAATTATCACAAACGGAAAGAGTTAATGATTGTCAAAGCAGCACTTCCCTTCGTTGAGGACTGAGCTCTCGTCATATTTGATGGGCAAACTGGGCTAATTTATATCTCGGCAGCTGTCGATAACTCGACCGCTTTCGATGTCGTTAAATCCAATTCTGGAGCCACTGGTCTAGCCGATGCCACTGACTTTTGATTTAGACGCCATTCTGCAGGGATTAGGCTTTTCGATGACTCGGGAAGGGAGCTTGCGACTAAGACGACGGGGTTGCGACGAGAGGCATGGGAGGAGCTCGAGTGACAGCGTGAGAGTACAAGTGAGAGAGAGAGAAAGAGAGATAATTTTGAAGTTAGGGGTATTTTTGTCCTGCAGTAAATAAAAATACACCCGTCTAGGGTTATGGTTTTTCGACCATGTTTTAGAACATTATGCCTTTCCCATTTTCTTGGTCAGGGGCTTTTCAACAATTTACCCCAAAAAAAAAAAGAAGGGGTTTTTAGGTCTTAGCTTTCGCCTTCTTCATTCCCAAAACCGTGAAAAGGAAGAAATCGAGGAGAGATGAGAGAAGTTCAACTGCAGTTGCCATTGAATCAAACGCAGGGAGTGCGATTGCAATCTGCTCTCCAAAAGTTACAAGAAATCGCTTCTAAATCCACAGCCTCCGTCACCGTGGCCGACTCCGTCACCGTCGCCGACGAAGATGGAATCCTCAAGTAATCAATGCTTACACTAATTAACTTGGCATTCTTTTGGTTTCCCCCACTAAAGATTGCATTCAGTTCTTAAAATTTTTTTTCCCTCTTCAATTTGTGTAGTTTTTAATCTGTTGCTGACCCATTTCGGTTCCACCCTTTTTTTCTCATCTTTTAAAGTTGATCTTGATTCTAATAGATAAGTTTTTTATTTTTCAAAATTTTCAATCTTTTCAATTCATCAGCTGAATTTGATTGTGAGGTCATTCCACTAGAAATGTTTCCCCCCCTTGTTACTGAGTAGAGTCAGCCGATATATCATCTGTAGAACACGGCCTCCGCTTCTGCATGTTCATTCCATACCAGCAGATTCTGAAATTTGAATCGGTTTCTTAGTTTCCACCAGTGCAAAAGTTGCATGCGCTATGACACTCAAAAGATAGCATCGAAAATATTTTAATTAATAAAATAATACATATCGGAATTGATGATGCTTGTAGAATAAAGAATATAGAGATGTAGCAGGACTTGAACTTGCATTGTTAGTATGGAAGTCTAATCAAAGATTGCATTGAAAATATTTTAATTAATAAAATGAATACATATCGGAATCGATGATGCTTGTAGAATAAGGAATATAGAGGTGTAGCAGGACTTGAACCTGTATTGTTAGTATGGAAGTCCAAGGGTTATCTACTTCAAGGGTTATAAAGTCCAAACATAGAAAAGGGATGGGGATCATTAGAATTAATGGGAACAGAAAACCTTTAGTCTATGTTTTATATTGAAAGAACTGTTTTTATGAAGGGTATAGAGTTTATGGAATAGGTAAACCATGAGGCAGTATGTTTGGATTTGAAAAGAAACGAGACAAAAGCAAAGGGAAAAGAAAGAAAAGCAAACAAGATGGATTAACGATGACACACCAAAGAAAAAACATTAGTTTTTTTTTCCTTTCACTTTCCTTCACTTTCTTTATGATTAAACTTAGTTACTAGATTTGACAGGTAGAAATTGTATCAAGATTTTAATTATAAAAAAAACAGTTCCTGATATAAGCAGGAATACGCAATTAGTAACTTTGATTATTCTAACCAATACAACTATAGTAGCTTGGCACCAAAGGCGGAAGGAGAGTTAAAGCAGGCAGGGTAAGAAAAAAAATATTTATACGTATGCACACATGTGCACAAGTAGAAATGCTCCCACAAAAATTATGTATTATCCAATGGAAGTTGAGTTAAAAAATATATATGATAGTAACATTATGGATATTATTAAAAGTGACTGTTTGTGGGTGGAGGCTAGCAGGGAAAAAAAAGTGTTCGTTAAGATTGCAGAAGATGCTGTATTGAAACCACAGATCAGTTGAAGTTCAGAAGAAACAAGTATGAAGAAAAACACCGATGATCGAAAAATTTGGTTATTGCACTTGTTCAATGCAAACGCAGAGAGTAAAATTGACCCATGAGTTTTTTTCCTTCTTTTTCCCCTTTGTTTTCTGGATGTAAATTGACCCATGAGTTACTGGGAGGCTCATGTGTGTTCTTTAAATGAAAGATAAATCAGAACTTAAACTGAAATATGTCGTATCTGTAGTCTATACTCAACCCAAGTGCGAGCATATAAGATAAATAAAAAAGTTATTCTAACAGAGAAAGAAAATAATAATCTATCCTTATTTTTAAATATTGCAATTATTTATTTGGAAAGACTAATCAGATATACCATTTTAGTTTTGCTAGATGAGGATAAAGCATAGCTTACTGAACATCCAAATCGACCACATGCCCATCAATCTCCATATGTCGGGTTCATTTGATGGAAAGACAAGATTGAACGATAGAATTCCCCCAAATAGCATTGAGGAATAGCCCTGAACTTCAAAAACAGTGTAAAGGGCTGTCCCAGGTACAGCAGGATTTTTGCTGGCAGTAGAAGCCCTTGGAGCAAAGGTTGCAGCAGTCTTTTGCACGACCTAGAGGGGGGGGGGGGAGGGGGGAGGGGGTGATGCTAATATAACAAATAACTAGAAAATAAATAAAGAAAAGTGCCAAGAAATGCTAGATTTTAGGATGTTAAATATGGTTTAACAAACACACTACAGATAGTAAAAACTTAAAATATCACGATAGTTGAATATATTTCTTTTTCTCTTCCACTTGGTGCATACATTGAACTTCTAATCAAAACTAAATTTTACTAAGAAACTTATTGCCATTAGTTTTGTAGAAAAACAGGGACAATATTTGGAGAGGAATAACTGCATGATTTTCAATATCACTCCAGGTATTGAGGATAGAAGACTATTCCAAACAAAAGAAAAACCAAAATTAATGAAGAATTGATTGTATAATGTTTTTGAGGGTGATGAGAGATGCACACCAAAAACATCCAACAAATAAACAACCACCATGAGGATTTGGACCAATTGTCTTAACAACACGTGAACAAATCAAATGGATCACACAATGACTTACAAGATGTGTGAATTTTAAATTCACTGCGATTAAGATTTCTGAGAATTAATAAAATATCTCTACTTAATCAGGTGTGGGCGTTCCTACATGATGTGTGGACTGTCTCATCAAAGCAGATGTTCCAACTTCGCGATACTTGCTTTAATCCATAGATGGATTTAAGCAACCTGCACACTCTTCCGCTGCTCCCACTGTCTAAGAAACCTTCTGGTTGATCCATGTAAACACTGTCTTCTAAATGTCCATTTAGAAAAGCTGTTTTTACATCTATCTGCCAGATTTCATAGTCATGGAAGGCAGCAGTGGCAAGTAGGATCCGAATGGATTTAAGCATAGCTACAGGTGAAAAGGTTTCGTCATAGTTCAATCCTGGTCTTTGACGAAAACCTTTTGCAACGAGTCTAGCTTTGTAGGTTTCCACTTGTCCAAGTGCACCAATCTTCTTTTTGAAGATCCATTTGCATCCAACTGGTTTCACCCCAGGAGGAACAACTTCTAAAGTCCATACTTTATTGGTGTACATGGATTCCATTTCGGATCTCATATCATCCAGCCACTTCACCGAGTCAATACTCGTGATAGCCTGCTGAAAACTAGTAGGCTCATCATCATCGATGATGCAATCCTCTCGATCCCCATCTAGAAGAAAACCATAGTATCTCTCAGGAGGATGAGAAAGCCTACTAGATCTGCGGGGTGGCGTTGGTTCGTCATGTTCTATTGAAATCTGAGGTTCTTCTAAGTACTCGGTTGCAGTTTGAGGTTCTGGAATTTCTTCCAGCTCTACCGCGCTCCCACTAATTTCTTTTACAAGAAATTCGCTTTCTAAGAAGACAATGTGGCGAGCGACAAACACCTTTTGTTCTTCAGTGTGGTAGACCATGTACCCCCTTGAATGTTTGGGGTATCCTACAAACTTGCACAAAACCAATCGTGCCTCGAGCTTTTCCGGTCTATGCTTTTTAACATATGCCGGACACCCCCATATCTTGATATGCTTAAGATATGGTCTCTTCCCGCTCCACATTTCATATGGAGTGGTAGTCACAGACTTAGTTGGAACTCTATTCAATAAGTATGCTGCTGATTCTAAAGCAAATCCCCAGAAAGAAAGTGGCAACTCAGCATTGAATGCACCATATCTAATAGCGTGCGATTCCTCCTTTCTGATACACCATTATGCTGAGGTGTATAAGGCGGAGTAAGCTGAGAGAGAATTCCATTCTCTTTTAAGTATTTAAGGAAACCGGTACTTAAGTATTCTCCATCTCGATCAGATCGAAGTGTCTTGATGCTTTTACCAGTTTGTTTCTCTACTTCATTTTTATACTCTTTAAACTTCTCAAAAGCCTCGGATTTATGTTTCAATAAGAACACATGTCCATACCTAGAGAAGTCATCAGTAAAAGTGATGAAGTAGGAGTGACCGCTTCTCGCATGTGTAGATATTGGACCACATACATCACTGTGTACAAGTCCCAAGAGTTCTGTGGCTCTCGTTCCGTGTCCGGAGAACGGAGATTTGGTCATTTTTCCTTTGATACATGATTGACAAGTTGCATATGATGAATATTCAAACGGATCTAGATATCTATCTTTATGTAACTTAGTCAACCTTGTTTCGTTTATATGACCAAGTCTACAATGCCATAGGAAGGCTTGATTTGAATCTGGAGCCTTTCTTTTAAGTGTGTTTTGAATATTGAAAATTCGAGGTTGATTAAGTATGTATATGCCGTTTTCCAGTATGCCATATCCAATCAATTCTTGATTTAGAAGAATGTTCATGACATTTCTTTCAAGCGCAAAATTATATCCTTCATTAGATAACAAGGTTACTGATATAATATTACATAACATACCGGGAATACAAAAACAGCTGTACAACACCAAAATGTGCCCACTAGTCAACCCTAGGTGATATTCCCCTATTGCAATAGCATCTACATGCATTCCATTGCCCATCCGGAGAGTCATATCACCTGCCCCCAGTACTCTACTATTTTTCAGATCTTGCAATGAATTACAGATGTGAGAACCAAAACCGATATCAAGTACCCATGATATAGAGTTTACTAAAAGACAATTTTCGATTACGAACACACATGAAGCAGAAGCAACAGCTTGCTTCTTGTCCTTGGCTTTGAAGGCTATACGGTCCTTCTTCCAGTGCCCTTGCTTGTGACAATAAAAGCATTCGTTTGTATCCGCTTTCACCCTTCCTGCCTTGTTCGTTCCCTGCACCTTCTTGACCCCACCCTTCGGTTTGGTGGCTTTCATCTTCTTCTTCCCTTTAGCTTTCGCTTTAGATTTAGAAGAGGATGATTGGCCAACATACAGAACGGGGGTCTTCTCCTTTTTCAAGGAGGTCTCTGCTACCCTCAACATGTTGAGGAGCTTTGGAAGATCAGCTTCCATTTCGTGCATGTTGAAGCTAAGCACGAACTGAGAGAAGGTGTGGGGAAGGGACTGCAAAATCAAGTCGATATACAAATCATTCTCTAGCACGCATCTCAGGTTTGCGAGTTCCTCAATGAGGCTGATCATTTTGAGGACGTGCTCTCCTACAGGCGATCCTGGAGCTAACCTCATCTGGAAGAGTTTCCTTGAGGTCTCGTATCTCGCGATACGGAAGTGCTCTCCATATAATTCCTTGACATGGAGAAAGATGGATACAATATCCATACTCTCGTGCTGTTTCTGGAGTTCATTGTTTATGGACGCCAGCACGATACACTTAGCTCGCTCACAGTCTAGATCCCAGGTTTTGCGAACTTCCTTGTCCACAATTGAAGAATCTGGTCCAGGGATAAGGGGAGGAACAACGGTGGTAACATATGCTACTTTGTCATAAGTCAGTGCAATTGTGACGTTTCTTAGTCAATCTTTATAGTTCTGCCCGGTAAGTATATTTTTTTCAAGTAATAGTTTTAGTCCTGTCATGGTAGCTGCTAGAGAGAGAAAAGAAAACACTCAGCATATGCTTCTTGCAAGTTTAGATTGGTTATTAGTTTATCTAAACAGGATGGCTCCCACTGTTCCCTCAAATCCTTCTTCAAAACCTAAAAGAACTAGTCAGGATTTAATCACACGTCACAATACTTGCTTAACCTTTCAGCCAGGCTGGTGTTGGTACTTCGAGGGAGATTTTCCAACGCTTTCGCGAAGTTCCTTAATTAAATAACCTCTTTTCCCTGGATGCGTAGCCCCTCTGACACCTTTCTGGACACCTACTTGGTTTATAGCATTGATTGTTAAGTGAGAATGTTTCCCGAAAGTAATCCTACTTATCAGTGGGATCGGGATCCAACTTTCATTGCATGATGTACTGGATGGAAGCCACTCTAGTCACCACACTCCAGAAGGTATGCTAAATCTGCAAGTTTCCTTTATGTTTGAAACTCCCGATATGATTTTTACCCCAAGCTCTTATGACCTTGACGTAGGCCAACAAATCATAAGACGCAAGTCAAGTTCTACCCGTCGTTGTTCTGATTAATTTAGGTACATCGTGCATGCCCTTGACGTAGGCCAACAAGGTTGTACGTCTGTCCTATACTAATGCATCTATCTGTGCAACAAATAAGCAAACCACACCGCTACCATCCACCATGCCTTGACGCAGGCCAACAAGCATAGCATGAATACGATGTGTTGTCTATTTGAAACGACGGAGGGTTACGACTGGTTTTTTGATAAAAAACCGTTAATGTAGTGACTTGATATAATCGAAGGAACCATGATAGCCTTTATTAAAAGGAGTGGTTTAAGCTCCGCATTTAAAATTTGCTTTTTGAAGAAAACCGAGTGGTTTTAGAAATTGTTCCAACGATTCAGTTTAGGTTTTATTTTTCTTTGCATTAAAATAATGCGTCCCATCTTTAACCTATCATTACAGATAACAACGAAAATACGTCCTCTTATGCCATCCGCATTCGCCATGGGGTCCCGTCATCACCCGTTAGGTTACTTAACTAACGGCAGAGCGAGGGCTGGGCTAGTGCGGGTGTAAAACATAAGTGACGTCTAAATAGCTATCATATATAGATATTGTACATTCGTCAGACGCAATAATAGGCATTCCAGATCACAGATAAACTTTATTGGATATGCAAGCAATCCGCGTTTCTTTTGAGCTTGTAAGAAAAGACGGATTACACAGTTGTGATGAATAGCCATTACCCCACCCCAGACCCCTACAGGTACGACAAACTACCCGCCAAGTACCCGAAGTGAAGCGGTCTCCCTCAGCAACGTGAGTAGGCCACTAAGCATTTCGAAATACCCGGTAGTTTGTGTACCCCACCTTGGGTCTATCCTAGGAGAAAAAAAGTAAAAAGAAATAATACAACGGTGGCAACAACCGCAACCTGGATGTGCCCCGCAAAATAATATTACAACTTATTACAATTATATCGAATGAATTAATACAATAATCCATCACAAAACCCCGGCTAATCATCACAACAGTCCAATAGAGTTCATAATCACAAGCAGTTAAAACATTACAGATATGCGCAACCTCCTGCCAACCGACATACTAGCAGTCAGGAGAGGTTTACGAACACATAATACAGTTCACAGATATAATCAAACAAGCAAACATCGTATAATTTCGATCGATCAAACCCATTAGATTCTGCTCCAAAACTTCTCTGTAAACCTGAGACCTGAGCAAAAAATAAACCATACCAGAAAAGACAAAATATCACAGAAGAAGCATAGGGAAAAACTGGGTTGAATCGGCCTCAACTCGGCCGCGGATCCGCGGCGGATCGGTGGGATCGGCCGCGGTTCCGCGGCTGTATGGCCGATTCAGGAACCCATTTTTTTCCAGTGTTCTTATAATTTCTTGTAGGGTGTTCTGGAGGAAACTGAAAAAATTTTGGACCTCATTTTAAAAACGACAGAAACTATGTGATATCGGGGTATTTTCCGATTCGTTTTGCGTTCGAAATTCATACGACTTTGCAAGTGAGTTAATTATTGTTTAGTGAGGCTCTGATACCACTGTAAGTCGATGTGCAACACCCCACGAGTTGCGGGGAGGCGGAAATATGAAAAACGATCTTGTTTCTTGAAGCATATATCGACTAACCGAAGATCTTTGCTAAACGATAATTAACAACTACCATAGAAGTTCTAAACTACTATGTAAAGAGATTATACCTAGTGATACGTGTCCTTCGCCTTTACGATCTCTTCGTCCTCCTCCAAGTGATATATGATCCACCCGAGAATCCTAATCCAAGCTTCACCTCAAAACTTGAGGTAAATAAGTTTCTCTAGTTGCTAATCAAAGGAACTCAGATTGTATAGAGTTAGGTTATGAGATGCTTAGTCTTTTCTAATCCTTGTTCTCAACTCATGAGTGGTAGGATTAGAGCTTGAAGAAAGAGAGAGCTTGAGGAGAGAGAAGGGGAACTAGAATAATGAAATGAAATTGTTTCTCACTTAATATATCAAGCATAATGAATAAATCAATAAATGAATAGTAAGAGATTATTCATCATGCTTCATAAATGTATTATGAGTGATTCCCTATGTGAGTCATTAAGCATTTAATAATGCATTAATGACATAGTGAATCACACATTATGAGTCACAATTACATTAATGATAATGCCACCTAAACCCCTCAAGTCACCATGCTTCTAGAAGCTTCCCGAAAATTACGAGAACGCCCCTCCCTTCCGTGAAAACACGGGAAAACTTTAGACTGTATAAATCCAATAACCTGATACTAGAATCTGGCTTAAACCAAAGCCGTCTAGTAAAAACTGTCTGAATGTCGTACGTGCGTTTAAACACGTATTCGTCCGAACCTTTGTCGTAAAACCGTACGATCTCTATATCGTTTCGCCTGAAATTGGGAAAACTCTATGTGGGACTCTAAAGACTCGACTACTACGCTGGCAGTGGGTTTAACCACAGACCGCAAGCGGCACTAGCTGTACGTAACGGTCCCCAGGTAGATGTTGATAAGAAGGCCGATAAGGAACCCATTCAAACTCCTACTGAGCCTGTCCATGACAATATCCGTGCAGTCCGGTCTGTTCGTCTAAGAGTATCACATGTATGGTCTAGAGAGGTGGTAAACGTCAGACCCCTAATAACCGTACAAGTCGTGTCGGCATGGCTTAATTACCATCCGAGAATCTACTGATCAGTCTATCAGCAATTCTCTATATTAGCCATGGCCAGGAACTTATGGTAATGACCAACCGATCACTGTGCGATATCAACTCCCTATACTGGAAGAGACGAATCCCTAACAGTCACTCACTGCCTCGACGTGGCTCGGGACTGTGCCCAACTAAAACCTGTTTGCATGACTCTTTTGAACCGTGGTAGGGTAGTAATCAAAGCACAGTAGGAACTCACACGAGACAAATGACGACCTTAAGTCAACGGACTATCTGCACACATGTCACCTGAGAACTGCTATCTGACGTTAGGTATAAATACCATCCAGTCAGTTCTCGGCGAGTCCTGTCCGGTGTACTCACATCCAGTGAGCATCTGTATACAATCTTAGGTGCACTCCACCAATCGCTGCGGGACCAATCCATTGCCCCTCCTCAGGGTCTAGATATGTATACACCGGTCTACTCCGGAGTATCGATGCCCAGTCTCGATACTCCTGCGACCAGGGATTTCTAAGGATGTGCCTATTGACTATCCAGCTCCCACTAGTATAATTGTCATCACAACGCCGGTATTCAGGCAAAACACCCTATGGGCTTTATCAACATGTATATATATGAATACTACACAAAATATATCATATGTTAAGATAAAGACAAACCAAATAGCGCACTATCAAATTAAGCAAGACTATTATGTACATACATATCCCTAGCATCCTATACAATGAAGGCCTCTAGGGCATATATATCCAACAGTTTTGGCGAAAACCGTGAACGCCACTAGCACGACATGTATCGGACACGCCGTATAAGGTCATATACATTTTGTATGAGTCCTATGTGCGTCCTATGTGTCATATACATGCCTTTAGTATATTCTTGATGTATCGTTATATTGTGTCTTTTGGATGTTTTAAAACATAAGAAAGACTTGTAACATATCATTTTATATTTTGGATATCTTTGATGTTAAATTTGAAAGATGGCATATGGTTATATGTTATTATTATAATGTGTCTATTTAAATGTTAGACTTCATAATTTTTCTTGTTTTGTGCTCCAGTAGTTTGATAATTTATATCTTTTATATGTATATGTATAGTGTGTGTATATGTGTGTAGCTGTGTCCCGGCACCCTACCCTATATTTTTGGATTTTTCCGTGTCGATACGTCACATCGTGTCTATGCCCCCTCGTCTGTGTCTGTGCAACCTTGCCTTCGGCAACTCATCAACACGATTCGGGTTCATGACTTCTTTAACGGTCATTTCATTTATAATATCCACATCTAGCTCTAGTAGGTAGAGACACAACAGTTTTTCTCTAAGCCATCTATCAAACCAAAAGGATGCCTTATTTCCATCTCCCATGTTCCATTGCATATTATGAATTATATCGGGAAATACGGATAAAACTGCTCCCTATCTTACTGATTTGTTTCTACTACCTTGCATTCTCCTTGGGTCCCATACTTTGCAAGCACCAAACATACCTATTCGTTAACTTGTTTGAAAATTATTAGTGCCAAGCAAGTGCTTTTTCTATCTTTGATGCCTAGCCCACCTTGATTTATCGAGAGCATGCTATTCTCCAACTGATTAGATTAATTTTCTGTTATCCCCAAACAAAATTTCTTAGAATCCTGTCCGGCTTATCAAAGAAACACTTAGGGATGAATGTAGATTGAAATAAATAATTGGGAATCATGCCAAGAATCGATTTACCACTCTCCAGGAGTGCAATGTTTTCGGCCTTCCATCCTTGTAATATTTCCTCTTATCTTATTAATTGTTGCTTGAAAGTGGTGATGTTTTGACGTTCCTATGTATGTAGGTACTCCTAAGTAAACAAAGTTTTCATCCAAGATTTGTAGCTTCAATTTTGAGTTGAGTAGAACAATTCTTGCAATTGTCAAGTGTCAACTTATCAATATTGGCGACACTTTGGGTTTGTTGCATACAACCTTTATTTTAATTACTTTTTTATTTGTATATTTTGACATTGACTTTGTCTGACCTCGGTTTAGTCAAGTTAAAATTCTCCATTTAGTTGTTTGTTTATTATTATTTTGAAATTTATCACTGTTATTTCGCCGATTAGGCGAGCAGTTAATTTTTTTCACCATTTCCTTATAATTACGTATTTAGAAAATTTCCTGCTTTTTTCTCTTTGGGATGCGTCACACATGATCTTTGAGTTGGCATCCTCTTTCATGTTTTTGTTTGAATTTGGTTAAATGGCAGGAAACCCTCTTTACTTTTGCTCGTATTGCGGGAAGCGCCCCCTTAAAAAAACTGTACTTTCACCCCTTTCAATCCTAACAACATTATTGTTTTCGTCAATTATTCCCAAAATGCCCCTGAATTTCTAACTCTTGTCATTTTCTGTAATTGTTTCATTAATGGGTCGTAATTAATATTTTAACCAATGGGTATTTTAGGAATAGACAATTATCACAAACGGAAAGAGTTAATGATTGTCAAAGCAGCACTTCCCTTCGTTGAGGACTGAGCTCTCGTCATATTTGATGGGCAAACTGGGCTTAATTTATATCTCGGCAGCTGTCGATAACTCGACCGCTTTCGATGTCGTTAAATCCAATTCTGGAGCCACTGGTCTAGCCGATGCCACTGACTTTTGATTTAGACGCCATTCTGCAGGGATTAGGCTTTTCGATGACTCCGGAAGGGAGCTTGCGACTAAGACGGCGAGGTTGCGACGAGAGGCATGGGAGGAGCTCGAGTGACAGCGTGAGAGTACAAGTGAGAGAGAGAGAAAGAGAGATAATTTTGAAGTTAGGGGTATTTTTGTCCCTGCAGCAAATAAAAATACACCCGCCTTGGGTTATGGTTTTTCGACTAAGTTTTTGAACATTATGCCCTTTCCCATTTTCTTGGGCAGGGGCTTTTCAACAATTTACCCAAAAAAAAAGAAGGGGTTTTTTATGTCTCAGCTTTCGCCTTCATTCCCAAAACCGTGAAAAGGAAGAAATCGAGGAGAGATGAGAGAAGTTCAACTGCAGGTGCCATTGAATCAAACGCAGAGAGTGCGATTGCAATCTGCTCTCCAAAAGTTACAAGAAATCGCTTCTAAATCCACAGCCTCCGTCACCGTGGCCGACTCCGTCACCGTGGCCGACTCCATCCCCGTCAACAACGAAGATGGAATCCTCAAGTAATCAATGCTTACACTAATTAACTTAGCATTCTTTTGGTTTCCCCCACTAAAGATTGCATTCAGTTCTTAAAAGTTTTTTTTCCCTCTTCAATTTGTGTAGTTTTTAATCTGTTGCTGACCCATTTCGGTTCCACCCTTTTTTTTCTTATCTTTTAAAGTTGATCTTGATTCTAATAGATAAGTTTTTTATTTTTCAAAATTTTCAATTTTTTCAATTCATCAGCTGAATTTGATTGTGAGGTCATTCCACTAGAAATGTTTTCCCCCTTGTTACTGAGTAGAGTCAGCTGATATATCATCTGTAGAACACGGCCTCCGCTTCTGCATGTTCATTCCATACCAGCAGATTCTGAAATTTGAATCGGTTTCTTAGTTTCCACCAGTGCAAAAGTTGCATGCGCTATGACACTCCTAATGAGTGTTAGGAGATTTTTGTGCTGCCTATTCTCGTGCATCAATGTGACTGTTTTCCTTAATGCCAGTGTTGGCCAGTCTAAACGAGCCCATGATGCAAGGATGGCCCAATTTTTTATTTTTTTAATTTTTTTTTATTTTTTATAAGAAGTGCAGCAACGGAGGAATGTTCTGGAGACTCAGATGCCCTTTCCGAGCATGATACTCTTTTCCCGATAATATTAACATTTCTGGTACACCTCTCTGGCATTGAATTTCAACCTCCCATGCCGTTTTGATTCATCCCTCCGAACTCGAGTAAAGTTATATTCATCAATCAGCATCTTCAACCTAGGTCGTATAGACACTCCTGACAGGGCGTACCCTTGTCCAACATGTATTGGACATTGATACTTGTACGCCACTAGCACGACATGTATCGGACACGCCGTATATGGTCATATACATTTTGTATGAGTCCTATGTGCGTCCTATGTGTCATATACATGCCTTTAGTATGTTCTTGATGTATCGTTATATTGTGTCTTTTGGATGTTTTAAAACTTAAGAAAGACTTGTAACATATCATTTTATATTTTGGATATCTTTGATGTTAAATTTGAAAGATGGCATATGGTTATATGTTATTATTATAATGTGTCTTTTTTAAATGTTAGACTTCATAATTTTTCTTGTTTTGTGCTCCAGTAGTTTGATAATTTATATCTTTTATATGTATATGTATAGTGTGTATATATGTGTGTAGCTGTGTCCCGGCACCCTACCCTATATTTTTGGATTTTTCCGTGTCGATACATCACATCGTGTCTACGCCCCCTCGTCTGTGTCTGTGCAACCTTGCCTTCGGCAACTCATCAACACGATTCGGGTTCATGACTTCTTTAACGGTCATTTCATTTATAATATCTACATCTAGCTCTAGTAGGTAGAGACACAACAGTTTTTCTCTAAGCCATCTATCAAACCAAAAGGATGCCTTATTTCCATCTCCTATGTTCCATTGCATATTATGAATTATATCGGGAAATACCGATAAAACTGCTCCCTATCTTACTGATTTGTTTCTGCTACCTTGCATTCTCCTTGGGTCCCCAAACTTTGCAAGCGCCAAACATACCTATTCGTTAACTTGTTTGAAAATTATTAGTGCCAAGCAAGTGCTTTTTCTATCTTTGATGCCTAGCCCACCTTGATTTATCGAGAGCATGCTATTCTCCAACTGATTAGATTAATTTTCTGTTATCCCCAAACAAAATTTCTTAGAATCCTGTCCGGCTTATCAAAGAAACACTTAGGGATGAATGTAGATTGAAATAAATAATTGGGAATCATGCCAAGAATCGATTTACCACTCTCCAGGAGTGCAATGTTTTCGGCCTTCCATCCTTGTAATATTTCCTCTTAACTTATTAATTGTTGCTTGAAAGTGGTGATGTTTTGACGTTCCTATGTATGTAGGTACTCCTAAGTAAACAAAGTTTTCATCCAAGATTTGTAGCTTCAATTTTGAGTTGAGTAGAACAATTCTTGCAATAGTCAAGTGTCAACTTATCAATATTGGCGACACTTTGGGTTTGTTGCATACAACCTTTTTTTAATTACTTTTTTATTTGTATATTTTGACATTGAACTTTGTCTGACCTCGGTTTAGTCAAGTTAAAATTCTCCATTTAGTTGTTTGTTTATTATTATTTTGAGATTTATCACTGTTATTTCGCCGATTAGGCGAGCAGTTAATTTTTTTCACCATTTCCTTATAATTACGTATTTAGAAAATTTCCTGCTTTTTTCTCTTTGGGATGCGTCACACATGATCTTTGAGTTGGCATCCTCTTTCATGTTTTTGTTTGAATTTGGTTAAATGGCAGGAAACCCTCTTTACTTTTGCTCGTATTGCGGGAAACGCCCCCTTAAAAAAACTGTACTTTCACCCCTTTCAATCCTAACAGCATTATTGTTTTCGTCAATTATTCCCAAAATGCCCCTAAATTTCTAACTCTTGTCATTTTCTGTAATTGTTTCATTAATGGGTCGTAATTAATATTTTAACCAATGGGTATTTTGGGAATAGACACTTATCACAAACGGAAAGAGTTAATGATTGTCAAAGCAGCACTTCCCTTCGTTGAGGACTGAGCTCTCGTCATATTTGATGGGCAAACTGGGCTTTTTCAAACAGAGGGTGGTTTCCTGCTATACAGGCAAAAGTGAGGGGTTTCTTGCAATTTAGCCTTTGAATTTTTTTTATATAGCTTGAAATGTCTACTATAGTTTGAAATAATGTTCTACTGTTGCTTTAAATTTCTCTATTTCGTAGCACTACTAATAGCCTGTTCCATTGCTTATGTATTAAATTGCATCTGGGGACCCACAATCTCCTTTACTTTCTTTCAAACTCGGTTAAGCTAATACCAGGATTTTCTCTTCATATGTTACTTGTAAACTGACTGATTTTTGATTTTTTTTATACATGTTGTATAGTTTCTTATTCATTTATTAAAGCTCTTGAACATTTTTCTGTTCCACATTTTGATAATTCTGCTTGTAAGATTTCCAAGCTTCGAGTACCAAGTATTGGTTGTAAGTGGAAATCTCTTGAAACATTATTTGTCATGGCTATTCCTTAGATGGTATTTGATGATTTTTCCTTTAGATATTATTTATATTTATATTCAGGCTAGCAATGGTGGACCAGGATTTGATCTTAAGGGCACACTTGAGTCGACATAAAGATAAAGTTACTTGAATATTTATAAATATTTAATAAAACTAATGCTCGATTTCCCTAGAAGAGGAGTACTATATATATAATAATTAAACATAGTAACTTACTATAAGCCATAGTGCTCTGCTTGTTGTAGTCTCTTTTCTTTGTGATCAATCAAATTTAACATAGACAATACACTTGGATGAAAATATAACAAGGAACATGAAAATTTATTTCCTGTAATAGATCATGTCCATTTATTACCTAGGTTCACTTTTGTGATGGCTAGGTTGGAAACCAACCGGGTTCTAGTTTTGAGGATCTATATGGGTACATGAATGGGCTGTGGGTTAATTTTTTGATCAAAACCGAACCGCAAGGTATCGAGCTGCCATCATATTCTCATTAGGGTTAGGTGCATTTTCCACTATGGTTTTTTCACATTTGGGACTTGAATACCATATCCTATCTGATGCTTACCAAGTTAAGGTCGATTTTAATTATATATCAAAATTCTTGTATCGAAACCCAAACCCGAGTTGTGAAGGATTTGATTTCTTAAATCAAATCCTTCACAAAGTATTTGGCGAGGTTGGATGTTTGTCAGGGCCAAGCTCCTAATATCCACTGCACTTTTAAGTTCAAGAGTAAACCCTACCCTATCCATTGGTTTGGTTGTATATTAGGTTCTGATTGATCAATAGGGAAAAAAATTAATTAGGCATCAAAATTAGAACTTGGAAGTACAAAATGGTTGCTGACATTAAAGAGCAAATAATTCCTGAGATTTAGTGAGGATTTGTGATGATATCTGTGGCTTTTTCAGGTTAAAACACATCTTTTCTAAGACATTATGTTGGGCATCACTTCTTGTTCTCACTTCGAAACGCTTTTCATTTTATTGGATCTCCCATTCATCAATCTAGAAAGTATGATTTTAGAACGGGGGTACAGCCCCCCCCCCCCCCCCCCCCCCAAACGCACACACACTCTCACACACACAAACCACCCCCTTTTCCTTTTCCTCTCCCTTGCTCATCTCCCTATATGCTATTATATGCTAATCCTCATATCCACTCCTTAAACTTGTTCTCTTTGTGCAGCTGCTGACAATTGTTATCTGATATGTTCAGGGGCCATGGGACATCGGATTTAAATGGTGAAGTAGTGGCTACAGTTTGTGGTGTGGTTGAGCGAGTAAACAAACTTGTCTGTGTGCGGGCATTAAGGGCCAGGTCCTTTTACTATACCCATCCTCTTAAGTTTAATGAACCAACATACCATGATCTATAAAGTGCTCATACTTAAACCTCTGAGATGCATTATGTTCAAAAGGATTTCAAACTAGATGTATGTTGATTTATAATGAATGAGACTTATGCTTTCAGGTACAAGCCAGAGGTTGGAGATATTATCGTTGGCCGTGTCCTTGAGGTCTCTTCTCATGCTAACATATGCTTATATGCTACACATACACCTACATGTTCAATTACACACATATACAAACATATTTATTTATTCTATTCATACATTCATATTTTTTTCTCATTTGATAACCACAGGTTATATAGCATATTAAATGCCATAGATTTTATTGTTTCCTAGTTGAATGAGACGGAACAATACCAAACTGATATAATTGAGAAATCTAAGATAACTACCGACTATGGCTTTGCTTTTTTAGATTATTTGTACTTCAAAGTTTCTCTAGTATCCATCAGTTTGACTTGTACTGCCATTTCTTTTAAAGATTGCTCCGAAGCGCTGGAGACTGGAGATAAATTTTAGTCAGGATGCAGTACTAATGCTTTCATCTATGAACTTACCAGATGGCATCCAGGTATCATGTATATCCATAATCTCTTTGAGCATAAAACTCCGAATCATACTATAATCTACTTCTTTAACTATGCTGCTGGTGAATCCGATAATAGTCATATACTGTTAATTAATACAAAAATTTGCATCGGGTTGGGTTAGGATATTGGCTGTAAATATCAAAAGCATAGGTGACATTTAACATATTATCTTTTTGCTAATGTAAATTTGCTGAAAAATCATGACTGGTGAAACTTAGTTTCTCAAATTCACGGAGAACCATTGTATGTATGGGGGGCATGCAACCAAACTAGAATTGTTCTAACTGGTTGCCTCGAGGAGTAATATTATAAAGCTGTGCCTATTTCAATTCCATAAAGACATTTGTTTTTGCACTTTATATATTAACTTGAGAAAAAAGTAATGAAAAATTTGGGTTCTGGTTAAATCTCATACAATTTATTTCCATTTCCAAAAATAGAATATTGATATTATTATATTACATCACATAGACCTGTAGTTTGCGAGAACAGTATTAGTCTTTAGTTAATATAGTGGCTACATTAAATCATCAAACTTATCTATGGGTTTTGTTATCATTAAATTTTTTATGCTGATTTATTTAAGATCTCTAATGCTGTAAGGTCAAATTCTCTCCTCTATCAAGATTCTGTTATCGGTTCTCTTGCAATGCTAGCAACAATTCAGACATGTCAAACCTTGTATATGCAGTTATCTTCGTCGCACTTTTAGGTTTTTGATATCGAAAGATTTCATACAGAATTAACAAAAGATGTTCATTTTGTTCATTTCTACTTTTCCTTGATTCAACATGTTGCATTTCCTACTCATCCTTTTCTTCCAGTTTGTGTTGTTGGCTGCGTATTGAATAATTTGAATTTGTATAGTTGCTCTGTAATAAGCTGTCAACTTGATTTTTTCCCCCTGATGTTGCTAGAGACGTAGAACTGCTGTCGACGAACTCAACATGCGCAGTATCTTTGAAGAAAATGATGTTGTTTGTGTAAGTACTTTCTTACTTGCATCCTGTGCCTTTAAGAATGCACATAACTCCTTTATGAAGTACACTGTTATTTCATGTATAGAAATGAAGAAAAATGCAGATTTGATTATGAAGCTTGTTGTCAAGTGACTAACCCAAAGAAGTAGGATTCATATCCGCTCCAGTAGCCAACGGTGTTCTAAATATCGGATATCAGGATCGTATCGGTCCCAAAAATTTTAGATTGGAAATTAGATATCGTGATATATTGAGATATATTTTCTTAAAATTGGACTATATATTTTTGTATTATAAATAGCATAAATGTAACTCAATATAAATGATTGACTTTTTGAAATGAGTTTTTCCTTAATAACTTAATGGTAAAGCGGTCATATTACGTGATTAGTCTCAAGTTCTTACATGAATATGAATTTTTTTTCTTCTCTCTTATCTTTGAAAGTAACTCTTTATCTAGATAGAGAATTTCTCCGAAAATTATGGCTAAATATTTCAGTAATTCTTGGCTGAATTTTTAAGAAATTGAGACATGAATATGAATTCATGAGAAATACGCAAGCAGAGAGGGAAGAAGAGACTTATCTTTAAAGACGAGAGAGAAGAAATAACTTTGGACTTAGTCGAACTTTGGTGAGCTTGACAGAGAAAAGAGCTTCGAAATTAGAAGACGCAGGACTAGGTTTTGATAAAGAGGCATTCTGGATATAGAGATAAGAAGAGTTTTAATCTATGATTTTTAAGCTGTATTTGACTTTAAGTTATTCTCACGTGGGTCAGGTCGAGTCATGTTTCAATAAACCTGAAAACCCATATAAATTTTTGACGAAAAATTGTGATATTTTGGTCGATATCTAACAGCTGATATATCAACAAATTATTAAGATATATCGGCCGATATATTTTCAAAACTATAAAAAGATATTAAATCAATAATTTGTATTGTTTTCTCTCAATTTCCGATATATCGGCCAATACCCGATCTATATCGACGATATCTAGATTTTTTACCCTTAGGCTAATGAATGTCCTGATGTTTATGTCCTATCATTTGATTTTAATCAAACGGCTAGATGTAAGCATGACACAATATCTTATCATATGAGATCGATTGATACCATGTAGTGAGATGTATCAATCGATCCTGGGGAGAATCACTGGATAGCTTCCAGGATGGTAAGGTCGACTGAATGTCAGTCACATGCATTGTCTTTACCCTCAGTGGATGGACGGTATGTTGGAAGAGTTCCAAACTAGATACCGTGGCAAACTAGACGATAAAGGTTGGATACATCGCTACCAAAGAGGTAGTCTGGGTGTATATTAGTTTATGAGATGTGCTTCGTTCCTACCATTGTATGACAATAAAGTTGTGGTTTATGCCTAGGAACCCCCGTCCCATCAGTGACCCAGACATATTCTAAGGCAGTATCACCTAATCACGGAGATGGTTGATCTCCTGGGAGATCGAGGTTAGGAGAGTAGACCCAGAGGACAACACGGCGGATTCACTCACAAAGGCCTTTTCCCAGAGAGAGACTTTTATGGGATGGTTGAGTATGAGATACTACAACCACTACTATATGATGGCCCTAGTGCAAGTGGGAGATTGTTAGTTATATGTATGCCCTAGAGGTCATTACTGTACATGGGATGTATATTGTAGTGGATGCTTGGACATCTATAGGGAGGACTTTCTTGCTCGACATGATAGTATGCTATCTGGTTACTCTTTATCTTAACATGTACACTGATTGTCTCTCTGTTGCATGTTGGTAAAGCCCTTAGGATGTGTACTTGACTTCCTGGATTATGATGCGGATCATACTAGTGGGACTAAGGTAGTCGATAAGTATATCCTTTAATGTCCCTAGTCGTGAGTGTATCGAGACGGGGCATCGATATAGCAGAGTAGACTAGCGTATAGCTTTTCGACCCATGTAGATGGGCGATGGATGATCCCATATCCATTGGTGTTTGACATCAGAGATGGTATACGGGTGTTCAGTGGAGACTGGGTACGCTGGACGGACTCGCCAAGAACTCCTAGATAGTATTATACCTCATGTCAGATGGCAGTTCTCTGGTGACACTGATACAGGTTAGTCTGTCGACCCGAGATCGTCATAGAGTCTTGTGTGATTCCCACTGTGCTTTGATTTCCACCTTACCACGTTCAAGAGAACGTGCAAAACAGTGGTTTTTGGGTACAGTCCCGAGTCACATAGAGGCAATGAGCGATGGGAGGGGATTTCGTCTCTCCCGGTATTGGGGGTTGATGTTGCGCTGTGCTCGATCGGTCATAACAGGAAGTCTCTGGCCAGGGCTGTTTATGAGATTTACCGGTAAGTGTTATCAGTAGTTTCTCGACCCGTTATGAGCCTCATATCGGCACGACTTATCGAGTTATTGGGGTCTGACGTTTACCACCCCCAGACGAGATATGCGACATATCTAACGAAGAGACCAGACTGTACGGTAGTGTTACTGATTGGACTCGCAGGAGTATGAGCAGGCATGCTTGTTGATTTTCTGATCGCTCAATACCCGGGTGGCCGTTACGTTTAGCAGACCGCTTGCGGCTTGTGGGTGTTTGATATGATCATCACCTACTGCCGGCGTATTGACGAGTCTTTAGAGTCCTACACAGAGGTTTCCTGGTTCATGCGAAACGAAATAGGAGCACATATGTGATATGTGCGGGACCGAGATTAATGCGCGTATGTGATACCACATTCTATTCTCGCGATTTGTGATATCGGTCGGTTATATGAGATATAGCCGGGTTATCGGATCAAGTGTTGATTCGCGATAAGTTGCATTTGATATTAGTCGGTTATATGTGATATAGCCGGATTATTAAATGAAGTGTTGATTTAATAATTTAATGTATAATTGTATATTTGATATACTAGATTACATTAACTAATATTAGCTCACTTAAACATTTCTTTTTCTCACAAGTGTGCATTAGTATATATGTGATATATATTAGTGTACATTTTATTGTGTCATGCTTGATGCCACATGCTACATGGGTGTATGAGACTCACACTATACTAATAATAATGTGAGGGTTATATATTTATTTAAGTAAATCAAAATTAGTGTTAATTAGTCACATGCTTGGAAGCTTGGAGAAGCTTGTAGCATCTTTGACTAAGTTTACTCCTTTTGTTTTACTTGTATATATTTATTAACCTAACCATTATTGTTAGCCATGGTTTAATCTCTACATGGGTTAGTATACGACACTAACTCACCCATGGCTGTTATTCTCACCTCATTAGTTCATTCTCATCTCTTCTCTTGATCTTCTTCATCCTTGAGAAAAAGCTTTCTAGCTTTTGGAAAAATGAGAAAATATTGTGAGAAAAATAAATTTAAAGTGAGCCCATTTCCTACTTCTTCATCCTCTACTACTTGTCATTTAGTTTAGCATGTTTGCTTCACTAATTTCACAATTAATGAAGAGGTAGCATGGGCTTGAGTCTTCTCGACGTAGATCATCTTCGGTTTCGAAGATTTCGAGCAAGCTTGTTCATTTCTCCGGGAGGATCCTTTCTAAAGTTCGGGAGATCACAACTTGCAGCGAAGGGACTGCTACACGGAGCTTTAGAAGTGAAGGACCGGTCTACAAAGGTTGTATTCCTCATTAACTTAGTTGTAAAGGTGTTTACATATAGTTTCGTCGCATTTTCTAGTAAAGATTCTATGGTTAGGGTTAACTGGAACGGCAAATTTTTGAAATTGGCATAAACGATACCTCCTGAAACCTTACTGCCGTCCTAGGGAACCCTGCATTTACATCTTATCAAAAATTTAGAGCAATTGAGTTTACGGTTTGGGAGAAAAAAAATCGGCAAGTCATTGGTTGTTATACCGGCCTGCATTTCTGTAAGTTTATCTTAACCCTGCTATCTCCGATTCTATTATAATGCATCCTTGATACCAATATCAACGTGTTACAACTATTATTAACATGCCATGATAGTTAGTGGTTACGGTTCATATCGGTTATAATTAGAATCGGTATCGGCAAAAACGCTTTTCGACTAAAATTACTTTTCATAGTCTTGATACTAATCAAGTAATTGTCTTGTTACCAATCACTCATGTTTATCATCATAATGGTTTAAGAATTAAATCATTAGCATGTTTATACATATATCTGAACTATTTCAGGTATAATTGATATCGTACGACCCTTGACGAATAATCAACAAAGTCGTACGGCTGTCCTAACCAATCCACATATCCATGCGACAGAAAAACATTACAGAGCTACCGCACACTACGCCTCGGCAAATAGCAACGACAAACGTAGCGCGAATACTAAACAATACTAATCTGAAATGACGGAGGGCTACGGCAGGTTTTTGGCGAAAAACCTTTTAACGTAATGAACTCGATATCGTTGAAGGAACCAGATAGCTTTTTATAAATATAGCGGCGAAAACCTTTGCTAAAGAGGTTACTCCCGGTGAAGGGATCTTGGCTCTTTCCCCGTAGAATGAGGTGCAGGATATTCCAAATGAATACCACGATGCAAAGCAAAAGGCAATTGGCTATAGTGAAGTTATTACCCTGACGCAAACTTCTGTCCAAGGGATCACTCCCGGTGAAAGGATCTCGGCCCTTGCCTCGTCGACTGAGGTGCTGGATATTCATAACCGAATACCACTGTGCAAAACAAAAGAGAACGTCCTTGCAATAGCAGCTTTTTGAAAAATGTTCCAACAACATCAGAATAAGTTTGTTTAGCTTGCATTGATCCGAATCAATGCAGTCCCATCAATTGATCACACCAATAAAGAACGAAAATACGATGTACGTATATGCCATCCGCATTCGCCACTGGGTCCCGTCATCACCCGTTAGGTTACTTAACTAACGACAGAGCGGGGATTGGACTAGCGCGGATGCAAAACATATACACCATCTACTAGTATATATATCAATATATAATATTCGCTCAAGGCGTGATAAAATGCAACATCACAGAAATATAATAAGCATCACAGAACAATACAGATATCTGGGATCCCTGGGTTTCATAGAGCCGCTACTGAAACCCGACGTTCCCCTGGTCGTGTGGATAGCCTGTGCAATGAAAACCTAGACCCCTATGGGCGCGGCAAGTTACCCGCTAAAACCTGAAGCGAGGCAGCCCCCTTCAACAACGTGAATGGACCACCCAGCACTTCACGGAATCCGGTAACTTGAGCACCCCTCCTTGGGTCAACCTGTACCCTCTACGAGTGCGGCAAATAGCCGTCCAATTCTCTAGAGTGAAGCCCCCTCAGTCTCAATGCCATGAGATGCGGGCCTGTTGCTCTTTAGAACCCGGCCACCCGTACACCCCTTCGCGGGGTAATCCTAGTACATAAAGTAAAATATATACAACGGGTACATCGACCTCAGCCCGGTCGTGCCCCAAAAGAATAATATACAAACAGGCAGTGACGGCAGTCCACATGTTGGACGCTTGCCCCGCAATATCAAATGTACATATACAACCAAACTGTACTACCATTGCATCCAGGCTATCCACCACGACAAATCCTCAACATCACAGTACAACACAGAACATCAACGTGAATGTCACGTTCGCAAATCCGTCTAAAAGGGCTATAGCAGTTAGACAGGATTTACCGATCAAATGACATTCACGGTCACAGATATAATGTAAATACTGTGAACTAACATGTTTTAAAAATTTCGATCGACAAAATTTCCTGAAGTGGGCCCCAAGTACAACTGCAGCACTCAAAATAATCTGGGCCCAAACAGAATATACCAAAACCCCCAATTTCAAGACAGAGACTTACTGTAAAATTTTGGTGCACCAAAGAGTTAAAATGGCGGCGGAACCGCGGCCAATGCATGGGTTTGGCCGCGGTTCCGCGGTGGAACAGTGCCATCGAGCTACCAAATTTTCACAGAATTCTCAAAACACCCTGCACGATTTTTTGACATGCCCAGAAAAATTTTTAGAGCACAAAATAAAATCGACAGAAACTGTCAAATTTGAAATCGGGTTTTCTGAATTTTCGATCGATCGAACTTGTAAACATGTTAGAGCAAGCTAGTATAAGTTAATGACGTGGCTCTGATACCATGTAGGACTACGGTAGCGCCCCGGCCATCTATCCGAGGCCAAAATGCGGAAACGAAAAATTTTCTTGACTTTAAACCGGCACTACCGCATCCTTAAAAAAACCCGGATCGTAACCATTAACCTACACCTAGCTATCTAGAGAAGGGATATAATGCTATACCGAGCGATCCGTGTCCTTCGGTTTTCGGCCACCATCCCGATATCCCCGCGGCAACTCCGGTCTCGATCTCCTCGTCGGAAAGGACACCACATCATCGGTTCTTTTTTACGGGCTCCCGCTTCATTCGAAGCAACTCGGGCGCGAAGTGTGCTAGCCGACGCGTCCAAGGTGTTGTAGAGAATGTTTGTGATCACTTTGCCTCTTGCATCCATGGCATGGATGGAGGTTGAAGGTGTTGCTATTAATGGAGTTATAAGCTAGAGGAGGAAGAAGAAGAAGAAGCTTTCTTTTTCCTTTTTCTTTTCTTGTGTTATGAATAATGAGAGTGAGAGAGTGTGAGAGCAATAATATCAGAGCTCACACCAACACAAGGCAGCCCCCTCTCTCTCCATCTCATTTCATGACTCAAATCAAACATCAAATGTGACATACTTGCTAAAAAAAGAGACCATGAGTCATCTAAATGTCCATGTCACATTTAATGCAATGCATGATAAAATTCTAGCTCATTATTTCCATAAACCAAACATTAATCCAAATGTTTGGTCCAACAAAAAGATACGGCAACATCTAAAGTAAACTCGTGACGGATCACAAGGATACCCCTCACATGTATATACATACCTGCATACGCATTCCGACTGAATGTGAATGCGATGAGACTAAAGCAATCCAACAAATTTAATACTAGGATCCGGCTTAAACCAAAGCCCACTAGTATGATCCGTCCGATCATGATCCGTGCAATACCGTACGTATATGATCGAACCCTGCCATATATCATACGGCCTCTACAACGTTTCGCCCGAAACTTGAGAAACTGTCTGTGGGGGACTCTAAAGACTCGTCAATACTTTGGCTGTGGATTTAACCACTAGCGCGTCAGAGGTATTAGCCATACGTAACGGGCTACCAAGTATTGACCAAAAGGGAGGTCGATGAGCGAACTTATCCTGACACCCTACTGAGCCTGTCAATGACAATATCCGTACAGTCCGGTCCGTTCGTCTATGAGTATCGCATGGTGGGCCTAGGGGGTTGGTAAAAGTCAGAACCCCAAAAGCGGTACAAGTCGTGTCGGAGTGTAGCCCAGAACACCTTGAGATACTACTGGAATACCTACCAGTAAATCTCCTGTCTCGGCCGAGGGCTTTGTGTAATGGCTCTCCTAGACACAGCGCGACCTCACCCCCAATACCAGGAGAGACGAACCCTTGCCGATCCGCTCAATGCCTCCATGTGGCTCGGGACTGTACCCAACTAAAACCTGTTTGCACGACTCCTTTGAGCCATGGTAGGATAGTAATCAAAGTACAGTGGGAACTCACGCGAGACAAATGACGATCTCAGGTCGATGAACTAACCTGTACACATGTCACCAGGGAACTGCTATCTGACGTTAGGTATAGACCAACTAGCATGTTCCCGGCGAGTCTTGTCCGGTGTACTCATAACCCAATGAGCACCTGTATACATCTTAGGTGAACCAACTGACACCAGTGGCTTGTTAGACCGGCCACCGCCCCTCGTCGGGGTCTCGACTGTATACACTAGTCTACTCTGGAGTATCGATGCCCTGTCTCGAAAACTCCCACGACTAGGGACCTTTTAAGGATGTGCTTATAGACCCCAGCTCTCACGTATATGATCGCCATCATACTGCTGGCCGTCAAGCAAGAATCCTAAGGGTTCTATCAACGTGCAATAGTGACCTGTAAGGTCATCTGAAACAGTACACGATGATAAAGATAAACCAGATAGCATACTATCATCTTGAGTAAGACTGTCCTACTGGCATAGGTCCTCCCTCAATCATTGCAATCACGTGTCTGTGATCCAATAATTGATTCTGAGGACACTATATCCAACAATATCAAGTACTACGACCGAGGAAGAGAACGCTAAAGCATGTTACTTTTGATAAAGCCTACAAACCCTAGGTTTCTCGCTTGTTTCATCTCACCGTCTCTTTGCCTCAATCCTAATAAAGCCCTAATATATATTTATATAGGCTAGGGGATACGAGATGAACAGCTAGGATTGGCCGGAGCCCAAACCTTAGACAAACTAGGGTTCGTCTCCTTGCTTGACTTTGATCCCACCCCTTTAGGTGTGGCGGCTCTACCAAGCTGAGCCCTGTTCGGGCTTAGGTTTTGGAGCCCGGTCGGGTCTCTGGTCCTTATTTGCCCACCCATTTCATTCGACGGGTTTGAGCCAGGTCAGGAGCCCAAATTCCAATAGATACATCTTTGGGATGACAAACAAAACTTTAATTTGATATGTCAAAAGGAAATATCCAGGTGTGCAATCAAAGTTTCCAAATCGTGATATGAATCAGATACCTTTTTTTAATGTATTTATAGTATTTCGTAAGATATGATATTCACCTGAAAAATAACTAAGCAGTTAAGTATATAACTCTATATTTTATTACCATATGATTAAATTAGAAATATAGAGGCGAGTCAAAGGAGATTGTGATGAAGACACCTTAGTGAAGGAGATTAGGGCTTCAAAGTTCGAAAGATTTGGAGCTTGTTCTGGCTTCGAAGGAGTCGGAGCTTTGAAGGAGTTTTTGATGGCGAAGAGGACGCAAGGAGAGCCCCTAAAGAGTGGGGCTTTTGATGCGGGGCTTCAAAAACTTTGGTAGAAAATTAGGGTTGATGCATTTTATGTTGTTATAGCCTTCAAACCCGACCCGACTGGTTGTAGACCCGACCCAATAACAATTTGGGCATCTAAATATTGTATCGTTCATATCCCATATCTATTACAACATTATAGTAAGATATATATCATATATATTGTATGATATATCTCATATATATTGTATGATATGATAGTTTCTCTGATACGAAGATCCGATATGTATCAAAACCCCCTCATATAGTACGATATGTATCCCATATCATATGATACTAATAATTATGGCTCAAATACAATAATTGCATTAAAATTTTTAGTGATACGAAATTTAAGTTTTCTTCACTTAAAATGTCTCCTTTTATCGAATTGTTAATTTTCTAAGTTGCGATGTAAAGATCCGTTCTGAATCTGTCTTTAATTTGTTTATGCGATTATCCATCCCTTAATCCCTTGTCGGCGGTGGTCGATAGTCCGAAGGAGTCGGGAATAAACGTATATGATTAATAAAATTAACTGAATAGGTCTAGTGGTAAAAGGATCGAGTCTTCCAGCAGTTGGATGGAAAGAGCAACTAGATGGAGCTACATGACTCTCCAGTAACCTAAGGGTAATAGAGAGGATGCTAATCCCATGAGGTATTTTAACTTAAAGATATGAAACAGTGCTGAATGCGGTCTGCTGCTTTTTTGTTGGTTGTTATTCCTAGTTTTGATGTTATTTTAATAATGCATAATCTGTCGATTTCTAGGATGTGAAATTTTGAATGATTGAACACCTTGCTATATGATGTGTTTGGTTCTATTCTTGTATTGTAGTTTCATGGGTTTGTTGGGGTCAAAATTTGCACCCTGGTTGACCAAGTCAAAGTCAAGGTCAACCCGGTGGGCCCAAGACTAGGTCAAGCGGGCCCATGCCCAAGTCGAGCCCGCGGCCAGCCTACCCATGCCAACATAGAAATCATGTAACAAATAATTTTGATGTAATTTTTTGTGCATGAATGTAAGTAAAATGGGCATCAAACCAAATTTTTGTAAAGCCCATGGCTTATGTGCAAAAAGAAATGGCACATGAGCCATGGGATGGGCAAAATGTCATTTTGTAAAGCCCAAGGGGCTATATGTAAATATGTAAGCCTATATAAAGCAACATGATGATGAATCAAGGGGACACCTTTTCATTTCTCAAAAAAAATTAGGGCATGTGCCTCTTTCTCTTTTCTCAAGGTTCTAAAACCTTCTTCTTTCTTTTGAATTAAATCAAGAGTTTTACTCTTCCTTTTACAAAACTAAATAGTTTTTCACCACAAAACCCACAAAGGGAAGCTTGGATCTTCTATTAGATCTCAAAAAGGGGGATTTTTAAATCTCACCCCCTTTCTCCAAGATCCGGCCAAACGACAGGAAGAAGACCCATCTCCAGAAACCCCACTTTGGGAAAGATCCAGGACTCGAGGGGAGAATCCCCTTTCACCAGCTTCAAATTATCCTAGGAGATTAACTCCTCATATATATACATATATACAAAATAATAAGTGCTTCTTTCTGGGAGTACAACTCCCATTGCAGGGACCAAGTCCCTTTTGCCTCCCGAGCGTCTACGTGCTTGGCACGTGAGGCGCTAGGGCTCTTGCGCTCAGAACGCTAGCGGTCTAGCGCTCAGAGCGCTAGCGCCCAAAGCGCTAGCGCCCGAGCGCCTACGTGCCTGGCACGTGGGACGCTAGCGCTCTTGCGCTAGACCCAAAGCGCTGGCGCTTTTTCCCACGCATCCTTTGGATGCCCTTTCCCTTTCTTTCTTATATATATACATACATACATACATATAACACATACTCCACGACACTGTCCCTGTTAGAAAAAAATTTCTAACGGGGCGCTGCCCTGCACCGCGCATGGGGGCTGCTAGCCCTGGGTAGCTGGACCCCCGTAAAAACTCTGCGGGGCCCCCGATATATCCAAACCCCCCTTCAAAACACAACACTGCACATTGAGTTTGCATGACCAGTTTAACCCGTCAATCGGAGGTTCCCTCGCTCCAAAGGCGAGGGGTAATTAACGGCAGCTTAGTCCGCGACTGCCGGAGATTCGGATCCCCACAATCAATAAACCTCAGCCTACCTTAGGCAAGGGGAATCTGTAGTACGCCTGACAAGCGCGCGCGTATTCCCATCTCAAGGGGGCGAAAAACACCCTATAGATTCTGGTACGCCCGGTGGGACAAATGTCTCCTCCCATATTTCGGGTTAAGCTTTCATGCGAACTCAATTAATATGCATATCAATTGCCTGTACTAAAATCATGTTTTTTTGTGCAGGTCAGCGTTCTCCGATTGCAATCTTCGGACGCAGCAAAGATGTCTCCAAGGATCAGCTCAGCTCTCGACACAGCTCCCATCTCCTACATGATGAAGATGGATGCCAGGACGGTCCTCCCGGCCAGTCTTGGGCGACAATGGGAAGAGCCGCCGCTACCATTCGGCTCTATTCTGTTCGTGTCAGCTAACGCCATCCCAGCTCCTCAAGCCCCGGCGACCGACAAACTGGTCTCGAAAGGCAAGAGGCCAAATGTGGTGGTCTCGAAGGCGTCCTAACTCAAACGCAAGTCGGTGTTTGAACGACTCTCTTTGGTCCCAGCTGGGGGCAAGGCCATCAACACCAACAAAGCAACAAGGCGTCTCGAGCAAGCTCCGGCGGTGCCCCTGACGACTGCTTGATCGGGTGTCTTCTCTAAGCTCCCCGCTAATCGACTCACGGTGGCTTCCCAGGAAACAGATGCCCGGCAAGCCCTTAAAATTGATAAGCTAAGGCAGAAAAGGCTCAGATATAGAGCCAACCAAAGGGCTAGGGCTCCTGCTAGGCTGAACCTTATGAGGTTCGAAGAACAGGGTTACCCTGCCGAAGATGAGGAAATGGCTGGATATGTGGTCCACACTGTCTACACGGTGGGCACGCGCAGCAAGAGCAAGGACGGGGCCACCACATCTCAAATTCAATCTGGCTTGAATGTGGTTGCCGCTTACCAAGAACAGCCACCTCCGCTGGATGATGAAAACCTTCTCGACGAGGATGATAGGCAGAAAGACCCCTCAGTCCATGTAGAGTCAAGCTCGGACAGCGAGGAAGAGCCGACTTTCCGCCCCAGGACCGCGGAGCAAGAGCTGTTTCAAGAGCTCCGAACGCAGCTCAGAAGCAAAAACAAGGAGATGGCCAAGCTCTACTCAAAAATTGACGACTTGACAAACGTCGTCTTACAGCTCACGGACCGACTTGCCTCTCAGCCGCCCAATCAAGGGCAGGGCTCTGCTCATGAACCGGGAAACGGTGTCCCAGGGCAGCCGATGCCTATTCCTTCAAATCCAAAAGTGGGCGGACCGAATGAAAATCAGTCGCATCCTATCTCGGGAAATGTCTTGGCTACCGATGACAATAGCCCGCTAACTCAAGATCAAATCATGGATTTGGTTGCCAACAAAGTCAAAACATTGGTGGCCGAAGCCGAAGCGCGAAAAGATATCAGCAGTAGTGGGAGACCATATCCTGCTCAGTATGATCTGGTAGAATTTCCTAGCGGCTGTCATCCCCAAATTCGGAAGATTCGATGGGACGGGAAATGCGAATCAGCACATCGCCCACTTTAAAGCCTCATGCAGGAATACTGGGGGCAATGATGCGCTTCTCCTCCGCCAGTTCGTTAATAGCTTGGCCGGTGTTGCTTTCGACTGGTACGCGAGCATACCGGATGGCTCCGTCACAACTTTCGTCCAAATGGAGTCTCTGTTTCGGCAGAGGTTCATGAGCGTCAGCGATAAGATCACCATTGCCGAGCTCGTAAGGACCAAGCCAAAGAACAACGAAAGCAGCATGGATTTTATAACCCGATGGCGCAATCTCTCCGTCAAATGTGAACCGCCGATAGAGCAGGACTAATCTGTCAGTCTCCTTGTCGGAAATCTCAACAATTAGATGGCCCCGTTTCTATGCACCGCGGGTCTCAAAACATTCCAGAGCTGACCAGGAAAGTTCAGATGCTGGAACGCTCAAAGCAGGAGTCCTTGGATTCCCAAAATAACAATAGGTCCTGGAGAAACCGAAAGGATGATAATCTCAAAGGCGGAAATCCCGACGATTCTGAATCTTTCAACACTTCGGCTAACCGAAATAAGCGAGGGATGAGCGGGCCTAGTGCCAACTAGCCTCGGAAGCCAGTGTTCGGAGAGGGAGGAGAATCTCCACTGAAAGAGAAGCTGGATAAGGTCTATTCTTTCAGAAGGGACAATCCGTAAAATATTCAAAGACGCCCAGAGAAACGGTCTACAACTGCCAGAGTCAAAAAGACCGCAGGAAGCGAATATGACCGACGATCCCAAATACTGCCCCTATCATAGAGTGATAGGTCATGCCATTGAGGACTGCTTCGTCTTCAAAGATTGAGTCGAAAAGCAATACAAGGAAGGAGAGATAGAACTGTCTAAAGGCGTGTTAACAAACAGTCCAGCTGCGACCGCCGATTTCATACAAATGGAGACCGAAGTTCTTCGTGAAACTGATTCTCTCAGACATATGCCTTTCTCTAAAAAAAATCGACCACCATGTCATTAAACTGGGAATAATCGACCTCTAAGTCGTTAAACTGAGAATGTAAATATATATATATATATGTAAATAAACAAAAAATGTGTAAATAAAAGAAAAATAAAGAAAAGCCGAAATGATGAGGCAACTCGCAATAAAAATCAGCGAGTAAAATAAAAATGAAAATAAAGCCGAATTGATGGGGCAACCGCGAATAAAAGCCGAAATGATAGGGCAATCGCGATCTTCACGATAAGAAAAGCTGAAATGATAGAGCAATCGCGGTAAAACAAAAAAAAAACAAAAACAAAAAAAACAACGGCGAATGACGAGTCGCTCCTAGTACCATATTCCAGTGCAGCGATGCAAACGCCAACCAAAATCCAGTTTCCCAAAATTCTTCCGGCTTTATGGCCAGTCCCCAAATTGACTACCGTATATAATCCACGCCCATGCCCCACCGCAACCACTAGTTACGCGGCTGGTCTCCGCCCTTGGAATTATGCTCCATTAGGAAGACCCACTCATGTGTCCTCACGATACATGATGAGAACAAACCTTCGTGAGATCCTTACGACTCACAAAGGAAAAACACACTTGGGGGTCCTCACGACTCCTAAGGAGAAAATGCACCTACGAGATCCTCTCGACTCGTAGGGAGAAAATGCTTTTATGGGACCCTCACGGCCCATAAAATTGAAAAGTCTTAGGTGATAGGGATCTAAACCTATCTCCTAAGCCATCGCTTCCCAATAGCCAACGGCGAATGATGAGTCGCTCCTGATACCATATTCCAGTGCAGCAATGCAGATGCCGGCCAAAATCCAAATCCCTAAGTGGCAAATGATGAGTCACTCCTGGTACCATATTCCAATGCAGCGATGCAGACGCCAACCAAATTCCAAATCCCATACCCCAATGGCAAATGATGAGTCGCTCCTGGTACCATATTCCAGTGCAGCGATGTAGACGCTAGCCAAATTCCAAATCCCAACCCCCAAGTGGTAAATGATGAGTCGCTCCTGGTACCATATTCCAGTGCAGCGATGCAGACGCCAACAAAGTCCCGAAATTTTTCCGGCCCTACGGTCTGGATCATACATCCTGCAAAACCGTATACAATCCACGGGCGCAAAATAATCCCAATCTCTCCCAAGTCCTACCGGGGAGACCATATTCAAAGTCCCCTAAAAAAATTTTATGTCCACAAGCAAAATGGGCACGGATGAAAACCCGAAAGGGCTCCGTGAGTAAAAACAGCAGGACTGCCGGCGAGTTTGTGAAAACCCAAAAGGGCGCAAACTCGTAAAAAAGAGATGAAATGCACTCGCAAAGTCATCTTGACTTTGTGAGGAGAAAATTCCCGCGTGAGATCCTTACGACTCACAAAGGAGCAACACACTTAGGAGTCCCCGTGACTCCTAAGGAGAAAATACACCTACGAGATCCTTTCGACTCGTAGGGAGAAAATGCTTTTATGGGACCTTTACGGCCCATAAAATTGAAAAGCTTTAGGTGATAGGGATCTAAACCTGTCTCCTAAGCCATCAATTCCAAAATCCTCTCGGGGCAAATGATGAGTTGCTCCTGGCATTATTCCAGTGCAGCAATGCAGATGCCAAACAAAAACCGAAATCCTCAAATCCACTCATGGCAAATGATGATTCGCTCCTGGTACCATATTCCCGTATAGCGATGCTGATGTCAACCCAAATCAAATCAAACCAACCTCTGCGGCGGAATCAAGCTCCGTCACAGAATTTACCCCGTGTCGAAATCATGCTTCGCCTCGGGATATCTACTTTCTCTGCTGGAATTATGCTCCGCCTCGGAATCAAATCAACCAACCAGCTCTGCGTCGGAATCATACTTCGTCTCAGAGTGTCCCCCGCGTTGAAATCAAGCTTCGCCTCGGTGTATCTGCCTTCCCTGTCGAAATTATGCTTCGTCTCGGAATCAAGTCTGCCAACAAGCTCTGTGCCGGAATCAAGCTTCGTCTCAGAGTGTACACCGTGTCGAAATCATGCTTCGCCTCGGCGTATCTGCCTTCCCAGTCGAAATTATGCTCCGCCTCAGAATTAAGTCAACAAGCAAGCTCTGCGTCGGAATCATGCTTCGTCTCAGAATGTGCACCCCGTGTTGAAATCAAGCTTCGCCTCGGATTATCTGCTTTCCCCATCGGAATTATGCCTCGCCTGGGAATCAACCTCTGCATCGAAATTATGCTTCGGTCAAAATATATGCCGCTCGTCGGAATTATTCTCCGATCCCTGGAATCATGCTCCGCTCTTCGGAATGATGCTTTGATCCCTGGAATCATGCTCCGCTCTGTTCCCCGCCGAAAAAACGGAGACGCGACAGCGCAGGTCCGGCTTGCCTGAATTCGGGGCAGATGCTTATTGGTGTTATCCGTCCACCTCTCCGAAGATGCCAAGTTGATTTATGGCACCATGTATCGAAGATTTAAACGGATGCGGCCGATGTAGCAGACTTCGTCAGATTCCGTCTCATTTGAGGGGGTTTTGATTGTGAGGACGCTCTTCCTTGCAGGCGCAAAGCCCCTGCAGTTAATTACGCTACCGCGTCGCGGTAACCACTTTCTCCTTCTCCAGATGGTCACTTCGTATCGTATGTGTTTGTTTTGTTTTTGGTTGCCCGTGGATTGTATACGGAGACTAATGTATGATGTCGCCTGTAGGGCGTGGATTTGTCCAAATTCGTATCTTTTCTTAGATTTGGGTTTGGGGGTTGGGTTTAAGGATACGTTAGCCTTATTTGAGACTAAGATCAACTTAAACGTTTGTTAAGGATACGTTAGTCTAATTTTAGACTAAGATCAACTTAACGAGATCGTTTAGATCCAAGAAGAGAGCAATTGTGCTTTATTGTTTAGTTTAGGGACATTGCGGTCGATTACCAGTTTAAGGACATGGCGGTCCAATGTTAAGTTTAAGGACATCTCGGTCCAGGTTAAGGACATCGTAGTCCGTGAGTTTAAAGACCTCACAGTCAAGGTTAAGGACATCATAGTCCGTGAGTTTAAAGACCTCACAGTCAAGGTTAAGGACATCATAGTCCGTGAAATGTGTGATTGTCAGGACCCGTCACCTCTCTGAAGACGTTGAAGGATTACAATGACAAATATCACAGGAGTGAAGAGATGTACCCTTGAACCGAAGTTGATTGGGAGATCTATAGTCCAATTTTGAACTAAGATCAATTAATTAGATTATGAGCATATTGGCTCAGTTAAATCTGAATTGAGGACTTCTGGCCAACTTGGGCTAAGTCCAATTAGATTTAAAGTGTTGGCCCTTTATTGGACCATTAGACATTTGTCTGGGTTCAACCCTTCATCACTTAGCAATGCTAAACAAGAGTTTGAGGGCTCTGATATGATTTTTGTCTTTGACTGAGCATTAAACATTGTAGCTCTGAGTTTTACTCAATTTTGAGATTTAGTTAAAGGAGAGGTTTTTGCCTTTGGAAACTTAACCAATTTGGCAAAGATTGACTTTAAAATAGTGTTAAACACTAGAGGACAGCAGTGTTAATCATTGGAAATGAAACGCTCAAATTAGTGTTAAACACTAGAGAGAAAGGGGTCACGTGGGGACACGTGAGGGCACCCAAAGGTGGGGCCAGATTTTCTTTACTTTGTCTTGTAAATAAGTGTTAAGCACTTTTGATATTCTGGCCATCACGTGTTGGCACGTGATGGAGATTTATGCGTTGATTATTAAAGCATTTATTAGGGGTCATGTGGTAACACGTGAGAGCGCCCAAAGCCAACATTGCTTTTTCTTTTATTCTCTTTGTTTTGGAGGTCACGTGGGAGCACGTGAGGCATTGCCTCTGGGCTGTTTCCTTCTTATTTTGGAGGATCTTTTCAGGGGTCACGTGGGGCCACGTGACCTAAGTTCTTTGTATGCATGGAGATCTTTCAAGTCTCTTTATTTTTAAGAATTAAATTCTCTGTAGGGTTAAACCCTAATTATGGTTTTAGAGGAATTAAATTCATATGTATGTGAAAGAATTAAATTCTTATATAGGGTTAAACCCTAGTTCTGTCTTGAAGGAATTAAATTCCTATGATTTTGGGAGAATTGAATTCTCATGCAGGGTTGAACCCTAATTGTATTTGGAGGAATTAAATTCCTATAAATTTTGGAGAATTAAATTCTCATATAGGGTTGAACCCTAGTTTTATCTTGGAGGAATTAAATTCTTATAACTTTGGGAGAATTAAATTCTCATATAAGGTTAAATCCTAGTTTTATCTTTGGGAGAATTAAATTCTCTAAACTCAATTCCCCCTCTAAGTCTTGGATCTGCATGGCAGAATCTCAACCCGATGAGAATTAAATTCTCAACCTGTGGGGAGATTTGCTTCTGCAGATCTTCAACCAGAGGAAAAACTAAGTTTTTTTTGCAGAAGAGTTAAACTCTTAGATTGAGAATTAAATTCTCTTTTTGAAGTTTTTATCCCTTTCCTTTTCTCACCTAGGGTTTTCTTTCTTGAGAATTAAATTCTCCTTTCTTTTTTCTCTCTGTTGTTATCTCCCAATAAAGTAGATCCCTTTTCTTTTTTTCTTGGCTCCTATTTATAGGAGAAAGAAAAGAATCAACTTGTTTTGTGAATCTTTCATTGAAAGATTTTAATTGATTTTGTAACCAACATGATCTTTTAGATCACTCAGTGAATTTTATCCACCATTGGATTTTTAATCCAAAAGATCTTTTATTTGTTATTCCTGGCAAATTTCAGGGAAATCTTTCCCTGTATAAAATCTTTCCATAAATTGGTGATTTTTAATCACCATTGGATTTTTAATCCAACGGTGCTCCATTTTGCAGAGCACCATCTTTTTTGTTTGGAAAGATTTAGAGAAATATTTTTCCAGTTAGGGTTTTTGATTCCCTCTTAATTAGAATTTAATTATACTAATTCATAGATTTTTAGGAACCCATCACGTGTTGGCATGTGACCCCCTGATTAAGCATTTGACCAGAATTTAATTCTGTTGTTTTAAAAAACTCAGGAACTATCACTTGTCAGCACGTGACCCTTGGTCACGTGTTGGTACGTGATGCCCCATTGGGGTTTTTCCTTGTTATTTTATTATAACTTTAATTCTTTTCAGTGGGTTTAAAGGCCCATCACGTGTTGGCACGTGACCCCACTGATTAATTATTTCCAATTATTTATTTTATTCAGTGCCTACGGGCTTTGCCTGTAAATGGTCACGTGTCTGCACGTGATGCCCGGTCACGTATGAGCACGTAATGCCTCATAACTTTTGATCCTGGATGAATTATGACACCCATAATATATCAAATCGAAGGCTTTTTCGAGACGCTTTCGATACAATCAGAATTTAGCTCTTTCTCATTCGTGAGTTTGTCAAAATACAGCCCGGAAAATACTGGTTCACATTTTCTTAAACGTATCGTTGCCATTTGATTCCTTGGGCTCTTTTGCGCAGAAATTTTTTGGCAGGAACAAATGCCCCCCACTATTTTGCCCACGTAAGTATATACATGGGTGAAGTAGTGTAGAGTAATTCATAGCGTATGACCAGTTTCGGGTTGATATATAATTTTCAGAATCTTGATCTGAGAAGATAACGAGCGGACACAAGCGTCGTCATTTATCATTGACTCAAATCTCGACTCTTAGGGGATATAGTTCCAAACCCTCAGCTCCATGAGTCTCACCCTTCTATTTCTTTATGTTTTACTCTGGCGTGAAGTGGTTTATATGCTCATGAGTAACTTCTCCATTTCAGTGGCATGTAGTTTTGGCAAGTGTGGCCCATAGATGGTAGATAACAGTTCATCTTGAACTTCTTATAAGGTAGCGATGGCTTAGGAAACAGGGTTAGGATATGTTATCTAAGACTTTCCAACTTTATGAGCTGTGAGGGTCTCACAAAGGCTTTTCTCCCTACGAGTCATGAGGATCTCGTAGGTGTCTTTTCTCCGGCGTCGTGAGAACTCCTAAGTGCGTTTTGTCTTGAGAATCGTAAGGATCCCATAAGAGAATTTTCTTTATGTGTAGGGACACTAATTTCCCCGCAAGTTGAGACGAATCGAGAGATTCTCGCAAAGACACTGATTTTCTTGCGGGTCGAAACGAATCGAGAGGTTCTCGCCAAGGACGCTGATTTTTCCTGAATCGAGATAAGAAGCGATGGTTTAGGAAACAGGTTCGGATCTGCGGCCTAAGACTTTTCAACTTTATGAGCCGTGAGGGTCTCATAAAGATTTTTTCTCCCTACGAGTCGAGAGGATCTCGTAGGTGTATTTTCTCCTTAGGAATCGTGAGGATTCCTAAGTGTGTTTTCTCTTGAGAGTCGTAAGAATCTCACAAGAGAATTTTCTTCCTTACAAGTCGAGAGGACTCGTAAGTGATTGATGAGTTGACCTACTCCCGAGTCAAAGCATTGCTTCAACATGGAGGTCGAGGGTTGACTTTGAGTTGTCTGTGCACCGCCGAGTCATGGAACTGGGAACTTTGCCGCGGCTCCGCTGTGCTGACGTTGTATATTCCTGCAGAGACACTGATTTCTCTGCGGGTCGGCGCAAATCGAGATGTTCTCGTCAAGGACGCTGATTTCCCTGAATCGAGGTATTTGCCAAGGACACTGATTTCCTCGGAGTTGAGACGAATCGATGTATTCCTGCAAAGACACCGATTTCCTTGCGGGTCGACGCGAATCGCGATGCTCTCGTCAAGGACGCTGATTTCCCTAAATCGAGGTTTTTGCCAAGGACGCTGATTTCATCGGAGTTGAGACGAATCAAGGTATTCCTGCAAAGACGCTGATTTCTCTGCGGGTCGACGCGAATCGAGGAATCGAGGTCTTGCCAAGGATGTTGATTTCTCTGCGGGTCGACGCGAATCGAGATACTCTCGTCAAGGACGCCGATTTCCCTGAATCGAGGTATTTGCCAAGGACGCTGATTTCCTCGGGGTTGAAACGAATTGAGATATTCCTGCAAAGACACTGATTTCCTCGGGGTTGAAACGAATTGAGATGCTCTCGTCAAGGACGCTGATTTCCCTGAATCGAGGTTTTTGCCAAGGATACTGATTTCCTCGGAGTTGAAATGAATCGAGATATTCCTGCAAAGACGCTGATTTCTCTGCGGGTCGACGCGAATCGAGGTGCTCTCGTCAAGGACGCTGATTTCCCTGAATCGAGGTTTTTGCCAAGGACACTGATTTCCTCGGAGTTGGTTGACTTGTTTTCGAGACGGAGCGTTGATCCGGTGGGGAGGTCATTGGTTGACTCCAGGTTGTCTGTAAACCGTAGAGTCTTGGAACTGGGGACTTTGTCGCGGCTCCGATTGATGGTGTAGCATCTGTATCCTGCTGTAATGAGGAAGCACACCGTTGTTGGTCTTCGGGCCGTAGATGTAGCCATTGAGATTTGGAACTAGGGACTTTGCCATGGCTCCGCTTCGTTGCAACTCAGAGGTCGGTTGTTAACGTCACGTCTGCATGTGGTTGGCGTGAGGAGAAACGCCGTTGGTGATCTCTAGGCTTTCTGTGAACCGTCGAGATTTGGAACTAGGGGACTTTGCCATGGTTCCGTTGTTTTGACCATGGTGTCGTTTGTTGATATTGCATCTGTATCCTGCTGGAGTAAGGAGAACGCCGTTGGTGATCTCTAGGCTGTCTGTGAACCGTCGAGATTTGGAACTAGGGGACTTTGCCATGGTTCCGTTGTTTTGACCCTGGGGTCGTTTGTTGATGTCGCATCTGCATCCTGCTGGAGTAAGGAGAAATGCCGTTGGTGATCTCTAGGCTGTCTGTGAACCGTCGAGATTTGGAACTAGGGGACTTTGCCATGGTTCCGGGGTAGTCTCTAGGCTGTCTGTGAACCGTCGAGATTTGGAACTAGGGGACTTTGCCGTGGCTCCGTTTGTTGATGTTGCGTCTGCATCCGATTGGAGGGAGGAAGAATGCCGGTGTTGATCTCTAAGTTGTCAATGTTGACGTCGAGACCCTGAAGCTAGGGATTTTCCTTCGCTTCGTTTGTTGATATTGTGTCTACAATATTGCGACGAATGTCGAGATTGTCTTTAGGTTGTCTATGAACCGTCGAGATTTGGCTTCACTTCGACGAAACCTGGTAGGACGATATGGTTCCCTTCTTGTTTGTGCCCATGGATTGTATACATGGGTCAATGTGACCTCACCTGCAGGGCTAAAAGTTTTATATATTTTTCTTTCCGTGATGCTCTACCATTTCAGCTTTTATATCATGAAAGTCGCGATTGCCCAATCATTTCGGCTATTTTTCGCGGTGCCCAATCATTTCGGCTATTTGTTTTATTTACTCGCTGCTTTTTATTGCGAGTTGTCCAATCATTTCGGCTATTTTTGTATGCATACATTTTTACTTGCTGATTTCGTTGCAAGTTGCCCTATCATTTCGGCTATTTCATATGCATTTTTGGCTCGCTGATATTTTATCGCGGGTGTGGAACTTGGAATCTGGTGCCAATCTCAGCATCAGCATCGCTGCGGCTGGAATATTGCCAGGAGCGAATCATCATTTGCCATGAAAGAACTTGGAATTTGATACGATTTAGGCATCAATATCGCTATCACTGGGACATTGCTAGGAGCGAATCATCATTTGCCTCTGTCGATGTCGAACAAAGGTGGCTTGGCAAACAGGGTTAGGATCCCGTCGACTAAGGCTTTTGACTTCATGAGCCGTAAGGGTCTCATAAAGGTGTTTCTCCCTACGAGTCGTGAGGATCTCGTAGGTGCGTTTTCTCCTTAGTAATTGTGAGGATTCCTAAGTGTATGTTCTCTTATAAGTCGTAAGGATCTTACAAGAGTGTTTTCTCCTTATAAGTCGAGAGGATTTACAAGGGTCGCTCACCGTGTGAGCATATCCCTAGTCGCTGGTGAGACTTTGTTAGGAAAAGGTTTATTCGTGCCCGTGGATTGTATACAAGGGTTAGTATTGAACCGCTTGTAAGGCAATCTGGGAAAGGTAATGGCTTAAGAACAGGTTCAGATCTCTGTAACTTAAGGCTTTTAAATCTTATGAGCCGTGAGGATCTCATAAGAGGGTTCTCCTTACGAGTCGTGAGGATCTCGTAAGTGTAATTTCTTCTTAGGAATCGTGGGGATCCCCAAGTGTGTTGCTCCTTTGTGAGTCGTAAGGATCTCACGCAGGTATTTTCTCCTCACAAGGTCGAGAGGATCTTGCAAGTGTCTTTTAACGAGATTGCGCCCTTTGAGGTTTTCACAAAACTCGCCGGTAGCCCTGCTGTTCTTACTCACGGAGCCCTTTCTGGTTTTCATCCGTGCCCATCTTGCTTGTGGACGTACCTTTTTTTTACGAGTCTGCGCCCTTTCGGGTTTTCACAAATATCGCCGGTAGTCCTGCTGTTTTTACTCACGGCGCCCTTTCGGGTTTTCATCCACGCCCATTTTGCTTATGGACATACCCTTTTTTTTAACCATGTCAGCCTGGGGGTGCCCCGGTCCGTAGTAGTTTATAGACGTCTCGATTAGTTCCAAGTTTTAGGACATTGCGGTCCATCGTTAGTTTAGGGACATTTCGGTCCGCTGTAGCTTTGAGGCGAAATTTCGCCGGATGCTTTATGAACAAGTAGGTTTCTCCTTGATAGACATTGTCACATAATCCAAGGGTTTTAGCACTGCTCCTGCCCCCAACTCTTTTATGCTGTCTTCTATCGCCGAGTGAGCTTCTTCGTTAGTTAACGCCGAATGAGAGATCATGTGGCAACTTGCTACATGGTCCTCGGATTCTCCTGACGAGTCATCATCGTCGTTATTGTCGTTATCTCCGCTCTCAAGGATATTGTTGAGAAATTTTTGGAGTGTGACCGGGGTCCGCGTCTTCTGGTTATATTCCTCCAGCGCGTCAATATGTTTTTGCTGATCCGTACGCTTGTCATCAAACTGCGCGGGCTTTTTGATCTTCTTTTTCTTCGAAGACTTTGACGGCTGGGCCTGAGCGTTTTGACCATGGCTATTAATTCCCGATGTTGGGCGTGGTTTCAGCATCTCGTCAATGATCTCCGGCTCTTGCGGGCTTTTCCACCTGATCGCCGGGCATGTGTGAAGATCCTTCGGCATTCTTTTCGTCTTGGCTGAAAGAGCGACCTCCCATGGAGCTTCTTCTATAAAAGAGCACGATGCCCCCGGTATGTCCACCCTTTTAGGAGTGTGTTGTTGTGGTAGATTCACCTTCCAGTTTTCGGATAGCGCGAACTTGCCCTGTTGGTATTTGTCTTCAATCCAGTTTTTGAAGACGTAGCAGTCTTCGATCGGATGGCCCAATACTCGGTGGTAAGTGCAGTAATTAGGATCGTTGACGTCGTTCGGTCGCGTTGGGTGTCTCGACTCCGGTAGATTGATGAGCCCATTGCGCACTGCCAGTTCAAACAGTTTCCTTGTTTTATCCCGGGGAAACGAGTAAGGACGTCTCAACTTCTCATCGAGGGATTGTCGCTTGTTGCTTTGGCGAACAACCCGTCTCGGGCCACTCGGTTGTTGTTGAGCGTTGGCGACGAAGGTTGCTTTCTCTTTGCCCTTTTCATTCCAAGGCTCCGTCTTTAAAGAGGAAGGCCTATGGCCCATCTGGTCCATTTGGGCCAGCTTGTCAATCAAGGCCTGGAGGATGGTCGGCTTGAAAAATATCATGAATTGGGATATGGTCGCCTGCGGATCAAGGGTTCCCACGAACATGCCTACCGCAGGCGCTTCTTCGATGCATTGTTCACACTTCGACCATAGATTCCGCCACCGTATTGCGTATTGCACCCATGTTTCGCCTGGTTTCACCCTGGCATTGATCAACGCCGTGATTGGGGTGCGTTCGCTGGCGCTTGCGAAACGCTGGGTGAATAACAGCTCCATCTCCGTGAATGTTTTGACGGAGTCATTGGGAAGCTCCGAATACCATTCGAAGGCCGTCTCCGCCAAACTGCCAACGAATTGGCGAAGCAGTAGCTTATCGTCGCCTCCGAAGTTGCCGCACAGAGCCCTAAATTGAGCGACATGCTGATGCGGATTTCCAGTCCTCTTATATACGTGGAATTTGGGGATCGTGTATCCCGACGGGTACTTTATTTGGTCATACTAACCCGGGTAGGGTCGTCTAGTTTTAACAATTTGCCCAGCTGCTTCATTCGCCTGGTGAACTCGTATCTGCTGAGCGATGTAATCATCCAGGGCAGCTTTGGAGATTGTCTCCTCCTTGGCTGTTGACAGAGCCGGCAGAGGATTTGATGTCTCTCCTCTATCATCTTCAATTATTACTGGAGGATCTTCGGCTGGGGGATCCGGCTGGATCATTATGCCCACCATATCTTGGAATAGAAGAGCCATTTGTTTAATATTGGCCGCTTGTTCTGCGGCCTTTTTGTCCTTCTCAAGCATTCTCCGAAGGAATTCAGCATCAGTTTCCTGCTCACGGCGCTGCTCCGAGGATGTCTCCGGGCTTGCTTTCGGTCCCGTAAGTGCGGCCATAGCTGTTAGCATTTCTTGGAGCCTTTTTTTGTTGTTGCTCCTGAGCCCTAGTCACTGATCGCGTAAGCGGTCGATGACCTGTGGAGATACGGCTATCCTCTTTTCCGGATGCCATATAGACGGTGTGCACCACCATGCCCCCAGACTTGGGGCGTTTAGATTCGGTGTTCTTGCGATTCGTCGCAGACACCGGGATTTTCTCCAGCTTTCTCCTCTTGTGAGCGGTCGAGGTTGAGGGGGCCGTTGCAGTGGGCACCCAAGTAGCTGTCACCTTCTGTGGCTTTGACAGGATGGTCATCTTCTCGCTGAACTTTCATATTTTTCTGTCGGCTGGGATAATCTTGATCAATCACCGAGTCTTGGACTTGACGACAGACCTTGTAAATTTTAGAGGACAGCCGTTGAGGGGGCTGTTCTAGCTTCGCCTTTGGGGCATTCTCCATAGATGGAGGAGATATTTCAGCACAGCAGTTGGCGAGTTCCTGCGCACCCTGTTAAGTAGCTCAAAGCTGTTCCCAGTTGGAACAGCAGCATTAACTTCCACAATTGGAGCTGGCGGAGTCAGCTCAGAAGGGGAATTGCCTCCAGCTTTCCTTACTCAGCGCCAGTGGCGACGTCGAGCGTGTCGAGCCGCTGGGATTGTTTCAGCTTGAGGGGTGACTTCGTCATGCCCCCTGTTCTGGTGAGGCGCTGCTGGTACCAGCCTTTTGAAGATCGACGTCCGTCGAGCAGCAGTGTTTAACCTGTCAAAGACAAACCTCTGGGCGGGAGAAGTAGCTTTGAGGACTTCGACTGAAGCGGGAGCCGGAGCAGTCAGTCTTGTGAAGACCAACCCTTTGGCTGGAGAAGCCGCCTTGACGACTTCGGGAGCAGGGATGGCTATCCTCTTCGGAATAACCTTTTTTGGAATTGCAGGCTTCATCACGGGCCCACATGAACTTTGGCCTAATCTGGCGAAGACTGAAGCGCTGGAGCTGGACGACCCGATGAGAAGGGCTGCAGTAGTCGTAAGCCGATCAAAGACCGACTTCTTGGGAGCTTCTTGTGTTATAGGAGCACTGAAGCTCGTTGGCGGGAGCATGGTCCCGAAAAACAATCCAGTAGTGGCCTGAGTGACCTGTTCCACCGGCATCGTGAACAGGGAAGCCGCTTGGGGCCTGTAAGCTATGCCGCCAGATGAGGCGGAACGTGGGTTGCAGTTGCAGTTGGAACACTTCGCGCAAGTGGACGCTATTGATCCCCCGCTTTCTGCATCAAGCAAAATGCCAAATCTCAGTATCTCGAACCCAAAGGCAACCATTAGCAAACCGCGATTCGTTCGCGAACACGATACACGAAGTGTGGAGTGGAAAGAGGAAAAGGTCCCATCGGACGTGCCAGAATCTGTTCCCCGCCGAAAAATCGGAGACGTGACCGCGCAGGTCCGTCTTGCCTGAATTCGGGCAGATGCTAATTGGTGTTATCCGTCCATCTCTCCGAAGATACCAAGTTGATTTATGGCACCATGTATCGAAGGTTTAAACGGATGCGGTCGATGTAGTAGACTTCGTCAGATTCCCTCTCATTTGAGGGGGTTTTGATTGTGAGGACGCTCCTCTGCAGACGCAAGCCCCTGCAGTTAATTACGCTACCGCGTCGCGGTAACCACTTTCTCCTTCTCCAGATAGTCACTTCGTGTCGTATGTGTTTGTTTTGTTTTTGGTTGCCTGTGGATTGTATACGGAGACTAATGTATGTTGTCGCCTGTAGGACGTGGATTAGTCCAAATCCGTATCTTTTCTTAGATTTGGATTTGGGGGTTGGGTTTAAGGATGCGTTAACCTCATTGGAGACTAAGATCAACTTAAACGTTTGTTAAGGATACGTTAGTCTAATTTTAGACTAAGATCAACTTAACGGGATCGTTTAGATCCAACAAGAGAGCAATTGGGCTCTATTGTTTAGTTTAGGGACATTGCGGTCGATTATCAGTTTAAGGACATGGTGGTCCAATGTTAGTTTAAGGACATCCCAGTCTAGGTTAAGGACATCATAGTCCGTGAGTTTAAAGACCTCACAGTCAAGGTTAAGGACATCATAGTCCGTGAAATGTGTGGTTGTCGGGACCCGTCACCTCTCTGAAGACGTTGAAGGATTACAACGACAAATATCAAAGGAGTGAAGAGATGTACCCTTGAACCAAAGTCGATTGGGAGATCTATAGTCCAATTTTGGAACTAAGATCAATTAATTAGATTATGAGCATATTGGCTCAGTTAAATCTGAATTGAGAACTTATGGCCAACTTGGGCTAAGTCCAATTAGATTTGAAGTGCTGGCCCTTTATTGGACCATTAGACATTTGTCTGGGTTCAACCCTTCATTACTTAGCAATGCTAAACAAGAGTTTGAGGGCTCTGATATCAATTTTTGTCTTTGACTGAGCATTAAACATTATAGCTCTGAGTTTTACTCAATTTTGAGATTTAGTTAAAGGAGAGGTTTTTGCCTCTGGAAACTTAGCCAATTTGGCAAAGATTGACTTTAAAATAGTGTTAAACACTAGAGGACAGCAGTGTTAATCATTGGAAATGAAACGCTCAAATTAGTGTTAAACACTAGAGAGAAAGGGGTCACGTGGGGACACGTGAGGGCACCCAAAGGTGGGCCAGATTCCCTTTACTTTGTCTTGTAAATAAGTGTTAAACATTTTTGATATTCTGGCCATCACGGTTGGCACGTGATGGAGATTTGTGCGTTGATTATTAAAGCATTTACTAGGGGTCACGTGGTAACACTTGAGAGCGCCCAAAGCTAACATTGCTTTTGCTTTTATTCTCTTTGTTTTGGAGGTCACGTGGGAGCACGTGAGGCATTGCCTCTGGGCTGTTTCCTTCTTATTTTGGAGGATCTTTTCAGGGGTCACGTGGGGCCACGTGACCTAAGTTCTTTGTATGCATGGAGATCTTTCAAGTCTCTTTATTTTTAAGAATTAAATTCTCTGTAGGGTTAAACCCTAATTATGGTTTTAGAGGAATTAAATTCATATGTATGTGAAAGAATTAAATTCTTATATAGGGTTAAACCCTAGTTCTGTCTTGAAGGAATTAAATTCCTATGATTTTGGGAGAATTGAATTCTCATGCAGGGTTGAACCCTAATTGTATTTGGAGGAATTAAATTCCTATAAATTTAGGTGAATTAAATTCTCATATAGGGTTGAACCCTAGTTTTATCTTGGAGGAATTAAATTCCTATAACTTTGGGAGAATTAAATTCTCATATAGGGTTAAACCCTAGTTCTGTCTTGAAGGAATTAAATTTTTATAATTTTGGGAGAATTAAATTCTCATATAGGGTTAAACCCTAGTTTTATCTTTTGGGAGAATTAAATTCTCTAAACTCAATCCCCCCTCTAAGTCTTGGATCTGCATGGCAGAATCTTAACCCGATGAGAATTAAATTCTCAACCTATGGGGAGATTTGCTTCTGCAAATCTTCAACCAAAGGAAGAACTAAATTCTTTTTGCAGAAGAGTTAAACTTTTAGATTGAGAATTAAATTCTCTTTTTGAAGTTTTTATCCCTTTCCTTTTCTCACCTAGGGTTTTCTTTCTTAAGAATTAAATTCTCCTATCTTTTTTCTCTCTGTTGTTATCTCCCAAAAAAGTAGATCCCTTCTTTTCTTTTCTTGGCTCCTATTTATAGGAGAAAGAAAAGAATCAACTTGTTTTGTGAATCTTTCATTGAAAGATTTTAATTGATTTTGTAATCAACGTGATCTTTTAGATCACTCAGTGAATTTTATCCACCATTGGATTTTTAATCCAAAAGATCTTTTATTTGTTATTCCTGGCAAATTTGAGGGAAATCTTTCTCTGTATAAAATCTTTCCATAAATTGGTGATTTTTAATCACCATTGGATTTTTAATCCAACGGTGCTCCATTTTGCAGAGCACCATCTTTTTTGTTTGGAAAGATTTAGAGAAATATTTTTCCAGTTAGGGTTTTTGATTCCCTCTTAATTAGAATTTAATTCTATTAATTCATAGATTTTTAGGAACCCATCACGTGTTGGCACGTGATCACCTGATTAGGCATTTGACCAGAATTTAATTCTGTTGTTTTAAAGAACTCAGGAATTATCACGTGTCAGCACGTGACCCTTGGTGACGTGTTGGCAAGTGATGCCCCATTGGGGTTTCCTTGTTATTTTATTATACCTTTAATTCTTTTCAGTGGGTTTAAAGGCCCATCACGTGTTGGTATGTGACCCCACTGATTAATTATTTCCAATTATTTATTTTATTCAGTGCCTACAGGCTTTGCCTGTAAATGGTCACGCGTCTGCACGTGATGCCCCTCATAACTTTTGATCCCGGATGAATTATGAGACCCATAATATATCAAATCGAAGGTTTTTTCGAGACGCTTTCGATACAATCAGAATTTAGCTGTTTCTCATTCGGGAGTTTGTCAAAATACAGCCCGGAAAATACTGGTTCACATTTTCTTAAACGTATCGCTGCCATTTGATACCTTAGGCTCTTTTGCGCAGAATTTTTTTGGCGGGAACACGCTCTTCGGAATGATGATCCGATCTTCGGAATGATGCTCCGCTCTTCGGAATCTTGCTCCGCTCTTCGGAATGATGCTCCGACTCTTCGGAATGATGCTCCGCAAATCGGAATAATGCTCCGATCCCCGGGAATCATGCTCCCCGAAGGATACTCCGACCCTGGAATTATGCTCCGCAAATCGGAATGATGCTCCGATCCTCGGGAATCATGCTCCCCGGGATGATGCTCCGCCCCTGGAATGATGTTCCACCTCGAAGTCCAACTTCAAGATCCATCAATTTCGTGCACACAACTCATGCATGCGGTGTGCATTCATTGATGGGGGGCACTTTATTGGGGTCAAAATTTGCACCCCGGTTGACCTAGTCAAAGTCAAGGTCAACCCCAAGCCAGGTGGCCCAAGACTAAGTTAAGCGGGCCCATGCCCAAGTCGAGCCCACGGCCAGCCTACCCATGCCAACATAGAAATCATGTAACAAATAATTTTAATGTAATTTTTTGTGCATGAATGTAAGCAAAATGGGCATCAAGCCAAATTTTTGTAAAGCCCATGGCTTATGTGCAAAAAGAAATGGCACATGAGCCATGGGATGGGCAAAATGCCATTTTGTAAAGCCCAATGGGCTATATGTAAATATGTAAGCCTATATAAGGCATCATGATGATGAATCAAGGAGACTTTTTCATTTCTCAAAAAAAATTAGGGCCCGTGTCTCTTTCTCCTTCCTCAAGGTTCTAGAACCTTCTTCCTTCTTTTGAATTAAATCAAGAGTTTTACTCTTCTTTTACAAAACTAAATAGTTTTTCACCACAAAACCCACAAAGGGGGGTTTGGATCTTCTATTAGATCTCAAAAATGGGAGATTTTTAAATCTCACCCCCTTTCTCCAAGATCCGGCCAAACGACAGGAAGAAGGAGACCCATCTCCAGAAACCCCACTTTGGGGAAGATCCAGGGCTCAAGGGGAGAATCCCCCTTCACCAGCTTCAAATTATCCTAGGAGTTTAACTCCTCATATATATGTTAGTTATATGTATGCCCTAGAGGCCATTACTGTACATAGGATGTATATTGTAGTGGATGCTGGGACATATATAGGGAGGACTTTCTTGCTCGACATGATAGTATGCTATCTGGTTACCCTTTACCTTAACGTGTATGCTGTTTGTCTCTCTGTTACATGTTGGTAAAGCCCTTAGAATCTGTGCTTGACTACCTGGACTATGATGCGGATCATACTAGTGGGGACATGGTAGTCCATAAGCACATCCTTCAAAGTCCCTAGTCGTGGGTGTATCGAGACGGGGCATCGATATACCAGAGTAGACTAGCGTGTACCTTCTCGACCCATATAGATGGGCGATGGATGATCCCATATCCATCGGTGTTTGACATCAGAGATGATATACGGGTGCTCAGTAGAGACTGGGTACACTGGACGGACTCGCCGAGAACTCCCAGATGGTATTATACCTCACGTCAGATGGCAGTTCTCTGGTGACACTGGTACAGCTTAGTCTGTAGACCCGAGATCGTCATAGAGTCTTGTGTGTCTCCCACTGTGCTTTGATTTCCACCCTACCACGGCTCTACTGAGTTGTGCAAACAGGTGGTTTTTGGGTACGGTCCCGATTCACATGGAGGCAATGAGCGATAGGAGGGGATTCGTCTCTCCCGGTATTGGGGGTTAATGTTGTGCTATGCTCGACTGGCCATAACAGGAAATCCCTGGCCAGGGTTGCAGTGATATACTGGTAAGAGTTATCAGTAGTTTCACGAATGTTATGGACCTCAAGTCGGCATGACTTATCGAGCTATTGGGGTCTGACGTTTACCACCCCTAGGCGAGATATGCGACATATCAGACGAACAGACCGGACTATACGGTGGTGTTACTAGTCGGATTCGCAGGAGTGTGAGCGGGCTTGCTCGTCGATCTTCTGATCGCTCAATACCCGGGTGGCCGTTACGTTTGGCAGACCGCTTGCGGCTTGTGGGTGCATGATATGATCATCACCTGCTACCGGCGTATTGACGAGTCTTTAGAGTCCTACACAGAGGTTTCCTGGTTCAAGCGAAACGAAATAGGAGTGCATATGAGATATGTACGGGACCGAGAATAATGCGTGTATGTGATACCGTATTTGATTCTCGCGATCAATGTATCGAATGGTTATATGTGATATAACCTAGTTATCGAATCAAGGATTGATTCGATAAGCCGACACATTGGATACTAGCCGGTTATATGCGATATGACCGGATCGTTAAATCAAGTGTTGATTTAATGATTTAATACATAATTATATATATTTGATATATTGCTTTGCATTAACTAGTGTCGGTTCACTTTAAATGGATTTTCTCACACGGATGTGCACATTGTATATTCGATATAGTTTTGTGCACATGATTGTATCATGTTGATGATACATTCTAGCTTGGTTTTGTGTAAAGTGTTAAACCATAATTAAGGAGTTATCATATCTTCTTCTTCTTCATCTTCTTCTTCCATGGATATAGCTTACTACTCCAATGGCAAGTAATGGAAAAGTGTGAGAAATCCAAAACTAAAGTTTACCCACTTCCTATTTCTTCATCCTCTATCTATTGCCAAGTAGTATAGGGTGTTTCCTTCACAAGTTTTTCCGACTTGGTGAAGTTGGAGCTTGTTCTTGCGATATCTCGATGTAGATCATCTTCGGCATTGAACCGACGATCAAGCTCGCTCATTCTTCGACGAAGCCGACGCTAGAGCCCAGGAGTTCACATGGACAGCGGAGGCACTTCGTTGCGGAGCTATGGAGGTGGACAAACGGATCTACAAAGGTTGTATTTCCGTATTCCTTTAGTTAAGTTGTTAACTAGCTCATTGTTCGCCTAGACTTCTAGTTATCGATCCGTATACTAGGGTTTGTAGGCACCATATTTTTGAAATTGCCATGGTTGATGGCTTGGGAGACCTCACTAGTGTGCCTAGGAACCCTACAGTGGTATCAGAGCCTAGCTAGAGCCTTAGGCGATCCCCGGACGGAATTAGAAACCCGATCGAACCCGAAAACCCAAAGCAAAAATGCTCTCTGTCCCGATTTTAAAAATGTGGATTTTTCATGATTAAAAATATCCAGAAAAACAAGCAGGCTTTTTTAAGAATTACTGTGAAATTTGGTAGCCTAATTCCACCAAAGCGCGGCGGAAGCGCCGCACAAAGGGGGTTTGTGCGGCGGAAGCGCCGCCAATCAGAAGCCGACACGTGTCATTTTTCACAGTAATTCCCATAATCCAGTGCTGGTTTTCCTGGAATATTTAAACTGAACTCAAGAGTTGAGTTGTTCTGAGTTGTTTTGGGAATCATTGTTTCGATCGGAAAGTCTAATTCTGTCCATGTGTTTTCCGGATAAATTTTAGAATATGTTAAAAAGTTCGACCGGATATAAATACCCGATTTTTCCCCTGTCGGGAAATTTCCAAGTGTTGGATTTTTCCGTAGTTTAACGACGTTCTAAGTAGTGCAAGTAACGCGATGGACCCTCTAGAAGACAACAAACCTTAACTCGATTATGTGACCGTCTTGAACTGCCCTTTGAACCTTCGGGTTTGGGGCAGTACGGCGTGCCACATGTGAGGCGTTGGCTTGACCCTTCTACGGCTGGACCGTTGGTACTGAGGCACGAACGGAATGTTGTTATACTTGTTTCATGTGTTGATCTGTATCGGGAAAACTTGGGTGTTCGATTGTTCGATCGAAAAGTTTAACATTTTCTGTTTATCTGGAATGGGATACAATAATTGGAATTCACAATAGTTATATGATAACTGAATGAATGTTATAAACGTAGCAGTTTAGTCTCACTTGATCGGTTGCCACGGAATTTTGATGTGATCAGAAGTCCGTCGCAATCACGTAGCGTACGCGGATACTCGCTGGGTAAACTTAATAGACAGCCTCACTCCATAGCCCCGACCAAGTGACTGTAGGAGAACCCCGTCGCCGAAAGCATCCGTTCAGGTGCTCGCGGTAGCGGTGTTCCGCCTTGGTGCACTTTGTCGACGGTATCGGGGGTGCGGCCGCCTACTAAAGTTTGCGACGAGTATTCGATCAGGATGTCGGGAATCTTGTTGAATTGCCCGACTTGGTATTGAAAAGTGTTTTCGATTTTGAGACTAAAATGCGGGGTTTGTAATTGTTAGGCATGCGATGTCTAAAGAATTCATTTGGTCAGGCATGCGATGTCTGAGGTGGTTGCGGATTCCAACTGTTGTAGTTTTACACTTTCTTTTCTGTGACCGTAAGTGTAATATGTGATATCACCGGTTTCGTTGCTATATGTCAACGACAATTGGGATGCGCATATTTACTTACGTTGATGACATGTGATGTTATGTGTTGCTGGATATGTTATATTGGATCGTCGTGTTTGAATAGCCGGGGGTTTTTATGTGAGATGAGTGTTTTTCATTTTCATTCATGTAAAAACTTGTATGTAATATTCTTTTATTAGGGCACTTCCAGGTTGCGGAAGTAGTCACCGTTTGTATATTATTTATTTTTCTGCACTAGGATAGACCCAAGGAGGGGAGCACAAGTAACCGGGTTCTGGGGTCCAGTGGGAGACCAACTCGAGGAGTCGAGTCCGGGTCTCCTAACCCTAGAATTGGTAGGGTTGCTTGCCGCTCTCGTAGGGGTCTAGGGGTGTGGGATTGGCTATTCATCGCGACCGTGGAATCCGTGTTTTATACTGGCTCGTATTGAAAACACGGACGTCCTAGTATATCCAATATTTCATATGTTTCTTCTGCTGTGTTTTATCTGTGATCATGTGATGTTCTGTGACAGGTATTATATATAGTATATATGATATAGTATATAGACGTTGCTTATGTTTTACACCCGCGCTAGCCCTGCCTCGCTCTGGCGTTAGTTACCTAACCTAACGGTGCAGACGGGACATCGAGGCGAATGCGGATGGCATAAGCGTGCGTTATATTTATCTGTGATGGTTAGGTGCAATTAAATGATGGGATATTCATTAATGAGATTAATGAAAGAAAATAAACCTAATTGATGTTGTGGAATCGAATTTCAAAATAAAACAGGTAGCTACAGTTCTTGCTTTGCATCGCGGTGTTCATTATAGAACATCCTGCACCTTATTCGATGAGGAAAGGACCGAGATCCCTTCACCGGGAGTGACTCCTTTAGCAATAACTGGCAGATGCTACAACCCTCGGTTTGTCATTTGATCGCTTCTATAGTTTCTGCTTTGCACAGTGATATATATGATATATCCCGCACCTCATTCGACGAGGAAAGGGCCGACGATCCCTTCACCGGGAGTGACCCCTTTAGCAAAACTAGAAAAGCCTCAAAAACATTCCATTTAAAAACCGTTTGATTCCGCAACGAGATCAAGTTCAAAGCGTTAAAGGTTTTCACAAAAACCATTCGCAACCCTCCGTCATTTTAGGAAGTAGAGTACTTAGTATTCGTGCTGTGTTTGTTGACCATAGTCAAGGCACAGTGTACGGTAGCTAAGTGATGTCTTCCTACACCGCATATGATGCGATTAGTTAGGACAGTCGCGTGACTTTGTTGACCTTAGTTAAGGGTCATGTGGGTGGGTCTAATTAATCACGAAATGACGGGTAGAACTTGACTAGTACTTATGATTTGTTGACCATAGTTAAGGTCATAGGTGCTAGGGGTAAAAACCATTATCGGGAGTTTCAAGTGTTGAAATTTGCAATGAGATTGCATACCTTCTATATGATAGTTGGATCCCGATACCCGCTGCGAGTAAGAGTTACTCCTGGGAGAGTTTTATACATTACAATTAGCCGATCAAGTAGGTGTCTAGAAAGGTGTTAACGAGGTTACGCCTCTGGGAAAACGAGGTTTACATTAATTAGGTTCGTGCGAAAGCACGGGGGACCTCCCTCAAAGTACCGACACTGGCCTGGCTGAAAGATTGGCGAACTTGTAGTGTGTAATTAATCCCGGCTAGTCTTTCCTTTTAGGGTTTGAAGGAAGATTTGATAAAAAGCAGTGGGAGCCATCCTGATTAGATAAAATAAAAACCAATCTATTCTTGACAGAGCGCACGCAGAGTGTTTTCTTCTCTCTCTCTCCTGGTAGCGACCATATCACGCCTTAATCAAGATAATAATACGGATTATTGACCGAACCCGCTTGTTATATAGAGCTGGGGAACGTTGGTCCCGCTCCAACTTATAATTGTTATAAGACAGAGCAGGAAATTGGGGAATACCAGATTTCCCGTGCCGCCCAAACGAAGAGAGTGCATGCTGATGCATCATCTTCGGGTGTGTTCGTTATACAGAACTGTTTCTCAGTATCCTCCGCATCCTTGGTATATGATACAGGATCAGGATCCCAGATATGTAAGATGTTACATAGGGCTACAACAGGGTAGAAGAACTGAGAACGGGTGATAAGTTTCATGAGACAGAAAACGGGGCAAGTGTTGCAGCCAAGTCTGTTGGTCACTGTCACCCTGTATTGTAATACATTGATTCTGAACGAATGTTATTAGATACCGAACCTGATATACAAAATCATATCAGTCTCTTTATTAGTAAAGAAATGATAAAATTTTGTATTGTTGGATAATGTTTTGAACATTTCCTATATCAAAAGTTGATCGGTTCAGGCACGTTATCTAAAAGCATTAATGTTCTAAATCAAACTACAGTTCTTAATATACGGAACACACACAAGAGGAAGAGTTCAGAAATGAACGAATCCTTCTTGAGGTATTGTAGACTAGGTCAGATCAATATGACCCGACTAGCTAGAGTTACATAAAGATGTATATTTAAATCAGTTTGAATTTACATCTTGTGAAACTCGCCAGTCATGTCACAAAGATAAGATGACCATAGCTCCGTTTGCTGGAAACAGAGAAAGAGTTACTGAACTCTTGGGATGATACATGTTGATGTATGTAGGTCCCCTGTCTACACATACCAAGACCGGTTCTTTGTACTTCATTACGTTCTCTGATGATCTCTTTAGATTCAGACCTATGTTCCTGTTGAAACACAAGTCCGAACCTTTTGAGATATTCACAGAATATAAGCGAGAAGTAGAGAACCAATATACGGGTAAAAGTATTATGTCCTTTGATGAGATCAAGGAGGAGAATACTTGAGCATGGAAACATTGGACTATTCTAAAGGAGAATGAGATTCTCTCTCAGCATTACTCCTCCGTATACACCATAGCACGATGGTATATCGGGGCGGAACAGATCACACCCTATGAGATAAGGTGTGCTCTATGATGAGTAATACTGAGTTACCTATTTCCTTTTGGGAGTTATGCACTTGAGAAGCTGCATACCTATTGAATAGGGTTCCAATCAAATCAGTTGCCTACCGCTTCATATGTGATATGGAAAGGGAAGAGCCCATATCTTAAGTTAGTTAAGATTTGAAGTTGTCCGGCCTATGTCTAAAAGCAAAATCCGGACAAGCTCGAGGCAAGGTCTGTAATGTACAACTGGAAAGATTCCAGCTATACAAATGACAGCAGCTGATTTGGTAAAACCAAAGGATTCAGTAGAAACCAACGAACCTCAGCCTCTCCGCCGATCTAGTAGGGTTCCTCACCCACCTGAGAGATACTTCCGTTTCTCTATGACAGTGGGAGCGAGGATTGCATCATGAGATGATGACCCAACTAGTTTCGAGCTGGCCATCAGGAGTAAGACTCTGTAAGAATGGCTGGATGTTTAGCGATCTGAGATGGAATCCTTATACACCAACAAAGTATGGACTTTGGTTGCTATATCTGAATGGTTAAATCCCTATCAGGAGCAAGTATATCTTGAGAAGATTACTTGGTGTACATGGAAAAGTTGAGACTTTCAAAGCTAGATTTGTTAAAGGTTTTCGTCATTGACCAGGCGTGGATAATGATGAAACCTTTTCCAGTACCTATGCTTAAGTCCATCCAGATCCTACTTGCCACGGCTACACACCATGACTACGATATCTGGTGGTTGGGTGTCATGACTGCTTTTCTAAATGATGTTTTAGAAGAGTGTGTCTATAAGTACACAGCCAGAGGGCCTCGTAGACAGTGGGAGCAGCGGAAACGTGTGCAAGATGCTTTATAGGATAAAGCAGGTATCGCGGAGTTGGAACATCTGTTTTGATGGATTAGTCAAAGAAGTTGACATCATCAAAATGGTAGATGAACCTTGTATATACAAGAAGGTAGTAGGGAGTATGGTTGTGATCCTCGTAGAGTACGTGGATGACATACTCTTGATAAGAAAGGAGTTTCTTATGCTACGCTCGATCAATCTCCGTTTATCACAAAGATTCTCCGTGTAGGATCAGAGTGATACCTCCTAAATCCTGAGTTTTGGACCTATGAGATAGATCTAAAGGGATATTAGGGTTCTCACTAGGTATAGTGAGACTGTATCAATCGATCCTGGGGAGAATCACTGGAAGTGTTCCAGGGTGATAAAGACGACTGAATGTCAGTCAAGGGCATTGTCTTTACCCTCAGTAAAGGGACGGTATGTTGGAAGAGTTCCAAGCTAGATACCGTGGCAAACTAGACGATAAAGGCTGGTAACATCGCTATTAAAGATACTACCAAAGAGGCTGTTTGGGTGTATATTGGTTCATGAGATGAACTAGGTTCCTGCCATTGTATGACAATGGAAGCGTGGTTCCGACCCTGGAACCCTGGTCCCATCAGTGGTCCAGACTTATTCTAAGGCAGTATCACCTGATCATGGAGATGATCGATCTCCAGGGTGATCGAGGTTAGGAGAGTAGACTCAGAGGATAACACAGCGGATCCACTCACAAAGGCCTGTTCCCAGAGAGAGACTTTTATGGGATGGTTGAGTATGAGATACTGCAACCTCTGCTACAGATGGCCCTAGTGCAAGTGGGAGATTGTTAGTTATATGTATGCCCTAGAGGCCATTACTGTACATAGGATGTATATTGTAGTGGATGCTGGGACATATATAGGGAGGACTTTCTTGCTCGACATGATAGTATGCTATCTGGTTACCCTTTACCTTAACGTGTATGCTGTTTGTCTCTCTGTTACATGTTGGTAAAGCCCTTAGAATCTGTGCTTGACTACCTGGACTATGATGCGGATCATACTAGTGGGGACATGGTAGTCCATAAGCACATCCTTCAAAGTCCCTAGTCGTGGGTGTATCGAGACGGGGCATCGATATACCAGAGTAGACTAGCGTGTACCTTCTCGACCCATATAGATGGGCGATGGATGATCCCATATCCATCGGTGTTTGACATCAGAGATGATATACGGGTGCTCAGTAGAGACTGGGTACACTGGACGGACTCGCCGAGAACTCCCAGATGGTATTATACCTCACGTCAGATGGCAGTTCTCTGGTGACACTGGTACAGCTTAGTCTGTAGACCCGAGATCGTCATAGAGTCTTGTGTGTCTCCCACTGTGCTTTGATTTCCACCCTACCACGGCTCTACTGAGTTGTGCAAACAGGTGGTTTTTGGGTACGGTCCCGATTCACATGGAGGCAATGAGCGATAGGAGGGGATTCGTCTCTCCCGGTATTGGGGGTTAATGTTGTGCTATGCTCGACTGGCCATAACAGGAAATCCCTGGCCAGGGTTGCAGTGATATACTGGTAAGAGTTATCAGTAGTTTCACGAATGTTATGGACCTCAAGTCGGCATGACTTATCGAGCTATTGGGGTCTGACGTTTACCACCCCTAGGCGAGATATGCGACATATCAGACGAACAGACCGGACTATACGGTGGTGTTACTAGTCGGATTCGCAGGAGTGTGAGCGGGCTTGCTCGTCGATCTTCTGATCGCTCAATACCCGGGTGGCCGTTACGTTTGGCAGACCGCTTGCGGCTTGTGGGTGCATGATATGATCATCACCTGCTACCGGCGTATTGACGAGTCTTTAGAGTCCTACACAGAGGTTTCCTGGTTCAAGCGAAACGAAATAGGAGTGCATATGAGATATGTACGGGACCGAGAATAATGCGTGTATGTGATACCGTATTTGATTCTCGCGATCAATGTATCGAATGGTTATATGTGATATAACCTAGTTATCGAATCAAGGATTGATTCGATAAGCCGACACATTGGATACTAGCCGGTTATATGCGATATGACCGGATCGTTAAATCAAGTGTTGATTTAATGATTTAATACATAATTATATATATTTGATATATTGCTTTGCATTAACTAGTGTCGGTTCACTTTAAATGGATTTTCTCACACGGATGTGCACATTGTATATTCGATATAGTTTTGTGCACATGATTATATCATGTTGATGATACATTCTAGCTTGGTTTTGTGTAAAGTGTTAAACCATGGTTAATTAGTGATTAGGGTTTCTTTTTCATTTACTTAATCATTTATTTATTCCTTTTTTTTTAATCATGAAAAATCCACATTTTTAAAATCGCCATGGTTGATGGCTTGGGAGACCTCACTAGTGTGCCTAGGAACCCTACAATATATACATATATACAAAATAATAAGTGCTCCTTTCTAGGAGTACAACTCCCATTGCAGGGACCAAGTCCCTTTTGCCTCCCGAGCGCCCACGTGCCTGGCACGTGGGGCGCTAGCGCCTTTGCGCTCAGAGCGCTAGCGTCCGAGCGTCCGCGTGCCCGGCACGTGGGGCGCTAGCGCTCTTTCGCTCAAAGCGCTAGCGCCCACGTGCCTGACACGTGGGACGCTAGCGCTCAAAGCGCTAGCGCCCAAAGCTCTGGCGCCCGGCACGTGGGGCGCTAGCGCCCTTGCGCTCAAAGCGCTAGCACCCAAAGCGCTGGCGCATTTTCCCACGCATCCTTATCCTTTGGATGCCCTTTCCCTTTCTTATATACACACACATTCCACGACACCATCCATGTTAGAAAAAAATTTCTAACGGGACGCTGCTCCACAACCAGCAAGGGGGCTGCTAGCCCCCTTGACCCCCAGCCCGCTATCCGGGTAGCGGGACCCCCGTAAAAACTCTGCGGGGCCCCTGATATATCCAAAACCCCACTTCAAAACACAACACTGCACGTTGAGTTCGCATGACCAGTTTAACCCGTCAATCGGAGGTGCCCTCGCCTCCAAAGGCGAGGGGTAATTAACGGCAGCTTAGTCCGCGGCTGCCGAAGATTCGAATCCCCACAATCAATAAACCCCAGCTTACCCTAGGCAGGGGGAATCTGTAGTACGCCTGACAAGCGCGCGCGTATTCCCATCTCAATGGGGTGATGAAAACACCCTACAGGGTTGGGCAACTAACTCTGATTGTCCAATTTTTATTGATATTGATTTTTGATTTTAATTGTTGATCTCCATGCACCGCACATTTGAAACCAACTACTTGTCAACATAAGATCATGAAATGCTCTCCCATCAAACCAAGGTTAAAAATGTCATAATTTTGGGATAGAAATCAGATATCTCAAAATGTATCGGACATCTTAAATTGGAATATTGGATTCTTTTTATTATTTGACTAAAAGAAATTTTAAAAATTTGTGAAAATTTTACATAAATAATAAAAGTAACATAAATAATTTGACATACCTTTTAGTAATTAAGATGTCTAGAAGACTAGATTTGTTTTAAATTAATACTACAACAACAACAATTGAGCCTTTATGCCAAGCATATGTGCTAGGCTACATGAACCAACATGAGAATCATGCCGGGTCGAGCACATGGATTCTCCGGCTCCACTTGTTCCCATCGAACAATATACTATCATTAAAGCCTTTGGCATCCATATCTTTTCGTATCGTCTTCATCCATGTTTTCTTCTGTCTCCCTTTCTCCCTTTTGACTTGGCCTAAATCGAGAATATGCTTTGTGACATTGTTCATTGAATCGCCCTTTTGTTTTAAATTAATAACATTGTAAAACTAACAATAAGCTTTGTGACATTCTTCCAGTATATGCTGATGTTAAATAAATCAATAGCCAACCATTAGCCCATTATAAACCCATTAACCGATTAATAAGCCCTCTTACTCATTGAAAATTCAATTCTAAATTCCAACGATTAATCAGTAAATACTGCGGTTGAAAATCTTGGTGTTGACCTTAGTATCAGTACTCAAAACAGTGATTTTGGGATTGAATTCTGCTATCTTGGATTGAGATCGGCAGCAATTATTACTATGCCTTTAACTTGAGGTTGGAGTATTAACCGTCAATGCCTACCAGCTTGGATCATCACATAGCATAAGGGTGCTGACACCAATGTTCTAAAAGATGCTCACCTTGACACATTGCCTAGGGCCGAGGTAAGCAAGTCATGCAGCCCCCTATGATCTGTTTTGAGACTCACTTCCAAAATTGCTACTGGTAAGCTTAATAACCCCCACACCTTTCCCTATCTGTGAAACACTTCTCTCTCTTTACAGAATACACGAGTTAAATGCAAGACATGGAGCAAGGTGACCGACTGTGTTCAACACTAGCATGTTGAGTAACATCTTTGTTTTGCAGGCTGAAGTTCGTGGATTCCAGCATGATGGCAGTTTGCAGCTACAAGCAAGAAGTCAAAAATATGGAAAGGTAGCTGTCTATAATTTTTTCTTTCATACCCTTTGTAGTATCTTGAAGTTGACATATCTGAGATACAACTTGAGTTTATAAAAATTTATATTACGTTGTTATGGAATTCCCATTCTTAGTAATCCCAGAGGCGCCATTCAAATTGTTGCCTATACATTCATGTTTTTCCACCAAAATCTGCGTTGGATATGTCCCTAGTTGGCACTGATAAGACATGAAAGATACACATCAGATATTTCGAAGTCACATTTGACACCATATTTCTTAGAACTTCGGCATCTAAAAGCATCGATACACATGGCCTGTTCTTCTTAGGTATTGGAAGTACATGCTTCTCAAAATTGTAAATGATGGAAACTGAGTTTGTTATTTCATTATGGAGACTCTGTTATAATTGAGTGGACCTGGCCGTGACACATTCAAATTCCAATTGGTTGATTTCATACCATCAAAATTCTTTCCAAAAGCTATGGCCCGTTCCTCTTAGTAAGGCAATACTTCTCTCCAATAGCTTGGCCCATTCCTCTTGGTAGGTCTTACTCCTTGTCTAGTCTATATTTGTGTTTTATTGAGCCTTTAATGAGGGATCGAACTTGATCGAGATTTCGCTAACATGGTCTGATTTTTATACCAAGAAAACTTAGGGGGAAATGGCCTGATCTTATACCAAGAATTTTTTTTTTAAAATATGGTTGGGTTTTATGCGAAGTTAATAAGAAAACTCCTAAAAACAAGAATACCCCTAGCCAATATTGATTACGAGATATAAATGTCACTAGAATGCCGAGATATTGAATTTCCTTATCAGCAAAAAGTACTAGTTCAATTACTAGAAAAAGGAAAAGTAATTACTCACTGCATTAGATGTGGGAGAGCGGGTAGGATAATTATTATTATTTATTTTATAATCTGCATATAATGTTTTTATTTTCTTGGACAGTTGGAAAGGGGTCAATTGCTCTCAGTTCCATCGTACTTAGTGAAACGACGCAAACATCATTTCCACCATCTCGAGAACTATGGCGTCGATCTCATTCTCGGGTGCAATGGTTTTATCTGGGTCGGCGAACATGCAGAAGCCAAAGAAAATGACATGGTTGAAGATGAGGTCAAAACTCAAGAAAAAATTTCCACGCCTTTAGAAATAAGGCAGCACATATGTAGAATTGCCAATTCGGTTCGTTTGCTCTCTGCCTTGGGCTTCGCTCTTTCCGCAGAAGTTATTGTTGAGACAGTTGAAGCAAGTGTTTCTTCTAATGTTGCTGCAAAGGACATGTTAGGAGCTGAGTTTTGTGTTCAAACAGCAGAACGAGAAGTCCAAAGACGTCTCTCGAAGAGGAAAAGCTAATAGCAAGTCGTATGACTTGTGTTGTATGATGGAAAGTTGATGAATACCATATGAATCAGTTTCTAGTTTTGTTTAAATTTATGAGAATCTTCAAGTCTTATGATGTGCCTTGCGAATGGACAAGATACCTCATGGCTACAATTTTAAATTCATTGAAAGAAAGGACCTTCAGGATTGTTTCAATGTCGAATGTTTCTTCAGCTTTTGGCCATGCTGAAAATAATGTTTGCTTGTCTGTTCAGCCTATAACTCACATTTGTTCCAGCTTTCCCCCTAAATAATGCCCCTGGGCGGAAATAATCTTTACTGTATGTCTTCACAGAATAGAATGTCTTCCTTTAGTTGATGCGCAGTATGTCTTTACAGATTATAACGTGAACGTCTTCCTTTAGTTATTACGTTTGGCGTCTCTAATGGTGTGAGTTATAGGTAGGATAGACATGGACTCTCTGTAGGGTCAACACGCGGCCTATGCGAATATGGAACCGACCTTTCCAGTCGTTCACTTAGTAGAACTCTTGAAGTTAAAGACCGGTCCCAGCCCCAACTCATGTCTTATAAGATAATGATACTTCATAAGAAAACTGCTCCACGGCACACAGCAAGAGGCTTGACCCATGACGCGGGGTGTGGGGGTGGGGTGGGGGAGTTACTGATGTTAGCAATTAAGAGTAAGAACATGTGTCCCTAAGATTGATTGATTGATTTATTTATTTTGGCATTGGAGCACACACAACACACCCGAGCACACCACATACAAGCACACAATACACACATGCACCCAAGGGTCCATGAATTTGCCCCGAAAGTGTTAATTTGTGGCCACTTGCCCTCTTAGGATTCCCAAGGTTCAAACCCCCACTCTCTCCAAGAGGGGAAGTGCCCATACAAACTGAACTAGTGCTCATTGGTATGTGTCCGTAAGGTAAAAGGTTCACGTCTACCAATCTTTAAAAACCACATGATGGACGCAATAGCGGTGATGAACAAAGAGGTCAGGAGAATCCTATGAGATCCTCTACCTAGCTCACCCTTTAGATTAGCTTAACCGTATCCATAAAATGACGCAAATGTGTAAAAATCCAGTGAAGTTTAATCCAATTTATTCTAAAAGCAGAATGGATTCCACATGATAAAATTTAATGAATATGAAAAAATTATTTGCACGATACATGATACAACTATACAAGTGATGCACAAGGCCAACATATGTTGCATTAATTGTTGCAAGATACATGGTACAATTACGGAAGTGATGCACAAGGCCAACACATGTTCTATTGTTTGTTAAACTTTGTAACCCAAAATCGAAGGATCTGCTATGTAATTATAAGTTGCAAGCATCCTTTGCAAGCATATCTAAGCATCCATTACTTTGGTAATATTGATAAAGTTCTAATAAATATAGCAAATACTTTCATCAGCTTCTACACTTCTATTATATTTGAAATGGTATGAAGGTATACAAATCTTGAATGATGTCTGGCATTTTCCGAAGATTCAAAACTGAGTATATAGCAACTTATCTACAACAATCAATGTCAAAGTCTCAAACAAAAATATGAGAAGCAATTTTTCAATCCACAGTTATTTCTGTAAATAAAGTGCCCGACCCTAACTCTAAGTTCTTGGTGCTTTTTGTTCCTCTTTACTCGAACTGGTGGAAATTCATTTCGAGGTCAACAAGCTTGAGTTCAATCTGCCTTCTGAAGCCACCCAAGCTGCGCAAATATGAAAAATTATTCACAAAAAGTTCGATAGAATGCCAAAATTATGTAAAACTGGGACCGTATATTATTCTTTTAAACTTTACATTCTAAATTACAATCATCAATCTTATATAGGAAATATTTCCTTCAGAATTCTGAGTTGATAAATGAATCAATGATGAGCATGTTTTCTTAAATTTTAGAATTTTTCTCTACATAATCTTTGTACTTACTCCAGGAAAGGAAAAGAAAGGAAGGAAGAAAAAGGCTGAAATGCACTGAAACACCATGACTTTCAGCACATTTCAGATAAAAAAATATATACTTCATATTACAAATAAGTAGCATGAACTATTATCCAAATAAATATGAATCGTTGTTTTCCCTGCAAAAAGGTGTATAAATGTGAATCAGATCTTGACAGTGAATAGTGTTTAACCCTCTGGTATTTATTTGACTAGTTTATTGCATGTGCGATGTACATAGATGTGATTTAAATATATAGGCTTTACAATAAAGTTTTGTAGATACTTCTATAAACTAAAATGGATAGCCTGGATAATGGTACCTAAATATATTGAGGGGAGAGAGAGGTAGGTAGGTTTGAATTTTGAATCAAAAGAGGCACTTAAAAAATTGAATTATGATGATGATGAGGATATCTTAAATGAAAGAACAGATTTATAGATTTTTCTTAATTCTTGATTTCTTTTACTTGAAGAATTAGCCATCAATAGATGGCAGCTACACCTTTGGAGTTTGCATAATACAAGAGACATTATAGACAATCGAGGGGAAGTTTTCAATATAATTCCTATTTTATTCTCAATTTTGAAGGCCTCTCCCCCATCTTCTCTCTCCACTTTCTCTCTCCAATCAAAATGCCTCCTCTTTTCTGCATGGTCTCTCCTCCATCACTGGGACTGATGAAGCAATAAGGTGAAGATAAGTGAGGACTTCGACTCCTCTGCACGAGCATGGGAGGATAAGAAGAAAGGGTCGAAGGAGTAGGGTTTGAGATCGATGATTTCAGGTTTCTGCAATTTCTTTAGGGAATGGGTTGACGGGTTAATTGCCAAGTTGATGGTTGAAGAGAGAGAAAAAAAGAGAGCTGAGTCTGAGGAGAAGAGCAATGCGGTAGGAAGGATTGATGGGTTTTAAGAGTTGAATTGTGTAAAAACAAAAGGTTGGAAGAAGAGGAGTGAATGGGTTAGAGGAGAAGGGGAAGAAGAAATAGGAAACGTAAAGAGTAACAAAGGTCATTTGCTATTTTCCGTGAACATCCCTGATCGTTTTCTATGATTTAGGTACAATAATTAGTTTCATGAAAGTCGGCCAAGCATATTGGTAGGTTATTGAAAATACATTATCTGAAAATTGCTACAATGTAATAATATTTACTGAAATATAGCCAAAACAACTCTCTCACCCTCATCTATGGATTATAACTTGCAACCCTCAGAATTATGAATCCATAAATCAACTGAGGTAGGGATTTTTCTCCCAACATAAATTTTAAGTTGATTATAGGAAATAATAGAAAGTAGGGTTGCATGCGTATTACACCCTTCACATATATCCCATCCAACCACTTGTCATAACAGTGTTTAATTGGGGCATAATATTCCTGATTCAAACACTTGAAAACCTACAACAGGGTTATTAGAGCATAACCCCTCTTGTTATGGCATAAAGTTGACTAACTCAAGGGTGTCATGTGCTAACAAATAAGTCGAGGGCTAGATGAGGGGTGTTACATGCAATTACCATAGAAAGAATTACCTTCCAAGCATACATCAGAAAAAAAGTGACGGTATCAGCAGACCATACAAGAGCAAATGACTTCACGAAGAATGGGATCAAAACATTGAGTACTGGAATGAGAAGGAAAAGATAATTGAGAGCTTCCTTCTCATTCTTCGAGCAGTCTCTTGCTCTTAGTGAAGGAATTGCTGCAAAAAAACATTGAAACTACTCAGCAAAAGAAAGGGGCAAGCGAATCTAAAGTTTATGCATTTTAAGTTCCACAAGTCATTGTATTTCATTAAGTTGAAATTAACATTAGGACAAAATATAAAACAATAGCAACACAAGCTTAATAATCCAAAATTTCTGGGATTTTTAAATAGTTTTTATCCATTCAGCTCATTAAAGCTCGTCTTTTATTTCGAATTTTAGATTTACCAATTAGCAGAAACCATGAGCATATAGGTCGGTGTGGATACAGATTTTGGAAACAATCACTCTAATTCTGTTCTTAGTGCAAGAGTCATCATCGCAAACAAGTTCTGATTCTAATAATGAAAAAAGGGTACTTGGTAAACCCATTTACAAAATTACAAGGAAAATTTGTAGTCCAAAAGGATTTTTTAATATAGTAATAGTCCAAAAGTATTTGAACCTACACCAAAGGTGCAGAAGGCCTCTGTCCTATCAATAAGCAGTTCATGCTTCTTGATATGACTAGAGATAGCAAAAACCACGTGTAGAGTCAATAGAGAGTGCACCTCGATCCTAACTATAAGTTAATTCATCTAACAATTATTGTCCTCATCCGAGGGGTGGGGACCGTCCTCTGATACCGACTACCCTGTGCCAAGAGGTGGCACCAACCACCTTTATCCAAGAGGGTGTGTGTGTGTGTATAATGACCCAGAGATAGGAGTGAGTGGGGCGGAGGACCCATGTGCTTGACCCGGCATGATCTCATGTTGGTTCATGTAGCCTACCCATATGCTTGGGATGAAGGGCTCAGTTGTTGTTATTGTAATGACCCAGAGATGAACGCTGGGGGTATGCCATTCTAATCCCTAAAACCCTAACTTAACACTATCCTCAAGGGACTAACTTGAGCATCGGAGGGCCGCCGCCAGAGGAATCTCCGGCACTGTCTTGTTCTCCAGGCTCTCAAACTACATCGTGCACTGCCTGGTTCTCCACATCTGAACAGATATTAGTAAAACCATTATCAATAACAACAATTTGGTGCTTTCATTGAGAGCAGCCATGTAGCGCATGGTAAAAATGAGACCCAGTCTCAAACACTCTCAGCCCAGGTATAGATGTCAAACAGAATGCCCCTTCAGCTGCAGGGGATAACCTCGCCCCAGCAGTCGCTCACTTAGGGGAGAACATATCCCCTAGAACCTTTCAAAACCCGCCAAATATGGCGACCCATGTTCCATTAACTCAACCATATACAGTCAACTGCCTCACAGCCACTCCCGAGGCAATAATGCGACTAAACCCAGGATCCAAATCGGCCGTCAGGTCCAAGAAGGGACTCAAGGGACGAAGGCCCTTCAAGCACACCTACAGATAGGGGTCGTTGAGTCCCAAGGTGCGAGGAACACCAAGAGGCGAGCTGTTGCACCCACTGCTGCTCGGTTAAAGCATTCAATAACAATCAGCCGCAATCATCACGAGAGCTATCGGCTTAACGAACCGTTCTCAGATGTACCTTGAAAGTTGATGGCGAACTCCTCTACACACCTAGAGTCAGTGTTGTAAAGGCGGATGCCTAGACAGCCGATTAAGCAAAAGCGACACAAGACCGCTTAACTTTTCACCAAGTAGTCGAATTAAGCTGGATTTGGGCTTAAGCAGGTTGAGCCTCTAGATGTCCGCTTAAGCAGGGCTAACCTGCCTAGGCAGACACTTCACCGGACAATCCTGCTTAATATTAAAGTTGGTATGTTTTTGTCACCCTCAAGGGACTGAGTTGAGCGTCGGAGAGACGACGCCGGAGAAATATCCAGCACCATCTTGTTTTGCAGGATCTCTAAGTACATCTGTGCACACTATCTAGCTGCCCTCTTCTCAACAAATATTAGTAAAACCATTATCGGTAAATATTTCTCATTTCTATTTTCTTCTTTCAGATTCTCTGTTTCTCTTTTTTGGATAACCAAAGATAGCATCGAAAATATTTTAATTAATAAAATAATACATATCGGAATTGATGATGCTTGTAGAATAAAGAATATAGAGATGTAGCAGGACTTGAACTTGCATTGTTAGTATGGAAGTCTAATCAAAGATTGCATTGAAAATATTTTAATTAATAAAATGAATACATATCGGAATCGATGATGCTTGTAGAATAAGGAATATAGAGGTGTAGCAGGACTTGAACCTGTATTGTTAGTATGGAAGTCCAAGGGTTATCTACTTCAAGGGTTATAAAGTCCAAACATAGAAAAGGGATGGGGATCATTAGAATTAATGGGAACAGAAAACCTTTAGTCTATGTTTTATATTGAAAGAACTGTTTTTATAAAGGGTATAGAGTTTATGGAATAGGTAAACCATGAGGCAGTATGTTTGGATTTGAAAAGAAACGAGACAAAAGCAAAGGGAAAAGAAAGAAAAGCAAACAAGATGGATTAACGATGACACACCAAAGAAAAAACATTAGTTTTTTTTTTCCTTTCACTTTCCTTCACTTTCTTTATGATTAAACTTAGTTACTAGATTTGACAGGTAGAAATTGTATCAAGATTTTAATTATAAAAAAAACAGTTCCTGATATAAGCAGGAATACGCAATTAGTAACTTTGATTATTCTAACCAATACAACTATAGTAGCTTGGCACCAAAGGCGGAAGGAGAGTTAAAGCAGGCAGGGTAAGAAAAAAAATATTTATACGTATGCACACATGTGCACAAGTAGAAATGCTCCCACAAAAATTATGTATTATCCAATGGAAGTTGAGTTCAAAAATATATATGATAGTAACATTATGGATATTATTAAAAGTGACTGTTTGTGGGTGGAGGCTAGCAGGGAAAAAAAGTGTTCGTTAAGATTGCAGAAGATGCTGTATTGAAACCACAGATCAGTTGAAGTTCAGAAGAAACAAGTATGAGGAAAAACACCGATGATCGAAAAATTTGGTTATTGCACTTGTTCAATGCAAACGCAGAGAGTAAAATTGACCCATGAGTTTTTTTCCTTCTTTTTCCCCTTTGTTTTCTGGATGTAAATTGACCCATGAGTTACTGGGAGGCTCATGTGTGTTCTTTAAATGAAAGATAAATCAGAACTTAAACTGAAATATGCCGTATCTGTAGTCTATACTCAACCCAAGTGCGAGCATATAAGATAAATAAAAAAGTTATTCTAACAGAGAAAGAAAATAATAATCTATCCTTATTTTTAAATATTGCAATTATTTATTTGGAAAGACTAATCAGATATACCATTTTAGTTTTGCTAGATGAGGATAAAGCATAGCTTACTGAACATCCAAATCGACCACATGCCCATCAATCTCCATATGTCGGGTTCATTTGATGGAAAGACAAGATTGAACGATAGAATTCCCCCAAATAGCATTGAGGAATAGCCCTGAATTTCAAAAACAGTGTAAAGGGCTGTCCCAGGTACAGCAGGATTTTTGCTGGCAGTAGAAGCCCTTGGAGCAAAGGTTGCAGCAGTCTTTTGCACGACCTAGAGGGGGGGGGGGGGGGAGGGGTGGTGCTAATATAACAAATAACTAGAAAATAAATAAAGAAAAGTGCCAAGAAATGCTAGATTTTAGGATGTTAAATATGGTTTAATAAACACACTACAGATAGTAAAAACTTAAAATATCACGATAGTTGAATATATTTCTTTTTCTCTTCCACTTGGTGCATACAGTGAACTTCTAATCAAAACTAAATTTTACTAAGAAACTTATTGCCATTAGTTTTGTAGAAAAACAGGGACAATATTTGGAGAGGAATAACTGCACGATTTTCAATATCACTCCAGGTATTGAGGATAGAAGACTATTCCAAACAAAAGAAAAACCAAAATTAATGAAGAATTGATTGTATAATGTTTTTGAGGGTGATGAGAGATGCACACCAAAAACATCCAACAAATAAACAACCACCATGAGGATTTGGACCAATTGTTTTAACAACACGTGAACAAATCAAATGGATCACACAATGACTTACAAGATGTGTGAATTTTAAATTCACTGCGATTAAGATTTCTGAGAATTAATAAAATATCTCTACTTAATCAGGTGTGGGCGTTCCTACATGATGTGTGGACTGTCTCATCAAAGCAGATGTTCCAACTTCGCGATACTTGCTTTAATCCATAGATGGATTTAAGCAACCTGCACACTCTTCCGCTGCTCCCACTGTCTAAGAAACCTTCTGGTTGATCCATGTAAACACTGTCTTCTAAATGTCCATTTAGAAAAGCTGTTTTTATATCCATCTGCCAGATTTCATAGTCATGGAAGGCAGCAATGGCAAGCAGGATCCGAATGGATTTAAGCATAGCTACAGGTGAAAAGGTTTCGTCATAGTTCAATCCTGGTCTTTGACGAAAACCTTTTGCAACGAGTCTAGCTTTGCAGGTTTCCACTTGTCCAAGTGCACCAATCTTCTTTTTGAAGATCCATTTGCATCCAACTGGTTTCACCCCAGGAGAAACAACTTCTAAAGTCCATACTTTATTGGTGTACATGGATTCCATTTCGGATCTCATAGCATCCAGCCACTTCACCGAGTCAATACTCGTGATAGCCTGCTGAAAACTAATAGGCTCATAATCATCGATGATGCAATCCTCTCGATCCCCATCTAGAAGAAAACCATAGTATCTCTCAGGAGGATGAGAAAGCCTACTAGATCTGCGGAGTGGCGTTGGTTAGTCATGTTCTATTGAAATCTGAGGTTCTTCTAAGTCCTCGGTTGCAGTTTGAGGTTCTGGAATTTCTTCCAGCTCTACCGCGCTCCCACTAATTTCTTTTACAAGAAATTCGCTTTCTAAGAAGACAATGTGGCGAGCGACAAACACCTTTTGTTCTTCAGTGTGGTAGACCATGTACCCCCTTGAATGTTTGGGGTATCCTACAAACTTGCACAAAACCAATCGTGCCTCGAGCTTTTCCGGTCTATGCTTTTTAACATATGCCGGACACCCCCATATCTTGATATGCTTAAGATATGGTCTCTTCCCGCTCCACATTTCATATGGAGTGGTAGGCACAGACATAGTTGGAACTCTATTCAATAAGTATGCTGCTGATTCTAAAGCAAATCCCCAGAAAGAAAGCGGCAACTCAGCATTGAACGCACCATATCTAATAGCGTGCGATTCCTCCTTTCTGATACACCATTATGCTGAGGTGTATAAGACGGAGTAAGCTGAGAGAGAATTTCATTCTCTTTTAAGTATTTAAGGAAACTGGTACTTAAGTATTCTCCATCTCGATCAGATCGAAGTGTCTTGATGCTTTTACCAGTTTGTTTCTCTACTTCATTTTTATACTCTTTAAACTTCTCAAAAGCCTCGAATTTATGTTTCAATAAGAACACATGTCCATACCTAGAGAAGTCATCAGTAAAAGTGATGAAGTAGGAGTGACCGCTTCTCGCATGTGTAGACATTGGACCACATACATCACTGTGTACAAGTCCCAAGAGTTCTGTGGCTCTAGCTCCGTGTCCGGAGAACGAAGATTTGGTCATTTTTCCTTTGATACATGATTGACAAGTTGCATATGATGGATATTCAAACGGATCTAGACATCCATCTTTATGTAACTTAGTCAACCTTGTTTCGTTTATATGACCAAGTCTACAATGCCATAGGAAGGCTTGATTTGAATCTGGAGCCTTTCTTTTAAGTGTGTTTTGAATATTGAAAATTCGAGATTGATTAAGTATGTATATGCCGTTTTCCAGTATGCCATATCCAATCAATTCTTGATTTAGGAGAATGTTCATGACATTTCTTTCAAGCGCAAAATTATATCCTTCATTAGATAACAAGGTTACTGATATAATATTACATAACATACTGGGAATACAAAAACAGCTGTACAACACCAAAATGTGTCCACTAGTCAACCCTAGGTGATATTCCCCTATTGCAATAGCATCTACATGCATTCCATTGCCCATCCGAAGAGTCATATCACATGGCCCCAGTACTCTACTATTTCTCAGATCCTGCAATGAATTACAGATGTGAGAACCAGATTCGGTATCAAGTACCCATGATGTAGAGTTTACTAAAAGACAATTTTCGATTACGAACACACATGAAGCAGAAGCAACAGCTTGCTTCTTGTCCTTGGCTTTGAAGGCTATACGGTCCTTCTTCTAGTGCCCTTGCTTGTGACAATAAAAGCATTCGTTTGTATCCGCTTTCACCCTTCCTGCCTTGTTCGTTCCCTGCACCTTCTTGACCCCACCCTTCGGTTTGGTGGCTTTCATCTTCTTCTTCCCTTTAGCTTTCGCTTTAGATTTAGAAGAAGATGATTGGCCAACATACAGAACGGGGGTCTTCTCCTTTTTCAAGGAGGTCTCTGCTACCCTCAACATGTTGAGGAGCTTTGGAAGATCAGCTTCCATTTCGTGCATGTTGAAGCTAAGCACGAACTGAGAGAAGGTGTGGGGAAGGGACTGCAAAATCAAGTCGATATACAAATCATTCTCTAGCACGCATCTCAGGTTTGCGAGTTCCTCAATGAGGCTGATCATTTTGAGGACGTGCTCTCCTACAGGCGATCCTGGAGCTAACCTCATCTGGAAGAGTTTCCTTGAGGTCTCGTACCTCGCGATACGGAAGTGCTCTCCATATAATTCCTTGACATGGAGAAAGATGGATACAATATCCATACTCTCGTGCTGTTTCTGGAGTTCATTGTTTATGGACGCCAGCACGATACACTTAGCTCGCTCACAGTCTAGATCCCAGGTTTTGCGAACTTTCTTGTCCACAATTGAAGAATCTGGTCCAGGGATAAGGGGAGGAACATCGGTGGTAACATATGCTATTTTGTCATAAGTCAGTGCAATTGTGACTTTTCTTAGCCAATCTTTATAGTTCTGCCCGGTCAGTATATTTTTTTCAAGTAATAGTTTTAGTCCTGTTATGGTAGCTGCTAAAGAGAGAGAAAAGAAAACACTCAGCATATGCTTCTTGCAAGTTTAGATTGGTTATTAGTTTATCTAAACAGGATGGCTCCCACTGTTCCCTCAAATCCTTCTTCAAAACCTAAAAGAACTAGTCAGGATTTAATCACACGTCACAATACTTGCTTAACCTTTCAGCCAGGCTGGTGTTGGTACTTCGAGGGAGATTTTCCAACGCTTTCGCGAAGTTCCTTAATTAAATAACCTCTTTCCCCTGGATGCGTAGCCCCTCTGACACCTTTCTGGACACCTACTTGGTTTATAGCATTGATTGTTAAGTGAGAATGTTTCCCGAAAGTAATCCTACTTATCAGTGGGATCGGGATCCAACTTTCATTGCATGATGTACTAGATGAAAGCCACTCTAGTCACCACACTCCAGAAGGTATGCTAAATCTGCAAGTTTCCTTTATGTTTGAAACTCCCGATATGATTTTTACCTTATGACCTTGACGAAGGCCAACAAATCATAAGACGCAAGTCAAGTTCTACCCGTCGTTGTCCTGATTAATTTAGGTACATCGTGCATGCCCTTGTCGTAGGCCAACAAGGTTGTACGTCTGTCCTATACTAATGCATCTATCTGTGCAACAAATAAGCAAACCATACTGCTACCATCCACCATGCCTTGACGTAGGCCAACAAGCATAGCATGAATACGATGTGTTGTCTATTTGAAACGACGGAGGGTTACGGCTGGTTTTTTGACAAAAAACCGTTAACGTGGTGACTTGATATAATCGAAGGAACCATGATAGCCTTTATTAAAAGGGGTGGTTTAAGCTCCGCATTTAAAATTTGCTTTTTGAAGAAAACCGAGTGGTTTTAGAAATTGTTCCAACGATTCAGTTTAGGTTTTATTTTTCTTTGCATTAAAATAATGCGTCCCATCTTTAACCTATCATTACAGATAACAACGAAAATACGTCCTCTTATGCCATCCGCATTCGCCACGGGGTCCCGTCATCACCCGTTAGGTTACTTAACTAACGGCAGAGCGAGGGCTGGGCTAGTACGGGTGTAAAACATAAGTGACGTCTAAATAGCTATCATATATAGATATTGTACATTCGTCAGACGCAATAATAGGCATTCCAGATCACAGATAAACTTTATTGGATATGCAAGCAATCCGCGTTTCTTTTGAGCCTGTAAGAAAAGACGGATTACACAGTTATGATGAATAGCCATTACCCCACCCCAGACCCCTACAGGTACGGCAAACTACCCGCCAAGTACCCGAAGTGAAGCGGTCTCCCTCAGCAACGTGAGTAGGCCACTAAGCACTTCGAAATACCCGGTAGTTTGTGTACCCCACCATGGGTCTATCCTAGGAGAAAAAACAGTAAAAAGAAATAATACAACGGTGGCAACAACCGCAACCTGGATGTGCCCCGCAAAATAATATTACAACTTATTACAATTACATCGAATGAATTAATACAATAACCCATCACAAAACCCCGGCTAATTATCACAACAGTCCAATAGAGTTCATAATCACAAGCAGTTAAAACATTACAGATATGTGCAACCCCCTGCCAACCGACATACTAGCGGTTAGGGGAGGTTTACGAACACATAATACAGTTCACAGATATAATCAAACAAGCAAACATCGTATAATTTCGATCGATCAAACCCATTAGATTCTGCTCCAAAACTTCTCTGTAAACCTGAGACCTGAGCAAAAAATAAACCATACCAGAAAAGACAAAATATCACAGAAGAAGCACAGGGAAAAACTGGGTTGAATCGGCCTCAACTCGGCCGCGGATCCGCGGCGGATCGGTGGGATCGGCCGCGGTTCCGCGGCTGTATGGCCGATTCAGGAACCCATTTTTTCCAGTGTTCTTATAATTTCTTGTAGGGTGTTCTGGAGGAAACTGAAAAAATTTTGGACCTCATTTTAAAAACGACAGAAACTATATGATATCGGGGTATTTTCCGATTCGTTTTGCGTTCGAAATTCATACGACTTTGCAAGTGAGTTAATTATTGTTTAGTGAGGCTCTGATACCACTGTAAGTCGATGTGCAACACCCCACGAGTTGCGGGGAGGCGGAAATATGAAAAACGATCTTGTTTCTTGAAGCATATATCGACTAACCGAAGATCTTTGCTAAACGATAATTAACAACTACCATAGAAGTTCTAAACTACTATGTAAAGAGATTATACCTAGTGATACGTGTCCTTCGCCTTTACGATCTCTTCGTCCTCCTCGACCTTCTCCAAGTGATAGATGATCCACCCGAGAACCCTAATCCAAGCTTCACCTCAAAACTTGAGGTAAATAAGTTTCTCTAGTTGCTAATCAAAGGAACTTAGATCGTATAGAGTTAGGTTATGAGATGCTTAGTCTTTTCTAATCCTTGTTCTCAACTCATGAGTGGTAGGATTAGAGCTTGAAGAAAGAGAGAGCTTGAGGAGAGAGAAGGGGAACTAGAATAATGAAATGAAATTGTTTCTCACTTAATATATCAAGCATAATAAATAAATCAATAAATGAATAGTAAGAGATTATTCATCATGCTTCATAAATGTATTATGAGTGATTCCCTATGTGAGTCATTAAGCATTTAATAATGCATTAATGACATAGTGAATCACACATTATGAGTCACAATTACATTAATGATAATGCTACCTAAACCCCTCAAGTCACCATGCTTCTAGAAGCTTCCCGAAAATTACGAGAACGCCCCTCCCTTCCGTGAAAACACGGAAAAACTTTAGACTGTATAAATCCAATAACCTGATACTAGAATCTGGCTTAAACCAAAGCCGTCTAGTAAAAACTGTCTGAATGTCGTACGTGCGTTTAAACACGTATTCGTCCGAACCTTTGTCGTAAAACCGTACGACCTCTATATCGTTTCGCCTGGAATTGGGAAAACTCTATGTGGGACTCTAAAGACTCGACTACTACGCTGGCAGTGGGTTTAACCACAGACCGCAAGCGGCACTAGCTGTACGTAACGGTCCCCAGGTAGATGTCGATAAGAAGGCCGATAAGGAAACCCATCCAAACTCCTACTGAGCATGTCCATGACAATATCCGTGCAGTCCGGTCTGTTCGTCTAAGAGTATCACATGTATGGTCTAGGGAGGTGGTAAACGTCAGACCCCTAATAACCGTACAAGTCGTGTCGGCATGGCTTAATTACCATCCGAGAATCTACTGATCGGTCTATCAGCAATTCTCTATATTAGCCCTGGCCAGGGACTTATGGTAATGACCAACCGATCACTGTGCGATATCAACTCCCTATACCGGAAGAGACGAATCCCTAACAGTCACTCACTGCCTCGACGTAGCTCGGGACTGTGCCCAACTAAAACCTGTTTGCATGAATCCTTTGAACCGTGGTAGGGTAGTAATCAAAGCACAGTGAGAACTCACACGAGACAAATGACGACCTTAAGTCAACGGACTATCTGCACACATGTCACCTGAGAACTGCTATCTGACGTTAGGTATAAATACCATCCAGTCAGTTCTCGGCGAGTCATGTCCGGTGTACTCACATCCAGTGAGCATCTGTATACAATCTTAGGTGCACTCCACCAATCTAGATATGTATACACCGGTCTACTCCGGAGTATCGATGCCCAGTCTCGATACTCCTGCGACCAAGGACTTCTAAGGATGTGCCTATTGACTATCCAGCACCCACTAGTATGATTGTCATCACAACGCCGGTATTCAGGCAAAACACCCTATGGGCTTTATCAACATGTATATATATGAATACTACGCAAAATATATCATATGTTAAGATAAAGACAAACCAAATAGCGCACTATCAAATTAAGCAAGACTATCATGTACATACATATCCCTAGCATCCTATACAATGAAGGCCTCTAGGGCATATATATCCAACAGTTTTGGCGAAAACCGTGAACGCCACTAGCACGACATGTATCGGACACGCCGTATATGGTCATATACATTTTGTATGAGTCCTATGTGCGTCCTATGTGTCATATACATGCCTTCAGTATATTCTTGATGTATCGTTATATTGTGTCTTTTGGATGTTTTAAAACATAAGAAAGACTTGTAACATATCATTTTATATTTTGGATATCTTTGATGTTAAATTTGAAAGATGACATATGGTTATATGTTATTATTATAATGTGTCTATTTAAATGTTAGACTTCATAATTTTTCATGTTTTGTGCTCCAGTGTTTGATAATTTATATCTTTTATATGTATATGTATAGTGTGTATATATGTGTGTAGCTGTGTCCCGGCACCCTACCCTATATTTTTGGATTTTTCCGTGTCGATACATCACATCGTGTCTATGCCCTCTCGTCTGTGTCTGTGCAACCTTGCCTTCGGCAACTCATCAACACGATTCGGGTTCATGACTTCTTTAACGGTCATTTCATTTATAATATCTACATCTAGCTCTAGTAGGTAGAGACACAACAGTTTTTCTCTAAGCCATCTATCAAACCAAAAGGATGCCTTATTTCCATCTCCTATGTTCCATTGCATATTATGAATTATATCGGGAAATACTGATAAAACTGCTCCCTATCTTACTGATTTGTTTCTGCTTCCTTGCATTCTCCTTGGGTCCCCATACTTTGCAAGCACCAAACATACCTATTCGTTAACTTGTTTGAAAATTATTAGTGCCAAGCAAGTGCTTTTTCTATCTTTGATGCCTAGCCCACCTTGATTTATCGAGAGCATGCTATTCTCCAACTGATTAGATTAATTTTCTGTTATCCCCAAACAAAATTTCTTAGAATCCTGTCCGGCTTATCAAAGAAACACTTAGGGATGAATGTAGATTGAAATAAATAATTAGGAATCATGCCAAGAATCGATTTACCACTCTCCAGGAGTGCAATGTTTTCGGCCTTCCATCCTTGTAATATTTCCTCTTATCTTATTAATTGTTGCTTGAAAGTGGTGATGTTTTGACGTTCCTATGTATGTAGGTACTCCTAAGTAAACAAAGTTTTCATCCAAGATTTGTAGCTTCAATTTTGAGTTGAGTAGAACAATTCTTGCAATTGTCAAGTGTCAACTTATCAATATTGGCGACACTTTGGGTTTGTTGCATACAACCTTTATTTTACTTACTTTTTTATTTGTATATTTTGACATTGAACTTTGTCTGACCTCGGTTTAGTCAAGTTAAAATTCTCCATTTAGTTGTTTGTTTATTATTATTTTGAAATTTATCACTGTTATTTCGCCGATTAGGCGAGCAGTTAATTTTTTTCACCATTTCCTTATAATTACGTATTTAGATAATTTCCTGCTTTTTTCTCTTTGGGATGCGTCACACATGATCTTTGAGTTGGCATCCTCTTTCATGTTTTTGTTTGAATTTGGTTAAATGGCAGGAAACCCTCTTTACTTTTGCTCGTATTGCGGGAAACGCCCCCTTAAAAAAACTGTACTTTCACCCCTTTCAATCCTACCAGCATTATTGTTTTCGTCAATTATTCCCAAAATGCCCCTGAATTTCTAACTCTTGTCATTTTCTGTAATTGTTTCATTAATGGATCGTAATTAGTATTTTAACCAATGGATATTTTGGGAATAGACAATTATCACAAACGGAAAGAGTTAATGATTGTCAAAGCAGCACTTCCCTTCGTTGAGGACCGAGCTCTCGTCATATTTGATGGGCAAACTGGGCTAATTTATATCTCGGCAGCAGTCGATAACTCGACCGCTTTCGATGTCGTTAAATCCAATTCTGGAGCCACTGGTCTAGCCGATGCCACTGACTTTTGATTTAGACGCCATTCTGCAGGGATTAGGCTTTTCAATGACTCGGGAAGGGAGCTTGCGACTAAGACGGCGAGGTTGCGACGAGAGGCATGGGAGGAGCTCGAGTGACAGCGTGAGAGTACAAGTGAGAGAGAGAGAAAGAGAGATAATTTTGAAGTTAGGAGTATTTTTGTCCCTGCAGCAAATAAAAATACACCCGCCTTGGGTTATGGTTTTTCGACCAAGTTTTTGAACATTATGCCCTTTCCCATTTTCTTGGGCAGGGGCTTTTCAACAATTTACCCAAAAAAAATAAAAGAAGGGGTTTTTAGGTCTCATCAAGCTTTCCCCTTCTTCATTCCCAAAACCCTAAAAAGAAAGAAATCGAGGAGAGATGAGAGAAGTTCAACTGCAGGTGTCATTGAATCAAACGCAGAGAGTGCGATTGCAATCTGCTCTCCAAAAGTTACAAGAAATCGCTTCTAAATCCACAGCCTCCGTCACCGTGGCCGACTCCATCCCCGTCAACAACGAAGATGGAATCCTCAAGTAATCAATGCTTACACTAATTAACTTAGCATTCTTTTGGTTTCCCCCTAAAGATTGCATTTAGTTCTTAAAAGTTTTTTTTCCCTCTTCAATTTGTGTAGTTTTTAATCTGTTGCTGACCCATTTCGGTTCCACCCTTTTTTTTCTCATCTTTTAAAGTTGATCTTGATTCTAATAGATAAGTTTTTTATTTTTCAAAATTTTCAATTTTTTCAATTCATCAGCTGAATTTGATTGTGAGGTCATTCCACTAGAAATGTTTTCCCCCTTGTTACTGAGTAGAGTCAGCTGATATATCATCTGTAGAACACGGCCTCCGCTTCTGCATGTTCATTCCATACCAGCAGATTCTGAAATTTGAATCGGTTTCTTAGTTTCCACCAGTGCAAAAGTTGCATGCGCTATGACACTCCTAATGAGTGTTAGGAGATTTTTGTGCTGCCTATTCTCGCGCATCAATGTGACTGTTTTCCTTAATGCCAGTGTTGGCCAGTCTAAACGAGCCAATGATGCAAGGATGGCCCAATTTTTTTTATTTTTTTTATTTTTATTTTTTACAAGAAGTGCAGCAACGGAGGAGTGTTCTGGAGACTCAGATGCCCTTTCCGAGCATGATACTCTTTTCCCGATAATATTAACATCGAAGAATTTCTGGTACACCACTCTGGCATTGAATTTCAACTTCCCATGCCGTTTTGATTCATCCCTCCGAACTCGAGTAAAGTTATATTCATCAATCAGCATCTTCAACCTAGGTCATATAGACACTCCCGACATGGCGTACCCTTGTCCAACATGTATTGGACATTGATACTTGTACGCCACTAGCACGACATGTATCGGACACGCCGTATATGGTCATATACATTTTGTATGAGTCCTATGTGCGTCCTATGTGTCATATACATGCCTTTAGTATGTTCTTGATGTATCGTTATATTGTGTCTTTTGGATGTTTTAAAACTTAAGAAAGACTTGTAACATATCATTTTGTATTTTGGATATCTTTGATGTTAAATTTGAAAGATGGCATATGGTTATATGTTATTATTATAATGTGTCTATTTAAATGTTAGACTTCATAATTTTTCTTGTTTTGTGCTCCAGTAGTTTGATAATTTATATCTTTTATATGTATATGTATAGTGTGTCTATATGTGTGTAGCTGTGTCCCGGCACCCTACCCTATATTTTTGGATTTTTCCGTGTCGACACATCACATCGTGTCTATGCCCCCTCGTCTGTGTCTGTGCAACCTTGCCTTCGGCAACTCATCAACACGATTCGGGTTCATGACTTCTTTAACGGTCATTTCATTTATAATATCTACATCTAGCTCTAGTAGGTAGAGACACAACAGTTTTTCTCTAAGCCATCTATCAAACCAAAAGGATGCCTTATTTCCATCTCCTATGTTCCATTGCATATTATGAATTATATCGGGAAATACCGATAAAACTGCTCCCTATCTTACTGATTTGTTTCTGCTTCCTTGCATTCTCTTTGGGTCCCCATACTTTGCAAGCACCAAACATACCTATTCGTTAACTTGTTTGAAAATTATTAGTGCCAAGCAAGTGCTTTTTCTACCTTTGATGCCTAGCCCACCTTGATTTATCGAGAGCATGCTATTCTCCAACTGATTAGATTAATTTTCTGTTATCCCCAAACAAAATTTCTTAGAATCCTGTCCGGCTTATCAAAGAAACACTTAGGGATGAATGTAGATTGAAATAAATAATTGGGAATCATGCCAAGAATCGATTTACCACTCTCCAGGAGTGCAATGTTTTCGGCCTTCCATCCTTGTAATATTTCCTCTTATCTTATTAATTGTTGCTTGAAAGTGGTGATGTTTTGACGTTCCTATGTATGTAGGTACTCCTAAGCAAACAAAGTTTTCATCCAAGATTTGTAGCTTCAATTTTGAGTTGAGTAGAACAATTCTTGCAATTGTCAGGTGTCAACTTATCAATATTGGCGACACTTTGGGTTTGTTGCATACAACCTTTTTTTTAATTACTTTTTTATTTGTATATTTTGACATTGAACTTTGTCTGACCTCGGTTTAGTCAAGTTAAAATTCTCCATTTAGTTGTTTGTTTATTATTATTTTGAGATTTATCACTGTTATTTCGCCGATTAGGCGAGCAGTTAATTTTTTTCACCATTTCCTTATAATTACGTATTTAGAAAATTTCCTGCTTTTTTCTCTTTGGGATGCGTCACACATGATCTTTGAGTTGGCATCCTCTTTCATGTTTTTGTTTGAATTTGGTTAAATGGCAGGAAACCCTCTTTACTTTTGCTCGTATTGCGGGAAACGCCCCCTTAAAAAAAACTGTACTTTCACCCCTTTCAATCCTAACAACATTATTGTTTTCGTCAATTATTCCCAAAATGCCCCTGAATTTCTAACTCTTGTAATTTTCTGTAATTGTTTCATTAATGGGTCGTAATTAGTATTTTAACCAATGGGTATTTTGGGAATAGACAATTATCACAAACGGAAAGAGTTAATGATTGTCAAAGCAGCACTTCCCTTCGTTGAGAACTGAGCTCTCGTCATATTTGATGGGCAAACTGGGCTAATTTATATCTCGACAGCTGTCGATAACTCGACCGCTTTCGATGTCGTTAAATCCAATCCTGGAGCCACTGATCTAGCCGATGCCACTGACTTTTGATTTAGACGCCGTTCTGCAGGGATTAGGCTTTTCGATGACTCGGGAAGGGAGCTTGCGACTAAGACGGCGAGGTTGCGACGAGAGGCATGGGAGGAGCTCGAGTGACAGCGTGAGAGTACAAGTGAGAGAGAGAGAAAGAGAGATAATTTTGAAGTTAGGGGTATTTTTGTCCCTGCAGCAAATAAAAATACACCCGCCTTGGGTTATGGTTTTTCGACCAAGTTTTTGAACATTATGCCCTTTCCCATTTTCTTGGGCAGGGGCTTTTCAACAATTTACCAAAAAAAATAAAAGAAGGGGTTTTTAGGTCTCATCAAGCTTTCCCCTTCTTCATTCCCAAACCCCTAAAAAGGAAGAAATCGAGGAGAGATGAGAGAAGTTCAACTGCAGGTGTCATTGAATCAAACGCAAAGAGTGCGATTGCAATCTGCTCTCCAAAAGTTACAAGAAATCGCTTCTAAATCCACAGCCTCCGTCACCGTGGCCGACTCCATCCCCGTCAACAACGAAGATGGAATCCTCAAGTAATCAATGCTTACACTAATTAACTTAGCATTCTTTTGGTTTCCCCCCCTAAAGATTGCATTCAGTTCTTAAAAGTTTTTTTTCTCTCTTCAATTTGTGTAGTTTTTAATCTGTTGCTGACCCATTTCGGTTCCACCCTTTTTTTCTCATCTTTTAAAGTTGATCTTGATTCTAATAGATAAGTTTTTTATTTTTCAATTTTTTCAATTTTTTCAATTCATCAGCTGAATTTGATTGTGAGGTCATTCCACTAGAAATGTTTTCCCCCCTTGTTACTGAGTAGAGTCAGCTGATATATCATCTGTAGAACACGGCCTCCGCTTCTGCATGTTCATTCCATACCAGCAGATTCTGAAATTTGAATCGGTTTCTTAGTTTCCACCAGTGCAAAAGTTGCATGCGCTATGACACTCCTAATGAGTGTTAGGAGATTTTTGTGCTGCCTATTCTCGCGCATCAATGTGACTGTTTTCCTTAATGCCAGTGTTGGCCAGTCTAAACGAGCCCATGATGCAAGGATGGCCCAATTTTTTTTATTTTTTTTATTTTTATTTTTTACAAGAAGTGCAGCAACGGAGGAGTGTTCTGGAGACTCAGATGCCCTTTCCGAGCATGATACTCTTTTCCCGATAATATTAACATCGAAGAATTTCTGGTACACCTCTCTGGCATTGAATTTCAACTTCCCATGCCGTTTTGATTCATCCCTCCGAACTCGAGTAAAGTTATATTCATCAATCAGCATCTTCAACCTAGGTCGTATAGACACTCCCGACAGGGCGTACCCTTGTCCAACATGTATTGGACATTGATACTTGTACGCCACTAGCACGACATGTATCGGACACGCCGTATATGGTCATATACATTTTGTATGAGTCCTATGTGCGTCCTATGTGTCATATACATGCCTTTAGTATGTTCTTGATGTATCGTTATATTGTGTCTTTTGGATGTTTTAAAACTTAAGAAAGACTTGTAACATATCATTTTATATTTTGGATATCTTTGATGTTAAATTTGAAAGATGGCATATGGTTATATGTTATTATTATAATGTGTCTATTTAAATGTTAGACTTCATAATTTTTCTTGTTTTGTGCTCCAGTAGTTTGATAATTTATATCTTTTATATGTATATGTATAGTGTGTGTATATGTGTGTAGCTGTGTCCCGGCACCCTACCCTATATTTTTGGATTTTTCCGTGTCGACACATCACATCGTGTCTATGCCCCCTCGTCTGTGTCTGTGCAACCTTGCCTTCGGCAACTCATCAACACGATTCGGGTTCATGACTTCTTTAACGGTCATTTCATTTATAATATCTACATCTAGCTCTAGTAGGTAGAGACACAACAGTTTTTCTCTAAGCCATCTATCAAACCAAAAGGATGCCTTATTTCCATCTCCTATGTTCCATTGCATATTATGAATTATATCAGGAAATACCGATAAAACTGCTCCCTATCTTACTGATTTGTTTCTGCTTCCTTGCATTCTCCTTGGGTCCCCATACTTTGCAAGCACCAAACATACCTATTCGTTAACTTGTTTGAAAATTATTAGTGCCAAGCAAGTGCTTTTTCTACCTTTGATGCCTAGCCCACCTTGATTTATCGAGAGCATGCTATTCTCCAACTGATTAGATTAATTTTCTGTTATCCCCAAACAAAATTTCTTAGAATCCTGTCCGGCTTATCAAAGAAACACTTAGGGATGAATGTAGATTGAAATAAATAATTGGGAATCATGCCAAGAATCGATTTACCACTCTCCAGGAGTGCAATGTTTTCGGCCTTCCATCCTTGTAATATTTCCTCTTATCTTATTAATTGTTGCTTGAAAGTGGTGATGTTTTGACGTTCCTATGTATGTAGGTACTCCTAAGCAAACAAAGTTTTCATCCAAGATTTGTAGCTTCAATTTTGAGTTGAGTAGAACAATTCTTGCAATTGTCAGGTGTCAACTTATCAATATTGGCGACACTTTGGGTTTGTTGCATACAACCTTTTTTTTAATTACTTTTTTATTTGTATATTTTGACATTGAACTTTGTCTGACCTCGATTTAGTCAAGTTAAAATTCTCCATTTAGTTGTTTGTTTATTATTATTTTGAGATTTATCACTGTTATTTCGCCGATTAGGCGAGCAGTTAATTTTTTTCACCATTTCCTTATAATTACGTATTTAGAAAATTTCCTGCATTTTTCTCTTTGGGATGCGTCACACATGATCTTTGAGTTGGCATCCTCTTTCATGTTTTTGTTTGAATTTGGTTAAATGGCAGGAAACCCTCTTTACTTTTGCTCGTATTGCGGGAAACGCCCCCTTAAAAAAACTGTACTTTCACCCCTTTCAATCCTAACAGCATTATTGTTTTCGTCAATTATTCCCAAAATGCCCCTGAATTTCTAACTCTTGTCATTTTCAGTAATTGTTTCATTAATGGGTCGTAATTAGTATTTTAACCAATGGGTATTTTGGGAATAGACAATTATCACAAACGGAAAGAGTTAATGATTGTCAAAGCAGCACTTCCCTTCGTTGAGGACTGAGCTCTCGTCATATTTGATGGGCAAACTGGGCTAATTTATATCTCGGCAGCTGTCGATAACTCGACCGCTTTCGATGTCGTTAAATCCAATCCTGGAGCCACTGGTCTAGCCGATGCCACTGACTTTTGATTTAGACGCCGTTCTGCAGGGATTAGGCTTTTCGATGACTCGGGAAGGGAGCTTGCGACTAAGACGGCGAGGTTGCGACGAGAGGCATTGGAGGAGCTCGAGTGACAGCGTGAGAGTACAAGTGAGAGAGAGAGAAAGAGAGATAATTTTGAAGTTAGGGGTATTTTTGTCCCTGCAGCAAATAAAAATACACCCGCCTTGGGTTATGGTTTTTCGACCAAGTTTTTGAACATTATGCCCTTTCCCATTTTCTTGGGCAGGGGCTTTTCAACAATTTACCCAAAAAAAATAAAAGAAGGGGTTTTTAGGTCTCATCAAGCTTTCCCCTTCTTCATTCCCAAAACCCTAAAAAGGAAGAAATCGAGGAGAGATGAGAGAAGTTCAACTGCAGGTGTCATTGAATCAAACGCAGAGAGTGCGATTGCAATCTGCTCTCCAAAAGTTACAAGAAATCGCTTCTAAATCCACAGCCTCCGTCACCGTGGCCGACTCCATCCCCGTCAACAACGAAGATGGAATCCTCAAGTAATCAATGCTTACACTAATTAACTTAGCATTCTTTTGGTTTCCCCCCTTAAAGATTGCATTCGGTTCTTAAAAGTTTTTTTCCCTCTTCAATTTGTGTAGTTTTTAATCTGTTGCTGACCCATTTCGGTTCCACCCTTTTTTCTCATCTATTAAAGTTGATCTTGATTCTAATAGATAAGTTTTTTATTTTTCAAAATTTTCAATTTTTTCAATTCATCAGCTGAATTTGATTGTGAGGTCATTCCACTAGAAATGTTTCCCCCCTTGTTACTGAGTGGAGTCAGCTGATATATCATCTGTAGAACACGGCCTCCGCTTCTGCATGTTCATTCCATACCAGCAGATTCTGAAATTTGAATAGACACATTATATATATAATATATATATATAGTCATTCGTCTCACGCAATAATAGTCATTCCAGATCACACATCACAGCAACACAAATGAATATATTGGATATGCTAAGATTTCCACGTTTCGTTTTAGTCTAGAACGAAAAACGGATTCCACGGTCGTGATGAATACCCAAACCCCACCTTCGACCCCTGCGGGTGCGGCAAACTACCAGCCAAATTTCCGAAGTGAAGCAATCTCCCTCAATGAAATGAGTAGGCCTCTCAGCACTTCAAGAACCCGGTAGTTTGTGCACCCCCTTCTTGGGTCTATCCTAGGTGCAAGAAAAAGTAAATGAAATAATACAACGGTGGTTACAAGCTCAACCCGGATGTGCCCCGTAAAAGAATATTACATCAATTTATAAATATACATAAATGAAAGAAAAGGACACTCACATCCCCGGCTATCCATTCACGACGATCCAATACTTCATATCCACAACCCATCAACAAGATAGTAGATATGTGCAATCCCCACTAATCGACATATAGAAACTAGTAGACGTTTAGCAACACATATACAAACACAAATAAGCAAGAATTTAGAATTTCGATCGATAAAAACTTTCCGAGTTTACCCCATGCACAAACCGGTACACAAACAAATCTGGGTAAAAACCAAATGTATCAAAAATCACATTTCCAAAAACCTGAACCACAGAAAAAATTGGGAGCACTTTGGCCATAACTAGACCGCGCATCCACGGCCAAATGACCTATTTGGCAGCGGATTAGCGGTCGAATTATGAGATTAAGTGCTCGAAATTTTTTTCTTGGTCTTATAAAAGCCCGCATGTAATTTTAAGGCCACCGAAATAATTTTTTAACTTTAAAAATCGAACGACAAGCATGACTTGAAAATGCAAAGTCGACTGCCATCACAACGCTGGTAGTCAAGCAAAGATCCTAAGGGCTCTATCAATATGTATTAGCGATATGCTAAAAGAAACATATATACATATTAAGATAGAATCAAACCAGATAGCATAGTATCATATTGAGCAAGACTGTCATTATATCTGTGTATATCTCAACCTTCCAAAATGTAATATACAATCCAGTACTATACAATAATGGCCTCTAAGGTATATATCACTAACAGAATCTTCTTGGTGTATGATAATAGCAGCCTCCTAAAGAAGGCGATTACCGATTCCAGCTTCCAAGGTGATATAGATAATTGTGTGTCTGTCGCAAGTTATAAGTTTACCTTCCGATGAGAACCAGTATTTTGAAAAGAGTTCCAAACGGGATACTGAGGTAATCGTGGCACTGGGTGCTGATTATGACTGAGTAAAGGATACAGCATAAGAAGTTGGATAAAATTGTTCATTTCTGAATTTGGTCACATCGTCTATCCAAACAAAATACTAAGACATGTATTGCTTGATTCGGAAGATAGTAGATCTCTGCGAAGTTGAAATACAGAGAGATATAGTTAGAAATATTGTAGCGGATCCATTCACTAAGGCTATTTCTCGAACACAGTTTGCGAAACTGTCGGCAGAGAAGTTGGGTATGCGATAGCACATGAGAGGTAGGTATGCGCGATACAGCAATAATTGGCCTTAAGTGCAAGTGGGAGATTGTTGGATATAGGTGCTCTCAAGATAATTATTGTAATTGCAAGATGGCAATTACTAATTGAAGGAAGACCTATACAGAGAACAGTCTTGCTCGAGATGATAGTATGCTATCTGGTTTGTCTTTATCTTTCATGTATATATTTTACTCGTTATTACGTATCGCAGATACATGAGATAAAGCTCATAGGATTTTTTCTTGACTGCCGGGATTAATGATAGGGATTATATTAGTGGGACCTGGGTAGTCCATAAGCACATCCTTAAATGTCCCTAGTCGTAGGAGTATTGAGACTGGGCATCGGTACTCTAGTTTAGACTAGTGTATACGTTTCCTGACTCGGTTGCAGGGCAATGGCTGATCCCACAGCTATTGGTATTTGACACCAAGAATTGTATATAAATGCTCATTGGATGAGTTACATTGGACGAACTCGTCAAGAACACCTAGATGGTTTTATACCAATGTCAGGTAGCAGTTCTCTGGTGACGATAGTATATGGTAGTTTCTTGACCTTATATTTGCCACAATGTCTTGTGTGTGTTCCCACTATACTTTGATTATTATCCTACCACGGCTCTACTGAGTCGTGCAAGCATATTTTAATTGGGTATAGTCCCGAAGCACATGAAGGCAGTGAGTGGTAGAGAGGATTCGTCAATCCCGGTATAGAGTCGATATCGCGCAGTGCATGACATGGCTATAATCAGAAGCCTCTGGCTAGAACAGTCGAAATAAACCGATAAGTGTTATCAGTTGTATCTATGTTGATTACGAGTCTTATGTTAGCACGACTTATTGGGTTACTGGGGGTTTGACAATTTTCACCCCCTAAACTCGGTATGCGATACTCTTTGACAAAGAGTCCGGACTGTATGGTATGCGTTGCTTATAAACTTTGTCGGGTCCGAATGAGTTCACTCATCGACCTGCCTTTATCTTGCTCATACATGGGTAGCTATTACGTGCAGCTAATACCGCTGATGTGCTTGTGGGTTAACCGGTGAAGGGATTGAATCTGAAAGTGTTTCAGATTCAATCGGATATGATCATGTTTAACCTGCGTCAGCGTATTAACCGGTTTTTAGAGTCCCGCAACGAAAGTGCCTGCCCGGGAAAAATGTTGATGTGGCGTGTGTATTGTATTTGTATGTGAGTTCGATTAAATGCGTGATTTAATCGAACGTCCAGAAATACTATCCGTTCAAAAGACGGAATATTAAGGCAAATATTGACTTAATAACCATATTTTCATATGGTTTCTAGTATTGTGTATATGATACACGCACTCTATTTAGTATATAATATTGATGGTGATTCGTGTATATGATACATGATATGTATGTATATAGGAGGATACATATACTTGTTCTCATTAGATAAATATATATATATATATATATATATATATATATATTCCCACTTTCCTTTTGTTTTATACACATACATATATACACATACATACATATATACACATACATACATATATATATTATGATAACAATTAATGGTGGGCCCTCCCCCCTCTCTCTCTCTTTGTGTGACAACAAAGAGGAGAGAGAGTGTGTGGGATGGACTTGCCTTATAAAAATCAAATGAGAAAGTGAAAATAAAAGCGGAATTTTTTTCTTATACCATTTAATATTCTTCTCCTTTCTCTCAAGTTTTGAGTTTGCTATCTACTCTAATGGAAAGTGTTGCTAATGAGGTCGAATTGGAAAAAAAGAGAGTACCCATTTACAACAACACATCGCTCTACACTTAGCAACTCACTTGAGAGAGTTTCTCCACTTGAAGATGGAGATGAAGCTTCGACGGCTTCCTTTCACCGCGGCACATCTACGGCGAGACGGTCGGCTTGTACACTCATGTAGAAGCTTGTAAATCTAGCTTGGGTTTTCCGACAGACAATCAGACATGCTACAAAGGTTGTAGCACACAAACCAGCTCTCTGGTTTTTTTTCTAGTTTGCATTTTTTTACTTGTATTTGATGATTCTTGGTGGGAATTGGTTCTAAGTTTGAAAATTTTATGTTTTCTATTTCCGCCGCGGTCCATAAATATCACGGCCTTAGGACCAATCCCTAATAATCACAACATTCTTACCCCAGCCAAAAATTATAAACATGTGATATATGAATTAAATCCAAATCCAAGGATAGCGATCATATTCTCATCTAATTGCATTGACAACCACCTCAAATGTTTGCTTAGAAAAAAATCTCTAGCATGACACATCTCTTAAAACTTCTTAACCAAGCCTAAAGAAAACAACTCATTTATTGCAGAAATCTAACATTATAAATTAATCACGATAAAAATAATCATCCCCAATCCATCATGCGGCTACATATGCCATACCCATCTCATAAAAGTCATGAACAATATGGAAAAGAAAGAAAATATCAAGTGTGACACATATTGTACCCGACAAGAATAATCATATCCCCAATCCATCTTAATCACATATGCTTTAAGATGACCTATATCTTAAAAGTCTGACAACAAGATTTAAACATAAAAAGGACTATCTTATGATACCCGCCTCATGCAATATCTTACCATTTCAGCCACATTTTAACAAATACATAATAGAAAATGTAAAAGATCTCCTAAATTCCTAAAAGATTTGAAATGATTAGGAAAGATAGTTGATGTGGTCAAAACATGGCCATTACCTGAATAACTTGAGTTATGTCAAGTTGAGTTGAGAAAGTAGCGAAACAATGCACATCGGTACTCTTAGAACCTATCAAAAAACCACACCGGAGTTGTCCGGGACAGCGGCCCTCCAACGCTCAAGTCAGTCTCTTGAATGAGGAATAGATATTAGGATTTGGTGTGCAATAAATGGCATACCTCACTAGGGTTTCCACCTAGGCTTTTTATACTGACGTCAGGACTAGTTTTGTCATTTTGTCGACCGTTAAGAGATTCTTTGTTTTTTTACCAAGGTAGTGGACGATCCTTTTAGGGATTGTTGTTGCTTTGCTGGCAATAGGAATAAGTCGAACTTCTTGGGCCGTCCTTAGACTTTGCCCTACATGGGCCATACCTCCCAGGCTCGGGGTGAACTAATGGGTCCGTTGAGGCTAACGTTCATCCTATGTGACATCAATACCCCCTGATGAGAGCCCTTTGTATAAACCAAGAAAAAGGGTGTGCAACACTGATGTGATCGATCATGCAGTTTTGGGAGAACGTGCATCATTTCATCATTTCCTGATTCGTGCTTACGAACTGGGGATACTAGAAGGTCACCTCCTAATTAAGAGCTTCCAGGAGCCCATAATTTCTTCATCCATCTTTCAAATCATGGGGCTTTCTTTCCATTATCTTTTCCTACTCTCTTTTACTCTTCTATTTCTATCATTCCATGGCGGGCTTGTCAATTGTGCGCGATTACAAAAGTTCAGTGACCCCTGATGACATAGAGGAGTGGCGGTCTCTATATCGAATCTCGATGTCCATGAGAATTGACGTTGACCCTGACCGGAGCATCATCGATCTCCCAGAGGGAGCTATTGGCTTGTATGAGGGATGCTTGGCCGCTAGGCTATGATCCCCGGTCCCCTACGTGATCAAGGTATCATTAGGGATATCAATATAGCTCCTTTCTATATTAGCCCCAACGGTTGTAGGTTGATCATTTCTGTGTGATGATTGTTTTGGTTAGTGGCGAATATTCATACCACCTTTTGAAATATTTTATCCACAACGGCCAAATCAAGACAGCTAGGAACCCTTGGACCCAGATCCAGCCGTGGCGGTATGGATCCTTTGGAGGTCTCTTGGAAATGATGGGGGGATTGGAAGAAAAGGTTTGCCTTCTTCTCTTTCGGAGGCGGCAGCGACATGGGGTTTCTTGCGGGGATGAAGCAAGCCCGCAACTTTGAACAAGGTGACTGGCTGGAGGTACGTTCCTCCAGTGATATACAATAGCTATGTTAAGATAACGGAGCTACTTGCCAACCCTCCTCTCAAGACGCTGCTTTCCCATTGGAGTCTGATGCTTTCTGGATTGGAGAGGGCTTCCTTGAACTTTCCTTCAGACCCCTGAATGGCTAATTCCTTGCCCCGACTCGCTCGAGGAGAGGCTCCCCATTTTACTAAATGGCGAGGATATAACAATCCAGATGGCCCCTAGTATCCACTATCCGCAGCTTCGAGGAAGAAGGGCTCCCGCCTCTTGAATATGAGGACCATGTCACTCTTCCCCTTCCGTCGAAATCCGCCTCCAAAGAGGCTTAACGGAAGGGGACAGGATCCATTGATGATGCAATGGACTCATAGTCGGACAGGGACTCTGAGCCGTCTCCGCCGCCCACCAAGCGCAGGGCCCTTACCTGGTCCAATTTCTCTCGGTTAGGCCAATCGCCCGCCGGAATGTCAGGTTGCCAATCTTTCCAACGACTCTAGTATAACTTTAGAAAATCTGAAAATATCCCAAGAGCCATGAGAAGGCAAAGGGAAGCTCTTCTTTCCGCTCGAGGAGGAAAAGAGAAATAGGGTGTTTAGGAGTTTTTTCGCAGTGCAAATCCAAACAACTCTTTGTTGAAATTTAAACAAAATCAAACAAACTACCACCTAACCAACAATCAGCACAGTGAAGTTTCTCCAAACAAGTAACAGAACGGGGATTTCATGCAAAAACAACCAATGGGTATCTTCAAATTCTCAACCTTCTCTATAGTTTTCTCAATGGCAGGACTTGAGGATGAGGGAAAATTCCATAAATCAATCAACAGGTATAGCGTAAAACGCGAAAAGGTATAACTAAATCTAACAAATTAACAGCTACCCACGAATCATCACAGAGAATTTTGTATTCAAACAACTAATTGGAAAAGGATCAATTATGGGGAAAAACACCACCTGGGTATCTCGAAATTCTCACCTTTTTTATGTCTTTCTCAATGGAAGGAGTCGAGGAGGAGAGAGAAGTAGAAGAAGCAGTCTTGGTGCTGATATTGTCCCCTTCAGGGTTCTCTTCTAGGCCATCAGATCGAGCCTCAGCTTTGATTCGTGCTCTTTTGCTGAGATTTGAGAGGAGAGAGGGGGATTTTGGTGGCGGGAAATTGAGGGGAATTTTGAGAGGGAAGAATTGGAGTTTGCTGAGGGGAACAATGGTTGCATTTTCCTTTTTTCTTTCTCTGGGGAGAGAGAAAAAAATGGAGGGGATGAACAAATGATAAGGTGAGAGGTTCGGTCGAGTCATGTGGAGATGGAGTCGGCATGATTGCACATAGCACCCTCTCTTATAGAAATACTAGCATTTGACCCCGTTATATATAAGATCTTGTATGAATTGGCCCCCTAAATGTTCTATGTTTCTAAAGAAGGCCCCTTGCACTCAATAGCGCTTAAAAGCCCCCAAAATTATAGTTCTTATCCAAGGGTTAATTGCTAAATAATACTCCAATTTTTCATATGTTTTGCATTTATATAGCTTATTGATATTTTCAGTGCACTTATATCGCTAAAGTTCAAGGTTGCATTTTACATCCGCACACAATTAACGGAAAAAGTGAACTAACAAAAATCCCCTTGGCTTCCCTAAGTCTTCTCTCATTTCTTCAACGCCACCATCGAGATTGACCAATATGAAAATACCTTAGAGGGGGGTGAATAAGGTGTTTATAATATATATGGCAAATTTTAAAAATTAATTACTTACTTTAAAAAGGATTATTAAGTTTTTGCGGAATATATTTAAAACAGGTTTTTAAACAAAGAAACTTAAGAATGATAATCACAAAGATTGCAAAAAAAATAAAAAGAAGAAATCAATCACAAACACAAGAATATGTTGATTAGGGTTCAGCACCTCCTCTGGCCAGTCCCCGCCTGAATCTCCTACTCAAGATTTTTCCACTGTATGTGTGAAGTACACAAATCTCATTTCACAGGGATGTGAAGAAACAAGATATCACTCTTCACAAGGATCAATCACTAAAACTTGTGATTCCCTAAGAAACAAGTTTTCTTTCTCTCTAAATCATGATTCTCAAGGAAAGCCACACTGTTCTTTATAATCCACGTCTCTCTAAGAAGATCTTTTTTCCACTCCGAATCTACAATTCAAGTAAAAGGAAAAACACCCCTTCTCTTGGGTTACATATCACGTTTATTATAAACGATTTCGCTTACTCATAATCCTATTAATCTCAAAGATTATTACCGGTTTGACACAAGGGTTGTTTTGAGAGATTTGAACAGGTTTACGGTACTTGAGGAAATGAGGATTTTGGCAAGTTAAAGCGCGAAGAACGCGAAGTTTTTTCAGAATGATTTGTAATGAATGTTGCATTGAAAGTGTGAGATCTCATAGCATTATATAGGGATCGAATGGGAAGTTATTATAACTCCTAATAACTGCCATAAATAGTTAATGACCGTTAGGAACAGTTAGAAATGAAAACGGCGTAAATATCCTTTCGATTCAAAATTCAAATTTGAATTAACTGCCAAAAACTGCCCGTGGAGACCTCTGTAGAAGACGTTTGCTCCGGAAATAAAATCCTCTTAGAGACGTCTATATATCTATATCTGAGAAGTATACAGAATGAAGAATTTTGGAGTTTGTTCTTACAGACGTCTTGTGGAGACGTATGCTATTTCAAAATATCTTATACAGACATCTGTAAGAGACGTCTATTTTCTGACATGGATGAAAAACGTTTTGAAAAATTGGCAATTTGAATTCCAACGGATAAGGTAGATGTCTCTAAAAGAGAGGGGGACGTCTTGAGCATTAAGAATATGTTGGAATGAGGTTTCTAACCTTATGAGATCATCACTAATTACAAGTATAACTCTCACAACTTCTATCTTCATTTTTGTTCTTCGATTAAGTTCATTTCCTTGAATAGTTACTCTGCGACGTTATTGATTCTTGATTAGGCTTGCATCGAGTTATTACTTACTTCAAGTTGTCATTCCATATCACCGTTTTGAGTGTGTATCATATTGTAGGCAATCTTGCTTGATGTTTGATATGTTGTACATGATGTACTCAAGATATAAACTTAGAAACGTCATCAGTAATTTATGAATTTGTTTAAATAGGTTTTGAACTAAATAATCAAAATTGAGAATCGTGTGACACGGATGTCAACAATCTCCCCATTTTTTATATTTAGCAAAACATGTTTAAAGAATTCATGATATATATAAAAAGTAAATTCGATCTAGATACTCCCCCTCAATTCATGCTCACTTGAAGAAATCTTTGAACTCATATCAGTGTCTCATACCACTGATGCTATTTTTCAAGGAGTATGACATGAAGGCGAGTGATTTAATTCAAATTTTATGACCAATTAAGTACTTAAAAGTATATGCATGAATATTTTTCTCCCCCTTTTTGGAAAATATCAAAAAGTTTTTTTATAAAAAATTGAGCAACGGGTATGAAAAAAATAAGCATGAATATAACATTTTGATATAAAAAAATGAGGCAAATGAAAGTATATATGAAATAGAATTTTAAGATTCTTGGAAATATAGATAGAATATGAGAGATACGAAAAGAAGTACAAAAATTAATAGTAAACACATCGTAATATAGACGTTTAGGGTTTTGGAAAGTGAAATGAAGGATCCTAATTCAAAGAATGGACGGTTGAAATTCGATTTGTGAATTTTAATCGATTCAAAATTCTAATTGATTTCACATTCAAGCCCGAGAAGACGTATGTCCCTCTGTGGTGGACGTCTGAGAAAGGTGTTTCCAGAAATCATTTTGAAATATAGACGTCTGTGAAGATGTATGTTGGTCATTAATTCTGAACTGAACGACTATGGTGACGTCTATATTTGGTTGTTTTGTGAGTTATATACTAACAAACATTAAGATTAACAAACACAAACAAATTTTATTGATCAAACTGATACATTACAATATTAATACATTATAAAAAATGAAACAATATACAATTAACACAAGATAACTAAGCAACACAAACTACCCTAGTGTTCCTTCTTGAACTTTTCTATGACATCGATGGTTCTCTTCTTTATGATCATATCATCTTCCGGATCATAGAGAATGTGTTGGTTATGCCAGCGCCCTGGCCATCTACCGTGACCGTTTGCGGAACAAAAAATTTCAAAACTGGCGCTAGAACAACCCTATAACCCGAATATACCATAAACTTAAAACTAGCAAACTAAGGAGGAGTTTAGAATGGTTATACCGAATGATCCGAGTCCTTCGGTCCTCTACCATCTTCCTAAGCTCCTAGAGGCCACCATGATCAAGCTTGATCGCCGGTCTCTCTGCATCGAAAATAATCCACCTGAGGATTTGTAGTTCGAGCTCCAACCTCATAGCCGAGATAATCTGGGTACCTAATTCGCTAAACTAGATATCCTAGAGGATGTAGAGTCTAATGATGGATTGATTTGTCTCCAAACACCCTACGATTCTCAACACATGAGACTTTTAGGGTGGAGGTAGAAGAAGCAAAGATGGGAGGAGATGAGAATGTTGTAGTGAGCAACCATCAAAAAATGGCTAAATGTTGAAGCAAAGAAGCATAGCAATAATATCTCACAACACAAATATCAAGCATGCCACAATAGTAACTCATGAGTCACCCCATGAGTCACCAAGTGAGCCATTCTTCATATAAAGCCAAAGAACACCTCGTCCTTCCACCTCATTAACCATTTAATCCTAAATGGTAAAAACTAAACGAGGTGTCTTCTTCTAGAAGCACCTTGTAATAAATTACAAGAATACCCCTCATCCGTATATATATACTTGTATCTGTATTCCGAAAAATACGAATACAAAGAGATGAAAATAATCTAATAATATAATATTAGGATCCGGTTTAAACCAAAGCACACTAGTATTGTCCGTCCGAATCATGATAACCCTGTCGTAAAACCATACGGCCTCTACATCGTTTCGCCTGAAGTAGGGAAACCCTCTGTATGGGACTCTAAAGGCCCGTCAATACGCTGGAAGTGGGTTTAACCATAAGCACGTCAGTGGAACTTGATGTACGTAACGGCTACCCAGGTATTGAGCGAAAGGAAGGCCGACGAGCAAACTCATCCGAACCCTTACTGAGCCTGTCCGTGACAATCTCCGTACAGTCCGGTCCGTTCGTCTAAGAGTATCGCATATCGGGTTTAGGGGGGTGGATAAAGTCGGTGCTGGGTTCCTTAGCACTCTTACTATGTTTTCTAAGGCATCAAGCATACAATTTAAAAAATTCTAAAGAGCTAAGCAACCCAAAGCAATGATCTAACTAGAGGATTATGGTTATTAACATGTAAACAACTTTACACTAAGTGAAATAGGAATACAACCTTTGTAGACCGGTCCTTCACTTCTAAAGCTCCGTGTAGTAGTGTCCCTTTTGCTCTAAGTAGTAGTGTCTCGGACTCTCCTTTGGCTCCACTAGGTGAAAGGAACGAGCTTGCTCAAGGATCTTCGAGGCCGAAGATGATCTACGTCGAAGAATCTATAACTCAAGCTACTTCTTCACTAATTGATGAACTAGTGAAGAAACAACCTATATTAAATGGCTAGTTTGGTATAGATTGGTGAAGTAGGAATTTTTCTCACTTTAGAATAATTTTTCTCTCTTTCTTTTCTTTACCCACTCAAAGCTAGAGAGCTAATGAAGGAGATGAAGAAAATGATCAAGTGATCAACTCATGAACCATGGATGAGAAAATATCATATATATCTCATGTACAGACTAAACCATGGCTAAAGATAATGGTTTAGGTTAATAAATATCTAAAGTAAAACAAAATTAGTGGACTTTAGTCAAAACTTCTCCATGCTTCCACAAGCATCTTAGCTATACTAATGTCCACCTAATTTTGATTTTTCCCTTAATATTTAAACACCTAAATTATCTCTAGTTAGGTATGAGTCTCACACACCCAAGTCCAATGTATCATCTAGCATGACATAAAATAAATACATTAACATATATCACATATATATTAAATGTATAAAGAGAAAATATTTTCTTAAGTGGGCTAATATTAGTTAATGTATATTAATATATCAAATATATAATTACACATTAAATTATTAAATCAAACTTGATTTAATAACCCGGCTGTATCGCATACAAACGACTAATATCTTTTATATGCATATCACATATACATATAACATATCATTGAATCAACACTTGATTCAACAATCCGGTTATATCACATATAACCTGTATCGCGAGATTGGAATATGGTATCACATACTCGTATTAATCTCGGTCCCGCACATATCACATATCTGTCCTACTTCATTTCGCATGAGTTAGGAAACCTCTGTGTAGAACTCTAAAGACTCGTCAATACGCCGGCAGTAGGTGATGATCATATCAGTCACCCACAAGCCGTCAGCGGTACTAGCTGGACGTAATGGCTACCCGGGTATTGAACGATTAGAAGATCAACAAACAAGCTTGTCCATACTCCCGTGAATCCAATAAGTAACACTACCGTACAATCCGACCTCTTCGTCTGATATGTCGCATATCGAGTCTATGGGTGATAAACGTCAGACCCCAATAACTTGATAAGTCATGCCGATGTGAGGCTCATAACGGGTCGAGAAACTACTGATAACACTTACCGGTAAATCTCAGTATCATCCCTGGCCAGGGACTTCCTGTTATAGCCAATCGAGCATAGCGCAACATCAACCCCCAATACCGGGAGAGACGAAACCCCTCATATCGCTCATTGCCTCCATGTGACTCGGGACTGTACCCAAAAAACCACCGTTTTGCACGCTTTCTTGAACGTGGTAAGGTGGAAATCAAAGCACAGTGGGAATCACACAAGATTCTATGATGATCTCGGGTCTACAGACTAACCTGTACCAGTGTCACCAGAGAATTACTATCTGACGTTAGGTATAATACCATCTAAGAGTTCTCGGCGAGTCCTGTTCAGTGTACCCAGTCTCCACTGAGCACCCGTATACCATCTTTGATGTCAAACACCAATGGATATGGGATCATCCATCGCCCATCAAATGGGTCAAGAAGCGTATACGCTAGTCTACTCTGAAATATCGATGCCCCGTCTCGATACACCCTCGACTAAGAACAATTAAAGGATGGACTTATGGACTACCCTGGCCCCATTAGTATGATCTCCATCATAGTCCTGGTAGTCAAGTATACATCCTAAGGGCTTTACCAACATGTGAGAGCAAGACACCATCACAATACTAGTCTACATGTTAAGATAAAGAGTAACCAGATAGCTTACTATCATGTCGAGCAAGAAAGTCCTCCCTATATATGTCCAAGCATCCATTGTATTATACAATCATGTACAACAATGGCCTTTAGGGCATACATACAACTAACAGTCAGACCCCTAATAACGAGATATTTCGTGTCGGTATGAAGCCCATCACCAACTGAGAAACTATTGATCCAAATCAGTAATTCTCGTCTACCTTGGCCAAGGATTTCTGGTGATGGACACCCGTGCACCGCACGACATCAAACCCCTAATACCGGGAGAGACGAATCTCTGACGATCTGCTCACTGCCTCCATGTGGCTTGGAACTGTACCCAACTAAAACCTTTTTGCACGACTCGTTTGAGCTGTGGTAGGGTAGTAATCAATGCACAGTAGGAACTCACACAAGACAAATGGCGATTTCAGGTCGACAGACTAACCTGTACGCATGTCACCTAGGAACTACTATCTGACAATAGGTATAATACCAACTAGAATATTCCCGGCAAGTCCGTCCAGTGTACTCATAACCTAATGAGCACCTGTATACTATCTTAGGTGACTAACAGACACCAATGGCTTGTGAGACCGGCCACCACCCCTCAAAGGGGTCTCGATAAGTACACACTGGTCTACTCTGGAGTATGGATGCCCGGTCTCGATACTCCCTCGACTAGGGACATTTAAGGATGTGCTTATAGACCACCCAACTCCCACGTATATGATCGCCATCATAATGCTGGTAGTCAAGCAAGAATCATATGGGCTCTATCAACATGTAATAGTGATCTGTAATACCATATAATGCATGCACATGATGATAAAGACAAACCAGATGGCATACTATCATTTTGAGTAAGACTGTTCTATCCGTATAGGTTCTCCCTCAATCATCATAATCACCTACCTGCGATTACAATAATTGCCTTGATGGCACTATAGCCAACAATCTCCCACTTGCACTTAAGGCTAATTATTGCGGTGTCGTATACTCACAGCCCGTGTGATACCGAACACCCAACTTTTCTACTAATCAGTCTCACAAAGCTCGTTTGTGAAACTATTGCGTTCGAGAAATAGCCTCAATGAGTGGATCCGCTCTAATGTTTCTATCTTTATCTCTCACTATATCTCAACTTCGTGGAGAAAGATTATTTCCCGAAATGAGCAACACCTGTCTTAGAATTTGTTTGGATCTCTGATGGGACCAGTTCACATATGAACTCCAAATCCAACAAACTTCTTAGACTGTATCATGCACTGAATTTAATCAGTATCCTGCGCCATGCCTTCCACAGTATCCGATTGGACCACTTGTCCAACATACTGCCCCTCACACAACAACAACAACAACTGAGCCTTTTATGGGGTAGGTTATATGAACCAACATGAGAATCATGCCGGGTCCAGCACATGAATCCTCCGCCTCCACTCACTCCTATCGAACAATATACTTTCACTGAGTCCTTTGGCAACCATATCATTTTGTATCACCTCCATCTATGTTTTCTTCGGTCTCCCTTTTGCCCTTTTGCCATTGCCCATATCGAGAGTATCTATTCGTCGAACCGGTGCTTCCATAGGTGTCACGACCCGAAAGTACGGAACATGACCGGCACTTATGCTACGAACGTCTCAAGGCGTACGTGCTCTAAGTAAGCCGAGCCCAGAAATCCAAACCAAGAAAAGTAGTGGAGTGAAGGAAAAACCATAAGTAAAACAACCAGTCTGCAATATAATATACAACGCCTAAAGGCGAGGATCACAACAGAAAGGAAACTCAACAGCATGAATCCCAGAGAAATATAACGTGCGACTCTAAGGTCGAAAGAATAATCAACACCGGTCTCTATCTCAAATAAGTACATGTTTGGTTGATGGAACTTCTAGATACAACTGAATATAATATACAATGTAAAATGATGGGTACGATACAAATAAACCCACCTACTAGCAAATCACCCGAAAGAAGCAGTGCCGCAAGCCGTGATGAACCCTGTACGGCAACACCTGCAAGAACTGGGGCACAACGGGGGTGAGTTGCTAACTCGTGAATAGAAGAACATCTACGAACAGAAAATCGCATGTATGATGCAATCCTAGGTCATACGATCAACAAATATAAACCTCAAATGAACAAGTCTGAAGCATGCTGAGGTGGCAATGTAACATCTATACAGGTATGTAGTGCCAAGTATTCGCGCCAATGCCTCAGGTAATGACATGTCATAAATATGAGGTATGTCTGCATGAAGTAATATGATGAAGTATTTAAATTGACATCAATACACATATATTAGCGTCCCATTCCATTAATATTGGTGTAAGGGTATATATAACAGCGTCCTCATCCACTGTTATATATACAAATGAGGTATGATCGAGGTAATCAATATGAATCAATGCCAACTATAACATGAATCTAGTAGTATGTGGATATCCTCCAACTAGGTAATCAATATCTGTAAATCGGTGGATCCCGTCCACGTGTCACCCAATGACAACAAGCATCATGCATGTAAATATCGTAAAGCATATGCATGGAAATATGAGGATAAAATCAAATCATGGAACCTGAGTGCCAAGCATCGACACTCGAAAACATCATGAACACCTGTGCCTAGCATCGACACGTAAATCCCCATGTATCTCAGGCGCCGCACACCCTGGTCGGCCCTCATATCCATCTCATGACTCCAGTCGGTATCCCCCAGATAACCGACGGGTCCCAAATACTATCACTGGTAGGTAGTACTCCCCTTGCCGGGCTCACCGTCTAGCATATATGAGTCTTCTTGTCCCGGGGTACCTCACCGGGTCCACCATGTACCCGCAATCGGTGCCTACCGCTCCTCGAATCGGGTATACCCACACAAGCTCTCTGGAACTGAGAAAACTCATGGTGGACGCACTGAAATATCATATCAAGGGTGACCGGGTTTTTAAAACAATTACATATTTTCTTTTGAAATATCCACGGTCCCCAAATCCGAAAATATCATGGAAACAACATATCTCAATGCGTATAATCAGACATGATGTATGTGACATGTAAAGAAAGGTAAGCAAATCAGTAAGTCATGCAACATGGAATAGTGATGTGCGCATGTCGAGGGAAACCGCTCTTTTTAAATGAATCAGTTTTAAAGGATATCTTGCGGTTCCCAAATCTCTAATCAAGCCGGAATCATCTATGTATGTGTACAGGTATAAGTGTACAATGTGCCATACAAGAATCACATCATGGATGCAACAGTACTACAGTGTAGTGGTATGGCAATTATCGATGATGAAGTGTGTGAGCCGGCAAATAGTGTACTTGGGACATACGCATCATCGATAATGGTGCTGGTGTCCTAACATCATGATGGTAATATCTCAATAATCACAAGTAATGCGACGCAAATAATATGAATATACGGAATCAAATAATCAACGCAATATTGAAGAGTCTACATCAATATGTAAGTGTCATGTAGTTTTGCCTTTTGGAAATAAGACGAATCGGGGTTTTTAGTAAAATAAGGGCTACGGTGTTTTTAAGAAAAGATGCCCCCTTTGAAATTATCCGTAGAATCCCTTTTTGCCTGTCTTTAAAATACTCCCGATTCGTTAGTTTTGAAATAGGTATGACTCGGGTCTAGTCTAACATCTACTATACTAACTACTGATCAACTATCAAGTCAATATGGAAGGGTATGGAAACCACCTAAATCTGAGTCGATACATATAAAAATAAAGATAGTAGTCGGTGATCCCGCATCAATAGTATCGCATGCGATACCGTAAATCATCTGACACCCTCAAGTCATGAGTGCGGATCAATCATCAATATAAAGCTCGTACGGTAAATCGTCGTACGACATCCCAATAGCTGGGTGCGGGTCAATATCACAATCATCACATCAATTATCTGGTATCCTTATCATCATATCACATAATCTGGGGTACTGATCTAAGTCTAGTACAAATCGATACCATCTACATAAGTATGAATGCGTGTGCGGAAGACACGCCCAAAGGCCCGCTAAAATCAAATGTCGTATCCCAAATACGAATCACATCACATCACCGATATCATGGCACTATGCCCAAACTCATCGACTCACATCCAATGTCCTCCAATATCTTCATCATCACAGTATGAACATAGCAAATAAGCACGTGTGTGCGTGTGGGTGCAAAACTATTCTAGGGTTCACGACTAGGAACTACACTAGTTACTTTTAACCCTAATCTATGCATAGTACACCTACCACATCCTAAACAATCAAGTCACACATAAGCTATCATATAAGTACAGTATATATGGTATATTAGACATCGGACTACGAGGGTGCCATACGCTATCCACCCGACTTCTCCCCGTAGATATAAATCTACTCACCTTTTCTTATGTGTGCCGGTGCCGATGTCGCCATTTGCATCTCCAACGCTTCGACGCCACGTGGGGTACCTATAAGGATATCACACGCTAAAACACATGAAAACCATGTCGGAAGCCAAAATGGTGCACGCTACGTCCATAGGTAAAAACCTGTAACCTCGCGTGCAAACACAGCCAATAACCCTCTGCCGTTGGCGTTCAAACGTCACCCGACAGAAACGAATTATCGAATACCAAAATCCATGCAAAAACAAGTCGTAAATCATGCACCAACTCAAGAAAATCAACCCAGATTCTACCCTGGTTGGAACCAGACAAAACTAGACATACCCAGGGTCAAGTTTACAGGCAAAAGAGCCGTGCACGCAAAACGGGGCAGTTCCCTCCTGCTCTGGCCGCAAATTGTGGCCAGAGGGATTAAATTTGCGGCCGGGGTAAGATGGTTGGGGCTAGGGTTTTGGGTGTTGGCTTCTATCTACCTGCACATCTCACTGCCAAGTCAATTTTATTTTAGGAGGTTCCGGGTTGTAGCAGATTCCAGAAAGGCTTAAAAAGTCGACAAAACGCTAACCGAGACTAAATCGAACAATCTGGTAATTTTGCTGGAATCTGGGGAAATTCTGGGGTATACTAGTCTCAAACACACCTAATAAGGTTATACCAACCATCAAAACCAACACTTGGTCAAGCCTCAGTAAGTCCGCGGCGGCGCCCCGGCCGTCGATCCGACGCCGAAAACGCGGAAACGAAAACTTTGCAAACTAGCAAACCGGCACCACCGCGCACTTTTCACCCGGATCGGGCCATTAACCTAGCAACTAGCATAGTAAAATACGGGTAGAGAAGTATACCAAGTGATCCGTGTCCTTCGGTCTTCGTCTCCACTCCGATCTCCCGCGGATACTTCGTCCGTCACCTCCTCGTCGAAACGGGCACCACATCGCCAAAGTCTTTTACGGGCTCCCACCTCTGGACCGAGGCAATTCGGGCGCGAAGTTGGCTAGCCGATGCGTCCAAGGAGTGCTATAGATGTAGTGTAGAAACTTGTCTCTTTGGGGTCAAGAAGTTGCCATGGATGATGTGGAGGAAAGAATGAAGCTTTTTGGAGAGGCTTGAAAAAGGAGCTATGAACTTTGATGCATGAATGAGATGAACATTTTTCTTCACCACAAAATGAATCCTCCCCTTCCTCCCAAAGTGGCCGGCCCTCTCTCCTCAAGAAGAAGATTGGAGAGAGAAAAAAGACATTTCCAAGTATATATCAAAAGAATGATAATGTGAAAAAGAAATGATATATGAAAAAGGCTCACATCAATTTCAAGCTCATATCCTTTCATCCACCATCATGAAAAAAGCAATGGAAAAGACAAGAAAAGAATCTCATGATGGTTGAACCACAAATGTGCAAGAAACCCCTCCACAAAATGTTATTTGCAAACTGCAAATAACACCCTCCATCGAAAGTCCGGTCGTGAAGGAACAAAGGAAAATTGGCCGGAACGGAATGCAAACTGGCAACTTCAGAAAACTGATCCCGTAATAAATTACAGGAAAACCCCGCTACTGCAAATACATGCCCGCATTTGTATTCCCACTGAACACAAATGCAAAGAAACAATATCTACACTATCTAATACTAGGATCCGGCTTAAGCCAAAGGCGGTCTAGTAAAAACCGTCCGATCATGATCCGTGCAATACCGCACGTATCTGATCGAACCCTGCCATATCTCCATACGGCCTCTACAGCGTTTCGCCCGAAACCTGAGTAACTGTGTGTGGTGGACTCTAAAGACTCGTCAATACTATGGCCGTGGATTTAACCACTAGCACGTCAGAGGTATAAGCCAATACGTGACGGGCTACCAGGTATTGACCAAAAGGGACGTCGATGAGCGAACTCATCCTGACACCCTACTGAGCCTGTCAGTGACAATATCCATACAGTCCGGTCCGTTTGTCTATGAGCATCGCATGGCGGGCCTAGGGGGTTGGTAAAAGTCAGACCCCAAAAAGCGGTACAAGTCGTGTCGGAGTGTAGCCCAGAATACCCTGAGATACTACTGGAATACCTACCAGCAAATCTCCTGCCTTGGCCAAGGACTTTTCATGTTCTGGCTCTCCTAGACACAGCGCGACCTCACCCCCAATACCGGGAGAGACGAACCCCTACAGATCCGCTCACTGCCTCCATGTGGCTCGGGACTGTACCCAACTAAAACCTGTTTGCACGACTCCTTTGAGCCGTGGTAGGGTAGTAATCAAAACACAGTGGGAACTCACACGAGACAAATGACGATCTCAGGTCGATGAACTAACCTGTACACATGTCACCAGGGAACTGCTATCTGACGTCTGGTATAATCCCAACTAGCAGGTTCCCGGCGAGTCCTGTCCGGTGTACTCATAACCCAATGAGCACCTGTATACATCTTAGGTGAACCAACTGACACCAGTGGCTTGTGAGACCGGCCACCGCCCCTCGTCGGGGTCTCGACTGTATACACTAGTCTACTCTGGAGAATCGATGCCCTGTCTTGAAACTCCCTCGACTAGGGACCTTTTAAGGATGTGCTTATAGACTCCAGCTCTCACGTATATGATCGCCCTCATACTGCTGGTAGTCAAGCAAGAATCTTAGGGGCTCTATCAACGTTTAATAGCGACTCGTAAGGTCACCTAAAGCAGTACACGATGATAAAGATAAATCAGATAGCATACTATCATCTTGAGTAAGACTGCCCTACTGGGACATGTCCTCCCCTCAATCATTGCAATCACGTGCCTATGATCCAATAATTGACTCTGAGGGCACTATCTCCAACAATCTCCCACTTGCACTCAAGGTTAATTATTGCGATGTCGCATACTCACAGCCCGTGTGATACCGTACACCCAACTCCTCTACTAGTCAGTCTCACAAAGCTCGTTTGCGAAACTATTGCGTTCGAGGAATAGCCTCAGTAAGTGGATCCGCTCTGATGTTTCTTTCTATGTCTCTCTTCTATCTCAAGTTCGCGGAGAAAGCCATCTCCCGAAATGAGCAATACCTGTCTTAGAATGTGTTTGGATATCTGATGGGACCTAGCTCATAAGTGAACTCCAAATCCAAACTTCTTAGACTGTATCGTCAATTGAACTTAATCAGTATCCACCTGGACCACCTGTCTAAAATACTACCCCTCGTCAGAAGGAAAACTATAACTCTGACAGCCACTCTGCCATCCAGGTCATCTTGGAAGCCTGGAATGATAACTGTCTCCTGAAGGAGAATGCTGTTTTCATATCCCTAGAACATTAACTTATGTTCTAAAACTGCTTCCGATTGTTTCTCCAGGATTGGATCAATATCAACTAATTGCATCTACTGCAAGAACAACATCTGGTGTGGTACTTGACATCTCATGATTGACTCAATTGCCTAAGCAAGTGATCTGTCAATCATGCACATCCCTCTCCCCTTTAGTCTGTAAGACACCTTTAGAGAGGGTGACTCCATCACCTGCAGGTACACCACCATGCCAGGAGTCGTCCATTCTAAATACTCTTAGAATGCTGTCCAAGTACCCAGATTGGGAAACCACCCAAATCTAGATCTAAAACCATAGATCTAGTTACCAGAATGTCTGATATAATATCCAAGTCCTATGTGGAGAAACCACTGTGTGACGACCATAGTATAACCGATTGTAGTATAGAAATGTTACTTCCTACTCTGTGTATGTCATCAAATACCAGGACATCACACCCTACTACCTTCTTAACAGATCCATCCCCTATTCTGATGAAGTCAAACCTATGACCGTAACATCAGAAATAGATGATCTATCTCCGCTGTATCTGCTTTAGTCTATAAATAGACATAAGCCAACTGTCCACCAATGCTTCCGCTGCTCCCACTGACTACGACAACCCTCTGGCAGAGTCATATAGACGTACACTTCTAAAGCTAGTTTAGAACGACGCTACACTTATCCTTCTGCCGGGTCTCACAGTCTGGAACAACAGCAATGGCAAGTCTGGGTAAACAAGAACCTCCCTGCCACCGTCCTTGAGCATATCGAAGTACCTTTCGAGTGCCTGAGGTTACCCACCATATCTGCGGAGTGGCCAATGGAATGTCAAACTAGATTGAATCTTTAGGTTCTTATCAAATCTTCAGTAATCGTTTGCGGTTCTGGAATCGCTTCCAGTTCTACTATACTCCCACTACTGTTTTTCTGAAAAAATCCATTTTTGTTAAAACTGTGGCGAGTCAAGAACAATATCACTATTGATCTTCCAGATGGAAGAAAATCAACCCTCGTCATAGCCCGGGTCAACCCATAAACAGCCATTACAGAAACGTGCCTTGAGTTATCCAGAGTCTGGTTTTAAGCATAAGCTGGACAACTCCCCGTACCTTAACAATGTCAAGATATGAACTGTTCTATATCCAATATAGAAACAGAGGCACTGATTTAGTTGAACCAGATTCAAATCATGCAGCTGTCTCCAGTGCATGTCAACTAAATGGAAAGAGGCCGATCAGCGTTACTCAACTTAGGAATACTTCCAATTATGAGTAACCTGAAAGAGAAGCAAGTTCTCTTAACCATTACTATCAACTGAATACTATATACAAGTATCTACATCTTCGATCACTTTGAAGAATCCCGATACTTGTAATATCTGGTTCTCTACTTTATTCTTATACCTATAACTTCTAAAAACTTGGACCCTGTGTTTCTACGAAACACCTGTCTAAGAACCAGAGAAGTGATAAGTAAACCGAATATAGTACGAGGACCAACCCCTCTGTCCTAATGGACACTGGACAATTTACAATACTCTGTATAAGTCTCTTGAGTCTAATAACTCATTCACTGTGTGTCGTAGGTTGAAAACTGTACTTATGGTTAAGAAGAATTACACCGCTGTTCAATGCTCCTTACCTAACCATCCACTGATATAGGTAAATGTCATAGACATAATTTCAAAAAGGTATATCTCACTCTATAAAAATAGACGTACAGATATATCAATTTGAAATTGGTGCATAACAACAGATATTCAAAACCAAATATTTGCCGTCCGGCAAACAACCCAGGCGATTTTCTCAAATATCACCAATTACAACGAATTCCGATATAATGAGGATGATCACCTAATTCCCAATAACTTACTCCCTCTCATCATCTGTAAAACCATACAGATGTGAGAATCATACCTGGTAAATACATACCCTGGAGCAAGTGTCTAATTGGGAAATCAGTTTTCTTTTAACAGTACACAGTGAAACTGAAACATTGAAATGTTTCGATGGGGTATCCTGGTATTCATAGTAGTGCCTCTTCCATCATCCAGATTCACGACTGTAACCGTATAATTCTTTGCCACCTCTCCAAATCCCTTTATATGTCTTTAGTCATTACCTTCTGCACACCCCTTTAGGCCAAATGGTTTTCTTCCTTCCCTACCGTTCGGCACCAGCCTATGGTTTGGAAGAAGACTATCCAATGAACATAATGGGTGTACTATCCTAATCCTAGGAGCACTCGCAATGCGAGAGAAGGTGAAGATAAAAGACAACCGAATAAACCTTATTCCTTTTTCTCCTGAACGAGGATCCATCCCCGAACTGGAACAAGTTCCTTTCGAGTTCGTATATAACCATACGATGGATTATCCAATAAACTTAGGATCTTCGTAGTGATACGGAGTGTCCTGGAGAAATACAAAGGTGATTTAGGATTGGCGAAGAAATACTTGGTTTGGTCGTGAATAGCAGTCGCAATTTACTTTGCCCTCTTACTAATCCCTTGCTTTGTCTGAACTTAATACCTTCTGTACACCGTTTAGGCTAATTGGCTTTCTTCATTCCCCATCGTTCGGCACCAGCCTAAGGTTTGGAAGAAGACTATCCAATTTGCGTAATAGGTGTACTATCTCCTAAGCCAAGGAGTACTCGCAATCTGAGAGAGAAGGTAAAAGGAAAAGACAACTAAATAATCCTATTCGTTTTCTTCAGAACCGGAAACCATCCTCGAATTCCTTCGAGTTCGTATATAACCATACGATGGTTTTGTCCAATGGAAGTGGACGTTCGTAGTAATACGAGGTGTTCTGGAGAAAAGGGTAAAAGTAGGAGTGGCAATGAGGTTTGCAACTCTGACAATCCAAAAGCCAGTGTTAAGAAGGTTCGGTCAACTTGGTCACTGAGTCATAGTCTAGGGTCGGGTCAATGGTCGCTGCCAAAGAGAGAGAGAAAAGAAACACTCAGCGTGCACTCTAACCTAGATCAGAATGGTTATCACTTTATCTAATCTGGAAACCTCCCACTGTAACGTCAAATTCTTCCCCAAACCTGAAAGAAGAATTAGCCGGGATCACCCGAGGAGTAAACCAACTCATCAGTGGGAATCGGGATCCAACTATCATCGCATGATAACGTGACGGAATCCGCTCACGTTATCACACTCCAGAAGGTATGCGCATATCTGGCAAGTTTCAGTTCTTTTGAAACTCCCGATGTGGATTTTTGCCCCATGCTCTTATGACCTTGACTTTGGCCAACATATCATAAGTCACATGTCAAGTTTTACCCGTCATTGTCCAGGTTAATTTGAACTCACCCGTACATACCCTTGACTTTGGCCAAAATGGCAGTACGACTGTCCCAAACCAATGCATCTATCTATGCTGCATATGAATACCCAACAGCTACCAAACACTGTGCCTTGACTTTGGCCAACATACACAGCTTGAATACTATTGACTATCTATATGAAACGACGGAGGGCTACGAATGGTTTCTGGCGAAAACCTTTAACGTAATGAACTTGATATCGTTGAAGGAACTGATAGCTTTTTAGAAAAATATAGTGACGAAAACCTTTGCTAAAGAGGTCACTCCCGGTGAAGGGATCTCGGCTCTTTTCCCGTAGAATGAGGTGCAGGATATTCCAACTGAATACCACGATGCAAAGCAAAAGCAATCGGCTATAGTGAAGTTATTGCCCTGACGCAAACTTCTGTCCAAGGGGTCACTCCCGGTGAAGGGATCTCGGCCCTTGCCTCGTCGACTGAGGAGCAGGATATTCCAACTGAATACCACTGTGCAATACAAAAGAGAACGCCCTTGCAATAACAGCTTTTTGAAAAAGTGTTCCAACAACATCAGAATAGGTTTGTTTAGCTTGCATTGATCCGAATCAACATAGTCCCATCAATTGATCACACCACAAAAAGAACGAAAATAATGATGTACGTATATGCCATCCGCATTCGCCACTGGGTCCCGTCATCACTTGTTAGGTTACTTAACTAACGACAGAGCGGGGACTGGACTAGCGCGGATGCAAAACATATACAACATCTACTAATATATATAATATATAATTTTCGCTCAAGGCGTGATAAAATGCAACATCACAGAAATGTACAACATCACAGAGTAATACAGATATCTGGGATCCTCGGGTTTCACAGAGCCGCTACTGAAACCCGACGTTCCCCTGGTCATGTGGATAGCCTGTGTAATGAAAATCCTGGACCCCTACGGGCGCGGCAAGTTACCCGCTAAAACCTGAAGCGAGGCAGCCCCCTTCAGTAACGTGAATGGACCACCCAGCACTTCACGGAATCCGGTAACTTGGGTACCCCTCCTGGGTCAACCTATACCCCCTACGAGCGCGGCGAATAGCCCGCCAATTCTAGAGTAAAGCCCCCTCCGTCTCAACGCCATGAGATGCGGGCTCGTTGCCCTCTAGAACCCGGCTATCCGTGCACCCCTCCTTGGGGTAATCCTAGTACAGAAAGTAAAATATACATACAACGGGTACATCGACCGCAACCTGGTCGTGCCCCAAAATAATAATACAAACAGGCAGTGACGGCAGTCCACATGTCGGACGCTCGCCCCGCAATAACAAATGTACATATAAAACAAAACTGTACTAATACTGCAACCAGGCTATCCCCCACGACCGATCCGCAACAACACAGCACAATCACAGAACATCAACGTGAAGGTCACGTTCGCAAATCCGTCTAACCGGGCTATAGCAGTTAGACAGGACTTACCGATCAAGTGACATTCACGGTTGCAGATATAATGTAAATACTGTGAACTAGCATATTTAAAATATCCGATCAAACAAATTTTATCAAGTGGGCCCCCAAGCAATACTGTAGCACTTACAGAAAATCTGGGCCCAAAAATAATATCCCAAAACCCCTATTTCCAAGTATAAGACAATCTGGAAAAATTTGGTAAGCTGATCAGTTAAAAGCGCGGCGGAACCGTGGCCCAAGCATGGGTTTGGCCGCGGTTCCGCGGCGGTATGGAGTGATCACGCGACCAAATTTTCACACAATTCTTATATTTTCATGCACAGTATTCTGAAACAACCTGAAAAATTTTTGGAGTAGAAAAAATTTCGATAGAAAACACAATGCATTGAAAATACGGTTTTTGGGGATTTTTGTTCGATCGAGTTCTAAACATACTAGAGCAAGCTAGGCAAGATTAATGGCGTGGCTCTGATACCAATGTAAGTCCGCGGCAGCGCCCCGGCCGTCGATCCGACGCCGAAAACGCGGAAACGAAAACTTTGCAAACTAGCAAACCGGCACCACCGCGCACTTTTCACCCGGATCGGGCCATTAACCTAGCAACTAGCAAAGTAAAATACGGGTAGAGAAGTATACCAAGCGATCCGTGTCCTTCGGTCTTCGTCTCCACTCCGATCTCCCGCGGATACTTCGTCCGTCACCTCCTCATCGAAACGGGCACCACATCGCCAAAGTCTTTTACGGGCTCCCACCTCTAGACCGAGGCAACTCGGGCGCGAAGTTGGCTAGCCGACGCGTCCAAGGAGTGCTATAGATGTAGTGTAGAAACTTGTCTCTTTGGGGTCAAGAAGTTGCCATGGATGATGTGGAGGAAAGAATGAAGCTTTTTGGAGAGGCTTGAAAAAGGAGCTATGAACTTTGATGCATGAATGAGATGAACATTTTTCTTCACCACAAAATGAATCCTCCCCTTCCTCCCAAAGTGGCCGGCCCTCTCTCCTCAAGAAGAAGATTGGAGAGAGAAAAAAGACATCTCCAAGTATATATCAAAAGAATGATAATGTGAAAAAGAAATGATATATGAAAAAGGCTCACATCAATTTCAAGCTCATATCCTTTCATCAACCATCATGAAAAAAGCAATGGAAAAGACAAGAAAAGAATCTCATGATGGTTGAACCACAAATGTGCAAGAAACCCCTCCACAAAATGTTATTTGCAAACTGCAAATAACACCCTCCATCGAAAGTCCGGTCGTGAAGGAACAAAGGAAAATCGGCCGGAACGGAATGTAAACTGGCAACTTCAGAAAACTGATCCCGTAATAAATTACAGGAAAACCCCGCTACTGCAAATACATGCCCGCATTTGTATTCCCACTGAACACAAATGCAAAGAAATAATATCTACACTATCTAATACTAGGATCCGGCTTAAGCCAAAGCCGGTCTAGTAAAAACCGTTCGATCATGATCCGTGCAATACCGCACGTATCTGATTGAACCCTGCCATATCTCCATACGGCCTCTACAGTGTTTTGCCCGAAACCTGAGTAACTGTATGTGGTGGACTCTAAAGACTCGTCAATACTATGGCTGTGGATTTAACCACTAGCACGTCAGAGGTATAAGCCAATACGTGACGGGCTACCAGGTATTGACCAAAAGGGACGTCGATGAGCGAACTCATCCTGACACCCTACTGAGCCTGTCAGTGACAATATCCGTACAGTCCGGTCCGTTTGTCTATAAGCATCGCATGGCGGGCCTAGGGGGTTGGTAAAAGTCAGACCCCAAAAAGCGGTACAAGTCGTGTCGGAGTGTAGCCCAGAACACCCTGAGATACTGCTGGAATACCTACCAGCAAATCTCCTGCCTTGGCCAAGGACTTTTCATGTTCTGGCTCTCCTAGACACAGCGCGACCTCACCCCCAATACCGGGAGAGACGAACCCCTGCAGATCCGCTCACTGCCTCCATGTGGCTCGGGACTGTACCCAACTAAAACCTGTTTGCATGACTCCTTTGAGCCGTGGTAGGGTAGTAATCAAAGCACAGTGGGAACTCACACGAGACAAATGACGATCTCAGGTCGATGAACTAACCTGTACACATGTCACCAGGGAACTGCTATCTGACGTCTGGTATAATCCCAACTAGCAGGTTCCCGGCGAGTCCTGTCCGGTGTACTCATAACCCAATAAGCACCTGTATACATCTTAGGTGAACCAACTGACACCAGTAGCTTGTGAGACCGGCCATCGCCCCTCGTCGGGGTCTCGACTGTATACACTAGTCTACTCTGGAGAATCGATGCCCTGTCTCGAAACTCCCTCGACTAGGGATCTTTTAAGGATGTGCTTATAGACTCCAGCTCTCACGTATATGATCGCCCTCATATTGCTGGTAGTCAAGCAAGAATCCTAGGGGCTCTATCAACGTGTAATAGCGACTCGTAAGGTCACCTAAAGCAGTACACGATGATAAAGATAAACCAGATAGCATACTATCATCTTGAGTAAGACTGCCCTACTGGGACAGGTCCTCCCCTCAATCATTGCAATCACGTGCCTGTGATCCAATAATTGACTCTGAGGGCACTATCTCCAAAAGCCTCACTTAAATTTGCCTAAACTAGCACTAATCAAGATATAAACACTAAATTTCAGCTATAACCAGAACTTGGCAAAATAGGGGTTGGGTTGCAAGATTATACCTCAAGGAAATCCTAGGATGAAGGGGAAAGGAAGATTCTTTAAGGAGGGGAGTGCGTGGTTGCTGGCGGAGTGCTGTGGCTACTGCTGGGCTGCCTCAAGTGTTGCTGTTGCTTGTGTTGATGCTGCTCTGGATGAAGCTGCTGCTGTTGTTTCATTTTGTGTGTGTTGCAGCTGCTACTGCTGGGGCTGAAGTATTGGTAGTGTGGTGTTGTGTGATGTGGTGGTGAAGTTGTTCTTGCAGCTGTTGCAGCCACAGATGGGGCTCCCCTTTTACTTGTGTTGCTTTGAAAGAAAGTTGTTGCTGCTGTTGCTGTGTAGCAGCAGATATTGGTCAAGTGTGTGAGTGTGAGAGGGAGAGATGTGAGGTGAGAAAGGGTTGAAATGAGTGTTTGAGAGACAACAAAAAGTTTTGAAGTGAAATGAGGTTAACTCCCATCACCCTCACTCAACATTAAATGTCATGGCACATCCATCATGCCCCCCTCTCTCTCTCTCCTACCACTAGTCAACCCCTACCCTAATCCAATTTTTAACAAAGCTAACCCTCAATTAACCCACTTAACTTAACCAAAAGGTTTAAGCCACCATGGTCATCTCAACATGGTAACCCTAGACTTCATCCAAGCTAACATGCACAAGTGTGTTCAGTCAAGATAAAATTCCAATAAAATATTCATAAAACCATATAAATCATTAGAAACCAATTTTGGTAAACTTTTTACCAAAAACCCTACATTAAACATATTTTAGAATTTCCATAATTTTTTCTTCAGAATTTTCCCCATTTATCGGTATTTAATTATACCGAAATATTAAAATATTCAGTAAAATAATATTAAATTATAAAAATTCCCAAAAATAATATTCTGTTTTTCTGAAATGTTACAGTCTTCGCCCCTTAAAGAAATTCGGTCCCCGAATTTCAATTTAAACCCCCAAATTCTAAAACATTTCAATAAAATGTCCAAGTCCACGGGGCTCCGAAATCATCACTCCATAAAACACATCGTAGCGCAATACAAGCGCATGAGCAATGAGCAGATAACTCAAAATCAAAACTCCGTCAAGCATCCTGCAACCATCGGAGTCAAGGCGAAAACACGAAGGCTAAATCCAAAGCAAAACCGATATGCCATAAATCGGAACTATATATGTAAATATCTGAAGGAAATGCATGCCAGAAATTCCTTAAAACCGATGTGCAATGCGCATAACACTGCACAGTGGCGGACGTCTTTATACGAAAATAGCCATATACGTATATATCTTTTGTTTAGTATGCACGATCCGCCGTTTGAAAACAATTTAGAAGGGTTCCCTGTTTTTAAACGTTGCGTGTCATATCGGACACGTATGCAAATAATGAGACTATAGCTCGCTTTTGGAAAACCCTTTGAAATTTATCTATGCATGCAAAATATATCCAGGCACTGCCCTTTGACTAGTCCTGCTCAGTGCGAAAACAAATCGCAATATCATAAAAATGTACTGCTCCATAAAGAAATTAATCCCAAAAAGTGCACATGAAAACTACGTGCGTCTGGTGCGCACGGAAATCAGAATCCATACATGTGCCAAGCTGATGCACAAAATGACATCAAGGTGCAACGGGTGTGCACACAGCATCGGTCATAGGCAACGTGTGTGTCTGACAGCAAAATCAGGTGCATTTGACATGCACGAAAAATCCCGATTTAGTGCACCTGGTGTGCACCAAATCTCATCTCATAACATGCGCCCAACAAGCGCTAAAAATCCAAATCCGGTGCATCCATCATGCACGAAATCATGACATCCAATATCAAGCACCGAACACGTGCAAATCAAATCAGGTGCATAAAGTGCACAAGACAATTATCGAGCATCACCATCGAAATCAAAGTCCAGTGCATCCAAGTGCACAAAATACATGTCACTGCACTACAATTATATGTAAACTATACAGAGTGCAAAACCAAATCGTGTGCTTGCATACGCACAAAATCAACTCAAAGGTCTAAAATCCATAAAATCACAAACATGTGAAACCAAGGCACGAAAACGATATCAAGTGCAACAACTGTGCAAAATCGTAAATACTCAATAGGTGCAACCAAGGTACATGAAAACAAATGTCATGAAACTCAATCATCAAGACTAAATCATGCAAACAGAACGCCCAAAATATCGAAATCCAAGATGACGGATACGTGATAATCGAATCACAAAAATCATAAATCATAAATTCCGTCGTCGGTAGTTCCTCCTTCAAAGTCGAGAAGGTGTTGGTGCATCCAATGCTAGCAGCGCAAGATATCTACTTGCCTTTTGCTCACGGTTTGGCGTCCTCTGTCTCTGGGTCCTTATCTTCTCTGTGGATTTACCAATCTCGCCATCCATCGGCTCATCGGCCCAGTCAGGTGTGCTAACGGAAATGATTCCGTTCTGGCACTCCTCTGGTCATCTCTCAGTCAATCATCACGACCACTCGTAAAGCAGCAGCTCACTGGCGTCTGCCTCTGGCTCTATGAATGCACATCAAACATCTGTTCCTGAAGCAAATCTTATTGCAGCAGTGTCCTGAAAGGAATCCCGCTCAAGGTCTCTTCCGATCTTGCCTATGCCGAACTGTATGAAGGCTGGTACTCTTACATAATCCTTTCTCGTTTTCTGGACATCTGCGTGTTCCGCCCACATTTCCTCGGAAACTGGCCGTATCCCAACGCCTCTGTAAGCATATCAGGTCTCTATTCTCGACGGAAGGTAATGAGAGCTCGTCAGCGTCTCGCACGAACCTCATGCCCCGCTTGTCTTTATCATCGTCCACTATGACGTCACGCCATGCTATCTACGCACTGCACTGTTCTTGGCCACGGTCAATCCGAAATCTCTCGCATGGACTCGAAATTGCGTACTCTATAGCTTCATCATTCTGTAGAAGAAGTCTGGCTGAACAGGTTCTCGGGAACGCGTCCCAAACATCGGAGGAATACTCAATACTCGTCCGTCCTCGATCAACTCACAACACATCTGGGTGATGTCCTTTATCCGAACCTGGTCAACTATCTCGTCGACAATGCCGAACTCTGGCCTGATGGACTGCGCTCCAATGGCTATGCTCGTATCTAGAGTCTCCCAAGCAGTGTGTCCCATCATATAATATCCGAATGATGTCGAACCATCCGATCGACTCGTCAGAACCTCATAATCCCCCAAGAGCTCAACATCTTGGGTATAGTTTAACAGTATTGAGTACACACCACAGCATCGGTGGTCCAGCCGTAGAAGGGCAAACCCAACCCTCACTAATTGTAACGTTTTGAAAATCGTTTCGGTGAAATTTCAGAAAAACGGTAAAATAAGGGGATTTTCTGTAAAAAGTCAAAATGCAAATATCTTTATTATAAAATTAAATATACATATTCTAGCTATGTAATTGCTAGTATTTGGTGTTTATTGAGCCACTGCTGAAATTTCAAATTTTCTGAAATTTTTTCCGAAATTAATTATTTTAATATTATTTTAAACCGGTAAGAAAATACATTAAATTAGCGATAAATACAAATTTAAATAGGCTAATTTTAATCTTTAAAATCATGTTAATTAAAATCTAGTTGTAATATAATTTTTTAGTATTTTATTTCAAGTTTTAATTGGTTTATTTTATGGAAAACAAAAATATAGTTATTTTGAACTAAAACTTGCAAATATGGTATTGTGGGGGGTCTTTTTTGCATAGAATTTTTTTGTAAAGTCTCTCAAACTCACCCTCACTCCCCTTGGCCGGCCTCATACTATTGTAGCAGCCCAAGAATTTTATTTCCCTCTTTTTGACCTTAAATCATGTGAGAAATGTGTTAAAATAAGGTTTTTATATATAGCAAAGTAGGTGGGGGTATTATGGTAATTGGGAGGGGCTTTGACTTGGATCTTTTGGCATCGTCCCCTCACCTTTTCCCCCCTCTTCCTCTACTGAAACCAGCAGCAGCAGCCCCCCCCATTTCTTCTTCTCTTTTCTCTTCAAAATTCCATCAAAAAAATCATCCAAAATGCTTCAAAAATTCCACAAAATCAAAATCTAATCCCTACCCATTTTTACTTGACCATTCTAGTATGGATCTTGGTGAAGGGAAGCATGTTTGGGAGGCTAGATTTGTGCTAGATTTCAAAATGATTGTGGGGTAAATTCTTAACCTTATGTCTAATTGTTGTTTGAATACTTTAAATCTAGCATAATTAGTTAATAGTTTGGGATTAATTGAATGTTTTGAAAAATATAGTGAGGGTTTGTGATTTCAATTAGGGTTTTTATCATATTATTAGGGATGCAAGGTTTAGTTTAACATCTTAATGTATGTAAAACCTAGTTTGGTTGATTAAATTGCACTTCTTATATGTAATTTGTCCAAATTGCTTAAATTGCAAACTAGGTTTTTGTAAACCTTGAATTTGATTAAGAGAAAAATGTAATTAGGTTTTTCATGACTTCATTAACATTATTAAGTGTGGTTTAATGTCTTTAGTTCATGAAAATCCTAGCTAAATTGTTGTTTGTGCATTTTTGCTATAAAATTGTTAAAATTTGGGTATATTGTAAACTAGAATTTTGGGGCTAAAGAAATTTAATGAGATTAAATAATGGAAATGATTTTTATGACTTATTTAAGATGTTTAATAAGTATTATGGCCATTAAATTTGTTCAAACGTCGAGTTTTGTACTAAAACGGGTAATTTGTGCTTGCTTGATTTTCGGAAAAATGGCTTTTAAAGTGAATTTAGGGTTTTTGTGAATTTTATGCTATTTTATATTATAATTAGTGCTTGTGATTGTACAAATGAGTGTGTTTAAGTTTTTCTCGATGGTTTGGCGTTTGTACGCGGACGTCGAGGGTTTTTGGGTTGATTTGTGAAAGCAACCATAGGTTTTGACCTATGTGGGTTTCGTGTGTCGTTTTGATCATGAGTCGGATTTTAATGCGATACGGTGCGTTATGATATGTAGGTACCCATGTGGACTTCGAGACGACAAGCAAGCGCGTGGCGACGTCGGCACCGGCGAGCGAGGACCAGGTGAGTAGATTTATATCTACGGGGAGAAGTCGGGTGGATGGCGTATAGCACCCCCGCAGTTCATGGTGATGTATACGAATACGTATACACACATTTATTGATTATATATTGTTTGAGTTTATTGATGATAAATATGGATGGTTTAGTATCGCGAAACCCTAGAGTAGTGGTCGCACCATACATGCACACACACACCCATACTTGCATACATTCTTCTTCCATTTGTGTGGGAATATATATAGTTATGTGTTCACATGGGTATGGGACTATGTGTTCACATACGGATTTGAGGATGATACTTAGGATTGAGATGAGTCGATGAGATTTGTGTTGAGGTTGTGATATCGGTGATATGGCAGGATTCGTACTTGAGGTACGTCCTGGTGTTATAGCGGATCTTGGAGCGGCGATACGGGTGAATAGTGTTATAAATAAAATGGTCGACATGTGATCGTGATATGAGACATGATATGCTAGGATATTGATATTAGGCCGTATCGGGCGATGTATACCCCTTGATGATGATATGTGCTGACGATATCGGTTTGTACGAGATTGTCGATCAGTAGTCAGATCATGAGTATATTGAGGATATTAGTATTGTACTAGACATAGGTCAGTACCCTAGACTATGATCTTGGATAAAGAGGATACCAGAGGAATAGTGTGAGGAATATAATATTGACCCGTACCCAGATTTGGGGATGCCGTACGACGGATTTACGTACGAGCTATATCTTGATGATTGATCCGCACTCTTGACTTGGGATGTCTGATTATAGATATGGTATCGGATATGATATTATTGAGACGGGATCACCGACTAATATATATACAGGTATGTATATGTATCGACTCAGATGTTAGGCGGTTCCTTACCTGTAGTCCAGCTTGTTAGCTTAGCCCTTTAGTTTAGTTTAGTTATTAGATTAGATTAAACTCCTACTTATTTCAAAACTAGCGGATCGTGGGTATTTTAAAAGACAGGTCAAGGGATCTACGGATATTTCCAAAGACGTATCCTTTCTTAAAACTGCCGTAGCCCTATTTTCAAAACCCCACGATTCGTGTTATTTCAAATGGCACCATTGTTTAATATTTAGCTCCCGCTCATTTTGGTTGCTCGCTCCGCATCGCATACTTACATTGTTATTTCATATTGCATTGTTGACATTATGCTGTTAGGACACCAGCACCATTACTGATGATGCGTATGTACCACGTACACTTACTTGCCGGCTCACACACATCTTCATCGGTAATTGCCATGTCACGTACACCTTAGAAAATATTATTGCTTAACTTAGCTTGATAGCTAGTAGTTTGACATAATATTAGTGTACTTACCTTATATGCCAGCTTAGATATTGTAGTTATTACTTGTCACTTCATGCATACTGTTATTCATTGTTATGCCGTATTCATGGATTCTTATGCCTATATTCATGGGTTTATATACTATTGATGATTTGGATTCGGATTTCTATGAGATTTTCTGGATTTGGAGGAAAACCGCAAAACTTGTATAAGCTTCTTCCCTCTCTTTTAAATAAAAAGTGCGGTTTTCCTATGATGTATGAGTCGTCCACCATGAGTTTGCTGATGGATTTCGAGACCCGATTCGAGGAGTGGAAGAACCGTTTCGGATACATGGTGGGCCCGGTGCGGTACCCTGGGGCAAGAGGATCGTGTTGTTGACGTTGAGCCTGGCAGGGGAGCACTACCGACCGGTGATATTACCCGACACGTCGGATATACGGAGGATACCGTCGTGGTCTTGAGATGGATGGTAGGGGCCGGTCTAGACTGACGACGCCCTAGATATTGTGATTGAGACATTGAGATTTCGAGATATTGAGGTACAGAGACTGTGATACAGAGATATCGAGATATTTGGATTACGTTTTGTGCCGATGCTAGGCACTGTTTTATACTGATTTCATTATGATACCTCATTTTAAAAATACAAAGGAAATCTCACTAAATTATGAAAACAATTTCTGCATTTACATGTATTCTGTTTTCATGCATTCATACCTCATTCATATGATATATTGCTACCTGAGGCACTGACACGGGCACATGAGATTACACTCGGGTTAGATATTTACCCTAGCCTTTGTTATAGGCTGCATGTTATATATATAATTGAGGATATATTATGATCATTGACCTAGGTTGCGTTATTTATGCGATTTCTTTCCGTAGATGTTTTTCTATTCACGAGTTGGCAACTCACCCCCGTTGTGCCCCAGTTTCTTGCAGGTTTTGCCGTACAGGTTTCATTACGGCTTTGCTGGCACTGCTTCCCATTTCCGGGTGACTTGCTAGTAGGTGGGTTTACTTGTATCGTACCCCCATTATATATCTTGTATATCATTATTCTGTTGTATCTAGAAGTTCCATCAACCAAACATGTATTTATTTTTGAGATAGAAACCAGTGATATTATTCTTTCGACCTTAGAGTCGCGCGTTATATTTCTGTGGATTTCTTGTGGTTTTGAGTTTCCTTTTGAGTTTCGATCCTCGCCGTTGGCGTTGTATATTATATTGCTTGTGTGGTTGTAGCCGTCGATTGACGAAGAGCTAGCTCCCGCTTGGGGATGCCTTTTTATTGATTTCGTATACTATTCATGTTGTGTCCTATTTGGGGGCCAGTATTTACAAAGGAGACTCTGCCGAAATTTTCAGGAAATTTTTGATGTTTTAAAAACCGCATAATTCGGTTTATGCTATTTAAACTACTTGCTTTAAGTTGGTTTTTCCTGCACTCTACATCTTTTCTTGGTTTGGATTTCTGGGTTTTCGGTTTACTTAGATTACATATGCCTCGAGACGTTCGTAGTTTAAGTGCCGGTCATGTTCCGTACTTTCGGGTCGTGACAAAGTTGGTATCAGAGTGTTAGGTTTTACCTTCGGAGCGTAGGATGACCCTTGGTTGATGGAATAGGTGACTAAAGTAGAGTGACGTGCCGTGGGTATGTTCCGCGGCATACTTACGATACGCTACTCCACTTAAGAAGCCTTAGGATGTATATTTCTTTGCTCAGTATTATATTCATTCCGATCTAGCCTCATCGGTACCAGTTATGGTTTTGCTGCCACGATTAAGGGCAGGGAGAGCTACGGCTAGAGTTGCGGTCAGCACGAGCTCGTCACGAACGAGGACTGACCAGGGCGAAATTCCGGCGACACACGATTGCGGAGATGTGTCTTTTTACTGTGTTTCCGCGCCACGAGCGTTTGGCGGATCGCCTTTATGAGATTTCTCGGACGTGCCGATCAGTATCAGAGGATTGGGCCACTGACAGAGGCCGGCCAGATTTTGATGACCGTTGGTGTGTTGCTTATTCATGATGGTCGAGGCACTATTCAGCGTGCAGACGAGTGAGCCAGTTATTGCTGCGAACGACGAGATATTGCCCCAGATGCTGGAGTTAGTGCAGAACGAGTTGTACTAAGAGATGATAGAAGGTCGCTAGTCATCGAGGATGAATGACTAGGACATGTGGATCGTTCGCCTACCCCGATGCGAGGTCATCAGATAGATTGATTCCAGCTAGAGACGACTTCACGCGGAGACGTTGAGAGTCGACAGAGACGATCGAATGTCAGAACCCTATTATTCCAAGTTTAAAGTAGTCGGAAAGACATGCAGGCAATTCTATGGACCCTCTAGAAGAATGAAACCCTAACTCGACATAATGACCGTGTGAAAGCCTTTGAACCTTAGGGTTTGCAGTAGTTCCGCGGCGCCATTAGTGAGGCTTGGGTTTGCCCTTCTACGGCTGGACCATCGATGCTGTTGTACGTACTCGATACTTTTAAACTGTACCCAAGATGTTGAGCTCTTGGGGGATTATGAGGTTTTGACGAATCGATCAAATGGTTCGACTTCCTTCGGATGATAGGTGGTGAGATGCATTTCTTGGGAGACTCCAGATACGAGGATAGCCGTTGGAGCTCAGTCCATACAGCCACGACGAGACGAGTCCAGAGCAGTCGACATTAGAAAAGTGGAGTAAGAGGTTCGTACGAGATCTTGATGAAACGACGTTCCACTCCGCCGACATCAGAGATGCGATACGTATGCCGAGGCATTGTACTTGGATATACCTTCCAGAAGGAGTCGCGATGAGTATGCAGCCCTTCCGGAACGAGAACAGATCTAGTAAGGGACGATCACTTCCGGACAGTTCGGCAGAGACGAGATTTGGGAGAGATCTCGACAGGACCTTTCTGGAATGAATTACAAGAAGACTTGGACCCAGGAGTGGTCATGTTACGCATACCGGCAGGCCAGAGCTCAGGTTCGTCAATGAGACATGCTATGAGTGACCACGACAGTTGGCCAGAGATTCTTGGAGGATGTGCTTGAGCGGGACTATTCCACCATACTTGATTTTGGTATTTTGAGCGATCTATTTGCATGATTGATTTTGATGATGGAGTTTCGTGATATTTGTTTCCATGGACCATGGTTGCACCTACTGAGTATTCACGATTTTTGCACAGTTGTTGCACTTGAGATAGTTTTCGTGCCTTGGTTCCTCATGTTTGTGATTATATGGATTTCATACAGTTGAGTTAATTGTGCGTATATACACATACGATTTGGTTTTTGCACTCGGTATGATTCACATATGCTTGAAGTGCAGTGATACACATTTTATGCACTTAGATGCACTGGACTTCGATTTCGATTGTGATACTCGATATTGTTTTGTGCACCTGATTTGATTTTGCGCATGTTCGGCGCCTGATATTGGATTTCATGATTTCGTGCATGATGTATGCCCCTGGTTTTGGGTTTTCGCGCATGTTGAGCGCATGTCTTGAGATGCGATTTTGGTGCACACCAGATGCACTAAATCGAGATTTTTCGTGCATGTCAGATGCACCTGATTTTGCTGTCAGGCACACATGTTGCCTATGACAGATGTTTCGTGCACACCCGATGCACTTAGATATTGTTTCTGTGCATATGTATAGCACATATATGGATTTTGATTTCCGTGCGCACCAGACGCACGTAGTATTCATACTCGTATTTTGGGATTGATTTTTCTTATAGAGCAGTACGTTTTTATGATATTGCTATGTGTTTTCGTACTGAGCAGAACTAGTCAGAGGACAGTACCTGAATATATTTTGCATGTATTGATAGTTATTGAAGGGATTTCCAAAAAGCGAGCTATAGCCTCAGTATTTACCTACGTGTCTGATATGACACGAAATATTTAAAACAAGGAGACCCTTTTAAATTGTTTCCAAAACGGCGGAACGTACATTTCAAAGAAAGGTATATATGTATATAGTTATTTTCTTATGATAGATGTCCGCCACTGTGCAGTGTTATACGCGTTGCACAGCGACTTAAAGAGATTTGGCATGCATTTCCTTCAGATACTTACATATATATATTCGATATTTACATGTATAGTTTCGAGTTATATCATATTGGTTTTGCTTTGGATTTGGCATTGATGTCTTCCCCATGACTCCGATGATTGAGGGATGCTTGACGGAGTTTTGATTTTGAGTTTTATGCTCATTTTTCATGCGCATGCGCTGCGCTACGATTTGTTTTATGTATTTATGATTTCGGAGCCCCGACGACTTGATGGTTTTGCTTAGATGTTTTAGTATTTGGTGGGAGTTTTAATTTAAATTTGGGGACCGAATTTCTTTAAGGGGGGAAGATTGTAACGTTTTGAAAATCGTTTCGGTGAAATTTCGGAAAAACGGTAAAATAAGGGGGTTTTCTGTAAAAAGTCAAAATGCAAATATCTTTATTATAAAATTAAATATACATATTCTAGCTATGTAATTGCTAGTATTTGGTGTTTATTGAGCCACTGCTGAAATTTCAAATTTTCTGAATTTTTTTCCGAAATTAATTATTTTAATATTATTTTAAGCCGGTAAGAAAATACATTAAATTAACGATAAATACAAATTTAAATGGGCTAATTTTAATCTTTAAAATCATGTTAATTAAAATCTAGTTGTAATATAATTTTTTAGTATTTTATTTCAAGTTTTAATTGGTTTATTTTATGGAAAACAAAAATATAGTTATTTTGAACTAAAACTTGCAAATATGGTATTGTGGGGGGTCTTTTTGCATAGAATTTTTTTGTAAAGTCTCTCACTCTCACCCTCACTCCCCTTGGCCATCTCCACACTATTGTAGCAGCCCAAGAATTTTATTTTCCTCTTTTTGACCTTAAATCATGTGAGAAATGTGTTAAAATAAGGTTTTTATATATAGTAAAGTAGGTGGGGGTATTATGGTAATTGGGAGGGGCTTTGACTTGGATCTTTTGGCATCATCCCCTCACCTTTTTCCCCCTCTTCCTCTGCTGAAACCAGCAGTAGCAGCCCCCCCATTTCTTCTTCTCTTTTCTCTTCAAAATTCCATCAAAAAAATCATCCAAAATGCTTCAAAAATTCCACAAAATCAAAATCTAATCCCTACCCATTTTTACTTGACCATTCTAGTATGGATCTTGGTGAAGGGAAGCATGTTTGGGAGGCTAGATTTGTGCTAGATTTCAAAATGATTGTGGGGTAAATTCTTAACCTTATGTCTAATTGTTGTTTGAATACTTTAAATCTAGCATAATTAGTTAATAGTTTGGGATTAATTGAATGTTTTGAAAAATATAGTGAGGGTTTGTGATTTCAATTAGGGTTTTTATCATATCATTAGGGATGCAAAGTTTAGTTTAACATCTTAATGTATGCAAAACCTAGTTTGGTTGATTAAATTGCACTTGTTATATGTAATTTGTCCAAATTGCTTAAATTGCAAACTAGGTTTTTGTAAACCTTGAATTTGATTAAGAGAAAAATGTAATTAGGTTTTTCATGACTTCATTAACATTATTAAGTGTGGTTTAATGTCTTTAGTTCATGAAAATCCTAGCTAAATTGTTGTTTGTGCATATTTGCTATAAAATTGTTAAAATTTGGGTATATTGTAAACTAGAATTTTGGGGCTAATGAAATTTAATGAGATTAAATAATGGAAATGATTTTTATGACTTATTTAAGATGTTTAATAAGTATTATGGCCATTAAATTTGTTCAAACGTCAAGTTTTGTACTAAAACGGGTAATTTGTGCTTGCTAGATTTTCGGAAAAATGGCTTTTAAAGTGAATTTGGGGGTTTTTGTGAATTTTAAGCTATTCTATATTATAATTAGTGCTTGTGATTGGAAAAATGAGTGTGTTTAGGTTTTTCTCGATGGTTTGGCGTTTGTACGCGGACGTCGAGGGTTTTTGGGTTGATTCGTGAAAGCAACCATAGGTTTTGACCTATGTGGGTTTCGTGTGTCGTTTTGATCATGAGTCGGATTTTAATGCGATACGGTGCGTTATGATATGTAGGTACTCATGTGGACTTCGAGACGACAAGCAAGCGCGTGGCGACGTCGGCACCGGCGAGCGAGGACCAGGTGAGTAGATTTATATCTACGGGGAGAAGTCGGGTGGATGGCGTATAGCACCCCCGCAGTTCGTGGTGATGTATACGAATACGTATACACACATTTATTGATTATATATTGTTTGAGTTTATTGATGATAAATATGGATGGTTTAGTATCGCGAAACCCTAGAGTAGTGGTCGCACCATACATGCACCCACCCACCCATACTTGCATACATTCTTCTTCCATTTGTGTGGGAATATATATATAGTTATGTGTTCACATGGGTATGGGACTATGTGTTCACATACGGATTTGAGGATGATACTTGGGATTAAGATGAGTCGATGAGATTTGTGTTGAGGTTGTGATATTGGTGATATGGCAGGATTCGTACTTGAGGTACGTCCTGGTGTTATAGCGGATCTTGGGGCGGCGATACGGGTGAATAGTGTTATAAATAAAATGGTCGACATGTGATCGTGATATGAGACATGATATGCTAGGATATTGATATTAGGCCGTATCGGGCGATGTATACCCCTTGATGATGATATGTGCTGACGATATCGGTTTGTACGTTGTCGATCAGTAATCAGATCATGAGTATATTGAGGATATTAGTATTGTACTAGACATAGGTCAGTACCCTAGACTATGATCTTGGATAAAGAGGATACCAGAGGAATAGTGTGAGGAATATAATATTGACCCGTACCCAGATTTGGGGATGCCGTACGACGGATTTACGTACGAGCTATATCTTGATGATTGATCCGCACTCTTGACTTGGGATGTCTGATTATAGATATGGTATCGGATATGATATTATTGAGGCGGGATCACCGACTAATATATATACAGGTATGTATATGTATCGACTCAGATGTTAGGCGGTTCCTTACCTGTAGTCCAGCTTGTTAGCTTAGCCCTTTAGTTTAGTTTAGTTATTAGATTAGATTAGACTCCTACCTATTTCAAAACTATCGGATCGTGGGTATTTTAAAAGACAGGTCAAGGGATCTACGGATATTTCAAAAGACGTATCCTTTCTTAAAACTGCCGTAGCCCTATTTTCAAAACCCGACAATTCGTGTTATTTCAAATGGCACCATTGTTTAATATTTAGCTCCCGCTCATTTTGGTTGCTCGCTCCGCATCGCATACTTACATTGTTATTTCATATTGCATTGTTGACATTATGCTGTTAGGACACCAGCACCATTACCGATGATGCGTATGTACCACGTACACTTACTTGCCGGCTCACACACATCTTCATCGGTAATTGCCATGTCACTTACACCTTAGAAAATATTATTGCTTAACTTAGCTTGATAGCTAGTAGTTTGACATAATATTAGTGTTCTTACCTTATATGCCAGCTTAGATATTGTAGTTATTACTTGTCACTTCATGCATACTGTTATTCATTGTTATGCCGTATTCATGGATTCTTATGACTATATTCATGGGTTTATATACTATTGATGATTTGGATTCGGATTTCTATGAGATTTTCTGGATTTGGAGGAAAACCGCAAAACTTGTATAAGCTTCTTCCCTCTCTTTAAATAAAAAGTGCGGTTTTCCTATGATGTATGAGTCGTCCACCATGAGTTTGCTGATGGATTTCGAGACCCGATTCGAGGAGTGGAGGAACCGTTTCGGATACATGGTGGGCCCGGTGCGGTACCCCAGGGCAAGAGGATCGTGTTGTTGACGTTGAGCCTGGCAGGGGAGCACTACCGACCGGTGATATTACCCGACGCGTCGGATATCCGGAGGATACCGTCGTGGTCTTGAGATGGATGGTAGGGGCCGGTCTGGACTGACGACGCCCTAGATATTGTGATTGAGACATTGAGATTTCGAGATATTGAGGTACAGAGACTGTGATACAGAGATATCGAGATATTGGGATTACGTTTTGTGCCGATGCTAGGCACTGTTTTATGCTGATTTCATTATGATACCTCATTTTAAAAATACAAAGGAAATCTCACTAAATTATGAAAACAGTTTCTGCATTTACATGTATTCTGTTTTCATGCATTCATACCTCATTCATATGATATATTGCTACCTGAGGCACTGACACGGGCACATGAGATTACACTCGGGTTAGATATTTACCCTAGCCTTTGTTATAGGCTGCATGTTATATATATAATTGAGGATATATTATGATCATTGACCTAGGTTGCGTTATTTATGCGATTTCTTTCCGTAGATGTTTTTCTATTCACGAGTTGGCAACTCACCCCTGTTGTGCCCCAGTTTCTTGCAGGTTTTGCCGTACAGGTTTCATTACGGCTTTGCTGGCACTGCTTCCCATTTCCGGGTGACTTGCTAGTAGGTGGGTTTACTTGTATCGTACCCCCATTATATATCTTGTATATCATTATTCTGTTGTATCTAGAAGTTCCATCAACCAAACATGTATTTATTTTTGAGATAGAGACCAGTGATGTTATTCTTTCGACCTTAGAGTCGCGCGTTATATTTCTGTGGATTTCTTATGGTTTTGAGTTTCCTTTTGAGTTTCGATCCTCGCCGTTGGCGTTGTATATTATATTGCTTGTGTGGTTGTGGCCGTCGATTGACGAAGAGCTAGCTCCCGCTTGGGGATGCCTTTTTATTGATTTCGTATACTATTCATGTTGTATCCCATTTGGGGGCCAGTATTTACAAAGGAGACTCTGCCGAAATTTTCAGGAAATTTTTGATGTTTTAAAAACCGCATAATTCGGTTTATGCTATTGAAACTACTTGCTTTAAGTTGGTTTTTCCTGCACTCTACATCTTTTCTTGGTTTGGATTTCTGGGTTTTCGGTTTACTTAGATTACGTACGCCTCGAGACGTTCGTAGTTTAAGTGCCGGTCATGTTCCGTACTTTCGGGTCGTGACACTAATGGCGCCGCAGAACTGCCGTAAACCCTAAGGTTCAAAGGCTTTCACACGGTCATTAAGTCTAGTTAGGGTTTCATTCTTCTAGAGGGTCCATAGAATTGCCTGCACATCCTGCCGAATACTTTAAACTTGGAATAGTAGGTTTCTGACATTCGATCGTCTCTGTCGACTCTCAACGTCTCCGCGTGAAGTCGTCTCTAGCTGGAATCAATCTATCTGATGACCTCGCATCGGGGTAGCGAACGATCCACATGTCTTAGTCATTCATCCTCGGTGACTAGCGGCCTTCTATCATCTCTTAGTACAACCCGTACTGCAATAGCTCCAACATCTGGGGCAATATCTCGTCGTTCGCAGCAACAACTGGCTCCTTCGTCTGTATGCTGATCAGCGCCTCAATCCTCCAGGAAAGGCGATACATTGGAGGTCATCTCCAAATCGGACTGCTCTAGATCTGAATAAGACTCCCCACACTGGAAATCTTCAGCTCAACTGGGCCTGCTCTGGCGCCTAAATCGGACGAACCACCTTCGTCTCTTAATCCAGGTAGACTAGCTATCATCTGTCTTATATTTGCCTGGAAGCTCCGGCGATCTCAGCTCGTAAGTTCTGGAAGCGACATCCTATCGATCTCAGCAATAGATGGTTCATCTGCCTGCACGGTAGGCGGCATTATAATCTCTGAGGTATGCTGTACAACGACAGTCCTCTCTCAACTGGCAGCTCTAATAATGGCCCGATCATCCGGTGTAAAACCAAGAACTCTCCTCCACAAGAGGGCACAATCATCAATACTAACTCGAGACGTTCCCATGACACCAGGAAACACAATCAAAAGACACATCTCTACCATCGTGTGTCGCCGGAATTACACCCCGGTCAGTCCTCGTTCATAACGAGCTCATGCTGACCGCAACTCTAGCCGTAGTTCTCCCTGCCCGTAATCGTGGCAGTAAAACATAACGGGTACCGATGAGGCTAGATCAGGAATGAATATGATACTGAAACAAGAAATGTACATCCTAAGGCTTCTTAAGTGGAGTGGCGTGTCGTAAAATATACCGCGGACATACCCACGGTACGTCACTCTACTTTAGTCACCTATTCCATCAACCAAGGGTCATCCTACGCTCCGAAGGTAAAACCTAACGCTTTGATACCAACTTTATCATGACCCGAAAGTACGGAACATGACCGGCACTTAGGCTACGAACGTCTCAATGCGTACGTACTCTAAGTAAGCCGAGCCCAGAAATCCAAACCAAGAAAAGTAGTGGAGTGAAGGAAAAACCATAAGTAAAACAACCAGTCTGCAATATAATATACAACGCCTAAAGGCGAGGATCACAACAGAAAAGAAACTCAACAGCATGAATCCCAGAGAAATATAACGTGCGACACTAAGGTCGAAAGAATAATCAACACTGGTCTCTATCTCAAATAAGTACATGTTTGGTTGATGGAACTTTTAGATACAACTGAATATAATATACAATGTAAAATGATGGGTACGATACAAATAAACCCACCTACTAGCAAATCACCCGAAAGAAGCAGTGCCGCAAGCCGTGATGAACCCTGTACGGCAACACCTGCAAGAACTGGGGCACAACGGGGGTGAGTTGCCAACTCGTGAATAGAAGAATATCTACGAACAGAAAATCGCATGTATGACGCAATCCTAGGTCATACGATCAACAAATATAAACCTCAAATGAACAAGTCTGAAGCATGCTGAGGTGGCAATGTAACATCTATACAGGTATGTAGTGCCAAGTACTCGCGCCAATGCCTCAGGTAATGACATGTCATAAATATGAGGTATGTCTGCATGGAGTAATATGATGAAGTATTTAAATTGACATCAATACACATATATTAGCGTCCCATTCCACTAATATTGGTGTAAGGGTATATATAACAGCGTCCTCATCCACTGTTATATATACATATGAGGTATGATCGAGGTAATCAATATGAATCAATGCCAACTAAAACATGAATCTAGTAGTATGTGGATATCCTCCAACTAGGTAATCAATATCTGTAAATCGGTGGATCCCGTCCATATGTCACCCAATGACAACAAGCATCATGCATGTAAATATCGTAAAGCATATGCATGGAAATATGAGGATAAAATCAAATCATGGAACCTGAGTACCTAGCATCGACACTCGAAAACATCATGAACACTTGTGCCTAGCATCGACACGTAAATCTTCATGTATCTCAGGCGCCGCACACCCTGGTCGGCCCTCATATCCATCTCATGACTCCAGTCGGTATCCCCCAGATAACCGACGGGTCCCAAATACTATCACCGGTAGGTAGTACTCCCCTGCCGGACTCACCGTCTAGCATATACGAGTCTTCTTGCCCTGGGGTACCTCACCGGGTCCACCATGTACCCGCAATCGGTGCCTACCGCTCCTCGAATCGGGTATACCCACACAAGCGCTCTGGAACCGAGAAAACTCATGGTGGACGCACTGAAATATCATATCAAAGGTGACCGGATTTTTAAAACAATTACATATTTTCTTTTGAAATATCCACGGTCCCCAAATCCGAAAATATCATGGAAACAACATATCTCAATGCGTATAATCAGACATGATGTATGCGACATGTAAAGAAAGGTAAGCAAATCAGTAAGTCATGCAACATGGAATAGTAATGTGCGCATGTCGAGAGAAACCGCTCTTTTTAAATGAATCAGTTTTAAAGGATATCTTGCGGTTCCCAAATCTCTAATCAAGCCGGAATCATCTATGTATGTGTACAGGTATAAGTGTACAATGTGCCATGCAAGAATCACATCATGGATGCAACAGTACTACAATGTAGTGGCATGGAAATTATCGATGATGAAGTGTGTGAGCCGGCAAATAGTGTACGTGAGACATACGCATCATCGATAATAGTGCTGGTGTCCTAACAGCATGATGGTAATATCTCAATAATCACAAGTAATGCGACGCAAATAATATGAATATTCTGAATCAAATAATCAACGCAATATTGAAGAGTCTACATCAATATGTAAGTGTCATGTAGTTTTGCCTTTTGGAAATAAGACGAATCGGGCTTTTTAGTAAAATAAGGGCTACGGTGTTTTTAAGAAAAGATGCCCCCTTTGAAATTATCCGTAGAATCCCTTTTTGCCTGTCTTTAAAATACTCCCGATTCGTTAGTTTTGAAATAGGTATGACTCGGGTCTAGTCTAACATCTACTATACTAACTACTGATCAACTATCAAGTCAATATGGAAGGGTATGGAAACCACCTAAATCTGAGTCGATACATATAAAAATAAAGATAGTAGTCGGTGATCCCGCATCAATAGTATCGCATACGATACCGTAAATTATCTGACACCCTCAAGTCATGGGTGCGGATAAATCATCAATATAAAGCTCGTACGGTAAATCGTCGTACGACATCCCAATAGCTGGGTGCGGGTCAATATCACAATCATCACATCAATTATCTGGTATCCTTATCATCATATCACATAATCTGGGGTACTGATCTAAGTCTAGTACAAATCGATACCATCTACATAAGTATGAATGCGTGTGCGGAAGACACGCCCAAAGGCCCGCTAAAATCAAATGTCGTATCCCAAATACGAATCACATCACATCACCGATATCATGGCACTATGCCCAAACTCATCGACTCACATCCAATGTCCTCCAATATCCTCATCATCACAGTATGAACATAGCAAATAAGCACGTGTGTGCGTGTGGGTGCAAAACTATTCTAGAGTTCGCGACTAGGAACTACACTAGTTACTTTTAACCCTAATCTATGCATAGTACACCTACCACATCCTAAACAATCAAGTCACACATAAGCTATCATATAAGTACAGTATATATGGTATACTAGACATCGGACTATGGGGGTGCTATACGCCATCCACCCGACTTCTCCCCGTAGATATAAATCTACTCACCTTTTCTTATGTGTGCCGGTGCCGATGTCGCCATTTGCATCTCCAACGCTTCGACGCCACGTGGGGTACCTATAAGGATATCACACGCACACATAACACATGAAAACCATGTCGGAAGCCAAAATGGTGCACGCTACGTCCATAGGTAAAAACCTGTAATCTCGCAAGCAAACACAGCCAATAACCCTCTGCCGTTGGCGTTCAAACGCCACCCGACAGAAACGAATTATCGAATACCAAAATCCATACAAAAACAAGTCGTAAATCATGCACCAACTCAAGAAAATCAACCCAGATTCTACCCTGGTTAGAACCAGACAAAACTAGACATACCCAGGGTCAAGTTTACAGGTAAAGAGCCGTGCACGCAAAACGAGGCAGCTCCCTCCTGCTCTGGCCGCAAATTGCGGCCAGAGGGATTAAATCTGCGGCCGGGGTAAGATGGTTGGGGCTAGGATTTTGGGTGTTGGCTTCTATCTACCTGCACATCTCACTGCCAAGTCAATTTTATTTTAGGAGGTCCCGGGTTGTAGCAGATTCCAGAAAGGCTTAAAAAGTCGACAAAACGCTAACCGACACTAAATCGAACAATCTGGTAATTTTGCTGGAATCTGGGGAAATTCTGGGATGGACTGGCCTCAAACACACCTAATAAGGTTATACCAACCATCAAAACCAACACTTGGTCAAGCCTCCCTCAAATTTGCCTAAACTAGCACTAAACACGATATAAACACTAAATTTCAGCTATAACCAGAACTTGGCAAAATAGGAGTTGGGTTGCAAGATTATACCTCAAGGAAATCCTAGGATGAAGGGGAAAGGAAGATTCTTTAAGGAGGGGAGTGTGTGGTTGCTAGCGGAGTGCTGTGGCTACTGCTGGCCTGCCTCAAGTGTTGCTGTTGCTTGTGCTGATACTGCTCTGGATGAAGCTGCTGCTGTTGTTTCATTTTGTGTGTGTTGCAGCTGCTACTGCTGGAGCTGAAGTATTGGTAGTGTGGTGTTGTGTGATGTGGTGTTGAGGCTGTTCTTGCAGCTGTTGCAGCCACATATGGAGCTTCCCTTTTACTTGTGTTGCTTTAAAAGAAAGTTGTTGCTGCTGTTGCTGTGTAGCAGCAGATATTGGTCAAGTGTGTGAGTGTGAGAGGGAGAGATGTGAGGTGATAAAGGGTTGAAATGAGTGTTTGAGAGACAACAAAAAGTTTTGAAGTGAAATGAGGTTAACTCCCATCACCCTCACTCAACATTAAATGTCATGGCACATCCATCATGCCCCCCCTCTCTCTCCTACCACTAGTCAACCCCTACCCTAATCCAATTTTTAACAAAGCTAACCCTCAATTAACCCACTTAACTTAACCAAAAGGTTTAAGCCACCATGGTCATCTCAACATGGTAACCCTAGACTTCATCCAAGCTAACATGCACAAGTGTGTGCAGTCAAGATAAAATTCCAATAAAATATTCATAAAACCAGATAAATCATCAGAAACCAATTTTGGTAAACTTTTTACCAAAAACCCTACATTAAACATATTTTAGAATTTCCATAATTTTTTCTTCAGAATTTTCCCCATTTATCGGTATTTAATTATACCGAAATATTAAAATATTCAATAAAATAATATTAAATTATAACAATTCCCAAAAATAATATTATGTTTTTCTGAAATGTTACAATAGGTCTGCGTCGTACATGACCAAACATCTTAGCCGGTTTTCCCGCATCTTCTCCTCCACAGGTGCTACACCAACTTTTGCACGAATATCCTCATTTCGCACCTTATCTTTTCTAGTGTTACCGCACATCCAACGAAGCATGCTCATCTCCGCTACGTGCATCTTCTGTGTATGATGCTTCTTAGGAGCCCAGCATTCTGTACCATATAATAAGGCAGGCCGAATAGCGCTCCGATAAAACTTCCCTTTCAATTTTAACGGAAAGTTACGATCACACAAAATACCTGTTGCACTCCTCCATTTCAACCAACCAGCTTGGATCCTTTGATTAACATCACTATCGATCTCCCCATTCTTTTGGATGATGGAACCTAGATATCTAAACTGGTCGCTCGGTGATATCTCTTGCCCTTCCAATGTTATACCAATATGGTTTTGACTTCTCTGGTTACTAAATTTGCAATGCATATATGCTGTCTTGGACCTGCTCAATCTGAATCCCTGAGGTTCTAATGTTTAGCTCCATAATTCCAATTTGGCATTAACCCTTGCTTTCGTCTCATTTACTAGAACAATATCATCAGCGAATAGCATACACCAAGGTACCTCTGTTAGTGTATATGCCCTAGGGGCCATTATTGTATCATACTAGTTTGTATATTACTTAATGGAAACTTGGGATATTCACATGTATATAACAGTCTTGCTAAACATGGTAGTATGCTACTTGGTTTTTCTATCTTAATATATGAGTATACGTATTGATAGAGCTCTTAGGATCTTGCTTGACTACCAGCGTTGTGATGGCAGTCACACTAGTGGGGGCTGGGTAGTCTACAAGCACATCCTTATTTCAGGTCCCTAGTCGTAGGATTATCGAGACAGGACATCGATACTTCGGGGTAGACTAGTGTGTACGCTTCTTATCCCAGTTGAGGAGATGGTCTGTCCCACAGCCGTCAGTACGTCGTACTGGAGATAATATGCAGGTGCTCGTTAGGTTACGGGTACACCGGACAGGACTCACAGAGAACTGTTGGTTGGTTTTATACCAGTCGTCAGTTAACAGTTCCCAGGTGACATGAGTACAGCATAGTCCGCAGACTTGACACTGCTACTTCGCCTTGAGTGTGTCCCACTGTTCTTAGATTGCTACCCTACCACGGCTCAAAGGAGTCGTGTAAACAGGTAGCAGTTGGGTGCAGTCCCGAGCACTTGGAGGCAGTGGCGGTTAGACAGGATTCGTCTCTCCCGGTATTGGGAGTTGATATCGCGTTGTGTCAGAGAGCCATTACGCAAAGTCCCTGGCCAGGGCAAGCGAGATTTGCTGGTAGGTTCGTTTCTCAGGGTGTAATGGGCTTCACTCCGACACGACTTATACCGCTATTAGGGGACTGACGCTTGCTGCCCCTAGGCCTGATATGCGATAGTCTTAGACGAACAGACTGGACTGTACGGAGATTGTCACATCAGACTCAGTAGGAGTTCGGATGGGTTTCCTCATCGGCCTTCTTGTCGACATCTACCTGGGGACCGTTACGTACAGCTAGTGCCGCTTGCAGTCTGTGATTAAACCCACTGCCAGCGTAGTAGTCGAGTCTCTAGAGTCCCACACAGAGAGTTTCCCTACTCCAGGCGAAACGATATAGAGGTCGTATGGTTTTACGACAAGGGTTCGGACGCATACGTGTGTTTATGCACGTACGACATCCGGACAGTTTTTACTAGCCGGCTTTGGTTTAAGCCAGTTTCTAGTATCCGGTTATTGGATTTATACAGTCTAAAGTTTTTCCGTGTTTTCACGAATAGAAGGGGCGTTCTCGTAATTACGCGAGAAGCTTCTAGAAGATGGTGACTTGGGTGACATATGCATTAAATGAGATTAGTGAGTCATTTGAGTGATTCATCCATGTCATTAATGCATCATAAATGCTTAATGACTCATGGAGATGAATCACCCTCTTGTATTTATGAAGCATGATTATTAATCCTTTATTTTCTTTTATTGGATAAATGATAATGCTTGATATATATTATGATAGCTCATTATCTCATCTCATTCTCTTGCTCACTTTCTCTCTCCTCAAGCTCTCCCTCTTCAAACCCTAATCCTCCCCTCTCATGTGTTGAGACCAAGGATTAGAGTAGACTACTTAATCCTTAACCATTCTCTATATCACCTAGGTTACTTAGATTAGCGATTTAAGAAACCTAGTTACCTCAAGTTAGAGGTGAAGCTTGAAGTTAAGCTCTCGGGTGGATCTTCTACTACATAGAGAAGGCCGGAGAGGACGTGGAGAACGACAAGACGAAGGACTCGGTTCTTTAGGTATAATCACTTATCATAGTAGTTAACTCTTCTATGGTTTCTTGTTAGTTATTGTTTATGCAAAGATTCTCGGTTAGTCGATGTTTACGCCTAAAACAAGATCTTTTTTCATTATTCCGCCTCCCCACAAGTCGTGGGGTGTTGTACATCGACTTACAGTGGTATCAGAGCCTCGCTAAACAATAATTAACTCATTAGCAAAGTTGTAAGAATTTCGAACTCAAAACGAACCGGAAAAATCATCGATTTAACACAGTTTCTGTCGAATTTAAAATGAGGTCCAAAAATTTTTCAGGGACCTTCAGAATAACCAGATGAGAATAATAGGGCTACTGAAGAAATTTGGACTCCTAACTCGGTCAACTCACCGCGGAACCGCTGCGGATCCATGCGATCCGCCGCGGATCCGCGGCCGAGTTGGGGCCGAGTCAGCCCAAATTCCTTCAGTAACTCTCCTGTGTTAATTGTGATGTTTCTGGAATATTTTATTTTCTGCTCAAGTCTCAGGTGCACAGAGAAGTTTTGGGAGTAGAATCTGATATGTTTGCTCGATCGAAATTATACGATGTTTTTTAATATGATTATATCTGTGATTGTATAATGTGTTCATAAACCTCCCCTAACTGCTAGTATGTCGGTTGGCAGGGGGTTGCACATTTCTGTAATGGTTTTTACTGTTTGTGGTTGGGAACTGTATTGGATTGTTGTGATGATTAGCCGGGGTTTGAGATGGGTTGTTATATTCATTCATTCAATGCAATTGTAATATGTTGTAATATTATTTTGCGGGGCGCATCCAGGTTGCGGTTGTAGCCACCGTTGTATTATTTCATTTTACTGTTTTTGCTCCTAGGATAGATCCAAGATGGGGTGCACAAACTACCGGGTACTTTGAAGTGTTTAGTGGCCTACTCACTTTGTTGAGGGAGACCACTTCACTTCGGGTATTTGGCGGGTAGTTTGCCGTACCCGTAGGGGTCTAGGGTGGGGTAATGGCTATTCATCACAACTGTGTAATCCGTCTTTTGTTACAGGCTCAAAACAAACGTGGATTGCTTGCAAATCCAATAAAGTTCATATGAGATCTGGAATGCCTATTATTGCGTCAGACGAATGTACAATATCTATATATGATAGCTATTTAGACGTCACTTATGTTTTACACCCGCGTTAGCCCAGCCCTCGCTCTGCCGTTAGTTAAGTAACCTAACGGGTGATGACGGGACCCAGTGGCGAATGCGGATGGCATAAGAGGACGTTGTATTTTCGTTGTTTTCTGCAATGATAGGTTAATGATAGGACACATTATTTATAATGCAAAGAAAATAAACCAAAAGTTGAATCGTTGGAACAATTTAAAAGAAACCACTCGGTTATTTTAAAACAGATGATATTTTTAATTGCGGAGCTTTAACCACTCCTTTTAAAAGCTATCAGGTTCCTTCGGTCATATCAAGTTCACTACGTTCACGGTTTCGCCAAAACCATTCGCAGCCCTCCGTCATTTCATTTGGGTATTCAGTAGTATTCAAGCTATGCATTTTGGCCAAAGTCAAGGCATAGTGTTTGGTAGCTGCTGGGTTTTCATTTGTTGCATAAGATAGATGAGTTAGTTTGGGACAGTCGTATTATCATTTGACTAAAGTCAGGGGTATGTACGGATGGGTTCAAATTGACAAGATAATGACGGGTAGAACTTGACATGTGACTTATGGCATTTTGACCAAAGCCAAGGTCATAAGAGCATGGGGCAAAAACCTATATCGGGAATTTCTAAAGAAACTGAAATTTGCAAAGAGATGCATACCATTTGGAGTTTGATGAATGTTGGTAGGATTCCTTCAACATTATCATACGATGATATTTGGATCCCGATCCTACTGTGAGTATATGCTACTCATCAGGATATTCGTCACTTAACGATCAATGCTATAAACCAAGTAGGTGTCAAGAAAGGTGTCAGCGGGGTTACGCCCCCAAAGAAAAGAGGTTATTTAATTAAGGAACTTCGCGAAAGCGTTGGAAAACCTCCCTCGAAGTACCGACACCAGCCTGGCTGAACGGTTAAGCAAGTATTGTACAGTGAGAATAGTCCTGGCTAATTCTTCTTTTATGGTTTGAGGAAGGATTCGAGAAACAGCGGGAGCCATCCAGTTTAGATAAATTAAAAACCACTCTAAACTTGCAAGAGCATCATGCTAAAGAGTTTTCTTCTCTCTCTCCTAATTGCAGCGACCCTGAAAATGACTGGACTTAAGTTACTTTTAGAGAAAAATATACTGACAGGGCCAAACTATAAAGATTGGCTGCGGAATGTCAAAATGGCTTTGACCTATGATAAATTGGGATACGTCCTTACCGCTAAGGCACCTGCTGTCCCTGGTCCCAAATCCAGTAATGCGGATAAGGAAATCCGCAAAACCTGGGAGTATGATTGCGCGAAAGCCAAGTGCATCATGCTTGCCTCGATGAACAATGAACATCAGAGGAGGCACGAGGATATGGAACTAGATGCCATATTTCTCCATACAAAGGAACTTTATGGAGAGCAATCTTGTATAGCAAGATACGAGACCTCTAAGAACTTGTTTCGAGCGAGGTTGGCTGTCGGATCATCGGTAGGAGAACATGTCCTAAAGATGATTGGCTACACAGAAGAGCTCGTAGACCTTGGGACGACTTTGGATAATGAGCTCTATACAGACCTTATTCTCCAGTCCCTTCCTTCCACCTACGCCCAGTTTATTCTGAACTTCAACATTCAAAGAAAAGAAGTTGAACTTCCGGAACTCCTTAACATGTTGAGGAGTGCAGAGGGCACCTTGAAGAAGGCAAGGGAAACACCCGCTATGTTTGTTAGCGGTGCTTCTTCTTCCGGGGTCCAAGGCTAGGGCTAAAGGAAGGAAAAAGAAGGGCCGCCACCAAACCTAGAGGAGGTGTAAGTAAGGTGTGGGAGGGAAGGGAAAGAAAAAGTTTGCGGGTACCGGTAGTGGCCCAGGATGAGTGCTTCCATTGTCACAGGAAAGGGCACTGGAAAAAGGATTGCAAGGCGTGGAACGCCAAGAACCAGGAACCGAAGCAAGCTGTGGATTCGACTTCAGGTGTGTTTATAATTGAGAATTGTCTGTCAATCAACTCTACTTCCTGGGTATTGGATACCGGATCAGGATTCTCATATTTGCAATTCATTGCAGGCACCGAGAAACCGTAGAGTGCTAAAGGAAGGTGATATGACCCTGATGTGTTGCTAACGGAGCTAGCGTGGGAGCTGTGTCCGTAAGGGGATTATCACCTGGGATTGACGAGTGGACACATTTTGGTTTTACATATCTATTTTTTTTGTACCCAGCTTAACGTGTAATATCATATCTGTTTCCTTGTTATCAAATAAAGGTTATGATTTCACGTTTTGTAAGTGATGTTGTTAACATCCACCTTAATCATGGTTTGATTGGGTCCGGTACACTGGATAACGGTATATATGTGTTAAACCAACTCCAAATTTTCAACGTCCAGAACACACTAAAAAGAAAGTCTCCAGATTTAAATAAAGCTTTCTTATGGCATTGTAGACTGGGTCACATCAATGAGAGAAGGTTGACTAAGTTACATAGAGAAGGATATTTAGACTCGTTCGAATATCAAACTTATGCCACTTGTCAATCTTGTCTCAAAGGAAAGATGACAAAAGACTCCATTTACTGGACATGGAGTAAGAGAGCGAGCGAGCTCTTAGGACTCATACACAGCGATGTATGTGGTCCAATGTCTACACATGCAAGAGGTGGTTTTTCCCATTTCATTACTTTCACGGATGATTACTCAAGGTACGGATTCATTTATCTGATGAAACATAAATCCGAGGCTTTTGAGAAATTCCAAGAGTACAAGAATGAAGTAGAAAACCAAACCGGCAAAAGTATCAAGACACTAAGATCTGATCGAGGTGGTGAATACTTGAGTGCCGAGTTCCTAGGTTACCTAAAAGAGAAAGGAATTCTCTCTCATCTTACTCCTCCATACACTCCACAGCATAACGGTGTATCGGAGAGACGGAATCGAACCCTATTGGATATGGTACGTTCCATGATGAGTAATGCTGAGTTACCGCGATCTTTTTGGGGTTATGCGCTAAATTCAGCGGCATATCTTCTGAACAGGGCTCCTACCAAGACTGTGCCTACCACCCCATATCAGATGTGGAGTGGGAAGAAACCCCATCTTCAGCATATGAAGATTTGGGGATGTCCAGCTTTTGTTAAAAAGCAGCATGTGGATAAGCTCGAGGCACGATCAGTAAAGTGTAAGTTTGTGGGATATCCAAAGAACTCCAAGGGATATTATTTCTATTACGCAGAGGAACAAAAGGTTTTTGTTTCTCATAATGCCCATTTTCTAGAACAACAGTTTTTAGAAAAGGAAATAAGTGGGAGCGAAATAGAACTGGAAGAAATTCCAGAACCACAAACTAATACTGAAAGTTTGGTAGAACAAGTAGTTCAAGAAGAACAGGACATTCCCGCACCCCTCCGCAGGAGTAGTAGGCTTTCTCATCTGCCTGAGAGATACTACAGTTTTCTTATAGATGGGGATAGAGAGGATTGCATCATAGATGATGATGAACCTATTGGCTTCCAGCAGGCCATCCAGAGCGGCGACTCGGTACGATGGCTAGATGCAATGCGGACCGAAATGGAGTCCATGTACACCAACAAAGTATGGACTTTGGACTTTGCTCCAGATGGGGTAAAACCCATAGGATGCAAATGGATCTTCAAGAAAAAGATTGGTGTAGATGGACAGGTGGAAACCTATAAGGCTAGACTTGTTGCAAAGGGTTTTCGTCAAAGACCTGGTTTGGACTATGACGAAACTTTTTCTCCAGTGGCTATGCTCAAATCCATTCGGGTCCTTCTTGCTATTGCTGCCTTCCATGATTATGAAATCTGGCAGATGGACGTAAAGACGGCTTTTCTAAATGGAAATTTAGAAGAATGCGTCTATATGGATCAGCCAGAGGGTTTCAATCAGAGTGGGAGCAGCGGGAAATTATGCAAGTTGCTTAAGTCCATTTATGGACTAAAGCAGGCATCGCGGAGTTGGAACATCTGTTATGATGAAACAGTAAAAGAATATGACTTTATCAAAAATCCAGATGAACCATGCATATATAGTAAAGTTGTAGCCAGAAGTGTCGTATTCCTCGTCTTGTACGTGGATGACATTCTATTGATAGGAAATGACATTCCTATGCTACAATCTGTCAAAGGATTCTTGTCACACAGGTTCTCCATGAAAGACCTGGGTGATGCCTCTTACATTCTGGGGATTCGGATCAATCGTGATAGATCCAAGAGGATGTTGGGAATTTCGCAGTCCAGGTATATCGACACTGTACTGAAAAGATTCAGTATGGAAGATTCTAAGCGCGGTAATCTACCGGCTTGTCACAGAATCACCCTCTCCAAAGAGATGTCTTCCAAGACTGATTTGGAAAGGGAACGCATGTCTATTATACCCTACGCTTCTGCGATAGGCTCTGTAATGTATGCGATGTTGTGCACCAGACCAGATGTAGCTTACGCACTGAGCGTGGTAAGCCGGTATCAGTCAGACCCAGGGGAGAAGCACTGGATAGCAGTAAAGAACATTCTCAAGTACCTGAGGAGGACTAAGGAGATGTTCTTGGTTTACGGCGGAAAAGACCTCAGGATGGAGGCCTATACTGATTCCGGCTTCCAGAGTGATAAGGACGATTCCAAATCCATGTCAGGTTATGTCTTTACCCTCAATGGAGGGGCGGTGTGCTGGAAGAGTTCCAAGCAGGACACCGTTGCTGACTCGACGATGGAAGCGAAGTATATTGCTGCTTGCGATACCGCAAAAGAAGCGGTCTGGATGAAGAAGTTCCTAACAGAACTTCAGGTGGTTCCTACCATTGTTGATCCAATACCTCCGTATTGCGACAACAACGGAGCTATAGCTTTAGCGAAGGAACCAAGGTCCCATCAGAAGTCCAGACACATCTTAAGGCGGTATCACCTGATCAGGGAGATCATTGATCGTCGGGAGATCGAGGTTCGGAGAGTTGCTACTGAAGAGAACATTACTGATCCATTCACAAAGGCCCTACCTCAGATTCAGTTCGAGAGGCTACTCGAGATCATCGGTCTTCGATATGCCAGTACATGGCCCTAGTGCAAGTGGGAGATTGTTAGTGTATATGCCCTAGGGGTCATTATTGTATCATACTAGTTTGTATATTACTTAATGGAAGCTTAGGATATTCACATGTATATAACAGTCTTGCTAAACATGGTAGTATGCTACTTGGTTTTTCTATCTTAATATGTGAGTATACGTATTGATAGAGCTCTTAGGATCTTGCTTGACTACCAGCGTTATGATGGCAGTCACACTAGTGGGGGCTGGGTAGTCTACAAGTACATCCTTATTTCAGATCCCTAGTCGTAGGATTATCGAGACAGGGCATCGATACTCCGGAGTAGACTAGTGTGTACGCTTCTCATCCCAGTTGGGGAGATGGTCTGTCCCACAGCTGTCAGTACGTCGTACTGGAGATAGTATGCAGGTGCTCGTTAGGTTACGGGTACACCGGATAGGACTCACAGGGAACTGCTGGTTGGTTTTATACCAGTCGTGAGTTAACAGTTCCCAGATGACATGAGTACAGCATAGTCCGCAGACTTGACACTGCTACTTCGCCTTGAGTGTGTCCCACTGTTCTTAGATTGCTATCCTACCACGGCTCAAAGGAGTCGTGCAAACAGGTAGCAGTTGGGTGCAGTCCCGAGCACTTGGAGGCAGTGGCGGTTAGACAGGATTCGTCTCTCCCGGTATTGGGAGTTGATATCACGCTGTGTCAGAGAGCCATTACGCAAAGTCCCTGGCCAAGAAAAGCGAGATTTGCTGGTAGGTTCCAGTAGTTTCTCATGGTGTAATGGGCTTCACTCCTACACGACTTATACCGCTATTAGGGGACTGACGCTTGCCGCCCCTAGGCCTGATATGCGATAGTCTTAGACGAACAGACCGGACTGTACGGAGATTGTCACATCAGACTCAGTAGGAGTTCGGATGGGTTTCCTTATCGGCCTTCTTGTCGACATCTACCTGAGGACCGTTACGTACAGCTAGTGTCGCTTGCGGTCTGTGATTAAACCTACTGCCAGCGTAGTAGTCGAGTCTCTAGAGTCCCACACAGAGAGTTTCCCTACTCCAGGTGAAACGATATAGAGGTCGTATGGTTTTACGACAAGGGTTCGGACGCATACGTGTGTTTACGCACGTACGACATCCGGACAGTTTTTACTAGCCGGCTTTGGTTTAAGCCAGTTTCTAGTATCCGGTTATTGGATTTATACAGTCTAAAGTTTTTCCGTGTTTTCACGGATAGGAGGGGCGTTTTCGTAATTACGCGAGAAGCTTCTAGAAGATGGTGACTTGGGGGTTAAGGTGGCATATGCATTAAATGAGATTAGTGAGTCATTTGAGTGATTCATCCATGTCATTAATGCATCATAAATGCTTAATGACTCATGGAGATGAATCACCCTCTTGTATTTATGAAGCATGATTATTAATCCTTTATTTTCTTTTATTGGATAAATGATAATGCTTGATATATATTATGATAGCTCATTATCTCATCTCATTCTTTTGCTCACTTTCTCTCTCCTCAAGCTCTCCTTCTTCAAACCCTAATCCTTCCCTCTCATGTGTTGAGACCAAGGATTAGAGTAGACTACTTAATCCTTAACCATTCTCTATATCACCTAGGTTACTTAGATTAGCGATTTAAGAAACCTAGTTACCTCAAGTTAGAGGTGAAGCTTGAAGTTAAGCTCTCGGGTGGATCTTCTACTACATAGAGAAGGCCGGAGAGGACGTGGAGAACGACAAGTCGAAGGACTCGGTTCTTTAGGTATAATCACTTATCATAGTAGTTAACTCTTCTATGGTTTCTTGTTAGTTATTGTTTATGCAAAGATTCTCGGTTAGTCGATGTTTACGCCTAAAACAAGATCGTTTTTCATTATTCCGCCTCCCCACAAGTCGTGGGGTGTTGTACATCGACTTACAACCTCATCTTGGATAGTTCTAGTAAGCTCATCCATCATGATGGTAAATAGGAATGGACTTAATGCAGATCCTTGATGTAAACCAATTGTAATCGGAAAATCACTCGTTAAGCCGCCGCAAGTTCTGACATTTGCCACTACTCCATCGTACATATCCTTGATTATGTCAATATACTTGACGGGGACCCCCTTCTTCATCGTTGTCCCCCATAATACCTCTCTAGGTACCTTGTCATACGCTTTTTCTAAATCAATAAATATCATATGCAAATCTCATCTCCTATCTCGAAAACTCTCGACAAGTTGACGAAGAAAATGAATAGCCTCTGTCGTCGATCGTCCAGGCATGAACCCAAACTGGTTCTCTGTTATCTTAATATCCTTCCTTAGCCTGTGTTCAATCACTCTCTTCCAAAGTTTCATGGTGTGACACATAAGTTTTATTCCACGGTAGTTTGAACAACTTTGAATGTCACCCTTGTTCTTGTAGATAGGTACAATGATACTATAACTATGACAGACACTCTGTCATCCAGGTCCAACATACTGCCCCTCAATAGAGGGAAAACTATAACTCTGACAGACACTCTGTCATTCAGGTCATCTTGGAAGCCTGAAATGATAACCGCCTCCCGAAGGAGGTTGCCGTTACCATATACCGAGAACATCCACTTATGTTCATAACTGCTTCCCAATGTTTCTCCAGGATTGGATTAACATATACTTATTGCAGCCTGTGCAAAATCAATATCTGGTGTTGTACTTGATATTTCATGATTGACTCAATTGCCTAAGCAAGCGATATGCCAATTATGCAATTCTCTCTCCTCATCAGTCTAGAAGACATCTCTTTAGAGAGGGTGACTCCATCACCTGTAGGTATACCACCACGTCAGGAGTCGTCCATTCTAAAACACTTTAGAATAGTGTCAAGTATCAGAGCTGGGACACTTCCCAAATCTAGATCTAGAACCATAGATCTAGTCACCAAAATCCCTGATATTTTATCCATATCCTATGTGGAGAAACCACCTTGTGACAACCACAGTATAACCGATCGTAGTATAGGAAGATCTCTTTCTATTTAGTGCATGTCATCCAAATATCAGGACATCACTCCCTACTATCTTCTTACTAGATCCATCTCTTATTCTAATGAAGTCAAACTCTATGACTGTCATAACAAAAATAGATGATTTATCTCCGTTGTACCTGCTTTAGTCTATAAACAGACATAAGCTACTTGCCCACTATGCTTCCGCTGCTCCCACTGACTATAACAATTCTCTGGCAGAGTCATATACACGTGCACTTCTAAAGCTAGTTTATAACGACATTATACTCATCCTCATGCCAGACATCATAGTCTAGAACAACAATAGTGGCAAGTTTGGGTAATCAATAACCTCCCTGTCACTGCCATTGAGGAGACCGAAGTACCTTTCGGGTGCTTGAGTTTACCCACCAAATCTACGGAGTGGATAATAGATTGTCGAAAGAAATTGAATCTTTAGATTCTATTAAATTTCTAGTAATCGTTTGTGGTTCTGGAATCACTTCCAGTTCTACCATACTCCTACCAATGTTTTCTGAAAAGAATCCATTTTACTAAAACTGGTGGCAAGTCAAGAACAATATTACTATTGATCTTCCAGATGGTAGAAAGTTAACCCTCTTCAAAGCCCGGGATAACCCACATACTGCCATTACTGAAACGTGCCTTGAGTTTGTCCAGATTCTGGCTTTAAGAATCAGCCGGACAACTCCATATACCTTAACATCGTTAAGATATGATTCCATTCTATATATCCAATATAGAAACAAATGTACTAATTTAATTGGAACCAGATTCAAAAATCATGCAGCTGTTCTAGTGCATATCAACAAAATGGAAAAAGGCCAAGCAGCATTACTTATCAAGGAATGCATCCACGTATGAGTAACCTGAAAGAGAAGTAGGTTCTCAAAACTATTACTTACAACGGAATACCTAACACAAGTATCTACATCTTCGATCACCTTGAAGAATCCTGATACTTGCAACATTTGGTTCTCTACCTTATTCTTATACCTATAACTTCTTAGAATCTGGACCTCGTATTTCAACGAAATACTCGTCTAAAACCAGAGAAGTCATGAGTAAACAGAATATAGTACGAGTACCAACCCCTTTGTCCTAACGGACATCGGACAACATACAATACTTTGTATAAGTCCACCGAGATTAATAACTCTAACCCTGTGCGTCGTAGGTTGAAAACTGTACTATGGTTAAAAAGAATTACATCGTTGTTGAATTCACCTTACCTAACCATCAACTGATATACGTAAATGTCATAGACATAATTTCAAAAAGTTATATCTCACTTTATAAAATAAACGTATAGATATATCAGTTTGAAATTGGTGCATAACAACGGATATTCAAAACCAAAAATTTGCCGTTAGGCAAAACCCAGGTGATTTCCTCAAATATCACCAATTATAAAGAATTCCGATATATATTGAGGATCTAATCACCCAATTCCCAATATCTTACTCCCACTCATTATCTTGGAACGCCATACAGATGTGAGAATCAAATCTGGTAAATACATACCTTGGAGTTAAAATCTAACCGGGAAAACAGTTTTCAATTAACCCCGCACAGTAAAACTGAAACATGAAAATGTTTCGAAGGGGTAAGCGGGTATTCCTAGTAATGCCTCTTCCACTATCCAGATTCATGACAGTAACCGTATACTTCCTTGCCCTCACTCCAATCCCTTTATATGTCTTTACTTATTACCTTCTGTATACCACACTTAGGCTAATTGATTTTCTTCCTTCCCTACCCTTCGGCACCAGCCTAAGGTTTGGAAGAAGGCTATCCAATAAGAGCAATAGTTGTACTCTCCTGATACTAGGATCCCTCACAACCTGAGAGAAGGTAACGAGAAAAGACAACCGAATAATTTTGTCACAACCCACCTCCAAACACAGATGGTATTGTCCGCTCTGTCCGAAACCGCATGATTTTGTCCCTTTGAATGAACCGGACTCAAGAAGGGGGCTACTTCCCAGTAGGTCACCCATCCCAGAATTTCCCTAGCTCAAGCACGCTTAACTACAGAGTTCTTCAAACTCCAGAGTTCCGATTCATCCAAAAAATGCCTCCGTGTTATAGGAGTGGTATCATTCCATTTATAGTTCTGACCGTGCTCTCTTTCGGAATGGAATTCGATACTCTCCATTGTTCTATAGTGGGTCCCCGTGTGTATCCGTATCGGTTACATCCCCATCTCGATACCGGATAACATCTCACTTCTCACGGGGTAGGTGGTATTCATCCCCCAATTCCACCTGAGGTATTACATTCCCCCCACTTAGAACAATGGTTCGTTCTCGAACCACAGACCTACTTTTTTTGAGGGACCGGCTCTGATACCATATTTGTAATGACCTACCCCCAAACATAGATGGTATTGTCCGCTCTGGCCGAAACCGCACGGTTTTGTCCCTTTGAATGAACCGGACTCAAGAAGGGGGCTACTTCCCAGTAGGTCACCCATCCCAGAATTTCCCTAGCTCAAGCACGCTTAACTCCGAAGTTCTTCAAACTCCGGAGTTCTGATTCATCCAAAAGGCGCCTCCGTGTTATAGGAGTGGTATCATTCCATTTATAGTTCTGATCGTGCCCTCTTTTGGAATGGAATTCGATACTCCCCATCGTTCTATAGTGGGTCCCCGTGTATATCCGTATCAGTTACATCCCCACCTCGATACCGGATAACATCTCACTTATCACGGGGTAGGTGGTATTCATCCCTAACTCCACCTGGGGTATTACAAATCCTATTCAATTTCTCCCGAACTGGAAACCATCCTCGAACTGGAACAAGTTCCTTCGAGTTCGTATGTAACTATACGATGGCATACCTAAGCATTATGGATCTTCGTAGTGATACGTAGTGTTCCGGAGAAATGAAAAGGTGATATAAGAGTGGCAGGGGTATACGCTGTTTCATCGTGAATGATAGCAATCGCAATTTCCTTTGCCCTTTATCTAATCCCTTTATATGTCTTTACTTATTACCTTCTGTACATCACACTTAGGCTAATTGGTTTTCTTCCTTCCCTACCTTTTGGCACCTACCTATGGTTTGCAAGAAGACTATCTAATAAGCGCAATAGGTGTACTCTCCTAATACCAGGAGCCCTCGCAATCTAAGAGAAGGTAAAGATAAAAGACAACCGAATAATCCTATTCAATTTCTCCAGAACCAGAATCCATCCTCGAACCGGAACAAGTTCCTTCGAGTTCGTATGTAACTATACGATGGAATATCCAAGAAATATGGATCTTTGTAGTGATACAGAGTGTTCTGGAGAAATGCAAAGGGGATGTAGGAGCGACAATGATATGCGACTAAATGACAATCCAAAATCCAAAGTGTTTTTAAGAAGGTTTGGTTAACTTGGTTCATGAGTTTTTTAAGGTTAGGCCATGGTCGCTGCCAAAAAGAGAGAGAAAAGAAACACTCAGCGTGCACTCTAACCTAGATTAGATTGGTTAATCACTTTATCTAATCAGGATGGCTCCTACCGTTTCCTCGAATTCTCTTTCAAACCCAAAAAGGAGAATTAGTCGGGATCATCTAAAATCACCCGAGGAGTAACACCCACTCATCAGTGGGAATCGGGATCCAACTATCATCGCTTGATAACTTGATGGAATCCACTCAAGTCACCATACTCCAGAAGGTATGCGCATGCCTGGAAAGTTTCCTGTATGTTTGAAACTCCCGATGTGGTTTTACCCTAAGCGCTTATGATCTTGACTTTGGCCAACAAATCATAACACGCAAGTCAAGTTCTACCCGTCATTATCTAGATTAATTTAGACCCACCCGCACACACCCTTGACTTTGGCCAACAAAGTGGTAAGACTGTCCTAAACCAATACATTTATCTATACTACGGATAAGCAACACACAGCTACCATTCACGATGCCTTGACTTTGGCCAACAAACACCGCATGAATACTATGTGCTACTTATTCGAAACGACGGAGGGATACGACTGGTTTTTGGCGAAAAACCTTTAACGTAATGAACTTGATATCGTTGAAAGAACCGAGTGGTTTTACAAATATATAGTGGCGCAAACTTTTGCTAAAGAGGTCACTCCTTGTGAAGGGATCTCGGCTCTTTCCTCATTGAATGAGGTGCAGGATATTCCAAACTGAATACCACGATGCAAAACAAAAGAATTGACTATAGTGAAGTTATTACACTGACGCAAATTTTTGCCCAAAAGGTCACTCCATATGAAAGGATCTCGGCTCTTGCCTCGTCGAATGAGGTGTTGGATATGTTAGATATGTATATTCCCTAGAGGCCATTATTGTACACATGATGTATATTATAGTGGATGCTTGGATATATATAGAGAGGACTTTCTTGCTCGATATGATAGTATGCTATCTGGTTGCTTTTTGTTTTAACATGTTGACTTGTATTATGTTACTGTATTGCTCTCACATGTTGATAAAGCCCTTAGGATATGTACTTGACTACTCGAACTATGATGAAGATCATACTAGTGGGGCCAGGGTAGTCCAAAAGTACATCCTATAATTGTTCCTAGTCGAGGGTGTATCGAGACAGGGCATCGATACTCCAGAGTAGACTAGTGTATACGCATCTTGACCCATATGATGGGCGATGGATGATCCCACATCCATTGGTGTTTGACATCAAAGATGGTGTACGGGTGCTTAGTGGAGACTGGGTACACTGAACGGACTCGCCGAGAACTCCTAGATGGTATTATACCTATCGTTAGATAGCAGTTCTCTGGTGACACTGGTACAGGTTAGTCTGTAGACCCGAGATCGTCATAGAGTCTTGTGTGATTCCCACCATGCTTTGATTTCCACCTTACCACATTCATGAGAACGTGCAAAACGGTGGCTTTTGGGTACAGTCCCGAATCACATGGAGGCAATGAGCGATAGGAGAAGTTTCGTCTCTCCCGGTATTGTGGGTTGATGTTGCGCTGTGTTCGATGGCTATAAAAGGAAGTCCCTGGATAGGGCTGATATGGAGATCCACTGGTAAGTGTTATCAGTAGTTTCTCGACTCGTTATAAGCCTCACATCGACACGACTTATCGGTTACTGGGGTCTGACGTTTACCACCCCTATACCGGATATGCGACATATCAGACGAAGAGACCGGACTGTACGGTAGTGTTACTGAATGGATTCGCAGGAGTATGTAAAGGCTTGCTTGTCGATCTTCTGATCGCTCAATACCCGGGCGGCCGTTACGTTTAGCCGACCGCTTGCGTCTTGTGGGTGTTTGATATGATCATCACCTACTGCCGGCGTATTGACGAGTCTTTAGAGTCCTACACAGAGGTTTCCTGGCTCAGGCGAAACGGAGTAGGAGCACATATGCGATATCTGCAGGACCGAGATTAATACGTGTATGTGATACCGTATTCTATTCTCGCGACATGTGATATCGGCCGGTTATGTATGATATAGCCGGGTCATCGGATCAAGTGTTGATTCGATGAAATGATACATATTATATAAGTGGTTATATGTGATATAGCCGAATTATTAAATCAAGTTTTGATTTAATAATTTAATGTATAATTATATATTTGATATATTAAATTGCGTTAACTAATATATGCTCACTTAAGCATTTCTTTTTCTCATTGTGGATACATTGATATATATGTGATATATGTTAAATGTATTGTTTTCTTTTTGCACACATAAATATATATGTGATATATATTCATGTGTCATGCTAGGTTACACATGCAACATGGATGTGAGAGACTTATACCATGCTAGGGTTAGATTAGGGTTTATATTTATTATTAAGGAAATTCAAAATTGTGGAATTTGTCATGGTTGATCTTTTGGATGAAGATCGTAGAACATTGACTAAGTCCACCTCTTTTGTTTTCTCTTAAGATATTTATTAACCTAACCTCTAACCCTTAGCCATGGTTTATTCTCTACAAGGGTTAAGGCATAATATAACTCACCATGGTTGCATCTCTAACCTCACAAGGATCATTCTTTCATCACTTCATCTTCTTCTTCCTCAAGAAAAGCTTACTAGCTTTTTCCTTTGTGATGAAAGATTGTGAGAAAAAGAAAACTAAAGAGAGCAAAATTCCTACTTCATCATCCTCTTCTTTACTAGCCATATAGATCAGTGTGTTAGCTTCACTAATTCCATATTAGTGAAGTCATAGCTTGAGTTCGTGTTTCCTCGAAGTAGATCATCTTGGATTTCGAAGTTTTCAAGCAAGCATGGATCATTCACCTTGTGGAGCCTCTCAAGAGTCCGGGAGTTCTTGGATCGCAGCGAAGGGACCACTACTTGGAGCTTGTGAAGTGAATGAGAGGACTACAAAGGTTGTAATCTTTAATCACTTAGTTGTAAAGTTGTTTGCTTTATCGTTTCCGTATGATTCTTTAGTTAAGAACCTAGGGTTAGGGTTAGCTAGAACGACAAATTTTGAAATTGGCATGGACGATGCCTCCCGAAACCTTGCTGCCGTGCTATACAACCCTTCAGGATATTCATAACCGAATACCACTGTGCAAAGCAAAAGGAAACGTCTGTAATGTCAGTTTTTAAAAACTTGGTTCCAACAACATCATATATGTTTGTTTTCCGCATTAATCAGAATTAATGCATTCCCATCAATTAATCCATATCACACCAGAAAAGAACGAAAATACAATGTACGTATATGCCTTCCGCATTCGCCACGGGGTCCCGTCATGCACCGTTAGGTTACTTAACTAATGACAGAGCAAAGTCTGGACTAGTACGGATGCAAAACATATACAACATCTACTAGTATATATATAAATATATATAACATTCGTCTCAGGCATGATATAAGAAACATCACAAAATCTCAGCAAGCAACACAGAATGGTGGATAATCTTGGAGCCTCGGGTTTCATTTGAGCCGCAAATGAGACCCGACGTTTCCTGTCGTGTGGATAGCCTGTGCAATGAAAACCTGGACCTCTATGAGTGCGGCAAGTTACCCGCCAATCCTAGAAGTGAGGCAACCCTAATCAACAAAGTGAATGGGCCACCCAGCACTTCATGGAATCCGGTAACTTGAGCACCCCTCCGTGGGTCAACCTGTAGCCCCTACGAATGCGTCGAATAGCCCGCCAATTCTAGAGTAAGGCCCCCTCTGTCTCAACGCCATGAGATGTGGGCCCGTTACCCTCTAGAACCCAGTTATTCAAGCAGTCCTTCGCGGGGTAATCCTAGTACAGAAAAGAAAATATATGTACAAGGGTGACATCGACCTCAACCCGGTCATACCCCAAACAAATAATATACAAACTGGCAGAGACGACAGTCCATATGTCGGACGCTCGCCCCGCAATATCAAATGTACAAATGAATCTGAACTGTACAACTACCATTGCACCGCAAGCTATCCACTACGACAATCCAATCACAACCTCAGCACAACACAAAACATCAACGTGAATGTCATGTTCGCAAACCCGTCTAAAAGAACATATAGCAGTTAGACGAGTTATACCGCTCTAATGACATTCACGGTTGCAGATAGTAATGTATGTACTGAAAACTTATAAACAGTGTTAAAATAGCGACTTCGAAATACTCTGTATTGCCCCCAAACCAAATATAACAGAATATGCAATCTGGGAAAAAACAAACAACACCTGAAAACCAATATTCAAGAGCATAGAACACTAAAAAAATTTCAAGTCCCAAACCCAATTTTTGACTGGCCAGGCTGGGCATTTTCACATTCTCGCCGGCCAAAATCATGACTCTGGGGCTCGTGTTTTGAGGGTGTTCTAGATATAACATAAATAAGCTTCTGCAATTGTTTGAACAAATTTTAGAAGACTCTGAAAATTCGACAGCAACTTGAATATTGTTTCGGTTGTTTTGGAGTTATTTCGGTTTCGTTACTTTAAACATCGTTTAAACTGCTAGGTAAGGGTTTATGGGTTGGCTCTGATACCATGTTGGGTTATACCAGTGCCCTGGCCATCTACCGTGACCGTTTGCGGAACAAAAATTTTCAAAACTGGCGCTAGAACAACCCTATAACCCGATTATACCATAAACCTAAACCTAGCAAACTAAAGAGGAGTTTAGAATGGTTATATTGAATGATCCGAGTCCTTCGGTCTTCTACTATCTTCCTAAGCTCCTAGAGGCCACCATGATCAAGCTTGATCGCCGGTCTCCCTTCATTGAAGATGATCCACCTGAGGATTTGTAGTTCGAGCTCCAACCTCATAGCCGAGATAACTAGGGTACCTAGTTCGCTAAACTAGATATCCTAGAGGATGTAGAGTCTAATGATGGACTAATTTGTCTCCAAACACCCTTCGATTCTCAACACATGAGACTTTTAGGGTGGAGGTAGAAGAAGCAAAGATGGAAGGAGATGAGAATGTTGTAGTGAGCAACCATCAAAAAATGGCTAAGTGTTGAAGCAAAGAAGCATAGCAATAATATCTCACAACACAAATATCAAGCATGCCACAATAGTAACTCATTAGTCACCCCATGAGTCACCAAGTGAGCCATTCTTCATATAAAGCCAAAGAACACCTCATCCTTCCACCTCATTAACCATTTAATCCTAAATGGTAAAAACTAAATGAGGTGTCTTCTTCTAGAAGCACCTTGTAATAAATTACAAGAATACCCCTCATCCGTATATACATACCCGTATCAGTATTCCGAAATATACGAATACAAAGAGATGAAAATAATCCAATAATATAATACTAGGATCTGGCTTAAACTAAAACCCACTAGTATTATCCGTCCGAATTATGATACATGCACAAGTGCACGTATATTATCGAATCCTGCCATAAAACCATACGGCCTCTACATCGTTTCGCCCGAAGCAGGGAAACTCTCTGTATGGGACTCTAAAGACCCGTTAATACGCTGGCAGTGGGTTTAACCATAAGCACGTTAGCGGCACTAGCTGTACGTAACGGCTACCCAGGTATTGAGCGAAATGAAGGCCGACGAGCAAACTCATCCGAACCCCTACTGAGCCTGTCCGTGACAATCTCCGTACAGTCCGGTTCGTTCGTCTAAGAGTATCACATACCGGGTTTAGGGGGTGGATAAAGTCAGACCCCTAATAATGCAATATTTCATGTCGGTATGAAGCCCATCACCAACTGAGAAACTACTGATCCAAATCAGTAATTCTCGTCTCCCTTGGCCAAGAATTTTTGGTGATGGTCACCCGTGCACCGCGCGACATCAACCCTCTATACCGGGAGAGACGAATCCCCGACGATCTGCTCACTGCCTCCATGTGGCTCGAGACTGTACCCAACTAAAACCTGTTTGCACGACTCCTTTGAGCCATGGTAAGGTAGTAACCAAAGCACAGTGGGAACTCACACGAGACAAATGACGATCTCAGGTCGACAGACTAACCTGTACACATGTCACCTGGGAACTGCTATCTGACAATAGGTATAATACCAACGAGCATGTTCCCGGCGAGTCCATCCAGTGTACTAATAACCCAATGAGCACCTGTATACTATCTTAGGTGACTAACAGACATTAATGGCTTGTGAGACCGGCCACCGCTCCTCGTCGGGGTCTCGATAAGTACACACTAGTCTACTCTGGAGTATAGATGCCCAGTTTCGATACTCCCTCGACTAGGGACATTTAAGGATGTGCTTATAGACCACCCACCTCCTGTAGTGTTACTTAGCGCGGCAGCAAGGTTTCGGGAGGTATCGTCCATGCCAATTTCAAATTTTTGCTATGCTAAACAACCCTAACCCTAGAATCTTAACTAGAGATTTAAACAAAACATCATGCAAACAACTTTGCATATAAGTGAATGAGGAATACAACCTTTGTAGACCGGTCCTTCACTTCTAAGGCTCCGTGTAGTAGTCTCTTCGCTCCAAGTAGTGAACACCCGAACTCTAGTAAGGGTTCACATGAAGAAATGAACAAGCTTGCTCGATGCCTTCGAGGCCGAAGATGATCTACGTCGAGGAGACTCAAGCTCATGCTATCTCTTCACTAATGGTAGATTAGTGAAGCAAACACCCTAAACTAAATGGCTAATATAGTAGAGGATGATAAAGTAGGAAGTGGGCTCACTTTAGATTTAATTTTCTCACAATATTTTCTCACTTAAAAAAAAGCTAGCAAGCTTTTTCTCAATGAAGAAGAAGATGAAGATGAGAATGAACAAGAGAGTGAGATGGGGTTAGAATTGCAACCATGGTGAGTTAATATCACATATTAACCCATGTAGAAAATAAACCATGGCTAATGATAGTGGTTAGGTTTATAAATATCTTAGATAAAACAAATTTGGTGGACTAAGTCAATGGATGTCATGAGCTTCTCCAAGCTTCCAACCATGACACTTTTCCATCTAATTTTGTTAATTACTTAGATAAATAAAACCCTAATTCTATCATGGTCATGGTGTAAGTCTTACGCACTCAAGTTGCATATATAACCAACATGATACATAATATATATCACATATATATCATGTATGCACAAGTGAGAAAAAGAATACTTAGTGAGAAAATATTAGTTAATGTAAGTTATGTTAGTTATATATATACCCTAGAGGCCATTGTTGTACATATGATGTATATTATAGTGGATGCTTGGATATATAGAAAGAGGACTTTCTTGCTCGACATGATAGTATGATATTTTGTTTCACTTTGTCTTAACATGTTGACTTGTATTTGTTTACTGTCTTGCTCTCATATGTTGATAAAGCCCTTAGGATATGTACTTGACTACGGGGACTATGATGAGATCATACTAGTGGGGCCATGGTAGTCAACGAGTACATCCTATAACTGTTCCTAGTCGAGGGAGTATCGAGACAGGGCATCGATACTCCAGAGTAGACTAGCGTATACGCATCTAGACCTATATGATGGGCGATGGATGATCCCATATCCATCGGTGTTTGACATCAAAGAAGGTGTACGGGTGCTCAGTGGAGACTGGGTACACAGAACGGACTCGCCGAGAACTCCTAGATGGTACTATACCTATCGTCAGATAGCAGTTCTCCGGTGACACTGGTACAGGTTAGTCTGTAGACCCGAGATCGTCACAGAGTCTTGTTTGATTCCTACTGTGCTTTGATTTCCACCTTACCACGTCCAAGAGGGCATGAAAAACGGTGGCTTTTGGGTATAGTCCCGAATCACATGGAGGCAATGAGCGATAGGAGGGGTTTCATCTCTCCCGGTATAGGGAGTTGATGTTGTGCTGTGTTCTATTGGCTATAACTGGAAGTCCTTGGCCAGGGCTGATATGGAGTGCTGCTGGTAAGAGTTATCAGTAGTTTCTCGACCCGTTATGAGCCTCACATCGACACGACTTATCGGTTACTGGGGTCTGACGTTTACCATCCCTAGACTTGATATGCGACATATGAGACGAAGAGACCGGACTGTACGGGAGTGTTATTGATTGGATTCACAGGAGAATGTACATGCTTGCTTGTTGATCTTCTGATCGCTCAATACCTGGGTGGCTGTTACGTTTAGCTGACCGCTTGCAGCTTGTGGGTGTTTGATATGATCATCACCTACTGCCAGCGTATTGACGATTCTTTAGAGTCCTACACAGAGGTTTCCTGGCTCAGGCAAAACGGAGTAGGAGCACATATGTGATATGTGCGGGATCGAGAATAATACGATATGAGATACCGTATTCTATTCTCGAGATATGTGATATCGGCCGGGTATATGTGATATAGCCGGGTCATCGGATCAAGTGTTGATTTGATGAATCGGTACATGTTATATTAGTCGGTTATATGTATTATAGCCGGATTATCGGATCAAGAGTTTATTCGATAATTTAATGTATAATTATATATGTGATATATTACATTACGTTAACTAATATAAGCTCGCTTTATTGATTCATTTTCTCACGGGATAATACATTGATATATATGCGATATATGTTAATTGTGTTATTTTCTTTTGTTACAAAATATATTGTATATGCGATATATAATATTGTAACAAGTTAGGGTTACAAATGCAACATGTTTTGTTGAGTTTAAACCAAGTTAGGGTTTGGGTTAGCATTTGGGTTAGCTTTTTCTTGAGCTTTCATGAAGCTTCATGAACATTTGACTTTGTCTTCATTCTTTGTTTTGTTGTGAAGATATTTGTTAACCCAACTCAAACCTTAACCTTTAGTTTATTCTCTACAAGGGTTAATTCCTTCATTCTTAACCCATGGTTGGATTTATAACCAAAAACAATAATTCATTATTCATCACAAAAGGATTAGCATCTTCTTCTTCTTCATTCTCTTGAAAGAAAATCTTTACTAGCTTTTCATTTGTGACGAATAAGTGTGAGAATTTGAAAACAAAAGAGAGCAAAATTCATACTTCATCATCCTCATCTATTCTAGCCACTTAGATTAGGGTGTTCGCTTCTCTAATAAGTTGTTTAGTGAAGTGTTAGCTTGGGTTTGAGATTCTTCAAGGTAGATCATCTTAGATCATGAAGACTACAAGCAAGGTGTCTCATTTACCTCATGGAGCCACTCGAGAGTCAGAGTTCATGTTGATCGCAGCGAAGGGACCTCAACACGGAGCTAATGAAGCGAAGGAACGGACTACAAAGGTTGTAATCCCTATCTCTTTTCTTCTTTGTATGTGATACAATTTATGTTACCCTAGAAATTCTAGCAAGATTCATAGTTAGTTAGCTTTGCACCTCTCTAATTTTAAAAATGGCATGAGTGATGCTACCAAACCCTAGACTAGGTACAAGGGTAACCCAACAGTGGTATCCGAGCCAAACTAGAATTCTAGATATGGTGTTATAGCAATTACGAAAACGAAAATCACTTCGAAATACGGTATTAGGAAACCCCATTCTTGCTTTCTGGAAATTTTCCAAAAAGTTATTTAAAATATTTTCAAACAGGTGCAGAATGGTCTCTGGAGCAAAATATGAACACAGGTGAAATACGGGGGGGGGGGGGAGGGGTCCTCAGTTTTGGACCGGCCACCTTAGAGGGAATTCCGGCCAGGCCGGCCCCACCACCTCCTCTGGCTCCCGTATTGCTCCTGTGCTCATTTGACTCCATTTTGGGTTTCCTAGTATTGTTTATTTAGCCCAATTTTCATGTGATGATCTGTTTGACCTGGGGCTAATTCGTAGTGCTTCGTAGTCATATAATTTAACACTGTATTGGTAACCTTGACTATTTTTAGCAGTTCGATCGAACTTCGCACACCACATTTTGTACCCCGCTGAAATTTCCAAGTGTTGTAATTTTTCGAAGTTGATTATATTCGTTAAATCGTGCAAGTACCCCTATGGACCCCCTAGAAGACTATAATAACCTTAACTCGATTCTTTGCCCATGGAACTGCGTTCGAACCTTCGGGTTTGCCGTAGTTGCGTGGTGTCATAGGTGAGGCGTTGGTTAACTCCTTCTACGGTTGGACCATAGACACTGTGGCACGGTTTTTGAGTGTTTTGACTTTGCTCAAGTGTTGAGCTCACGGGGGTAATTTGTGAGTGTATGTTGATTCGATTGAAACGTTAAACATCGTCATGATATATCTGTAATGTGATACAATATGTGGAATTCAAATTGTTAGGCATGCAATCTGTAACATGTGATGTTTCGGGTTTAAGATGTCTAAGGTGTTTTTGGATTCCAAATGTTGTAGTTTTACATTTTCTTTTCTGTGACCGTAAGCGTAGTATGTGGGGTATTGCCGGCTTCGTTGCTATATATCAACGACAATCGGGATACACATACTTTCTTACGTTGATGATATGAGATATTATGTATTGCTGTGATATGTTATATTGGATCGTCGTGTTTTGAATAGCCGGGGGTTTTATGTGAGATGAAGGTTTTTATTTTCATTCATGTAAAATTCATTGTATGTAATATTCTTTTATTGGGGCACATCCGGGTTGAGGTTGATGTCACCATTGTATATTATTTACTTTTCCGCATTATGATAGACCCAAGGAGGGGAACACAAGTAACGGGGTTCTAGGGTCCAGTAGGAGGCCATCTCGAGGAGTCGAAACCGGGTCTTCCAACCCTAGAATTGGCAGCGTTGCTTGCCGCTCTCGTAGGGGTCTAGGGATGTGGGTTTGGCTATTCATCGCGACCGTGGAATCCGTGTTTTATACAGGCTCGAAATAAAACACGGACCTCCTAGTATATCCAATATTTCATATGTTTCTTCTGCTACTGATATACTGTGATGTGATCATATTATATGCGTGAGACGAATGCTTTATTATTATTTATGAGATATATAGTAGACGTTGCTTATGTTTTACACCCGCGCTAGTCCCGTCCCGGTATGCCGTTAGTTAAGTAACCTAACTGTGCATAACAGAACATTGTGGCGAATGCAGATGGCATAAGCGTACGTTGTATTTTCGTTTCTTCTGTGATGCTTAGGAAGTATAATTGATGGGATTTATTAATGAGATTAATAAAAGAAAAGAAACCTAAAAGATGTTGTAGAATCAAATTTTCAAAAAGGGTAGCTACAGTTCTTTCTTTGCACCGCGGTATATACGATATACCCTGCACCTTATTCGATGAGGAAAGAGCCGAGATCCCTTCACCGGGAGTGACCTCTTTAGCAAAACTGGCAGATGCTACAAACTCACAGTTTAGTTTTTGATTGCTCTTATAGTTCTTTCTTTGCACAGCGGTATTTGTGAAATATCCTGCACCTTATTCGATAAGGAAAGAGCCGAGATCCCTTCACCGGGAGTGACCTCTTTAGCGAAACTAGAAAAGCCTAAAAAACACTCTTTTTCAAAATCACTTGCTTCTACAACGATATCAAGTTCATTACGCAATAGGTTTTCTGAAAAACCTACGTAGCCTCCGACATTCAGATAGATACTACTTAGTATTCGTGCTACGTTTGTTGGCCTGTGTCAAGGCGTATTGTATTGTAGCTAACTAGTGCTTATCTGTAACATGAGATGTGATTGTATTAGGGTAGTCGTACGACTTTGTTGGCCTGCGTCAAGGGTCGTATGGGTGGGTTTAATTCAATCGAGAAATGTACGGGTTGGACTTGACTAGCGGACTATGGTTTGTTGGCCTGCGTCAAGGTCATGGGACGCTAGGGGTAAAAGCATATCGGGAATTTCAAGTGTTGAAATTTGCAATGAGATTGCATACCTCCTATGAGATAGTTGGATCCCGATACCCACTGCGAGTAAGAGTTACTCCTGGGAGAATTTTACACAGGACAATTAGCCGATCAAGTAGGTGTCTAGAAAGGTGTTAACGGGGTTATGCCTCTGGGAAAACGAGGTTTATTCTAATTAGGTCCGTGCGAAAGCACGGGGAACCTCCCTCAAAGTACCAACACTGACCTGGCCGAAAGATTGGCGAACTTGTAAAGTGTAATTAATCCCGGCTAGTCTTACCTTTTAGGGTTTTAAGGAAGATTTGATAAAAAGCAGCGGGAGTCATCCTGATTAGATAAGATAATAACCAATCTAATCTTGCAAGAGCATACGCTAAAGTGTTTTCTTCTCGCTCTCTCCAGGTAGCGACCATATCAGGCCTTAATCAAGATAATAATTTGGATGTATTGACCGAACCCGCTTATTATACTGAGCAGGGGAACGTTGGTCCCATTCTTTCTTATAATTGTTATAAGACAGAGCAGGGAATAGGAGAATATCCGGATTCTCACGCCACCCAGATGAAGAATGAGCACGTTGATGCATCTTCTTCAGGTGTGTTAGTTATCGAGAACTGTTTCTCAGTTCACTCTACGTCCTGGGTATTAGATACCGGATCAGGATCCCACATATGTAACATGTTTCATGGGCTACGGAAAGGTAGGGAACTGGGAGAGGGTGATCATTCCGTAAAAGTTGGGAATGGTGCAAATGTTGCAGCCAAAGCACTTGGCGAATATCACCTTGTGTTGCCAAATAGTAATACATTGGTTCTGAACGAATGCTATTACATTCCGACCTTGATATGCAATCTTATATCAGTTTCTTTATTGAGCAAAGAAGGATATAATTTTGTAGTACAGGATAATGTTATGAACATATTCCTGAATCAAAAGTTGATTGGATCAGGATCGTTAAATAATGGCATATACGTTCTTAACCAAACTACCGTACTTAATGTACAAAACACACACAAGAGGAAGAGTTCAGAAATGAACGAATCCTTCTTTTGGCATTGTAGACTAGGTCATATCAATGAGACACGACCAGCTAAGTTATATAAGAATGGATATTTGAATCCGTTCGAACTTTCATCTTATGACACTTGCCAGTCATGTCTCAAAGGCAAGATGACCAAAACTCCGTTTAGTGGATACGGAGAAAGAGTTACAGAACTCTTGGGACTGATACATAGTGATGTATGTGGTCCCATGTCTACACATGCCAGGAACGGTTCTTTCTACTTCATTACATTCACTGACGATCTCTCAAGATACGGACATGTGTTCCTGTTGAAACACAAGTCTGAAGCTTTTGAGAAATTAAGAGAATATAAGAACGAAGTAGAGAACCAAACGGGTAAAAGTATTAAGATCCTCCGATCTGATCGAGGAGGAGAATACTTGAACAATGAGTTCCTAGATTATATAAAAGAGAATGGGATTCTCTCTCAGCTAACTCCTCCTTATACACCACAGCACAACGGTGTATCGGAACGGAGGAATCGCACCCTATTAGATATGGTGCGCTCTATGATGAGCACTGCTGAGTTGCCTATTCCCTTCTGGGGATATGCACTGGAAACAGCTGCGGACCTATTGAATATGGTTCCCACCAAATCTATGCTATCCACTCTATATGAGATATGGAAGGGAAAGAGACCATATCTTAATTACGTTAAGATATGGGGTTGTCCGGCATATATGAAAACACAGAATCCGGACAAGCTCGGGGCAAGGTCTTTTCTGTGTAAGTTTATTGGATATCCCAAACATTCGAGCGGGTATATCTTCTACCACACCGAGGAACAAAAGGTGTTTGTATCTCGGCATGCCACCTTTTTAGAAAAGGAATTTCGTGAAAAAGAAATTAGTGGCAATGAGGTAGAACTGGAAGAAGTTCCAGCTACACAAACTGCAACAGAAGATTTGGTAGAACCAGAGGATTCAGTAGTTCTCGACGAACCCCAGTCTCTCCGTCGATCTAGTAGGGTTCCTCATCCACCTGAGTGATACTATGGCTTTCTCATTGACGGTGGAAGCGAGGATTGCATCATGGAAGATGATGACCCAACTAGCTTCGAGCAGGCCATCACGAGTGGTGACTCTGTGAAATGGCTGGATGCAATGCGATCTGAGATGGAATCCATGTACACCAACAAAGTATGGTGTAATTGTTAGTTATATGTATGCCCTAGAGGCCATTACTGTACATAGGATGTATATTGTAGTGGATGCTAGGACATATATAGGGAGGACTTTCTTGCTCGACATGATAGTATGCTATCTGGTTACTCTTTACCTTAACGTGTACACTGATAGTCTCTCTGTTACATGTTGGTAAAGCCCTTCGGATGTGTACTTGACTACCTGGACTATGATGCAGATCATACTAGTGGGGACATGGTAGTCCATAAGTACATCCTTCAAGGTCCCTAGTCGTAGGTGTATCGAGATGGGGCATCGATATACCAGAGTAGACTAGCGTATACCTTCTCAACTCATACAGATGGGCGATGGATGATCCCATATCCATTGGTGTTTGACATCAGAGATGATATACGGGTGCTCAGTGGAGACTGGGTATACTGGACGGACTCGCCGAGAACTCCCAGATGGTATTATACCTCACGTCAGATGGCAGTTCTCTGGTGACACTGGTACAGGTTAGTCTGTAGACCCGAGATCGTCATAGAGTCTTGTGTGGTTCCCACTGTGCTTTGATTTCCACCTTACCACGTCTAAGAGGGTGTGCAAAACGGTGGTTTTTGGGTACAGTCCCGAGTCACATGGAGGCAATGAGCGATAGGAGGGGATTCGTCTCTCCCGGTATAGGGAGTTGATGTTGCGCTGTGTTTGATTGGCTATAACCGGAAATCCCTGGCCAGGGTTGCTGAGATTTACTGGTAAGTGTTACCAGTAGTATCTCGAATTGTTATAGACCTCATATCGACACGACTTATCAAGCTATTGGGGTCTGACGTTTACCACCCCTAGGAGAGATATGCGACATATCAGACGAACAGACCGGACTGTACGGTAAGTGTTACTGGTTAGATTCACAGGAGTGTGAGCGGGCTTGCTCGTCGATCTTCTGATCGCTCAATACCCGAGTGGCCGTTACGTTTAGCAGACCGCTTGCGGCTTGTGGGTGCTTGATATGATCATCATCTGCTGCCGGCGTATTGACAAGTCTTTAGAGTCCTACACAGAGGTTTCCTGGCTCAAGCAAAACGAAATAGGAGCGCATATGAGATATGTGCGGGACCGAGAATGATTCGTGTATGTGATACCGTATTCCATTCTCGCGATGAATGTATCGATTGGTTATATGCGATATAACCTAGTTATCGAATCAAGGATTGATTCGATAAGCCGATACATAGGATACTAGTCGGTTATGTGCGACATGACCGGATCATTGAATCAAGTGTTGATTTAATGATTTAATGCATAATTATATATTTGATATATTACTTTGCATTAACTAGTATTGGTTCACTTTAAATGGTTTTTCTCACTTGATTGTGCACATTGTATATGTGATATATTTTTGTGCACAAGTTTGTATCATGTTTGATGATGCATGCTAACTTGGGTTTGTGTAAAGATTAAACCATGGTTATATGTATGGTTAGGGTTTTGTTTTCTTATTCATTTATTTATTCATTTATTCTTTTTGGAAAATAATAAGCATAAATGAAAATGGTGGCTTTCTTTGTTCTTTCATGAAGATTCATGAAGGTTTGACTTTGTGACCATTTTTGTCTCATGCTTAACCCTAACCATTCCACTTAACTATGATTCATTCTCTACACTTGACCATGGTTAAGATTATGATAAGAATTATTATTCTTTTCTATTCTAAATTATTCTTATCATAATTATCTTCTTCTTCTTCTTCTTCACAAGAAGAAAAAGCTTGCTTCATCAATGGTGATTGATGAAAATGAGTGAGAAATTCAATTCTAAAGTGAACCCACTTCCTATTTCTTCATCCTCTACCTCTTGCCAAGTAGTATATGGTGTTTTCTTCACAAGTTTCATGACTTGGTGAAGTGGGAGCTTGATCTTGTGATGCCTCGACGTAGATCATCTTCGGCATTGACATCGACGACCTAGCCCGCCCATTTCTCCGATGAAGCCGACGCAAGAGTCCGGGATCCGATTTGGACAGCGGAGGGACATCATTGCGGAGCTATAGAGGTGGAGCACCGGATCTACAAAGGTTGTATTTCCGTTCTTTTAGTTAAGCTGTTAACTAGTTGTTTGTGTCGCCTAGAATTCTAGTTAACGATCCGTATTAGGGTTTCTCGGCACTCGTAAAATTTTAAGTTGGCATGGTTGATGCCTTGTGAGACCTCATTAGGGTGCCTAGGAACCCTACAGTGGTATCAGAGCCTAGCTAGAGCCTTAGGCGATGCGTAGACGAAGTTAGAAGTCTGATCGACCCGAAACCCCAACTCAAAACGGCTCTCTGGAAATTTTCTGAAAATCTGGATTTTTGTGAATTAAAAATGTTTAAAAAATACCTCAGGAAATTCTAAGAGTTACGGTGCAAAATAGATCACATGATATTCCTAAACTGCGGCGGAACCGCGGCAGAATCAAGGCTTCTGCGGCGGTTCCGCGGCCATATTATCATAATACCCAATAATTTTTGCACAGTAATTCCTAATTTCTGGTGCTGGATTTTATGGGATTTTTTTTAATCTGAACTCAAGAGTTGAGTTTTCTGGGTTGTTTTGGGGACTCGGTGTTTCTATCGGGATGTTTAACTTCGTCTGTGTTTTCCGGATAATTATTGAATGTGTTAAAAAGTTCGACCGGATATAAATACCCAATCTTTCCCCAGACGGAAAATTTCCAAGTGTTGGATTTTTCCGAGGTTTAAAGACGTTCTAAGTAGTGCAAGTAACGCGATGGTCCCTCTAGAAGACAACAAACCTTAACTCGATTATGTGACCGTCTTGAACTGCCCTTTGAACCTTAGGGTTTGGGGCAGTACGGCGTGCCACATGTGAGGCGTTGGCTTGACCCTTCTACGGCTGGACCGTTGGTACTGAGGCATGAAGTGAATGTTTTTGAACTTATTTCATGTGTTGATATGTTTCGGGAAAACTTGGGTGTTCGATTGTTCGATCGAAAAGTTTAACATTTTCTATCTTATCCGGAATGTGATACAATAATTGGAATTCACAATAAGTTATGAGATAACTGAATGAATGTTATAAATCTAGCGGTTTAGTCTCACTTGATCGGTTGGCACGGAATTTTGATGTGATCAAAAGTCCGTCGCAATCACGTAGCGTACGCGGATACTCGCCGGTAAACTTAATAGACAGCTTCACTCCATAGCCCCGACCAAGTGACTGTAGGAGAACCCCGTCGCCGAAAGCATCCGTTCGGGTGCTCGCGGCAGCGGTGTTCCGCCTTGGTGCACTTCGTCGACGGCGTCGGGGGTGCAGCTGCCTACTAAAGTTTGCGACGAGCATTCGATCAGGATGTCGGGAATCTTGTTGAATTACCCGACTTGATATTGAAAAGAGTTTTCGATAATGAGACTAAAATGCGGGGTTTATAAATGTTAGGCATGCGATGTCTAAGGAATTCATTCGATTAGGCATGTGATGTCTAAAGAGATTGCGGATTCCAACTGTTGTAGTTTTACACTTTCTTTTCTGTGACCGTAAGTGTAGTATGTAGTGGTATTGCCGATTGTCGTTGCTATACGCCGACGACAATCGGTGTATGCATACTTACTTACGTTGATGACATGTGATGTTATGTGTTGCTGGATATGTTATATTGGATCGTCGTATTTGAATAGCCGGGGGTTTTTATGTGAGATGAGTGTTTTCATTTTCAATCATGTAAAAACTTGTATGTAATATTCTTTTATTGGGGCACTTCCAGGTTGCGGAAGCTGTCACCCTTTGTATATTATTTACTTTTCCGCACTAGGTAGACCCAAGGAGGAGAGCACAAGTAACCGGGTTCTGGAGTCCAGTGGGAGACCAACTCGAGGAGTCGAGTCCGGGTCTCCTAACTCTAGAATTGGTAGGGTTGCTTGCCGCTCTTGTAGGGGTCTAGGGGTGTGGGTTTGGCTATTCATCACGACCGTGGAATCCGTGTTTTATACTGGCTCGTATTGAAAACACGGACGTCCTAGTATATCCAATATTTCATATGTTTCTTCTGCTGCGAAATCTGTGATGTGATCATGTGATGTTCTGTGATAGATACAGTATACAGTATATATGATATATTATATAGACGTTGCTTATGTTTTACACCCGCGCTAGCCCTGCCTCGCTCTGGCGTTAGTTACCTAACCTAACGGTGCAGACGGGACATCGAGGCGAATGCGGATGGCATAAGCGTACGCCGTATTTATCTGTGATGTTTAGGTATTTAAATGATGGGACTTCATTAATATGATTAATGAAAATAAAAGAAACCTAAGATGTTGTGGAATCGAATTTCAAAATAAAACAGGTAGCTACAGTTCTTGCTTTGCACAGCGGTATATGTGATATATCCTGCACCTTATTCGATGAGGAAAGGACCGAGATCCCTTCACCAGGAGTGACTCCTTTAGCAATAACTGGCAGATGCTACACACTCGGTTTGTCTTTTGAATGCTTCTATAGTTTCTGCTTTGCACAGTGATATATATGATATATCCCGCACCTCATTCGACGAGGAAAGGACCGGCGATCCCTTCACCGGGAGTGACTCCTTTAGCAAAACTAGAAAAGCCTTAAAAGCACTCCATTTTAAAATCATTTGATTCTACAACGATATCAAGTTCATTACGCAATAGGTTTTCAGAAAAACCTGTCATAGCCCTCCGTCATTTCAGATAAGTTGTATATAGTATTCGTGCTGCATTTGTTAGCTTTCGTCAAGGTGCAGTGTGCGGTAGCTATATGCTGCTTATCTGCTGCATACGATGCGATTGGATTAGGGTAGTCGTGCGGCTTTGTTGGCTTTCGTCAAGGGTCGTGCGGGTGGGTTTAATTCAATCAAGAAATGACGGGTTGGACTTGACTAGTAGCCTATGGTTTGTTGGCTTTCGTCAAGGTTATAGGATGCTAGGGGAAAAATATTATCGGGAATTTCAAGTGTTGAAATTTGCAATGAGATTGCATACCTTCTATGAGATAGTTGGATCCCGATACCTGCTGCGAGTAAGAGTTACTCCTGGGAGAGTCTTACATATTACAATTAGCCGATCAAGTAGGTGTCTAGAAAGGTGTCAACGAGGTTACGCCTCTGGGAAAACGAGGTTTACATTAATTAGGTTCGTGCGAAAGCACGGGGGACCTCCCTCAAAGTACCGACACTGGCCTGGCTGAAAGATTGGCGAACTTGTAGTGTGTAATTAATCCCGGCTGGTCTTTCCTTTTAGGGTTTGAAGGAAGATTTGATAAAAAGCAGTGGGAGCCATCCTGATTAGATAAAATAATAACCAATCTATTCTTGCAAGAGCGCACGCTGAGTGTTTTCTTCTCTCTCTCTCCAGGTAGCGACCATATCATGCCTTAATCAAGATAATAATACGGATATTGACCGAACCCGCTTGTTATACTGAGCTAGGGAACGTTGGTCCCGCTCCAACTTATAATTGTTATAAGACAGAGCAGGAAATTGGGGATTACCAGAATTCCCATGCCGCCCAAACGAAGACAGTGCATGTTGATGCATCATCTTCGGGTGTGTTCGTTATAAAGAACTGTTTCTCAGTATCCTCTGCATCCTGGGTATTTGATACCGGATCAAGATCCCAGATATGTAATCTGTTACATAGGGCTACAAAAAGGTAGAAAACTAAGAACGAGTGATAAGTTTCATGAGACAGAAAACGGGGCAAGAGTTGCAGCCAAGTCTGTTGGTCACTGTCACCCTGTATTACTAATACATTGATTCTGAACAAATGCTATTAGATACCGAACCTGATATACAAAATCATATCAGTCTCTTTATTAGTAAAGAAATGATAAAATTTTGTATTGATGGATAATGTTTTGAACATTTCCTATATCAAAAGTTGATCGGTTCAGGCACGTTATCTAAAACCATTGACGTTCTACAGTTCTTAGTATACAGAACACACACAAGAGGAAGAGTTCAGAAATGAACGGATCCTTCTTGAGGCATTGTAGACTAGGTCATATCAATGCGACCCGACTAGCTGAAGTTACACATAGATGCATATTTAAACCTGTTTGAATTTACATCTTGTGAAACTTGCGAGTCATGTCACAAAGATTAAATGACCAAAGCTCTGTTTATTGGAAACAGAGAAAGAGTTAGTAAACTCTTGGGATTGATACATGATGATGTATGAAAAGTCCCCTGTCTACACATGCCAAGACCTGTTCTTTGTACTTCGTTACATTCTCTGATAATCTCTCAAGATTCAGACATATGTTCCTGTTGAAACACAAGTCCGAACCTTTTGAGATATTCACAGAATATAAGCTATGAAGTAAAGAACCAAAAATACGGGTATAAATATTATGTCCTTTGATGAGATCAAGGAGGAGAATACTTGAGCACGGAAATCCTGGACTATTCTAAAGGAGAATGAGATTCTCTCTCAGCATTACTCCTCCGTATACACCATAGCATGATGGTATATCGGGGCGGAGCAATAGCACCCTATGTGATATGGTGTGCTCTATGATGAGTACTACTGAGTTTCCTATTTCCTTTTGGGAGTTATGCACTTGAGAAGTTGCATACCTATTGAATAGGGTTCCCACAAATCAGTTGCCTACCGCTTCATATGTGATGTGGAAAGGGAAGAGCCCATACCTTAAGTTGGTTAAGATTTGGGGTTTTCCGGGCTATGTCTAAAAGCATAATCCAGACAAGCTCGAGGCAAGATCTGTTATGTAGAACTGGAATCGTTCTAGCTATACAAATTACAGATGATGATTTGATAGAACCAAAGGGTTCAATCGTAACCAACGAACCTCAGCCTCTCCGCCGATCTAGTAGGGTTCCTCACCCACCTGAGAGATACTTCGGTTCCTCTATGACAGTGGGAGCGAGGATTACATCATGAGATGATGACCCAACTAGTTTCGAGCTGGCCATCAGGAGTGGGACTCTGTAAGAATGGCTGGATGCTTAGTGATCTGAGATGGGATCCTTATACACCAACAAAGTATGGACTTTGGTTGCTGTATCTGAAGGGTTAAATCCCCATCAGGAGCAAGTATATCTTGAGAAGATTACTTGGTGTACATGGAAAAGTTGAGACTTTCAAAGATAGACTTGTTAAAGGTTTGCATTATTGACCAGGTATGGATCATGATGAAACCTTTTCTAAGGAACTATGCTTAAGTCCATCCGGATCCTACTTGCCACGGCTACATACCATGACTACGATATCTGGCGGTTGGGTTCCATGACTGCTCTTCTAAATGATGTTTTAGAAGAGAAAGTCTATAAGTACACAGTCAGAAGGCTTCGTAGACAGTGGGAGCAGCGGAAAGTGTGCAAGATGCTTTATAAGGATAATGCAGGCATCGCGGAGTTGGAACATCTGTTTTAATGAGTTAGTCAAACAGTTTGACATCATCAAAATGGTAGATGAACCTTGTATATACAAAAAGGTAGTAGGGAGTATGGTGATGATCCTCGTAGAGTACATGGATGACATACTCTTGATAGGGAAGGAGTTTCCTATGCTACGTTCGGTCAATCTCCGCTTATCACAAGAATTCTCCATATAGGATCAAAGTGATACCTCCTAAATCCTGGATTTTGGATCTATGAGATAGATCTGATTGAATGTTAGGGTTCTCACTAGTTGTAGTGAGATCGTATCAATCGATCCTGGGGAGAATCACTGGAAAGGTTCCAGGGTGATAAAGACGACTGAATATCAGTCACAGGCATTGTCTTTACCCTCAGTAAAGGGACGGTATGTTGGAAGAGTTCCAAGCTAGATACCGTGACATACTAGACGATTAAGGCTGGATACATCGCTACTTAAGATGCTACCAAAGAGGCTGTCTGGGTGAGTATTGGTTCATGAGATGAACTTAGTTCCTCCCATTGTGTGACAATGGAGTTGTGGCTTATGCCAAGGAACGTCCGTCCCATCAGTGATCCAGACATGTTCTAAGGCAGTATCACCTGATCATGGAGATAGTTGATCTCCAAAGTGATCGAGGTTAGGAGAGCAGACTCAGAGGATAACACGGCGGATCCACTCACGAAGGCCTATTCCCAGAGAGAGAATTTCATGGGATGGTTGAGTATGGGATACTGCAACCACTGCTACAGATGGCCCTAGTGCAAGTGGGAGATTGTTAGTTATATGTATGCCCTAGAGGCCATTACTGTACATAGGATGTATATTGTAGTGGATGCTGGGACATATATAGGGAGGACTTTCTTGCTTGACATGATAGTATGCTATCTGGTTACTCTTTACCTTAACGTGTACACTGATAGTCTCTCTGTTACATGTTGGTAAAGTCCTTAGGATGTGTACTTGACTACCTGGACTATGATGCGGATCATACTAGTGGGGACATGGTAGTCCATAAGTACATCCTTCAAGGTCCCTAGTCGTGGGTGTATCGAGACGGGGCATCGATATACCAGAGTAGACTAGCGTATACCTTCTCGACTCATACAGATGGGCGATGGATGATCCCATATCCATTGGTGTTTGACATCAGAGATGATATACGGGTGCTCAGTGGAGACTGGGTATACTGGACGGACTCGCCGAGAACTCCCAGATGGTATTATACCTCACGTCAGATGGCAGTTCTCTGGTGACACTGGTACAGGTTAGTCTGTAGACCCGAGATCGTCATAGAGTCTTGTGTGGTTCTCACTGTGCTTTGATTTCTACCTTACCACGTCCAAGAGGGCATGCAAAACGGTGGTTTTTGGGTACAGTCCCGAGTCACATGGAGGCAATGACCGATAGGAGGGGATTCGTCTCTCCCGGTATAGGGAGTTGATGTTGCGCTGTGTTTGATTGGCTATAACCGGAAATCCCTGGCCAGGGTTGCTGAGATTTACTGGTAAGTGTTACCAGTAGTATCTCGAATTGTTATAGACCTTATATCGACATGACTTATCAAGCTATTGGGGTCTGACGTTTACCACCCCTAGGCGAGATATGCGACATATCAGACGAACAGACCGGACTGTACAGTAAGTGTTACTGGTTGGATTCACAGGAGTGTGAGCGGGCTTGCTCGTCGATCTTCTGATCGCTCAATACCCGAGTGGCCATTACGTTTAGCAGACCGCTTGCGGCTTGTGGATGCTTGATATGATCATCATCTGCTGCCGGCGTATTGACGAGTCTTTAAAGTCCTACATAGAGGTTTCCTGGCTCAAGCGAAACGAAATAGGAGCGCATATGAGATATGTGCGGGACTGAGAATGATTCGTGTATGTGATACCGTATTCCATTCTCGCGATGAATGTATCGATTGGTTATATGCGATATAACCTAGTTATCGAATCAAGGATTGATTCGATAAGCCGATACATAGGATACTAGTCGGTTATGTGCGACATGACCGGATCATTGAATCAAGTGTTGATTTAATGATTTAATGCATAATTATATATTTGATATATTACTTTGCATTAACTAGTATTGGTTCACTTTAAATGGTTTTTCTCACTTGATTGTGCACATTGTATATGTGATATATTTTTGTGCACAAGTTTGTATCATGTTTGATGATGCATGCTAACTTGGGTTTGTGTAAAGATTAAACCATGGTTATATGAATGGTTAGGGTTTTGTTTTCTTATTCATTTATTTATTCATTTATTCTTTTTGGAAAATAATAAGCATAAATGAAAATGGTGGCTTTCTTTGTTCTTTCATGAAGATTCATGAAGATTTGACTTTGTGACCATTTTTGTCTCATGCTTAACCCTAACCATTCCACTTAACTATGATTCATTCTCTACACTTGACCATGGTTAAGATTATGATAAGAATTATTATTCTTTTCTATTCTAAATTATTCTTATCATAATTATCTTCTTCTTCTTCTTCTTCACAAGAAGAAAAAGCTTGCTTCATCAATGGTGATTGATGAAAATGAGTGAGAAATTCAATTCTAATGTGAACCCACTTCCTATTTCTTCATCCTCTACCTCTTGCCAAGTAGTATAGGGTATTTTCTTCACAAGTTTCATGACTTGGTGAAGTGGGAGCTTGATCTTGTGATGCCTCGACGTAGATCATCTTCGGCATCGACATCGACGACCAAGCCCGCCCATTTCTCCGACGAAGCCGACGCAAGAGTCCGGGATCCGATTTGGACACCGGAGGGACATCATTGCGGAGCTATGGAGGTGGAGCACCGTATCTACAAAGGTTGTATTTCCGTTCTTTTAGTTAAGCCGTTAACTAGTTGTTTGTGTCGCCTAGAATTCTAGTTAACGATCCGTATTAGGGTTTCTCGGCACTCGTAAAATTTTAAGTTGGCATGGTTAATGCCTTGTGAGACCTCATTAGGGTGCCTAGGAACCCTACAGTAATATTTCGAAATAATAAAAATATTATTTTTGGGAAATTTATAATTCAATATTATTTTATTGAATATTTTAATAATTCGGTATAATTAAATACAAATAAATGGGGAATTTTTTTGGAAAATTATGGAAAATTTTAAAATAGGGTAAACTAGAGAATTATTCCATTTCTAAGTTTAATTTATTAGTTATATGCTAATTTAGTGCTAATCGCGATTAAAAATCGCTAATCGGTTTTTAGTAATTTTGTGCAAAACATGCACATATCTTTTATTTTCCTACACTTGTGCATTTTCTACCATGGTTTCTCATTTTGGGTTTACTATTTGAGTGAGAAGGAATTTAGAGAAAAAAAAAGAAAAGAAAAGAGAAAGGGGAATATTATATGAGGTATGGTGAGAGAGAGAGGGGTATGGGCTTCATTGACCAAGGACTTAGCCATTTCCTTTGATCCCAACACTCATTTCCTCTCCCTCTCCCTCAACTCCCTGCTGTTGCTGCTGCTCCTCACCTCCCTCCCCACTTCACCTCCTCAAAACATCTCAAAAACATCACCAAAACCCCATATTCATTTCATTAAAAGTGTGCAAAAGCTCAAGATCTACACATTGGACCAAGGAAGCAAGGATTTTGGCCACTAGGGGCAACTCAAGAAAATTCTTGAGTTGCCAAATGAGGTATTTTCTGGACCTTAAAGCTTAGTTATGCATTACCTTTACCCCATGTTTAGTTTTGAACCGATATTGTTGGATATTGTGGAGTTAAGGAAAACCTAGTTAGGGTTATGGGAAATGTTGTGTTGTAATATGAATTTGAGCTCAGTAGAGGTTATATAAATACCATAGTGCATGAATTGAGACCCAAACCTGAGACTTAATGCCCGAAATACGGATTTAGAAACCGATATCGGAAAGCTTGTGGAATCTGTGAAGGTTATATGAGATCTGCTATCACCCGAGACATCCTAAAATAAAATTGATTGGACAGTGAGATGTGCAGGCACCCAGGAACCACCACACAAGACCCTAGCCCCTAACTCTATGACCCGGCCGCAGATTTAATCCCATTGTCCGCAATTTGCGGCCAGACCTGCCCCATTTTGGTCCGTCTTGGTTTTGGTGTTCCCTCATCAGTAGATTAGGCCCCTGGTATGTGTAGATTTGTCTAGTTTGACCTAGGGTGAAATCTGGAGCCTATTTCCTTAGTTGCTGTTTTGGATTCGTGTTTCCGTATTCCGTATTTTTAGTTCTGAAATTGTGTATTGTGTTTTACCTCGACTATTTGGCATTTATACGACGATAACGAGGATTGATTGATGGTTTTGAAGGCGTGCCCATAGGTTCTAACCTATAGGCCCCTTATCGTATCGTTTTGGGTTTCGTGTGCCGTTTTAGCTTTGATTTGGTTTTAATACGCATTACGATACTTTGACGTGTAGGTACCCCATGAAGACTTTGGGACGACAAGCAATGCGCGTGGTGATGTCGACCAATGAAGACGCAAGGTGAGTAGATTATATCTACTGGGGGAAGTCGGGTGGATGGCGTATAGCACCCCCGCAGTCCGTAGTTGGTATACTATATATTATGCTTGATAGTTATAGTGTGTCATGGATATGGTGTTAGGTATATTATGGATAGCTTAGGGTTAGAAGTAAACTAGTATAGTTCATAGTCGTGAACCCTAGAATAGGTTTACACCCACACGCGCACCCTTGCATATTCACTATACTTACACAGTGTTGATGATGACATTGGATGACATTGGAGATGAGTCGATGATTTTGGGCATTGTGCCGTGAGAATCGGTGATATGATGTGATTCGTACTTGTGATACGACATATGATCTTAGCGGGCCGTTGGGCATGTGTTTTACCCCCGCTTTCATACTTATATAGATGGTATTGATTTGTACTAGACTTAAATCTGTACCCCAGATTATGTGATATGATGATAATGATACCTGATATTTGATGAGATGAATGTGATACTGACCCGTATCCAGCTATTGGGATGCCGTACGACGATTTATCGTACGAGCTTTATATTGATGATAGATCCGCACTCATGACTTAAGGATGTCATATGATATACTGTATCGTACGCGATACTATTGAGGCGGAATCACCGACTATTATATCTATATATATCGACTCAGATTTAGGTGGTTTCCATACCCCTCCCGTTTGACTTGATACTTAGATCTGTAGTTTGCATAGTAGATGTTAGACTAGACCCGAGTCATACCTATTTCAAAAACCACGAATCGGGAATATCTTAAAAACACCATAGCCCTTATTGTTAGTAAACAAAATCCCGATTCGTCTTATTTCAAATGGCATAACTGCATGACATATGCATATGGGTGTAGATTCTTTACAGTTGCGTTGATTATTCTATTTCCGCATATTCATGCTATTCACATTGCTTTGCATATGCTTATTGCTATATTACTATCATGTTGCTAGGGCACCAGCACCATTATCGATGATGCGTATGTTTCACGTACACTTGCTTGCCGGCTCACACACTTCATCATCGATAATTGCCATGTCACTACACAGTAGCATTATTGCATCAGGATATGACCTTGTATGTGCATACCATTGTTTCCATGTTGCATGATATACTGTTATACTTGCATTTCATTTATATGCCGCATCCTCATACCAATGCACACATATATTGATATCTTCATACCTGCGCACATGCACACTGTATATTCATACCAGTGCACACATATATTGATATCTTCATACCTGTGCACATGCACACTGTATATTCATACCAGTGCACACATACATTGATATCTTCATACCTGCGCACATGCACACTGTATATTCATACCAGTGCATACATATATTGATATCTTCATACCTGCGCACATGCACACTATATATTCATACCAGTGCACACATACATTGATATCTTCATACCTGCGCACATGCACACTGTATATTCATACCAGTGCACACATACATTGATATCTTCATACCTGCGCACATGCACACTGTATATTCATACCAGTGCACACATACATTTATATCTTCATACTTGCTTAGATTACGCATTGAGATATGTTTTTTCCATGTTAATTCTGGATTTGGGGAACCGTGGATATTTCAAAAGAGAATAGTTAATTATTTAAAAACCCGGTTTCCCTTGATATGATATTTCGGTGCGTCCACCATGTGTTTTCTCGGTGCTAGAGCGATATATGTGAACCCGAATCGAGGAGTTGGATGAGGCCGATTACGGGTACATGGTGGACCCAGTATGGTACCCCGGGGCGAGAACGGTTTCGCTGTGTAGTAGACGGTGAGCTTGGCAGAGGGACTACTACCTACCGGTGATTGGTTGGACCTGGCGGTTATCCGGAGGATACTGACCAGAGTCGATAGATGGATATGGACGTACTGCCGGGGCTGAGGGCCGATTCTGCAGACATAGCCCGTGGGCTGATCCGGACTGACGGAGCCCGATAGATGAGGATTTACGTATCGATGCTAGGAACGGGTTTCATGATGTTTTCCATGATTTGATTATATCCTCACATTTACATGCATGATGCTTATTGTCATTGGGTGACGGGTGGACGGGATCCACCTATATACAGACATTGATCACATACAGATTTTGATTACATTGATCATACTTCATTTGTATATATAACAGGGTATGAGGGCGCTGTTATATATACCCTTACACCAATATTAGTGGAATGTGATGCTAATATATGTGTATTGATATCCATTTGATACTTCATCATGTTTACTTCATGCAGACATACCTTACATTTATGACATGTTATTATCTGAGGCACTGGCACGGGTACTTGGCACTACCTACATGATTAGATGCTACATTGCCACTTTATCATGCTTCAGACTTACTCTTGAGGGTTTTATTATATACTGATTGTTTTGACCTAGGATTATGTCTTACATTCGATTTTTGCTTGTAGATATTTTCTATTCACAAGTTGGCAACTCACCCCCGTTGTGCCACAGTTCTTGCAGGGTTTGCCGTACAGGTTCCATAGCGGCATTTCTGGCACACTGCTTTCCTTTCCGGGTGATTTGCTTGGTAGGTGGGTTCTTTGTATCAGAACCTTCGTTGTACATGTATTATTCATTGTATCTAGAAATTCCATCAACCAAAAACTTGTATATTGTTTCAGACTCAGACACTAGTGATGTATTATTTCGACCTTAGAGTCGCGCTTAGTAGTGTTACAGTTTTCATGCTTATCTGAGTTTTCTTTTGAATTTTGATCCTCGCCATTCGGCGTTGTATAGTATATTGCTTGTATGTTCATTTATCCTTAAAATGGTTTTAGATTTCTGGGCTTTTGGCTTACTTGGATCAGATGGAGTCCTATAGACTTCATATGGTTCAAGGTCCAGTCACGTGCTCTTTCGGGTTGTGACAAAGTTGGTATCAGAGCGCTAGGTTAACCTTGGTTCGAGTCTAAGTTTGACTATGTGGAGCCTAGGGCGTCTATATATATACGGAACTTAGGCTTGACCTTACGGAACTTAGACTTAGTCGAGGGGGTATTAGACCCAAACTTTCGTCGCATAGGATGACCCTTGGTTGATGGAATAGGTGACTAAAGTAGAATGACGTACCGTGGGTATGTTCCGCGGCATACTTACGACACGCCACTCCACTTAAGGAACCTTAGGATGTACATATTTTCGAGATCAGTGATTCTCTTCATATCCATGATTATACATCCATTTGAGATCCCCGATTCTATTAGTTTCATGATCATACCTTCATTGATGCTGTTCCTTCTTATGATCATGTATCCACTCTGGATCTGTTGTTCTCTTTCTTGCCATTGATCTGCTCTCTTCGATACTCGATTGAGGTTCCTGTCGCCATGTTTGAGCGCAGTTTGGGCTGCTGCTAGGGTTACGGTCAGTGCGAGCTCGTCTGGTACGAGGGTCGACCATTGTGTTTTCTGGTGACATGGGAACGTCTCGAGTTAGTATTGGTGACTGTGACCTCTAGTGGAGGCGAGTGCTTGGTTTTGCACCGGATGATCGGGCCATTGTTAGAGCTGCCAGTTGAGAGAGGACTGTTGATGTACAACATACCTCAGAGATTATGATGTCGCCTACCGTGCAGACAGATGGACCAGCTGTTGCTGAGATTCATAGGATGTCGCTTCCGGAGCTTACGGGCTGAGATCGCCGGAGGTTCCAGGCAGATATGAGACAGATGATAGCTAGTCTACCCGGTTTGAGAGACGAAGGTGATTCGTCCGATTTATGCGCCAGAGCAGGCCCAGTTGAGTTGAAGATTTCCAGTGCGGAGAGTCTTACTCAGATCTAGAGCAGACCGATTTAGAGGTGACCGCCAATGTATTGCCTTTCCTGGAGGATTGAGACGCTGTTCAGCGTACAGACGAATGAGCCAGTTGTTGCTGCAAATGACGAGATATCGCCCAGATGATTGGAGCTACTGCAGCATGAGTATATACATAGAGATATGATGGGCGGTCGCTAGTCACCGAGGGTGGATGACTAGGACGTGCGATTCGTTCGCTTACCGATGCGAGGTCATCAGATAGGTTGCTTCCAGCTAGAGACGACTTCACGCGGAGACGTTGAGAGCCGACAGAGACGATCGAATGTCAGAAACCTGCTATTCCAAGTTTAAAGTATTCGGAAAGACATGCAGGCAATTCTACGGACCCTCTAGAAGAATGAAACCCCAACTCGACATAATGACCGTGTGAAAGCCTTTAAACCTTAGGGTTTGCGGCAGTTCTGCGGCGCCATTAGTTAGGCTTGGGTTTGCCCTTCTACGGCTGGATCATTGATGCTGTGGTATGTACTCGATGCTGTTAAACTGTACCCAAGATGTTGAGCTCTTGGGGGATTAAGAGGTTTTGACGAATCGATCGAATGGTTCGACTTCCTTTGGATGATAGGTGGTGAGATGTATTTCTTGGGAGACTCCAGATACGAGGATAGCCGTTGGAGCGCAGTCCGTGCAGCCACGATGAGACGAGTCCGAAGCAGTCGACATTGAAGCAGAGTGAAGTAAAGAGTTCGCAAGAGATTTCAACGAGATGACGTCCCACTCCGCTGACATAAGAGATGCGATACGCACGCAGAGGCGTTGTATATGTATATATCTTCCAGAAAGAGGCGCGATAAGTATGCAGCCGTTCCGGAATAAGAATTAGCTTCAGCAATGGATGATGACTTCCGGGCAATCCGGCAGGAATGAGATTTGAGAGAGAGACCTCGACAGGACCTTTCTGGAATACGATACGAGAAGACCTAAACCCAGGAGTGGTCATACTGTGCACACCCAGCAGGCCAGAGTTCGGCATCGTCGACGAGGTAATTGACCAGGTTCGGATAAAGGACCTGTTTGGCTACACATCTTCTACCGAACGATGAAGCTAATGAGTACGTGATTTCGAGTCCGTGCGAGAGACTTCAGATTGACCATGGCCGAGAACAGTGCAGTGTGTAGATAGCATGGCTTGACGTCATAATGGACGACGATAGAAACAAGTGAAACCAGAGGTTCGTGCGAGACGCTGATGAGCTGTTATTACTTTCTGTCGAGGCTAGAGACCTGATATGCTTACAGAGGCGTTGGGATGCGACCAATTTCTGAGAAAATGTTGTGCTGAGGACACAGATGTCCATCGAGTGAGAAGAGATTATGCAAGAGAGCCAGCCTCCGTACAATTCGGCATAGGCAAGATCGGAAGAGACCTTGAGCGGGATTCCTTCCAGGACACTACTGCAATGATAATTGCACCCAGGATCGGATGTGTCACATGCATTCAGAGAGCCAGAGGCCGACGCCAGCGACTTGCTGCTTTATGAGTGGTCGTGATGATTGACCGAGAGATGACTAGAGAAGTGCCAGAACGAAATCGTCCCCGTTAGCACACCTGACAGGGCCGATGAGCCGATTGATTGCGAGATAGGTAATCCACAGAGAAGATAAGGACCCCAGAGATAGAGGACGCCAGACCGTGAGCAAGAGGCAAGTGGATATCTTGCGCTGCTAGCATTGGATGCACCGACACCTTCTCGACTTTGAAGGAGGGACTACCGACGACGGTATTTATGATTTAAGATTTTATGATTCGATTATCACATATCCGACAACTTGGATTTTGACTGAATGTTTTAGTAGTTGGGGGTTTAAATTTAAATCCGGGGACCGAATTTATTTAAGGGGGGTAGATTGTAACATTTCGAAATAATAAAAATATTATTTTTGGGAAATTTATAATTTAATATTATTTTATTGAATATTTTAATAATTCGGTATAATTAAATACAAATAAATGGGGAAATTTTTTGGAAAATTATGGAAAATTCTAAAATAGGGTAAATTAAAGAATTATGCTATTTCTAAGTTTAATTGATTAGTTATATGCTAATATAGTGCTAATCGCGATTAAAAATCGCTAATCGGTTTTTAGTAATTTTGTGCAAAACATGCACATATATTTTATTTTCCTACACTTGTGCATTTTCTACCATGGTTTCTCATTTTGGGTTTACTATTTGAGTGAGAAGGAATTTAGAGAAAAGAAAAAGAAAAGAAAAGAGAAAGGGGAATATTATATGAGGTATGGTGAGAGAGAGAGAGGTGTGGGCTTCTTTGACCAAGGACTTAGCCATTTCCTTTGATCCCGACACTCATTTTCTCTCCCTCTCCCTCAACTCCCTGCTGTTGCTGCTGCTCCTCACCTCCCTCCCCACTTCACCTCCTCAAAACATCTCAAAAACATCACCAAAACCCCATATTCATTTCATTAAAAGTATGCACAAGCTCAAGATCGACACATTGGACCAAGGAAGCAAGGATTTTGGCCACTAGGGGCAACTCAAGAAAATTCTTGAGTTGCCAAATGAGGTATTTTCTGGACCTTAAAACTTAGTTATGCATTACCTTTACCCCATGTTTAGTTTTGAACCGATATTGTTGGATATTGTGGAGTTAAGGAAAACCTAGTTAGGGTTATGGGAAATGTTGTGTTGTAATATGAATTTGAGCTCAGTAGAGGTTATATAAATACCATAGTGCATGAATTGAGACCCAAACCTGAGACTTAAGGCTTGGAATACGGATTTAGAAACCGATATCGGAAAGCTTGTGGAATCTGTGAAGGTTATATGAGATCTGCTATCACCCGAGACATCCTAAAATAAAATTGATTGGACAATGAGATGTGCAGGCACCCAGGAACCACCATACAAGACCCTAGCCCCTAACTCTATGACCCGGCCGCAGATTTAATCCCATTGGCCGCAATTTGCGGCCAGACCTGCCCCATTTTGGTTCATCTTGGTTTTGGTGTTCCCTCATCAGTAGATTAGGCCCCTGGTATGTGTAAATTTGTCTAGTTTGACCTAGGGTGAAATCTGGAGCCTATTTCCTTAGTTGCTGTTTTGGATTCGTGTTTCCGTATTCCGTATTTTTAGTTCTGAAATTGTGTATTGTGTTTTACCTCGACTATTTAGAGTTTATACGACGATAACGAGGATTGATTGATGGTTTTGAAGGCGTGCCCATAGGTTCTAACCTATAGGCCCCTTATCGTATCGTTTTGGGTTTCGTGTGCCGTTTTAGCTTTGATTTGGTTTTAATACGCATTACGATACTTTGACGTGTAGGTACCCCATGAAGACTTTGGGATGACAAGCAATGCGCGTGGTGACGTCGACCAATGAAGATGCAAGGTGAGTAGATTATATCTACTGGGGGAAGTCGGGTGGATGGCGTATAGCACCCCTGCAGTCCGTAGTTGGTATACTATATATTATGCTTGATAGTTATAGTGTGTCATGGATATGGTGTTAGGTGTATTATGGATAGCTTAGGGTTAGAAGTAAACTAATATAGTTCATAGTCGCGAACCCTAGAATAGGTTTACACCCACACGCGCACCCTTGCATATTCACTATACTTACACAGTGTTGATGATGATATTGGATGACATTGGAGATGAGTCGATGATTTTGGGTATTGTGCCGTGAGAATCGGTGATGTGATGTGATTCGTACTTGTGATACGACATGTGATCTTAGCGGGCCGTTGGGCATGTGTTTTACCCCCGCTTTCATACTTATATAGATGGTATTGATTTGTATTAGACTTAGATCTGTACCCCAGATTATGTGATATGATGATAATGATACCTGATATTTGATGAGATGAATGTGATACTGACCCGTATCCAGCTATTGGGATGCCGTACGACGATTTATCGTACGAGCTTTATATTGATGATAGATCCGCGCTCATGACTTAAGGATGTCATATGATATACTGTATCGTACGCGATACTATTGAGGCGGAATCACCGACTATTATATCTATATATCGACTCAGATTTAGGTGGTTTCCATACCCCTCCCGTTTGATTTGATACTTAGATCTGTAGTTTGCATAGTAGATGTTAGACTAGACCCGAGTCATACCTATTTCAAAAACCACGAATCGGGAACATCTTAAAAACACCATAGCCCTTATTGTTAGTAAACAAAATCCCGATTCGTCTTATTTCAAATGGCATAACTGCATGACATATGCATATGGGTGTAGATTCTTTACAGTTGCGTTGATTATTCTATTTCCGCATATTCATGCTATTCACATTGCTTTGCATATGCTTATTGCTATATTACTATCATGTTGCTAGGGCACCAGCACCATTATCGATGATGCGTATGTTTCACGTACACTTGCTTGCCGTCTCACACACTTCATCATCGATAATTGCCATGTCACTACACAGTAGCATTATTGCATCAGGATATGACCTTGTATGTGCATACCATTGTTTCCATGTTGCATGATATACTGTTATACTTGCATTTCATTTATATGCCGCATCCTCATACCAATGCACACATATATTGATATCTTCATACCTGCGCACATGCACACTGTATATTCATACCAGTGCACACATATATTGATATCTTCATACCTGTGCACATGCACACTGTATATTCATACCAGTGCACACATACATTGATATCTTCATACCTGCGCACATGCACACTGTATATTCATACCAGTGCATACATATATTGATATCTTCATACCTGCGCACATGCACACTATATATTCATACCAGCGCACACATACATTGATATCTTCATACCTGCGCACATGCACACTGTATATTCATACCAGTGCACACATACATTGATATCTTCATACCTGCTTAGATTACGCATTGAGATATGTTCTTTCCATGTTAATTCTGGATTTGGGGAACCGTGGATATTTCAAAAGAGAATAGTTAATTATTTAAAAACCCGGTTTCCCTTGATATGATATTTCGGTGCGTCCACCATATATTTTCTCGGTGCTAGAGCGATATATATGAACCCGAATCGAGGAGTTGGATGAGGCCGATTACGGGTACATGGTGGACCCGGTATGGTACCCCGGGGCGAGAACGGTTTCACTGTGTAGTAGACGGTGAGCCTGGCAGAGGGACTACTACCTACCGGTGATTGGTTGGACATGGCGGTTATCCGGAGGATACTGACCAGAGTGTAAGTCTACGGTAGCGCCCCGGCCGTCTACAGACGCCAAATGCGGAACAAAAACTTTTTAACTGGCGCTATCGTATACTTTAACCCGGATCTGCCATTATTGCTAAACTAACAAACTGTAAAGAGTGTAGAAAAGTTATACCGAACGATCCGAGTCCTTCGTTCTTTAACCATCATCCCACGCTCCGTTGCGGCTGCTCCGATCTCGTCGATCTCCGATCTGCTCATCCAGGTGGCACCACGTCAATGATTCTTTAAACGGGCTCCCGCCTCTGACTCAAGGCAACTCGGTCGTCAAGTTTTCCAAAAGAGACGACCAAGAATGATGTAGAGAATGAGTAGATGACTTTGTCTCACTTCGTCCAAATCCGTGGACGATCGGTTAATGAAGTTGCCACTCGAATCGGGTGATGGAATGAAAAAGGCTTTGAAATTTCCATGCACCCCAAATACTATCATAATCTTTTCAACAAAATGAATCAAGCAAGTGAGAGAGAGAGTGAGGGGAGGGGGCCGGCCATATATAGGAGGTGGGGGGTGAGTGTAGGAGATGGGAGAGTGACCACAAGAGAAAAGATCAACCACAAATATCCTTCATGCAAACAAAACCTCATTAATGCAAATGGTGATTCATTAACCTAGTCACCATTGCATTAATGGCTCCATTATTGCACTAATGACTCACCATGCCAAGTCACCCATTCTAGAACCTTCTAGAATCACGACTCAACCTTATCCAAGAAAAGATAAATCCGTCTTTAACCGAATGTTAAAAGACGGCTGATAGAAAACTGGAAACTGGCAACTTCCAAAAGTGATCCTGAAACGACTTTCAGGATAACCCCGTAACTGTATAAATATACCCGCATTTGTATTACGACCGAATACAAATGCAACTGAGACAAAGATATTATATCTACTCAATATAATACTTGGATCCGGCATAAACCAAAGCCAACCAGTATCATCTGCCCGAAAAATAACACGTGCGTAAACGCACGTGCATTTTCCGAACCCTGCCATAAAACCATATGGCCTCTACAACGTTTCGCCCGAACTTGGGAAACTGTCTGTGGGGGACTCTAATGACTCGTCAGTACCCTGGCAGTGGGTTTAACCACAAACCGTCAGCGGCACTAGCAATGCGTAACGGCTGCCCATGGACTGACCTCAAGGGAGGCCGATGAGCGAACTCATCCGGAAACCCTACTGAGCCTAACAGTGACAATGTATATACAGTCCGGTCCGTTCGTCTATGAATATCGCATATCTGCCTAGGGGGCTAGTAACGTCAGACCCCCAATAGCAGTATAAGTCGTGTCGGAGTATAGCCCAATAACACCCTGAGATACTACTGGAGTACCTACCAGTAAATCTCCTGCCATGGCCATGGACTTTGTGTAATGGCTCTCCTAGACACAGCACGACCTCGCCCCCAATACCGGGAGAGACGAATCCCCTGCCGATCCGCTCACGTGCCTCCATATGGCTCGGGACTGTACCCAAAAACTACCTGTTTGCACGACTCCTTTGAGCCATGGTAGGGTAGAAATCAAAGCACAGTGGGAACTCACACGAGACAAATGACGACCTCAGGTCGATGAACTAACCTGTACACATGTCACCAGGGAACTGCTATCTGACGATATGTATAATACCAACTAGCAGGTTCCCGGCGAGTCCTGTCCGGTGTACTCATAACCTAATGAGCACCTGTATACATCTTAGGTGATCCAACTGACACCAGTGGCTTGTGAGACCGGCCACCGCCCCTCGTCGGGGTCTCGACTGTACACACTAGTCTACTCCGGAGTATCGATGCCCTGTCTCGAAACTCCCACGACTAGGGACCACAATTAAGGATATGCCTATAAACCACCCAACTCTCACGTATATGATCGCCATCATACTGTTGGTAGTAAAGCAAGATCCTAAGGGCTCTATCAAAGTGTAACATGTAATCAGTCACCTGAACATGTACACGACTGATAAAGGCAAACCAGATAGCATACTATCATCTCGAGTAAGACTGTCCTACCGGTATAGATCCTCCGCAATCATTGCAATCACGTACCTGCGATCCAATAATTGACTCTGAGGGCACTATCTCCAACAATCTCCCACTTGCACTCAAGGCTAATTATTGCAATGTCGACTACTCACAGCCCGTGTGAAACCGAACATCCAACTCCTCTACTAATCAGTTTCACAAAGCCCATTTGTAAAACTATTGTGTTCGAGGAATAGCCTCAGTGAGTGGATCCGCCTAGATGTTTCTTTCTATATCTCTCTAAATCTCAAGTTCGCGGAGAAAGCCATCTCACGAATCGAGTAATACCCGTCTTAGAATATGTCTGGATATCTGATGGGACCTAGTTCATAAATGAACTCCAAATCCAAACTTCTTAGACTGTATCGATCACTGAACCTAATCAGTATCAGGCACCATGCCACCCACAGTATCCTCTTGGATCACATGTCCACAATACTGTTCCTCTTCGTCAGAGGGAAAAACTATAACTCTGACAATCACTCTGTCATCCATGTCACATTTGAAGCCTGGAATGATAATTGTCTCCCGAAGGAGGCTGCCGTCATCAAATCCGTAGAACATGTACTTATGTTCTATAACTGCTTCCTTATGTTTCTCCAGGATTGTATTAATACAAACTTATTGCATCTAGTGCAAAAACAACATTTGGTGTGGTACTTGACATCTCATGATTGACTCAATTGCCTAAGCAAGTGATCTGCCAATCATGCACATCCCTCTCCCCTTTAGTCTGTAAGACATCTTTAGAGAGGGTGACTCCATCACCTGTAGGTACACCACCATGCTAGGAGTCATCTATTCTAAAAACCATTAGAATACTGTCAAAGTACCCACATTGGGAAACTACCCAAATCCAGATCTAAAAAACCATAGATCTAGAAACCAGAATGTCAAATATTATATCCATATCCTGTCTGGAGAAACAACTGTGTGACGACCACAGTACAACCGATCGTAGTATAGGAATTTTACTTCCTACTGTATGTCATCCAGATACCATGACATCACACCCTACTACCTTCTTAACAGATCCATCCTTTATTCTGATTGAAGTCAAACCCATGACTGTCACATCAAAAATGAATGGTCTATCTCCGCTATAACTGCTCAAGTCTATAAATAGACATAAGCTACTTGTCCACTATGCTTCTGCTGCTCCCACTGACTACGACAACCCTCCTACCGGGTCTCATAGCCTGGAACAACAGTAGTGTCAAGTCTGGGTAGATAAGAACCTCCCTGTCACCGTCTTTGAGGCTACCGGAGTACCTCTCGGGTGTCTGAGGTTACCCACTATATCTGCGGAGTGGCTAATGGAATGTCAAACCTGATTGAATATATAGGTCCTATTAAATTTTCCGTAATCGTTTGCGGTTCTGGAATCATTTCCAGTTCTACCATACTCCCACTACTGTTTTCTGAAAAAGATCCATTTTACTAAAACTGTGGCGAGTCAAGAACAATATCACTATTGATCTTCCAAATGGTAGAATATCAACCCTCGTCATAGCTAGGGTCAACCCACAAACAGTCATTACAGAAACGTGCCCTGAGTTATCCAGAGTCTGGTTTTAAGAAAAAGCTGGACAACTCCCCGTACCTTAACATCTTTTAAGGTACGAACTATTCTATATCCAATATAGAAACTTTGGCACTTATTTAATTGGGACCATATTCAAATCATGCAGCTGTCTCCAGTGCATATCATCTTAATGGAAAAAGGCTAATCAGCATTACTCAACTTAGGAATCCATCCAATTATGAGTAACCTGAAAGAGAAACACGTTTCTCAAAAACATCACTATCATCTGAATACTAATCACAAGAATTTACATTTTCGATCTTTTTGAAGAATCCCGATACTTGTGACACCTGGTTCTCTACTTTATTCTTATACCCACAACTTCTCAAAACTTAGACCTTGTATTTCTACGAAACACTTGTCTAAATACTAGAGAAGTCATAAGTTAACAGAACATAGAACAAGGACCTACCCCTTTGTCCTGATGGACACTTGGACAACATACAATACTCTGTATAAGTCCGCTGAGTTGAACAACTCAAAACTTGTGCGTCGTAGGTTGAAAACTGTACCCTGGCGATTTCCTCAAATATCACCAATTTCAACGAATTCCGATATAATGAGGATGATCACCTAATTCCCAATAACTTACTCCCGCTCATTATCTGTAAAACCATACAGATATGAGAATGAAACCTGGTAAATACATACCCTGGAGTAAGTACCCAATCGGGAAAACAGTTTTCCTTTAACAATGCACTGAAACATGAAAATGTTTCGTAGGGGTATCCTGGTATTCATAGCAATGCCTCTTCCATAATCCAATTCATGACTTTAACCGTATATTTCTTTGCCACTTCTCCATATCCCTTTATTTGTTTTTAGTCGTTACCTTCTGTACACCATCGTTAGGCTAAATGGTTTTCTTCTTTCCCTACCGTTCGGCACCAGCCTATGGTTTGGAAGAAGACTATCCAGTAAGCATAATAGGTGTACCCTCCTAAATCAAGGAGTACTCACATCTAGAGAGAAGGCGATGATAAAAGACAACTGAATAATACCTTATTCTTTTAAAGGTGAAATAGGAGTGGCGATGAAGTACGCGGTTTTAGTCGTGTATGATAACAGTCGCAATTTACTTTGCCCTCTTTCTAATCCCTTTATTTTGTCTTTACATATTACCTTCTGCACACCCTACTTAGGATAATTGGTTTTCTTCATTCCCTACCTTTCGGCACCTGCCTATGGTTTGGAAGAAGACTATCCAATATGCGTAATAGGTGTACTCTCCTAAACCAAGGAGCCCTCGCAACCTGAGAGAAGGTGATAATAAAAGACAACTGAATAAACCTATTCTCTTTCTCCTGAACCTGGATCCATCCTCGAAGAAGTCCCTTCGAGTTCGTATATAACCATACGATGGATCTATCCAATGGAAGTGGATATCCGTAGTAATACGGGTGTTCTGAGAAAATGCAAAGGGTAGAAGAAGGAGTGGCAATGACTTATGCAACTCGGACAATCCAAAAGCCAGTATTTTAAAAAGGTTCGGTCAACTTGGTTACTGAGTCATAGTCTAGGGTCGGTCAAAGGTCGCTGCCAAAGAGAGAGAGAAAAGAAACATTCTGCGTGCACTCTAACCTAGATCAGAATGGTTATCACTTTATCTAATCCGGAAACCTCCCACTGTCCTGTCAAATTCTCCTCCAAACCTGAAAGAAGAATCAATCGGGATCACCCAAAGAGTAAACCAACTCATCAGTGGGAATCGGGATCCAACTCTCATCGCATGATAACGTGATGGAATGCATCCACGTTACTCATACTCTAGAAGGTATGCGCATACTTGGCAAGTTTCAGTTTCTTTAGAAACTCTCGATATGATTTTTGCCCCATGCTCTTATAACCTTGGCTTTGGTCAAAATGTCATAAGTCACATGCCAAGTTCTACCCGTCACTATCTTGTTAATTTGAACCCACCCGCACATGCCCCTGACTTTGGCCAATCGGCAGAACGACTGTCCCAAACTAACTCATCTATCTATGCAACAAATGAATACCCAGCAGCTACCAAACACTATGCCTTAACTTTGGCTAAAATGCATAGCTTGAATACTACTGAATACCCAAAAGAAGTGACGGAGGGCTACGGCTGGTTTTTGGCGAAAAACCTTTAATGTAGTGAACTTGATATCGCTGAAGGAACCTGATAGTTTTTTAAAATATAGTGGCGAAAACCTTTTGCTAAAGAGGTCACTCCCGGTAAAGGGATCTCGGCTCTTTCCTCGTGGAATGAGGTGCAGGATATTCCACTGAATACTGCGATGCAAAGCAACTTGTAATCGACTATAGTGAAGTTATTACCCTGACGCAAACTTCTGCCCAAGGGGTCAGTCCCGGTGAAGGGATATCGGCCCTTGCCCCGTCGAATGAGGTGCAGGATATTCCACTGAATACCGCTATGCAAAACAAAAGGAAACGTCTTTGCAATAACACTTTTTAAATTTGTTCCAACAACTGCAAACAGGTTTGTTTTACTTTGCATTGATCAGAATCAACGCAGTCCCATCAATCGATCACACCAGAAAAGAACGAAAATAAAATGTACGTATATGCCATCCGCATTCGTCACTGGGTCCCGTCATCACCCGTTAGGTTACTTAACTAACGACAGAGCGGGGACTGGACTAGCGCGGGTGTAAAACATATACAACATCTAATAGTATATAAACCAATATACAATAATCGCTCCAGGCGTGATAATATGCAACATTACAGAAAAGTAATAAGCATCACAGAACAATACAGATAATCTGGGATCCCCGGGTTTCACAGAGCCGCTGCTGAAACCCGACGTTCCCCTGTCGTGTGGATAGCCTGTGCAATGAAACCTAGACCCCTACGGGTGCGGATCACCTGATCCGGGAGATAGTTGATCGCCGCGAGATCGTGGTCAGGAGAGTTGACACGAAGGACAACACTGCGGATCCACGCACGAAGGCCATTCCCCAGATACAATTTGAGAGACTTTTCGGGATGTTGGGTATGAGATACTACAACAGCTGGCCTTAGTGCAAGTGGGAGATTGTTAGTTATATATATGCCCTAGAGGCCATTGTTGTACATATGATGTATATTATAGTGGATGCTTAGATATATATAGAGAGGACTTTCTTGCTCGACATGATAGTATGCTATTTGGTTTCACTTTGTCTTAACATGTTGACTTGTATTGGTTTACTATATTGCTCTCACATGTTGATAAAGCCCTTATGATATGTACTTGACTACAAGGACTATGATGAGATCATACTAGTGGGGCCATGGTAGTCAACGGGTACATTCTATAACTGTTCCTAGTCGAGGGAGTATCGTGACAGGGCATCGATACTCCAGAGTTGACTAGCGTATACGCATCATGACCCATATGATGAGCGATGGATGATCCCATATCCATCGATGTTTGACATCAAAGATGGTGTACGGGTGCTCAGTGGAGACTGGGTATACTGAACGGACTCGCCGAGAACTCCTAGATGGTACTATACCTATCGTCAGATAGCAGTTCTCCGGTGACACTTCTACAGGTTAGTCTGTAGACCCGAGATTGTCATAGAGTCTTGTGTGATTCCCACTGTGCTTTGATTTCCACCTTACCACGTCCAAGTGGGCGTGCAAAACGGTGGCTTTTGGGTACAGTCCCGAATCACATGGAGGCAATGAGCGATAGGAGGGGTTTCGTCTCTCCCGGTATAGGGAGTTGATGTTGTGTCGTGTTCGATTGGCTATAACTGGAAGTCCCTGGCCAGGGCTGATATGGAGTGCTACTGGTAAGAGTTATCAGTAGTTTCTCAACCCGTTATGAGCCTCACATCGACATGACTTATCGGTTACTGGGGTCTGACGTTTACCACCCCTAGACTTGATATGCGACATATGAGATGAAGAGACCGGACTGTACGGGAGTGTTACTGATTGGATTCATAGAAGAATGTATATGCTTGCTTGTTGATCTTCTGATCGCTCAATACCTGGGTGGCTGTTACGTTTAGCTGACCGCTTGCAGCTTATGGGTGTTTGATATGATCATCACCTACTGCCAGCGTATTGACGATTCTTTAGAGTCCTACACAGAGGTTTCTTGGCTCAGGCAAAACGGAGTAGGTGCACATATATGATTTGTGCGGGACCGAGAATAATACGATATGAGATACCATATTCTATTCTCGCGATATGTGATATCGGCCGGGTATATGTGATATAGCCGGGTCATCGGATAAAGTGTTGATTCGATGAATCAGTACATGTTATATTAGTCGGTTATATGTATTATAGACGGATTATCGGATCAAGAGTTGATTCGATAATTTAATGTATAATTATATATGTGATATATTACATTAAGTTAACTAATATAAGCTCGCTTTATTGATTCATTTTCTCACGGGATAATACATTGATATATATGCGATATATGTTAATTGTTTTATTTTCTTTTGTTACAAAATATATTGTATATGTGATATATAATATTGTAACAAGTTAGGGTTACAAATGCAACATGTTTTGTTGACTTTAAACCAAGTTAGGGTTTGGATTTGGGTTAGCATTTGGGTTAGCTTTTTCATGAGCTTTCATGAAGCTTCATGAACATTTGACTTTGTCTTCATTCTTTGTTTTGTTGTGAAGACATTTGTTAACTCAACCCAAACCTTAACCTTTAGTTTATTCTCTACAAGGGTTAATTCCTTCATTCTTAACCCATGGTTGGATTTGTAACCAAAAACAATAATTCATTATGTATCACAAAAGGATTAGCATCTTCTTCTTCTTCATTCTCTTGAAAGAAAACCTTCACTAGCTTTTCATTTGTGATGAATAAGTGTGAGAATTTGAAAACAAAATAGAGCAAAATTCCTACTTCATCATCCTCATCTATTCTAGCCACTTAGATTAGGGTGTTCGCTTCTCTAATAAGTTGTTTAGTGAAGTGTTAGCTTGGGTTTGAGATTCTTCAAGGTAGATCATCTTAGATCATGAAGACTACAAGCAACGTGTCTCATTTACCTCATAGAGACATTCGAGAGTCGGAGTTCATGTTGATCGCAGCGAAGGGACCTCAACATGGAGCTAATGAAGCGAAGGAACGGACTACAAAGGTTGTAATCCCTATCTCTTTACTTCTTTGTATGTGATACAATTTATGTTACCCTAGAAATTCTAGCAAGATTCATAGTTAGTTAGCTTTGCACCTCTTTAATTTTAAAAATGGTATGAATGATGCCACCAAACCCTAGACTAGATGCAAGGGTAACCCAATAAGTTAATATATTAAATATATAATTATACATTAAATTATCAAATCAACACTTGATTTAATAATCCGGCTATATCACATACAACCGACTAATATCATATGAATCAACTTATCGAATCAACACTTGATTCGATAACCCGGCTATATATCATATAACCGACCGATATCACATATCGAGAGAATAGAATGCGGTATCATATACGCGCATTAATCTCGGTGCCGCACATATCACATATGTGCTCCTACTACGTTTCGCATGAACCAGGAAACCTCTGTGTAGGACTCTAAAGACTCGTCAATACGCCGGCAGTAGGTGATGATCATATCAAACACCCATAAGCCGAAAGCGGTCTTCTAAACGTAAAAGCCACCCGGGTATTGAGCGATCAGAAGATCAACAAGCAAGCCTGCTCATACTCCTGCGAATCCAATCAGTAACACTATCGTACAGTCCGGTCTATTCGTCAGATATGTCGCATATCACAGCCTGGGGGTGGTATAACGTCAGACCCCAATAGCCTGATAAGTCATGCCAATGCAAGGTCCATAACGGTTCGAGAAACTACTGATAACACTTACCAGTAGATCTCAGCAACCATGGCCAGGGATTTCCTGTTATGGCCAATCGAGTATAGCGCAACATCAACTCCCAATACCGGGAGAGATGAATCCCCTCCTATAGCTCATTGCCTCCATGTGACTCGGGACTGTACCCAAAACCACCTTTTTGCACGATCTCTTGACCGTGGTATGGTGGATATCAAAGCACAATGGGAATCACACAAGACTCTATGACGATCTCGGGTTGACAGACTAACCTGTACCAGTGTCACCAGAGAACTGCTATCCGACGATAGGTATAATACCATCTAGGAGTTCTCGGCGAGTCCGTTCACTGTACCCAGTCTCCACTGAACATCCGTATACCTTCTCTGATGTTAAACACCAATGGATGTGGGATCATCCATCGCCCATAACATGGGTCTAGAAGCGTATACGCTAGTCTACTCTGGAGTATCGATGCCTTGTCTCGATACTCCCACGACTAGGAACATTTGAAGGATGTACTTACCGACTACCCTGTCCCCACTGATATGATCTGCATCATAATCCTGGTAGTCAAGTACTCATCCTAAGGGCTTTATCAACATGTAATAGAGAGATAATATGTGTACATGTTAAGATAAAGTGCAACCGATAGTATACTATCATGTCGAGCAAAAAAGTCCTCCCTATATATATCCAAGCATCCATTACAATATACATCACATGTACAGTAATGTCCTCTAGGGCATACATATAACTAACAGCTCCCACGTATATGATCGCCATCATAATGCTGGCAATTAAGTAAGAATCCTATGGGCTTTATCAACATGTAATAGTGATCTTTAATACCACATAACATGATGATAAAGACAAACCAGAAAACATAATATCATTTTGAGTAAGACTGTTCTATCCGTATAGGTCCTCCTTCAATCATCATAATCACCTACCTGCGATTACAATAATTGCCTTGAGGGCACTATAGCTGTAACACCTTAGAACGTGTTTGTAGCTAATTATATTTTAATATATGGGTTTTTAATAAAAAGTTTACCAAATTAAGTTTCAAATATTTTATCCTATTTAATGAATATTTTATTAGAATTTTTCTAGGCACACACACTTGTGCATGTAAACTAGGGTTTAGAGATGGGGTTAGACCAAGATTAGTAAGCATGATGGATTAACCCATTCTCTTTAAGTTAATCAATATTGTTTAGGTGCTTTTGGGTTTTTATTTGTTTATGGTTCTTTTCAAAAATAAAATGAAAAAAAGAAAGGATTTAAAAATTGACTTCTTGTTGACTTTGGGAGAGAGAGGGCATGGGACAACATGGCTTGTGCCATGCTTCATTAATGAAGTGAGAGAGAGTGAGAAGAGGGGGGTGTTTGAATTCCTCTCATTCTCATCCTCACACTCATTCTCTTTGTTCTCTCACTCTCATACACACACATACAACATCATCAGCAGAGCAACAATAGCAGCAGCCCCAGGAGCAAGCAACAGCAACACCAGAAGCAACATCAGCAACAGAAACAACAGCATCAGCATCAGCAGCACAAGCAATATCAGCAGCAACAACATGCACCAGCATCACCAGCAGTAGCAGCAGCTCAGTCCCACTTCTTCACCTGCTTTCTAGGGTTCTTTAGGGTATATTTTCTGAAATCTATCCCTAGTTGCTAAGCTTATGTGTTAGTTTAGTTTCGGTTTGCGATTAATGTGAGTTTAGTGCTTATTGTGGTGTTTTGTGTGGACTTTTGGATAAGTGGTGATTGTGTTAGTTAACCCTACTTATTTAAGTGTTGTTAGGGTCACCTTAACTGAGTTTAACCCTGGATTACACTAAAATACCATAGGGTTTGTGTTTTGTGCAAAATTAGCGTTTTTAAGCGATATTATGGCATTTTGTAATCTGCTTTTGACCCGGTGCCTTCAGGTTAAATTTGAGAATACTGGAGCATGTACACTAGGTATAGATACCACCACCAGAACACGAGCCCCTATCCCTAAAGCTTGGCCGCAGATTTAATCTTATTGGCCGCAAATTGCGGCCAGGGTAGGGTGTTGGGTCTTGGGGTTTTGAGTAGGGTTGTCTGTAGTGTATTGTAGTGTTTTGGCATGTATAGTTTTGTAAGATTTGACCTGTAGGAAAATCTGGGACAATATATCGTATCTCTAGTTCGTTGTGTTTGCGCGATACGCGCGATACGTGAGAGGGTTCTGTGATCCAGCGTATCGCGGCGTGTCGCGATGGTTTTAGACGCGTATACACACGATTCAGCGTATCGTGCACACGCGCGTTTAGTTCGCGATGCGAGTTTCTCGTTTTGGTTCGATATCGCGTTTTGCGGAATATTTGGCTTATATATGATTTCCATGTCTTATTTGCAGGTTTGCAGACAGGGATTACGGACACTGCTACAGAGGGGAGCAGATGGTAGGATTCACCTAGCGTGGAGCGTAGGTGAGTAGATTTAACATCTACAGGGGAATCGCCCGCATGGCGTTATGCGTCTGGGCTAGGATTCTAATACTTGTCGCATATTCTACGTCATTGTTAGAATTGCGCCTTTACCCTATTTACTTAGATATAGTTGTACTGTGACTAGTAGCCGTAGGGCACTGCACATATTATTGACGGTTCATATTGCACGAGCACGGATTGTATGCTACACACACACCGTCAATAATTGCCATGTCACACACCAACCATTATAGATACTAAATTGCTTATCACACATGACATCTAGCTTATCGGTATACCTATAGTGTATCATACCATTAGCGATAGGTACATATACACCTACAGGTATACCTTGTTCATATTTGATTTATACCCAGGGGGGGTATCTTACATATTCTACTTATACCCAGAGGGTATACCACATCAGTTCTTATAGGTAGATACCTATACATTGCTACACCTGTATGTTACCCACATATTCAGTTGCTGTTACATATTTACCTTTACTGATGTTACTTAGCTGTACCTTATTGGTTTCACATACTTATGGTTCCAGTTATACAATCTCATCTATATGCTCGCATTTCAGATATATCGCATATATTTATTCCTGGATTTGCGCATTGTTTATTGGGATTTTAGATGATGTTTTCTGGATTTGGGAACCGCGGGAGTTCATGAAATTATGCATACATTGAAAAACCCGGTTTCCTTGATATGATATTTGCGCATCCACCATGAGCTTTATCGGTTCTGATTTATATATACCCCTACGAGGAGGCGTCGAGGCCGTAGAGGGTACATGGTGGGGCCCGGTATGGTTCCCCTCGGCAAGAAGATCGATGGATTTTGCCGATTGAGCCTGGAGGCGGGCTAGTACCTACCGGTGATAGTACAGATGACTCGGCGGGGATCATGGAGATACCGTTGGGAGTCATGCACGTATGCATACGTCGAAAGGCGAGGGTCAGAGCTAGGCACTCGTGCTTTCGGGACAGCGTATGATACATACCTATCAGGATTTCTGTGTCGATGCTTGGCACATTGTTTTCATGATATTTCTTTTAAACACCTTTGTATATATAACAGGGGATTTATCCGTTGTTATATATACCCTTACACCAATATTAGTGGAATGGGACGCTAATATATGTGTATTGACCCCATCATATTTATTTCTGCATATATATATATATATATATATATATATATATATTTAGGATGCTAGAATCTTACCTGAGACTTTGACTTGGGATATCAGGTGATTCATTGAGATTGGACATACATATGGGATTATTGATTGTACATTCGGGATATAGGAGATTACTCGATATTGTACATTGAGGAGACGTGAGACTTATATGATGTGAGAGCCCAACGTGGGGGCTGATTTGAGGAATTGGGATTTGAGTGTCTTGATGGATTGTGATCCTACCATGATGACATGATTCCGTGGGATGACATATTTCACTCCATACCTCATACCTTTTCACTTATGCACTGCCCAATGTATTAGGAGTACCTGTTAGTGTACCCTTCATGATTGCTGCATATTTGCATTCTCATATCCCTATTGCATAGTTATTGCATACTTTTGTCATGTTATTATTGCTTCATATATTGATTGTACCTGCTAGTGTACTTTCCATTATTCGGCATTTACATGACATGTTATTACTGTAATCGCATATCTTAGATTCATGCTGTACGTACATTCCTGCGATTACCGGCATATGTTATCTACTATTCACGAGTTGGCAACTCACCCCCGTTGTACCACAGGTGTTTCAGGTTGTTCCCCAGAGTAGTCGAGGCAGGCTATTCAGCTATTCATCTATCATCTTTTGCTATAGATATCGCATCGGCTCACAGTATACTATTTTGCTTAGGTGGGTTAGATGATTATCTGTATTTCATATTGTACATTCGTTGTATCTTATACTCTCCATCTACTATTATGTTGTTGACTTAGAGACTTGGTGAGGACGGTATTGTATATTATTTATGGATTTGTTGTCTTTTATATACAGCTTTCTCTCTATTGTATTTATTTCTTCGCTACGGCGTCGTATATTTGTGTTGTATTCTTCTTGGGCTAGTTTTTAGAAAAGGGGGTGTTGCCAAAATTTTAAAGAAAGAAAGTAGGACTTTTAAAGAATTTGGGTTGCGATTTCAAATGTTTCAAAAACTTATATTATCTTTTCCGTATTTTATTGGTTTAGATTTCTGGATTTTGGCTTTCTTTTACCGCGTTACGTTTTTACGCGTTTCGTAGTATTAGGGCCGTCACGTGCCAAATTTTGGGTCGTGACAAAGTTGGTATCAGAGCGCTAGGTTTTTACCTTTCGGAGTGTAGGATGACCTTAGTATGATGGAGTAGGTAGCTTAAGCAGAGTAACGTATTGTGTGTATGTCTACAGCATACCCACGATGCGGTACTTCGCCTTAAGTGACCTAAGTACAAATTTGCTTGAAATTCTTTCCTTGATGATTCATATCCTTGCGATTCTATTTCCTTGTTCTTATTGAATCTTATCTCATATCTATTGATAGCCTTGCCACCGATGACTATGGGGACTCAGAGTGATGCAGCGAGGGCCGAGGTCAGAGTTGGCTCGGGTGAGACGAGTACTGACCAGGATGGCACTCTAGTTGCACAGGTGCAGACGGATCAGCCTACGACATATACTATTGATAGACTTTTGGCAGAGACGCAGGACTTCCGCCAGACTATGAGTTCATTGGTTGATGTCGTTCGGGAGCTACGACAGGAGGTTGTCACCCCTGTTACTCAGTTGTCACTTACGATCAGCATGCTACAGTCCGTCACCTACATAGCACCAGTGGTTGCAGCTCCAGTTGACGAGGCACATATTCCAGAGACTCAGAGGGTTCCAAGACAGTGGAGGACTCGTACCAGTATACCAGCCTAGAGACAGAGGTTTGGTCATCGAGACAGATTTCGTGACCGTCGCGGGAGTAGCAGAGGCTTAGGACGAGGACAGTCGTTCAGCTCTCATCCCCAGGATAGTCAGTAGTCAGCGCGTGGATGTTTTCGATGCGGGAGCCTTCAGCACTTCATCAGGGATTGTTCCTTGGCACCTCGTCATGATTGTTTTCAGAGAGGCCGTGGACGTGGAAGGTTCGCTCAGAGGGCTCAGGCTACCAGAGGAGTTCAGCCAGTTGCGGGTAGAGGGTAGACACAGGAGTTTTCTTCTACTCATCGGGACGCGCAGACGTCCAATGTGGAGTTTGTTGGAGATTGTGCCCTCAGAGTCAATTATTGGATCACAGGCACGTGATTGCAATGATTGAGGGAGGACCTATCCCAGGAGGACAGTCTTACTCAAGATGATAGTATGCTATCTGGTTTACCTTTATCATCGTGTATTGCTTTAGGTGACCTTACAGGTCACTATTGCACGTTGATAGAGCCCCTAAGATTCTTGCTTGACTGCCAGCAGTATGAGGGCGATCATATACGTGGGAGCTGGTGGTCTATAAGCACATCCTTAAAAGGTCCCTAGTCATGGGAGTTTCGAGACAGGGCATCGATACTCCAGAGTAGACTAGTGTATATAGTCGAGACCCTGACGAGGGGCGGTGGCCGGTCTCACAAGCCACTGGTGTCAGTTGGATCACCTAAGATGTATATAGGTGCTCGTTGGGTTATGAGTACACCGGACAGGACTCACCGGGAACATGCTAGTTGTTCTTATACCTGACGTCAGATAGCAGTTCCCTGGTGACATATGTACAGGTTAGTTCATCGACCTGAGGATCGTCATTTGTCTTGTGTGAGTTCCCACTGTACTTTGATTACTACCCTACCATGCTCAAATGAGACGTGCAAACAGGTTTTAGTTAGGTACAGTCCCGAGCCACATGGAGGCAGTGAGCGGATCTTCAGGGGTTCGTCTCTCCCGGTATTGGGGGTGAGGTCGCGCTGTGTCTAGGAGAGCCATAACATGAAAAGTCCTTGGCCAAGGCAGGAGATTTACTGGTAGGTATTCCAGTAGTATCTCAGGGTGTTCTGGGCTGATCTCTGACACGACTTGTACCGCTTTTGGGGGGGTCTGACTTTTACCAACCCCCTAGGCCCGCCATGCGATGCTCATAGACGAACGGACTGGACTATACAGATATTGTCACTGACAGGCTCAGTAGCGTGTCAGGATGAGTTCGCTCATCGACGTCCCTTTCGGTCAATAGCTGGTGGCCCGTCATGTATGGCTAATACCTCTGACGTGCTAGTGGTTAAATCCACAGCCATAGTATTGACGAGTCTTTAGAGTCCCCCACAAAACAGTTACTCAAGTTTCGGGCGAAACGCTGTAGAGGCCGTATGGAGATATGGCAGGGTTCGATCAGATACGTGCGGTATTGCACGGATCAGGATCGGACGGTTAGTACTAGAGGCCGTATGGATATATGGCAGGGTTCGATCAGATACGTCAGGTATTGCACGGATCAGGATCGGACGGATAATACTAGCCGGCTTTGGTTTAAGCCGGATCCTAGTATAGTACAGTGTAGATTTTGTCTCATTGCATTTGTATTTCGGTCGGAATACAAATGCGGGTGTGTATACACAGTATCGGGGTTTTCCTGTAATTTATTATGGGACCAGTTTTCTGGAGTTGCCAGTTTGCTTTCCGTTTCGGCCATTTTTCTTTGTATCTTTCATTGGCCAAACATTGGTGGAGGAGGGCTTATTTGCATTTGTGCAAATAAGCATTTGTGGAGGGTTGTCTTTGCATACTTTTGTATTATGATGGTTTCATGATGGAGCACCATCCCTTGACCTTCTTGCTTCATGATTATGCTTCATGATTGCTTGACTTTTTGACTTGTTGATGAGAGATGGCTGTTGAGTGTAGACTTTGGTTTGTGATCATTTTATTCTCTCATGATCACTCCTTACTCTTCTTGCATTATTGATCCATACACTCCCTCATTCACTCTCTCCTCTCCATTCCTACATGGCCGGCCATTCTCATGGTAGGGGCTGTCCAAAATTTTGAGTGGGGGATTTTTGTTCAATTCATGCTACAAAAATTCCCAAGTTGTTCTCCAAAAGGTCTTCGTTCATTACCTCCACCATATGGCAACATCTACTACCCCAAATGAGACATAGGTTCTACACTATCCTACAGCAAACCTTGGGCACGTCGGCTCGCCAACTTCGTGCCCGAGTTGCCTCGGTATAGAGGTGGGAGCCCATAAAAGAAGCAGGCGACGTGGTGCCCTTCCGGCGAGGAGGTGGAGACCGGACATTCCGCGGGAGATCGGGACGACGACGAGAAGACCGGAGGACACGGATCGCTCGGTATATCTCTCTGCCCCCATCTTGTAGTTAGCTAGGACTAGTTTAATGGCACGATCCGGGTTTATAGTACTCGGTGGTGCCGGTTTGAAAAGTTAAAGTAAATCACCGCTTCCGCATTTCGGCGTCGGATTGATGGCCGGGGCGCCGCCGTGCACTTACAGTGGTATCAGAGCCTCGCCATTAACATAGTCTAGCTTTGTCTAATGTGTTTTACATTTCCGATCGAACAAAAATCCCAAAACCGCGTTTTTCTCATGCATCAGTTTCTGTCGAAATTTTTGTCTCGAAAATTTTTTCAGGGTGTTGCAGAATGATATGCAGGGAATCCTAAGAACACTGTAAAATTTTGGTGACCTGATCCTTCCATACGACCGCGGAACCGCGGCCATAACCCCTCTTTGGCTGCGGTTCTGCTGCAGGAATTTATCTTCACTTCACCAATTTTTTGCAGTGGGCTTTTGGGCTGAAAATAGGGGTTTTGGTATACTTTGTTTGGGCCCAGAATTTCTTTGAGTGCTACAGTATTGCTTGGGGGCCCACTTGGTAAAATTTAATCGATCGGATATTTTAAACACATTAGTTCACAGTATTTACATTATATCTGCGACCGTGAATGTCACTTGATCGGTAAATCCTGTCTAACTGCTATAGCCCGGTTAGACGGATTTGCGAACGTGACATTCACGTTGATGTTCTGTGTTATGCTGTGATGTTGCAGATTGGTCATGGGGGATAGCCTGGATGCAATGGTAGTACAGATTTGGTTGTATTATGTACATTTGATATTGCGGGGCGAGCGTCCGACATGTGGACTGCCGTCACTGCCTGTTTGTATTATTATTTTGGGGCATGACCAGGTTGCGGTCGATGTACCCGTTGTATGTATATTTTACTTTCTGTACTAGGATTGCCCCAAGGTGGGGTGTACGGATAGCCGGATTCTAGAAGGCAACAAGCCCGCATCTCATGGCATTGAGACGGAGGGGGCTTCACTCTAGAATTGGCGGGCTATTCGCCGCACTCGTAGGGGGTACAGGTTGACCCAGGAGGGGTGCCCAAGTTACCGGATTCCGTGAAGTGCCGGGTGGTCCATTCACGTTGCTGAAGGGGGCTGCCTCGCTTCAGGTTTTGGCGGGTAACTTGCCGCGCCCGTAGGGATCTAGGATTTCATTGCACAGGCTATCCACACGACCAGGGGAACGTCGGGTTTCAGTAGTGGCTCTGTGAGACCCGGGGATCCCAGATATCTATATTGTTCTGTGATGCTGTACATTTCTGTGATGTTGCATTTTATCACGCCTTGAGCGAAATATTATATATTGGTATATATATTAGTAGATGTTGTATATGTTTTGCATCCGCGCTAGTCCAGTCCCCGCTCTGTCGTTAGTTAGCTAACCTAACGGGTAATGACGGGACCCAGTGGCGAATGCGGATGGCATATACGTACATCAATATATTTTCGTTCTTTGTGGTGTGATCAATTGATGGGACTGCGTTGATTCGGATCAATGCAAGTTAAAAACAAACCTAATTTGATGTTGTTGGAACACTTTTCAAAAGGCTGTTATTGCAAGGACGTTCGCTTTTGTTTTGCATCGTGGTATTCAGTTGGAATATCCTGCTCCTCAGTCGACGAGGCAAGGGCCGAGATCCCTTCACCGGGAGTGACCCCTTGGACAGAAGTTTGCGCCAGGGCAATAACTTCACTATAGCCGATTACTTTTGCTTTGCACCGTGGTATTCAGTTGGAATATCTTGCACCTCATTCTACGGGGAAAGAGCCGAGATCCCTTCACCGGGAGTGACCTCTTTAGCAACGGTTTTCGTCACTATATTTTTAAAAGCTATCCGTTCCTTCAACGATATCAAGTTCATTACGTTAAAGGTTTTCGCCAGAAATCATTCATAGCCCTCCGTCATTTCAGATGAGTAGCACGTAGTATTCATGCTATGTATGTTGGCCTTCGTCAAGGCATAGTGTATGGTAGCTGCTTGTTACTTTTCTGTTGCATAGATAGATGCGTTGGTTTGGGATAGTCGTACTACTATTTTGGCCTTCGTCAAGGGTATGTACGGGTGGGTTCAAATTAACCTGGACAATGACGGGTAGAACTTGACATGTGACTTATGATATGTTGGCCTTCGTCAAGGTCATAAGAGCATAGGGCAAAAATCACATCGGGAGTTTCTAAAGAAACTGAAACTTGCCAGATATGCGCATACCTTTCTGGAGTGTGATAGCGTGAGCGGATTCCGTCACGTTATCATGCGATGATAGCTGGATCCCGATTCCTACTGATGAGTTAGTTTACTCCTCGGGTGACCCCGACTAATTCTTCTTTTAGGTTTGGAGAAGAATTTGACGGTACAATGGGAGGTTTCCAGATTAGATAAATTGGTAACCATTCTGATCTAGGTTAGAGTGCACGCTGAGTGTTTCTTTTCTCTCTCTCTTTGGCAGCGACCATTGACCCGACCCTAAGACTATGACTCAGTGACCAAATTAACCGAACCTTCTAAACACTGGCTTTTGGATTGTCAGAGTTGCAAACCTCATTGCCACTCCTACTTTTACCCTTTTCTCCAGAACACCCTGTATTACTACGAACGTCCACTTCCTTTGGACAAAACCATCGTATGGTTATATAAGAACTCGAAGGAATTTATTCAAGGATGTTTTCTGGTTCTGGAGAAAACGGATAGGAATATTCAGTTGTCTTTTCCTTTTACCTTCTCTCAGGTTGCGAGTACTCCTTAGTTTAGGAGTAGTACACCTATTACGCAAATTGGATAGTCTTCTTCCAAATCTTAGGCTGGTGCCGAACGGTGGGGAATGAAGAAAACCAATTAGCATAACGATGGTGTGCAGATGGTATTAAGTTAAGACAAAGCAAGGGATTAGTAAGAGGGCAAAGTAAACTGCGACTGCTATTCACGACCAAACCAAGTATTTCTTCTCCAATCCTAAATCACCTTTTTATTTCTCCATAACACTCCGTATCACTACGAAGATCCACAGTTTATTGGATACTCCATCGTATGGCTATATACGAACTCGAAAAGAACTTGTTCTAGTTCGGGGATGGATTCTGGTTCAGGAGAAATAGGAATAAGGTTTATTCGGTTGTCTTTTATCTTCACCTTCTCTCGCTTTGCGAGTGTTCCTAGGATTAGGATAGTACACCCATTATGCTTATTAGACAGTCTTCTTCCAAACCATAGGCTGGTGCCGAACGGTAGGGAAGGAAGAAAACCATTTGGCCTAAAGGAGTGTACAGAAGGTAATGACTAAAGACATATAAAGGGATTTGGAGAGGTGACAAAGAATTACACGGTTATAGTTGTGAATCTGGATAATGGAAGAGACATTACTAGGAATACTGGGATACCCCATCGAAACATTTCAATGTTTCAGTTTCACTGTGTACTGTTAAAGGAAAACTGATTTCCCAATTAGACACTTACTCCAGGGTATGTATTTACCAGGTATGATTCTCACATCTGTATGGTTTTACAGATGATGAGTGGGAGTAAGCTATTGGGAATTGGGTGATCATCCTCATTATATCGGGATTCGTTGTAATCGGTGATATTTGAGGAAATCACCTGGGCTGTTTGCCGGTCGGCAAATATTTGGTTTTGAATATCCGCTGTTATGCACCAATTTCAAATCGATATATCTGTACGTCTATTTTTCATAGAGTGAGATATACCTTTTTGAAATTATGTCTATAACATTTACCTATATCAGTGGATGGTTAGGTAAGGAGCATTGAACAGCGGTGTAATTCTTCATAACATAAGTACAGTTTTCAACCTACGACACACAGGGATTGAGTTATCAGACTCAAGGGACTTATACAGAGTATTTTATGTTGTCCAGGGTCCATCAGGACAGAGGGGTTGGTCCTCGTACTATATTCGGTTTACTTATGACTTCTCTAGTTTTTAGACAGGTGTTTCGTGGAAACACAGGGTCCGAATTTTGAGAAGTTATGGGTATTTGAATAAAGTAGAGAACCAGGTATTGCAAGTATCGAGATTCTTCAAAGTGATCGAAGATGTAGATACTTGTGTATGGTATTCAGTTGATAGTAATGACTAAGAGAACTTGCTTCTCTTTCAGGTTACTCATAATTGGAATCATTCCTAAGTTGAGTAACGCTGATCGGCCTCTTTCCATTTAGTTGACATGCACTGGAGACAGCTGCATGATTTGAATCTGGTTCAATTAAATCAGTGCCTCTGGTTCTATATTGGATATAGAACAGTTCATATCTTAACGATGTTAAGGTACGGGGAGTTGTCCGGCCTATGCTTAAAACCAGACTCTAGATAACTCAAGGCACGTTTCTGTAATGGCTGTTTGTGGGTTGACCCAGGCTATGATGAGGGTTGACTTTCTACCATCTGGAAGATCAATAGTGATATTGTTCTAGACTCGCCACAGTTTTATTAAAAATGGATTTTTTCAGAAAAACAGTAGTGGGAGTATGGTAGAACTGGAAGTGATTCCAGAACCACAAACGATTACTGAAGATTTCATAGGATCCTAAAGATTCAATCTGGTTTGACATTCCATTGGCCACTCCGCAGATAAGGTGGGTAACCTCAGGCACCCGAGAGGTACTCCGGTAGCCTCAAGGACGGTGGCAGGGAGGTTCTTGTTTGCCCACACTTGCCATAGCTGTTGTTCCAGACTATGAGACCCGGCAGGAGGATGAGTATAGCGTCGTTCTAAACTGGCTTTAGAAGTTTACATCTATATGACTCTGCCAGAGGGTTGTCGTGGTCAGTGGGAGCAGCGGAAGCATTGGTGGACAAGTGGCTTATGTCTATTTATAGACTAAAGCAGATATAGCAGAGATAGATCATCTATTTCTGACGTGACAGTCATAGGTTTGACTTCATCATAATAGGGGATGGATCTGTTAAGAAGGTAGTAGGGTGTGATGTCATGGTATTTGGATGACATACACCGAGTAGGAAGTGATATTCCTATACTACGATCGGTTATACTTTGGTCGTCACACAGTGGTTTCTCCACATGGGACTTGGACATTATATCAGACATACTGGTTACTGGATCTATGGTTTTAGATCTAGATTTGGGTGGTTTCCCAATCAGGGTACTTAGACAGCATTCTAAGAGTATTTAGAATGGACGACTCCTGGCACGTTAGTGTACCTGCAGGTAATGGAGTCACCCTCTCTAAAGGTGTCTTACAGACTAAAGGGGAGAAGGATGTGCATGATTGGCAGATCACTTGCTTAAGCAATTGAGTCAATCATGAGATGTCAAGTACCACACCAGATGTTGTTCTTGCACTAGATGAAATAAGTTGACATTGATCCAATCCTGGAGAAACAGTCGGAAGCAGTTTTAGAACATAAGTGGATGTTCTAGGGATATGATAACGACAGCCTCATTCGGGAGACAGTTATCATTCCAGGGTTCCAAGGTGACCTGGACGACAAGGAGGTTGTCAGAGTTATAGTTTTTCCTTCTGACGAGGGGCAGTATTTTGGACAGGTGGTCCAAGGCAATACTGAGGGAGGCATGGCGCAGGATACTGATTAAGTTCAGTTGACGATACAGTCTAAGAAGTTTGGATTTGGAGTTCATTTATGAGCTAGGTCCCATCAGACATCCAGACACATTCTAAGACATGTATTGCTCATTTCGGGAGATGGGTTTCTCCGCGAACTTGAGATATAGAGAGATATAGAAAGAAACATCAAAGCGGATCCACTCACCGAGGCTATTCCTCGAACGCAATAGTTTCGCAAACGAGCTTCGTGAGACTGACTAGTAGAGGAGTTGGGTGTTCGGTATCACACGGGCTGTGAGTATGCGACATCGTAATAATTAGCCTTGAGTGCAAGTGGGAGATTGTTGGAGATAGTGCCCTCAGAGTCAATTATTGGATCACAGGCACGTGATTGCAATGATTGAGGGAGGACCTATCCCAGGAGGACAGTCTTACTCAAGATGATAGTATGCTATCTGGTTTACCTTTATCATCGTGTACTGCTTTAGGTGACCTTACAGGTCACTATTGCACGTTGATAAAGCCCCTAGGATTCTTGCTTGACTGCCAGCAGTATGAGGGCGATCATATACGTGGGAGCTGGTAGTCTATAAGCACATCCTTAAAAGGTCCCTAGTCGTGGGAGTTTCGAGACAGGGCATCGATACTCCAGAGTATACTAGTGTATATAGTCGAGACCCCGACGAGGGGCGGTGGCCGGTCTCACAAGCCACTGGTGTCAGTTGGATCACCTAAGATGTATACAGGTGCTCATTGGGTTATGAGTACACCGGACAGGACTCGCCGGGAACATGCTAGTTGGTCTTATACCTGACGTCAGATAGCAGTTCCCTGGTGACATGTGTACAGGTTAGTTCATCGACCTGAGAATCGTCATTTCTTTCGTATGAGTTCCCACTGTACTTTGATTACTACCCTACCACGCTCAAAGGAGATGTGCAAACAGGTTTTAGTTGGGTACAGTCCCGAGCCACATGGAGGCAGTGAGCGGATCTTCAGGGGTTCGTCTCTCCCGGTATTGGGGGTGAGGTCGCGCTGTGTCTAGGAGAGCCAGAACATGAAAAGTCCTTGGCCAAGGCAGGAGATTTACTGGTAGGTATTCCAGTAGTATCTCAGGGTGTTCTGGGCTGATCTCTGACACGACTTGTACCGCTTTTGGGGGTCTGACTTTTACCAACCCCTTAGGCCCGCCATGCGATGCTCATAGACGAACGGACCGGACTGTACGGATATTGTCACTGACAGGCTCAGTAGGGTGTCAGGATGAGTTCGCTCATCGACGTCCCTTTCGGTCAATAGCTGGTGGCCCGTCATGTATGGCTAATACCTCTGACGTGCTAGTGGTTAAATCCACAGCCATAGTATTGAAGAGTCTTTAGAGTCCCCCACAAAACAGTTACTCAAGTTTCGGGCGTAACGCTGTAGAGGCCGTATGGAGATATGGCAGGGTTCGATCAGATACGTGCGGTATTGCACGGATCAGGATCAGACGGTTAGTACTAGAGGCCGTATGAATATATGGCAGGGTTCGATCAGATACGTGCGGTATTGCACGGATCAGGATCGGACGGATAATACTAGCCGGCTTTGGTTTAAGCCGGATCCTAGTATAGTACAGTGTAGATTTTATCTCATTGCATTTTTATTTCGGTCGGAATACAAATGCGGGTGTGTATACATAGTATCGGGGTTTTCCTGTAATTTATTACGGGACCAATTTTCTGGAGTTGCCAGTTTGCTTTCCGTTTCGGCCATTTTTCTTTGTATCTTTCATTGGCCAAAGATTGGTGGAGGAGAGCTTATTTGCATTTGTGCAAATAAGCATTTGTGGAGGGTTGTCTTTGCATACTTTTGTATCATGATGGTTTCATGATGGAGCACCATCCCTTGACCTTCTTGCTTCATGATTATGCTTCATGATTGCTTGACTTTTTGACTTGTTGATGAGAGATGGTTGTTGAGTGTAGACTTTGGCTTGTGATCATTTTATTCTCTCATGATCACTCCTTACTCTTCTTGCATTATTGATCCATACACTCCCTCATTCACTCTCTCCTCTCCATTCCTACATGGCCGGCCATTCTCATGGTAGGGGCTGTCCAAAATTTTGAGTGGGGGATTTTTGTTCAATTCATGCTACAAAAATTCCCAAGTTGATCTCCAAAAGGTCTTAGTTCATTACCTCCACCATATGGCAACATCCACTACCCCAAATGAGACATAGGTTCTACACTATCCTACAGCAAACCTTGGGCATGTCGGCTCGCCAACTTCGTGCCCGAGTTGCCTCGGTATAGTGGTGGGAGCCCGTAAAAGAAGCAGGCGACGTGGTGCCCTTCCGGCGAGGAGGTGGAGACCGGACATTCCGCGGGAGATCGGGACGACGACGAGAAGACCGGAGGACACGGATCGCTCGGTATATCTTTCTTCCCCATCTTGTAGTTAGCTAGGACTAGTTTAATTCCACGATCCGGGTTTATAGTGCGCTGTGGTGCCGGTTTGAAAAGTTAAAGTAAATCACCGCTTCCTCATTCCGGCGTCGGATTGACGGCCGGGGCGCCGCCGTGCACTTACAGAGTTTTCAGGTATCCTTAATTTATATGTTCTTTTGGTGTACTCGTTCGCTTTCTACACCTTGTACCGTGGTTAGGTAGATTAGTCGTAGTTGTGTTAACTTCTGTCAGCGATTCTTTTGTTACGCGACAAGTATTCTGTTGTATGCTAATCGGATAGGAGATAGAGATTCGTCCGTCGTTTTGATCCTTCTAGAGATGTTGGATTTGACGTTCTCCTGGGCACGGACTGTTTAGCTACGTGTTAGGCGTTTGTGGACTGCCGTGAGGAAACAGTCAGGAATTGTTTTCCCGGCGAGTCAGTTCTTGTTGTGCAGGTGGATAGTTGTGCCGCCTCTCACAGCTTGAATTCAGCCTTTTTCGCTAGTCGGCTTTTGAGGAGATGTCGTGGATTCTTTGCATTCATTCGTGATACCGGAGCCACAGTGGGTTTGTTGGACCGGGTTCCTTTCGTGCGAGAGTTTTTCCGACGTTGTTCCGGATGAGCCGGCGAAGCTTGAGAGCTTAAGGATCAGCTGCAGAGTTGTGGTTTGGGGAGTTTTGTGCGTCTGAGTGCTTCGCATTAGGAGGCTCCTAATTCTGTTCGTCAAGAAGAAAGACGACAGTTTGAGGTTGTGTATCGACAGATCGTTAATTGAACCGTCTTACGGTGCGGATATGTATCCTTCACCTCGCATTGACGATATCTTCGATCAGCTCCAGAGTGCGAGTCATTTTCTAAGTTTGTTTGGGATCAGGTCATCAATATTGCGGATTCGGGGTGATGGCATTCCGAAGACTGCCTTATGCATGCGACGGGCTTTGTGTGTTTTTGTGAGTCGTTGGATTCACTGATGCCCTAGCAGCATTCGTAGATGTGATGAACTGGATTTCTTCAGGCCGTTCCTCGACCAGTTTTTGTTGTGTTATTTACGACATTCTGGTCTATTTAATTTATCTTGAAGGATAGTGGTAGCACTTGAGGATTTGTTATGCAGATACTGGGAGAGCACCAGCAGTTTGCTAAATTCTCGGAGTGTTTCTTCAGGCTTGTTTTGTGTTGACTCCTAGGTCTTGTAGTCACGGGAGACGGTTTCATATGGTTCCGAGGGAGATCATGGCCGTACAGCTTAGGCCCAGACTTGTGTGCAGGACGGAGATCCGCAGATTGTTGGGCTTAGCAGGTTTTTACCGCCGTTTCATGCAGGATTGCTAGAGTAGTGCTGCACCGTCGACTGAATGGACCGAAAGGGAGGTTTCTTTTCTGTGGACTGAGGCATGTGTGCGGAGTTTTCAGCAGTTGAAGATTCAGTTAACAACTGCATCAGTTCTTTCTTTGCCTTTGGTTCGGGCGACCTTGTTGTTTAACTGTGATGTTTCTTGAGTGGGGCTCGAGTGTGTACTGAGGTGACACTATAGAGTTATCGCTTTTGCTTCCCTACATTTGGAGGAAGTACGAGAAGGATATTCCACTGATGATCTGGAGATGGCCGCGGTGGTTTTGCGTTGGAGAATTGGAGACACTACTTGTTCGAAAGTCGTGTCGGATTTTCCACGGACCACCAGAGCTTAATGTACATCTTCCTACAGCGGATTTTGATTGTTGTGATAGTCTTCTGCAGATTTACAGTTCTTGTGTGATCGATGAGTACAGCTTAAGTTCGTCTCTACGGAGGGGACAACTTGCTCATGTCCGCGCCCGACCACTTTTCCTTAATCGTTTTCGCGAGACACCGTCCGCCGATGCTCGTTCGTCAGAGATACTTGAGCATACTCGGCTGGGTAATGATTCGGAGTCCTTGATTTGTGACAATGGTGTGCTAAGTTAGGGACGCGTTTGTGTACCTGATATTATCAGGTAGAGACGTGAAACCCTAGAACAGGCACATCAGTCAACTCTCTGTTTTCATTCAAGTTCCACCAACATTGACGTGACTTGTAAGATAGTTACGGGTGGACAGGGGTGTAAAGAGAAGTTTCAGGTTTCGTTTCAAGGTGTGTCTTTTGTGTGTTTGGGTTGAGTATCTGAGGCCGGCTGGAGAGTTGCAATCTTTTACCGTTCCGAAGTAGGAGTGGGAGCAGATCTCCATGAATTTCGTTATGGTTTCTACCCAAGTTTAGTCAGGGTGTGACTCCATTCAGATTCTTGTCGTCCGGTTATACTCAATTTGCTCAGTTGTTTCTTTTTCAGTTGTGTGTTTGTTTTGATTGTTGTCAGTGGTTGGGGATCGTCACTCGCCATCGTTAGGGTTCTCCTTCGATCGCTGTTATCAGGAGATACTCCAATTGGCCACCTTTAGGTTTATGGGTTAGGTCGTGTCGATCACCAGTCTGTTGCTTTTCTGACTCTGCGTAAGTAGGACTTTGGACACCAGCTAGTCTACAGACTTCGGAGATGGTCCAGTTGTGTTAGGTCAAGATGGAAATTGTCCATTGCGAACTGAGGTCTTATGCCGACTGTGTTGATCATAGACTCGAGTTCGCAGGGACAGATCATGTATTCCTACGGACTTTCCGATGAATGACGTGTTGGATTTTGGGAAGCTTGTCCTAGGATTTAGGTCCTTCTGAGAACCTATAAGCGAGTTAGTTTCGTTGCCTTTAATTTGGCACTTCCGCCCAGATTATTGAGTTTCCACCTCGTATTCCTGGTGATGATGCTTTACAATTACCTTCATGACCTTTCTCACATGATTGGCATCAGACCATTTAGCTTAGACGCGATCGTTCGTTCACCAGCAGCCAGTTGTGTTAACGGCTCGGCAGGCGGAGAAACATCGGTCAAGGATCTTGCCATCTGTGAAGGGTTTTCTTGGACGTAGCCGTATAGTGAGGTAATCACTTGGGAGGCTGTGGGAGAGATTTGAGAGTTGTAATCTTCTCTTTGAAGGTACGCGTAGCAGTATATTTTTTAAATTCGGGGACGAATTTCTTTTAAGGGGGGGGGGGAGATTGTAACACCTTAGAACGTGTTTGTAGCTAATTATATTTTAATATATGGTTTTTTAATAAAAAGTTTCCCAAATTAAGTTTCAAATATTTTATCCTATTTAATGAGTATTTTATTAGAATTTTTCTAGGCGCACACACACTTGTGCATGTAAACTAGGGTTTAGAGATGGGGTTAGACCATGATTAGCAAGCATGATAGATTAACCCATTCTCTTTAAGTTAATCAATATTGTTGACTTTGGGAGAGAGAGGGCATGGGACAACATGGCTTGTGCCATGCTTCATTAATGAAGTGAGAGAGAGTGAGAAGAGGGGGGGTGTTTGAATTCCTCTCATTCTCATCCTCACACTCATTTTATTTGTTCTCTCACTCTCATACACACACACACAACATCATCAACAGAGCAACAGCAGCAGCAGCCCCAGGAGCAAGCAGCAGCAACACCAGAAGCAACATCAGCAACACAAACAACAGCATCAGCATCAGCAGCACAAGCAATATCAGCAGCAGCAACATGCACCAGCATCACCAGCAGTAGCAGCAACTCAGTCCTATTTCTTCACCTGCTTTCTAGGGTTCTTTAGGGTATATTTTCTGAACTCTATCCCTAGTTGCTAAGCTTATGTGTTAGTTTAGCTTCGGTTTGATAATGTGAGTTTAGTGCTTATTGTGGTGTTTTGTGTGGACTTTTGGATAAGTGGTGATTGTGTTAGTTAACCCTACTTATTTATGTGTTGTTAGGGTCACCTTAACTGAGTTTAACCCTGGATTGCACTAAAATACCATAGGGTTTGTGTTTTGTGCAAAATTAGCGTTTTAAGCGATATTATGGCATTTTGTAATCAGCTTTTGACCCGGTGCCTTCAGGTTAAATTTGAGAATACTGGAGCATGTACACTAGGTATAGATACCACCACCAGAACACGAGCCCCTTATCCCTAAAGCCTGGCCCAGATTTAATCTTATCGACCGCAAATTGCGGCCAGGGTAGGGTGTTGGGTCTTGGGGTTTTGAGTAGGGTTGTCTGTAGTGTTTTGGCATGTATAGTTTTGTAAGATTTGACCTGTAGGAAAATCTGGGACAATATATCGTATCTCTAGTTTGTTGTGTTTGCGCGATACACGCGATACGTGAGAGGGTTCTGTGATCCAGCGTATCGCGGCGTGTCGCGATGGTTTTAGACGTGTATACACACGATTCAGCGTATCGTGCACACGCGCGTTTAGTTCGCGACGCGAGTTTCTCGTTTTGGTTCGATATCGCGTTTTGCGGAATATTTGGCTTATATATGATTTCCATGTCTTATTTGCAGGTTTGCAGGTAGGGACTACGGACACTGCTACAGGAGGGAGCAGATGGTAGGATTCACCTAGTGTGGAGCGTAGGTGAGTAGATTTAACATCTACAGGGGAATCGCCCGCATGGCGTTATGCGTCTGGGCTAGGATTCTAATACTTGTCGCATATTCTACGTCATTGTTAGAATTGCGCCTTTACCCTATTTACTTAGATATAGTTGTACTGTGACTAGTAGCCGTAGGGCACTGCACATATTATTGACGGTTCATGTTGCACGAGCACGGATTGTATGCTATACACACACCGTCAATAATTGCCATGTCACACACCAACCATTATAGATACTATATTGCTTATCACACATGACATCTAGCTTATCGGTATACCTATAGTGTATCATACCATTAGCGATAGGTACATATACACCTACAGGTATACCTTGTTCATGTTTGATTTATACCCAGGGGGGTATTTTACATATTCTACTTATACCCAGGGGGGTATACCACATCAGTTCTTATAGGTAGATACCTATACATTGCTACACCTGTATGTTACCCACATATTCAGTTGCTATTATATATTTACCTTTACTGATGTTACTTAGCTGTACCTTATTGGTTTCGCATACTTATGGTTCCAGCTATACATTCTCATCTATATGCTCGCATTTCAGATATATCGCATATATTTATTCCTGGATTTGCGCATTGTTTATTGGGATTTTAGATGATGTTTTCTGGATTTGGGAACCGCGGGAGTTCATGAAATTATGCATACTTTGAAAAACCCGGTTTCCTTGATATGATATTTGCGCATCCACCATGAGCTTTATCGGTTCTGATTTATATATACCCCTACGAGGAGGCGTCGAGGCCGTATAGGGTACATGGTGGGGCCCGATATGGTTCCCCTCGGCAAGAAGATCGATGGATTTTGCCAATTGAGCCTAGAGGCGGGCTAGTACCTACCGGTGACAGTATTGATGACTCGGCGGGGATCATGGAGATACCGTTGGGAGTCATGCACGTATGCATACGTCAAAAGGCGAGGGTCAGAGCTAGGCACTCGTGCTTTTGGGACAGCATATGATACATACCTATCAAGATTTCTGTGTCGATACTTGGCACATTGTTTTCATGATAATTCTTTTAAACACCTTTGTATATATAACAGGGGATTTAGCCGTTGTTATATATACCCTTACACCAATATTAGTGGAATGGGACGCTAATATATGTGTATTGACCCTATCATATTTATTTCTGCATATATATATATATATTTAGGATGCTAGAATCTTACCTGATACTTTAACTTGGGATATCAGGTGATTCATTGAGATTGGACATACATATGGGATTATTGATTGTACATTCGGGATATAGGAGATTACTCGATATTGTACATTGAGGAGACGTGAGACTTATATGATGTGAGAGCCCAACGTGGGGGCTGATTTGAGGAATTGGTATTTGAGTGTCTTGATGGATTATGATCCTACCACGATGACATGATTCCGTGGGATGACATATTTCACTCCATACCTCACACCTTTTCACTTATGCACTGTCCCATGTATTAGGAGTACCTGTTAGTGTACCCTTCATGATTGCTGCATATTTGCATTCTCATATCCCTATTGCATAGTTATTGCATACTTTTGTCATGTTATTATTGCTTCATATATTGATTGTACCTGCTAGTGTACTTTCCATTATTCGGCATTTACATGACATGTTATTTCTGTAATCGCATATCTTAGATTCATGCTGTACGTACATTCCTGCGATTACCTGCATATGTTATCTACTATTCACGAGTTGGCAACTCACCCCCGTTGTGCCACAGGTGTTTTAGGTTGTTCCCCAGAGTAGTCGAGGCAGGCTATTCAGCTATTCATCTATCATCTTTTGCTATAGATATCGCATCGGCTCACAGTATACTATTTTGCTTAGGCGGGTTAGATGATTATCTGTATTTCATATTGTACATTCGTTGTATCTTGTACTCTCCATCTACTATTATGTTGTTGACTTAGAGACTTGGTGAGGACGGTATTGTATATTATTTGTGGATTTGTTGTCTTTTATATACAGCTTTCTCTCTATTGTCTTTATTTCTTCGCTACGGCATAGTATATTTGTGTTGTATTCTTCTTGGGCTAGTTTTTACAAAAGGGGGTGTTGCCAAAATTTTAAAGAAAGAAAGTAGGACTTTTAAAGAATTTGGGTTGCGATTTCAAATGTTTCAAAAACTTATATTATCTTTTCCGTATTTTCTTGGTTTAGATTTCTGGGTTTTGGCTTTCTTTTACTGCGTTATGTCTTTACGCGTTGCGTAGTATTAGGGCCGTCACGTGCCAAATTTCGGGTCGTGACAATAGCCAACATAATGCACGTGTTATCTGAAAAAGTTTGCCTAAAGAGAACCACGATTCCACCCGTGGTTAGAAGATTTAGTGGAATCAGGATTGGTGGTGGTGGATAGGGTGAGAGGAGAACTGAATTTTCGCTTGGATTCTCTTCCAATTTAGGAGTCGGGAGTTTATCATTGGGTTTCTCTTTTGGCTTCTTTGAACTCTCCCCTTCTTCCACTTTATTCTTCTTCTTGTAAACTTTGTTTGCCTCCATCTCTCTCAGAATAGTAATGATCAAATTGAATGAGTTTGATCCTATTTATAGAGCGAAATGAGAGAGTCTGAATAACCACCCGGAAGTTTTTGAAAACTACCAACAAATTTCAAAATTTCCCTCTTAATTTTGAATCCTAATGAATTTTAAATTTTAAAAACCGACCAAGTGTCAATTCATTAAATTAAATGATTAGAAATATAGTTAACATATATTGATCAAAATAAGTCATTGGTCAAACAAATAAGTCAACAGACAGCATGGACAGACATCTGTAAGAGATGTCTGTCTCACATATATAAGCAAAATTATATATGTTTGTTTAGGTTTTTAGTTTATGGCTAATAAAAGTTGTGATGGAGTTAGTTCTATCATATTTAACTCTCCTCTTAGATGTGAGAATCTAGTCTAATCTAACGGTTTGGTGAATATATCAACTGACTTTCAGTAGTCACATATTCTAATACGATATCTCCTTTGTGAAAGTGGTCTTGAAGAAAATGGTATCGTATATCAATATGTTTAGTTCTAGAGTGTTGATCAGCATTTTTGGTCATATGAACTGTACTTGTGTTGTCACAAAGTATAGGGATTTATGAAATACTTTCTTGATAATCTTCAAGTTTGTATTTCATCTATAAACTTTATGCACAACATGCACCGGTAGCAATATATTCTTCCTCGGCTGTCGAGAGATGTTCATCACGAAAAACTGCATTTTAATATCGCTCATTCGTTATCATTTTTTTAAATATCGGTGCTATTAACCTATGTCTACTCAATAAGTACAGGATACATGTATTCATGAAAAGAACACTGGAAACACACTCAAAATGCACGGATACAATATCTGTGAGCCGATACAGAAACCGGAATAAGAAACTGATCAATACACAAAAGATTTTGCAACAAATCAAAGTGCACAACATTTTTAGCTAAATGGTCCAATATGATGTAAGTGTAATGAGTAAACTTTAGATGCATGAACCTAGTGGGCAGCCATGCCATGGTGTGAACACTCCATCAAGTGGTAAAAGTAGGCATGCAAGTGGGCACAAGTGGTGATTATTTTTAAAGGCTATGTTGTGATTGATCTTTTCCCTAAAAAAAATCTCCAAATATCACTCAGTTGATAATTAAAAGAAATTGCAAATACAGTAAGATGATGTTGAAGAATGAAGATCACCAAAACAAGACGGGCCCCACCTCTCTCTCTGTCCATCAATTAAACCATAATGGCCGCAAATTGCGGCCTTAACCCTTCCAAACTGGCTTATTTTTCTTCTGTGGGTCCCGCCTTTTCTTATCAGCATAATTGTATATTCTATTTTTACACTTGGATTGGCTATAAATAGTAGATGGGGTTTTTAAGCCAATGATCTAAGTTTTAGACCACTTTGTTAGATGTTATTTTGCAATTTTCATTTGTAAGTTTGATTCTTGTCCTTTCTCTTGACCTTGTAATTTCTTAGTTGAAATTATAAGTTTAAGTTTTAGGTTCTTAAACTCAATTAGTTTGTGTCTCCATTCACAAATCAATACAAAGTTCTTTTGCTTATTCCTTTCATGTCATACTTGCTACTTATGATTTAGTGAGATCTTTTGCTTTTCTTTGATCTTGCAACCTTTTAAATGAGCTTGCAAGTTTAAAGTTTAGTATTTGATTTCATAGTGATATTTGGACTAGAAGAATCATTGAAGACTTCACCTGCACAAATTGGTTCTTAATATTCTTTATCTCTTGCATTACTTTTTCTTGCTCTTTCATTATGTATACATCTCTTTCTTTTGTTTTCTTTATTTTTGTGAATATGTGTGAGTAGTTGAATCACTTGTTAATGGTAGGAAAGGGGTAGTTTGACTAGGAGAAATGTTTTGCTAATCTTCTTTAAAATCGATAACTTGTAGTTTAAACTCCGACCAAACGAATCGCACTCTGCTCCGTTAGGTACCCTATCCTACCACGATAGCGGTGATTCTTTGTGACTGGTTGCGATTGGTTTGCTGGAGGTAATGGTTAAGAGACAAGAACGAAAGGACAAGCACCAAAAAGTATGGATTTAGCGCACAATCGCAAATACCGCACTTAAGCGCCTAATCCACGTTGTTGCCGATTACCTTAGCGTCAAACATCAAGTTAGGTTCATAACAAAATTTCATACACTATCCTAGCTCAAACTAACCTAAACCTACCCTTAACAAGTCTCTTCTTTTGAACATATCGTTTGCGACACTTAATATAACAACCAAAGCGAACCTTTCGAACTTAACTCATTAAAACAAGGTTAAAAACCTACCATCTCCTTGTGGACGACCCATACTCATCTTGGCTCGCTACACGTGACACCATTTTGATTGTGGCACTTTAGAACTAAAAACAACATGATAAATAATTACCAATCAAATGACGCCGTTGCCGGGAAGACGGTAACGCTTTTATATTTGTAGTCTCGGGTTAATTTATGAATTTTTTGTGTATAAAACAAACTAACTTTCTGAAAAACCAACAAAAACTTGTAAATTTTCAAAAACCAAAACAAAAATTTAACGTTTTTAACTTTTTGTTCTCTGGAATTTTGATCTTCTATCACTTGGAGATTCACAAAAAGATTTAGCATATAAAAATAGGATACTTATAGGGCATTGGGACCACAGTAGAAATTTGGAGCCCCAATTCCAAATCTCGACCGCCGTTTTATTCATTATGGCTGCAATTTGCGGCCAGACTTGTTCTGTTGGGCCCCATTTTCTTGTGGTAATCTCTTGTTCTACTTGTACCTTATTTTCATACTCTAAATTTCATAATTTTGTCTGTGCAGAAGTTTGGCTATCTGTATCGCTTTCTAACTAAAATATCTGTATTTTCCGATATTTGCAGATTTTGTCGGATTGGCGAATAGCGATTGTGCGGAGCAAAGTGCGTTTTCAAGTTCAAGGCGACAGAATACTACAGTGCCAAAAATCCGGATAGTTTGACCCGCGCAAGCAAACAATTCAAGTACTCGGGGACTACTTCAATGGGAGTTTCTTAACCCGAAACATTTCTGTATGTATTTTTCTAACACTTTCTTTCTCAAATCCGACGCTCCAATATTCCATATTTTTGCAGGATTCTTTGCAAATTGCCGTCAATAGCCAAAGGAGAACTAACCGTATTGGTTACAGCACCGCGCTTAAATTAAATTAAAAAACGATTGCTTGATGATTGTGAACAAACCTTTGATTTGAATTGCGCATTGCATTGTTAATACAGATTTTAAAGGGCTATAACACCAATTTAGATTGGGTAGGGATTTCACCACCCTTTCTAAGACTCTGGAAATCATTAATTGCATAAGCATCACTTTGAACTTAATTACAAAAATATCTAGACTCGGCCAACAAGAACTTATCATGCTCAATAGGACTGTGGGCATTTGGTCGTTTATCTAAACTTGACTTTTGTGGTGCCTAGGCTAGACAAGTGAGGAGGTAACTGTAAAAGGCTCTCACGGTGATTCGTGAGCGGAATCCTCCTTACCTCACTTGTGCTTACTTGACCACAATTGGTGGTAAAGAGACGATTTGAGGGTTATCGCACAACTTATCTCTTTGGAATAGTTAGGAGCAGCTTTAGTTGGACTTTTGAGGACCCTAGTTCTAGGTATTGATTGTGTATTTGTGACTGTTTATTTGTGATTGTGTTTTTTTGTTTTGTGCCTGTCATTTTTACATTCTTTCGAAACAAAACAAAAATTTGCCATTTTTGCCACATTTTTACCTTCACCAACACTTTTCTCCGTTGACATTTTCTTACCCTCACCTTCTATGCTTTGACTGCACTAAACTTGTTTAGTGATGTCCGTTTGGACTCGGGATTCTAGTGCCTATTTAGTCCGTTTTTCGTTAGTCGCTACCGACTATGCGATCTACTCTGAAGTCGAAACTCCTTCCATGCCCCTTTCACCTTTGCCTTTGCCGGTCAACTCCGATGTTGACCGTGATTCTGTTCATACTTCTTCACCTTAACTTTCATCAAACTCTTCTTCCGAGATGTCAGGATTTCCTCCTAACATCACTTTACCTACTTCGAGAATCATTCCACTGCCACTTGGTGCGAATAACCCGCCACCACTTGTTGTAGCACCACAGCGAGTCATGCTTAAAGATCGTTTCTATCAAACATGCGTTGCGCTTCCTACTTGTCTTTCACTTCCACCAGCCAATGGGGACAATTTCAAAATTAATCCCACTTCATCAACATGCTACCCAAGTTTCACGGGCTTGAATTCGAAAATGCCTATATCTTCATAAACAATTTCCAAAATGTGTGCGCGATGATGAAAACAACCCAACTGTCTGACGATACTATACGGCTACGTGTTATACCTTTCACGCTTTGTGATCTTGCTGAAAAGTGGCCGTATAACACCGCATCACATTCGATAGCCAATTGGGATGAATTTCTGAAGTATTTCTGATGAAATTCTACCCAAATCACAAAACTGCAAGAATTCGAAACGAGATAAATTAGTTCACCCAGCTTCCAACCGAACCTTTTTGGAAGTGCTTTGACCGGTACAAAGATCTCTTTGTTCAGTGTTCTCATCATGGTATTGAGAAATAACAACTTTTCCAAACTTTGAACGAGGGCCTGAATCCAGCAACTAGGCAGTTAATGGAAATCATTTGTTAAGGCCACTTCCTATCCAAATTCGACAAGGAGGCTTGGCAATTCTTCGATGATCTTGCAGAACAAATGCTATAATGGGAGAGCACCGGACTGAACGCTTCAACTTCTTCGACTTCTTTTTCCGGTCAATCTAGGGCATGCGTTGACCAGCTTGATATCTCAATTGCAATGAAAACCGAGATGGCTGCAATCACGTGAAAACTTGAGGCAATTGAGAGCAAATTTTCATCTCCTTCCCCTAGCCGTGTTGCTCCCCTTCGCACCATCTGTGCTTATTGTTCAGATCCATCTCACCTGACTGAGAATTGTCACCCTAATTTCACCTGGAACCAGAACCAAAACCAGTTCCAAGGCCAGAACAACTTTCAGAGGCCCCTCCATAACAACAACAAGCTCAACAGCAATTTCAGCAACCTTTCCTCTAGAAGAGGTTCTAGAGACACAAGTTACAAATGAAGACATGGTTGATCCTGATGTTGCAACAGAATCTTATGAACCTCAGCCACTCCATAGATCTGGTAGGACTTCTCGCCCACCGGAGAGATACTATGGTTTTCTTATTGATGGTGATAGAGAAGATTGCATCATGGATGATGATGACCCTACCAGTTTTCAGCAAGCTATCACGAGTGGTGACTCTGTGAAGTGGCTGGATGCCATGAGATCCGAAATGGAGTCTATATACACTAACAAAGTATGGACATTTGAAGTTGTACCCTCTGGGGTAAAACCCGTAGGGTGCAAATGGATCTTTAAGAAAAAGATCGGTGTAGATGGGCAGGTGGAGACCTATAAGGCAAGGCTTGTGGCGAAAGGATTCCGTCAAAGACCAGGACTAGACTATGAAGAAACCTTTTCTCTTGTAGCCATGCTTAAATCCATTCGGATCCTACTTGCTATTATTGCTCACTATGACTATGAAATCTGGCATATAGACGTTAAAACGGCTTTTCTAAATGGTGATTTAAAAGAATGCGTTTATATGGATCAGCCAGAAGGCTTCATTGATAGTGGGAGCAGTGGGAAAGCATATAGGTTGCTTAAATCCATTTATAGATTAAAGCAGGCATCACAGAGTTGGGACATCTGTTTTGATGATGTCATCAAAGAGTTTGATTTCATCAAAAATCCAGATGAATCTTGTGTTTATAAGAAGATTGTAGGGAGTGCTGTCACATTCCTCGTATTGTACGTGGATAACATTCTTCTGATAGGAAACGATGTTCCTATGCTATAATTGGTCAAACTGTTCTTATCACAAAGGTTCTCCATGAAGGACCTGGGTGATGCCTCGTACATATTGGGCATGAAGATCTATAGGGATAGATCTAAAAGGTTGTTGGGATTGTCCCAAACCAGGTACATTAACACCATCCTAAAGAGGTTTAGTATGGAAGACTCTAAACGGGGTGCCTTACCCGCTAGTCATGGAGTCACTCTCTCCAAAGACTTTTGCCCAAAGACTGATGAAGACAGAGCTCGCATGAGCATTATACCTTACGCCTCAGCCGTAGGATCTATAATGTATGTGATGTTATGTACACGCCCTGATGTAGCTTATGCACGGAAAAATCTCATTTTCTAATGTGGCATATTGAGAAACAAACACCTTTTGTTCCTCCTTGTGGTAGAAAAGATATCCAAACGAATGTTTTGGATATCCCACAAATATACATATGACCAATCTTGTCTCGAGTTTGTCTGGATTCTGCTTTTTGACAGAAGCCGGACAACCCCAAATCTTAACTCATTTAAGAGATGGTCTCTTCCCATACCATATCTCATATGGAGTGGTAGACACAACCTTGGTTGGAACTTTGTTCAACAGAAAAGCTGCAGTCTCCAATACATGCCCCCAAAATGAGAGAGGTAACTCAGTATCACTCATCATAGATCGTGCCATATCTAATAGGGTACGATTCCGCCGCTCTGACACACCGTTGTGCCGTGGCGTGTAAGGGGGAGTGAGCTGAGAGAGAATCCCATTCTCTTTTAGGAAGTTTGAAAACTCTTTACTAAGATACTCTCTACCTTGATCTGATCGAAGTATTTTGATGCCCATTCCTGCTTGTTTTTCTACTTCAAGTTTGTACTCCTTGAATTTTTCGAAAGCTTCAGACTTATGCTTTAATAAAAACACATGACCGAATCTTGAGAAATCATCAGTAAAAGTTATAAAGTAAGAAAAACAGCCTCTCGCATGTGTAGACATTGGCCCACATACATCAGTATGTATGAGGCCCAAGAGCTCTGTAGCTATTTCTCCGTGTCCAGTAAACGGAGTTTTGGTCATTTTCCCTTTGATACAAGACTGACAAGTCGCATAAGATTTATACTCAAAAGGATTTAAATATCCATCTTTATGAAGCTTGTTAAGTCTTGTTTCATTAATATGACCAAGTCTACAATGCCAAAGAAAAGCTTCATTTATATCTGAAAATTTTCTTTTATTTGTGTGTTGTATGTTGAAAACTGTGTGTTGATTAAGGACGTATATCCCGTTATTAAGTGTACCACAACCAATCAACTCTTGATTCAGTTTAATGTTCATAACATTGTGCTGCAATACAAAATGATATCCTTCATTGTCTAATAAAGAAACGAATATTATATTAAAAAGCATTCTTGGTACAAAATAACATGTGTTCAAAACCAATATACAACCTGACGACAACCCTAGGTGATACTCTCCCACTGAAACTGCATGTACATTGGAACCATTTCCAACTCGGAGAGTATGATCACCGGTGTTCAAAACTCTGTTATTTCTCAAGCCCTGCACAGAGTTACAGATATGAGAACCCGAACCGGTATCCAATACCCAGGAATCAGAGTTTATAGAAAAACAGTTTTCAGTTACGACCACACCTGAAGCTGAAGCATCACCATGCTTCCTTTTCTTGAGATCAAGGTATTCAGTACAGTTCCGCTTCCAGCGCCCCGTCTTCTTGCAGTGAAAACATTCTTCTTTTCCCGACTTCTCAACCTTGGATTTGTCTCTCCCTTATGCCTTCTTGATTCCACCTCTCGGTTTGGTGGATTTCTTCTTATTCTTTCCCTTGGCCTTGGCTTTTGGGACGGAAGAGGAAGATTGTCCAACAATCAGAGAGAGAGAGAGACTTCGCTTTAAGCGTGCTCTCTGCACTTCTCAACATATTGAGAAGTTCGGGTAGTGACTTCTCCATGTTATGCATGTTGAAGTTCACTATGAATTGAGCAAAGGCAAGGGAAGAGACTGAAGAACAATATCAATATACTGTTTCATTCTCCATTGTCCATCCGAGGTCCTCAAGCTCTTCAATAAGAGCTATCATCTTCAAAACGTGATCGCCTACTGGTGTGCCAGGATCCATCCGCATCTGAAACAACTTTCGAGATGCTTCGTATCTCAGGGTCCGAGATTGCTCCCAATACAACTCTTTTGTATGGAGAAAGATGGATTGAACATCTATCTGCTCGTGCTGCTTTTGATGTGTATTGTCCATCGATGCAAGCGCGAGGCATTTGGCAGTAGCACAGTCAATATCCCACGTTTTGCGGATTTCCTTATCCGCAACAGAAAATTCAGGGCCTGGGCTGGGTGGGGCTGAGGTAGTGAGGACATATGATACTTTATCATATGTGAGAGCAATGTTAACGTTCCCCAGCCAGTCTTTATAGTTCGGCCCAGTTAGCTTATTTTTCTCTAACAACAGCTTAACTCCAGTCATGGTAATATGCCATTAGGAGAGAGAAAAGAATACACTCAGCGAAAGCTCTTGCAAAGATCAGATTGGTTTATTATTTTATCTAATCGATGTCTCCCACTGCTTTTATCAAATTTACCTTCAAACCTTAAAAAGAAAATTAGCCAGGATTAATTACATTCTACAACTTCGCTAACCGTTCAGCCAGGCCAGTGCCGGTATTTTGAGGGAGGTTCCCCATGCTTTTTTACGGACCTAATTAGAATAAACCTCGTTTTCCTAGAGGCGTAGCCCCGTTGAAACCTTTCTAGACACCTAATGGGTTAGCTAATTGTAAAGTGCAAAACTCTCCCGGGAGCAACTCTTTCTCACAGTGGGATCGGGATCCTACTATCACATAGAAGAAATGCAATCTCATTGCAAATTTCAACTCTTGAAACTCCCGATATGGTTTTTACCCCTAGCACTCATGACCTTGGCTATGGTCAACATATCATAAGCACTAGTCAAGTTCTACCCGTCATTTCGTGATTAATTAGACCCATCCACATGACCCTTGGCTATGGTCAACATAATCATGTGACTGTCCTAATTAATCGCATCATATGTTGTGTAGGAAGACATCACTTAGCTACCGTACACTACGCCTTGGCTATAGTCAACATACGTAGCACGAATACTAAGTACTATACTTCCTAAAATGACGGAGGGCTGCGAATAGTTTTTTAAGAAAACCTTTAACGCTTTGAACTTGATATCGTTGTAGAATCTAATGGTTTTAAAAGGACTGGCTTAAGCTCCGCACTTTGAAAACTTGCTTTTTCATAAAAAGCCGAGTAGGTTTCAAATCCGATTCTACAACATCTTTTAGATTCATTTTTCTTTACATTAATCTCATTAATGTATTCCCATCATTTAAGTCCATAAGCCATCACAGAAAAGAAACGAAAATAGAACGTACGCTTATGCCATCCGCATTCGCCACAATGTCCCGTTAGGTTATTTAACTAACGGCATAGCGGGGCGGGACTAGCGCAGATGCAAAACATAAGCAACGTTTATTATATATCATATATATAAAACACAATTCGTCTCAATTTATAAAGTGATCACATCACAGAATATCAACAGCAGAAGCACATATATATGAAAATATAGGATATAGTAGGAGGTCCGTATTTTGTATTTAGCCAACAATAGAAAATACGGATTCCACGGTCGCGATGAATAGCCAAGCCCACACCCCTAGACCCCTACGAGAGCGGCAAGTGACCCTACAAATTCTAGAGTTTAGGAGACCCGGTTTCGACTCCTCGAGATTGTTAGTGTTTATGCCCTAGAAGGCCATTACTGTATCATACTAGTTTGTATATTACTTAATGGAAGCTTGGGATATTCACATGTATATAACAGTCTTGCTAAACATGGTAGTATGCTACTTGGTTTTTCTATCTTAATATGTGAGTGTACGTATTGATAGAGCTCTTAGGATCTTGCTTGTCTACCAGCGTTGTGATGGCAGTCATACTAGTGGGGGCTGGGTAGTCTACAAGCACATCCTTATTCTGGTCCCTAGTCGTTGGAGTATCGAGATAGAGCATCGATACTCCGGAGTAGACTGGTGTGTACGCTTCTCATCCCAGTTGGGGAGATGGTCTGTCCCACAGCCGTCAGTACGTCATACTGGAGATAGTATACAGGTGCTCGTTAGGTTACGGGTACACCGGACAGGACTCACAGGGAACTGTTGGTTGGTTTGATACCAGTCGTCAGTGAACAGTTCCCAGGTGACATGAGTACAGCGTAGTCCGCAGACTTGACACTACTACTTCGCCTCGAGTGTGTCCCACTGTTCTTAGATTGCTACCCTACCACGGCTCAAAGGAGTCGTGCAAACAGGTAGCAGTTGGGTGCAGTCCCGAGCACTTGGAGGCAGTGGCGGTTAGACAGGATTCGTCCCTCCCGGTATTGGGAGTAGATATCGTGCTGTGTCAGAGAGCCATTACGCAAAGTCCCTGGCCAGGGCAAGCGAGATTTGCTGGTAGGTTCCAGTAGTTTCTCAGGGTGTAATGGGCTTCCCGCCGACACGACTTATACCGCTATTAGGGGACTGACGCTTGCCGCCCCCTAGGCCCGATATGCGATAGTCTTGGACGAACGGACCGGACTGTATGGAGATTGTCACATCAGACTCAGTAGGAGTTCGGATGGGTTTCCTCATCGGCCTTCTTATCGACAACTACATGGGGACCGTTACGTACAGCTAGTGCCGCTTGCGGTCTGTGGTTAAACCCACTGCCAGCGTAGTAGTCGAGTCTCTAGAGTCCCACACAGAGATTTTCCTACTCCAGGCGAAACGATATAGAGGTCGTATGGTTTTATGACAAGGGTTCGGACACATACGTGCGTTTACGCGCGTACGACTTTCGGACAGTTTTTACCAGTCGGCTTTGGTTTAAGCCAGTTACTGGTATCCGGTTATTGGATTTTTACAGTCTAAAGTTTTTCCGTATTTTTGCGGATTGGAGGGGCGTTCTCGTAATTGTACGAGAAGCTTCTAGAAGATGGTGACTAAGGAGGGTTATGTGTCATTTGCATTAAATGAGTTTAGTGAGTCATGAGGGTGATTCATGCATATCATTAATGCATGATAAATGCTTAATGAGTCATGCTAATGAATCACCATTAGATATTTGTGAAGCATGCTTATTCATCACTTATTTTCTTTTGTTGATAAAAGAGAATGCTTCATTTATATTATGATAACTTACTATTCTCATTTCATTTATTATTATCATCTTCTCTCTCCTCAAGCTCTCATCTTCAAACCCTAATCCTTACACCTCATGAGTTGAGATCAAAGGATTAGTTAGACTAAACAATCCATAACCATCACTCTATTTCATCCTAGCTTCTTTGATTAGCAATCCAAGAAGGTTAGTTGCCTCAAGTTTAGAGGTTAAGCTTGGAGTTTTGCTCTCGGGTGGATCGTCTACTACTTCGAGAAGGCCGAGGAGAACAAGGAGTTCGTAAAGACGAAGGAGTTAGTTCATTAGGTGTAATCCCTAAACACAGTAGTTTAGAAACACTTTGTGTTTGGTTGTTTATAGTTTAGCTTCGATTCAAGCGGTTAGTCGATGTTCGTTCACTAAACATGTTCGTTTTTGAAAATTCCGCCTCCCCACAAGTACTGGGGTGTACTACATCGACTTACAGTGGTATCAGAGCCTCGCTAAACAATAAATAACTTAATTGCAAATTTGTACGAATTTCGAACGGAAAAACGAAGCCGGAAAACCCTAAATCTGTCAAGTTTCTGTCGAATTTAAAACGATGTCCAAAAATTTTTCAGGTTCGTTCAGAAAGCTTAACAAGACATTATAAGAACACCCAAGAAAAATGGTGCCCTGAATCGTCTAACTCGCCACGGATCCGCGGCCTCACCCTACTGAGTCGCCGCGGTTCCGCCGCCGAGTTGGCGAGTCAGGAACCCAATTTTCTTCTGTTGCTTCTCTGTGAAATTTGGGAGTTTTTGGAATATTTTAATTTTGCTCAGGTTTCAGTTTAACAGAGCAGTTTTTGGAGCAATATTAAAGATGTTTAATCGATCGAAATTGTACAGTATTTGCATATTGGATTATATATGTGATTGTTTAATGTGTTCGTAAACCTCCCCTAACTGCTAGTATGTCGGTTAGCAGGGGGTTGCACATTTCTGAAATGGTTATATCTGTTTGTGCATATAAACTGTATTGGACTGTTGTGGTGTTTAGCCGGGGTTTAGCAATGGGTTATTGTTTAATTCATTTGTTGTAAATGTAATTTGTTGTAATATTATTTTTGCGGGGCGCATCCAGGTTGCGGTTGTAGCCACCGTTGTATTATTTCATTTTACTGTTTTTTGCTCCTAAGACTGACCCAAGGTGGGGTACACAAACTGCCGGGTGGGTAGTTTGCCGTACCCGTAGGGGTCGAGGGTGGGGTAACGGCTATTCATCACAACTGTGTAATCTGTCTTTTCTTGCAGGCTCAAAAGAAATACAGATTGCTTGCAAATCCAATATTGTTTATCTGTGTTCTGGAATGAATATCATTGCATCAGACGAATGTAAAATATCTATATATAATGTAGCTATTTAGACGTCACTTATGTTTTACACCCGCGCTAGCCCAGCCCCCGCTCTGTCGTTAGTTAAGTAACCTAACGGGTGATGACGGGACCCCGTGGCGAATGCGGATGGCATAAGAGGACGTTGTATTTTCGTTGTTTTCTGCAATGATAGGTTAATGATGGGACGCATTATCTATAATGCAAAGAAAATAAACCAAAGTTTTAATCGTTGGAACAATTTAAAAGAAACCACTCGGTTATTTTTAAAACAGATATTTTTAAATGCGGAGATTTAACCACTCCTTTTAAAAGCTATCAGGTTCCTTCGGATATATCAAGTTCACTACGTTCACGGTTTCGCCAAAACCAGTCGTAGCCCTCCGTCATTTCATTTGGGTATTCAGTAGTATTCAAGCTATGCATTTTGGCCAAAGTCAAGGCATAGTGTTTGGTAGCTACTGGGTTTTCATTTGTTGCATAAGATAGATGAGTTGGTTTGGGACAGTCGTATTACCATTTGACCAAAGTCAGGGGTATATACGGATGGGTTCAAATTGACAAGATAATGACAGGTAGAACTTGACATGTGACTTATGACATTTTGACCAAAGCCAAGGTCATAAGAGCATGGGGCAAAAATGTATATCGGGAATTTCTAAAGAAACTGAAATTTGCAAAGAGATGCATACCATTTTGAGTTTGATGAATGTTGGTAGCATTCCTACAACATTATCAGACAATGATATTTGGATCCCGATCCTACTGTGAGTATATGCTACTTATCAGGATATTCGTCACTTAACGATCAATGCTATAAACCTAGTAGGTGTCCAGAAAAGTGTCAGCGGGGTTACGCCCCCAGAGAAAAGAGGTTATTTAATTAAGGAACTTCGCGAAAGCGTTGGAAAACCTCCCTCGAAGTATCGACACCAGCCTGGCTGAACGGTTAAGCAAGTATTGTACGTTGAGAATAGTCCTGGCTAATTCTTCTTTTATGGTTTGAGGAAGGATTCGAGAAACAGTGGGAGCCATCCAGTTTAGATAAACTAAAAACCACTCTAAACTTGCAAGAGCATCATGCTAAAGAGTTTTCTTCTCTCTCTCCTAATTGCAGCGACCCTGAAAATGACTGGACTTAAGTTACTTTTAGAGAAAAATATACTGACGGGGCCAAACTATAAAGATTGGCTGCGGAATGTCAAAATGGCTTTGACCTATGACAAACTGGGGTACGTCCTCACCGCTACGGCACCTGCTGTCCCTGGTCCCAAATCCAGTAATGCGGATAAGGAAATCCGCAAAACCTGGGATTTAGATTGCGCGAAAGCCAAGTGCATCGTGCTTGCCTCGATGAACAATGAACATCAGAGGAGGCACGAGGATATGGACCTTGATGGCATATTTCTCCATACAAAGGAACTTTATGGAGAGCAATCTCGTATAGCAAGATACGAGACCTCAAAGAACTTGTTTCGAGCGAGGTTGGCTGTCGGGTCATCGGTAGGAGAACATGTCCTAAAGATGATCGGCTACATAGAAGAGCTCGCAGACCTTGGGACGACTTTGGATAATGAGCTCTATACAGACCTTATTCTCCAGTCCCTTCCTCACACCTACGCCCAGTTTATCCTGAACTTCAACCTTCAAAGAAAAGAAGTTGAACTTCCGGAACTCCTGAACATGTTAAGGAGTGCAGAGGGCACCTTGAAGAATTCAAGGGAAACACCCGCTATGTTTGTTGGCGGTACATCTTCTTCCGGGTCCAAGGCTAGGGCCAAAGGAAGGAAGAAGAAGGCCGCACCCAGACCTAGAGGAGGTGTTAGTAAGGTGGGAGGGAAGGGAAAGAAAAAGACTGCAGTACCGATAGTTGGCCAGGATGAGTGCTTCCATTGTCACAGGAAAGGGCACTGGAAGAAGGATTGCAAGGCGTGGAACGCCAAGAACCAGGAACCGAAGCAAGCTGTTGCTTCGACTTCAGGTGTGTTTGTAATTGAGAATTGTCTGTCGATCAACTCTACTTCCTGGGTATTGGATACCGGATCAGGATCTCATATTTGCAATTCATTGCAGGCACTGAGAAACCGTAGAGTGCTGAAGGAAGGTGATATGATCCTCAGGGTTGCTAACGGAGCTAGCGTGGGAGCTGCGTCCGTCGGGGATTATCACCTAGGATTGACGAGTGGACACATTTTGGTTTTACATAACTGTTATTTTGTACCAAGCTTAACGTGTAATATCATATCAGTTTCCTTGTTATCAAATAAAGGTTATGATTTCACGTTTGTAAGAGATGTTGTCAACATCCACCTTAATCATGGTTTGATTGGGTCCGGTACATTAAATAACGGCATATATGTTTTAAACCAACTCCAAATTTTCAATGTCCAGAACACACTAAAAAGAAAGTCTCCAGATTTAAATAAAGCTTTCTTATGGCATTATAGACTGGGTCACATCAATGAGAGAAGGTTGACTAAGTTGCATAGAGAAGGATATTTGGACACGTTCGAATATCAAACTTATGACACTTGTCAATCTTGTCTCAAAGGAAAGATGACAAAGACTCCATTTACTGGACAAGGAGTAAGAGCGAGCGAGCTCTTAGGACTCATACACAGTGATGTATGTGGTCCAATATCTACACATGCGAGAGGTGGTTTTTCCTATTTCATTACTTTCACGGATGATTACTCAAGATACGGATTCATTTATCTGATGAAACATAAATCCGAGGCTTTTGAGAAATTCCAAGAGTATAAGAATGAAGTAGAAAACCAAACCGGCAAAAGTATCAAGACACTAAGATCTGATCGAGGTGGTGAATACTTAAGTGCCGAGTTCCTAGGTTACCTAAAAGAGAAAGGAATTCTCTCTCAGCTTACTCCTCCATACACTCCACAGCATAACGGTGTATCGGAGAGACGGAATCGAACCCTATTAGATATGGTACGATCCATGATGAGTTATACTGAGTTACCGCGATCTTTCTGGGGTTATGCGCTAGAATCAGCGGCATATCTTCTGAACATGGCTCCTACCAAGACTGTGCCTACCACTCCATATCAGATGTGGACTGGGAAGAAACCCCATCTTCAGCATATGAAGATTTGGGGATGTCCAGCTTTTGTTAAAAAGCAGCATGTGGACAAGCTCGAGGCACGATCAGTAAAATGTTTGTTTGTGGGATATCAAAGAACTCCAAGGGATATTATTTCTATTACGCAGAGGAACAAAAGGTTTTTGTTTCTCGTAATGCCCATTTTCTGGAAAATCAGTTTTTAGAAAAGGAAATAAGTGGGAGCGAAATAGAACTGGAAGAAATTCTAGAACCACAAACTGCTACTGAAAGTTTGGTAGAACCGGAGGTTCAAGAAGAACAAGACATTCCCGCACCCCTCCGCAGGAGTAGTAGGCCGTCTCATCCGCCTGAGAGATACTACGGTTTTCTCATAGACGGGGATAGAGAGGATTGCATCATAGATGATGATGAACCTACTGACTTCCAGCAGGCCATCCAGAGCGGCGACTCGGTACGATGGCTAGATGCAATGCGGACCGAAATGGAGTGCATGTACACCAACAAAGTATGGACTTTGGACTTTGCTCCAGATGGGGTAAAACCCATAGGATGCAAATGGATCTTCAAGAAAAAGATTGGTGTAGATGGACAGGTGGAAACCTATAAGGCTAGACTTGTTGCAAAGGGTTTTCGTCAAAGACCTGGTTTGGACTATGACGAAACTTTTTCTCCAGTGGCTATGCTCAAATCCATTCGGGTCCTTCTTGCTATTGCTGCCTTCCATGATTATGAAATCTGGCAGATGGACGTAAAGACGGCTTTTCTGAATGGAAATTTAGAAGAGAGCGTCTATATGGATCAGCCAGAGGGTTTCAATCAGAGTGGGAGCAGCGGGAAAGTATGCAAGCTGCTTAAGTCTATTTATGGACTAAAGCAGGCATCGCGGAGTTGGAACATCTGTTTTGATGAGACAGTCAAAGAATATGACTTTATCAAAAATCCAGATGAGCCGTGCATATATAGTAAAGTTGTAGCCAGAAGTGTCGTATTCCTCGTCTTGTACGTGGATGACATTCTATTGATAGGAAATGACATTCCTATGCTACAATCTGTCAAAGGATTCTTGTCACACAGGTTCTCCATGAAAGACTTGGGTGATGCCTCTTACATTCTGGGGATCCGGATCTATCGTGATAGATCCAAGAGGATGTTGGGACTTTCGCAGTCCAGGTATATCGACACTGTACTGAAAAGATTCAGTATGGAAGATTCTAAGCGCGGTAATCTACCGGCCTGTCACGGAATCACCCTCTCCAAAGAGATGTCTCCCAAGACTGATTTGGAAAGGGAACACATGTCTATTATACCCTACGCTTCTGCGGTAGGCTCTATAATGTATGCGATGTTGTGTACCAGACCAGATGTACCTTACGCACTAAGCGTGGTAAGCCGGTATCAGTCAGACCCAGGGGAGAAACACTGGATAGCAGTAAAGAACATTCTCAAGTACCTGAGGAGGACTAAGGAGATGTTCTTGGTTTACGGCGGAAAAGACCTCAGGTTGGAGGCCTTTGCTGATTCCGGCTTCCAGAGTGATAAGGACGATTCCAAGTCCATGTCGGGTTATGTCTTTACCCTCAATGGAGGGGCGGTGTGCTGGAGGAGCTCCAAGCAGGACACCGTTCCTGACTCGACGATGGAAGCGGAGTATATAGCTGCTTGCGATGCCGCAAAAGAAGCAGTCTGGATGAAGAAGTTCCTAACAGAACTTCAGGTAGTTCCTACCATAGTTGATCCAATACCTCTGTATTGCGACAATAACGGAGCTATAGATTTAGCGAAGGAACCAAGGTCCCATCAGAAATCCAGACACATCTTGAGGCGGTATCACCTGATCAGGGAGATCATTGATCGTCAGGAGATCGAGGTTCGGAGAGTTGCTTCAGAAGAGAACATTGCTGATCCATTCACGAAGGCCCTTCCTCAGATTCAGTTCGAGAGGCTACTCGAGATCATTGGTCTACGATATGCCAGTACATGGCCCTAGTGCAAGTGGGAGATTGTTAGTGTTTATGCCCTAGAAGGCCATTACTGTATCATACTAGTTTGTATATTACTTAATGGAAGCTTGGGATATTCACATGTATATAACAGTCTTGCTAAACATGGTAGTATGCTACTTGGTTTTTCTATCTTAATATGTGAGTGTACGTATTGATAGAGCTCTTAGGATCTTGCTTGTCTACCAGCGTTGTGATGGCAGTCACACTAGTGGGGACTGGGTAGTCTACAAGCACATCCTTATTCTGGTCCCTAGTCGTTGGAGTATCGAGACAGAGCATCGATACTCCGGAGTAGACTGGTGTGTACGCTTCTCATCCCAGTTGGGGAGATGGTCTGTCCCACAGCCGTCAGTACGTCGTACTGGAGATTGTATACAGGTGCTCGTTAGGTTACGGGTACACCGGACAGGACTCACAGGGAACTGTTGGTTGGTTTGATACCAGTCGTCAGTGAACAGTTCCCAGGTGACATGAGTACAGCGTAGTCCGCAGACTTAACACTGCTACTTCGCCTCGAGTGTGTCCCACTGTTCTTAGATTGCTACCCTACCACAGCTCAAAGGAGTCGTGCAAACAGGTAGCAGTTGGGTGCAGTCCCGAGCACTTGGAGGCAGTGGCGGTTAGACAGGATTCGTCCCTCCCGGTATTGGGAGTAGATATCGTGCTGTGTCAGAGAGCCATTACGCAAAGTCCCTGGCCAGGGCAAGCGAGATTTGCTGGTAGGTTCCAGTAGTTTCTTAGGGTGTAATGGGCTTCCCTCCGACACGACTTATACCGCTATTAGGGGACTGACGCTTGCCGCCCCCCTAGGCCCGATATGCGATAGTCTTGGACGAACGGACCGGACTGTATGGAGATTGTCACATCAGACTCAGTAGGAGTTCGGATGGGTTTCCTCATCGGCCTTCTTATCGACAACTACCTGGGGACCGTTACGTACAGATAGTGCCGCTTGCGGTCTGTGGTTAAACCCACTGCCAGCGTAGTAGTCGAGTCTCTAGAGTCCCACACAGAGAGTTTCCTACTCCAGGCGAAACGATATAGAGGTCGTATGGTTTTACGACAAGGGTTCGGACACATACGTGCATTTACGCGCGTACGACTTTCGGACAGTTTTTACCAGTCGGCTTTGGTTTAAGCCAGTTACTGGTATCCGGTTATTGGATTTTTACAGTCTAAAGTTTTTCCGTATTTTTGCGGATTGGAGGGGCGTTCTCGTAATTGTACGAGAAGCTTCTAGAAGATGGTGACTAAGGAGGGTTATGTGTCATTTGCATTAAATGAGTTTAGTGAGTCATGAGGGTGATTCATGCATATCATTAATGCATGATAAATGCTTAATGAGTCATGCTAATGAATCACCATTAGATATTTGTGAAGCATGCTTATTCATCACTTATTTTCTTTTGTTGATAAAAGAGAATGCTTCATTTATATTATGATAACTTACTATTCTCATTTCATTTATTATTATCATCTTCTCTCTCCTCAAGCTCTCATCTTCAAACCCTAATCCTTACACCTCATGAGTTGAGATCAAAGGATTAGTTAGACTAAACAATCCATAACCATCACTCTATTTCATCCTAGCTTCTTTGATTAGCAATCCAAGAAGGTTAGTTGCTTCAAGTTTAGAGGCTAAGCTTGGAGTTTTGCTCTCGGGTGGATCGTCTACTACTTCGAGAAGGCCGAGGAGAACAAGGAGTTCGTAAAGACGAAGGAGTTGGTTCATTAGGTATAATCCCTAAACACAGTAGTTTAGAAACACTTTGTGTTTGGTTGTTTATAGTTTAGCTTCGATTCAAGCGGTTAGTCGATGTTCGTTCACTAAACAAGTTCGTTTTTGAAAATTCCGCCTCCCCACAAGTACTGGGGTGTACTACATCGACTTACAGAGATGGCCTCCCACTGAACCCTAGAACCCGGTCACTTGTGCTCCCCTCCTTGGGTCTATCCTAATGCGGAAAAATAAATAATATACAACAATGGTGACATCATCCTCAATCCAGAAGTGCCCCAAATAAAAGAATATTATATACAATAAATTTTACTTGAATGAAAATAAAAACTCCTATCTCACATAAAACCCCCCGGCCATTCAATCACGACGATCCTGCACATCATATCTCAGCAACACATAACATCACATGTTATCAACGTAAGTAAGTATGCGTACCCCAATTGTCGTTGATGTATAGCAACGAAACCGGAGATACACTACATACTATACTTATGGTCGCAGAAAAGAATGTTAATCTACAATATTTGGAATCGTTACTTTCCTTAGACATCATAAACCCGAAATATCTTATATTCTGGATTTCATGCCTAGCACTGCAAATCTTACATTTAGGTCTCAACAATGAAAACACCTTTTCAAAAGAAACCGGGTAATTCAACAAGATTCCCGATTCCAACCGTGACCGAAATGATAAATTTACAAGCTATAATTAATTTTCACAAAACTAATCAGTGTAGATTCCAATTATTGTATTACATTCAAATAAACTAGGCGATGTTAAACCATTCGATCGATCGATCGATCACCCAAAAAAACTCACAGAGAAGCTCAACACCTGAGCAATATTAAAAATACCCAGAAGCATGCCACAGTATCTATGGACCAACCGTAGAAGGGCCGACCTGTGCCTCAAAAATGGCGCCGCGGAACCGCCGCTAAAAGCATCCTTCTGCCGCGGTTCCGTGGTCATTTGATCGAGTTAGGGTTTCGTTCTTCTAGAGGGTCCATAGAATTACCTGCATACTTTTCTGAATATTTTTAATATGAAAAATTCCAACATTTTGAAAAATTTCCAGAGAGTAATTTTTGGAGTAATCGATGTTCGTTCTAAGTTTTTAACGTCGTCTAGGTTACTCTAAAGCTCTAGCCTGGCTCTGATACCACTGTAGGGATTCTTTAGCACCATGCCTAGGGTTTGGGTTGCATCACACATGCTATAATCAAAATTTAGGGGGTGCTAAACAATACCAACCATGAATCGAACTAGAAATCTAGGGTAATAAGCAACTAATATCACATACTAGAAGTATTTTAACACTAAGAGGTGAGTAATACAACCTTTGTATTACTCACCAATTAGTGTTAAAATACTTCTAGTATGTGATATTAGTTGCCTGTTACCCTAGATTTCTAGTTCGATTCATGGTTGGTATTGTTTAAATCTCCCTCCTTGACTCTTTTGGATCAACTAGGGTTTGAAACGGTTTGCTTGAATCCTTCCAAGTCCACGACGATCCACCACGAAGTCCCTTTGCTCAAGCTCCTAGCTTCACTTGATCTTTGAAGAAGTGGAGCAAACAATCTACACAAGTGGGCTTGACTAATATAGATTGGTGATGTGGGTTTGGATCTCACTTAAAAACCTTTCCTTTTTGTTTCCTTCACTCACTTGAAAAGGGTAGAGAGCATGAAGGAGGAAGAAGAAGGAGATGGCTAAGCTTGAGCTCTTTTTTTTTTTTTGATAATTCTCAAATAAAAAAATGAGAAAAGAAAATATAAATGAGAGTTACACTCACATAGAACCATGGTCAATAAATATCTAGATATTTTTAGTTAGTGAGTTAAAGAACAAATGAAATTAAACCATGGTTTTAAACAAGGTTAAGCAAAGAAGAGTGTAGAAACTTTTAACCATGATTTAATCCTTTTGTTTTTTCTCAATAACAAATACACACACACACACACACACACACACAAACATACACACACACACACATCATGTGAGTCTTGCATTGCCATCTCCAATGTATCAACAACCATGACACATGTATGCATGTATGTGTGCATTCATATCAACATGTAAATATACATACATACATTCATGCACACATCCAAATAGAAAATGTTTAAATAAATGAGCTAAAAGTCAATATTAAATCAACACTTGATTTAATAAACCGGTCATATCACATACGACCCGACCAATAGTAAACACCTGATTAAAATACGGTATCATATACTCGCATTTAATCGAGCTCTCGTGCATATCCCATATGCACCCCAAATCATTTCGCCTGAGCTAGGAAACCCCTCTGTGGGACTCTAAGACTCGTCAATACGCTAGCAGTAGGCAGTGATCATATCACATACCCACAAACCGTCAGCGGCACTAGCTGTATGTAACGGCTCCCAGGTATTGAGCGATCAGAAGAAAAACAAGCGAACCTGTCAAAACTCTCGTCGAGCCAACTGGCAACATTTACCGTACAGTCCGGTCTCTTCGTCAGATATGCTGCATATCGAGTCTAAGGATGGTATCATCGATCTCAATAACTTAATAAGTCATGCCGGTATATGGCTCATAACAGAACGAGAAACTACTGATAACACTTATCAGTAAATCTCAACAGCCATGGCCAGGGACTTCCTGTTATAGCCAATCGATAGCGCAACATCAACCCCCAATACCGGGAGAGAAGAAACCCCTCCTGTTGCTCATTGCCTCCATGTGCCTCAGGACTGTACCCAAAATCCACCTGTTTGCACGACTCAGTAGAGCCATGGTAGGGTGGAGATCAAAGTATAGTGGGAGGACACACAAGACCCTATGACGATCTCGGGTCTACAGACTAACCTGTACCAGTGTCACCTGAGAACTGCTATCCGACGATAGATATAATACCATATAAGAGTTCTCGGCGAGTCCGTTCAGTGTACCCAGTCTCTACTGAGCACCCGTACACAATATTTAGTGTCACCACACCAATGGATATGGGATCATCCATCGCTCATCATATGGGACAAGAACCGTATACGCTAGTCTACTCTGGACTATCGATGCCCAGTCTCGATACACCTACGACTAGGAACGTTTCAAGGATATGCTTATAAACTACACGTGTCCACTAGTATGATCTGCATCATAGTCCCAGTAGTCAAGCAAATATCCTAAGGGCTTTATCAACATGTACCAAATGAGTAAGATGCAAGATCAAATGAACATGTCAAGATAAAGTACAACCAGATAGCATACTATCATGTCGAGCAAGAATGTCCTCTGAATATATATACACATACCGATACATCCACTATCATATAATGGCCTCTAGGGTATACATATATCCAACATTTCCAACCCCAACCTTTTCAGAATCCGACAAACAACTTTGCATCTTACAACAATTCGTTTCCTTAAAACAACAACAATGTTCTGTCCGGTAACGACAAAGTTTCCTCTCTAGAACGGAGTTTTGATTCTTTTGTGAAGAAATCAACTCAAGCCACCGTGAATATCCAATCTTCTATTCAATCAATTGTGCAACACATAACTTCTCATGGACAGAGCATCAAAACCATCAAGATCCAGATTGCACAGCTGAACGCGACATTGAGCGAGCGAGAGAGAGGAAAACTTCCGTCTCAACTATTACCTAATCTTGGTCACCCACATAATGCACATGTTGCTCTCGAACAACAGAACCATAATGTAAGTGCCGTGACTACGTTGAGATCAGGAAGAACACTAAACAACAATATCGACGCACGAAATGATGATGACGACGACACTTCGGCTTCTTCTTCTTCTTCTTCTTCTTCTCCTTCTTCTTCTGAGCCCTTTCTCCATTCTTCACAGGGCTCTTCTTCAAAAACCAATGCTTCGAACGGACCCATATCTCACTCCACTCAAACTCTCGTTTTGGGTTTCGTTCTATCTCCATAATCTTCTCCACAAGTATTGAACTCAACCAATTTAAACAAAGCCCTATTTCCAAACCGGTTGAGGTCCAATAAACAAAGTTCACAAATGGAGAAGGTTGTGGAGTTGTTCAAACATGTTAACATAAACATTCCCGTCTTAGATGCAATCCAGCAAGTCCCCTCTTATGCGAAAATCTTGAAAAACTTGTGCACTAAGAAGAGAAAATCTCAGGTACCGAAGAAAGTTTTCTTGGCTAGTAACGTGAGTGATGCTCTTGTCCAAGATTTACTACAAAAACGGAAAGACCTTGGCTGTCCTACGATTTCAATTACCATTGCGGATAAGAATATTAATCGCTCTCTTTTGGATCTCGGTGCTAGTGTTAACCTTTTTCCTTATTCAGTTTATGAGTAACTCGGTATAGGAGAACTGAAACTTACACATTATACTCTCTAAATGGCTGACCGATCTATCACCCATCTTAGGGGTGAGCTAGAGCATGTGTTGATTATGGTTGGGGATATCATATTCCACGTGGATTTCATTGTTGTAGATACACAACCTGTGGCCAACCTCAGAATCAAATTTCGGTGATTCTCGGTCGCCCATTCCTTGCAACCTCAAATGCAGTGATCAATTGCCGAAAAGGTTCCATGAACCCATCTTTTGGTAATATGACAATTGAACTCAACATTTTCAGGTTAGGAAATCAGCCATCCGAACCAAATGCTCATATACTGGATATTTGTTCCATTCAGAAGATCGCCCTCGAGGATTGTGAATTTGAAGAATTTCTGTTTGATCATGGTGATCTTGATGCCACTAGCGCGTTCCTCTTTGAACCTGCTGCTTTCGACTACGACAAAGAATACAAGTGCTTCACGTTTTTGAACGATCTTGACATGTCACCACCCATGTTGGAATCTTTTGAATTTCCGGATGAGTTAGTTGAACTATCCGACTATGTTGCATACACTCACTTTAAGCCCCACTTGGAATCCTTTGAGTTTGAGACACGTTCTTTGATTTTACCTTCAGTTGTTTCTCCTCCGACGCTCGAACTCAATCCTCTGCCGTCTCACCTCAAGTATGCTTACTTAGGTGAAAACGAAAGACTCTCGGTAATCATTTCGGCTTCTCTAGCTGTAGAGCAAGAGAAAGCCCTTCTTTCGGTCTTGTGATCAAATCAGAAAGCTTTTTGCTGGCCGATGACGGACATCAAGGAGATTAGTCCCCTGATCGTTGAACACCATATTCACATGATGAATAATGCCAAACCAGCCAGGGATCCACAGAGACGATTAAATCCAGTCATGAAGGAGGCTGTGAAGAAGGAAATCGTCAAATGTCTAGATAGTGGTATCATTTACCCTATATCCTACAGTCAATAGGTCAGCTCGATACACGTTATCCCTAAGAAGTCGAGCATTACGTTCATCACAAATGAGGGAAACGGGTTAATCCCCATTTGCACCCAAACCGGGTGGCGAGTATGCATTGATTATCGAAAACCCAAGGCCGCAATGCAGAAGGATCACTTTCCGCTTCCATTCATTGACAAAATGCTCGAAAGATTAGCTGGACATGAGTGCTACTGTTTTCTGGATGGTTACTCAAGTTATAACCAGATTCTCATTGCCGAAAAAGACCACGACAAAACCAATTTCACTTGTCCTTTCGGCACGTTTGCATATCGTCGCATGCCCTTTAGGTTATGCAATACTCCCGCTACATTTCAGCGGTGTATGATGGGAATATTCTTGTAACATTTCAGAAAAATAAAATATTATTTTTGGAAATTTATATAATTAAATAAAAAATATTGTGAATATTTTAATGGTGCGGTATAATTATATACCGATAAACTGGGAAATATTTGGAAAATTATAAAAATTACTGAAATGAGGGTGTTTTATATGATTTAAGAAAATTATAAATTCTTTAGGATTAATTATATTACATTTTAATGCTAATCGCGATTAAATATCACTAATCGTGCATTAAGTTTGATTTTTGCATATGACATGCACCGTGTCATACTACACGACTTGTTACATTTCCTTTGTTTTGAAAATCATGCTCGCTTTCTTTTTATCACTTGGTTTTGTATTTTGTAAGAAAAGAAAGAAAAGAAAAGAAAAGAAAATGGAATAAACAAAAGAGTATGGGCAAGAGAGAGAAGAGAGAGAGAGAGGTGAGGGATTCTTTTGACCTTGGCTCACTGTGTTTGTCTCCATCATTTTCATCATTTCTTCTTCTCATTTCCCTCACCATGGCTGCCTTCTTCCTCCACCACCTCCTACACCACACAACAACCTCAAATATGCATCAAAACATCACATTCCTTTCATTAAAAATATGCACAAGCTCACTACAAGCATAGGAGATCAAGAAAAATCCGATTTTGAGCACTTGGGGCAACTCAAGAAAATTCTTGAGTTTCCAAATGAGATAATTCTTTCACATTTAGTGTAGCATTTGAATTCCTATAGCCTCTAGACTAGTTTAGAATCCATTTAGAATGGTTTAGTGAACTTTCAAAATTCCTAGGTGAGGTTTTGAGGAATTTTGAGTTGTGATGATGCATGTGAGTGTATTAGTGACTACAAAACCCCCATAGTGCTAAAAACCTGGACCAAACCAGAACCTAGACCATGAAACTTGAATTTTAGACTTCCGTGTCGGTTTTTGTGATTAGTGATGCCTACAGAGAATCTGGAGTGACATGGAGATTTTACTAGAAAAACAAACAACTCCTTTGACCTAGATTGGACACCATGAGGACACCCTGCTAATACGAACCCATTCTGAGCATTTTTAGCCGTGGAGGCCGGATTTTACATGTATGTGGCCGGCCACATTGAGAAATTTGGTGCCCGGGTTGCTTCTGTAGCTCATATACCTCCTATACAGCACCCCAGTACTGTTTGTTTATCCCAATTTCACCTGAACCAAAATCTGGGACCAGTTTTCTAAGTTGCTGCTTAATGTTTTGTGACTTTTGTGATTTGAATCTTTGGAATTTTGTTTTATATCGGTCACTTGACGTTCGTACGTCGATATCGGGTGTTGTTTGGTTGTTTTGCGTGAGTAGACCATAGGTTTTAACCTATGGATGATTAGCGGGTTGTTTTGGTTTTGAATTGGACGTTTTGATGTGATACGATATATGTGATATGTAGGTACCCTCACGTAGACTTCGGACGATGAAGAAGAGGATGGCGACATCGACTTCGGCAAGCGAGGATCAAGGTGAGTAGATATATATCTACAGGGAAAGTCGGGTGGATGGCGTATAGCACCCCCGCAGTTCGTAGTGTAGCCTATGATATATTATAATTATATATGAATTTGTGTTATGTGAGATGTTATTGTTTAGCAGGAAAGGTTTTAGGAGATCATGGGTTAAATTTAGAGTAATGGGATGATAGTGTCGTTAGCTAGTTTCTTAGTAACGAAACCCTAGTGTAAGCATTTGCATACACGCACACACACCCGCATACATTTTATTTTCTTGTGCGTATATGGTGATATATATATATATATATACATATATGTATGTGAGTATGTACACACACACACACACATACACACATACACGGATGACAAGGATAATATATGATATTTGGAGATGAGTCGATGTGATTGGGCAGGATGCTGTGAGATCGGTGATGTGATTGGGTCGTGTTATGAGATACGACATATTATTATAGCGGATCGTTGGGCGATGTGTTTTCATACACACGCAGTTATATGTTGATGGTATCAGCATGTACTAGACTTAGATCAGTACCAGGTTCATGATATTATGATAATGATACCATATGGATATTGAGGTATATGTGATAGGCGACCCGTACCCCGATTTTGGGATGACGTATGATGGATTTACCGTACGAGATATAAATACGATGATTGATCCGCACTCATGATTCGAGGATGACGTATTATATATATGTTATCGTATGTGACTTTATTGAGGCGGGATCACCGACTACTAGATATATAGATCGACTCAGACTTGGGCGGTTTTCCTTACCCCTTTCGATTAGTTTGTTAGTTTAGTCCGGTAGTTTACTTGGTAGATGTTAGACTGGGCTCGGGTCATACTTATTTTCAAAACTGACGAATCGTGGGTATTTTAAAGACATGCCATATTTTCTAAAAACCACGATTCGTGTTATTTCAACAGCCCAAAAACTGTATGACTCATATATAGAAATGCATATCTTTTATCGTTGCATTTACTATTCATTTTTCGTATATTCTTGCTATTCGCATCGCATTGCATGCTTATTTGTGTTTTCATTAGTTATGAAACCCTGCTGTCAGGACACCAGCACCATTACCGATGACGCGTATGCTCCACGTACACTTGCTTGTCGGCTTACACACATCATCATCGATAATTTCCATGTCACGTACACATTAGAAAATACTACATCATTAGTATAAATTGTTAGCTGATAGTTTCGACATGGTACTAGTGAGCTTTCTTTTATACGATAGCTTAGACATTGCATTTATTTACTGTAATATCTCATGCATGTATATTCATATATTCATTTGCCATGCGATAGTATGGGCCAGTCCGGATTGCCAGAGCCCGGTATTCATTATTTATTTACATCGTGATTTGTGATATCAGATTTCCATGAGATTCTGGATTTGGAGAAACCGCAAAGATTTTATAAACTGATTATCATTTCTAAAAATAGAAAAATGCGGTTTTCTCATGATATGATATGAGATATGTCCACCATGAGTTTTCTCGGCTCTTGAGCGATGTCATACACCCGATTCGAGGAGGAGGAGGAACCGTCTGTGGGTGCACGGTGGACCCGGTGCAGTACCCCGGGGCAAGATGGTCGCAGATGATGGCGTTGAGCCTGGCAGGGGAGCACTACCGACCGGTTATTCGTAACGCGGAGGATATCCGGAGGATACCGACGTAGTCGTGGGATTTGATGTTTTGGGCCAGTCTGGATAGCCGGAGCTCGAGATATTGAGACACAGAGACATTGATATTTTATGATATGGGCCAGTCCGTATTGCCGGAGCCCGAGATATTGAGATATTGGGATATATATTTTTGTGTCGATGCTTGACACGGATTCTCTGTGATTCCATTGATGATACTTTGATTTTTTATACAGAAATCTCATTGAGATATGAAAACAGTTTTCTCATTTAAATTGTATTATGTTATCATGCATTCATACATCATATATATGCCATGTTGTTCCTTGAGGCACTGACACGAGCACTTGGTATTACACTTATGTATACATATTTACCCTTGCCATTATTATTCTTCAGGCTATATTATTGAGGATATTATGATCGTATGACCTAGGATTGAGTCATACATGCGATTTCTGCTCGGTGATGTTTTCTACTCACGAGTTGGCAACTCACCCCCGTTGTGCCACAGTTTCTTGCAGGTTTTGCCGTACAGGTTTCCTTGGCGGATTTGCTGGCATACTGCTTCCTTCCGGGTGTTTGCTTTGGTTGGTGGGTTCACTTGCATCATGACCACCATTGTAATTTGTTTACTTTCAGCTGTATCTAGAAACTCCATCAACCAGACTTGTATTATTTGTTAGACTTAGAAGACCAGTGTATATTCTTTCGGCCTTATAGCCGCGCTGTATTATTATGGTTTTCCTTTGGTTTTCTGGTGGATATCGCTTTTCATGATGAGTTTTGATCCTTGCCCTTCAGCGTTGTATATTATATTGCTTTCGTGGTTTTGTCCGCCAATTGGCGAAGAGCTAGCTCCCGCTTGGGGATGCCTTTATTCATTATGTATATTATCTATGTTTGTACCCGTTTGGGGCCAGTATTTACAAAGGAAACCCCGCCGAAATTTTTGGAAAAGACATGATGTTTTAAAAATGCATACGGCGGCTTATTTTGTTAAACCACTTGTTTTAAAACTAAACTTCCCCTTCACTTTCTATTTAAAATGGTTTAGATTTCTGGGCTTTTGGCTTACTTGAATAAGGTGTGGTCCTATAGACTTCACATGATTCAAGTGCCAGTTATGTGCCATTTCGGGTCATGACAAAGTTGGTATCAAAGCGCTAGGTTTAACCTTGGTTCGAGTCTATGTTTCACTATGCGGAGTCTAGGGCGTGTGTGTATATATATATATATATATATATATATATATATATATATATATATATATATATATATATATATATATATATATATTCGGAACCTAGGCTTGACCTTACGGAACTTAGACTTGGTTGAGGGGGTATTAGACCCGAACTTTCGTCACATAGGTTGACCTTGGTTGATGAAGCAGGCGACTCAAGTAGAGTGACGTACCGTGTGTATGTTCCGCGGTATACTTACGATACGCTATTCCGCTTAAGAAGCCTTATGATGTACATTTTCCTTGCATAGTATTATATTCATTCCTATGATCTATCCTCATCGATATTGGTTTATGGTTTTTCTGCCACGATTACACGAGCAGAGAGAGCTGCGGCTAGAGTTGCGGTCAGCACGAGCTCGTCACGGACGAGGACTGGCCAGGGCATGATTCCAGGGACACATGATTGCATAGATGTATCGTTTTATTGTGTTGTCGCGCCATGAGCGTTTGATGGATTGCTTTTACGAATTTCTCGGACGTGCCGATCAGCACCAGAGGATTGGGCCACTAATAGAGGCCGGCTAGAATGTGATGACCGTTAATGCACCGATTATTCTTGATGATTGAGGCACCGTTCAGCGTGCGGACGAATGAGCCAGTTGTTGCTGCGAATGACAAGATATCGCCCCAGATGTTTGGAGCTATTGCAGCATGAGTTTATACTTAGAGATATGACAGAAGATTCCTAGTCACCCAAGGATGAATGACTAGGACATGTGGTTCTTTTGCACACCCTGATGAGAGGTCATCAGATTGATTGATTCCAACTAGAGAAGACTTCACGCAGGTACGTTGAGAGTCGAAAGAAAACGATCGAATGTCAGAAACCCATTTTTCCAAGTTTAAAGTATTCGGAAAAACATGTAAGTAATCTTACGGACCCTCTAGAAGAATGAAACCCTAACTCGATATAATGACCATGAGAACGCCTTGAAACCTTAAGGTTTGCGGCAGTTCCACGGTGCCATTAATGAGGCTTGGGTTTGCCCTTCTACGGCTGGTCTACAGGTACTGTGGCATGTACTGGATATTATTAAATTGTACTCAAGAGTTAAGCTCTTGGGGGATTATGGAACTTTGACGAATCAATCGAAAGGTTCGACGTCGTTCGGATATCATATGATGGGATACATTACTTGGGAGTCTCCAGATATGATTATAGACATTGGAGCGCAGTCCATGCAGCCAAGAAGAGACGAGTCCGAATTAGTCGACATTAGAGAAAAGTGGAGCAAGAGATTCGTACGAGATTTCGACGAGATGTTGTTCCACTCCGTTGACATCAGAGACGTGATACGCATGCAGAGGCGTTGTATATGGATATATCTTCCAGGAAGAGTCGTGATGAGTATGCTGCCGTTTCGGAATAAGAAATAGAGTTAGTAAGAGATGATGACTTCCGGGCAGTTCGGCAGAAACGAGATTTGGGAGAGACTTCGACAGAACCTTTCTGGAATACTATACGAGAAGACTTGGACCCAGGATCGGTCATATTACGCACACCCAGTAGGCCATAGTTCGGCATCGTCGATGAGACATGTTATGAGTGACCATGACAGTTGGCCAATGATCTTTAGAGGATGTGCCAGAGCGGGACTGTTTCCGTCATTTTGATTTTGGTATTTTGGACGATTTATTTGCATGATTGAGATTTTGTGCACCACAGTTGCACTTGACTTCGATTTGATGTCATTCGAGATGTTGATTTTGATTTCATACCGATGGTATGCATGTTATTTGATTTGTGCTTTCAGCATAGTTTTCATGCACTTTTAGTATTTTGACTCGATTTCGTGCACGCTGATGCACCTGGTTGTGAGATTATATACCACGGTATACCTGATTTGGATTGAGATGTGCTGTATACCGTCGATTTCGATTGTGATACCCGATATTTGTTTTCGTGCACCTTGTGCATTTGATTTGGATTCTTGCGCATACTTGGAGTGCTTGATGCGATTTTGGTGCACACCCGATGCACTAAATCGGGATTCTTCGTGCATATCAGATGCACCTGATATTGCTGTCAGGCACACCTGTTGCCTTTGATAGGTGTTTCGTGCACACCCGTTGCACTTAGATTTTGTTTCTGTGCACATGTATGACACATTCATTGATTTTGATTTCTGTGCGCACCAGACGTATGTGGCATTTTATACTCATTTAAGATTGGTTTCTTGGAGCAGTATGTTTTATGATACTTACTATTTGGTATAGTAGCTGAGCAGGACTAGTCAGAGGACAGTACCTGAATATATTTTTGCATGCATGGATAGTTACCGAAGGGATTTTCAAGAAGGAGCTATAGTCTTAGTATTTACCTATGTGTCCGAGATGACACACAACTTTTTACAAAGGAAACCCTTCTAGATTATTTTCAGAAACGGCGGGACGTGTATGTTAAACAAAGGATATATATAGATATAGTTATTTTCTTACAATAAACGTCCGCTACTGTGCCGGGATACGCGCATTGCACAGTGATTTGAAAAAGATTTGGCATGCATTTTTTCAGATGTTTTGAGGAGTTTACAACGATGCGTACAATGTACATATTTTAGTCTTGAGTATATCAAGTTGGTTTTTGTATTGGATTTTGACATTGGTGTCTTCACCATAACTCTGATGATCGCGAGATGCTTGACGGAGTTTGATTTTGGTTTATATACTCGTTTTTCATGCGCATGCATTGTGCTACGATGTGTTTCATGTATTTATGATTTCGGAGCCCTGACGACTTAATCTTTTTACTGAAATGTTTTAGTATTTGAGGGGTTTAAATTTAAATTCGGGGACCGAATTTATTTAAGGTGGGAAGATTGTAACATTTCAGAAAAATAAAATATTATTTTTGGGAATTTATATAATTAAATAATAAATATTGTGAATATTTTAATGGTGCGGTATAATTATATACCGATAAACTGGGAAATATTTGGAAAATTATAAGAATTACTGAAATGAGGGTGTTTTATATAATTTAAGCAAATTATAAATTCTTTATGATTAATTATATTCCATTTTAATGCTAATCGCGATTAAATATCACAAATCGTGCATTAAGTTTGATTTTTGCATATGACATGCACCGTGTCATGCTACACGACTTGTTACATTTCCTTTGTTTTGAAAACCATGCTTTCTTTCTTTTTATCACTTGGTTTTGTATTTTGTAAGAAAAGAAAGAAAAGAAAAGAAAATAGAATAAACAAAAGAGTATGGGCAAGAGAGAGAAGAGAGAGAGAGAGAGGTGAGGGGTTCTTTTGACCTTGGCTCATTGTGTTTGTCTCCATCATCTTCATCATTTCTTCTTCTCATTTCCCTCACCATGGCTGCCCTCTTCCTCCACCACCTCCTACACCACACACCAACCTCAAATATGCATCAAAACATCACATTCCTTTCATTAAAAATATGCACAATCTCACTACAAGCATGGGAGATCAAGAAAAATCCGATTTTTAGCACTTAGGGCAACTCAAGAAAATTCTTGAGTTGCCAAATGAGATAATTCTTTCACATTTAGTGTAGCATTTGAATTCCTATAGCCTCTAGACTAGTTTAGAATCCATTTAGAATGGTTTAGTGAACTTTCAAAATTCCTAGGTGAGGTTTGAGGAATTTTGAGTTGTGATGATGCATGCGAGTGTATTAGTGACTACAAAACCCCCATAGTGCTAAAAACCTGGACCAAACCAGAACCTAGACCATGAAACTTGAAATTGAAACTTCTGTGTCGGTTTTTGTGATTAGTGATGCCTATAGGGAATCTGGAGTGACCTGGAGATTTTACTAGAAAAACAAACAACTCCTTTGACCTAGATTGGACACCATGAGGACACCCTGCCAATACGAACCCATTCTGAGCATTTTTAGCCGAGGAGGCCGGATTTTACATGTATGTGGCCGGCCACATTGAGGAATTTGGTGCCCAGGTTGCTTCTGTAGCTCATATACCTCCTATACAGCACCCCAGTACTGTTCGTTTATCCCAATTTCACCTGAACCAAAATCTGGGACCAGTTTTCTAAGTTGCTGCTTAATGTTTTATGACTTTTGTGATTTGAATCTTTGGAATTTTGTTTTATATTGTTCACTTGACGTTCGTATGTTGATATCGGGTGTTGTTTGGTTGTTTTGCGTGAGTAGACCATAGGTTTTAACCTATGGATGATTAGCGGGTCGTTTTGGTTCTGAATTGGACGTTTTGATGCGATACGATATATGTGATATGTAGGTACCCTCACGTGGACTTCGGACGATGAAGAAGAGGATGGCGACATCGACTTCGGCAAGCGAGAATCAAGGTGAGTAGATATATATCTACGGGGGAAGTCGGGTGGCGTATAGCACCCCCGCAGTTCGTAGTGTAGCCTATGATATATTATAATTATATATGAATTTGTGTTATGTAAGACGTTATTGTTTAGCACGAAAGGTTTTAGGAGATCATGGGTTAAATTTAGAGTAATGGGATGATAGCGTCGTTAGCTAGTTTCTTAGTCACGAAACCCTAGAGTAAGGATTTGCATTCACGCACACACACCCGCATACATTTTATTTTCTTGTGCGTATATGGGGATATATATATATATATACATATATGTATGTGAGTATGTATATATATATATATACATACATATATATATATATATAGATACATACATATATATATATATATACATACATACATATATATATATATATATACATACATACATACATATATATATATATATACATACATATATATATATATATACATACATATATATATACATACATACATACATATATATATATATATATATATATGTATACATATACACGGATGCTGAGGATAGTATATGATATTTGGAGATGAGTCGATGTGATTGGGCTGGATTCCGTGAGATCGGTGATGTGATTGGGTCGTGTTATGAGATACGACATATTATTATAGCGGATCGTTGGGCGATGTGTTTTCATACACACGCAGTTATATGTTGATGGTATCGACATGTACTAGACTTAGATAAGTACCAGGTTCATGATATTATGATAATGATACCATATGGATATTGAGGTATATGTGATAGGCGACCCATACCCCGATTTTAGGATGCCGTACGATGGATTTACCGTACGAGATATAAATACGATGATTGATCCGCACTCATGATTCGAGGATGACGTATTATATATATGTTATCGTATGTGACTTTATTGAGGCGGGATCACCGACTACTAGATATATAGATCGACTCAGACTTGGGTGGTTTTCCTTACCCCTTTCGATTAGTCTGTTAGTTTAGTCCGGTAGTTTACTTGGTAGATGTTAGACTGGGCTCGAGTCATACTTATTTTCAAAACTGACGAATCGTGGGTATTTTAAAGACATGCCATATTTTCTAAAAACCACGATTCGTGTTATTTAAACAGCCCAAAAACTGTATGACTCATATATAGAAATGCATATCTTTTATCGTTGCATTTACTATTCATTTTTCGTATATTCTTGCTATTCGCATCGCATTGCATGCTTATTTGTGTTTTCATTAGTTATGAAACCCTGCTGTCAGGACACCAGCACCATTACCGATGACGCGTATGCTCCACGTACACTTGCTTGTCGGCTTACACACATCATCATCGATAATTTCCATGTCACGTACACATTAGAAAATACTACATCATTAGTATAAATTGTTAGCTGATAGTTTCGACATGGTACTAGTGAGCTTTCTTTTATACGATAGCTTAGACATTGCATTTATTTACTGTAATATCTCATGCATGTATATTCATATATTCATTTGCCATGCGATAGTATGGGCCAGTCCGGATTGCCAGAGCCCGGTATTCATTATTTATTTACATCGTGATTTGTGATATCAGATTTCCATGAGATTCTGGATTTGGAGAAACCGCAAAGATTTTATAAACTGATTATCATTTCTAAAAATAGAAAAATGCGGTTTTCTCATGATATGATATGAGATATGTCCACCATGAGTTTTCTCGGCTCTTGAGCGATGTCATACACCCGATTCGAGGAGGAGGAGGAACCGTCTGTGGGTACACGGTGGACCCGGTGCGGTACCCCGGGGCAAGATGGTCGCAGATGATGGCGTTGAGCCTGGCAGGGGAGCACTACCGACCGGTTATTCGTGACGCGGAGGATATCCGGAGGATACCGACGTAGTCGTGGGATTTGATGTTTTGGGCCAGTCCGGATAGCCGGAGCTCGAGATATTGAGACACAGAGACATTGATATTTTATGATATGGGCCAGTCCGTATTGCCGGAGCCCGAGATATTGAGATATTGGGATATATATTTTTGTGTCGATGCTTGACACGGATTCTCTGTGATTTCATTGACGATACTTTGATTTTTTATACAGAAATCTCACTGAGATATGAAAACAATTTTCTCATTTAAATTGTATTCTGTTTTCATGCATTCATACATCATATATATGACATGTTGTTCCCTGAGGCACTGACACTAGCACTTGGTATTACACTTATGTATAGATGTTTACTCTTGCCATTATTATGCTTCAGGCTATATTATTGAGGATATTATGATCGTATGACCTAGGATTGAGTCATACATGCGATTTCTGCTCGGTGATGGTTTCTACTCACGAGTTGGCAACTCACCCCCGTTGTGCCACAGTTTCTTGCAGGTTTTGCCGTACAGGTTTCCTTGGCGGATTTGCTGGCATACTGCTTCCTTCCAGGTGTTTGCTTTGGTTGGTGGGTTCACTTGCATCATGACCACCATTGTAATTTATTTACTTTCACCTGTATCTAGAAACTCCATCAACCAGACTTGTATTATTTGTTAGACTTAGAAGACCAGTGTATATTCTTTCGGCCTTATAGCCGCGCTGTATTATTATGGTTTTCCTTTGGTTTTCTGGTGGATATCGCTTTTCATGATGAGTTTTGATCCTCGCCCTTCAGCGTTGTAAATTATATTGCTTGCGTGGTTTTGTCCGCCAATTGGCGAAGAGCTAGCTCCCGCTTGGGGATGCCTTTATTCATTATGTATATTATCTATGTTTGTACCCGTTTGGGGCCAGTATTTACAAAGGAAACTCCGCCGAAATTTTTGGAAAAGACATGATGTTTTAAAAATGCATACGGCGGCTTATTTTGTTAAACCACTTGTTTTAAAACTAAACTTCCCCTTCACTTTCTATTTAAAATGGTTTAGATTTCTGGGCTTTTGGCTTACTTGAATAAGGTGTGGTCCTATAGACTTCACATGATTCAAGTGCCAGTCATGTGCCATTTCGGGTCGTGACAAAGATGGTATCAGAGCGCTAGGTTTAACCTTGGTTCGAGTCTATGTTTCACTATGCGGAGTCTAGGGTGTGTGTGTGTGTGTGTGTGTGTGTGTGTGTGTGTGTGTGTGTGTGTGTGTGTGTGTGTGTATTCGGAACCTAGGCTTGACCTTACGGAACTTTGACTTGGTCGAGGGGGTATTAGACCCGAACTTTCGTTGTATAGGTTGACCTTTCTTGATGGAGTTGGTGACTCAAGTAGAGTGACGTACCGTGTGTATGTTCCGCGGTATACTTACGATACGCTACTCCGCTTAAGAAGCCTTATGATGTACAGTTTCCTTGCACAGTATTATATTCATTCCTATGATCTATCCTCATCGATATCGGTTTATGGTTTTTCTGCCACGATTACACGGGCAGAGAGAGCTGCGGCTAGAGTTGCGGTCAGCACGAGCTCGTCACGGACGAGGACTGGCCAGGGCGTGATTCCAGGGACACATGATTGCATAGATGTATCGTTTTATTGTGTTGTCGCGCCATGAGCGTTTGATGGATTGCTTTTACGAATTTCTCGGACGTGCCGATCAGCACCAGAGGATTGGGCCACTGATAGAGGCCGGCTAGAATGTGATGACCGTTAATGCACCGATTATTCTTGATGATTGAGGCACTGTTCAGCGTGCGGATGAATAAGCCAGTTGTTGCTGCGAATGACAAGATATCGCCCTAGATGTTTGGAGCTATTGTAGCATGAGTTTATACATAGAGATATGACAGAGGATTGCTAGTCACCCAAGGATAATGACTAGGACATGTGGTTCATTTTCACACCCCGATGAGAGGTCATCAGATTGATTGATTCCAACTAGAGAAGACTTCACGCAGGTACGTTGAGAGTCGAAAGAAAACGATCGAATATCAGAAACCCATTTTTCCAAGTTTAAAGTATTCGGAAAAACATGTAAGTAATCTTACGGACCCTCTAGAAGAATGAAACACTAACTCGATATAATGACCATGAGAACGCTTTGAAACCTTAAGGTTTGCGGCAGTTCCACGGTGCCATTAATGAGGCTTGGGTTTGCCCTTCTACGGCTGGTCCATAAAAACTGTGGCATGTACTGGATATTATTAAATTGTAATCAAGAGTTGAGCTCTTGGGGGATTATGGAACTTTGACAAATCGATCAAAAGGTTCGACGTCGTTCGGATATCATGTGATTGGACACATTGCTTGAGAGACTCCAGATACGAGTATAGACGTTGGAGCGCAGTCCATGCAGCCACGAAGAGACGAGTCCGAATTAGTCGACATTTGAGAAAAGTGGAGCAAGAGATTCGTACGAGATTTCGACGAGATGATGTTCCACTTCGTTGACATCAGAGACGTGATACGCATGCAGAGGCGTTGTATATGGATATATCTTCCAGGAGGTGTCGTGATGAGTATGCTGCCGTTCCGGAACAAGAAATAGAGTTAGTAAAAGATGATGACTTCCGGGCAGTTCGGCAGAAACGAGATTTGGGAGAGACCTCGACAGAACCTTTCTGGAATACTATACGAGAAGACTTGGACCCAGGATCGGTCATATTTCGCACACCCAGTAGGCCAGAGTTCGGCATCGTCGACGAGACATGTTATGAGTGACCATGACAGTTGGCCAGCGATCTTTAGAGGATGTGCCAGAGCAAGACTGTTTCCGTCATTTTGATTTCAGTATTTTGGACGATTTATTTGCATGATTGAGATTTTGTGCACCACAGTTGCACTTGACTTCGATTTGATGTCATTCGAGATGTTGATTTTGATTTCATACCGATGGTATGCATGTGATTTGATTTGTGCTTTCAGCATAGTTTTCATGCACTTTTAGTATTTTGACTCGATTTCGTGCACGCTGATGCACCTGGTTGTGAGATTATATACCACGGTATACCTGATTTGGATTGAGATGTGCTGTATACCGTCGATTTCGATTGTGATACCTGATATTTGTTTTCGTGCACCTTGTGCATTTGATTTGGATTCTTGCGCATACTTGGAGCGCTTGATGCGATTTCGGTGCACACCCGATGCACTAAATCAGGATTCTTCGTGCATATCTGATGCACCTGATATTGCTGTCAGGCACACCCGTTGCCTTTGATAGGTGTTTCTTGCACACCCGTTGCACTTAGATTTTGTTTCTTTGCACATGTATGACACATTCATTGATTTCGATTTCTATGCGCACCAGACGCACGTGGCATTTTATACTCATTTAAGATTGGTTTCTTGGAGCAGTATGTTTTATGATACTTACTATTTAGTATAGTAGCTGAGCAGGACTAGTCAGAGAACAGTAGCTGAATATATTTTTGCATGCATTGATAGTTACCGAAGGAATTTCCAAGAAGGAGCTATAGTCTTAGTATTTACCTACGTGTCCGAGATGACACGCAACTTTTTACAAAGGAAACCCTTCTAGATTATTTTCAGAAACGGCGTGATGCGTATGTTAAACAAAGGATATATATAGATATAGTTCTTTTCTTACAATAAACGTCCGCTACTGTGCTGGGATACGCGCATTGCACAGTGATTTGAAAAAGGTTTGGCATGCATTTCTTTCAGATGTTTTGACGAGTTTACAACGATGCGTACTATGTACATATTTTAGTTTTGAGTATATCATGTTGGTTTTCGTATTGGATTTTGACATTGGTGTCTTCACCATAACTCCGATGATTGCGGGAGGCTTGACGGAGTTTGATTTTGGTTTATATACTCGTTTTTCATGCGCATGCATTGCGCTACGATGTGTTTCATGTATTTATGATTTCGGAGCCCCGACGACTTGATCTTTTTACTGAAATGTTTTAGTATTTGAGGGGTTTAAATTTAAATTCGGGGATCGAATTTATTTAAGGGGGGAAGATTGTAACATTTTAGAAAAATAAAATATTATTTTTGGGAATTTATATAATTAAATAATAAATATTGTGAATATTTTAATGGTGCGGTATAATTATATACCAATAAACGGGGAAATATTTGGAAAATTATAAGAATTACTGAAATGAGGGTGTTTTATATGATTTAAGCAAATTATAAATTCTTTATGATTAATTATATTCCATTTTAATGCTATTCGCGATTAAATATCACTAATCATGCATTAAGTTTGATTTTTGCATATGACATGCACCGTGTCATTCTACAAGACTTGTTATATTTCCTTTTTTTTGAAAACCATGCTTGCTTTCTTTTTATCACTTGGTTTTGTATTTTGTAAGAAAAGAAAGAAAAGAAAAGAAAAGAAAATGGAATAAACAAAAGAGTATGGGCAAGAGAGAGAAGAGAGAGAGGTGAGGGGTTCTTTTGACCTTGGCTCATTGTGTTTCTCTCCATCATCTTCATCATTTCTTCTTATCATTTCCCTCACCATGGCTGCCCTCTTCCTCCACCACCTCCTCCACCACACAACAACCTCAAATATGCATCAAAACATCACATTCCTTTCATTAAAAATATGCACAAGCTCACTACAAGCATGGGAGATCAAGAAAAATCCGATTTTGAGCACTTGGGGTTGCCAAATGAGGCAATTCTTTCACATTTAGTGTAGCATTTGAATTACTATAGCCACTAGACTAGTTTAGAATCCATTTAGAATGGTTTAGTGAACTTTCAAAATTCCTAGGTGAGGTTTTGAGGAATTTTGAGTTGTGATGATGCATGTGAGTGTATTAGTGACTACAAAACCCCCATAGTGCTAAAAACCTAGACCAAACCAGAAGCTAGACCATGAAACTTGAATTTGAAACTTCCGTGTCGGTTTTTATGATTAGTGATACCTACAGGGAATCTGGAGTGACCTGGAGATTTTACTAGAAAAACAAACAACTCCTTTGACCTAGATTGGACACCATGAGGAAACCCTGCCAATACGAATCCATTCTGAGCATTTTTAGCCGAAGAGGCCGGATTTTACATGTATGTGGCCGGCCACATTGAGGAATTTGGTGCCCATGTTGCTTCTGTAGCTCATATACCTCCTTTACAACATCCCAGTACTGTTTGTTTATCCCAATTTCACCTAAACCAAAATCTGGGACCAGTTTTCTAAGTTGCTGCTTAATGTTTTATGACTTTTTTGATTTGAATCTTTGGAATTTGGTTTTATATGGGTCACTTGACGTTCGTACGTCGATATCGGGTGTTGTTTGGTTGTTTTGCGTGAGTAGACCATAGGTTTTAACCTTTGGGTGATTAGCGGGTCGTTTTGGTTTTGAATTGGACGTTTTGATGCGATACGATATATATGATATGTAGGTACCCTCACGTGGACTTCGGACGATGAAGAAGAGTATAGAGACATCGACTTCGGCAAGCGAGGATCAAGGTGAGTAGATATATATATCTACGGGGGAAGTCGGATGGATGGCGTATAGCACCCCCGCAGTTCGTAGTGTAGCCTATGATATATTATAATTATATATGAATTTGTGTTATGTGAGATGTTATTGTTTAGCACGAAAGGTTTTAGGAGATCATGGGTTAAATTTAGAGTAATGGGATGATAGTGTCGTTAGCTAGTTTCTTAGTAATGAAAGCCTAGTGTAAGCATTTGCATACACGCACACACACCCGCATACATTTTATTTCCTTGTGCGTATATGGGGATATATATATATATATATATATATATATATATATATATATATATATATATACACATACATATATGTATGTGAGTATGTATGTATACACACACACACACACACATACACACACATATACACGGATGACGAGGATAGTATATGATATTTGGAGATAAGTCGATGTGATTAGGCTGGATGCCGTGAGATCGGTGATGTGATTAGGTCGTGTTATGAGATACGACATATTATTATAGCGGATCGTTGGGCGATGTGTTTTCATACACACACAGTTATATGTTGATGGTATCGGTATGTACTAGACTTAGATCAGTACGTGGTTCATGATATTATGATAATGATACCATATGGATATTGAGGTCTATGTGATAGGCACCCCGTACCCCGATTTTGGAATGCCGTACGATGGATTTACCGTACGAGATATAAATATGATGACTGATCCGTACTCATGTTTCGAGGATGTCGTATTATATATATGTTATCGTATGTGACTCTATTGAGGCGGGATCACCGACTACTAGATATATAGATCAACTCAGACTTAGGTGGTTTTTCTTACCCCTTTCGATTAGTCTGTTAGTTTAGACCGGTAGTTTACTTAGTAGATGTTAGACTGGGCTCGAGTCATACTTATTTTTCAAAACTGACGAATCGTGGGTATTTTAAAGACAGGCCCTATTTTCTAAAAACCACGATTCATGTTATTTCAACAGCCCAAAAACTGTATGACTCATATATAGAAATGCATATCTTTTATCGTTGCGTTTACTATTCATTTTCCGTATATTCTTGCTATTCGCATCGCATTGCATGTTTAATTGTGTTTTCATTAGTTATGAAACCCTGCTGTCAGGACACCAGCACCATTACCGATGATGCCTATGCTCCACGTACACTTGCTTGCCGGCTCACACACATCATCATCAGTAATTTCCATGTCACGTACACATTAGAAAATACTACATCATTAATATAAATTGTTAGCTGATAGTTTCAACATGGTACTAGTGAGCTTGCTTTTATATGATAGCTTAGACATTGCATTTATTTACTGTGATATCTGATGTATGTATATTCATATATTCATTTGCCATGCGATAGTATGGGCATGTCCGGTATTCATTATTTATTTACATCGTGATTTGAGATTTCGGATTTCCATGAGATTTCTGGATTCGGAAAAACCGCAAAGATTTTATAAACTGATTATCATTTCTAAAAATAGAAAAAATGCGGTTTTCTCATGATATGATATGAGATATGTCCACCATGAGTTTTCTAGGCTCTTGAGCGATATCATACACCCGATTCGAGGAGGAGGAGGAACCGTCTGTGGTTGCATGGTGGACCCGGTACGGTACCCCGGGGCAAGATAGTCGAGGATGATGGTGTTGAGCCTGGCAGGGGAGCACTACCGACCGGTTATTCTATTAGTGTATATGCCCTAGAGGCCATTACTGTATCATACTAGTTTGTATATTACTTGATGGAAGCTTGGGATATTCACAGTTGTATATACTATCTTGCTCGAAATGGTAGTATGCCACTTGGTTTGTCTCTGCTTTAATATGTGCATGTGTTTCTTTTAGCATATTGCTGATATACATATTAGTAGAGCCCTTAGGATCTTTGCTTGATTACCAGCGTTGTGATGGCGCTCACACACGTAGGAGCTGGGTGATCTACAAGCACATCCTTATACAGGTCCCTAGTCGTTGGACTATCGAGACAGGGCATCGATACTCCGGAGTAGACTAGCGTATGCGCTTCTCATCCTAGTGTGGGAGACGGTCTGTCCCACAGCCGTCAGTACGTCGTACTTGAGATAGTATGCGGGTGCTCGTTAGGTTACGAGTACACTGGACAGGACTCGTCGGGGACTGTTGGTTGGTATTATACCTATCGTCAGTTATCAGTTCCCAGGTGACATGAGTACAGCTTAGTCCGCTGACTTGACACTGTCACTTCGCCTCGAGTGTGTTCCCACTGCACTTTGATTACTACCCTACCACGGCTCAAAGGAGTCGTGCAAACAGGTAGTTTTTGGGAGCAGTCCCGAAGCACTTGGAGGCAGTGACGGTTAGACAGGATTCGTCTCTCCCGGTATTAGGGGTTGACATCGCGCTGTGTCCAGGAGAGCCATTATATGAGTAGTCCCTGGCCAGGGCAAGCGAGATATACTGGTAGGTCTCCAGTGTTATCTCAGGGTGTTCTGGGCTACACTCCGACACGACTTGTACCGCTATTAGGGGACTTACGTTCACCGCCCCCCTAGGCCCGCCATGCGATGTATCAGACGAATAGACCGGACTGTACGGAGATTGTCACATACAGGCTCAGTAGGAGTTCAGATGGGGTTCACCTCGTCAGTCTTCTTATCGACATCTACCTGGGGACCGTTACGTACAGCTAGTGCCGCTTGCGGTCTGTGGTTAAACCCACTGCCAGCGTAGTGTCGAGTCTTTAGAGTCCCACACAGAGAGCTATTCGCCTTTAGGCAAAATGAGTAGAGGTCGCATGGTTTTGCGACAGGGTTCGTTCACATCCGTGCACTTGTGCACGTTTGCTGTCCGGACAGTTTATACTAGCGGGCTTTGGTTTAAGCCGGATCCTAGTATATGATTTGGGATTGGTTTTTCTCTTTGTGTTCGTGTTCCTCGGATCACGAATACGGGTGCGTATGCACAGTTGCTTGAGACAGAGGGAGAGGACTTTGATTAGGGTTAATAACCATTGTCATTTTTATTAACCCTAATGCTTATGTGTGTATTATGGTTAATTGATAATTAGTTTTATAATTGTGCATGGTTATGGTTGTTGACCATTTGACCTCCTTGACTTGTTGACCTTGGTTGACACTTTGACCATCATCATTTCATTTGGAAGATGCTTTTTGATCCTTGCAATTTGCATTAAAAATGAAATGATAATGGTCATGTCTTGATTAACCATGATAATTATCTAGCTAATTATCTAATTAAAATAATATACACATATTAGTGAGAATGGTTCACATTATTCTCATTCTATCATTTCTTTTCTCTCTCTTGTTCTTCCTCTCCCTCAAGCTCTCCCCTCTCATGTGTTGAGAAACACTTGAGCTTGAGAAAAACCCTCTCTTGATAATCTCTACTCTCATTTAGAGTTCAAGGATTAGCACTTCTTGCACCCTAGTTACTTCTAGCTTGGAGTTGAAGCCAAAGGTTGAGGCTTTCGGGTGGATCTTTCTTCGACGTGAGAAGACGACCAAGGTGACCTCCTTCCACCACTCCAAGGAGCAAGGAGAGAAGGACATAAAGCCCAAGGTATAATCTTTCTAGTTTGCTCCTAGGATAGACCCAAGGTGGGATGCACAAACTACCGGGTATCTCAAAGTGCCGAGTGGCCTACTCACGGTGGTGAGGGAGGTTGCTTCGCTTCGGGTACTTGGCGGGTAGTTTGCCGCACCCGTAGGGGTCTTGGGTGGGGTATTGGCTATTCACCGCGACCGTGTAATCCGCTTTTCGTTGCAGGCTCGAACGGATTGCGGATTCCTAGTATATCCAATGTATTCATCTGTGATCTGTAATGTCTATCATTGCTATATATTTATATATGATAACTATTTAGGCGTTGCTTATGTTTTACAGCCACGCTAGCCCAGCCCCCGCTCTGTCGTTAGTTAAGTAACCTAACGGGTGATGACGGGGCCCCGTGGCGAATGCGAATGGTGTAAGTGCACGGCGGCGTCCCGGCCGTCAATCCGACGGCCAAATGCGGAAGCGGTGATAAACTTTAATTTTTCTTGAACTGGCAAACCGCCGTGCACTAATACCCGGATCGAACCACTAACTAGTCCTAGCTATCTACAAGAAAGGGAAGAGAGATATACCGACAGATCCGAGTTCTCCGGTCTTCTCCTCGTCGTCCCGATCTCCTGCGGAATGTCCCGTCTCCTCCTCGTCGCCGGAAGTGCACCACATCGCCTACTTCTTTTACGGGCTCCCACCTCAATGCCGAGGCAACTCGGGGACGAAGCCGGCTACTCGACGTGCCCAAGATTTGCTGTAGAATACAATGTGGATTGCATGTCTCATTTTGGGATTATGGAGTTGCCTTTTTGTGGAGGAAGAAGAACTTAGAGAGAGGTGGGAAAAATCTAGCATACTAAAGAATGAGAATAACAATTTTTTTCCCACCAAAAGAAATGAATCCCATTCCTACTCCTAGGAATGGCCCCCCCCCCCCACCATGTGTGATTGGAGAGAGAAAAAGTAAGGTCAAGAGGGTGGGTGGATTGCAATGATGCAAGCAAGTGATGATGAAAGAAAAACAAATGATCACAAGAAAACCCTCACTCCAACACCACCATCACCAACAACCATGATGACTTTAAAAGTCAAGCCATCATGAGGAAGTCAAGAAGTCATGGTCAAGGGATGGTCTCCATCATGAAACCATCATGATAAAAAAAAATGAAAAGACCCCCTCCACTAATGCCTATTTGCAACAATGCAAATAAACCCTCCTCCACCAATCTTCGGCCAATGAACGGAACAATGGAAATCGGCCGAAACGGAAAGCAAACTGGCAACTCCAGAAAACTGGTCCCGTAATAAATTACAGGAAAACCCCGATACTGTGCATACACACCCGCATTTGTATTCCGACCGAAATACAAAATGCAATGAGACAAAATCTCCACTGTACTATACTAGAATCCGGCTTATACCAAAACCGGCTAGTAATATCTGTTCGATCCTGATCCGTGCAATACCGCACGTATCTGATCGAACCCTGCCATATAACCATACGGACTATAGTACAAACTGTCCAATCCTGATCCGTGCAATACCGCACGTATCTGATCGGACCTTGCCATATCTCCATACGGCCTCTACAACCTTTCGCCCGAAAGCTGAGTAACTGAATGTGGGGGACTCTAAAGACTCGTGAACACCTTGGTTGTGGATTTAACCACTAGCACGTCAGAGGTATAAGCCAATACGTAACGGGCTACCAGGTATTGACTAAAAGGGACGTCTGTGAGTGAACTCAGCCCGACAACCCTACTAAGCCTGTCAGTGACAATATCCGTACAGTCCGGTCCGTTCGTCTATGAGCATCGCATGGCGGGCCTAGGGGGTTGGTAAAAGTCAGACCCCCAAAAGCGGTACAAGTCGTGTCGGAGTGTAGCCCAGAACACCCTGAGATACTACTGGAATACCTACCAGTAAATCTCCTTGCCTCGGCCGAGGGCTTCGTGTAATGGCTCTCCTAGACACAGCACGACCTCACCCCCAATACCGGGAGAGACGAACCCCTGAGGATACGCTCACTGCCTCCATGTGGCTCGGGACTGTACCCAACTAAAACCTGTTTGCACGACTCCTTTGAGCCGTGGTAGGGTAGTAATCAAAGTACAGTGGGAACTCACACAAGACAAATGACGATCCCCAGGTCGATGAACTAACCTGCACACATGTCACCAGGGAACTGCCATCTGACGTCTGGTATATGACCAACTAGCATGTTCCCGGCGAGTCCTGTCCGGTGTACTCATAACCCAATGAGCACCTGTATACATCTTAGGTGATACAACTGACACCAGTGGCTTGTGAGACCGGCCACCGCCCCTCGTCGGGGTCTCGACTGTATACATTAGTCTACTCTGGAGTATCGATGCCCTATCTCGAAACTCCCACGACTAGGGACCATTTAAGGATGTGCTTATAGACCCCAGCTCCCACTTATATGATCACCCTCATACTGCTGGTAGTCAAGCAAGAATCCTAGGGGCTCTATCAATGTGTAATAGCGACTTGTCAGGTCACCTAAAGCAGTACACGATGATAAAGGTAAACCAGATAGCATACTATCATCTCGAGTAAGACTGTCCTACCGGGATAGGTCCTCCATCAATCATTGCAATCACGTACCTGTGACCTAATAATTGACTCTGAGGGCACTATATCCAACAATCTCCCACTTGCACTCAAGGCTAATTATTTCTATGTCGCATACTCACAGCCCGTGTGATACCGAACACCCAACTCCTCTACTAGTCAGTCTCACAAAGCTCGTTTGCGAAACTATTGCGTTCGAGGAATAGCCTCAGTGAGTGGATCCGCTTTGTTGTCTCTTTCTATGTCTCTCTTCATCTCAAGTTCGCGGAGAAAGCCATCTCCCGAAATGAGCAATACCTGTCTTAGAATGTGTCTGGATGTCTGATGGGACATAGCACATAAATGAACTCCAAATCCAAACTTCTTAGACTGTATCGTCAACCGAACTTAATCAGTATCCTGTGCCATGCCACCCTCAGTATTGCCTTGGACCACCTGTCCAAAATACTGCCCCTCATCAGAAGGAAAAACTATAACTCTGACAACCTCCTTGTCGTCCATGTCACCTTAGAAGCCTGGAATGATAACTGTCTCCTGAATGAGGCTGTCGTTATCATATCCCTAGAACATCCACTTATGTTCTAAAACTGCTTCCGACTGTTTCTCCAGGATTGGATTAATGTCAACTTATTGCATCTAGTGCAAGAACAACATCTGGTGTGGTACTTGACATCTCATGATTGACTCAATTACCTGAGCAAGTGATCTGCCAATCATGCATATCCCTCTCCTCTTTAGTCTGTAAGACACCTTTAGAGAGGGTGACTCCATCTTCTGCAGGTACACTACCGTGCATGGAGTCGTCCATTCCAAATACCCTTAGAATGCTGTCTAAGTACCCAGATTGGGAAACCACCCAAATCTAGATCTAAAACCGTAGATCTAGTAACCAGTATGTCTGATATAAAATCCATTTCCTTTGTGGAGAAACCACTGTGTGACGACCAAAGTATAACCGATTGTAGTATAGGAGTTTCTTTTCCTACTCTGTGTATGTCATCCAAATACCAGGATATCACACCCTACTACCTTCTCAACAGATCCATCCTCTATTCTGATGAAGTCAAACCTATGACTGTCACATCAGAAATAGATGATCTATCTCCGCTACTGGTGCTTTAGTCTATAAATAGACATAAGCTACCTGTCCACCAATGCTTCCGCTGCTCTCACTGACTACGATAACCCTCTGGCAGAGTCATATAGACGTACACTTCTAAATACTAGTTTAGAACGACGCTATACTCATCCTCCTGCCGGGTCTCACAGTCTGGAACAACAGCAATGGCAAGTGTGGGTAAACAAGAACTTCCCTGTCACCATCCTTGAGGCTACCTTAGTACCTGTCGGGTGCCTGAAGTTACCCACCTTATCTGCGGAGTAGCCAATAGAATGTCAATCCAGATTGAATCTTTAGGTTCCTTGTCAAATCTTCAGTAATCGTTTGTGGTTCTGGAATCACTTCCAGTTCTACCATACTCCCACTACTGTTTTCTGAAAAAAATCCATTTTTAATAAAACTGTGGCGAGTATAGAACAATATCGCTATTGTTCATCCAGATGGTAGAAAGTCAACCCTCGTCATAGCCTGGGTCAACCCACAAACAGCCATTACAGAAACGTGCCTTGAGTTATCCAGAGTCTGGTTTTAATCATAAGCCGGACAACTCCCCGTACCTTAACACCGTTAAGATATGAACTGTACTATATCCAATATAAAACCAGAGGCACTGATTTAATTGAACCAGATTCAAATCATGCAGCTGTCCCCAGTGCATGTTCCCTAAATGGAAGAAGGACGATCAACGTTACTCAACTTAGGAATGCTTCCAATTATGAGTAACCTGAAACTGAAGCAAGATCTCTTAATCATTACTTTCAACTGAATACCATACACAAGTATCTACATCTTCGATCACTTTGAAGAATCCCGATACTTTCTATACCTGGTTCTCTACTCTATTCAAATACCTATAACTTCTCAAAATTCAGACCCTGTGTTTCCGCGAAACACCTGTCTAAAAAACTAGAGAAGTCATAAGTAAACCGAATATAGTACGAGGACCAACCCCTCTGTCCTGATGGACCCTGGACAACATACAATACTCTGTATAAGTCCCTTGAATCTGATAACTTATTCACTGTGTGTCGTAGGTTGAAAACTGTACTTATGGTCAAGAAGAATTACACCGCTGTTTAATGCTCCTTACCTAACCATCCACTGATATAGGTAAATGTCATAGACATAATTTCAGAAAGGTATATCTCACTCTATGAAAATAGACGTACAGATATATCAATTTGAAATTGGTGCATAAAAGCGGATATTCAAAACCAAATATTTGCCGACCGGCAAACAGCCCAGGTGATTTCCTCAAATATCACCGATTACAACGAATCCCGATATAATGAGGATGATCACCCAATTCCCAATAACCTACTCCCACTCATCATCTGTAAAACCATATAGATGTGAGAATCAAACCTGGTAAATACATACCCTGGAGTAAGTGTCTAACTGCGAAATCAGTTTTCCTTTAACAGTACACAGTGAAGCTGAAACATTGAAATGTTTCGATGGGGTATCCTGGTATTCCTAGTAATGCCTCTTCCATTATCCAGATTCACAACTGTAACCGTGTAATTCTTTGCTACCTCTCAAAATCCCTTCATATGTCTTTAGTCATTACCTTCTGCACACCCCTTAGGCCAAATGGTTTTCTTCCTTCCCTACCGTTCGGCACCAGCCTATGGTTTGGAAGAAGACTATCCAATAAGCATAATGGGTGTACTGTCCCAATCCTAGGAACACTCGCAATGAGAGAGGGTGAAGATAAAAGACAACCGAATAAATCTTATTCCTATTTCTCCTGAACCAGAATCCATCCCCGAACTGGAACAAGTTCCTTTCGAGTTCGTATATAACCATACGATGGAGTATCCAATAAACTGTGGATCTTCGTAGTGATACGGAGTGTTCTGGAGAAATACAAAGGTGATTTATGATTGGCGAAGGAATACTTGGTTTGGTCGTGAATATCTGTTGCAATTTACTTTGCCCTCTTACTAATCCCTTACTTTGTCTTAACTTAATACCTTCTGCACACCATTGTTATGCTAATTGGTTTTCTTCATTCCCTACCGGTCGGCACCAGCCTAAGGTTTGGAAGAAGACAATCCAATTTGCGTAATAGGTGTACTACCCCTAAACTAAGGAGTACTCGTAACCTGAGAGAGGGTAAAAGGAAAAGACAACTGAATAGTCCTATCCGTTTTCTCCAGAACCGGAAACCATCCTCGAATAAATCCCTTCGAGTTCGTATCTAACCATACGATGGTTTTGTCCAATGGAAGTGGACGTTCGTAGTAGTACGGGGTGTCCTGGAGAAAAGGGTAAAAGTAGGAGTGGCAATGAGGTTTGCAACTTTGACAATCCAAAAGCCAGTGTTTAAGAAGGTTCGGTCAACTTGGTCACTGAGTCATAGTCTTAGGGTCGGGTCAATGGTCGCTGCCAAAGAGAGAGAGAAAAGAAACACTCAGCGTGCACTCTAACCTAGATCAGAATGGTTACCAATTTATCTAATCTGGAATCCTCCCACTGTACCTCAAATTCTCCTCCAAACCTGAAAGAAGAATTAGTCGGGGTTACCCGAGGAGTAAACTAACTCATCAGTGGGAATCGGGATCCAACTATCATCGCATGATAACGTGACGGAATCCGCTCACGGTATCACACTCCAGAAGGTATGCGCATATCTGGCAAGTTTCAGTTCTTTTGAAACTCCCGATGAGATTTCTGCCCCATGCTCTTATGACCTTGGCGTGAGGTCAAAATATCATAAGTCACATGTCAAGTTCTACCCATCATTATCCAGGTTAATTTGAATCCACCCGTACATACTCTTGACGTAGGCCAAAATAGTAGTACGACTGTCCCAAACCAACGCATCTATCTATGCAACAGATAAATACCCGGCAGCTACCAATCACTATGCCTTGGCGTGAGGTCAAAATACATAGCTTGAATACTACCGAATATTTAACTGAAATGATGGAGGGCTACGAATGGTTTCTGGCGAAAACCTTTAACGTAAATAACTTGATATCGTCGAAGGAACGGATAGCTTTTAAAAATATAGTGACGAAAACCTTCGCTAAAGAGGTCACTCCCGGTGAAGGGATCTCGGCTCTTTCCCCATAGAATGGGGTGCAGGATTTTCCAACTGAATACCGCGATGCAAAGCAAAAGTAATCGGCTATAGTGAAGTTAATGCCCTGACGCAAACTTCTGTCCAAGTGGTCACTCCCGGTGAAGGGATCTCGGCCCTTGCCTCGTCGACTGAGGAGCAGGATATTCCAACTGAATATCACGATGCAAAGCAAAAGTGAACGTCCTTGCAATAACAACTTTTTGAAAAAGTGTTCCAACCACATCAGATTAGGTTTGATTTTTAACTTGCATTGATCCGAATCAATGCAGTCCCATCAATTGATCACACCAAAAAGAACGAAAATATACTGATGTACGTATATGCCATCCGCATTCGCCACTGGGTCCCGTCATTACCCGTTAGGTTAGCTAACTAACGACAGAGCGGGTACTGGACTAGCGCGGATGTAAAACATATACAACATCTATTAATATATATACCAATATATTATATTTCGCTCAAGGCGTGAAAAGAAATGCAACATCTCAGAAATGTACAGCATCACAGAACAATACAGATATCTGGGATCCCCGGGTTTCACAGAGCCACTACTGAAACCCGACGTTCCCCTGGTCGTGTGGATAGCCTGTGCAATGAAATCCTAGACCCCTACGGGCGCGGCAAGTTACCCGCCAAAACCTGAAACGAGGCAGCCCGTTTCAGCACCGTGAATGGACCACCCAGCACTTCACGGAATCCGGTAACTTGGGCACCCCTCCTGGGTCAACCTGTACCCCCTACGAGTGCGGCGAATAGCCCGCCAATTCCAGAGTGAATCCCCCTCCGTCTCAATGCCATGAGATGCGGGCTTGTTGCCCTCTAGAACCCGGCTATCCGTGCACCCCGCCGCGGGGTAATCCTAGTACAGAAAGTAAAATATACATACAACGGGTGCATCGACCGCAACCTGGCCGTGCCCCAAAAAAATAATACAATCAGGCAGTGACGGCAGTCCACATGTCGGACGCTCGCCCCGCAATAACAAATGTATATAATACAATCACAACAGTACTAGCATTGCATCCAGGCTATCCCCCACGACCGATCCGCAACATCACAGCAAAAACAGAACATCAACGTGAAAGTCACGTTCGCAAATCCGTCTAACCGGGCTATAGCAGTTAGACCGGATTTACCGATCGAGTGACATTCACGGTCGCAGATATAATGTAAATACTGTGAAATAATGTGTTTAAAATATCCGATCAATCAAATTTTAACAAGTGGGCCCCCAAACAATACTGTAGCACTCACAGAAAATATGGGCCCAAATTTAATATTCCAAAACCTTTATTTTAAGCCCACAAAGACACTGTAGAAATTGGGCGCAGAGATCTCAACAGTGCGCGGCGGAAACGCGGCCCAAAGGGGGTTTTGGCCGCGGTTCCGCGCCTGCACTGTCGACTGAACATGTCGAATTTTTACAGTATCCTTGTAATCTCCAGTACATCAATTTTATACAACCTGAAAATTTTTTCGACACCAAAAATTTTCAACAGAAAACTGATGCAAGCAAAAATGTGGATTTTGGAGTTTTGGTCGATCGGAAATGCAAAACACATTAAACCAAGCTAGACTAAGTTAATGGCGAGGCTCTGATACCACTGTAAGTGCACGGCGGCGCCCCGGCCGTCAATCCGACGGCCAAATGCGGAAGCGATGATAAACTTTAATTTTTCTTGAACTGGCAAACCACCGCGCACTAATACCCGGATCGAACCACTAACTAGTCCTAGCTATCTACAAGAAAGGGAAGAGAGATATACCGATAGATCCGAGTCCTCCGATCTTCTCCTCGTCGTCCCGATCTCCTGCGGAATGTCCCGTCTCCTCCTCGTCGCCGGAAGTGCACCACATCGCCTACTTCTTTTACGGACTCCCACCTCAATGCCGAGGCAACTCGGGGACGAAGCCGGCTACTCGACGTGCCCAAGATTTGCTGTAGAATATAATGTGGATTGCATGTCTCATTTTGGGATTATGGAGTTGCCTTTTTGTGGAGGAAGAAGAACTTAGAGAGAGGTGGGAAAAATCTAGCATACTAAAGAATGAGAATAACAATTTTTTTCCCACCAAAAGAAATGAATCCCATTCCTACTCCTAGGAATGGCCCCCCCACCATGTATGATTGGAGAGAGAAAAAGTAAGGTCAAGAGGGTGGGTGGATAGCAATGATGCAAGCAAGTGATGATGAAAGAAAAACAAATGATCACAAGAAAACCCTCACTCCAACACCACCATCACCAACAACCATGATGACTTTAAAAGTCAAGCCATCATGAGGAAGTCAAGAAGTCATGGTCAAGGGATGGGCTCCATCATGAAACCATCATGATAAAACAAAAATGCAAAGACTCCCTCCACTAATGCCTATTTGCAACAATGCAAATAAACCCTCCTCCACCAATCTTCGGTCAATGAACGGAACAATGGAAATCGGCCGAAACGGAAAGCAAACTGGCAACTCCAGAAAACTGGTCCGGTAATAAATTACAGGAAAACCCCGATACTGTGCATACACACCCGCATTTGTATTCCGACCGAAATACAAAATGCAATGAGACAAAATCTCCACTGTACTATACTAGAATCCGGCTTATACCAAAACCGGCTAGTAATATCTGTTCGATCCTGATCCGTACAATACCGCACGTATCTGATCGAATCCTGCCATATAACCATACGGCCTATAGTACAAACTGTCCAATCCTGATCCGTGCAATACCGCACGTATCTGATCGGACCTTGCCATATCTCCATACGGCCTCTACAACCTTTCGCCCGAAAGCTGAGTAACTGAATGTGGGGGACTCTAAAGACTCGTCAACACCTTGGTTGTGGATTTAACCACTAGCACGTCAGAGGTATAAGCCAATACGTAACGGGCTACCAGGTATTGACTAAAAGGGACGTCTGTGAGTGAACTCAGCCCGACAACCCTACTAAGCCTGTCAGTGACAATATCCGTACAGTCCGGTCCGTTCGTCTATGAGCATCGCATGGCGGGCCTAGGGGGTTGGTAAAAGTCAGACCCCCAAAAGCGGTACAAGTCGTGTCGGAGTGTAGCCCAGAACACCCTGAGATACTACTGGAATACCTACCAGTAAATCTCCTTGCCTCGGCCGAGGGCTTCGTGTAATGGCTCTCCTAGACACAGCACGACCTCACCCCCAATACCGGGAGAGACGAACCCCTGAGGATACGCTCACTGCCTCCATGTGGCTCGGGACTGTACCCAACTAAAACCTGTTTGCACGACTCCTTTGAGCCGTGGTAGGGTAGTAATCAAAGTACAGTGGGAACTCACACAAGAAAAATGACGATCCCCAGGTCGATGAACTAACCTGCACACATGTCACCAGGGAACTGCCATCTGACGTCTGGTATATGATCAACTAGCATGTTCCCGGCGAGTCCTGTCCGGTGTACTCATAACCCAATGAGCACCTGTATACATCTTAGGTGATACAACTGACACCAGTGGCTTGTGAGACCGGCCACCGCCCCTCGTCGGGGTCTCGACTGTATACACTAGTCTACTCTGGAGTATCGATGCCCTATCTCGAAACTCCCACGACTAGGGACCATTTAAGGATGTGCTTATAGACCCCAGCTCCCACTTATATGATCGCCCTCATACTGCTGGTGGTCAAGCAAGAATCCTAGGGGCTCTATCAATGTGTAATAGCGACTTGTCAGGTCACCTAAAGCAGTACACGATGATAAAGGTAAACCAGATAGCATACTATCATCTCGAGTAAGACTGTCCTACCGGGATAGGTCCTCCATCAATCATTGCAATCACGTACCTGTAACCTAATAATTGACTCTGAGGGCACTATCTCCAACAAATGGCATAAGCGTACGTCATATTTTGGTTGTTTTCTGCAATGGTAAGATTAAATGATGGGACACATTAAAAGAACTAATGCAAGAAAATAAACCAAGTAAAAGTTGATTGGAACACTTTGAAAACCACTCGGTTCTTTTCAAAACTAAACTTTTAAACGCGGAGCTTGAACCACTCCTTTTAAAAGCTATCTCGTTCCATCGATTATATCAAGTTCACTACGTTCACGGTTTCGCCAAAACCATCCGTAGCCCTCCGTCGTTTCATATGAATATTCAACAGTATTCAAGCTGTGTTTGTTGGCCTTAGTCAAGGCACAATGTTTGGTAGCTGGTGGGTATTCATATGTTGCATAGATAGAATGCGTTGGTTTGGGACAGTCGTATTGCTTTGTTGGCCATAGTCAAGGGTATATACGGGTGGGTTCAAATTAACCTGGATAACGACGGGTAGAACTTGACATGTGACTTATGATTTGTTGGCCTTAGTCAAGGTCATAAGAGTATGGGGCAAAAATCCACATCGGGAGTTTCAAAAGTACTGAAACTTGCTAGCGCTGCATACCATTTGGAGTGTGATGATTCTGGTAGGATTCCTTCGGTTTTATCACGCGATGATATTTGGATCCCGATCCTACTGTGAGTATATGCTACTCCTCGGGAAAACTCTCACTTAACGATCAATGCTATAAACCTAGTAGGTGTCTAGAAAGGTGTTAGCGGGGCTACGCCCACAGGGAAAAGAGGTTACTTAATTAAGGAACTTCGCGAAAGCGTTGGAAAACCTCCCTCGAAGTACCGACACTGGCCTGGCTGAACGGTTAAGCAAGTATTGTACGGTGAGAAAGATCCCGACTAATTCTTCCTTTGTGGTTTGAGGAGGGATTCGAGAGACAGTGGGAGCCATCCTGTTTAGATAAATTAAAAACCAATCTAAACTTGCAAGAGCATCATGCTAAGTGTTTTCTTCTCTCTCTCTTTTAATTGCAGCGACCCAGTGACCGCACCTAGGTTACATCTAGATAATAAAATGACTGAATCTGACTGTTTTGACTGGCAAAGGTCTGTCCAGATGTCCATTGCCCAGGACAAGCTGGGACACCTCTTGACTGATCCAACCTCTGCCGTCTCAGGTCCAGTTTCCCCTGTCATGGATATTGATATCCATAGGACATCGGAAGAAGACTGTGCGAAAGCCAAGTGCCTCGTGTCAGCCTCAGTTGATGGTATATACCAGAGGCAGCACGAGAAGATGGACTTAGCTTCTATCTTCCTCCATAACAAAGTTTTATATGGAGAGCAATCTCGTATCGCAAGATATGAGACCTCGAACGAATTGCTTCCAGCGAGGTTGGCTATCGGGTCATCTGTAAGGGGCAACGTCCTTACAGAGACCAGCTCTTTTGAGCTCTCGGACCTGGAGACCACGTTGAAGAACGAGTCAGATGCTGACTCAGTTCAACAGTCTCTACCTACTACCCTAAAGGAAACTAGGGAAGTAGAAAGAAAGGGAAGGGCAGAAGTTTCAGGAACAGATGTAGTAAAAGAAGGATGTTACTATTGTTACGGGAATGAACATGGGCAGAAGGACTGCAGGGCTTGTAAAGCCAGTAGCCAGAATTCGAAGCATGTTGTGGCTCCGGCTTCGGGTGTGTTTGTGATAGAGAACTGTATGTCAGTTAACCCTACTTCCTGGGTATTGGATACCGGATCGGGATCTCATATCTGTAATTCGTTACAGGCTTTGAGAAACCGTAGGGTTATCAGGAAAGGTGATATGACTCTCAGGGTTGCTAACGGAATGAGCATGTATGCTGTATCCGTAGGGGAATATCATCTAGGACTGACAACTGGGCAGATATTGATTCTGCGTGACTGTTTTTATGTACCAGGTGCGACTTGTAATATCATATCTGTATCCTTACTTTCTAAGGAAGGATATGATTTTACTTTTGTAAGCGATGTAGTGAACATCCACCTAAATCAAGTCCTGATTGGGTCAGGTACATTAAAATACGGTATATACGTTTTGAATCAAGCTCAGGTCTTCAGTGTCCAGAACACACTTAAAAGAAAGTCTCCGGAATTAAATCAGGCTTTCTTATGGCATTGTAGACTGGGTCACATTAATGAAACACGGTTGACAAAGTTACATAAAGAAGGATACTTGGATCCGTTCGAGTACCAGTCTTCTACCACTTGTGAATCATGTCTCATGGGAAAGATGACAAAGACTCCGTTCACTGGACACGGAGAAAGAGCGAGCGAGCTCTTGGGACTCATACACAGTGATGTATGTGGTCCAATGTCTACACATGCGCGAAGTGGTTATTCATACTTCATTACTTTCACAGATGATTTCTCTAGGTTTGGGCATGTCTTCTTGATGAAGCACAAATCCGAGGCCTTTGAGAAATTTCAGGAATACAAGAATGAAGTTGAAAAACAAACAGGCAAAAGTATCAAGACACTGAGATCTGATCGAGGTGGCGAGTACTTGAGTGCCGAGTTTCTGGGTTTCTTAAAAGAGAATGGAATTCTCTCTCAGCTTACTCCTCCATACACACCACAATACAACGGTGTATCGGAAAGAAGGAATCGAACCCTATTGGATATGGTTCGTTCCATGATGAGTAAGGCTGAGTTGCCGCGATCCTTCTGGAGTTATGCACTAGAAACAGCTGCATATCTTTTGAACCAAGTTCCTACTAAGTCAGTGCCTACCACACCATATCAGATGTGGAGTGGGAAGAAACCCAGTCTTAAACACTTTAAGACATGGGGGTGTCCAGCTTTTGTAAAAAAGCAGCATGCGGACAAGCTCGAGGCACGTTCGGTACAGTGTAAGTTTGTGGGATACCCAAAGAACTCCAAGGGGTATCTTTTCTATTACGCAGAGGAACAAAAGGTTTTTGTTTCTCGCCATGCCCGCTTCTTGGAAACTGAATTTTTAGAAAATCAGATAAGTGGGAGCGCAATAGAACTGGAAGAAATTCCAGAACCATAAACTATTACTGAAAGCTTGGTAGAACCAGAGGGTTCGAAAGAACAGGACATCCCAGCGCCACTCCGCAGAAGTAGTAGGCAGTCTCATCCGCCCGAGAGATACTACGGTTTTCTCATTGACGGGGATAGAGAGGACTGCACTATGGATTATGGTGAGCCTACTAGCTTCCAGCAAGCTATCCAGAGCGGTGACTCGGTAAAATGGCTGGATGCAATGCGGGCCGAGATGGAGTCCATGTACACCAACAAAGTTTGGACTTTGGACTTTGCACCAGAAGGGGTAAAACCCGTAGGCTGCAAATGGATCTTCAGAAAGAAGATTGGTGTAGATGGGCAGGTTGAGACCTATAAAGCTAGACTTGTAGCAAAGGGTTTTCGTCAAAGACCTGGTTTGGACTATGACGAGACCTTTTCTCCAGTGGCTATGCTGAAATCCATTCGGATCCTTCTTGCCATTGCTGCCTTCCACGATTATGAAATCTGGCAGATGGACGTAAAGACGGCTTTCCTAAATGGAAATTTGGAAGAGTGCGTCTATATGGATCAGCCGGAGGGATTCATTCAGAGTGGGATCAGCGGTAGAGTGTGCAAGTTGCTCAAGTCCATTTATGGACTTAAGCAGGCATCGCGGAGTTGGAACATCTGCTTTGATGATACTGTCAAAGAATTCGACTTTATCAAAAACCCAGATGAACCATGCATTTACAGTAAGATTGTAGGGAGAACTGTAGTATTCCTCGTCTTGTACGTGGATGACATTCTCCTAATAGGAAATGATATTCCTATGCTACAGTCAGTCAAAGGATTCTTGTCGCAGAGATTCTCCATGAAGGACCTGGGTGATGCCAACTACATTCTGGGGATCCAGATCTATCGTGATAGATCTAAGAGGATGTTGGGACTTTCACAGTCAAGGTACATCGACACCGTACTGAAAAGATTCAGTATGGAAGATTCCAAGCGCGGTAATTTACCGGCTTGTCACGGGATCACCCTCTCCAAAGAGAGGTCTCCCAAGACTGATTTGGAAAGGGATCGCATGTCTATTATACCCTACGCTTCTGCGGTAGGCTCTATAATGTATGCGATGTTGTGTACCAGACCAGATGTAGCATACGCATTGAGCGTTGTAAGCCGGTATCAGTCGAACCCAGGGGAGAAACACTGGATAGCGGTAAAGAACATTCTCAAGTACCTGAAAAGGACTAAGGAGATGTTCTTGGTGTATGGCGGAAAAGACCTCCAGCTTGAGGCCTTTGCTGACTCCAGCTTCCAGAGTGACAAGGATGACTCCAAGTCCATGTCGGGTTATGTCTTACCCTCAATGGAGGGGCGGTTTGCTGGAAGAGTTCCAAGCAGGAGACCGTTGCTGACTCAACTATGGAAGCAGAGTACATAGCTGCTTGCGATGCCGCAAAGGAAGCTGTCTGGATGAAGAAGTTCCTCACGGAGCTTCAGGTGGTTCCTACCATTGTTGATCCAATACCACTGTATTGCGACAACAACGGAGCTATAGCTTTAGCGAAGGAACCCAGGTCCCATCAGAAGTCCAGGCATATTTTGAGGCGGTATCACCTGATCAGGGAGATCGTAGATCGCCAGGAGATCGAGGTGAAGAGAGTAAATACGGAGAATAACACTGCAGATCCACTCACGAAGGCCCTACCCCAGACTAAGTTCGAGCGGCTGATCGAGATGATAGGTCTTCGATACGCCAGTACATGGCCTTAGTGCAAGTGGGAGATTGTTAGTGTATACGCCCTAGAGGCCATTACTGTATCATACTAGTTTGTATATTACTTGATGGAAGCTTGGGATATTCACAGTTGTATATACAATCTTGCTCGAAATGGTAGTATGCTACTTGGTTTGTCTCTGATTTAATATGTGCATGTGTTTCTTTTAGCATATTGCTGATATATATATTAGTAGAGCCCTTCGGATCTTTGCTTGATTACCAGCGTTGTGATGGCGCTCACACTCGTGGGAGCTGGGTGATCTACAAGCACATCCTTATACAGGTCCCTAGTCGTTGGACTATCGAGACAGGGCATCGATACTCCGGAGTAGACTAGCGTATGCGCTTCACATCCTAGTGTGGGAGACGGTCTGTCCCACAGCCGTCAGTACGTCGTACTTGAGATAGTATGCGGGTGCTCGTTAGGTTACGAGTACACTAGACAGGACTCGTCGGGGACTGTTGGTTGGTATTATACCTATCGTCAGTTATCAGTTCCCAGGTGACATGAATACAGCTTAGTCCGCCGACTTGACACTGTCACTTCGCCTCGAGTGTGTTCCCACTGCACTTTGATTACTACCCTACCACGGCTCAAAGGAGTCGTGCAAACAGGTAGTTTTTGGGTGCAGTCCCGAAGCACTTGGAGGCAGTGACGGTTAGACAGGATTCGTCTCTCCCGGTATTAGGGGTTGACATCGCGCTGTGTCCAGAAGAGCCATTACACGAGTAGTCCCTGGCCAGGGCAAGCGAGATATACTGGTAGGTCTCCAGTGTTATCTCAGGGTGTTCTGGGCTACACTCCGACACGACTTGTACCGCTATTAGGAGACTGACGTTCACCGCCCCCCTAGGCCCGCCATGCGATGTATCAGACGAACAGACCGGACTGTATGGAGATTGTCACATACAGCCTCAGTAGGAGTTCAGATGGGGTTCACTTCGTCAGTCTTCTTATCGACATCTACCTGGGGACCGTTACGTACAGCTAGTGCCGCTTGCGGTCTGTGGTTAAACCCACTGCCAGCGTAGTGTCGAGTCTTTAGAGTCCCACACAGAGAGCTATTCGCCTTTAGGCAAAATGAGTAGAGGTCGCATGGTTTTGCGACAGGGTTCGTTCACATCCGTGCACTTGTGCACGTTTGCTGTCCGGACAGTTTATACTAGCGGGATTTGGTTTAAGCCGAATCCTAGTATATGATTTAGGATTGGTTTTTCTCTTTGTGTTCGTGTTCCTCGGATCACGAATACGGGTGCGTATGCACAGTTGCTTGAGACAGAGGGAGAGGACTTTGATTAGGGTTAATAACCATTGTCATTTTTATTAACCCTAATGCTTATGTGTGTATTATGGTTAATTGATAATTAGTTTTATAATTGTGCATGGTTATGGTTGTTGACCATTTGACCTCCTTGACTTGTTGACCTTGGTTGACACTTTGACCATCATCATTTCATTTGGAAGATGCTTTTTGATCCTTGCAATTTGCATTAAAAATGAAATGATAATGGTCATGTCTTGATTAACCATGACAATTATCTAGCTAATTATCTAATTAAAATAATATACACATATTAGTCAGAATGGTTCACATTATTCTCATTCTATCATTTCTTTTCTCTCTCTTGTTCTTCCTCTCCCTCAAGCTCTCCCCTCTCATGTGTTGAGAAACACTTGAGCTTGAGAAAAACCCTCTCTTGATAATCTCTACTCTCATCTAGGGTTCAAGGATTAGCACTTCTTGCACCCTAGTTACTTCTAGCTTGGAGTTGAAGCCAAAGGTTGAGGCTTTCGGGTGGATCTTTTTTCGACGTGAGAAGACGACCAAGGTGACCTCCTTCCACCACTCCAAGGAGCAAGGAGAGAAGGACATAAAGCCCAATGTATAATCTTTCTAGCACTTAGCTAGTTTCTAGTTAGCTTTAGTTTGTTTTTGTTTAGCAAAGATCCTTCATAGTCTAGTCCATGTTGCCTAAGCTCATAAAAATCCGATTTTTATTCCGTTTTCCGCCTTCCTGCAAGCACCGGGGTAGGCAACGTGGACTTACATATTCGTGACGCCGCGGATATCCAGAGGATACCGACGTAGTCGTGAGATTTGATATTTTGGTCCAGTCCGGATAGCCGGAGCCCAGGGTCCAGTCCGGATAGCCGGAGCCCGAGATATTGAGACACAGAGACATTGATATTTTATGATATGAGCCAGTCCGGATTGCCGGAGCCCGAGATATTGAGATATTGGGATATATATTTTTGTGTCGATACTTGACACGGATTCTCTGTGATTTCATTGATGATACTTTGACTTTTTATACAGAAATCTTACTGAGATATGAAAACAGTTTTCTCGTTTAAATTGTATTCTGTTATCATGCATTCATACATCATATATATGACATGTTGTTCCCTGAGGCACTGACACGAGCAGTTGGTATTACACTTATGTATAGATGTTTACCCTTGCCATTATTATGCTTCAGGCTATATTATTGAGGATATTTTGATCGTATGACCTAGGATTGAGTCATACATGCGATTTCTGCTCGGTGATGTTTTCTACTCACGAGTTGGCAACTCACCCCCGTTGTGCCACAGTTTCTTGCCGGTTTTGCCGTACAGGTTTTCTTGGCGGCTTTGCTGGCATACTGCTTCCTTCCGGGTGTTTTCTTTGGTTGGTGGGTTCAATTGCATCATGACCACCATTGCACTTTATTTACTTTCAGCTGTATCTAGAAACTCCATCAACCAGACTTGTATTATTTGTTAGACCTAGAAGACCGGTGTATATTCTTTCGACCTTATAGTCGCGCGCTGTATTATTATGGTTTTCCTTTGGTTTTCTGGTGGATATCGCTTTTCATGATGAGTTTTTATCCTCGCCCTTCAGCGTTGTATATTATATTGCTTGCATGGTTTTGTCCGCCAATTGGCGAAGAGCTAGCTCCCGCTTGGGGATGCCTTTATTCATTATGTATATTATCCATGTTTGTACCCGTTTGGGGCCAGTATTTACAAAAGAATCTCTGCCGAAATTTTTAGAAAAGACATGATGTTTTAAAAATGCATACGGCGGCTTATTTTGTTAAACCACTTGTTTTAAAACTAAACTTCCCCTTCACTTTTTATTTAAAATGGTTTAGATTTCTGGGATTTTGGCTTACTTGAATTAGGTGTGGTCCTATAGACTTCACATGATTCTAGTGTTGGAGATAGTGCCCTCAGAGTCAATTATTGGATCACAGGCACGTGATGACAATGATTGAGGGAGGACCTATCCCGGTAGGACAGTCTTACTCAAGATGATAGTATGCTATCTGGTTTACCTTTATCATCGTGTACTGCTTTAGGTGACCTTACAGGTCACTATTGCACGTTGATAGAGCCCCTAGGATTCTTGCTTGACCGCCAGCAGTATGAGGGCGATCATATACGTGGGAGCTGGTAGTCTATAAGCACATCCTTAAAAGGTCCCTAGTCGTGGGAGTTTCGAGACAGGGCATCGATACTCTAGAGTAGACTAGTGTATACAGTCGAGACCCCGACGAGGGGCGATTGCCGGTCTCACAAGCCACTGGTGTCAGTTGGATCACCTAAGATGTATACAGGTGCTCATTGGGTTATGAGTACACCGGACAGGACTCGCCGGGAACATGCTAGTTGGTCTTATACCTGACGTCAGATAGCAGTTCCCTGGTGACATGTATACAGGTTAGTACATCGACCTGAGGATCGTCATTTGTCTCGTGTGAGTTCCCACTGTACTTTAATTACTACCCTACCACGCTCAAAGGAGATGTGCAAACAGGTTTTAGTTGGGTACAGTCCCGAGCCACATGGAGGCAGTGAGCGGATCTGCAGGGATTCGTTTCTCCCGGTATTGGGGGTGAGGTCGCGCTGTGTCTAGGAGAGCCATTACACGAAGTCCTTGGCCAAGATAGGAGATTTACTGGTAGGTATTCCAGTAGTATCTCAGGGTGTTCTGTGCTACACTCCGACACTACTTGTACCGCTTTTGGGGGTCTGACTTTTACCAACCCCCTAGGCCCGCCATGCGATGCTCATAGACGAACGGACCGGACTGTACGGATATTGTCACTGACAGGCTCAGTAGGGTGTCATCCTGAGTTCGCTCACAGACGTCCCTTTTGGTCAATACCTGGTAGCCCGTTACGTATAGGATAATACCTCTGACGTGCTAGTGGTTAAATCCACAACCAAGTTGTTGACGAGTCTTTAGAGTCCCCCACAGACAGTTGCTCAAGTTTCGGGTGAAACGCTGTAGAGGCCGGATGGAGATATGGCAGGGTTCGATCAGATACGTGCGGTATTGCACGGATCAGGATCGGACGGTTAATACTAGCGGGCTTTGGCTTAAGCCGGATCCTAGTATTAGATAGTGTAGATTTTGTCTCATTGCATTTGTATTCGGTCGGAATACAAATGTGGGTATGTATATACAGTAGCGGGGTTTTCCTGTAATTTATTACGGGATCAGTTTTTTGGAGTTGCCAGTTTATTTTCCGTTTCAGCCATATTTCTTTGTATTTTTCATTGGCTGAAGATTGGTGGAGGAGGGCTTATTTGCATTTGTGCAAATAAGCATTTGTGGAGGGTGTTATTTGCATATCCTTGCTTCATGATGGTTGCACCATCATTTGACTTCTTTTGACCATGATGGCTTGACTTTTAGAGTCATGATTGTTGATGATGATGAAGGGTGATGGTTGGTGGAGTGTTGGACTTTGTTTGTGATGATTTCTTCTCTTGATCACACATCATTCCTTCTTGCATGATAGTGTGGCTTCATTCTTTTGATTCCACTCCCTTTGGTTTTCCTCATGAGCTTGTGGCCGGCCAAGAGAGGAGAGGGGCTGTCCCATTTTGGTGTGGAGAGTTTGTTCATCTCATATCATTTTTCCTTCACCAAAATTCCCAAGTAAAACTCCATAGTTCATCCCTCCACTAAAAGGCAACTTCCTACAACCCCAAATGAGACACAGCACTACACTATTCTACAGCAATTCTTGGGCACGTCGACTCGCCAGCTTCGTGCCCGAGTTGCCTCGGTCCAGAGGTAGGAGCCCGTAAAAGAAGCCGGCGACGTGGTGCCCTTCCGGCGACGAGGTGGAGACCGGAGATTCCGCAGGGAGATCGGGACGACGACGAGAAGACCGAAGGACACGGATCGCTCGGTATATCTCTCTACCCCTTCTCTTGTTAGCTAGGACTAGACTAATGGCACGATCCGGATTTATAGTGCGCGGTGGTGCCGGTTTAAAAAGTTAAAGTAAATCATCGCTTCCGCATTCCGGCGTCGGATTGACGGCCGGGGCGCCGCCGTGCACTTACAGTGGTATCAGAGCCTCGCCATTAACCTAGTCTAGCTTCGTCTAATGTGTTTGCGTTTCCGATCGAGCAAAAATTCCAAAACCGCGTTTTCATGCATATCAGTTTTCTGTCGAAATTTTTTTGGCTCCAAAATTTTTTCAGTATGTTGTAGAATGATGTGCAGGGAGTTCTAAGAATTCTGTGAAATTTTGGTTGCATGATTCCACTTTTCCACCGCGGAACCACGGCCAAACCCATGCTTGGGCCGCGGTTCCGCCGCAATCTTGACTGTTCATGGCCCAAAATTTTACAGAGAGCTCCTGAGTGTAAAATAGGGTTTTTGGAATGTTATTTTTTGGGCCCAGATTTCTTTGTGTGCTACAGTAGTGCTTGGGGCCCACTTGGTAAAATTTGATCGATCGGATATTTTAAACACATTTGTTCACAGTATTTACATTATATCTGCGACCGTGAATGTCACTCGATCGGTAAATCCTGTCTAACTGCTATAGCCCGGTTAGACGGATTTGCGAACGTGACATTCACGTTGATGTTCTGTGTTGTGCTGTGATGTTGCGGATTGGTCGTGGGGGATAGCCTGGATGCAATGCTAGTACAGTTTTTGTTGTATTATGTACATTTGATATTGAGGGCGAGCGTCCGACATGTGGACTGCCGTCACTGCCCGATTGTATATTATTCTTTTGGGGCACGACCAGGTCGAGGTCGATGTACCCGTTGTATGTATATTTTACTTTCTGCACTAGGATTACCCCAAGGTGGGGTGCATGGATAGCCGGGTTCTAGAGGGCAAAGGGCCCGCATCTCATGGCATTGAGACGGAGGGGGATTCACTCTAGAATTGGCAGGCTATTCGCCGCACTTGTAGGGGGTACAGGTTGACCCAGGAGGGGTGCCCAAGTTACCGGATTCCGTGAAGTGCTAGTTGGTCCATTCACGTTGCTGAAGGGGGCTTCCTCGCTTCAGGTTTTGGCGGGTAACTTGCCGCGCCCGTAGGGGTCTAGGATTTCATTGCACAGGCTATCCACACGACCAGGGGAACGTCGGGTTTCAGTAGCGGCTCTGTGAAACCCGGGGATCCCAGATATCTGTATTGTTCTGTGATGCTGTACATTTCTGTGATGTTGCATTTTATCATGCCTTGAGCGAAAATTATATATATTATATATATATATATATATATATATATATATATATATATATATATATATTAGTAGATGTTGTATATGTTTTGCATCCGCGCTAGTCCAGTCCCCGCTCTGTCGTTAGTTAAGTAACCTAACGGGTAATGACGGGACCCAGTGGCGAATGCGGATGGCATATACGTACATCATTATTTTCGTTCTTTATTGATGTGATCAATTGATGGGACTGCGTTGATTCGGATCAATGCAAGATAAACAAACCTATTCTGATGTTGTTGGAACATTTTTCAAAAAGCTGTTATTGCAAGGACGTTCTCTTTTGTTTTGCATCGTGGTATTTAGTTGGAATATCCTGCTCCTCAGTCGATGAGGCAAGGGCCGAGATCCCTTCACCGGGAGTGACCCCTTGGACAGAAGTTTGCGTCAGGGCATTAACTTCACTATAGCCGATTACTTTTGCTTTGCACCGTGGTATTCAGTTGGAATATCCTGCACCTCATTCTACGGGGAAAGAGCCGAGATCTCTTCACCGGGAGTGACCTCTTTAGCAAAGGTTTACGTCACTATATTTTTAAAAGCTATCCGGTTTCTTCAACGATATCAAGTTCATTACGTTAAAGGTTTTCGCCAGAAACCATTCGTAGCCCTCCATCATTTCAGTTAAATATTCGGTAGTATTCAAGCTATGTATTTTGACCTCACGCCAAGGCATAGTGATTGGTAGCTGCCGGGTATTTATCTATTGCATAGATAGATGCGTTGGTTTGGGACAGTCGTACTACTATTTTGGCCTACGTCAAGGGTATATACGGGTAGGTTCAAATCAACCTAGATAATGATGGGCAGAACTTGACATGTGACTTATGATATTTTGACCTCACGCCAAGGTCATAAGAGCATGGGGCAAAAATCTACATCGGGAGTTTCTAAAGAAACTGAAACTTGCCAGATATGCGCATACCTTCTGGAGTATGATGACGTGAGCGGATTCCGTCACGTTATCATGTGATGATAGTTGGATCCTGATTCCCACTGATGAGTTAGTTTACTCCTCGGGTGACCCCGACTAATTCTTCTTTCAGGTTTGGAGGAGAATTTGACGGTACAGTGGGAGGTTTCCAGATTAGATAAAGTGATAACCATTCTGATCTAGGTTAGAGTGCACGCTGAGTGTTTCTTTTCTCTCTCTCTTTGGCAGCGACCATTGACCCGACCCTAAGACTATGACTCAGTGACCAAGTTGACCGAACCTTCTTAAAACACTGGCTTTTGGATTGTCAGAGTTGCAAACCTCATTGCCACTCCTACTTTTACCCTTTTCTCCAGGACACCCCGTATTACTACGAACGTCCACTTCCATTGGACAAAACCACCGTATGGTTAGATACGAACTCGAAGGAATTCGAGGATGGTTTCCGGTTCTGGAGAAAACGAATAGGACTATTCAGTTGTCTTTTCCTTTTACCTTCTCTCAGGTTGGAGTACTCCTTGGTTTAGGAGATAGTACACCTATTACGCAAATTGGATAGTCTTCTTCCAAACCTTAGGCTGGTGCCGAACGGTGGGGAATGAAGAAAACCAATTAGCATAACGATGGTGTGCAGAAGGTATTAAGTAAAGACATAACAAGGGATTAGTAAGAGGGCAAAGTAAACTGCGACTGCTATTCACGCCCAAACCAAGTATTTCTTCACCAATCCTAAAATCACCTTTGTATTTCTCCAGAACACTCCGTATCACTACGAAGATCCACAGTTTATTAGATACTCCATCGTATGGTTATATACGAACTCGAAAGGAACTTGTTCCAGTTCGGGGATGGATTCTGGTTCAGGAGAAATAGGAATAAGGTTTATTCGGTTGTCTTTTATCTTCACCTTCTCTCGTATTGAGAGTGCTCCTAGGATTAGGACAGTACACCCATTATTCTTATTGGATAGTCTTCTTCCAAACCATAGGCCGGTGCCGAACGGTAGGGAAGGAAGAAAACCATTTGGCCTAAAGGGGTGTGCAGAAGGTAATGACTAAAGACATATAAAGGGATTTGGAGAGGTGGCAAAGAAATATACAGTTATAGTTATGGATATGAATAATGGAAGAGGCATTACTAGGAATACCGGGATACCCTATCGAAACATTTCAATATTTCAGTTTCACTGTGTACTGTTAAAGGAAAACTGATTTCCCAATCAGACCTTGCTCCAGGGTATGTATTTACCAGGTATGATTCTCACATCTGTATGGTTTTACAGATGATGAGTGGGAGTAAGTTATTGGGAATTGGGTGATCATCCTCATTATATCGGGATTCGTTGTAATCAGTGATATTTGAGGAAATCTCCTGGGTTGTTTGCCGGATGGCAAATTTTTGGTTTTGAATATCCGCTGTTATGCAACAATTTCAAATTGATATATCTTTACGTCTATTTTCATAGAGTGAGATATACCTTTCTGAAATTATGTCTGTGACATTTACCTATATCAGTGGATGGTTAGGTAAGGAGCATTAAACAGCGGTGTAATTCTTCATAACCATAAGTACAGTTTTCAACCTACGACACACAGGGATTGAGTTATCAGACTCAAGGGACTTATACAGAGTATTGTATGTTGTCCAGGGTCCATCAGGACAGAGGGGATGGTCCTCATACTATATTCGGTTTACTTATGACTTCTCTAGTTTTTAGACAGGTGTTTCGTGGAAACACAGGGTCCGAATTTTGAGAAGTTATAGGTATATGAATAAAGTAGAGAACCTGGTATTGCAAGTATCGGGATTCTTCAAAGTGATCGGAGATGTAGAAACTTGTGTGGGGTATTCAGTTGATCGTAATGTTTAAGAGAACTAGCTTCTCTTTCGGGTTACTCATAATTGGAAGCATTCCTAAGTTGAGTAACGCTGATCGGTCTCTTTCCATTTAGATGACATGCACTGGAGACAGCTGCATGATTTGAATCTGGTTCAATTAAATCAGTACCTCTTGTTCTATATTGGATATAGAACAGTTCATATCTTAACGATGTTAAGGTACGGGGAGTTGTCTGGCCTATGCTTAAAACCAGACTCTGGATAACTCAAGGCACGTTTCTGTAATGGCTGTTTGTGGGTTGACCCAGGCTATGACGAGGGTTGACTTTCTACCATCTAGGAGATCAATAGTAATATTGTTCTAGACTCGCCACAGTTTTAATAAAAATGGATTTTTTCAAAAACCAGTAGTGGGAGTATGGTAGAACTGGAAGTGATTCCAGAACCACAAACGATTACTGAAGATTTCATAGGAACCTAAAGATTCAATCTGGCTTGACATTCCATTGGCCACTCCGCAGATAAGGTGGGTAACCTCAGGCACCCGAGAGGTACTCCGGTAGCCTCAAGGACGGTGACAGGGAGGTTCTTGTTTACCCACAGTTGCCATTGCTGTTGTTCCAGGCTGTGAGACCCGGCGGGAGGATGAGTATAGCGTCGTTCTAAACTGGCTTTAGAAGTGTACGTCTATATGACTCTGCCAGAGGGTTGTCGTGATCAGTGGGAGCAGCGGAAGCATGGTGGACAAGTGGCTTATGTCTATTTATAGACTAAAGCAGATATAGCAGAGATAGATCATCAAATTCTGATATGACAGTCATAGGTTTGACTTCATCAGAATAGGGGATGGATCTGTTAAGAAGGTAGTAGGGTGTGATGTCATGGTATTTGGATGACATACACAGAGTATGAAGTGATATTCCTATACTACGATTGGTTATACATTGGTCGTCACACAGTAGTTTCTCCACATGGGACATGGACATTATATCAGACATACTGGTTACTAGATTTATGGTTTTAGATCTAGATTTGGGTGGTTTCTCAATCAGGGTACTTAGACAGCATTCTAAGAGTATTTAGAATGGACGACTCCTGGCACGGTAGTGTACCTACAGGTGATGAAGTCACCCTCTCTAAAGGTGTCTTACAGACTAAAAGGGAGAGGGATGTGCATGATTGGCAGATCACTTGCTCAGGCAATTGAGTCAATCATGAGATGTCAAGTACCACACCAGATGTTGTTCTTGCACTAGATGCAATAAGTTAACATTGATCCTATCCTGGAGAAACAGTCGGAAGCAGTTTTAGAACATAAGTGGATGTTCTAGGGATATGATAACGGCAGCCTCATTCGGGAGACGGTTATCATTCCAGGCTTCCAAGGTGACCTAGACGACAAGGAGGTTGTCAGAGTTATAGTTTTCCTTCTGACGAGGGGCAGTATTTTGGACAGGTGGTCCAAGGCAATACTGAGGGAGGCATGGCGCAGGATACTGATTAAGTTCAGTTGACGATACAGTCTAAGAAGTTTGGATTTGGAGTTCATTTATGAGCTAGGTCCCATCAGACATCCAGACACATTCTAAGACAGGTATTGCTCATTTCGGGAGATGGCTTTCTTCGCGAACTTGAGGTATAGAGAGACATAGAAAGAAACATCAAAGCGGATCCACTCACTGAGGTTATTCCTCGATCGCAATAGTTTCGCAAACGAGCTTTGTAAGACTGACTAGTAGAGGAGTTGGGTGTTCGGTATCACACGGGCTGTGAGTATGCGACATCGCAATAATTAGCCTTGAGTGCAAGTGGGAGATTGTTGGAGATAGTGCCCTCAGAGTCAATTATTGGATCACAGGCACGTAATGGCAATGATTGAGGGAGGACCTATCCCGGTAGGACAATCTTACTCAAGATGATAGTATGCTATCTGGTTTACCTTTATCATCGTGTACTGCTTTAGGTGACCTTACAGGTCACTATTGCACGTTGATAGAGCCCCTAGGATTCTTGCTTGACTGCCAGCAGTATGAGGGCGATCATATACGTGGGAGCTGGTAGTCTATAAGCACATCCTTAAAAGGTCCCTAGTCGTGGGAGTTTCGAGACAGGGCATCGATACTCCAGAGTAGACTAGTGTATACAGTCGAGACCCCGACGAGGGGCGGTGGCCGGTCTCACAAGCCACTGGTGTCAGTTGGATCACCTAAGATGTATACAGGTGCTCATTGGGTTATGAGTATGTTGGAGATAGTGCCCTCATAGTCAATTATTGGATCGTAGGTACGTGATTGCAATGATTGCGGAGGACCTATACCGGTAGGACAGTCTTACTCAAGATGATAGTATGCTATCTGGTTTGTCTTTATCAGTCGTGTACATATTCAGGTGACTGATTACATGTTACACTTTGATAGAGCCCTTAGGATCTTGCTTTACCACCAACAGTATGATGGCGATCATATACGTGAGAGCTGGGTGGTTTATACGCATATCCTTAATTGTGGTCCCTAGTCGTAGGAGTTTCGAGACTGGGCATCGATACTCCGGAGTAGACTAGTGTATACAGTCGAGACCCCGACGAGGGGCGGTGGCCGGTCTCACAAGCTACTGGTGTCAGTTGGATCACCTAAGATGTATACAGGTGCTCATTGGGTTATGAGTACACCGGACAGGACTCGCCGGGAATCTGCTAGTTAGTATTATATCTATCGTCAGATAGCAGTTCCCTGGTGACATGTGTACAGGTTAGTTCATCGACCTGAGGTCGTCATTTGTCTCGTGTGAGTTCCCACTGTGCTTTGATTTCTACCCTACCACGGCTCAAAGGAGTCGTGCAAACAGGTAGTTTTTGGGTACAGTCCCGAGCCATATGGAGGCACGTGAGCGGATCGGCAGGGGATTCGTCTCTCCCGGTATTGGGGGCGAGATCGTGCTGTGTCTAGAAGAGCCATTACACAAAGCCCACGGCCGTGGCAGGAGATTTACTGGTAGGTACTCCAGTAGTATCTCAGGGTGTTATTGGGCTTCACTCCGACACGACTTATACTGCTATTGGGGGTCTGACATTACTAGCCCCCTAGGCAGATATGCGATACTCATAGACGAACGGACCAGACTGTATATACATTGTCACTGTTAGGCTCAGTAGGGTTTCAGGATGAGTTCGCTCATCGGCATCCCTTGAGGTCAGTCCATGGGCAGCCGTTACGCATTGCTAGTGCCGCTGACGGTTTGTGGTTAAACCCACTGCCAGGGTACTGACGAGTCATTAGAGTCCCCCACAGACAGTTTCCCAAGTTCGGGCGAAACGTTGTAGAGGCCGTATGGTTTTATGGCAGGGTTCGGAAAATGCACGTGCGTTTACGCACGTGTTATTTTTTCTGGCAGATGATACTGGTCGGCTTTGGTTTAAGCCGGATCCGAGTATTATATTGAGTAGGTATAATATCTTTGTCTCAGTTGCATTCGTATTCGGTCGTAATACAAATGCGGGTATATTTATACGGTTTCGGGGTTATCCTGAAAGTCGTTTCAGGATCACTTTTGGAAGTTGCCAGTTTCAAGTTTTCTATCAGCCGTCTTTTAACATTCGGTTAAAGACGGATTTATCTTTTCTTCAGATAAGAGTGAGTCATCATTCTAGAAGGTTCTAGAAGTGATGAAGTGGCTAATGAGTCATCTTGACATTAATGGTTGCATTAATTACTTGATGAGGTGTTAATGTGAGTCATGCTTTAGTTTTAACGATTCTTGCTTTGGTTAAGATCTTTTGAGTGAGAAGCTTTCTCTTGTGGTCACCCCCCCTCTCCTACGGTCACCCCCCTCTTGTTATAAGTGGCCGGCCCCCCTCCTCACTCTCTCTCTTGATGGTTTTCATTGGAAAATAGATTATGATAGATATTTGGGGTGTATGGAATTCACAGCTCATTTCATTCCATCACCCGATTCCCTCGGCAGCTTCATTAACCGATCGTCCACGGACTTGGACGAAGTGAGACAAAGTCATCTACTCATTCTCTACATCATTCTTGGTCGTCTTTTTTAGCAAACTTGACGATCGAGTTGCCTTGAGTCAGAGGCGGGAGCCCGTTTAAAGAATCGTCGATGTGGTGCCACTTCGACGAGGATATCGGAGATCGACGCGATCGGAGCAGCCGCAACGGAGCGTGGGATGATGGTTGAAGAACGAAGGACTCGGATCGTTCGGTATAACCTTTCTACACTCTTTACAGTTTGTTAGTTTAGCAATAATGGCAGATCCGGGTTAAAGTATACGATAGCGCCAGTTAAAAAGTTTTTGTTCCGCATTTTGGCGTCTGTTGACTGCCGGGGCGCTAGCGTAGACTTACAGTGGTATCAAAGCCTCACCATTTTGCTATACTAACTTGTACTAACGCGTTTAAAACATCGATCGAACCGGAAATCAAAAATCGCAATTTTTTAGCTTGACAGTTTCTGTTAATTTTAAAACTGGTCAAAATGACATTTGGACCATACCATAAAATCAAGCAGGGTTTTTTAGGAATACTGCAGAAATTCGACAAAGTGAGTCGACTGTTCCGCCGCGGATCCGCGGCCCAAGCATGGGTTTGGCCGCGGAACCGCCGCAGGAAAGTGACTTCACTCGGCCAAATTTCTACAGTGCATTCTATGATGGAAATTGGGATTTTTGGTATATATCTTTTGGGCCCAGGTTTTGTTACTGTTCACCAGTAAGTCGTGGGGCCCACTTCTTGATATTTGGTCGATCGAAATTTAAACATGTTAGTTTACAGTGCTTACATTATATCTCCGACCGGGAATGTCATTTGATCGGTAAACCGCGTCTGATTGCTATAGTTCTTTTAGACGGGTTTGCGAACGTGACATTCGCGTTGATGTTCTGTGTTGTGCTGTGATGTTGCGGATTTGTCGTGGTGGATAGCAGTGTGCAATGGTAGTACAGTTTGAGTTTATTTGTACATTTGATATTGCGGGGCGAGCATCCAACTTGTGGACTGCCGTCACTGCCTGTTGTATAATATTCTTTTGGGGCACGACCAGGTTGCGGTCGATATACCTATTGTACTATTTTTCATTACTGTACTAGGTTTTGCCCCGCGACGGAGTGCAGGGATAGCCGGGTTCTGGGGGGCAACGGGTCCGCATCTCATGGCTTTGAGAGGCAGAGGGGTCCCACTCTAGAATTGACAGACTATTCGCCGCACTCGTAGGGGGTACAGGTTGACCCAAGGAGGGGTTCCCAAGATTACCGGATTCCGTGGAGTGCTGGGTGGTCCATTCACTATGCTGTAGGGGGCTGCCTCGCTTCAGGTTTTGGCGGGTAACTTGCCGCACCCGTAGGGGTCTAGGTTTCATTGCACAGGCTATCCACACGACAGGGGAACGTCGAGTTTCAGCAGCGGCTCTGTGAAACTCGGGGATCCCAGATTATTTGTATTGTTCTGTGATGCTTATTACTTTTCTGTAATGTTGCATATTATCACGCCTGGAGCGATTATTGTATATTGGCTTATATACTATTAGATGTTGTATATGTTTTACACCCGCGCTAGTCCAGTCCCCGCTCTGTCGTTAGTTAAGTAACCTAACGGGTGATGACGGGACCCAGTGACGAATGCGGATGGCATATACGTACATTTTATTTTCGTTCTTTTCTAGTGTGATTAATTGATGGGACTGCGTTGATTCTTATCAATGCAAAGTAAAACAAACCTGTTTGGATGTTGTTGGAACAAATTTAAAAAGTGTTATTGCAAAGACGTTTTCTTTTGTTATGCATAGCGGTATTCAGTGGAATATCCTGCACCTCATTCGACGGGGCAAGGGCTGATATCCCTTCACCGGGACTGACCCCTTGGGCAGAAGTTTGCGTCAGGGTAATAACTTCACTATAGTCGATTACATGTTGCTTTGCATAGCGGTATTCAGTGGAATATCCTGCACCTCATTCCACGAGGAAAGAGCCGAGATCCCTTTATCGGGAGTGACCTCTTTAGCAAAAGGTTTTCGCCACTATGTTTTAAAAAGCTATCAGGTTCCTTCAACGAGATCAAGTTCATTACGTTAAAGGTTTTTCACCAAAAACCAGCCGTAGCCCTCCGTCGTTTCTTATGGATGGTCAGTAATATTCAAGCTATGTTTGTTGGCTTTCGTCAAGGCATAGTGTTTGGTAGTTGCTGGGGTATTCATTTGTTGCATAGATAGATGTGTTGGTTTGGGACAGTCGTATTACCTTGTTGGCTTTCGTCAAGGGTATGTACGGGTGGGTTCAAAGTAACAAGATAATGACGGGCAGAACTTGACATGTGACTTATGATTTGTTGACTTTCACCAAGGTCATAAGAGCATGGGGAAAAACTCATATCGGGAGTTTCTAAAGAAACTGAAACTTGCCAGGCATGCGCATACCTTCTGGAGTGTGATAACGCGAGTGGATTCCGTCACGTTATCATGCGATGAGAGTTGGATCCCGATTCCCACTGATGAGTTGGTTTACTCTTCGGGTGATTCCGATTGATTCTTCTTTAGGTTTGGAGGAGAATTTGACAGGACAGTGGGAGGTTTCCGGATTAGATAAAGTGATGACCATTCTGATCTAGGATAGAGTGCACGTAGAGTGTTTCTTTTCTCTCTCTCTTTGGCAGCGACCTTTGACCGACCCTAGACTATGACTCAGTGACCAGGTTGACCGAACCTTCTTAAAATACTGGCTTTTGGATTGTCTGAGTACATAAGTCATTGCCACTCCTTCTTTTACCCTTTGAATTTCTCAGAACACCCGTATTACTACGGATATCCACTTCCATTGGATAGATCCATCGTATGGTTATATACGAACTCGAAGGGACTTCTTCGGGGATGGATCCAGGTTCAGGAGAAATAGATTTGGTTTATTCAGTTGTCTTTTATTATCACCTTCTCTCAGGTTGCGAGGGCTCCTTGGTTTGGGAGAGTACACCTATTACGCTTATTGGATAGTCTTATTCCAAACCATAGGCTGGTGCCGAAAGGTAGGGAATGAAGAAAACCAATTAGCCTAAGTAGGGTGTGCAGAAGGTAATATGTAAAGACAAAATAAAGGGATTAGAAAGAGGGCAAAGTAAATTGCGACTGATATCATTCACGACCAAAACCGCGTACTTCATCGCCACTTCTATTTCACCTTTAAAAAGAATAAGGTATTATTCAGTTGTCTTTTATCATCACCTTCTCTCAGTTGTGAGTACTCCTTGGTTTAGGAGGGTACACCTATTATGCTTACTGGATAGTCTTCTTCCAAACCATAGGCCGGTGCCGAACGGTAGGGAAGGAAGAAAACCATTTAGCCTAACGATGGTGTACAGAAGGTAACGACTAAAGACAAATAAAGGGATTTGAAGAGACGGCAATAAAATATACGGTTGAAGTCATGAATTGGATTATAGAGGAGGCATTGCTATGAATACCAGGATACCCCTACGAAACATTCTCATGTTTCAGTGCATTGTTAAAGGAAAAACTGTTTTCCCGATTAGACACTTACTCCAAGGGTATGTATTTACCAGGTTTTATTCTCATATCTGTATGGTTTTACAGATGATGAGTGGGAGTAAGAAATTGGGAATTAGGTGATCATCCTCATTATATCGGAATTCGTTGTAATTGGTGATATTTGAGGAAATCGCCAGGGTACAGTTTTCCACCTACAACGCACAGGTTTTGAGTTGTTTAACTCAGCGGACTTATACAGAGTATTGTATGTTGTCCAAGTGTCCATCAGGACAAAGGGGTAGGTCCTCGTACTATGTTCTATTTACTTATAACTTCTCTAGTATTTAGACGAGTGTTTCGTAGAAATACAAGGTCTAAGTTTTGAGAAGTTGTGGGTATAAGAATAAAGTAGAGAACCAGGTATCACAAGTATCGGGATTCTTCAAAGAGATCGAAGATGTAGATTCTTGTGATTGGTATTCAGATGATAGTGATGGTTTTGAGAAACGTGTTTCTCTTTCAGGTTACTCATAATTGGATGGATTCCTAAGTTGAGTAATGCTGATTAGCCTCTTTCCATTAAGTTGATATGCACTGGAGACAGCTGCATGATTTGAATATGGTTCCAATTAAATAAGTGCCAAAGTTTCTGTATTGGATATAGAAGAGTTCGTACCTTAAAAGATATTAAGGTACGGGGAGTTGTCCAGCTTATGCTTAAAAACCAGACTTTGGATAACTCAGGGCACGTTTCTGTAATGGCTATTTGTGGGTTGACCCTGGCTATGACGAGGGTTGATATTCTACCATCTGGAAGATCAATAGTGATATTGTTCTTGACTCGCCACAGTTTTAGTAAAAATGGATCTTTTTCAGAAAACAGTAGTGGGAGTATGGTAGAACTGGAAGTGATTCCAGAACCGCGAACGATTACGGAAAATTTAATAGGACCTATATATTCAATCAGGTTTGACATTCCAATAGCCACTCCGCAGATTTGGTGGGTAACCTCAGACACCCGAGAGGTATTTCGGTAGCCTCAAGGACGGTGACAGGAAGGTTCTTATCTACCCAGACTTGACACTACTGTTGTTCCAGGCTATGAGACCCGGTAGGAGGGTTGTTGTAGTTAGTGGGAGCAGCGGAAGCATAGTGGGCAAGATGCTTATATCTATTTATAGACTTGAGCAGTTATAGCGGAGATAGATCATCTAATTTTGATGTGACAGTCATGGGTTTGACTTCAATCAGAATAGGGGATGGATCAGTTAAGAAGGTAGTAGGGTGTGATGTCATGGTATCTGGATGACATACACAGAGTAGGAAGTAAAATTCCTATACTACGATCGGTTGTACTGTGGTCGTCACACAGTTGTTTCTCCAGACAGGATATGGATATAATATTTGACATTATGGTTTCTAGATCTATGGTTTTAGATCTGGATTTGGGTAGTTTCCCAATATGGGTACTTTGACAGATATTCTAATGGTTTTTGGAATAGTTGACTCCTAGCATGGTGGTGTACCTGCAGGTGATGGAGTCACCCTCTCTAAAGGTGTCTTACAGACTAAAGGGGAGAGGGATGTGCATGATTGGCAGATCACTTGCTTAGGCAATTGAGTCAATCATGAGATGTCAAGTACCACACCAAATGTTGGTTTTGCACTAGATGCAATAAGTTTGTATTAATCCAATCCTGGAGAAATATAAGGAAGCAGTTTTAGAACATAAGTACATGTTCTACGGATTTGATGACGGCAGCCTCCTTCGGGAGACGGTTATCATTCCAGGCTTCAAAGGTGACATGGTTGACAGAGTGATTGTCAGAGTTATAGTTTTTCCCTCTGACGAAGAGGGACAGTATTATGGACAGGTGGTCCAAGAGGATACTGTGGGTGGCATGGTGCCGGATACTGATTAGGTTCAGTGATCGATACAGTCTAAGAAGTTTGGATTTGGAGTTCTTTTATGAACTAGGTCCCATCAGATATCCAGACATATTCTAAGACAGGTATTACTCGATTCGGGAGATGGCTTTCTCCGCGAACTTGAGATTAAGAGAGATATAGAAAGAAACTTCTAGGCGGATCCACTCACTAAGGCTATTTCTCGAACACAATAGTTTTACAAACGGGCTTTGTGATACTGATTAGTAGAGGAGTTGGGTGTTGGTTTCACACGGGCTGTGAGTACGCAACATCGCAATAATTAGCCTTGAGTGCAAGTGGGAGATTGTTGGAGATAGTGCCCTCATAGTCAATTATTGGATCGCAGGTACGTGATTGCAATGATTGCGGAGGACCTATACCGGTAGAACAGTCTTACTCAAGATGATAGTATGCTATCTGGTTTGTCTTTATCAGTCGTGTACATGTTCAGGTGACTGATTACATGTTACACTTTGATAGAGCCCTTAGGATCTTGCTTTACCACCAACCATATGATGGCGATCATATACGTGAGAGTTGGGTGGTTTATACGCATATCCTTAATTGTGGTCCCTAGTCGTGGGAGTTTCGAGACAGGGCATCGATACTCCGGAGTAGACTAGTGTATACAGTCGAGACCCCGACGAGGGGCGGTGGCCGGTCTCACAAGCCACTGGTGTCAGTTGGATCACCTAAGATGTATACAGGTGCTCATTGGGTTATGAGTATATCGGACAGGACTCGGCGGGAATATGCTAGTTAGTATTATATCTATCGTCAGATAGCAGTTCCCTGGTGACATGTGTACAGGTTAGTTCATCGACCTGAGGTCGTCATTTGTCTCGTGTGAGTTCCCACTATGCTTTGATTTCTACCCTACCACGGCTCAAAGGAGTCGTGCAAACAGGTAGTTTTTGGGTACAGTCCCGAGCCATATGGAGGCACGTGAGCGGATCGACAGGGGATTCGTCTCTCCCGGTATTGGGGGCGAGATCGTGCTGTGTCTAGGAGAGCCATTACACAAAGCCCACGGCCGTGGCAGGAGATTTACTGGTAGGTACTCCAGTAGTATCTCAGGGTGTTATTGGGCTTCACTCCGACACGACTTATACTGCTATTGGGGGTCTGACGTTACTAGCCCCCTAGGCAGATATGCGATACTCATAGACGAACGGACTGGACTGTATATACATTGTCACTGTTAGGCTCAGTAGGGTTTCAGGATGAGTTCGCTCATCGGCATCCCTTGAGGTCAGTCCATGGGCAGCCGTTACGCATTGCTAGTGCCGCTGACGGTTTGTGGTTAAACCCACTGCCAGGGTACTGACGAGTCATTAGAGTACCCCACAGACAGTTTCCCAAGTTCGGGCGAAACGTTGTAGAGGCCGTATGGTTTTATGGCAGGGTTCGGAAAATGCACGTGCGTTTACGCACGTGTTATTTTTTCGGGCAGATGATACTGGTCGGCTTTGGTTTAAGCCGGATCCGAGTATTATATTGAGTAGGTATAATATCTTTGTCTCAGTTGCATTTGTATTCGTTCGTAATACAAATGCGGGTATATTTATACGGTTTCGGGGTTATCCTGAAAGTCGTTTCAGGATCACTTTTGGAAGTTGCCAGTTTCCAGTTTTCTATCAGCCGTCTTTTAACATTCGGTTAAAGACGGATTTATCTTTTCTTCAGATAAGAGTGAGTCATCATTCTAGAAGGTTCTATAAGTGATGAAGTGGCTAATGAGTCATCTTGACATTAATGGTTGCATTAATGACTTGATGAGGTGTTAATGTGAGTCATGCTTTAGTTTTAATGATTCTTGTTTTGGTTAAGATCTTTTGAGTGAGAAGCTTTCTCTTGTGGTCACCCCCCTCTCCTACGGTCACCCCCCTCTTGCTATAAGTGGCCGGCCCCCCTCCTCACTCTCTCTCTTGATGGTTTTCATTGGAAAATAGATTATGATAGATATTTGGGGTGTATGGAATTCACAGCTCATTTCATTCCATCACCCGATTCCCTCGGCAACTTCATTAACCGATCGTCCACGGACTTGGACGAAGTGAGACAAAGTCATCTACTCATTCTCTACATCATTCTTGGTCGTCTCTTTTAGCAAACTTGACGATCGAGTTGCCTCGAGTCAGAGGCGGGAGCCCGTTTAAAGAATCGTCGATGTGGTGCCACTTCGACGAGGATATCGGAGATCGACGCGATCGGAGCAGCCGCAACGGAGCGTGGGATGATGGTTGAAGAACGAAGGACTCGGATCGTTCGGTATAACCTTTCTACACTCTTTACAGTTTGTTAGTTTAGCAATAATGGCAGATCCGGGTTAAAGTATACGATAGCGCTAGTTAAAAAGTTTTTGTTCCGCATTTTGGCGTCTGTAGACTGCCGGGACGCTAGCGTAGACTTACAGAGTACACCGGACAGGACTCGCCGGGAACATGCTAGTTGGTCTTATACCTGACGTCAGATAGCAGTTCCCTGGTGACATGTGTACAGGTTAGTTCATTGACCTGAGGATCGTCATTTATCTCGTGTGAGTTCCCACTGTACTTTGATTACTACCCTACCACGCTCAAAGGAGACGTGCAAACAGGTTTTAGTTGGGTACAGTCCCGAGCCACATGGAGGCAGTGAGCAGATCTGCAGGGGTTCGTCTCTCCCGGTATTGGGGGTGATGTCGCACTGTGTCTAGGAAAGCCATTACACGAAGTCCTTGGCCAAGGCAGGAGATTTACTGGTAGGTATTCCAGTTGTATCTCAGGGTGTTCTGGGCTACACTCCGACACTACTTGTACTGCTTTTGGGGGTCTGACTTTTACCAACCCCCTAGGCCTGCCATGCGATGCTCATAGACGAACGGACCGGACTGTACGGATATTGTCACTGACAGGCTCAGTAGGGTGTCAGGCTGAGTTCGCTCACAGACGTCCCTTTTGGTCAATACCTGGTAGCCCGTTACATATAGGCTAATACCTCTGACGTGCTAGTGGTTAGATCCACAACCAAGGTGTTGACGAGTCTTTAGAGTCCCCCACAGACAGTTGCTCAAGTTTCGGGCGAAACACTGTAGAGGCCGTATGGAAATATGGCAGGGTTCGATCAGATACGTGCGGTATTGCACGGATCAGGATCGGACGGTTAATACTAGCGGGCTTTGGCTTAAGCCGGATCCTATTATTAGATAGTGTAGATTTTGTCTCATTGCATTTGTATTCGGTCGGAATACAAATGCGGGTATGTATATATAGTAGCGGGGTTTTCCTGTAATTTATTACGGGATCAGTTTTTTGGAGTTGCCAGTTTGTTTTCCGTTTCAGCCATATTTCTTTGTATTTTTCATTGGCTGAAGATTGGTGGAGGAGGGCTTATTTGCATTTGTGCAAATAAGCATTTGTGGAGGGTGTTATTTGCATATCCTTGCTTCATGATGGTTGCACCATCATTTGACTTCTTTTGACCATGATGGCTTGACTTTTAGAGTCATGATTGTTGATGATGATGAAGGGTAATGGTTGGTAGAGTGTTGGACTTTGTTTGTGATGATTTCTTCTCTTGATCACACATCATTCCTTCTTGCATGATAGTGTGGCTCCCTCATTCTTTTGATTCCACTCCCTTTGGTTTTCCTCATGAGCTTGTGGCCGGCCAAGAGAGGAGAGGGGCTGTCCCATTTTGGTGTGGAGAGTTTGTTCATCTCATATCATTTTTCCTTCACCAAAATTCCTAAGTAAAACTCCATAGTTCATCCCTCCACTAAAAGGCAACTTCCTACAACCCCAAATGAGACATAGCACTACACTATTCTACAGCAATTCTTGGGCACGTCGACTCGCCAGCTTCGTGCCCGAGTTGCCTCGGTCCAGAGGTGGGAGCCCGTAAAAGAAGCCGGCGACGTGGTGCCCTTTCGGCGACCAGGTGGAGACCGGATATTCCGCGGGGAGATCGGGACGACGACGAGAAGACCGAAGAACACGGATCGCTCAGTATATCTCTCTACCCCTTCTCTTGTTAGCTAGGACTAGACTAATGGCACGATCCGGGTTTATAGTGCGCGTTGGTGCCGGTTTACAAAGTTAAAGTAAATCATCGCTTCCGCATTCCGGCGTCGGATTGACGGCCGGGGCGCCGCCGTGCACTTACATCAAGTGCTAGTCATGTACCATTTCGGGTCGTGACAATTCTTTGACATGGTCGAGAAGTTTCTGTAGATATTCATGGATGATTTCTCCATCTTTGGAGACTCTTTTGACGAGTGTTTACAACATCTTGACGCTGTACTTACACGATAGAAGGATAAAAATCTCACTTTAAGCTGGGAGAAATGCCATATCATGGTGCTGGAAGGTATTGTCTTAGGACATATCATTTCACAAAGCGGCATCGAGGTTGACAATGCAAAAATTGATGTCATTTCTAACCTTCCTCCTCCAAAATGCATCCGAGATATTAGATCTTTCCTCGGCCACGTCGGTTTTTATAGACGGTTCATTAAGAATTTTATTAAAATTGCTAGACCCTTAACCCTTCTTCTAGCGAAGGACATAACGTTCGATTTCAACTCGTATTGTTTGACTTCTTTTAAATCATTGCGTAGCTCTCTCAGTACATCTCTCGTTCTCTCTTCTTTCGACTGGACGCATCCTTTTGAGATTATATGCGATATATCAGACTTTGGCATCGGTGCGGTCTTAGGACAACACATCGATAAGATGCCGCATGTAATCTACTACGTGAGCCGGACCTTGAATGACGCGCAAATGAACTACACTACAACTATAACACCTTAGGTTGTGTTTAGGGGTTAATTATATTTTAATAGATAGTTTTTGGTAAAAAGTTTACCAAACTAAGTTTCAAATATTTTATCCTAATTAAGAGTATTTTATTAGGATTTTTCTAGGCACACACACACTTGTGCATATAAACAAGGGTTTAGAGATGGGGTTAAACCATGATTAGAAAGCATGAAGGATTAACCCATTCTCTTTATGTTAATTGATTTTCATTAGGTGTATTTGGGTTTTTATTATGTATGTTGTTTTCTTGTTTTCTATATATGAGAAATGATGTGGATTTTTTTTGTTGACTTGGAGGGGGAGAGAGAGTATGGGTAATATGGCTTGAGCTATGCTCATTTAATGAGAGAGAGAGAGAGGGGTTGACTAGGGTGCCTCATTTCTTTCCCCATTATTCTCACAACTCTCACACACACACACTCAGCTGAGAGAGAGAGAGAGAGAGGCAGCAGCTGCAGAAGAAGCACCACCAGCAGCAACTAGCAGCAGCAACAACATCATCATCAGTAGCATCAGCAGCAGCAAGCAGTAGCAACAGTAACATCAGCAGCATCCCCCAGCAGCTGCAGCAGCACTTCCCATCTTCTCCACCTCCTTTCTACGAACACCTAGGGTCTTGTAAGGTATAGAATCTGATCCCAACTTCGTGTTTGCTTAATATATGTGTAGTTTAGCTTCGGTTTGTGTAAAAAGTGAGTTTTTGTGCTTGAAATGGTGATTTGTGTGAACTTATAGTGTAATGCTGTTAATATTGGTTAACCTAGCCTAATTAAGCGTTATTAGGACCACTTAAACCTAGCTTGACCCGAGATTACACCAAAATACCATATGATTTCTATTTGTGCAAAATTTAGTGTTTTTAAGTGGAATTTTTGGATCTCTGTGATCTTCTATAGGCCCGAGTAGTTCAGGTTGAAATTGAGTTAACTGGAGCTTGTATACGAGGTATAGACCACAACACCAGAGCCCGAGACCCCCACCCCATAGCGAGGCCGCCGATTTATTCTTTCTGGCCGCAATTTGCGGCCAGATAGGGGAATTTTTGGGTGAAGTTTGCATGGGTAGGAGTCTGTTGTTATTTCTAGGTCAGTGGTATGTATAATTTTGTAAGTTGTTAGCCTGGGTAGAATCTGGGACGTTATATCGTATTTCTAGTACGTTTGGTTTGCGCGATACGCGCGATACGCGAGAGGGTTCTGTGACTCAGCGTATCGCGGCGTGTCGGGGTTAGTTTTAGTCGCGTATACATGTTTTAGCGTGTCGTACGCACACGCGTTAGTTCGCGACGCAAGCGTATCGTTTGGCTTGGATATCGCGTCTTGCGAGATGGTTGCTTATATATGGATTCTTGTGTAATTCTAGGTTCGCAGGCGGGTACGACGGACGAAGCTAAGATAGGAAAGCAGGTGGTCAGCTACGAGCAGCGCACGACCAGGTGAGTAGATTTAACATCTACGGGGAAATCACCTGTATGGCGTTAAGCGTCGGGGCGTGTTAGGATATTAGATTGTAGATGTTCATATGAACTGTAGTAGCATACCTCATGGTTGCATGTAGAAATGATAGCATAGGACACTGCACTGTCACTAACGGTTCAAGTCGCACGAGCACGATTTATATGCTACACTCACACCGTTAGTGATTGCCATGACACTCACATTATAGGACTGCTATAAATCATGTCTTCATACCTGCGCACATGCATACTGTATATTCATACCAGTGTACACATATAGTGATGTCTTCATACCTGCGCACATGCACACTGTATATTCATACCAGTGCACACATATAGTGATATCTTCATACCTGCGCACATGCACACTGTATACTCATACCAGTGCACGCATATATTGATATCTTCATACTTGCTTAGATTACGCATTGAGATATGTTGTTTCCATGTTAATTCTGGATTTGCGAAACCGTGGATATTTCAAAGGAGAATAGTTAATTATTTAAAAACCCGGTTTCCCTTGATATGATATTTCGGTGCGTCCACCATGTGTTTTCTCGGTACTAGAGTGATATATGTGAACCCGAATCGAGGAGTTGGATGAGACCGATTAAGGTCACATGGTGGACCCGGTATGGTACCCCGGGGCGAGAACGGTTTCGCTGTGCAGTAGACGGTGAGCATGGCAGAAGGACTACTACCTACCGGTGATTGGTTGGACCTGGCGGTTATCCGGAGGATACCGACCAGAGTCGATGGATGGATACGGGACGACTCGTGCTGCCGGGGCCGAGGGCCGATACCGCAGACAGAGCCCGTAGGCTGATCCGGACTGACGGATGCCCTATACAGGAGGATTTGCGTGTCGATGCTTGGCACGAGTATTTCTTGATATTTTGGGTGCCGATGTTGGGCACTCACGATTATATGAGATTTATAGAATTTCAGGACCGAGGAGGATGACGACGCCTGAGTAGTATTGGGATTTGGGTGCATTGATGGGTACCGATTATACTTTCCACGATGACATTCCGTGTAGACGTTAAATTTCCTATGCTCAGTATGTAGTAATTGATACCTCATCCTGTATCTTTTGTACCTGATATCGTACACATGCTTGCACGATCATTGCATACCCTGTTCATTATATATAAGGTTGTTAGATTGCATTTCTATATCTTGCTCATCACATGGAGGTGTTATTAGATCGCACTTGTTGCATGATTTGAGCATCCGGTTCATCATATAGATGTTATCTGTTGGCATAGGTTAGAGTATTCGTTGCACGTGCATACTCGCGATTACCTTTTTTTGTTATCTTCTATTCACGAGTTGGCAACTCACCCCCATTGTGCCACAGTGTTTGCAGGTTGCCCTTCGGAGTAGTCGCGGCAGGCTGCGTTATTGAATCTTTTGACACAGATACCCCTACAGTTGGTGTACTAGCTCTTTTGCTGATAGGTGGGTTTTGTGCGGTATCTGTTTATCTTTCAGTTATGTACATTGTTGTATCTAGTACTCTCCATCTACCACTTATGTATTGACTTAGAGACCAGTTGTGAGGACGATGTATATTATTTTGTATTCTGGTGTCAAGCTCGTTGTGAGCCGACTTTACTTATGCAGTTATTCTATCTGTGATGTTTCCCACTTGTTGCTCATTTTTCGCTACGGCGTCGTATATTGTTATCTTGGTGATTGTCTACTTAAGGTTTCTTGACATCTTAGTAATTGGTTCTATTAAATGCTTAAAACACTCTATACTTTTACTGGTTTGATTTCTGGGTTTTCGGCTTACTTAGTCGCGTTACGCCTGTAGACGTTAAGTGGTTAAGTGCCGGTCATGGGCCAAACTTTGGGTCATGACAAAGTTGGTATCAGAGCGTGGGTTTTACCTTCGGAGTGTAGGATGACCCTGGTATGATGGAGTAGGTAGCTGCAGCAGAGTGGCGTAGCGTGCGTATGTTCCGCGGCATACTCACGACACGGTACTCCGCCTAAGCGACCTTAGGACTTATTGATTGAATTTCCTTCATGATTGTATACATCCTTGTGATTCGATTTTCGTATCCTCATCGAATTCTACCTTCTTTTCAGCCATTATGCCGCCAAGGACTACGAGGGTGCAGAGAGCGGTCGTGAGAGCCGAGGTTCGAGTTGATTCATCTGAGACGAGGACTGATCTGAGTAGTACCCCTGTTGTACCAGGACAGATTGTTTCTCCTACGACAGATCAGATCGCTAGACTAGTGGCAGAGATGCAGGGCTTGCGCCAGGCGATGAGCTCATTGGTGGAGGTTGTTCAAGCGCAGCGACAGATGGTTGTTACCCCTGTTACCCAGTTGTTCCTTGCGATCATCATGCAGTATTCCATCCCCTACATAGCACCGGTGGAGGCAGCCCCAGTTTACGAGACACGTTTTCCAGAGACCGTGAGAGTTCCGGAACAGTTGTGGAATCGTACTGGTGTTCCAGCGCAGAGCAGAGGCTTAGGACGAGGACAATCGTTTAGCTCTCATCCCCAGGCAGGACAACAGTCAGCGCGTAGGTGTTTACGATGTAGAATCCTTCAACACCTCATCAGGAAGTGTTCCTTCATACCACGTCAGGGTCGTATTCTGAGACGTCGTGGACGCGGAGGGTTTGCACAAAGGGGTCAGGCTAGTAGAGAAGGAATTCGATCAGTCGCAGATGAAGGACATGCACAAGTTTTCGCTTCGACTCATCGGGACGCGAGGGCGTCCAATTCGGAGCCTACAAGTACTCTTTCAGTATGTCCTTTTGTTGCACTCGTATGTTTACACACTTTGTGCCGAGTTTAGGACGAGAGTTGTGCTAGGTAGATCAGCCGTTTGTTGTGTTAACTTCTGTCAGCGATTCTTTTGTTGCGCGACATGTCATTCGGTTGTGTTCCAATCGGATAGGAGATAGAGATCTGTCTGTTGTTTTGGTCCTCCTAGAGATGTGGGATTTGGCGTTCTCCTGGGCACGGAATGGCTAGCTACGTGCTAGGAGTTGTGGACTACCGTGAGGAAACAGTTAGGTGTTGTTTTCCCCGGCGAGTCAGTTCTTGTTGTGCAGGTGGATAGTGGTGCCGCCTCTTACAGCTTGAATTCAGCCTTGTTCGCTATTCGGCTCTGAGGAGATGTCGTGGATTCTTGGCGTTTTTCGCGATACCGTAGCCACAGTTGGTGTGTTGGGCCGGTTTTCTTTAGTGTGAGAGTTTTCCGACGTTGTTCCAGATAAGTCGGCGAGGCTTATGGAGCTTAAGGTTCTGCTGTAGAGTTGTTGTGGAAGGAGTTTGTGCGTCTGAGTGTTTCGCATTGGGGAGTTCCTAATTCTGTTTGTCAAGGAGAAAGACGACAGATTGAGGTTGTGTATTGATGGATCGTCAATTGAACCGGCTTACGGTGCGGATAGGTATCCTGTACCTCGCATTGACGATTTCTTCGATCAGCGTCAGCGTGCGAGACTTTGTCTAAGTTCATTTGGGATCAGGTCATCATTGTTGCGGGTCCGGAGTGATGACATTCCGAAGACTGCCTTATGCGTGCTACGGGCTTTGTGTGTTTTAGGTGTGTCACTGGGCTCACCAATGCCCTAGCAACCTTCGTAAGGTGATGAACTGGTTTTCTTCGGGCCGTTCCTCGACCAGCTATTGTTGTGTTATTTACGACATCCTGGTCTATTTAATGTGTCTTGAGGGATAGGAGTAGCACTCGAGGATCTGTTTTACGGATACCGGGAGAGCCCCAGCGGTTTGCTAGATTCTCGGAGTGTTCCTTCAAGCTTTTTTTGTGTTGACTCCTAGGTCTTGTAGTTACGGAGATGACTTTGTATGGTTCCAAGGAAGATCGTGGCCGTACAATTTAGGCCCAGACTTGTGAGCAGGACGGAGGTCCGCAGATTTTTGGGCTTAATAGGTTTTTACCTCCGTTTCTTGCAGGATTGCTAGTGTAATGCTGCACCGTTGACTAAATTGACTGGAATGGAGGTTTCTTTTCTTTAGACTGGGGCTTGTGTACGGAGTTTTGACAGTTGAAGACTCGGTTAACAACTGCATCAGCTCTTTCCTTGCTTTTTGGTTCGGGCGACTTTATAGTTTAACTGTGATGTTTCGTGAGTAGGGCTCGAATGCGTACTGAGGTGACACAATGGAGTTATCGCTTTTGCTTCCCTACATTTGGAGGAAGTACGAGAAGGATATCCCACTCATGATCTGGAGATGGCCGCGATGGTTTTGCGTTGGAGATTAGAGACACCACTTGTTTGAGAGTCGTGTCAGATTTTCACGGACCACCAGAGTTAAATGTACATTTCCTACGGCGGAATTTGATTGTGGTGATAGTCCTCCGCGGATTTACAGTTCTTGTGCGATCGTTGAGTACAGCTTAAGTTCGTCTTTACTGAGGAGACAGCTTGCTCATGTCCGCGCCCGACCACTTTTCCTAAATTGCTTTCGCGAGACACTGCCCGCCGACGCTCGTTCGTCAGAGATACTGCTGGAGCCTACTCGGCTGGGTAATGATTGGGAACCCTTGACTTACGAAAATGGTGTGCTAGGTTAGGGACACGCTTGTGTATCTGATATTATGGGTTAGAGACGTGGAATCCTAGGGCAGGCACATCGGTCAACTCTCTCTACTCATTCAAGCCCCACTAACTGTTAACGTGACTTGTGAGGTAGTTACGGGTGGGCAGGGACAGAAAGAGAAGTCTCGGGATTCGTTTCAAGTGTCTGTCTTGTTGTGTGTTTGAGTTGAGCAACTGAGACTGGCTGGAGAGTTGCAACCTTTAACCGTTCCGAAGAGGGAACGAGAGCAGATCTCCCCGAAATTCATTATGGTGTCCACTCAGGGTTAGTTAAGATGTGACTCCATTCGGATGTTTGTCATCCGGTGATACTCAGTTTGCTCAGTTGTTATTGTTAAGTTGTGCGTATGTAGAAATTTTTGTCGGCAGATGGGGATCGTCGTTTGCCATCGATAGGGTTCCCCTTTAATAGCAGTTATCAGGAGACACTCCAATTGGTAACCTTTAGGTTTAGAGATTAGGTCGTGTCGATCACCAGTCTGTTTTCCTAACTCCGTGTTATAGGATTATTGGACCTCAGCTAGTTTAGAAACTTCGGAAATGACCTAGTTGTTTTAGGTCAGGATGAGAATGGTCCATTGCGGATAGAGATCAGATGCTGACCAAGAGGGTCACAGATTCGAGTTCGCAATGGCAGATCATGTATTCCCATGGAAATTTCTGATAAATGACATGTTGAGTTTTGGGAAGCTTTCCAGGATTGTAAGTCTTTTTAGGATCCTTAAGGCGAGTTGGTTCGTTGCTTTAATTTGGCACTTCCACCCAGATTATTGAGTGTTCATCCCGTATTCCCTATGTCGATACTTTGCAATTACCTTCATAACCTTTCTCATTGGATTCAGCGCCGGACCATTTAGTTCGAGCGTGATCCTTCGTTGACCAAACAGCCAGTCGTAATATTGGACCGGCAGGTGAAGAAACTTCGATCGAAGGTCTTGCCATCAGTGAAGGTATGTTGGTACATCCCAAACGGTGAAGTGATCATTTGGGAGGCCGAGGGCGAGATGCGAAAGAAGTTCCCTCATCTCTCTGAAGGTATGTGTAGCTTTGTATTTTAAAATTCGGGGACGAATTTTCTTTAAGGGGGGAAGATTGTAACACCTTAGGTTGTGTTTAGGGGTTAATTATATTTTAATAGATAGTTTTTGGTAAAAAGTTTACCAAATTAAGTTTCAAATATTTTATCCTAATTAATGAGTATTTTATTAGGATTTTTCTAGGCACACACACACTTGTGCATGTAAACTAGGGTTTAGAGATGGGGTTAAACCATGATTAGCAAGCATGAAGGATTAACCCATTCTCTTTATGTTATATGATTTTCATTAGGTGTATTTGGGTTTTTATTATGTGTGTTGTTTTCTTGTTTTCTATATATGAGAAATGATGTGGATTTTTGTTGTTGACTTGGAGGGAGAGAGAGAGTATGGGCAATATGGCTTGAGCCATGCTCATTTAATGAGAGAGAGAGAGGGGTTGACTAGGGTGCCTCATTTCTTTCCCCATTATTCTCACAACTCTCACAGACACACACTCAGCTGAGAGAGAGAGAGAGAGAGAGAGAGAGAGAGGCAGCAGCTGCAGAAGAGGCAGCAGCTGCAGAAGAAGCACCAGCAGCAACAACCAGCAGCAGCACCAGCATCATCATCAGCAGCAAGCAGTGGCAACAGCAACATCAGCAGCAGCCCCCAGCAGCTGCAGCAGCACTTCCCATCTTCTCCACCTCCTTTCTACGAACACCTAGGGTCTTGTAAGGTATAGAATCTGAGCCCAACATCGTGTTTGCTTAATATATGTGTAGTTTAGCTTCGGTTTGTGTAAAAAGTGAGTTTTTGTGCTTGAAATGGTGATTTGTGTGAACTTATGGTGTAGTGCTGTTAATATTGGTTAACTAGCCTAATTAAGCGTTATTAGGACCACTTAAACCTAGGTTGACCCTAGATTACACCAAAATACCATAGGATTTCTATTTGTGCAAAATTTAGTGTTTTTAAGTGGAATTTTTGGATCTCTGTGATCTTCTATAGGCCCGAGTAGTTCAGGTTGAAATTGAGTTAACTGGAGCTTGTATACGAGGTATAGACCACACCACCAGAGCCCGAGACCCCCACCCCATAGCGAGGCCGCCGGTTTATTCTTTCTGGCCGCAATTTGCGTCCAGATAGGGGAATTTTTGGGTGAAGTTTTCATGGGTAGGAGTCTGTTGTTATTTCTAGGCCAGTGGTATGTATAATTTTGTAAGTTGTTAGCCTGGGTAGAATCTGGGACGTTATATCGTATTTATAGTACGTTTGGTTCGCGCGATACGCGAGAGGATTCTGTGACTCAGCGTATTGTGGCGTGTCGGGGTTAGTTTTAGTCGCGTATACACGTTTTAGCGTGTCGTATGCACGCGCGTTAGTTTGCGACGCAAGCGTATCGTTTGGCTTGGATATCGTGTCTTGCGAGATGGTTGCTTATATATGGATTCTTGTGTAATTCCAGGTTCGCAGGCGGGTACGACGAACGAAGCTAAGATAGGAAAGCAGGTGGTCGGCTACGAGTAGCGCACGACCAGGTGAGTAGATTTAACATCTACGGGGAAATCGCCCGTATGACGTTAAGCATCGGGGTGTGTTAGGATATTAGATTGTAGATGTTCATATGAACTATAGTAGCATACCTCATGGTTGCATGTAGAAAAGATAGCATAGGACACTGCACTGTCACTAACGGTTCAAGTCGCACGAGCACGATTTATATGCTACACTCACACCGTTAGTGATTGCCATGACACTCACATTATAGGACTGCTATAAATCATGTCTTCATACCTGCGCACATGCACACTGTATATTCATACAAGTGCACACATATAGTGATATCTTCATACCTGCGCACATGCACACTGTATATTCATACCAGTGCACACATATAGTGATATCTTCATACCTGCGCACATGCACACTGTATACTCATACCAGTGCACGCATATATTGATATCTTCATACTTGCTTAGATTACGCATTGAGATATATTGTTTCCATGTTAATTCTGGATTTGGGAAACCGTGGATATTTCAAAGGAGAATAGTTAATTATTTAAAAACCCGGTTTCCCTTGATATGATATTTCGGTGCATCCACCATGTGTTTTCTCGGTACTAGAGTGATATATGTGAACCCGAATCGAGGAGTTGGATGAGACCGATTACGGGTACATGGTGGACCCGGTTTGGTACCCCGGGGCGAGAACGGTTTCGCTGTGCAGTAGACGGTGAGCATGGCAGAGGGATTACTACCTACCGGTGATTGGTTGGACTTGGCGGTTATCCGGAGGATACCGACCAGAGTCGATGGATGGATACGGGACGACTCGTGCTGCCAGGGCCGAGGGCCGATACCGCAGACAGAGCCCGTGGGCTGATCCGGACTGACGGATGCCCTATACAGGATGATTTGCGTGTCGATGCTTGGCACGAGTATTTCTTGATATTTTGGGTGCCGATGTTGGGCACTCACGATTATATGAGATTTACAGGATTTGAGGACCGAGAAGGATGACGACGCCTGAGTAGTATTGGGATTTGGGTGCATTGATGGGTACCGATTATACTTTCCACGATGACATTCCGTGTAGACGTTATATTTCCCATGCTCAGTATGTAGTAATTGATACCTCATCCTGTATCTATTGTACCTGATATCGTACACATGCTTGCACGATCATTGCATACCCTGTTCATTATATATAAGGTTGTTAGATTGCATTGCTATATCTTGCTCATCACATGGAGATGATATTAGATCGCACTTGTTGCATGATTTGAGCATCCGGTTCATCATATAGATGTTATCTGTTGGCATAGGTTAGAGTATTCGTTGTACGTGCATACTCGCGATTACCTTTTTATGTCATCTTTTATTCACGAGTTGGCAACTCACCTCCGTTGTGCCACAGTGTTTGCAAGTTGCCCTTCGGAGTAGTCGCGGCAGGCCGCGTTCTTGAATCTTTTGACACAGATACCCCTACAGTTGGTGTACTAGCTCTTTTGCTGATAGGTGGGTTTTGTGCGGTATCTATTTATCTTTCAGTTATGTACATTGTTGTATCTAGTACTCTCCATCTACCACTTATGTATTGACTTAGAGACCAGTTGTGAGGACGATGTATGTTATTTTGTATTCTGGTGTCGAGCTCGTTGTGAGCCGACTTTACTTATGCAGTTATTCTATCTGTGATGTTTCCCACTTGTTGCTCATTTTTCGCTACGGCGTCGTATATTGTTATCTTGGTGATTGTCTACTTAAGGTTTCTTGACATCTTAGTAATTGGGTCTATTAAATGCTTAAAACACTCTATACTTTTACTGGTTCGATTTCTGGGTTTTCGGCTTACTTAGTCGCGTTACGCCTGTAGACGTTACGTGGTTAAGTGCCGGTCACAGGCCAAACTTTGGGTCGTGACAACAACCGAGAAAGAGTTCTCAGCGGTTGTATTCTCTTTGGAGAAATTTAGGCCATATCTCATTGGCTCCCCCGTCGTCGTCTACACTGATATTCTGCTTTAAGGCATCTTATCGCGAAAAAGACACCAAATCTCAGCTGATACGTTGGATTCTCTTACTACAAGAATTTAACCTTGTCATTAAGGACAAAAGAGGATATGAAAACGTAGTGGCCGATCATATTTCATGACTTCTTTCTTCGCCAATGCTTCCTCTCCCGCTAAATGATGCTTTTCTTGATGAACAACTCTTGACTGTATCTTGCGAACCTTGGTTTGCAGATATTGTGAACTATTTAGCGACAGGACTCATACTAAGCAAATGGTCGATGTTCCCTTATATAAAAAAGAAAGAAAGAAAAGGAGAATAAAGAGAGAGAAAAGCGATGGGAAAAATTCCCCTAATGGAGCATCATGCCCATACGTGATGCGCCTTAGAGCAAAGATTATATTGCGCTTGACAATTAAGGCTGAAATTGAGCCTCACGTGCAAACACGTGAGCATCTATATACAAAGTATATAGAGGCCTTCCTAAAACAAATAACAGGCCAGAGAAGTTCACGTGTCATCACGTGATGCTCTTTGTTGCGCTTAACTTCGTGGGGGTCACGTGCCACACGTGACATTTCGTAACATCAGCTCACGTGCCAACACGTGATGCCTTTTCTCTGGGACTGCTGCATATAAGCACACCAGTTTAATGCTGTGGGGGTTATGTGCTATACATGAGGGTTCCTAAACATCTTCCAAGCCGATAGAATTAAATTCTAAATAAAGGGATCAAAACCCTATTTGAAAAATATTTCCTTAAATCTTTCTAAACAAGAAAGATTACACTCTGTAAAACAGAGCACCGTTGGATTAAAGATCCAATGGTGATTAAAAATCACCAGGCAACAAGAATAAGCTCTGTATGGGAAAATATTTCCCCAATCTTGTTAAAAATAAGAAAAATATCTTCTGTAAAACAGAAGTCCTTGGATCAAAGATCCAACGGTGGATAAAATCCCCAAATCAATAAAAAAATCTCTCAATGAGAGATTTGCTTAACTAAATCAACAAATTTACCTCTATTATATAAATGACCCAAGACTTCAAGTCTTAAAAAAGGAGAGACCCCCCATAAGATTTGAGAGAAAAAAAAGAAGAAGAGCTCTCTTTTAGAAAAAGAAACCCTAGGTAAGAAGAAAGAAATAAAGATCATTTTATCTCTTCTTCGTCATTTCAAGAGTTTAACTCTTCTAAAAAGAACTTAGTTCTTCCTCTGGTTGAGGTCTGCAGAAGCAGATCTCCCCACAAGTTGAGAATTTAATTCTCATCGGGGAGATTCTGTCATGCAGACTCAAAACTTAGGGGAAAGAACTAAGTTTGAAGAATTTAATTCTTCCAAAGATATAGGAATTTAATTCCTCTGATAAAACTGGGGTTTAACCCTATAAAAGAATTTAATTCTTATCAAAATAAGGGACCTGAAATGCTCAAAACTCAGATCAAGATTTCCAAGCACATAAAAGAAATGATTAGCGTTCAACGCTATCACGACAGATCACGTGTTCCCACGTGAGCATCTATGAGGAACAAAAAGGAACGACTGAGATCGAGTCACGTGATCTCACATGACCCCACTAATAGTGCTCAGCACTTATAAAAGGAAAAGGGGAATAAATCAAAGACAGTTCCCATTTTGGGGCGCCTCACGTGCTCCCACGTGACCCCCAATAGTGCTTAGCACATATAAAAGAAGAAGGGAATAAACCCAAAGAAGCAACGCCCAATTTTTAGGCGCCTCACGTGAGCGCTCCAAATTTCAGTGTTTAACACTGCTTAAGAGCCTCACGTGGGGGCACGTGATCGCCAAACAAATATCAGTGTTTAACACTATGAGGGGGCCAACCTTAGCCTAAATTAGCCAAGTCTCTTGAAGCCAAAAACTTTTTGACTATCAATCAACTGAGCCCTCCTATACTCAGGTCTCCCTAAATCGATCTTAGTTCCAAAGATGACTAATGATCTCCTGACACATGGAATCTAAAATGATGTTCGTTCCACCATGATCTCTCCCTTCAATCTGTAGTTCGATTCAAGGGTACATCTCTCCACACCTCTGATACATTTCGTTGTAATTCTTCAACGTCTTTAGATAGATGGAGGGTCCCGACAACCAACAGCTCTTTGGTGCACTCCCAAACCCATGAGCATATTCCTATGGACCATAATGTCCTTAAACTAGCTACGGACCGTAACTTCCTTAAACTAAAGCAATAGAGCCCAAATGCTCTTTTGTTAAGTCTGAATGACCCCAAAATCATGTTGAGTAGATCTTAGTCTAAAAATTAGACTAATGTATCCTCAACAAACATTTAAGTTGATCTTAATCCCAAATGAGATTAACGATCCTTAAATCAAACCAAATCCAAATCTAAGAAAATACGGATTTTGACTAATCCACGCTCTACGGGCGACAACACAAATTAGTCTCCGTATACAATCCACGGGCAACCAAAAATAAAACAAACACACATGACATGAAGTGAATATCTGGAGCAGGAGAAAGTGGTTATCGCTACGCGGTAACGTAATCAACTGCAGGGGCTTGCTCCTGCAGGGAAGAGCGTCCCCACAATCAAATTCCCCCTCGCCAACGAGGGGGAATCTGACGAAGTCTGCTACAACGGCCGCATCCATCCAAACCTCCGATACACGGTGCCATAAATAAACTTAGCATCTACGGAGAGGTGGACGGATAAAACCAAATAGCATCTGCCCCTAAATTCAGGAACGATGTGTGTCTTCCCGGTTTTCGACGGTGAACAGATTCTGGCACGCCCGGTGGGATCTTTTCCTCTTTCCACTCCACACTTTGTGTGTCGTGTTCGCGAAAGAATCACGGTTTAATATGGTTGCCCCTGGATTCGAGGTACTAAGATTTGATGTCTTGTTCCATGCAAAGAAGAGAAATCAATGGCCTCCAGCTGCACTAACTGCAACAATAACTCCCATTCCGTCCCTACCGGAGGAGTGACTTACGGGCCCCAAGCGGCCTCGATCTTTGCAATGCCGGTGGAACAGGTGACTCAGGCCACCACTGGACTGTTTTTTGTGACCAATGTCCCGCCAATAAGCTTCAATGCCTCAATGCCATCACAAGATGCTCCAAAGAAGTCGGTCTTCGATCGGCTTGCAACCACCGCGGCCCCTCTCAATGGGTCGTCCAAGTCTGCCGCCTCAGTCTTCGATAGGCTGAGCCTAAACTCAAGTGGGCCCGTAAAGAGTCTCGCGATACCTGAAGGGGTTATCCCGAAGCGGATAGCCATTCCAGCTCCGGCAGATGAAGTCGTCAAAGGGCCTTTTCCTATTAAAGGATCGGTTTTCACAAGGCTGGCCGTTCCAACTCCCGCTCCGGGCGAAGTCACCAATGCTGCTTCCCTTGCCAAAATGTCTGCCTTCGACAGATTAACTGTTCCCTCTCAGCGGACGTCAGTCTTCGACAGGATGGCGCCGACAGCGGCCTCTCATCAATGCAGGGAACATGACGAAGTCGCTCTAACGACAAAGGTAGTCCCGTCTACACGACATGCTCGACGTCGCCACTAGCGCCGAGTGAGGAAAGCCGGGGGTAGTTTCTCCTTTGGACTTACCCTACCAGCTCCAATGGTGGAAATTGACGCTGCTGTTCCAACTGGGAACAATTTCAAGCTGCTCATGAGGGTGCGCAAGAACTCTCCAACCGCCGTATTGAAGAAGTCTCCTCCGCCTGCTGAAAGCATGATACAGGTGAAGCCGGAACAGCTTCCTCAGCGATTGTCCTCCAAGATCCACAGAGTTTGGCGGAAAGTCCAAGACTCTATAATTGACAAAGATTACTCTCGCCGGCTGAAGAAGACGAAAGCTCGGCAAGAGGAGGACCATCCCTCCGTCATACCACTGAAGGTATCATCTGCATGAGTGCCTGCTGCAACGGCCCCCTCAACTTCAACCTCCCATAAGAGGAGAAGGCCAGAGAAGATCCCTATGCCTGCGGTAAATTTCAAAGGCAGTGGACCCAAACGCCTTAATTCTGGGGGCATGGTAGTACACACGGTGTACATGGCTTCCGGGAAAGAGGAAAGCTGTACTTCCACGGGTCATCGACCACTTACACGGTCTATGACAAAGGCTCAGGAGCAACAACATGTCACGACCCGAAAGTACGGAACATGACCGACACTTAAATTACGAAACGTCTCGAGGCGTACGTAATCTAAGTAAGCCGAGAACCCAGAAATCCAAACCAAGAAAAGTAGTAGAGTGGAGGAAAACCATTTTTAAATCAAATAGTTTGCAACATACGCCGAAATGTGCATTTTAAAATCACAAGTCTTTTCTAAAAATTTCAGCAGGGTTTCCTTTGTAAAAACAGACCCCAAACGGCTACAAAACCTGATAAAGCATATATAATGAATAAAGGCATCCCCAAGCGGGAGCTAGCTCTTCGTCAATCGACGGTCACAACCACACAAGTAATATAATATACAACGCCGAAGGGCGAGGATCACAACAGAAAAGGAAACTCAAAACAACATGAAATCCATAGGAATACAACACGCGACTCTAAGGTCGAATGAATAAACATCACTGGTCTCTATCTCTGAAATGAATACATGTTTGGTTGATGGAACTTCTAGATACAACAGAATAATAATATACAAAGTATAATGATGGTCACGATACAAGTGAACCCACCTACCAAGCAAATCACCCGGAAATGGAAGCAGTGTGCCAGCAAAGCCGTAATGAAACCTGTACGGAAAAACCTGCAAGAAACTGTGGCACAATGGGGGTGAGTTGCCAACTCGTGAATAGAATACATCTACGAGCAGAAATCGCATGAACAACGCAATCCTAGGTCATACGATCATAATATATATAATCCTCAAATGACAAGTCTGGAGCATGAAAAGGTGGCAAGGGTAAATATCTAACCCAAGTGTAATCCCATGTGCTAGTGTCAATGCCTCAGGTAGCAATATATCATATGGATGAGGTATGAATGCATGAAAATAGAATACATGTAAATGAAGAAACTGCTTTCATAACTTAGTGAGATTTTTGGTATATTTAAAGCGAGGTATCATAATGAAATCAGCATAAACAGTGTCTAGCATTGACACAAAACATAAATCTCAATCTCAATATCTCAGGCTCGGTACCTCAATATCTCAAAAATCTCAGGGTCTCAATCTCACTATCTAGGGCGCTATCAGTCCAGACCGGCCCCTAAATCCATCACAAGACCACGACGGTATCCTCCGGATATCCGACGCGTCGGGTAAAATCACCGGTAGGTAGTCTTCCCCTGCCAGGCTCATCGTCTACTACTCGAGCTTCTTGCCCCGGGGTACCTTACCGGGTCCACCATGTACCCGAAACGGTTCATCCAACTCCTCGAATTGGGTCTCGAAATCCATTAGCAAACTCATGGTGGACGACTCATACATCATGGGAAAACCGCACTTTTCATTTAAAAAGAGAGATAAAAGAAGTTTATAAATGTTTTTGCGGTTTCCCTCCAAATCCAGGAAATCTCATGAAAATCCGAATCCAAATCATCGATGGCATGTAAAACAATGAATATAGGCATAAAAATCCATGAATGCGGCATAACAGTGAATAACAATATGAATGAAGTAGCAAGTAATAACTGCAATGTCTAAACTGGCATATAAGACAAGTACACTAATATCATGTCGAAACTATTAGCTAACAAGCTATATCAATGCAATAGTATTTTCTAAGTGTACGTGACATGTCAATTACCGATGAAGATGTGTGTGAGCCGGCAAGTAAGTGTACGTGGTACATACGCATCATCGGTAATGGTGCCAGTGTCCTAACAACATGATATCAACAATGGAATATGAAATCACAACATAAGTATGCGATGCGGAGCGAACAACAATAATGTGCGGGAGCTGAATACCAAACACAAGGATAACTAATCTAGTCTAACAACTACACTAAACTATACGGCTGAACTAACAAGCTGAATTAAAGGTAAGGCAACCGCCTAACATCTGAGTCGACACACACACACACACACACACACACACATATATATATATTAGTCGGTGATCCCGCCTCGATAATATCACATCCGATACCATATCTATAATCAGATATTCCCAAGTCAAGAGTGCGGATCAATCGTCAATATATAGCTCGTACATAAATCCGTCGTACGGCCTCCCAAATCTGGATACGGGTCAATATCACATTCATCATATTATTCATGTGGTATCCTCTTTATCAAAGATCATAATCCGGGTACTGATATATGTCTAGTACAATACTAATATCATCAATATAATCATGATCTGACTACTGATCGACAGTCTCGTACAAACCGATATCATCAGCTCATATCATCATAAAGAAGTATACATCGCCCAATGCGACCCATTATAGCAATCTTAACATATCTTATCTCATGTCCCGATCACAAGTCAACTATTCTATATACATCACCATTCACATGGTATCGTCATCCAAAGATCCGCTATAACATCATGACGTATCTTAAATACGTATCCTGCCATATCACCGATCTCACGGTCTCAAATCAAATCTCATCGACTCACCTCAAATCCCAAATACTATCCTCAAATCCAGTATATGAACACATAATCCCATACCCATGTGAACACATAAAGATATATTCCCATATACGCACATATGAAAGAAGAATGTATGCAAGTATAGGTGTGCGTGTATGTGTGGTGCAACCACTACTCTAGGGTTTCGCAACACTAAACCAATCCAATCGCACCTAGAATCGATCTTTATCATCAATAATCTCAAACAATATATAATCAATATATGTGTGTATACGTATTCGTATACATCACCACGAACTGCGGGGGTGCTATACGCCATCCACCCGACTTCTCCCCGTAGATATAAATCTACTCACCTTGCTTCTTGTGTGCCGATGCCGATGTCGCCATATTTATCTTCAACACCTCGATGTTACGTGGGGTACCTACAAGGATATCACAAACGCTAAAGCACATGAAAATCACATCGGAAACCAAAACGGCATACGCTACGCCCATAGGTAAAAACCTATAGCCTCGCATGCAAAAGCCACTAATAACCCTTTGCCGTTGACGTTCAAACGCCACCCGACAGAAACGAATCACCAAATACCAAAATCCATGCTAAAAAAAGTCGTAAACCATGCGCCAACACAAGAAAACTACCCCAGATTCTACCCTAGATGGAATCAGTCAAAATTGCACATACCAAAGGTCAAATTTACTGGAGATAGGGCCCTGAACCAAAAACGAGACCAAACCCACCTGCTCTGGCCACAAATTGCGGCCAGAAGGGATTTATTTGCGGCCTGAAGAAGGAGGTGGGGGCTAGGGTTTTGTGTGGTGGTTCCTAGTTGCCTGCATATACCCCTGTCAGTCCAAAATAATTTTCAGGTAGCTCGGGTGTTAGCAGATTTCAAAACACAATCACAGAATTACAGTTTTCCCCGATATCGTTTCTATAAATCCGTATTCTGGGTTATAATCTCTGGTTTAGTCCAATGTAACTTCACAACAGGGGTTCTAGTCTCTAACTACACCTCAATTCACCTTTGATTTCAAATCAAACCCTAAACCCTAACTTGGATTTTCCAAAGTCCTCAAAACGACACAATATCGACATGAAACAAGTATAGATGCACAAGAAATCGAAATACTACTCTAAGGTTGCAGAATTTACCTCTTTTGGTAACTAAAGAATTTTCTTGAGTTGCTCAAAGTCCTCAAAATCCATTCTTTCTAGGTCCAATGTGTAGCTAGTTAGCTTGGGAACAATTTTTGTAAAGTGGGAATGGGGTTTTGGAGTTGGATCCATGGTGTTTTTGGGGATTGAAGAGGAGGGGAGTGAGAGGGGGAGCTGGAGCAGCAGCAGCTTAAGAGGGAGAGGGAGAGAGAGTGAGATGAGGAAATGATGGGGGTCATGGTTCAAAAAGAGGGTTGACCTAATCTTTCTCTCTCATCATCATACCTTACCTTTTCTTTTCTTTTCCTTTTTCCTTTATTTCTTCTCACACAATGGTAACCCTAGGCAACCATACACCCACAACATGTAAGAAAATGTGACAAGTGTGGAAAAATGATATATGCATTGTTTTGCACCAAAAATGCCAAAAAACCGATTAGCGATTTTTAATCGCGATTAGCACCAAATTAGCATATAACTAATCATAAAAACCTTAAAAATGGCATAACTCCATAAAATACCCCATTTTAGAATTTTCCATAATTTCCCCCATTTATTGGTATTTAATTATACCGAAATATTAAAATATTCATTAAAAATTAATATTAAATTATAAAAATTCCCAAAAATAATATTTTATTTTCTGAAATGTTACACAACAAAAGCTCTAGGAGATACTAACAAAGATGGCCGCACTCACGAGGCAGAAAGAAAGCCCGGAAGTATTGTCCGAACAGCGCCAAGATCAGGAGACTGATTCGGAATTCCCGTGAAGGGTACTGGAAAGAAAGGATAAAGAGGCCGCGGAACAAGCCACTAATATGAGGCAGATGGCGCTCCTGTTCCAAGACATGGTCGGGATGATGATTCAGCCGGAACGTCCAGCCGAAGATCCACCAATAATCATTGAAGACGACAGAGGAGAGACATCGAACCCTCCTCCGGTTTTATCAGCAGCCAGGGAAGAAACGATCTCCAAAGCTGCCCTTGATGACTACATAGCCCAACAAATACGAGCTCATCAGGAAAGTGAAGCGGCTGGTCAAGTCGTCAGAACTGGGTGACCTTATCCAGGCTGTTACGATCAAATTAAGTACCCGCCGAGATATACGATCCCTAAGTTCCACATGTATAAATGGACGGGCAATCCACAACAGCACGTTGCTCAATTCAGAGCTCTATGCTGCAATACTGAAGGAGACGACAAACTGCTGCTTTGCCAGTTCGTCGGCAGCTTGGCGGAGATAGCATTTGAATGGTACTCTGGCTCCCAAATGATTCTATCAAAACATTCATGGAGATGGAATTATTATTCACACAGCGATTCGCGAGCGCAAGCGAGGGTACCCCGATCACGGCGTTAATCAATGCCAGAGTGAAGCCATGAGAGACCTGGGTTCAATACGCAATTCGATGGCGTAACCTATGGTCAAAATGCGAACAACGCATAGAAGAAGCGCCTGCCGTGGGCATGTTCATGGGAGCCCTTGATCGCCAGGCAACTATATCCCAGTTTATGATGTTCTTCAAGCCGACCACCTTCCAGGCCTTGATTGACAAGCTGGCCCAAATGGACCAGATGGGTCATAGGCCGTCCTCTTCAAAGACAGATCTTCGGAATGAAAAGGGCATAGGGAAAGCGAGCTTCGTCGCCAACGCTCAACAACAACCGAGTGACCTGAAACCGGTAGCTCGCCAAAACAACAGACCAAGACCCCTCGAAGAAAAGTTGAGACGTCCTTACTCGTTCCCCTGAGATAAAACGAGGAGACTATTCAAACTGGCGGTGCGCAACAGGCTGATCACTTTGCCGGATCCGAGACGCCCACTGCAACCGGGCGACGTCAACAATCTCAATTACTGCCCTTACCACCGAATAGTGGGCCACCCAATCGAAGATTGCTACGTCTTCAAAAACTGGGTTGAAGACCAGTACCAACAGGGCAAGTTCGCGTTGTCCGATAACTGGAAGGTAAACCCGCCACAGCAGCACGCTCCTAAAAAGGTGGATACGCCGGGGGCATCATGCTCATTTGAAGAGGAAGCTCCGTGGGAAGTTGTCCTTTTGCCTAAAACTATAAGAATGCTGAAGGATCTTCAAGCATGTCCGACGATTAGGTGGAAAAGCCCACCGGAGCCTAAGATTATTGACGGGATGCTGAAACCACGCCCAACGCCGAAAGTTGGTAACGATGGGCAAAACCTCTAGGCCAAGCCTCCGAAGTCTTCAAAGAAAAAGAAGAAGGCTAAGAAGCCTGTGCAGCTCGACGACAATCGTACGGGTATGCAAAAATACATCAACGCACTGGAGGAATACAACCAAAAGGCAGGGACCCCAGTCACACTGGAAGAATTCTTCAAGCATGTTCTCGAGAACGGAAACAGTGACATTGATGAAGGAGACGATTCTTCAGAAGAACCCGAGAATTATGTACCGAGTTGCCACATGATATTTCACCTGTCGTTAAAAGATGAAGAGGCTCCCTCGGCGTCGGAAAGCAACGCAGAGGAACTGGGGGCAGGACCGGCGTCAAAATCCCTGGAACCTTCAGACGACCTGATCGATAAACTGCTGTACGAAGCCCTTCAAAAGAGCAAAGCTGACCGAAAGCGTGAAACAACCATATACGAAAAGGCCAAACGTCGGCGTCAGGATGAAGAAGCTGCGGCGAGGAAAAGTCACAAAGTACTCCAACTGGATCGAAGCACACCTGCAGCAGACAAAAGCAAGTTTAAGACGGGGAAACGGTTCGCCAAAGCCCTGTCAATGGGAATGAAGCTGCCACCTTTCGAAGGAAATACATTCGGGAGTACGTGCCTTGACGAAGCGAATGTACATCCGAAATACTGCTCGTATCATCGGAGGGTCACACACCCTACCGAAGAGTGCAATGCCTTCAAGAAGTGGTGGCAGGGATACGTTGCCCACCGACAACACTTCAAGCGAATAAAGCGCAAAGCCCGTCGGGAGCAGAGAACATGACAAATGAGCATAAAGGAACAGCCGGTAACTGTCATATGGTTGATGCCATCCCAACAAAAGGGAAATCTCAAGTTCTTACCTTCGAGAGCGATTTGGATGAAGAAATGGCCCTCGGCTCTCTCTTCAAGGAACCCACCTCTAGAAAAGAAGAAGAGACGAAGAAATGTGAGAACATTCAGCTGCGTAACCGTACGTTGCCTGAAAAGAATATCGGACTCTCAAATAAAGGTTCGTGTAAGAAAGACAAGGGGAAGGAAAAAGTCTCTGAGGAGATTACCCTCGATGATAGAATCGCCGAAGAGCTAATAACCAATGACCCACCCAAAAAGAACAAGGTGGATTACAATGTCCTGGCACATCTGAGGAAGATACCATCACAATTGAGTATTTTGGATGCCCTTCTCCTATCTAAAGAGGCACGAGATTCCCTGATCAAGGAGTTACAAGAGTCCGACCAGTTTCAAGCCTTCCTTGCAGAAGAAAAGATGAAGGACGAGCTAGAAGAAGTCCACACGGCTAACATCACCTTCAGCGATGAAGACCTCCTTCTCGAACGTGCGAGCACAACCGTCCGCTGTATGTAACCGGGTATTGTCACGATATCAAGATAGGGAAGATCCTGGTCGACAACGGGTCCTCCATCAACCTTCTCAATGTAAGAGTGTTGAAGGAGATTTGCATGAATGTGCAGTACTTGGCTTGGGATAAAATTACCTTCTCCGGTTTTGACTCCCAATCATCATAAACACTCAGGTCTGTAATACTGACATTACGCTTCGGGCTGCTCGTCACTGACATCAAGTTCCATGTTATTGACGCCAAGACTTGCTACAGCGCTTTGCTCGGCAGGCTTTGGTTACATGAGTACAACATCATCCCTTCTACACAACATCAGTGTATGAAGTACTTCAAAGACGGCCTCGAGTACACGGTTATAGGGGAGCTGAACCCATTATCCGTAAATGAAGTCCGCAAATATGAAGACGCCAAGTACTTCTTACCAGACTTCAAAGACAAGGAAAGATGTCGCAAACTGGATAATAAACAAAAAGCCATCACTACTATCCCGATATTTAGGAGCGATACCGAGGAACATGAAGAGATGGTCTACTCGGGACAACCCCAAGGCAACAGTCCAGGACCATCTACTCCTATTTTGGTCTTTGGCAGTGACTCTGAGGACGAAGCCAGCGCAGTGTTCTCCGTCCGACCGCCAATGCAGACCTTTGCTGGAGCTGACCAGAGTTTACAAATTACCATGGTTCCGCAGCGGCATTACAAAGAACTTGATGCACTTGATACGTACAGCGTGCAAGAGCTGCAGACCTTCTACGTCCCTCCTAAGCAAAGAGGTGAAAATGCGATCCTTTTCTACCAATCCACGGAGACTAAAGTGGAGAAAGAAGTCTGGCACGGTGCCGAACTTGCGCTCGACAGGTTTCAGCCGATCCGTCTGCCTAGATACTACGCAGAGGGACTGAAAAGGCTATTGAGATGCCAAGGCATACCCTTCAAACAGACTGCTCGACAAATCCAGTTCTATAACAAGATTTGGGACGTTTCCGGGACTCAGCGAAAGATGCCCAACGGGAGAATGGAGACGACTGGCCTTGGATACGGTCGGTCCAAGAAACGGGAGCGATTCCATGGCTGCCATGTTATAAATGATTCCGGTGGAAAAGAGAGTGTCTTTCCAGATAGTGCTGATATTGAAACATAGCGAAATCCCGCCGTATGAATATCAAGTCCGTCATTCGAAGAGCAGATTAACAAGCTAATAAGGGAAGCGGGTCAAAAGGTTCGGGATGATCACAGCCGCGAAATGGCCATTTACGGGAAAGCCAGGATGCAACGTCTCATTCAGCAGGCTACGAAGGATGATGATGCCCTTCACCGTCAGCCCGTTGTACGCTCTTGTGGCAAGAAAAAAGCCCGACGTAGAAACAACAGCAAGGTGAAGAACGGGAATGACGCTCAACAACAGCGAAGCGGATCCAAGAAGCCGCGCGATTGAGAAAAGGTCCGCTGGAATTCATCGCTGATGAAGAAGATGGTTCGGGAATACTCTTTCCCTCAAGAAAAGACAAGGAAAATCTTCGACCTTGTCATGAAACATCAAATGATGGTGCTCCCGGAGTCTCAGCGCCCCGAACAAATAGACGAGGTCCATCACCCGGCTTATTGCTCCTATCACCGAGCAATAGGACATCCTCTTGAAGACTGTTTCACCTTCAAAAACCGGGTTGAAGACCAGTATCAGCAAGGCAAGTTTGCTCTATCTGACACTTGGAGGCTAACCCCGCCACAAAAGCATGAGCCAAAAGTAATCTATAGGGCGATAATGGAACCAAAGCAACATCGGTCTTGGAAATGGGCTCGTACCTGCCACGTGATAACGTTCTCAAAGGAAAGAGAGCATGAGAATGTGGATGACCTCTACCAATGCTTCGCAAATGAAGATGAAGACGACGCGATCTCAGAATTTCCACCAGCACCAAAAGAGTCGGAAGACGCGATACATACCACATCAGACAATCTGAGGAAAATCGACTTGGGGACGGCAAACGAGCCAAGGCCAACGTTCGTCAGCGAGCTATTGTCTAAAGAGCAGATGGTTACACTAAAAGATGTGCTTATGCAATATAAAGACTACTTCGCGTGGAACTATTCCGAGATGCTAGGACTAGATCCAAAAATAGCCGTGCATAAACTGGCAATATCATCGGACGTCAAGCCAGTCAAACAAGCACCAAGAAGAATGCGGCTCGAGCTTGAGATGAGTATCAATGCCGAAGTCAAGAAGCTAATCGACTCCAGCTTCATCCAAGAAGTTCAATACCCTGACTGGATAGCCAATATTGTTCCGGTAATGAAGAAAAATGGGACAATACGTATTTGCGTAGATTTTCGGGATCTCAACAAAGCTTGTCCGAAGGATGACTTCCCAATGCCTATTACCAAACTGATGATCGATAACACATCCACCCATGAAGTCTTCTCCTTCATGGATGGATCTTCGGGATATAATCAAATAAAGATGCATCCTGAAGACCAAAAGCACACTGCTTTCCGGACTCCGCTGGGCATATTCTGCTACAAAGTGATGCCTTTTGGTCTGAAGAACGCTGGCGCCACCTACCAGAGGGCCATGACAAAGATCTTCGATGACCTCATACACGAGATTGTCGAATGTTATATCGACGACCTCGTGGTTAAAAGCAAATCATATGAGGAGCACTGGGAGCATCTGAAGATAGTGTTCCAGCATCTTCGGAAATATAATCTGAAGATGAACCCTCTGAAATGCGCGTTTGGAGTATCCTCAGGCAAATTCCTAGGATTCATAATCCGACAACGAGGCATCGAAATAGACCCATTGAAGATCAAGGCGATCATGGAAATTCCCATGCCAAGAACTCTCAAACAACTACGGTCTCTCCAAGGAAAGCTCGCGTATATCCGACGATTCATAGCTAACCTTTCCGGAAAATGCCGCCCCTACAGCCATCTAATGAAGAAGGGGACCCCGTTCATTTGGGATCGTAAATGCCAAAATGCGCTAGATGAAATCAAGCAATACCTGCAGAACCCTCCGGTACTGACCGCTCCGGTCAAGGGAAAGCCCCTCATCTTGTACATAACAGCCCTTGAAGGTTCTTTAGGTGTGCTATGGGCACAGGAGAACGACCAGGGGAAGGAGAGAGCTCTCTACTATTGAGTCGAGTCCTTCTGGGGGCAGAAAGCAACTATTCCCCTATTGAAAAGCATTGCCTAGCACTGATCTTCGCGATAACGAAGCTTCGACATTATGCCTTAACATATGAGGTCCATCTCATATCAAAGGCGGATCCTCTCAAGTATTTGATGTCAAGAGACATACTAACGGGAAGACTTGCCAAATGAGCCCTCCTATTGATGGAGTTCTCAATAGTATATCGACCCCTCAAGGCAATAAAAGGCCAGGCCATCACCGACTTTCTCGCTGAGCATCCGATACCAGCTGATTCTCCCTTAAATTACGAATTGCCAGATGAATATGCGTTCGACACAATCGACGAGGAGAAAGAAGGGAGTGATACCCGATGGGAACTTTACTTTGATGGGGCATCGTCTATGAAGAGGCGGAAGCAAAGCACCCCCATAATCAAAGCCGGAGTAGGCCTTATCTTTGTGACTCCACAAGGAGGGATAATGCGTTTTGCCCTTTCCTTAACGGAGCCAAGAACAAACAATGAAACGGAATATGAAGCTTTGATAGCAAGTCTTGAGATCGCCATTGACATGGGAATCGAGAACCTCCTCATATATGGAGACTTCCAGCTGGTCGTTAGCCAAGTAAAGGGCGACTATCAGACGTGTATGCCAGAATTGGTGAAATATGGCGAAAGAGTGCATCAACTGCTATCTCAAATCCCCTCCTACGTCCTGGAAAGCATACCACGAGTGGAAAATAGCAGGGCAGATGCGTTAGCCAAACTCGCTAAAGAACTGGCTGACGAAAACCTCGATGACGTAAGGATCATTGTGCAAAGCCGCCGGATTCTCGCGCAAGCAGAAATATCTCCGGAGTCATCTGAAGAAAAGGAAGCGGCCGAACAAGCGGCTTCCAATTAGAGGATTAAGAAAAGGCCAAGGATTGGAGAGAAGTCCTTTTAGAGTACTTCAAATCTCATCATACGCCCGAAGACGCGTCATCAAGACATAAGCTCATGAAGCGAGCTCTGTCTTTCGCCTTCGTCAATGATACTCTATATAAGAGATCATTCGATTGTTTGTGGCAAAGATGTCTGGGACCAGAAGAAGAAAGGATAGTCGTCCAAGAAACTCAAGATGGACTCTGCGGTTCTCATCAAGCCGGGCTAAAGATGAAGCTGAAGATCAAAAGAATGGGTTACTATTGGCCCACGATGATTCAGGACTGCCTTGAATATGCGAAACAGTATCACTCGTGCCAAATTCATGGGGAATACATTCACCATCATCTGAATCCGCTACACCCAACATTGGCTAGCTGGCCATTCGAAATGTGGGGAACCGATATAATCGGGCCCATCGAACCAGCATCATCCAAGGGACATCGGTTCATACTAGCAACAACCGATTACTTCTCTAAGTAGGCAGAAGCAATACCGCTAAGAGAGGTGAAGATGCAGAACATCCTCCATTTCTTCAAGAAATATGTCATCTACCAGTTCGGCACTCCGCGATGGATTATCTCGGATAACGGGCCAGCCTACAGAATCCATAAGATCAGCCGCTTCGCACAGCAGCATAAAATAGATTGGAGATACTCTTCAGTCTATAACCCCCGAGCTAACGGTCTATCTGAGGCTTTCAACATGACCTTGACGAAGATTATAAAGAAGACGGTGTCCAAAAACAGAAAGGATTGGCACGAAAGATTGCATGAAGCTCTCTGGGCTTATCGGACCACGTTCAAGACGGCCATGAATACAACGCCATTCACGTTGGTGTTCGGAACGGAAGCAGTTCTCCCCTTGGAGATAGAACTACCCTCTTTACGAGTGGCGGTCCGACATGAGCTGACGGATGAAGAAAATGCCCACCTTCGGCTTGAGGAGCTTGATGCCCTCGATGAAACTCGTCTCATGGCGCAACAAAACCTGGAAGCTTAAAAGCAAGGATGACGCGCTTATACGAAAGAATGACCAGGACGAGAACATTCCGCCAAGGCGAACTCGTGTTAGTCGTAAAAAGACCTATGATCCCCAATCGTGCCAAACGGGGGAAATTCGAGCTAAACTATGAAGGTGCGTATATCATAGACAAGGTCTACCAAGGTGGGGCTTGTAAGTCCATTCTACCTCTCCCGGTACTTTCGGGCATGCGGAATTTGATAAAAAACGATTTTTACAAGAGGTGGTAGCATGAACTTAAAACCCGGATCTTTGTTAAACATCTAACTAACAACCTAACTACGAGTTGGTAACTACTCGGTTAGGGGGTTATACCTTTCTTGTCTTGAACTCCTTCATCTTCAAGCTCCGATGATGGTCCGGATCGGCTTCTTCCCGTCGTCTCCTTACGCCGAAGATAGATCCACCTGAAAGCTTCAACTTTTTGGCTCCTTCTTCGATCTTTGAAGAAACTAGTTCACTCGGTTTGCTAAACCTTGTGAACTAGAGTGAGTAGAGAGGAGTTTGTATGGGATTTTATCTATGGTTCTTGATTCTCAACTCATGAGACAAGAGAACCATAGAGTCAAGAGAGGGAGAGCAAGAGGAAGGAGATGAGAGCTCAAAACCAAAGAGAGAGAATGAGCATGAAAGAATGAGAGAATACTTTTCTCTTTTGGCTCTCATAATCCCTAACCATCATAACTCATCATACTAATCAAGTGTTATGTGATGGTTGAAGCAACCATAGCCTTATCATTCCATGCACTCATTTTGCACAAATGAGCGAGCAAGCAAGCAAAAGTCTTTGCCATCAAAAGATAGCTATGGTTATCATGATGGTCAACTAGTCAAGCCTAGTCAACCGGTCAACAAAGTCAACAAGTCAACAAAAGTCAACAAGTCAACAAAGTCAACAAGTCATCAACCATGTCACCATAATACTTAATTAATATAATTGTTAATCACATATTATATTCTCATTAGGGTTGAGCAAAAAGTCAATAGTCAACGGTCAACAGTCAACAACCCTAATGAGAATCTGCTGCCTCTACCTCCCTGTCAACTGTGCATACACACCCGCATCCGCGCTCCGAGGAACACGAATGCCTACTGGATAAATCCAATCCCAAAACATACACTAGGATCTGGCTTATACCAAAGCCCACTAGTGTAAACTGTCCGGACACTGTACGTGCACAAGTGCACCGAATGTGACCGAACCCTGTCGCAAAACCATGCGACCCGTCGCAAAACCATGCGACCCGTCGCAAAACCATGCGACCTCTACTCTTTTGCCTAAAGGCGAAAAGCTTTCTGTGTGGGACTCTAAAGACTCGACACTACGCTGGCAGTGGGTTTAACCACAGACCGCAAGCGGCACTAGCTGTGCGTAACGGTCCCCAGGTAGTGCCGACAAGAAGACCGACGAGGCGAAACCCATCTGAACTCCTACTGAGCCTGAATGTGACATTCTCCGTACAGTCCGGTCTGTTCGTCTGATACATCGCATGGCGGGCCTAGGAGGCGGTAAACGTCAGTCCCCCAATAGCGGTACAAGTCATGTCGGAGTGAAGCCCAAAACACCCTGAGATAACACTGGAAACCTACCAGTATATCTCGATTGCCCTGGCCAGGGACTACTCGTGTAATGGCTCTCCTAGACACAGCGCGATGTCAACCCCCAATACCGGGAGAGACGAATCCTGTCTAACCGTCACTATCTCCAAGTGCTTCGGGACTGCACCCAACTACTACCTATTTGCACGACTCCTTTGAGCCGTGGTAGGGTAGTAATCAAAGTGCAGTGGGAAGACACTCGAGGTGAAGTGACAGTGTCAAGTCAGCAGACTAAGATGTACTCATGTCACCTGGGAACTGATAACTGACGATAGGCATAATACCAACTAGTCAGTTCCCGACGAGTCCTGTCCAGTGTACTCGTAACCTAACGAGCACCCGCATACTATCTCAAGTACGACGTACTGACGGCTGTGGGACAGACCGCCTCCCACACTGGGATGAGAAGCGCATGCGCTAGTCTACTCCGGAGTATCGATGCCCTGTCTCGATAGTCCTGCGACCAGGGACCTGCATAAGGATGTGCTTATAGATTACCCAGCCCCACTGGTGTGACAGCCATCACATCGCTGGTAATCAAGCAAAGATCCTAAGGGCTCCACTAATGTGTAAAGGTGATATACTAAAATAAACACATACACACATTGAAGTAGAAACAAACCAAGTAGCATACTACTATTTTGAGCAAGATTGTATATACAAGGTGAATATCCCAAGCTTCCATTAAGTAATATACAAACTAGTATGATACAGTAATGGCCTCTAGGGCATATACACTAACAATCTCCCACTTGCACTAAGGCCATGTACTGGCGTATCGAAGACCTATCATCTCGATCAGCCGCTCGAACTGAGTCTGGGGCAATGCCTTGGTGAATGGATCTGCAGTCTTATCTTCTAAAGCGACTCTCCGAACCTCGATCTCCTGGCGATCCACGATCTCCCTGATCAGGTGATACCGCCTCAAGATGTGTCTGGATTTCTGATGGGACCTGGGTTCCTTCGCTAAAGCTATAGCCCCGTTGTTGTCGCAATACAGAGGTATTGGGTCAACAATGGACGGAACCACCTGAAGTTCTTTCAAGAACTTCCTCATCCAGACAGCTTCTTTTGCGGCATCAGATGCAACGATGTATTCCGCTTCCATCGTCGAGTCTGCAACGGTTTCTTGTTTGGAACTCTTCCAACACACCGCTCCTCCATTGAGGGTAAAGACAAAACCCGACATGGACTTGGAATCATCCTTGTCACTCTGGAAGCTGGAGTCAGCAAAGGCCTCGATCTGGAGGTCTTTTCCGCCATACACCAAGAACATCTCCTTAGTCCTTCTCAGGTACTTGAGAATGTTCTTTACTGCTATCCAGTGTTTCTCCCCGGGTTTTGACTGATACCGGCTTACCACACTCAGTGCAAAGCTACATCCGGTCTGGTACACAACATCGCATACATTATAGAGCCTACCGCAGAAGCGTAGGGTATAATAGACATGCGATCCCTCTCCAAATCAGTCTTGGGAGACATCTCTTTAGAGAGGGTGATCCCGTGACAAGCCGGTAGGTTACCGCGCTTGGAATCTTCCATACTGAATCTTTTCAGTACGGTGTCGATGTACCTGGACTGCGAAAGTCCTAATATCCTCTTGGATCTATCACGATGGATCCGGATCCCCAGGATGTATGAGGCATCACCCAGGTCTTTCATGGAGAACCTGTGCGACAAGAACCCCTTGACAGATTGTAGCATAGGAATGTCATTTCCTATTAAGAGAATGTCATCCACGTATAAAACGAGGAATACTACAGTTCTCGCTACAAATCTACTATAGATGCATGGTTCATCTGGATTTTTGATAAAGCCAAATTCCTTGACCGTCTCATCAAAACAGATGTTCCAACTCCGCGATGCCTGCTTTAGTCCATAGATGGACTTAAGCAACTTGCACACCTTTCCGCTGCTCCCACTCTGAATGAAACCCTCTGGCTGATCCATATAGACACACTCCTCTAAATTTCCATTTAGAAAAGCGGTCTTTACGTCCATCTGCCAAATCTCATAATCGTGGAAGGCAGCAATGGCAAGAAGGATCTGAATGGATTTCAGCATAGCTACTGGAGAAAAGGTTTCGTCATAGTCCAAACCAGGTCTTTGACGAAAACCCTTTGCTACAAGTCTAGCTTTATAGGTCTCAACCTGTCCATCTACACCAATCTTCCTTTTGAAGATCCACTTGCATCCTACGGGTTTTACCCCGTCTGGAGCAATGTCCAACGTCCATACTTTGTTGGTGTACATGGACTCTATTTCGGTCCGCATTGCATCCAGCCATTTCACTGAGTCAACGCTCTGAACGGCCTGCTGGAAGCTAGTAGGCTCATCATAATCTATGATGCAATCCTCTCTATCCCCGTCTATGAGAAAACCATAGTATCTCTCGGACGGATGAGACTGCCTACTCTTCCTGCGGAGCGGCGTAGGAATGTCCTGTTCTTTTGAACCCTCTGGTTCCACTATGCTTTCAGTAATAGTCTGTAGTTCTGGAATTTCTTCCAGTTCTACTGCGCTCCCACTAATTTCTTTTTCTAAGAACTGGTGTTCTAGAAAGTGGGCATGACGAGAAACAATGACTTTTTGTTCCTCTTCGCAGTAGAAGAAATATCCCTTGGAATTCTTTGGATATCCCACGAACTTGCACTGTACTGAGCGTGCCTCGAGCTTGTCCGCATGCTGCTTTTTGACAAAAGCTGGACTTTCCCATGTCTTAATGTGATTAAGATGGGGCCTCTTCCCACACCACATCTCATATGGTGTGGTAGGCACAGTCTTAGTGGGAACTCGGTCAAAAGGTATGCAGCTGATTCTAGCGCATACCCCCAGAATGATCGTGATAACTCAGCGTTACTCATCATGGACCGTACCATATCCAATAGGGTTCGGTTCCGCCTCTCCGATACACCGTTATGTTGCGGAGTGTATGGAGGAGTAAGCTGAGAGAGAATTCCGTTCTCTTTTAAGTAATTCAGGAATTCGGCACTTAAGTATTCTCCACCTCGATCCGATCTTAGAATCTTGATACTTTTGCCGGTTTGTTTTTCTACTTCACTTTTATATTCCTGGAACTTTTCAAAGGCTTCGGACTTATGTTTCATTAAGAATACATAACCGTACCTTGAAAAGTCATCCGTAAAAGTAATGAAGTAAGAATAACCGCTTCACGCATGTGTAGACATTGGACCGCACACGTCGCTGTGTATGAGTCCCAAGAGCTCGCCCGCTCTTTCTCCGTGTCAAGTGAACGGAGCCTTTGTCATCTTTCCTTTGAGACAGGATTGACAAGTGGCATACGATTGATATTCGAACGGATTCAAATACCCTTCTGTATGTAACTTAGTCAACCTTCTCTCATTGATGTGACCCAGTCTACAATGCCACAAGAAAGCCTGATTTATTTCTGGAGACTTTCTTTTGTGTGTATTCTGGACATTGAAAATCTGTGGTTGGTTTAACACGTAAATACCATTGCTCAATGTACCTAACCCAATCAGAACTTGATTAAGGTGAATGTTTACAACATTGCTTACAAACGCAAATTCTTAACCTTCTTTAGAAACTAAAGATACAGAAATGATATTACAAGTTGCGTTGGGTACAAAAAAACAATTACGCAAAACCAAAACATGTCCATCTGACATTCCCAGGTGATAGTCCCCCACGGCTTTAGCATCCATGCTAGCTCCGTTCGCAACTCTGAGGGTCATGTCACCTGCTTTCAAAACTCTACGGTTTCTCAACGCCTGCAAAGAATTACAGATATGAGATCCTGATCCGGTATCCAATACCCAGGAAGTAGAGTTTATTGAAAGACAGTTTTCAATAACATACACACCTGAAGCTGAAGCTGCAACTGTTGGATATATGTATGCCCTAGAGGCCATTATATGATAGTGGATGTATCTATACATGTATATATATATATATATATTCAGTATACATTCTTGCTCGACATGATAGTATGCTATCGGGTTATTCTTTATCTGACATGTTGATTTGATCATGCTTTTATTCATTCATACGTGTTGATAAAGCCCTGAGGATATCGGCTTGACTGCTCTGATTATGATGGAGATCATACTAGTGGGACATCTGTAGTCTATAAGCATATCCTGGAAAGTCCCTAGTCGTAGGTATATCGAGATGGGGCATTGATATACCAGAGTAGACTAGCGTATATGATACTAGACCCATACGATGGGCGATGAATGTTCCCACATTCGTCGATGTTTGACATCAAGATCATATACGGGTGCTCAGTGGTGACTGGGTACACTGGACGGACTCGCCGAGAACTCCTATATAGAATTATATCTATCGTCGGATAGCAGTTCTCAGGTGACACTGGTACAGGTTAGTCTGTAGACCCGAGATCGTCATAGAGTCTTGTGTGTTCTCCCACTATACTTTGATTGCCACCCTACCACGGATCTACTGAGTCGTGCAAACAGGTGGCCGTTGGGTACAGTCCCGAGACACACGAAGGCAATGAACGATAGGAGGGGTTTCGTCTCTCCCGATATTGGGAGTTGATGCTGTGCTGTGCCCGACTGGTTATATCAGTAAGTCCCTGGCCAGGGCTGCTGAGATTTGCTGATAAGTGTTATCAGTAGTTTCTCGATTTGTTATAGACCATTCATCGGCACGACTTATTGAGTTATTAGGGTCGACGTGACCATCCCTAGGCTCGATATGCAGCATATCTGACGAAGAGACCGGACTGTACGGTAGTGTTACCGGATGGCTCGACGGGAGTTGTAGCAGGTTCGCTTGTTTTCTTCTGATCGCTCAATACCCGGGTGGCCGTTACGTTTAGCTGACCGCTTGCGGCTTGAGGGTACCTGATATGATCATCACCCTCTGCCGGCGTATTGACGAGTCTTAGAGTCCCACAGAGGAGTTACCCAGTCCAGGCGAAACGTTGTGGTGCGCGTATGCGATATGCGCTTGCACCCGATTGAAATGTGCGTATATGATACCGAACATTGATCGGGTGGCCTACTTTTGGTGGGGTCGTATGAGATATGACCGGATTGATAAATTAAGTGTTGATTTATCATCTAACCATTAGTTATCTCACTTGAAACCTTTCTAGGGTTTGATGGATGTATGCATGCATGCATGTGTTTCTTTATTTTCATTCTAGTTTCATGCACATGTGGATGTGCATACATGCATACATACATACACCCATCCATCATGGTTGTTAGCATATGGAAATGGTGGCAATGCAAGACTCACACCATGGATTAAATAATGGATAATTATTTAATTTTGGTTTTAAAGTTAAATGAAAAAGAAAAGGATTATCATGTTAGTTTCCACACTCTTCTTCTAACCTAACCTAGCTCAACTACCACTAACCTATAGTTATCCTTCTCTTTATCATTCTAAACCCAAGTTAAATTAACTATCTACCATTTAATCATGGTTGAAGTCAAGAAGGAAATAAATATATATATAGATATATATTTCTTTTTCCTTCTTAACTCAAGGTGATCTTTTTACACCTCTTGCAAAATTAGCCACCATCTTCATCCTTCTTCATCTTTTCCTCTCTAGGTTTTTCTAGTGAGTTAAATACAATCAAAGAAAGGTTTTTGAAGTGAGATCCAAAGCCACAACACCATTCTACTCAAGTCTAGCCAACTTGATTAGAGTGTTTCCTTCGGTTTTCAAAGTAGCGAGCTTGGACGGAGATCTCCGCGGTGGATCGTCGTGGACACAAGGAGAGTTCAAGAGGACCTCGATTCAACACCCAAGACACCAAGGAGTCTTGCAAAGGGGAGCTACAAAGGTTGTAGCCTTCAAACCCTAATCTTTATTAGCTTAATGTTTAAGAAACCCTAATTTTCTAGGATCTATCCTTTGCATGTTTGTTTAGCACCTTAAAAATACAAACTTTGAGACATGTGATGCTTCAAAACTCTTCATAGGGTGCTAGGCAAACCTTACATTGGTATCAGAGCCGACCTAGAACATTAGGCGACCTTTTTACGAAGTCAAAACTCCGATCGAACCGAAATACGGTTTCTTTAGGTGCTCTCTGGAAATTTTCTAAAACTTGACATTTTGCAGAATTAAAAATATGTAAAAATCAGAGCAGGAAAATATAAGGATTACGGCAGAAAAATAATCCCATGAACAGTTAGAACGGCCGCGGAAACGCGGCCTAAGCTTGCTTAGGCCGCGGTTCCGCGGCTATATGTATAAATTGATGGATCATTTTTCTTCTGTAATTCATTAATCTGCTTGTATATAATTTTGGATATTTTTGATCTGTATTTAGTTTAGAAAAATTCTGGAGATAATTTTAGACCCGTCGATTCGATCGGAATTTTGTTTTCGTAGCTTTTCCGGGTAAATTAGAAAGTATTGGAGTGTTTGAACAAATATCATTTGCTCACTATTCACGGGGTTTAAATACTTTGGAAATACGTGCAAGTTTTTTTGTGGTGGTCCCTCTAGAAGACAACAAACCTTAACTCGATTATGTGACCGTCTTGAACTGCCCTTTGAACCTTAGGGTTTGGGGCAGTACGGCGTGCCACATGTGAGGCGTTGGCTTGACCCTTCTACGGCTGGACCGCTACTACTGTGTCACACTCCAGGTGTTTGAACCCTGCTCAAGTGTTGGGCTTTAGTGAATCCTGGGTATTTGATAGTCCGTTCGAAAATTTCAATACTGTCTGTTTATCCGGAATCTGATGCAATGTGTGGAATTCATATTACTAGACATGAAATACGGAATATGTGATATTTTGCATTTGCGATGTCTAAAGAGAATGTGGATTCCAGATATTGCAGTTTTACACTTTCTTTTCTGTGACCGTAAGTGTAGTATGTAGTGGTATTGCCGATTGCCGTTGCTATATGTCGACGACAATCGGTGTATGCATACTTACTTACGTTGATGATATGAGATAATATGTGTTGCTGAGATATGATGTGCAGGATTGTTGCGATCGAATAGCCGGGGGGTTTTATGTGAGATGAGAGTTTTATATTTTCATTCATGTAAATTCAAATGTAATGTAATATTCTTTTATTTGGGGCACTTCCGGGTTGAGGTTGCTGCCACCTGTGTTGTATATTATTTACTTTTCCGCATTAGGATGGACCCAAGGAGGGGAGCACAGGTGACCGGGTTCTGGGGTTCAGTGGGAGGCCATCTCGAGGAGTCGAGACCGGGTCTCCTAAACTCCAGAATTGGTAGGGTCACTTGCCGCTCTCGTAGGGGTCCAGGGTGTGGGCTTGGCTATTCATCGCGACTGTGGAATCCGTATTTTCTATTCTGGCTAAATACTAAATACGGACGTCCTAGTATATCCCACGTTATATCTATGTATCTGCTGCCTGTGTTCTGTGATATCTGAGACGAATGACATATTATATATATGATATATAGTAGACGTTGCTTATGTTTTACACCCGCGCTAGTCCCGTCCCGGTATGCCGTTAGTTAAGTAACCTAACGGTGCATAACGGAACATTGCGGCGAATGCGGATGGCATAAGCGTACGTGTTATTTTCGTTTCTTTTCTGTGATTGGCTTAAGGACTTAAATGATGGGATTACATTAATGTGATTAATGTAAAGAAAATAAACCTAAAAAGATGTTGTAGAATCGGATTTGAAAACCACTCGGCTATTTACGAAAAAGCTATATTTCAAAACAGCGGAGCTTAAGCCACTCCTTTTGAAAACCATTTCATTCTACAACGATATCAAGCTCAAAGCGTTAAAGATTTTCTTAAAAATCATCCGCAACCCTCCGTCATTTTAGGAAGTAGAGTACTTAGTATTCGTGCTACGTTTGTTGACCTTAGCCAAGGCGTAGTGTACGGTAGCTAAGTGATGTCTTCCTACAAAAGCATATGATGCAGATTACTTAGGACGGGCATATGACTTTGTTGACCTTAGCCAAGGGTCATGTGAACGGGTCTAATTAATCAAGAAATGACGGGTTGAGCTTGACTGGTACTCGTGATTTGTTGACCTTAGCCAAGGTCACGAGTATCAGGGGTAAAAACCACATCGGGAATTTCAAGAGTTGAAATTTGCAATGAGATTGCATACCTTCCATGTGATGGTTGGATCCCGATCCCACTGTGGGCAATAGTTGCTCCTAGGAGAGTTTTACAGTTTACAATCAGCTAACTCATTAGGTGTCTAGAAAGGTGTTAACGGGGCTCCGCCTCTGGGAAAATGAGGTTTGCTCTAATTAGGTCCGTGCGAAAGCACGGGGAACCTCCCTCAAGTACCGACACTAGCCTGGCTGAACGGTTAGCGAAGTTGTAGACTGTAATTAATCCTGGCTAGTTTTTCTTTTTAAGGTTTGAAAGAAAAACTCGATAAAAGCAGTGGGAAACATTGATTAGACAAGATAATAACAAATCTGATCTATGCAAGAGCTTTCGCTGAGTGTGTTCTTTTCTCTCTCTTAATGGCAGATACCCATGATAGGACTCAAGCTTTTATTAGATAAAAACAAACTGAATGGGACCAACTATAAAGACTGGCTAAGGAATCTGAAAATCGCCTTGACTTATGATAAAGTATCATATGTCCTCACGGCTTCAGCCCCGCCCGTCCCTAGTCCAAAATCCTCAGTTGCGGACAAAGAAGTCCGCAAGACATGGGATGCTGACTGTGCCACGGCCAAATGCCTCGCGCTTGCATCGATGGACAATACACATCAAAAGCAGCACGAGGACATGGACATTCACGGTATATTGCTCCATACAAAGGAGTTGTATGGGGAGCAATCCCGCGTATTACGATACGAAGCATCAAGGAAATTGTTTCAGATGCGAATGGCCCCTGGCACACCAGTAGGAGACCATGTATTGAAGATGATAGCTCTTATAGAAGAGCTTGAGGACCTGGGATGGACAATGGACAATGAACAATATATAGATATTATTCTGCAGTCCCTCCCCTCCACCTTTGCTCAGTTCATAGTGAACTTCAACATGCACGGCATGGAGAAGGATCTCCCTGAACTCCTTAACATGTTAAGGAGTACAGAGAGCACCATGAAGTCAGTAAGAACTCCCGTTATGACTATTGGACAGTCTTCTTCTTCTCGCCCAAAAGCAAAAGCCAAGAGAAAGAAAAAGAAGAAACCCACTAATCCTAAAGGTGGAGTTCAAAAGGTGAAGGGAAAGGGAAAGTCCAAGGCTGGAGACTCGGGGAAGGGCGAATGTTTCCATTTCCACAAGACAGGACACTGGAAGCGCAATTGCACAGAGTACTTAAGTCTCAAGAAGAAGCATGGTGATGCTTCTGCTTCAGGTGCGTTTGTGACTGAAAACTGTTTTTCTATAAACTCTGCTTCCTGGGTATTGGATACCGGTTCAGGTTCTCACATTTGCAATTCTATGCAGGGGCTGAGAAATAGCAAGGTTTTGAGGACAGGTGACCATACTCTCCGCGTTGGAAATGGTTCCAATGTACATACAGTCGCAGTGGGAGAGTATCACTTGGGGTTGCCATCTGGATGTATTTTGGTTTTAAATCCATGTTATTTTGTACCAACTATGTTATGTAATATAATATCCGTTTCTTTGTTGGACAATGAAGGGTATAATTTTGTATTGCAGAACAATGTTATGAACATTCACCTAAATCAAATGTTGGTTGGGTATGGTACACTTAACAACGGAATATATGTCCTAAATCAACACACAGTTTTCAGTATACAACACACTAATAAAAGAAAACTTTCAGAATTAAATGAAGCTTTTCTTTGGCACTGTAGACTTGGTCATATTAACGAAACAAGACTAAACAAATTACACAAAGATGGATATTTAAATTCTTTTGAATATAAATCTTATGCGACTTTCCAGTCTTGTATCAAGGGTAAAATGACCAAAACTCCGTTTACCGGACACGGAGAAAGAGCTACTGAGCTCCTGGGCCTCATACATAGTGATGTATGTAGGCCAATGTCTACACAGGCTAGAGGCGGTTTTTCATACTTCATTACATTCACTGACGACTTCTCAAGATTCGGTCATGTATTTTTATTAAAACACAAGTCCGAAACTTTCGAGAAATTCATTGAATATAAACAAGAAGTAGAAAAACAAACCGGCTTGAGTATCAAGATGCTTCGATCAGATCGAGGTGGTGAGTATCTCAGTACAGAATTTGCAAACTTCCTAAAAGAGAATGGGATTCTCTCTCAGCTCACTCCTCCTTACACACCACAGCACAACGGTGTGTCAGAACGACGGAATAGGACCCTATTAGATATGGTCCGGTCCATGATGAGTGACGCTGAGTTACCAGTCTCGTTTTGGGGGCATGCATTGGAGACTGCAGCGTTTCTGCTAAACAGGGTTCCAACCAAAACCGTGTCTACCACGCCATATGAGATATGGCATGGGAAGAGACCATCTCTTAAGAGAATTAAGATTTGGGGTTGCCCGGCCTATGTTAAAAAGCAGAATCCGGACAAACTCGAGACACGGTCAGTCATGTGTAACTTTGTGGGATATCCAAAGAATTCTTATGGATATCTATTCTACCACAAAGAAGAATAAAAGGTGTTTGTTTCTCAACATGCCACATTCTTAGAAAAAGAGTTTATCACAGATAAAGATGATGGCAAGGTGGTAGATCTAGAAGAAGTTCTAGAGACACAAACTACAAATGACGATTTGGTTGAACCAGCTGTTGCAACAGAAACTGAAGAACCTCGGCCACTCCGTAGGTCTGGTAGGACTTCTCGCCCACCGGAGAGGTACTACGGTTTCCTCATTGATGGTAACGGAGAAGATTGCATCATGGATGATGATGATCCTACCAGTTTTCAGCAAGCTATCACGAGTAAAGACTCTGTGAAGTGGCTGGATGCCATGAGATCCGAAATGGAGTCTATGTACACCAACAAAGTATGGACTTTGGACGTTGTACCCCCTGGGGTAAAACCTGTGGGGTGCAAATGGATCTTTAAAAGAAAGATTGGTGTAGATGGGCAGGTAGAGACCTATAAGGAAAGACTTGTGGAGAAAGGTTTTCGTCAAAGACCAGGTTTGGACTATGACGAGACTTTTTCTCCCGTAGCCATGCTTAAATCCATTCGGATCCTACTTGCTATTGCTGCTCACTACGACTATGAAATCTGGCAGATGGACGTTAAAACCGCATTTCTAAATGGAAATTTAGAAGAATGCGTTTATATGGATCAGCCAGAGGGCTTCATTGACAGTGGGAGCAGCGGGAAAGCATGTAAATTGCTTAAATCCATATATGGGTTAAAGCAGGCATCACGGAGTTGGAACATCTGTTTCGATGATGTTATCAAAGAGTTTGATTTCATCAAAAATCCAGATGATCCTTGTGTTTATAAGAAGGCTGTAGGGAGAGCTGTCACATTCCTCGTATTGTACATGGACGATATTCTTCTGATAGGAAATGATATTCCTATGCTACAGTCGGTCAAATCTTTCTTATCACTAAGGTTCTCCATGAAGGACCTGGGTGATGCCACGTACATTCTGGGCATAAGGATCTATAGGGATAGATCCAAAAGGTTATTGGGATTGTCCCAAACCAGGTACATTGACACCATACTAAAAAGGTTTAGTATGGAAGACTCCAAGCGGGGTGCCTTACCCGCTTGCCATGGGGTCACTCTCTCCAAGGATTCTTGTCCAAAGACCGATGAAGAGAGAGCTCGCATGAGTATTATACCCTATGCTTCGGCAGTAGGATCTATAATGTATGCAATGTTATGTACACGCCCAGATGTAGCTTACGCACTTAGTGTTGTAAGCAGGTATCAATCTAACCCAGGGGAGAATCACTGAACAGCTGTGAAGAACATTCTTAAGTACTTGCGAAGGACTAAAGAATTGTTCTTGGTATATGGTAATGGAGATCTCCAAATGGAGGCCTTTACCGATTCGAGCTTCCAGAGCGATAAGGACGACAGCAAATCTATCTCTGGGTTTGTATTTACCCTCAATGGAGGGGCGGTGAGTTGGAAGAGTTCCAAACAAGATACCGTTCCAGACTCTACGATGGAAGCTGAGTACATTGCTGCAAATGATGCCACCAAGGAAGCCGTCTGGATGAAGAAGTTCGTCTCGGAGCTAGGAGTAGTTCCAGCCATTATTGATCCAATACCTTTGTATTGTGACAATAATGGGGCTATGGCGTTAGCCAAGGAGCCCAGATCCCATCAGCGGTCCAGACACATCCTGAGGCGTTTTCATTTGATCCGGGAGATTGTAGATCGCCGTGGGATCGAGATTAGGAGAGTAGACACAAAGAATAACGCCGCGGATCCATTCACCAAGGCCCTCCCTCAGCCGCAGCATGAGCGACTTTTTGAGATGTTGGGTATGAGATATGCCAATAATTGGCCTTAGTGCAAGTGGGAGATTGTTGGATATATGTATGCCCTAGAGGCCATTATATGATAGTGGATGTATCTATACATGTATATATATATTCAGTATACATTCTTGCTCGACATGATAGTATGCTATCGGGTTATTCCTTATCTGACATGTTGATTTGATCATGCTTTTATTCATTCATACGTGTTGATAAAGCCCTGAGGATATCGGCTTGACTGCTCTGATTATGATGGAGATCATACTAGTGGGACATCTGTAGTCTATAAGCATATCCTGGAAAGTCCCTAGTCATAGGTATATCGAGACGGGGCATTGATATACCAGAGTAGACTAGCGTATATGATACTAGACCCATACGATGGGCGATGAATGTTCCCACATTCGTCGATGTTTGACATCAAGATCATATACGGGTGCTCAGTGGTGACTGGGTACACTGGACGGACTCGCCGAGAACTCCTATATGGAATTATATCTATCGTCGGATAGCAGTTCTCAGGTGACACTGGTACAGGTTAGTCTGTAGACCCGAGATCGTCATAGAGTCTTGTGTGTTCTCCAACTGTACTTTGATTGCCACCCTACCACGGCTCTACTGAGTCGTGCAAACAGGTGGCCGTTGGGTACAGTCCCGAGACACACGAAGGCAATGAACGATAGGAGGGGTTTCGTCTCTCCCGATATTGGGAGTTGATGCTGTGCTGTGCCCGACTGGTTATATCAGTAAGTCCCTGGCCAGGGCTGCTGAGATTTGCTGATAAGTGTTATCAGTAGTTTCTCGATCTCTTATAGACCATTCATCGGCACGACTTATTGAGTTATTAGGGTCGACGTGACCATCCCTAGGCTCGATATGCAGCATATCTGACGAAGAGACCGGACTGTACGGTAGTGTTACCGGATGGCTCGACGGGAGTTGTAGCAGGTTCGCTTGTTTTCTTCTGATCGCTCAATACCCGGGTGGCCGTTACGTTTAGCTGACCGCTTGTGGCTTGAGGGTACCTGATATGATCATCACCCTCTGCCGGTGTATTGACGAGTCTTAGAGTCCCACAGAGGAGTTACCCAGTCCAGGCGAAACGTTGTGGTGCGCGTATGCGATATGCGCTTGCACCCGATTGAAATGTGCGTATATGATACCGAACATTGATCGGGTGGCCTACTTTTGGTGGGGTCGTATGAGATATGACCGGATTGATAAATTAAGTGTTGATTTATCATCTAACCATTAGTTATCTCACTTGAAACCTTTCTAGGGTTTGATGGATGTATGCATGCATGCATGTGTTTCTTTATTTTCATTCTAGTTTCATGCACATGTGGATGTGCATACATGCATACATACATACACCCATCCATCATGGTTGTTAGCACATGGAAATGGTGGCAATGCAAGACTCACACCATGGATTAAATAATGGAAAATTATTTAATTTTGGTTTTAAAGTTAAATGAAAAAGAAAAGGATTATCATGTTAGTTTCCACACTCTTCTTCTAACCTAACCTAGCTCAACTACCACTAACCTATGGTTATCCTTCTCTTTATCATTCTAAACCCAAGTTAAATTAACTATCTACCATTTAATCATGGTTGAAGTCAAGAAGGAAATAAATATATATATAGATATATATTTCTTTTTTCCTTCTTAACTCAAGGTGATCTTTTTACACCTCTTGCAAAATTAGCCACCATCTTCATCCTTCTTCATCTTTTCCTCTCTAGGTTTTTCTAGTGAGTTAAATACAATCAAAGAAAGGTTTTTGAAGTGAGATCCAAAGCCACAACACCATTCTACTCAAGTCTAGCTAACTTGATTAGAGTGTTTCCTTCGGTTTTCAAAGTAGCGAGCTTGGACGGAGATCTCCGCGGTGGATCGTCGTGGACACAAGGGGAGTTCAAGAGGACCTCGATTCAACACCCAAGACACCAAGGAGTCTTGCAAAGGGGAGCTACAAAGGTTGTAGCCTTCAAACCCTAATCTTTATTAGCTTAATGTTTAAGAAACCCTAATTTTCTAGGATCTATCCTTTGCATGTTTGTTTAGCACCTTAAATATACAAACTTTGAGACATGTGATGCTTCAAAACTCTTCATAGGGTGCTAGGCAAACCTTACAGCAACCTGCTTCAATTCCTGTGTCCTGGCTTTCCAAGCCCTGCAATCATTCTTCCAGTGACCTTTCTTATGACAATAGAAGCATTCTTCCTTATCCACAAGCTTCCCCGCTTTCTTTGCTGCTTTAGCTTTTCCCTTCGGATCCACTTTACTAACACCGCCCCTTGGTTTGGCAGGGGCTTTCTTCTTCTTTCCCTTGGCTTTCGCCTTGGACCTAGAAGAAGATGATCCTCCTACAAACAAAGTGGATGTTTCCCTACCTTTCTGTAGGGTGCCCTCTGCGCTCCTCAGCATGTTGAGGAGCTCCGAAAGTTCAACATCTTTTTCTTGTAGGTTGAAATTTAGTACAAACTGGGCGTAAGTGGAAGGAAGAGACTGGAGAACTAAGTCTGTATAGAGTTCACTCTCCAATGTGGTTCCCAGGTCCGCGAGCTCCTCAATGTAGCCGATCATCTTTAGCACATGCTCTGCTACTGATGATCCGACGGCCATCTTTGCCGAAAATAACTTTTTCTACGCTTCGTATCTTGCGATACGAGATTGCTCTCCATACAGTTCTTTTGTATGAAGAAATATGGATTCCAAGTCCATATTCTTGTGCCTCCTCTGATGTTCATTGTCCATAGAGGCAGGTACGAGGCACCTGGCCTTCGCGCTATCAATCTCCCAAGTCTTACGGATTTCCTTATCCGCGACGCTGGAAGTGAAACCTGGGACAGGGGGAGCTTTGGTGGTAAGAAGATACCCCAGCTTGTCGTAAGTGATTGCCATTTTGATATTCTTGAGCCAATCTTTGTAGTTTGGCCCTGTCAGTATATTTTTATCTAGGAGTAACTTAAGTCCAGTCATGTCGATTTGGTCGCTGCAATTAGGAGAGAGAGAAGAAACACTCAGCATGATGCTCTTGCAAGTTTAGAGTGGTTTTTAGTTTGTCTAAACAGGATGGCTCCCACTGTTTCTCGAATCCCTCCTCAAACCATAAAGGAAGAATTAGTCGGGATCAATCTCACCGCACAATACTTGCTTAACCGTTCAGCCAGGCTAGTGTCGGTACTTCGAGGGAGGTTTTCCAACGCTTTCGCGAAGTTCCTTAATTTAAGAACCTCTTTTCCCTGGGGGCGTAGCCCCGCTAACATCTTTCTAGGCACCTACTAGGTTTATAGCATTGATCGTTTAGTGAAAAATTTCCCGAGGAGTAGCATATACTCACAGTAGGACCGGGATCCAAATATCATCGTGTGACGAAACTGAAGGAATCCTACCAGAATCATCACACTCCAAATGGTATGCAAATCTAGCAAGTTTCAGTACTTATGAAACTCCCGATGTGGATTTTTGCCCCATGCTCTTATGACCTTGACTTTGGCTAAAATATCATAAGTCACATGTCAAGTTCTACCCGTCGTTATCCTGGTTAATTTGGATCCATCCGTACCTACCCTTGACTTTGGCCAAAATGGCAGTACGACTGTCCCAAACCAACGCATCTATCTATGCTACACATGAACACCCAATAGCTACCAATCACTATGCCTTGACTTTGGCCAACATACATAGCTTGAATACTATTGACTATTCATGTGAAACGACGGAGGGCTACGAATGGTTTTGGCTAAACCGTGAACGTAGTGAACTTGATATAGTCGATGGAACGAGATAGCTTTTAAAAGGAGTGGCTCAAGCTCCGCATTTAAAAGTTAGTTTTGAAAAGAACCGAGTGGTTTTTCGAAAGTGTTCCAACGACTTTAACTTGGTTTATTATCTTGCATTAGTTCTTTTAATGCGTGATATTCTTGCATTAGTTCTTTTAATGCGTCCCATCATTTAATCCTACCATTGCAGAAAACAACCAAAATATGACGTACGCTTATGCCATTCGCATTCGCCACTGGGCCCCGTCATTACCCGTTAGGTTACTTAACTAACGACAGAGCGGGGGCTGGGCTAGCGCGTCTGTAAAAAATAAGCAACGCCTAAATAATATCATATATAGATATAATGCAATGATAGCCATTTCAGATCACAGATGAATACATTGGATATACTAGGAATCTGCAATTCGTACGAGCCTGTAACGAAAAGCAGATTACACGGTCGCGGTGAATAGCCAATACCCCACCCAAGACCCCTACGGGTGCGGCAAACTACCCGCCAAGTACCCGAAGTGGAGCAACCTCCCTCAATGCTATGAGTAGGCCACTCGGCACTTCGGCATACCCGGTAGTTTGTGCACCCCCTCCATGGGTCTATCTTAGGAGCAAAAACAGTAAAAAGAAATTATACAATGACGGCTACAACCCCGACCCGGTTGTGCGGTCATACAAATAATATTATATCAATTTACAAATTTACATGAATTGAAAGAAAAGAAAAACTCTCGTCTCACAACCCCCCGGCTATTCACCCGCGACAATCCAACATATTCATATACACATTCCAGCAACATTACAGATCACAGATTTGTATAACCCCCACTAATCGACATATAGCGATTAGCAGACGTTCAATACAAATATCACATTACAGAAAAACCCGTTAGCTTAAGTCTTTTAGAAGTTCGATCAAAAATACGGATTTTCAAGACCCCAAAATAAAATTTTCGTTCTGGAAAATCTGGGCTGAAAATACATATTCCAAAAATCCTAAAATACCCCCAGAAGCACACTGTAGCAAAGAACAACCAGAGAGGAGCCAAGGAGGCCGCGGAACCGCGGCAATAGTAAGCTATTGCCGCGTTTCCGCGGTCGTTTAGGGGGATCTCTGGGGGATTTTTCTGTAGTGTCTTTTAAAAACCCTGAGCCGATTTTTGGTGTATCCCAAAATTTTTTTCCAGTACTTTGGAAATCGACAGAAACTTAAAAAATTCCGGGGTTCGTTTCGGGACTTTTCTTTGATCGATCTTCTAGTTACTTTGCTAACATGTTAGATAGAGTTTAACTAGTCTTTGATACAACTGTAAGTCCATGCTACCTCTCCCGGTACTTTCGGGCATGCGGAATTTGATAAAAAAAGATTTTTACAAGAGGTGGTAGCATGAACTTAAAACCCGGATCTTTGTTAAACATCTAACTAACAACCTAACTACGAGTTGCTAACTACTCGGTTAGGGGGTTATACCTTTCTTGTCTTGAACTCCTTCGTCTTCAAGCTTAGATGATGGTCCGGATCGGCTTCTTCCCGTCGTCTCCTTACGCCGAAGATAGATCCACCTGAAAGCTTCAACCTTTTGGCTCCTTCTTCGATCTTTGAAGAAACTAGTTCACTCGGTTTGCTAAACCTTGTGAACTAGAGTGAGTAGAGAGGAGTTTGTATGGGATTTTATCTATGGTTCTTGATTCTCAACTCATGAGACAAGAAAACCATAGAGTCAAGAGAGGGAGAGCAAGAGGAAGGAGATGAGAGCTCAAAACCAAAGAGAGAGAATGAGCATGAAAGAATGAGAGAAGACTTTTATCTTTTGGCTCTCATAATCCCTAACCATCATAACTCATCATACTAATCAAGTGTTATGTGATGGTTGAAGCAACCATAGCCTTATCATTCCATGCACTCATTTTGCACAAATGAGCAAGCAAGCAAAAGTCTTTGCCATGAAATGATAGCTATGGTTATCATGATGGTCAACTAGTCAAGCCTAGTCAACCGGTCAACAAAGTCAACAAGTCAACAAAAGTCAACAAGTCAACAAAGTCAACAAGTCATCAACCATGTCACCATAATACTTAATTAATATAATTGTTAATCACATATTATATTCTCATTAGGGTTGAGCAAAAAGTCAATAGTCAACGGTCAACTGTCAACAACCCTAATGAGAATCCGCTGCCTCTGCCTCCCTGTCAACTGTGCATACACACCCGCATCCGCGCTCCGAGGAACACGAATGCCTACAGGATAAATCCAATCCCAAAACATACACTAGGATCTGGCTTATACCAAAGCCCACTAGTGTAAACTGTCCGGACATTGTACGTGCACAAGTGCACGGAATGTGACCGAACCCTGTCGCAAAAACCATGCGACCCGTCGCAAAACCATGCGACCTCTACTCTTTTGCCTAAAGGCGAAAAGCTTTCTGTGTGGGACTCTAAAGACTCGATACTACGCTGGCAGTGGGTTTAACCACAGACCGCAAGCGGCACTAGCTGTGCATAACGGTCCCCAGGTAGTGCCGACAAGAAGACCGACGAGGCGAAACCCATCTGAACTCCTACTGAGCCTGAATGTGACATTCTCCGTACAGTCCGGTCTGTTCGTCTGATACATCGCATGGCGGGCCTAGGAGGCGGTAAACGTCAGTCCCCCAATAGCGGTACAAGTCGTGTCGGAGTGAAGCCCAAAACACCCTGAGATAACACTGGAAGCCTACCAGTATATCTCGATTGCCCTGGCCAGGGACTACTCGTGTAATGGCTCTCCTAGACACAGCGCGATGTCAACCCCCAATACCGGGAGAGACGAATCCTGTCTAACCGTCACTGCCTCCAAGTGCTTCGGGACTGCACCCAACTACTACCTGTTTGCACGACTCCTTTGAGCCGTGGTAGGGTAGTAATCAAAGTGCAGTGGGAAGACACTCGAGGCGAAGTGACAGTGTCAAGTCAGCAGACTAAGTTGTACTCATGTCACCTGGGAACTGATAACTGACGATAGGCATAATACCAACTAGTCAGTTCCCGACGAGTCCTGTCCAGTGTACTCGTAACCTAACGAGCACCCGCATACTATCTCAAGTACGACGTACTGACGGCTGTGGGACAGACCGTCTCCCACACTGGGATGAGAAGCGCATGCGCTAGTTTACTCCGGAGTATCGATGCCTTGTCTCGATAGTCCTGCGACCAGGGACCTGCATAAGGATGTGCTTATAGATTACCCAGCCCCACTGGTGTGACAGCCATCACATCGCTGGTAATCAAGCAAAGATCCTAAGGGCTCCACTAATGTGTAAAGGTGATATACTAAAATAAACACATATACACATTGAAGTAGAAACAAACCAAGTAGCATACTACTATTTTGAGCAAGATTGTATATACAAGGTGAATATCCCAAGCTTCCATTAAGTAATATACAAACTAGTATGATACAGTAATGGCCTCTAGGGCATATACACTAACAGGGCTTACTTGCTCATGGATATGCATGGAGAAAGACCCTTCCAGCCAATAAACGGCCGATTCCTTAAGAAATACTATGCTTGACAAGTCACGGCTCAGGTTAATGATGGATGACGACGCTCGTGTCCGCTCGCTGTCTTCCTGAGTCCAAACTGTCACGCCCCGCTTCCCATAGTACGCTAAGATAGGCATGCGACATAGCCAACCATGCTACCTGTGGATAGGAAATATCCTTCCACAGTCACATTACGGCTGTAGTGATATCAAGAACAGTAAAGTAAACTAAACTATCTAATACATGTCCATGAGCCAGAATAAATGAGTCAAGAAATAATATAATATGCGGAAGCAAAAGATCCAATAAACTAGACACCTGGAAAGTAAATCTAGATACCAACAGGATCTTCACAGCTTGGTCTATAGCGGCAGTACTCCTGATCAGTCTGCAACAAAAGTAGAGAATCTGGGCCATGCAAAACCCAGACGTCAGTGCGTCATAATATCAAGCAATAAAATAAACAGGGGTAGCAAGACATACAGGTATGTGTATGAACAGTAAAACAGGTATAACAGTAATATAAAAGTGACAGTGAAGGGTAATGCACAGGTGATGTGCAGTGAGTATTCTAAACTGGTCTACTGGGTTAACTACTCTCAAGTGTTTGAAATCAATTTGATGAATCATCGATGTAACTCAATAGTGTCCCGTGCATGCCCGGGACCACGGTGAAGATTCTCGGGCTGAAACCGAGACATGCTTCTAGGCACTAAAAGGGTAGTATGGAACGATGAGTGATGTCAGTAGCATCACCCCAAGGCTGGCCTAGCCTCTAAAATAGAAAATATGTATAGATGAATGTTGTCAGCAGCATCATCCCAAGGCTGGCCTAGCCTCTAAAACTGATCAGTAAAGGTATCGACCGTCGAGTTACAAGTCAGGTTTCATCATTGATTTCCCCATACTCCTAAGTCATGTATTCAAGTCGGGTATTGATAAATCTGGAGCTAATGCCAACACAGGATCAGCATGTAAAGGTTTGTCTGGATAGACAACAGGAAATGTCCGTAGGGACAACATGTCAAGCGTTGGCATTAGTAACAAGATCAGGTAACAGAGAAAGCCATGGTACTTCAAGTCAAGTCAGGTAATATATATATGTATCATGTCATGTCAAGAAGTGCATGGTATCACGTCGTGTCAAGTAGTAGGTGTATTATGTCATGTCAGGGGTATACAACATATCACGTGGGTGCTCATAATCAAATTAAAAGTAAGCATGGGTATACAAAACAAGTATGGGTACTAATGGAGCAATAAAATGGAACATTGAGATGTTATATGCAAATAAGTACATATTAAAGCATATGGGTGCACAGTTATCGATTTGGGTTAAGGGGATAGTTCCAACATTAATTAAATACAGTTTATCGAATATGGAATGTTAAAATCACATTAATATGTATTAACTGATCTAGGGATGCAATTGAATATATATATTAGGCTAGATGTATGAAAACGAATGTCCAATAGAGTATAAACTATTAAAGGGTACTATGGGCTGTGCAAATAATTATTATGTGGTTCAAATACGGATATGGGTATCGTGTATCGTAATCTAATATGTAACATGATATGTTTCAAGTTCTAAAACTAAAATGATATAAATTGAACATCGGAATGTTAAAAGGAACATATGGCCTTAGATTTAATTTACAGGTTTAACATGCAGTTAAATAAGTATAAAATAATAAAATAGCATGTAGCAAGTTTTACTTGCCTCGATAGATCAAAAAACGGGTATATGGAACGTCACACGTCGGCGGAAAAAGTCACGACGCGCGCACGGTACACGGAACGAATCCAAACAACGTACAAGGGATCACACGGGTCAGGTACGCTTGCTGGGTCGTCAGAATCGTCGACGTCGTCACGGCTCCGGCTAACTGATATAACATTTCAAGTATTTCTCCACCCTTGGGTAAATGGCCTCTGTCAGTAGATAGGCTATGATCACAAAGTTCCACTTGAATATAGAGTAGCTCATTCTCGAACCATGAGGTGTAGTACCAACTACACTTTCATGATAACCTAAGGCAGCTAATGCTTGAACTTCCAATAGTGTTCGCCTCCTTTCAGTGTCTTTTGGTCCTGACTGACTTCACAGGAGATTTAGGGCAAGCAATGTTCTCCTTATTGAACTCGAATGCATTCGTCATTTCAGGCGTTATATAATCAGGAGTGCAAAAGAAATCTTGGCTAAGGATGGAGAGGTCCTCAGATTCAGCAACGGCGGCGATGGCTGCGTGGCCGGGGGCTTCATCGGGAGCTTCTAGAAGCTTCTGGAAGTGGAGGGTGAGGTTGCTCGCCGGCGAGATTTGCATCTCCGCCGCCGACGATTTGGTGGATCTTTGAGCTTTGGATTTGGGATTGGGGGTTTGAAGGTGGGGTGGCTGAAGTTGAAGGAGGGATGGCCGGAGTTGGGTTCAAGGAAGGATGACGAGGGCGATGGGTCGCTTAGGTCGATGGCGGTGATGTTAGGGCTCGCCAGTCTGGGTTAGTGAAGATGAGGCGGAGGCGACGGGGGTGAATGGTGTTGGGTTGTCGTCGCCAGTCGAGGGTTGAGGGAGATGCCGACGGCGGTGATAAGGAAATGGGTGGAGATGGTGCTGCGAGATTTTTGAGGAAGAGGAAGATTACGAGGGGTTGAGGAGCGAGGTCGAGAACATGGGCGGCGGTGGTGAGGCGACAAGGAGGCAAGGCTAGGTTTCGGGTTCTCGTGAAGGCGGTTGAATTTAAAAAGAAGAAGAAAGGGAAGATGAAGGGAGGTGAGTATAAGGGAAGAAGGAAGGTGAGGAGATCGCGAGGAATAGTAATCGCAATCGGTGAGAGAAAGAGAAGAGAGAGAAAGAAGGGGGGGAGAGAGAGAAACTGTTGTGATAGATTAGGATTTATTAGTTTAAAAATTATATAATATGTATATAATTATAACTGTTAGTATGTTAAGGATATAATAATATAATTTAGTTAAAAGAATATATTAATAGTTTATAAATATATAAAGAATATAATATTAGTCCGTTTTAAGATTTTGGCAAATACAAACTTACTCCAAAACACGCCCGGGTCGGGTCTAAAAATTCAGATTTAAAATATGAAAAATATATGCGACTTTCAAATTCAAAATGAATGCTCAGGTAATGAAGAAGCATACCCCCAAGAACGGATGCACGTACGTGCGCGTAGCCATCCAAACACGTCCGTTTCACTGAACGGAACGAGAACAAGATGTTCGGATGCTACCACGGGGTTAGGGGTATCATGCAGGCTATGAAATGCAATTTTAATTTATTTTACAAGACCTAAAATGTTATATGATAACAGTGCGATGACAGAATAAATGCCAGTATGTACAAATCATGAGATGCACGTGTCCATGCAACAAGTCATGGTAATCTATAAATAAGAATCAAACAAATTCAAGCAAACGGGTCGGGTCGAATGCAAAGTAAAATGTAAAACACCATTCGCACCCAAACACGATAAATCAATAAAATACTATAGATATATAGATACGGGACTGGAATTGGTATAAATAAACTCGGTTGTTATATTATACCCAACTACAAAAAGAATTTCGTCCTCGAAATTCCAAGAACAAGAAAGGATAAACGAACAACAAACTACAAGAATAGATGTGGAAACTTCTGCCGGATTTCATCTTCTCGTTCCCAAGTTGACTCTACATGTGAGCGATTTCCCCAAGAAACAAGTACAAGAGGGATAACCTTGTTCTTAAGAACTTTTTCTCTTCGATCCACAACCGACATCGGTCGCTCCTCAAAAGTCAAATCTTCACATACAGTCAGCTCCGAATTATCTAACACATGTGTTTCATCTCGAACATGCTTACGGAGTTGATATACGTGAAACACGTCATGAACATTCGCCAAGGATTGCGGTAACGCCAATCGATACGCCACTTCTTCAACACGTTCCAAAATCTCAAAAGGTCCAACGAATTGAGGACTAAGCTTTCCTCGACTTCCGAAACGAATCACCCCTCTAGTTGGTGATATCTTCAAAAATACCAAATCACCAATGGTGAACTATAGAGGTCTTCTCGACGTATCTGCCCAACTCTTTTGTCGGTCTTGTGCTGCTTTCATATGATTCCGAATAGTGTTAACCTTCTCAACTATTTGCACGACCAAATCCGGTCCCAACAATCTTCGTTCTCCAATATCGTCCCAACAAACAGGCGAACGACACTTGTGACCATATAAAGCTTTGAATGGAGCCATATGAATAGTTGCCTGGAAACTGTTGTTGTACGAAAACTCCACCAAGTGTAGATGATCCTCCCATGAACCCTTAAAGTCTAACATGCAAGCTCTCAACATGTCTTCAAGAGTTTGGATTGTTCTCTCTGACTGGCCATCTGTTTGAGGATGATAAGCGGTGCTAAACTTCAAACGAGTCCCCAAACTTTCCTGTAAGCTCCTCCAAAAGTGTGATAAGAAAACGATTGTCACGGTCGGACACGATGCTCACCGGTACTCTATGCAATCTTACAATCTCCTGCATGTACCGTTCTGCCAAAGTTTCTGTTGATTGACCAACCCGAAAAGGGATGAAATGAGCTGCCTTGGTCAATCGATCAACAATCACCCAAACTGCATTGTTTCCTTTTGGACTAAGCGGTAGAGCCGTCACGAAATCCATGGTTATATGTTCCCACTTCCATTGAGGGATCGGAAGTGGTTGCAATAAACCAGCAACCCTTCGATGTTCAGCCTTAACTTGCTGACACACCAAGCACTTTGCCACAAAGCGAGAAATTTCCCGTTTCATGCCTTCCCACCAGAAATGCTGTCGTATATCTCGGTACATCTTCATGCCTCCTGGATGCACAGTATATGCAGAACTGTGCGCCTCTTTCAAAACATCTTCGCGAATATATCCTTTTGGCACACACAAACGACTACCATATCACAACGAACCATCTTCATGAATTAACAAGTCCATTCGAAATCCAGCTCCAACCTGTTCTCGAAACTTTTGCAATCTTGGGTCCTGCAATTGTGCTGCTTTAATATTCTCGATCAACGACGACTGTACTTGTAGCTGCATCAACTGTCCTGAAGAATGCAGTAGCACGATCTCCAACTCGAATCTCCGAAAGTCTTCCATAAGCTCCTTCTGTGCAGTCAACATCTGAATTGCTGGCAACCGACTAAGCGCATCCGGCACAACATTAACTTTCCCCGGATGGTACTTAAGATCAAGATCGCAGTCAGCTATCAGCTCCAACCATCTACGCCGCCTCATATTAAGCTCCTTCTGTGTGAACACATATTTCAGGCTTTTGTGATCGGTGAATACTTCGACCCTTTCGCCCAACAAGCAGTGTCTCCAAATCTTTAAAGCGAAAATCACAGCTGCTAGCTCCAAATCATGAGTTTGGTAATTCTTCTCATGGGTCTTCAACTGTCTCGTTGCGTAAGCTATAACCTTCCCATGCTGTATCAAAACACATCCCAATCCTTTCCCAGATGGGTCGCTGTGAATCACCAATCCTTCGGAATTGTTTGGCACGGTCAGAATAGGAGCGGTTATCAACCTTTGCTTCAGCGCCTCAAAAGCTGACACACACTTATCCGTCAACACAAATGGTACTTCCTTACGCGTAAGCTTGGTCAAAGCTCAGCCAAACGAGCACAATTCTCCATGAACCTTCTATAATACCAGGCAAGTCCAAGAAAGCTTCTTATCTCCGCAACATTCTTCAGAATCTGCCAATCTCGAACTGCTGTAATCTTTTCGGGATCAACGGCGATTCCATCTCCAGATACGACATGCCCCAAAACTTCACTTCTTCGCACTTGCTCATCTTCGCATATAATCTTTCTTGCCCCAATGTTTGCAGTGCGATCTTCAAGTATTCCGCATGTTCGTCAATACTCCTCGAGTAGACCAGAATATCATCGATGAACACCACCATAAACTGGTCCAAGAACGGTAAAAAGATTCGGTTCATCAAGTCCATAAATATCGCCGGTGCATTCGTGACTCCGAATGGCATCACTAAATACTCGTAATGTCCATATCGAGTCCGGAACACAGTCTTGCAAATATCTTCTGATTTAACTCGGACCTGATGATATCCGGACCGCGAATCCAGCTTCGAGAATACCCTCGCGCTACTAAGCTGCTCGAACAATTCTCCAATGCGAGGGATCGGGTACTTGTCCTTAATAGTCACCCGATTTAATTCTCGATAATCGATGCACATTCTCCTTGAGCCATCTTTCTTCTTGACTAGGAGAACTGGAGCTCCCCAAGGTGAGTTGCTGCTGCGAATTCAACCCTTCTCTAGTAATTTGGTAACCTGCTTCTTTACTTCTTCCAACTCCACTGGTGCCATCAGATAGTACGCCTTTGAGATTGGCGCTGCACCAGGAACAAGATCGATCGCGAACTCCACATCTCGTCTTGGCGGAAAACCCGAGATGTTCTCGAACACGTCCATGAACTCTCAAACTACAGCTGGCGCTTCCTCCTTATCGACTTCCATTGATGAAAGAACATTGCTTGTCGGCCTAGCCCTAAACTCGAATAGCCCGACAGAACTGCTACCTCCAGCAAAACAAACTCCGGATGTCCGGGAATCTGGAAAATCACTTTCTTTGTCCTACAATCAATGTTAGAGTGGAAAGTGAGACCATCAATTTCCAAGACAACTTCATAACTGCCGGTATCGGTCACCAAGAAATCTGCAAAACATAAACTGTTAAGCAATGAAATGGAGAGAACCAAGGTATTAGGACGACCATGAAACAAGAAAATGAAACAAGAGCAGGACTCCAAGTTACTTAAATAGAGTATCGCATTGTAACCATGCTGCAGTTCATAGTTACAATCACATAACTCCGTTCAAGTCGCCCAAATCCTAGTATCAGAATAAAGGAACAAAGAGAAACAATAGGGAACCAAAAGATTTCACGTCGAGATGCAAAGTGGTTTGCATATCGTCAAGACAAAGGATAAAGAGAAAGATATAATTCAAGAATTATGATAACAATGTGGCAGGACATGTTCCTAATTACAGGTTTTCTGATTCGTGTATTGGGTCTAATACCCAACTACAAAAGAATCAAACCCGATTAACCTAAATCCTATGTCTCTGATACCAAACAAACCATGTCACGCCCCGCTTCCCAGAGTACGCTAAGATAGGCACGTGACATAGCTAACCATGCTACCTGTGGATAGGAAATATCCTTCCACAGTCACATTAAGGTTGTAGCGATATCAAGAACAGTAAAGTAAACTAAACTATCTAATACATGTCCATGAGCCAGAATAAATGAGTCAAGAAATAATATAATATGCGGAAGCAAAAGATCCAATAAACTAGACATCTGGAAAGTAAATCTGGATACCAACAGGATCCTCACTGCTCGGTCTATAGCGGCAGTACCCCTGATCAGTCTGCAACAAAGGTAGAGAATCTGGGCCATGCAAAACCCAGACGTCAGTGCGTCATAATATCAAGCAATAAAATAAACAGGGGTAGCAAGATATACAGGTATGTGTATGAACAGTCAAAACATGTATAACAGTAATATAAAAGTGACAGTGAAGGGTATTACGCAGGTGATGTGCAGTGAGTATTCCAAACTGGTTTACTGGGTTAACTACTCTCAAGTCTTTGAAATCAATTTGATGAATCATCGATGTACTCAATAGTGTCCCGTGCGTGCCCGGGACCACGGTGAAGATTCTCGGGCTGAAACCGAGACATGCCGCTAGGCACTAAAAGGGTAGTATGGAACGATGAGTGATGTCAGCAGCATCACTCTATGGCTGGCCTAGCCTCTAAAATAGAAAATATGTATAGATGAATGATGTCAGCAGCATCATCCCAAGGCTGGCCTAGCCTCTAAAACTGATCAGTAAAGGTATCGAACTACCGAGTTACAAGTCAGGTTTCATCATTGATTTCCCCATACACCCAAGTTATGTATTCAAGTCAGGTATTGATAAATCTGGAGCTAATGTCAACACAGGATCAGCAGGTAATGGTTTGTCTGGATAGACAACAGGAAATGTCCGTAGGGACAACATGTCAAGCTGTTGGCATTAGTAACAAGATCAGGTAACAGAGAAAGCCATGGTACCTCAAGTCAAGTCAGGTAATATATATATGTATCATGTCATGTCAAGAAGTGCATGGTATCACGTCGTGTCAAGTAGTAGGTGTATTAAGTCATGTCAGGGGTGTACAACATGTCACGTGGGTGCTCATAATCAAACTAAAAGTAAGCATGGGTATACAAAACAAGTATGGGTACTAATGGAACAATAAAATAGAACATTGTGATGTTATATGCAAATAAGTACAGATTAAAGCATATGGGTGCACAGTTACCGATTTGGGTTAAGGGGATAGTTCCAACATTAATTAAATACAGTTTATCGAATATAGAATGTTAAAATCACATTAATATGTATTAAATGATCTAGCGATGCAATTGAATATATATATTAGGCTAGATGTATATAAACGAGTGTCCAATAGAGTATAAACTATTAAAGGGTACTATGGGCTGTGCAAATAATTATTATGTGGTTCAAATACGGATATGGGTATCGTGTATCGTAATCTAATATGTAACATGATATGTTTCAAGTTCTAAAACTAAAATGATATAAATTGAACATTGGAATGTTAAAAGGAACATATGGCCTTAGATTTAATTTATAGGTTTAACATGCAGTTAAATAAGTATAAAATAACAAAATAGCATGTAGCAAGTTTTACTTGCCTCGACAGATCAAGAAACGGGTATATTGAACGTCACACGTCGGTGGAAAAAAAGTCGCGACGTGCGCACGGTACACGGAACGAATCCAAACAACGTACAAGGGGATCATACGGGTCAGGTACGCTTGCTGGATCGTCGGGATCGTCGACGTCGTCACGGCTCCGGCGAACTGATATAACATTTCAAGTTTTTCTCCACCCTTGGGTAAATGTCCTCTGTCAGTAGATAGGCTATGATCACAAAGTTCCACATGAATATAGAGTTGCTCATTCTCGAACCATGAGGTGTAGTATCCAACAACACTTCCATGATAACCTAAGGCAGCTAATGCTTGAACTTCCAATAGTGTTTGCCTCCTTTCAGTGTCTTTTGGTCCTGACTGACTTCACAGGCGATTTAGGGCAAGCAATGTTCTCCTTACTGAACTCGAATGCATTCGTCATTTCAGGTGTTATATAATCAGGAGTGCAAAAGAAATCTTGGCTAAGGATGCAGAGGTCCTCAGATTCAGCAACGGCGGCGATGGCTGCGTGGCCGGGGGCTTCATCGGGAGCTTCTAGAAGCTTCTGGAAGTGGAGGGTGAGGTTGCTCGCTGGCGAGATTTGCATCTCCGCCGCCGGCGATTTGGTGGATCTTCGAGCTTTGGATTTGGGATTGGGGGTTTGAAGGTTGGGTGGCTGAAGTTGAAGGAGGGATGGCCGGAGTTAGGTTTCGAGGAAGGATGACGAGGGCGATGGGTCGCTTAGGTCGATGGCGGTGATGTTAGGGCTCGCCAGTCTGGGTTAGTGAAGATGAGGCGGAGGTGATGGGGGTGAATGGTGTTGGGTTGTCGTCGCCAGTCGTGGGTTGAAGGAGATGCCGACGGCGGTGATAAGGAGATGGGTGGAGATGGTGCTGCGAGAGTTTTCAGGAGGAGGAAGATTACGAGGGGTTAAGGAGCGAGGTCGAGAACATGGGCGGCGGTGGTGAGGCGACAAGGAGGCAAGGCTAGGGTTCGGGTTCTCATGAAGGCGGTTGAATTTAAAAAGAAGAAGAAAGGGAAGAAGAAGGGAGGTGAGTATAAGGGAAGAAGGAAGGTGAGGAGATCGCGAGGAATAGTAATCGCGATCGGTGAGAGAAAGAGAAGAGAGAGAAAGAAAGAGAGAGAGAGAGAGAAACTGTTGCGATAGATTATGATTTATTAGTTTAAAAAATATATAATATGTATATAATTATAACTGTTAGTATGTTAAGGATATAATAATATAATTTAGTTAAAAGAATATATTAATAGTTTATAAATATATAAAGAATATAATATTAGTCCGTTTTGAGATTTTGGCAAATACAAACTTACTCCAAACACGCCCGGGTTGGGTCTAAAAATTCAGATTTAAAATATGAAAAATATATGTGACTTTCAAAATTCAAAATGAATGCTCATGTAACGAAGAAGCATACCCCCAAGAACGGATGCACGTACGTGCGCGTAGCCATCCAAACACGTCCGTTTCACTGAACGAAACGAGAACAAGATGTGCGGATGCTACCACGGGGTTAGGGGTATCATGCAGGCTATGAAATGTAATTTTAATTTATTTTACAAGTCCTAAAATGTTATATGATAACAGCGCGATGAGAGAAGAAATGCCAGTATGTACTAATCATGAGATGCACGTGTCCATGCAACAAGTCACGGTAATCTATAAATAAGAATTAAACAAATTCAAGCAAACGGGTCGGGTCGAATGCAAAGTAAAATGTAAAACACCATTCGCACCCAAACACGATAAATCAATAAAATACTATTGATATATAGATACGGGAACTGGAATTGGTATAAATGAACTCGGTTGTTACGCAAACTCTATAAGTAATAACCGGTGAAACCTCGCCTTAAAATCCCGACAGACCGCAACGTCCTTAAACTAGCTATGGACCGAGATGTCCCTAAACTAACAATGGACCGCAACGTCCTTAAACTAGCTGCGGACCGAAATGTCCCTAAACTAACAACGGACCGCAACTTCCTTAAACTAGCTGTGGACCGAGATGTCCCTAAACTAACAATGGACCGAGATGTCTTTAAACTAAATACGTCACCTCAAACACGGTGACAGTGAAATTCATGTTCACAAGTCCCAGCGGCCAGGATTGCAACTCAAGCCCCGCTGGCTGTACAGCTGCCCCGGTGGCGAAGTCCCTCCTAAGTGCTATTGGCAAACGGAGTGTAAAAAAAAGGGTACGTCCACAAGCGAAATGTGCACGGATGAAAACCCGAAAGGGCTCCATGAGTAAAAACAGCAGGACTGCCGGCGAGTTCTTGAAAACCCGAAAGGGCACAGACTCGTACAAAAAAATATGCGCATTTGCAAGGTCCTCTCGACCTTGTGACGAGAAAATACCCTCGTGAGATCCTTACGACTCACAAAAGGGAGCAACACACTTAGGAATCCCCACGATTCTTAAGGAGAAATTACACTTACGAGATCTTCACGACTCGTAAGGAGAATTCCCCTTTATGAGACCCTCACGGCTTTTAGAATTCAAAAGCCTTAAGATGCATGGACCTGAACCCGTTCTTAAGCCATCACACTCCCCAAGTTGCCTTACCAGCGGTCCAATATTGACCCTCGTATACAATCCACGGGCATAAATAAACGTCCCCTCACATAGTTCCACCAATGGCGCGAAATTTCCTCACTTGGTGAACAACACTTGTAGGTCCTCTCGACTTGCAAGGAGAAAATACTCTTATGAGATCCTTATGAATTATAAGAGAACACGCACTTGGGTATCCCCATGATTCCTAAGGTGAAAATACACCTATGAGATCCTCATGACTCGTAGGGAGAGATACCTTTATGAGACCCCTACGGCTCGTAATGTTAAAAAGCCTTAGGCAACAAGATCCTAACCTTGTTTGCTAAGCCACCTTTGTTCAAATCGACAAAGGCTAATGATGATTCTCTCGTGGCAATATCCCAATTGTAGCGATGTTGATGTCTAAATCGGTATCAAATTCCAAGTCCTTTCACGATAAATGATGATTCGCTCCTGGCAATGTTCCAGTCGCAGCGATGCTGATGCTAAGATTGGTATCGGATCTTAAGTCCCATACTCGCAATAAAAAAATGCATATGAAATAGCCGAAATGATGGGGCAACTCGCAATAAAAATCAGTGATCAGAGTATATGCATATAAAAACAGCCGAAATGTTTGGGCAACTCGCAATAAAAAGCAGTGAGTAAAAAGAAAAATAGCCGAAATGATTGGGCACCACGATAAAAAGCCGAAATGATTGGGCAATCGCAACTTTCGCGATATAAAAAACTGAAATGATAGGGCATCGCGGAAAGAAATAAAAAATGATGACATGAAACTTTTTCCCTATAGGTGAGATCACATTGACCCCTGTATACAATCCATGGGCACAAATGGAAAGGGAACCATATTACCCAACCGGGTTTCGTCAAAGGGAAGCCATATCTCGATGGCTACATCTACAGCCTAGAAATCAACAATGGCGTTCCTTCTCGTTCCAACCAGAAGCAGATACGACATCAACAAACGGAGCATTAGCAAAGTCCCCTAGTTCTAAATCTCGACGGTTCACAGACAACCTAGAGACTACCTTGGAGCCACGGCAAAGTTCTCCCGTTCCAAATCTCGACGGTTCACAGACAAACTAGAGACTACCTCGGAGCCATGGCAGAGTCCCTAGTTCCAAGTCTCAACGGCAGCATCCACAGCCTAGAGATCAACAACAACATTCTTCTTCCCTCCAGCAGGATACAGACGCGACATCAACAAACGAAGCCATGACAAAGTCCCCTAGTTCCAAATCTCGACGGTTCATAGACAACCCATAGACAACCTCGACATTCATCGCAATATTGCAGACACAATGTCAACAAACAAAGCAAAGGAAGATCCCTAGCTTCAGGGTCTTGACGGTAACTCAAATGAGACCTGAAAGACTATCGGGGATCATCCTACTCCAGCGCGGAGTGGTCATGACTTATCGGGGCTCCCAAACTGAGCCTAATCTCAAGTAAAAAGAGACATGGAATATCCCTAACGCTTGCTATTTTGACGGTAATATCACCTGGAAGATTACTTGAAGACTTCTTGTCCAGCTCTCGAAGGGATCAGAGACACGACAGTCGCGGGGCTACTCGAACAGCAAGATTGCGTATCGAGGAATACACCGGCTAACGCGACGGTACGATGGGTAAAAAACCCTAGTAACACAGACCCTAAGGGACTTCTATTAGTATGAGTTAACTGTGATGTTAGGACATCCTTGCGAGAACTTCTCGATTCGTCTCGACTCGTGGGAAAAATAATGTTCCTGCGAGAACTTCTCGACCCATCTCGACTCGTAGGGAAAATAATGTTCCTGTGAGAACTTCTCGACCCGTCTCGACTCGTAGGGAAAAGCCTTAGGCAATGGGGATAAGGACCTGTTTCCTAAGCACTGGGGCCTTGCAAGTCGGTCCAAGATGGACTATTGCATACTATTCACGGGCCACACTCTCCAAAGTCGAATATCGACAATGAGGGAAACAACCAGCTACGAGTCCTCTCTGAAAGGTTCCTAGGCACCCTAGTGATGTCTCATAAGTGATCAAACACGCAAATTTCTAAAAATACGGTGCCTACAAACCCTAGAACGGATCGTTTGCTAGATATTTAGGCGAAAACATAAACTAGTTAACATTTTAACTAAGGGAACGGACATACAACCTTTGTAGATCCGGTCCACCACCTCCACGACTCCGCAACGAAGTCCCCTCCGCTGTCCAAAAAGAATCCGGACTCCAACGTCGGCTTCGTCGAAGAATGGGCGGGCTTGATCGTCGGTTCGATGCCGAAGATGATCTACGTCGAGGCGTCGCTAGAACAAGCTCCAACTTCACCAAGTCGGAAAAACTTGTGAAGGAAACACCCTATACTACTTGGCAAGACGTAGAGGATGAAGAAATAGGATGTGGGTAAACTTTAGTTTTGGATTTCTCACTAGATTTCATGACTTGCCATTGGAATAGCAAGCTTTCTCCATTGAAGAAGAAGATGATCTCATATTATCATAAGAATCATAATTCTTATCATAATAATGACTATGGTAAAGTGTAGAGAGCTTACTTGAGTTAATGAGAATGGTTAGGTTTAAAAAGAAGACAAAAATGGTGACATGGTCAAAGTATTCATGAAGCTTCATGAATGAAAAGAATGCCACCATTTATCTCATTTCTTTTTCTTTTTCTAAAAGAATAAAAGAATAAATGAATAAAATGAATAATAACCTTAACCATTTATTTAACCAAGGTATTAACTCTTTACACAAATCCTAGCTATCATATATCATCATATATGATACAAGCATGTGCACAAAAGTATATCACATATACAATGTGTACAAGCCGAGTGAGAAAATCCATTTAAAGTGAACCAATACTAGTTAACGCAAAGTAATATATCAAATATATAATTATGCATTAAATCAACAGTTGATTCAATGATCCGGTCATGTCGCACACAACCGACTAGTATTCAATGTATCGGCTTATCGAATCAATCCTTGATTCGATAACTAGGTTATATCGCATATACCCAATCGATACATTCATCGCGAGAATAGGATACGGTATCACATACACGTATTATTCTCGGTCCTGCACATATCTCATATGCGCTCCTATTTCGTTTCGCTTGAGCTAGGAAACCTCTGTGTAGGACTCTAAAGACTCGTCAATACGCCGGCAGCAGATGATGATCATATCAAACACCTACAAGCCGCAAGCGGTCTGCTAAACGTAACGGCCACCCGGGTATTGAGCGATCAGAAGATCGACGAGCAAGCCCGCTCACACTCCTGCGAATCCAACCAGTAACACTTACCGTATAGTCCGGTCTGTTCGTCTGATATGTCGCATATCTCGCCTAGGGGTGGTAAACGTCAGACCCCAATAGCTCGATAAGTCATACCGACGTAAGGTCCATAACATTCGTGAAACTACTGATAACTCTTACCAGTATATCACTGCAACCCTGGCCAGGGATTTCCTGTTATGGCCAGTCGAGCATAGCACAACATCAACCCCAATACCGGGAGAGACGAATCCCCTTCTATCGCTCATTACCTCCATGTGAATCGGGACTGTACCCAAAAACCACCTGTTTGCACAACTCAGTAGAGCCGTGGTAGGGTGGAAATCAAAGCACAGTGGGAGACACACAAGACTCTATGACGATCTCGGGTCAACAGACTAAGCTGTACCAGTGTCACCAGAGAACTGCCATCTGACGTGAGGTATAATACCATCTGGGAGTTCTCGGCGAGTCCGTTCAGTGTACCCAGTCTCCACTGAGCACCCGTATACCATTTCTGATATCAAACACCAATGGATATGGGATCATCCATCGCCCATCGCATGGGTCGAGAAGATATACGCTAGTCTACTCTGGAATATCGATGCCCCGTCTCGATATTCCCACGTCTAGGAACAATGAAGGATGTACTCACTGACTACCCAGGCCCCACTAGTATGATCTGCATCATAGTCCTGGAAGTCGAGTACACATCCTAAGGGCTTTATCAACATGTAATCAGAGAAACAGAAAGTATACATGTTAAGATAAAGAGCAACCAGATAGCGTACTATCATGTCGAGCAAGAAAGTCCTACCTATATATGTCCCAGCATCCACTACAATATACATCCAATGTACAGTAATGGCCTCTAGGGCATACATATAACTAACAATCTCCCACTTGCACTAGGGCCATCTGTAGCAGTGGTTGCAGTATCATATACTCAACCATCCCCTAAAAGTCTCTCTTTAAGAAAAAGGCCTTCGTGAGTGGATCCGCCGTGCTGTCCTCTGAGTCTACTCTCCTAACCTCGATCACCCTGGAGATCAACTATCTCCATGATCAGGTGATGCTGCCTCAGAATATGTCTGGGTCACTGATGGGACCAGGGTTCCAGGGCCAAAGCGACACTTCCATTGTCATACAATGGCAGGAACCTAGTTCATCTTATGAACCAATATACACCCAAACTGCCTCTTTGGTAGTATCTTTAATAGCGATGTTACCAGCCTTTATCGTCTAGTTTGCCACGGTATCTAGCTTGGAACTCTTCCAACATACCGTCCCTTTACCAAGGGTAAAGACAATGCCTGTGACTGACATTCAGTCGTCTTTATCACCCTGGAACACTTCCAGTGATTCTCCCCAGGATCGATTGATACAATCTCACTATACCTAGTGAGAACCCTAATATCCCTTTAGATCTATCTCATAGGTCCAAATCTCAGGATTTAGGAGGTATCATCTTTATCCTATTTGGAGAATCCTAGTGATAATAGGAGATTGACCGATCGTAGTATAGGAAACTCTTTTCCTATCAAGAGTATGTTGTCTACGTACAATACGAAGATGACCACCTTACTCTCTACTACCCTTTTGTAAATACAAGGTTCGTCTACCATTTTGATGAAGTCAAACACTTTGACTATCACATCAAAACAGACGTTCCAACTCCGCGATGCCTGCTTCATTATGTAAAGCAACCTGCACACGTTTCCGCTGCTCCCACTGTTTATGAAGCCCTCTGGCTTTGTTCGTACAGACGTTCTTTTCTAAATCAGTATTTAGAAAAACAGTCATGGCACCCAACCGCCAGATATCGCAGTCATGGTATGTAGCCGTGGTAAGTAGGATCTGCATAGACTTAAGCATAAATACTCGAAAAAGGTTTCATTATTATCCACGCCTGGTCAATGACGAAAACCTTTAACAAGTCTAGCTTTGAAAGTCTCAACTTTTCCATCTACACCAAGTAATCTTCTCAAAATATACTTGCTCCTGATGGGGATTTAACCCTTCAGATATAGCAACCAAAGTCCATACTTTGTTGGTGTATAAGGATTCCATCTCAGATCACTAAGCATCCAGCCATTCTTACAGAGTCCCTACCCTCGATGGCCTGCTCGAAACTGGTTGGGTCATCATCTCATGATGCAATCCATGCTCCCACTGTCATCCAGAAACCGAGATATCTCTCAGGCGGATGAGGAACCCTACTAGATCGGCGGAGAGGCTGAGGTTCGTCAGGAACTATAGAATCTTATGGTTCTGTCAAATCATCAACTGCAGTTTTGTATAGCTGGAACCTTTCCAGTTCTACAGAACTGATCCTGCCTCGATCTTGTCCGGATTTTGCTTTAAACATAGGCCGGACAACCCCAAATCTTAACTCACTTAAGAGATGGGATCTTCTCACATCATATCTTATATGGAGTGGTAGGCACTGATTTGATTCGAACTTAATTCAATAGGTATGCAGCTTCTCAAATGCATAACCCCAAAAGGAAATAGGCAACTCAGTAATACTCATCATAGAGCACACCATATCTAATATTGTGAAATTGCTCCGCCCTGATACACCGTTGTGCTGTGGTGTATTCAGAGGAGTAGTACGGAGAGAGAATCTCATTCTCCTTTAGAATGGTCCAGGAATGCCATGCACAAGTATTCTCCTCCCTGATCTCATCATAGGACATAATACTTATACCCGGTTATTGGTTCTCTACTTCTAACTTATATTCTGTGAATACCTCAAAAGGTTCGGACTTATGTTTCAACAGGAACATATGACTGAATCTTGAGAGATTATCAGAGAATATAATGAAGTATAAAGAACCAATCCTGGCATGTGCAGACAGGAGACTTTACATACATCATCATGTATCAGTCCCAAGAGTTTGCTAACTCTTTCTCTGTTTCTAATAAACAGAGCTATGGTCATCTAATATTTGTGACATGACTGGCAAGTTTCACAAGATGTAAATTCAAACTGATTTAAATATGCATCTAAAATGTAACTTCAGCCAGTCGGGTCGCATTGATGTGACCTAGTCTACAATGCCTCAAGAAGGATTCGTTCATTTCTGAACTCTTCTTCTTGTGTGTGTTCTGTATACTAGGAACTGTAGTTTGATTTAGAACTTTAATGCTTTTAGATAACGTGCCTGAACCGATCAACTTTTGATATAGGAAATGTTCAAAACATTATCCAACAATACAAAGTTTTATCATTTCTTTACTGATAAAGAGACTGATATGATTTTGTATATCAGGTTCGGTATCTAATAACATTCGTCCAGAATCAATGTATTACAATACAGGGTGACAGTGACCGACAGACTTGGCTGCAACACTTGCCCCGTTTTCTGTCTCATGAAACTTATCACCCGTTCTCAGTTTTTCTACCCTTTTGTAGCCCTATGTAATATCTTACATATCTGGGATCCTGATCCGGTATCACATACCAAGGATGCGGAGGATACTGAGAAACAGTTCTGTATAATGAACACACCCGAAGATGATGCATCAGCATGCACTCTCTTCGTTTGGGCGGCATAGGAAATCTGGTATTCCCCTATTTCCTGCTCTGTCTTATAACAATTATAAGTTGGAGCGGGACCAACGTTCCCCAGCTCAGTATAACAAGCGGGTTCGGTCAATACATCCGTATTATTATCTTGATTAAGGCGTGATATGGTCGCTACCTGGAGAGAGAGAGAAGAAAACACTCTGCGTGCGCTCTTGCAAGATCAGATTGGTTATATATTTTATCTAATCAGGATGGCTCCCACTGTTTTTATCAAATCTTCCTTCAAACCCTAAAAGGAAAGACTAGCCGGGATTAATTACACTCTACAAGTTCGCCAATCTTTCAGCCAGGCCAGTGTCGGTACTTTGAGGGAGGTTCCCCGTGCTTTCGCACGGACCTAATTACTGTAAACCTCGTTTTCCTAGAGGCGTAACCCCGTTGACACCTTTCTAGACACCTACTTGATCGGCTAATTGCAAAGTGCAAAACTCTCCCAGGAGTAACAATTACTCGCAGTGGGTATCGGGATCCAACTATCATATAGAAGGTATGCAATCTCATTGCAAATTTCAACACTTGAAACTCCCGATAAAGGTTTTTACCCCTAGCACCTATGACCTTAACTATGGTCAACAAATCATAAGTACTAGTCAAGTTCTACCCGTCATTTCGTGATTAATTAGACCCACCCACATGACCCTTAACTAAGGTCAACAAAGTCACGCGACTGTCCTAACTAATCGCATCATATGCGGTGCAGGAAGACATCACTTAGCTACTGTACACTGTGCCTTGACTATGGTCAACAAACACAGCACGAATACTAAGTACTCTACTTCCTAAAATGACGGAGGGTTGCGGCTGGTTTTTGTGAAAACCTTTAACGCTTTGAACTTGATCTCGTTACGGAATCAAATGGTTTTTAAATGGAATGTTTTTGAGGCTTTTCTAGTTTTGCTAAAGGGGTCACTCCCGGTGAAGGGATCGTCGGCCCTTTCCTCGTCGAATGAGGTGCGGGATATATCATATATATCACTGTGCAAAGCGGAAACTATAGAAGCAATCAAAAGACAAACCGAGTGATGTAGCATCTGCCAGTTATTGCTAAAGGAGTCACTCCCGGTGAAGGGATCTCGGTCCTTTCCCTATCGAATAAGGTGCAGGATGTTCTACAAGGAACACCGCGATGCAAAGCAAGAACTGTAGCTACCTGTTTTATTTTGAAATTCGATTCCACAACATCAATTAGGTTTATTTTCTTTCATTAATCTCATTAATGAATATCCCATCATTTAAGTCCACCTAACCATCACAGATAAATATAACGTACGCTTATGCATCCGCATTCGCCTCGATGTCCCGTCTGCACCGTTAGGTTAGGTAACTAACGCCAGAGCGAGGCAGGGCTAGCGCGGGTGTAAAACATAAGCAACGTCTATATAATATATCATATATACTATATATAATACCTGTCACAGAACATCACATGATCACAGATAAATCACAGCAGAAGAAACATATGAAATATTGGATATACTAGGACGTCCGTGTTTTCAATACGAGCCAGTATAAAACACGGATTCAACGGTCGTGATGAATAGCCAATCCTACACCCTTAGACCCCTACGAGAGCGGCAAGCAACCCTGCCAATTCTAGGGTTAGGAGACCCGGACTCGACTCCTCGAGTTGGTCTCCCACTGGACCCCAGAACCCGGTAACTTGTGCTCCCCTCCTTGGGTCTATCCTAGTGCAGAAAAGTAAATAATATACAAACGGTGACTACTTCCGCAACCTAGAAGTGCCCCAATAAAAGAATATTACATACAAGTTTTTACATGAATGAAAATGAAAAACACTCATCTCACATAAAAACCCCCGGGCTATTCAAACACGACGATCCAATATAACATATCCAGCAACACATAACATCACATGTCATCAGCGTAAGTAAATATGTCCATCCCAATTGTCGTTGACATATAGCAACGAAACCGGCGATATCACATATTACACTTACGGTCACAGAAAAGAAAGTGTAAAACTACAACAGTTGGAATCCGCAACCACCTCAGACATCGCATGCCTGACCAAATGAATTACTTAGACATCGCATGCCTAACAATTATAAACCCCGCATTTTAGTCTCATTATCGAAAACACTTTTCAATATCGAGTCGGGCAATTCAACAAGATTCCCGACATCCTGATTGAGTACTCGTCGCAAACTTCAGTAGGCGGCCGCACCCCTGATACCGTCGACGAAGTGCACCAAGGCGGAACACCGCTGCCGCGAGCACCCGAACGGATGCTTTCGGCGACGGGGTTCTCCTACAGTCACTTGATCGGGGCTATGGAGTGAGGCTGTCTATTAAGTTTACCCGGCGAGTATCCGCGTACGCTACGTGATTGCGACGGACTTTTGATCACATCAAAATTCCGTGGCAACCAATCAAGTGAGACTAAACTGCTATGTTTATAACATTCATTCAGTTATCTCATAACTACTTGTGAATTCCAATTATTGTATCACATTCCGGATAAACAGAAAATGCTAAACTTTTCGATCGAACAATCGAACACCCAAGTTTTCCCGATACAGATCAACACATGAAACAAGTCTAAAAACATTCAGTTCGTACCTCAGTACCAACGGTCCAGCCGTAGAAGGGTCAAGCCAACGCCTCACATGTGGCACGCCGTACCGCCCCAAACCCGAAGGTTCAAAGGGCAGTTCAAGACGGTCACATAATCGAGTTAAGGTTTGTTGTCTTCTAGAGGGTCCATTGCGTTACTTGCACTACTTAGAACGTCGTTAAACTAAGGAAAAATCCAACAATTGGAAATTTCCCGGCAGGGGAAAAAGTGGGTATTTATATCCGGTCGAACTTTTTAACATATTCTAAAAATACCCGGAAAGCCACACCGACAAAATTAGACACTCCGATCGAAACAACGAATCCCCAATTTAACCCAGAAAATACAACTCTGTAGTAAATATTAAAAACATCCAGAACATACAAGAAACAGCAACAGACATAACTGAAGAAAACAAACATCCTAATCATCACAGACGGCCGCGGAACCGCCGCAAAAGGGGGGTCCCCGCCGCGGTTCCGCGCCCGTACTGTTGAATTAGGTTGTCGTTTTCTCCAGTTTTACTTAGAATTTCCTGCACATTTCTCTGCATATTTTTAATTCCAAAAAATCCACATTTTACAGAAATTTCCAGAGAGCATTTTTTAAGTCGGGGTTTTGGGTCGATCGGACTTCTAACTCCGTCGGGACTTCGCCTAAGACTCTAGCTAGGCTCTGATACCACTGAAAGGTTCCTAGGCACCCTAGTGATGTCTCACAAGTGATCAAACACGCAAATTTCTAAAAATACGGTGCCGACAAACCCTAGAACGGATCGTTTGCTAGATATTTAGGCGAAAACATAACTAGTTAACATTTTAACTAAGGGAACGGGCATACAACCTTTGTAGATCCGGTCAACCACCTCCATGACTCCGTAACGAAGTCCCCTACGCTGTCCAAAAAGAATCCGGACTCCAACGTCGGCTTCGTCGAAGAATGGGCGGGCTTGATCGTCGGTTCGATGCCGAAGATGATCTACGTCGAGGCGTCGCTAGAACAAGCTCCAACTTCACCAAGTCAGAAAAACTTGTGAAGGAAATACCCTATACTACTTGGCAAGAGGTAGAGGATGAAGAAATAGAAAGTGGGTAAACTTTAGTTTTGGATTTCTCACTAGATTTCTTGACTTGCCATTGGAGTAGCAAGCTTTCTCCATTGAAGAAGAAGATGATCTCATATTATCATAAGAATCATAATTCTTATCATAATAATGACTATGGTAAAGTGTAGAGAGCTTACTTGAGTTAATGAGAATGGTTAGGTTTAAAAAGAAGACAAAAATGGTGACATGGTCAAAGTATTCATGAAGCTTCATGAATGAAAAGAATGCCACCATTTATCTCATTTCTTTTTCTTTTTCTAAAAGAATAAAAGAATAAATGAATAAAATGAATAATAACCTTAACCATTTATTTAACCAAGGTATTAACTCTTTACACAAATCCTAGCTATCATATATCATCATATATGATACAAGCATGTGCACAAAAGTATATCACATATACAATGTGTACAAGCCGAGTGAGAAAATCCATTTAAAGTGAACCAATACTAGTTAACGCAAAGTAATATATCAAATATATAATTATGCATTAAATCATTAAATCAACAGTTGATTCAATGATCCGGTCATGTCGCACACAATCGACTAGTATTCAATGTATCGGCTTATCGAATCAATCCTTGATTCGATAACTAGGTTATATCGCATATAACCAATCGATACATTCATCGCGAGAATAGGATACGGTATCACATACACGTATTATTCTCGGTCCCGCACATATCTCATATGCGCTCCTATTTCGTTTCGCTTGAGCTAGGAAACCTCTGTGTAGGACTCTAAAGACTCGTCAATACGCCGGCAGCAGATGATGATCATATCAAACACCCACAAGCCGCAAGCGGTCTGCTAAACGTAACGGCCACCCGGGTATTGAGCGATCAGAAGATCGACGAGCAAGCCCGCTCACACTCCTGCGAATCCAACCAGTAACACTTACCGTATAGTCCGGTCTGTTCGTCTGATATGTCGCATATCTCGCCTAGGGGTGGTAAACGTCAGACCCCAATAGCTCGATAAGTCATGCCGACGTAAGGTCCATAACATTCGTGAAACTACTGATAACTCTTACCAGTATATCACTGCAACCCTGGCCAGGGATTTCCTGTTATGGCCAGTCGAGCATAGCACAACATCAACCCCAATACCGGGAGAGACGAATCCCCTCCTATCGCTCATTGCCTCCATGTGAATCGGGACTGTACCCAAAAACCACCTGTTTGCACAACTCAGTAGAGCCGTGGTAGGTGGAAATCAAAGCACAGTGGGAGACACACAAGACTCTATGACGATCTCGGGTCAACAAACTAAGCTGTACCAGTGTCACCAGAGAACTGCCATCTGACGTGAGGTATAATACCATCTGGGAGTTCTCGGCGAGTCCGTTCAGTGTACCCAGTCTCCACTGAGCACCCGTATACCATTTCTGATGTCAAACACCAATGGATATGGGATCATCCATCGCCCATCGCATGGGTCGAGAAGATATACGCTAGTCTACTCTGGAATATCGATGCCCCATCTCGATATTCCCACGACTAGGAACAATGAAGGATGTACTCACTGACTACCCAGGCCCCACTAGTATGATCTGCATCATAGTCCTGGAAGTCGAGTACACATCCTATGGGCTTTATCAACATGTAATCAGAGAGACAGAAAGTATACATGTTAAGATAAAGAGCAACCAGATAGCATACTATCATGTCGAGCAAGAAAGTCCTACCTATATATGTCCCAGCATCCACTACAATATACATCCAATGTACAGTAATGGCCTCTAGGGCATACATATAACTAACACTCTCGACTTGTAAGGGGGAAAACTCTCTTGTGATATCCTTACGACTCTCAAGAAAAAAACGCACTTAGGAGTTCTCACGACTCCTAAGGAGAAAACACACTTGCGGGATCCTTTCGACCCATAGGGAGAAAAGTTTTTATGAGACCCTGACGGCTCATAATGTTGAAAAGTCTTAGGCGGCAGATCTAAACCTGTTTTCTAAGCCAGCGCTGCCCTGCAAGGAGATCAAGATAGACTATCTACAAGACTCATTTGCTAAAGGGACACGCCAGTATGAAATAAAATATGTCTTTTATTCATGAATCAAAATGAATACAAGATACTCTCATTCAAGAGTAAATACAAAAAAAAGGAGAATATACAAAAAATCTTTAAGCCGGAGGATGGTGCAATAAGTGTTGGATATGTATGCCCTAGAGGCCATTATTCTATATGTATACATTTGGATGCTTGGACATATATATGTACATGACAGTCTTTCTCGATATGATAGTATGCTATCTGGTTTATCTTTATCTTAACATGTGTATGTTTTACTTGCTATTACATATCTTTTGTACATGTTGATAAAGCCCGCAGGATCATTGCTAGATTACCCGCGTTGTGATTGCGATCATATTTGTGGGAGCTGGGTAGTCGGTACGCACATCCTTAAATGGTCCTTAGTCGTGAGAGTATCGAGACTAGGCATCAATATTCCGGAGTAGACTAGTGTATACGTTTCTAGACCCCGACGAGGGGCGATGGTATGGTCCCGCAACCATTGGTCTTTCGCACCTAAGATCGTATACATGTGCTCACTGGGGGTGAGTACACCGGACGGACTCGCCAAGAACTTCCAGATGGTACTATACCTATCGTCAGGTGGAAATTCTCAGGTGACATGAGTACAGGTTAGTCTTTAGACCTGAGATCGGCATTTGTCTCGTGTGAGTTCCGACTGTGCTTTAATCACTACCCTACCACGGCTCTACTGAGTCGTGCAAACAGGGTTTGGTTGGGTACAGTCCCGAGCCATATGGAGGCAGAGAGCGATTGTCGGTGATTTTTCTCTCCCGGTATAGGGAGTCGATATCGCACTGTGTTCGATTGGTCAGGACCATAAGATCTTGGCCAAGGCAGTTGGGATTTACTGATAGGTTGATCAGTAGTTTCTCGGATTGGTCCTGAGCCACATTAGCATGAATTACCGGGTTATTAGGATCTGACGTTTACCGCCCCTAGACCCGGTATGCGATACTCTCAGACGAAGAGACCGGACTGTACGAAGATTTTCACGGATAGGCTCAGTAGGGATCCATATGAGTTTTCTCGTCGGCCTTCCTTTTCGACAGGCACCCGGTAGCCGTTACGTACAGCTAGTGCCGCTGACGTGCTTGCGGTTATGGATTTATCCAGTAACTCACTGCCGGCATACCGTCGAGTCTTTAGAGTCCCACACAGAGGGTTTTCCTGGTTCAGGTGAAATGATGTAGTAGCCGTATTGGATACGTGCAGGGTCTCGATCGATTAATGTACTTTGTACTCGGACTTTCGATCGGACAGTCAGTAATATTTGCCGGCTCGGGTTTGAACCGGATTATTAAATCAGGTATTGATTTAATAGTTTACATATATGTATTTCGATATGTATATTTTAGTATTACGTTCTTCGTGTTATTCTATCTCTTTGGGCATTCGTGTTTTTATCCGAATGCAGGTATGTATATACAGCAGACTGTAATCCGTATTTTATTACAGATTACCTTGTAGAAGGTGGACACCTCATCATGGACTTTTCCATTTATTGATAAATGGAAATAAGGTGGAAATTAAGGAGAGGGAGGCATGGTGAGTGGCATGGCTTCAATAGTTCATAAATGAATTCTTTATTCATTTGTGGCTACTATTGAAGCATGGCTACACTTGTTTATTCATGAGAATTCATACACAAAACCTTTGTGTTGATTTTCTCTCACTTGCATGCTTCATTTTTCTTGAGCTCCTATTTTTGCTTCACCCTCCCCCTTTTCTTGAGTTTCCTCTACTTTCATCATCTTCCTCTTCACTATCCTCTCATGAGTTGAGAAACAAGTGAAGAGGAAAGAAAGAGATAGAAAAACACTTAGATCATCACACTACATCATAGACTACTTGGTTTAGCAACCCAAGTTCTCTAGTTTCTCCACTTGACATATAGTGTGGAGCTAAAGCCATGGATCATATCCCTTGGGTGGATCATCTACGACAAACGAGGACCAGAGAGCAAGATCGATCGCGGAGAACCAAAGGAGCCAACAAAGAAGATCAAGCATGTTCAAGGTGGCCAGTTGGAGCTAACGAAGAGGAAAGAAGACCGAAGGACTTGGATCGTTTGGTGAGACTTCTTTCATAGTAGTTAGTTCATCTCTTTTAGTTTTGCTAGATAGGTTTATGGAAAGATCCGGGTTTTTCATTGGGTTAACTTAGCGCCGTTTTTAAACTAGTAAGAAAATTTTTGTTCTGCAAACCGCCATGATTGGTGGCTCCGGCGGTAAGGTAACCCAATAATAAGCTCGTCAGTTCATCGTTCTTCCGCTGGGCCTCGGCTTCAAGCTTTGTTATTACCACAAGACGGGTCCCCGCCTGAGCCTGTTGAGTCTGATATGAAGTGAACCGACTCTCAAGCTCCTTTTCAGCAACTTTATGAGCTTCAACCATCTCGCGGGTAAAGATAATAGCTTTATCAAGAGCTACCACCTCTGTGATAGCTTCTTGAAGCACCCGCCAAATTTCGTACGCACGAGTGGTCTTGGTAGTGAGTTGAGCCTAAAGTTCCCCCAAAGCATTTGAGGCTAGCTCCCTCTCCGAAAATTTCTGGTTGATCCTCTTCTCGCAAGACTGTAGATTAGTGGCACACCGCTCAATCCACCTCCGTAGGCTCGCCTTTGCAGTTAGAAGCTAGGAAGGAAGGCGTATGCACTCAAGATCATGTAAGCAAGCCTCCACTCGACGACAATACTCAACCAAAACATGCACCAATGTTTCGTCATGATAAGTGGCAAGGAAAATCAAAGAATTATTGGCTTCGGCAGCAAATTCTTCGGCCGTAACAGAACTACCAACACTAAGATCTTCAATGAGAGCCGACAAGGAGTGAATGTTTTGTCTCACCATCCTTTCAGACGCACGTCGGGTATATGGACCCAGTGGCATAGTGATTCGAGATTCTAGCGGGGTCAGAGCTGGCAAAGCTGTCAAGATTTATGAACAGTCAACGAGACTTACAAACATGGAATAAATGAAACAAGGCCAAAGATGAAGCTTTACTTACCCACAGTCATGCAAGGGGGGTTTGAAAGATCCCCAGGCCTATCGAGGATCTCAACTTCTTCATCAGCTTCCATAACTACAGATGGCATATTAGCATCGTTATAAAAAAATGATTGTAAAACAAAAGGGTCAAAGAACACTGACCTTGCCCGGAAGAAAGGACTATGCTTTGTGGGGATATTGCTTGTAGGGCAGCCATATCGAGTAAACACTGGAAGGACTTCCTGGGAGATAGATCCACGATAGAAGCCGCCAATTCCCGCAATTCTAAAGGAAAGAAGAGTTCAGATAACGACGGGATCATTAAAATGAAATGTAGAAGATTACCTTCGATGCTCCGCCCGCCTTGAACTTGAGGGATAGAAGCTTCGGCAGCCTCCTCCGCGCCTTCAGGCACATCACCAGAGATATTTGCTGGTGTAGCAGCTTCCAGTTGCGGAACAACAGCCGCCACTTTAGGCTCCAAAGAGGGAACAGTGTCCTTGGCGGTCCTTCATACAATTTCCAGGACGCCACCAGAAAGATCCACTGGGTCTACGACCGGCAAGGTCAACTCTGTGGAAAGTACAAGCGCTGAAGAAGTGGAGGTCATCACCAGAAGCTCCAAGATAGAACTAACAGCTTCGACAATCTCTTCTACACCCTTCGGTGCGTCACTAGAGACATCCATAGGGTCCGCGGCCAATAGGGTCACCTCTGCTGGAGGAATGAACGCCGAAGGAACAAGAGTCACCACCGGAAGTTCCACAACAGGAACGACGGCTGTAGTGATCTCTTCTATACCCGGTGCGTCATAGGAGACATCTATAGAATCTACAATAATGGCATGACCTGGGCTCAAATCCTCTTTCGTTGCTGAAGTCCCTGCAAAGTTTTTGCAAAGATAAGAAGATATAAAAGCAATACAAATTACTTACCAAAAGAAAGATACGGAAGACACACATACCGATATGCCAGGGTGCTTCTAGTATGGCTTTTTCGAGCCATTGTTCCTTCCTGTGGAAATGTGCTTGCCGGGCTTCAAATGCAGATTCATGCCCACCGGTCTTCAGTGCCAGCTCATCTTCAGAAGCGGCCTAGATGGTCTACTTGAAGGCTCTTTCATCTTCCCTTCGCAGAGGACTCATATGTACTCTCCGAAGTGATGGGGGATCTTCGTAGAAGATAACCAGAGGGTAGGGCTTTTTCGGGATGTGCACATTCTCGGTCTCATCCTGCGAGCGCCTTAAAGCTTCAGCCAATTGCTCGGCTTCCTTAGCGGACGAGCCAGGGTAAATAAGACCGGCATCCGACTCCTCCATAGCTATCGGTTCGTCCTGAATGAACGGCTCGGACTCAAGCAAGGTGTCCAGTAAGCCGGAGACCGATCTTTTCCTCCTCTTAGAGCTTGTGCTAGCACTGACTAAAGAATGCTTCCTTCCCCCGGGCGCTTTGGCGCGACGTTGGCCAACCTCACTTCCGGTATCCCCCTTTGGCAATACCACCGCAGATGACAACGCCATTGATGACGCCGCCGCTGATGACACTACCGCTGGCGCTTAATTGGAGGCCTTTGCTTGAGCTCTAGTGCACACTGGCATCCCAGCAGTGCTAGGAGTCGATTCTGTTTCTGCGGCCTTGGGGATAAGTACCACGCCGCTACCCCTCAATGAAGGACGAACCACTGTCCGCGGCCGCAACGGAACGCCAGTGGCTTGGGCCGAAGCTGAAGATCGACAATCAAAGAGTACCTGCCTCTCCTCGGTAACGACGGGACCGACTCGATGGCGATACCAACCCGTGAAAGACCCCACACACCTTGGAATATAGTCAGCCTCGGGGATCATGAAATGGGAGCCGGTGTTCAGCCGCATAAAGTGATGGACGACGTCACGCGCGACTTCCAGAGACGGAGTGGGCTCAACTAAGAACGTCTAGAAAGGGACACCCTGGTTATAGCCCAATTGTTGGGCAAAGCTGTGCGGATTGTACCGCATAAAAATGGCCGTGTTATTCTGATGGAACATCAAGTAGCCCAGCCTAATCGAGTACAAATGCATAACTTCTTTGGGCTTTAAAGATGACGCTCCCCCTTTTGATAGATCAAAAAGCTGTTGAACGGGCCCCGCAGGAGCAAAAAGGACTCGGTCACTAAACACCATCCCGCCTTCATTTGAATACGGGTTGAGCAACACGCGGAGGGCCCCCAACTGAGTCGGATCGGGAGTAGAAGCATCCACCAACCTCATAACCCGTGGGAAGGTATAGAAGTCATAGAAATCTGGCGCTGATGTGCTGCAAAGGCTCCCAGTACATGCATCTCGATTCACGACGTGAAGTAGCGGAGAGAGAAATTCATGACATCTGTACCCGGGGTCGAAGTATTGGCCGCAACGCTTAATCCGTGGTATAGGTGCGACAATCCCGCAATACCGATGGCCAATCATGCCCCTTCGGCTACGCGATGAGCGGGATAGAAGACGGAAGCTCTCATGAAGCGTCGATGCGTCGGAATCGCGAACCAACTGAGCCAAAGGATGATGAAGCCGACAAAGAAGGTCTTTTCGTCCATTCTAGGGACCGCAATCGCGTCAAAGGACACGGCCGACGAGATCGGAATATAAAACTGCGGTAAATCTTCCTCTTTGGCCGGCAGTTTATTCAGCCCAAATCCAAAAGGGTCGTGAATGTTTGCAAACTTTGAAGCTTTTTTGGATAAAGCGTCTTCAAGGATGAAGCAGGCGATAAAGCACTCAAAAGTGATGCCCTTCCCTTCTGACTTTGCAAACAGCTTCTCAAAAATACCCAGAGCCTTGATTAAACTGGGGTACTTATGGAGGATGGAGGTTTCGGTCGTCAGGCCGTCAAGCATAGCTGGCACGGTGACAAATACATACTCATCGGGAGGTAGCAACTCTTCATAATTCTCTCCCCTGATCGGCGGTCCGGAGATCTCGCGGAATTCCTCCAATGAAATAGATAGCTCGCGATCCCCTAACAGAAAGGTATTGGTAGGGAGATTCCATTGGTTCAAGAAGGCTTTAACCCACCAGACGTGAGGAGCCTGGTAATGGAATAGAGACACGTACACCGCTTGATACAGCCCGACCTTCTGCAACCGTGCACAGTGGGCATAGAGAACATACCGAGCCCAGGAAAGATAGCCTACTGGGTGGCGAGGGGTAAGTCCTACTTTATAGACTTGTCCCCAAGGTTGGGCTTCACCTTGACAGATACGACGCCCCAAGATATCTATGGCCGGCAAAGGCTGGTTGGGTATCCCAGTTGTTGATGGCTCAAGCCGGCCTGTAGGAGTCCAATTAGCCACCTCCACCGCATAAGCAGTCTGCGGGCGCTCCATCAGCGATATTGGGCGGAAAGGCTTCGTTGACACCTCACAAGTAAAGCTGCGGCGGCCCCAGATGATGTGCCCATACCAAACTCCCCATAAGAGCAAACTAGTATAATCCCTGTCATGGGCCCTGATCATCGCCATAGCCTCCTCATCCGACGGCGATTGCGGGAAAGCGGCGTCCGAGCGAGTAAAGGGAAAGTAGGGAAGAGAAGCCATTATTCCTGAAATAATTGAAAGAAAAGCCATTAATAAAACATATATGTATATAATAACAGAAGAAAACGACAGAATGTTTGTTCCATGGGACCGCTGACTGCAAAACCAATTGACCACACAAAATCAGTATGGCGGCTCACCATTGATGAGGCAAGATAATTATTGCAAGAATAAAAAAGGATTCTCATTAAATGGACATTGGAATTTAAACAACTTTTAACATCCTCAAAGAAAAATGAGGTTTGTCAAAATACCCAACGAATTAAAATCTGCAAAAAAAAAATGAAAATATGCACAAGAACGCTAGGGAATAAATTTCCCAAAGGGCCTCTAGATCTTTCAGAGGTAAGCTCTGTAATGATAAATTAAATTCCTTTTAAACAATGGAATTAAATTTCAAGGATCTTAAAAGATCGGTGACAGGGTAAAACCTTAAGAGGAGGATCAACGATCCCCATTGATTCAAGATCTTAGAATCTAAAAAAAAGTGTGATTTGGATCTTTAAGAAACCAATCTAAGAGAAGAGCAACGCTCTGTCCCCGGATTTAAAATCCACAATGAAGAGAACAAAAAAGGGGGGGTTCCATTCATGATCCTTACCAAAGAAAAAGTTTTAACAGAGTTTAACTCTGAGATTCCAGTAAGCAGAGAACTAAGCTCTGAAGAGGAGAATTAAATTCTCGAGAAAATAACCAAGGAAGAAGATGAAGGAGCAAAGGCTTCCCAAAGACAAGACCCTTACATTTATAAGACGCGACAAGGGCGGTTCATCTCCCCATTCCCCTAGGCAATCCAACGGCTATAAAGGTGACAGCGTTGCATTCACGTGCAAGCCACGTGAGAACAACGCTGTGGGGGAATTTGTTCCCTTATAAAAAAAAAGAAAGAAAGAAAAGGAGAAGAAAGAGAGAAAAAAGCGATGGGAAAAATTCCCCTAATGGAGCATCACATGCCCAAACGTGATGCACCTTAGAGCAAAGATTATATTGCGCTTGACAATTAAGGCTGAAATTGAGCCTCACGTACAAACATGTGAGCATCTATATACAAAGTATATAGGGGCCTTCCTAAAACAAATAACAGGCAAGAGAAGCTCACGTGTCAGCACGTGATGCTCTTTGTTGGGCTTAACTTCGTGGGGGTCATGTGCCACACGTGACATTTCTGAACATCAGCTCACGTGCCAACACGTGATGCCTTTTCTCTGGGACTGCTGCATATAAGCAAACCAGTTTAATGCTATGGGGGTCACGTGCTACACATGAGGGTTCCTAAACACCTTCCAAGCTGATAGAATTAAATTCTAACTATAGGGATCAAAACCCTATTTGGAAAATATTTCCTTAAATCTTTCTAAACAAGAAAGATTACGCTCTGTAAAACAGAGCACAGTTGGATTAAAGATCCAATGGTGATTAAAAATCACCAGGCTATAAGAATAAGCTCTGTATGGGAAAATATTTCCCCAATCTTGTTAAAAACAAGAAAAATATCTTCTGTAAAACAGAAGTCCTTGGATCAAAGATCCAACGGTGAATAAAATCCCCAAATCAATTAAAAAATCTCTAAATGAGAGATTTCCTTAACTAAATCAACAAATTTACCTCTACCATATAAAGGACCCAAGACTTCAAGTCTTAAAAAAGGAGAGACCCCCATAAGATTTGAGAGAAAAAAAGAAGAAGAAGAGCTCTCTTTTAGAAAAAGAAACCCTAGGTAAGAAGAAAGACATAGAGATCATTTTATCTCTTCTTCGCCATTTCAAGAGTTTAACTCTTCTAAAAAGAACTTAGTTCTTTCTCTGGTTGAGGTCTGCAGAAGCAGACCTCCCCACAAGTTGAGAATTTAATTCTCATCGGGGAGATTCTGTCATGCAGACTCAAAACTTAGGGGAAAGAACTAAGTTTGAAAAATTTAATTCTTCCAAAGATATAGAAATTTAATTCCTCTGATAAAACTAGGGTTTAACCCTATAAAAGAATTTAATTCTTATCAAAAAAGGGACCTGAAATGCTCAAAACTCAGATCAAGATTTCCATGCATATAAAAGAAATGATTAGCGTTCAACGCTATCACGACAGATCATGTGTTCCTACGTGAGCATCTTTAAGGAACAAAAAGGAACGACTGAGATCGAGTCACGTGATCCCACGTGACCCTCCTAATAGTGCTCAACACTTATAAAAGGAAAAGGGGAATAAATCAAAGACAGTTCCCATTTTGGGGCGCCTCAGGTGCTCCCACGTGAACCCCAATAATGCTTAGCACTTATAAAAGAAGAAGGGAATAAACCCACAGAAGCAACGCCCAATTTTCAGGCGCCTCACGTGAGCGATCCAAATTTCAGTGTTTAACACTGCTTAAGAGCCTCACGTGGGAGCACGCGAGCGCCAAACAAATATCAGTGTTTAACACTATGAGGGGGCCAACCTTAGCCTAAATTAGCCAAGTCTCCTGAGGCCAAAAACCTTTTGACCATCAATCAATCGAGCCCTCCTATACTCAGGTCTCCCCAAATCGATCTTAGTTCCAAAGATGACTAATGATCTCCTGACACATGGCATCTAAAATGATGTTCGTTCTACCATGATCTTTCTCTTCAATATGGAGTTCAGTTCAAGGGTATATCTCTCTACACCTCTGATACATGTCGTTGTAATTCTTCAACATCTTCAGAAAGATGGAGGGTCCCGACAACCAACAGCTCTTTGGTGCACTGCCAAACCCATGAGCATATTCCTATGGACCACAATATCCTTAAACTAGCTATGGACTGTAACGTCCTTAAACTAAAGCAATAGAGCCCAAATACTCTTTTGTTGGGTTAGAATGACCCCAAAATCATGTTGAGTAGATCTTAGTCTAAAAATTAGACTAACGTATCCTCAACAAACATTTAAGTTGATCTTAATCCCAAATGAGATTAACGATCCTTAAATCAAAGCAAACCCAAATCTAAGAAAATACGGATTTGGACTAATCCACGCCCTACGGGCGACAACACAAATTATTCTCCGTATAAAATCCATGGGCAACCAAAAATAAAACAAACACACATGACACGAATTGATCATCTGGAGCAGGAGAAAGTGGTTATCGCTACGCGGTAACGTAATTAACTGCAGGGGCTTGCGCCTGCAGGGAAGAGCATCCTCATAATCAAAAACCCTTCGCCAACGAGGGGGAATCTGACGAAATCTGCTACAACGGCCGCATCCATCCAAACCTCCGATACACGGTGCCAAAAATCAACTTGGCATCTATGGAGACGTGGACGGATAAAACCAAATAGCATCTGCCCCTAAATTCAGGCAAGACGTTTTTTTTCCCGATTTTCGGCGGTGAACAGTCGAGTCAGGAAAAACTTAGATTTTTATCCCAAGTAAAACACTTTTACTGAGACGAACCCTACTTGTTCAAGTATTGTTCAGACCAAATAATTTGCTGGTGTGTCCCTGACAATGAGTTCAAGAGTGTGTTGCCATTCTGCCACAATCAAGCATGTGATGGGCATTTTGGCTCAAGAAAAACAGCTAAGAAAGTCTTGCAGTGTGGCTTTTATTGGACAAAACTCTGCAAAGATGCACATGATTACTGCAAAACTTGCTCCCGATGCCAACATTTGGGCCGGATCTCCAGGAGAAATGAAATGCCGCTCCAACCAATTTTGATTGTTGAGATGTTTGACGTTTGGGGGATAGGCTTCATGGGCCCGTTTCCCAACTCTTTTGGGAATTTATACATCCTTTTATCTATTGATTATGTCTCCAAATGGGTCGAGACAGAACCGAGTTGGACGAACGACAACAAGGTTGTCGTTAGATTCCTGAAATAAAACATTTTCTCCCGGTTCGGACACCCTCGCGCTATCATTAGCGACAATGGGACACATTTCTGCAATAGGTCTTTTGAGGCCTTGATGTGGAAATACACGATTAATCACAAGCTATCGACACCCTATCATCCCGAAACAAGCGGGCAAGACAAGATTTCTAATCGGCAAATCAAGCAAATATTGGAGAAAACGGTTTCCTAGAACCGTAAAGATTGGTCTTTGAAATTAACCGATGCCCTTTGGCCATTCCGAACTGCTTATAAGACTGATCTTGGCATGTCTCCTTATTGGCTTGTGTATGGAAAGGCTTGCCACCTCCCTGTTGAGATCGAGCATCGTGCATTATGGGCGATCAAAGAGCCGAACTTCAAACTTGACCATGTAGGCAGCTTTCGGAAGCTGCAAATTAACGAATTGAACGAGCTTTGGGATGAAGCTTACGAAAATGCGGTTGTTGTAAAGAATCGAATGAAGGTGTTTAATGATAAACACCTTATGCGCAAAACTTTCACGCATGGACAGCAGGTACTTCTTTACGACACCATACTCTATTTCCATCCTGGAAAGCTCAGATCTCGCTGGACGTGACTTTTTCTTGTGTGGTGCGTATACCCCCACGGTGCGGTGGATTTGGAAAATCCAAGGGACAGTTCGGTTTTCAAAGTCAACGGACACAGATTGAAACTGTTCTTTACCGTAGAACCATTGGAGGAGCTCCTATTGCTGCAAGAGCCGGTTTATAATGAGTAATGTTCCTCTGTTTACCACCAAACTTCGGTTATCTAGACTTAAACAGTGGAAACACTGTTTCAAATAAATTTGGATGTATGTATATATAGATCTATTTGGTAAATAGTTATCGTTTTCTTATGAATATTCGTTTTCTTCTTTGGGAAATTTCTTGTCTGGTGAAATTCCCTTGTAAAAAAAAGCACTCCGACATGTTTTTGTTACCTCCACAACTTTGATTTTGGTTTGTATAGCATGACAGCGAGTACGCTGTCCGATTTAAGTTCGGGGGTGTGCTCGGTAAACATTTCTATCTTTTGCATTCATTTATATATTGTGCATTTGCATACATATTCGAAAACCCATAAAAATCAGAAAATTTTCCAAAACATAAAATCTTTTGTTGTTAACTTAGCTAGTAGGAGAACTTAGATTCAAATTTCCAACGGTTTAGTTTGATAAGATAGAAATAACTAAATCCTATTTTTAGAGATTGAAAACCTGAAAGATAACCCTTCTTTGAATTTAACCTTAGCTAATATACGTCTTTTATATCACACTACACATGTCGTGAGTTTTGTGAAGGGTTATTTATCACGACAGCAAGGTTTCGGGTGGCATCATCCATGCTAATTTAAAATTTTATCATGTTTAAACAACCCAAACCCTAGATCTTTAACTAGAGAATTAAACTAAAACAACAAGTAAACTACTTTAGTTCTAAGTGATAGGGATTACAACTTTTGTAGTTCGTTCCTTCGCTTCATAAGCTCCGAGTTGTGGTCCCTTCGCTGTGATCATCATGCTTCCGGACTCTAAAGAGGCTCCATGAGGTGAATGATCCATGCTAGCTTGAAGTCTTCACAATCAAAGATGATTTACCTTGAGGAATCACAAACCCAAGCTATTACTTCACTAATTAGAGATTAGTGAAGCTAACACACTAATCTATATGGCTAGTATAGAAGAGGATGATGAAGTAAGAATTTTTCTCTCTTTAGTTTTCTATTTCTCACAATCTTTCATCACTTGGAAAAATCAAGCAAGCTCTTTTGTGAAGAAGATGATGAAGAAGAAAAAAGTGATGAATGAAAATGAATTATTGTTGAGGTTAGAAATGCAACCAAGGGTTAAGCATGTTATGCTTAACCCATGTAGATAATTGACCATAGAAAAGTGGTTAGGGTTAGGTTAACAAATATCTTAGAAATATCAAGAGAGTGGACTAATTCAACAAGAAAAATATCTCATGCTTTAATCCACAAATTTGAATTATCTAAGACAAATAAAACCTAACCCTAATTACAAAACATGGTGTAGTTCTCTTAAACCCTATTTGCATTTGTAACCCTAGCATGTTACAATATCACATATCACATATATAATATTTTGTAACAAAATAAAAGAATACATTAAACATATATCACATATATGTTAAATGTATCCAAATGTGAGAAAATGAAATACTTAAGTGAGCAATATATTAGTTAATGTAATTTAATATATCTAATATATAATTATACATTAAATTATTAAATCAATACTTGATTTAATAATCCGGTTATATTATATATAACCGACCAATATAATATGTATCAATTTATCGAATCAACACTTGATCCGATAACCCGGCTATATCACATATACCCGGCCGATATTTCATATCGCGAGAATAGAATACGGTATCACATACACGTATCAATCTCGGTCCCGCACATATCACATATGTGCTCCTACTCCGTTTCGCCCGAGCCAGGAAACCTATGCATAGGACTCTAAAGACTCGTTAATACGCGGCAGTAGGTGATGATCATATCAAACACCCACAAGCTGCAAGCGGTCAGCTAAACGTAACAGCCAACTGGGTATTGAGCGATCAGAAGATCAACAAGCAAGCCTGCACACACTCCTGTGGCACACACTCCTGTGAATCCAATCAGTAACACTTGCCGTACAGTCCGGTCTCTTCGTCTGATATATCGCATATCCAGTCTAGGGGTGGTAAACGTTAGACCCCAGTAACCGATAAGTCGTGTCGATGCGAGGCTCCTAACAGGTCGAGAAATTACTGATAACACTTACCAGTATATCTCCATATCAGCCCTGGCCAGAACTTCCAGTTATAGCTAATCGAATACATCGCAACATCAACCCCCAAAACCGGGAGAGGCGAAACCCCTCCTATCGCTCATTGCCTCCATGTGATTCGGGACTGTACCCAAAAGCCACCGTTTTGCACATTCTCATGAACGTGGTTATGTGGAAATCAAAGCACAGTGGGAATCACACAAGGCTCTATGACGATCTTGGATCTACAGACTAACCTGTACCAGTGTCACCAGAGAACTGCTATCTGACGATAGTTATAATACCATCTAGGAGTTCTCAGCGAGTTCGTTCAGTGTACCCAATCTCCACTGAGCACCCGTACACTATATTTGATGTCAAACACCAATGGATATGGGATCATCCATCGCCCATCATATGAGTCAAGATGCGTATACGCTAGTCTACTCTGAAGTATCGATGCCCTGTCTCGATACACCCTCGACTAGGAACAGTTATAGGATGTACTCTTGGACTACCATGGCCCCACTAGTATGATCTGCATCATAGTCCTAGTAGTCAAGTACATATCCTAAGGGCTTTATCAACATGTGAGAGCAAGACAGTAACCTAATACAAATCAACATGTTAAGACAAAGTGAAACCAGATAGCATACTATCATGTGGAGCAAGAAAGTCCTCTATGTATATAACCAAGCATCCACTACAATATACATCATATGTACAATAATGGCCTCTAGGGCATATAAATAACTAACAATCTCCCACTTGCACTAAGGCCAGTTGTTGTAGTATCTCATACACAACATCCCGAAGAGTATCTCAAAATGTATCTGGGGTATGGCCTTCGTGAGTGGATCCGCAGTTGTAACGTTTTGAAAATCGTTTCGGTGAAATTTCGAAAAATCGGTAAAATAAGGGGGTTTTCTGTAAAAAGTCAAAATACAAATTTCTTATTATAAAAATTAAACATATATATTCTAGCTATATAATTGCTATTATTTGGTGTTTATTGAGCCGCTGGTGAAATTTCAAATTTTCTGAAAAAAATATTATTTTATTATTATTTTAAGCCGTCACTAATACATTTAATTAGGGAAAATTACAAATTGGAATGAGTTGAAACAAATTTTGTACATCATAAAACATTAAATAAAATTTTATCATATGGTTTTTGGAACGAAATCATTTGCCAAAACGGTTTAGAAATTATTGAAGAAAAAAGGCTTTTTTTTAGCGTAAATGGATGTTTGGGGTATTAAATTTATCATTTTTCATCACCCCACACCCGTACCCACACCCGTACCCACACCCCCACTTACTCCTCCCCATGGCTGAATTCAGCAGCCACCATATTTTTCCCCACTTGATTTTCAAGGGAAAAGAAATGAAAGAAAAGAAAAGAAAATGGGTGAATTAGGTGGACTTTTGACCTTGGATTGACTTTGACTTCTCCCCCCACTTTCTCTACCTCCCTCTCTCTCCTCCCCCACTCCCATTCCAGCTGAAAATCCCTCTCCTACTGCAGCAACAGCCCCCCCTTTTCCCCCTCTCTTTTCTCTTCAAAACTTTCTTCAAAAATTGCTCAAAATCCAACAAAAAAATCCCAAAACCCAAATCCGACTCCTACCCATTTTAGCTTAGCCCGTTTAGCATGGATCCTTGTGAAAAGAGAGCATTTTGGGAGGCCATGGATGCTTGTGGATCTTCAAATGTGTTTGGGGTATAATTCTAAACTTTTTTTGCTTAAATTGTTACTTGTTTCTTAAAGCTATTTTAATTAAGTGTTAATGTGGTTTATATGAGTTTAATTGCATGATTAAGATTTCAAGTTAGGGTTTGTTGTGGAAATGAGTTGTGTTTGATTTTGCATGGTTTAGTGATGTGGATTAACACATTTAGTTTTGTAGAAAACTAATCTTATTGTTAATTACAAGTGGTTACTTGAAAAATGTCCAAATTAAGCTTTTTGTTGCAAACTAGGTTTTTTGATTTAATTCGAAATATGAGATTAAAAATATGGTTAGGGTTTTTATCATATTATTAACTTTATTAAGTGTAGTTTAATGCTTTAGATCATGCAAATCTAAGCTAGATTGTAGTTTGTGCATTTTGCTATGAAATTGTTAAAATTTAGGTATTTTTGTAAACTAGAATATTAGGATTATTGGAATTTAATGAGATTAAATTCCGGAAATTGTTTCTATGACTTATTTAAGATATTTAATAAATATAATGGGCGCTACATTCATTTAAACATCATGTTTTGTACAAAAACGGCGAATTGTGCTTGCTAGATTTTCGGAAAAATGACCTTTTAAGTGAAATTGGGGTTTTTGTGAGTTTTAACCGAGTTTATATTAAAATTAGTGTTCGTGAATGTGCAAATGAGTGTGATTGGATTTTTCTCGATGGTTTGACGTTTGTACATCGACATCGAGGGTTGGTTTGACTATTCTTTCATGCGTAGGCGATAGGTTTGGACCTATGCGTAATACGCGTGCCGATTTGATTTTCGTATGCCGTTTCGATTTCGAATTTAGTTTTAATGCGATATGGTGCGTTATGATATGTAGGTACCCCATGTGGACTTCGAGACGACAAGCAAGCGCGTGGCGACGTCGGCACCGGCTAGCGAGGACCAGATGAGTAGATTTATATCTACGGGGAGAAGTCGGGTGGATGGCGTATAGCACCCCCGCAGTCCGTGGTGGTGTATACGGATGCGTATACACACCAACAATTATTATATGTTATTTGGGATTAATAACGATGCTTAGGATGGATATTGGTGTGTTGGATTATTTTTAGTGTTGCGAACCCTAGGGTAGTGTTGCACTACACATACACACACATACACACATACATACTTGCATACATTCCTATTGATATGTGCTCATGGGATTCTTTATAGTTATGTGTTCACGTGGGTATGGGACTATGTGTTCACATACGGATTGAGGATGATACTTGGGATTGAGCTGAGTCGATGAGATTTGATTTGAGGCCGTGAGATTGGTGATATAGCAGGGTTCGTATCTTAGATACGACATGACGTTGTAGTGGGTCCTTGACGTAGTGTTTCAAACACGTCCATGCATACGTAGGCGGTACCAGTATTGTACTAGACGTAGATCAGTACCCCAATCTTGATATTTGATAAAGAGGATACCAGGTGAATAGTATGATGAATATGATATTGACCCGTACCCAGATTTGGGATGCCGTACGACGGATTTACGTACGAGCTATATTGATGATTGATCCGCACTCTTGACTTGGGATGCCTGATTATAGATATGGTATCGGCTATGATATTATTGAGGCGGGATCACCGACTATACATATACAGGTAGGTATATGTATCGACTCAGATGATAAGCGGTTTCCTTATCTGTAATTCAGCTTGTTAGTTCAGCCGTATAGTTTAGTGTAGTTGTTAGATTAGATTAGACTCCTACCTATTTCAAAACTAACGAATCATGGGTATTTTAAAAGACAGCCCAAGGGATCTTACGGATATTTCAAAAGACGTATCTTTTCATAAAAACACCGTAGCCCTATTTTCAAAACCCCATGATTCGTGTTATTTTAAAAGGCACCATTTGTAGGACTTATATTAGATTAATACTGATTAGTTATCGTTGTGTCTAGTATTGTGCTCCCGCACATTATTACTGTTCGCTCTGCCCCGCATACTTATTTTGCTGCATACTCCATTATTGATATCATGCTGTTAGGACACCAGCACCATTACCGATGATGCGTATGTACCACATACACTTACTTGCCGGCTCACACACATCTTCATCGGTAATTGCCATGTCACGTACACTTAGAAAATACTATTGCTTGACTTAGCTTGTTAGTTAGTAGTTTGATATGATATTAGTGTACCTGCCTTATATGTCAGTTTAGACATTGTGGTTATTACTTGTCACTTCATGCATACTGTTATTCCATTGTTCATGCCTAGTTTATTAATCATACATTGCAACTTGGTTATTGATACCATATACATTCATTATCATTGACATATGCACTTGTGATGATTTCTTGAGATTTATGATATTTCTGGATTTCGGGGAAAGCCGCAAAATTTACAACTTATGATCTTTTAAAATATAAAATGTTGCGGTTTTCTAGTGATGTAAAGTGTCGTCCACCATGAGTTTGCTGTGGTTTTCGAGATCCGTGTCGAGGAGTAGAGAAACCGCCATGGGTACATGGTGGGCCCGGTATGGTACCCCGGGGCAAGAGGAATGTGTTGTTGACGTTCAGCCCGGCTGGGGAGCACTACCTACCGGTAATATTACCTGACGCGTCGGATATCCGGAGGATACCGTCGTGGTCTTGAGATAGATGGTAGGGGCCGGTCTGGACTGACGGCGCCCTAGATATTGTGATTTAGACATTGAGATTTCGAGATATTAAGGTATTGAGATTTGATGATACAGGCCAGTCCGGATAGCCGGAGCCTGAGGTTTTGAGACATTGAGATTTATGTTTTGTGTCGATGCTAGACACCGTTGATGCTGATTTCATTTATGATACCTCATTTTAAAAATACAAAGGAAATCTCACTAATTTATGAAAACAGTTTCTTCATTTACATGTATTCTGTTTTCATGCATTCATACCTCACTCATATGATATATTGCTACCTGAGGCACTGACACGGGCACATGAGATTACACTCGGGTTAGATATTACCCTAGCCATTGTCATAGGCTGCCCGTTATACATATATTTGAGGATATATTATGATCATTGACCTAGGTTGCGTTATTTATGCGATTTCTGTGCGTAGATGTTTTTCTATTCACGAGTTGGCAACTCACCCCCGTTGTGCCCCAGTTCTTGCAGGTTGCCGTACAGGTTTCATTACGGCTTTGCGGGCTCAGTTTCATTCGGGTGACTTGCTAGTAGGTGGGTTTTTCTTGTATCATACCCATCATATTACCTTGTATAATATTATTCAGTTGTATCTAGTAAATTCCATCAACCAAACATGTATTTTTTGAGATAGAGACCAGTGATGTTATTCTTTCGACCTTAGAGTCGCTCGCTATATTTCTGGTGGTTTTGATTTTCCTTTTGAGTTTTGATCCTCGCCGTTGGCGTTGTATATTATATTGCTTGTGTGGTTTTGACCGTCGATTGACGAAGAGCTAGCTCCCGCTTGGGGATGCCTTTTTATTGATTTCGTATACTATTCATGTTGTATCCCGTTTGGGGGCCAGTATTTACAAAGGAGACTCTGCCGAAATTTTCAGTAAATTTTTGATGTTTTTTTTAACCGCATAATTCGGCTTATGCTATTGAAACTACTTGCTTTAAGTTGGTTTTTCCTGCACTCTACTACTTTTCTTGGTTTGGATTTCTGGGTTTTCGGTTTACTTAGATTACGTACGCCTCGAGACGTTCGTAGTTTAAGTGCCGGTCATGTTCCGTGCTTTCGGGTCGTGACAAAGTTGGTATCAGAGCGTTAGGTTTTAACCTTCGGAGCGTAGGATGACCCTTGGTTGATGGATTAGGTGATTAAAGTAGAGTGACGTACCGTTGGTATGTTCCGCGGCATATTTACGACACGCCACTCCACTTATGAAGCCTTAGGATGTACATTTCCTTGTTCAGTATTATATTCCTTCCTGATCTAGCCTCATCGGTACCAGTTTGGTTTTGCTGCTACGGTTACGGGCAGGGAGAGCTACGGCTAGAGTTGCGGTCAGCACAAGCTCGTCACGAACGAGGACTGACCAGGGCGAAATTCCGATGACACACGATTGCAGAGATGTATCTTTTTACTGTGTTTCCGCGCCACGAGCGTTTGGCGGATCGCCTTTATGAGGTTACTCGGAGGTGCTGATCGACACTAGAGAATTGAGCCAATGATAGAGGCCAGCTAGATTTTGATGACCGTTGGTGTGTTGCTCACTCCTGATGATTGAGGCACTGTTCAGCGTGCAGACGAGCGAGCCAGTTGTTGCTGCGAGCGATGAGATATCGCTCCATATGTTGGAGCTATTGCGGGGCGAGTTGTACGAATAGATGATAGAAGGTCGCTAGTCACCCGATGATGAATGACTAGGACAAGTGGTTCGTTCGCTTATCCCGATGCGAGGTCATCAGATAGATTGATTCCAGCTAGAGACGACTTCACGCAGAGACGTGAGGGTCGACAGAGACGATCGAATGTCGGAAACCTATTATTCCAAGTTTAAAGTATTCGGAAAGACATGCAGGCAATTCTATGGTCCCTCTAGAAGAATGAAACCCTAACTCGACATAATGACCGTGTGAAAGCCTTTGAACCTTCGGGTTTGCGGCAGTTCCACGGCGCCATTAGTGAGGCTTGGGTTTTCCCTTCTACGGCTGGACCACCGATGCTGTGGTATATATATTCGATACTATTAAACTGTGCCCAAGATGTTGAGCTCTTGGGGGATTATGAGGTTTTGACGAATCGATCGAATGGTTTGACTTCAATCGGATGCTAGGTGGTGAGATGCATTCTTGGGAGACTCCAGATACGAGGATAGTCGTTGGAGCTCAGTCCATGCAGCCGCGACGAGACGAGTCCAAAGCAGACGACATTAGAGAAAAGTGGAGTAAGAGGTTCGCACCAGATCTAGATAAGATGACGTTCCACTCCGCCGACATCAGAGATGCGATGTGCATGCCGAGGCATGGTACTTGGACTTACCTTCCAGAAGGAGTCGCGATGAGTATGCAGTCGTTCCAGAGCAAGATGCAGATATAGGAAAGGACAATGACTTCCAGACAGTTGGCAGAGACGAGACATGGAATAGACCGTGAGCAGGATTCCTTCCAGGACACTGCTGCAATGATACTTTCACCCAGGATCAGATGTGTCACGTACATTAAGAGAGCTAGAGGCCGACGCCAGTGATATGCTCTCTTACGAGTGGTCGCGATGATTGACCAAGAGATGACCAGAGAAGTGCCAGAACGGAATCGTCCCCGTTAGCACACCTGACAGGGCCGATGAGCCGATGGACCGAAAGATTGGTAATTCACAGTGAAGACCTTGACCCAGGAGTGGTCATGGTTACGCACACCAGCAGGACAGAGTTCATGATCATCGACGAGACGTCCCACTAGTGACCGCGACAGTTGGCCGAGATTCTTAGAGAATGCACTTGAGCGGTACTATTCCGCCATTATTGATTACGATGTTTTGGGTGATTTATTCGTATGATTTGATTTTGATGATTGAGGATTTACGATCTTTGCACAGTGTTGCACTTGATATCGTTTTCGTGCTTTAGTTTCACATGTTTGTGATTTTACGGTTTTAACCAGTTGAGTTGGTTTTGTGCGTATGCATGCACACGATTTCGTTCCTGCACTCTGTATAGTTTATATATGCTTGCAGTGCAGTGATACGCCTTTTGTGCACTTAGATGCACTGGACTTCGATTTCGATTGTGATACTCGATATTTGTTTTGTGCACCTGATTGATTTTGCGCACGTTCGGCGCTTGATATTGGATTTCATGATTTCGTGCACGATGGATGCACCTGATTTGGATTTTCGCGCATGTTGGACGCATGTTTTGAAGGGTGATTTTGGTGCACACCAGAGACACTAAATCGAGATTTTTTCATGCATGACAGATGCACCTGATTTTGCTGTCAGGCACACATGTTGCCTACGACAGATGTTTCGTGCACACCCGATGCACTTAGATGTTGTTTCTGTGCGCATGTATGGCACATTCATGGATTTTGATTTCCGTGCGCACCAGACGCACGTAGTATTCATGTGCATATTTTGGGATTGATTTCGTATAGAGCAGTACGTTTTTATGATATTGCTATGTGTTTTCGTACTGAGCAGGACTAGCCAGAGGACAGCACCTGAATATATTTTGCATGCATTGATAGTTATTGAGGGGATTTCTAAAAAGCGAGCTATAGCCTCAGTATTTACCTACGTATCTGATATGGCACGAAATGTTTAAAACAAGGAGACCCTTCTAAATTGTTTCCAAAACGGCGGAACGTACATTTCAAACAAAGGTATATATGTATATAGTTATTTTCTTATGATAGACGTCCGCCACTGTGCAGTGTTATACGCGTTGCACAGCGACTTAGAGAGATTTGGCATGCATTTCCTTCAGATACTTACAGATATAGATTCGATGTTTACATGTATAGTTTCGAGTTATATCATATTGGTTTGATTTGGATTTGGCATTGATGTCTTCTCCACGATTCCGATGATTGCGGGATGCTTGACGGAGTTTTGTTTTGAGTTATATACTCATTTTTCAAGCGCATGCGCTGCGCTACGATTTGTTGTATGTATTTACAATTTCGGAGCCCCGACGACTTGATGGTTTTTCTTAGATGTTTTACTATTTGGGGGAGTTTGAATTTAAATTCGGGGACCGAATTTGTTTAAGGGGGGAAGATTGTAACGTTTTGAAAATCGTTTCGGTGAAATTTCGAAAAATCGGTAAAATAAGGGGGTTTTCTGTAAAAAGTCAAAATACAAATTTCTTATTATAAAAATTAAACATATATATTCTAGCTATGCAATTGCTATTATTTGGTGTTTATTAAGCCGCTGGTGAAATTTCAAATTTTCTGAAAAAAATATTATTTTATTATTATTTTAAGCCGTCACTAATACATTTAATTAGGGAAAATTACAAATTGGAATGAGTTGAAACAAATTTTGTACATCAAAAAACATTAAATAAAATTTTATCATGTGGTTTTTGGAACGAAATCATTTGCCAAAACGTTTTAGAAATTATTGAAGAAAAAAGGCTTTTTTTAGCATAAATGGATGTTTGGGGTATTATATTTATCATTTTTCATCACCCCACACCTGTACCCACACCCACACACCCCCACTTACTCCTCCCCATGGCTGAATTCAGCAACCACCATATTTTTCCCCACTTGATTTTCAAGAGAAAAGAAATGAAAGAAAAGAAAAGAAAATGGGTGAATTAGGTGGACTTTTGACCTTGGATTGACTTTGACTTCTCCCCCCACTTTCTCTACCTTACCTCCATCTCTCTCCTCCCCCACTCCCATTCCAGCTGAAAATCCCTCTCCTACTGCAGCAATAGCCCCTCCCCTTTTTCCCTTCTCTTTTCTCTTCAAAACTTCTTCAAAAATTGCTCAAAATCCATCAAAAAAATCCCAAAACCCAAATCCGACTCTTACCCATTTTAGCTTAGCCCGTTTAGCATGGATCCTTGTGAAAAGAGAGCATTTTGGGAGGCCATGGATGCTTGTGGATCTTCAAATGTGTTTGGGTATAATTCTAAACTTTTTTTGCTTAAATTGTTACTTGTTTCTTAAAGCTATTTTAATTAAGTGTTAATGTGGTTTATATGAGTTTACTTGCATGATTAAGATTTCAAGTTAGGGTTTGTTGTGGAAATGAGTTATGTTTGATTGTGCATGGTTTAGTGATGTGGATTAACACATTTAGTTTTGTAGAAAACTAATCTTATTGTTAATTACAAGTGGTTACTTGAAAAATGTCCAAATTAAGCTTTTTGTTGCAAACTAGGTTTTTTGATTTAATTCGAAATATGAGATTAAAAATATGGTTAGGGTTTTTATCATATTATTAACTTTATTAAGTGTAGTTTAATGCTTTAGATCATGCAAATCTAAGCTAGATTGTAGTTTGTGCATTTTGCTATGAAATTGTTAAAATTTAGGTATTTTTGTAAACTAGAATATTAGGGTTTTTGGAATTTAATGAGATTAAATTCCGGAAATTGTTTCTATGACTTATTTAAGATATTTAATAAATATATTGGCCGCTACATTCATTTAAACATCATGTTTTGTACAAAAACGGCGAATTGTGCTTGCTAGATTTTCGGAAAAATGACCTTTTAAGTGAAATTGGGGTTTTTGTGAGTTTTAACCGAGTTTATATTAAAATTAGTGTTCGTGAATGTGCAAATGAGTGTGATTGGATTTTTCTCTATGGTTTGACGTTTGTACATCGACATCGAGGGTTGGTTTGACTATTCTTGCATGCGTAGGCGATAGGTTTGGACTTATGCGTGATACGCGTGCCGATTTGATTTTCGTATGCCGTTTCGATTTCGAATTTAGTTTTAATGCTACACGGTGCGTTATGATATATAGGTACCCCACGTTGACTTCGAGACGACAAGCAAGCGCGTGGCGACGTCGGCACCGGCTAGCGAGGACCAGGTGAGTAGATTTATATCTACGGGGAGAAGTCGGGTGGATGGCGTATAGCACCCCCGCAGTCCGTGGTGGTGTATACGGATGCGTATACACACCAACAATTATTATATGTTATTTGGGATTAATAACGATGCTTAGGATGGATATTGGTGTGTTGGATTATTTTTAGTGTTGCGAACCCTAGGGTAGTGTTGCACTACACATACACACACACATACATACTTGCATACATTCCTATTGATATGTGCTCATGGGATTCTTTATAGTTATGTGTTCACGTGGGTATGGGACTATGTGTTCACATACGGATTGAGGATGATACTTGGGATTGAGCTGAGTCGATGAGATTTGATTTGAGGCCGTGAGATCGGTGATATAGCAGGGTTCGTATCTAGATACGACATGACGTTGTAGCGGGTCCTTGACGTAGTATTTCACACACATCCATGCATACGTAGGCGGTATCAGTATGGTACTAGACGTAGATCAGTACCCCAATCTTGATATTTGATAAAGAGGATACCAGGTGAATAGTATGATGAATGTGATATTGACCCGTACCCAGATTTGGGATGCCGTACGACGGATTTACGTACGAGCTATATTGATGATTGATCCGCACTCTTGACTTGGGATGCCTGATTATAGATATGGTATCGGCTATGATATTATTGAGGCGGGATCACCGACTATACATATACAGGTAGGTATATGTATCGACTCAGATGATAAGCGGTTTCCTTATCTGTAGTTCAGCTTGTTAGTTCAGCCGTATAGTTTAGCGTAGTTGTTAGATTAGATTAGACTCCTACCTATTTCAAAACTAACGAATCGTGGGTATTTTAAAAGACAGCCCAAGGGATCTTATGGATATTTCAAAAGACGTATCTTTTCATAAAAACACCGTAGCCCTATTTTCAAAACCCCATGATTCGTGTTATTTCAAAAGGCACCATTTGTAGGACTTATATTAGATTAATACTGATTAGTTATCGTTGTGTCTAGTATTCTGCTCCCGCACATTATTGCTGTTCGCTCTGCCCCGCATACTTATTTTGCTGCATACTCCATTATTGATATTATGCTGTTAGGACACCAGCACCATTACCGATGATGCGTATGTACCACATACACTTACTTGCCGGCTCACACACATCTTCATCGGTAATTGCCATGTCACGTACACTTAGAAAATACTATTGCTTGACTTAGCTTGTTAGTTAGTAGTTTGATATGATATTAGTGTACCTGCCTTATATGTCAGTTTAGACATTGTGGTTATTACTTGTCACTTCATGCATACTGTTATTCCATTGTTCATGCCTAGTTTATTAATCATACATTTCAACTTGGTTATTGATACCATATACATTCATTATCATTGACATATGCACTTGTGATGATTTCTTGAGATTTATGATATTTCTGAATTTCGGGAAAAGCCGCAAAATTTACAACTTATGATCTTTTAAAATATAAAATATTGCGGTTTTCTAGTGATGTAAAGTGTCGTCCACCATGAGTTTGCTGTGGTTTTCGAGATCCGTGTCGAGGAGTGGAGGAACCGTCATGGGTACATGGTGGGCCCGGTATGGTACCCCGGGGTAAGAGGAATGTGTTGTTGACGTTGAGCCTGGTTGGGGAGCACTACCTACCGGTGATATTACCCGACGCGTCGGATATCCGAAGGATACCGTCGTGGTCTTGAGATGGATGGTAGGGGCCGGTCTGTACTGACGGCGCCCTAGATATTGTGATTTAGACATTGAGATTTCGAGATATTGAGGTATTGAGATTTGATGATACAGGCCAGTCCGGATAGCCGGAGCCTGAGGTTTTGAGACATTGAGATTTATGTTTTGTGTCGATGCTAGACACCGTTGATGCTGATTTCATTTATGATACATCATTTTAAAAATACAAAGGAAATCTCACTAATTTATGAAAACAGTTTCTTCATTTACATGTATTCTGTTTTCATGCATTCATACCTCACTCATATGATATATTGCTACCTGAGGCACTGACACGGGCACATGAGATTACACTCGGGTTAGATATTACCCTAGCCATTGTTATAGGCTGCCTGTTATACATATATTTGAGGATATATTATGATCATTGACCTAGGTTGCGTTATTTATGCGATTTCTGTGCGTAGATGTTTTTCTATTCACAAGTTGGCAACTCACCCCCGTTGTGCCCCAGTTCTTGCAGGTTGCCGTACAGGTTTCATTACGGCTTTGCGGGCTCAGTTTCATTCGGGTGACTTGCTAGTAGGTGGGTTTTTCTTGTATCGTACCCATCATATTACCTTGTATAATATTATTCAGTTGTATCTAGTAAATTCCATCAACCAAACATGTATTTTTTGAGATGGAGACCAGTGATGTTATTCTTTCGACCTTAGAGTCGCTCGCTATATTCTGGTGGTTTTGAGTTTCCTTTTGAGTTTTGATCCTCGCCGTTGGCGTTGTATATTATATTGCTTGTGTGGTTGTGACCGTCGATTGACGAAGAGCTAGCTCCCGCTTGGGGATGCCTTTTTATTGATTTCGTATACTATTCATGTTGTATCCCGTTTGGGGGCCAGTATTTACAAAGGAGACCCTGCCAAAATTTTCAGTAAATTTTTGATGTTTTTTTTTAACCGCATAATTCGGCTTATGCTATTTAAACTACTTGCTTTAAGTTGGTTTTTCCTGCACTCTACTACTTTTCTTGGTTTGGATTTCTGGGTTTTCGATTTACTTAGATTACGTACGCCTCGAGACATTCGTAGTTTAAGTGCCGGTCATGTTCCGTGCTTTCGGGTCGTGACAGCACTGTTGTCCTTCGTGTCAACTCTCCTGACCTCGATCTCTCGGCGATCAACTATCTCCCGGATCAGGTGATACCGCCTCAGAATATGTATGGATCTCTGATGGGATCTGGGTTCCTTGGCTAAAGTCACAACTCCATTGTTATCACAATACAAAGGTATTGGATGCTCAATGGAAGGAACCACTCCAAGTTCGTTTATGAATTTCTTCATCCAGACAGCCTCTTTGGTAGCATCGTTGGCAGCGATGTATTCATTCTCCATCGTCGAATCTACCACGGTTTCATGTTTGGAACTCTTCCAACAAACCGCCCCTCCATTAAGGGTAAAGACAAATCCCGAGTGCGACTTAGAGTCGTCCTTATCACCTTGGAAGCTTGAATCGGTAAAGGACTCCACCTGGAGTTCTCCGTTACCATACACCAAGAACATCTCTTTAGTCCTTCTCAAGTACTTGAGAATGTTCTTCACAGCTTTCTAGTGACTCTCTCCAGGATCTTCTTGATACCTACTCACTACACTTAGTGAATATGCTACATCAGGTCTGGTATATAGCATCGCGTACATGATAGAGCCTACTGCCGAAGCATAGGGTATCCCTTGCATGCGAGCTCTTTCCAAATCAGTCTTGGGAGACATATCTTTGGAGAGAGTGAGTCTAGAGATCGTGGGTACATTCCCATGCTTGGATTCTTCCATACTAAACCTCTTTAGTATGGTGTCAATGTACCTGGATTAGGAAAATCCCAGTATCCGTTTAGATCTATCTCTATAGATCTTGATCCCCAGAATGCAGGAGGCATCGCCTAGATCTTTCATTGAGAATCTATGTGATAAGAAGAGATTGACCAAGTGCAGCATAGGAACATCATTTACTATCAAGAGTATGTCATCCACGTACAATACGAGGAAGACAACCTTACTCTCTGCCACCTTCTTGTATATACAAGGTTCATCTACGTTTTTGATGAAGTCAAACTCTTTGACTACCACATCAAAACGGATGTTCCAACTTCGCGATGCCTGTTTTAACCCATAGATGGATTTAAGCAGCTTGCACACCTTTCCGCTGCTCCCACTGTCTACGAAGCCCTATGGCTGAGTCATGTACACGCACTCGTCTAAATCACCATTTAGAAAGGCGGTCTTAACATCCATTTGCTAGATTTCGTAGTCATGGTATGCAGCAATGGCAAGTAGGATCCGGATGGACTTAAGCATAGCCACTAGAGAAAAGGTTTTATCATAATCCACACCTGGTCATTGACGAAAACCCTTTGCAACAAGTCTAGCTTTGAAAGTCTCAACTTTTCCATCTACACCAAGTTTCTTCTTAAAGATCCATTTACTCCCAATGGGGTTTACCCCTTCAGGAGCAACTTCCAAAGTCCATACTTTGTTGGTGTACATGGATTCCATCTCAGATCGCATTGCATCAAGCCATTTCACAGAGTCACCACTAGTAATGGCCTGCTCGAAGCTAGTCGGGTCATCATCTTCCATGATGCAATCCTTGCTCCCACCATCAATGAGAAAACCGTAGTATCTCTCAGGTGGATGAGGAACCCTACTAGATCGGCGGAGAGGACGAGGTTCGTTGGCAACTATTGAATCCTCTGGTTCCACTAAATCTTCAGTTGTAGTTTTATCTGCTGGAACTTCTTCCAGCTCTACCTCTTCGCCACTAATTTCTTTTGCAAGAAATTCCTTTTCTAAAAAGGTGGCATGTTGAGCAACAAACACCTTTTGTTGTTCACCGTGGTAGAATAGATATCCATTCGAATATTTAGGATATCCAACAAACTTACAAAGAACTGATCGTGCCTCGAGTTTGTCCGGATTTTACCTTTTGACATAGGCCGGACAACCCCATATCTTAACTCGTTTAAGACATGGTCTCTTCCCACTCCATATCTCATATGGTGTGGTAGGTACAGATTTTGATGGAACCTGATTTAATAGGTATGCTGCTGCTTCAAGCGCATAACCCCAAATGGAAATAGATAACTCAGCGGTGCTCATCATAGAGCGCACCATATCTAATAGGGTGTGATTCCTCCATTCTGATACACCGTTGTGCTGTAGGGTATACGGTGGAGTAAGCTGAGAGAGAATCCCATTCACTTTTAGATAGTCCCGAAACTCATTGCTCAAGTATTCTCCTCCTCGATCAGATCGATGGATTTTAATACTTTTATCCTTTTGGTTCTCTACTTTGTGCTTATATTCTTTGAATTTCTCAAAAGCTTCAGACTTGTGTTTCAACAGGAATACATGTCCGTATCTTGAGAAATCGTCAGTGAATATAATGAAGTACGAGGAACGATCACAGACATGTGTAGACATAGGACCCCATACATCACTATGTATCAGTCCCAAGAGTTCCGTAACCCTTTCTCCGTGTCTACTAAACGGAGATTTGGTCATTTTTCCTTTGAGACATGACTGGCATGTATCATAAGATGAAAATTCGAACGGATTCAAATATCCATCCTTATGTAACTTAGCTAGTCGTGTCACATTGATATGACCTAGTCTACAATGCCATAAGAAGGATTCGTTCATTTCTGAACTCTTCCTCTTGTGTGTGTTTTGTATATTAAGATCCATAGTTTGATTTAGAACGTATATGCCATTATTTAACGAGCCTGATCTAATCAACTTTTGATTCAGGAAGATGTTCATAATATTATCATGTACTACAAAATTATATCCTTCTTTACTCAATAAAGAAACTGATATAAGATTGCATATCAGGGTCGGAATGTAATAACATTCGTTCAGAATCAATGTATTACCATTTAGTAATAAAGGTGATATTCGCCAACTGCTTTGGCTGCAATATTTGCACCATTCTCTACTCTTATGGAATGATCACGCTCTCCCAGTTCTCTACCTTTCCGTAGCCTATGTAACATATTACATATGTAGGATCCCGATCCGGTATCTAATACCCAGGACGCAGAGTGAACTGAGAAACAGTTCTCGATAACAAACACACCCGAAGAAGATGTATCAACATGCTTATTCTTCATTTGGGCAGTGTGAGAATCCAGATATGTCCCTATTCCCTGTTCAGTCTTATAACAATTATAAGAAAAAACAGAACCAACGTTCCCCTGCTCAGAATAACAAGAGAGTTCAATCAATACATCCATATTATTATCTTGATTAAGGCCTGACATGGTCGCTACCTGGAGAGAGAGAGAGAAGAAAAAACTTTAGCTTATGCTCTTGTAAGATTAGATTGGTTATTATCTTATGTAATCAGGATGGCTCCCACTGGTTTTTATCAAATCTTCCTTCAAACCCTAAAAGGTAAGACTAACTGGGATTAATTACACCTTACAAGTTCGCCAATCTTTCAGCCAGGCCAGTTTTGGTACTTTGAGGGAGGTTCCCCGTGCTTTAGCACGGACCTAATTAAAATAAACCTCGTTTTCCCAGAGGCATAACCCCATTAACACCTTTCTAGACACCTACTTGATCGGCTAATTGTCATGTGTAAAACTCTCCTAGGAGTAACTCTTACTCGCAGTGGGTATCGGGATCCAACTATCTCATAGAAGGTATGCAATCTCATTGTAAATTTCAACACTTGAAATTCCCGATAATACTATTGCCCCTAGCACGCTATGACCTTGACAGAGGTCAAAAACCATAGTGCACTAGTCAAGTTCAACCCATCATTTCTTGATTGAATCAAACCCACCCGCATGACCCTTGACAGAGGTCAACAAGGTCGTACGACTACCCTAATCCAATCTCATTACATGCTTTACAGATAAGTACTAATCAGCTACCGTACACTACGCCTTGACAGAGGTCAACAAACACAGCACAAATACTAAATAATCTTTATCTGAAATGACGGAGGGCTAAGGCAGGTTTTTCTGAAAACCTTTTGTGTAATGAACTTGATATCGTTGTAGAAACAAGTGATTTTGAAAAAGGAGTGTTTTTGAGGCTTTTACTAGTTTCTCTAAAGAGCTCACTCCCGGTGAAGGGATCTCGGCTCTTTCCTTATCGAATAAGGTGCAGGATATTTCATAAATACCTCTATGCAAAGAAAGAACTACAAAAGCAATCAAAAACAAAACCGAGTGAGTTGTAGCATCTGCTAGTTTTTCTAAAGAGGTCACTCCCGGTGAAGGGATCTCGGCTCTTTCCTTATTGAATAAGGTGCTGGATATTCTATAAGGAATACCGCTATGCAAAGCAAAAACTAGAGCTACCCTTTTTATAAATTTGATTCTACAACATCTTTTATGTTTCTTTTCTTTCATTAATCTCATTAATGAAGTCCCATCATTTATGATTCCTAAGCATCACAAAAGAAACGAAAATACAACGTACGCTTATGCCATCCACATTCGCCACAATGTCCTGTTATACACCGTTAGGTTACTTAACTAACGGCATACCGCGACGGGACTAGCGCGGGTGTAAAACATAAGCAACGTTTATTATATATCATATATACAATAATAAAGCATTCGTCTCACGCATATAAAATGATCACATCATAGAATATTCGCAGCAGAAGATAACATATGAAATATTGGATATACTAGGAGGTCTGTGTTTTATTTTGAGCCTGTATAAAATATGGATTTCACGGTCGCGATGAATAGCCAAACCCACATCCCTAGACCCCTATGAGAGCGGCAAGCAACCCTGCCAATTCTAGGGTTAGGAGACCCGGTCTCGACTCCTCGAGATGGCTTCCCACTGGACCCTAGAATCCGGTTTCTTGTGCTCTCTTCCTTGGGTCTATCCTAATGCGGAAAAGTAAATAATATACAATGGTGACATCATCCTCAACCCGGCTATTCAGACCACGACATCACATGTCATCAACGTAAGTAAATATACGTATCCCAATTATCGTTGATGTATAGCAACGAAACCGGCGATACACCACATATTACACTTACGGTCGCAGAAAAGAAAGTGAAAAACTACAACATTTGGAATCCACAATTAGCTTAGACATCGTAAACCCGAAATATCATATATTACGGATTTCATGCCTAACTATATGAATTCCACATATTGTATCACATTCCAGGAAAAGCTAGACGACGTTAAACATTCCGATCGAATCAACAAACACCCATAATTCCCTAAAGCTCAACACTTGAGTGTAGTTTAAAAATACTCAGTACATGCCACAGTACCAATGAACCAGCCGTAGAAGGTTCAACCAATACCTCACATGTGGCACTGCTGAACTACCACAAACCCTAGGGTTTAGTGGCGGTTCTGACGGTCACATAATCGAGTTAAGGCTTCGTTCTTCTAGAGGGCCCACCGAATCACTTGCACGATATTTGAATGTTCTTTAACTACGAAAAAATCCTACTCTTGAAAAATTTCCGGCAAGGGTTAAAGTGGGTATTTGATATCTGATCGAACTTTTTAACACCGTCTACATTAACCCGAAAACAAACTAGAATTACGAATACGAAACACTCCGAATTGCCTCTGTAAAAAGATAACATCACATGCAAATTTAGCAAAAGCAAACACCTGAATTAGCAAAACCCAGAGCCTTGAACACTGTAAAAATTTCAACCCCAAACAGGCCGAGGTGGCCGGTTTTGTGTAACATTTCAGAAAATATAAAATACTATTTTTTTGGAATTTAATATTAAAGTAATATAATTCCCGAAAACTTCCCGATTTGCGAAATTGGGGTTTTCGAAAAAGGGTATAAATATATACCAATAATTGTGAAATAATTGAAAATTAAAATGATTTATTCATTTAAAAATATATTTAAAGGATTTGGCATTTTTAAAATTTATTATATGCAGTTTGGATAAAAACCCGATTAGTGCACTGCTAATCGCGATTAAGCCAAATCCGTGTTTCGACAGTTTTCCATGGCTAGTGCACCATGTCATGTTGCATTTTGGTTACATGTTGTTTTCTTGTGTTGTTTTGGGTATTTTATGGTTTGGTTTTAAAAGAAAAGAGAAAAGAATAGAGAAAAGGGTAAAAGGGTAAATAATAGTGAGAGAGGGTGAGAATAAGAGAGTGAGAGAGGGGGGGCCGCCATCTATAGTTCACCCTATTATTTTCCTTCAAATTTTCCGCATCTCCTTCAACCTCACTTCCCTCCACCATTAACCCCAAGATCCACCTCAAAAACTCCATCAAAACCCTAAATCCCTTTCACAATAAATGATCCCCTCCTCATCCTCTACACATTGGACCAAGAAAAGTGGGATTTTGACAACATTGGCGAATTAGGGTTTTTCTTGAGTGGCATCCATGAGGTATAAATTCTTCCCTTTCATTTAATTTTAGTTTCCTTGCATTCTTGTGTAGTTTAGAGGTTGATTGTGTGTGGAATTGTGATCTTAGAAATCCTAAGAGAAGGGTTTGAGTGAAATTGTGGATTGGTGATGATTGAGTGGCTGTTTTAGACCTGGGTTTGAGTATAGAAACCAAAATATGGATTTAAGGATTTATTATGTCGGTTTTGTGTTAAATTGTGAGGGTATATGGGAATCTGGAGTAACCCGGAGGCACTAAAAACTATTTAGCGAATACTGGGAGTCGTGCAGGAAACCTGGAGTGTACCCTGAAAACCCGAGCCCCTAACCCAAAGCCTAGGCTATAGATTTATTCAATCTGGCCGCAAATTGAGGCTAGGGTGGGTTGGAATTGATTCGTGCTTGTCCTGTAGCTCCATCTCTAGTAAACTAGACCCTTTACATATGCAAAATTGGCTAATTTGACCTAGGGTAAAATCTGGGAGCACTTTGATGTGATTTTGGATATGTTTTCCATATTTTGAAATGTTTTGTTTTTCTATTTGGATTTATATTGGGTTGTTGGATGTTTGTACATCGACAACAAGGGTTCTTTGATTGTTTTTGCACGCGTAGGCTATAGGTTCTAACCTATAGGCGATCCGTGTGCCGGTTTGGTTTCCGGACTTGATGTTAATAGCGATCGCGATTGTTTATTATTGTAGGTACCCTCGCGTGGATTCTGAGATGACAGAGCATGGCGTTATCGACTTCGACAAGTAAAGATCAAGGTGAGTAGATCTATATCTACGGGGGAAGTCGGGTGGATGGCGTATATCACCGCCGCAAACTTTGATGGAAACCGATTATATATAGAATATGGTTAATGAAAACTTTAATAGAAAACTAGGGGTAAGGTTATAAGATAGTGAGAGAACCATATTTGAAACTAAAGGATAGTTGTAGTGATATAATACGATTGATACGTGATGACGGGTTTTGAGGACGATGTTCGATGATGTTGCCGTATTGGATACTATATGAATAGATAGCCGACGTAGGTATGCCATCCGAACCATACCTATTTTAAAATGAAGAATCATATGCATCTTTTAAACAAATACCTCAAGGGACATTACAGATTTTCAAATGATATCTTTTTCTTGTAAAACACCATAGCCCCTACTTTCAAAACTACTATTTGCCCCTTTGAAAAACTGATTGTATGGTTCGAGTGTGTGTGTTAGATTAGATATGTATGCTTATAGTAAAGATAGATTGGATATGTGAAATTGACTTGATGTGGGAGATAAATGCGATGAAAAGATAAGACGATGTAATATGATGATTGATGATATGTTGGTATACGGATGTGAGTTGATTGAGCTGATTGATACCTTGCCGGTCCCTTGATATGAGATTGTTATGGATGTGACTTGGGACGTAGGTATATAGATATATAAATAATGTTGTGAATATTAAATGATAAGCCGTACGAGACATTAGGTCCGTATCCTCATTGTCGTAAAGGTTGATAGGATCCCTATTAGTTTTATGCCGCCGTACGATGATTTTCCGTACGTGACGAGTTTGATTTGATGTTTGATCCATACCCTTGACTAGAGGCTGCCGTGCGATATATTATACCGTACACGATGTTGTTAGGCTAGATGCCGATTGATAGATTCACCGACTCGGACATATGATAGATACGTATACCTTATAGCTTTTAGCTGATGATTTATCTTATGATGCATTCATGTTATTCTCATTGCATTGCATATACCTGTGCTAGTACACTCATACCATTATCGATGATGCGTAGGTTATACGTACACAGATTTTCCGGCTCACACACTTTATCATCGATAATTGCCATGTCACTACACAGTAGGATTGCTGCATCATAATATGGCTCCTTGCATAGTTTACTTGCTATAGTTACATATGTACCCTTATACGATGTTGCATTTGACTTTGGAGAATTTGGGAATCGCATCAGATATTTTCAAAATTGGATCCATTTAAACGAGCGGGTTCCCTTAATATGTTATATCATTGTTCCATGTTGTATGATTTACGGATATGCTTACATTTCTGTTATATGTCGCATACATCATGCTTTACGCCTTTACGCATTGAGATATGCTGTTTTCATGAGATTTCTGGATTTGAGAACCGTGGCTATTTCAAAAGAAGTATGTACTGTTTTAAAAACCCAGTTTCTCTTGATATGATATTTCAGTGCGTCCACCATGTGTTTTCTCGGTTCTGAGAGTGACATGTGAAACCCGATTCGAGGAGGCAGATGATTCCGTTTGCGGGTACGTGGTGGACCCGGTATGGAACCCCGGGGCGAGAAAGAGATTTCATATGGATGACGATGAGCCTAGCAGAGGGACTACTACCTACCGGTGATAGTATTTGTGCTCGGCGGATATCCGGAGGATACCGACCGGAGTCGAGAGATGATATGAGCCGATCCGGACTGACGGAGCCCGTAGGCCGATCCGGACTGACGGAGCCCGAGATATGAGGATTTACGTGTCGATGCTGGACACCGGTTTCATGATGTTTTCGGGTGTCGATGTTGGACACCCAGGTTCCATGATTTTGATGTGTCGAGAGGGACACCGTTGATTTATATCCTCATATTTTCATGCACACTCTTTTATGATATTTACGTGCATACAGACATTGATTATATGGGTGGACGAGATCCACATGCATACATACATTGATTATATGGTTGGACGAGATCCACATGCATACATACCCTGATTATATTGTTGGATTATATCCGCATACATATAGGTATTGATTACATTGTTGGCGCATATGATGACCCGGTCACCCTAGATATCATAGTATTACCTTTATGATATAGTTGACCTAGGAGTCGTTGTTTATTCGATTTCTTCTTGTAGATGTTTTTCTACTCACGAGTTGGCAACTCACGCCCGTTGTGCCACAGTTCTTGCAGGTTGACCGCATGGATCCGTAGCGGCATCGCTGGCACATAGCTTCTTTTGGGTGTTTGCATTGGTAGGTGGGGCATTTGTATCGTACCCACTCTTGTATTTATATTTCATATTGTATCTAGTCAACTCCATCAATCAAAATTTGTAATTGTGTAAGTAATGAGACTTAGTGGGATTGTGGTTGCGAGACTTAGAGCGAGGGGTTTTCCGCTACTTGTGGCTTTTATGTCTTGCTTTTCTTTATCTTTGTAGTGATCTTCGCCGTTGGGCGTCGTATACTTATATATTGTCTTGCGTGGTTGTGATCCGCCGTTTGGCGAAGAGCCAGCTCCCGCTTGGGGATGCCATTATTCTTGTTATGTATTGGTGGTTTTGGATCAAAATATACAAAGGAGGTGCTGCCCAAATTTTTAAAAGACGAAAACCTGTTTTCCAACTTGCATTTTTTCATGTTCCATCACCTATGCATTTATGAAAACATTGATTTCATTATACCTTTATTTCAAAACTTCACCTCCTTTATTTTCTTAAAAAGGTTTAGATTTCTGGGTTTCAGCTTACTTGAATTACGTTACGCATCTAGACGTTGCATGATTTAAGTGCTGGTCACGAGCTAAACTTCACCTCCTTTATTTCAAAACTTCACCTCCACGATCTTGCTTCTTCTTTGAATGTCGTCAGGTGTTTCAGACCTTCCAGAGATCGAGCCTAGCACTGAATACTTGGACCGGTTTATTGAAGATCCCGAGCTGTAGTTACACTTGTACATTTCCTTTACATTTTGTATTTTCCATTTCTGTTATGCCACTGTTTAGGCATTGCTTTCATTCAGATGTATTTACTTTTCCATGTACTGTAAAAGAATGTTAATAAATAAAGTTGTTGTTCTTTACATTTGTCTCTTGTGTACATTTCTTTTATATTGCTTAGTTACGCTTAGCGTATTTACTTCAGAGTAAATACGTAGCGGCCTCGTCGCGTCCTCTGCCCGTATACCGGGAAGCGGGGCGTGACAGGTTTTGTTGGTGGCCCATGCAGGTCAGAGCTGTATGGAACACTACCATGCAGTTCTGTTCTGCATGAACAACCTACGCAACATAATACAAGAACCAGCAACTAAAACATTCTTTACAATTCATACTTCTTGAATCTTATCATTTCATATACTTTGAATCTGTCATAACCTAAAATTTTCATTCAAGGTTATGGATTCCCCGAACAACACCAACACCAACTTCAACAACACTCCACATCCACTACCAATTACACCTGCCATAGCTGCTTCGATCAACGAGCATACGGTTCTACTTGAGGCGATCTGCAGCCTTCTAGAAGGACAGCATCAGCAGACTGCTCTTTTAATGAACCGTCCCGAGGCAGAAGCACTTGGGGTGAAGCAATTCAGGGTTTTGCACCCCAAACAGTTCTCAGGAAAAGAGAGCCCACTGGAAGCTGAGGAATAGGCTCAGAGCATCGAAGACGACCTGGCAGCAGCATAAGTTCCAGAGATAGCTTGGGTTCGTGTTGCGAAATTACAGCTCACGGACAATGCACGGGTTTGGTGGAAGGCGGAAGAAAGCCGTCTTGACCAACCTATCGAATGGTAGACTTTCCGCGACATGTTCGATGCAAAGTACTTCCCTGAGACTGCCCGCTTCGACATAGAACATCAGTTCTTCCATCTGCATCAAGGTTCAATGTGGACCAAATTAGTAGATGAGTATGACGTTGAGTTCACCATGCTCAGTCGGTAAGAAATGTCTCAATAAATTCGACTTTCAAAATATCATATAATACACAGCTAACACAAGACCGTAACAGGTTTGCGGCCCATCTCATACCGACTGCTGAGATCAGGGCTAGAAGATTTCAGAAAGGGCTGGACCCAGAAATCCAAGCTGCTCTAGCTACAGGGGATTTCCCAACCCATGATTTGTCTTTGAAAGCTACCCGAAAATATGAGGAAGTAGTAAAGAGGAAGGGAAGATCTCAACCTACCGATTTGAAGCGTCCTGCTACTCAAATGGCAGGAGGAGCCTCTTCAAGACCAACTGTTGAACCCAGGAGAAGTGAAGAAATCAATAACTAGTCGAGTCCAGACTTCTGCTACTACTAAAGGAGAAAGGGACACTTGTGGAAGGACTGTATGCGCGCAAAAGGCTTGTGCCTAGTTTGTGGCGCGTCCAATCACGGAATTGGAAGCTGTCCTTATAGAAGCAACCCAGATCACACACCCACCAACTACCCGCAGCAGCCAGCTATTCAGGCTCCTGCACCTCGTCTAGCACTCCCTGCTCCACCACCTGCACAGCCTACTCACCAATTCCAACAGGCAATGAAGGACGTACCTCGAGGGTATAAAAACACGCCCCAAGGACAGAATGTGCCTCCAGTTAGGAGGAATGTACCACGGCGTCAGACTTTCACATTAGCAGCCGTAGAAGCCAAAGCTGTAGATCAAGGTAACACTAGTAAGCTTTCACATTTTTAAAACCCTTATATCACTTTGTTATTCATACACTATCAAGTACTTCTATCACCAAACTTTTCTTGAATCTGTTACACTTTTCTTTTACAAATTTCGAGGACAAAATTTTTATAAGGAAGGTAGAATGTAACAACCCTAAACTTTCTGTACTAACTTCCTGTACAAATATTTTTCAAAAATAAAGAAAGGGGTACTTTTTCCTGAGCACAAATTATAAGTTTGTTTTGCTTTTTAATAGAAAGAAGGAGCTTGTAGCTCATTGGTAAGACCTTGCACTGCTGAACCAAAACACCAGAGTTGAAATCCCATCCCCCCACATTATTTTTAATATTGTTTTCTTTTAAATTTTTAGAAGTCCAAGAGTCTACACATTCATAACTCGTAAAAACCCCACGTCACATATAAAAAAAAATAGCCCAGGGGGTAGACCAGAAGTCGTGGGACACGTGGCAGCCGACCCCGGCCTAACTCTGCCTAACTCGGCCGGCGGACCGCCCGACTCGGCCTGGATCGCCGAGTTGTCAACATGAAAGTTCTTCTTTTTGGTCTTCTTAACTCCCCTGTATACTTTAAATTTCCTGCACAGTTCCAAAGCCCTTTAAAATCTCAATAAATCCAATTTTTAATACAATTTAATACATTTTTTCTTCACACCCTTTCATCTACCTTAACCGTAGTTTTACCCTATAAATACCACCCCTAAACACATACCCCTCACTGACAATTCTTTCCAAAACTCTCAAGAAAACTTTCTAGAATTTTTGTGTACAAGTAAAGTTAGCGAAGGGAGAAACTCCAGAAATTTTCCGACGACGACTCTAGGAGCTTCCGGCGATGAAACAACGCACCGACAAATCCTACTTCCTCCTCTCCCTCTTCTCTAACCTAACAACCCGTAAGTCCCACCTCTCCCTCATCTCGGCTCGCTACACATGCACCGTTTTGATTGCGGTACTTTAGAACTTAAAACGACACGATAAATAACTACCAATCAACAGAGCAACAGAATTTTGTTTCATGGAAATCCAAAAGACAAGACAATTACCGAGAAACTGTCAGATGCTACTCATGCTCTTTTGATTTTTGAGACTTCCAGCATAATCCGCATCAGAATAACTTGTCAAATGAAACAAGTTGTTTTTAGGATACCATAAGCCAAAGTTAATGGTTCATTTAAGATATATAAGGATTCTTTTGACTGCAATCAAATGTGATTCCTCAGGATTGGCTTGGGATCTCGCATACAAACATATACTGAACATGATATCAGGTCTAGTAGCGGTCAAATATAGTAACTACCTATCATGCCACGACAAAGTCTAGTGTCAACGTTTTGACCATCATTATCGTGTTAGTTATATGTATGCCCTAGAGGCTATTACTGTACGTAGGATGTATATTGTAGTGGATGCTGGGATATATATATGGAGGACTTTCTTGCTCGACATGATAGTATGCTATCTGGTTACTCTTTACCTTAACGTGTATACTGATTGTCTCTCTGTTACATGTTGGTAAAGCCCTTAGGATGTGTACTTGACTGCCTGGACTGTGATGCGGATCATACTAGTGGGGACATGGCAGTCTATAAGTACATCCTTCAATGTCCCTAGTCGTGGGTATATCGAGACTGGGCATCGATATACCAGAGTCGACTAGCGTATACCTTCTCGACCCATACAGTTAGGCGATGGATGATCCCATATCCATTGGTGTTTGACATCAGAGATGATATACGGGTGCTCAGTGGAGACTGGGTACACTGGACGGACTCGTCGAGAACTCCCAGATGGTATTATACCTTACGTCAGATGGCAGTTCTCTGGTGACACTGGTACAGAGTAGTCTGTTGACCCGAGATCGTCATAGAGTCTTGTGTGGTTCCCACTGTGCTTTGATTTCCACCTTACCACGTCCAAGAGGGCATGCAAAACGGTGGCTTTTGGGTACAGTCCCGAATCACATGGAGGCAATGAGCGATAGGAGGGGATTCGTCTCTCCCGGTATAGGGAGTTGATGTTGCGCTGTGTTCGATTGGCTATAACCGGAAATCCTTGGCCAGGGTTGCTGAGATTCACTGGTAAGTGTTACCAGTAGTTTCTCGAATTGTTATAGACCTCATATCGACACGACTTATCGAGCTACTGGGGTCTGACGTTTACCACCCCTAGACGAGATATGCGACATATCAGACGATCAGACCGGACTGTACTGTAAGTGTTACTGGTTGGATTCACAGGAGTGTGAGCGGGATTGCTCATCGATCTTCTGATCGCTCAATACCCGGGTGGCCGTTACGTTTAGCAGACCGCTTGCGGCTTATGGGTGTTTGATATGATCATCACCTGCTGCCGGTGTATTGACGAGTCTTTAGAGTCCTACACAGAGGTTTCCTGGCTCAAGCGAAACGAAATAGGAGCGCATATGAGATATGTGCGGGACCGAGAATAATGCGTGTATGTGATACCGTATTCTATTCTCGCGATGAATGTATCGATTGGTTGTATGCGATATAACCTAGTTATCGAATCAAGGATTGATTCGATAAGCCGATACGTTGAATATTAGTCGGTTATATGCGATATGACCAGATCGTTAAATCAAGTGTTGATTTAATGATTTAATGCATAATTATATATTTGATATATTACTTTGCATTAACTAGTATTGGTTCACATTAAATGGATTTTCTCACTTGAAGTTCACAAGTTGTATATGTGATATACTTTTGTGCACTTGAATGTATCATGTTTGATGATACATGTTTACTTGAGTTTGTGTAAAGATTAAACCATGGTTATTTAAATGGTTAGGGTTTTGATTTTCATATCTATCTATTTATTTATATATATTATGGAAATGATAAAGAGAAAAATGGTGGCTTTCTTTGTTTGTTCATGAAGCTTCATGAAGCTTTGACTAAGTGACCATTTTGTCTCATGCTTAACCCTAACCATTCCACTTAACCATAGTCCTCTCTCTACACTTAACCATGGTTGTAGTTATGATAAGAATAATCTATTTTTTCTATTTTCTCATTTTTTTCTTATCATAATTATCTTCTTCTTCTTCTTCAAGAAGAAAACCTTGCTTTCATCAATGGTGATTTGATGAAAAGAGTGAGAAATCCAATTCTAAAGTGAACCCACCTCCTATTTCTTCATCCTCTACCTCTTGCCAAGTAGTATAGGGTGTTTTCTTCACAAGTTTCATGACTTGGTGAAGTGGGAGCTTGATCTTGTGATGCCTCGACGTAGATCATCTTCGGCATCGTAGTCGATGACCTAGCCCGCCCATTTCTCCGATGAAGCCGACGCTAGAGCCCGGGATTTGATTTGGACAGCAAGGAGACTTCATCATGGAGCTATGGAGGTGGAGAACCGGATCTACAAAGGTTGTATTTCAGTTCACTTAGTTAAGTTGTTAACTAGTTGCTTGTTTCGCCTAAAATTCTAGTTAACGATCCGTATTAGGGTTTCTCGGCACTTGTAAAATTTGAAATTAGCATGGTTGATGCCTTGTGAGAACTCATTAGAGTGCCTAGGAACCCTACAGTGGTATCAGAGCCTAGCTAGAGCCTTAGGCGATGCGTAGACGATGTTAGAAACCCGATCGAACCCCGAAACCCTAACTTTTAACCCTCTCTGGACTTTTTCTGAAAAAGTGGTTTTTTCCAAATTAAAAATGCTTAAAAAATTCAGCAGGAAATTCTAAGAATTACGGTGCAAAAATTACCTAATGATCTGTCTAAAGCGCGGCGGAACCGCGGCATTAGCCGCCTATTGCGGCGGTTCCGCGCCCATTTAGCCTCTTCAGTCAACCATTTTTGCACAGTAACTTCTTTATTTAAATGCTGAGTTTTATAGGAATTTTTAAAATTTACTCAAGAGCTGAGTTTTCTGGGTTGTATTAGGGACTCGGTATTTCGATCGGATTGTCTAATTTTGTCTGTGTGCTTTTCCGGATAATTTTAGAATATGTTAAAAAAGTTCGACCGGATATAAATACCCACTTTTTCCCCTGCCGGGAAATTTCCAATTGTTGGATTTTTCCAAAGTTTAATGACGTTCTAAGTAGTGCAAGTAACGCGATGGTCCCTCTAGAAGACAACAAAACTTAACTCGATTATGTGACCGTCTTGAACTGCCCTTTGAACCTTAGGGTTTGGGGCAGTACGGCGTGCCACATGTGAGGCGTTGGCTTGACCCTTCTACAGCTGGACCGTTGGTACTGAGGCATGAACTGGATGTTTTTAAACTTGTTTCATGTGTTGAGCTGTATCGGGAAAACTTGGGTGTTTGACTGTTCGATCGGAAAGTTTAACATTTTCTGTTTATCTGGAATGTGATATAACATTTGGAATTCACAAGTAGTTATGAGATAACTGTATGAATGTTATAAACATAGCACTTTAGTCTCACTTGATAGGTTGCCACGGAATTTTGATGCGATTAAGAGTCCGTCGCAATCACGTAGCGTACGCGGATACTCGCCGGGTAAACTTAATAGACAGCCTCGCCCCATAGCCCCGACCAAGTGAATGTAGAAGAACCCCGTCGCCGAAAGCATCCGTTCGGGTGCTCGCGGCAGTGGTGTTCCGCCTTGGTGCACTTCGTCGACGGCGTCAGGGGTGCAGCTGCCTACTAAAGTTTGCGACGAGCATTCGATTAGGATGTTGGGAATCTTGTTGAATTGCCCGACTTGATATTGAAAAGTGTTTTCGATAATGAGACTAAAATGCGGGGTTTATAATTGTTAGGCATGCGATGTCTAAGTATTTCATTTGATTAGGCATGTGATGTCTAAAGTGGTTGCGGATTCCAACTGTTGTAGTTTACACTTTCTTTTCTGTGACCGTAAGTGTAGTATGTAGTGGTATTTCCGATTGTCGTTGCTATACGTCGACGACAATCGGTGTATGCATACTTACTTACGTTGATGACATGTGATGTTATGTGTTGCTGGATATGTTATATTGGATCGTCGTGTTTGAATAGCCGGGGTTTTTTATGTGAGATGAGTGTTTTTCATTTTCATTCATGTAAAAACCTGTATGTAATATTCTTTTATTGGGACACTTCCAGGTTGCGGAAGCTGTCACCCTTTGTATATTATTTACTTTTCCGCACTAGGATAGACCCAAGGAGGGGAGCACAAGTAACCGGGTTCTGGAGTCCAGTGGGAGACCAACTCGAGGAGTCGAGTCCGGGTCTCCTAACCCTAGAATTGGTAGGGTTGCTTGCCGCTCTCGTAGGGGTCTAGGGGTGTGGGTTTGGCTATTCATCACGACCGTGGAATCCGTGTTTTATACTGGCTCGTATTGAAAACACGGACGTCCTAGTATATCCAACATTTCATATGTTTCTTCTGCTGCGATATCTGTGATGTGATCATGTGATGTTCTATGATAGATACAGTATATAGTATATATGATATATTATATAGACGTTGCTTATGTTTTACACCCGCGCTAGCCCTGCCCCGCTCTGCCGTTAGTTACCTAACCTAACGGTGCACGAGGGGACATCGATGCGAATGCGGATGGCATAAGTGTACGTCGTATTTATCTGTGATGTTTAGGTATATAAATGATGGGATTTCATTAATGTGATTAATGAAAATAAAAGAAACCTAAGATGTTGTGGAATCAAATTTCAAAAATAAAACAGGTAGCTACAGTTCTTGCTTTGCACAGCGGTATATGTGATATATCCTGCACCTTATTCGATGAGGAAAGGACCGAGATCCCTTCACCGGGAGTGACTCCTTTAGCAATAACTGGCAGATGCTACACACTCGGTTTGTCTTTTGATTGCTTTTAAGAGTTTTTGCTTTGCACAGTGATATATATGATATATCCCGCACCTAATTCGACGAGGAAAGGGCCGACGATCCCTTCACCGGGAGTGACCCTTTTAACAAAACTAGAAAAGCCTCAAAGTCACTCCATTTTAAAATCATTTGATTCTACAACGATATCAAGTTCATTATGCAATAGGCTTTCTTAAAAGCCTGTCGTAGCCCTCCGTCATTTCAGATAAGTAGTAGTTAGTATTCGTGCTACGTTTGTTGGCCTGCGTCAAGGCGTAGTGTGCGGTAGCTAACTAGTATTTATCTGCTTATGCATATGATGCAGATTGGATTAGGGTAGTCGTGCGACTTTGTTGGCCTGCGTCAAGGGTCGTGCGGGTGGGTTTAATTCAATCAGGAAATGACGGGTTGAACTTGACTAGCGCACTATGGTTTGTTGGCCTGCGTCAAGGTCATAGGACGCTAGGGGCAAAACATTATCGGGAATTTCAAGTGTTGAAATTTGCAATGAGATTGCATACCTTCTATGAGATAGTTGGATCCCGATACCCGCTGCGAGTAAGAGTTACTCCTGGGAGAGTTTTACACATTACAATTAGCCGATCAAGTAGGTGTCTAGAAAGGTGTCAATGGGGTTATGCCTCTGGGAAAACGAGGTTTACATTAATTAGGTTCGTGCGAAAGCACGGGGGACCTCCCTCAAAGTACCGACACTCGCCTGGCTGAAAGATTGGCGAACTTGCTGTGTTTAATTAATCCCGGCTGGTCTTTCCTTTTAGGGTTTGAAGAAAGATTTGATAAAAAGCAGTGGGAGCCATCCTGATTAGATAAAATAATAACCAATCTATTCTTGCAAGAGCGCACGCCGAGTGTTTTCTTCTCTCTCTCTCCAGGTAGCGACCATATCACGCCTTAATCAAGATAATAATACGGATTATTGACCGAACCAGCTTGTTATACTGAGCTGGGGAACGTTGGTCCCGCTCCAACTTATAAATGTTATAAGACAGAGCAGGAAATTGGGGATTACCAGAATTCTCGTGCCGCCCAGACGAAGAGAATGCATGCTGATGCATCATCTTCGGGTGTGTTCATTACAAAGAACTGTTACTCAGTATCCTCCGTATCCAGGGTATATGATACCGGATCAGGATCTCAGATATGTAATCTGTTACATAGGGCTACAAAAGGTAGAAAAACTGAGAACGGGTGATAAGTTTCATGAGACAGAAAACGGGGCAAGTGTTGCAGCCAAGTCTGTTGGTCACTGTCACCCTGTATTACCAATACATTGATTCTGAACAAATGCTATTAGATACCGAACCTGATATACAAAATCATATCAGTCTCTTTATTAGTAAAGAAAGGATATAATTTTGTATTGTTGGATAATGTTTTGAACATTTCCTATATCAAAAGTTGATCGGTTCAGGCACGTTATCTAAAAGCATTGACGTTCTAAATCAAATTACAGTTCTTAGTATATAGAATGCACACAAGAGGAAGAGTTCAGAAATGAACGATTCCTTCTTGAGGAATTGTAGACTAGGTCATATCAATGCGACCCGACTGGCTGAAGTTACATTAAGATGCATATTCAAATTAGTTTGAATTTACATCTTGTGAAACTTGCCAGTCATGTCACAAAGATTAGATGACCATAGCTCTGTTTACTGGAAACGGAGAAAGAGTTAGTAAGCTCTTGGGACTGATACATGATGATGTATGTAAGGCCCCAGTCTACATATGCCAGGACCGGTTCTTTGTACTTCGTTATATTCTCTGATAATCTCTCGAGATTCAGACATATGTTCCTGTTGAAACACAAGTCCGAACCTTTTGAGATATTCACAGAATATAAGCTAGAAGTAGAGAACCAATACGGGTATAAGTATTATGTCCTTTTATGTGATCAAGGAGGAGAATACTTGAGCACGAAAATCCTGGATTATTCTAAAGGAGAATGAGATTCTCTCTCAGCATTACTCCTCCGTATACACCATAGCACGATGGTATATCGGGGCGGAGCAATAGCACCCTATGTGATATGGTGTGCTCTATGATGAGTACTACTGAGTTTCCTATTTCCTTTTGGAAGTTATGCACTTGAGAAGCCGCATACCTATTGAATAGGGTTCAAATCAAAACAGTTGCCTACCGCTTCATGTGTGATATGGAAAGGGAAGAGCCCATATCTTAAGTTGATTAAGATTTGGGGTTGTCCGGCCTATGTCTAAAAGCAAAATCCGGACAAGCTCGAGGCAAGGTCAGTTATGTAAAACTGGAAAGGTTCCAGCTATACAAATTACAGCAGATGACTTGGTAGAACCAAAGGATTCAATAGTAACCAACGAACCTCAGCCTCTCCGCCGATCTAGTAGGGTTCCTCACCCACCTGAGAGATACTTCGGTTTCTCTATGACAGTGGGAGCGAGGATTGCATCATGAGATGATGACCCAACCAGTTTCGAGCTGGCCATCAGGAGTGGGACTCCGTAAGAATGGCTAGATGCTTAGCGATCTGAGATGGAATCCTTATACACCAACAAAGTATGGACTTTGGTTGCTATATCTGAAGGGTTAAATCCCCATCAGGAGCAAGTATATCTTGAGAAGATTACTTGGTGTACATGGAAAAGTTAAGACTTTCAAAGCTAGACTTGTTAAAGGTTTGCATCATTGACCAGGTGTGGACATGATGAAACTTTTTCTAAAGATCTATGCTTAAGTCCATCCAGATCCTACTTACTACGGCTACATACTATGACTACGATATCTGGTGGTTGGGTGTCATGACTGCTTTTCTAAATGATGTTTTAGAAGAGAGCGTCTATAAATACACAGCCAGAGAGCTTCGTAGACAGTGGGAGCAGCGGAAACGTGTGCAAGATGTTTTATGTGATAAAGCAGGCATCGCGGAGTTGGAACATCTGTTTTGATGAGATTAGTCAAATAGTTTGACATCATCAAAATGGTAGATGAACCTTGTATATACAAAAAGGTAGTAGGGAGTATGGTAGTGATCCTCGTAGAGTACGTGGATGACATACTCTTGATAGGGAAGGAGTTTCCTATGCTACGCTCGGTCAATCTCCGATTATCACAAGGATTCTCCATATAGGATCAAAGTGATACCTCCTAAATCCTAAGTATTCATCTATGAGATAGATGTAATTGGATGCTAGGAATCTCACTAGTAGTAGTGAGATGGTATCAATCGACCCTGGGGAGAATCACTGGAAGGGTTCCAGGATGATAAAGACAACTGAATGTCAGTCACAGGCATTGTCTTTACCCTCAGTGGAGGGACGGTATGTTGGAAGAGTTCCAAGATAGATACCGTGGCATACTAGACGATTAAAGGCCGAATATGTCGCTACTTAAGATTCTACCAAAGAGGCTGTCTGGGTGTATATTAGTTCATGAGATGAACTTAGTTCCTCCCATTGTGTGACAATGGAGTTGTGGCTTATGCCGAGGAACGTCCGTCCCATCAGTGATCCAGACATATTCTAAGGCAGTATTACCGGATCATGGAGATGGTTGATCTCCAGGGGATCAAGGTTAGGAGAGTAGACTCAGAGGACAACATGGCGGATCCACTCACGAAGGCCTATTCCCACAGAGAGACTTTTATGGGATGGTTGAGTATGAGATACTACAACCACTGCTACAGATGGCCCTAGTGCAAGTGGGAGATTGTTAGTTATATGTATGCCCTAGAGGCCATTACTGTACGTAGGATGTATATTGTAGTGGATGCTGGGACATATATAGGGAGGACTTTCTTGCTCGACATGATAGTATGCTATCTGGTTACTCTTTACCTTAACGTGTATACTGATTGTCTCTCTGTTACATGTTGGTAAAGCCCTTAGGATGTGTACTTGACTACCTGAACTGTGATGCGGATCATACTAGTGGGGACATGGTAGTCTATAAGTACATCCTTCAAGGTCCCTAGTCGTGGGTATATCGAGACTGGGCATCGATATACCAGAGTAGACTAGCGTATACCTTCTCGACCCATACAGTTGGGCGATGGATGATCCCATATCCATTGGTGTTTGACATCAGAGATGATATACGGGTGCTCAGTGGAGACTGGGTACACTGGACGGACTCGCCGAGAACTCCCAGATGGTATTATACCTTACGTCAGATGGCAGTTCTCTGGTGACACTGGTACAGAGTAGTCTGTTCACCCGAGATCGTCATAGAGTCTTGTGTGATTCCCACTGTGCTTTGATTTCCACCTTACCACGTCCAAGAGGGCGTGCAAAACGGTGGCTTTTGGGTACAGTCCAGAATCACATGGAGGCAATGAGCGATAGGAGGGGATTTGTCTCTCCCGGTATAGGGAGTTGATGTTGCGCTGTGTTCGATTGGCTATAACCGGAAATCCCTGGCCAGGGTTGCTGAGATTCACTGGTAAGTGTTACCAGTAGTTTCTCGAATTGTTATAGACCTCATATCGACATGACTTATCGAGCTACTGGGGTCTGACGTTTACCACCCCTAGGCGAGATATGCGACATATCAGACGATCAGACCGGACTGTACGGTAAGTGTTACTGGTTGGATTCACAGGAGTGTGAGCGGGCTTGCTCGTCGATCTTCTGATCGCTCAATACCCAGGTGGCGTTACGTTTAGCAGACCGCTTGCGTCTTGTGGGTGTTTGATATGACCATCACCTGCTGCCGGCGTATTGACGAGTCTTTAGAGTCCTACACAGAGGTTTCCTGGCTCAATCGAAAGGAAATAGGAGCGCATATGAGATATGTGCGGGACCGAGAATAATGCTTGTATGTGATACCGTATTCTATTCTCGCGATGAATGTATCGATTGGTTGTATGCGATATAACCTAGTTATCGAATCAAGGATTGATTCGATAAGCCGATACATTGAATATTAGTCGGTTATATGCGATATGACCGGATCGTTAAATCAAGTGTTGATTTAATGATTTAATGCATAATTATATATTTGATATATTACTTTGCATTAACTAGTATTGGTTCACATTAAATGGATTTTCTCACTTGAAGTTCACAAGTTGTATATGTGATATACTTTTGTGCACTTGAATGTATCATGTTTGATGATACATGTTTACTTGAGTTTGTGTAAAGATTAAACGATGGTTATTTAAATGGTTAGGGTTTTGATTTTCATATCTATTTATTTATTTATATATATTATGGAAATGATAAAGAGAAAAATGGTGGCTTTCTTTGTTTGTTCATGAAGCTTCATGAAGCTTTGACTAAGTGACCATTTTGTCTCATGCTTAACCCTAACCATTCCACTTAACCATAGTCCTCTCTCTACACTTAACCATGGTTGTAGTTATGATAAGAATAATCTATTTTTTCTATTTTCTCATTTTTTTTTCTTATCATAATTATCTTCTTCTTCTTCTTCTTCAAGAAGAAAACCTTGCTTTCATCAATGGTGATTTGATGAAAAGAGTGAGAAATCCAATTCTAAAGTGAACCCACCTCCTATTTCTTCATCTTCTATCTCTTGCCAAGTAGTATATGGTGTTTTCTTCACAAGTTTCATGACTTGGTGAAGTGGGAGCTTGATCTTGTGATGCCTCGACGTAGATCATCTTCGGCATCGTAGTCGATGACCTAGCCCGTCCATTTCTCCGATGAAGCCGACGTTAGAGCCCGGGATTTGATTTGGACAGCAAGGAGACTTCATCATGGAGCTATGGAGGTGGAGAACCGGATCTACAAAGGTTGTATTTCCGTTCACTTAGTTAAGTTGTTAACAAGTTGCTTGTTTCGCCTAAAATTCTAGTTAACGATCCGTATTAGGGTTTCTCGGCACTTGTAAAATTTGAAATTGGCATGGTTGATGCCTTGTGAGAACTCATTAGAGTGCCTAGGATCCCTACATATCGTCAGTGAGTTTGGTATTAGTAGCCATCGGTGTCTCACAGGTCTTTGCATTTTCTAAGCCAAATTTCTTTAATAATTTCTTAGTATATTTGGCTTGATTGATGAAGATGCCATTATCCATTTGTTTAATTTGAAAGCAGAGGAAGTAATTAAGTTCTCCCATCATGCTCATTTCAAATTTGTCTTGCATGGATTTGGAAAAATCTTCACAAAGACGTTCATTAGTTGATCCAAAAATAATATCGTTAACGTATATCTGAACTAAAATGATATTTTTGTTAAGGGTTTTAGTGAATAAAGTTTTATTTACTATACCCTTCGTGAATCCTATATTCTAGAAAAGAACTTAGATGTTCATACCATGCATGTGGTGCTTGCTTGAGACCGTAAAGTGCTTTTCTTAACTTATAGGCATGATTGGGAAATTTATGATCTTCAAAACCAGGGGGTTGAGATACATATACTTCCTCGTCTATTTGACCATTTAAGAATGCACTTTTAATGTCCATCTGAAAGACTTTGAAGTTCTTATAGCAAGCGTATGCAAGTAGGATACGTATTGCTTCGAGTCTAGCAACTGGTGCATAGATTTCATCGTAATCTATCCCTTCTATTTGGTTATATCCCTGACCAACCAAGCGGGCTTTGTTTCTAACTATTTTACCTAGTTCGTTAAGTTTGTTCTTAAATACCCACTTAGTTTCTATTATAGGTCTATCTTCTGGTCTTAGAACTAAATCCCAAACGTTATTTCTTTTTAAATGATTAAGTTCTTCTTGCATGGCTATTATCCAATTTTCATCATCAATAGCCTCGTTATTGTTTTTGGGTTCTATCAGGGATATGAAAGCTAAGTTAATACAAGTATTGAATGTTGACGATCTTGTAACAACTCCTTTATCAATATCACCAATAATCAAATCTTTTGGATGGTTCCGATTGAATTGCCAATCCCTTGGAGGATCTTCATCCACAACTTGTGGTGCATCATCTACATGTGGTTTATGAAAGTGTACCCTAGCACCAACCGGCATCAAGCATGCAATTTTCAAATAATCTTGGTGCTAAGCTACACTATCCAAAGATCTAACTAGATAATTAGGGTTTACATGATGATATAGAAAGTTTTAACACTAAGTGAAGGAGGCAACAACTTTTGAAGACCGAGTCCTTCACTTCAATAGCTCCGGGTAATAGTCCCTACGACTCCTCTAGGCTCTACTTGAAGAAGGCACGAGCTTCATACGCGATCTTCCTGTCGAAGATGATCCACCTGAAGCTTCTCTAATCCAAGCGACCTCTTCACCAATCTTTCTTTAGTGAAGCAAACACCCTAGTTTAAAGTGCTAATCTAAACTAGGATGATGAAGTAGGGGTTCTAAGCTCACTTAGGTTTATCTTAAGCTCTAGGGTTCACAACTCATATGAGGGTTAGAGCTTAAGGAAGAGGAAGAAGATGGAGAGAGCTGGATCGAAAATGAGCTTAAGAAAAAAAAATGAACTCACTAAAAGAGCAAGTGTAGAATGGGTTCACAAATGAACTCTATTATTGAAGCATAGAATTTATTCCATTATAAAAAAAAGAACCATACTTCAAAAATAAAGCCAAACCATTAAAATAATAAGCAAAGCCATGCTTCTCCCCTCCACAAATATCTTCTCATTTTCCACTTCATTTTCTATTTTCTCAAAATAGAAAATTCATGCTTCATAATATATATATTTAAATATATCAAATATATATATTAATATATATATTAAGAAAATAATTAGTGAGCAATAATATTAGTTAATATATAATTGTATCAAATATAAATATATATCATATTATTAAATCAACACTTGATTCAATAATCCGGTTATATCACATATAACCGACTAATATCATTATCTATATATCACATTATCAAATCAACACTTGATTCAATAATCCGGTTATATCACATATAACCCGATCGATATCAAATAACTGCCAGATTAGAATATGGTATCACATACTCGTATTTCATTACGCCCCCCGCACATATCAGCATATGTGCCCTACTTCGTTTTGCTTGAACTATGAAAGCTCTGTGTGGGACTCTAAAAACTCGTTAATACGCCAGCAGTAGGTAATGATCACATCAGTTACCCATAAGCCGTCAGCGGTACCAGCCGGACGTAACGGCTACCCAGGTATTGAGCGAATAGAAGATCAACAAGCAAGCTTGTCCAAACTCCTATGAAGCCTATAAGTAACACTTACCGTACAGTCCGGTCTCTTCGTCTGATATGTCGCATATTAAGTCTAGGGGTGGAATCGTCAGATCCCAGTAACTTGATAAGTAATGCCGATGTATGGCTCATAACGGTTCGAGAAACTACTGATAACACTTACCAGTAAATCTCATCAGCCCTGGCCAGGGACTTACTGTTACAGCCAATCGATCATAGCGCAACATCAACTCCCTATACCGGGAGAAACGAAACCCCTCCTATCGCTCACTGTCTCTATATAACTCGGGACTGTATCCAAAATCCCCCTGTTTGCACGACTCCTTTGAACCGTGGTAGGGAGGAAATCAAAGCACAGTGGGAGCCACACAAGACACTATGACAATCTCTGGTCTACAGAGTAACCTGTACTGGTGTCACCATAGAACTGCTATCTGACGATTGGTATGGTACAATCTAGGAGTTCTCAGCGAGTCCTGTTCGGTGTATCCATTCTCTAATGAGCACATATGTACAATCTTTGATGTCAAACACCAATGGTTATGGGATCAACCATCGCCCCTTACAGAGTCAAGAAATGTACACACTAGTCTACTCTGGAATATCGATGCCCTGTCTCGATATCCCCTCGACTAGGAATAATTAAAAGATGTTCTTGTGGACTACACAAGTCCCAGTAGTATGATCTGCATCATAGTCGTAGTAGTCAAGAAAATATCCTAAGGGCTTTATCAACATGTATTAGAAAGATAGTATAATAATACAAGTGTACATGTTAATATAAAGAGCAACCGGATAGCATACTATCATATCGAGAAAGAAAGTCCTCTATATATATGTCCAAGCATCTACTATATCATACAATAATGGCCTCTAGGGCATACATATTCCTAACAATCTCCCACTTGCACTAAGACCAGTTGTTGTAGTATCTCATACCCAACATCCCAAAAAGTCTCTCAAACTACGTCTAGGGGAGGGCCTTCGTGAGTGAATCCGCTACATTATCCTTCATGTCAACTCTCCTGACCTCGATCTCCCGTCGATCTACTATCTCCCGGATCAGGTAATACCGCTTGAGAATATGTCTGGATCGCTGATGGGACCGCGGTTCCTTGGCCAAAGCCACAGCTCTATTGTTATCACAATACACAGGTATTGGATGCTCAATGGATGGAACCACACCAAGTTCAGCAATGAACTTATTCATCCAGACGGCCTCTTTGGCAGCATCATTAGCAGCGATGTATTCAGCCTCCATCGTCGAGTCTGCTACGGTATCTTGCTTGGAACTCTTCCAATATATCGCCCCTCCATTGAGGGTGAAGACAAAACCCAAGACCGACTTACTGTCGTCCTTATCACTATGGAAGCTCGAATCGGTAAAGGACTCCACCTGGAGCTCACCGTTACCATACACCAAGAACATTTCTTTAGTTCTTCTCAAGTACTTAAGAATATTCTTCACAGCTGTCCAGTGCTTTTCCCCTGGATCTGATTGATTCCTACTCACTACACCTAGTGAGTAAGCTACATCTGGTCTGGTACATAACATCGCATACATGATAGACCCGACTGCCGAAGCATAGGGTATCTCTTGCATGCGAGCCTTCTCCAAATCAGTCTTGGGAGACATCTCTTTGGAGAGAGTGATTCCAGAGCAAGCGAGTAAATTACCACGCTTAGAATCTTTCATACTAAACCTCTTTAGTATGGTGTCAATGTACCTGGATTAGGACAATCCCAACATCCTTTTAGGTCTATCTCTATAAATCTTAATCCCCAGGATATAGGAGGCATCACCCAGATCTTTCATGAAAAACTTGTGTGATAAGAAGAGCTTGACCGAGGGTAGCATAGGAACATCGTTTCCTATCAAGAGTATGTCATCCATGTACAATACGAGGAAGACAACCTTACTGTCTACAACCTTCTTGTATATACATGGTTCATCTACATTTTTATGAAGTCAAACTCTTTGATAGCTTCATCAAAACAGATGTTCCAACTCCGCAATACCTGTTTTAATCCGTAAATTGATTTAAGCAGCTTGCACACGCTTCCACTGCTCCCACTGTCTATGAAGCCCTCTGGCTATGTCATGTACACGCTCTTTTCTATATCACCATTTATAAAAGAAGTCTTGATGTCAATCTGCCAGATTTCGTAATCATGGTATGCAGCAATGGCAAGTAAGATCCTGATGGACTTAAGCATGGCGACAAGAGAAAATGTTTCATCATAGTCGATACTTGGTCGTTGACGAAAACCTTTTTCTACAAGTCTAGTTTTGAAGGTCTCAACCTTTCTATCTACACCAATTTTCTTCTTAAAGATCCACTTGCTCCCGATGGGTTTTACCCCTTCAGGAGCAACTTCCAAAGTCCATACTTTGTTGGTGTACATGGATTCCATCTCAGATTGCATAGCATCCAGCCATTTCACAGATTCTCCACTTGTGATGGCCTGCTCAAAACTAGTTGGGTCATCATCTTCCATGATGCAATGCTCGCTCCCACCATCTATGAGAAAACCGTAGTATCTCTCAGGTGGATAAGGAATCCTGCTGAATCTGCGGAGTGGCTGAGGTTCGTCGGGGACTATGGAATCCTCCAGTTCTACCAAATTGTCAGTTATAGTTTGTGTAGCTGGAACTTCTTCCAGTTCTACCTCATTACCACTAATTTCATTCACAAGAAATTCTTTTTCTAAAACGGCGGCATGTCGAGAAACAAACACCTTTTGTTCCTTGGTGTGGTAGAAGATATACCCTCGCAAATATTTGGGATATCCAATAAACTTGAACAGAATTGACCTTGCCTCGAGCTTGTCCGGATTTTGTGTTTTTACATAAGCCGTACAATCCCATATCTTATTAAAATTAAGACATGGTCTCTTCCCTTTCCATATCTCATATGGAGTGGTAGGCACGAATTTGGTGGGAACTATATTCAATATGTATGCAGCTGTCTCAAGTGCATATCCCCAAAAGCAAATAGGTAACTCAGCAACACTCATCATAGAGCGCACAATATCTAATAAGGTGCGATTTCTCTGCTCCGATACTCCGTTGTGCTGTGGTGTATACGGAGGAGTAAGCTGAGAGAGAATCCAATTCTCTTTTAAATAGTTTCGGAATTCTGTTCTTTAAGTATTCTCCTCTCCGATCAGATTGTAGGATTTTAATACTTTTACCCGTTTGGTTCTCTGCCTCGCACTTATATTCCTTGAATTTCTCAAAAGATTCAGATTTGTGTTTCATCAGGAATACATGTCCGTATCTTGAGAGATCATCGGTGAATGTAATGAAGAATGAGGAACCATTCCGGGCATGTGTAGACATAGGACTGCAAACATCACTATGTATCAGTCCCAAGAGTTCAGTAGCTCTTTCTCTGTGTCCAGTAAACAGAGTTTTGGTCATCTTCTCTTTGAGACATGACTCGCAAGTTTCATAAGATGTAAATTCGAACTGATTCAAATCTTTTGGATGGTTTCGATTGATTTGCCAATCCATTGGAAGATCTTCATCCACAACTTGTGGTGCATCATCTACATGTGGTTTATGAAAATGTACCCTAGCACCACCACAAGGTTAAAACCGTTATCAAGCATGCAATTTTCAAATAATCTTGGTGCTAAGCTATACTATCCAAAGATCTAACTAGATAATTAGGATTTACATGATGATATAGAAAGTTTTAACACTAAGTGAAGGAGGCAACAACCTTTGATGACGAGTCCTTCACTTCAATAGCTCCGGGTAGTAGTCCTACGACTCCTCTAGGCTCCACTTGAAGAAGGTACGAGCTTCCTACGCGATCTTCGTGTCGAAAATGATCCATCTGAAGCCTCTCTAATCCAAGCTACCTCTTCACTAATCTTTTTTTAGTGAAGCAAACACTCTAGTTTAAAGTGCTAATCTAAACTAGGATGATGAAATAGGAGTTATAAGCTCACTTAAGTTTATCTTAAGCTCTAGGGTTCACAACTCAAGTGAGGATTAGAGCTTAATCAAGAGGAGGAGGAATATGGAGAGATCTAGAAGGAATATAAGCTCAAGAAAAAAAAAATGAACTCACTAAAAGAGCAAGTGTAGAATGGCTTCACAAATGAACTCTATTATTGAAGCATGGAATTTATTCCATTATAAAAAAAGAACCATACTTCAATAGTAAAACCAAACCATTAAAATAATAAGCAAAGCCATGCTTCACCCCTCCATAAATATTTTCTCATTTTCCACCTCATTTTCTATTTTCTCAAAATAGAAAATCTATGCTTCATAATGTATATATATATATATATATATATTTAAATATATCAAATATATATATTAAGAAAATAATTAGTGAGCAATAATATTAGTTAATATATAATTATATCAAATATAAATATATATCATATTATTAAATCAACAATTGATTCAATAATCCGGTTATATTACATATAACCGACTAATATCATTTATCTGTATATCACATTATCAAATCAACACTTGATTCGATAATCCGGTTATATCACATATAACATGATTGATATCAAATAACCGCCAGATTAGAATACGGTATCACTTACTCGTATTTAATCAGGCCCCCCGCACATATCAGCATATGTGCCCTACTTCGTTTCGCTTGAACTATGAAACCTCTGTGTGGGACTCTAAAGACTCATCAATACGCCGGCAGTAGGTAATGATCACATCAATTACCCACAAGCCGTCAGCGGTACCCGCTGGACATAACGACTACCCAGGTATTGAGCAAATAGAAGATCAACAAGCAAGCTTGTTCAAACTCCCATGAAGCCTATAAGTAACACTTACTGTACAGTCTGGTCTCTTCGTCTGATATATCGCATATCAAGTTTAGGGTGGAATCGTCAGTCCCCAATAACTTGATAAGTCATGCCGATGTATGGCTCATAACGGTTTGAGAAACTACTGATAACACTTACCAGAAAATCTCATCAGCCCTGGTCAGGGACTTGCTGTTACAACCAATCGAGCATAGCGCAACATCAACTCCCTATACCGGGAGAGACGAAATCCCTCCTATCGCTCACTGCCTCCATGTGACTCGGGACTATACCCAAAATCCACCTGTTTGCATGACTCCTTTGAGCCGTGGTAGGGAGGAAATCAAAGCACAGTGGGAGCCACACAAGACGCTATGACGATCTCGGGTCTACAGAGTAACCTGTACCAGTGTCACCAGAGAATGGCTATCTGACGATAGGTATGGTACCATTTAGGAGTTCTCGGCGAGTCCTGTTCTGTGTACCCATTCTCTTATGAGCACCTGTATACAATCTTTGATGTCAAACACCAATGGTTATGGGATCAACCATCGCCCCTTATAGGGTCAAGAAACATACACTAGTCTACTTTGGAATATCGATGCCCTGTCTCGATATCCCCTCGACTAAGAATAATTAAAGGATGTGCTTGTGGACTACACAAGTCCCAGTAGTATGATCCGTATCATAGTCCTGGTAGTCAAGCAAACATTTTAAGGGCTTTATCAACATGTATCAGAGAGATAGTATAATAATACAAGTGTACATGTTAAGATAAAGAGAAACCGGATAGCATACTATCATGTCGAGCAAGAAAGTCCTCTATATATATGTCCAAGCATCCACTATATCATACAATAATGGCCTCTAAGGCCTATATATTCCTAACAGTTTAGCAATTTTCTTTTCTGGTTATACAATATCCAGATCTTTTGAGATATTTGGCTCATCATCATTGTCTAGGATTTTGGATGAAGAGTTATTTTCATCAAATTTGACATTCATATGTTGGCTATAGTGACCTCAAGTCAATTACTGTAATCGCAAGCACGCGATAATGATGATTGAGGGATGACCTATACGGGTAGAACAGTTGATTAGCATGCTTTTGGCGTGTCGTGTATTTGAAGTTCTAAAGTTAACCGCAATCAGGACGGTGTCGCTTTGCAGCTAGCCGCGATGAGTACGGGTTGTCCGCATGGAGATGGTAAGTATTTAGGCTTGTTTTAATGAGTTAACAACGTGTGGCGGATTGTTCGTATCTATCCTATGTGTATATATGCAAAAATACAGGTTGTTAGGATTAGATAGGATAGTGTAAGCTAGTGAATTCCGTACTCAATCCTTTGAGCCGAACTTAACCATTGAAGCTAGAGCAATCGGCAACAACGTGGATTAGGGTTCTTAAGCACGGTATTAGAAATCTAGCTTATTGACCCTTGTCCGTCCGTTCTTGTCTCTTGCTTTCGCCTCCGGCCAAACTGAACGCAACCGGTCGCGGTTAGGAATCACCGATACCTTGGTAGGGTAGGGTGCCTAACGGAGCGCTTGCGTAATGTTTGGGCGCAGTTCTATTGGAAAATATGGGAAAAGGAAATGAGCCAACAAACCTTAACTTACAATATCTTTCTCTTTTCCTAACAACACCAATTACAACGAAAACAACAACAACAAAAGAAAGCAAAAGAAAAGAAAAAAGAAAAGATAATACAACAATACAAGTAAGTAAAGGGCATAGAATTAAAGAGCAAGTAAGTAAAGAAAGAATGTAAGTGCAAGTAAAGTAAAGCAAGATAAAGAGAACTAGGAACCAAAGAGCATATAACAAACCATGGATTCAATAGCCCAATTTTAAACTTGCAAGCTCAATGAAGAGATTACAAGATCAAGAGAAAGCTAAGAATCCAAGTCAAATGAAGGCACAAAAGAGAGCTTTATTAAACTTCAAGAATGATACAACCCTTGAGATCAATAACCGAAGCTTGAACTTGCAAGCTCAATTAAGAGGTTGCAAGATCAAGTTAAGGCAAAGAACTCAAGGGGTTAGCTATGTACAAGAGAACTAAAAAGATAACAAAAACAAAACTTGGAAAATGAATGATACAATGTGTGTCCCATGACCCCTTGCCCACTGTATGTATTTATAGGCACCAAAGAAAAATAAACAAACAATAAAACTAAGACTACGTGGCAGCAAGGGAGGGAATGTACAAAACTGGGGCCCATTGGGCACTGTAGGGCCGGCCACATTGGCCAAAGTGGTAAAGTGCTCGGCCAAAATCCAAGGCCCTAGTCTCGTGTTTGGTGTGTGGTCTTATGTTCTTCCCAATATCACTATGGTGCTGCTAGTTTTGTCTATTTGAATTTGTGGTGCACTCAAGGATTGGAGGGAAACATGTAGCTATGCATCACATCACACTTTATACATTGAATGCACATCATACTCATGCCCACTTGCGTGCCTTGGGCAGTCCCCTCACTTAGGTCCATGCTCCAAGAGTTGTGTTCACACATGCTATGTGTTGGACCAAAATGTGTACACTTTATTTGTTTGCAAAATAACTCTTAGGATATCGGTTTGCAGTTCCGGTTGCAGTGTCGGCTCGCAAATGATATATCCGTGATTTTAAGTGTATTTCCAGTATTTTTTCGTGGATACCTGTAATCTGTATTACTGAGCAGACACTGGTTAATAGTATCGATATATAACAAAATAGATAAAGAATGAGCGGTATTAAAATGCAATATTCTGGTTTGAACAAATACCCCCAAACTTATCTTTTGCTCGTCCCGAGCAAAACAAAATCCTAACCTCACTTTCGAAGGGAACACGATTGCATTGAGCTCGTGCAACAAGCTGTTAAACCTCTAGGTGTCCCTAGTAGGAGGAGTGTTGTCTCCTGAGGGTTTTCAGCCGATACTACCCACAAAATCCCATCAAGTTAGTTTCACAAGTTAACAATGATTCTACTCCTACAGTTTAGTATCTAGGTTAGAAACTCTATCATCCTATGTTAGAAATATCCAACCATTATGTTTCACACCTCCTATTTATTCAACCCCAGATCCTATACGTTTTACAGTTTAAAAATATCTCAATCTCTCCTGAGTTTTCCTTCTAAAGTGTGGTCTCAAATCAGGGATTTTTATCAGTTTTACGGAAAACAGAAGTCTTATTCTTTATTTTTATCTTTCCTCCAAATATCGATTGTATACCCCTACGTGTGTGTAAATTATTCACCTCTATACTTAAGAATTCAATTCAAGCTATAGTACCCTTGCCTTAATACCTAATACTACTTCTTTTCGTTAAAGATGGACGGTGTTGCTCACACACCTTTCCTGCGACTATTAATGCTTCTTGAGGCACTAACGACCGATTACTGAATGTGTGAGCTTTAAAGCGTAAATAGCAGTTTATAAGTCTTGATTTTTCTGTTCTTTATTTTTCTTTTTCAAGACCGGATATATTTTTCAATATGCTCTTTTCATGTTTAGCTTTAAATACCATTTTTTTTCTTTCATACTAGGTTTTCAGGCAAGAGTATTTCTAGGTATCCTTTATTATCCCAAGTTTCAAGGTGCGTGTATGTGCAGTTTGTAGGGTATATACTTTCTAAATTTGAACTCAAGAATAGAAACTATTTTTCAGACTTATCTTTCAGTAAAGCTTCAATACTTTCCCTTCATCTTGACTTAACTCAAGAACTGAACTCAAGATTACCTACTTCTATAAAAAAAACTTGTAAGGACGTATAATTACCAAGTTTAAACAGAATGAGGGTTATTTTTAGGGTTTTCAATTTCTAAGCCTAGGATTTAGTTATTTCTAACGTATCAACTCAACTTTCGGTATAAAAATCTAAGTTACCTTATTAGCCAACTTGACGACAAAGTTTTTATATTTTTGTAAATTTTTTCGATTTTTATGGGTTTTTAAATAAGTATGCAAATGCAAAATATACATATGAATGCGAAGATAGAAAGCTTACCGAGCACACCCCCAAACATAAACTTTACAGTGCCCTCACTGTCAGGTTATACCAAGAGGGTCAAAAATGTCAGCGCTCCCTAAAGAAAATATATACAAAGCAAATAAAAAATACACACACAAAAAGATTCCCCCCAAACTTAAGTTAAACAGTGTTTCCACTGTTTAAGCGGTGAAGTTCAGGATTAGGGGGAAAGAGAACAATATCTATATATATAAGGCCTTGCACATGACAAAAGTTAGCACCAACCATTCAAATTTTTTATCGTTATAATGTACAGGTTGGTGAAAGAATACGGTGAGGAAAGAAATGGAGAATACGCGAGACCGTATGGGGATAGAAGTGGTATACGGTCTCGGTATATGAGGAGAAGAATGGCGGAAGGGAAAAAGAAATGGAGTACGAACTTGAGAGTGAAAATGGAGTGAATAAATTAGCACAATTTGTGATGACCGATGTGTAAAAAGCGATTGTGCTAATCTATCAACCCGTCGAGAAATGGGGTCAAATCCCTCAAAATTCGTGAGAAAACATGGGTAGACCGAACTTGGTAAACCAAACATAGTAAATGAAAGTGATACTGTTTCTTGCAAGGTCGGAACGATGGAAAGGATGAAGGGAAGTGATTGAGGAAGGATATCAGTTAAAGGTTCAGGAGGGTGTACACAGTCAATGAAAGGGACAGGATGAATTGAAAAATCCGACTCATCAAGTAAAACTGGTTCATCCTCAAAACTATCATCAAAATTCTCCTCAAAAATTAGCTCATCCATGCATTTATCATCTATTTCCAGACGCATATGGGGTTCGGGAAAATCAGTTAATGACTCAGGATGATGTCCACACGGAAGTGAAAGTAAATGATGAATTGGTGAGAAAAACTCATCCAAAACTGTGGGTTCATCATCCAAAATATTCCCAGCGTCAATATCCTTAATCAAGTGAAAATCAATATTCTCAGACACCTCATCCAAAGCATGGATTTCAATCAATTCAGGTTCTAGAGTAGAGGTGTAGAGATCAAAAGGGTTGGGATTGGTTACACTTGACAGGGTCCCTTCACAATCGGGTAAATCAAACACTACAAAGTCGCATAACTTATTAAACATTCTATCTTCAACTGGTAAATCATTTGGGACACTTGATAGCATTCAAAACCGGAGTTGTAGGATTCAATTTGCAATGGGTAGGTTTGATTTGGAAGGGTGTACAGCTCACTCTCACCACTTAAATTCTCAACCTGTCCTACCGCCTCATCATACATTGGAAAATGTGGAGCTAGTTGGAAACTAGCTACCGGGTCACTAGGTTGTATGAGGGAGGCCATGGACGCATTCAAATCCATCATCTGTTGGTACGACGCTACCCGAAAGTCTTCTAACGACTGTTCCAGAATAGACATGGGTTGTGAAGGGGTTTCAGTAAAAGATTCAAAGTTGTTTGGATACTGGAAACTTCCAAAAGGCTGTTCAGAAGCTATGTCTAGGGAAGGTGTAAAATTCGGGTAGGATGGATAGGAATTGAATAGTTGGACAGGGTTAAGATCAACGTTATGATAAGAAGGTGAATGGAATTTTTGATCAAAAGAATTGGAAGTGGTGAAAGGAATGAAAGATCGGCTACGAGATTGTTCAATTCTGTCGGCAATAGACATAGGTCTTGGAGTTACAACAGGACTCTCAAAAGGGGTATCAACGTAAGAAGGTGGGGTAGGTTGAAACGGTTGATACAAAGTGGATTGCGGAGTCCAGTTGTTCGTCCTAGACGCGTCTATCCGATCTTTCAAAGAAAGTTTGGGCATGGATGGACCGTTCGAAGTTTGACCAAAGCAAGAACCGTAAGAAGTAATGTTTGGTTGTGGGTACCAAAGTTCGGCAAGAGTCTTTCTGGATAGGGTACCTATAATATGGAGAGGAAGAAGAAGAAGAAGAAGAAAGGGAGGGGAAAAAGAATGTGGTTTATATATATATATATATTTGTTAGTTATTAACAAAAAGAATGAAATATACACACCAAAAAAAATCTGGACAAAAACAAACACGACATAAAATACCACACACCTAATCGGACCATGGTTCATCTAGGTCAACTAGACCTACTCTAGAACTTGATTGTCGAAGTAAAACTGTGTCGAGAAACGAGCTCAAGATATACTGATCACGAGGCCATGTAAGTGCAGAGATAAGGGGATGTTTTCCGACGCTTTCGCGAAGGTCCTTAATTAGATAACCCTTTCTCTTTTGGCGGTTTTGCCGTGAACACTTTCCTAGATACCCCGTAAACGATATACCGTTAAGCGGTGTTCTAAACACAGTTAACCTCTCCTAGTGAGCGCGAAGTCCTTAAGGCTTAAAGTCTAGTTTCTTTTAAAAATTTTGTGGGTAACGTTATGCTCAATTCATGATTTGTGGGCCACGGAAAAGGTGATGAAATCCTTTACCGTATGTTGTGGGGTTTGCTTGCCCTTAAGTCCGTATTAATTGATGCAATGCGCAAATCAATGAAAAAGTTATTCAAAGAATCAAACAATCGTTTTTTATGTTTAAACTCGGCACTGCAACAAATACGGGTTAGTCAAGTTTGGCGTTTGAAAGAGAACTTGCAAAGAATCCTGCAAAGATATTATATTGGATGGGTCGGATTTGAGATGAAGGTGTTAGTAAAATACGTACTGATAAGTTTTCGAGTTAAGAAATCCCCGTTGAAATTAAATCCGAATAGCTTGGAAAGTTAGCTTGCGCGGGTCAAACTACCCGGATCTTTGGCACTGTACTTCGCAATCACCTTAACTTTGAATGTACACTTTGCTCCACACAATCGCGGTTCGCAAATCCGTAAAATCTGAAAATGCCGGAAAACGGATTTGAGTGCGGAAAAGCGATATGAATGCCCAAATACCTGCACACTAAAAATTATAAAAAAACAAACTATAAAAATGGGACAGAAACAGAATAATTGAGCACAGGGAAAAATATTGGAGCTAAAGGGGGAGCTCTGGCCGGCGACGCCGGATTTCTTGGATGTGTCGCCGGTTTTCTTGGGGCAAATAGGCTTCAATTTTCTTCTGGTGCCTCAATGTTCTATTAGTGACTCACTGGTATTGTTTATCTTTTTTGTTGAGATCCCGAGTGCCAGCAGGTCAAAAATCCAGAGAGCAAAAATATTAGCAAAGTTAGTTTTTGTTTTGGTTTTTGAAATTTTTGAAATTTTTAGTTTGTTTTTCAAAAATGGTGTTAGATGGATATTAACAAGATTAACCCGAAATAACAAGAATAAAAACGTTACCGTCTCCCCGGCAACGATGCCATTTGATTAGCACGCTTTTGGCGTGTCGTGTATTTGAAGTTCTAAAATTAACCGCAATCAGGACGGTGTAACGTTTTAGAAATCGTTATGCGAATTTGTCCGTTTAGGGTAAGTTTGTCGGTATATTCCGTTTTAACTCGACTGTGATCGAACGACCATATAGACTTGCCAGTACCTAGTTTAGCTAAAATAAAGTTAGTGCGCAAGCTTTGGGGGTATATGGGACGTTTTGGTTCAATTTGAATTTTTCCCAATTTTAATAATATTTTAATGCGGTATTCACATTTTGGGAAAACTTCTCTTTTTATCTTTTCAACAATTAAGTTTGGGTAAAACCAAAACCCTTCACTTGGTATCTAGATATTTGTGTGGAGGTTAGGTTTTATTGGATTAATAGAAAAGAAAAAGAAAAGAAGAGGTGCATGCATGTGTTGTGTGAATGCATTTATTGCATTTAATGCTTGAAAATTCTAGGAAATTCCACGCAAAACTCTCCCTTCCTCCCCTTGGCCGAATCCCTCTCTCCCTCTACTGCTCTTGATCTTTTCACTTCCTATTTGCATCAATTCTTGCACAATAAATCCTCAAAATTCCAATTATATCACAAAATATACACCAAGTCCTTGGTTCTTGCTCTTGATCACTTGGAAACTAGGAAAGCTTGTATCTTGTGAGCTAAAGTTGATAGGTAAAATCCCTACCCTGATAATTAGGAGTTTTTACGTTATTTAGCTCATTGGTTGTAGCGTAGAACCTTTTATATATCGATTAGTGCAATATCGGGTTTTTAATGTCTTTTTAGAACCTTTGGATCTGCTGTGACCTGGAAAATATTGTGAGTGACCAAATAAAATTTTAGTGATGTACTAGTCAACCTGAGACACCACCTGAGAGACGATGACCACCCCATCGGCCGGGGCCGACGACCCCTATGGCGAACTCACGCCGGCTTTGTAGGATGGTGTTGGGGTTTGGGTTCTGTGGGTAGTTGTCTGCTGTTGGTTAAGGGTGTTTGCTATTGTTTACTTTTTTAGTAATTGCAGTATACAAAATCCGGGATCGTTTACCTATAATCTAGTGTTTTGAGTCCGTGTGTTGCGTGTTGCGACACGAATCGTGATCTTGTGCAGCCGCTGTACTCAGTTTGGTTTGGTAGTATCGTTACGCACGTTAGCCACTAGACGTGCACTCGCGAGTTAGTTTAGTGTGTTGGTGCGTTATTTAATACGTAGTTTTACGTTATATTGATCTATTCTGAGATGTTCACATTATTTCTTGTGTTTGTGAAAATATAGTGTCGCAAGCGGGGACTTCGGACGCTGCGAACAAGGGGAAGCAGGTGGTCGAATTTTCATAGCTGGAGACCATTGGTGAGTAGATTTAACATCTACGGGGAAATCGCCCGTATGGAGTTATGCGTCGGGGCGAATAGGATATGATAGCTGCATGCATTTACATATTAGTTACTTTCATATGAATGTCATTGCATAGCATTATCTTTTATATTTGACTCGTACCTTTAGATATAACACATTACTGACGGTTCATGTTGCACGAGCACTAAATTATATGCTACACCTACACCGTCTGTAATTGCCATGACACGCACAAACCCTACATACGTGATATGGTAGTGGATAAGAATGATTGGAGTAGTAACTCTTATTCCATTGTGCATATGAAATATTGTGGGCACATACATATGTGATATTGCATTGGGCATGAATAGTTGAGGTAGTGACCCTTATTCCATTTCACGTATATCTTACTATAGCTACTTGTACATCATGCATACATACTGACATGTACACCACATACTCGATTTCAGTTACTTGTACACCATGCACACATACTGACATGTACACCACATGTGTTTGCTATAGTTGTATATACCCTAAGTGGTATTGTTTTGATATGTGATATTGAGTTGTTGATCATTGCCCTTATGAAATGCATCATACCCACTTGCTTACATGTAGATACTTAAACCTTGCTACAATTACATGTACACATTATATGATGCTGCATTTATTTTCGGAGGATTTGGGAACCGCAGGATATGTTTTAAAGCTAGATTCAATTTAAAGAGCGGTTTTCCCATGATATGCTCATATTGTTGTCTTATGTTGCATATATCGGTTTTCATGGTTTTACGCATTGAGATATGGATTTCATATGATTTATGGATTTGAGAACCGTAGGGGTATTTCAAGAAAACTATGTATTGTTTGAAAACCCGGTTTCTCTTGATATGATATTTCAGTGCGTCCACCATGTGATTTCTCGGTTCTGAGATTTGGCTTGTGATACCCGATTCGAGGAGCGGGAGGCACCGTTTGCGGTTACATGGTGGACCCGGTATTGTACCCCCGAGCGAGTGGTGATTTCGTGGTGTAGACGATAAGCCTGGCGGTGGGACCACTACTACCGGTGATTGTATTTGGTCTCGGCGGTTATCGTGGGGATACCGACCGGAGTGAGGTATGGCATATCGTCAGGGCCAGTCATAGTGACAGCGCCTGAGTATGAGGATTTACGTGTCGATGTTAGACACGGGTTTCATGGTGTTTCGAGTATCGGTGTTAGACACTCAGGTTTCCATGGTTTTTACGTATCGTCGGTGGACATACGTGGTTGATATCCTTATATATATATATACTTACAGGTATATGTTTTCATGATGTTTCGGGTGTCGGTGTTAGACACTCTGGTTCCATGAGACTTACAGGATGTGAGGGCCGATCTGTGGATGCGGTGCCTGAGGATTTGGGATTTGATGTGTCAGTGAGGGACACTGGTGTTTTTCCATGCTGATGATTTTTCATGTGATTTTATTGTATCATCCCACACACTCAGGATTATTGTTGATATGCATTGCTTCATGTAGTTGTAGTACCCTGATGATGTACTTTTACATGATTGTTGCATATTCACTTATCATACTTATGCTATCGGATTACGTGTGATAGATAGATCGTTGTTCGTGCATACCTGCGATTACAGTATGATGTTATTTAATATTCACGAGTTGGCAATTCACCCCCGTTGTGCCACAGTATTTTGCAGGACTTTCCCTCTGAGTAGTCGCGGCAGGGCATCTTATCATCACTACTTTTGCGGATACCGCTACGTTAGGCAGTGAGGCCTTTGCTTTTAGGTGGGTTTGCGGTTATCTGCTTGTACATTGTATATCTTTTTGTTGGATCTAGTATTCTCCATCTACCACTGTTTGTATATGACTTAGAGACGACTTGTGAGGATTCAGTGTTGTATTATTTTGGTGACTTTGGGTGCCGTGCTCGTGGGAGCCGGTTATGTTGGGAAGTTTACTTCTTTATACAGTTTCCTTTATATTCTTCGCTTCGGCGTCGCATACTTGTTGTGGTGATTGTCTCCGCCGTTGGGCTTGATTTTTCTCCCATTTGGGACGCTTTATATATTATCTGTGTTGTACCCGTTTTCGGGGCTAGTTTTTTCAAAGGAGGTGCTGCCGAAATTTTCAAAAAGGAAAACTAGAGTTAGAGATTTTATTTGTGATTTCCAAATGTTAAAACTATGTTTTCTCCGTTGATCCAGATTTCGGTGGTTTAGATTTCTGGGTTTCGCCTTACTTGAGTTGCGTACGCCTGTAGACGTTACGTAGCTTAAGTGCCGGTTACGAGCCAAATTTCGGGTCATGACCAAGTTGGTATCAGAACGCTAGGTTTTACCTATCGGAGTATAGGATGACCTTGGTACGATGGAGTAGGTAGCTTAAGCAGAGTGACGTAGCGTGGGTATGTTCCACGGCATACTTACGACACGGTACTCCGCCTAAGTTACCTTAGGATTTATTGATTGATATTCTTCCGTGATGATATACATCCTTGTGATTCGATTCCTGTTCCTTATCGAATCTTGTTTCAATTTCCAGCCTATATGCCGCCGAAGACTACGAGGGCACAGAGAGCGGCCGCGAGGGCCGAGGTCAGAGTTGACTCGTCTGATGCGAGGACTGACCAGGGCGGCACGCCTGTTGTACCGGAGCACATTGCTATGATTGGAGCTGCTATGCAGGATCTGCGCCAAATAGTGAGGACTTTAGTAGAGACCATCCGAGCGCAGGGGCAGGCAGTTGTTCCACCCGTTGCGGGGACCACGATGGTACCTACAGTTCCGGTTGTCGCAGTTACAGCTCCGGAGGTTATTACTTTGTCACTGACAGATTTTATGAGGCTGAGGCCTCCGGTGTTTACTGACACAGATGTTACTGAGGATCCACAGTCGTTCATCGACCGGATGGCCAGGATTTGTCGTTCACTCCGATGCTCCGATGAGAGATGGGTGGAGTTTGCCAGTTTTCGTCTGGAAGGTCTGGCCCAGAAGTGGTGTGAGTCCTTGGAGAGGGGCAGAGCCGCTGGTCTTGCTCCTATGACCTGGGCTGAGTTTGTGACGGTGTTTCTCACCTGTTTTCTTCCACCGAGTGTCAAGGATGCGCGAGCGCGCAAATTTGAGTCGTTACATCAGATTCCGGGGATGACGGTGTCTGAGTATAATTTACTGTTTACCGAGCTGTCTGTGTATGCTCCGTACCTGGTGGCGACTGAGGAGATGAGGGTGAAGAGGTTTGTTCTAGGCCTGCTTACCCAGTTGTTCCTAGCCATCAGCATTCAGCATTACGACACGTATGCGGCAGCTGTGGATGCAGCTTTATTGGTGGAGGAGCGTCTAGCTGAGTCATCGGTTGTTCCGGAACCGAAGAGGACTCGTACGGACGTACCAGCACGGAAACAGAGATTTTCACGCCGAGGCAGAGTTCCTTCAGACTCGGGGAATAGCAGAGACGTGGGACGTGGCCAGTTATTCAGTTCTTATTCCCAGGAGGGCTAGCGACCATCTTATGGATGCTTCGGGTGTGGCAGTCTACATCACCTTGTTCGGGATTGTACCGTGGTGCGTCAGAGAGGGCCAGCAGCACCCCAGGTTATCTTACCACCTTCTTCGCCTCAGAGAGCGTTGCCTCTTATTCCTGTTGTTGCGCCGCGTCAGACTCCTGCTCAGAGAGGTCGTGGTCGCGGTGGTTTTGTGCCGAGAGGACGAGGTGGCAGAGGCAGGGGACAGCCAGTAGCCGGTAGAGGACAGGCTCGGGTTTTTGCCTTGACTCACCAGGACGCTCAGGCGTCCAATGCTGTGGTTTCAGGTACCCTTTCTGTATGTTCTTTTGATGCACATGTTCTTTTTGATCCGGGATCTACGCATTTGTATGTTTCTACACACTTCGTGCCGAGGTTAGGCCGAGAGTCGTGTTTGCTGGATCAGCCACTTGTCGTGACTACTCCTGTGGGAGAGTCGTTTATTGCGTGACACGTGTTCCGATCGTGTGCTGGCCATTTAGGAGATAGAGATCTGCCCGTCGACTTGATCCTTCTTGAGATGTTGGACTTCGACGTTCTGTTGGGCATGGACTGGCTAGCTACTTGCTATGCGTCCGTGGACTGCCGCGAGAAGACAGTTAGATTTTGTTTTCTCGGCGAGTCAGTGTTTGTGCAGGGGGGCCGTAGTGCCGCCCTCACAGTTTGATTTCTGTCCTGTGCGCTAGTCGGCTTTTGAGGAGGGGATGTTGGGGATTCTTGGCTTTCATTCATGATACTGGAGCCACAGTGGAGTTGTTGGACCAGGTTTCTACCGTACGAGAGTTTCCCGATGTCTTTCCCGATGAGTTACCTTGGTTGCCGCTAGAGCGCGATATTGAGTTCTGCATTGATCTGATTCCTGGCACGGAGCCTATTTCTATACCGCCTTATCGGATGGCTCCGGCAGAGCTTAGAGAGCTTAAAGATCAATTGCAAGAGTTGCTTGATTTGGGACTTGTGCGTCCGAGTGTTTCGCCGTAGGGAGCTCATGTTCTGTTCGTCAAGAAGAAGGACGGCAGTTTGAGGCTATGTGTGGATTATCGTTAGTTGAACCGAGTTACGGTGCGGAACATGTATCCTTTACCCCGCATTGACGATTTATTTGATCAGCTCCAGGGTGCGAGACATTTTTCTAAGATTGATTTACGTTCGGGTTATCATCAGTTGCGGGTTCGGAATGATGACATTCCGAAGACTGCTTTTCGTACGCGCTATGGGCACTATGAGTTTTTGGTGATGTCGTTCGGACTCACCAATGCACCGGCAGCGTTCATGGATATGATGAACCTGATTTTCAGGTCGTTCCTCGACCAGTTTATTATAGTGTTTATTGATGACATACTGGTCTACTCTAGGAGTCGTGAGGAGCATGAGCAACACTTGAGGATTACTTTGCAGATATTGAGAGAGCACCAACTGTATGCTAAATCTCAAAGTGCGTGTTTTGACTTGATAGAGTTGACTTCCTAGGTCATGTGGTGACTGGTGATGGTATTCTTGTGGACCCGAGGAAGATCGAGGTTGTACAGCTTTGGCCCAGACCTGTATCGGTGACTGAGGTCCGCAGCTTTTTGGGCTTAGCTGGTTATTATCGCCGTTTTGTGAAGGATTTCTCAAGTATCGCTGGACCGCTGATGGGACAGACCCGGAAGGGAGTTCCTTTTCTTTGGACTGATGCGTGCGAGCAGAGTTTTCAGCAGTTGAAGACTCGTTTGACGACAGCACCAGTTCTATCTTTACCTTCTGGATCGGGCGGCTATGTTGTTTATTGTGATGCTTCTAGAGTGGGACTCGGCTGTGTTTTGATGCAGCATGATAGGGTGATTGCGTATGCTTCTAGGCAGCTGAAGAAGTACGAGCAGAATTACCCCACTCATGATCTTGAGAAGGCCGCGTTGGTCTTTGCGTTGAAGATTTGGAGACACTACTTGTACGGGGAATCGTGTCAGATCTTCACGGATCACAAGAGTTTGAAGTATATTTTCCAGCAGCGAGATCTGAACCTGAGACAGCGCCGGTGGATGGATCTAGTGAAGGATTATGATTGTGAGATCCTTTATCACCCGGGCAAGCGAATGTGGTAGCTGATGCTTGAAGTCGTAGGCCCGGGGGTAGCTTGTCCCAGTTGAGCGCAGTTCAGCGTCAGTCTTCTGCAGATTGGCAGCTCTTGTGTGATAGTAGAGTGCAGTTCGAGTTCACCTCCGCTGGGTACAGCTTGCTAATGTCCGCGCCCGTCCACTATTATTTGATCGTATCCGTAAGGCGCAACCCAGTGATGCCCGTTTGTCCGAGATTTTTGAGCTTGTTCGACAGGGTACAGTTACGGAGTTCATGATTGATGACCAGGGTGTGCTATGATGCGAGACTCGCTTGTGTGTACCAGATGCTGATGGGTTGAGACGTGAGATCCTAGAGCAGGCACATCAGTCAGCCTTTAGCGTTCATCCAGGTTCCACCAAGATGTACCGTGACTTGAGAGACTTTTACTGGTGGGAAGGGATGAAACGCGATATTTCGGACTTCGTTTCGAGGTGCCTGACTTGTCAGCAAGTCAAGGCTGAGCATCAGAGACCGGCTGGAGAGTTGCAGCCTTTACCCGTTCCGGAGTGGAAATGGGAGCAGATTTCCATGGACTTCATTGTGGGTCTACCCAGGACCAGTAGGGGGTACTCCATTTAGGTGATTGTTGACCGGTTGACGAAAGCGGCTCACTTCCTTCCAGTGAAGACCACTTTCGGGTATACTCAGTATGCACAGCTGTATATCGATGAGATTATGCGTTTGCACGGTATTCCCACATGCATAGTGTAAGTCTACGCTAGCGCCCCGGCAGTCTACAGACGCCAAAATGCGGAACAAAAACTTTTAAACTGGCGCTATCGTATACTTTAACCCGGATCTGCCATTATTGCTAAACTAACAAACTGTAAAGAGTGTAGAAAGGTTATACCGAACGATCCGTGTCCTTCGTTCTTTAACCATCATCCCACGCTCCGTTGCGGCTGCTCCGACTCGTCAATCTCCGATATCCTCGTCGAGGTGGCACCACATGATCGGTTCTTTAAACGGGCTCCCGCCTCTGACTTGAGGCAACTCGATCGTCAAGTTTGCTAAAAGAGACGACCAAGAATGATGTAGAGAATGAGTAGATGACTTTGTCTCACTTCGTCCAAGTCCGTGGACGATCGGTTAATGAAGTTGCCGAGGGAATCGGGTGATGGAATGAAACGAGCTGTGAATTCCATACACCCCAAATATCTATCATAATCTTTTTTCCAATGAAAACCATCAAGTGAGAGAGAGAGGAAGGGGGCCAGCCACTTATAGGAGTGGGAGGTGACCGTAGGAGAAAAGGGGTGACCACAAGAAAGCTTCTCACTCAAAATATCAAGAAGAAATATCCTTAGGTAAACAAAATGCTTTAATGATAAAGCATGAGTCACTAATACACATCATCAAGCTTTAATGCATCCAATGAAAACTCAACACCAATTAATCCTAGTCACCTCATCTAGATGCTTCTAGAACACTGACTCACCTCAACTGAAGAAAAGATAAATCCGTCTTTAACCAAATGTTAAAAGACGGCTGATAGAAAACTGGAAACCGACAACTTCCAAAAGTGATCCTGAAACGACTTTCAGGATAACCCCGAAACTGTATAAATATATCCGCATTTGTATTACGACCGAATACAAATGCAACTGAGACAAAGATATTATACCTACTCAATATAATACTCGGATCCGGCTTAAACCAAAGCCGACCAGTATCATCTGCCCGAAAACTGACACGTGCATAAACGCACGTGCATTTTCCGAACCCTGCCATAAAACCATACGGCCTCTACAACGTTTCGCCCGAACTTGGGAAACTGTCTGTGGGGGACTCTAATGACTCGTCAGTACCCTGGCAGTGGGTTTAACCACAAACCGTCAGCGGCACTAGCTATGCGTAACGGCTGCCCATGGACTGACCTCAAGGGAGGCTGATGAGCGAACTCAAGGGAGGCCGATGAGCGAACTCATCCAGAAACCCTACTGAGCCTAACAGTGACAATGTATATACAGTCCGGTCCGTTCGTCAATGAGTATCGCATATCCGCCTAGGGGGCTAGTAACGTCAGACCCCCAAGAGCAGTATAAGTCGTGTCGGAGTGAAGCCCAATAACACCCTGAGATACTACTGGAGTACCTACCAGTAAATCTCCTGCCATGGCCGTGGGCTTTGTGTAATGGCTCTCCTAGACACAGCACGATCTCGCCCCCAATACCGGGAGAGACGAATCCCCTGCCGATCCGCTCACGTGCCTCCATATGGCTCGGGACTGTACCCAAAAACTACCTGTTTGCACGACTCCTTTGAGCCGTGGTAGGGTAGAAATCAAAGCACAGTGGGAACTCACACGAGATAAATGACGACCTCAGGTCGATGAACTAACCTGTACACATGTCACCAGGGAACTGCTATCTGACGATAGATATAATACTAACTAGCAGATTCCCGGCGAGTCCTGTCCGGTGTACTCATAACCCAATGAGCACCTGTATACATCTTAGGTGATCCAACTGACACCAGTGGCTTGTGAGACCGGCCACCGCCCCTCGTCGGGGTCTCGACTGTATACACTAGTCTACTCCGGAGTATCGATGCCCTGTCTCGAAACTCCCACGACTAGGGACCACAATTAAGGATATGCATATAAACTACCCAACTCTCACGTATATGATCGCCATCATACTGTTGGTAGTAAAGCAAGATCCTAAGGGCTCTATCAAAGTGTAACATACAATCAGTCACCTGAACATGTACACGACTGATAAAGGCAAACCAGATAGCATACTATCATCTCGAGTAAGACTGTTCTACCGGTATAGGTCCTCCGCAATCATTGCAATCATGTACCTGCGATCCAATAATTGACTATGAGGGCACTATCTCCAACAATCTCCCACTTGCACTCAAGGCTAATATTGCGATGTCGACTACTCACAGCCCGTGTGAAACCGAACATCCAACTCCTCTACTAATCAGTTCACAAAGCCCGTTTGTAAAACTATTGTGTTCGAGAAATAACCTCGGTGAGTGGATCCGCCTAGAAGTTTCTTTCTGAATCTCTCTTAATCTCAAGTTCACGGAGAAAGCCATCTCCCGAATTGAGTAATACCTGTCTTAGAATATGTCTGGATATCTGATGGGACCTTAGTTCATAAATGAACTCCAAATCCAAACTTCTTAGACTGTATCGATCACTGAACCTAATCAGTATCGGGCACCATGCCTCCCACAGTATCCTCTTGGACCACCTGTCCATAATACTGTCCCTCTTCGTCAGAGGGAAAAACTATAACTCTGACAATCACTCTGTCAACCATGTCACCTTTGAAGCTTGGAATGATAACCGTCTCCCGAAGGAGGCTGCCGTCATCAAATCCGTAGAACATGTACTTATGTTCTAAAACTGCTCCCTTATGTTTCTCCAGGATTGGATTAATACAAACTTATTGCATCTTGTGCAAAACCAACATCTGGTGTGGTACTTGACATCTCATGATTGACTCAATTGCCTAAGCAAGTGATCTGCCAATCATGCACATCCCTCTCCCCTTTAGTCTGTAAGACACCTTTAGAGAGGGTGACTCCATCACCTGCAGGTACACCACCATGCTAGGAGTCAACTATTCCAAAAACCATTAGAATATCTGTCAAAGTACCCACATTGGGAAACTACCCAAATCCAGATCTAAAACCATAGATCTAGAAACCAGAATGTCAAATATTATATCCATATCCTGTCTGGAGAAACAACTGTGTGACGACCATAGTACAACCGATCGTAGTATAGGAATTTTACTTCCCACTCTGTGTATGTCATCCAAATACCATGACATCACACCCTACTACCTTCTTAACAGATCCATCTCCTATTCTGATTGAAGTCAAACCCATGACTGTCACATCAAAATTAGATGATCTATCTCCGCTATAACTGCTCAAGTCTATAAATAGACATAAGCTACTTGCCCACTATGCTTCTGCTGCTCCCACTGACTACGACAACCCTCCTACCGGGTCTCATATCCTGGAACAACAGTAGTGTCAAGTCTGGGTAGATAAGAACCTCCCTGTCACCGTCTCTGAGGCTACCGAAGTACCTCTCGGGCGTCTGAGGTTACCTACCATACCTGCGGAGTGGCTATTAGAATGTCAAACCTGATTGAATATATAGGTCCTATTAAATTTTCCGTAATCGTTCGCGGTTCTGGAATCACTTCCAGTTCTACCATACTCCCACTACTGTTTTCTGAAAAAGATCCATTTTACTAAAACTGTGGCGAGTCAAGAACAATATCACTATTGATCTTCCAAATGGTAGAATATCAACCCTCGTCATAGCCAGGGTCAACCCACAAATAGCCACTACAGAAACGTACCCTGAGTTATCCAGTGTCTGGTTTTAAGCATAAGCTGGACAACTCCCCGTACCTCAATATCTTTTAAGGTACGAACTATTCTATATCCAATATAGAAACTTTGGCACTTATTTAATTGGAACCATATTCAAATCATGCAGCTGTCTCCAGTGCATATCAACTTAATGGAAAGAGGCTAATCAACATTACTCAACTTAGGAATCCATCCAATTATGAGCAACCTGAAAGAGAAAACTCGTTTCTCAAAACCATCACTATCATCTGAATACCAATCACAAGAATCTACATCTTCGATCTCTTTGAAGAATCCCGATACTTGTGACACCTGGTTCTCTACTTTATTCTTATACCCACAACTTCTCAAAACTTAGACCTTGTATTTCTACGAAACACTCGTTTAAATACTAGAGAAGTTATAAGTAAACAGAACACAGTACGAGGACCTACCCCTTTGTCCTTATGGACACTGGACAAGATACAATACTCTGTATAAGTCCGCTGAGTTAAACAACTCAGAACCTGTGCGTTGTAGGTGGAAAACTGTACCCTGGCGATTTCCTCAAATATCACCAATTACAACGAATTCCGATATAATGAGGACGATCACCTGATTCCCAATATCTTACTCCCACTCATCATCTGTAAAACCATACAGATATGAGAATGAAACCTGGTAAATACATACCCTTGGAGTAAGTGTCTAATCGGGAAAACAGTTTTTCCTTAACAATGTAGTGAAACATGAAAATGTTTCGTAGGGGTATTCTGGTATTCATAGCAATGCCTCTTCCATAATCCAATTCATGACTTCAACCGTATATTTTATTGCCATCTCTCCAAATCCCTTTATTTGTCTTTAGTCATTACCTTCTGTACACCATCGTTAGGCTAAATGGTTTTCTTCCTTCCCTACCGTTCGGCACCAGCCTATGGTTTGGAAGAAGACTATCCAGTAAGAATAATAGGTGTACTCTCCTAAACCAAGGAGTACTCGCATCTCGAGAGAAGGTGATGATAAAAGACAACTGAATAATACCTTATTCTTTTAAAGGTGAAATAGGAGTGGCGATGAAGTACGCGGTTTTGGTCGTGAATGATATCAGTCGCAATTTACTTTGCCCTCTTTCTAATCCCTTTATTTTGTCTTTACATATTACCTTCTGCACACCCTACTTAGGCTAATTGGTTTTCTTCATTCCCTACCTTTCGGCACCAGCCTATGGTTTGGAATAAGACTTTCCAATAAGCGTAATAGGTGTACTCTCCTAAACCAAGGAGCTCTCGCAACCTGAGAGAAGGTGATAATAAAAGACAACTGAATAAACCAATTCTATTTCTCCTGAACCTGGATCCATCCTCGAAGAAGTCCCTTCGAGTTCGTATATAACCATACGATGGATCTATCCAATGGAAGTGGATATCCGTAGTAATACGGGTGTTCTGAGAAATTCAAAGGGTAAAAGAAGGAGTGGCAATGACTTATGCAACTCAGACAATCTAAAAGCCAGTATTTTAAGAAGGTTCGATCAACCTGGTCACTGAGTCATAGTCTAGGGTCGGTAAAGGTCGCTGCCAAAGAGAGAGAGAAAAGAAACACTCTGCGTGCACTCTAACCTAGATCAGAATGGTCATCATTTTATCTAATCTGGAAACCTCCCACTGTCCTGTCAAATTCTCCTCCAAACCTAAAGAAGAATCAATCGGAATCACCCGAAAAGTAAACCAACTCATCAGTGGGAATCGGGATCCAACTCTCATCGTATGATAACGTGACGGAATCCACTCGAGTTATCACACTCCAGAAGGTATGCGCATGCCTGGCAAGTTTCAGTTTCTTTAGAAACTCCCGATATGATTTTTGCCCCATGCTCTTATGACCTTGGCGAAAGTCAACAAATCATAAGTCACATGTCAAGTTCTGCCCGTCATTATCTTGTTACTTTGAATCCACCCGTACATACCCTTGACGAAAGCCAACAAGGTAATACGACTGTCCCAAACCAACACATCTATCTATGCAACAAATGAATACCCCAGCAACTACCAAACACTATGCCTTGACGAAAGCCAACAAACATAGCTTGAATATTACTGACCATCCATAAGAAACGACGGAGGGCTACAGCTGGTTTTTGGCGAAAAACCTTTAACGTAATGAACTTGATCTCGTTGAAGGAACCTGATAGCTTTTTAAAATATAGTGGCGAAAACCTTTTGCTAAAGAGGTCACTCCCGGTAAAGGGATCTCGGCTCTTTCCTCGTGGAATGAGGTGCAGGATATTCCACTGAATACCGCTATGCAAAGCAACATGTAATCGACTATAGTGAAGTTATTACTCTGACGCAAACTTCTGCCCAAGGGGTCAGTCCCGGTGAAGGGATATCAGCCCTTGCCCCGTCGAATGAGGTGCAGGATATTCCACTGAATACCGCTATGCATAACAAAAGGAAACGTCTTTGTAACAACACTTTTTAAATTTGTTCCAACAACATCAAACAGGTTTGTTTTACTTTGCGTTGATCAGAATCAACAAAGTCCCATCATTAAATCACACCAGAAAAGAACGAAAATAAAATGTACGTATATGCCATCCGCATTCGTCACTGGGTCCCTTCATCACCCGTTAGGTTACTTAACTAACGACAGAGCGGGGACTGGACTAGCGCGGGTGTAAAACATATACAACATCTAATAGTATATAAACCAATATACAATAATCGCTCCAGGCGTGATAGTATGCAACATTACAGAAAAGTAATAAGCATCATAGAACAATACAGATAATCTGGGATCCCCGAGTTTCACAGAGCCGCTGCTGAAACTCGACGTTCCCCTGTCGTGTGGATAGCCTGTGCAATGAAACCTAGACCCCTACGGGTGCGGCAATTTACCCGCCAAAACCTGAAGCGAGGCAGCCCCCTACAGCATAGTGAATGGACCACCCGGCACTCCACGGAATCCGGTAATCTTGGGCACCCCACCTTGGGTCAACCTGTACCCCCTACGAGTGCGACGAATAGTCTGCCAATTCTATAGTGGGACCCCTCTGCCTCTCAAAGCCATGAGATGCGGACCCGTTGCCCCCAGAACCCGGCTATCCGTGCACTCCGTCTCAGGGCAAGACCTAGTACAGTAATGAAAAATAGTACAATAGGTACATCGACCGCAACCTGGTCGTGCCCCAAAAAAATATTATACAACAGGCAGTGACGGTTGTCCACAAGTTGGACGCTCGCCCCGCAATATCAAATGTACAAATAAACTCAATCTGCACTATCATTGCACACTGCTATCCACCACGACAAATCCGCAACATCACAGCACAACACAGAACATCAACGCGAATGTCACGTTCGCAAACCCGTCTAAAAGAACTATAGCAATCAGACGCGGTTTACCGATCAAATGACATTCCCGGTCGGAGATATAATGTAAGCACTGTAAACTAACGTGTTTAAATTTCGATCGACCAAAGACCAAATATCAAAAAGTGGGCCCCACTGCTTACTGGTGAACAGTAACAAAACCTGGGCCAAAACGATATTTACCAAAAACCCCAAAATCCATCACAGAACCCACTGACCAAATTTGGGAGCACGTGCTCACCACATGGCCGCGGATGCGCGGCCAAACCATGGGTTTGGCCGCGTTTCCGCGGCAGCTTGGAGGAATCACGACCCCAAATTTTGTCGTGGCTCTTAAAAACGCCTGCACAGATTTTTAAGATATACAGAAATAATTTTTGAGACCGTTTAAAAACAACAGAAACTGTCAAGCAAGGATTTTGCCGTTTTTGATTTTCGGTTCGATCGATGTTTTGAACGCGTTAGCACAAGTTAGTATAGCAAAATGGTTAGGCTCTGATACCACTGTAAGTCTACGCTAGCGCCCCGGCAGTCTACAGACGCCAAAATGCGGAACAAAAACTTTTAAACTGGCGCTATCGTATACTTTAACCCGGATCTGCCATTATTGCTAAACTAACAAACTGTAAAGAGTGTAGAAAGGTTATACCGAACGATCCGAGTCCTTCGTTCTTTAACCATCATCCCACGCTCCGTTGCGTCTGCTCCGATCTCGTCGATCTCCGATATCCTCGTCGAGGTGGCACCACATGATCGGTTCTTTAAACGGGCTCCCGCCTCTGACTTGAGGCAACTCGATCGTCAAGTTTGCTAAAAGAGACGACCAAGAATGATGTAGAGAATGAGTAGATGACTTTGTCTCACTTCGTCCAAGTCCGTGGACGATCGGTTAATGAAGTTGCCGAGGGAATCGGGTGATGGAATGAAATGAGCTGTGAATTCCATACACCCCAAATATCTATCATAATCTTTTTTCCAATGAAAACCATCAAGTGAGAGAGAGAGGAAGGGGGCCGGCCACTTATAGGAGTGGGAGGTGACCGTAGGAGAAAAGGGGTGACCACAAGAAAGCTTCTCACTCAAAATATCAAGAAGAAATATCCTTAGGTAAACAAAATGCTTTAATGATAAAGCATGAGTCACTAATACACATCATCAAGCTTTAATGCATCCAATGAAAACTCAACACCAATTAATCCTAGTCACCTCATCTAGATGCTTCTAGAACACTGACTCACCTCAACTGAAGAAAAGATAAATCCGTCTTTAACCAAATGTTAAAAGACGGCTGATAGAAAACTGGAAACTGGCAACTTCCAAAAGTGATCCTGAAACGACTTTCAGGATAACCCCGAAACTGTATAAATATATCCGCATTTGTATTACGACCGAATACAAATGCAACTGAGACAAAGATATTATACCTACTCAATATAATACTCGGATCCGGCTTAAACCAAAGCCGACCAGTATCATCTGTCCGAAAACTGACACGTGCGTAAACGCACGTGCATTTTCCGAACCCTGCCATAAAACCATACGGCCTCTACAACGTTTCTCCCGAACTTGGGAAACTGTCTGTGGGGGACTCTAATGACTCGTCAGTACACTGGCAGTGGGTTTAACCACAAACCGTCAGCGGCACTAGCTATGCGTAACGGCTGCCCATGGACTGACCTCAAGGGAGGCTGATGAGCGAACTCAAGGGAGGCCGATGAGAGAACTCATCCAGAAACCCTACTGAGCCTAACAGTGACAATGTATATACAGTCCGGTCCGTTCGTCAATGAGTATCGCATATCCGCCTAGGGGGCTAGTAACGTCAGACCCCCAAGAGCAGTATAAGTCGTGTCGGAGTGAAGCCCAATAACACCCTGAGATACTACTGGAATACCTACCAGTAAATCTCCTGCCACGGCCGTGGGCTTTGTGTAATGGCTCTCCTAGACACAGCACGATCTCGCCCCCAATACCGGGAGAGACGAATCCCCTGCCGATCCGCTCACGTGCCTCCATATGGCTCGGGACTGTACCCAAAAACTACCTGTTTGCACGACTCCTTTGAGCCGTGGTAGGGTAGAAATTAAAGCACAGTGGGAACTCACACGAGACAAATGACGACCTCAGGTCGATGAACTAACCTGTACACATGTCACCAGGGAACTGCTATCTGACGATAGATATAATACTAACTAGCAGATTCCCGGCGAGTCCTGTCCGGTGTACTCATAACCCAATGAGCACCTGTATACATCTTAGGTGATCCAACTGACACCAGTGGCTTGTGAGACCGGCCACCGCCCCTCGTCGGGGTCTCGACTGTATACACTAGTCTACTCCGGAGTATCGATGCCCTGTCTCGAAACTCCCACGACTAGGGACCACAATTAAGGATATGCATATAAACTATCCAACTCTCACGTATATGATCGCCATCATACTGTTGGTAGTAAAGCAAGATCCTAAGGGCTCTATCAAAGTGTAACATGCAATCAGTCACCTGAACATGTACACGACTGATAAAGGCAAACCAGATAGCATACTATCATCTCGAGTAAGACTGTTCTACCGGTATAGGTCCTCCGCAATCATTGCAATCACGTACCTGCGATCCAATAATTGACTATGAGGGCACTATCTCCAACACATAGTATCCGACAGAGACACCCAGTTTACTAGCCGTCTTTGGCAGAAACTTCAGGAAGTTTTGGGTACCCGGTTGAGTTTTAGCACCACTTTTCATCCACAAACTGATGGTCAGTCGGAGCGAACTATTCAGACTCTGGAGGATATGCTCCATGCATGTGTGCTTGATTTTGGTGGCAGTTGGGATCATCACTTGCTGTTGATTGAGTTCTCCTACAACAACAGCTTTTAGGAGACTATTCAGATGGCACCTTTTGAGGCTTTATATGGTAGGAAGTTTCGATCGCCAGTCTGCTGGACCGAACTCAGCGAGAGTAGAGTTTTGGGACCCCATCTAGTTTAGGAGACTACAGAGAAGATCCAGCTGATTCAGGACAGGATGAGAGCTGCCCAGTGCAGGAAGATGTCTTATGTCGACCGTCGTCGTAGCAGACTTGAGTTCGTAGTAGGGGATCATGTATTCCTGAGGATTTCTCCGATGAAGGGCGTTATGCGGTTTGGGAAGAGGGGGAAGCTCAGTCCCAGATTCGTAGGTCCTTTCGAGATCCTTGAGCGAGTGGGTTCTGTTGCTTATCGTTTGGCTCTCCCGCCTAGTTTTCCGGATGTTCACCCCGTTTTCCATGTGTCGATGCTTTCTAGATACCTTCATGATCCTTCTCACATGATTCAGCACGAGACCGTTCAGCTTGAGCGTGATCTTTCGTTCACCGAGCAGCCGGTAGTTATTTTGGATCGACAGGTGAAGAAACTTCGGTCAAAGGTCTTGCCGTCTGTGAAGGTTCTTTGGCGTAGCCCTACTAGTGGGGAGATCACTTGGGAGGCCGAGAGCGTGATGCAGAAGAAATTCCCTCATCTCTTTGAAGGTACGCTTAGTATGAAATTTTAATTCGGGGACCGAATTTCTATAAGGGGGGAGATTGTAACGTTTTAGAAATCGTTATGCGAATTTGTCCGTTTTAGGGTAAGTTTGTCGGTATTTTCCGTTTTAACTCGACTGTGATCGAACGACCATATAGACTTGCCAGTACCTAGTTTAGCTAAAATAAAGCTAGTGCGCAAGCTTTGGGGGTATATGGGACGTTTTGGTTCAATTTGAATTTTTCCCAATTTTAATATTATTTTACTGCGGTATTCACATTTTGGGAAAGCTTCTCTTTTTATCTTTTCAACAATTAAGTTTGGGTAAAACCAAAACCCTTCACTTGGTATCTAGATATTTGTGTGGAGGTTAGGTTTTATTGGATTAATAGAAAAGAAAAAGAAAAGAAGAGGTGCATGCATGTGTGCATGTGTTGTGTGAATGCATTTATTGCATTTAATGCTTGAAAATTCTAGGAAATTCCACAAAAAACTCTCGCTTCCTCCCCTTGGCCGAATCCCTCTCTCCCTCTACTGCTGTTGATCTTTTCCCTTCCTTTTTGCATCAATTCTTGCACAATAAATCCTCAAAATTCCAATTATATCACAAAATATACACCAAGTCCTTGGTTCTTGCTCTTGATCACTTGGAAACTAGGAAAGCTTGGATCTTGTGAGCTAAAGTTGATAGGTAAATCCCTACACTGATAATTAGGAGTTTTTATGTTATTTAGCTCGTTGGTTGTAGCGTAGTCTTTTTAAAACCTTTGGATCTGCTGTGACCTGGAAAATATTGTGAGTGGCCAAACAAAATTTTAGTGATGTACTAGTGAACCTGAGACACCACCTGAGAGACGAGGACCACCCTACCGGCCGGGGCCGGCGACCCCTATGGCGAACTTCGGCGACGCCGGCTTTGTAGGATGGTGTTAGGGTTTGGGTTCTGTGGGTAGTTGTCTGCTGTTGGTTAGGGGTGTTTGGTATTGTTTACTTTTTTAGTAATTGCAGTATACAAAATCTGGGATCGTTTACCTATAATCTAGTGTTTTGAGTCCGCGTGTTACGTGTTGCGACAAGAATCATGATCTTGTGCAGCCGCTGTACTCAGTTTGGTTTGGTAGTATCGTTACGCGCGTTAGCCACTAGACGTGCACTCGCAAGTTAGTTTAGTGTGTTGGTGCGTTATTTAATACGTAGTTTTACGTTATATTGATCGATTCTGAGATGTTCGCATTATTTCTTGTGTTTGTGAAAATATAGCGTCACAAGCGGGGACTTCGGACGCTGCAAACAAGGGGAAGCAGGTAGTCGGATTTTCATAGCTGGAGACCATTGGTGAGAAGATTTAACATCTACGGGGAAATCGCCTGTATGGCGTTATGCATCGGGGCGAATAGGATATGATAGCTGCATGTATTTACATATTAGTTACTTTCATATGAATGTCATTGCATAGCATTATCTGTTGTATTTGACTCGTACCTTTAGATATAACACATTACTGACGGTTCATGTTGCACGAGCACTAAATTGTATGCAACACCCACACCGTCTGTAATTGCCATGACACGTACAAACCCTACATACGTGATATGGTAGTGGATAAGAATGATTGGAGTAGTAACTGTTGGAGATAGTGCCCTCAGAGTCAATTATTGGATCACAGGCACATGATTGCAATGATTGAGGGGAGGACCTATCCCGGTAGGACAGTCTTACTCGAGATGATAGTATGCTATCTGGTTTATCTTTATCATCGTGTACTGCTTTAGGTGACCTTTCGAGTCGCTATTACACGTTGATAAAGCCCCTAGGATTCTTGCTTGACTTCCAGCAGTATGAGGGCGATCATATAAGTGGGAGCTGGGGTCTATAAGCACATCCTTAAATGGTCCCTAGTCGAGGGAGTTTCGAGACAGGGCATCGATACTCCAGAGTAGACTAGTGTATATAGTCGAGACCCCGACGAGGGGCGGTGGCCGGTCTCACAAGCCACTGGTGTCAGTTGGTTCACCTAAGATGTATACAGGTGCTCATTGGGTTATGAGTACACCGGACAGGACTCGCCGGGAACCTGCTAGTTGGGCTTATAACAGACGTCAGATAGCAGTTCCCTGGTGACATGTGTACAGGTTAGTTCATCGACCTGAGATCGTCATTTGTCTCGTGTGAGTTCCCACTGTACTTTGATTACTACCCTACCACGGCTCAAAGGAGTCGCGCAAACAGGTTTTAGTTGGGTACAGTCCCGAGCCACATGGAGGCAGTGAGCGGATCTTCAGGGGTTCGTCTCTCCCGGTTTTGGGGGTGAGGTCGTGCTGTGTCTAGGAGAGCCAGAACATGAAAAGTCCTTGGCCAAGGCAGGAGATTTGCTGGTAGGTATTCCAGTAGTATCTCAGGGTGTTCTGGGCTACACTCCGACACGACTTGTACCGCTTTTGGGGGTCTGACTTTTACCAACCCCCTAGGCCCGCCATGCGATGCTCATAGACGAACGGACCGGACTGTACGGATATTGTCATTGACAGGCTCAGTAGGGTGTCAGGATGAGTTCGCTCATCGACGTCCCTTTTGGTCAATAGCTGGTGGCCCGTCACGTATGGCTAATACCTCTGACGTGCTAGTGGTTAAATCCACAGCCATAGTATTGACGAGTCTTTAGAGTCCACCACACAGACAGTTACTCAAGTTTCGGGCGAAACGCTGTTGAGGCCGTATGGAGATATGGCAGGGTTCGATCAGATACGTGCGGTATTGCACGGATCGTGATCGGACGGTTTTTTACTAGCCGGCTTTGGCTTAAGCCGGATCCTAGTATTTGATAGTGTAGTTTTGTCTCTTTGCATTTGTGTTCAGTGGGAATACAAATGCGGGCATGTATTTGCAGTAGCGGGGTTTTCCTGTAATTTATTACGGGATCGGTTTTCTGGGGTTTCCAGTTTGCATTCCGTTCCGGCCGGTTTTCTCTTTTTCCTTCCCGGTCGGACTTTTCGTTGGAGGGTGTTAATTGCAAGTTTGCAATTAACATTTTGTGAGGGGTTTCTTTGCATGAGTGTGGCTTCATAATCATGATATTCTTTTCTAGTCACTTCCTTTGCATTAATTGGATGGTTGTTGATTTGGCTTTGGATTTGAAATGATTGGAAAATTGATTTGATAAATTTTTCTTTTGTTTATCTTTTTTCTTTTTCACCATCATGCATGTGATTCTTTTTCCCACCAATTCCTTTCATGGGCCGGCCACTGTTAATGGGTGGAGAGAGAAAGGTTTATTTTTTCTTTGGTGGGAAAATTCCTTTATGTTGTTTGGTGGGCCCCCCCTCATTTTGTGTGCTGGAATTGATTTGTTGTGATGAGGGATTAATTTATATATGGTTTTCAAGTGAGAGAGCTTGCTTCATTGTTTTTCACAGTGAGCACATTTCTTCTTGTGGCCGAGCTCATTTTCCATGGATGCTCCATTATTCCCTCAAGCATCCATGAATATCTTTGTGCAAAATTCCTCCAACATGGCAACCTCATAAACCCCAAAGAGACCTGCTTACTACACTATTCTACAGCATCCCTTGGACGCGTCGGCTAGCCAACTTTGCGCCCGAGTTGCCTCGGTCAAGAGGTGGGAGCCCGTAAAAGATTCCGGTTACGTGGTGCCCTTTCCGACGAGATGATGATGGACGGAGATTCCGCGGAAGATCGGAGTGGAGATGAAGACCGAAGGATACGGATCGCTTGGTATACTTCTCTACTCTTTTCTTATTTGCTAGTTAGCTAGGTTAATGGCCCGATCCGGGTAGAAAGTCCGTGGTGGTGCCGTTTTGCAAAGTTCGCAAAGTTTTTGTTTTCCGCGTTTCCGCCGTCGGATCGACTGCCGGGGCGCCCCCGCGGGCTTACATTGGTATCAGAGCCACGCCATTAACCTTGCCTAGCTTGCTCTAGCGCGTTTAGAACTCGATCGAATAAAAAACCCCAAAAACCGCATTTTCAAAACTTCATGTTTCTGTCGAAATTTTTTCAAGCTCCAATAATTTTTCAGGTCGTTGCAGAAACATGTGTAGACAATCATAAGAATTCCGGGAAAATTTGGAGCAGTGATTCGCTAGTACGACCACGGAAACGCGGCCAAACCCCTGGTTTGGCCGCGGTTCCGCGGTTGTATGGTGTGCTCATTGCACCAAAATTTCCCAGTAGGCTTTAGACTGGAAAATAGGGTTTTGGGATAATCTTTTTGGGCCCAGATTTTCTGTAAGTGCTACAGTACTCCTTGGGGCCCACTTTGATAAATTTGGTCGATCGGATATTTTAAACATGCTAGTTCACAGTATTTACATTATATCTGCGACCGTGAATGCCACTCGATCGGTAAATCCAGTCTATCTGCTATAGCCCTTTTAGACGGATTTGCGAACATGACATTCACGTTGATGTTCTGTGTTTATGCTGTGATGTTGCGGATCGGTCGTGGGGGATAGCCTGGCTGCAATATAGTACATATTTGTTTTTTTATGTACATTTGTTATTGCAGGGCGAGCGTCCGACATGTGGACTGCCGTCACTGCCTGTTTGTATTATTCTTTTGGGGCACGACCAGGTTGCGGTCGATGTACCCTGTGTATGTATATTTTACTTTCTGTACTAGGATTACCCCGCAGAGGGGTGTACGGATAGCCGGGTTCTAGAGGGCAACAAGCCCGCATCTCATGGCTTTAAGACGGAGAGGGCTTCACTCTAGAATTGGCGGGCTATTCGTCGCACTCGTAGGGGGTACAGGTTGACCCAGGAGGGGTGGCCAAGTTACCGGATTTCGTGAAGTGCTGGGTGGTCCATTCACGTTGCTGAAGGGGGCTGCCTCGCTTCAGGTTTTGGCGGGTAACTTTCCGCGCCCGTAGGGGTCTAGGTTCTCATTGCACAGGCTATCCACACGACCAGGGGAACGTCGGGTTTCAGTAGCGGCTCTGTGAAACCCGGGGATCCCAGATATCTGTATTGATCTGTGTTGCTATACATTTCTGTGTTGCTGCATTTTTATCACGCCTTGAGCGAAAATTATATATTGTATATATACTAATAGATGTTGTATATGTTTTTCATCCACGCTAGTCCAGTCCCCGCTCTGTCGTTAGTTAGCTAACCTAACGGGTGATGACGGGACCCAGTGGCGAATGCGGATGGCATATACGTACGTCAGTATATTTTCGTTCTTTATTGGTGTGATCAATTGATGGGACTGCGTTGATTCGGATCAATGCAAGTTAAACAAACCTATTCTGATGTTGTTGGAACATTTTTCAAAAAGTTGTTATTGCAAAGACGTTCACTTTTGTTTTGCTTAGTGGTATTCAGTTGGAATATCCTGCTCCTCAGTCGACGAGGCAAGGGCCGAGATCCCTTCACCGGGAGTGACCCCTTGGACAAAAAGTTTGCGTCAGGGCAATGACTTCACTATAGCCGATTACTTTTGCTTTGCACCGTGGTATTCATTTGGAATATCCTGCATCTCATTCTACGGGGAAAGAGCCGAGATCCCTTCACCGGGAGTGACCTCTTTAGCCAAGGTTTTCGTCACTATATTTTTAAAAGCTATCAGTTCCTTCAACGATATCAAGTTCATTACGTTAAAGGTTTTCGCCAAAAACCATTCGTAGCCCTCCGTCGTTTCATATGGATAGTTAATAGTATTCAAGCTGTGTATGTTGGCCAAAGTCAAGGCACAGTGTTTGGTAGCTGTTGGGTATTCATATGCAGCATAGATAGATGCGTTGGTTTGGGACAGTCGTACTGCCATTTTGGCCAAAGTCAAGGGTAGGTACGGGTGGGTTCAAATTAACCAGGAAAATGACGGGTAGAACTTGACATGTGACTTATGATATGTTGGCCAAAGTCAAGGTCATAAGAGCATGGGGTAGAAATCCACATCGGGAGTTTCAAAAGTACTGAAACTTGCCAGATATGCGCATACCTTCTGGAGTGTGATAGCGTGAGCGGATTCCGTCACGTTATCATGCGATGATGGTTGGATCCCGATTCCCACTGATGAGTTGGTTTACTCCTCTGGTGATCCTGGCTAATTCTTCTTTCAGGTTTGGGGAAGAATTTGACGTTACAGTGGGAGGTTTCCAGATTAGATAAAGTGACAAACATTCTGATCTAGGTTAGAGTGCACGCTGAGTGTTTCTTTTCTCTCTCTTTTTGGCAGCGACCATTGACCCGACCCTAGACAATGACTCAGTGACCTAGTTGACCGAACCTTCTAAACACTGGCTTTTGGATTGTCAAAGTTGCAGACCTTTTTGCCACTCCTACTTTTACCATTTTCTCCGGGACATCCCGTATTACTACGAACGTCCACTTCCATTGGACAAAACCATCGTATGGTTATATACGAACTCGAAGGACTTCGAGGATGGTTTCAGGTTCTGGAGAAAACGAATAGGACTATTCAATTGTCTTTTCCTTTTACCTTCTCTCAGGTTGCGAGTACTCCTTGGTTTAGGAGTAGTACACCTATTACGCAAATTGGATAGTCTTCTTCCAGACCTTAGGCTAGTGCCGACCGGTAGGGAATGAAGAAAGACAATTAGCCTAAACGGTGTACAGAACGTATTAAGTTCAGACAAAGCAAGCGATTAGTAAGAGGGCAAAGTAAATTGCGACTGCTATTCACGACCAAACCATGTACTTCTTTGTCAATCCTAAATCACCTATGAATTAAGTTCATTCGGTTGTCTTTTATCCTCACCTTCTCTCGTATTGCGAGTGTTCCTAGGACTAGGACAGTACACCCATTATGCTTATTGGATAGTCTTCTTCCAAACCATAGGCTGGTGCCGAACGGTAGGGAAGGAAGAAAACCATTTGGCCTAAAGGGGTGTACAGAAGGTAATGACTAAAGACATATAAAGGGATTTGGAGAGGTGGCAAAGAATTATACAGTTATAGTTGTGAATCTGGATAATGGAAGAGGCATTACTAAGAATACCAGGATACCCCATCGAAACATCTCAATGTTTCAGTTTCACTGTGTACTGTTAAAAGAAAACTGATTTCCCGATTAGATACTTACTCCAGGGTATGTATTTACCAGGTATGATTCTCACATCTGTATGGTTTTACAGATGATGAGTGGGAGTAAGTTATTGGGAATTAGGTGACCATCCTCATTATATCGGGATTCGTTGGAATTGGTGATATTTGAGGAAGTCACCTGGGTTGTTTGCCGGTCGGCAAATATTTGGTTTTGAATATCCGTTGTTATACACCAATTTCAAATTGATATATCTGTACGTCTATTTTTATAGAGTGAGATATGCTTTTTGAAATTATGTTTATGACATTTACCTATATCAGTGGATGGTTAGGTAAGGAGCATTGAACAGCGGTGTAATTCTTCTTAACCAAAAGTACAGTTTTCAACCTACGACACGCAGTGAATGAGTCACTAGACTCAGGGGACTTATACAGAGTATTGTATATTGTCCAGTGTCCATTAGGACAGAGGGGTTGGTCCTCGTACTATATTCTGTTTACTTTTAACTTCTCTAGTTCTTAGACATGTGTTTCGTAGAAACACAGGGTCTAAGTTTTGAGGAGTTATAGGTATAAGAGTAAAGTAGAGAACCAGGTGTTGCAAGTATCGGGATTCTTCAAGGTGATCGAAGAGTAGATACTTGTGAATGGTATTCAGTTGATAGTAATGATTAAGAGAACTAGCTTCTCTTTCAGGTTACTCATAATTGGAAGTACTCCTAAGTTGAGTAACGCTGATCGGCCTCTTTCCATTTAGTTGACATGCACTGGAGACAGCTGCATGATTTGAATCTGGTTCAATTAAATCAGTGCCTCTGTTTTTGGGATATAGAACAGTTCATATCTTGACATTGTTAAGATACGGGGAGTTGTCCGGCTTATGCTTAAAACCAGACTCTGGACAACTCAAGGCACGTTTCAGTAATGGCTGTTTGTGGGTTGACCCGGGCTATGACGAGGGTTGACTTTCTACCATCTGGAAGATCAATAGTGATATTGTTCTTGACTCGCCACAGTTTTATCAAAAATGTTTTTTTTTCAGAAAATAGTTGTGGGAGTATGGTAGAACTGGAAGTGATTCCAGAACCACAAACGATTACTGAAGATTTCATAAGAACCTAAAGATTCAATCTGGTTTGACATTCCATTGGCCACTCCGCAGATAAGATGGGTAACCTCAGGCACCCGAGAGGTACTTCAGTATGCTCAAGCACGGTGGCAGAGAGGTTCTTGTTTACCCAGACTTCCCATTGTTGTTGTTCCAGACTGTGAGACCCGGCAGGAGGATGAGTATAGTGTCGTTCTAAACTGGCTTTAGAAGTGCATATCTATATGACTCTGCCAGAGGGTTGTCGTAGTCAGTGGGAGCAGCGGAAGCATTGGTGGACATCAGGCTTATGTCTATTTATAGACTAGAGCAGATATAGTGGAGATAGATCATCTATTTCTGATGTGACAGTCATAGGTTTGACTTCATCAGAATAGGGGATGGATCTGTTAAGAAGGTAGTAGAGTGTGATGTCCTGGTATTTGATGACATACACAGAGTAGGAAGTGATATTCCTATACTACGATCGGTTATACTTTGGTCGTCACACAGTGGTTTCTCTACAAAGGACTTGGATATTATATCGGACATTCTGGTTACTAGATCTATGGTTTTAGATCTAGATTTGGGTGGTTTCCCAATCTGGGTACTTTGACTGCATTCTATGAGTATTTAGAATGGACGACTCCTGGCACGGTAGTGTACCTGCAGGTAATGGAGTCACCCTCTCTAAAGGTGTCTTACAGACTAAAGGGGAGAGGGATGTGCATGATTGGCAGATCACTTGCTCGGGCAATTGAGTCAATCATGAGATGTCAAGTACCACACCAGATGTTGTTCTTGCAGTAGGTGCAATAAGTTGATATTGATCCAATCCTGGAGAAACAATCGGAAGCAGTTTTAGAACATAAGTTGATGTTCTAAGCATTTGATAACGGCAGACTCCTTTAGGAGACGGTTATCATTCCAGGCTTCCAAGGTGACCTGGATGGCAGAGTGGCTGTCAGAGTTATAGTTTTCCCTCTGACGAGGGGCAGTATTTTGGACAGGTGGTCCAGGTGGAAACTGAGGGAAGGCATGGCGCAGGATACTGATTAAGTTCAGTTGACGATACAGTCTAAGAAGTTTGGATTTGGAGTTCACTTATGAGCTAGGTCCCATCAGACATCCAGACATTCTAGGACATGTATTGCTCATTTCGGGAGATGGTTTTCTCTGCGAACATGAGATATAGAGAGACATAGAAAGCAACATCAGAGCGGATCCACTCACTGAGGCTATTCCTCGAACACAATAGTTTCGCAAACGAGCTTTGTGAGACTGACTAGTAGAGGAGTTGGGTGTTCGGTATCACACGGGCTGTGAGTATGCGACATCGCAATAATTAGCCTTGAGTGCAAGTGGGAAATTGTTGGAGATAGTGCCCTCAGAGTCAATTATTGGATCACAGGCACGTGATTGCAATGATTGAGGGGAGGACCTATCCCGGTAGGACAGTCTTACTCGAGATGATAGTATGCTATCTGGTTTATCTTTATCATAGTGTACTGCTTTAGGTGACCTTTCGAGTCGCTATTACACGTTGATAAAGCCCCTAGGATTCTTGCTTGACTTCCAGCAGTATGAGGGCGATCATATAAGTGGGAGCTGGGGTCTATAAGCACATCTTTAAATGGTCCCTAGTCGAGGGAGTTTCGAGACAGGGTATCGATACTCCAGAGTAGACTAGTGTATACAGTCGAGACCCCGACGAGGGGCGGTGGCCGGTCTCACAAGCCACTGGTGTCAGTTGGTTCACCTAAGATGTATACAGGTGCTCATTGGGTTATGAGTACATCGGACAGGACTCGCCGGGAACCTGCTAGTTGGGCTTATACCAGACGTCAGATAGCAGTTCCCTGGTGACATGTGTACAGGTTAGTTCATCAACCTGAGATCGTCATTTGTCTCGTGTGAGTTCCCACTGTACTTTGATTACTACCCTACCACGGCTCAAAGGAGTCGTGCAAACAGGTTTTAGTTGGGTACAGTCCCGAGCCACATGGAGGCAGTGAGCGGATCTTCAGGGGTTCGTCTCTCCCGGTTTTGGGGGTGAGGTCGTGCTGTGTCTAGGAGAGCCAGAACATGAAAAGTCTTTGGCCAAGGCAGGAGATTTGCTGGTAGGTATTCCAGTAGTATCTCAGGGTGTTCTGGGCTACACTCCGACACGACTTGTACCGCTTTTGGGGGTCTGACTTTTACCAACTCCCTTGGCCCGCCATGCGATGCTCATAGACGAATGGACCGGACTGTACGGATATTGTCACTGACAGGCTCAGTAGGGTGTCAGGATGAGTTCGCTCATCGACATCCCTTTTGGTCAATAGCTGGTGGCCCGTCACGTATGGCTAATACCTCTGACGTGCTAGTGGTTAAATCCACAACCATAGTATTGACGAGTCTTTAGAGTCCACCACACAGACAGTTACTCAAGTTTCGGGCGAAACGCTGTTGAGGCCGTATAGAGATATGGCAGGGTTCGATCAGATACGTGCGGTTTTGCACGGATCGTGATCGGACGGTTTTTTACTAGCCGGCTTTGGCTTAAGCCGGATCCAAGTATTTGATAGTGTAGTTTTGTCTCTTTGCATTTGTGTTCAGAGGGAATACAAATGCGGGCATGTATTTGCAGTAGCGGGGTTTTCCTGTAATTTATTACGGGATCGGTTTTCTGGGGTTGCCAGTTTGCATTCCGTTCCGGCCGGTTTTCTCTTTTTCCTTCCCGGTCGGACTTTTCGTTGGAGGGTGTTAATTGCAAGTTTGCAATTAACATTTTGTGAGGGGTTTCTTTGCATGAGTGTGGCTTCATAATCATGATATTCTTTTCTAGTCACTTCCTTTGCATTAATTGGATGGTTGTTGATTTGGCTTTGGATTTGAAATGATTGGAAAATTGATTTCATCAATTTTTCTTTTATTTATCTTTTTTCTTTTTCACCATCAAGCATGTGATTCTTTTTCCCACCAATTCCTTTCATGGGCCGGCCACTGTTAATGGGTGGAGAGAGAAAGGTTTATTTTTTCTTTGGTGGGAAAATTCCTTTATGTTGTTTGGTGGGCCTGTTAGTTGTATGTATGCCCTAGAGGCAAGTATTGTACATATGTTGTATATTATATTGGATGCTTGGACATATATAGAGATGACTTTCTTGCTCGATATGATAGTATGCTATCTGGTTACTCTTTATCTTAACATGTACACTAGTCTCTTTATACTGTTTTATAGTTACATGTTGGTAAAGCCCTTAGGATGTGTACTTGACTACCTGGACTATGATGCGGATCATACTAGTGGGGACATGGTAGTCCATAAGTACATCCTTCAAGGTCCCTAGTCGTGGGTGCATCGAGACGGGGCATCGATATACCAGAGTAGACTAGCGTATACGCTTCTCGACCCATGTGATGGCGATGGATGATCCCATATCCATTGGTGTTTGACATCAGAGATGGTATATGGGGGCTCAGTGGAGACTGGGTACACTGGACGGACTCACCGAGAACTCCCAGATGGTATTATACCTCACGTCAGATGGCAGTTCTCAGGTGACACTTGTGCAGGTTAGTCTGTAGACCCGAGATCGTCATAGAGTCTTGTGTGATTCCCACTGTGCTTTGATCTCCACCTTACCACGTCCATGAGGGCGTGCAAAACGGTGGTCTTTGGGTACAGTCCCGAGTCACATGGAGGCAATGAGCGATAGGAGGGGTTTCGTCTCTCCCGGTATTGGGGGTTGATGTTGCGCAGTGCTCGATTGGCCGTAGCAGAGAAGTCCCTGGCCAGGGCTGATCAGAGATTTGCTAGTAAGTGTTACCAGTAGTTTCTCGACCCGTTATGAGCCTCACATCGGCACGACTTATCGGGTTATTGGGGTCTGACGTCTACCACCCCTAGACTTGATATGCGACATATCAGACGAAGAGACCGGACTGTACGGTAAGTGTTACTGGTCGGATTCGCAGGAGTGTGAGCGGGCCAGCTCGTCGATCTTCTGATCGCTCAATACCCGGGTGGCCGTTACGTTTAGCAGACCGCTTGCGGCTTGTGTGTGCTTTATATGATCATCATCTGCTACCGGCGTATTGACGAGTCTTTAGAGTCCTACACAGAGGTTTCCTGGTTCAAGCGAAACGAAATAGGAGCGCATATGAGATGTGTGCAGGACCGAGAATAATGCGTGTATGTGATACCGCATTTCATTCTCGCGATATATGTTTTCGATTGGTTATATTCGATATGACCTAGTTATCGAATCATTGATTCGATAAATCGATACATTGAATACTAGTCGGTTATGTGCGACATGACCGGATCATTGAATCAAATGTTGATTTAATGATTTAATGTATAATTATATATTTGATATATTACTTTGCATTAACTAGTATTGGTTCACTTTAAACGGATTTTTCTCACTTGGTGTGCACATTGTATATGTGATATGTTTTGTGTACACTTGTTTGTATCATGATTGATGATGCATAATAACATGGCTTTGTGTGAAGAATTGGACCATGGTTATGATAAGGGTTAGGGTTTTTGATTATTCACTTAATTATTTATCCATTATTTATTCATTTAATTAGGTGAAAGAAAACAAAAAGGGTTTCTTTTCTTCATGAAGCTTATTGAAGCTTCATGAAACTTTGACCAAAGTCATCCCTTTTGTCTTCATCCTTAACCCTAACCACTAATCTAACCTTGGTCAATTCTCTACACATAACCATGGTTTACTTTATGATAAGTATTGATTTTCCTTTTTTTTTCAATTACTTATCATAACATTATCATCATCTTCTTCATCTTCTTCTTCTTCTTCTTCAAGCTTGCTATTCCAATGGCAACTTGAGTTCTAGTGAGAGAATTCCAAATCTAAAGTGAAACCATATCCTATTTCTTCACCCTCTACCTCTTGCGAAGTTGTTTTGGGTGTTCTCTTCACAAGTTTCACAACTTTGTGAAGTCGGAGCTTGAACTAGTGCAACCTCGACGTAGATCGTCTTTGACACAAAGCCGACGACCTATTCCACACATTATTCCGATGAAGCCGACGAATGAGTCGAGGATTCATGATGGACAGCGAGGGCATGACCACGTGGAGCTAAGGAGGTGGAAATCCGGATCTACAAAGGTTGTAGCTTCCGACCTTTAGTTAATTTGTTAACTAGCTTTATCATTTCGCCTAAACATCTAGTCTAAGATCCGTAGTCTAGGGTTTCTCGGCACCAAAATTTTTAAATTGGCATGTTCGATGCCTTGTGAGACCTTACTAGAGTGCCTAGGAACCTTTCACTGGTATCAGAGACTAGCTAGAGCCTTAGGCGAAGTCCAAACGGTGTTTGAAGTCCGAACGAACCCGAAAACCCATTACAAACATGCTCTCTGTACTTTTTCTGAAAACCCATTACTGTGAAACACGTGCTGCTAAATCAACTAAGTAGGCGCGGAACCGCGGCCCCCACCATAGGAAGCGCGGCGGTTCCGCGGCCACTGTGCTGATTTACAGCAAGTGGTTTGCACAGTAATCCATGTAATTTAGTGCTGAGTCTTCTGGGAATGTTTAATATTCATTCAAGAGTTGAATTTTCTGGGGTTGTTTTGGGGATTCGGTATTTCGATCGGATTATCAAATTTCGTCTTTTGTGTATTTCCGGATAATTTTCAGAATATGTTAAAAACTTCGACCGGATATAAATACCCAATTTTTCCCCTGTCGGGAAATTTCCAAGTGTTGGATTTTTCCGTAGTTTAACGACGTTCTAAGTAGTGCAAGTAACGCGATGGACCCTCTAGAAGACAACAAACCTTAACTCGATTATGTGACAGTCTTGAACTGCCCTTTGAACCTTCGGGTTTGGGGCAGTACGGCGTGCCACATGTGAGGCGTTGGCTTGACCCTTCTACGGCTGGACCGTTGGTACTGAGGCACGAACTGAATGTTGCTAGAATTATTTCATGTGTTGGACTGTATTGGGAAAACTTGGGTATTCGACTGTTCGATCGGAAAGTTTAACATTTTCTGTTTATCTGGAATGTGATACAATAATTGGAATTCACAAACAGTTATGAGATAACTGAATGAATGTTATAAATTTAGCAGTTTTAGTCCCATATGATATTGAAAAGAGTTTTCGATAATGAGACTAAAATGCGGGATTTATATCTGTTAGGCATGTGATGTCTAAAAAGGTTGCGGATTCCAATTGTTGTAGTTTTGCACTTTCTTTTCTGTGACCGTAAGTGTAGTATGTTCATATCGCCGGTTTCGTTGCTATACGTCAACGACAATTGGGGTATGCATACTTACTTACGTTGATGACATGTGATGTTATGTGTTGCTGGATATGTTATATTGGATCGTCGTATTCGAATAGCCGGGGGTTTTTATGTGAGATGAGTGTTTTTCATTATCATTCATGTAAAAACTTGTATGTAATATTCTTTTATTTGGGGCACTTCCAGGTAGCGGAAGTTGTCACCCTTTGTATATTATTTACTTTTTCGCATTAGGATAGACCCAAGGAGGGGAGCACAAGTAACCGGGTTCTGGGGTCCAGTGGGAGACCAACTCGAGGAGTCGAGTCCAGGTCTCCTAACCCTAGAATTGGCAGGGTTGCTTGCCGCTCTCGTAGGGGTCTAGGGGTGTGGGATTGGCTATTCATCACGACCGTGGAATCCGTGTTTTATACTGGCTCGTATTGAAAACACGGACGTCCTAGTATATCCAATATTTCATATGTTTATTCTGCTGCGTTATCTGTGATGCGATTCTGTGATGGATTTAGTATATGATATATATGATATATTATATAGACGTTACTTATGTTTTACACCCGCGCTAGCCCTGCCCTGCTCTGTCGTTAGTTACCTAACCTAACGGTGCACGAGGGGACATCGAGGCGAATGCGGATGGCATAAGTGTACGTCATATCTATCTGTGATGTTTAGGTATTTAAATGATGGGACTTCATTAATATGATTAATGAAAGAAAAGAAACCTAAGATGTTGTGGAATCAGATTTTAAACAAAACAGGTAGCTACAGTTCTTGCTTTGCACAGCGGTATATATGATATACCCTGCACCTTATTCGATGAGGAAAGGACCGGGATCCCTTCACCGGGAGTGACTCCTTTAGCAATAACTGGCAGATGCTACAGACTCGGTTTGCTTTTGACTGCTTTTGGTTTTTTGCTTTACACAGCGATATATATGATGTATCCCGCACCTCATTCGACGAGGAAAGGACCGAGATCCCTTCACCGGGAGTGACTCCTTTAGCAAAACTAGAAAAGCCTCAAAATCACTCCATTTTAAAAACTTCATTTGATTCTACAACGATATCAAGTTCATTACGCTCATGGTTTTCAGAAAAACCTGGCGTAGCCCTCCGTCATTTCAGATGAGTAGTAGTTAGTATTCGTGCTACGTTTGTTGGCCTGCGTCAAGGCGTAGTGTGCGGTAGCTAACTAGTATTTATCTGCTTATGCATATGATGCAGATTGGATTAGGGTAGTCGTGCGACTTTGTTGGCCTGCGTCAACGGTCGTACGGGTGGGTTTAATTCAATCAGGAAATGACGGGTTGAACTTGACTAGCGCACTATGGTTTGTTGGCCTGCGTCAAGGTCATAGCACGCTAGGGGCAAAAGCATTATCGGGAATTTCAAGTGTTGAAATTTGCAATGAGATTGCATACCTTCTATGAGATAGTTGGATCCCGATACCCACTGCGAGTAAGAGTTACTCCTGGGAGAGTTTTACACATTGCAATTAGCTGATCAAGTAGGTGTCTAGAAAGGTGTTAACGAGGTTACGCCTCTGGGAAAACGAGGTTTACATTAATTAGGTTCGTGCGAAAGCACGGGGGACCTCCCTCAAAGTACCGACACTGGCCTGGCTGAAAGATTGGCGAACTTGTAGTGTGTAATTAACCCCGGCTAGTCTTTCCTTTTAGGGTTTGAAGGAAGATTTGATAAAAAGCAGTGGGAGCCATCCTGATTAGATAAGATAATAACCAATCTGATCTTGCACGAGCATACGCTAAAGTGTTTTCTTCTCTCTCTCTCCAGGTAGCGACCAGTTCATGCCTTAATCAAGATAATAATATGGATGTATTGACCGAACCCGCATGTTATACTGTGTTGGGGAACGTTGGTTCCGTTCATTCTTATAAGAGTTATAGGAATGAACAGGATATAGGGGAATACCAGGATTTCCATGCCACCCGAATGAAGAAAATACATGTTGATGCATTTTCTTCGGGTGTGTTCGTTACTGAGAACTGTTTCTCCATTTGCTCTACGTCCTGGGTATTAGATACCGGGTCAGGATCCCATATATGTAATCAATTACATAGGCTTAGGAAAGGTAGAGAACTTGGAGAAGGTGATAAAGACATTAGAGTTGGAAATGGTGCAATTGTTGCAGCTAAGACTGTCGGGGAATATCACCTTGTATTACCAACTGGTAATACATTAGTTCTGAACGAATGCTATTACATGCCGAACCTGATATGCAATATTATATCGGTTTCTTTATTAAGTAAAGAAGGATATAATTTTGTATTACAGGATAATGTTATGAACATTTTCCGTAACCAAAAGTTGGTTGGATCAGGCACGTTATGCAATGGCATTTATGTTCTAAATCAATCAACGGTTCTGAGCATAACAAACACACACAAGAGGAAGAGTTCAGAACTGAACGAATCCTTCTTGTGGCATTGTAGACTGGGTCACATCAATGTGACACGACTAGCTAAGTTGCATAAAGATGGATATTTAAATCCGTTTGAATTTTCATCTTATGACACTTGCCAGTCATGTCTCAAAGGCAAGATGACCAAGACTCCGTTTACGGGACACGGGGAAAGAGTTACCGAACTCTTGGGACTTATACATAGTGATGTATGTGGTCCCATGTCTACACATGCCAGGGATGGTTCTTCGTACTTCATTACATTCACTGACGATCTCTCTAGATTCGGATATGTGTTCCTGATGAAACACAAATCAGAAGCTTTTGAGAAATTTAGAGAATATAAACAAGAAGTCGAGAACCAAACCGGAAAAAGTATTAAAATCCTTCGATCTGATCGAGGAGGTGAATACTTGAGCAATGAATTCCTGGACTTCCTAAAAGAGAATGGGATTCTTTCTCAGCTGACTCCTCCATATACACCACAGCACAACGGTGTATCAGAACGGAGGAACCGCACCCTATTAGATATGGTGCGCTCTATGATGAGCACAGCTGAGTTACCTATTTCCTTCTGGGGATATGCACTGGAAACAACTGCAGACCTATTGAATATGGTTCCCACCAAAACCGTGCCGACCACTCCATATGAGATATGGAAAGGAAAGAGACCATGTCTTAATTATGTTAAGATATGGGGTTGTCCGGCCTATGTAAAAACGCAAAATCCGGACAAACTCGCGGCAAGGTCTATTCTGTGTAAGTTTATTGGATATCCCAAACATTCGCGAGGGTATATCTTCTACCACCCTGAGGAACAAAGAGTGTTTGTTTCTCGGCATGCCACCTTTTTAGAAAAGGAATTTCTTGAAAAAGAGATTAGTGGTCATGAGGTAGAACTGGAAGAGGTTCCAGCTGCAGAAGCTACAACAGAAGATATGGTGGAACCAGAGGATTCCGTAGTTCCCGATGAACCCCAGCCACTCCGCCGATCTAGTAGGGTTCCTCGCCAACCTGAGAGATACTACGGTTTTCTCATGGACGGTGGTAGCGAGGATTGCATCATGGAGGATGATGACCCAACTAGCTTCGAGCAGGCCATCACGAGTGGAGACTCAGTGAAATGGCTGGATGCTATGCGGTCCGAGATGGAATCCATGTACACCAACAAAGTATGGACTTTGGACGTTGCTCCTGAAGGGGTAAAACCCATTGGGAGCAAGTGGATCTTCAAGAAGAAACTTGGTGTAGATGGGAAAGTGGAGACTTTCAAAGCTAGACTTGTAGCAAAGGGTTTTCGTCAAAGACCAGGTGTGGACTATGACGAGACCTTTTCTCCAGTAGCTATGCTTAAATCCATCCGGATCATGCTTGCCATCGCTGCTTATCATGATTACGAAATCTGGCAAATGGATGTTAAGACCGCCTTTCTAAATGGTGATTTAGAAGAGTGCGTGTACATGACTCAGCCAGAGGGCTTCGTAGACAGTGGGAGCAGCGGGAAGGTGTGCAAGCTGCTTAAATCCATTTATGGATTAAAGCAAGCATCGCGGAGTTGGAACATCTGCTTTGACGTCGTTATCAAAGAGTTTGATTTCGTCAAAAATCCAGATGAACCTTGTATCTACAGGAAGGTGGCAGAGAGTAAGATTGTCTTCCTCGTATTGTACGTGGACGACATACTCTTGATAGGAAATGATATTCCTATGCTGCAATCGGTCAAGCTCTTCTTATCACAAAGATTCTCAATGAAAGATCTTGGTGATGCCTCCTGCATATTGGGAATTAGGATCTATAGAGATAGATCCAAACGGATTTTGGGATTGTCCCAATCTAGGTACATTGACACCATACTAAAAAGGTTTAATATGGAAGAGTCCAAGCGTGGGAACTTACCCACGATCTCTGGAGTCACTCTCTCCAAAGAGATGTCTCCCAAGACTGATTTGGAGAGAGCTCGCATGCAAGGGATACCCTATGCTTCGGCAGTAGGCTCTATCATGTATGCGATGCTATGTACCAGACCCGATGTAGCATACTCACTAAGTATAGTGAGCAGGTATCAAGCTGATCCTGGAGAGAGTCACTGGACAGCTGTGAAGAGCATTCTCAAGTACTTGCGAAGGACTAGAGATATGTTCTTGGTGTATGGTAACGGAGAACTCCAAGTGGAGTCCTTTACCGATTCGAGCTTCCAGAGTGATAAGGACGACTCTAAGTCGCAGTCGGGCTTTGTCTTTACCCTTTACGGAGAGGCGGTTAGCTGGAAGAGTTCCAAGCAGGGAACCGTGGCAGACTCGACGATGGAGGCTGAATACATCGCTGCCAACGATGCTGCTAAAGAAGCTGTCTGGATCAAGAAGTTCATTACTGAACTTGGAGTGGTTCCATCCATTGAGCATCCAATACCTTTGTATTGCGATAACAATGGAGCGGTGGCTTTGGCCAAGGAACCCAGGTCCCATCAGCGATCCAGGCATATTCTGAGGCGGTATCACCTGATCCGGGAGATAGTTGATCGCCGGGAGATCGAGGTAAGGAGAGTTGACACGAAGAACAACACGGCGGATCCACTCACGAAGGCCATTCCCCAGACACAGTTTGAGAGACTCTTCGGGATGCTCGGTATGCGATACTACAGCAGCTGGCCCTAGTGCAAGTGGGAGATTGTTAGTTGTATGTATGCCCTAGAGGCCAGTATTGTACATATGTTGTATATTATATTGGATGCTTGGACATATATAGAGATGACTTTCTTGCTCGATATGATAGTATGCTATCTGGTTACTCTTTATCTTAACATGTACACTAGTCTCTTTATACTGTCTTATAGTTACATGTTGGTAAAGCCCTTAGGATGTGTACTTGACTACCTGGACTATGATGCGGATCATACTAGTGGGGACATGGTAGTCCATAAGTACATCCTTCAAGGTCCCTAGTCGTGGGTGCATCGAGACGGGGCATCGATATACCATAGTAGACTAGCGTATACGCTTCTCGACCCATGTGATGGGCGATGGATGATCCCATATCCATTGGTTTTTGACATCAGAGATGGTATACGGGTGCTCAGTGGAGACTGGGTACACTGGACGGACTCACCGAGAACTCCCAGATGGTATTATACCTCACGTCAGATGGCAGTTCTCAGGTGACACTTGTGCAGGTTAGTCTGTAGAACCGAGATCGTCATAGAGTCTTGTGTGATTCCCACTGTGCTTTGATCTCCACCTTACCACGTCCATGAGGGCGTGCAAAACGGTGGTCTTTGGGTGCAGTCCCGAGTCACATGGAGGCAATGAGCGATAGGAGGGGTTTCGTCTCTCCCGGTATTGGGGGTTGATGTTGCACAGTGCTCGATTGGCCGTAGCAGGGAAGTCCCTGGCCAGGGCTGATCAGAGATTTGCTGGTAAGTGTTACCAGTAGTTTCTCGACCCGTTATGAGCCTCACATCGGCACGACTTATCGGGTTATTGGGGTCTGACGTCTACCACCCCTAGACTTGATATGCGACATATCAGACGAAGAGACCGGACTGTACGGTAAGTGTTACTGGTCGGATTCGCAGGAGTGTGAGCGGGCTAGCTCGTCGATCTTCTGATCGCTCAATACCCGGGTGGCCGTTACGTTTAGCAGACCGCTTGCGGCTTGTGGGTGTTTGATATGATCATCATCTGCTACCGGCGTATTGACGAGTCTTTAGAGTCCTACACAGAGGTTTCCTGGTTCAAGCGAAACGAAATAGGAGCGCATATGAGATGTGTGCAGGACCGAGAATAATGCATGTATGTGATACTGCATTTCATTCTCGCGATATATGTTTTCGATTGGTTATATTCGATATGACCAAGTTATCGAATCATTGATTCGATAAATCGATACATTGAATACTAGTCGGTTATGTGCGACATGACCGGATCATTGAATCAAATGTTGATTTAATGATTGAATGTATAATTATATATTTGATATATTACTTTGCATTAACTAGTATTGGTTCACTTTAAACGGATTTTTCTCACTTGGTGTGCACATTGTATATGTGATATGTTTTGTGTACACTTGTTTGTATCATGATTGATGATGCATAATAACTTGGCTTTGTGTGAAGAATTGGACCATGGTTATGATAAGGGTTAGGGTTTTTGATTATTCACTTAATTATTTATCCATTATTTATTCATTTAATTAGGTGAAAGAAAACAAAAAGGGTTTCTTTTCTTCATGAAGCTTATTGAAGCTTCATGAAACATTGACCAAAGTCATTCCTTTTGTCTTCATCCTTAACCCTAACCACTAATCTAACCTTGGTCAATTCTCTACACATAACCATGGTTTACTTTATAATAAGTATTGATTTTCCTTTTTATTTCAATTACTTATCATAACATTATCATCATCTTCTTCATCTTCTTCTTCTTCTTCAAGCTTGCTACTCCAATGGCAACTTGAGTTCTAGTGAGAGAATTCCAAATCTAAAGTGAACCCATCTCCTATTTCTTCACCCTCTACCTCTTGCCAAGTTGTTTTGGGTGTTCTCTTCACAAGTTTCACAACTTTGTGAAGTCGGAGCTTGAACTAGTGCAACCTCGACGTAGATCGTCTTTGACACAAAGCCGACGACCTATTCCGCACATTATTCCGATGAAGCCGACGAATGAGTCGAGGATTCATGATGGACAGCGAGGGCATGACCACGTGGAGCTAAGGAGGTGGAAATCCGGATCTACAAAGGTTGTAGCTTCCGACCTTTAGTTAATTTGTTAACTAGCTTTATCATTTCGCCTAAACATCTAGTCTAAGATCCGTAGTCTAGGGTTTCTCGGCACCAAAATTTTTAAATTGGCATGTTCGATGCCTTGTGAGACCTTACTAGAGTGCCTAGGATCCTTTCAGGGCCCCCCTCATTTTGTGTGCTGGAATTGATTTGTTGTGATGAGGGATTAATTTATATATGGTTTTCAAGTGAGAGAGCTTGCTTCATTGTTTTTCACAGTGAGCACATTTCTTCTTGTGGCCGAGCTCATTTTCCATGGATGCTCCATTATTCCCTCAAGCATCCATGAATATCTTTGTGCAAAATTCCTCCAACATGGCAACCTCATAAACCCCAAAGAGACCTGCTTACTACACTATTCTACAGCATCCCTTGGACGCGTCGGCTAGCCAACTTCGCGTCCGAGTTGCCTCGGTCAAGAGGTGGGAGCCCGTAAAAGATTCCGGCTACGTGGTGCCCTTTTCGACGAGATGATGATGGACGGAGATTCCGCGGAAGATCGGAGTGGAGATGAAGACCGAAGGACACGGATCGCTTGGTATACTTCTCTACTCTTTTCTTATTTGCTAGTTAGCTAGGTTAATGGCCCGATCCGGGTAGAAAGTCCGTGGTGGTGCCGTTTTGCAAAGTTCGCAAAGTTTTTGTTTTCCGCGTTTCCGGCGTCGGATCGACTGCCGGGGCGCCCTCGCGGGCTTACAGTAACTCTTATTCCATTGTGTATATGAAATATTGTGGGCACATACATACGTGATATTGCATTGGGCAGGAATAGTTGAGGTAGTGACCCTTATTCCACTTCACGTATATCTTACTATAGCTACTTGTACATCATGCATACATACTGACATGTACACCACATACTCGATTTCAGTTACTTGTACACTATGCACACATACTGACATGTACACCACATGTGTTTGCTATAGTTGTATATACCCTAAGTGGTATTGTTTTGATATGTGATATTGAGTTGTTGATCATTGCCCTTATGAAATGCATCATACCCACTTGCTTACATGTAGATACTTAAACCTTGCTACAATTACATGTACACATTATATGATGCTGCATTTATTTTCGGAGGATTTGGGAACCGAATGATATGTTTTAAAGCTAGATTCAATTTAAAGAGCGGTTTTCCCTTGATATACTCATATTGTTGTCTTATGTTGCAAATATCGGTTATCATGGTTTTACGCATTGAGATAAGGATTTCATATAATTTATGGATTTGAGAATCGTGGGGGTATTTCAAGAAAACTATGTATTGTTTGAAAACCCGGTTTCTCTTGATATGATATTTCAGTACGTCCACCATGTGATTTCTCGGTTCTGAGATTTGGCTTGTGATACCCGATTCGAGGAGCGGGAGGCACCGTCTGCGGGTACATGGTGGACCCGGTATGGTACCTCGGGGCGAGTGGTGATTTCGTGGTGTAGACGATAAGCCTGGCGGTGGGACCACTACCTACCGGTGATAGTATTTGGACTCGGCGGTTATCATGGGGATACCGACCGGAATGAGGTATGACATATCATCAGGTCCAGTCATGGTGACAGCGCCTGAGTTATGAGGATTTACGTGTCGATGTTAGACACGGGTTTCATGGTGTTTCGAGTGTCGGTGTTAGACACTCAGGTTTCCATGGTTTTACGTATCGTCGGTGGACACTCTGGTTTCATGATGTTTTCATGATGTTTTCATGTATATATATACTTACAGGTATATGTTCTCATGATGTTTCGGTGTCGGTGTTAGACACTCTGGTTTCATGAGACTTACAGGATGTGAGGGCCGATCTGTGGATGCGGTGCCTGAAGATTTGGGATTTGATGTGTCAGTGAGGGACACTGGTGTTTTTCCATGCTGATGATTTTGCATGAGATTTTATTGTATCATCCCACACACTCAGGATTATTGTTGATATGCATTGCTTCATGTAGTTGTAGTACCCTGATGATGTACCTTCACATGATTGTTGCATATTCTCTTATCATACTAATGCTATCGGATTACATATGATAGATAGATCACTGTTCGTGCATACCTGCGATTACAGTATGATGTTATTTAATATTCACGAGTTGGCAACTCACCCTCGTTGTGCCACTGTGTTTTGCAGGACTTTCTCTCTGAGTAGTCGCGGCAGGGCATCTTATCATCACTACTTTTGCGGATACCGCTACGTTAGGCAGTGAGGTCTTTGCTTTTAGGTGGGTTTGCGGTTATCTGCTTGTGCATTGTATATCTTTTTGTTGGATCTAGTATTCTCAATCTACCACTCTTTGTATATGACTTAGAGACGACTTGTGAGGATTCAATGTTGTATTATTTTGGTGACTTTGGGTGCCGTGCTCGTGGGAGTTGGTTATGTTGGGAAGTTTACCTCTTTATACAGTTTCCTTTATATTCTTTGCTTCGGCATCGTATACTTGTTGTGGTCATTTTCTCCGCCGTTGGGCGTGATTTTGCTCCCATTTGGGATGCTTTATATATTATCTGTGTTGTACCCGTTTTCAGGGCTAGTTTTTACAAAGGAGGTGCTGCCGAAATTTTCAAGAAGGAAAACTAGAGTTAGAGAATTTATTTGTGATTTCCAAATGTTAAAACTATGTTTTCTCCGTTGATCCAGATTTGGGTGGTTTAGATTTCTGGGTTTCGGCTTACTTGAGTTGTGTACGCCTGTAGACGTTATGTAGCTTAAGTGCCGGTTACGAGCCAAATTTCGGGTCGTGACAGACGGTGTCGCTTTGCAGTTAGCCGCGATGAGTACGGGTCGTCCGCAGGGAGATGGTAGGTTTTTAGGCTTGTTTTAACGAGTTAACAACGTGTGGCGGATTGTTCATATCTATCCTATGTGTATATATGCAAAAATAAAGTTGTTAGGATTAGATAGGATAGTGTAAGCTAGTGAATTCCGTACTCAATCCTTTGAGCCGAACTTAACCATTGAAGCTAGAGCAATCGGCGACAACGTGGATTAGGGTGCTTAACTACGGTATTAGAAATCCGGCTTATTGACCTTTGTCCGTCCGTTCTTGTCTCTTGCTTTCGCCTCCGGCCAAACTGAACGCAACCGATCGCGGTTAGGAATCACCGATACCTTGGTAGGGTAGGGTGCCTAACGGAGCGCTTGCGTAAGGTTTGGACGGAGTTCAATTGGAAAATACGAGAAAAGGAAATGAGCCAACAAACCTTAACTTACAATATCTTTCTCTTTTCCTAACAACACCAATTTACAACCAAACCAACAACAACAAAAGAAAGCAAAAGAAAAGAACAAAGAAAAGAGAATACAACAATACAAGTAAGTAAAGGGCATGGAATTAAAGAGCAAGCAAGTAAAGCAAGAATGTAAGTGCAAGTAAAGTAAAGCAAGATAAAGAGAACTAGGAACCAAAGAGCACATAACAAACCATGGATTCAATAGCCCAATCTTAAACTTGCAAACTCAATGAAGAGGTTGCAAGATCAAGAGAAAGCTAAGAATCCAAGGCAAATGAAGGCACAAAAGAGAGCTTTATTAAACTTCAAGAATGATATAACTCTTGAAATCAATAACCGAAGCTTAAATTTGCAAGCTCAATTAAGAGGTTGCAAGATCAAGTTAAGGCAAAGAACTCAAGGGGTTAGCTATGTACAAGAGAACTAAAAAGATAACAAAAACAAAACTTGGAAAATGAATGATACAATGTGTGTCCCATGACTTCTTTCCTGTTGCGCCACGGCAGCGCCCCGGCCGTCTATCCGAAGCCAAAATGCGGAATCAAAATTTTTCTTGTCTTTTAAACTGGCGCTACCGCGGGAAATAAACCCGGATCGTAACCATTAACTAAGTCCTAGCTAACAAGAGAAAGGGTTAGAGATATACCGAGTGATCCGTGTCCTTCGGTCTTCGTCTCCACTTCGATCTCCTTGCGGAATCTCCGTCCGTCTCCTCCTTATCGGAAAGGGCACCACGTAGCCGGGTATTTTTACGGGCTCCCACCTCTGGACCGAGGTAACTCGGACGCGAAGTTGGCTAGCCGACGCGTCCAAGAGTACTGTAGGTTTAGTGTAGAAAGCATGTCTCAATGCGGGTATAGTTGCCATGGAGGATGGAGGAAGAGTTTAAGGAAAATTGGTGCTTACAATTTTCTAGCAAGAAAGATGAGATGAAGAATAATGCCACCACTCAAAAATCAAACTCTCTCATTTTTCTTCTCCTTCCATAGTGGCCGGCCTCCCTCAAGGGAATGAGATGAAGAGCAAACATAAGAAGGAAGGTGAGTGTAGGAAAAGTAGAAAGGTGACCATATCAAAAGGTTAACCTCACATCAAAATCAAATCCACTCTAATCACAATCCTTTCTCATTTAAAGAAAACCATCATGAAGACTAAAGAAAAGAATCAAATGATGATAGTCTTATCATAATCCCACATATGCAAAAGCCCCCCTCCACAAATGTAATTTGCACAATTGCAAATTACCCCCTCTATCAGAAAAGTCCGGCCGGGAAGGAACAAATGAAAACCGGCCGGAACGGAATGCAAACTGGCAACTACAGAAAACTGATCCCGTAATAAATTACAGGAAAACCCCGCGACTGCATATACATGCCCGCATTTGTATTCCCACTGAATACAAAATACAAAGAGACAAAATCTACACTGTCTAATACTAGGATCCGACTTAAGCCAAAGCCAGCTAGTAAAAACCGTCCGATCACGATCCGTGCAATACCGCACGTATCTGATCGAACCCTGCCATATCTCCATACGGCCTCTACAGCGTTTCGCCCGAAACTTGAGTAACTGTCTGTGTGGGGGACTCTAAAGACTCGTCAATACTATGGCTGTGGATTTAACCACTAGCACGTCAGATGTATTAGCCATACGTGACGGGCCACCAGCTAATGACTAAAAGGGACGTCGATGAGCGAACTCATCCTGACACCCTACTGAGCCTATCAGTGACAATATCCGTACAGTCCGGTCCGTTCGTCTATGAGCATCGCATGGCGGGCCTAAGGGGTTGGCAAAAGTCAGACACCCAAAAGCGGTACAAGTCGTGTCGGAGTGTAGCCCAGAACACCCTGAGATACTACTGGAATACCTACCAGTAAATCTCCTGCCTCGGCCGAGGGCTTTGTGTAATGGCTCTCCTAGACACAGCGCGACCTCACCCCCAATCCCGGGAGAGACGAACCCCTGCAGATCCTCTCACTGCCTCCATGTGGCTCGGGACTGTACCCAAATAAAACCTGTTTGCACGACTCCTTTGAGCCGTGGTAGGGTAGTAATCAAAGTACAGTGGGAACTCACATGAGACAAATGACGATCCCAGGTCGATGAACTAACCTGTACACATGTCACCAGGGAACTGCTATCTGACGTCTGGTATAAGACCAACTAGCATGTTCCCGGCGAGTCCTGTTCGGTGTACTCATAACCCAATGAGCACCTGTATACATCTTAGGTGAACCAACTGACACCAGTGGCTTATGAGACCGACTACCGCCCCTCGTCGGGGTCTCGACTGTATACAGTAGTCTACTCTGGAGTATCGATGTCCTGTCTCGAAACTCTCACGACTAGGGACCTTTTAAGGATGTGCTTATAGACCACCAGCTCCCACGTATATGATCGCCCTCATACTGCTGGCAGTCAAGCAAGGATCCTAGGGGCTCTATCAACGTGTAATAGCGACATATCAGGTCACCTAAAGCAGTACACGATGATAAAGATAAACCAGATAGTATACTATCATCTCGAGTAAGACTGTCCTACCGGGATAAGTCCTCCCTCAATCATTGCAATCACGTGCCTGTGATCCAATAATTGACTCTGAGGGCACTATCTCCAACAATCTCCCACTTGCACTCAAGGCTAATTATTACGATGTCGTGTACTCACAGCCCGTGTGATACCGAACACCCAACTCCTCTACTAGTCTGTCTCACAAAGCTCGTTTGCGAAACTATTGCGTTCGAGGAATAGCCCCAGTGAGTGGACCCGCTTTGCTGTTTCTTTCTATGTCTCTCTATATCTCAAATTCGCCTAGAAAACCATCTCCCGAAATGAGCAATACCTGTCTTAGAATGTCTGGATGTTTGATGGGACCTAGCTCATAAATGAACTCCAAATCCAAACTTCTTAGACTGTATCGTCAACTGAACTTAATCAGTATCCTGCGCCGTGCCACCCTCAGTATCTGCCTGGATCACCTGTCCAAAATACTGCCCCTCGTCAGAGGGAAAACTATAACTCTGACAGTCACTCTGTCATCCATGTCACCTTGGAAGCCTGGAACGATAACCGTCTCCTCAAGGAGGCTGTCGTTATCATATCCTTAGAACATCAACTTATGCTCTAAAGCTGCTTCCTGATCGTTTCTCCAGGATTGGATCAATATCAACTTATTGCATCTACTGCAAGAACAACATCTGGTGTGGTACTTGATATCTCATGATTGACTCAATTGCTTAAGCAAGTGATCTGCCAATCATGCACATCCCTCTCTACTTTAGTCTATAAGACACCTTTAGAGAGGGTGACTCCATCACCTGCAGGTATACTACCGTGCCAGGAGTCGACCATTCTAAATACTCATAGAATGCTGTCTAAGTACCAAGATTGGGAAACTACCCAAATCTAGATCTAAAACCATAGATCTAGTAACCAGAATGTATGATATAATATCCAAGTCCTATGTGGAGAAACCACTGTGTGACGACGAAAGTATAACCGAACGTAGTATAGGAATATCATTTCCTACTCTGTGTATGTCATCCAAATACCAGGACATCACACCCTACTACCTTCTTAACAGATCTATCCCTTATTCTGATGAAGTCAAACCTATGACTGTCACATCAGAAACAGATGATCTATCTCGGCTATATCTGCTTTAGTCTATAAATAGACACAAGCCTCATGTCCACCAATGCTTCCGCTGCTCCCACTGACTACGACAACCTTCTGGCAGAATCATATACACGTACACTTCTAAAGCTAGTTTAGAATGACGCTATACTCATCCTCCTGCCGGGTCTCACAGTCTGGAACAACAGCAATGGTAAGTCTGGGTAAACAAGAACCTCCTTGCCACCGTCCTTGAGGCTACCGGAGTACCTCTCGGGTGCCTGAGGTTACCCACCGTATCTGCGGAGTGGCCAATGGAATGCCAAGTCAAATTTAATCTTTAGGTTCTTATCAAATCTTCAGTAATCGTTTGCGGTTCTGGAATCACTTCCAGTTCTACCATACTCCCACCACTGTTTTCTGAAAAAATCCATTTTTATTTAAAATGTGGCAAGTCTAGAACAATATCACTATTGATTTTCCAGATGGTAGAAAGCCAACCCTCGTCATAGCCCGGGTCAGCCCACAAACAGCCATTACAGAAACGTGCCTTGAGTTATCCAGAGTCTGGTTTTAAGCATAAGCCGGACAACTCCCCGTACCTTAACAAAGTCAAGATATGAACTGTTCTATATCCAATATAGAAACAGAGGCACAGATTTAATTGAACCAGATCCAAATCATGCAGCTGTCTCCAGTGCATGTCAAGTAAATGGAGAGAGGCCGATCAGCGTTACTCAACTTAGGAGTGCTTCCAATTATGAGTAACCTGAAAAAGAAACAAGTTTCTCAAAATCATTACTATCAACTGAATACCATACACAAGTATCTACATCTTCGATTACCTTGAAGAATCCCGATACTTGCAATATCTGGTTCTCTACTTTATTCATATACCCATAACTTCTCAAAACTTGGACCCTGTGTTTCTACGAAACACCTGTCTAAGAACTAGAGAAGTCATGAGTAAACCAAATATAGTATGAGGACCAACCCGTCTGTCCTAATGGACACTGGACAATATACAATACTCTGTATAAGTCCCCTGAGTCTAGTGACTCATTCACTGTGTGTCGTAGGTTGAAAACTGTACTTATGGTTAAGAAGAACTACACCGCTGTTTAATACTCGTTACCTAACCATCCACTGATATAGGTGAATGTCATCGACATAGTTTCGAAAAGGTATATCTCACTCTATAAAAATAGACGTACAGATATATCAATTTGAAATTGGTGCATTACAACGGATATTCAAAACCAAATGTCTGCCGTCCGGCAAACAACCCAGGAGATTTCCTCAAATATCACCAATTACAACGAATTCCGATATAATGAGGAAGGTCACCTAATTTCCAATAACTTATTCCCACTCATCATCTGTAAAGCCATACAGATGTGAGAATCATATCTGGTAAATACATACCCTGGAGCAAGTGTTAAATTAGGAAATCAGTTTTCTTTTAACAGTACACAGTGAAACTGAAACATCGAAATGTTTCGATGGGGTATCCGGGTATTCCTAGTAATGCCTCTTCCATTATCCAGATTCACAACTGTAACCGTATATTTCTTTGCCACTTCTCCAAGTCCCTTTATATGTCTTTAGTCGTTACCTTTTGCACACCCCTTTAGACCAAATGGTTTTCTTCCTTCCCTACCGTTCGACACCAGCCTATGGTTTGGAAGAAGACTATCCAATCAGCATAATGGGTGTACTGTCCTAATCCTAGGAGCACTCGCAATGCGAGAGAAGGTGATGATAAAAGACAACCGAATAAACCTTATTCCTATTTCTCCTGAACCAGAATCCATCCCTGAACTGGAACAAGTTCCTTTCGAGTTCGTATATAACCATACGATGGAGTATCCAAATAACTGTGGATCTTCGTAGTGATACGGAGTGTCCCGGAGAAATACAAAGGTGAAGTGGGAGTGGTAAAGAAACACTTGGTTTGGTCATGAATATCAGTCGCAATTTACTTTGCCCTCCTTCTAATCCCTTTCTTTGTCTTAACTTAATACCTTCTGCACACCGTTTAGGCTAATTAGTTTTCTTCATTCCCCACCGTTCAGCACCAGCCTAAGGTTTGGAAGAAGACTATCCAATTTGCGTAATAGGTGTACTATCTCCTAAACCAAGGAGTACTCGCAACCTGAGAGAAGGTAAAAGGAAAAAACAACTGAATAAACTTATTCGTTTTCTCCAGAACCAGAAACCATCCTCGAATAAATCCTTCGAGTTCGTATATAACCATACGATGGTTTTGTCCAATGGAAGTGGACCTTCGAAGTAATACGGGGTATTCTGGAGAAAAGGGTAAAAATAGGAGTGGCAATGAGGTCTGCAACTCTGACAATCCAAAAGCCAGTCTTATAAGAAGGTTCGGTCAACTTGGTCACTGAGTCATAGTCTGGGGTCGGGTCAATGGTCGCTGCCAAAGAGAGAGAAAAGAAACACTCAGCGTGCACTCTAACCTAGATCAGAATGGTTACCACTTTATCTAATCAGGAAACCTCCCACTGTACTGTCAAATTCTCCTCCAAACCTGAAAGAAGAATTAGTCGGGATCACCCGAGGAGTAAACCAACTCATCAGTGGGAATCGGGATCCAACTATCATCGCATGATAACGTGACGGAATCCACTCACGTCACCACACTCCAGAAGGTATGCGCATGCCTGGCAAGTTTCAGTTTCTTTAGAAACTCCCGATGTAATTTTTTTTACCCCTAGGACCCAAGTGACCTTGACACAGTCAACAAATCAAAGAGTCCTAGTCAAGTTCAACCCGTCATTATCCTGGATTGCATTAAACCTACCCGTACGAGCCCTTGACACAGTTAACAAGGCCGCACGACTGTCCTAACCAATCCCATTAATATGCTCCAAACAAACACTACTTAGCTACCGCACACTACGCCTTGACACAGTCAACAAACGCAGCACGAATACTAAGTAATACTTGTAAGAAATGACGGAGGGCTACGTCTAGTTTTTGGCGAAAAACTTTTAACGTAATGAACTTGATATCGTTGAAGGAACTGCATAGTTTTCTATAAAAAAATATAGTGACGAAAACCTTTGCTAAAGAGGTCACTCCCGGTGAAGGGATCTCGGCTCTTTCCCCGTAGAATAAGGGGCAGGATATTCCAACTGAATATCACGATGCAAAGCAAAAGGCAATCGGCTATAGTGAAGTTATTACCCTGACGCAAACTTCTGTCCAAGGGGTCACTCCCGGTGAAGGGATCTCGGCCCTTGCCTCGTCGACTGAGGTGCTGGATATTCATAACCGAATACCACTATGCAAAACAAAAGAGAACGTCCTGGCAATAACAGCTTTCTGAAAAATTGTTCCAACAACATCAGAATAGGTTTGTTTAACTTGCATTGATCCGAATCAACGCAGTCCCATCAATTGATCACACCAATAAAGAACGAAAATATACTGATGTACGTATATGCCATCCGCATTCGCCACTGGGTCCCGTAATTACCCGTTAGGTTAGCTAACTAACGACAGAGCGGGGACTGAACTAGCGCGGATGTAAAACATATACAACATCTACTAGTATATATATATCAATAAATAATTTTCGCTCAAGGCATGATAAAAATGCAACATCACAGAAATGTACAGCATCACAAAACAATACAGATATCTGGGATCCCCGGGTTTCACAGAGCCGCTACTGAAACCCGACGTTCCTCTGGTCGTGTGGATAGCCTGTGCAATGAAATCCTAGACCCCTATGGGCGCGGCAAGTTACCCGCCAAAACCTGAAGCGAGGCAGCCCCCTTCAGCACCGTGAATGGACCACCCAGCACTTCAAGGAATCCGGTAACTTGGGCACCCCTCCTGGGTCAACCTGTACCCCCTACGAGTGCGGCAAATAGCCCGCCAATTCTAGAGTGAAGCCCCCTCCGTCTCAATGCCATGAGATGCGGGCCCGTTGCCCTCTAGAACCTGGCTATCTGTGCACCCCTCCGCGGGGCAATCCTAGTACAGAAAGTAAAATATACATACAACGGGTACATCGACCGCAACCTGGTCGTGCCCCAAAATAATAATACAAACAGGCAGTGACGACAGTCCACATGTCGGATGCTCGCCCCGCAAAATCAAATGTACATAATACAACAAAACACTGTACTACCACTGCAACCAGGCTATCCCCACGACTGATCCGCAACATCACAGCAAAATCACAAAACATCAACGTGAATGTCACGTTCGCAAATCCGTCCAACTGGGCTATAGCAGTTAGACAGGATTTACCGATCAAGTGACATTCACGGTCGCAGATATAATGTAAATACTGTGAACCAGCATGTTAAAATATTCGATCGAACAAATTTATCAAAGTGGGCCCCAAGCAGTACTGTAGCACTTACAGAAAATATTGGCCCAAAAATAATGTTCCAAAAACCCTATTTTATACTCAGAAGCATTCTGCAAAAGTTTGGAGGAATGAACAGTACAAGGCGCGGCGGAACCGCGGCCCAAGCAGGGGTTTGGCCGCGGTTCCGCGCTTCGATAGTGGGTTCACTCAACCAAAATTTCACAGAATTCTTAGAACTTGCATTACATCACTTTTCTACAACCTGAAAAATTTTTAGAGACCAGAAAATTTCGACAGAAAACCGATGTGTAGGAAAATACGGTTTTTGGGGAATTTTTGTTCGATCGAGTTCTAAACACGCTAGACCAAGCTAGGTTAAGTTAATGGCGTGGCTCTGATACCATGTTGCGCCACGGCAGCGCCCCGGCCGTCTATCCGAGGCCAAAATGCGGAATCAATTTTTTTTTTATCTTTTAAACTGGCGCTACCGCGGGCAATAAACCCAGATCGTAACCATTAACTAAGTCCTAGCTAACAAGAGAAAGGGTTAGAGATATACCGAGTGATCCGTGTCCTTCGGTCTTCGTCTCCACTTCGATCTCCTTACGGAATCTCCGTCCGTCTCCTCCTTGTCGGAAAGGGCACCACGTAGCCGGGTACTTTTACGGGCTCCCACCACTGGACCGAGGCAACTCGGACGCGAAGTTGGCTAGCCGACGCATCCAAGAGTACTGTAGGTTTAGTGTAGAAAGCATGTCTCGATGCGGGTATAGTTTCCATAGAGGATGGATGAAGAGTTTAAGGAAAATTGGTGCTTACAATTTTCTAGCAAGAAAGATGAGATGAAGAATAATGCCACCACTCAAAAATCAAACTCTCTCATTTTTCTTCTCCTTCCATAGTAGCCGGCCTCCCTCAAGGGAATGAGATGAAGAGCAAACATAAGAAGGAAGGTGAGTGTAGGAAAAGTAGAAAGGTGACCATATCAAAAGGTTAACTTCACATCAAAATCAAATCCACTCTAATCACAATCCTTTCTCATTTAAAGAAAACCATCATGAAGACTAAAGAAAAGAATCAAATGATGATAGTCTTATCATAATCCCACATATGCAAAAGACCCCCTCCACAAATGTAATTTGCACAATTGCAAATTACCCCCTCCATCAGAAAAGTCCGGCCGGGAAGGAACAAATGAAAACCGGCCGCAACGGAATGCAAACTGGCAACTACAGAAAACTGATCCCGTAATAAATTACAGGAAAACCCCGCGACTGCATATACATGCCCGCATTTGTATTCCCACTGAATACAAAATACAAAGAGACAAAATCTACACTGTCTAATACTAGGATCCGACTTAAGCCAAAGCCGGCTAGTAAAAACCGTCCGATCACGATCCGTGCAATACCGCACGTATCTGATCGAACCCTGCCATATCTCCATACGGCCTCTACAGCGTTTCGCCCGAAACTTGAGTAACTGTCTGTGTGGGGGACTCTAAAGATTCGTCAATACTATGGCTGTGGATTTAACCACAAGCACGTCAGAGGTATTAGCCATACGTGATGGGCCACCAGCTATTGACTAAAAGGGACGTCGATGAGCGAACTCATCCTGACACCCTACTGAGCCTGTCAGTGACAATATCCGTACTGTCCGGTCCGTTCGTCTATGAGCATCGCATGGCGGGCCTAGGGGGTTGGTAAAAGTCAGACCCCCAAAAGCGGTACAAGTCGTGTCGGAGTGTAGCCCAGAACACCCTGAGATACTACTGGAATACCTACCAGTAAATCTCCTGCCTCGGCCGAGGGCTTTGTGTAATGGCTCTCCTAGACACAGCGCGACCTCACCCCTAATACCGGGAGAGACGAACCCCTGCAGATCCGCTCACTGCCTCCATGTGGCTCGGGATTGTACCCAACTAAAACCTGTTTGCACGACTCCTTTGAGCCGTGGTAGGGTAGTAATCAAAGTACAGTGGGAACTCACATGAGACAAATGACGATCCCAGGTCGATGAACTAACCTGTACACATGTCACCTGGGAACTGCTATCTGACGTCTGGTATAAGACCAACTAGCATGTTCCCGGGGAGTCCTGTTCGGTGTACTCATAACCCAATGAGCACCTGTATACATCTTAGGTGAACCAACTGACACCAGTGGCTTGTGAGACCGACCACCGCCCCTCGTCGGGGTCTCGACTGTATACACTAGTCTACTGTGGAGTATCGATGCCCTGTCTCGAAACTCCCACGACTAGGGACCTTTTAAGGATGTGCTTATAGACCACCAGCTCCCACGTATATGATCGCCTTCATACTGCTAGCAGTCAAGCAAGAATCCTAGGGGCTCTATCAACGTGTAATAGCGACATATCAGGTCACCCAAAGCAGTACACGATGATAAAGATAAACCAGATAGTATACTATCATCTCGAGTAAGACTGTCCTACCGGGATAAGTCCTCCCTCAATCATTGCAATCACGTGCCTGTGATCCAATAATTGACTCTGAGGGCACTATCTCCAACATTGCCCACTGTCTGTATTTATAGGCACCAAAGCAAAAATAAACATACAATAAAAGTAAGACTACGTGGCAACAAGGGAGGGACTGTACAAAACTAGGGCCCATTGGGCACTGTAGGGCCGGCCATATCGGCCAAAGTGGGAAAGTGCTCGGCCAAAATCCGAGGCCCTGGTCTCGTGTTTGGTGTGTGGTCTTATGTGATTCCCAATATCACTATGGTGCTGCTGGTTTTGTCTATTTGAATTTGTAGTGCACTCAGGGATTGGAGGGAAACATGTAGCTATGCATCACATCACACTTTATGCATTGAATGCACATCACACTCATGCCCACTTGTGTGCCTTCAGTACCCCCCTCACCTAGGTCCATGCTCCAAGAGTTGTGTTCACACATGCTATGTGTTGGACCAAAACATGTACATTTTATTTGTTTGCAAAATGACTCTTGGGATATCGGTTTGCAGTTCCTGTTGCAGTGTCGGCTCGCAAATGAGATATCCGTGATTTTAATTGTATTTCTAGTATTTTGTCATGGATACCTGTAATCTGTATTACTGAGCAGACACTGGTTAATAGTACCGATATATAACAAAATAGATAAATAATGAGCGGTATTAAAATGCAATATTCTGGTATGAACATCAGTCTTCCTCAAAATGATAGTATGATATTTGGTTTGCCTTTATCATCATACATGCATTATGTGGTATTACAGATCACTATAACATGTTGATAGAGCCTATATGATTCTTTTTGACTACCGACATTATGATGGCTTTCATTTACATGGGAGTTCGGTGGTCTATAAGCACATCCTTAAATGTCCCTAGTCGAGAGAGTATCGAGACTGGGCATCGATACTCCGGAATAGACTAGTGTGTACTTATCGAGACCTCGATGAGGGGCGGTGGCCGGTCTCACAATCCATTGGTGTCAGTTACTCACCTAAGATAGTATACATGTGCTCATTGGGTTATGAGTACACTGGACGGACTCGCCAGGAACATGCTAGATGGTATTATACCTATTGTCAGATAGCAGTTCCCAGGTGACATGAGTACAGGTTAGTCTGTCGACTTGAGATCGTCATTTATCCCGTGTGAGTTCCCACTGTGCTTTGATTACTACCCTACCACGGCTCAAAGGAGTCATGCAAACATGTTTTAGTTGGGTACAGTCCCGAGCCACATGGAGGCAGTGAGTGGATCGTCGGGGATTCGTCTCTCCCGGTATTGGGGGTTGATGTCACGCAGTGCACGGGTGTCCATTACCAGAAATTCTTGGCCAAGATAGAAGAGAATTATTGATTTGGATCAGTAGTTTCTCAGTGGGTGATGAGCTTCATACCGACAAGAAATATCGCGTTATTAGGGGTCTGACTTTATCCACCCCTAGACTCGATATGCGATACTCTTAGACAAACAGACCGGACTGTATGGAGATTGTCACAGACAGGCTCAGTAGGGGTTCGGATGAGTTTACTCGTTGGCCTTCCTTTCGCTCAATACCTGGGTAGCCGCTAGTGCCGCTACGTACAGCTAGTGCCGCTGACGTGCTTACGGTTAAACCCACTGCTAGCGTGTTGACAAGTCTTTAGAGTCCCACACAAATGGTTTCCCTGGTTCTGGCGAAATGATGTAGTAGCCGTATTGGATACGTGCAGGGTTCCGATCGATTAATTGTACTATGTACCTGGACTTTCGATCGGACAGTTGATAATACTAGCCGGCTCGGGTTTGAGCCGGATTATTAAATCAGGTATTGATTTAATATTTTACGTATATGTATTTCGATATGTATATTCTAGTATTATGTTCTTTGTGTTATTCTATCTTTTCGGGTTTTTGTATTTCGGTACGAGTACAGGTATGTATATACAGTAAACTGTAATCCGTATTTATACAGATAACATTCTAAAAGGTGGACACCTCATTTTAGATTTAACCATTTATTGTAAATGGTAAATGAGGTGGAAAAGGAGAGAGGGGAGTATGGTGAGAGCCATGCTTGTATAGTGTTGCACAAATGAATTGTTAATTCATTTGTGTAAACTATTCAAGCTTGGGTTTGATTTTTAAATGGAAAAATGTGTTTTATAAAACAATGCTTCATGTTATTTTCACAATTGATGAAAATTGTTGCATGGTTCATTTTGGAGATAGCATTCTCACTCTCACCATTAGCTTCACTTTCCTCTAGTTTCTCGAGCTCCTCCACCTTCATCCTCAACCTCCTCTCTACAATCTCATGAGTTGAGAATCAAGAGAGGAGGTGAGATAGATATGTTAGTTATATGTATGCCCTAGAGGCCATTACTATACATGAGATGTATATTGTAGTGGATGCTTGGACATACATAGGGAGGACTTTCTTGCTCGACATGATAGTATGCTATCTGGCTACTCTTTATCTTAACATGTACACTGATTGTCTCTCTGTTACATGTTGGTAAAGCCCTTAGGATGTGTACTAGACTACCTAGATTATGTTGTGGATCATACTAGTGGGACAATGGTAGTCTGAGAGTACATCCTTTAATGTCCCTAGTCGTGGGTGTATCTAGACGGGGCATCGATATACCAGAGTAGACTAGCGTGTAGCTTCTCGACCCATGTAGATGGGCGATGGATGATCCTATATCCATTGGTGTTTGACATCAAATATGGTATACGAGTGCTCAGTGGAGACTGGGTACACTGGACGGACTCGCCGAGAACTCCTAGATGGTATTATACCTCACGTCAGATGGAAGTTCTCTGGTGACACTAGTACAGGTTAGTCTGTCGACCCGAGATCGTCATAGAGTCTTGTGTGATTCCCACTGTGCTTTGATTTCCACCTTACCACGTTCATGAGAACGTGCAAAATGGTGGTTTTTGGGTACAGTCCCGAGTCACATTGAGGCAATGAGCGATAGAAGGGGATTCGTCTCTCCCGGTATTGGGGGTTGATGTTGCGCTGTGCTCGATTGGCTATAACCAGAAGTCCCTGGCCAGGGCTGTTTCTGAGATTTACTGGTAAGTGTTACCAGTAGTTTCTCGACCTGTTATGAGCCTCACATCGGCACGACTTATCGAGTTATTGGGGTCTGACGTTTACCACCCCCAGACAAGATATGCGACATATCAGACGAAGAGACCGGACTGTACGGTAGTGTTACTGATTGGATTCATAAGAGAACGCACAGGCTAGCTTGTTGATCTTCTGATCGCTCAATACCTGGGTGGCCGTTACGTTTAGCAGACCGCTTGCGGCTTGTGGGTGTTTGATATGATCATCACCTACTGCTGGCGTATTGACGAGTTTTTAGAGTCCTACACAGAGGTTTCCTGGTTCATGCGAAACGGAGTAGGAGCACATATGTGATATGTGCGGGACCGAGATTAATGCACGTATGTGATACCGCATTCTATTCTCGCGATGTGTGACATCGGTCGGTTATATGTGATATAGCCGGGTTATCGGATCAAGTGTTGATCCGATAAGTTGTTACATTTGATATTAGTCGGTTATATGTGATATAACCGGATTATTAAATCAAGTGTTGATTTAATAATTTAATGTATAATTGTATATTTGGTATACTAGATTATATTAACTAATATTAGCTCACTTAAACATTTCTTTTCCTCACTTTGTGCTTTAGTATATATGTGATATATATTAATGTACAACTATTGTGTTATGCTAGATGCCACATGTGACATGGGTGTATGAGACTTGCACCATGCTTAATAATGTGATGGTTTTATATTTATCTAAGTTAATCAAAATTAGTGGGATTAAGTTACATGGTTGAAGCTTGTAGAAGCTTGTGGAACCATTGACCAAGTCCATTAAGTTTGTTTTACTTGTAGATATTTATTAACCTAACCATTATTAACTAGCCATGGTTTATTCTTTACATGGGTTAGTGTATGACACTAACTCACCCATGGTTGCTATTCTCACCTCATGAGTTCATTCTCTCATCTCTTCACTTGAGCTTCTTCGTCCTCATGAAAAAAAGCTTACTAGCTTTTCTCAAGGTGAGAAAATATTGTGAGAAAAATAAATCTAAAGAGATCCCACTTCCTACTTCATCATCCTCTACTACTTGTCATTTAGTTTAGGGTATTTGCACAATTAGTGAAGAGGTAGCATGAGCTTGAGTCTCCTCGATGTAGATCATCTTCGGCCTCAATGACTTCGAGAAAGCTTGTTCATTTCTCCGGGAGAACCCATACTAGAGTTCGGGAGATCGATACTCGCAGCGAAGGGACTACTACATGGAGCTTTAGAAGTGAAGGACTGGTCTACAAAGGTTGTATTCATCATTCACTTCTATGTAAAGTTGTTTGCATCTTAGTATTACTCCTAAAACTCTAGTTAGATCCTAGGTTAGGGTTGTTTGGCACACTAAATTTTTAAATATAGCATGTTTGATGCCTAGTGAAACCTTGTTGTTGTGCCAAAGAAGCCTACAGTGGTATCAGAGCCTTGCTAGAGCTTTAGGAGTTGTCTAGACGAAGTTAGAAGTTCGAACGAACTCCGAAAACCCGCTATTGCCCACTTTCTGGAAATTTTTCAAAATGTTGGAATTTTTTGTAGGGTTTCTTTAGCACCTCACCTAAGGTTTTGCAAGCATCACACATGCCATATTAAAAATTTATAAGGTGTTAAACAAACTAACCTAGGAATCGAACTAGAATGATTAGGGTAACAAGTTCTAGTATCATATACTAGCTAGTGTCTAACACTAAATGGGGAGAGATACAACCTTTGTAGACCTCATTTGCAACTCTTTGGATCTCCTAGAGGTTGAACCGGCAAGCTCGAGCTTCTTCCACATCCACGATGATCCACCCGGAGTACCTTTGCTCAAAGCTCCTTGTTCCACTTGATCACAATGAAGATGAAGCAAACAAACTACACCAATGGGCTAGACAAGTGTAGTATGATGATATGGTTGTGTTCTCAGATAAAAAACCTTTCTTTCTTTTACCCTCACTCACTTTGGAAACTCAAGAGAAAGCTAGAGAGAGGAAGAAGAAGATGGCAACCTTTGAGCTCTCATTTCTTTTTGGAAAAAGATAATGATAATAAAATAATGAGAGAAAGATAAATATGATAGATAAATATCTTATCTCAAACCATGGTCAATAAATATCTAGATATTTTAGAATGAGAGAAAAATTACAAATGAAAATGAAACCATGGTTTAAGTTAGGTCAAGTGAAGAATAGTCAACCATGATTTAAAATCAATTTTCTTTTTCTTATTCTAATAAATATAAATATATTTACTTACCATATGAGTCTTATATTGCCATCTTTCTTGTATCATCAACCATGATACAAATGCATGTATGTATGTGTGTATGCACATCAACATATACATATACATCCATGCATCCATCATAAAGAAAAGGTTTATTTAAATGAGATAAAAGTCAATATTAAATCAACACTTGATTTAATAAACCGGTCATATCTCATACGACCTGACCAATAGAAAACGCCCGATTAAAACACGGTATCAAATACACGTATTTAATCGAGCTCCCACACATATCTCATATGCACACCACATCGTTTCACCTGAGCCAGGAAACTCCTGTGTGGGACTCTAAGACTCGTCAATACGCTTGCAGTAGGTGATGATCATATCAAACACCTACAAGCCGCAAGCGGTCAGCTAAATGTAACGGCCACCCGGGTATTGAGCGATCAGAAGAAGAACAAGCGAACCTGTCAAAACTCCCGTCAATCCAACTGGCAACACTTACCGTACAGTCCGATCTCTTCGTCAGATATGTTGCATATCGAGTCTAGGGATGGTAACGTCGACCCCAATAACTCAATAAGTCATGCCGGTATATGGTCTACAACAGATCGAGAAACTACTGATAACACTTATCAGTAATATCTCAGCATCCCGGGCCAGGGACTTCCTGTTATAGCCAATCGTGCATAGAGCAACATCAACCCCTAATACCGGGAGAGACAAAACCCCTCCAATAGCTCATCGCCTCCATGTGCCTCGGGACTGTACCCAAAATCCACCTGTTTGTACGACTCAGTAGAGCCGTAGTAGGGTGGAGATCAAAGTACAGTGGGAGGACACACAAGACTCTATGACGATCTAGGGTCTACAGACTCACATGTACCAGTGTCACCTGAGAACTTCTATCCGACGTATGATATAATACCACATAGGAGTTCTCGGCGAGTCCGTTCAGTGTACCCAGTCTCACCAAGCACCCGTATACAATCTTTGGTGTCACCACACCAGATGGATATGGGACCATCCATCGCCTATCATATGGAACAAGAATGGTATACGCTAATCTACTCTGGAATATCGATGCCCTGTCTCGATATACCTACGACTAGGAACATTTCAAGGATATACTTATAAACTACAGGTGTCCCACTAGTATGATCCACATCATAATCCCAATAGTCAAGCAAATATCCTAAGGGCTTTATCAACATGTATCAAATGAGTAAAAGCATGATCAAGTGAACATATGATAAAGAGCAACCAGATAGCATACTATCATGTCGAGCAAGACTGTCTTCTGAATATATATATATATATATATATACATACATACATACATGCATACACACACGCACATCAGTACATACACTATCATATAATGGCCTCTAGGGCATACATATATCCAACAATCTCCGACTTGCACTAAGGCCAATTATTGGCGTATCTCATACCCAACATCTCAAAAAGACGCTCATGCTGCGGCTGATGGAGGGCCTTGGTGAATGGATCCGCAGTGTTGTCCTTTGTATCTACTCTCTTAATCTCGATCTCGTGGTGATCAACTATCTCCCGGATAAAATGATATCGCCTCAGGATGTGTCTGGACTTCTGATGGGACCTGGGCTCCTTGGCCAACGCCATAGCCCCATTATTGTCTCAATACAAATGTATTGGATCAATAATAGTTGGAACTACTCCTAGATCCGAGATGAACTTCCTCATCCAGACGTCTTCCTTGGCAGCATCATTTGCAGCAATGTACTCAGCTTCCATCGTTGAGTCCGCAACGGTATCCTGTTTGGAACTCTTCCAACTTTCCGTCCCTCCATTGAGGGTAAATGTAAACCCTGAGATAGACTTGCTGTCATCCTTGTCACTCTGGAAGCTCGAATCGGTAAAGACCTGTAAGTGCACGGCAGCGCCCCGGCCTCCATCCCGAGGCCAAATGCGGAAGCGATGGCTAACTTTAATTTTCTTGAACCGGCACCACCGCGCACTAAAACCCGGATCGGGCCATTAACTAGTTCTAGCTAACTTCTAGATAGGGAAGAGAGATATACCGAGTGATCCGAGTCCTCCGGTCTTCTCGTCGTCGTCCCGATCTCCCGCGGAATCTTCGGTCTCCACCAAGTCGCCGGAAGGGCACCACGTTGCCTGCTTCTTTTACGGGCTCCCGCCTCTATACCGAGGCAACTCGGGCACGAAGTTGGCGAGCCGACATGCCCAAGGTTTGCTGTAGAATGTGTAGTACTCATATCTCATTTTGGGGTTTAGGATGTTGCCTTTGTGGTGGAGGAAAAAGAACTTGAAGAGAGGTGAGAAAAATGTAGCATGCAAAGAATGAGATTAACATTTTTCTTCCCACCTAGATAGTGGCCGACCCATGCATCAAAAATGGAGAGAGAGGGTGAATCATGGAGTGTATGGATCAATAATGCAAGATGAGAATCAAAAGATATCATGAAGGGAAATGATCACAAAACCGAAACCACACTCCAAAACAAATCAACTCCCATCACCAAAAAGTCATGCCATCATGATACTACAAGACTAGCCATGATGACTAAAGAAAGTCAAGCAATGATGGTGCAAGTATCATGAAAGAATAATATGCAAAGACCCCCTTTCCAAATTGCTTATTTGCACAAATGCAAATAAGCCCTCCTCCACCAATCTTCGGCCAATGAACGATACAAAGGAAATTGGCCGAAACGGAAAGCAAACTGGCAACTCCAGAAAACTGGTCCCGTAATAAATTACAGGAAAACCCCGATACTGTGTATACACACCCGCATCTGTATTCCAACCGAATACAAATGCAATGAGACAACATCTACACTGTACTATACTAGGATCCAGCTTAAACCAAAGCCGGCTAGTATTATCCGTTCGATCCTGATCCGTGCAATACCGCACGTATCTGATCGAACCCTACCATATATCCATACGGCCTCTAGTACATACCGTCCGATCCTGATCCGTGCAATACCGCATGTATCTGATTGAACCGTGCCATATCTCCATACGGCCTCTACAGCGTTTCGCCCGAAACTTGAGTAACTGTATGTGTAGTGGACTCTAAAGACTCATCAATACTATGGCTGTGGATTTAACCACTAGCACGTCAGAGGTATTAGCCATACGTGACGGGCCACCAGCTATTGACTAAAAGGGACGTCGATGAGCGAACTCATCCTGACACCCTACTGAGCCTGTCAGTGGCAATATCCGTACAGTCCGGTCCGTTCGTCTATGAGCATCTCATGGCGGGCCTAGAGGGTTGGTAAAAGTCAGTCCCCCAAAAGCGGTACAAGTTGTGTCGGAGTGTAGCCCAGAACACCCTGAGATACTACTGGAATACCTACCAGTAAATCTCCTGCCTCGGCCGAGGGCTTCGTGTAATGGCTCTCCTAGACATAGCGCGACCTCACCCCCAATACCGGGAGAGACGAACCCCTGAAGATCCGCTCACTGCCTCTATGTGGCTCGGGACTGTACCCAACTAAAACCTGTTTGCACGTCTCCTTTGAGCGTGGTAGGGTAGTAATCAAAGTACAGTGGGAACTCACACGAGACAAATGACGATCCCCAAGTCGATGAACTAACCTGTACACATGTCACCAGGGAACTGCTATCTGACGTCAGGTATAAGACCAACTAGCATGTTCCCGGCGAGTCCTGTCCGGTGTACTCATAACCCAATGAGCACCTGTATACATCTTAGGTGATCCAACTGACACCAATCGCTTGTGAGACCGGCCACCGCCCCTCATCGGGGTCTCGACTGTATACACTAGTCTACTCTGGAGTATCGATGCCCTGTCTTGAAACTCCCATGACCAGGAACCTTTTAAGGATGTTCTTATAGACTGCCAGCTCTCACGTATATGATCGCCCTCATACTGCTGGTAGTCAAGCAAGAATCCTAGGGGCTCTATCAACGTGTAATAGCGACATGTCAGGTCAAACAGTACACGATGATAAAGATAAACCAGATAGCATACTATCATCTTGAGTAAGACTGTCTTACCGGGATAGGTCATCCCTCAATCATTGCAATCACGTGCCTGTGATCCAATAATTGACTCTGAGGGCACTATTTCTAACAATCTCCCACTTGCACTCAAGGCTAATTATTGCGATGTTGCATACTCACAGCCCGTGTGATACCGAACACCCAACTCTTCTACTAGTCAGTCTCACAAAACCCGTTTGCGAAACTATTGCGTTCGAGGAATAGCCTCAGTGAGTGGATCCGCCTTGATGTTTCTTTCTATGTCTCTCTATATCTCATGTTCGCGGAGAAAGCCATCTCCCGAAATGAGCAATACCTGTCTCAGAATGTGTCTGGATGTCTGATGGGACCTAGCTCATAAATGAACTCCAAATCCAAACTTCTTAGACTGTATCGTCAACTGAACTTAATCAGTATCCTGCGCCATGCCTCCCTCAGTATTGCCTTGGATCACCTGTCCAAAATACTGTCCCTCGTCAGAAGGAAAAACTATAGCTCTGACAATCTCCTTGTCGTCCATGTCACCTTGGAAGCCTGGAATGATAACTGTCTCCCGAATGAGGCTGTCGTTATCATATCCCTAGAATATCCACTTATGTTCTAAAACTGCTTCCGACTGTTTCTCCAGGATTGGATCAATTTCAACTTATTGCATCTAGTGCAAGAACAACATCTGGTGTGGTACTTGACATCTCATGATTGACTCAATTGCCCGAGCAAGTGATCTGCCAATCATGCACATCCCTCTCCCCTTTAGTCTGTAAGACACCTTTAGAGAGGGTGACTTCATCACCTGCAGGTACACTACCGTGCCAGGAGTCGTCCATTCTAAATACTCTTAGAATGCTGTCTAAGTACCCTGATTGGGAAACCACCCAAATCTAGATCTAAAACCATAGATCTAGTAACCAGTATGTCTGATATAATGTCCAAGTCCCATGTGAATAAACTACTGTGTGACGACCAAAGTATAACCGATCGTAGTATAGGAGTTTCTTTTCCTATTCTGTGTATGTCATCCAAATACCATGACATCACACCCTACTACCTTCTCAACAGATCCATCCCCTATTCTGATGAAGTCAAACCTATGACTGTCATATCAGAAATTGATGATCTATTTCCTCTATATCTGCGTTAGTCTATAAATAGACATAAGCTGCCTGTCCACCAATGCTTCCGCTGCTCCCACTGACTACGACAACCCTCTGGCAGAGTCATATACATGTACACTTCTGAAGCCAGTTCAGAACGACGCTATACTCATCCTCCTGCCGGGTCTCGTAGCCTGGAACAACAGCAATGGCAAGTGTGGGTAAACAAGAACTTCCCTGTCACCGTCCTTGAGGCTACCGGAGTACCTCTCGGGTGCCTGAAGTTACCCACCTTATCTGCGGAGTGGCCAATGGAATGTCAAACCAAATTGAATCTTTAGGTTCCTATGAAATCTTCAGTAATCGTTTGTGGTTCTGGAATCACTTCCAGTTCTACCATACTCCCACTACTGTTTTCTGAAAAAATCCATTTTTATTAAAACTGTGGCGAGTCTAGAACAATATCACTTTTGATCTTCCAGATGGTAGAAAGTCAACCCTCGTCATAGCCTGGGTCAACCCACAAACATCCATTACAGAAACGTGCCTAGAGTTATCTAGAGTCTGGTTTTAATCATAAGCCGGACAACTCCCCTACCTTAACATCGTTAAGATATGAACTGTTCTATATCCAATATAGAACCAGAGGCACTGATTTAAATGAACCAGATTCAAATCATGCAGCTGTCTTCAGTGCATGTCAACTAAATGGAAGGAGGCCGATCAGCGTTACTCAACTTAGGAATGCTTCCAATTATGAGTAACCTGAAAGAGAAGCAAGTTCTCTTAATTACTACTATCAACTGAATACCATACACAAGTATCTACATCTTCGATCACTTTGAAGAATCCCGATACCTGCAATATCTGGTTCTCTACTTTATTCAAATACCTATAACTTCTCAAAATTCGGACCTTGTGTTTCCACGAAACACTTGTCTAAAAACTAGAGAAGTCATAAGTAAACTGAATATAGTACGGGGACCAACCCCTATGTCCTGATGGACCCTGGACAACATACAATACTCTGTATAAGTCCCTTGAGTTTGATAACTCATTCATTGTGTGCCGTAGGTTGAAAACTGTACTGTGGTATGAAGAATTACACCGCTGTTTAATGCTCCTTACCTAACCATCCACTGATATAGGTAAATGTCATCGACATAATTTCAAAAAGGTATGTCTCACTCTATAAAAATAGACGTACAGATATATCAATTTGAAATTGATGCATAACAGCGGATATTTAAAACCAAATATTTGCCGACCGGCAAATAGCCCAGGTGATTTCCTCAAATATCACCGATTACAACGAATCCCGATATAATGAGGATGATCACCCAATTCCCAATAACTTACTCCCACTCATCATCTGTAAAACCATACAGATGTGAGAATCATACCTGGTAAATACATACCCTCGAGAAAGTGTCTAATTGGGAAATCAGTTTTCCTTTAACAGTACACAGTGAAACTGAAACATTGAAATGTTTCGATGGGGTATCCCGGTATTCCTAGTAATGCCTCTTCCAGATTCACAACTGTAACCGTGTAATTCTTTACCATCTCTCCAAATCCCTTTATATGTCTTTAGTCATTACCTTCTGCACACCCCTTAGGCCAAATGGTTTTCTTCCTTCCCTACCGTTCGGCACCAGCCTATGGTTTGGAAGAAGACTATCCAATAAGCATAATGGGTGTGCTGTCCTAATCCTAGGAGCACTCTCAATGCGAGAGAAGGTGAAGATAAAAGACAATCGAATAAACCTCATTCCTATTTCTCCTGAACCAGAATCCATCCCCGAACTGGAACAAGTTCCTTTCGAGTTCGTATATAACCATACGATGGAGTATCCAATAAACTGTGGATCTTCATAGTGATACGGAGTGTCCTGGAGAAATACAAAGGTGATTTAGGATTGGCGAAGAAATACTTGGTTTGGTCGTGAATAGCAGTCGCAATTTACTTTGCCCTCTTACTAATCCCTTGCTTTGTCTTAACTTAATACCTTCTGCACACCATTTTTATGCTAATTGGTTTTCTTCATTCCCCACCGTTTGGCACCAGCCGAAGGTTTGGAAGAAGACTATCCAATTTGCGTTGTAAGTCGATGTACAACACCCCACGACTTGCGGGGAGGCGGAAATTTGAAAAACGATCTTGTTCTTTGCTTAAACATCGACTAACCTCATGAATCGAAGCTAAACGATAACTAACAACAAACATAGAAGTTCTATACTACTATGTTTAGGGATTATACCTAACGAATCGTGTCCTTCGTCTTTGCGAACTCCTCCTCCTCCTCGGCCTTCTCGAAGTAGTAGACGATCCACCCGAGAGCTTTACTCCAAGCTTAGCCTCTAAATTTGAGGAAACTAACCTTCTTTAAGTGCTAATCAAAGAATCTAGGTGATATAGAGTGAGGGTTATGGTTTAATTAGTCTAACTAATCCTTGTACTCAACACATAAGAGGGGAGGATTAGGGTTTGAAGAGGGAGAGCTTGAGGAGAGAGAAGATGAACATAATAATGAAGTGAGAATAATGAGTTATGATAATATATATCAAGCATTTCTTTTTATCAAGAAAAGAAAATAAATCATTTAACAACCATGCTTGATAATATCTATTGATGATTCATCTCCATGATTCATTAAGCAATTATGAAGCATTAATGACATGGATGAATCATCCATATGACTCACTAATCACATTCATTGTATATGCCACCTAAACTTCCTTAGTCACCACCTTCTAGAAGCTTCTCGCGCAATTACGAGAACGCCCCTCCTTTCCGCAAAAATACGGAAAAACTTTAGACTGTATAAATCCAATAACCGGATACCAGTAACTGGCTTAAACCAAAGCCGACTGGTAAAAACTGTCCGAAAGTCGTACGTGCGTAAACACACGTATGCGTCCGAACCCTTGTCGTAAAACCATACGACCTCTATATCGTTTCTCCTGGAGTAGGGAAACTCTCTGTGTGGGACTCTAGAGACTCGACTACTATGTTGGCAGTGGGTTTAACCACAGACCGCAAGCGGCACTAGCTGTACGTAACGGTCCCCAGGTAGATGTCGATAAGAAGGCCGATGAGGAAACCCATCCGAACTCCTGCTGAGTCTGATGTGACAATCTCCATACAGTCCGGTCTGTTCGTCCAAGACTATCGTATATCGGGCCTAGGGGGCGGCAAGCGTCAGTCCCCTAATAGCGGTATAAGTCGTGTCGGAGGGAAGCCCATTACACCCTGAGAAACTACTGGAACCTAACAGCAAATCTCGCTTGCCCTGGCCAGGGACTTTGCATAATGGCTCTCTGACACAGCGCGATATCAACCCCCAATACCGGGAGAGACGAATCCTGTCTAACTGCCACTGCCTCCAAGTGCTCGGGACTGCGCCCAACTGCTACCTGTTTGCACGACTCCTTTGAGCCGTGGTAGGGTAGCAATCTAAGAACAGTGGGACACACTCGAGGCGAAGTAGCAGTGTCAAGTCTGTGTACTATGCTGTACTCATGTCACCTGGGAACTGTTCACTGACGACTGGTATAAAACCAACCAACAGTTCCCTGTGAGTCCTGTCCGGTGTACCCGTAACCTAACGAGCACCTGTATACTATCTCTAGTACGACGTACTGACGGCTGTGGGACAGACCATCTCCCCAACTGGGATAAGAAGCGTACACACTAGTCTACTCCGGAGTATCAATGCTCTGTCTCGATAATCCAACGACTAGGGACCTGAATAAGGATGTGCTTGTAGACTACCCAGCCCCCACTAGTGTGACTGCCATCACAACGCTGGTAGTCAAGCAAGATCCTATGAGCTCTATCAATACGTATACTCACATATTAAGATAGAAAAACCAAGTAGCATACTACCATGTTTCGCAAGACTGTTATATACATGTGAATATCCCAAGCTTCCATTAAGTAATATACAAACTAGTATGATACAATAATAGCCCCTAGGGCATATACACTAACAATCTCCCACTTGCACTAGGGCCATGTACTGGCATATCGAAGACCAATGATCTCGAGTAGCCTCTCGAACTGAATCTGAGGTAGGGCCTTCGTGAATGAATCAGCAAAGTTTTCTTCAGAAGCAACTCTCCGAACCTCGATCTCCTGACGATCAATGATCTACCTGATCAGGTGATACCGCCTTAAGATGCGTCTGGATTTCTGATGGGACCTTGGTTCCTTCGCTAAAGCTATAGCTCCGTTGTTGTCGCAATACAGAGGTATTGGATCAACTATGGTAGGAACCACCTGAAGTTCTGTTAGGAACTTTTTCATCCAGACTGCTTCTTTTGCGGCATCGCAAGCATCTATATACTCCGCTTCCATCGTCGAGTCAGCAACGGTGTCCTGCTTGGAGCTCTTCCAGCACACCGCCCCTCTATTGAGGGTAAAGACATAACCCGACATGGACTTGGAATCGTCCTTATCACTCTGGAAGCCGGAATCAGCAAAGGCCTCCAACCTGAGGTCTTTTCTGCCGTAAACCAAGAACATCTCCTTAGTCCTTCTCGGGTACTTGAAAATGTTCTTTACTGCTATCCAGTGTTTCTCCCCTGGGTCTGACTGATACCGGCTTACCACGCTTAGTGCGTAAGCTACATCTGGTCTGGTGCACAACATCGCATACATTATAGAGCCTACCGCAGAAGCGTAGGGTATAATAGACATGCGTTTCCTTTCCAAATCAGTCTTGGGAGATATCTCTTTGGAGAGGGTGATTCCGTGACAAGCCGGTAAATTACCCCGCTTAGAATCCTCCATACTGAATCTTTTCAGTACAGAGTCGATATACCTGGACTGCGAAAGTCCCAACATCCTCTTGGATCTATCACGATAGATCCGGATCCCCAGAATGTAAGAGGCATCACCCAGGTCTTTCATGGAGAACCTGTGTGACAAGAATCCTTTGACAGATTGTAGCATAGGAATGTCATTTCCTATCAATAGAATGTCATCCACGTACAAGACGAGGAATACGACACTTCTGGCTACAACTTTACTATATATGCACGGTTCATCTGGATTTTTGATAAAGTCATATTCTTTGACTGTCTCATCAAAATAGATGTTCCAACTCCGCGATGCCTGCTTTAGTCCATAAATAGACTTAAGCAGCTTGCATACTTTCCCGCTGCTCCCACTCGGATTGAAACCCTCTGGCTGATCCATATAGATGCACTATTCTAAATTTCCATTCAGAAAAGCCGTCTTTACGTCCATCTGCCAGATTTCATAATCATGGAAGGCAGCAATAGCAAGAAGGACCCGAATGGATTTGAGAATAGCCACTGGAGAAAAATTTTCGTCATAGTCTAAACCAGGTCTTTGACGAAAACCCTTTGCAACAAGTCTAGCCTTATAGGTTTCCACCTATCCATCTACACCAATCTTTTTCTTGAAGATCCATTTGCATCCTATGGGTTTTACCCCATCTGGAGCAAAGTCCAAAGTCCATACTTTGTTGGTGTACATGGACTCCATTTCGGTCCGCATTGCATCTAGCCATCGTACCGAGTCGCCGCTCTGGATGGCCTGCTGGAAGTCAGTAGGTTCATCATCATCTATGATGCAATCCTCTCTATTCCCATCTATGAGAAAACCGTAGTATCTCTCAGGCGGATGAGACGGCCTACTACTCCTGCGGAGGGGTGCGGGAATGTCCTGCACTTCTTGAACTTCCAGTTCTACCAAACTTTCAGGAGCAGTTTGTGGTTCTGGAATTTCTTCCAGTTCTATTTCGCTCCCACTTATTTCCTTTTCTAAAAACAGATGTTCCAGAAAATGGGCATTACGAGAAACAAAGACCTTTTGTTCCTCTGCGTAATAGAAATAATATCCCTTGGAGTTCTTTGGATATCCCACAAACATACATTTTACTGATCGTGCCTCGAGCTTGTCCACATGCTGCTTTTTAACAAAAGCTGGACATCCCCAAATCTTCATATGCTGAAGATGGGGTTTCTTCCCAGTCCACATCTGATATGGAGTGGTAGACACGGTCTTGGTAGGAGCCCTGTTCAGAAGATATGCTGCCGATTCTAGCGCATAACCCCAAAAAGATCGCGGTAACTCAGCATTACTCATCATGGATCGTACCATATCCAATAGGGTTCGATTCTGTCTCTCCGATACACCATTATGCTGTGGAGTGTATGGAGGAGTAAGCTGAGAGAGAATTCCTTTCTCTTTTAGGTAATCTAGGAACTCGGCACTCAAGTATTCACCACCTCGATCAGATCTAAGTGTCTTGATACTTTTGCCGGTTTGGTTTTCTACTTCATTCTTATACTCTTGGAATTTCTCAAAAGCCTCGGATTTATGTTTCATCAGATAAATGAATCTGTATCTTGAGTAATCATCCGTGAAAGTAATGAAATAGGAAAAACCACCTCTTGCATGTGTAGACATTGGACCACATACTCGCTGTGTATGAGTCCTAAGAGCTCGCTCGCTCTTACTCCTTGTCCAGTGAATGGAGTCTTTGTCATCTTTCCTTTGAGACAAGATTGACAAGTGTCATAAGTTTGATATTCGAACGAGTCCAAATATCCTTCTCTATGCAACTTAGTCAACATTCTCTCATTGATGTGACCCAGTCTACAATGCCATAAGAAAGCTTTATTTAAATCTGGAGACTTTCTTTTTAGTGTGTTCTGGACATTGAAAATTTGGAGTTGGTTTAAAACATATATACCGTTATTTAGTGTACCGGACCAAATCAAACCATGATTAAGGTGGATGTTGACAACATCTCTTACAAACGTGAAATCATAACCTTTATTTGATAACAAGGAAACTGATATGATATTACACGTTAAGCTTGGTACAAAAAACAGTTATGTAAAACCAAAATGTGTCCACTCGTCAATCCTAGGTGATAATCCCCGACGGACGCAGGTCCCACGCTAGCTCCGTTAGCAACCTTTAGGGTCATATCACCTTCCTTCAGCACTCTACGGTTTCTCAGTGCCTGCAATGAATTGCAAATATGAGATCCTGATCCGGTATCCAATACCCAGGAAGTAGAGTTGATCGACAGACAATTCTCAATTACAAACACACCTGAAGTCGAAGCCACAGCTTGCTTCGGTTCCTGGTTCTTGGCGTTCCACGCCTTGCAATCCTTCTTCCAGTGCCCTTTCCTGTGACAATGGAAGCACTCATCCTGGCCAACTACCGGTACCGCAAACCTTTTCTTTCCCTTTCCTCCCACCTTACTAACACCTCCTCTAGGTCTGGGGACGGCCTTCTTCTTCCTTCCTTTGGCCCTAGCCTTGGACCCGGAAGAAGATGCACCGCCAACAAACATAGCGGGTGTTTCCCTTGCCTTCTGCAAGGTGCCCTCTGCACTCCTTAACATGTTCAGGAGTTCCGGAAGTTCAACTTATTTTCTTTGAATGTTGAAGTTCAGGATAAACTGGGCGTAGGTGGAAGGAAGGGACTGGAGAATAAGGTCTGTATAGAGCTCATTATCCAAAGTCGTCCCAAGGTCTGCGCGCTCTTCTATATAGCCGATCATCTTTAGGACATGTTCTCCTACCGATGACCCGACAGCCAACCTCGCTCGAAACAAGTTCTTTGAGGTCTCGTATCTTGCTATACGAGATTGCTCTCCATAAAGTTCCTTTGTATGGAGAAATATGGCGTCTAGTTCCATATCCTCGTGCCTCCTCTAATGTTCATTGGTCATCGAGGCAAGCACGATGCACTTGGCTTTCGCGCAATCTAAATCCCAGGTTTTGTGGATTTCCTTATCCGCATTACTGGATTTGGGACCAGGGACAGCAAGTGCCGTAGCGGTGAGGACGTACCCCAATTTTTCATAGGTCAAAACCATTTTGACATTCCGCAGCCAATCTTTATAGTTTGGCCCTGTCAGTATATTTTTCTCTAAAAGTAACTTAAGTCCAGTCATTTTCAGGGTCGCTTCAATTAGGAGAGAGAGAAGAAAACTCTTTAGCATGATGCTCTTGCTAGTTTAGAGTGGTTTTTAGTTTATCTAAACTGGATGGCTCCCACTGTTTCTCGAATCCTTCCTCAAACCATAAAAGAAGAATTAGCTAGGACTATTCTCACTGTACAATTCTTACTTAACCGTTCAGCCAAGCCAGTGTCGATACTTCGAGGGAGGTTTTCCAACGCTTTCGCGAAGTTCCTTAATTAAAAAACCTCTTTTCTCTGGGGGCGTAACCCCGCTGACATTATTCTTGACACCTACTAGGTTTATAGCATTGATCATTAAGTGACGAATATCCTGATAAGTAGCATATACTCACAGTAGGATCGGGATCCAAATATCATCGTATGATAATGTTGAAGGAATGCTACCAACATTCATCAAACTCCAAATGGTATGCATCTCTTTGCAAATTTCAGTTTCTTTAGAAATTCCCGATATTTGTTTTTGCCCCATGCTCTTATGACCTTGGCTTTGGTCAAAATGTCATAAGTCACATGTCAAGTTCTACCCGTCATTATCTTGTCAATTTGAACCCATCCGTATATACCCCTGACTTTGGTCAAATGGTAATACGACTGTCCCAAACCAACTCATCTATCTTATGCAACAAATGAAAACCCAGCAGCTACCAAACACTATGCCTTGACTTTGGCCAAAATGCATAGCTTGAATATTACTGAATACCCAAATGAAATGACGGAGGGCTACGAATGGTTTTGGCGAAACCGTGAACGTAGTGAACTTGATATAACCGAAGGAACTTGACAGCTTTTAAAAGGAGTGGTTAAAGCTCCGCATTTAAAAATATCTGTTTTAAAATTAACCGAGTGGTTTCTTTTAAATTGTTCCAACGATTAAAACTTTGGTTTATTTTCTTTGCATTATAGATAATGCGTCCCATCATTAACCTATCATTGCAGAGAACAACGAAAATATGACGTCCTCTTATGCCATCCGCATTCGCCACTGGGTCCCGTTATTACCCGTTAGGTTACTTAACTAACGACAGAGCGGGGACTGGGCTAGCGCGGGTGTAAAACATAAGTGACGTCTAAAATAGCTATCATATATATAGATATTTTACATTCGTCTGACGCAATGATATTCATTCCAGATCACAGATGAACTTAATTGGATTTGCAAGCAATCCATGTTTGTTTTGAGCCTGCAACAAAAGACGGATTACACAGTTGTGATGAATAGCCTTTACCCCACCCAAGACCCCTACGGGTGCTGCAAACTACCCACCCGGCAGTTTTTGCACCCCTCCTTAGGTCTGTCCTAGGAGCAAAAACAGTAAAATGAAATAATACAACGGTGGCTACAACCGCAACCTGGATGTGCCTCGCAAAATAATATTACAACAAATTACATTTACATCAAATGAATTAAATAATAACCCATCACATAACCCCGGCTATACATCACAACAGTCCAACACAGTTCATATGCACAAACAGATAAAATCCATTACAGAAATGTGCAACCCCCTGCCAACCGACATACTAGCAGTTAGGGGAGGTTTACGAACACATTATACAAACACAGATATAATCCAACAAGCAAATACTGTATAATTTCGATCGATTAAACACTTTTAATTTTGCTCCAATACTTTTCTGTAAATCTGAAACCGGAGCAAAAATTAAAAAATTCCAGAAAATACCAAATATCCTAGAGAACCAACACAGGAAAATTGGGTTCCTGAATCGCCAACTCGGCGGCAGAATCGCGGCGGATCGGTGGGATCCACCGCGGTTCCGCGGCACTTTAGGCGATTCAGGGGCCCAATTTTCTTGGGTGTTCTTCTACTGTCTTTTCAAGCTTTCTGAACATCCCTGAAAAATTTTTGGACTTCATTTAAAAATCGACAGAAACTGATGATTTCGGACTTTTCCGGTTTCGTTTTTTCCGTTCGAAATTCATACAAATTTGCAAGTAAGTTATTTATTATTTAGCGAGGCTTTGATACCACTGTAAGTCGATGTACAACACCCCACGACTTGCGGGGAGGCGGAAATTTGAAAAACGATCTTGTTCTTTGCTTAAACATCGACTAAACGCATGAATCGAAGCTAAACGATAACTAACAACAAACATAGAAGTTCTATACAACTATGTTTAGGGATTATACCTAACGAATCGTGTCCTTCGTCTTTGCGAACACCTCCTCCTCCTCGGCCTTCTCGAAGTAGTAGACGATCCACCCGAGAACTTTACTCCAAGCTTAGCCTCTAAACTTGAGGCAACTAACCTTCTTTAAGTGCTAATCAAAGAAGCTAGGTGATATAGAGTGAGGGTTATGGTTTAATTAGTCTAACTAATCCTTGTACTCAACACATGAGTGGGGAGGATTAGGGTTTGAAGAGGGAGAGCTTGAGGAGAGAGAAGATGAACATAATAATGAAGTGAGAATAATGAGTTATGATAATATATATCAAGCATTTCTTTTTATCAAGAAAAGAAAATAAATCATTTAACAACCATGCTTGATAATATCTAGTGATGATTCATCTCCATGAGTCATTAAACAATTATGAAGCATTAATGACATGGATGAATCATCCATATGACTCACTAATCACATTCATTGTATATGCCACCTAAACCTCCTTAGTCACCACCTTCTAGAAGCTTCTCGCGCAATTACGAGAACGCCCCTCCTTTCCGCAAAAATACGGAAAAACTTTAGACTGTATAAATCCAATAACCGGATACCAGGAACTGGCTTAAACCAAAGCCGACTGGTAAAAACTGTCCGAAAGTCGTACGTGCGTAAACACACGTATGCGTCCGAACCCTTGTCGCAAAACCATACGACCTCTATATCGTTTCGCCTGGAGTAGGGAAACTCTCTGTGTGGAACTCTAGAGACTCGACTACTACGCTGGCAGTGGGTTTAACCACAGACCGCAAGCGGCACTAGCTGTACGTAACGGTCCCCAGGTAGATGTCGATAAGAAGGCCGATGAGGAAACCCATCCGAACTCCTACTGAGTCTGATGTGACAATCTCCATACAGTTCGGTCTGTTCGTCCAAGACTATCGCATATCGGGCCTAGGGGGCAAGCGTCAGTCCCCTAATAGCGGTATAAGTCGTGTCGGAGGGAAGCCCATTACACCCTGAGAAACTACTGGAACCTACCAGCAAATCTCGCTTGCCCTGGCCAGGGACTTTGCGTAATGGCTGTCTGACACAGCGCGATATCAACCCCCAATACCGGGAGAGACGAATCCTGTCTAACTGCCACTGCCTCCAAGTGCTCGGGACTGCGCCCAACTGCTACCTGTTTGCACGACTCCTTTGAGCCATGGTAGGGTAGCAATCTAAGAACAGTGGGACACACTCGAGGCGAAGTAGTAGTGTCAAGTCTGCGGACTATGCTGTACTCATGTCACCTGGGAACTGTTCACTGACAACTGGTATAAAACCAACCAACAGTTCCCTGTGAGTCCTGTCCGGTGTACCCTAACCTAACGAGCACCTGTATACTATCTCCATTACGACGTACTGACGGCTGTGGGACAGACCATCTCCCCAACTGGGATAAGAAGCGTACACACTAGTCTACTCCGGAGTATCGATGCTCTGTCTCGATAATCCAACGACTAGGGACCTGAATAAGGATGTGCTTGTAGACTACCCAGCCCCCACTAGTGTGACTGCTATCACAACGCTGGTAGTCAAGCAAGATCCTATGAGCTCTATCAATACGTATACTCACATATTAAGATAGAAAAACCAAGTAGCATACTACCATGTTTCGCAAGACTGTTATATACATGTGAATATCCCAAGCTTCCATTAAGTAATATACAAACTAGTATGATACAATAATGGCCCCTAAGGCATATACACTAACATGCGTAATAGGTGTACTATTCCTAAACCAAGGAGTACTCGCAGCCTGAGAGAAGGTAAAAGGAAAAACAACTGAATAATCTTATCCGTTTTCTCCAGAACCGGAAACCATCCTCGAATTCCTTCGAGTTCGTATCTAACCATACGATGGTTTTGACCAATGGAAGTGGACGTTCGTAGTAATACGGGGTGTCCTAGAGAAAAGGGTAAAAGTAGGAGTGGTAATGAGGTATGCAACTCTGACAATCCAAAAGCCAGTGTTAAGAAGGTTCGGTTAATTTTGGTCACTGAGTCATAGTCTTAGGGTCGGGTCAATGGTCGCTGCCAAAGAGAGGGAGAAAAGAAACACTCAGCGTGCACTCTATCCTAGATCAGAATGGTTACCAATTTATCTAATCTGGAAACCTCCCACTGTACCGTCAAATTCTCCTCCAAACCTAAAAGAAGAATTAGTCGGGATCACCCGTGGAGTAAACCAACTCATCAGTGGGAATCGGGATCCAACTATCATTGCATGATAACGTGACGGAATCCGCTCACGTCATCATACTCCAGAAGGTATGCGCATATCTGGCAAGTTTCAGTTTCTTTAGAAACCCCCGATGTGATTTCTGCCCCATGCTCTTATGACCTTGACTTTGGCCAACATATCATAAGTCACATGTCAAGTTCTACCCGTCGTTCTCCAGGTTAATTTGAGCCCACCCGTACATACCCTTGACTTTGGCCAAAATAGTGGTACGACTACCCCAAACCAACACATCTATCTATGCTGCATATGAATACCCCAATAGCTACCAATCACTGTGCCTTGACTTTGGCCAACATACACAGCTTGAATACTATTGACTACCCATATGAAACGACGGAGGGCTACGAATGATTTCTGGCGAAAACCTTTAACGTAATGAACTTGATATCGTTGAAGGAACGGATAGCTTTTTAAAAATATAGTGACGAAAACCATTGCTAAAGAGGTCACTTTCGGTGAAGGGATCTCGGCACTTTCCCCGTAGAATGAGGTGCAGGATATTCCAACTGAATACCACGGTGCAAAGCAAAAGTAATCGGCAATAGTGAAGTCATTGCCCTGACACAAACTTTTTGTCCAAGGGGTCACTCCCGGTGAAGGGATCTCGGCCCTTGCCTCGTCGACTGAGGAGCAGGATATTCTAACTGAATACCACGATACAAAACAAAAGTGAACGTCCTTGCAATAACAGCTTTTTGAAAAGTGTTCCAACAACATCAGATAAGGTTTGTTTTTAACTTGCATTGATCCGAATCAACGCAGTCCCATCAATTGATCACACCACAAAGAACGAAAATAATATGACGTACGTATATGCCATCCGCATTCGCCACTGGGTCCCGTCATTACCCGTTAGTTTAGCTAACTAACGACAGAGCGGGGACTGGACTAGCGCGGATGCAAAACATATACAACATCTACTAATATATATACCAATATATTATATTTCGCTCAAGGCGTGATAAAAAAGCAACATCACAGAAATGTACAGCATCATAGAACAATACAGATATCTGGGATCCCCGGGTTTCACAGAGCCACTACTGAAACCCGACGTTCCCCTAGTCGTGTGGATAGCCTGTGCAATGAAATCCTAGACCCCTACGGGCGCGGCAAGTTACCCGCCAAAACCTGAAGCGAGGCAGCCCCCTTCAGCACCGTGAATGGACCACCCAGCACTTCACGGAATCCGGTAACTTGGGAACCCCTCCTGGGTCAACCTGTACCCCCTACGAGTGCGGCGAATAGCCCGCCAATTCTAGAGTGAAGCCTCCTCCGTCTCAATGCCATGAGATGCGGGCCCGTTGCCCTCTACAACCCAGCTATCCGTGCACCCCACCTTAGGGTAATCCTAGTACAGAAAGTAAAATATACATACAACGGGTACATCGACCGCAACCTGGTCATGCCCCAAAATAATAATACAAACAGGCAGTGACGGCAGTCCACATGTCGGACGCTCGCCCCGCAATATCAAATGTACATAATACAACAAAAACTGTACTAACATTGCATCCAGGCTATCCCCCACGACCGATCTGCAACATCACAGCAATACACAGAACATCAACGTGAAAGTCACGTTCGCAAATCCGTCTAACCGGGCTATAGCAGTTAGACAGGATTTACCGATCAAGTGACATTCACGGTCGCAGATATAATGTAAATACTGTGAAATAATGTGTTTATAATATCCGATCGATCAAAATTATAACAAGTGGGCCCCAAGTACTACTGTAGCACATCAAGAAATTCTGGGCCCAAAATTAATATTCCAAAACCCATATTTTCAACCCAGGAGCTTTCTGGAAAATTTTGGTACACTGATCAGTTCAAGTCGCGGCGGAACCGTGGCCCAAGCATGGGTTTGGCTGCGGTTCCACGGTCGTTTAGACTGTTCACGAGACCAAATTTTCCCAGAACTCTTAGATTGTCCTACACATCATTCTGAAATAACCTGAAAAATTTTTGGACTTCAAAAAATTTCGACAGAAACTGATGTGAAGAAAAATACGGTTTTTGGAAAATTGTTCGATCGGAAATGTAAAACACATTAGACAAAACTAGACTATGTTAATGGCGAGACTCTGATACCACTGTTAGTGCACGGCGGCGCCCCGGCCTCCATCCCGAGGCCAAATGCGGAAGCGATGGCTAACTTTAATTTTCTTGAACCGGCACCACCGCGCACTAAAACCCGGATCGGGCCATTAACTAGTCCTAGCTAACTTCTAGATGGGGAAGAGAGATATACTGAGTGATCCGAGTCCTCCGGTCTTCTCGTCGTCGTCCCGATCTCCCGTGGAATCTTCGGTCTCCACCAAGTCGCCGGAAGGGCACCACGTCGCCTGCTTCTTTTACGGGCTCCCGCCTATATACCGAGGCAACTCGGGCACGAAGTTGGCGAGCCGACGTGCCCAAGGTTTGCTGTAGAATGTGTAGTACTCATGTCTCATTTTGGGGTTTAGGATGTTGCCTTTGTGGTGGAGGAAAAAGAACTTGAAGAGAGGTGAGAAAAATGTAGCATCCAAAGAATGAGATTAACATTTTTCTCCCCACCTAGATAGTGGCCGACCCATGCATCAAAAATGGAGAGAGAGGGTGAATCATGGAGTGTATGGATCAATAATGCAAGATGAGAATCAAAAGATATCATGAAGGGAAATGATCACAAAACCAAAACCACACTCCAAAACAAATCAACTCCCATCACCAAAAAGTCATGCCATCATGATACTACAAGACTAGCCATGATGACTAAAGAAAGTCAAGCAATGATGGTGCAAGTATCATGATACAATAATATGCAAAGACCCCCTTTCCAAATTGTTTATTTGCACAAATTCAAATAAGCCCTCCTCCACCAATCTTCGGCCAATGAATGATACAAAGGAAATTGGCCGAAACGGAAAGCAAACTGGCAACTCCAGAAAACTGGTCCCGTAATAAATTACAGGAAAACCCCGATACTGTGTATACACACCCGCATCTGTATTCCAACCGAATACAAATGCAATGAGACAACATCTACACTGTACTATACTAGGATCCGGCTTAAACCAAAGCCGGCTAGTATTATCCGTTCGATCCTGATCCGTGCAATACCGCACGTATCTGATCGAACCCTGCCATATATCCATACGACCTCTAGTACATACCGTCCGATCCTGATCCGTGCAATACCGCATGTATCTGATCGATCCGTGCCATATCTCTATACGGCCTCTACAGCGTTTCGCCCCAAACTTGAGTAACTGTATGTGTGGTGGACTCTAAAGACTCGTCAATACTATGGCTGTGGATTTAACCACTAGCACGTCTGAGGTATTAGCCATACGTGACGGGCCACCAGCTATTGACTAAAAGGGACGTCGATGAGCGAACTCATCCTGACACCCTACTGAGCCTGTCAGTGACAATATCCGTACAGTCCGGTCCGTTCTTCTATGAGCATTGCATGGCGGGCCTAGGGGGTTGGTAAAAGTCAGACCCCCAAAAGCGGTACAAGTCGTGTCGGAGTTTAGCCCAGAACACCATGAGATACTACTGGAATACCTACCAGTAAATCTCCTGCCTCGGCCGAGGGCTTCGTGTAATGGCTCTCCTAGACACAGCGCGACCTCACCCCCAATACCGGGAGAGACGAACCCCTGAAGATCCGCTCACTACCTCCATGTGGCTCGGGACTGTACCCAACTAAAACCTGTTTGCACGTCTCCTTTGAGCGTAGTAGGGCAGTAATCAAAGTACAGTGGGAACTCACACGAGACAAATGACGATCCCCAGGTCGATGAACTAACCTGTACACATGTCACCAGGGAACTGCTATCTGACGTCAGGTATAAGACCAACTAGCATATTCCCTGCGAGTCCTGTCCGGTGTACTTATAACCCAATGAGCACCTGTATACATCTTAGGTGATCCAACTGACACCAATGGCTTGTGAAACCGGCCACCGCCCCTCGTCGGGGTCTCGACTGTATACACTAGTCTACTCTGGAGTATCGATGCCCTGTCTCGAAACTCCCACGACCAGGGACCTTTTAAGGATGTGCTTATAGACTGCCATCTCTCACGTATATGATCGCCCTCATACTGCTGGCAGTCAAGCAAGAATCCTAGGGGCTCTATCAACGTGTAATAGCGACATGTCAGGTCACCTAAAACAGTACACAATGATAAAGATAAACCAGATAGCATACTATCATCTTGAGTAAGACTGTCCTACCGGGATAGGTCCTCCCTCAATCATTGCAAGCACGTGCCTTTAATCTAATAATTGACTCTGAGGGCACTATCTCCAACAAGACCTCCATTTAGAGATCCCCGTTACCATACACCAAGAACAATTCTTTAGTCCTTCGCAAGTACTTAAGAATGTTCTTCACAGTAGTCCAGTGATTCTCCCCTGGGTTTGACTGATACCTGCTTACTACAGTCAGTGCATAAGCTACATCAGGGCGTGTACACAATATCGCATACATTATTGATCTTACGGCCGAATCATAGGGAATAATGCTCATGCGAGCTCTCTCTTCATCATACTTTGGGAAATCGTCCTTTGAGAGAGTGACTCCGTGGAAAGCGGGTAAGGCACCCCACTTGGAGTCTTCCATACTAAACCTCTTTAGGATGGTGTTGATGTACTTGGTTTGGGACAATCCAAATAACCGTTTGGATCTATCCCTATAGATCCGTATGCCCAATATGTACGTGGCATCACCCAGGTCCTTCATGGAGAACCTTTGTGATAAGAATGATTTTACCGACTGTAGCATAGGAATGCCATTTTCTATCAGAAGAATGTCATCTACGTACAATACGAGGAATGCGATAGTTCTCCCTACAGTCTTCTTATAAACACAAGGTTCATCTGGATTTTTGATGAAATCAAACTCTTTGATAACATCATCAAAACAGATGTTCCAACTGTTAGTGTATATACCCTAGAGGCCATTACTGTATCATACTAGTTTGTATATTACTTAATGGAAGCTTGGGATATTCACCTTGTATAGACAATCTTGCTCAAAATGGTAGTATGCTACTTGGTTTGTTTCTACTTTAATGTGTACATGTGTTTCTTTTAGTATATCACCTATACACATTAGTGGAGCCCTTAGGATCATTGATTGATTACCAGCGTTGTGATGGCAGTCACACTCGTGGGGGCTGGGTAATCCACAAGCACATCCTTATGCAGGTCCCTAGTCGTAGGACTATTGAGACAGGGCATCGATACTCCGGAGTAGACTAGCGTATGCGCTTCTCATCCCAGCGTAGGAGATGGTCTGTCCCACAGCCGTCAGTACGTCGTACTTGAGATAGTATGCATGTGCTTGTTAGGTTACGAGTACACTGGATAGGACTCGTCGGGAACTGTTGGTTGGTACTATACCTATCGTCAGTTATCAGTTCCCAGGTGACATGGGTACAGCTTAGTCCGCTGACTTGACACTGTCACTTCGCCTCGAGTGTGTTCCCACTGTACTTAGATTACTACCCTACCACGGCTCAAAGGAGTCGTGCAAATAGGTAGTAGTTGGGTGCAGTCCCGAAGCACTTGTAGGCAGCGACAGTTAGACAGGATTCGTCTTTCCCGGTATTGGGGGTTGATATCACGCTGTGTCTAAGAGAGCCATTACACAAAGTCCCTGGCCAGGGCAAGCGAGATATACTGGTAGGTTTCCAGTGTTATCTCAGGGTGTTCTGGACTACACCTCTGTAGGGTTCCTAGGCACTCTAGTGAGGTCTCACAAGGCATCAACCATGCCCGTTTCAAAAAATCGGTGCCGAGAAACCCTAGTGTACGGATCGTTTGCTAGATGTCTAGGCGAAAAGATAACTAGTTAACACTTAACTAATGAGAATACGGAAATACAACCTTTGTAGATCTGGTGCTCCACCTCCATAGCTCCGCAACGAAGTCCTCTCCGCTGTCCAAAAAGAATCCGGGCTCTTGCGTCGACTTCATCGGAGAATAAGCGAGCTAGGTCGTCGATGTCCATGCCGAAGATGATCTACGTCGAGGCATCGCTAAATCAAGCTCCAACTTCACCAAGTCCAAAAACTTATGAAGGAAACACACTCTACTACTTGGCAAGATGTAGAGAATGAAGAAATAGGAAGTGGGTAGTCTTTAGATTTGGATTTCTCACTCATATCATCAATCCACCATTGATGTAGTCTAGGTTTTTCTTCATTAGTTGAAGGAAGAAGAAGAAGAATATATTATGATTAGAATAATAATAATGAGAAAAGAAATTCATTCTTATCATAATTGAACCATAGTTAGGTGTAGAGAATCAATCATGGTTAAAGGAATGGTTAGGGTCAAACTAGAGACAAAATGGTCACTTAGTCAAAAGATCAAGAAGCTTCAACTAGAATCCAAAATTAGCAACCATTTCATTTCATTTTCTTTTATTCATTTATCATAAAGAAATGGATAATTAAATAAGATAAATGAATAACAAATAATAAACCCTAACCTATTCATTAACCAAGGTTTAACACTTTACACTTAACCAAAAAGCATGTATCATCAAACATGATACAAGCTAGTGCACAAAATCATATCACATATATAATGCGCACATCCGAGTGAGAAAATCCATCTTAAAGTGAACCGATACTAGTTAATGCAAAGTAATATATCAAATATATAATTATGCATTAAATCATTAAATCAACACTTGATTCAATGATCCGGTCATGTCGCACAAAACCGACAGGTATCATTAGTAACAACTTATCGAATCAACACTTGATCGGATAACCCGGCTATATCGCAAATAACCGATCAATGTCACATCGCGAGAATCGAATGCAGTATCAGATACTGGTATTATTCTCGGTCCCGCACATATCTCATATGCGCTCCTATTTCGTTTCGCTTGAGCCAGGAAACCTCTGTGTAGGACTCTAAAGACTCGTCAATACGCCGGCAGCAGATGATGATCATATCAAACATCCACAAGCCGCAAGCGGTCTGCTAAACGTAACGGCCACCCGGGTATTGAGCGATCTGAAGATCGACGAGCAAGCCCGCTCACACTCCAGTGAATCCGACCAGTAACACTACCGTACAGTCCGGTCTGATCGTCTGATATGTCGCATATCTTGCCTAGGGGTGGTAAACGTCAGACCCCAATAGCTCGATAAGTCGTGTCGATATGAGGTCTATAACAATTCGAGAAACTACTGGTAACACTTACCAGTAAATCTCAGCAACCCTGGCCAGGGATTTCCTGTTATAGCCAATCGAACACAGCGCAACATCAACTCCCTATACCGGGAGAGACGAATCCCCTCCTATCGCTCATTGCCTCCATGTGACTCGGGACTGTACCCAAAAACCACCGTTTTGCACGCCCTCTTGGACGTGGTAAGATGGAAATCAAAGCACAGTGGGAACCACACAAGACTCTATGACGATCTCGGGTCAACATACTACTCTGTACCAGTGTCACCAGAGAACTGCCATCTGACGTGAGGTATAATACCATCTGGGAGTTCTCGGCGAGTCCGTCCAGTGTACCCAGTCTCTACTGAGCACCCGTATATCATCTCCGATGTCAAACACCAATGGATATGGGATCATCCATCGCCCATCTGTATGGGTCGAGAAGATACACGCTAGTCTACTCTGGTATATCGATGCCCCATCTCGATACACCCACGACTAGGGACTTTGAAGGATGTACTTATGGACTACCATGTCCCCACTAGTATGATCCGCATCATAGTCCAGGTAGTCAAGTACACATCCTAAGGGCTTTACCAACATGTAACAGAGAGACAATCAGTGCACACGTTAAGGTAAAGAGTAACCAGATAGCATACTATCATGTCGAGTAAGAAAGTCCTCCCTATATATGTCCCAGCATCCACTACAATATACATCCAATGTACAGTAATGGCCTCTAGGGCATACATATAACTAACAATCTCCTACTTGCACTAGGGCCATCTGTAGCAGTGGTTGTAGTATCTCATACTCAACCATCCCATAAAAGTCTCTCTCTGGGAATAGGCCTTCGTGAGTGGATCCGCCGTGTTATCCTCTGAGTCTACTCTCCTAACCTTGATCCCCTGGAGATCAACCATCTCCATGATCAGGTGATACTGCCTTAGAATAGATCTGGATCACTGATGGGACCGTCGTTCCTTGGCATAAGCCACAACTCCATTGTCAAACAATGGTAGGAACGTAGTTCATCTCATGAACCAATATACATCCAAACAGCCTCTTTGGTAGTATCTTAAGTAGCGATGTATCATGCCTTTATCGTCTAGTTTGCCACGGTATCTAGCTTGGAACTCTTCCAACATACCGTCCCTTTACAGAGGGTAAAGACAATGCCTGCGACTGACATTCAGTCGTCTTTATCACCCTGGGACACTTCCAGTGATTCTCCCCAGGATCACTTGATACCATCTAACTACAACTAGTGAGAATCCTAACATCCATTTAAATCTATCTCATAGATCCAAAACTCAGGATTAAGGAGGTATCACTTTGATCCTATATGGAGAATTATTGTGATAAACGGAGATTGACCGAGCGTAGCATAGGAAACTCCTTCCCTATCAAGAGTATGTCATCCATGTACTCTACGAGGATCATTACCATACTCCCTACTACCTTTTTGTATATACAAGGTTCATCTACCATTTTGATGATGTCAACTTCTTTGACTAACGCATCAAAACAGACGTTCCAACTCCGCGATGCCTGCTTTATCTTATAAAACATCTTGCACACGTTTCCGCTGCTCCCACTGTCTACGAGGCCCACTGGCTGTGTACTTATAGACGCACTCTTCTAAAACAACATTTAGAAAAGCAGTCATGACACCCAACCACCAGATATCGTAGTCATGGTATGTAGCCGTGGCAAGTAGGATCTGGATGGACTTAAGCTTAGGTACTGGAAAAGGTTTCATCATTATCCATGCCTGGTCAATGACGAAAACCTTTAACAAATCTTGCTTTGAAAGTCTCAACTTTTCCATGTACACCAAGTAATCTTCTCAAGATATACTTGCTCCTGATGGGGATTTAACCCTTCAGATATAGCAACCAAAGTCCATACTTTGTTGGTGTATATGGATTCCATCTCAGATCGCTAAGCATCCAGCCATTCTTACAGAGTCTTACTCCTGATGGCCAGCTCGAAACCAGTTGGGTCATCATCTTATGATGCAATCCTCGCTCCCACTGTCATAGAGAAACCGAATTATCTCTCAGGTGGGTGAGGAACCCTACTAGATCGGCGGAGAGGCTGAGGTTCGTTGGAATCTACTGAATCCTTTGGTTCTACCAAATCATCTGCTGTAGTTTGTATAACTGGAACCTTTCCAGTTCTACATAACAGACCTTGCCTCGAGCTTGTCCGGATCATGCATTTAGACATAGGCCGGACAACCCCAAATCTTAACTAACTTAAGATATGGGCTCTTCCCTTTCCATATCACATATGAAATGGTAGGCTTTAATTTGATTGAAACCCTGTTCAATAGGTATGCAACTTCTCAAGTGCATAACCCCCTTAAGGAAAAAGGTAACTCAGTAGTACTCATCATAGAGCACACCTTATCATATAGGGTGTGATTGCTCCGCCCCGATATACCATCGTGCTATGGTGTATTCGAAGGAGTAATGCCGAGAGAGAATCTCATTCTCCTTTAGAATAGTCCAGGATTTCCATGCTCAAGTATTCTCCTCCTTGATTTCATCAAAGGACATAATACTTTTACCCGTATATTGGTTCTCTACTTCTCGCTTATATTCTGTGAATATCTCAAAAGGTTCGGACTTGTGTTTCAACAGGAACATAGGTCTGAAACTCGAAAGATCATCAGAGAATGTAATAAAGTATAAAGAATCAGTCCTGGCATGTGTAGACAGGGGACCTTTATACATCAACATGTATCATCCCAAGAGTTCACTAACTCTTTCTCTGTTTCCAATAAACAGAGCTATGGTCATCTTATCTTTGTGACATGACTGGCAAGTTTCACAAGATGTAAATTCAAACTGATTTAAATATACATCTAAATGTAACTTCAGCCAGTCGGGTCGCATTGATCTGACCTAGTCTACAATACCTCAAGAAGGATCCGTTCATTTCTGAACTATTCCTCTTGTGTGTGTTCCATATACTAAGAACTGTAGTTTGATTTAGAACATCAATGCTTTTAGATAACGTGCCTGAACCGATCAACTTTTGATATAGGAAATGTTCAAAACATTATCCAACAATACAAAATAATATCCTTTCTTTACTAATAAAGAAACTGATATGATTTTGTATATCAGGTTCGGTATCTAATAACATTCGTTCAGAATCAATGTATCGGTAATACAGGGTGACAGTGACCGACAGACTTGGCTGCAACTCTTGCCCCGTTTTCTGCCTCATGAAACTTATCACCCGTTCTCAGTTTTTCTACCCTTTTGTAGCCCTATGTAACAGATTACATATCTAGGATCCTGATCCGGTATCATATACCCAGGATGTGGAGGATACTGAGAAACAGTTCTTTGTAACGAACACACCCGAAGATGATGCATCAGCATGCACTCTCTTCGTTTGGGCGGCACGGGAAATCTGGTATTCCCCAATTTCCTGAACTGTCTTATAACAATTATAAGTAGGAGCGGGACCAACGTTCCCCAGCTCAGTATAACAAGCGGGTTCGGTCAATATTCTGTTTTATTATCTTGATTAAGGCGTGACATGGTCGCTACCAGGAGAGAGAGAGAAGAAAACACTCAGCGTGCGCTCTTGCAAGAATAGATTGGTTATTATTTTATCTAATCAGGATGGCTCCCACTGCTTTTTATCAAATCTTCCTTCAAACCCTAAAAGGAAAGACTAGCCGGGATTAATTACACACTACAAGTTCGCCAATCTTTCAGCCAGGCCAGTGTCGGTACTTTGAGGGAGGTCCCCCGTGCTTTCGCACGAACCTAATTAATGTAAACCTCGTTTTCCCAGAGGCGTAACCCCGTTAACACCTTTCTAGACACCTACTTGATCGGCTAATTGTAATGTGTAAAACTCTCCCAGGAGTAACACTTACTCGCAGCGGGTATCGGGATCCAACTATCTCATAGAAGGTATGCAATCTCATTGCAAATTTCAACACTTGAAATTCCCGATAATATTTTGCCCCTAGCGTCCTATGACCTTGACGCAGGCCAACAAACCATAGTCCGCTAGTCAAGTTCAACCCGTCATTTCCTGATTGAATTAAACCCACCCGCATGACCCTTGACGCAGGCCAACAAAGTCGTACGACTACCCTAATCCAATCTGCATCATATGCATAAGCAGATAAATACTAGTTAGCTACCGCACACTACGCCTTGACGCAGGCCAACAAACGTAGCACGAATACTAACTACCACTTATCTGAAATGACGGAGGGCTACGACAGGTTTTTCTGAAAACCTATTGCGTAATGAACTTGATATCGTTGTAGAATCAAATGATTTTAAAATGGAGTGCTTTTGAGGCTTTTCTAGTTTTGCTAAAGGAGTCACTCCCGGTAAAGGGATCGTCGGTCCTTTCCTCGTCGAATGAGGTGCGGGATATATCATATATATCACTGTGCAAAGCAAAAACACTTAAAAGCAATCAAAAGTCAAACCGAGTGTGTAGCATCTGCCAGTTATTGCTAAAGGAGTCACTCCCGGTGAAGGGATCTCGGTCCTTTCCCTATCGAATAAGGTGCAGGATATATCATATATACCTCTGTGCAAAGCAAGAACTGTAGCTACCTGTTTTATTTTGAAATTCGATTCTACAACATCTTAGGTTTCTTTTATTTCATTAATCACATTAATGAAGTCCCATCATATAATGTACCTAAACATCACAGATAAATACGACGTACACTTATGCCATCCGCATTCGCCTCGATGTCCCCTCGTCCACCGTTAGGTTAGGTAACTAACGACAGAGCGGGGCAGGGCTAGCGCGGGTGTAAAACATAAGTAACGTCTATATAATATATCATATATACTATATACTGTATCTATCACAGAACATCACATGATCACATCACAGATATCACACCAGAAGAATCATATGAAATATTGGATATACTAGGACGTCCGTGTTTTCAATACGAGCCAGTATAAAACACGGATTCCACGGTCGTGATGAATAGCCAAACCCACACCCCTAGACCCCTACGAGAGCGGAAAGCAACCCTACCAATTCTGGAGTTAGGAGACCCGGACTCGACTCCTCGAGTTGGTCTCCCACTGGACTCCAGAACCCGGTTACTTGTGCCCTCCTCCTTGGGTCTATCCTAGTGCGGAAAAGAAAATAATATACAAACGGTGACAACTTCCGCAACCTGGAAGCGCCCCAATAAAAGAATATTACATACAAGTTTTTACATGAATGAAAATGAAAAACACTCATCTCACATAAAAACCCCCGGCTATTCAATCACGACGATCCAATATAACATATCCAGCAACATATAACATCACATGTCATCAACGTAAGTAAATGTGCGCATCCCAATTGTCGTTGACATATAGCAACGAAACCGGTGATATCACATATTACACTTACGGTCACAGAAAAGAAAGTGTAAAACTACAACAGTTGGAATCCGCAACCACCTCAGACATCACATGCCTGACCAAATGAATTCTTTAGACATCGCATGCCTAACAATTATAAACCCCGCATTTTAGTCTCAAAATCGAAAACACTTTTCAATATCAAGTCGGGCAATTCAACAGGATTCCCGAAATCCTGATCGAATACTCGTCGCAAACTTCAGTAGGCGGCCGCACCCCCGATGCCGTCGACGAAGTGCACCAAGGCGGAACACCGCTACCGCGAGCACCCTGACGGATGCTTTCGGCGACGGGGTTCTCCTACAGTCACTTGGTCGGGGCTATGGAGTGAGGCTGTCTATTAAGTTTACCCGGCGAGTATCCGCGTACACTACATGATTGCGACGGACTTTTGATCACATCAAAATTCCGTGGCAACCGATCAAGTGAGAATAAACTGCTATGTTTATAACATTCATTCAGTTATCTCATAACTTATTGTGAATTCCAATTATTGTATCCCATTCCAGATAAATAGAAAATGCTAAACTTTTCGATCGAACAATCGAACACCCAAGTTTTCCCGATACAGATCAACACATGAAATAAGTCTGACAACATTCCGTTCGTGCCTCAGTACCAACGGTCTAGCCGTAGAAGGGTCAAGCCAACGCCTCACATGTGGCACGCCGTACTGCCCCAAACCCGAAGGTTCAAAGGGCAGTTCAAGACGGTCACATAATCGAGTTAAGGTTTGTTGTCTTCTAGAGGGTCCATCGCGTTACTTGCACTACTTAGAACGTCGTTAAACTACGGAAAAATCCAACAATTGGAAATTTCCCGGCAGGGGAAAAAATGGGTATTTATATCCGGTCGAACTTTTTAACATGTTCTAAAATTTATCCGGAAAGCCAAATAGACAAAATTTGATATTCCGATCGAAACCCCGAAACCCCAAAACCACCTCTGAAAATTCAACTGTATAATGAATATTAAAATATCCCAAGAAAACCAGAACAGAATACTGAGAATTACTGTGAAAAGAAAAACACACAAAACGACAAAACCGCCGCTGAACCGCCGCTTCGTGCATAGCACGTGCCGCGGTTCCGCGGTGGAAAAGTTGAGTTAGGCCCACGAAATTTACAGTAATTCTTAGAAAACCCTGCTTGATTTTCTGGATATTTTTAATCTAGAAAAATCTACAATTTTAAAATCTGGACAGAGAGCAATATTGGTTCGGGGTTTCGGGTTCGTTCGGACTTCAAATTCCGTCTAGACTTCGTCTAAGGCTCTAGCTAGGCTCTGATACCACTGTAGGGTTCCTAGGCACTCTAGTGAGGTCTCACAAGGCATCAACCATGCCCGTTTCAAAAAATCGGTGCCGAGAAACCCTAGTGTACGGATCGTTTGCTAGATGTCTAGGCGAAAAGATAACTAGTTAACACTTAACTAATGAGAATACGGAAATACAACCTTTGTAGATCCGGTGCTCCACCTCCATAGCTCCGCAACGAAGTCCTCTCCGCTTTCCAAAAAGAATCCGGGCTCTTGCGTCGACTTCATCGGAGAATAAGCGAGCTAGGTCGTCGATGTCCATGCCGAAGATGATCTACGTCGAGGCATCGCTAAATCAAGCTCCAACTTCACCAAGTCCAAAAACTTGTGAAGGAAACACACTCTACTACTTGGCAAGAGGTAGAGGATGAAGAAATAGGAAGTGGGTAGTCTTTAGATTTGGATTTCTCACTCATATCATCAATCCACCATTGATGTAGTCTAGGTTTTTCTTCTTTAGTTGAAGGAAGAAGAAGAAGAATATATTATGATTAGAATAATAATAATGAGAAAAGAAATTCATTCTTATCATAATTGAACCATAGTTAGGTGTAGAGAATCAATCATGGTTAAAGGAATGGTTAGGGTCAAACTAGAGACAAAATGGTCACTTAGTCAAAAGATCAAGAAGCTTCAACTAGAATCCAAAATTAGCAACCATTTCATTTCATTTTCTTTTATTCATTTATCATAAAGAAAAGGATAATTAAATAAGATAAATGAATAACAAATAATAAACCCTAACCTATTCATTAACCAAGGTTTAACACTTTACACTTAACCAAAAAGCATGTATCATCAAACATGATACAAGCTAGTGCACAAAATCATATCACATATATAATGCGCACATCCGAGTGAGAAAATCCATCTTAAAGTGAACCGATACTAGTTAATGCAAAGTAATATATCAAATATATAATTATGCATTAAATCATTAAATCAACACTTGATTCAATGATCCGGTCATGTCGCACAAAACCGACAGGTATCATTAGTAACAACTTATCGAATCAACACTTGATCGGATAACCCGGCTATATCGCAAATAACCGATCAATGTCACATCGCGAGAATCGAATGCAGTATCAGATACTGGTATTATTCTCGGTCCCGCACATATCTCATATGCGCTCCTATTTCGTTTCGCTTGAGCCAGGAAACCTCTGTGTAGGACTCTAAAGACTCGTCAATACGCCGGCAGCAGATGATGATCATATCAAACATCCACAAGCCGCAAGCGGTCTGCTAAACGTAACGGCCACCCGGGTATTGAGCGATCTGAAGATCGACGAGCAAGCCCGCTCACACTCCAGTGAATCCGACCAGTAACACTACCGTACAGTCCGGTCTGATCGTCTGATATGTCGCATATCTTGCCTAGGGGTGGTAAACGTCAGACCCCAATAGCTCGATAAGTCGTGTCGATATGAGGTCTATAACAATTCGAGAAACTACTGGTAACACTTACCAGTAAATCTCAGCAACCCTGGCCAGGGATTTCCTGTTATAGCCAATCGAACACAGCGCAACATCAACTCCCTATACCGGGAGAGACGAATCCCCTCCTATCGCTCATTGCCTCCATGTGACTCGGGACTGTACCCAAAAACCACCGTTTTGCACGCCCTCTTGGACGTGGTAAGATGGAAATCAAAGCACAGTAGGAACCACACAAGACTCTATGACGATCTCGGGTCAACAGACTACTCTGTACCAGTGTCATCAGAGAACTGCCATCTGACGTGAGGTATAATACCATCTGGGAGTTCTCGGCGAGTCCGTCCAGTGTACCCAGTCTCTACTAAGCACCCGTATATCATCTCCGATGTCAAACACCAATGGATATGGGATCATCCATCGCCCATCTGTATGGGTCGAGAAGATACACGCTAGTCTACTCTGGTATATCGATGCCCCATCTCGATACACCCACGACTAGGGACTTTGAAGGATGTACTTATGGACTACCATGTCCCCACTAGTATGATCCGCATCATAGTCCAGGTAGTCAAGTACACATCCTACGGGCTTTACCAACATGTAACAGAGAGATAATCAGTGCACACGTTAAGGTAAAGAGTAACCAGATAGCATACTATCATGTCGAGCAAGAAAGTCCTCCCTATATATGTCCCAGCATCCACTACAATATACATCCAATGTACAGTAATGGCCTCTAGGGCATACATATAACTAACAACCTCGACACGACTTGTATCGCTATTAGGGGACTGACGTTTACCGCCCCCAAGGCCCTCCATGCGATATTCTCAGACGAACAGACCGGACTGTACGCAGATTGTCACATTCAGGCTCAGTAGGAGTTCAGATGGGTTTCACCTCGTCCGTCTTCTTATCGGCATCTACCTGGGGGCCGTTACGCACAGCTAGTGCCGCTTTCGGTCTGTGGTTAAACCCACTACCAGCGTAGTATCGAGTCTTTAGAGTCCCACACAGAGAGCTATTCGCCTTTAGGCAAAAGAGTAAAGGTCGCATGATTTTGCGACAGGGTTCGGTCACATCCGTGCACTTGTGCACGTTTAGTGTCCGGGCAATTATCATTAGCGGGCTTTGGTTTAAGCCAGATCCTAGTGTACGTTTTGGGATTGGTTTTATCTCGTTTGTATTCGTGTTCCTCGGAACGCGGATGCGGGTGTGTATGCACGGTTGACAGAGAGACAGAGGCAGAGGATTCTCATTAGGGTTGTTGACTGTTGACTTTTGCTAAACCCTAATGAGAATAAGAAATATGATTAATGATAATATTAATTAAGTATTATTGTGCCATGGTTGGGTTGAAAGGTTGACTTTGTTGACTTGTTGACTTAGTTGACCGGTTGACTAGGTTGGACTTGTCGACCATCATCATTACAATGGCTATCATTTCATGGCAAAGACTTTTGCTTGCTTGTTATTCTTTACAAAATGAGTGCATGAAATGATATTGCCATTTTGACTTGAACCATCACACAATACTCAATTACTATTATTGTTATGATTATTTTGGATTATGAGAGCAAGGGTGAGAAATGTCTTGCTCATTCTATCATTCTCATTCTCTCTCATCCTCAAGCTCTCCCTCTTCCTCTTGCTCTCTCTCTAGTTCATGGTTCTATTGTCTCATGTGTTGAGAAGCAAGAACCATAGAGATAAAACCCAACACACTTCTCTACTCATCCTAGTATACAAGGTTTAGCAAACCAAGTGTTCTAGTTTCCACAAGATTGAGGTTGAAGCCAAAGGTAGAAGCTTTCAGGTGGATCCATCTTCGGCACAAAGAGACGACGAGGAGAGAACCATCCGACCACCACAAGGAGTCCAAGAGAAGGAGTTCAAGTTATGGTATAAACCCTAACCGAGTAGGTAAAACTCCTAGTTAGGTTGTTAGATAGTTGTTTAACAAAGATCCGTATTTTGAGTCCATGTTACCACCAAAAGAAAAATCGTTTTTCATCATTTCCGCAAGCCCGAAATAACCGGGAGAGGTAACGTGGACTTACAGTGGTATCAGAGCCTAGTTAAACACTATCTAACATGTTATCAAAGTAACTTGAAGTTCGATCAGAGAAAAAGTCACGAAACATGCCCGGAATTCTAACTTTCGGTCGATTTTCAAACTGCTGTAAAAATTATTTGACATATACCAAAAATCGGCTCAGGGTTTTTAGTGTACACTGCAGAAAAACGATCCACAGAACCGACCAACTCACCACGGAAACGCGGCAAGAACAGCTTCTTGCCGTGGATCCGCGGCCGAGTTGACTCGGCCGTGGATTGGCTTTGCTGCAGTGTATTTCTGGGGGTGTTTTGGGATTTTTGGAATATGATTTTTCTGCCCAGATTTTCCAGAAAGCAAAATTTGTTTTTGGGGTTTAAAAATCCGTATTTTGATCAAACTTCTAAAGACTTAAGCTAACGGGTTATATATGTGATGTGATATATGTATTGAACATCTACTAATCGCTATACGTCGATTAGTGGGGGTTATACATATCTGTGATCTGTAATGTTGATGGTATGCGTATATGAATTCATTGGATTGTCGCGGATGAATAGCCGGGGGGTTGTGAGATGAGATTTTTCTTTTTCTTTCAATTCATGTAATTTGTAATTGATGTAATATTATTTATATGGCCGCACAACCGGGATGGGGTTGTAGCCGTCATTGTATAATTTCTTTTACTGTTTTTGCTCCTAGGATAGACCCAAGGTGGGATGCACAAACTACCGGGTATCTCAAAGTGCCGAGTGGCCTACTCACGGTGTTGATGGAGGTTGCTTCGCTTCGGGTACTTGGCGGGTAGTTTGCCGCACCCGTAGGGGTCTAGGGTGGGGTCTTGGCTATTCATCGCGACCGTGTAATCCGCTCTTCGTTACAGGTTCGTACGGAATGCGGATTCCTATTATATCCAATGTGTTCATCTGTGATCTGGAATGACTATCATTGCATGTGACGAATGTGTATATCTATATATGATATCTATTTAGGCGTTGCTTATGTTTTGCATCCGCGCTAGTCCAGCCCCCGCTCTGTCGTTAGTTAAGTAACCTAACGGGTAATGACGGGGCCCCGTGGCGAATGCGGATAGAATAAGCGTACGTCATATTTTCGTTGTTTTCTGCAATGGTAGGATTAAATGATGGGACGCATTAACTTAATGCAAGAAAATAAACCAAAGTAGAGTCGTTGGAACACTTTCAAAACCACTCGGTTTCTTTTCAAAAACAACTTTTAAACGCGGAGCTTAAGCCACTCCTTTTAAAATATATCTCGTTCCATCGGTTATATCAAGTTCACTACGTTCACGGTTTCGCCAAAACCATTCGTAGCCCTCCGTCGTTTCACATGGATAGTCAATAGTATTCAAGCTATGTTTGTTGGCCAAAGTCAAGGCATAGTGATTGGTAGCTATTGGGTATTCATATGTAACATAGATAGATGTGTTGGTTTGGGACAGTCGTACTGCCTTGTTGGCCAAAGTCAAGGGTAGGTACGGGTGGGTTCAAATTAACCTGGAGAATGACGGGTAGAACTTGGCATGTGACTTATGATTTGTTGGCCAAAGTCAAGGTCATAAGAGCATGGGGCAAAAATCCACATCGGGAGTTTCAAAAGAAACTGAAACTTGCTAGCGCTGTATACCATTTGGAGTGTGATGATTCTGGTAGGATTCTTTCAGTTTTGTCACGCGATGATATTTGGATCCCGATCCTACTGTGAGTATATGCTACTCCTCCGGAACTTTCTCACTTAACGATCAATGCTATAAACCAAGTAGGTGTCTAGAAAGGTGTTAGCGGGGCTACGCCCCCAAGGAAAAGAGGTTATTTAATTAAGGAACTTCGCGAAAGCGTTGGAAAACCTCCCTCGAAGTACCAACACTGGCCTGGCTGAACGGTTAAGCAAGTATTGTACGGTGAGATTGATCCCGACTAATTCTTCCTTTTTGGTTTGAGGAGGGATTCGAGAGACAGTGGGAGCCATCCTGTTTAGACAAATTAAAAACCACTCTAAACTTGCAAGAGCATCATGCTAAAGTGTTTCTTCTCTCTCTCCTAATTGCAGTGACCAAACATCATGACTGGACTTAAGTTACTACTAGATAAAAACATACTGATAGGGCCAAACTACAAAGATTGGCTCAGGAATGTCAAAATGGCAATCACTTATGACAAGTTGGGGTATCTCCTTACCACCAAAGCTCCACCTGTCCCAGGTCCCAAAACCAGCGTCGCGGATAAGGAAATCCGTAAGACCTGGGAAATCGACTGTGCGAAGGCCAAGTGCCTCGTGCTTGCCTCTATGGACAATGAACATCAGAGGAGGCACGAGAATATAGACCTTGAATCCATATTTCTCCATACAAAAGAACTGTATGGAGAGCAATCCCGTATCGCCAGATACGAAGTCTCGAAAAAGCTGTTTTCGGCGAGATTGGTCGTCGGATCATCGGTAGCGGAACACGTGCTTAAGATGATTGGCTTCATTGAGGAGCTCGCGGACCTTGGGACCACGTTAGAGAACGAGCTCTACACGGACTTGATTCTCCAGTCCCTTCCTTCCACTTACGCCCAGTTTATCCTGAACTTCAACTTACAAGAAAAGAAAGTTGAACTTTCAGAACTCCTCAACATGCTGAGGAGTACGGAGGGCACCCTACAGAAAGGTAGGGAAATATCCACTTTGTTTGCAGGAGGATCTTCCTCTTCTAGGTCCAAGGCGAAAGCCAAGGGAAAGAAGAAGAAAGCCCCCGCCAAACTAAGGGGCGGTGTTACTAAAGTGGATACGAAGGGAAAGACAAAGGCAACAAAGGTAGCGGGAAAGCTTGTGGGAAAGGAAGAATGCTTTTACTGTCACAAGAGTGGACACTGGAAAAAGGATTGCAGGGCTAGGAAGGCCAGAAGCCAGGATCTGAAGCAAGTTGCGGCTTCAGTTTCAGGTGTGTATGTTATTGAAAACTGTCTATCAATAAACTCTACATCCTGGGTATTGAATACCGGATCAGGATCTCATATCTGTAATTTTTTACAGGCACTGAGAAGGCGTAGGGTTTTTAAGGCAGGTGATATGACCCTCAGAGTTGCAAACGGAGCTAGCATGGATGCTGAGTCCGTGGGGGACTATCACCTGGGGTTGTCAGATGGACATGTTTTGGTTTTGCGTGATTGTTATTTTGTACCCAATGCAACCTGTAATATCATATCTGTATCTTTATTATCTAAAGAAGGTTATGAATTTGCATTTGTAAGTAATGTTGTGAACATTCACCTTAATCAAGTTTTGATTGGGTCAGGTACATTAAGCAATGGTATATACGTATTAAACCAACCACAGATTTTCAATGTCCAGAATACACACAAAAGAAAGTCTCCGGAAACAAATCAGGCTTTCTTATGGCATTGTAGACTGGGTCACATCAATGAGAGAAGGTTGACGAAGTTACATATAGAAGGATATTTGGATCCGTTCGAAAATCAATCATATGCAACTTGTTAATCCTGTCTCAAAGGAAAGATGACAAAGACTCCGTTCACTGGACACGGAGTAAGAGCGAGCGAGCTCTTGGGACTCGTACACAGCGACGTGTGTGGTCCAATGTCTACACATGCGCGAAGCGGTTATTCTTACTTCATTACTTTTACGGATGACTTTTCAAGGTACGGATATGTCTTCTTAATGAAACATAAATCCGAAGCCTTTGGAAAATTCCAGGAATATAAGAATGAAGTAGAAAAACAAACCGGCAAAAGTATCAAGACACTGAGATCTGATCGAGGTGGTGAATACTTGAGTGCCGAGTTCCTGGATTACCTAAAAGAGAATGGAATTCTCTCTCACCTTACTCCTCCATACACTCCGCAACATAACGGTGTATCGGAGAGACGGAACCGGACCCTATTGGATATGGTACGTACCATGATGAGTAACGCTGAGTTACCGCGATCATTCTGGGGATATGCACTAGAATCAGCTGCATACCTTTTAAACCGAGTTCCAACTAAAACTGTGCCTACCACACCATATCGGATGTGATGTGGGAAGAAACCCTATCTTAAGCACATTAAGACATGGGGATGTCCAGCTTTTGTCAAAAAGCAGCATGCAGACAAACTCGAGGCACGCTCAGTACAGTGCAAGTTTGTGGGATATCCAAAGAACTCCAAGGGGTATTTCTTCTATTGCGAAGAGGAACAAAGGTTTTTTGTTTCTCGTCATGCCCACTTCTTGGAAACAGAGTTTTTGGAAAATCAGATAAGTGGGAGTGCAATAGAACTGGATGAAATTCTAGAACCATGAGCTATTACTGAAAGCTTAGTAGAACCAGAGGGTTCGAAAGATCAGGACATTCCTGCACCGCTCCGCAAGAGTAGTAGGCAGTCTCATCCGTCCGAGAGATACTACGGTTTTCTCATAGACGGGGATAGAGTGGATTGCATCATTGATAGTGATGAGCCGACTAGCTTCCAGCAGGCCATTCAGAGCGTTGACTCGGTAAAATGGCTGGATGCAATGCAGACCGAAATGGAGTCCATGTACACCAACAAAGTATGGACGTTGGACGTTGCTCCAGATGGGGTAAAACCCGTAGGATGCAAGTGGATCTTCAAAAGGAAGATTGGTGTAGATGGACAGGTTGAGACCTATAAGGCTAGACTTGTTGCAAAGGGTTTTCGTCAAAGACCTGGTTTGGACTATGACGAGACCTTTTCTCCAGCGGCTATACTGAAATCCATTCGGATCCTTCTTGCCATTGCTGCCTTCCACGATTATGAGATTTGGCAGATGGACGTAAAGACCGCTTTTCTAAATGGAAATTTAGAGGAGTGTGTCTATATGGACCAGCCAGAGGGTTTCATTCAGAGTGGGAGCAGCGGAAAGGTGTGCAAGTTGCTTAAGTCCATCTATGGACTAAAGCAGGCATCGCGGAGTTGGAACATCTATTTTGATGAGACGGTCAAAGAATTTGGCTTTATCAAAAATCCAGATGAACCATGCATATATAGTAGATTTGTAGCAAGAACTGCCGTATTCCTCGTATTGTACGTGGATGACATTCTTTTGATAGGAAATGACATTTCTATGCTACAATCTGTCAAGGGGTTTTTGTCACACAGGTTCTCCATGAAAGACCTGGGTGATGCCTCTTACATTCTGGGGATCCGGATCTTTCGTGACAGATCCAAGATGATATAAGGACTTTCACAGTCCAGGTACATCGACACCATACTGAAAAGATTAAGTATGGAAGATTCCAAGCGCGGTAATATACCGGCTTGTCACGGGATCACCCTCTCAAAAGAGATGTCTCCCAAGACTGATTTGGAAAGGGATCGCATGTCTATTATACCCTACGCTTCTGCGGTAGGCTCTATAATGTATGCGATGTTGTGTACCAGACCAGATGTAGCTTATGCACTGAGTCTGGTAAGCCGGTATCAGTCAAACCCTGGGGAGAAGCACTGCATAGAGGTAAAGAACATTCTCAAGTACCTAAGAAGGACTAAGGAGATGTTCTTGGTATATGGCGGAAAAGACCTCCAGATTAAGGCCTTTGCTGACTCCAGCTTCCAGAGTGACAAGGATGATTCCAAGTCTATGTCAGGTTATGTCTTTACCCTCAATGGAGGGGCGGTGTGTTGGAAGATTTCCAAACAGGAAACCGTTGCTGACTCGACGATAGAAGCGGAATATATCGTTGCTGCAGATGCCGCAAAAGAAGCCGTCTGGATAAGGAAGTTCTTGAAAGAACTTCAGGTGGTTCCATCCATTGTTGATCCAATACCTCTGTATTGCGACAACAACGAGGCTATAGCTTTAGCGAAGGAACCCAGGTCCCATCAGAAGTCCAGACACATCTTGAGGCGGTATCACCTGATCAGGGAGATCGTAGGTCGCCAGGAGATCGAGGTTCGGAGAGTTTCTACGGAAGATAACACTGCTGATCCATTCACAAAGGCCTTACCCCAGACTCAGTTCGAGCGGCTGATCGAGATGATAGGTCTTTGATACGCCAGTACATGGCCTTAGTGAAAGTGGGAGATTGTTAGTGTATATGCCCTAGAGGCCATTACTGTATCATACTAGTTTGTATATTACTTAATGGAAGCTTGGGATATTCACCTTGTATAGACAATCTTGCTCAAAATGGTAGTATGCTACTTGGTTTGTTTCTACTTTAATGTGTACATGTGTTTCTTTTAGTATATCACCTATACACATTAGTGTATCCCTTCGGATCTTTGATTGATTACCAGCGTTGTGATGGCAGTCATACTCGTGGGGGCTGCGTAATCTACAAGCATATCCTTATGCAGGTCCCTAGTCGTAGGACTATCGAGACAGGGCATCGATACTCCGGAGTAGACTAGCATATGCGCTTCTCATCCCAGCGTGGGAGACGGTCTATCCTACAGCCGTCAGTACGTCGTACTTGAGATAGTATGTGTGTGCTCGTTAGGTTACAGGTACACTGGACAGGACTCGTCGGGAACTGTTGGTTGGTACAATACCTATCGTCAGTTATCAGTTCCCAGGTGACATGAGTACAGCTTAGTCCGTTGACTTGACACTGTCACTTCGCCTAGAGTGTGTTCTCACTGTACTTAGATTACTACCATACCATGGCTCAAAGGAGTCGTGCAAACAGGTAGTAGTTGGGTGCAGTCCCGAAGCACTTAGAGGCAGTGACAGTTAGACAGGATTCGTCTCTCCCGGTATTGGGGGTTGATATCGCGCTGTGTCTAAGAGAGCCATTACACAAAGTCCCTGGCAAGGGCAAGCGAGATATACTGGTAGGTTTCCAGTGTTATCTCAGAGTGTTCTGGGCTACACTCCGACACGACTTGCACCGCTATTAGGGGACTGGCGTTTACCTCCCCCTAGGCCCGCCATGCGATATTCTCAGACGAACAGACCAGACTGTACGCAGATTGTCACATTCAGGCTCAGTAGGAGTTTAGATGGGTTTCACCTCGTCCGTCTTCTTATCGGCATCTACCTGGGGGCCGTTACGCACAGCTAGTGCCGCTTGTGTTCTGTGGTTAAACCCATTGCCAGCGTAGTGTCGAGTCTTTAGAGTCCTACACAGAGAGCTATTCGCCTTTAGGCAAAAGAGTAGAGGTCGCATGGTTTTGCGACAGGGTTCGGTCACATCCTTGCACTTGTGCACGTTTAGTGTCCGGGCAGTTATCATTAGCGGGCTTTGGTTTAAACCAGATCCTAGTGTACATTTTGGGATTGGTTTTATCTCGTTTGTATTCGTGTTCCTCGGAACGCGGATGCAGGTGTGTATGCACGGTTGACAGAGAGACAGAGGTAGAGGATTCTCAATAGGGTTGTTGACTGTTGACTTTTGCTAAACCCTAATGAGAATAAGAAATATGATTAATGATAATATTAATTAAGTATTATTGTGCCATGGTTGGGTTGAAAGGTTGACTTTGTTGACTAGGTTGGACTTGTTGACTATCATCATTACAATGGCTATAATTTCATGACAAAGACTTTTGCTTGCTTGTTATTCTTTACAAAATGAGTGCATGAAATGATATTGCCATTTTGACTTGAACCATCACACAATACTCAATTACTATTATTGTTATGATTATTTTGGATTATGAGAGCAAGGGTGAGAAAAGTCTTGCTCATTCTATCATTCTCATTCTCTTTCATCCTCAAGCTCTCCCTCTTCCTCTTTCTCTCTCTCTAGTTCATGGTTCTATTGTCTCATGTGTTGAGAAGCAAGAACCATAGAGATAAAACCCAACACACATCTCTACTCATCCTAGTATACAAGGTTTAGCAAACCAAGTGTTTTAGTTTCCTCAAGATTGAGGTTGAAGCCAAAGGTAGAAGCTTTCAGGTGGATCCATCTTCGGCACAAAGAGACGACGAGGAGAGAACCATCCGACCACCACAAGGAGTCCAAGAGAAGGAGTTCAAGTTAAGGTATAACCCCTAACCGAGTAGGTAAAACTCCTAGTTAGGTTGTTAGATATTTGTTTAACAAAGATCCGTATTTTGAGTTCATGTTACCACCAAAAGAAAAATCGTTTTTCATCATTTCCGCAAGCCCGAAAGAACCTGGAGAGGTAACGTGGACTTACACCAACTCTGTGATGCATGCTTTAATCCATAAATGGATTTAAGCAACTTACATGCTTTTCCGCTGCTCCCACTATCATTGAAGCCCTCTGGCTGATCCATATAAACGCATTCATATAAATCACCATTTAGAAATGCGGTTTTAATGTCCATCTGCCAGATATCATAGTCGTAGTGAGCAGCAATAGCAAGTAGGATCCGAATGGATTTAAGCATGGCTACCAGAGAGAAAGTCTCATCATAGTCCAAACCTGGTCTTTGACGAAAACATTTCGCTACCATCCTTGCCTTATAGGTCTCCACCTGTTGTAACGTTTTGAAAATCGTTTAGGTAAAATTTCGGAGAGTCGGTAAAATAACGGGCGTTTTCCGTAAAAATCAAGATATAAATATCTTTTAATATAAAATTAAATATACCTATTCTAGATATGAAATTGCTAGTATTTGGTGTTTATTGAGTCACATGCAAATTTCTAGTTGACTGAAATTTTTTCCGAAATTAATTATTTTAATATTATTTTAAGCCTTCACCAATACATTTAATTATGGATAATTACAAATTGGAATGGGTTAATAAAAGTTTTGTGCATCATGACACATTAAACCAAAATGTAACATATGGTTTTTTAAATGAAAGAAATTTTCAAGATGGTTCTTGAAATAAAATAAAAAAAAGGTTAAATGGAAAAAGGGAAATAATAAAGAATAAGAAGCTTGGGCTTGTAGTTTGAGTTTGGGCTTTCCTTGCTTGGAAACTTACACTCACAAATCCCCACTCACCACTCCATCCCTCCTCTGGCCGAGCCTAGCTGCCCCAAACCCCATTTGCCACTTCATTTCATCACAAGAGAAAAGAAAAAACAAAAGAGAAGAAAGGAAAAGAAAAGCATGGGCTTAATATATAAGGAATGGGGAGAGATGACTTGGACTTTTACCCACAAAACCCACACACATCTCCCCTCTGCCTCTCACAGCCGAAATTCTGCAGCCCCCCTCCTCTCATTTCCCCATCTCTTTTCTTCTCCAAAAGTCCACAAAAATCCGATGAAAAATCGAATAAAACCTCACTAAATTCCAATTCTAATCCCTACCCATTTTTCCTTAGCCTTTCAAGCATGGATTTTGGTGAAAAGAGAGCAATTTGGGAAGCTTAGATTTCATGCTAGAACTCAATTGGGAGGTATAAATTTTAATACTTTAGTGAATTTGTTGTTTAATTGCTTTATGTTAGCTTATTAAGTGTTTAATTAGGTTTTAGAATGGTTCTAATTGCATGATTGAAAATTCAAGAAAAGGGATGTGATCAAGCTAGGTTTTTTTTATAAATTGTTCATGGTTTTAATTTGTAGCTTAACACATAAAGACATGTAAAATCTGATCTAGATTGTTAAGTTACTAATTGTTACAACTAATTTGTCCAAATTGCTTAATTGTTGTAAACTAGGTTTTTGTAAAATATATAAATAATTGAGATAAAAATATAATGAGGATATTCATGACATTATTAACATTATAAGTTATAGTTTAATACTTTAGATCATGCAAAACCAAGCTAAATTTTTGTTTGTGCATTTTTACTATGAAATTGTTAGAGTTGGTTAAATTTGCAAACTAGAACTTTGGGTTTAATGAAAATTGATGAGATTAAATTAAGGAAATGGTTTGTATGACTTATTTAAGAAGTTTAATGAGTATTATGGCCACTAGAATTGTTAAAACGTCAAGATTTTTCATTAAAACGGTTAATTTTGCTTACTGGGTTTTCGGGAAAATAGCTTTAAAGCGAATTTGAAGTTTTGATGATTTAAACCCTATTTCATATATATATATTTAGTGTGTTGTGAAACCACGAATGGCGCGTTTGAGTTTTTCTCGATCACTCGGCGTTTGTATGCCGATGTCGAGGTTTATTTGGCTCTTTTCCTTGAGCGGACCATAGGTTTTGACTTATGTGAGATTCCTGTGTCGTTTTGGTCATGAGTCGGATTTTAATGCGATACGATATGTTATGACATGTAGGTACCCCCCATGAGGACTTCAAGACGATAAGCAAGCGCGTGGCGACATCGACTCTGGCGAGCGAGGAGCAAGGTGAGTAGATATATATCTACGGGGGAAGTCGGGTGGATGGCGTATAGCACCCCCGCAGTTCGTAGTGGAGTATATAATACATATATGTTATATATGTTTATTTGTGTTTTATGAGACTAAATGGTTATCGAGATAGGTTCTAGGGTTCATGAGTTAGTTTTAGTGTATTTGATTGATAGTGTCGTAGTTAGTTTCTTAGTCGTGAAACCTAGAGTAAGGTTGTTTCACATACACATACACGCACGGGATATGGTTTTGGGTGTATATGTTATATGTTTATAGATAGATGTGGATGCGTGGGTTGATAAATATATACTTATATGTATACACGGTTGATTAGGATGGTATATGGTATTTGGAAATGAGTCGATGAGATTAGGCATAGTGCCATGAGATCGGTGACGTGATTTGGTTCGTATTTGGGATACGCCATGTTGTTTTAGCGGGTTCTTCGACGTGGTTTTTTCATACACACGCATGCATACATATATGGTATCAGTATTGTACTAGACATAGATCAGTACCCCCAGATTATGAAATATGATAAAAAGGATACCGGATAATGTGATATTGACCCGTACCCAGATTTGGGAGGCTGTACGACGGATTTACCGTACGAGCTATATATTGATGATAGATCCACACTCTTGACTCGAGGGTGTCATTTTATATTAGGGTATCGTATAGGATACTATTGAGGCGGGATCACCGACTATTAAATATATATATATATATATATATGTATATATATATATATGTATGTATCGACTCAGATGTTAGGCGGTTTCCTTACCTTTCGATCAGCCTGTTTAGTTTAGTCCGGTAGTTTATTTGTAGATGTTAGACTAGACTCGAGTCATAACTATTTCAAAACTAACGAATCGTGAGTATTTTAAAGACATACCAAAGGATTCTACGGATATTTCAAAGGACGTACATTTTCTTAAAAACACCGTAGTCCCTATTTTCTAAACACACGATTTGTATTATTTCAAATGGCAAAACTGTACGACTCATATTTAGACATATGCAGATTCGTTATCATTGTATTTGATATTCAGCACCAGCATATTCTTGCTACTCGCATCGCATCGCATGCTTATATTGTGTTTTCATATGTTAATATTGAAATCATGCTGTCAGGATACCAGCACCATTACCGATGATGCGTATGTTCCACATACACTTACGTGTCGGCTCACACACATCATCATTGGTAATTGGCATATCACGTACACTTTAAAAAATATTAATTGATTGATATCGCCTGTTAGCTGATAGTCTCGACTTATCATTACTGTGCTAGTTTAGACATTGTATTCATCATTGTGATACTTCTTGCATATTATTATTCATTGGTTATGCAGTATTATGGAGTTTTATGTCGATATTCACTGTTTCCTTACTATTGATTTTTGGATTCAGATTTTCATGAAATTTCGGGATTTAGGAGAAAACCGCAAGACTATATATAAACTTCTCTCTCTCTCTTTTTAAAAATGCAAGTTGCGGTTTTCTCGTGATGTATGAGTCGTCCACCATGATGTTTTCTCGGTTATGAGATGGATTTCGAGACCCGATTCGAGGAGCCGGATGAACCATCTGCGGGTACATGGTGGACCCCGTGAGGTACCCAGAGGCGATAGGGATTTCATGGAGGATGATGAGCCTGGCATGGGGGCACTACCTACCGGTGATATTATTTGGACTCGTCGGTTATCCGGAGGATACCGACCGGAGTCATGAGATGTATACAGGCTGATCCATTCTGCCGGAGCCCGCGGGCCGATCCCGCAGATGATACAGATGCCTGAGATTTTGGGATTTGAGATATTGTGATACAGAGATTTATGTTTTGTGTCGATACTTGACACTGATTTCTCTGTTGATTTCATGATGTATTTTGTTTACATTACATTCATACCTCATACACATGATATATTGCTACCTGAGGCACTGACACGAGTACATGGGATTACACTTATCTATAAATGTTTACCTTTGCCACCTTTTCATGCTTCAGACTTTATCATTTTGAGGTTATTTATATATTTGATTGAATTGACCTACGATTGTGTCATACATGCGATTTCTGCTCTGTGATGTTTTCTACTCACGAGTTAGCAACTCACCCCCGTTGTGCTACAGTTTCTTACAGGTTTTGCCGTATAGGTTTCGTGCAACTTTGCTGGAACACTGCTTCCATTACGGGTGATTGCTTTGGTAGGTGGGTTCACTCGCATCATGACCACTCTTGTACTTTATTTACATTCAGCGGTATTTAGTAACTCCTATTCAAGATGATTGGGGCACTGTTCAGCATGCAGAAGAATGAGCCAGTAGTTGATGCGAACGACGAGATATCGCCCCAGATGTTAGAGCTATTGCAGTACGAGTTGTACTTAGAGATATGATAGAAGGTCGCTAGTCACCGAGGATGAATGACTAGGAAATTTGTTTCGTTCGCTTATCCCGATGCGAGGTCATCAGATAGATTGATTCTAGCTAGAGACGACTTCACGCAGGTACGTTGAGTGTCGATAGAGGCGATCGAATGTCAGAAACCCATATTCCAAGTTTAAAGTATTCGAAAAGACATGCAAGCAATTCTATGGACCCTCTAGAAGAATGAAAACTCTAACTCGACACAATGACCATGTGAAAGCTTTTGAACCTTAGGGTTTGCGGCAGTTCCGCGGTGCCATTAGTGAGGCTTGGGTTTGCCTTTCTATGGCTGGTCCACCGGTGCTGTGGTATGTACTCGATACTATTAAAATGTACTCAATATATTGAGCTCTTGTAGGATTATGGGACTTTGACGAATCGATCGAAAGGTTCGACTTCATTCGGATATCATGTGATGGGATACATTGCTTGGGAGACTCCAGATACGAATATAGCCGTTGGAGCGCGGTCCATGAAGCCATGAAGAGTCGAGTCCGAAACAGTCGACATTAGAGAAAAGTGGAGTAAGAGGTTCCTACGAGATCTTGATGAGATGATGTTCCACTCCGCCGACATCAGAGATGTGATACGCATGCAGAGGCGTTGTATATGGATTTATCTTCTGGAAGGAGTCGCGATGAGTATGCAGCCGTTCCGGAACCAGAAACAGATATAGTATAGGATGATAACCTCCGGATAGTTCGGCAGAGACGAGATTGGGAGAGACCTCAACAGGACCTTTTTGGAATAATTTACGAGAAGACTTGGACCCAGGAGCTGTCCTATTACGCACGCCCAGTAGGCCAGAGTTCGGCATCGTCGACGAGACATGTTATGAGTGACCACGACAGTTGGCCAGAGACTCTTAGAGGTTGTGCTTGAGCGGGGCTATTCCGCCATACTTGATTTCGTTATTTTGGGCGATCTATTCGCATGATTGAGTTTTGATGACCGAGTTTGATGATATTTGTTTTCGTGCACCATGGCTGCGCCTACTGAGTATTTACGTTTTGTGCATAGTTATTGCACTTGAGATATGCTTTATACACCGTTGTGTTGATTTATGATTTTTGCAGGTTTATTGCACTTGATTCAGTTTTCTGCCTTGACTGCACATGTTTATGATTTCATGGATTGCATACAGCTGATTTGATTTTTGTGCAGGTGGTATGCATTCGATTTGGTTTTTGCACTCGGTATAGCTTGCATGTGCTTGCAGTGCGTGGATACGTATTTTGTGCACGCAGTTGCATGCGTTTATGATTTTATACACCTTGGCACACTCGGTGTTGCTTTTTATACGCATTTGAGTTATTGATGCATTTCCGTGCACTTGTTGCACCCGATTTGTATTTTGTGCAGTTGTTGAACTAGGTTTTTACGTTGTGCATTGTTGCACCATATTGTATTTCGTGCAATGGATGCACTGTATTTGGTATTTCATGCACTGGATGCACCGGAGTTGATATTTTGTGCACCTGATGCACCATATTTGTATTTTGTGCAATTGTTGCACTGTATTGTATTTCGTGCACTGGATGCACCGGATTGGTATTTCAAGTATTTGTTGCACCAGCTAGGTATTTTGTGCATTGGTTGCACCGGAATTATACTCCGTACCTTGGTTGCACCAGATTTATGTGCTTGAGCATTTGTGTTACCAGATTTGTGTTGTGCGCGCGTCTGCACTTGATGTTCGTTTTCATGCATGTTACTGCACTGGATTGAGATTTTGTGCACCACAGTAGCACTTGACTTTGATTCGAGATGTTGATTTTGATTTCATGCCTATGGTATGCATGTGATTTGACTTATGCTTTCGGCATAGATTTCATGCACTTTAGTATTTTGATTCGATTTTATGCACGCTGATGCACAGGGTTATGAGGTTATATACCACGGTATACCTGATTTGGATTTGGATTGAGATGTGTTGTATGCCGTCGATTTCGATTGTGATATTCGATATTGTTTTCGTGCACCTTGTGCACTGGATTTAGATTCTTGCGCATACTTGGGCGCTTGATGCAATTTTGGTGCACGCCAGATGCACTAAATTGGGATTCTTCGTGCATATCAGATGCACATGATATTGCTGTCAGGCACACCCGTTGCCTTTGACAGGTGTTTTCGTTCACACCCGTTGCACTTAGATTTTCTTTCTGTGCATATGTATGATACATTCATTAATTTCGATTCCAGTGCACACCAGACGTACGTGGCATTCATGTACATATTTTGGATTTGATTTCCCTGTGAGATGATATTTTGACGAGTTTACCCGACTCGTACTATGTACGTGTTATAGTTTGATGTATATCATGTTGTTTTTCGTATTGGATTTGACATTCGTGTCTTCACCATAACTCCGATGATCGCGGGATGCTTGACTGAGTTTTTCTTTTGATTGATATACCCGTTTTTCATGCGCATACATTGCGTTACGATATGTTTTATGTATTTATGATTTCGGAGCCCCGACAACTTGATTGGTTTGTTGAAATGTTTTAGTATTTGGTGGAGTTTTAATTTAAATTCGGGGACCGAATTTCTTTAAGGGGGAAGATTGTAACGTTTTGAAAATCGTTTAGGTAAAATTTCGAAAGTCGGTAAAATAACGGGTGTTTTCCGTAAAAATCAAGATATAAATATCTTTTAATATAAAATTAAATATACCTATTCTAGCTATGAAATTGCTACTATTTGGTGTTTATTGAGTCACTTGCAAATTTCTAGTTGAATGAATTTTTTTCCGAAATTAATTATTTTAATATTATTTTAAGCCTTCACCAATACATTTAATTAGGGATAATTACAAATTGGAATGGGTTAATACAAGTTTTGTGCATCACGACACATTAAACCAAAATGTAACATGTGGTTTTTGAAATGAAAGAAATTGTCAAGATTGTTCTTGAAATAAAAAAAAGGTTAAATGGAAAAAGGGAAATAATAAAGAATAAGAAGCTTGGGCTTGTAGTTTGAGTTTGGGCTTTCCTTGCTTGGAAACTTACACTCACAAATCCCCACTCACCACTCCATCCCTCCTCTGGCCGAGCCTAGCTACCCTAAACCCCATTTGCCACTTCATTTCATCACAAGAGAAAAGAAAAAACAAAAGAAAAGAAAGGAAAAGAAAGCATGGGCTTAATATATAAGGAATGGGGAGAGATGACTTGGACTTTTACCCACAAAACCAACACACATCTCCCCTCTCCCTCTCACAGCCGAAATTCTGCAGCCCCCTCCTCTCATTTCCCCATCTCTTTTCTCCTCCAAAAGTCCACAAAAATCCGATGAAAAATCAAATAAAACCTCACTAAATTCTAATTCTAATCCCTACGTATTTTTCCTTAGCCTTTCAAGCATGGATTTTGGTGAAAAGAGAGCAATTTGGGAAGCTTAGATTTCATGCTAGAACTCAATTGGGAGGTATAAATTTTAACCCTTTTGTGAATTTGTTGTTTAATTGCTTTATATTAGCTTATTAAGTGTTTAATTAGGTTTTAGATTGGTTCTAATTGCATGATTGAAAATTCAAGAAAAGGGTTGTGATCAAGCTAGGTTTTTTTTATAAATTGTTCATGGTTTTAATTTGTAGCTTAACACATAAAGACATGTAAAATCTGATCTACATTGTTAAGTTACTAATTGTTACAACTAATTTGTCCAAATTGCTTAATTGTTGCAAACTAGGTTTTTGTAAAATATATAAATAATTGAGATAAAAATCTAATGAGGCTATTCATGACATTATTAACATTATAAGTTATAGTTTAATACTTTAGATCATGCAAAACCAAGCTAAATTGTTGTTTGTGCATTTTTACTATGAAATTGTTAGAATTGGTTAAATTTGAAAACTAGGATTTTGGGTTTAATGAATATTGAAGAGATTAAATTATGGAAATGGTTTGTATGACTTATTTAAGATGTTTAATGAGTATTATGGCCACTAGAATTGTTAAAACATCAAGATTTTCCAATAAAACGGTTAATTTTGCTTACTAGGTTTTCGGAAAAATAGCTTTAAAGAGAATTTGAAATTTTGATGATTTAAACCCTATTTTATATATATATTTAGTGTGTTGTGAAACCACGAATGGTGCGTTTGAGTTTTTCTCGATCACTCAGCATTTGTACGCCGATGTCGAGGGTTATTTGGTTCTTTTTCTTAAGCGGACCATAGGTTTTGACCTATGTGAGATTCGTGTGTCGTTTTGGTCATGAGTCGGATTTTAATGCGATACGATATATTATGACATGTAGGTACCCCCCATGAGGACTTCAAGATGATAAGCAAGCGCGTGAAGACATCGACTCCGGCGAGCGAGGAGCAAGGTGAGTAGATATATATCTACGGGGGAAGTCGGGTGGATGGCGTATAGCACCCCCGCAATTCATAGTGGAGTATATAATACATATATGTTATATATGTTTATTTATGTTTTATGAGACTAAATGATTATCGAGATAGGTTTTAGGGTTCATGAGTTAGTTTTAGTGTATTTGATTGATAGTGTCGTAGTTAGTTTCTTAGTCGCGAAACCTAGAGTAAGGTTGTTTCACATACACATACACGCACGGGATCTGGTTTTGGGTATATATGTTATATGTTTATAGATAGATGTGGATGCGTGGGTTGATAAATATATACTTATACGTATACACGGATGATGAGGATGGTATATGGTATTTGGAGATGAGTCGATGAGATTAGGAATGGTGCCATGAGATTGGTGACGTGATTTGGTTCGTATTTAAGATACGACATGATGTTTTAGCGGGTCCTTCGACGTGGTGTTTTCATACACACACATGCATACATATATGGTATCGGTATTGTACTAGACTTAGATCAGTACCCCCGGATTATGAGATATGATAAAAAGGATACCAGATAATGTGATATTGACCCGTACCCAGATTTGGGAGGCTGTACGACGGATTTACCGTACGAGCTATATATTGATGATAGATCCGCACTCTTGACTCGAGAATGTCATATTATATTAGGGTATCGTATGGGATACTATTGAGGCAGGATCACCGACTATTATATATATATATATGTATGTAAGTATCGACTCAGATGTTAGGCGGTTTCCTTACTTTTCGATCAGCTTGTTTAGTTTAGTCCGGTAGTTTATTTGTAGATATTAGACTAGACTCGAGTCATACCTATTTCAAAACTAACAAATCATGAGTATTTTAAAGACAGGACAAGGGATTCTACGGATATTTCAAAGGACGTACATTTTCTTAAAAACACCGTACTCCCTATTTTCTAAACACACGATTCGTATTATTTCAAATGGCAAAACTGTACGACTCATATTTAGACATATGCAGATTCGTTATCATTGTATTTGATATTCATCTCCCGCATATTCTTACTGCATTGCATGCTTATATTGTGTTTTCATATGTTAATATTGAAATCATGCTGTCAGGACACCAGCACCATTACCGATGATGCGTATGTTCCACATACACTTACGTGCTGGCTCACACACATCATCATCGGTAATTACCATGTCACGTACACTTTAAAGAATATTAATTGATTGATATCGCCTGTTAGCTGATAGTCTCGACTTATCATTACTGTGCTAGTTTAGACATTGTATTCATCATTGTGATACTTCTTGCATATTATTATTCATTGGTTATGCAGTATTATGGAGTTTTATGTCGATATTCACTGTTTACTTACTCTTGATTTTTGGATTCGGATTTTCATGAGATTTTGGGATTTGGAAGAAAACCGCAAGAATATATATAAACTTCTCTCTCTCTCTCTTTTCAAAAATGCAAGTTGCGGTTTTCTCGTGATGTCTGAGTCGTCCACCATGATGTTTTCTCGGTTATGAGATGGATTTCGAGACCCGATTCGAGGAGCCAGATGAACCGTCTGCGGGTACATGGTGGACCCGGTGAGGTACCCCGAGGCGATAGTGATTTCATGGAGGATGATGAGCCTGGAAGGGGGGCACTATCTACCGGTGATATTATTTGGACTCGTCGGTTATCCGGAGGATACCCGACCGGAGTCATGAGATGGATACAGGCTGATCTGTTCTGCCGGAGCCCGCGGGCCGATCCCGCGGGCCGATCCCGCAGATGATACGGATGCCTGAGATTTTGGGATTTGAGATATTGAGATACAGAGATTTATGTTTTGTGTCGATGCTTGACACTGATTTCTCTGTTGATTTCATGATATATTCTGTTTACATTACATTCATACCTCATACACATGATATATTGCTACCTGAGGCACTGACACGAGCATATGGGATTACACTTATCCATAGATGTTTACCCTTGCCACCTTTTCATGCTTCAGACTGTATCATTTTGAGGTTATTTATATATTTGATCGTATTGACCTATGATTGTGTCATATATGCGATTTCTGCTCTGTGATGTTTTCTACTCACGAGTTGGCAACTCACCCGCGTTGTGCCACAGTTTCTTGCTGGTTTTGCCGTAAAGGTTTCATGCGGCTTTGCTGGCACACTGCTTCCATTACGGGTGATTGCTTTGGTAGGTGGGTTTACTCGCATCGTGACCACCCTTGTACTTTATTTACATTCAGCGGTATCTAGTAACTCTATCAAACCAAACTTGTATATTTATTGACTTAGAAAACCAGTTGTTGTTATTTCAACCTTGGAGTCGCGCGTTGTATTATTATGGTTTTCATGTTGATTTTGAGTTTCTTTTGAGTTTTGATCCTCGCCCTTCAGCGTTGTATATTATATTGCTTGCGTGGTTGTGACCGTCGATTGATAAAGAGCTAGCTCCCGCTTAGGGATGCCTCTATCATTTCGTATACTATTCATGTTGTACCCCGTTTGGGGCCAGTATTTACAAAGGAAACTCTGCCGAAATTTTCAGAAAAGACTTGATGTTTTAAAAAAATGCATACCTCGGCTAATGTTGTTAAACTTCTTGCTTTAAAATTGGTTTTTCCTTCACTCTACTGCTTTACTTGGTTTTGATTTCTGGGTTTTGGCTTACTTAGATTACGTACGCCTCGAGACGTTTCGTAGTTTAAGTGCCGGTCATGTTCCGTACTTTTCGGGTCATGACACCTGTCCATCTACACCGATCTTTCGTTTAAAGATCCATTTGCAGCCTACAGATTTTATCCCAGAGGGTTCATCCTCCAAAGTCCACACTTTGTTGGTGTACATAGACTCCATTTCGTATCTCATGGCATCCAGCCAGTTCACAGAGTCACCATTCGTGATAGCTTGCTGAAAACTGGCAGGGTCATCATCATCCATGATCCAATCTTCTCTATCACCATCAATGAGAAAACCGTAGTATCTCTCCGGTGGGCGAGAAATCCTACCAGATCTACGGAGTGGCTGAGGTTCATAATTTTCTGTTGCAACTTCAGGTTCAACCAAGTCGTCATTTGTAACTTGTGTCTCTAGAACCTCTTCTAGATCTACCACATTGCCATCAACATAATTTGGAAAAATCTCATTTTCTAAAAATGTGGCATACTGAGAAACAAATACCTTTTGTTCCTCCTTGTGGTAGAATAGATACCCAAATGAATGTTTTGGATATCCCAAAAATCTACATTTGACCGATCGTGTCTCGAGTTTGTCTGGATTCTACCTTTTGACAAAAGCCGGACAACCCCAAATCTTAACTCGTTTAAGAGATGGTCTCTTCACATATCATATCTCATATGGAGTGGTAGACACGGTCTTGGTTGGAACTTTGTTCAACAGAAAAGCTGCAGTCTCCAATGCATGCCCCTAAAAGGAGTGGGGTAACTCAGAATCACTCATCATAGATCGTACCATATCTAATAGGGTACGATTCCGCCTCTCTGACACACCGTTGTGTTGTGGTGTGTAAGGGGGAGTGAGCTGAGAGAGAATCACATTCTCTTTTAGGAAGTCCAAGAACTCAGTACTTAAGTACTCTCCACCTCGATCTGATCGAAGTATCTTGATTCACATTCCTGTTTGGTTTTCTACTTCAAGTTTGTACTCCTTGAATTTCTCGAAAACTTCAGACTTATGCTTTATCAAAAACACATGACTGAATCTTGAGAAATCATCAGTAAAAGTTATGAAGTATGAAAAACCGCCTTTTACATGTGTAGACATTGGCCCACATACATAACTATGTATGAGGTCTAAGAGCTCAGTAGCTCTTTCTCCGTGTCCAGTAAACGGAGTTTTGGTCATTTTACCTTTGATACAAGACTGACAAGTCGCATAAGATTTAAACTCAAAAGAATTTAAATATCCATCTTTATGAAGCTTGTTTAGTCTTGTTTCATTAATATGACCACGTCTACAATGCCAAAGAAAAGCTTCATTTATATCTGAAAATTTTCTTTTACCTGTGTGTTGAATGTTGAAAACTGTGTGTTGATTAAGGACGTATATCCCGTTATTAAGTGTACCATAACCAATCAACTCTTGATTAAGTCTAATGTTCATAGCATTTTGTTTCACAGCAAAATGATATCCTTCATTGTCTAACAATGAAAAAGATATAATATTACAAAGCATACTTGGTACAAAATAATATGGGTTCAAAACCAATATACAACCCGACGGCAACCCTAGGTGATACTCTCCCACTGAAACTGCATGTACATTGGAACCATTTCCACCCTAGAGAGTATGATCACCTGTCTTCAAAACTCTGTTATTTCTCAACGCCTGCACAGAATTGGAAATATGATAACCCGAACCGGTATCTAATACCCAGGAAGCAGAGTTAATAGAAAAACAGTTTTCAATCATGAACACACCTGAAGCTGAAGCATCACCATGCTTCTTTTTCTTGAGTTCAAGGTACTCAGTACAGTTCCGCTTCCAGTGTCCAGTCTTCTTGCAGTGAATACATTCTCCCTTCCCTGACTCCGCAGCTTTGGATTTGTCTTTCCCCTTCGCCTTCTTTTTTCCTCCTCTCGGTTTGGTGAATTTCATCTTATTCTTTCCCTTAGCCTTGGCTTTTGGGACGGAAGAGGAAGATTGTCCAACAAGCATAGAGGGGGACTTTGCATTCAGCATGCTCTCCGCACTTCTCAACATATTGAGAAGTTCGGGTAGTGATTTCTTCATGTCATGCATGTTGAAGTTCACTATGAATGGAGTAAAGGCGGAGGGAAGAGACTGTAGAACAATATCAGTATACTGTTCGTTATCCATTGTCCATCCGAGGTCCTCAAGCTCTTCTATAAGATCTATCATCTTCAAAACATGATCGCATACTGATGTGCCTTGAGCCATCCACATCTGAAACAACTTTCGAGATGCTTCGTATCTCAAGATCCGAGATTGCTCCCCATACAGTTCCTTTGTATGGAGAAAGATGGATTGAACATCCATCTGCTCGTGTTGCTTTTGATGTGTATTGTCCATCGATGCAAGCACGAGGCATTTGGCAGTAGCATAGTCAATATCCCACGTTTTGCGGGTTTCCTTATCCGCAGTAGAAGATTTAGGGCCTGGGATGGGCGGGCTTTGGCAGTGAGGACATATGATACTTTATCATATATGAGAGCAATGTTAATGTTCCTCACCCGGTCTTTGTAGTTGGGTCCGGTCAGCTTTTTTTTATCTAGTAGGAGCTTAAGTCCTGTCATAGGTATCTGCCATTAAGAGAGAGAAAAGAATACACTCGGCGAAAGCTCTTGCAAAGATCAGATTGGTTATTATCTTGTCTAATCGATGTCTCCTACTGCTTTTATCAAATTTTCCTTAAAACCTTTAAAAGGAAAACTAGCCAGAATTAATTATATTCTACAACTTCGCTAACCGTTCAGCCAGGCCAGTGCCGATACTTTGAGGGAGGTTCCCCATGCTGTCGCTAACCGTTTTCCCAGAGGCGTAGCCCTGTTGACACCTTTCTTGTCACCTAATGGGTTAGCTAATTGTAAAGTGCAAAACTCTCCCAGAGAAACTCTTGCTCACAGTGGGATCGGGATCCTACTATCATATAGAAGGTATGCAATCTCATTGCAAATTTCAAGTCTTGAAACTCCCGATATGGTTTTTACCCCTAGCACTCATGACCTTAATTATGGTCAACATATCATAAGTACTAGTCAAGTTCTTCCCGTCATTTCTTGATTAACTATACCCACCCACATGACCCTTAACTAAAGTCAACATAATCATATGAATGTCCTAACTAATCCGTATCATATGCGGTGTAGGAAGACATCACTTAGCTACCGTACACTGCGCCTTAACTAAAGTTAAAATACGCAGCACGAATACTAAGTACTCTACATCATAAAATGACGGAGGGCTGCGGATAGTTTTTATGAAAACTTTTAATACTTTGAACTTGATATCGTTGTAGAATCAAATGGGTTTAAAAGGAGTGGCTTAATCTCCGCACTTTGAAAACTTGCTTTTTCATAAAAAGCCGAGTAGGTTTCAAATCCGATTTTGCAACATCTTTTTAGGTTCATTTTTCTTTACATTAATCTCATTAATGTAGTCCCATCATTTAAGTCCTAAAGCCATTATAGAAAAGAAACAAAAATAGAACGTACTCTTATGCCATTCGCATTTGTCACGGTGTCCCGTTATGCACCGTCAGGTTACTTAACTAAAGGTATAGTGGGGCGGGACTAGCGCGGATGTAAAACATAAGCAACATTTATTATATATCATATATATAATACCATTCATCTCAACATGTAAAGTGATCACATCACCTAACAAACACAGCAGAAACACATATGAAAATATAGGATATCTAGGAGGTCCGTATTTAGTATTTAGCCAGCAATAGAAAATACGGATTCCACAGTCGCGATGAATGGCCAAGCCTACACCCTAAGACCCCTATGAAAGCGGCAAGTGACCCTACCAATTCTAGAGTTTAGGAGACCCGGTCTCGACTCCTCGAGGTGGCCTCCCACTTAATCCTAGAACCCGGTCACTTGTGCTCCCCTCCTTGGGTCTATCGTAATGCGGAAATGTAAATAATATACAACAATGGTGACATCATCCTCAACCCGGAAGTGGCCAAAATAAAAGAATATTACATACAATTGAATTTTACATGAATGAAAATAAAAACTCTCATCTCACATAAAACCCCCGGCAACACATAACATGACATGTCATCAACGTAAGCAAGTATGCGTATCCCATAACATCACATGTCATCAACGTAAGCAAGTGTGCGTATCCCAATTGTCATTGATGTATAGCAACGAAACCGGCGATACACCACATACTACACTTACGGTCGTAGAAAAGAAAGTGAAAAACAACAACACCTACGATTATCGCATTCACATAAATCAAGACGATGTTAAACGTTTCGATCGAATCAATAAACACCCACAAGTTACCCCGAGAGCTCAACACTTGAGCAAAGTTGAAAGTACCCAAAAGACGTGCCGCAGTGTCTATAGACCAGCCGTAGAAGGGGTTAACCAATGCCTCGCCTATGACACCACTGAATTACGGCAAACCCTAAGGTTCGATCGCGGTTCCATGGGCATAGAATCGAGTTAAGATTAGTATGGTCTTCTAGAGGGTCCATAGGAATACTTGCACGATTTTACGAATACAATCAACTTCGGAAAATTATAACACTTGAAAATTTCAGAGGGGGTGATAATGTGGGGTTTGAAAATCTGTTCGAACTGTTAAACATCGTCACGGTTACCAATACAATGTTAAATTTACGACTACGAAACACTACGAAATAGCCCCTAAGCACAATAGTCATCACATGAAAAATTGAGCTTAACAAACAATCCCTGAAAACCCAAAACCAACACACCAGAGCACATAAGCAAAACGAGGCAAATTGGACATGTCAGGGCCGGCCTCCTCGGATTTCTGGGCATTTTGCTCGGCCAAAATCCGAGGGATGGTCCCCATTTTTCTTATGTGCTCTAGTGGTATCTCAAATAAGCTTCTGCAGTTGTTTAAATAATTTTTCCAGATCGTTTAAAAATCGACAGAGAGCAGATTTTGGGTTTCCAGAAAATCGTATTTTCCGTATTTGTTTCGTTTTCGTGATATCTATCATCGTCTAAAATTCTAGCTTAGCTCTGATACCACTGTAGGGTTTCTTTAGCACCTCACATAGGGTTTTGCAAGCATCGCACATGCCATATTAAAAATTTATGAGGTGTTAAACAAACTAACCTAGGAATCGAACTACAATGATTAGGGTAACAAGTTCTGGTATCATATACTAGCTAGTGTCTAACACTAAGTGTCACGCCCCGCTTCCCAAAATACGGAATACGAGGGGTTGACAAGGCCAGCCATGCTCCTACGGTCAAGGAAATATCCTTCCGTAGTCACACTTCGGCTTCTAGCTTTACGTGGTGATTAGTAAACAACGCACAGGTAATGAGAAATGCAGTATCTGAAACAAAACAAATACAAAGAACTGACCTGATGGAGGTAAAAGAGATTGGCTCTGGATAGCTGCTCAAGACTTCCGCGATGTACGTCTGTTCCTGGTCCAGGCTAGATCCACTCCTCACTCTGAGCATGCATACTCGGGTCGTCAGAGCGACACAATAGCAATATGTATATATAGTTGCAAGTGGCAACTCGAACAGTGATAATAGATATATAACAGTAAATCAAGACGGTAAAGATATGAACATGGAGTAACCAATGAAGTGTCCAATAGATCAGGTGAACAGTAAAGCAGTAAAATAGTATGCTAGGTGTGTCAACATAGTAAGTAATGTATATCAATGCCATTATCCCTATCAGTCTCTAAGTCTCACTGTACAGGTCAGTAAGCCTATCGTCAGTCCAAGTGTGAGAGTCAACCACTCGCGAGTGTCCTCCACCCAAGGGTAGGACCCAAGGGCAAGGGACCACGGGCCCAAAATATAACTCACGGTAATAATCATGTATCCTGTAAATCTCCATATATATATATGCCGGCATGGGACTCCCGAGATTCTGTTGAACTCACACTCAAACTACTCCACACCCCGTGGTCTACATCAAACGCCAACCATAACCTCAAATACCGGTCGGTCCGTGACAAGTCTGCGCGAGAACTGGAGACAGGATCTCCATCAGGCACGTCCCGACTGATACCCAAGATAAGTGGACAGTGTCTGGTGCCTTACCTGTGACACCAATACAAGTGCTTCCATAAGTGTCCCATACCACTTATAGTCACACTTATACACGTCCCACAGACGTCGACAATGCAATAGAACAATATGGTCCACTGATTGTGTATAAGTACGTGTCACTTTCACCTATCCACTCATGCATGAACACTAACGTACTTGCCATAGTCATCACTAATACCTAACACTGGGTAATGCACATGATTACTAGGTTATTAATGCAGTGACATATGTATGATATGATGAAAAAACAGTATGTAAAGCATGATTAAGATGTCATAAATCGGTATCCTACTACTTACATAATTTATCATAAATCATACGTGCACATTTTAGCGAAATGTTGAACAGGGGATAAGTAGTATGTTTGATTATATATCCAGAAAATTTGGTTTCACATCAATCGGATTTCGGGATCACTAGATATGGCCATTTCATTTTAAGCGCTCACTGCTGGAAATCCGGTTTCAGAATCGCAAGTCCGTTTTGCAACGCATTTTAATCCCAGTTGGGATCAGATTTTAGCGACGCTACAGTTGAATGAAATCTTGGGTTTTCAGTAAAGTTTTCAACACAACATACGGATTCTCAATCGCGTCTGTACGTCACGAGTTATACGCTATTCAACCCTGGGTGTCCGTTCTGGTTCTGTTTGGGACTGCTATACGTCCCGATCCTTTAAATTGCAGATTAAATAGCAAACGTCGATAAAACAGAATGAAACCACTTGTGTTACTTAGCTAACAGATTCATCTTTAATGAAATACAGATTTCCGTAACATACAAGTTCAGAAAACAAGGTGGTACACACTACGAGCCGACAAACAGTAACCAGAGTCGCTCCGGACTGCAGTCCATTGCCGCACTCCGACCCAATTATCGTCACAACATCAGTACAGAATCCAATAGAAATTTGTATAGGATTACAATTCGTCGAGTCGTCTTCGATTTGAGCCCTCGAACGCAACATTCCAGTAGGTACATAATTTATGGTGATTTTAACAATTTTCAGATACGGGAAATTTCCAGTTTTATGGGTATATTTGGGGGTATTCGTTTTAGTCATTAACAGTCGTATTTTCCAATGAAATTTACACACACAGTTCACAGACTTACAGGACAGACTATGCAAATGAGTTCCGTCAAATCAAATGAGGATTTCCATTGAGATCATGCATCGAACAGTGGCGTCATATAATTTATCGAGAATAGTAAGTATGGAATCTATATGATTATAGTTCGTAACAAACACACATTAGCATGTAGCAAGTATGGAACTTGCCTGGACACGTGTCGACGAGGGTCCGGCAGCGGCAGCAGCACGATCGCGTCACGGGCGCAGCACAGTTCGGCCTTTTGGAATCAGACCATTGTATTCACTCCAGTTACTCTCCGTGCAACTGTTTTCATCACCGCCTGAGTTGTTTCTGGTTTTGATCTACGAGAGAGAGAGAAATTTAGAGAACAGAGAGAGATTTAGAGAAATAGAGAGAGAGTTAGAGAGAGAGTGAGTGAGATGTAGAGAGAGAGGGAGAGGGAAACAGAGAGAGAGAGGGAAACAGAGAGAAAGAGAGGAGTTGCAGAGAGAGAGATGTTACCGTGAGGGAGAGAGTGAGACGTTGCCGAGGAAGAGGGGGAGTGAGGGAGACATCGACGGTGGGGAGAGTTCCGGCGTCGGCGAAACACAGGCACGATTGATGGGTTGGGTCCCCGTTGGTCGTGTAGGGGAGTGAGTCGGGGAAGTAGGTGGAGGAAGAGAGGAGGAGAAGAGAATGAAGGCGAGGAGGCACTGGTCAACGACGAAGGGGTGAACGTCAGCGACTAGGGCAGGCGAGGGCGTGGCTGTGACAGAGGAGGTGGGTGTGTGGGTGGAGAAAGGTCTCGGGCTCGTGGTGCGAGGGGGGTGAAGGGAGAGGGGACGATGCGGTCGTAGTTGTCGTCGCCGTCGTCGGCGGGAGTGGTGGGTGATGAAAGCAGTGGCTACGGGAGTGGGTTTTCGAGAGAGGTGAGGAGTTTTGAGAGTGAGAGAGAGGAGTGAGGGTGTGAGGACGATAGGGGAGACAAGGGGAGAACGTTGAGGGGATCGCGAGGGGTGCGTGTCGTGGGGTAACGGCGCACGAGCGTGGGCGTGGGGTAAGGCGAAGAAGGTGGATCGGGCGAGCGGGAAAGGAAATAGCCGTTGGGGAAGAAGGAAAGATTTGAAGCGGGTCGGGTGCGGGCTTGTGAAAGAGCTGGGCTCGGGCTGAAGGAGACGGGCTGGGCCGGGATTAATGTTTTATTTTCTCTAATATTTTATTTTCTTGGTGGGTTAGGGTTTTTAGGAAATAATTAAAATGAATTGGAGTGTCTGAGCCGGGCTTGGGAATAAGGAAAAAGAAAAGGAAAGATTTGGGGTTTGGTGTTTAATGGGGTTTTAAAATAAATAAATAATTATAAGTAAAATAAATAAATTTTATAAGTGAAATAGAAATACCGATATCGGTATAAAAGGGGCTGGGTATTACACTAAGTGGGGAGATATACAACCTTTGTAGACCTCCTTCGCAATTCTTTGGATCTCCTAGAGGTTGAATCGGCTAGCTCGAGCTTTTTCCACGTCCACGATGATCCACCCGGAGTACCTTTGCTCAAAGCTCCTTGCTCCACTTGATCACAATGAAGATGAAGCAAACAAACTACACCAATGGGCTAGACAAGTGTAGTATGATGATATGGTTGTGTTCTCACATAAAAACCCTTTCTTTCTTTTACCCTTACTCACTTTGGAAACTCAAGAGAGAGTTAGAGACAGGAAGAAGAAGATGGCAACCTTTGAGCTCTCATTTCTTTGTGGAAAAAGATAATGATAATAAAATAATGAGAGAAAGATAAATATGATAGATAAATATCTCATCTCAAACCATGGTCAATAAATATCTAGATATTTTAGAATGAGAGAAAAATAACAAATGAAAATGAAACCATGGTTTAAGCTAGGTCAAGTGAAGAATAGTCAACCATGATTTAAAATCAATTTTCTTTTTCTCATTCTAATAAATATAAAGATATTTACTTTCCATATGAGTCTTATATTGTCATCTTTCTTGTATCATCAACCATGATACTAATACATGTATGTATGTATGTATGCACACCAACATGTACATATACATCCATGCATCCATCATAAAGAAAAAGGATTATTTAAATGAGATAAAAGTCAATATTAAATCAACTCTTGATTTAATAAACCGGTCATATCTCATATGACCCGACCAATAGAAAACGCCCGATTAAAACACGGTATCAAATACACGTATTTAATCGAGCTCCTGCACATATCTCATATGCACACCACATCGTTTCGCCTGAGCCAGGAAACTCCTGTGTGGGACTCTAAAACTCGTCAATACGCCGGCAGTAGGTGATGATCATATCAAACACCTACAAGATGCAAGCGGTCAGCTAAATGTAACGGCCACCCGGATATTGAGCGATCAGAAGAAGAACAAGCGAACATGTCAAAACTCCCGTCGATCCAACTGGCAACACTTACCGTACAGTCCGATCTCTTCGTCAGATATGTTGCATATCGAGTTTAGGGATGGTAACGGCGACCCTAATAACTCAATAAGTCATGCCGGTATGTGGTCTACAACAGATCGAGAAACTACTGATAACATTTATCAGTAATATTTCAGCAGCCATGGCCAGGGACTTCCTGTTATAGCCAATCGTGCATAGCGCAACATCAACCCCCAATACCGGGAGAGATGAAACCCCTCCTATCGCTCATCGCCTCTATGTGCCTCAGAACTGTACCCAAAATCCACCTGTTTGTACGACTCAGTAGAGCCGTAGTAGGGTGGAGATCAAAGTACAGTGGGAGGACACACAAGACTCTATGACGATCTCGGGTCTACAGACTAACCGATACCAGTGTCACCTGAGAACTGCTATCCGACGTATGATATAATACCACATAGGAATTCTCGGCGAGTCTATTCAATGTACCCAGTCTTACTGAGCACCCGTATACAATCTTTGGTGTCACCACACCAGATGGATATGGGATCATCCATCTCCCATCATATGGAACAAGAATGGTATACGCTAGTCTACTCTGGAATATCGATGCGCTGTCTCGATATACCTACGACTAGGAACATTTCAAGGATATGCTTATAAACCACAGGTGTCCCACTAGTATGATCCACATCATAATCCCAATAGTCAAGCAAATATCCTAAGGGCTTTATCAACATGTATCAAATGAGTAAAAGCATGATCAAGTGAACATATGATAAAGAGCAACCAGATAGCATACTATCATGTCGAGCAAGACTGTCCTCTGAGTATACACACACACACACACACATCATTATATACACTATCATATAATGGCCTCTAGGGTATACATATATCCAACATTTTTCACATTAAAAATTCTCAGAAAATCATGCAGGTAATTTTATGGACCCTTTAGAAGAACGATACCCAATCTCGACAACATGACCGCGGAACCGCGGCCAAATAGGCTATTTTGCGGCGGTTCCGCTGCCCCATGTGTGAGACATGGGTCGGCCCTTCTACGGTTGGTCCGTATGTACTGGGGCATGTTTCTGGGTATTTTTAATACTGCTCAAGTGTTGAGCTTTCTGGGAAATTTTGAGAATTCGTTGATTCGATCGAAATGTTTAACATCGTCTAGCTATCTGTGATTGTGATACAATACTTGGAATTCACATTATTTGAATTTTATAAATCTAGCAATTTAGTCTCATTTGATCGATTGCCATGGGATTTTGATGTGATAAAAAGCCCATCGCAATCAAGTAGTGTACGCGGATAATCGTCGGGTAACCTTACTAGATAGCCACGCCCCATAACCCCGACCAAGTGACTGTAGGAGAACTCTGTTGCCAAAAGCATCTGTCAGGGTGCTCGCGGCCGCGGTGTTCCGCCTAAGTGCACTTCGTCGACGGTATCGGGGGGTGCGGCCTTCTACTAAAGTTTCCGACGAGCATTCGATCAGGTTGTCGGGAATCTTGTTGAATTGCCCGACTTGATATTGAAAAGTGTTTTCGATGTCGAGACTAAAATGCAGGGTTTATAATTGTTAGGCATGTAATGTCTAAGGAATTCATTTGGTTAGGCATGAAATCCGAAGTATATGATACATTTGGTTTATGATGTCTGAGATGGTTGCGAATTCCAATTGTTGTAGTTTTTCACTTTATTTTCTGCGACTGTAAGTGTAATATGTGGGGTATCGCTGGTTTCGTTGCTATATGTCAACGGCAATTGGGATACGCATATTTACTTACGTTGATGACATGTGATGTTATATGTTGCTGTGGTATGTTATATTGGATCGTCGTGTTTGAATAGCCGGTGGTTTTTATGTGAGATGAGGGTTTTTATTTTCATTCATGTAAAATTTAATGCATGTAATATTCTTTTATTGGGGCACTTCCGGGTTGAGGATGATGTCACCATTGTTGTATATTATTTACTTTTCAGCATTAGGATAGACCCAAGGAGGGGAGCATAAGTAACCGGATTCTAGAGTCCAGTGGGAGACCATCTAGAGGCGTTGAGTCCGGGTCTCCTAACTCTAGAATTGGTAGGGTTGCTTGCAGCTCTCGTAGGGGTCTAGAGATGTGGGTTTGGCTATTCATCGAGACCATTGAATCCGTGTTTTATACAGGCTTAATATAAAACCCGGATTTCCTAGTATATCCAATATTTCATATGCTGTTTTCTGCTGCGATATTTGTGATGTGATCATTTGATATGTTGAGATAGATACTGTATATAGTATATGTGATATATTATATAGACGCTGCTTATGTTTTAAACCCGTGCTAGCCCTGCCCCGCTCTGCCGTTAGTTACCTAACCTAATGGTGCATGACGGGACGTCGAGGCGAATGCGGATGTCATAAGCGTACGTTGTATTTATCTGTGATGCTTAGGTAACTTAAATGATGGGACTTCATTAATGAGATTAATGAAAGAAAATAAACCTAATGATGTTGTGGAATCGAATTTTCAAAAACAGGCAGCTCTAGTCTTTGCTTTGCATAGCGGTTTCCCTGTAGAATATCCAGCACCTTATTCGATAAGGAAAGAGCCGAGATCCCTTCACCGGGAGTGACCTCTTTAGCAATAACTGGCAGATGCTACAACCCTCGGTTTTGTCTTTTGGTTACTTTTCTAGTTCTTTCTTTGCATAGTGGTATTGTGAATATCCTGCACCTCATTCGATGAGGAAAGAGCCGAGATCCCTTCACCTAGAGTGACCACTTTGGCAAAACTAGCAAAGGCCTAAAAAACACTCCATTTTAAATCATTTGATTCTACAACGATATCAAAGTTCATTACGCAAGAGGTTTTCTTAAAAACCTGTCGTAGCCCTCCGTCATTTCAGATAAGGATTTCATAGTATCCGTGCTGCGTTTGTTGGCCTTTGTCAAGGCGTAGTGTGTGGTAGCTATTTAATGCTTATCTGCTTGAGCATATGATGCGATTGAGTTAGGATAGTCGTGCGACCTTGTTGGCCTTTGTCAAGGGTCGTGCGGGTGGGTTTAATTCAATCATGAAATGACGGGTTGAACTTGACTAGTATCCTATGGTTTGTTGGCCTTTGTCAAGGTTATAGGAGGTTATGGAAAAAATTATCGGAAATTTCAAGTGTTGAAATTTGCAATGAGATTGCATACCTTCTATGAGATAGTTGGATCCCGATACCCACTGCGAGTAATTGTTACTCCTGGGAGAGTTTTACACATTACAATTAGCCGATCAAGTAGGTGTCTAGAAAGGTGTCAACGGGGTTACGCCCCTGGGAAAACGAGGTTTATTTTAATTAGGTGTGTGCAAAAGCATGGGGAACCTCCCTCAAAGTACCGGCACTGGCCTGGCTGAAAGATTGGCAAACTTGTAGGGTGTAATTAATCTCGGCTAGTTTTCCCTTTTAGGGTTTGAAGGAAGATTTGATAAAAACAGTGGGAGCCATCCTGATTAGATAAAATAATAACCAATCTAATCTTGCAAGAGCATACGCTGAGTGTTTTCTTCTCTCTCTCTCTAGGTAGCGACCATGTCACACCTTAATTAAGATAATAATATGGATGTACTGACCGAACCCGCTTGTTATACTGTGCTGGGGAACGTTAGTCCCGCTCCAACTTATAATTGTTATAAGACCGAGCAAGAAATAGGGGATTGCCAAGATTCCCGTGCCGCCCAAACGAAGAAAGTGCATGATGATGCATCTCTTTGGGTGTGTTTATTACCGAGAACTGATTCTCAATATCCTCTACGTCCAGGGTATGAGATACCGGATCAGGATCCCACATATGTAATCTGTTACATGGGCTACAGATAGGTAGAGAACCGAGAACAGGTGATAAAGTTTCAAGAGTTGGAAACGGTGCAAATTGTTGTAGCCAAGATATTGGCGGTTATCACCCTGTACTATCAAGTACACTGATTCTGAATGAATGTTATTAGATACCGAACCTAATATACAACATCATATCAGTCTCTTTATTTAGTAAAGAAGGATATAATTTTGTATTATTGGATAATGTTTTGAACATTTCCGACATCAAGAGTTGATCGGTTCAGGCACGTTATCTAAAAGCATATACGTTCTAAATCAAACTACAGTTGTTAACGTACAGAACACACACAAGAGGAAGAGTTCAGAAATGAAAGAATCCTTCTTGAGGCATTGCAGACTAGGTCATATCATTGCGACCCGACTAGCTAAGTTACATTAAGATGCATATTTAAATTAGTTTGAATTTACATCTTGTGAAACTTGCCAGTCATGTCACAAAGATAAAATGACCACAGCTCCGTTTACTTAAAACAGAGAAAGAATTAGTGAACTCTTGGGACCGATACATAATGATGTATGAAAGTCTCCTGTCTACACATGCCAGGACTGGTTCTTTATAGTTCATTACATTCACTGATGATCTCTCAAGATTCGGACATAGGTTCCTGTTGAAACACAAGTCTGAAGCTTTTGAGAAATTCAATGAATATAAATCAGAAGTAGAGAACCAAAACGGGTATAAGTATTATATCCTTTGATGTGATCAGGGAGGAGAATGCTTGTGCACGGAATTCCTAGACTATTCAAAAGGAGAATGAGATTCTCTCTCAGCATTACTCCTCCGTATACACCACAGCACAATGGTGTATCGGGGCGGAGCAATCGCACCCTATTAGATATGGTGCGCTCTATGATGAGTACTACCGAGTTGCCTATTTCCTTTTGGGATTATGCACTTGAGAAGCTGCATACCTATTGAATAGGGTTCCAACTAAATCAGGTGCCTACCACTCCATATATGATATGGTATGGGAAGAGCCCCTGTCTTAAGTAAGTTAAGATTTAGGGTTGCCGGCCTATGTCTAAAAGAAAAATCCGGACAAGCTCGAGGCAAGGTCAGTTCTGTGGAAGTTTGTTGGATATCCCAAGCATTCTCAAGGGAATATCTTAAACTAACTGCTGATGTTTTGGTAGAACCGGAGGATTCAATGGTTTCCGATAAACCTCAGCCTCTCCGCCGATCTGGTAGGGTTCTTCACCCACCTGAGAGATATTTCAGTTTTCTCTATGACAATGGGAGCGAGGATTGCATCATGAGATGATGACCCAACTAGTTTCAAGCAGGCCATCAAGAGTGGGACTCTGTAAGAATGGATGGATGCTAAGCGATCTGAGATAGAATCCATATACACCAACAAAGTATGGACTTTGGTTGCTTTATCTGAAGGGTTAAACCCCTATCAGGAGCAAGTATATCTTGAGAAGATTACTTGGTGTAGATGCAAAAGTTGAGACTTTCAAACCTAGACATGTTGTAAAAGGTTCTCGTCATCGACCAGGTGTGGTTTATGAAGAAAACTTTTCTCTAGTAGCTATGCTTAAGTCCATCCGGATCCTACTTGCCATTGCTACATACCATGACTACGATATCTGGCGGTTGGGTATCTTGACTGATTTTCTAAATATTGATTTAGAAGAGAGCGTCTATAAGTACACAGCCAGAGGGCTTCGTAGACAGTGGGAGCAGCGGAAACATGTGCAAGTTGTTAGTTATATGTATGCCCTAGAGGCCATTACTGTACATATGATGTATATTGTAGTGGATGCTTGGACATATATAGGGAGGACTTTCTTGCTCGACATGATAGTACGCTATCTGGTTGCTCTTTATCTTAACATGTACTCTGATTGTCTCTATGTTACATGTTGATAAAGCCCTTAGGATGAGTACTTGACTACCAGGACTATGATGCGGATCATACTAGTGGGGACAGCGTAGTCGTCAAGTACATCCTTCAAATGTTCCTAGTCGTAAGTGTATCGTGACAGGGCATCGATATACCAGAGCAGACTAGCGTATGCGCTTCTTGACCCATATGATGGGCGATGGATGATCCCATATCCATTGGTGTTTGACATCAGAGAAGGTGTACAGGTGCTCAGTGGAGACTTGGTACACTGGGCGGACTCGCCGAGAACTCCCAGATGGTATTATACCTCACGTCAGATGGCAGTTCTCTGGTGACACTCGTACAGGTTAGTCTGTAGACCCGAGATCGTCATAGAGTCTTGTGTGATTCCCATTGTGCTTTGATTTCTATCATACCACGTCCAAGAGGGCATGCAAAAAGGTGGCTTTTGGGTACAGTCCCGAATCACATGGAGGCAATGAGCGATAGGAGGGGATTCGTCTCTCCCGGTATAGGGAGTTGATGTTGTGCTGTGTTTGATTGGCTATAACTGAAAATCCCTAGCCAGGGTTGCTGAGATTTACTGGTAAGTGTAATCAGTAGTTTCTCGGACTGTTATAGACCTCATATCGACACGACTTATCAAGCTACTGGGGTCTGACGTTTACCACCCCTAGGCGAGATATGCAACATATCAGACGAAGAGACCGGACTGTACGGGAGTGTTACTGATTGGATTCATAGGAGAAAGTACAGGCTTGCTTATTGATCTTCTGATCGCTCAATACTTGGGTGGCTGTTACGTTTAGCTGACCGCTTGCAGCTTATGGGTGTTTGATATGATCATCACCTACTGCCGGCGTATTGACGATTCTTTAGAGTCCTACACAGAGGTTTCTTGACTCAGGAAAAACAGAGTAGGGGCACATATATGATATGTGCGGGACCAAGAACAATACATGTATGTGATACCGTATTAGATTCTCACGATATGAGATATCGGCCGGGTATATATGATATAGCCGGGTCATCGGATCAAGTGTTGATTCGATGAACTGATAAAGATTATATTAGTCGGTTATTTATGAAACAGCCGGATTATCGGATCAAGTGTTGATTCGATAATTTAATGTATAATTATATATTTGATATATTAAATTATATTAACTGATATAAGATCACTAAAAGATTCTTTTTCTCACTCGGGTAATACATTGATATATATGCGATATATGTTAATTGTATTATTTTATTTTGTTACAATAAACATTGTATATGTGATATATAATATTGTAACATGTTAGGGTTATTAATGCAACATGTTTAGTGGAGATTAAACGAGGTTAGGGTTTGATTTGGGTTAAACTTTTTTAGAAGCTTCTAGAAGCTTTTATTTTGTTTCTTGCAAAGATATTTAGTTTAGATATTTTGCAAGATATTCTTTAACCCAACCCAAACCCTTAACCCTAGTAAACTCTCTACAATGGTTAAGTCTTCTCACTTGAATCATGGTTGCATTTCTAACCTCACACAACTTTCATTATTCATCACAAAAGAAATAGATCATCTTCTTCCTTCTTCTTCTTTGCTTGAAAAGCTTTCTAGCTTTTTGAGTTGTGATGAAAATGAGTGAGATTAAGAAAATAAAAGAGAGCTAAATTCCTACTTCATCATCCTAATCTATCCTAGCCATTTAGATTAGTGTGTTCACTTCATTAGTGAGTGAGAGCTTGTGTTAAAGAAACTTCAAGGTAGATCATCTTTGTTATTGAAGATCGGAAGCAAGCTTGCATCTTTCTCTTCATGGAGCCTCTCTAGAGTCCGGATACTCGATGATCGCAGCGAAGGGACCTTAACACGGAGCTTTAGAAGTGAAGGACCGGACTACAAAGGTTGTAATCATAAACTCTTAGTGTTAAAGTGTTTAACATGCTTTGTTTCGCCTAATCTCTAGTTTAAAGATCTTGGTTAGGGTTGTTCTGCACGTCTAAATTTTTAATCGGGCATGATTGATGCCTTATAGACCCTTGTGAGAGTGCCTAGTAACCCTGCAGTGGTATCAGAGCCAAGCTAGAGCTTTAGGCGAAGTCTAGGCGAAGTTTAAAGTCCGATCGAACTCCGAATACCCGTAAAACCCTAGTTTCTGGAAATTTTTCAAAATTGTTGATTTTTTCATATTAAAAATACTCAAAAAAATCAGCAGGGTATTTTAGGAATTTCTGTGCAAAACGAGACACTAATCCCACTAAAGCGCCGCGGAACCGCGGCCGTACCATGGCTTGCGCGGCGGTTCCACGGCCGTATAGGTGAATTAGGGTTTTCTGTTTGCACAGTAACATCCGTAGGTACTTCCTGATGTTTCTGGCAATTTTTAATTTACTCAAGTGTTTTGTTTTCTGGGTTGTATTGGGGATTCATTGATTCGATCGGATAATTTAACTTTGTATAAGTTTTTTTCCGGATAATTTTAGAACGTGTTAAAAAGTTCGAACGGATATCAATAACTCACTTTTTCCTCTGTCGGAAATTTTTTCAAAAGTTGGATTTTTTCTCGAGTTTGAAACTTCCGGAAAATCATGCAAGTAACGCGGTAGACCCTCTAGAAGAACACATACCTTAACTCGATTATGTGACCGTCTGAACCGCCTCTAAACCCTAGGGTTTGGGGCAGTACGGCGTTGCCACATGTGAGGCGTTGGCTTGACCCTTCTACGGCTGGACCATTGGTACTATGGCATGTGATGGATACTTTTTGAACTCCGCTCAAGTGTTGAGCTATTTGAGAAAACTTGGGTGTTTGATTATTCGATCGGAAAGTTTAACATTTTCTATTTATCTGGAATGTGATACAATATTTGGAATCCACATGTAGTTATGAGATAACTAATTTGAATGTTATAAATCTAGCAGTTTAGTCTCAGATGATCGGTTGCCACGGGATTTTGATGCGATCAAAAGTCCGTCGCAATCACGTAGTGTACGCGGATACTCGTCGGGTAAACTTAATAGATAGCCATGCCCCATAGCCCTGACCAAGTGACTGTAGGAGAACTCCATAGCCAAAAGCATCCGTTCGGATGCTCGCTGCAGTGGTGTTCCACCTTAGTGCACTTCGTTGACGGCATCCGGGGGTGCGGGCGTTTACTAAAGTTTGCGATGAGCATTCGATCAGGATGTCGGGAATCTTGTTGAATTGCCCGACTTGATATTGAAAAGTGTTTTCGAGATTTAGACTAAAATGCGGGGTTTATAATTGTTAGGCATGAGATGTCTAAGGAATTCATTTGGTTAGGCATGCGATGTCTAAGGAGGTTGCGGATTCCAACTGTTGTAGTTTTACACTTTCTTTTCTACGACCGTAAGTGTAATATGTGGTGTATCGCCGGTTTCGTTGCTATACATCAACGAAAATTGGGATACGCATATTTACTTAGGTTGATGATATGTGATATTATGTGTTGTTGTGATATGTTATATTGGATCGTCGCATTTTGAATAGTCGGGGGTTTTATGTGAGATGAGAGTTTTTCTTTTTCAATCATGTAAAATTCATTTGTATGTAATATTCTTTTATTGGGGCACTTCCGGGCTGAGGATGATGTCACCATTGTATATTATTTACGTTTCCGCATTAGGTAGACCCAAGGCGGGGAGCACAAGTAACCGGGTTCTAGGGTCCAGTAGGAGACCATCTCGAGGAGTCGAGACCAAGTCTCCTAACCCTAGAATTGGCAGTGTTGCTGGCCTCTCTCATAGGGGTCTAGGGATGTGGGTTTGGCTATTCATCGCTGTTGGAGATAGTGCCCTCAGAGTCAATTATTGGATCACAGGCACGTGATTGCAATGATTGAGGGAGGACCTATCCCGGTAGGACAGTCTTACTCAAGATGATAGTATGCTATCTGGTTTATCTTTATCATCGTGTACTGCTTTAGGTGACCTTACGAGTCGCTATTACACGTTGATAGAGCCCCTAGGATTCTTGCTTGACTACCAGCAGTATGAGGGCGATCATATACGTGGGAGCTGGGGTCTATAAGCACATCCTTAAAAGGTCCCTAGTCGTGGGAGTTTCGAGACAGGGCATCGATACTCCAGTGTAGACTAGTGTATACAGTCTAGACCCCGACGAGGGGAGGTGGCCGGTCTCACAAGCCACTGGTGTCAGTTGGTTCACCTAAGATGTATACAGGTGCTCATTGAGTTATGAGTACACCGGACAGGACTCGCCGGGAACATGCTAGTTGGTCTTATACCTGACGTCAGATAGCGGTTCCCTGGTGACATGTGTACAGGTTAGTTCATCGACCTGAGATCTTCATTTGTCTCGTGTGAGTTCCCACTGTTCTTTGATTACTACCCTACTACGCTCAAAGGAGACGTGCAAACAGGTTTTAGTTGGGTACAGTCCCGAGCCACATGGAGGCAGTGAGCGGATCTGCAGGGGTTCGTCTCTCCCGGTATTGGGGGTGAGGTCGCGCTGTGTCTAAGAGAGCCATTACACGAAGTCCTTGGCCAAGGCAGGAGATTTACTGGTAGGTATTCCAGTAGTATCTCAGGGTGTTCTGGGCTACACTCCGACACGACTTGTACCGCTTTTGGGGGTCTGACTTTTACCAACCCCCTAGGCCCGCCATGCAATGCTCATAGACGAACGGACCAGACTGTATGGATATTGTCACCGACAGGGTCAGTAGGGTGTCAGGATGAGTTCGCTCATCGACGTCCCTTTTGGTCAATAGCTGGTAGCCCGTCACGTATGGCTAATACCTCTGACGTGCTAGTGGTTAAATCCACGGCCATAGTATTGACGAGTCATCAGAGTCCACCACACAGAGTTACTCAAGTTTCGGACGAAACGCTGTAGAGACCATATGGAGATATGGCAGGGTTCGATCAGATACGTGCGGTATTGCACGGATCGTGATCGGACAGTTTTTACTAGCGGGCTTTGGTTTAAGCCGGATCCTAGTATTAGACAGTGTAGATTTTGTCTCTTTGCATTTGTATTCAGTGGGAATACAAATGCGGGTATGTATATACAGTCGTGAGGTTTTCCTGTAATTTATTACAGGATCAGTTTTCTGAAGTTGCCAGTTTGCATTCTGTTCCGGCCAGTTTTCCTTTGTTCCTTCACGGCCGGACTTTTCCAATGGAGGGGGTTATTTGCAGTTGTACAAATTATCTTTTGTGGAGGGTTTCTTTGTGAAATGGTGGCATCATGATGGTTCTTACTTGATGAGATTCTTTTTCCATCACTTGCTTGCATTAATTGAGATTAGAATGGATTAGAAGTTGATGTGAGGCTTGCTTTTGGATGTGGTCACCTCTCTTGATTCCTACACTCACCTCCCTTCTTGGTTTTGGTATTTTTCCCTCCACCATTTCATATTAGGGGCCGGCCACTTTTTTAGAGAGAGAGAGAGTGAGTTCATTTTTGATGAGGGGAATTATTCATATCTCATTTTGCATGCTTGCTAAATTCTCAACCTCCCTCTAAAGTTCTTTCATTCCTCCATCATGGCAACTTCACTACCCCAAATGAGACAATGGTTTCTACACTACACCTACAGCATCTCTTGGACGCGTTGGCTCACCAACTTCGCGCCCGAGTTGCCTCGGTCCAGAGGTGGGAGCCCGTAAAAGAACCCGGCGATGTGGTGCCCGTTCCGATGAGAAAGCGACGACCGGAGATTCCGTGAGGAGATCGGAGTGGAGGCGAAGACCGAAGGACACGGATCGCTTAGTATAGCCTTCTATCCCATCTTGTGTTTGCTAGAGTTAGTTTAATGGCCCGATCCGGGTTTTATAATGCGCGGTGGTGCCGGTTTTCTAGTTTGAATAGTTTTTCATTTCCGCATTCCGGCGTCGGATTGACGGCCGGGGCACCGCCGTGCACTCACATTGGTATCAGAGCTTCGCTATTAACCTGGTCTAGCTTGCTCTAGTATGTTTAGAAGTCAATCAAACAAAAATCCCAAAAAATGTATTTTCTAGTGCTCAGGTTTCTGTCGATTTTTTTAGCTCTAAAAATTTTTCAGGTCATTGCAGAAACACGAGCAGAGAATTCTAAGCATTCTGGGAAAATTCGATGCAATGATTCCTCAGTACGACCGTGGAAACGCGGCCAAACCCCTGGGTTGGCCGCGGTTCCGCGGTGGGAAAGTGTTCTCATTGCACCAAATTTTCACAGTAGGCTTCTGGTTAGGAAATGGGGGTTTTGGGATATTCTTTTTGGGCCTAGATTTTCTGTGAGTGCTACAGTAGTGCTTGGGGCCCACTTCGATAAATTTGATCGATCGAGAATTTTAAACATGTTAGTTCACAGTATTTACATTATATCTGCGACCGTGAATGTCATTCGATCGGTAAATCCAGTCTATCTGCTATAGCCATTTTAGACGGATTTGCGAACGTGACATTCACGTTGATGTTCTGTGTATTGCAGTGATGTTGCGGATTGGTCATGGGGGATAGCCTGGATGTAATGGTAGTACAGTTTTGTTTTATATATACATTTGATATTGCGGGGCGAGCGTCTGACATGTGGACTGCCGTTACTTCCTGTTTGTATATTATTCTTTTGGGGCACGACCGGGTCGAGGTCGATGTACCCGTTGTATATTTTACTTTTTGTACTAGGATTACCCCGCAGTGGAGTGCACGGATAGCCGGGTTCTAGAGGGCAACGGGCCCGCATATCATGGCATTGAGATGGAGGGGGCTTTACTCTAGAGTTGGCGGGCTATTCACCGCACTCGTAGGGGGTACAGGTTGACCCTGTAAGTCTACGGTAGCGCCCCGGCTGTCTATCAGACGCCAAATGCGGAACAAAAACTTTTTACAGCTGGCGCTATCGTGTACCGTAACCTGGATCTGCCATTAAAGCTAAACTAACAAATAACAAAGTGGGTAGAAATGTTATACCGAACGATCCGAGTCCTTCGGTCTTCAACCATCATCGCACGCTTGTTACGGCTGCTCCGATCTCCTGAATCTCCAGTCTTCTCATCCAGGTGGCACCACGTCGACGGATCTTTAAACGGGCTCCCGCCTCTGAACCGAGGCAACTCGATTGTCAAGTTTGCCAAAAGAGACGACCAAGATGAAGTAGAGAATGAGTAGAACACTTTGTCTTGTTACGTCCAAGGCTATGGACGAACGGTTAATGAAGCTGCCTTTTGGAATCGGGTGAAATGAGAAATGAGCTTATCTAATTTCCATGAGTCCAAAACAATATCAATCTTTTTCTAGCAACCATGATCAAACACCAAGGGGAAGGCCGGCCACTTATAGGAGAGGAGGGAGGTGAGTGTAGGAGCTAGGAGGTGACCACAAGATTAAATGAGATGATGAATCACCATGACACCTAGTATGAACATAATCAATGCATACAATGAACCTTAAACCCTAGTCATCATGTCATTAAATGCACCATTAATGACCTAATGACTTAGAAGCCTTGTCACCCTCTCTAGAACCTTCAAGAACACTGACTCACCTCATCAAGAAAAGATAAATCCGCATTTAACCAAATGTTAAATACGGCCGATAGAAAACTGGAAACTGGCAACTTCCAAAAGTGATCCTGAAACGAATTTCAGGATAACCCCGTAATGGTATAAACATACCCGCATTTGTATTACGACCAAATACAAATGCATCTGAGACAAAGATATTATATCTACACAGCATAATACTCGGATCCGGCTTAAAGCAAAGCCGACCAGTATTATCTGTCCGAAAAACGACACGTGCGAAAACGCACGTGCATTTTTCGAACCTTGCCATAAACTCATACGGCCTCTACAATGTTTCGCCCGAACTTGGGAAAGTGTCTGTGGGGGACTCTAATGACTCATCAACACACTGGCACTGGGTATAACCACTAGCACGTCAGAGGTACGAGCTGTACGTAACGGTTTGCCTATGTATTGATTGGAAGGGAAGCTGACGAGCGAACTCATCCATAAACCCTACTGAGCCTAACAGTGACAATATACATACCGTCCAGTCCGTTCGTCTATAAGTATCGCATATCTGCCTTGGGGGCTGGTAACGTTAGACCCCCATTAGCGGTATAAGTCGTGTCAGAGAGTAGCCCAGAACACCCTGAGATACTACTGGAGTACCTACCAGTAAATCTCCTGCCTCGGACGAGGGCTTTGTGTAATGGCTCTCCTAGACACAGCGCGATCTCACCCCCAATACCGGGAGAGACGAATCCCCTGCCGATCCGCTCACTTGCCTCCAATGTGGCTCGGGACTATACCCAACTAAAACCTGTTTGCACAACTCCTTTGAGCGTGGTAGGGTAGTAATCTAAGCACAGTGGGAACTCACATGAGACAAATGACGATCTCAGGTCGATGAACTAACCTATACACATATCACCAGGGAATTGCTATCTGACGATATGTATAATGCCAACTAGCAGATTCCCGGCGAGTCCTGTCCGGTGTACTCATAACCTAATGAGCACCTGTATACATCTTAGGTGAACCAACTGACACCAATGGCTTGTGAGACCGGCCATTGCCCCTCGTCGGGGTCTCGACTATATACACTAGTCTACTCTGGAGTATCGATGCCCTGTCTCGAAACTCCCACGAATAGGGACACTTTAAAGTTGTGCTTACAGACCCCAGCTCCCACGTATATGATCGCCATCATACTGCTGGCAGTCAAGCAAGAATCCTATGGGCTCTATCATCATGCAATAGTGAACTCAAGCATGTATACGATGATAAAGACAAACCAGATAGCATACTATCATCTCGAGCAAGACTGTCATATCGGTATAGGTCCTGCCTCAATCATTGCAATCACGTACCTGCGATCCAATAATTGACTTTAAGGGCACTATCTCCAACAATCTCCCACTTGCACTTAAGGCTAATTATTGCGATGTCGCATACTCACAGCCCATGTGATCCGCCCTGATGTTTCTTTCGATGTCTCTCTAAATCTCAAGTTCGCGGAGAAAGCCATCTCCCGAATCGAGTAATACCTGTCTTAGAATATGTCTGAATATCTGATGGGACCTAGTTCATAAATGAACTTCTTAGACTGTATCGATAACTGAACCTAATCAGTACCCAGCACCATGCCTCCCACAGTATCTTCTTGGACCACCTGTCTATAATACTGTCCCTCATCAGAGGGAAAACTATAACTCTGACAATCACTCTGTCATCCATGTCACCTTTGAAGCCTGGAATGATAATCGTCTCCCGGAAGAGGCTGCCATTATCAAATCCGTAGAACATGCACTTTTGTTCTATAACTACTTTCTTATGTTTCTTCAGGATTGGATTAATATAAACTTATCGCATCAAGTGCAAAAACTACATCTGGTGTGGTACTCGACATCTCATGATTGACTCAATTGCCTAAGCAAGTGATCTGCCAATCATGCACATCCCTCTCTTCTTTAGTCTATAAGACACCTTAAGAGAGGGTGACTCCATCACCTGCAGGTACACCACCATGCCAGGAGTCATCTATTCTAAAAACTTTTAGAATACTGTCACTGTACCCACATTAGGAAACTACCCAAATCCAGATCTAAAACTATAGATCTAGAAACCAGAATGTCTGATATTATATCCATATCCTGTCTGGAGAAACAACTGTGTGATGACCATAGTACAACCGATCGTAGTATAGGAATTTTTACTTCCTACTCTGTGTATGTCATCCAAATACCAGGACATCACACCTTACTACCTTCTAAACAGATCCATCTCCTATTCTGATGAAGTCAAACCTATGATTGTCACATCAAAATTAGATGATCTTATCTCCGCTATATCTGCTTAAGTCTATAAATAGACATAAGCTACTTGCCCACTATGCTTCCGCTGCTCCCACTGACTATGACAACCCTCTGGCAGAATAATATCTACGTACACTTCTAAAGCATGTTTAGAACGACGTTATACTTATCCTCTTGCCGGGTCTCATAGTCTGGAACAACAGTAGTGTCAAGTCTGGGTAAATAAGAACCTCCCTGTCACCGTCCTTGAGGCTATCGGAGTACCTCTCGGGTGTCTGAGGTTACCCACCATATCTGTGGAGTAGCTATTGGAATGTTAAAACCTGATTGAATATATAGGTCCTATTAAATTTTCCGTAATCGTTTGCGGTTCTGGAATCACTTCCAGTTCTACCATACTCCCACTACTGTTTTATGAAAAATTCCATTTTACTAAAACTGTGGCGAGTCAAGAACAATATCACTATTGATCTTCCAGATGGTAGAAATGTCTACCCTCGTCAATGCCAGGGTCAACCCACAAACTGCCATTACAGAAACGTGCCTTGAGTTATCCAGTGTCTGGTTTTAAGCATAAGCTGGACAACTCCCCGTATCTTAACATCGTTAAGATATGAACCATTCGATATACAATATAGAAATAGAGGCACTAATTTAATTGGAACCAGATTCAAATCATGCAGCTGTCTCCAGTGCATATCAACTTAATGGAGAAAAGCTAATCAGCATTACTCAACTTAGGAATCCATCCAATTATGAGTAACCTGAAAGAGAAACAAGTTTCTCAAAACCATTACTATCAACTGAATACCAATCATAAGTATCTACATCTTCGATCTCTTTGAAGAATCCCGATACTTGTGATACCTGCTTCTCTACTTTTTTCTTATACCCACAACTTCTCAAAACTTAGACATTGTATTTCTACGAAACACTTGTCCAAAAACTAAAGAAGTCATAAGTAAACAGAACATAGTACGAGGTCCTACCCCTCTGTCCTGACGGACACTGGACAACATACAATACTCTGTATGAGTCCACTGAGTTGAATAACTCAAAACCTGTGCATCGTAGGTTGAAAACTGTACCCAGGCGATTTCCTCAAATATCACCAATTACAACGAATTCCGATATAATGAGGATGATCACCTAATTCCCAATAACTTACTCCCACTCATCATCTGTAAAACTATACAGATATGAGAATGAAACCTGGTAAATATATACCTTGGAGTAAGTATCTAATCGGGAAAGCAGTTTTCTTTTAACAATGCGCAGTGAAACTGAAACATTAAAATGTCTCGTAGGGGTATCCTGGTATTCCTAGTAATGCCTCTTCCATAATCCAATTCATGACTGTAACCGTATAATTCTTTGCCATCTCTCCAAATCCTTTATTTGTCTTTAGTCATTTCCTTCTGTACACCATCGTTAGGCTAAATGGTTTTCTTCCTTCCCGACCGTTCGGCACCAGCCTATGGTTTGGAAGAAGAATATCCAGTAAGCATAATAGGTGTACTCTCCTAATCCCAGGAGTACTCGCAACTTGAGAGAAGGTGATGATAAAAGACTACTGAATAAAACCTTATTCTTTTAAAGGTGAAATAGGAGTGGCGATGAAGTACGCGGTTTGGTCGTGAATGCTAACAGTCGCAATTTACTTTACCCTCTTTCTAATCCCTTTATTTTGTCTTTAGTTATTACCTTCTGTACATCGTACTTAGGCTAATTGGTTTTCTTCATTCCCTACATTTCGGCACCAGCCTATGGTTTGGAATAAGACCATCCAAAAAGCGTAATAGGTGTACTCTCCTAAACTAAGGAGCCCTCGCAACCTGAGAGAAGGTGATAATAAAAGACAACTGAATAAACCAATTCTATTTCTCCTGAACCTGGATCCATCCTCGAAGAAGTCCCTTCGAGTTCGTATATAACCATACGATGGATTTATCCAATGGAAGTGGATATCCGTAGTAATACGGGGTGTTCTGAGAAATACAAAGGGTAAAAGAAGGAGCGGCGATGACTTATGCAACTCAGACAATCCAAAAGCCAGTATTTTTAGAAGGTTCGGTCAACTTGGTCACTGAGTCATAGTCTAGGGTCGGTCAAAGGTCGCTGCCAAAGAGAGAGAGAAAAGAAACACTCTGCGTGCACTCTAACCTAGATCAGAATGGTTATCACTTTATCTAATCAGGAAACCTCCCACTGTTATCTCAAATTCTCCTCCAAACCAGAAAGAAGAACTAGTCGGGATCACCCGAAGAGTAAACCAACTCATCAGTAAGAATCGGGATCCAACTATCATCGCATAATAACTTGATGGAAGCCACTCAAGTTATCACACTCCAGAAGGTATGCGCATGCCTGGCAAGTTTCCTTTATGTTTGAAACTCCCGATGTGATTTTTGCCTCATGCTCTTATGACCTTGACTTTAGTCAACAAATCATAAGTCACATGTCAAGTTCTACCCGTCATTGTCCAGGTTGATTTGAACCCACCCGTACATACCCTTGACTTTAGTCAACAAGGTAATATGACTGTCCCAAACTAACACATCTATTTATGCAATATACGAATACCCCGCAGCTACCAAACACTATGCCTTGACGAAGGTCAACAAACATAGCTTGAATACTACTGACCATCCATAAGAAATGACGGAGGGCTATGGCTGGTTTTTGGCGAAAAACCTTTAACGTAATGAACTTGATCTCGTTGAAGGAACCTGATAGCTTTTTATAAAAATATAGTGATGAAAACGTTTTGCTAAAGAGGTCACTCCCGGTGAAGGGATCTCGGCTCTTTCCTCGTGGAATGAGGTGCATGATATTCCAACTGAATACTGTGATGCAAAGCAACTTGTAATCGACTATATTAAAGTTACTACCCTAACGTAAACTTCTGCCCAAGGGGTTTTTCCCGGTGAAGGGATATCAGCCCTTGCCTCGTCGAATGAGGTGCAGGATATTCCAACTGAATATTACTATGCAAAACAAAATGAAACGTCTTTATAATAACACTTTTAAAATTTGTTCCAACAACATCAAATATAGGTTTGTTTTATCCTTGCATTGATAAGAATCAATGCAGTCCCATCATTCAATCACACCAGAAAAGAACGAAAATATAATGTACGTATATGCCATCCGCATTCGCCACTGGGTCCCGTCATCACCCGTTAGGTTACTTAACTAATGACAGAGCGGGGGGCTGGACTAGCGCGGGTGTAAAACATATACAACATCTAATAGTATATATACCAATATACAATAATCGCTCCAGGCGTGATAATATGCAACATTACAGAAAAGTAATAAGCATCACAGAACAATACAGATAATCTGGGATCCCCGAGTTTCACAGAGCCGCTGCTGAAAACCCGACGTTCCCCTGATCGTGTGGATAGCCTGTGCAATGAAACCTAGACCCCTACGGGTGCGGCAAGTTACCCGTCAAAACCTGAAGCGAGGTAGTCCCTACAGCATAGTGAATGGAACACCCGGCACTTCAAGGAATCCGGTAAATTGAGCACCCCTCCTTGGGTCAACCTGTACCCCCTACGAGTGCGGCGAATAGTCTGCCAATTCTAGAGTGAGGTCCCTTTGCCTCTCAAAACTATGAGATACGGACCCGTTGCCCTCCAGAACCCGGCTATCCGTGCACTCCTTCGCGGGATAAACCTAGTACAGAAATTAAAATATGTACAACGGGTACATCGACCTCGACCCGGTCGTGCCCCAAAAGAATATTATACAAACAGGCAGTAACGGCAGTCCACATGTTGGACGCTCGCCCCGCAATATTAAATATACAAATAAATCCAAACTGTACTACCATTGCACACTGCTATCCACCACGACATATCCGCAACAATACAGCACAACACAGAACATCAACGCGAATGTCACGTTCGCAAACCCGTCTAAAAGAACTATAGCAATCAGACGCGGTTTACCGATCAAATGACATTCCCGGTCGGAGATATAATGTAAATACTGTAAACTAACAAGTTTAAAATTTCGATCGACTAAATTTCCCGAAGTGGGCCCCACGAACAACTGGTGTACAGTAATAAAAAACTGGGCCCTAAAGAATATACCAAAAACCCACAATTTTCAATATGAAGCACACTGGAAAAATTGGAGCACAGTTCCCACTGAGTCGCGGCGCTTCCGCGGTCAAACCCATGGTTTGACCGCGGATCCGCGGTGAACACGTGGGATCAGGTGCCCAAATTTTCCCATAATTCTTCAAATACCCTGCACGACTTTCTGTGATATGCAAAATAATTTTTGGACCTGATTTAAAATCGACAGAAACTGTGAACTTGGAATTTGCGGTTTTCGAAAATCCGTTCGATCGATGTTTTAAACACGTTAGCACAAGTTAGTATAGCTTAATGGTGAGGTTCTGATACCACTGTAAGTCCACGGTAGCGCCACGGCCGTCTATCAGACGCCAAATGCGGAACAAAAACTTTTTACAACTGGCGCTATCGTGTACCGTAACCCGGATCTGCCATTAAAACTAAACTAACAAATAACAAAGTGGGTAGAAATGTTATACCGAAGGATCCGAGTCCTTCGGTCTTCAACCATCATCCCACGCTTTTTGCGGCTGCTCCGATCTCCTGAATCTCCAGTCTTCTCGTCCAGGTGGCACCACGTCGACGGATCTTTAAACGGGCTCCCGCCTCTGAACCGAGGCAACTCGATCGTCAAGTTTGCAAAAAGAGATGACCAAGATGAAGTAGAGAATGAGTAGAACACTTTGTCTCGTTACGTCCAAGGCTATGGACGAACGGTTAATGAAGTTGCCTTTTGGAATCGGGCGAAATGAGAAATGAGGCTTATCTAATTTCCATGAGTCCAAAACAATATCAATCTTTTTCTAGAAACCATGATCAAACACCAAGGGGAAGGCCGGCCACTTACAGGAGAGGAGGGAGGTGAGTGTAGGAGCTAGGAGGTGACCACAAGATTAAATGAGATGATGAATCACCATGACACCTAGTATGAACATAATCAATGCATACAATGAACCTTAAACCCTAGTCATCATGTCATTAAATGCACCATTAATGACCTAATGACTCACAAGCCTTGTGACCCTCTCTAGAACCTTCAAGAACACAGACTCACCTCATCAAGAAAAGATAAATCCGCATTTAACCAAATGTTAAATACGGCTGATAGAAAACTGGAAACTGGCAACTTCCAAAAGTGATCCTGAAACGAATTTCAGGATAACCCCGTAATGGTATAAACATACCCGCATTTGTATTACGACCGAATACAAATGCATCTGAGACAAAGATATTATATCTACACAGCATAATACTCGGATCCGGCTTACACCAAAGCCGACCAGTATTATCTGTCCGAAAAACGACACGTGCGAAAACGCACGTGCATTTTCCGAACCTCGCCATAAACCCATACGGCCTCTACAATGTTTCGCCTGAACTTGGGAAAGTGTCTGTGGGGGAATCTAATGACTCATCAACACACTGGCACTGGGTATAACCACTAGCACGTCAGAGGTACGAGCTGTACGTAACGGTTTGCCTATGTATTGATTGGAAGGGAAGCTGACGAGCGAACTCATCCATAAACCCTACTGAGCCTAACAGTGACAATATACATACCGTCCGGTCCGTTCGTCTATAAGTATCGCATATCTTCCTAGGGGTTGGTAACGTCAGACTCCCATTAGCGGTATAAGTCGTGTCAGAGAGTAGCCCAGAACACCCTAAGATACTACTGGAGTACCTACCAGTAAATCTCCTGCCTCGGCCGAGGGCTTTGTATAATGTCTCTCCTAGACACAGCGCGATCTCACCCCCAATACCGGGAGAGACGAATCCCCTGCCGATCCGCTCACTTGCCTCCAATGTGGCTCGGGGCTGTACCCAACTAAAACCTGTTTGCACAACTCCTTTGAGCGTGGTAGGGTAGTAATCTAAGCACAGTGGGAACTCACATGAGACAAATGACGATCTCAGGTCGATGAACTAACCTGTACACATGTCACCAGGGAATTGCTATCTGACGATATGTATAATGCCAACTAGCAGATTCCGGCGAGTCCTGTCCGGTGTACTCATAACCTAATGAGCACCAGTATATATCTTAGGTGAACCAACTAACACCAATGGCTTGTGAGACCGGCCATTTCCCCTCGTCGGGGTCTCGACTGTATACACTAGTCTACTCTGGAGTATCGATGCCCTGTCTCGAAACTCCCACGACTCGGGACACTTTAAGGATGTGCTTACAGACCCTAGCTCCCACGTATATGATCGCCATCATACTGTTGGTAGTCAAGCAAGAATCCTATAGGCTCTATCATCATGCAATAGTGAACTAAAGCATGTATACGATGATAAAGACAAACCTGATAGCATACTATCATCTCGAGCAAGACTGTCATATCAGTATAGGTCCTGCCTCAATCATTGCAATCACGTACCTGCGATCCAATAATTGACTTTGAGGGAACTATCTCCAACAGATCCAGGAGGGGTGCCCAAGTTACCGGATTCCGTGAAGTGCTGGGTGGTCCATTCACGTTGCTGAAGGGGGCTGCCTCGCTTCAGGTTTTGGCGGGTAACTTTCCGCGCCCGTAGGGGTCTAGGATTTCATTGCTCAGGCTATCCGCACGACCAGGGGAACGTCGGGTTTCAGTAGCGGCTCTATGAAACCCGGGGATCCCAGATATCGGTATTGTTCTGTGATGCTGGTTACATTTCTGTGATGTTGCATTTTATCACGCCTTGAGCGAAATATTATATATTGATATATATACTAGTAGATGCTGTATATGTTTTGCATCCGCGCTAGTCCAGTCCCCGCTCTGTCGTTAGTTAAGTAACCTAACGGGTGATGACGGAACCCAGCGGCGAATGCGGATGGCATATATGTACATCATTATTTTCATTCTTTTGTGGTGTGATCAATTGATGGGACTGCGTTGATTCGGATCAATGCAACTTAAACAAACCTATTCTGATGTTGTTGGAACACTTTTTCAAAAAGCTGTTATTGCAAGGACGTTCACTTTTGTTTTGCACAGTGGTATTCAGTTGGAATATCCTGCTCCTCAGTCGACGAGGCAAGGGCCGAGATCCCTTCACCGGGAGTGACCCCTTGGACAGAAGTTTGCGTCAGGGTAATAACTTCACTATAGCCGATTACTTTTGCTTTCCATCGTGGTATTCAGTTGGAATATCCTGCACCTCATTCTACGGGGAAAGAGCCGAGATTCCTTGACCGGGAGTGACCTCTTTAGTAAAGGTTTTCGTCACTATATTTTTATAAAGCTATCCGGTTCCTTCAACGATATCAAGTTCATTACGTTAAAGGTTTTCGCCAGAAACCATTCGTAGCCCTCCGTCATTTCAGACGGGTAGCACGTAGTATTCATGCTATATTTGTTGACCTTCGTCAAGGCATAATGTATGGTAGCTGCTTGTTACCTTTCTGCTACATAGATAGATGCATTGGTTTGGGACAGTCGTATAGCCTTGTTGACCTTCGTCAAGGGCTTGTACGGGTGGGTTCAAATTAACCTGGACAATGACGGGTAGAACTTGACATGTGACTTATGATTTGTTGACCTTCATCAAGGTCATAAGAGCATGGGGTAAAAATCACATCGGGAGTTTCTAAAGAAACTGAAACTTGCCAGATATGCACATACCTTCTGGAGTGTGATAACGTGAGCGGATTCCGTCACGTTATCATGCGATGATAGTTGGATCCCGATTCCCACTGATGAGTTGGTTTATTCCTCGGGTGATCCCGACTAATTCTTCTTTCGGGTTTGGAGAAGAACTTGAGGTTACAGTGGGAGGTTTCCTGATTAGATAAAGTGATAACCATTCTGATCTAGGTTAGAGTGCACGCTGAGTGTTTCTTTTCTCTCTCTCTTTGACAGCGACCATTGACCTGACCCTAGACTATGACTCAGTGACCAAGATTAACCGAACCTTCTTAAACACTGGCTTTTGGATTGTCAGAGTTGCAAACCTCATTGCCACTCCTACTTTTACCCTTTTCTCCAGGACACCCCGTATTACTACGAACGTCCACTTCCATTGGACAAAACCATCGTATGGTTATATACGAACTCGAAGGAATTTATTCGAGGATGGTTTCCGGTTCTTGAGAAAACGAATAGGACTATTCAGTTGTCTTTTCCTTTTACCTTCTCTCAGGTTGCGAGTACTCCTTGGTTTAGGATATAGGATAGTCTTCTTCCAAACCTTAGGCCGGTGCTGAACGGTGGGGAATGAAGAAAACCAATTGCCCTAACGGTGGTGTACAGAAGGTATTATGTAAAGACAAAGAAAGGGATTAGTAAGGGGGCAAAGTAAATTGCGACTGCTATTCACGACCAAACCAAATATTTCTTCGCCAATCCTAAATCACCTTTGTATTTCTCCAGGACACTCTATCGTATGGTTATATACGAACTCGAAAGGAACTTGTTCCAGTTCGGGGATGGATTCTGGTTCAGGAGAAATAGGAATAAGGTTTATTCGGTTGTCTTTTATCTTCACCTTCTCTCGCATTGCGAATGCTCCTAGGATTAGGACAGTACACCCATTATGCTTATTGGATAGTCTTCTTCCAAACCATAGGCTGGTGCCGAACGGTAGGGAAGGAAGAAAACCATTTAGCTTAAGAGGGTGTGCAGAAGGTAATGACTAAAGACATATAAAGGGATTTAGAAAGGTGGCAAAGAATTATACGGTTACAGTTGTGAATCTGGATAATGGAAGAGGCATTACTAGGAATACCGGGATACCCCATCGAAACATTTCAATGTTTCAGTTTCACTGTGTACTGTTAAAAGAAAACTGATTTCCCAATTAGACACTTGCTCCAGGGTATGTATTTACCAGGTTAGATTCTCACATCTGTATGGTTTTACAGACGATGAGTGGGAGTAAGTTATTGGGAATTAGGTGACCATCCTCATTATATCGGGATTCGTTGTAATTGGTGATATTTGAGGAAGTCACCTGGGTTGTTTGCCGGACGGCAAATATTTGGTTTTGAATATCCGTTGTTATGCACCAATTTCAAATTGATATATCTGTACGTCTATTTTTATAGAGTGAGATATACCTTTTTGAAGATATACCTTTTTGAAATTATGTCTATGACATTTACCTATATCAGTGGATGGTTAGGTAAGGAGCATTAAACAGCGGTGTAATTCTTCTTAACCATAAGTACAGTTTTCAACCTACGACACACAGTGAATGAGTCATTTGACTCAAGGGACTTATACAGAGTATTGTATGTTGTCCAGTGTCCATTAGGACAGAGGGGTAGGTACTCGTACTATATTCTGTTTACTTGTGACTTCTCTAGTTCTTAGACAAGTGTTTCGTGGAAACGCAGGGTCCAAGTTTTGAGAAGTTATAGGTATATGAGTAAAAGTAGAGAACCAGGTATTGCAAGTATCGGGATTCTTCAAGGAGATCGAAGATGTATATACTTGTGAATGGTATTCATTTGATAGTAATGATTAAGAGAACTTGCTTCTCTTTCAGGTTACTCATAATTGGAAGCACTCCTAAGTTGAGTAACGCTGATCGGCCTTTTTCCATTTACTTGACATGCACTGGAGACAGCTGCATGATTTGAATCAGGTTCAATTTAATCAGTGCCTCTGTTTCTATATTGGATATAGAACAGTTCATATCTTGACATTGTTAAGATACGGGGAGTTGTCCGGCTTATGCTTAAAACCAGACTCTGGATAACTCAAGGCACGTTTCTGTGATGGCTGTTTGTGGGTTGACCCAGGCTATGACGAGGGTTGATTTTCTACCATCAGGAAGATCAATAGTGATATTATTCTTGACTCGCCACAGTTTTAATAAAAATGGATTTTTCTCTCTCCAGAAAACAGTAGTGGGAGTATGGTAGAACTGGAAGTGATTCCAGAACTGCAAACGATTACTGAAGATTTGATAAGAACCTAAAGATATAATCTGGATTGACATTCCATTGGCCACTCCGCAGATAAGGTGGGTAACCTCAGGCACCCGAGAGGTACTTCAGTATGCTCAAGGACGGTGGAAGGGAGGTTTTTGTTTACCCAGACTTGCCATTGCTGTTGTTCCAGGCTGCGAGACCCGGCAGGAGGATAAGCATAGCGTCGCTCTAAACTAGCTTTAGTAGTGTACGTGTATATGACTCTGCCAGAGGGTTGTCTTAGTCAGTGGGAGCAGCGGAAGCATGGTGGACAAGTGGCTTATGTCTATTTATAGACTAAAGCAGATATAGCGGAGATAGATCATCTATTTCTGATGTGACAGTCATAGGTTTGACTTCATCAAAATAGGGGATGGATCTGTTAAGAAGATAGTAGGGTGTGATGTCCTGGTATTTGGATGACATACACAGAGTAGGAAGTGATATTCCTATACTACGATTGGTTATACTTTGGTTGTCACACAGTGGTTTCTCTACATAGGAATTGGATATTATATCAGACATTCTGGTTACTAGATCTATAGTTTTAGATCTAGATTTGGATGGTTTCCCAATCTGGGTACTTTGACAGCATTCTAGGGGTATTTAGAATGGATGACTCCTGGCATGGTGGTGTACCTGCAGGTGATGGAGTCACCCTCTCTGAAGGTGTCTTACAGACTAAAGGGGAGAGGGATGTGCATGATTGGCAGATCATTTGCTTAGGCAATTGAGTCAATCATGAGATGTCAAGTGCCACACCAGATGTTGTTTTTGCAGTAGGTGCAATAAGATGATATTGATCCAATCCTGGAGAAACATTCGGAAGCAGTTTTAGAACATAAGTGAATGTTCTAGGGATATGATAACGGCATCCTCCTTTGGGAGACAGTTATCATTCCAGGCTTCCAAGGTGACCTGGATGACAGAGTGGCTGTCAGAGTTATAGTTTTCCCTCTGACGAGGGGCAGCATTTTGGACAGGTGGTCCAGGTGGATACTGAGGGAAGGATGGCGCAGGATACTGATTAAGTTCAGTTGACGATACAGTCTAAGAAGTTTGGATTTGGAGTTCATTTATGAGCTGGTCCCGTCAGACATCCAGACATATTCTAAGACAGGTATTGCTCATTTTGGGAGATGGCTTTCTCCGCGAACTTGAGATAAAGAGAGACATAGAAAGAAACATCACGGCGGATCCACTCACTGAGGCTATTCCTCCAACGCAATAGTTTCGCAAACGAGCTTTGTGAGACTGACTAGTAGAGGAGTTGGGTGTTCAGTATCACACGGGCTGTGAGTATGCGACATCGCAATAATTAGCCTTGAGTGCAAGTGGGAGATTGTTGGAGATAGTGCCCTCAGAGTCAATTATTGGATCACAGGCACGTGATTGCAATGATTGAGGGAGGACCTATCCCGGTAGGACAGTCTTACGCAAGATGATAGTATGCTATCTGGTTTATCTTTATCATCGTGTACTGCTTTAAGTGACCTTACGAGTCGCTATTACACGTTGATAGAGCCCCTAGGATTCTTGCTTGACTACTAGCAGTATGAGGGCGATCATATACGTGGGAGCTGGGGTCTATAAGCACATCCTTAAAAGGTCCCTAGTCGTGGGAGTTTCGAGACAGGGCATCGATACTCCAGAGTAGACTAGTGTATACAGTCGAGACCCCGACAAGGGGCGGTGGCCGGTCTCACAAGCCACTGGTGTAAGTTGGTTCACCTAAGATGTACACAGGTGCTCATTGGGTTATGAGTACACCGGACAGGACTCGCCGGGAACATGCTAGTTGGTCTTATACCTGACGTCAGATAGCGGTTCCCTGGTGACATGTGTACAGGTTAGTTCATCGACCTGAGATCGTCATTTGTCTCGTGTGAGTTCCCACTGTGCTTTGATTACTACCTTACCACACTCAAAGGAGACGTGCAAATAGGTTTTAGTTGGGTACAGTCCCGAGCCACATGGAGGCAGTGAGCAGATCTGCAGGGGTTCGTCTCTCCCGGTATTGGGGGTGAGGTCGCGCTGTGTCTAGGAGAGCCATTACACGAAGTCCTTGGCCAAGGCAAGAGATTTACTGGTAGGTATTCCAGTAGTATCTCAGGGTGTTCTGGGCTACACTCCGACATGACTTGTACCGCTTTTGGGGGTCTGACTTTTACCAACCCCCTAGGCCCGCCATGCGATGCTCATAGATGAACGGACCGGACTGTACGGATATTGTCACTGACAGGCTCAGTAGGGTGTCAGGATGAGTTCGCTCATCGACGTCCCTTTTGGTCAAAAGCTGGTAGCCCGTCACGTATGGCTAATACCTCTGACGTGCTAGTGGTTAAATTCACGGCCATAGTATTGACGAGTCTTTAGAGTCCACCACACACAGTTACTCAAGTTTCGGGTGAAACGCTGTAGAGGACGTATAGAGATATGGCAGGGTTCGATCAGATACGTGCGGTATTGCACGGATCGTGATCGGACAGTTTTTACTAGCGGGCTTTGGTTTAAGCCGGATCCTAGTATTAGACAGTGTAGATTTTGTCTCTTTGCATTTGTATTCAGTGGGAATACAAATGCGGGTATGTATATACAGTCGCGGGGTTTTCCTGTAATTTATTACAGGATCAGTTTTCTGAAGTTGCCAGTTTGCATTCTGTTCCGGCTAGTTTTCCTTTGTTCCTTCACGGCCGGACTTTTCCGATGGAGAGGGTTATTTGCAGTTGTACAAATTATCTTTTGTGGAGGGTTTCTTTGTGAAATGGTGGCATCATGATGGTTCTTACATGATGAGATTCTTTTTCCATCACTTGCTTGCATTAATTGAGATTAGAATGGATTAGAAGTTGATGTGAGGCTTGCTTTTGGATGTGGTCACCTCTCTTGATTCCTACACTCACCTCCCTTCTTGGTTTTGGTATTTTTCTCTCCACCATTTCATATTAGAGGCCGGACACTTTTTGAGAGAGAGAGAGAGAGAGAGAGTTCATTTTTGATGAAGGGAATTATTCATATCTCATTTTGCATGCTTGCTAAATTCTCAACCTCTCTCCAAAGTTCTTTCATTCCTCCATCATGGCAACTTCACTACCCCAAATGAGACAATGGTTTCTACACTACACCTACAGCATCTCTTAGACGCGTCGGCTCGCCAACTTCGCGCCCGAGTTGCCTCGGTCCAGAGGTGGGAGCCCGTAAAAGAACCCGGCGATGTGGTGCCCGTTCCGACGAGGAAGCGACGACCGGAGATTCCGCGAGGAGATCGGAGTGGAGGCGAAGACCGAAGGACATGGATCACTTAGTATAGCCTTCTATCCCATCTTGTGTTTGCTAGAGTTAGTTTAATGGCCCGATCCGGGTTTTATAGTGCGCGGTGGTGCCGGTTTTCTAGTTTGAAAAGTTTTTCGTTTCCGCATTCCGGCGTCGGATTGACGGCCGGGGCGCCGCCGTGCACTTACAATCGCGACCATGGAATCCGTGTTTTATACAGGCTCGCATAAAACACGGAAATCCTAGTATATCCAATATTTCATATATGTTCTTCTGCTGCAATGTTCTGTGATGAGATCATATTACTGCCTGAGACGAATGTTTATATTATATATATGAGATATATGTTATATTGCAGATTTAGTTTCAAATGTGATGCTTGTGAAGCATAATAAAATGGGACTTCATTAATAAGATTAATGAAATAAAAGAAACCTAAAGATGTTGTAGAAACTTGTTTAAAAACTGGTAGCTCTATGTTCCCTTCCGAAAGACGCGGAGGAGACGCCGTAGGGACGTCTTGCCTGAGATTCGGAGCAGATGCTATTTGGTTTTATCCGTCCACCTCTCCGAAGATGCCAAGTTGATTTATGGCACCGTGTATCAGAGGTTTGGACGGATGCGGCCGATGTAGCAGACTTCGTCAGCTAGACCATTAGCTCGCGGATTATAAACCGAGGAATATCTCCAATCTATATTATGCTGCTGTGCGAAGCGACTGATCTTGTGGCTTCTGTAGGCTGGCCCGTTATCGGAGATATGATGTGTGTCTTGAAGAAATGGAGGATATTCTCCGTCTTCACTTCCCTCAGCGGTACTGCTTCTGCCCATTTGGAGAAGTAGTCAGTCGTCGCCAGGAGGAAACAATGTCCTCTGGACGATGCTGGTTCGATGGGGCCGACTATGTCAGTCCCCCACATTTCGAATGGCCAGCTGGCCACCGTTGGATGCAGTGGATTTGAATGCTGGTTGATAAAGTCCCCATGAATTTGGCATGAGTAGCATTGCTTCGCATATGCGAGGCAGTCCTGAATCATCGTGGGCCAGTAGTAGCCCATCCGTTTGATCTTCAACTTCATCTTTGGGCCTGCTTGGTGAGAACCGCAGAATCCGTCGTGAACTTCCTGAATGACTCTTTTCACTTCGTCAGGTCCCAGACATCTCAACCACAGAGAATCAGATGACCTCTTGTACAGAGTATCATTGACGAAGGCGAAAGACAGAGCTCGTTTCATAAGTTGATGTCTTGAGGACGCATCTTTGGGCGTTCGACGGTATTTGAAGTAGTCTATAAAGACTTCTCTCCAATCCTCGATATTTTCCCGGTATTTTATTTGCAGAGCCATTTGCTCAGTCGCTCCCTTTTCTTCGGATGATTCCGGAGATATTTCCGCTGGGGCAAGTACCCGACGGCTTTGTACCATGATTCTTACGTCATCGAGGTTCCCATCAGCCAGTTCCTTAGCGATCTTGGCCAATGCGTCCGCTTTGCTGTTTTCCGCGCGCGATATGTTTTCCAAAGTATAGGAAGGGATTTGGGTCAACAGTTGCTGCACCTTTTCGCCGTACTTCACTAACTCTGGTTTGCACGTCTGGTAGTCGCCGTTTACTTGACTAACGACCAGTTGGGAATCTCCGTATATGAGGAGGTTTTCAATTCCCATGTCGATGGCGATCTCGAGGCCGGCTATTAATTCTTCGTATTCGGCTTCATTGTTTGTCCTCGGTTCTGTTAGGGAGAAAGCAAAACGCATTATCCCCCCTTGTGGAGTAATGAAGATAAGGCCTACCCCCGATTTGCTTATAGGGGTACTTTGTTTGCGCTTCTTCATGGATTATACTCCATCGAAATAAAGCTCCCATTGGGTATCACTACCGTCGATCGCATCAAACGAATGTTCGTCTGGAAGATCGCAATTCAGAGGAGAATCGGCAGGTATCGGATGCTCAGCGAGGAAGTCGGCGATGGCCTGGCCTTTCACTGCTTTGAGAGGTTGATACGTTATCGAGAACTCCATCAAGAGCAGGGCCCATTTAGCGAGTTGTCCCGTTAATATGGCCTTCGACATTAAATATTTAAGGGGGTCCACCTTCGAAATGAGACGGACTTCATGCGCCAACGCACAGTGCCTGAGTTTCGTTACCGCGAAGATCAACGCTAGGCAATGTTTTTCAATAGGGGAATAGTTGCTTTCTGCCACCAGTAGAACTCGACTCAAATAATAGAGTGCTCTTTCTTTCCCTTGATCGTTCTCTTGCGCCCATAATGCGCCTAAGGAACCTTCGAGGGCGGTTGTATAAAGAATGAGGGGCTTTCCCTTGACCGGAGCGGCTAACACTGGCGGATTCTGGAGGTACTGCTTGATTTCGTCCAGCGCATCTTGGCATTTATGATCCCAGATGAACGGGGTTCCCTTCTTCATCAGCTGGCTGTAAGGACGGCACTTGCCAGAAAGGTTGGCTATAAATCGCCGTATATACGCGAGCTTCTCTTGGAGAGACCGCAGCTGTTTGAGAGTCTGTGGCGGAGGCATTTCCATGATCGCCTTTGTAGGGTCACTAGGCACACTAACGAGGCTCTACAAGGCTTCGACCATGCCAAAATTAAATTTTTATGTGCCGAATAACACTAAGCAAGATAGTTAACTAGAGTTTAGGCGAAACTATTAGCAAGTAAACATCTTTACTCTAAAGGGAATACGAAATACAACCTTTGTAGATCGGTCCTTCGTTTCTAAAGCTCCTTGATGAAGTCCCTTCGCTTCGATCAAGGTTCTCCCGGGCTCTTGCATGGCTTCACGACGCGTGGGATGCGACTTTGCTTGAAGTCTCCGAGGCCGAAGATGATCTACGTTGAGGGAATTCCGACTCAAGCTCCTACTTCACTAATTTGAGAATTAGTGAAGGAAACACCCTATACAAGAGTGCTAGTCTTGATGAGGATGGAGAAATAGGAAGTGGGTTCTCTTTGGATTTTTAATTCTCACAAAGTTTCTCACTTTGGATCAAACCCTAGTTTTCTTTTCTTTCTTTTCACAAAAATGAAGAAGAAGAAGAAAAGAAAGAGATGAGGATAATGATCAAGTGAGAAGAGTAACCATGGTGAGTGAGTATCATATACTAACCCTTGTAGAGCCATAACCATAGCTAATTGATTATGGTTGGGTTAAAAGGAATCTAAGGTAAAGACAAACCTAGTAGACTTTGTCAAAGCAAGTTAAGCTTCTACAAGCTTCATGCTCATTCCAAAAATCCACTAATTTTGTAATTATCTTAAATAATCTTAACCCATCATAATACATAGAATGGTGTATGTCTTATACACACAAGTCATGTGTATCATCAACCATGATACAATATGATAACACATTTTAACATATATCATATACATGTTAGTGTGCATGTGAGAAAAACCCTAAAGTGAACAAGTGTTAGCAAATGTAAATTAGTATATCTAATATACAATTATACACTTAATTATTAAATCAACACTTGACTTAATAATCCGGTCATATCTCATATAACCGGCTAACATCCATCGTATCGACTTATCGAATCAACACTTGATTCGATAACCTGGTCATATCATATATAACCTTTGCGATACAAAAAGTCGTGAGAATAGAATACGGTATCACATACTCGCATTTATTCTCGGTCTCGTACATATCACATACGTGCTCCTATTTCATTTTACCTGAGCCAGTAAAACCTCTGTGTCGGACTCTAAAGACTCGTCAATACGCCGGCAGTAGGTGATGATCACATCACGCACCCACAAGCCGTCAGCGGTACTAGCTGGACGTAACGGCTATCCGGGTATTGAGCGATCAGAAGATCAGCAAACAAGCCCGCTCCAACTCCTGTAAAAGCCAGCCGGTAACACTTCCCGTACAGTCCGGTCTCCTCGTCTGATATGTCGCATATCAAGTCTAGGGGTGGTAAACGTCAGACCCCAATAACCGATAAGTCATGCCGATGTGAGGCTCATAATAGGTCGAGAAACTACTGGTAACACTTACCAGTAAATCTCTAATCAGCCCTGGCCAGGAACTTCCCTGTTACGGCCAATCGAGCACAGCGCAACATCAACCCCCAATACCGAGAGAGACGAAACCCCTCCTATCGCTCATTGCCTCCATGTGACTCGGGACTGTACCCAAAAACCACTGTTTTGCACATCCTCATGGACGTGGTAAGGTGGAAATCAAAGCACAGTGGGAATCACACAAGACTCTATAACGATATCGGGTCTACAGACTAACCAGAACAAGTGTCACCAGAGAACGTCCATCTAACGTAAGGTATAATACCATCTGGGAGTTCTCGGCGAGTCCGTCCAGTGTACCCAATCTCCACTGAGCACCCGTATACCATCTCTGATGTCAAACACCAATAGATATGGGATCATCCATCGCCCATCTCATGGGTCGAGAAGCCTATACGCTAGTCTACTCTGGTGTATCGATGCCCCGTCTCGATACACCCACGACTAGGGACCTTGAAGGATGTACCTATGGACTACCATGTCCCCACTAGTATGATCCGCATCATAGTCCAGGTAGTTAAGTACACATCCTAAGGGCTTTACCAACATGTAACTATAAGACAGTATAAAGAGACAAGTATACATGTTAAAGTAAAGTGCAACCAGATAGCATACTATCATATCGAGCAAGAAAGTCCTCTCTATATATGTCCAAGCATCCAATATAATATACATCATCTGTACAATACTGGCCTCTAGGGCATACATACAACTAACAATCTCCCACTTGCACTAGGGCCAGCTGCTGTAGTATCGCATACCGAGCATCCCGAAGAGTCTCTCAAACTGTATCTGGGGAATGGCCTTCATGAGTGGATCCGCTGTGCTATTCTTCGTGTCAACCCTCCTGACCTCAATCTCCCGGCGATCAACTATCTCCCGGATCAGATGATACCGCCTCAGAATATGCCTGGATCGCTGATGGGACCTGGGTTCCTTGGCCAAAGCCACCGCTCCATTGTTATCACAATACAAAGGTATTGGTTGCTCAATGGATGGAACCACTCCAAGTTCAGTAATGAACTTCTTGATCCAGACAGTCTCTTTGGCAGCATTGTTGGCAGTGATGTATTCAGCCTCCATCATCGAGTCTGCCACGGTTTCCTGCGTGGAACTCTTCCAGCTAACCGCCCCTCCGTAAAGTGTAAGTCCATGCTACCTCTCCCGGTACTTACGGGCATGCGGAATTTGATGAAAAGCAATTTTCTAGAGGCGGTAACATGGACTCAAACCGGATCTTTGTTAAACTATCTATCTAACAACCTAACTAGGAGTTGTTAACTACTCGGTTAGGGTGTTATACCTTTCTTTCTTGAACTCCTTCATCTTTGACTCTCGATGGTGTACGGATTGGATTCACTCCGTCGTCTCCTTGCGCCGAAGATCGATCCACCCGAAAGCTTCTACCTTTGGCTTCTTCTTCGAGCTTTGAAGAAACTAGTTCACTCGGTTTGCTAAACCTTATGAACTAGAGTGAGTAGCGGAGAGTGTGTTGGGATTTTTCTCTATGGTTCTTGCTTCTCAACACATGGGATAAGTGAACCATAGACTAGAGAGAGGGAGAGCAAGAGGAAGAGGATGAGAGCTCAAACACAAGAGAGAGAAGGGAAATGAGAGAATGAGCAAGACTTTTCTCTCTAGGCTCTCATAATCCAAAGCCATCATAACAAATCACAGCAATCAAGTATTATGTGATGGTTTAAGCTATAATAGCCATATCATTTCATGCACTCATTTTGCACAAGAGAAACAAGCAAGCAAAAGTCTTTGCCATGAAATGATAGCCATTGTCATGATGATGGTCAACTAGTCCAACCTAGTCAACCGGTCAACAAAGTCAACAAGTCAACAAAGTCAACCCCTCAACAACCATGTCACTATAATACTTAATTAATATTATTGTTAATCATATATCATATTCTCATTAGGATTGAGCAAAAAGTCAATAGTCAACAGTCAACAACCCTAATGAGAATCCTCTGCCTCTGTCTCTCCGTCAACTATGCATACACACCCGCATCCGCGTTCCGAGGAACACGAATACATACTAGAAAAATCCAATCCCAAAACGTACAGTAGTATCTGGCTTAAACTAAAGCCCGCTAGTGTTAACTGTCCGGACACTGTACGTGCACAAGTGCACGGATGTGACCGAACCCTGTCGCAAAACCATGTGACCTGTCGCAAAACCATGCGACCTCTACTCTTTTTCCTAAAGGCGAATAGCTTTCTGTGTGGGACTCTAAAGACTCGACACTACGCTGGCAGTGGGTTTAACCACAGACCGCAAGCGGCACTAGCTGTGCGTAACGGTCCCTAGGTAGATGCCGACAAGAAGACTGACGAGGTGAAACCCATCTGAACTCCTACTGAGTCTGACTGTGACAGTCTCCATACAGTCCGGTCTGTTCGTCTGATACATCGCATGGAGGGCCTAGGGGGCGGTAAACGTCAGTCCCCTAATAGCGGTACAAGTCGTGTCGGAGTGAAGCCCAGAATACCCTGAGATAACACTGGAAACCTACCAGTATATCTCGCTTGCCCTGGCCAGGGACTACTCGTGTAATGGCTCTCCTAGACACAGCGCGATGTCAACCCCCAATACCGGGAGAGACGAATCCTGTCTAGCCGTCACTACCTCCAAGTGTTTCGGGACTGCACCCAACTACTACCTGTTTGCATGACTCCTTTGAGCCATGGTAGGGTAGTAATCTAAGTACAGTGGGAACACACTCGAGGCGAAGTGACAGTGTCAAGTTAGCGGACTAAGCTGTACTCATGTCACCTGTGAACTGATAACTGACGATAGGTATAGTACCAACCAACAGTTCCCGACGAGTCCTGTCCAGTGTACTCGTAACCCAATGAGCACCCGCATACTATCTCCAGTACGACGTACTGATGGCTGTGGGACAGACCATCTCCCACACCGGGATGAGAAGCGTATACGCTAGTCTACTCTGGAGTATCGATGCCCTGTCTCGATAGTCCTGCGATTAGGGACCTGCATAAGGATGTGCTTATAGATTACCCAGCCCCCACTAGTGTGACTGCCATCACAACGCTGGTAATCAAGCAAAGATCCTAAGGGCTCCACTAATGTGTATAGGTTATATACTAAAATAAACACATGTACACATTGAAGTAGAAACAAACCAAGTAGCATACTACTATATTGAGCAAGATTGTTTATACAAGGTGAATATCCTAAGCTTCCATTAAGTAATATACAAACTAATATGATACAGTAATGGCCTCTAGGGCATATACACTAACAATCTCCCGCTTGCACTAAGGCCATGTACTGGCGTATCGAAGACCTATCATCTCGATCAGCCGCTCGAACTGAGTCTGGGGCAAGGCCTTTCTGAGTGGATCAGCAATGTTGTCTTCTGTAGAAACTCTCCGAACCGCGATCTCCTGGCGACCCACGATCTTCCTGATCAGGTGATACCGCCTTAAGATGTGTCTGGACTTCTGATGGGACCTTGGTTCCTTTGCTAAAGCTATAGCCCCGTTGTTGTCGCAATACAGAGGTATTGGATCAACAATGGACGGAACCACATGAAGTTCAGTGAAGAACTTCCTTACCCAGACAGCTTCTTTCGCGGCAACTACAGCAGCGATATATTCCGCTTCCATCGTCGAGTCAGCAACGGTTTCCTGTTTGGAACTCTTCCAACACACCGCCCCTCCATTGAGGGTAAAGACATAACCCGACATGGACTTGGAATACTCCTTGTCACTCTGAAAGTTGTAGTCAGCAAAGGCCTCGATTTGGAGGTCTTTTCCGCCATACACCAAGAACATCTCCTTAGTCCTTCTCAGGTACTTGAGAATGTTATTTGCTGCTATCCAATGTTTCTCCCCAGGGTTTGACTGATACCGGCTTACCACACTCAGTGCATAAGCTACATCTGGTCTGGTACACAACATCGCATACATTATAGAGCCTACCGCAGAAGTGTAGGGTATAATAGACATGCGATCCCTTTCCAAATCAGTCTTAGGAGACATCTCTTTGGAGAGGGTGATCCCGTAACAAGCCGGTAGATTACCGCGCTTAGAATCTTCCATACTGAATCTTTTTAGTATGGTGTCGATGTACCTGGACTGTGAGAGTCCCAGTATCCTCTTGGATCTGTCACGATAGATCCGGATCCCCAGAATGTATGCGGCATCACCCAGGTCTTTCATGGAGAACCTGTGTGACAAGAACCCTTTGACAGATTATAGCATAGGAATGTCATTTCCTATTAAGAGAATGTCATCCACGTATAAAACGAGGAATACTACAGTTCTCGCTACAAATCTACTATAGATGCATGGTTCATCTGGGTTTTTGATAAAGCCAAATTCCTTGACCGTCTCATCAAAACAGATGTTCCAACTCCGCGATGCCTGCTTTAGTCCGTAGATGGACTTAAGCAACTTGCACACCTTTCCGCTGCTCCCACTCTGAATGAAACCTCTGGCTGGTCCATATAAACATACTCCTCTAAATTTCTATTTAGAAAAGCGGTCTTTAAGTCCATCTGCCAAATCTCATAATCGTGGAAGGCAGCAATGGCAAGAAGGATCCGAATGGATTTCAGCAAAGCTACTGGAGAAAAGGTCTCGTCATAGTCCAAACCAAGTCTTTGACGAAAACCCTTTGCAACCAGTCTAGCTTTATAGGTCTCAACCTATCCATCTACACCAATCTTCCTTTTGAAGATCCACTTGCATCCTACGGGTTTTACCCCATCTGGAGCAATGTCCAACGTCCATACTTTGTTGGTGTACATGGACTCCATTTCGGTCCGCATTGCATCCAGCCATTTTACCGAGTCAACGCTCTGAATGGCCTGCTGGAAGCTAGTCGGCTCATCATAATCTATGATGCAATCCTCTCTATCCCCGTCTATGAGAAAACCGTAGTATCTCTCGGGCGGATGAGACTGCCTACTACTCCTGCGGAGCGGCGTAGGAATGTCATTATCTTTTGAACCCTCTGGTTCTAATAAGCTTACAGTAATAGTCTGTGGTTCTGGAATTTCTTCAAGTTCTATTTCGCTCCCACTTGTTTCCTTTTCTAAGAACTGGTGTTCCAGAAAATGGGCATTACGAGAAACAATGATCTTTTGTTCCTCTGCGTAATAGAAGAGATACCCCCTGGAATTCTTTGGGTATCCCACAAACTTGCACAGTACTGAGCGTGCCTCGAGCTTGTCCGCATGCTGCTTTTTGACAAAAGCCGGACATCCCCAGATCTTCAGATATTGAAGATAGGGTTTCTTCCCACTCCATATCTCATATGGTGTGGTAGGCACAGTCTTCGTTGGAACTCGGTTCAAAAGGTATGCAGCTGATTCTAGTGCATATCCCCAGAATGATCGCGGTAACTCTGTGTTACTCATCTTGGAACGTACCATATCCAATAGGGTCCGATTCCGTCTCTCCGATACACCGTTATGTTGCGGAGTGTATGGAGGAGTAAGCTGAGAGAGAATTCCGTTCTCTTTTAAATAGTCCAGGAACTCGGCACTCAAGTATTCACCACCTCGATCCGATCTTAGAATCTTGATACTTTTGCCGATTTGTTTTTCTACTTCATTCTTATATTCCTGGAATTTTCCAAAGGCTTCGGACTTATGTTTCATTAAGAAGACATAACCGTACCTTGAAAAGTTATCCGTAAAAGTAATGAAGTCAGAATAACCGCTCCGCGCATGTGTAGACATTGGACCGCACACGTCGCTGTGTACGAGTCCCAAGAGCTCGCTCGCTCTTACTCCGTGTCCAGTGAATGGAGTCTTTGTCATCTTTCCTTTGAGACAGGATTGACAAGTGGCATACGATTGATATTCGAACGGATTCAAATATCCTTTTGTATGTAACTTCGTCAACCTTCTCTCATTGATGTGACCCAGTCTACAATGCCATAAGAAAGTCTGATTTATTTCCGGAGACTTTCTTTTGTGTGTATTCTGGACATTGAAAATCTGTGGTTGGTTTAATACGTATATACCATTGCTTAATGTACCTGACCCAATCAGAACTTGATTAAGGTGAATGTTCACAACATTACTTACAAACGCAAATTCATAACCTTCTTTAGAAATCAAAGATACAGAAATGATATTACAAGTTGCGTTGGGTACAAAATAGCAATTACGCAAAACCAAAACGTGTCCATCTGACATCCCCAGGTGATAGTTCCCCACGGCCTTAGCATCCATGCCAGCTCCGTTTGCAACTTTGAGGGTCATGTCACCTGCCTTCAAAACCCTACGGTTTCTCAACGCCTGCAAAGAATTACAGATATGAGATCTTGATCCGGTATCCAATACCCAGGAAGTAGAGTTTATTGATATACAATTTTCAATAACATACACACCTGAAGCTGAAGCAGCAACTTGCTTCAGTTCCTGTGTCCTGGCTTTCCAAGCCCTGCAATCTTTCTTCCAGTGACGACTCTTATGACAGAAAAAGCACTCTTCCTTATCCGCAAGCCTTCCCGCTACCTTTGTTGCTTTTACTTTTCCCTTCGTATCCACTTTACTAACACCGCCCCTTGGTTTGGCGGAGGCTTTCTTCTTCTTTCCCTTGGCTTTCGCCTTGGACCTAGAAGAGGAAGATCCTCCTACAAACAAAGTGGATGTTTCCCTACCTTTCTGTAAGGTGCCCTCTGCACTCCTCAGGATGTTGAGGGGTTCTGAAAGTTCAACTTCTTTTTCTTGTAAGTTGAAGTTTAGGATAAACTGGGCGTAAGTGGAAGGAATGGACTGGAGAATCAAGTCCGTATAGAGCTCATTCTCTAACGTGGTCCCAAGTTTCGTGAGCTCCTCAATGAAGCCAATCATCTTAAGCACGTGTTCCGCTACCGATGATCCGATTGCCAACCTTGCCGAAAATAACTTCTTCGACACTTTGTATCTTGCAATACGAGATTGCTCTCCATACAGTTCTTTTGTATGGAGAAATATGGATTCGAGGTCCATATTCTCGTGCCTCCTCTGATGTTCGTTGTCCATAGAGGCAAGCACGAGGCACTTGGCCATTGCGCTATCTATCTCCCAAGTCTTACGAATTTCCTTATCCGCGACGATGGAGGTGGGACCTGGGACAGGGGGAGCTTTGGTGGTAAGGAGATACCCCAACTTGTCATAAGTGATTGCCATTTTGACATTCCTGAGCCAATCTTTGTAGTTTGGCCCTGTCAGTATGTTTTTATCTAGAAGTAACTTAAGTCCAGTTATGTCGATTGGTTGCTGCAATTAGGAGAGGGAGAAGAAACACTCAGCATGACGCTCTTGCAAGTTTAGAGTGGTTTTTAATTTGTCTAAACAGGATGGCTCCCACTGTCTCTCGAATCCCTCCTCAAACCTAAAAGGAAGAATTAGTCAGGATCAATCTCACCGTACAATACTTGCTTAACCGTTCGGCCAGGCTGGTGTCGGTACTTCGAGGGAGGTTTTCCAACGCTTTCGCGAAGTTCCTTAATTTAAGAACCTCTTTTCCCTGGGGGCGTAGCCCCGCTAACACCTTTCTAGACACCTACTTGGTTTATAGCATTGATCGTTAAGTGAGAAATTTCCCGAGGAGTAGCATATACTCACAGTAGGATCGGGATCCAAATATCATCGCGTGACAAAATTGAAGGAATCCTACCAGAATCATCACACTCCAAATGGTATGCAGTGCTAGCAAGTTTCAATTCTTTTGAAACTCCCGATGTAGATTTTTGCCCCATGCTCTTATGACCTTGGCGTGAGGTCAAAATGTCATAAGTCACATGTCAAGTTCTTCCCATCATTATCCAGGTTAATTTGAACCCACCCGTACCTACCCTTGACGTAGGCCAAAATGGCAATACGACTGTCTCAAACCAACGCATTCTATCTATGCAACAGATAAATATCCGGCAGCTACCAATCACTATGCCTTGGCGTGAGGTCAAAATACATAGCTTGAATACTACCGAATATTTAACTGAAATGATGGAGGGCTACGGATGGTTTTGGCAAAATCGTGAACGTAGTGAACTTGATATGATCGATGGAACGAGATAGCTTTTAAAAGGAGTGGCTTAAGCTCCGCGTTTAAAAGTTATTTTGAAAAGAAACTGAGTGGTTTTTGAAAGTGTTCCAACGACTTTTACTTGGTTTATTTTTCTTTGCATTAGTTCTTTTAATGTGTATTTTTCTTGCATTAGTTCTTTTAATGCGTCCCATCATTTAATCCTACCACTGCAGAAAACAACCAAAATATGACGTACGCTTATGCCATTCGCATTCGCCACGGGGCCCCGTCATTACCCGTTAGGTTACTTAACTAACGACAGAGCGGGGGCTGGGCTAGCACGGCTGCAAAACATAAGCAACGCCTAAATAATATCATATATAGATATATTGCAATGATAGCCATTTCAGATCACAGATGAAAACATTGGATATACTAGGAACCCGCAATTCGTACAAGCCTGTAATGAAAAGCAGATTACACGGTCGCGGTGAATGGCCAATACCCCACCCAAGACCCCTACGGGTGCGGCAAACTACCCGCCAAGTACCCGAAGCGAAGCAACCTCCCTCAACTCCGTGAGTAGGCCACTCGGCACTTCGGGATACCCGGTAGTTTGTGCACCCCCTCCATGGGTCTATCCTAGGAGCAAAAACAGTAAAAAGAAATTATACAATGACGGCTACAACCCCGACCCGGTTGTGCGGCCATATAAATAATTATTACATCAATTTACAAATTTACATGAATTGAAAGAAAAGAAAACTCTCATCTCACAACCCCCGGCTATTCACCCGCGATAATCCAATGAATTCATATACACATTCCAACAACATTACAGATCACAGATTTGTATAACCCCACTAATCGATATATAGCGATTAGCAGACGTTCAATACAAATATCACATCACAGATAAATACCCGTCAGCTTAAGTCTTTAGAAACTCGATCAAAATACGGTTTTTAAAGCCCCAAAAACAAATTTTTCTTTCTGGAAAATCTGGGCTGAATAAACATATACCAAAAATCCCAAAATACCCCATAGAACAAACTGCAATGAAGACGATCCACAGAGGATCTTAATCGGCTGCGGAACCGCGGCAATAGCAAGCTATTGCCGCGTTTCCGCCGTGGTTTGGATGGATCTCTGGACCGTTTTTCTACAGTAGACTACAAAAACCCTGAGTCGATTTTTAAAGCATGATTTATTATTTTTACAGAACTTAAAAAATCGACAGCAAGTTTGATTTCCGGGTCTATTTCGGGACTTTTTCTCCGATCGAATTTCTAGTTACTATGCTAACATGTTAGGTAGTGTTTAACTAGGCTCTGATACCACTGTAAGTCCATGCTACCTCTCCCAGTACTTACGGGCATGCGGAATTTGATGAAAAATAATTTTCTAGAGGCGGTAACATGGACTCAAACCGGATTTTTATTAAACTATCTACCTAACAACCTAACTAGGAGTTGTTAACTACTCGGTTAGGGGGTTATACCTTTCTTTCTTGAACTCCTTCGTCTTTGACTCTCGATGGTGTACGGATTGGCTTCACTCCATCGTCTCCTTGCGCCGAAGATCGATCCACCCGAAAGCTTCTACCTTTGGCTTCTTCTTCGAGCTTTGAAGAAACTAGTTCACTCGGTTTGCTAAACCTTATGAACTAGAGTGAGTAGAGGAGAGTGTGTTGGGATTTTTCTCTATGGTTCTTGCTTCTCAACACATGAGACAAGTGAACCATAGACTAGAGAGAGGGAGAGCAAGAGGAAGAGGATGAGAGCTCAAACACAAGAGAGAGAAAGGAAATGAGAGAATGAGCAAGACTTTTCTCTCTTGGCTCTCATAATCCAAAACCATCATAACAAATCATAGCAATCAAGTATTATGTGATGGTTTAAGCTACAATAGCCATATCATTTCATGCACTCATTTTGCACAAGAGAAACAAGCAAGCAAAAGTCTTTGCCATGAAATGATAGCCATTGTCATGATGATGGTCAACTAGTCCAACCTAGTCAACCGGTCAACAAAGTCAACAAGTCAACAAAGTCAACCCCTCAACAACAATGTCACTGTAATACTTAATTAATATTATTGTTAATCATATATCATATTCTCATTAGGGTTGAGCAAAAAGTCAATAGTCAACAGTCAACAGTCCTAATGAGAATCCTTTGCCTCTGTCTCTCCGTCAACTGTGCATACACACCCGCATCCGCGTTCCGAGGAACACGAATACATACTAGAAAAATCCAATCCCAAAACGTACACTAGGATCTGGCTTAAACCAAAGCCTGCTAGTGTTTACTTTCCGGACACTGTACGTGCACAAGTGCACGGATGTAACCGAACCCTGTCGCAAAACCATGCGACCTCTACTCTTTTGCCTAAAGGCGAATAGCTTTCTATGTAGGACTCTAAAGACTCGACACTATGCTAGCAGTGGGTTTAACCACAGACCGCAAGCGGCACTAGCTGTGCGTAACGGTCCCCAGGTAGATGCCGACAAGAAGACTGATGAGGTGAAACCTATCTGAACTCCTACCGAGTCTGACTGTGACAATCTCCATACAGTCCGGTCTGTTCGTCTGATACATCGCATGGCGGGCCTAGGGTGCGGTAAACGTCAGTCCCCTAATAGTGGTACAAGTCGTGTCGGAGTGAAGCGCAGAACACCATGAGATAACACTGGAAACCTACCAGTATATCTCGCTTGCCCTGGCCAGGGACTACTCGTGTAATGGCTCTCCTTGACACAGCGCGATGTCAACCCCCAATACCGGGAGAGACGAATCCTGTCTAACCGTCACTGCCTCCAAGTGTTTCGGGACTGCACCCAACTACTACCTGTTTGCACGACTCCTTTGAGCCGTGGTAGGGGTAGTAATCTAAGTACAGTGGGAACACACTTGAGGCGAAGTGACAGTGTCAAGTCAGCGGACTAAGCTGTACTCATGTCACCTGGGAATTGATAACTGACGATAGGTATAGTACCAACCAACAGTTCCCGACGAGTCCTGTACAGTGTACTCGTAACCCAAAGAGCACCCGCATACTATCTCCAGTACGACGTACTGATGGCTGTGGGACAGACCATCTCCCACACTGGGATGAGAAGCGTATACGCTAGTCTACTCCGGAGTATCGATGCCCTGTCTCGATAGTCCTGCGACTAGGGACCTGCATAAGGATGTGCTTATAGATTACCCAGCCCCCACTAGTGTGACTGCCATCACAACGCTGGTAATCAAGCAAAGATCCTAAGGGCTCCACTAATGTGTATAGGTTATATACTAAAATAAACACATGTACACATTGAAGTAGAAACAAACCAAGTAGCATACTACTATATTGAGCAAGATTGTTTATACAAGGTGAATATCCCAAGCTTCCATTAAGTAATATACAAACTAGTATGATACAGTAATGGCCTCTAGGGCATATACACTAACATAAAGGGTAAAGACAAAATCCGACTGCGACTTAGAGTTGTCCTTATCACTCTGGAAGCTTGAATCGGTAAAGGACTCCACTTGGAGTTCTCCGTTACCATACACCAAGAGCATCTCTTTAGTCCTTCGTAAGTACTTGAGAATGCTCTTCACAGCTGTCCAGTGACTCTCTCCAGGATCAGCTTGATACCTACTCACTACACTTAGTGAGTATGCTACATCGGTTCTGGTACATAGCATCGCGTACATGATAGAGCCTACTGCCGAAGCATAGGGTATCCCTTGCATGCGAGCTCTCTCCAAATCAGTCTTGGGAGACATCTCTTTGGAGAGAGTGAGCCCTGAGATCGTGGGTAAAAACCCACGTTTGGACTCTTCCATACTAAACCTCTTTAGTATGGTGTCAATGTACCTGGATTGGGACAATCCCAATATCCGTTTAGATCTATCTCTATAGATCCTAATTCCCAATATGCATGAGGCATCACCAAGATCTTTCATTGAGAATCTTTGTGATAAGAAGAGCTTCACCGATTGCAGCATAGGAATGTCATTTCCTATCAAGAGTATGTCGTCCACGTACAATATGAGGAAGAGAACCTTACTCTCTGCCACCTTCTTGTAGATACAAGGTTCATCTACGTTTTTGACAAAATCAAACTCTTTGATAACGACGTCAAAGCAGATGTTCCAACTCCGTGATGCTTGCTTCAATCCATAAATGGATTTAAGTAGCTTGCACACCTTCCCGCTGCTCACACTATGTACGAAGCCCTCTGGCCGAGTCATGTACACGCACTCTTCTAAATCACCGTTTAGAAAGGCGGTCTTAACATCCATTTGCCAGATTTCGTAGTCATGATATGCAGCGATGGCAAGAATGATCCGGATGGATTTAAGCATAGCCACTGGAGAAAAGGTTTCGTCATAGTCCACACCTGGTCTTTGACGAAAACCCTTTGCAACAAGTCTAGCTTTGAAAGTCTCCACTTTCCCATCTACACTAAGTTTTTTCTTGAAGATCCACTTGCTCCCAATCGGTTTTATCCCTTCAGGAGCAACTTCCAAAGTCCATACTTTGTTGGTGTACATGGATTCCATCTCGGACCGCATTGCATCCAGCCATTTCACTGAGTCCCCACTCGTGATGGCCTGCTCGAAGCTAGTTGGGTCATCATCAACCATGATGCAATCCTCACTCCCACCATCCATGAGAAAACCGTAGTATCTCTTAGGTGGGTGAGGAACCCTACTAGATCGGCGGAGTGGCTGGGGTTCATCGGGAACTACCGAATCCTCTGGTTCTACTAAATCTTCTGTTGTGGTTTGTACAGCTGGAACCTCTTCCAGTTCTACCTCAGAGCCACTAATCTCTTTTGCAAGAAATTCCTTTTCTAAAAAGGTGGCGTGTTGAGCAACAAATACTCTTTGTTCCTCACTGTGGTAGAAGATATACCCTCGCGAATGCTTGGGATATCCAACAAACTTACACAAAACAGATCTTGCCTCGAGTTTGTCCGGTTTTTGTCTTTTGACATAGGCCGGGCAACCCCATATCTTAATAAAATTAAGATACGGTCTCTTCCCCTCTCATATCTCATATGGGGTGGTAGGCACAGATTTGGTAGGAACCCTATTCAGTAGGTATGCTGCTGTCTCCAGTGCATATCCCCAGAAGGAAATAGGTAACTCAGCTATATTCATCATTGAGCACACCATATCTAATAGGGTGCGGTTCCTCCGTTCTGATACACCGTTGTGCTGTGGTGTATATGGAGGAGTTAGCTGAGAGAGAATCCCATTCTCTTTTAGGAAGTCCAGGAATTCATTACTCAAGTATTCACCTCCTCGATCAGATCGAAGGATTTTAATACTTTTCCCGGTTTGGTTCTCGACTTCTTGTTTATATTCTCTAAATTTCTCAAAAGCTTCTGATTTGTGTTTCATCAGGAACACATATCCGAATCTAGAGAGATCGTCAGTGAATGTAATAAAGTACAAAGAACCATCCCTGGCATGTGTAGACATGGGACCGCATACATCACTATGTATCAGTCCTAAGAGTTCGGTAACTCTTTCTCCGTGTCCCGTAAACGGTGTTTTGGTCATCTTGCCTTTGAGACATGACTGGCAAGTGTCATAATATGAAAATTCAAACAGATTTAAATATCCATCCTTATGCAACTTAGCTAGCCGTGTCGCATTGATGTGACCCAGTCTACAATGCCACATGAAGGATTCGTTGAGTTCTGAACTCTTCCTCTTGTGTGTGTTTGTTATGCTCAGAACTGTAGATTGATTTAGAACATAAATGCCATTGCACAACGTGCCTGATCCAACCAACATTTGGTTAAGGAAAATGTTCATAACATTATCCTGTAATACAAAATTATATCCCTCTTTACTCAACAAAGAAACCAATATAATGTTGCATATCAGGTTCGGCATGAAATAGCATTCGTTCAGAATCAATGTATTACCAGTTGGCAATACAAGGTGATATTCCCCGACGGTTTTAGCTGCAACAATTGCACCATTTCCAACCCTTATGTCTTTATCACCTTCTCCAAGTTCTCTACCTTTCCTAAGCCCATGTAACTGATTATATATATGGGATCCTGACCCGGTATCCCATACCCAGGACATAGAGCAAATGGAGAAACAGTTCTCAGTAACGAACACACCCGAAGAAAATGCATCAACATGTACTTTCTTCATTCGGGTGGCATGGGAATCCTGGTATTCCCCTATATCCTGATCAGTTTTATAACTCTTATAAGAAATAACGGAACCGACGTTCCCCAGCACAGTATAACATGCGGGTTCGGTCAATACATCCATATTATTATCTTTATTAAGGCATGATATGGTCGCTACCTGGAGAGAGAGAGAAGAAAACACTTTAGCGTATGCTCTTGCAAGATCAGATTGGTTATTATCTTATCTAATCAGGATGGCTCCCACTGTTTTTATCAAATCTTCCTTCAAACCCTAAAAGGAAAGACTAGCTGGGATTAATTACACCCTACAACTTCGCCGATCTTTCAGCCAGGCCAGTGTCGGTACTTTGAGGGAGGTTCCCCGTGCTTTCGCACGAAATTATTAAAGTAAATCTCATTTTCCCAGAGGCGTAATCCCGTTGACACCTTTCTAGACACCTACTTGATCGGCTAATTGTCCTGTGTAAAACTCTTCCAGGAGTAACAATTACTCGCAGTGGGTATCGGGATCCAACTATCTCATAGAAGGTATGCAATCTCATTGCAAATCTCAACACTTGAAATTCCCGATAATATTTTGCCCCAAGCATCCCATGACCTTGACGGAGGTCAACAAACCATAGGGTGCAAGTCAAGTTCAACCCGTCATTTCTTGATTGAATCAAACCCACCCGCACGACCCTTGACGGAGGTCAACAAGGTCGTACGACTACCCTAATCCAATCTGCATCATATGCATAAGCAGATAAATACTAGTTAGCTACCGCACACTACGCCTTGACGGAGGTCAACAAACGTAGCACGAATACTAAGCAGGACTTATCTGAAATGACGGAGGGCTATGACAGGTTTCTCTGAAAACCTATTGCGTAATGAACTTGATATCGTCGTAGAATCGCATGAATTTTGAAATGGAGTGATTTTGAGGCTTTTATTAGTTTTGCTAAAGAGGTCACTCCCGGTGAAGGGATCTCGGCTCTTTCCTTATAGAATAAGGTGCAGGATATATCAAATACATCACTATGCAAAGCAAAACTTCAAAAGCAGTCAAAAATCAAACCGAGTGTTGTAGCATCTGCCAGTTTTTCTAAAGAGGTCACTCCCGGTGAAGGGATCTTGGCTCTTTCCTCATCGAATAAGGTGCAGGGTATATCATATATACCGCTATGAAAAGCAAAACTGTAGCTACCTTTTTATATTTTAAAATTTGATTCTAAAACATCTTTTAGGTTTCTTTTCTTTCATTAATCACATTAATGAAGTCCCATCTTTCAAGTCACCTAAACATCACAGATAAATACGACGTACACTTATGCCATCCGCATTCGCCTCGATGTCCCCTCGTGCACCGTTAGGTTAGGTAACTAACGGCAGAGCAGGGCATGGCTAGCGCAGGTATAAAACATAAGTAACGCCTATATAATATATCATATATACTATATACAGTATTTATCACAGAACATCAAATGATCACATCACAGATATCGCAGCAGAAGAAATATATGAAACATTGGATATACTAGGACGTCCGTGTTTTATTTTGAGCCTCTATAAAACATGAATTCCACGGTCGCGATGAATAGACAAACCCACACCCCTAGACCCCTACGAGAGCGGCAAGAAACCCTACCAATTCTAGAGTTAGGAGACTCGGACTCGACTCCTCGAGTTGGTCTCCCACTGGACCCTAGAACCCGGTTACTTGTGCTCCCCTCCTTGGGTCTATCCTAGTGCGGAAAAGTAAATAATATACAAAAGGTGACATCAACCTCGACCCGTAAGTGCCCCAATAAAAGAATATTACATACATTTTAAATTTACATGAATGAAAATAAAAGCTCTCATCTCACATAAAACCCCCGGCTATTCAAAATGCGACGATCCAATATAACATATCCAGCAACACAGAACATCGCATGTCATCAACGTAAGTAAATATGCGTATCCCAATTGTCGTTGACATCTAGAAACGAAACCGGCGATATCACATATTACACTTACGGTCACAGAAAAGAAAGTGTAAAACTACAACATTTGGAATCCACAATCTCTTTTGACATCGTAAATCCAAAATATCACATATTTCGCATTTCATGCCTAACATGTATGAATTCCACATATTGTATCACATTCCAGATAAATAGACAATATTAAACTTTCCGATCGAATAATCAAATACTCAAGATTTCCATAATAGCTCAACACTTGAGCGGAGTTTAAAGATTCCAGAATACGTCACAGTAGCAACGGTCCAGCCGTAGAAGGGTCAAGCCAACGCCTCACATGTGGCACGCCGTACTTCCCCGAACCCTAAGGTTCAAAGGGTAGTTCAAGACGGTCACATAATCGAGTTAAGGTTTGTTGTCTTCTAGAGGGTCCGTCACATTTCTTGCATGTTTTTCCGAAAGATTCAAACCCGAGAAAAATTCAACACTTGAATATTTTTCATGCCGGGAGAAATTGAGTTAATGATATCCGTTCGAACATTTTAATACTTTCTAAATTATCCGGAATAACAGAACAAAATTAAATTCTCCGATCGAATCGACGATTTCAAAATAAAGCCCAAAATTACTCAACACTTGAGTCAGTTATAAAATACCCAGAAAAATCAGTAAACAATTAGGAACATTACTGTGCAAAACGACAATGGTGACGTCACAATATGACCGCGGAACCGCCGCACGAGCCATGCTCGTGCCGCGGTTCCGCGGCGCTTTAGGCGCCACTCTACGTCGTTTTGCACAGTATTCCTTATATTTGCCTGCTGATTTTTTTAACCATTTTTAATTTGGAAAAATCCCAGATTTTATAAAATGTACAGAGAGGGTTTAATTTCGATGTGTTCGGGTTCGTTCGAAGTTTTAACTTCGTTAACACATCGCCTAATGCTTTAGCTAGGCTCTGATACCACTGTAGGGTTACTAGGCACACTAACGAGGCTCTACAAGGCATCGACCATGCCAAAATTAAATTTTTATGTGCCGAATAACACTAAGCAAGATCGTTAACTAGAGTTTAGGCGAAACTATTAGCAAGTAAACATCTTTACTCTAAAAGGAATACAAAATACAACCTTTGTAGATCGGTCATTCGCTTCTAAAGCTCCTTGATGAAGTCCCTTCGCTGCGATCAAGGTTCTCCCGGGCTCTTGCATGTCTTCACGACGCGTGGGATGCGACTTTGCTTGAAGTCTCCGAGGCCGAAGACGATCTACGTAGAGGGAATTCCGACTCAAGCTCTTACTTCACTAATTTGAGAATTAGTGAAGGAAACACCCTATACAAGAGTGCTAGTCTTGATGAGGATGGAGAAATAGGAAGTGGGTTCTCTTTGGATTTTTAATTCTCACAAAGTTTCTCACTTTGGATCAAACCCTAGTTTTCTTTTCTTTCTTTTCACAAAAATGAAGAAGAAGAAGAAAAGAAAGAGATGAGGATAATGATCAAGTGAGAAGAGTAACCATGGTGAGTGAGTATCATATACTAACCCTTGTAGAGCCATACCATAGCTAATTGATTATGGTTGGGTTAAAAGGAATCTAAGGTAAAGACAAACCTAATAGACTTTGTCAAAGCAAGTTAAGCTTCTACAAGCTTCATGCTCATTCCAAAAATCAACTAATTTTGTAATTATCTTAAATAATCTTAACCCATCATAATACATAGAATGGTGTATGTCTCATACACACAAGTCATGTGTATCATTAACCATGATACAATATGATAACACATTTTAACATATATCATATACATGTTAAAATAGTGTGCATGTGAGAAAAACCCTAAAGTGAACAAGTGTTAGCAAATGTAAATTAGTATATCTAATATACAATTATAAACTTAATTATTAAATCAACACTTGACTTAATAATCCGGTCATATCTCATATAACCGGCTAACATCCATCGTATCGACTTATCGAATCAACACTTGATTTGATAACCTGGTCATATCATATATAACCTTTGCGATACAAAAAGTCGTGAGAATAGAATACGGTATCACATACTCGCATTTATTCTCGGTCTCGCACATATCACATATGTGCTCCTATTTCATTTTTGCTGAGCCAGTAAAACCTTTGTGTAGGACTCTATAGACTCGTCAATACGCCGGCAGTAGGTGATGATCACATCACGCACCCACAAGCCGTCAGCGGTACTAGCTGGACGTAACGGCTACCCGGGTATTGAGCGATCAAAAGATCAGCAAGCAAGCCCGCTCCAACTCCTGTAAAAGCTGTAAGTCTACGTTGCTCACCCCGGTGCTTGCGGGGAGGCGGAAAACGGAATAAAAATCGGATTTTTACTACTCTAGGCAACATGGACTAGACAAAGTCGGGATCTTTACTAAACAAAACTAACTAAAAGCTAACTAGGAATTAGCTACAAGGAAGAATAGTTATACCTAGGGCTTTATGTCCTTCTCTCCTTGCTCCTTGAAGTGGTAGAAAGGGATCACCTTTTCGCCTTGTCTAGTCGAAGAAGGATCCACCCGAGAGCCTCAACCTTTGTTTTCAACTTCAAGCTAGAAGTAACTAAGGTGCTAGAAGTGGTAATCCTAGAACCCTAGATGAGAGTAGAGATTACTATGGAGTGTTTTTCTCAAGCTCAAGTGTTTCTCAACACATGAGAGGGGAGAGCTTGAGGAAGAGGAAGAGAAAGAGAGAGAAAGTATATGATAGAATGAGAGAATAATAAGCCATTCTCACATATATGTGTGAATTATAAAAAATAGATAATTAGCTAGATAATTGTCATGGTTAATCAAGACTTGACCATTATCATTTCACATTAAATGAAAATTTGCAAGGATCAAAGAGCAATCTTTTATATGGAATGATGATGGTCAACATGTCAACTAAGGTCAACAAGTCAAGTATGGTCAAAATGTCAACAATCCTAACCATGCACAATTATATATAGCTAATATCAATTAATCATAATACACACATAAGCATTAGGGTTAATAAAATGACAATGGTCGTTAACCCTAATCAAAGTCCTCTTCCTTTGACTCAATCAACTGTGCATACGCACCCGCATTCTTGATCCGAGGAACACGAATACAAAGAGATAAAACCAATCCCAAATCATATACTAGGATCTGGCTTAAACCAAAGCTTGCTAATATAAGCTGTCCGGACAGCAAACGTGTACAAGTGCGCGGATGTGAATGAACCCTGTCTCAAAACCATGCGACCTCTACTCATTTTGCCTAAAGGCAAATAGCCTCTGTGTGGGACTCTAAAGACTCGACACTACGCTGGCAGTGGGTTTAACCACAGACCGCAAGCGGCACTAGCTGTATGTAACGGTCCCCAGGTAGATGCCGATAAGAAGACTGATGAGGTGACCCCATCTGAACTCCTACTGAGCCTGTATGTGACAGTCTCCGTACAGTCCGGTCTGTTCGTCTGATACATCGCATGGCGGGCCTATGGGGCAGTGAACGTCAGTCCCCTAATAGGGGTACAAGTCGTGTCGGAGTGTAACCCAGAACACCCTAAGATAACACTGGAAACCTACCAGTATATCTCGCTTGCCCTGGCCAGGGACTACTTGTGTAATGGCTCTCCTGGACACAGCACGATGTCAACCCCCAATACCGGGAGAGACGAATCCTGTCTAACCGTCACTGCCTCCATGTGCTTTGGGACTGCACCCAAAAACTACCTGTTTGCACGACTCCTTTGAGCCATGGTAGGGTAGTAATCAAAGTGCAGTGGGAACACACTCGAGGCGAAGTGACAGTGTCAAGTCAGCGGACTAAGCTGTACTCATGTCACCTGGGAACTGATAACTGACGATAGGTAGAATACCAACCAACAGTTCCCGATGAGTGCTGTCCAGTGTACTCGTAACCTAACGAGCACCCGCATACTATCTCAAGTACGACGTACTGACGGCCTGTGGGACAGACCATCTCCCACGATGGGATGAGAAGCGCATACGCTAGTCTACTCCAGAGTATCGATGCCCTGTCTCAATAGTCCAACGACTAGGGACCTGTATATGGATATGCTTATGGATTACCCAGCCCCCACGAGTGTGAGCGCCATCACAACGCTGGCAATCAAGCAAAGATCCTAAGGGCTCTACTAATATGTATATAAGCGATATGCTAAAAGAAATACATGCACATATTGAAGTAGAGACAAACCAAGTAGCATACTACCATTTCGAGCAAGATTGTATATACAACTGTGAATATCCCAAGCTTCCATCAAGTAATATACAAACTAGTATGATACAGTAATGGCCTCTAGGGCATATACACTAACAATCTCCCACTTGCACTAAGGCCATGTACTGGCGTATCGAAGACCTATCATCTCGATCAGCCGCTCGAACTGAGTCTGGGGTAAGGCCTTCGTGAATGGATCTGCAGTGTTATCTTCTGAAGCAACCCTCCGAACTATAAGTCTACGCTAGCGCCCCGGCCGTCTACAGACGCCAAATGCGGAACAAAAACTTTTAAACTGGCGCTATCGTATACTTTAACCCGGATCTGCCATTATTGCTAAACTAACAAACTGTAAAGAGTGTAGAAAGGTTATACCGAACGATCTGAGTCCTTCGTTCTTCAACCATCATCCCACGCTCCGTTGCGGCTGCTCCGATCTCGTCGATCTCCGATTCCTTCGTCGAGGTGGCACCACATGATCGATTCTTTAAACGGGCTCCCGCCTTTGACTTGAGGCAACTCGATCGTCAAGTTTACTAAAAGAGACGACCAAGAATGATGTAGAGAATGAGTAGATGACTTTGTCTCACTTCGTCCAAATCCGTGGACGATCGGTTAATGAAGTTGCCGTGGAAATCGGGTGATGGAATGAAATGAACTGTAAAATTCCATACACCCCGAATACTATTATAATCTTTTCTAACCAAAATGAAACATCAAGTGAAGTGAGGAGAGAGAGGGCCGACCACTTTATAGGATGGAGGAGGGTGAGTGTAGGAGCAAGTGGTGACCTTAAACAAAATATCATAATGTGAACACAAAAGAATATCAAGCATAAAGATCTTAACCAAAACAAGAATGTTTAGAAATCAAAGCATGAGTCACATGACACCTCTCCAATTCTAGAACCTTCTAGAAGCTTCTAGAAGCATGACTCACTCTCATCCAAGAAAAGATAAATCCGTCTTTAACCAAATGTTAAAAGACGGCTGATAGAAAACTGGAAACTGGCAACTTCCAAAAGTGATCCTGAAACGACTTTCAGGATAACCCCGAAACTGTATAATATACCCGCATTTGTATTACGACCGAATACAAATGCAACTGAGACAAAGATATTATACCTACTCAATATAATACTCGGATCCGGCTTAAACCAAAGCCGACCAGTATCATCTTCCCGAAAAATAACACGTGCGTAAACGCACGTGCATTTTCCGAACCCTGCCATAAAACCATACGGCCTCTACAACGTTTCGCCCGAACTTGGGAAACTGTCTGTGGGGGACTCTAATGACTCGTCAGTACCCTGGCAGTGGGTTTAACCACAAACCGTCAGCGGCACTAGCTATGCGTAACGGCTGCCCATGGACTGACCTCAAGGGAGGTTGATGAGCGAACTCAAGGGAGGCCGATGAGCGAACTCATCCAGAAACCCTACTGAGCCTAACAGTGACAATGTATATACAGTCCGGTCCGTTCGTCTATGAGTATCGCATATCTGCCTAGGGGGCTAGTAACGTCAGACCCCCAATAGCAGTATAAGTCGTGTCGGAGTGAAGCCCAATAACACCCTGAGATACTACTGGAGTACCTACCAGTAAATCTCCTACCATGGCCATGGATTTGTGTAATGGCTCTCCTAGACACAGCACGATCTCGCCCCCAATACCGGGAGAGACGAATCCCCTGCCGATCCGCTCACGTGCCTCCATATGGCTCGGGACTGTTCCCAAAAACTACCTGTTTGCACGACTCCTTTGAGCCGTGGTAGGGTAGAAATCAAAGCACAGTGGGAACTCACACGAGACAAATGATGACCTCAGGTCGATGAACTAACCTGTACACATGTCACCAGGGAACTGCTATCTGATGGTAGATATAATACTAACTAGCAGATTCCCGGCGAGTCCTGTCCGGTGTACTCATAACCCAATGAGCACCTGTATACATCTTAGGTGATCCAACTGACACCAGTGGCTTGTGAGACCGGCCACCGCCCCTCGTCGGGGTCTCGACTGTACACACTAGTCTACTCCGGAGTATCAATGCCCTGTCTCGAAACCCCCACGACTAGGGACCACAATTAAGGATATGCGTATAAACTACCCAACTCTCACGTATATGATCGCCATCATACTGTTGGTAGTAAAGCAAGATCCTAAGGGCTCTATCAAAGTGTAACATGCAATCAGTCACCTGAACATGTACACGACTGATAAAGGCAAACCAGATAGCATACTATCATCTCGAGTAAGACTGTCCTACCGGTATAGGTCCTCCGCAATCATTGCAATCACGTACCTGTGATCCAATAATTGACTATGAGGGCACTATCTCCAACAATCTCCCACTTGCACTCAAGGCTAATTATTGCGATGTTGCGTACTCACAGCCCGTGTGAAACCAACACCCAACTCCTCTACTAATCAGTTTCACAAAGCCCGTTTGTAAAACTATTGTGTTCGAGAAATAGCCTCAGTGAGTGGATCCGCCTAGAAGTTTCTTTCTATATCTCTCTAAATCTCAAGTTCGCGGAGAAAGCCATCTCCCGAAATGAGTAATACCTGTCTTAGAATATGTCTGGATATCTCATGGGACCTAGTTCATAAATGAACTCCAAATCCAAACTTCTTAGACTGTATCGATCACTGAACCTAATCAGTATCGGGCACCAAGCCACCCACAGTATCCTCTTGGACCACCTGTCCATAATACTGTCCCTCTTCGTCAGAGGGAAAAACTATAACTCTGACAATCACTCTGTCAACCATGTCACCTTTGAAGCTTGGAATGATAACCGTCTCCCGAAGGAGGCTGCCGTCATCAAATCCGTAGAACATGTACTTATGTTCTAAAACTGCTTCCTTATGTTTCTCCAGGATTGGATTAATACAAACTTATTGCATCTTGTGCAAAACCAACATTTGGTGTGGTACTTGACATCTCATGATTGACTCAATTGCCTAAGCAAGTGATCTGCCAATCATGCACATCTTTCTCCCCTTTAGTCTGTAAGACACCTTTAGAGAGGGTGACTCCATCACCTGCAGGTACACCACCATGCTAGGAGTCAACTATTCCAAAAACCATTAGAATATCTGTCAAAGTACCCACATTGGGAAACTACCCAAATCTAGATCTAAAACCATAGATCCAGAAACTAGAATGTCAAATATTATATCCATATCCTGTCTGGAGAAACAACAGTGTGACGACCACAGTTCACCCGATCGTAGTATAGGAATTTTACTTCCTACTCTATGTATGTCATCCAGATACCATGGCATCACATCCTACTACCTTCTTAACAGATCCATCCATTATTCTGATTGAAGTCAAACCCATGACTGTCACATCAAAAATAGATGATCTATCTCCTCTATAACTGCTCTAGTCTATAAATAGACATAAGCTACTTGCCCACTATGCTTCCGCTGCTCCCACTGACTACGACAACCCTCCTACCGGGTCTCATAACCTGGAACAACAGTAGTGTCAAGTTTTGGTAGATAAGAACCTCCCTGTCACCGTCTCTAAGGCTACCGAAGTACCTCTCGGGCGTCTGAGGTTACCTACCATACCTGCGGAGTGGCTATTGGAATGTCAAACCTGATTGAATATATAGGTCCTATTAAATTTTCCGTAATCGTTCGCGGTTCTGGAATCACTTCCAGTTCTACCATACTCCCACTACTGTTTTCTGAAAAAGATCCATTTTACTAAAACTGTGGCGAGTCAAGAACAATATCACTATTGATCTTCCAGATGGTAGAATATGAACCCTCGTCATAGCCAGGGTTAACCCACAAACAGCCATTACAGAAACGTGCCCAGAGTTATCCAGAGTCTGGTTTTAAGCATAAGCTGGACAACTCCCCGTAACTTAATATCTTTTAAGGTACGAACTATTCTATATCCAATATAGAAACTTTGGCACTTATTTAATTGGAACCATATTCAATCCATGCATTTGTCTCCAGTGCATATCAACTTAATGGAAAGAGGCTAATCAGCATTACTCAACTTAGGAATCCATCCAATTATGAGTAACCTGAAAGAGAAACACGTTTCTCAAAACCATCACTATTATCTGAATACCAATCACAAGAATCTACATCTTCGATCTCTTTGAAGAATCGCGATACTTGTGATACCTGGTTCTCTACTTTATTCTTATACCCACAACTTCTCAAAACTTAGACCTTGTATTTCTACGAAACACTCGTCTAAATACTAGAGAAGTTATAAGTAAACAGAACATAGTACGAGGACCTACCCCTTTGTCCTGATGGACACTTGGACAACATACAATACTCTGTATAAGTCCGCTGAGTTAAACAACTCAAAACCTGTGCGTCGTAGGTTGAAAACTGTACCCTGGCGATTTCCTCAAATATCACCAATTACAACGAATTCCGATATAATGAGGATGATCACCTAATTCCCAATATCTTACTCCCACTCATCATCTGTAAAACCATACAGATATGAGAATGAAACCTGGTAAATACATACCCTTGGAGTAAGTGTCTAATCGGGAAAACAGTTTTTCCTTTAACAATGCACTGAAACATGAAAATGTTTCGTAGGGGTATCCTGGTATTCATAGCAATGCCTCTTCCATAATCCAATTCATGACTTCAACCGTATATTTTATTGCCATCTCTCCAAATCCCTTTATTTGTCTTTAGTCGTTACCTTTTGTACACCATTGTTAGGCTAAATGGTTTTCTTCCTTCCCTACCGTTCGGCACCAACCTATGGTTTGGAAGAAGACTATCCAGTAAGCATAATAGGTGTACCCTCCTAAACCAAGGAGTACTCGCATCTCGAGAGAAGGTGATGATAAAAGACAACTGAATAATACCTTATTCTTTTAAAGGTGAAATAGGAGCGGCGATGAAGTACGCGGTTTTGGTCGTGAATGATATCTGTCGCAATTTACTTTGCCCTCTTTCTAATCCCTTTATTTTGTCTTTACATATTACCTTCTGCACACCCTACTTAGGCTAATTGGTTTTCTTCATTCCCTACCTTTCGGCACCAGCCTATGGTTTGGAATAAGACTATCCAATAGGCGTAATAGGTGTACTCTCCTAAACCAAGGAGCTCTCGCAACCTGAGAGAAGGTGATAATAAAAGACAACTGAATAAACCAATTCTATTTCTCCTGAACCTGGATCCATCCTAGAAGAAGTCCCTTCGAGTTCGTATATAACCATACGATGGATCTATCCAATGGAAGCGGATATCCGTAGTAATACGGGTGTTCTGAGAAATGCAAAGGGTAAAAAAAGGAGTGGCAATGACTTATGCAACATAGACAATCCAAAAGCCAGTATTTTAAGAAGGTTCGGTCAACCTGGTCACTGAGTCATAGTCTAGGGTCGGTCAAAAGTCGCTGCCAAAGAGAGAGAGAAAAGAAACACTCTGCGTGCACTCTAACCTAGATCAGAATGGTCATCACTTTATCTAATCCGGAAACCTCCCACTGTCCTGTCAAATTCTCCTCCAAACCTAAAGAAGAATCAATCGGGATCACCCGAAGAGTAAACCAACTCATCAGCGGGAATCGGGATCCAACTCTCATCGCATGATAACGTGATGGAATGCATCCACGTTACTCATACTCCAGATGGTATGCGCATACTTTGCAAGTTTCAGTTTCTTTAGAAACTCCCGATATAGTTTTTGCCCCATGCTCTTATAACCTTGGCGTTAGGTCAAAATGTCATAAGTCACATGCCAAGTTCTACCCATCACTATCTTGTTAATTTGAACCCACCCGCACATGCCCTTGGCGTTAGGTCAAAATGGCAGAACGGCTGTCCCAAACCAACTCATCTATCTATGCAACAATTGAATACCCAGCAGCTACCAAACACTATGCCTTGGCGTTAGGTCAAAATACATAGCTTGAATACTACTGAATACCCAAAAGAAGTGACGGAGGGCTACGGCTGGTTTTTGGCGAAAACCCTTTAGCGTAGTGAACTTGATATCGCTGAAGGAACCTGATAGCTTTTTAAAATATAGTGGCGAAAACCTTTTGCTAAAGAGGTCACTCCCGGTAAAGGGATCTCGGCTCTTTCCTCGTGGAATGAGGTGCAGGATATTCCACTGAATACCGCTATGCAAAGCAACATGTAATCGACTATAGTGAAGTTATTACGCTGACGCAAACTTCTGCCCAAGGGGTCAGTCCCGGTGAAGGGATATCGGCCCTTGCCCCGTCGAATGAGGTGCAGGATATTCCACTGAATACCGCTATGCATAACAAAAGGAAACGTCTTTGTAACAACACTTTTTAAAGTGTTCCAACAACTGTATACAGGTTTGTTTTACTTTGCGTTGATCAGAATCAACGCAGTCCCATCTTTAATCACACCAGAAAAGAACGAAAATAAAATGTACGTATATGCCATCCGCATTCGTCACTGGGTCCCGTCATAACCCGTTAGGTTACTTAACTAACGACAGAGCGGGGACTGGACTAGCGCGGGTGTAAAACATATACAACATCTAATAGTATATATACCAATATACAATAATCGCTCCAGGCGTGATAGTATGCAACATTACAGAAAAGTAATAAGCATCACAGAACAATACAGATAATCTGGGATCCCCGGGTTTCACAGAGCCGCTGCTGAAACCCGACGTTCCCCTGTCGTGTGGATAGCCTGTACAATGAAACCTAGACCCCTACGGGTGCGGCAAGTTACCCGCCAAAACCTGAAGCGAGGCAGCCCCCTACAGCATAGTGAATGGACCACCCAGCACTTTACGGAATCCGGTAATCTTGGGCACCCCTCCTTGGGTCAACCTGTACCCCCTACGAGTGCGGCGAATAGTCTGCCAATTCTAGAGTGGGACCCCTCTGCCTCTCAAAGCCATGAGATGCGGACCCGTTGCCCCCCAGAACCCGGCTATCCGTGCACTCCGTCACGGGGCAAAACCTACTACAGTAATGAAAAAATAGTACAATAGGTACATCGACCGCAACCTGGTCGTGCCCCAAAAGAATATTATACAACAGGCAGTGACGACAGTCCACAAGTTGGACGCTCGCCCCGCAATATCAAATGTACAAATAAACTCAAACTGTACTACCATTGCACACTGCTATCCACCACGACAAATCCGCAACATCACAGCACAACACAGAACATCAACGCGAATGTCACGTTCGCAAACCCGTCTAAAAGAACTATAGCAATCAGACGCGGTTTACCGATCAAATGACATTCCCGGTCGGAGATATAATGTAAGCACTGTAAACTAACGTGTTTAAATTTCGATCGACCAAATATCAAAAAGTGGGCCCCACGAATATCTGTAGAACAGTAACAAAACCTGGGCCCAAACGATATATACCAAAAACCCCAATTTCCAATATAGAATGCACTGTAGAAAATTGGCAAACTGATTTGACTTTCCTGCGGCGGATCCGCGGCCAAACCCATGCTTGGGCCGCGGATCCGCGGCAGAACAGTAGAATTAGTTCGTCGAATTTCTGCAGTATTCCTAAAAAAGCCTGCTTGATTTTCTGGAATGGTCCAAATGTCATTTTGACCAGTTTAAAAATTTACAGAAACTGTCAAGTCGGAATTTTGCAATTTTTGTTTTTCGGTTCGATCGATATTTTAAACGCGTTAGCACAAGTTAGCATAGCAAAATGGTGAGGCTCTGATACCAATGTAAGTCTATGCTAGCGCCCCGGCCGTCTACAGACGCCAAATGCGGAACAAAAACTTTTAAACTGGCGCTATCGTATACTTTAACCCGGATCTGCCATTATTGCTAAACTAACAAACTGTAAAGAGTGTAGAAAGGTTATACCGAACGATCCGAGTCCTTCGTTCTTCAACCATCATCCCACGCTCCGTTGCGGCTGCTCCGATCTCGTCGATCTCCGATTCCTTCGTCGAGGTGGCACCACATGATCGATTCTTTAAACGGGCTCCCGCCTCTGACTTGAGGCAACTCGATCGTCAAGTTTGCTAAAAGAGATGACCAAGAATGATGTAGAGAATGAGTAGATGACTTTGTCTCACTTCGTCCAAATCCGTGGACAATCGGTTAATGAAGTTGACGTGGAAATCGGGTGATGGAATGAAATGAACTGTAAAATTCCATACACCCCGAATACTATCATAATCTTTTCTAACTAAAATGAAACATCAAGTGAAGTGAGGAGAGAGAGGGCCGGCTACTTTATAGGATGGAGGAGGGTGAGTGTAGGAGCAAGTGGTGACCTTAAACAAAATATCATAATGTGAACACAAAAGAATATCAAGCATAAAGATCTTAACCAAAACAAGAATGTTTAGAAATCAAAGCATGAGTCACATGACACCTCTCCAATTCTAGAACCTTCTAGAAGCTTCTAGAAGCATGATTCACTCTCATCCAAGAAAAGATAAATCCGTCTTTAACCAAATGTTAAAAGACGGCTGATAGAAAACTGGAAACTGGCAACTTCCAAAAGTGATCCTGAAACGACTTTCAGGATAACCCCGAAACTGTATAATATACCCGCATTTGTATTACGACCGAATACAAATGCAACTGAGACAATGATATTATACCTACTCAATATAATACTCGGATCCGGCTTAAACCAAAGCCGACCAGTATCATCTGCCCGAAAAATAACACGTGCGTAAACGCACGTGCATTTTCCGAACCCTGCCATAAAACCATACGGCCTCTACAACGTTTCGCCCGAACTTGGGAAACTGTCTGTGGGGGACTCTAATGACTCGTCAGTACCCTGGCAGTGGGTTTAACCACAAACCGTCAGCGGCACTAGCTATGCGTAACGGCTGCCCATGGACTGACCTCAAGGGAGGCTGATGAGCGAACTCAAGGGAGGCCGATGAGCGAACTCATCCAGAAACCCTACTGAGCCTAACAGTGACAATGTATATACAGTCCGGTCCGTTCGTCTATGAGTATCGCATATCTGCCTAGGGGGCTAGTAACGTCAGACCCCCAATAGCAGTATAAGTCGTGTCGGAGTGAAGCCCAATAACACCCTGAGATACTACTGGAGTACCTACCAGTAAATCTCCTACCATGGCCATGGATTTGTGTAATGGCTCTCCTAGACACAGCACGATCTCGCCCCCAATACCGGGAGAGACGAATCCCCTGCTGATCCGCTCACGTGCCTCCATATGGCTCGGGACTGTACCCAAAAACTACCTGTTTGCATGACTCCTTTGAGCCGTGGTAGGGTAGAAATCAAAGCACGGTGGGAACTCACACGAGACAAATGACGACCTCAGGTCGATGAACTAACCTGTACACATGTCACCAGGGAACTGCTATCTGACGGTAGATATAATACTAACTAGCAGATTCCCGGCGAGTCCTGTCCGGTGTACTCATAACCCAATGAGCACCTGTATACATCTTAGGTGATCCAACTGACACCAGTGGCTTGTGAGACCGGCCACCGCCCCTCGTCGGGGTCTCGACTGTACACACTAGTCTACTCCGGAGTATCGATGCCCTGTCTCGAAACTCCCACGACTAGGGACCACAATTAAGGATATGAGTATAAACTACCCAACTCTCACGTATATGATCGCCATCATACTGTTGGTAGTAAAGCAAGATCCTAAGGGCTCTATCAAAGTGTAACATGCAATCAGTCACCTGAACATGTACACGACTGATAAAGGCAAACCAGATAGCATACTATCATCTCGAGTAAGACTGTCCTACCGGTATAGGTCCTCCGCAATCATTGCAATCACGTACCTGTGATCCAATAATTGACTATGAGGGCACTATCTCCAACACGAACCTCGATCTCCTGGCGATCCACGATCTCCCTGATCAGGTGATACCGCCTCAAGATGTGTCTGGATTTCTGATGGGACCTGGGTTCCTTCGCTAAAGCTATAGCCCCGTTGTTGTCGCAATACAGAGGTATTGGGTCAACAATGGACAGAACCACCTGAAGTTCTTTCAAGAACTTCCTCATCCAGACAGCTTCTTTTGCGGCATCAGATGCAGCGATGTATTCCGCTTCCATAGTCGAGTCAGCAACGGTTTCCTGTTTGGAGCTCTTCCAATACACCGCCCCTCAATTGAGGGTAAAGACAAAACCCGACATGGACTTGGAATCATCCTTGTCACTCTGGAAGCTGGAGTCAGCAAAGGCCTCAATATGGAGGTCTTTTCCGCCATACACCAAGAACATCTCCTTAGTCCTTCTCAGGTACTTGAGAATGTTCTTTACCGCTATCCAATGTTTCTCCCCAGGGTTTGACTGATTACCACACTCAGTGCATAAGCCACATCTGGTCTGATATACAACATCGCATACATTATAGAGCCTACCGCAGAAGCGTAGGGTATAATAGACATGCGATCCCTCTCTAAATCAGTCTTGGGAGACATCTCTTTAGAGAGGGTGATCCCGTGACAAGCCGGTAGATTACCGCGCTTGGAATCTTCCATACTGAACCTTTTTAGTATGGTGTCGATGTACCTGGACTGTGATAGTCCTAAAATCCTCTTGGATCTGTCACGGTAGATCCGGATCCCCAGAATGTATGAGGCATCACCCAGGTCTTTCATGGAGAACCTATGTGACAAGAACCCCTTGACAGATTGTAGCATAGGAATGTCATTTCCTATTAAGAGAATGCCATCCACGTATAAAATGAGGAATACTACAGTTCTCGCTACAAATCTACAATAGATGCATGGTTCATCTGGATTTTTGATAAAGCTAAATTCCTTGACCGTCTCATCAAAACAGATGTTCCAACTCCGCGATGCCTGCTTTAGTCCATAAATGGACTTAAGCAACTTGCACACCTTTCCGCTGCTCCCACTCTGAATGAAACCCTCTGGCTGGTCCATATAGACACACTCATCTAAATGTCCATTTAGAAAAGCGGTCTTTACGTCCATCTGCCAAATTTCATAATCGTGGAAGGCAGCAATGGCAAGAAGGATCCGAATGGATTTCAGCATAGCTACTGGAGAAAAGGTTTCTTCATAGTCCAAACCAGGTCGCTGACGAAAACCTTTTGCAACCAGTCTAGCTTTATAGGTCTCAACCTGTCCATCCACACCAATCTTCCTTTTGAAGATCCACTTGCATCCTACGGGTTTTACCCCATCTGGAGCAATGTCCAACGTCCATACTTTGTTGGTGTACATGGACTCCATTTCGGTCCGCATTGCATCCAGCCATTTTACCGAGTCGACGCTCTGAATGGCTTGCTGGAAGCTAGTAGGCTCATCACAATCTATGATACAATCCTCTCTATCCCCGTCAATGAGAAAACCGTAGTATCTCTCGGGCGGATGAGACCGCCTACTACTCCTGCGGAGTGGCGTGGGAATGTCCTGATCTTTCGAACCCTCTGGTTCTACTAAGCTTTCAGTAATAGCTCGTGGTTCTGGAATTTCTTCCAGTTCTATTGCGCTCCCACTTATTTCTTTTTCTATGAACTGGTGTTCTAGAAAGTGGGCATGGCGAGAAACAAAAACCTTTTGTTCCTCTTCGCAATAGAAGAAATATCCCTTGGAGCTCTTTGGATATCCCACAAACTTGCACTGTACTGAGCGTGCCTCGAGCTTGTCCGCATGCTGCTTTTTTACAAAAGCTGGACATCCCCATGTCTTAATGTGATTAAGATAGGGTCTCTTCCCACACCACATCTGTATGGTGTAGTAGGCACAGTCTTAGTTGGAACTCGGTTCAAAAGGTATGCAGCTGATTCTAGCGCATATCCCCAGAACGATCGCGGCAACTCAGCGTTACTCATCATGGACCGTACCATATCCAATAGGTCCGGTTCCGTCTTTCCGATACACCGTTATATTGCGGAGTGTATGGAGGAGTAAGCTGAGAGAGAATTCCATTCTCTTTTAAGTAACCCAGGAACTCGGCACTCAAGTATTCACCACCTCGATCAGATCTTAGTGCCTTGATACTTTTGCCTGTTTATTTTTCTACTTCATTCTTGTATTCCTGGAATTTTTCAAAAGCCTCGGATTTATGTTTCATTAAGAAGACATAACCGTACCTTGAAAAGTCATCCGTAAAAGTAATGAAGTAAGAATAACCTCTTCGTGCATGCGTAGGCATTGGACCGCACACGTCGCTGTGTACGAGTCCCAAGAGCTCGCTCACTCTTACTCCGTGTCCAGTGAACGGAGTCTTTGTCATCTTTCCTTTGAGACAGGATTGACAAGTGGCATACGATTGATATTCGAACGAATCCAAATATCCTTCTGTATGTAACTTAGTCAACCTTCTCTCATTGATGTGACCCAGTCTACAATGCCATAAGAAAGTTTTATTGATTTCTGGAGACTTTCTTTTGTGTGTATTCTGGACATTGAAAATCTGTGGTTGGTTTAATACGTATATACCGTTGTTCAATGTACCTGACCCAATCAAAACTTGATTAAGGTGAATGTTCACTACATTACTTACAAATGCAAATTCATAACCTTCTTTAGATAATAAAGATACAGAAATGATATTACAGGTTGCATTTGGTACATAATAACAACTACGCAAAACCAAAAAGTGTCCATCCGACAATCCCAGGTGATAGTCCCCCACGGCCTCAGCATCCATGCTAGCACCATTTGCAACTCTGAGGGTCATGTCACCTGCCTTCAAAACTCTACTCTTTCTCAACGCCTGCAAAGAATTACAGATATGAGATCCCGATCCGGTATCCAATACCCAGGATGTAAAGTTTATTGATAGACAGTTTTCAATAACATACACACCTGAAGCTGAAGCCGCAACTCGCTTCAAATCCTGGGTTCTGGCCTTCCAAGCCTTGCAATCCTGTTTCCAGTGTCCACTTTTGTGACACTAGAAGCATTCTTCCTTCCCTACTAGCTTTCCCGCTACCTTTGTTGCCTTTCCTTTTCCCTTCGTATCCACTTTACTGACACCGCCTCTTGGTTTGGCGGGGGCTTTCTTCTCCTTGCCCTTGGCTTTCGCCCTGGATCTAGAAGAGGAAGATCCTCCTACAAACAAAGTGGATGTCTCCCTACCTTTCTGTAGGGTGCCCTCAGCACTCCTCAACATGTTCAGAAGTTCGGAAAGTTCAACCTCCTTTCCTTGCATGTTGAAGTTAAGGATAAACTGGGCGTAAGTGGAAGGAAGGGACTGGAGAATCAAATCAGTGTAGAGTTCATTCTCCAACGTGGTCCCGAGGTCCGCGAGCTCCTCTATGTAGCCAATCATCTTAAGCACGTGTTCCGCTACCGATGATCCGATGGCCAATCTTGCCGAAAATAGCTTCTTCGACACTTCGTATCTTGCGATACGAGAATGCTCTCCATACAGTTCTTTTGTATGGAGAAATATGGACTCTAGGTCCATATTCTTGTGCCTCCTCTGATGTTCGTTGTCCATCGAGGCAAGTACGAGGCATTTGGCCTTCACGAAATCTATCTCCCATGTCTTACAGATTTCTACATCCGCGACGCTGGAGGTGGGACCTGGGACAGGGGGAGCTTTGGTGGTAAGGATATACCCCAACTTGTCGTTAGTAATTGCCATCTTGACATTCCTGAGCCAATCTTTGTAGTTTGGCCCTGTCAGTATGTTTTTATCTAGTAATAACTTAAGTCCGGTCATGTTGAATGGTCACTACAATTAGGAGAGAGAAAAGAAACACTTTAACATGATGCTCTTGCAAGTTTAGAGTGGTTTTTAGTTTGTCTAAACAGGATGGCTCCCACTGTCTCTCGAATCCCTTCTCAAACCGTAAAGAAAGAATTAGTCGGGATCAATCTCACCGTACAATACTTGCTTAACCGTTCAGCCAGGCCAGTGTCGGTACTTCGAGGGAGGTTTTCCAACGCTTTCGCGAAGTTCCTTAATTAAGTAACCTCTTTTCCCTGTGGGCGTAGCCCCGCTAACACCTTTCTAGACACCTATTAGGTTTATAGCATTGATCGTTAAGTGAGAGTTTTCCCGAGGAGTAGCATATACTCATAGTAGGATCGGGATCCAAATATCATCGCGTGATAAAACCGAAGGAATCCTACCAGAATTATCACACTCCAAATGGTATGCAGCGCTAGCAAGTTTCAGTACTTATGAAACTCCCGATGTGGATTTTTGCCCCATGCTCTTATGACCTTGACTTTGGCCAAAATATCATAAGTCACATGTCAAGTTCTACCCGTCATTCTCTTGGTTAATTTGGACCCACCCGTACCTACCCTTGACTTTGGCCAAAATGACAGCACGACTGTCCCAAACCAACGCATCTACCTATGCTGCACATGAATACCCAATAGCTACCAATCACTATGCCTTGACTTTGGCCAAAATACATAGCTTGAATACTATTTGACCATTCATGTAGAATGACGGAGGGCTACGAATGGTTTTGGCGAAACCGTGAACGTAGTGAACTTGATATAATTGATGGAACGAGATAGCTTTTAAAAGGAGTGGTTCAAGCTCCACGTTTAAAAGTTTAGTTTTGAAAAGAACCGAGTGGTTTTCAAAGTGTTCCAATCGACTTTTACTTGGTTTATTTTCTTGCATTAGTTCTTTTAATGCGTCCCATCATTTAATCCTACCATTGCAGAAAACAACCAAAATATGACGTACGCTTATGCCATTCGCATTCGCCACGGGGCCCCGTCATCACCCATTAGGTTACTTAACTAACGACAGAGCGGGGGCTAGGCTAGCGCGGCTGTAAAACATAAGCAACGCCTAAATAGTTATAGTATATAGATATATAGCAATGATAGACATTACAGATCACAGATGAATACATTGGATATACTAGGAATCCGCAATCCGTTCGAGCCTGCAACGAAAAGCGGATTACACGGTCGCGGTGAATAGCCAATACCCCACCCAAGACCCCTACGGGTGCGGCAAACTACCCGCCAAGTACCCGAAGCGAAGCAACCTCCCTCAACACCGTGAGTAGGCCACTCGGCACTTCGAGATACCCGGTAGTTTGTGCACCCCCTCCATGGGTCTATCCTAGGAGCAAAAAAAGTAAAAAGAATTATACAATGACGGCTACAACCCCGACCCGGTTGTGCGGCCAAACAAATAATATTACATCAATTTACATATTACATGAATGAAAGAAAAAGAAACACTCATCTCACATCCACCCCGGCTATTCACCCGCGACAATCCAACGCATTCATATACACATACCATCATCAAACACAGATCATAGATATGTATAACCCCCACTAATCGACATATAGCGATTAGCTGACGTTCAATACATATAAACATCACAGATATAACCCACTAGTCAAAGTGTAGTGAAGTTCGATCAAAAATACGGATTTATAGGCCCCCAAAAACAAATTTCTTTTCTGGAAAACCTGGGCACAAATAAACCATCTTAAAAATCCCAAAACCAAGTCATAAGAACACTGCACCAAACCCGGTCCAGAACAGACTCAAAACGGTCGCGGTTCCGCGGCAATAGGCATGCTTTTGCCGCGGAACCGCCGCGCTTTGAACTGTTCACTTGACCGTATTTGGGGTGCTTCTTCACAAAACCCTGATCCGATTTTTGAAGTATGATTTTTTATTTTTAGAGCAGAAAAAATTTCAACAGAAACTTAGGGTTTTGTGTTTTTAGTTTTGTGATTTTTTCCGATTGAACTTCCATACACTTTACTACCTAGCTAGTTTATGTTTAGTTAGGCTCTGATACCACTGTAAGTCCACGTTGCCTACCCCGGTGCTTGCGGGGAGGCGGAAAACGGAATAAAAATCGGATTTTTACTACTCTAGGCAACATGGACTAGACAAAGTCGGGATCTTTACTAAACAAAACTAACTAAAAGCTAACTAGGAATTAGCTACAAGGAAGAATGGTTATACCTAGGGCTTTATGTCCTTCTCTCCTTGCTCCTTGAAGTGGTAGAAAGGGATCACCTTGTCGCCTTCTCTAGTCGAAGAAGGATCCACCAGAGAGCCTCAATCTTTGGCTTCAACTTCAAGCTAGAAGTAACTAAGGTGCTAGAAGTGCTAATCCTAGAACCCTAGATGAGAGTAGAGATTACTATGGAGTGGTTTTTCTCAAGCTCAATTGTTTCTCAACACATGAGAGGGGAGAGCTTAAGGAAGAGGAAGAGCAAGAGAGAGAAAGTATATGATAGAATGAGAGAATAATAAGCCATTCTCACATACATGTGTGAATTATAAAAAATAGATAATTAGCTAGATAATTGTCATGGTTAATCAAGACTTGACCATTATCATTTCACATTAAATGAAAATTGCAAGGACCAAAGAGCATCTTTTATATGGAATGATGATGGTCAACAAGTCAACTAAGGTCAACAAGTCAAGTATGGTCAAAATGTCAACAATCCTAACCATGCACAATTATATATAGCTAATATCAATTAATCATAATACACACATAAGCATTAGGGTTAAAAAAATGACAATGGTTATTAACCCTAATCAAAGTCCTCTTCCTCTGACTCAATCAACTGTGCATACGCACCCGCATTCGTGATCCGAGGAACACGAATACAAAGAGATAAAACCAATCCCAAATTATATACTAGGATCTGGCTTAAACCAAAGCCCGCTAGTATAAGATGTCCGGACAGCAAACGTCCACAAGTGCGCGGATGTGAACGAACCCTCTCACAAAACTGTTAGTGTATATGCCCTAGAGGCCATTACTGTATCATACAAGTTTGTATATTACTTAATGGAAGCTTTGGATATTCACAGTTGTATATACAATCTTGCTTGAAATGGTAGTATGCTACTTGGTTTGTCTCTGCTTTAATATGTGCATATGTTTCTTTTAGCATATTGCTGGTATACATATTAGTAGAGCCCTTAGGATCCTTGCTTGATTACCAGCATTGTGATGGCGCTCGCACTCGTGGGAGCTGGGTAATCTATAAGCACATCCTTATACAGGTCCCTGGTCGTTGGACTATCGAGACAGGGCATCGATACTCCGGAGTAGACTAGCGTATGCGCTTCTCATCCCAGTGTGGGAGACGGTCTGTCCCACAGCCGTTAGTACGTCGTACTTGGGATAGTATGCGGGTGCTCGTTAGGTTACGAGTACACTGGACAGGACTCGTCGGGAACTGTTGGTTGGTAATATACCTATCGTCAGTTATCAGTTCCCAGGTGACATGAGTACAGCTTAGTCCGCTGACTTGACACTGTCACTTCGCCTCGAGTGTGTTCCCACTGCACTTTGATTACTACCTTACCACGGCTCAAAGGAGTCGTGCAAACAGGTAGTTTTTGGGTGCAGTCCCGAAGCACTTGGAAGCAGTGACGGTTAGACAGGATTCGTCTCTCCCGGTATTGGGGGTTGACATCGCGCTGTGTCCAGGAGAGCCATTACACGAGTAGTCCCTGGCCAGGGCAAGCGAGGTATACTGGTAGGTTTCCAGTGTTATCTCAGGGTGTTCTGGGCTACACTCCGACACGACTTGTACCGCTATTAGGGGACTGACGTTCACCGCCCCCCTAGGCCCGCCATGCGATGTATCAGACGAACAGACCGGTCTGTACGGAGACTGTCACATACAGGCTCAGTAGGAGTGCAGATGGGGTTCACCTCGTCAGTCTTCTTATCGACATCTACCTGGGGACCGTTACGTACAGCTAGTGCCGCTTGCGGTCTGTGGTTAAACCCACTGCCAGCGTAGTGTCGAGTCTTTAGAGTCCCACACAGAGAGCTATTCGCCTTTAGGCAAAATGAGTAGAGGTCGCATGGTTTTGCGACAGGGTTCGTTCACATTCGCGCACTTGTGCACGTTTGCTGTCCGGACAGTTTATACTAGCAGGCTTTGGTTTGAGCCGGATCCTAGTGTATGGTTTGAGATTGGTTTTTCTCATTGTGTTCGTGTTCCTCGGATCACGAATGCGGGTGCGTATGCACAGTTGCTTGAGATTGAGGGAGAGGACCTTGTTTAGGGTTATTGACTATTGTCATTTTATTAACCCTATTGCTTTTGTGTGTATTATAGTTAATTGATAATTAGCTTAATAATTGTGCATGGTTTTTGTTGTTGACCATTTGACTTCTTTGACTTGTTGACCTAGTTGACAATTTGACCATGATCATTTCATTTGGAAGATGCTCTTTGATCCTTGCAATTTGCATTAATATTGAAATGATAATGGTCATATCTTGATTAAACCATGACAATTTTCTAGCTAATTAATTAATTAATATATTACACACATATTAGTGAGAATGGCTCACTAATAATTGATTCTCTCATATCATTTCTCTCTCTTGCTCATCCTCTCCCTCAAGCTCTCTCCCTCTCATGTGTTGAGAAACAAAAAGCTTGAGAAAAACCTTCACTTGATCTTCTCTACTCTCTTCTAGGGTTCAAGTCTTAGCATTTCTTGCACTCTAGTTACTCCTAGCTTGGAGTTGAAGCTAAAGGTCGAGGCTTTCGGGTGGATCCTTCTTTGACGGGAGAAGACAAGAAAGGTGACATCTTTCTACCGTTCCAAGGAGCAAGGAGAGAAGGACTTTGAGCTCAAGGTATAACCTTTCTACAACTTAGCTAGTTGTTAGTTTGCTTTAGCTAGTTTTTGTTTAGCAAAGATCCTCACAAGCAAGGTCCATGTTGCCTAAGTCATTAAAAATCCGTTTTTTATTATGTTTTCCGCCTCCCCGTAAGCACCGGGGTGGGCAACGTGGACTTACAGTGGTATTAGAGCCTAACTAAACTTAAACTAGCTAGGTAGTGAAGTGTAACGAAGTTTCGAAACTGGAAAATCCAAAAACCAAACTTTGCAAAACCCTAGTTTCTGTTAATTTTTTTTCTGGTCAAAATGACATTTGTTATACACCAAAAATTATCTCAGGCTTTTGTATAAAAAACCACCAAATACGAACCAGAGAGGCGATCAGAGGAGCGCAGATCCGCGGCAAGAGGAAGCTCTTGCCGTGGAAGCGCGGCCGTCTGGCCCCCTCTCTGCTTCGATTTTGGTGCAGAGTGTTTCTGTGTTGGTTTTGGGATTTTTAGGATATGTTATATGTGCCCAGATTTTCCAGAACTAAAATTTACTTTTGGGGGCCTATAAATCCGTATTTTTTCGGAACTTCACTACACTTTAACTATATCGGTTATATCTGTGATGCTTGTATGTATTGAACGTCGGCTAATCGCTATAAGTCGATTAGTCGGGGTTATACATCTCTGTGATCTGTGATTGTTATTGGTTTGTGGATATGAATGGATTGGATTGTCGCGGGTGAATGGCCGGGGTGGATGTGAGATGAGCGTTATTTTTCTTTCATTCATTTGTAACATGTAAATTGATGTAATAATATTATTTGTATGGCCGCACAACCGGATCGGGGTTGTAGCCGTCATTGTATAATTCTTTTTACTGTTTCTGCTCCTAGGATAGACCCATGGAGGGGGTGCACAAACTACCGGGTATCTCGAAGCGCCGAGTGGCCTACTCACGGTGGTGAGGGAGGTTGCTTCGCTTCGGGTGCTTGGCGGGTAGTTTGCTGCACCCGTAGGGGTCTTGGGTGGGGTATTGGCTATTCAACGCGACCGTGTAATCCGCTTTACGTTGCAGGCCCGAACGCATTGTGGATTCCTAGCATATCCAATGTATTCATCTGTGATCTGTAATGTCTATCATTGCTATATATTTATATATAATAACTATTTAGGCGTTGCTTATGTTTTACAGCCGCGCTAGCCCAGCCCCCGCTCTGTCGTTAGTTAAGTAACCTAACGGGTGATGACGGGGCCCCGTGGCGAATGCGAATGGCATAAGCGTACGTCATATTTTGGTTGTTTTCTGCAATGGTAGGATTAAATGATGGGACGCATTAAAAGAACTAATGCAAGAAATAAACCAAGTAAAAGTCGATTGGAACACTTTGAAAACCACTCGGTTCTTTTCAAAACTAAACTTTTAAACGCGGAGCTTGAACCACTCCTTTTAAAAGCTATCTCGTTCCATCGATTATATCAAGTTCACTACGTTCACGGTTTCGCCAAAACCATTCGTAGCCCTCCGTCATTCCACATGAATTGTCAAAAGTATTCAAGCTGTGTATTTTGGCCAAAGTCAAGGCATAGTGATTGGTAGCGTTTGGGCATTCATGTGCAGCATAGATAGATGCGTTGATTTGGGACAGTCGTGCTGCCATTTTGGCCAAAGTCAAGGGTAGGTACGGGTGGGTCCAAATTAACCAGGAGAATGACGGGTAGAACTTGACATGTGACTTATGATATTTTGGCCAAAGTCAAGGTCATAAGAGCATGGGGCAAAAATCCACATCGGGAGTTTCATAAGTACTGAAACTTGCTAGCGTTGCATACCATTTGGAGTGTGATAGTTCTGGTAGGATTCCTTCGGTTTTATCACGCGATGATATTTGGATCCCGATCCTACTGTGAGTATATGCTACTCCTCGGGAAAACTCTCGCTTAACGATCAATGCTATAAACCTAGTAGGTGCCTAGAAAGGTGTTAGCGGGGCTACGCCCACAGGGAAAAGAGGTTACTTAATTAAGGAACTTCGCGAAAGCGTTGGAAAACCTCCCTCGAAGTACCGACACTGGCCTGGCTGAACGGTTAAGCAAGTATTGTACGGTGAGAATGATCCCGGCTAATCCTTTTCTTTATGGTTTGAGAAGGGATTCGAGAAACAGTGGGAGCCATCCAGTTTAGACAAACTAAAAACCACTCTAAACTTGCAAGAGCATCATGCTAAAGTGTTTCTTTTCTCTCTCCTAATTGCAGCGACCATTCAACATGACCGGACTTAAGTTACTGTTAGATAAAAATATATTGACAGGGCCAAACTACAAAGATTGGCTCAGGAATGTCAAGATGGCTATCACTTATGACAAGCTGGGGTATATACTTACCACCAAAGCTCCCTCTGTCCCAGGTCCCACCTCCAGCGTCGCGGATGTAGAAATCCGTAAGACATGGGAGATAGATTGCGCGAGGGCCAGATGCCTCGTACTAGCCTCGATGGACAACGAACATCAGAGGAGGCACGAGAATATGGACCTAGAGTCCATATTTCTCCATACAAAAGAACTATATGGAGAGCAGTCTCGTATCGCTAGATACGAAGTGTCGAAGAAGCTTTTTTCGGCAAGGTTGGTCGTCGGATCATCGGTAGCGGACCACGTGCTTAAGATGATCGGCTACATAGAGGAGCTCGCGGACCTTGGGACCACGTTGGAGAATGAACTCTATACCGATTTGATTCTCCAGTCCCTTCCTTCCACTTACGCCCAGTTCATTCTTAACTTCAACATGCAAGGAAAGGAGGTTGAACTTGCCGAACTTCTGAACATGTTGAGGACTGCTGAGGGCACCCTACAAAAGGGTAGGGAGACATCCACTTTGTTTGTAGGAGGATCTTCCTCTTCTAGGTCCAGGGCGAAAGCCAAGGGCAAGAAGAAGAAAGTCCCCGCCAAACCAAGAGGCGGTGTCGGTAAAGTGGATACGAAGGGAAAGGGTAAAGCAACAAAAGTAGCGGGGAAGCTGGTGGGGAAGGAAGAATGCTTCTATTGTCACAAAAGTGGTCACTGGAAACAGGATTGCAAGGCTTGGAAAGCCAGAACACAGGATTTGAAGCGAGTTGCAGCTTCAGCTTCAGGTGTGTATGTTATTGAAAACTGTCTATCAATAAACTCTATATCCTGGGTATTGGATACCGGATCAGGATCTCATATCTGTAATTCTTTGCAGGCGTTGAGAAAGCGTAGAGTTTTGAAGGCAGGTGACATGACCCTCAGAGTTACGAACGGTGCTAGCATGGATGCTGAGGCCGTGGGGGACTATCACCTGGGATTATCAGATGGACACTTTTTGGTTTTGCGTAGTTGTTATTATGTACCAAATGCAACCTGTAATATCATTTCTGTTTCTTTATTATCTAAAGAAGGTTATGAATTTGCATTTGTAAGTAATGTAGTGAACATTCACCTTAATCAAGTTTTGATTGGGTCAGGTACATTGAACAACGGTATATACGTTTTAAACCAACCACAGGTTTTCAATATCCAGAATACACACAAAAGAAAGTCTCCAGAAATTAATAAAACTTTCTTATGGCATTGTAGACTGGGTCACATCAATGAGAGAAGATTGACTAAGTTACATACTGAAGGATATTTGGATCCGTTCGAATATCAATCGTATGCAACTTGTCAATCCTGTCTCAAAGGAAAGATGACAAAGGCTCCGTTTTCTGGACACGGAGAAAGAGCGAGCGAGCTCTTGGGACTCGTACACAGCGACGTGTGCGGTCCAATGTCTACACATGCGCGAAGCGGTTATTCTTACTTCATTACCTTTACGGATGATTTTTCAAGGTACGGTTATGTCTTCTTAATGAAACATAAATCCGAGGATTTTGAAAAATTCCAGGAATATAAGAATGAAGTAGAAAAACAAACCGGCAAAAGTATCAAGATTCTAAGATCGGATCGAGGTGGAGAATACTTAAGTGCCGAATTCCTGAACTACTTAAAAGAGAATGGAATTCTCTCTCAGCTTACTCCTCCATACACTCCGCAACATAACGGTGTATCGGAGAGACGGAACCGGACCCTATTGGATATGGTACGGTCCATGATGAGTAACGCTGAGTTACCGCGATCGTTCTGGGGATATGCGCTAGAATCAGCAACATACCTTTTGAACCGAGTTCCAACTAAGACTGTGCCTACTACACCATATGAAATGTGGTGTGGGAAGAGACCCTATCTTAATCACATTAAGACATGGGGATGTCCATCTTTTGTAGAAAAGCAGCATGCGGACAAGCTCGAGGCACACTCAGTACAGTGCAAGTTTGTGGGATATCCGAAGAACTCCAAGGGATATTACTTCTATTGCGAAGAGGAACAAAAAGTCCTTGTTTCTCGCCATGCCCACTTTCTAGAACATCAGTTCATAGAATAAGAATTAAGTGGGAGCGCGATAGAACTGGAAGAAATTCCAGAACCGCAAGCTATTACTGAAAGCTTGGTCGAACCAGAGGGTTCGAAAGATCGGGACATTCCTACGCCACTCCGCAGGAGTAGTAGGCAGTCTCATCCGCCCGAGAGGTACTACGGTTTTCTCATTGACGGGGATAGAGAGGACTGCATCATAGATTGTGATGAGCCTACTAGCTTCCAGCAAGCCATTCAGAGCGTCGACTCGGTAAAATGGCTGGATGCAATGCGGACCGAGATGGAGTCCATGTACACCAACAAAGTATGGACGTTGGACGTTGCTCCAGACGGGGTAAAACCCGTAGGATGCAAGTGGATCTTCAAAAGGAAGATTGGTGTAGATGGACAGGTTGAGACCTATAAAGCTAGACTGGTAGCAAAGGGTTTTCGTCAGCGACCTGGTTTGGACTATGACGAAACCTTTTCTCCAGTAGCTATGCTGAAATCCATTCGGATCCTTCTTGCCATCGCTGCTTTCCACGATTATGAGATTTGGCAGATGGACGTAAAGGCAGCTTTTCTAAATGGTCATTTAGAGGAGTGTGTCTATATGGACCAGCCAGAGGGTTTCATTCAGGGTGGGAGCAGCGGAAAGGTGTGCAAGTTGCTCAAGTCCATTTATGGACTCAAGCAGGCATCGCGGAGTTGGAACATCTGTTTTGATGAGACGGTCAAAGAATTTGGCTTTATCAAAAATCCAGATGAACCATGCATCTATTGTAGATTTGTAGCGAGAACTGTAGTATTCCTCATTTTATACGTGGATGACATTCTCTTAATAGGAAATGACATTCCTATGCTACAATCTGTCAAGGGGTTCTTGTCACACAGGTTCTCCATGAAAGACCTGGGTGATGCCTCATACATTCTGGGTATCCGGATCTACCGTGACAGATCCAAGAGGATATTAGGACTCTCACAGTCCAGGTACATCGACACCATACAGAAGAGATTCAGTATGGAAGATTCCAAGGGCGGTAATCTACCGGCTTGTCACTAGATCACCCTCTCCAAAGAGATGTCTCCCAAGACTGATTTGGAGAGGGATCGCATGTCTATTATACCCTACGCTTCTGCGGTAGGCTCTATAATGTATGCGATGTTGTGTACCAGACCGGATGTGGCTTATGCACTGAGTGTGGTAAGCAGGTATCAGTCAAACCCTGGGGAGAAACATTGGATAGCAGTAAAGAACATTCTCAAGTACCTGAGAAGGACTAAAGAGATGTTCTTGGTGTATGGCGGAAAAGACCTGCAGATTGAGGCCTTTGCTGACTCCAGCTTCCAGAGTGACAAGGATGATTCCAAGTCCATGTCGGGTTTTGTCTTTACCCTCAATGGAGGGGCGGTGTGTTGGAAGAGCTCCAAACAGGAAACCGTTGCTGACTCGACTATGGAAGCGGAATACATCGCTGCATCTGATGCCGCAAAAGAAGCTGTCTGGATGAGGAAGTTCTTGAAAGAACTTCAGGTGGTTCCGTCCATTGTTGACCCAATACCTCTGTATTGCGACAACAACGGGGCTATAGCTTTAGCGAAAGAACCCAGGTCCCATCAGAAATCCAGACACATCTTAAGGCGGTATCACCTGATCAGGGAGATTGTGGATCGCCAGGAGATCGAGGTCCGGAGAGTTGCATCAGAGGATAACACAGCAGATCCATTCACCAAGGCCTTGCCCCAGACTCAGCTCGAGCGGCTGATCGAGATGATAGGTCTTCGATACGCCAGTACATGGCCTTAGTGCAAGTGGGAGATTGTTAGTGTATATGCCCTAGAGGCCATTACTGTATCATACTAGTTTGTATATTACTTAATGGAAGCTTGGGATATTCACAGTTGTATATACAATCTTGCTCGAAATGGTAGTATGCTACTTGGTTTGTCTCTGCTTTAATATGTGCATATGTTTCTTTTAGCATATTGCTGGTATACATATTAGTAGAGCCCTTAGGATCCTTGCTTGATTACCAGCATTGTGATGGCGCTCGCACTCGTGGGAGCTGGGTAATCTATAAGCACATCCTTATACAGGTCCCTGGTCGTTGGACTATCGAGACAGGGCATCGATACTCCGGAGTAGACTAGCGTATGCGCTTCTCATCCCAGTGTGGGAGACGGTCTGTCCCACAGCCGTTAGTACGTCGTACTTGGGATAGTATGTGGGTGCTCGTTAGGTTACGAGTACACTGGACAGGACTCGTCGGGAACTGTTGGTTGGTAATATACCTATCGTCAGTTATCAGTTCCCAGGTGACATGAGTACAGCTTAGTCCGCTGACTTGACACTGTCACTTCGCCTCGAGTGTGTTCCTACTGCACTTTGATTACTACCCTACCACGGCTCAAAGGAGTCGTGCAAACAGGTAGTTTTTGGGTGCAGTCCCGAAGCACTTGGAGGCAGTGACGGTTAGACAGGATTCGTCTCTCCCGGTATTGGGGGTTGACATCGCGCTGTGTCCAGGAGAGCCATTACACGAGTAGTCCCTGGCCAGGGCAAGCGAGGTATACTGGTAGGTTTCCAGTGTTATCTCAGGGTGTTCTGGGCTACACTCCGACACGACTTGTACCGCTATTAGGGGACTGACGTTCACCGCCCCCCTAAGCCCGCCATGCGATGTATCAGACGAACAGACCGGACTGTACGGAGACTGTCACATACAGGCTCAGTAGGAGTGCAGATGGGGTTCACCTCGTCAGTCTTCTTATCGACATCTACCTGGGGACCGTTACGTACAGCTAGTACCGCTTGCGGTCTGTGGTTAAACCCACTGCCAGCGTAGTGTCGAGTCTTTAGAGTCCCACACAGAGAGCTATTCGCCTTTAGGCAAAATGAGTAGAGGTCGCATGGTTTTGCGACAGGGTTCGTTCACATTCGCGCACTTGTGCACGTTTGCTGTCCGGACAGTTTATACTAGCAGGCTTTGGTTTAAGCCGGATCCTAGTGTATGGTTTGAGATTGGTTTTTCTCATTGTGTTCGTGTTCCTCGGATCACGAATGCGGGTGCGTATGCACAGTTGCTTGAGATTGAGGGAGAGGACTTTGTTTAGGGTTATTGACTATTGTCATTTTATTAACCCTATTGCTTTTGTGTGTATTATAGTTAATTGATAATTAGCTTAATAATTGTGCATGGTTGTTGTTGTTGACCATTTGACTTCTTTGACTTGTTGACCTAGTTGACAATTTGACCATGATCATTTCATTTGGAAGATGCTCTTTGATCCTTGCAATTTGCATTAATATTGAAATGATAATGGTCATATCTTGATTAAACCATGACAATTTTCTAGCTAATTAATTAATTAATATATTACACACATATTAGTGAGAATGGCTCACTAATAATTGATTCTCTCATATCATTTCTCTCTCTTGCTTATCCTCTCCCTCAAGCTCTCTCCCTCTCATGTGTTGAGAAACAAAAAGCTTGAGAAAAACCTTCACTTGATCTTCTCTACTCTCTTCTAGGGTTCAAGTCTTAGCATTTCTTGCCCTCTAGTTACTCCTAGCATGGAGTTGAAGCTAAAGGTCGAGGCTTTCGGGTGGATCCTTCTTTGACGGGAGAAGACAAGCAAGGTGACATCTTTCTACCGTTCCAAGGAGCAAGGAGAGAAGGACTTTGAGCTCAAGGTATAACCTTTCTACAACTTAGCTAGTTGTTAGTTTGCTTTAACTAGTTTTTGTTTAGCAAAGATCCTCACAAGCAAGGTCCATGTTGCCTAAGTCATTAAAAATCCGTTTTTTATTATGTTTTCCGCCTCCCCGTAAGCACCGGGGTGGGCAACGTGGACTTACAAAAGCCATGCGACCTCTACTCATTTTGCCTAAAGGAGAATAGCTCTCTGTGTGGGACTCTAAAGACTCGACACTACGCTGGCAGTGGGTTTAACCATAGACCGAAAGCGGCACTAGCTGTACGTAACGGTCCCCAGGTAGATGCTGATAAGAAGACTGACGAGGTGACCCCATCTGAACTCCTACTGAGCCTGTATGTGACAGTCTCCGTATAGTCAGGTCTGTTCATCTGATACATCGCATGGCGGGCCTAGGAGGGCGGTGAACGTCAGTCCCCTAATAGCGGTACAAGTCGTGTCGGAGTGTAGCCCAGAACACCCTGAGATAACACTGGAAACCTACCAGTATATCTCGCTTGCCCTGGCCAGGGACTACTTGTGTAATTGCTCTCCTGGACACAGCGCGATGTCAACCCCCAATACCGGGTGAGATGAATCCTGTCTAACCGTCACTGCCTCCAAGTGCTTCGAGACTGCACCCAAAAACTACCTGTTTGCACGACTCCTTTGAGCCGTGGTAGGGTAGTAATCAAAGTGTAGTGGGAACACACTCGAGGTGAAGTGACAGTGTCAAGTCAGCGGACTAAGCTGTACTCATATCACCTGGAAACAGATAACTGACGATAGGTATAATACCAACCAACAGTTCCTGACGAGTCCTGTCCAGTGTACTCATAACCTAACGAGCACCCGCATACTATCTCAAGTACGACGTACTGACGGCTGTGGGACAGACCATCTCCCACGCTGGGATGAGAAGCGCATACGCTAGTCTACTCCGGAGTATCGATGCCCTGTCTCGATAGTCCAACGACTAGGGACCTGTATAAGGATGTGCTTATGGATTACCCAGCCCCTACGAGTGTGAGCGCCATCACAACGCTGGTAATCAAGCAAAGATCCTAAGGGCTCTACTAATATGTATATAAGCGATATGCTAAAAGAAACACATGCACATATTGAAGTAGAGACAAACCAAGTAGTATACTACCATTTCGAGCAAGATTGTATATACAACTGTGAATATCCCAAGCTTCCATCAAGTAATATACAAACTAGTATGATACAGTAATGGCCTCTAGGGCATATACACTAACAAAAGCCAGCTGGTAACACTTCCCGTACAGTCCGGTCTCCTCGTCTGATATGTCGCATATCAAGTCTAGGGGTGGTAAACGTCAGACCCCAATAACCGATAAGTCATGCCGATGTGAGGCTCATAACGGGTCGAGAAACTACTGGTAACACTTACCAGTAAATCTCTAATCAGCCCTGGCCAGGGACTTCCCTGTTACGGCCAATCGAGCAAAGCGCAACATCAACCCCCAATACCGGGAGAGACGAAACCCCTCCTATCGCTTATTGCCTCGATGTGACTCGGGGCTGTACCCAAAAAACCACCGTTTTGCGTGCCCTCATGGACGTGGTAAGGTGGAAATCAAAGCACAGTAGGAATCACACAAGACTCTATGACGATCTCGGGTCTACAGACTAACCTGCACAAGTGTCACCAGAGAACTGCCATCTGACGTAAGGTATAATACCATCTGAGATTTCTCGGCGAGTCCGTCCAGTGTACCCAGTCTCCACTGAGCACCCGTATACCATCTCTGATGTTAAACACCAATGGATATGGGATCATCCATCGCCCATCTCATGGGTCGAGAAGCGTATACGCTAGTCTACTCTGGTGTATCGATGCCCCGTCTCGATACACCCACAACTAGGGACCTTGAAGGATGTACTTATGGACTACCATGTCCCCACTAGTATGATCCGCATCATAGTCCAGGTAGTTAAGTACACATCCTAAGGGCTTTACCAACATATAACTATAAGACAGTATAAAGAGACAAGTATACATGTTAAAGTAAAGTGCAACCAGATAGCATACTATCATATCGAGCAAGAAAGTCCTCTCTCTATATGTCCAAGCATCCAATATAATATACATCATCTGTACAATACTGGCCTCTAGGGCATACATACAACTAACAGCCTTGATCTTTGACGGATCTATCTCAATATCTCGGTGTCGGACGATGAATCCCAGGAATTTGCCCGAAGAAACTCCGAATGCACACTTGAGAGGGTTCATCTTCAAGTTGTATTGTCGAAGGCGTTGAAACACGGTCTTTAGATGCTCGAGATGCTCCTCGTATGATTTGCTTTTCACCACGAGGTCGTTGATATAACATTCGACGATTTCATGTATAAGGTCATCGAAGATCTTCGTCATGGCCCTCTGATAGGTGGCACCGGCGTTCTTTAGACCGAAGGGCATCACCTTGTAGCAGAATATACCTAAAGGAGTCCTGAAGGCGGTATGCTTCTGGTCTTCGGGATGCATCTTTATCTGATTATACCCTGATGAGCCATCCATGAAGGAGAAAACCTCATGAGTGGACGTATTATCTATCATCAGCTCGGTGACTGGCACTGGGAAATCGTCCTTCGGGCAAGCTTTATTGAGATCCCGTAAGTCCACGCATATGCGCACTGTCCTATTTTTCTTCATCACGGGGACGATGTTGGCGATCCATTCAGGATATTGAACCTCCTGGATAAAGCCGGAGTCGATCAGCTTCTTGACCTCGGCGTTGATGCGCAACTCAAGCTCGAGCCACATTCTCCTCGGTGCCTGTTTGACTGGCTTGACGTCCGGGGATATCGCCAATTTATGCATAGCAATTTCTGGATCTAGTCCTGGCATTTCGGAATAGTTCCATGCGAAGCAATCTTTATGCTGTATAAGCAGGTCTTTTAATGAAGCCACCCTCTCTTCAGACAGCAGCTCACTAATGAATGTCGGTCGCATGTCATTCGCCGTCCCCAACTCAATTTTCTTGAGGTTATCCGCAGTGGTATGTATTCCATCCTCCAGCTCTTTCGGTGCTGGTGGAAATTCTGAGATCACCTCATCGTCGCTGTTTTCGAAGCACCAGGGAAGGTCATTCATATTCTCGGGCTCTTCTTTTGATATCGTTATTATATGACAAGTACGAATTCGCTTCCAAGCCCAATATGGAACTGGTTCTGCTTTCGTGTCTTTGGGTTCGTGCTTCTGTGGCGGCGTTACCCTCCAGTTGTCAAACCTAGCGAACTTGCCAAGCTGATACTGATCTTCGATCCAATTCTTGAAGGTGAAGCAGTCTTCGAGAGGGTGCCCTATTACTCGGTGATAAGGGCAATAGTCCGGGTGAGAGACTTCGCTTGCTTGTTCGGGGTGTTTGGACTCTGCAGTATAAGCATCTGATGTTTTAGAGCGAGGTCAAGTATTTTCTTCGTCTTGTCCCGAGGAAAAGAGTACGCCCGAACCATTTTTCTTATGAGGGATAAATCAGAACCGTTCGATTCCCACTTGCGTGACTTCTTAATCCCGCTTTGTTGCTGTTGAGCGTCTTTTTCGCGTTTCGACTTGTTTCTGCCTCTGCGTCGAGCCTTTTTTATAGCAGGTTGACAGGGAGAGGCATCTTCATATTCCATGGCCATTTGGAGGAGGCGTTGCGTTTTGGCTCTCTCGTAGATGGCCATTTCGCGGTTATGATCATCTCGGACTTTATGACCAGCATCCCTTATAAGCTTGTCCATTTGCTCTTCGAACGACGGACTGGGAACTTTTGCATCAGAAACTTTTACTGGTTCAGGATTAGCATCTTCCCATTGAGCATTCGCTTCTTCATCAAAGTCAAGCAGTCACGGAGCAGCTCTCGTTTCTTGGACCGAATGTATCCAAGCCCGATTGTTTCTATTCTCCCATTAGGCAACTTGTGCTGAGTCCCGGGAACGTTCCAGACCCTGTCATAGAATTTGGCTTTTCGAGCGGTCGGTTTGAAGGATATTCCCTAGCGCTTCAATAGCCTTTTCAAGCCTTCTGTATAATATCTGGGGAGACGGATGGGCTGAAGCCTGTCAAGCATAGGATCCGCACCGTGCCAGATTTCTTTCTCCACTTTGGTTTCTTCAGAGCGGTAGAATAGAATTTCCTTTTCGCATTCTCGCCTGGGAGGGATATAGAACGTCCGCAGCTCCTCTACACTGTAGATACCAAGTGCATCCAGTTCTTTATGGTGTTTAAGCGGCACCATGGCGACTTGCAGAATTTGCTCTTCGTCAGTGGACGTTTGTATTGAAGGTCGAGCAGAGAATACAGCATGGACCTCATCTTTCGAGTCGCTACCAAAGATCGACGTAGGAGCAGATGGTCCCGGCTTGTTGTATTGGGGCGGACCCGAATAAACTATCTCCTCTTCCTCCTCGGTATCACTTGTTGGAGATGGTGCCCTCAGAGTCGATTATTGGATCACAGGCACGTGATTGCAATGATTGAGGGAGGACCTATCCCGGTAGGACAGTCTTACTCGAGATGATAGTATGCTATCTGGTTTACCTTTATCATCGTGCACTGCTTTAGGTGACCTGACATGTCGCTATTGCACGTTGATAGAGCCCCTAGGATTCTTGCTTGACTACTGGCAGTATGAGGGCGATCATATACGTGGGAGCTGGTAGTCTATAAGCACATCCTTAAAAGGTCCCTAGTCGTGGGAGTTTCGAGACAGGGCATCGATACTCCAGAGTAGACTAGTGTATACAGTCGAGACCCCGACGAGAGGCGGTGGCCGGTCTCACAAGCCACTGGTGTCAGTTGGTTCACCTAAGATGTATACAGGTGCTCATTGGGTTATGAGTACACCGGACAGGACACGACGGGAACATGCTAGTTGGTCTTATACCTGACGTCAGATAGCAGTTCCCTGGTGACATGTGTACAGGTTAGTTCATCGACCTGGGGATCGTCATTTGTCTCGTGTGAGTTCCCACTGTACTTTGATTACTACCCTACCACGGCTCAAAGGAGTCGTGCAAACAGGTTTTAGTTGGGTACAGTCCCGAGCCACATGGAGGCAGTGAGCGGATCTTCAGGGGTTCGTCTCTCCCGGTATTGGGGGTGAGGTCGCGCTGTGTCTAGGAGAGCCATTACACAAAGACCTTGGCCAAGGCAGGAGATTTACTGGTAGGTATTCCAGTAGTATCTCAGGGTGTTCTGGGCTACACTCCGACACGACTTGTACCGCTTTTGGGGGTCTGACTTTTACCAACCCCCTAGGCCCGCCATGCGATTCTCATAGACGAACGGACCGGACTGTACGGATATTGTCACTGACAGGCTCAGTTGGGTGTCGGGGTGAGCTTCCTCATCGACGTCCCTTTTGGTCAATAGCTGGTGGCCTGTCACGTATTGGCTTATACCTCTGACGTGCTAGTGGTTAAATCCACAGCCATAGTATTGACGAGTCTTTAGAGTCCACCACACTTACAGTTACTCAAGCTTTCGGGCGAAACGCTGTAGAGGCCGTATGGAGATATGGCAGGGTCCGATCAGATACGTGCGGTATTGCACGGATCAGGATCGGACGGTTTGTACTAGTGGCCGTATGGTTATATGGCAGCGTTCGATCAGATACGTGCGGTATTGCACGGATCAGGATCGGACGGATTTTGCTAGCCGGCTTTGGTTTAAGCCGGTCCTAGTTTAGTACAGTGTAGATTTTGTCTCATTGCATTTATATCCGGACGGAATACAGATGCGGGTGTGTATGCACAGTATTGGGGTTTTCCTGTAATTTATTACGGGACCAGTTTTCTGGAGTTGCCAGTTTGCTTTCCGTTCCGGCCGGTTTTTCTTTGTTCTTTCCCGGCCGGACTTTTTCGATGGAGGGGGTTATTTGCAGTTTTGCAAATAACACTTTGTGGAGGATTTATTTGCATAAGGTGTGATATGATAAGCATCTTTGCTTTTCATGCTTTATGTTGATAAGAAAGGATTAGATGTGATTTGAGGTTGATGGAAAGTTTAGTGATGATTATGTTTGGATGTGGTCACCCTCCTCCTTTTACTACGATCACCTCCCTTCATGCTTATTATTCTTTCTCCACCATTTCTAAGTAGATTAGTTTTTTCTTTCCATGGTTGAGTGAGAAGAAGAAAAAGAAAGAGAGAAAGAAAAGAGAAGAAGAGAGTTTCATCTTCATCCTTGAGAGTGTTTCATTTTCTTGATCTCATTTCATGTTAAGAAAAATGCAAGCACCATTTTTTCTTGTCTTGTTTCCTCCATCATCCACAAATGGTAACCAACCCCAAAAGTGAGACATGCACTCTACACTACACTTCCTACAGCAAATCTTGGACGCGTCGAGTCGCCAGCTTCGCGCCCGAGTTGCCTCGGTATAGAGGTGGGAGCCCGTAAAAGTACCTGGCTTCGTGGTGCCCTTTCCGACGAGGAGGAGATGGACGGAGTTCCCGCGAGGAGATCGGAGTGGAGATGAAGACCGGAGGACTCGGATCAGTCGGTACATCTCTAACCTATCTTGTTACTTAGCTTAGACTAGTTTAATGGCACGATCCGGGGTTTAGTGCGCGGTGGTGCCGGTTTTTGCTAAGTCCGCAAAAATTAAAGTTTATCACCGTTTCCGCGTTTGGCCGTCGGATTGACGGCCGGGGCGCCGCCGTGCACTTACAGTGGTATCAGAGCCTCGCCATTCACATAGTCTAGCTTGGTGTAATGTGTTTATCAGTTCCGATCTATCGAAATGTCCAAAAACCCGTATTTTGTCACGACAGTTTTCTGTTGAAATTTTTTTGGTCTCTAAAAATTTTTCAGGTTGTAAAATATTGATGTACTGGAAAATCTAAGAGCTCTGTAAAAATTCGACGAAGTAACTCCACAGTGGGAGCGCGGAACCGCCGTGAAAAACCCCCTTCCCGCCGCCCTTCCGCCGCACACTGTGGAGATCACTTCACCAATTTTTTACAGAGGCCTTCTGGGCTTAAAATATGGGTTTTGGAATATTAAAATTGGGCCCAAGATTTCTGTGAGTGCTACAGTTTTGATTGGGGGCCCACTTGTTAATTTTTGATCGATCGGATATTTTAAACACATTTTTCACAGTATTTACATTATATCTGCGACCGTGAATGTCACTCGATCGGTAAATCCTGTCTAACTGCTATAGCCCGGTTAGACGGATTTGCGAACGTGACTTTCACGTTGATGTTCTATGTTTATGCTGTGATGTTGCGGATCGGTCGTGGGGATAGCCTGGATGCAATGCTAGTACAGTGTTGTTGTATTATGTACATTTGATATTGCGGGGCGAGCGTCCGACATGTGGACTGCCGTCACTGCCAGTTTGTATTATTATTTTGGGGCACGACCTGGTTGCGGTCGATGTACCCGGTGTATGTATATTTTACATTCTGTACTAGGATTACCCCGCGGTGGGGTGCACGGATAGCCGGGTTCTGGAGGGCAACAAGCCCGCATCTCATGGCATTGGGACGGAGGGGGCTTCACTCTGGGATTGGCGGGCTATTCGCCGCACTCGTAGGGGGTACAGGTTGACCCAGGAGGGGTGCCCAAGTTGCCGGATTCCGTGGAGTGCTGGGTGGTCCATTCACGGAGCTGAAGGGGGCTGCCTCGCTTCAGGTTTTGGCGGGTGACTTGCCGCGCCCGTAGGGGTCTAGGATTTCATTGCACAGGCTATCCACACGATCAGGGGAACGTCGGGTTTCAGTAGTGGCTCTGTGAAACCCGGGGATCCCAGATATCTGTATTGTTCTGTGATGCTGTACATTTCTGTGATGTTGCATTTCTTTTCACGCCTTGAGCGAAATATAATATATTAGTATATATATTAATAGATGTTGTATATGTTTTTCATCCGCGCTAGTCCAGTCCCCGCTCTGCCGTTAGTAAGCTAACCTAACGGGTGATGACGGGACCCAGTGGCGAATGCGGATGGCATATACGTACGTCAGTATATTTTCGTTCTTTGTGGTGTGATCAATTGATGGGACTGCGTTGATTCGGATCAATGCAAGTTAAAACAAACCTATTCTGATGTTGTTGGAACACTTTTCAAAAAGCTGTTATTGCAAGGACGTTCACTTTTGTTTTGCATCGTGGTATTCAGTTTGAATATCCTGCTCCTCAGTCGACGAGGCAAGGGCCGAGATCCCTTCACCGGGAGTGACCCCTTGGACAGAATTTTGCGTCAGGGCATTAACTTCACTATAGCCGATTACTTTTGCTTTGCACCGTGGTATTCAGTTGGAATATCCTGCACCCCATTCTATGGGGAAAGAGCCGAGATCCCTTCACCGGGAGTGACCTCTTTAGTAAAGGTTTTCGTCACTATATTTTCTAAAAAGCTATCCGTTCCTTCAACGATATCAAGTTCATTACGTTAAAGGTTTTCGCCAGAAACCATTCGTAGCCCTCCGTCATTTCAGACGGGTAGCAAGTAGTATTCATGCTGTGTTTGTTGACCTTCGTCAAGGCATAGTGTATGGTAGCTGCTTGTTGCTTTTCTGCTGCATAGGTAGATGCGTTGGTTTGGGACAGTCGTATAGCCTTGTTGACCTTCGTCAAGGGCTTGTACGGGTGGATTCAAATTAACCTGGATAATGACGGGTAGAACTTGACATATGACTTATGATTTGTTGACCTTCGCCAAGGTCATAAGAGCATGGGGCAGAAATCTCATCGGGAGTTTCAAAAGAACTGAAACTTGCCAGATATGCGCATACCTTCTGGAGTGTAATACCGTGAGCGGATTCCGTCACGTTATCATGCGATGATAGTTGGATCCCGATTCCCACTGATGAGTTGGTTTACTCCTCGGGTGACCCCGACTAATTCTTCTTTCAGGTTTGGAGGAGAATTTGAGGTACAGTGGGAGGTTTCCAGATTAGATAAATTGGTAACCATTCTGATCTAGGATAGAGTGCACGCTGAGTGTTTCTTTTCTCTCTCTCTCTGGCAGCGACCATTGACCCGACCCTAAGACTATGACTCAGTGACCAAGTTGACCTAACCTACTTAACACTGGCTTTTGGATTGTCAGAGTTGCAGACCTCATTGCCACTCCTACTTTTACCCTTTTCTCCAGGACACCCCGTATTGCTACGAACGTCCACTTCCATTGGATAAAACCATCGTATGGTTAGATACGAACTCGAAGGACTTCGAGGATGGTTTCCGGTTCTGGAGAAAACGGATAGGATTATTCAGTTGTCTTTTCTTTTCACCCTCTCTCAGGTTGCGAGTACTCCTTGGTTTAGGAGTAGTACACCTATTATGCAAATTGGATAGTCTTCTTCCAAACCATAGGCTGGTGCCGACCGGTAGGGAATGAAGAAAACCAGTTAGCCTAAACGGTGTACAGAAGGTATTGAGTTCAGACAAAGCAAGGGATTAGTAAGAGGGCAAAGTAAATTGCGACTGCTATTCACGACCAAACCAAATATTTCTTCGCCAATCCTAAATCACCTTTGTATTTCTCCAGGACACTCCGTATCACTATGAAGATCCCATTTTATTGGATAATCCATCGTATGGTTATATACGAACTCGAAAGGAACTTGTTCCAGTTCGGGGATGGATCCTGGTTCAGGAGAAATAGGAATAAAATACATTCAGGTGTCTTTTATCTTCACCTTCTCTCGCGTTGCGAGTGCTCCTAGGATTAGGACAGTACACCCTTTATGCTTTTTGGATAGTCTTCTTCCAAACCATAGGCTGGTGCCGAACGGTAGGGAAGGAAGAAAACCATTTGGCCTAAAGGGGTGTACAGAAGGTAATGACTAAAGACATATAAAGGGATTTGGAGAGGTGGCAAAGAATTATACGGTTATAGTTGTGAATATGGATAATGGAAGAGGCATTACTGGGAATACCAGGATACCCCATCGAAACATTTCAATGTTTCAGTTCAACTGTGTACTGTTAAAAGAAAACTGATTTCCCGATTAGACACTTACTCTAGGGTATGTATTTACCAGGTAAGATTCTCACATCTGTATGGTTTTACAGATGATGAGTGGGAGTGAGTTATTGGGAATTGGGTGATCATCCTCATTATATCGGGATTCGTTGTAATTGGTGATATTTGAGGATGCCACCTGGGTTGTTTGCCGGTCGGCAAATATTTGGTTTTGAATATCCGCTGTTGTGCACCAATTTCAAATTGATATATCTGTACGTCTATTTTCATAGAGTGAGATATACCTTTTGATATTATGTCGATGACATTTACCTATATCAGTGGATGGTTAGGTAAGGAGCATTGAACAGCGGTGTAATTCTTCTTAACCATAAGAACAGTTTTCAACCTACGACACACAGTGAATGAGTCATCAGACTCAAGGGACTTATACAGAGTATTGTATGTTGTCCAGGGTCCATCAGGACAGAGGGGTTGGTCCTCGTACTGTATTCTGTTTACTTATGACTTCTCTAGTTCTTAGACAGGTGTTTCGTAGAAACACAGGGTCTAAGTTTTGAGGAGTTATAGGTATTTGAATAGAGTAGAGAACTAGGTGTAGCAAGTATCGGGATTCTTCAAAGTGATCGAAGATGTAGATACTTGTGTATGGTATTCAGTTGATAGTAATGATAAAGAGAAATTGCTTCTCTTTCAGGTTACTCATAATTGGAAGCATTCCTAAGTTGAGTGACGCTGATCGGCCTCCTTCCATTTAGTTGACATGCACTGGAGACAGTTGCATGATTTGAATCTGGTTCAATTAAATCAGTGCCTCTGGTACTATATTGGATATAGTACAGTTCATATCTTAACATTGTTAAGGTACGGGGAGTTGTCCGGCTTATGATTAAAACCAGACTCTGGATAACTCAAGGCACGTTTCTGTAATGGCTGTTTGTGGGTTGACCCAGGCTATGACGAGGGTTGATTTTCTACCATCTGGATGAACAATAGCAATATTGTTCTAGACTCGCCACAGTTTTAATTAAAAATGGATTTTTTCAGAAAACAGTAGTGGGAGTATGGTAGAACTGGAAGTGATTCCAGAACCACAAACGATTACTGAAGATTTGATAAGGAACCTAAAGATTCAATCTGATTTGACATTCCATTGGCCACTCCGCAGATAAGGTGGGTAACTTCAGGCACCCGAGAGGTACTCCGGTAGCCTCAAGGACGGTGACAGGGAAGTTCTTGTTTACCCACACTCGCTATTGTTGTTGTTCCAGGCTGCGAGACCCGGCAGGAGGATGAGTATAGCGTCGTTCTAAACTAGTTTTAGAAGTACACGTCTATATGACTCTGGCAGAGGGTTGTCGTAGTCAGTGGGAGCAGCGGAAGCATTGGTGCACATCAGGCTTATGTCTATTTATAGACTAAAGCAGATGTAGCGGAGATAGATCATCTATTTCTGATATGACAGTCATAGGTTTGACTTCATCAGAATAGGGGATGGATCTGTTGAGAAGGTAGTAGGGTGTGATGTCCTGGTATTTGATGACATACACAGAGTAGGAAGTAATATTCCTATGCTACGATCGGTTATACTTTGGTCGTCACACAGTGGTTTCTCCACACAGGACTTGGATATTATATCAGACATTCTGGTTACTAGATCTATGGTTTTAGATCTAGATTTGGGTGGTTTCCCAATCAGGGTACTTAGACAGCATTCTAAGAGTATTTAGAATGGACGACTCCTGGCACGGTAGTATACCTGCAGGTGAAGGAGTCACCCTCTCCAAAGGTGTCTTACAGACTAAAGGGGAGAGGGATGTTCATGATTGGCAGATCACTTGCTTAGGCAATTGAGTCAATCATGAGATGTCAAGTACCACACCAGATGTTGTTCTTGCACTAGATGCAATAAGTTGATATTGATCCAATCCTGGAGGAACAGTCGGAAGCAGTTTTAGAACATAAGTGGCTGTTCTAGGGATATGATAACGACAGCCTCATTCGAGAGACAGTTATCATTTCAGGCTTCCAAGGTGACATGGACGACAAGGAGGTTGTCAGAGTTATCGTTTTCCCTCTGACGAAGGGCAGTAGTTTGGACAGGTGGTCCAAGGAAATACTGAGGGTGGCATGTCGCAGGATACTGATTAAGTTCAGTTGACGATACAGTCTAAGAAGTTTGGATTTGGAGTTCATTTATGAGCTAGGTCCAATCAGACATCCAGACATTCTAAGACAGGTATTGCTCATTTCGGGAGATAGCTTTCTCCGCGAACTTGAGATATAGAGAGACATAGAAAGAAACATCAGAGCGGATCCACTCACTGAGGCTATTCCTCGAACGCAATAGTTTCGCAAACGAGCTTTGTGAGACTGACAAGTAGAGGAGTTGGGTGTTTCGGTATCGCACGGGCTGTGAGTATGCGACATCGCAATAATTAGCCTTGAGTGCAAGTGGGAGATTGTTGGAGATGGTGCCCTCAGAGTCGATTATTGGATCACAGGCACGTGATTGCAATGATTGAGGGAGGACCTATCCCGGTAGGACAGTCTTACTCGAGATGATAGTATGCTATCTGGTTTACCTTTATCATCGTGCACTGCTTTAGGTGACCTGACATGTCGCTATTGCACGTTGATAGAGCCCCTAGGATTCTTGCTTGACTACCGGCAGTATGAGGGCGATCATATATGTGGGAGCTGGTAGTCTATAAGCACATCCTTAAAAGGTCCCTAGTCGTGGGAGTTTCGAGACAGGGCATCGATACTCCAGAGTAGACTAGTGTATACAGTCGAGACCCCGACGAGGGGCGGTGGCCGGTCTCACAAGCCACTGGTGTCAGTTGGTTCACCTAAGATGTATACAGGTGCTCATTGGGTTATGAGTACACCGGACAGGACTCGACGGGAACATGCTAGTTGGTCTTATACCTGACGTCAGATAGCAGTTCCCTGGTGACATGTGTACAGGTTAGTTCATCGACCTGGGGATCGTCATTTGTCTCGTGTGAGTTCCCATTGTACTTTGATTACTACCCTACCACGGCTCAAAGGAGTCGTGCAAACAGGTTTTAGTTGGGTACAGTCCCGAGCCACATGGAGGCAGTGAGCGGATCTTCAGGGGTTCGTCTCTCCCGGTATTGGGGGTGAGGTCGCGCTGTGTCTAGGAGAGCCATTACACAAAGACCTTGGCTAAGGCAGGAGATTTACTGGTAGGTATTCCAGTAGTATCTCAGGGTGTTCTGGGCTACACTCCGACACGACTTGTACCGCTTTTGGGGGTCTGACTTTTACCAACCCCCTAGGCCCGCCATGCGATGCTCATAGACGAACGGACCGGACTGTACGGATATTGTCACTGACAGGCTCAGTTGGGTGTCGGGGTGAGCTTCCTCATCGACGTCCCTTTTGGTCAATAGCTGGTGGCCCGTCACGTATTGGCTTATACCTCTGACGTGCTAGTGGTTAAATCCACAGCCATAGTATTGATGAGTCTTTAGAGTCCACCACACTTACAGTTACTCAAGCTTTCGGGCGAAACGCTGTAGAGGCCGTATGGAGATATGGCAGGGTCCGATCAGATACGTGCAGTATTGCACGGATCAGGATCGGACGGTTTGTACTAGTGGCCGTATGGTTATATGGCAGCGTTCGATCAGATACGTGCGGTATTGCACGGATCAGGATCGGACGGATTTTGCTAGCCGGCTTTGGTTTAAGCCGGTCCTAGTTTAGTACAGTGTAGATTTTGTCTCATTGCATTTGTATCCGGACGGAATACAGATGCGGGTGTGTATGCACAGTATTGGGGTTTTCCTGTAATTTATTACGGGACCAGTTTTCTGGAGTTGCCAGTTTGCTTTCCGTTCCGGCCGGTTTTTCTTTGTTCTTTCCCGGCCGGACTTTTCCGATGGAGGGGGTTATTTGCAGTTTTGCAAATAACACTTTGTGGAGGATTTATTTGCATAAGGTGTGATATGATAAGCATCTTTGCTTTTCATGCTTTATGTTGATAAGAAAGGATTAGATGTGATTTGAGGTTGATGGAAAGTTTAGTGATGATTATGTTTGGATGTGGTCACCCTCCTCCTTTTACTACGATCACCTCCCTTCATGCTTATTATTCTTTCTCCACCATTTCTAAGTAGATTAGTTTTTTCTTTCCATGGTTGAGTGAGAAGAAGAAAAAGAAAGAGAGAAAGAAAAGAGAAGAAGAGAGTTTCATCTTCATCCTTGAGAGTGTTTCATTTTCTTGATCTCATTTCATGTTAAGAAAAATGCAAGCACCATTTTTCTTGTCTTGTTTCCTCCATCATCCACAAATGGCAACCAACCCCAAAAGTGAGACATGCACTCTACACTACACTTCCTACAGCAAATCTTGGACGCGTCGAGTCGCCAGCTTCGCGCCCGAGTTGCCTCGGTATAGAGGTGGGAGCCCGTAAAAGTACCCGGCTTCGTGGTGCCCTTTCCGACGAGGAGGAGATGGACGGAGTTCCCGCGAGGAGATCGGAGTGGAGATGAAGACCGGAGGACTCGGATCAGTCGGTACATCTCTAACCTATCTTGTTACTTAGCTTAGACTAGTTTAATGGCACGATCCGGGGTTTAGTGAGCGGTGGTGCCGGTTTTGCTAAGTCCGCAAAAATTAAAGTTTATCACCGTTTCCGCGTTTGGCCGTCGGATTGACGGCCGGGGCGCCGCCGTGCACTTACATCACTGCTGAAGACAGGGATGGTGGCATTAGCTTTGTTCTCTGGCTTGTGACACCTCTCCGTGTCTTCGAAATCCGGTAAAAAGTATTTGGCATCTTCATATTTGCGGACTTCGTTCACGGAGAACGGGTTCAGTTCTCCCGTCACGGTATACTCGAGACCATCCTTAAAATATTTCATACACTGACGCTGTGTAGAAGGGATGATGTTATACTCGTGTAACCATGGTCGGCCGAGCAAAGCATTATAGCACGTCTTGGCGTCTATGACGTGGAACTTAATATCTGTGATGAGTAGCCCAAAGCGTAGCGTCATTATCACAGACCCAAGAGTTCTTGATGATTGGGAGTCAAACCCGGAGATGGTGACCTTGTCCCGAGCAAGGTGCTGGACGCTCATGCAGATTTCTTTTAACACCCGCACATTGAGGAGATTAACGGAGGATCCATTGTCGACCAGGATTTTGCCTATCTTTATATCGTCGCAGTATCCTGAGACATAGAGGGGGCGATTGTGTTCGCACGTCCCAAGGAGAAGGTCCCCATCACCAAAAGTGACATCGGCCGTGTGCACTTCCTCCAATTCATCCTTCATCTTTTCTTCGGTCAGGAAGCTTGGAATTGCTCGGGGTCCTGTAGTGCCTTGATTAACGAATCTCTCGCCACTTTTGATAGCAGAAGGGCGTCAAAAATGCTAAGCTGCGAGGGTAGCTTCCCCAAGTGTGCCAGAACGTTGTAGTCCACCTTATTTCTCTTTGGCGGGTCCTTGGCAGTTAGTTCTTCCATGACTTGGTCATCTAGGGCGATATCCTCAGAGATCTTTTCTTTCCCTTTATCTTTTTTGTTTGACGGTCCGAGATTCTTTTTGGGTAACGTGCGATTACGCAGCCGGATATTTTCGCAGGCACTCGGCTCTTCCTCTTTTCCCGAGGTGGACTCTTTAAAGAAAGGGCCAAGCTCCAGCTCCTCATCAGAATCGCTCCTGAATGTGAGCACTTGTGATCCCCCAGCGTTAACCATGAGACAATTAACGGTAGTTCTGTTAAGTCCCTCAGTCGTACTTTTTCGTTCGCGACGAGTTTTGCGTTTTTCTCGCTTAAAATGTTGCCGGTGAGCGACATATCCTTGCCACCATTTATTGAAAGCTTTGCACTCTTCGGTGGGGTGCGAAACCTTCCGATGATATAAGCAATAGGAAGGGTGCATTTCCGCTTCACCAGCAATGTTTCTTTCAGAGGATGGTAGCTTCATGCCCATTGATATGGCCTTAGCAAACCTTTTCCTCTTCTTGAATTTGCTTCTATCCGCGGTGGATGTATTTTGCTCCAGCGGGAGTGTTTCAACTCTTTCGTCAAGTCGCTGGCGCTTGGCCCTTTCGAATATGGCCATCTCGTGTTCCCGATCAGCTTTACTTTTCAACAGAGCTTCATTGAGGAATGCGTCAATTGTTTCATCCGATGGCCCCAGAACTTCCGGTTCAGGGTCTGCTCCCAGCTTTTCAGTGCAAGGAGTTTCCTTATCGTCTGTAAACGAATGAGAGATCGTATGGCAGCTCGCCACGTATTCCTCAGATTCATCCGACGAATTGTCTCCATCATCTTTCTCTTGAAAGACGTGTTTGAGAAACTCTTGGAGTGTGATGGGAGTCCGTGCCTTCTGGTTGTATTCCTCCAGCGCGTCAATTTGTTTTTGTAAGTCCGTGCGCTTGTCGCCAGGTTTCACGGGTTTCTTGGATTTCTTTTTCTTCTTCTTCGAAGATTTTGATGGCTGGTTGTGAGTGCTTGGGCCACCACCATCGGTCATTGGAGTTGGACGCGGCTTCAGCATCCCTTCAATGATCTGAGGTTCCAACGGGTTCTTCCACTTGATCGCTGGGCATGTTTAAAGATCGTTCAGCATCCTCTTTGTCTTGGCTAACAGCACAACCTCCCATGGGGCTTCTTCGACAAGAGAGCACGTTGCCCCCGGCGTATTCATCCTTTTAGAGGCGTGAGGTTGCGGCGGACTCACCTTCCATCTGTCGGACAACGCGAACTTGCCCTGTTGGTACTGGTCTTCAATCAAATTTTTAAAGACGTAGCAATCTTCGATCGGATGACTCAGTACTCGGTGATAGGGACAGTAGTTGGGCTCATTGACATCATTTGATTGCGAAAGACGTTTTGGATCCGGCAGATTTATGAGTCGGTTGCGCAACGCCAGCTCGAATAATCTTCTCGTTTTATCTCTGGGAAACGAGTAAGGACGTCCTAACCTCTTCTCAAGGGGTACGTGTGGACACATATTATTTTGACGGACGACCGGCTTCGAGTTGCTCGGCTGTTGTTGGGCATTAGCGACAACGATCGCTTTCCCCTTCCCCTTCTCATTTCGGGAGTCCGGCTTCGGAAGAGGAGGTCTATGGCCCATCTGATCTATTTGCACTAGCTTGTCGATCAGGGCCTGGAAGGTAGTCGGCTTGAAGAACATCATAAATTGCGAGATGGCTGCTTATGGATCAAGGGTTCCCACAAACATACCCACTGCAGGAGCTTCTTCAATGCGTTGCTCACATTTTGACCATAAGTTCCGCCACCGTATAGCATATTGGACCCATGTCTCGCCAGGCTTCGCCCTGGCATTAATCAATGCCGTCATCGGGGTGCGTTCGCTGGCGCTTGCAAAACGCTGGGTAAACAGCAGCTCCATCTCCGTGATCGTCTTGATAGAGTCGTTTGGGAACTCAGAATACCACTCGAATGCTGTATCTGACAAGCTGCCGACGAACTGGCGAAGCAACAATTTATCATCACCGCCGGTGTTGCCGCAGAGTGCCCTGAACTGGGCAACATGCTGGTAGGGATTGCCCGTCCCCTTATAGACATGGAATTTGGGTATTGTATAGCCCGGCGGGTACTTTATCTGATCGTACCAGCTCGGATATGGTCGTCCTGTTTTTACGACCTGACCAGCTGCTTCAGTCGCATGATGAACCCGTATTTATTGGGCTATATACTCGTCCAAGTCAGCTTTGGAGATTGTCTCCTCCTTGGCTGTTGACAGAGCCGGTGGAGGATTTGACGTTTCTCCCCTATCGTCTTCAAGGACGATCGGGGGATCTTCAGCTGGAGGATCTTGTTGGATCATCATCCCCACCATGTCTTGGAACAGGAGGGCCATACGCTTTATGTTGGCTGCTTGTTCAGCAGCCTCTTTATCCTTCTTTTCCAATATCCGACGAAGGAATTCAGCGTCAGTTTCTTGCTCTTAGCGTTCATCCGAGGACGCTTTAGTGCTTTCTTTTGGCCATGTGAGTGCGGCCATCGCGTTCATCATCTCCTGGAGCTTTTGCTGTTGCTCCTGAGCTTTGGTCACTGACCGTGTAAGCGGTCGATGACCTGTAGATGCACGGCTGTCCTCTTTACCAGACGCCATGTAGACGGTATGAACTACCATTCCCCCTGACTTAGGGCGTTTGGGCTCGCCGTCCTTGGCATTTGCCGTAGGCGTGGGAACTTTCTCCGGCCTCATTCTCTTGTGGGCCATTGAAGTTGAGGGGGCCGCTGCAGCAGGCACCCTGGTGGTGGTCGTCCTTTGCTGTTTGTCTGGACGGTTCTTTTCTTCTTGCACTTTTGCCCTTTTTCTGTTGGCGAAAGTGATTTTGATCGATTACCGAATCCTTAACTCTCCGCTAGACTTTATAAATCCTGGAGGACAGCCGTTGAGGGGGCTGCTCCAGCTTCGTTTCCGGAACCCTCTCCGCAGGTGGAGGAGATCTTTTCAGCATAGCAGTTGGAGAGTTCTTACGCGTCCTCCTTAACGGTTCAAAGATGTTCCCAGTTGGAACAGCAGCATCAACTTCCACCATTGGAGCGGGTGGAGTTAGCCCTGAGGGGGAGTTGCCCCCAGACTTCCTTACTCGGCGCCAGTGGCAACGTCGAGCATGATGAGCCGTTGGGTCTGGCTCGGCGATAGGGACAGCTTCATCTTGCCCTCTGTCCGAATGAGGCGCTGCTGGTGCCAGCCTCTTGAAGACTGAGGTCGTCCTTTGAGTGGCAATATTCAATCTGTCAAAGACAGATCCTCGAGCAGGGGCAGGATCTGGAATAGTCAGCCTCGAAAAGACTGACTCCTTGACAGGAGAAGCCGCTTTGGCGACTTCGGGAGCAGCCGTCTTCTTTGGGATGGCCTTCTCAGGTATCATGTGCTTTTTGGCGGGCCCTTTGGAGTTCAGACTCAGTCTGGTGAAGACCGAGGAGTTTGACGACCCGTTGAGAGGGGCCGTGGGAATAGCAAGTCGATCGAAGACCGACTTCTTTGAAGCTTCCGGTACAGGTATTGGCAGGGTGAAGCTTACAGGAGGGATCATGGTCCCGAAGAACAGGCCAGTGGTAGCCTGAGTCACTTGTTCTACCAGCATAGCGAGTATGGAGGCCGCTTGAGGCCCATAGGCTACGCCTCCAGGTGAGGCGGAGCGTCGGTTGCATTGGCACTTCGAGCAGTTCGAGCAATTGGAGGCCATTGATGCTTGATTTCTGCGCTAGGTAAAAGACCAAATCTTAGTAACTTGCAACCCAAAGGGAACCATTAACAAACCGCGATTCGTTCGCGAAGACGACACATGAAGTGTGGAGTGGAAAGAGGAAAAGGTCCCATCGGGCGTGCCAGAATCTATTCGCCTCCGAAAGACGCGGCGGAGATGCCGTAGGGACGTATTGCCTGAGATTCGGGGCAGATGCTATTTGGTTTTATCCGTCCACCTCTCCGAAGATGCCAAGTTGATTTATGGCACCGTGTATCGGAGGTTTGGACGGATGCGGCCGATGTAGCAGACTTCGTCAGATTCCCCCTCGCTTGAGGGGTTTTTGATTGTGGGGACGCTCTTCCCTGCAGGCGCAAGCCCCTGCAGTTAATTACGCTACCGCATCGCGGTAGCCACTTTCTCCTTCTCCAGAATTTCACTTCGTGTCGTGTGTGTTTGTTTTGTTTGTGGATGCCCATGGATTGTATACGGAGACTAAGTTATGCCGTCGCCCGTAGGACGTGGATTAGTCCAAATCCGTATTTACTTAGATTTGGGTTTGGTGTTTTAGTTTAAGAATACGTTAGCCATATTGAGGCTAAGATCAACTTAAACGTTTGTTAAGGATACATTAGTCTTATTTGAGACTAAGATCAACTTAACGGGATCGTTTGGATCCGACAAAAGAGCATTTGGGGGGCTCTATTGTTCCAGTTTAGGGACATAGTGGTCCACAGGTAGTTTAAGGACATTGCGGTCTGTTGCCAGTTTATGGACATGGTGGTCCATGTTCCAGTTTAGGGACGTAGAGGTCCATAGATAGTTTAAGGACGCATAAGTCCATGGGTTTAAGGACCCCATAATCCATATGGGTGTGTTTAAGGATGCATTAGTCCGTTAGTTTAAGGACGCATAAGTCCGCGGGTTTAAGGACCCCACAGTCCATATCTTGGTTTAAGGACGCATAAGTCCATGAGTTTAAGGACCCCACAGTCTGTGTTGATGTGTGGTTGTCGGGACCCGTCACCTCTCTGACGTCGTTGAAGGATTACAACGATAGGAGTTAGAGGAGTTCGGAGATGTACCCTTGAACCGGATTGATTTAAGAGAGCAGTCTTGCTCATTCAATTTAATTTGAGGACTTACGGCCATGATTGGGCTAAGTCCAGTTGAAAAATGTTCAACATTATATTTGCATTTGGCCTATTAAGCCTTTACTAGGGTTCTGCCCCAGTTTAATAATGCATAGCATTTTATTCTGGCCTATTAGGCCTTTTTAATTAGGCTCTGTCCCTTTCTTTTATATTGCAGAGCATTTGTTTTGGTCCATTGAGCCTCTTAATTGGGCTCTGTCCCTTTTGAATAATGCAAAGAATTTGTTCTGATATTGGCTTATCGGGCGCTTTGCGCCAATCATTGAGCGCAAGCGCATGTGGAGGTGACACGTGTCACGCTCTGATGAGCGCAAGCGCAACAGCGCGGTGCGCTGCGTCAGTGCGCTGCGCTGTTGCGCCGCTGACACGTGGCGCTCTCAGGTGGCTTGCGCCAACCCAGAAGCGCAACAGTGCAGTTTTGCAAGTGCAAGGCACTGTTTCAATAACTTGATCCAATTTTGGATTCAAGAAAAGATTTTTTCTGAAATTCCAGAACCAATGGTTCATAAAAAGTGCAAGGCACTATTCTTTTTTATTTTTTTATTGAAGATCATTGATCTTGTTCTTAGATCAATGATCTATTCAGAAGAAATTCTTCTATTTATAAAGGTTTTTACCTTTCTCTTGAGTTCTTTTCAAAATTCTTCAGAGTTGAAGTGCTTGATGATTCTCGATGTTGATGATCTTTTGAATTGGGGTCTAGGGGTCTTTATATAGTGCCCGTAGATTTGTTAAGTTTGTTAAAGAGATCATTCTCTGAGTGATTTGAGGAATTTTCACCACCGTTGGATCTTTGATCCAAGGGCTTCTGTTTTACAGAAGACAATCTTCTTGTTTTAACAAGAACAGTAGGATCTTACTAGAATTTTAATTCTGTTTGGCGCAAACGCACCTGCGCTTGACACGTATCTCGCAGGGCAGAGCGCAGCGCAACTGCGCCGGCGCAACTGCTCTGCCACGTGTCGCGCAGCACACAGCGCAACACAACTGTGCTGCCACGTGTCGCACAGCGCACAGCGTAGCGCAACTGCGTTTGCGCTGACACGTGTCGCGCAGCGCAGCGCTTGCGCAACTGCGCTGACATGTGTCGCGCAGCGCAGCGCTTGCGCAACTGAAGCGTTGCTTCCTTTAATTTTTGTTGTAAATAGAGCCTTGCTCTGATTGGGCGCGCTGCCTTGGGCGCTGCGCTGACGTATCAACTTCTGACACGTAGCGCGTTGCGCGCAGCGCACGGGATTTGAAGCGTTGCTTCAATTTTTGAATTTTTGAAATTCAAACAGAGCTTTGCTCTGATTGGGGGAAACACTCTAGTTCTTGCTTTGCATAGCGGTATTCCTTGTAGAATATCCAGCACCTTATTCGATAAGGAAAGAGCCAAGATCTCTTCACCGGGAGTGACCTCTTTAGCGAAACTAGCAGATGCTACAAACTCTGTTTGTCTTTTGATTGTTTCTATAGTTTTTTCTTTGCATAGTGGTATTTGTGAAATATCTTGCACCTTATTCGATAAGGAAAGAGCCGACGATCCCTTCAACAGGAGTGACCTCTTTAGCGAAACTAGAAAAGCCTCAAAAATACTCCATTTAAAATCACTCGATTCTACAACGATATCAAGTTCATTACGCAAAGGGTTTTCTTAAAAACCTGTCGTAGCCCTCCGTCATTTCAGATAAGTAGTTCATAGTATTCGTACTACGTTTGTTGGCTTTCGTCAAGGCGTAGTGTGCGGTAGCTATTTAGCGTAGTGTGCGGTAGCTATTTATGCTTATCTGTATAAGCATATGATGCGATTGAGTTAGGGTAGTCGTGCGACTTTGTTGGCTTTCGTCAAGGGTCGTGCGGGTGGGTTTAATTCAATCAGGAAATGACGGGTTGAACTTGACAAGTAGCCTATGGTTTGTTGGCTTTCGTCAAGGTCATAGGATGCTAGGGGTAAAATATTATTGGGAATTTCAAGTGTTGAAATTTGCAATGAGATTGCATACCTTCTATGAGATAGTTGGATCCCGATATCCGCTGCGAGTAAGAGTTACTCCTGGGAGAGTTTTACACATTACAATTAGCCGATCAAGTAGGTGTCTAGAAAGGTATTAATGGGGTTACACCACTGGGAAAACGAGGTTTATTTTAATTAGGTCAGTGCGAAAACGCGGGGAACCTCCCTCAAAGTACCGGCACTGGCCTGGCTGAAAGATTGGTGAACTTGTAAAGTGTAATTAATCCCGGCTAGTCTTTCCTTTTAGGGTTTGAAAGAAGATTTGACTAAAACACTGGGAGACATCCTGATTAGATAAATTGATAACCAATCTAATCTTGTAAAAGCGCACGCTGAGTGTTTTCTTCTCTCTCTCTCTCTCCTGGTTACGACTATGTCACTCCTTAATCAAGATAATAATACGGATGTATTAACCGAACCCGCTTGTTATACTGCGCTAAGAAACGTTGGTACCGCTCCAACTTATAATTGTTATAAAACAGAGCAGGAAATAGGGGATTACCAGAATTCCCGTGCCGCCTAAACGAAGAAAGTGTATGTTGATGCATCTTCTTCGGGTGTGTTCATTACACAGAACTGTTTCTCAATATCCTTTACGTCCTGGTTATTTGATACCGGATCAGGATCCCACATATATAATTTGTTACATGAGCTACAGATAGGTAGAGAACTGAGAACGAGTGATAAGTTTCATGAGATAGAAACGGTGCAAGTGTTGCAGCCAAGTCTGTTGGTAGTTATCACCCTGTATTATCAGAATACTTTGATTCTGAACGAATGTTATTAGATACCGAACCTGATATACAACATCATATCAATCTCTTTATTAGTAAAGAAAGCATATAATTTTGTATTGTTGGATAATGTTTTGAACATTTCCTATATCAAGTGTTGATCGGATCAGGCACGTTATCTAAAAGCATAGACGTTCTAAATCAAACCACAGTTCTTAATGTACAGAACACACACAAGTGGAAGAGTTCAGAAATGAACGAATCCTTCTTGAGGTATTGTAGACTAGGTCATATCAATGTGACCCGACTAACTAAGTTACATTTAGATGCATATTTAAATTAGTTTGAATCTATATCTTGTAAAACTTGCCGGTCATGTCACAAAGATAAGAAGACCACAGCTCCGTTTATTGGAAATAGAGAAAGAGTTAGTGAACTCTTGGGATTGATACATGTTGATGTATGAAGGTCCCCTGTCTACACATGCCAAGACCGGTTCTTTATACTTCATTACATTCACTGCTTATCTCTCACGATCCGGACATATGTTCCTGTTGAAACACAAGTCTGGAACTTTTGAGAAATTGAATGAATATAAGTTAGAAGTGGAGAACCAAAAACGGGTACAAGTATTATGTCCTTTGATGAGATCAAGGAGGAGAATACTTAAGCACAGAATTCTTAGACTATTCTAAAGGAGAATGAGATTCTCTCTCAGCATTACTCCTCCGTATACACCATAGCACGATGGTATATCAGGGCGGAGCAATCACACCCTATGTGATATGGTGTGCTCTATGATGAGTACTACTGAGTAGCCTATTTCCGTTTGGGAGTTATGCACTTGTGAAGCTGCATACCTATTGAATAGGGTTCCAACAAAATCAGTTGCCTACCACTTCATATGTGATATAGAATGGGAAGAGCCCATATCTTAAGTAAGTTAAGATTTGGGGTTGTCCAGCCTATGTCTAAAAGCATAATCCGGACAAGCTCGAGGCAAAGTCAGTTCTGTAGAAGTTTGTTGGATATCCCAAGCATTCGCAAGGGAATATATTCTGCCAAACCGAGGAACAAAAGATGTTTTGTTTCTCAGCATGCCACCTTTGTGAAAGGGAATTTCTTGTGAAGAAATTAATGGTCATGAGGTAGAACTGGAAGGAGTTCCAGCTTTACAAACTGCAGCTGATGATTTGGTAGAACCGAAGGATTTAATAGTTTCCAACGAACCTCAGCCTCTCCGCCAATCTGGTAGGGTTCCTCATCCACCTGACAGATACTTCGGTTTCTCTTTTACAGTGGGAGCGAGGATTGCATCATGAGATGATGACCCAACTAGTTTCGAGCTGGCCATCAGGAGTGGGACTCTCTAAGAATGGCTGGATGCTTAGCGATCTGAGATGGAATCCTTATACACCAACAAAGTATGGACTTTGGTTGCTTTATCTGAAGGGTTAAATCCCCATCAGGAACAAGGATATCTTGAGAAGATTACTTGGTGTACATGGAAAAGTTGAGACTTTCAAAGCTATGCTTAAGTCCATCCAGATCCTAGTTGCTACGGCTACATACCATGACTACGATATCTGGCGGTTGGGTGTCATGACTGCTTCTCTAAATGATGATCTGGAAGAGAGCGTCTATAAGTACACAGCCAGAGGGCTTCGTAGACAGCGGGAGCAGCGGAAATGTGAGCATGATGTTTTATGCGATAAATCAGGTATCGCGGAGTTGGAACATCTGTTTTGATGTGGTAGTCAAAGAGTTTAACTTCATCAAAATGGTAGATGAACCTTGTATATACAAAAAGGTAGTAGAGTGTATGGTAGTGATCCTCGTAGAGTACGTGGATGCCATACTCTTGATAGAGAAGGAGTTTCCTATTCTACGCTCGGTCAATCTCCTCTTATCATAAAGATTCTCTATAGGATCAAGGTGATACCTTCGAAATCCTGGGTTTTGGATCTATGAGATGGATCTAATTGGATGTTAGGATACTCACTAGTTGTAGTGAGATGGTATCAATCGATCCTGGGGATAATCACTGGTAAGGTTCCAGGGTGATAAGGACGACTGAATGTCAGTCGCAGGCATTGTCTTTACCCTCAGTGGAGGGACGGTATGTTGGAAGAGTTCCAAGCTAGATACCGTGACTTACTAGACGATTAAAGGCAAGATACATCGTTACCAAGAATGCTACCAAAGAGGCAGTCTAGATAAGATAATTGTTCATGACATAAACTCAGTTCCTGCCATTGTATGACAATGGAGTTGTGGCTTTAGCCAAGGAACCCTCGTCCCATCAGAAATCCAGATATAATTATTAAGCAGTATCACCTGATCATGGAGATGGTTGATCTCGAGGAAGATTGAGGTTAGGAGAGTAGACACAGAGGACAACATCGCGGATCCACTCACAAAGGCCTTTTTCCCAGTAGAGACTTTTTATGGGATGGTTGAGAATGAGATACTTCAACCACAGCTGATTGTTCGGTATTCGATACCACAACAGATGGCCCTAGTGCAAGAGGGAGATTGTTAGTTATATGTATGCCCTAGAGGCCATTACTGTACATACGATGTATATTGTAGTGGATGCTTGGACATATATAGGGAGGAGTTTCTTGCTCGACATGATAGTACGCTATCTGGTTGCTCTTTATCTTAACATGTACTCTGATTGTCTCTATGTTACATGTTGATAAAGCCCTTAGGATGAGTACTTAACTACCAGGACCATGATGCGGATCATACTAGTGGAGACAGTGTAGTCGTCAAGTACATCCTTCAAATGTTCCTAGTCGTAAGTGTATCATGACAGGGCATCGATATACCAGAGTAGACTAGCGTATGCGCTTCTTGACCCATATGATGGGCGATGGATGTGTAAGTCGATGTACAACACCCCACGACTTGCGGGGAGGCGGAAATTTGAAAAACGATCTTGTTCTTTGCTTAAACATCGACTAACCGCATGAATCGAAGCTAAACGATAACTAACATGAAACATAGAAGTTCTATACTACTATGTTTAGGGATTATACCTAACGAATCGTGTCCTTCGTCTTTGCGAACTCCACCTCCTCCTCGGCCTTCTCGAAGTAGTAGACGATCCACCCGAGAGCTTTACTCCAAGCTTAGCCTCTAAACTTGAGGCAACTAACCTTCTTTAAGTGCTAATCAAAGAAGCTAGGTGATATAAAGTGAGGGTTATGGTTTAATTAGTCTAACTAATCCTTGTACTCAACACATGAGAGGGGAGGATTAGGGTTTGAAGAGGGAGAGCTTGAGAAGAGAGAAGATGAACATAATAATGAAGTGAGAATAATGAGTTATGATAATATATATCAAGCATTTCCTTTTATCAAGAAAAGAAAATAAATCATTTAACAACCATGCTTGATAATATCTAGTGATGATTCATCTCCATGAGTCATTAAGCAATTATCAAGCATTAATGACATGGATGAATCATCCATATGACTCACTAATCACATTCATTGTATATGCCACCTAAACCTCCTTAGTCACCACCTTCTAGAAGCTTCTCACGCAATTACGAGAACGCCCCTCCTTTCCGCAAAAATACGGAAAAACTTTAGACTGTATAAATCCAATAACAGGATACCAGTAACTGGCTTAAACCAAAGCCGACTGGTAAAAACTGTCCGAAAGTCGTACGTGCGTAAACACACGTATGCGTCCGAACCCTTGTCGTAAAACCATACGACCTCTATATCGTTTCGCCTGGAGTAGGGAAACTCTCTGTGTGGGACTCTAGAGACTCGACTACTACGCTGGCAGTGGGTTCAACCACAGACCGCAAACGACACTAGCTGTACGTAACGGTCCCCAGGTAGATGTCGATAAGAAGGCCGATGAGGAAACCCATCCGAACTCCTACTGAGTCTGATGTGACAATCTCTATACAGTCCGGTCCGTTCGTCCAAGACTATCGCATATCGGGCCTAGGGGGGCGACAAGCGTCAGTCCCCTAATAGCGGTATAAGTCATGTCGGAGGGAAGCCCATTACACCCTGAGAAACTACCGGAACCTACCAGCAAATCTCGCTTGCCTTGGCCAGGGACTTTGCGTAATGGCTCTCTGACACAGCGCGATATCAACCCCCAATACCGGGAGAGACGAATCCTGTCTAACCGCCACTGCCTCTTAGTGCTCGGGACTGCACCCAACTGCTACCTGTTTGCACGACTCCTTTGAGCCATGCAGGGTAGCAATCTAAGAACAGTGGGATACACTCGAGGCGAAGTAGCAGTGTCAAGTCTGCCGACTATGCTGTACTCATGTCACCTGGGAACTGTTCACTGACGACTGGTATAAAACCAACCAACAGTTCCCTGTGAGTCCTGTCCGGTGTACCCGTAACCTAACGAGCACCTGTATACTATCTCCAGTACGACGTACTGACGGCTGTGGGACAGACCATTTCCCCAACTGGGATGAGAAGCATACACACTAGTCTGCTCCGGAGTATCGATGCTCTGTCTCGATAATCCAACGACTAGGGACCTGAATAAGGATATGCTTGTAGACTACCCAGCCCCCACTAGTGTGACTGCCATCACAACGCTGGTAGTCAAGCAAGATCCTAAGAGCTCTATCAATACGTATACTCACATATTAAGATAGAAAAACCAAGTAGCATACTACCATGTTTCGCAAGACTGTTATATACATGTGAATATCCCAAGCTTCCATTAAGTAATATACAAACTAGTATGATACAATAATGGCCCCTAGGGCATATACACTAACAATCTCCCACTTGCACTAGGGCCATGTACTGGCATATCGAAGACCGATGATCTCGAGTAGCCTCTCGAACTGAATCTGAGGTAGGGCCTTCGTGAATGGATCAGCAATGTTTTCTTCAGAAGCAACTCTCCGAACCTCGATCTCCTGACGATCAATGATCTCCCTGATCAGGTGATACCGCCTTAAGATGTGTCTGGATTTCTGTTGGGACCTTGGTTCCTTCGCTAAAGCTATAGCTCCGTTGTTGTCGCAATACGGAGGTATTGGATCAACTATGGTAGGAACCACCAGAAGTTCTGTTAGGAACTTCTTCATCCAGACTGCTTCTTTTGCGGCATTGCAAGCAGCTATATACTCTGCTTCCATCGTCGAGTCAGCAACGGTGTCCTGCTTGGAGCTCTTCCAGCACACCGCCCCTCCATTGAGGGTAAAGACATAACCCGACATGGACTTGGAATCATCCTTATCACTCTGGAAGCCGGAATCAGCAAAGGCCTCCAACCTGAGGTCTTTTCCGCCGTAAACCAAGAACATATCCTTAGTCCTTCTCAGGTACTTGAGAATGTTCTTTACTGCTATCCAGTACTTCTCCCCTGGATCTGACTGATACCGGCTTACCACGCTCAGTGCGTAAGATACATCTGGTCTAGTGCACAACATTGCATACATTATAGAGCCTACCGCAGAAGCGTAGGGTATAATAAACAAGCGTTCCCATTCCAAATCAATCTTGGAAGACATCTCTTTGGAGAGGGTGATTCCGTGACAAGCCGGTAGATTACCGCGCTTAGAATCTTCCATACTGAATCTTTTCAGTACAGTGTCAATATACCTGGACTGCGAAAGTCCCAACATCCTCTTGGATCTATCACGATAGATCCGGATCCCCAGAATGTAAGAGGCATCACCCAGGTCTTTCATGGAGAACCTGTGTGACAAGAATCCTTTGACAGTTTGTAGCATAGGAATGTCATTTCCTATCAATAGAATGTCATCCACGTACAAGACGAGGAATACGACACTTCTAGCCATAACTTTACTATATATGCACGGTTCATCTGGATTTTTGATAAAGTTATATTCTATGACTGTCTCATCAAAACAGATGTTCCAACTCCGCGATGCCTGCTTTAGTCCATAAATGGACTTAAGCAGCTTGCATACTTTCCCGCTGCTCCCACTCTGATTGAAACCCTCTGGCTGATCCATATAGACGCACTCTTCTAAATTTCCATTCAGAAAAGCCGTCTTTACGTCCATCTGCCAGATTTCATAATCATGGAAGGCAGCAATAGCAAGAAGGACCCGAATGGATTTGAGCATAGCCACCCGAGAAAAAGTTTCGTCATAGTCCAAACCAGGTCTTTGACGAAAACCCTTTGCAACAAGTCTAGCCTTATAGGTTTCCACCTGTCCATCCACACCAATCTTTTTCTTGAAGATCCATTTTCATCCTATGGGTTTTACCCCATCTGGAGCAAAGTCCAAAGTCCATACTTTGTTGGTGTACATGGACTCCATTTCGGTCCGCATTGCATCTAGCCATCGTACCGAGTCGCCGCTCTGGATGGCCTGCTGGAAGTCAGTAGGTTCATCATCATCTATGATGCAATCCTCTATATCCCCATCTATGAGAAAACTGTAGTATCTCTCAGGCGGATGAGACGGCCTACTGGGGTGTGGGAATGTCCTGTTCTTCTTGAACTTCTGGTTCTACCAAACTTTCAGTATTAGTTTGTGGTTCTGGAATTTCTTCCAGTTCTATTTCGCTCCCACTTGATTCCTTTTCTAAAAACTGATATTCTAGAAAATGGGCATTACGAGAAACAAATACCTTTTGTTCCTCTGCGTAATAGAATAGATATCCCCTGGAGTTCTTTGGATATCCCACAAACTTACACTTTACTGATCGTGCCTCGAGCTTGTCCACATGCTGCTTTTTAACAAAAGCTGGACATCCCCAAATCTTTATATACTGTAGATGGGGTTTCTTCCCACTCCACATCTGATATGGAGTGGTAGGCACAGTCTTGGTAGGTACTATGTTCAAAAGATATGCCGCTGATTCTAGCGCATAACCCCAGAAAGATCGTGGTAACTCAGCATTACTCATCATGGATCGTACCATATCCAATAGGGTTCGATTCCGTCTTTCCGATACACCATTATGCTGTGGAGTGTATGGAGGAGTAAGCTGAGAGAGAATTTCTTTCTCTTTTAGGTAACCTAGGAACTCGGCACTTAAGTATTCACCACCTCGATCAGATCTAAGTGTCTTGATACTTTTGCCGGTTTGGTTTTCTACTTCATTCTTATAGTCATGGAATTTCTCAAAAGCTTCGGATTTATGTTTCATCAGATAAATGAATCCGTATCTTGAGTAATCATCCGTGAAAGTAATGAAATAGGAAAAACCACCTCTTGCATGTGTAGACATTGGACCACATACATCGCTGTGTATGAGTCCTAAGAGCTCGCTCGCTCTTACTCCTTGTCCAGTGAATGGAGTCTTTGTTATCTTTCCTTTGAGACAAGATTGACAAGTGTCATAAGTTTGATATTCGAACGAGTCCAAATATCCTTCTCTATGCAACTTAGTCAACCTTCTCTCATTGATGTGACCCAGTCTACAATGCCATAAGAAAGCTTTATTTAAATCTGGAGACTTTCTTTTTAGTGTGTTCTGGACATTGAAAATTTGGAGTTGGTTTAAAACATATATACCGTTATTTAGTGTACCGGACCCAATCAAACCATGATTAAGGTGGATGTTAACAACATCTCTTACAAACGTGAAATCATAACCTTTATTTGATAACAAGGAAACTGATATGATATTACACGTTAAGCTTGGTACAAAAAAACAGTTATGTAAAACCAAAATGTGTCCACTCGTCAATCCTAGGTGATAATCCCCGACGGACGCAGCTCCCACGCTAGCTCCGTTAGCAACCTTTAGGGTCATATCACCTTCCTTCAGCACTCTACGGTTTCTCAGTGCCTGCAATGAATTGCAAATATGAGATCCTGATCCGGTATCCAATACCCAGGAAGTAGAGTTGATCGACAGACAATTCTCAATTACAAACACACCTGAAGTCGAAGCCACAGCTTGCTTCGGTTCCTGGTTCTTGGCGTTCCACGCCTTACAATCCTTCTTCCAGTGCCCTTTCCTGTGACAATGGAAGCACTCATCCTGGCCAACTACCAGTACCGCAAACTTTTTCTTTCCCTTCCCTCCCACCTTACTTACACCTCCTCTAGGTCTGGGGACGGCCTTCTTCTTCCTTCCTTTGGCCCTAGCCTTGGACCCAAAAGAAGATGCACCGCCAACAAACATAGCGGGTGTTTCCCTTTCCTTCTACAAGGTGCCCTCTGCACTCCTTAACATGTTCAGGAGTTCCGGAAGTTCAACTTCTTTTCTTTGAATGTTGAAGTTCAGGATAAACTGGGCGTAGGTGGAAGGAAGGGACTGGAGAGTAAGGTCTGTATAGAGCTCATTATCCAAAGTCGTCCCAAGGTCTGCGAGCTCTTCTATATAGCCAATCATCTTTAGGACATGTTCTCCTACCGATGACCCGACAGCCAACCTCGCTCGAAACAAGTTCTTTGAGGCCTCGTATCTTGCTATACGAGATTGCTCTCCATAAAGTTCCTTTGTATGGAGAAATATGGCGTCTAGTTCCATATCCTCGTGCCTCCTCTGATGTTCATTGTTCATCGAGGCAAGTACGATGCACTTGGCTCTCGCGCAATCTAAATCCCAGGTTTTGCGGATTTCCTTATCCGCATTGCTGGATTTGGGACCAGGGACAGCAGGTGCCGTAGCGGTGAGGACGTACCCCAATTTGTCATAGGTCAAAGCCATTTTGACATTCCGCAGCTAATCTTTATAGTTTGGCCCTGTCAGTATATTTTTCTCTAAAAGTAACTTAAGTCCAGTCATTTTCAGGGTCGCTGCAATTAGGAGAGAGAGAAGAAAACTCTTTAGCATGATGCTCTTGCAAGTTTAGAGTGGTTTTTAGTTTATCTAAACTGGATGGCTCCCACTGTTTCTCGAATCCTTCCTCAAACCATAAAAGAAGAATTAGCCAGGACTATTCTCACTGTACAATTCTTGCTTAACCGTTCAGCCAGGCCAGTGTCGATACTTCAAGGGAGGTTTTCCAACGCTTTCGCGAAGTTCCTTAATTAAAGAACCTCTTTTCTCTGGGGGCGTAACCCTGCTGACACTTTTCTTGACACCTACTTGGTTTATAGCATTGATCGTTAAGTGACGAATATCCTGATAAGTAGCATATACTCACAGTAGGATCGGGATCCAAATATCATCGTATGATAATGTTGAAGGAATGCTACCAACATTCATCAAACTCCAAATAGTATGCATCGCTTTGCAAATTTCAGTTTCTTTAGAAATTCCCGATATAAGTTTTTGCCCCATGCTCTTATGACCTTGGCGTTAGGTCAAAATGTCATAAGTCACATGTCAAGTTCTACCCATCATTATCTTGTTAATTTGAACCCATCCGTATATATCCTTGACGTTCGGCCAAAATGATAATACGACTGTCCCAAACTAACTCATCTATCTATGCAACAAATGAATATCCAGTAGCTACCAAACACTATGCCTTGGCGTTAGGTCAAAATACATAGCTTGAATACTACTGAATACCCAGATGAAATGACGGAGGGCTACGAATGGTTTTGGCGAAACCGTGAACGTAGTGAACTTGATATAACCGAAGGAACCTGATAGCTTTAAAAGGAGTGGTTAAAACTCCGCTTTTAAAAATATCTGTTTTAAAAATTAACCGAGTGGTTTCTTTTAAATTGTTCCAACGATTAAACTTTTGGTTTATTTTCTTTGCATTACAGATAATGCGTCCCATCATTAACCTATCATTGCAGAAAACAACGAAAATACAACGTCCTCTTATGCCATCCGCATTCGCCACGGGGTCCCGTCATTACCCGTTAGGTTACTTAACTAACGACAGAGCGGGGCTGGGCTAGCGCGGGTGTAAAACATAAGTGACGTCTAAATTGCTATCATATATAGATATTTTACATTCGTCTGACGCAATGATATTCATTCCAGATCACAGATGAACTTAATTGGATTTGCAAGCAATCCGTGTTTGTTTTGAGCCTGCAACAAAATACGGATTACACAGTTGTGATGAATAGCCATTACCCCATCCAAGACCCCAACGGGTACGGCAAACTACCTACCCGGCAGTTTGTGCACCCCACCTTGGGTCTGTCCTAAGAGCAAAAAACAGTAAAATGAAATAATACAACGGTGGCTACAACCGCAACCTGGATGTGTCCCGCAAAATAATATTACAACAAATTACATTCACATCAAATGAATTAAATAATAACCCATCTCATAACCCCGGCTATACATCACAACAGTCCAACACAGTTCATATGCACAAACAGATAAAATCCATTACAGATATGTGCAACCCCCTGCCAACCGACATACTAGCAGTTAGGGGAGGTTTACGAACACATTATACAAACACAGATATAATCCAACAAGCAAATACTGTATAATTTCGATCGATTAAACACTTTTAATTTTGCTCCAATACTTTTCTGTAAATCTTAAACCTGAGCAAAAATTAAAAAATTCCAGAAAATACCAAATATTCCAGAGAACCAACACAGGAAAATTGGGTTCCTGAATCGCCAACTCGGCGGCGGAATCGCGGCGGATCGGAAGGATCCGCCGCGGTTCCGCGGCGCTTTAGGCGATTCAGGGGCCCAATTTTCTTGGGTGTTCTTCTACCGTCTTTTCAAGCTTTCTGAACATCCCTGAAAAAATTTTGGACTTCATTTAAAAATCGACAGAAACTTGTGATTTCGGGCTTTTCCTGTTTCGTTTTTTCCGTTCGAAATTCATACAAATTTTCAAGTAAGTTATTTATTGTTTAGCGAGGCTCTGATACCACTGTAAGTCGATGTACAACACCCCACGACTTGTGGGGAGGCGGAAATTTGAAAAACGATCTTGTTCTTTGCTTAAACATTGACTAACCGCATGAATCGAAGCTAAACGATAACTAACATGAAACATAGAAGTTCTATACTACTATGTTTAGGGATTATACCTAACGAATCGTGTCCTTCGTCTTTGCGAACTCCACCTCCTCCTCGGCCTTCTCGAAGTAGTAGACGGTCCACCCGAGAGCTTTACTCCAAGCTTAGCCTCTAAACTTGAGGTAACTAACCTTCTTTAAGTGCTAATCAAAGAAGCTAGGTGATATAAAGTGAGGGTTATGGTTTAATTAGTCTAACTAATCCTTGTACTCAACACATGAGAGGGGAGGATTACGGTTTGAAGAGGGAGAGCTTGAGGAGAGAGAAGATGAACATAATAATGAAGTGAGAATAATGAGTTATGATAATATATATCAAGCATTTCTTTTTATCAAGAAAAGAAAATAATTCATTTAACAACCATGTTTGATAATATCTAGTGATGATTCATCTCCATGAGTCATTAAGCAATTATGAAGCATTAATGACATGGATGAATCATTCATATGACTCACTAATCACATTCATTGTATATGCCACCTAAACCTCCTTAGTCACCACCTTCTAGAAGCTTCTCGCGCAATTACGAGAACGCCCCTCCTTTCCGCAAAAATACGGAAAAACTTTAAACTGTATAAATCCAATAACCGGATACCAGTAACTGGCTTAAACCAAAGCCGACTGGTAAAAACTGTCCGAAAGTCGTACGTGCGTAAACACACGTATTGTTAGTGTATATTCCCTAGAGGCCATTACTGTATCATACTAGTATGTATATTACTTAATGGAAGCTTGGGATATTCACCTTGTATATACAATCTTGCTCAAAATAGTAGTATGCTACTTGGTTTATTTCTACTTCAATGTGTACATGTGTTTATTTTTGTATATCGCCTATACACATTAGTGGAGCCCTTAGGATCTTTGCTTGATTACCAGCGATGTGATGGCCGTCACACTAGTGGGGCTGGGTAATCTATAAGCACATCCTTATGCAGGTCCCTGGTCGCAGGACTATCGAGACAGGGCATCGATACTCCGGAGTAGACCAGCGCATGCGCTTCTCATCCCAGTGTGGGAGACGGTCTGTCCCACAGCCGTCAGTACGTCGTACTTGAGATAGTATGCGGGTGCCCGTTAGGTTACGGGTACACTGGACAGGACTCGTCGGGAACTGACTGGTTGGTATTATACCTATCGTCAGTTATCAGTTCCCAGGTGACATGAGTACAGCTTAGTCCGCTGACTTGACACTGTCACTTCGCCTCGGGTGTGTTCCCACTGTACTTTGATCACTACCCTACCACGGCTCAAAGGAGTCGTGCAAACAGGTGGTGGTTGGGTGCAGTCCCGAAGCACTTGGAGGCAGTGACGGTTAGACAGGATTCGTCTCTCCCGGTATTGGGGGTTGACATCGCGCTGTGTCTAGGAGAGCCATTACACGAGTAGTCCCTAGCCAGGGCAAACGAGATATACTGGTAGGTTTCCAGTGTTATCTCAGGGTGTTTTGGGCTTCGCTCCGGCACGACTTGTACCGCTATTGGGGGACTGACGTTTACCGCCCCTAGGCCCGCCATGCGATGTATCAGACGAACAGACCGGACTGTACGGAGAATGTCACACTCAGGCTCAGTAGGAGTTCAGATGGGTTTCGCCTCGTCGGTCTTCTTGTCGGCATTACCTGGGGACCGTTACGCACAGCTAGTGCCGCTTGCGGTCTGTGGTTAAACCCACTGCCAGCGTAGTGTCGAGTCTTTAGAGTCCCATACAGAAAGCTTTTCGCCTTTAGGCAAAAGAGTAGAGGTCGCATGGTATTGTGACAGGTCGCATGGTTTTGCGACAGGGTTCGGTCACATCCGTGCACTTGTGCACGTACAGTGTCCGGACAGTTTACACTAGCGGGCTTTGGTTTAAGCCAGATCCTAGTGTACCTTATGGGATTGGATTTATCCAGTTTGCATTCGTGTTCCTCGGAAAGCGGATGCGGGTGTGTATGCACAGTTGACAGGGAGGCAGAGGCAGCGGATTCTCATTAGGGTTGTTGACAGTTGACCGTTGACTTTTTGACTTTTTGCTCAACCCTAATGAGAATATGATATGTGATTAACTATTATATTAATTAAGTATTATGGTGACTTGGTTGTTGACTTTTGTTGACTTTGTTGACTTGTTGACTTTTGTTGACTTGTTGACTTTGTTGACCGGTTGACTAGGCTTGACTAGTTGACCATCATGATAACCATGGCTATCATTTCATGCCAAAGACTTTTTCTTGCTTGTTCATTTGAGTAAAATGAGTGCATGACATGATAAGGTTATGGTTGCTTCAACCATCACACATAAGACTTTTTTGATATGATGAGTTATGATTACTTTGGATTATGAGAGGGTGAGAGACAAAAGAGAGCCTCATTCTTTCTTGCTCATTCTCTCTCTTGTTCTTGAGCTCTCCACTTTGCTCTCACCCTCTTGCTCTTGCTCCCTCTCTTTAATCTATGGTTCTCTTGTCTCATGAGTTGAGAACCAAGAACCATAGATAAAATCCCATTCTATTTCCTCTCTACTCATTCTAGTTCACTAGGTTCAGCAAACCAAGTGAACTAGTTTCTTCAAAGAACGAAGAAGGAGCTAAAGGTTGGAGCTTTCAGGTGGATCTATCTTCGGCGTACGAAGGCGACAAGAAGAGAACCATCAACCTCTACAAAAGCTTGAAGAAGAAGGAGTTCAAGTTTAGGTATAACCATCTTCATCCGAGTAGCTAAATCTCTTTAGCAAGTTTGCTAGTTTAGTTTAGACACGATCCCGACCTTGTTTAGTCCATGTTGCCTCTTGCGATAAAAATTTGTTTTTTATACCGTTTCCGCCTCCCCGTAAGCACCGGGGGTCGCAACGTGGACTTACAGTGGTATCAGAGCCTAACTAAACTTAAACTAGCTTGGTAGTGAAGTGTAACGAAGTTCGGAACCGGAAAAATCCAAAAACCAAACTTTTTCAAAACCTGAGTTTCTGTTGAATTTTTTTTGGGTCAAAATGAAAAACTTTATATACCTAAATTCGGCTCAGGGTTTTCTAAGAACACCCACAAAAAACGATGGCATGAATCCTTCAAGTAGCCGCGGATCCGCGGCCCCAGCTATTGTCATTGCCGCGGATCCGCCGCCCTATTGGCTCTTCGTGTGATTATTTTTTGTGCAGTGTTCTTCTGTTTTGGTTTTGGGATTTTTAAAATATGTTATATGTGCCCAGATTCTCCAGAACAGAAATTTACTTTTGGGGTCCTATAATTTCGTATTTTTTCCGAACTTCACTACACTTTGACTATGATGGTTATATCTGTGATGTTTGCATGTATTGAACGTCGGCTAATCGCTATAAGTCGATTAGTCGGGGTTATACATGATCTGTAATGTGCTGGAATGTGTATATAAATATGTTGGATTGTCGCGGGTGAATAGCCGGGGGTTGTGAGACGAGAGTTTTCTTTTCTTGCAATTCATGTAAATTTGTAAATTGATGTAATAATTATTTGTATGGCCGCACAACCGGGTCGGGGTTGTAGCCGTCATTGTATAATTACTTTTTACTGTTTTTGCTCTTAGGATAGACCCATGGAGGGGTGCACAAACTACCGGGTATGCCGAAGTGTCGAGTGGCCTACTCATGGAGATGAGGGAGGTTGCTACGCTTCGGGTACTTGGCGGGTAGTTTGCCGCACCCGTAGGGGTCTTGGGTGGGGTATTAGCTATTCACCGCGACCGTGTTATCTGTTTTTGTTACAGGCTCGTACAAATTACAGATTCCTAGTATATCCAATGTATTTATCTGTGATCTGAAATGTTTATCATTGCAGAATATCTATATATGATATTATTTAGGCGTTGCTTATGTTTTACAGACGCGCTAGCCCAGCCCCCGCTCTGTCGTTAGTTAAGTAACCTAACGGGTAATGACGGGGCCCAGTGGCGAATGCGAATGGCATAAGCGTACGTCATATTTTGGTTGTTTTCTGCAATGGTAGGATTAAATGATGGGACGCATTAAAAGAACTAATGCAAGAATATCACGCATTAAAAGAACTAATGCAAGATAATAAACCAAGTTAAAGTCGTTGGAACTCTTTCGAAAAACCACTCGGTTCTTTTCAAAACAAACTTTTAAAATACGGAGTTTGAGCCACTCCATTTAAAAGCTATCTCGTTCCATCGACTAAATCAAGTTCACTACGTTCACGGTTTTGCCAAAACCATTCGTAGCCCTCCGTCGTTTCACAAGAATAGTCAATAGTATTCAAGCTGTGTTTGTTGGCCAAAGTCAAGGCATAGTGATTGGTAGCTATTGGGTATTCATGTGCAGCATAGATAGATGCGTTGGTTTGGAACAGTCGTACTGCCTTGTTGGCTAAAGTCAAGGGTATGTACGGGTGGATTCAAATTAACCTGGAGAACGACGGGTAGAACTTGACATGTGACTTATGATTTGTTGGCCAAAGTCAAGGTCATAAGAGCATGGGGCAAAAATCCACATCGGGAGTTTCATAAGTACTGAAACTTGCTAGATTTGCATACCATTTGGAGTGTGATGATTCTGGTAGGATTCCTTCAGTTTCGTCACGCAATGATATTTGGATCCCGATCCTACTGTGAGTATATGCTACTCCTCGGGAAATTTCTCGCTTAACGATCAATGCTATAAACCTAGTAGGTGCCTAGAAAGGTGTTAGCGGGGCTACGCCCCCAGGGAAAAGAGGTTCTCTAATTAAGGAACTTCGCGAAAGCGTTGGAAAACCTCCCTCGAAGTACCGACACCAGCCTGGCCGAACGGTTAAGCAAGTATTGTACGGTGGGATTGATCCTGACTAATTCTTCCTTTATGGTTTGAGGAGGGATTCGAGAAACAGTGGGAGCCATCCTGTTTAGACAAACTAAAAACCACTCTAAACTTGCAAGAGCATCATGCTGAGTGTTTCTTCTTCTCTCCAAATTGCAGCGACCAATCAACATGACTGGACTTAAGTTACTCCTAGATAAAAACAAACTGACAGGGCCAAACTAAAAAGATTGGCTCAGGAATGTCAAGATAGCAATCACTTATGACAAGCTGGGGTATCTTCTTACCACCAAAGCTCCCCCTGTCCCTGGTCCAACTTCCAGTGTCGCGGATCAGGAAATCCGCAAGACTTGGGAGATTGATAGCGCGAAGGCCAAGTGCCTCCTGCTTGCCTCGATGGACAACGAACATCAGAGGAGGCATGAGAATATGGATATGGAATCCATATTGCTCCATACAAAAGAACTGTATGGAGAGCAATCTCGTATCGCAAGATACGAAGCGTCGAAAAAGTTGTTTTCGACAAGAATGGCCGTCGGATCATCAGTAGCCGAGCACGTGCTAAAGATGATCGGCTACATTGAGGAGCTCGCTGACCTAGGGATCACATTAGAGAGTGAGCTATATACGGATATAGTTCTCCAGTCCCTTCCTTCCACTTACGCCCAGTTTATACTGAACTTCAACCTACAAGAAAAAGAGGTTGAACTTTCAGAGCTCCTCAACATGCTGAGGAGCGCAGAGGGCACCCTACAGAAAGGTAGGGATACATCCACTTTGTTTGTAGGAGGATCATCTTCTTCTAGGTCCAAGACGAAAGCCAAGGGAAAGAAGAAGAAGGCCCCCGCCAAACCAAGGGGCGGTGTTAGTAAGGTGGATACGAAGGGAAAAGGTAAAGCAACAAAGATAGCGGGGAAGCTTGTGGATAAGGAAGAATGCTTCTATTGTCATAAGAAAGGACACTGGAAGAATGATTGCAGGGCCTGGAAGGCCAGAACACAGGAATTGAAGCAGGTTGCAGCTTCAGCTTCAGGTGTGTATGTTATTGAAAACTGTCTTTCAATAAACTCTACTTCCTGGGTATTGGATACCGGATCAGGATCTCATATCTGTAATTCTTTGCAGGCGTTGAGAAACCGTAGGGTTTTGAAGGAAGGTGACATGACCCTCAGAGTTGCGAACGGAGCTAGCATGGATGCTAAAGCCGTGGGGGACTATCACCTGGGAATGTCAGATGGACATCTTTTGGTTTTGCGTAATTGCTTTTTTGTACCCAACGCAACTTGTAATATCATTTCTGTATCTTTAGTTTCTAAAGAAGGTTATGAATTTGCGTTTGTAAGTAATGTTGTAAACATTCACCTTAATCAAGTTCTGATTGGGTCAGGTACATTGAGTAATGGTATATACGTATTGAACCAACCACAGATTTTTAATGTCCAGAATACATACAAAAGAAAGTCTCCAGAAATAAATCAGACCTTCTTGTGGCATTGTAGACTGGGTCACATCAATGAGAGAAGATTGACTAAGTTACATACAGAAGGGTATTTGAATGCGTTCGAATATCAGTCGTATGCCACTTGTCAATCCTGTCTCAAAGGAAAGATGACAAAGACTCCGTTTACTGGACATTGAGTAAGAGCGAGCGAGCTCTTGGGACTCGTACACAGTGACGTGTGCGGTCCAATGTCTACACATGCCCGAAGCGGACATTCTTACTTCATTACTTTTACGGATGACTTCTCAAGGTACGGTTATGTCTTCTTAATGAAACATAAGTCCGAGGCCTTTGGAAAATTCCAGGAGTATAAGAATGAAGTAGAGAAACAGACCGGCAAAAGTATTAAGATTCTAAGATCGGATCGAGGTGGAGAATACTTAAGTGCCGAGTTCCTGGACTATTTAAAAGAGAACGGAATTCTCTCTCAGCTTACTCCTCCTTACACCCCGCAACATAACGGTGTATCGGAGAGACGGAACCGCACCCTATTGGATATGGTGCTGACCATGATGGGTAACGCTGAGTTACCGCGATCATTCTGGGGGTATGCGCTAGAATCAGCTGCGTACCTTTTGAACCGAGTTCCGACTAAGACTGTGCCTTCCACACCATATGAAATGTGGTGTGGGAAAAGACCCTATCTTAAGCACATTAAGACATGGGGATGTCCGGCTTTTGTCAAAAAGCAGCATGCGGACAAGCTCGAGGCACGTTCAGTACAGTGCAAGTTTGTGGGGTATCCAAAGAACTCAAAAGGATATTTCTTCTACTGTGAAGAGGAACAAAAAGTTCTTGTTTCTCGTCATGCCTACTTCTTGGAAACTGAGTTTTTGGAAAACCAGATAAGTGGGAGCACAGTAGAACTGGAAGAAGTTCCAGAACCACAGACTGTTACTGAAAGTTTGGTGGAACCAGAGGGTTCAACAGAACAAGACATTCCTATGCCGCTCCGCAGAAGTAGTAGGCAGTCTCATCCGCCCAAGAGATACTACGGTTTTCTCATAGACGGGGATAGAGAGGATTGCATCATAGATTATGATGAGCCTACTAGCTTCCAGCAGGCCGTTCAGAGCGTTGACTCAGTGAAATGGCTGGATGCAATGCGGACCGAAATGGAGTCCATGTACACCAACAAGGTATGGACGTTGGACATTGCTCCAGACGGGGTAAAACCCGTAGGATGCAAGTGGATCTTCAAAAGGAAGATTGGTGTAGATGGACAGGTTGAGACCTATAAAGCTAGGCTGGTAGCAAAGGGTTTTCGTCAAAGGCCTGGCTTGGACTATGACGAAACCTTTTCTCCAGTAGCCATGCTGAAATCCATTCGGATCCTTCTTGCCATTGCTGCCTTCCACGATTATGAGATTTGGCAAATGGACGTAAAAACAGCTTTTCTAAATGGAAATTTAGAGGAGTGTGTCTATATGGACCAGCCAGAGGGTTTCATTCAGAGTGGGAGCAGCGGAAAGGTGTGCAAGTTGCTTAAGTCCATCTATGGACTAAAGCAGGCATCGCGGAGTTGGAACATCTGTTTCGATGAGACGGTCAAAGAATTTGGCTTTATCAAAAATCCAGATGAACCATGCATCTATAGTAGATTTGTAGCGAGAACTGTAGAATTCCTCATTTTATACGTGGATGACATTCTCTTGATAGGAAATGACATTCCTATGCTACAATCTGTCAAGGGGTTCTTGTCACACAGGTTCTCCATGAAAGACCCGGGTGATGACTCGTACATTCTGGGTATCCGGATCTACCGTGACAGATCCAAGAGGATATTAGGACTTTCACAGTCCAGGTACATCGACACCATACTGAAGAGATTCAGCATGGAAGATTCCAAGCGCGGTAACCTACCGGCTTGTCACGGGATCACCCTCTCTAAAGAGATGTCTCCCCAGACTGATTTGGAGAGGGATCGCATGTCTATTATACCCTACGCTTCTGCGGTAGGCTCTATAATGTATGCGATGTTGTGTACCAGACCGGATGTAGCTTATGCACTGAGTGTGGTAAGCCGGTATCAGTCAAACCCTGGGGAGAAACACTGGATAGCGGTAAAGAACATTCTCAAGTATCTGAGAAGGACTAAGGAGATGCTCTTGGTGTATGACGGAAAGGACCTCCAGATCGAGGCCTTTGCTGACTCCAGCTTCCAGAGTGACAAGGATGATTCCAAGTCCATGTCGGGTTTTGTCTTCACCCTCAATGGAGGGGCGGTGTGTTGGAAGAGTTCCAAACAGGAAACCGTTGCAGACTCGACGATGGAAGCGGAATACATCGCTGCATCTGATGCCGCAAAAGAAGCTGTCTGGATGAGGAAGTTCTTGAAAGAACTTCAGGTGGTTCCGTCCATTGTTGATCCAATACCTCTGTATTGCGACAACACCGGGGCTATAGCTTTAGCGAAGGAACCCAGGTCCCATCAGAGATCCAGGCACATCTTGAGGCGGTATCACCTGATCAGGGAGATCGTGGATCGCCAGGAGATCGAGGTTCGGAGAGTCGCTTCAGAAGACAACACTGCAGATCCATTCACCAAGGCCCTACCCCAGACTCAGTTCGAGCGGCTGATCGAGATGATAGGTCTTCGATACGCCAGTACATGGCCTTAGTGCAAGTGGGAGATTGTTAGTGTATATGCCCTAGAGGCCATTACTGTATCATACTAGTATGTATATTACTTAATGGAAGCTTGGGATATTCACCTTGTATATACAATCTTGCTCAAAATAGTAGTATGCTACTTGGTTTATTTCTACTTCAATGTGTACATGTGTTTATTTTTGTATATCGCCTATACACATTAGTGGAGCCCTTAGGATCTTTGCTTGATTACCAGCGATGTGATGGCCGTCACACTAGTGGGGCTGGGTAATCTATAAGCACATCCTTATGCAGGTCCCTGGTCGCAGGACTATCGAGACAGGGCATCGATACTCCGGAGTAGACCAGCGCATGCGCTTCTCATCCCAGTGTGGGAGACGGTCTGTCCCACAGCCGTCAGTACGTCGTACTTGAGATAGTATGCGGGTGCCCGTTAGGTTACGGGTACACTGGACAGGACTCGTCGGGAACTGACTGGTTGGTATTATACCTATCGTCAGTTATCAGTTCCCAGGTGACATGAGTACAGCTTAGTCCGCTGACTTGACACTGTCACTTCGCCTCGGGTGTGTTCCCACTGTACTTTGATCACTACCCAACCACGGCTCAAAGGAGTCGTGCAAACAGGTTGTGGTTGGGTGCAGTCCCGAAGCACTTGGAGGCAGTGACGGTTAGACAGGATTCGTCTCTCCCGGTATTGGGGGTTGACATCGCGCTGTGTCTAGGAGAGCCATTACACGAGTAGTCCCTGGCCAGGGCAAACGAGATATACTGGTAGGTTTCCAGTGTTATCTCAGGGTGTTTTGGGCTTCGCTCCGGCACGACTTGTACCGCTATTGGGGGACTGACGTTTACCGCCCCTAGGCCCGCCATGCGATGTATCAGACGAACAGACCGGACTGTACGGAGAATGTCACACTCAGGCTCAGTAGGAGTTCAGATGGGTTTCGCCTCGTCGGTCTTCTTGTCGGCATTACCTAGGGACCGTTACGCACAGCTAGTGCCGCTTGCGGTCTGTGGTTAAACCCACTGCCAGCGTAGTGTCGAGTCTTTAGAGTCCCACACAGAAAGCTTTTCGCCTTTAGGCAAAAGAGTAGAGGTCGCATGGTATTGCGACAGGTCGCATGGTTTTGCGACAGGGTTCGGTCAAATCCGTGCACTTGTGCACGTACAGTGTCCGGACAGTTTACACTAGCGGGCTTTGGTTTAAGCCAGATCCTAGTGTACCTTATGGGATTGGATTTATCCAGTTTGCATTCGTGTTCCTCGGAACGCGGATGCGGGTGTGTATGCACAGTTGATAGGGAGGCAGAGGCAGCGGATTCTCATTAGGGTTGTTGACAGTTGACCGTTGACTTTTTGACTTTTTGCTCAACCCTAATGAGAATATGATATGTGATTAACTATTATATTAATTAAGTATTATGGTGACTTGGTTGTTGACTTTTGTTGACTTTGTTGACTTGTTGACTTTTGTTGACTTGTTGACTTTATTGACCGGTTGACTAGGCTTGACTAGTTGACCATCATGATAACCATGGCTATCATTTCATGCCAAAGACTTTTTCTTGCTTGTTTATTTGAGTAAAATGAGTGCATGACATGATAAGGTTATGGTTGCTTCAACCATCACACATAAGACTTTTTTGATATGATGAGTTATGATTACTTTGGATTATGAGAGGGTGAGAGACAAAAGAGAGCCTCATTCTTTCTTTCTCATTCTCTCTCTTGTTCTTGAGCTCTCCACTTTGCTCTCACCCTCTTGCTCTTGCTCCCTCTCTTTAATCTATGGTTCTCTTGTCTCATGAGTTGAGAACCAAGAACCATAGATAAAATCCCATTCTATTTCCTCTCTACTCATTCTAGTTCACTAGGTTCAGCAAACCAAGTGAACTAGTTTCTTCAAAGAACGAAGAAGGAGCTAAAGGTTGGAGCTTTCAGGTGGATCTATCTTCGGCGTACGAAGGCGACAAGAAGAGAACCATCAACCTCTACAAAAGCTTGAAGAAGAAGGAGTTCAAGTTTAGGTATAACCATCTTCATCCGAGTAGCTAAATCTCTTTAGCAAGTTTGCTAGTTTAGTTTAGACACGATCCCGACCTTGTTTAGTCCATGTTGCCTCTTGCGATAAAAATTTGTTTTTTATACCGTTTCCGCCTCCCCGTAAGCACCGGGGGTCGCAACGTGGACTTACACGTATGCGTCCGAACCCTTGTCGTAAAACCATACGACCTCTATATCGTTTCGCCTGGAGTAGGGAAACTCTTTGTATGGGACTCTAAAGACTCGACTACTACGCTGGCAGTGGGTTCAACCACAGACCGCAAGCGGCACTAGATGTACGTAACGGTCCCCAGGTAGATGTCGATAAGAAGGCCGATGAGGAAACCCATCCGAACTCCTACTGAGTCTGATGTGACAATCTCCATACAGTCCGGTCCGTTCGTCCAAGACTATCGCATATCGGGCCTAGAGGGGCGGCAAGCGTCAGTCCCCTAATAGCAGTATAAGTCATGTCGGAAGGAAGCCCATTACACCCTGAGAAACTACTGGAACCTACCAGCAAATCTCGCTTGCCCTGGCCAGGGACTTTGCGTAATGGCTCTCTGACACAGCGCGATATCAACCCCCAATACCGGGAGAGACGAATCCTGTCTAACCGCCACTGCCTCCAAGTGCTCGGGACTGCACCCAACTGCTACCTGTTTGCACGACTCTTTTGAGCCGTGCAGGGTAGCAATCTAAGAACAGTGGGACACACTCGAGGCGAAGTAGCAGTGTCAAGTCTGTGGACTATGCTGTACTCATGTCACCTGGGAACTGTTCACTGACGACTGGTATAAAACCAACCAACAGTTCCCTGTGAGTCCTGTCCGGTGTACCCGTAACCTAACGAGCACCTGCATACTATCTCCAGTACGACGTACTGACGGTTGTGGGACAGACCATTTCCCCAACTGGGATGAGAAGCGTACACACTAGTCTACTCTGGAGTATCGATGCTCTGTCTCGATAATCCAACGACTAGGGACCTGAATAAGGATATGCTTGTAGACTACCCAGCCCCCACTAGTGTGACTGCCATCACAACGCTGGTAGTCAAGCAAGATCCTAAGAGCTCTATCAATACGTATACTCACATATTAAGATAGAAAAACCAAGTAGCATACTACCATGTTTCGCAAGACTGTTATATATATGTGAATATCCCAAGCTTCCATTAAGTAATATACAAACTAGTATGATACAATAATGGCCCCTAGGGCATATACACTAACAGGATGATCCCATATCCATTGGTGTTTGACATCAGAGAAGGTATACGGGTGCTCAGTGGAGACTGGGTACACTAGACGGACTCGCCGAGAACTCCCAGATGGTATTATACCTCATGTCATATGGCAGTTCTCTGGTGACACTGGTACAGGTTACTCTGTAGACCCGAGATCGTCATAGTGTCTTGTGTGATTCCTACCGTGCTTTGATTTCCATCATACCACGTCCAAGAGGGCGTGCAAAAAGGTGGCTTTTGGGTACAGTCCCGAATCACATGGAGGCAATGAGCGATAGGAGGGGATTCGTCTCTCCCAGTATAGGGAGTTGATGTTGTGCTGTGTTCGATTGGCTATAACTGGAAATCCCTGGCCAGGGTTGCTGAGATTTACTGGTAAGTGTTATCAGTAGTTTCTCGGACTGTTATAGACCTCATATCGACACGACTTATCAAGCTGCTGGGGTCTGACGTTTACCACCCCTAGGCGAGATATGCGACATATCAGACGAAGAGACCAGACTGTACGAGAGTGTTACCGATTGGATTCATGGGAGAAAGTGCATGATTTCTTGTTGATCTTCTGATCGCTCAATACCTGGGTGGCTGTTACGTTTAGCTGACCGCTTGCAGCTTATGGGTGTTTGATATGATCATCACCTACTGCCGGCGTATTGACGATTCTTTAGAGTCCTACACAGAGGTTTCTTGGCTCAGGAAAAACGGAGTAGGGGCACATATGTGATATATACGGGACCAAGAACAATACGTGTATGTAATACCATATTAGATTCTCGCGATATGAGATATCGGCCGGGTATATGTGATACAGCCGGGTCATCGGATCAAGTGTTGATTCGATGAACTGATAAAGATTATATTAGTCGGTTATTTGTGAAATAGCCGGATTATCGGATCAAGTGTTGATTCGATAATTTAATGTATAATTATATATTTGATATATTAAATTACATTAACTAATTTAAGCTCACTAAAAGATTATTTTTCTCACTCGGGTTATACATTGATATATATGCGATATATGTTAATTGTATTATTTTATTTTGTTACAATAAATATTGTATATGTGATATATAATATTGTAACATGTTAGGGTTATTAATGCAACATGTTTAGTGGAGATTAAACGAGATTAGGGTTTGATTTGGGTTAAACTTTTCTAGAAGCTTCTAGAAGCTTTTATTTTGTTTCTTGCAAAGATATTTAGTGTAGATATTTTGCAAGATATTCTTTAACCCAACCCAAACCCTTAACCCTAGTAAACTCTCTACAATGGTTAAGTCTTCTCACTTGAACCATGTTTGCATTTCTAACCTCACACCACTTTCATTATTCATCACAAAAGAAATAGATCATCATCTTCCTTCTTCTTCTTTGCTTGAAAAGCTTTCTAGCTTTTTGAGTTGTGATGAAAATGAGTGAGATTAAGAAAATAAAAAAGAGCTAAATTCCTACTTCATCATCCTAATCTATCCTAACCATTTAGATTAGGGTGTTCACTTCATTAGTGAGTGAGAGCTTGTGTTAAAGAAACTTCAAGGTAGATCATCTTTGTTATCGAAGATCGGAAGCAAACTTGCATCTTTCTCTTCGTGGAGACTCTCTAGAGTCCGGATACTCGATGATCGCAGCGAAGGGACCTCAACACGGAGCTTTAGAAGTGAAGGACCGGACTACAAAGGTTGTAATCCCAAACTCTTAGTGTTAAAGTGTTTAACATGCTTTGTTTCGCCTAATCTCTAGTTTAAAGATCTTGGTCAGGGTTGTTCGGCATGTCTAAATTTTTAATCGGGCATGGTTGATGCCTTATAGACCCTTGTGAGAGTGCCTAGTAACCTTGCACAAGTTTCTTTACAGGTTAAAGCAGGCATCGCGGAGTTGGAACATCTGTTTTGATGTGGTAGTTAAAGTGTTTGACTTCATCAATATGGTAGATGAACCTTGTATATACAAAAGGATAGTAGAGAGTATGGTGGTATTCCTCGTATTGTACTTGGATGATATACTCTTGATAGGGAATGAGTTTCCTATGCTACACTCGGTCAATCTCCTCTTATCACATTGATTCTCCATATAGGATCAAGTTGATACCTCCTAAATCCTGGGTTTTGTATCTATGAGATAGATCTAAGTGGATGTTAGATTCTCACTAGGTGTAGTAAGATGGTATCGATCGATCCTGGGGAGAATCATTAGAAGCTTCCAGGGTGGTAAGGTCGACTGAAAGTCAGTCATCGGCATTGTCTTTACCTTTAGTGGAGGGACGGTATGTTGGAAGAGTTCCAAGCTAGATACCGTGGCAAACTAAACGATAAAGGCTGGATACATCGCTACCAAAGATGCTACCAAAGAGGAAGTCTGGGTGTATATTAGTTCATGAGATGAACTTGGTTCCGACCATTGTGTGGCAATGGAGTTGTGGCTTATGCCTAGGAACCCCCATCCCATCAGTGATACAGACATATTCTAAGGCAGTATCACATGATCATGGAGATGGTTGATCTCCAAGAGATCGAGGTTAGGAGAGTTGACTCAGAGGATAACACGGCGGATCCACTCACAAAGGCCTTTTCCCAGAGAGAGACTTTTATGGATGGTTGAGTATGAGATACTTCAACCACTGCTATATGATGGCCCTAGTGCAAGTGGGAGATTGTTAGTTATATGTATGCCCTAGAGGCCATTACTATACATGAGATGTATATTGTAGTGGATGCAAGGACATATATAGGGAGGACTTTCTTACTCGACATGATAGTATGCTATCTGGTTACTCTTTATCTTAACATGTACACTGATTGTCTCTCTGTTACATGTTGGTAAAGCCCTTAGAATGTGTACTTGACTACTGATTAGTCGAAAATATTGCATATTTTAGCCGGCAATTTCCTCATCATTTGCATTCATATAAAAGTGTTCGGCATTCATATTTTACATATTAGCAAAACTGTCGCAAAATATCAGATTGCATGTATTAGACTCTAAAACCGACACTATAAAGGAAATTGACCACAATTCATGGCATCACATCATCCCTACATTTGCGCAACACTTGTTTTGAGATCTGTGCAAGAAAATCCAGAAGTAAGGCCAAAAATGTACAGGGTACCGATCAAACATTACGCCAACTCAATGATTTCAGATCTGGTATCAATCCAAAAGGGAAAATACAAATCAACATATCAGAAGAAGCCCCAAATATTAGCCCAGGACCACAGAAGAAAGAACAAAGCCCAAGGAGCCAACATGGTCGCGGAACCGCGGCCGGAGCCGGCTTGCGCCGCGGTTCCGCGGCGACTTGATGACATCACCACTGCTTCTTTGTACCATAACTCCTGTGCAAGCTTAAAGACTTCAAAAAGATACAACAAGTTCCAGAAGAATCCAGATACTTCTGCCAGATCAGCAAGCTTTGGGATCAACACTAAACTAGCCTATCATTCTAGAAACTTCTCCCTAAACCCTAGCTTAAACCCTAAGCTAAGCCTAACAAACTACTTCTAGAAGTCTTTCAACAAACTTTTGGAGGGAACTCAAGAGGCTTAGGGTTTGGGTGATCTATAAATAAGACCCTAGGCTCATTGTAAAAAAAGAATTCAATCTTGGACTTGATCTTTGATCTTTTGATTTTAGTAGCCAATTTAGAGCCATTCTATCTCTCTCTTCATCTTCTTCTTCCACATGTCTAGTGAGAGGACTTGTGTGAAACCATAACCCTAATTCCAATCAAAAGCCAAGATCCCGAGTACCCATTCAAGCAAGAAGCCTTGCAACCTTTTATGAGCCGGGTCGTTCTTCAACAGAGCAAGTGGTCCAAGCCGATCCGCGTCTCACGAAGCCGAGCGACGCCGATTCATCAATTTAGTTCTTCCTCTTGTAGTTCTTGAGCGATTGTAATCAAAGTGTTGATATAAATAAAAGGTGATATTCTTTTATCTTGTTTTCTTTAAATTCTTGCATCATGATTCAATCTAAATTTCTAGTTGTAATTCTTGTTGTGATGTTTGAGTAATACTCCGCTCGTCAAGGAGTCTAGACGATCAATAGAATGATGATGTAATATATCTGAAAACGATTCTTGATTCCTACGAGTTTTGTAAACCCTAGCAAGTTCAAGAACCGACGACCCATTTCGTTGCGATGTTTTCTTGATTGATATCGCTCGAAATTGGGAAGTTACGATCGTTTCTTGAAATTGCTAGAGGCTAGAATGTGAATGATATCGACGAAAGAACAAGGGTTAAATGATGAAACCCTAGTTTCACGAGAAAGCCCTAACTCTCGTCGATCATCATCGATCTAGTATCAATCCTTCGAAGGACAAGAACACGTTATCTTTAGATTACATCACGTCTATAGATCCGATCGATTCCTACGAGCCTCATTTAGAGTCTTGACATTTTGGTTGGAAATATTATCGAAACCCAATTCTTGATTGTTTATCAGTTTCTTGATTCTTGATTAAACATCGTGACACCTGAATCAATTGATAAATTCTTGAATCATGTTTTCTTTTCTTTTCGATTAACTTTTCGATTCAAACAAATCAAATATAAAAAACGAATCGCAAAATCCCTGTGGACGATCCGCACTCGCTTACGATCTACAACCGACACCGTAATTGATTGCGGTCAAATATAATTCTTTGATTGTGAACTTTATTCATTTTCTAATTACCGACACTCATTCGCTTTATTCAATTTACACAAACAAGAGAATTTCTTTACAATCAAATGGCGCCGTTGTCGGGGATCGCGCGCTAATTCGTTTTGCATTATAGTTTGAATTGAAAGATTTATTCCATTGTTATTTTGAGATCAAAATTCGTGCAAACCCTAAACAATTTGTTGTGTTTCATTGCAAGGAGATCTGGAGCTTGCTGTGAATTTGGAAAATACCAGAGAGCAGAGGGAGTCTACAGAAGCCCTCTGGAAAATTTTGGTGCAGTGTTCCCATTGTCAGACCGCGGAAGCGCGACATATAGGAGGATCGGCGGCGGAACCGTGGCCCCTTTGAGGGATCTCTGTGCAATTTTTTTCTCTGTAAGTTTCTTATCTTCTCCTCTCTCCTCTTTTTAGCTCCAACTGACAATTTTCTGCAGGATTCTTTGCAAAGAATAGCAGCTCGCAAATTGCAAAAATTAAATTTGTGCGTGATTTTGTTTCTTGGTTGTTTGCATTATAAATACGGATATTAAGGGGCACGGCCAAATCCAAATTAGATGGGGATTTCATTACCCTTCCTAGGCCCCGAAAACCACAAAACTTGCATCCACATTGACCCACATTAACTAAAAGAAATCTAGAGATGACTCTAAGGACTGTCGCGCTCAATTAGGACAGAAGAAGGCCGTGGGTAATTCATTGCTTATCCGCGTTTTCTTGTGGTGCCTAGGAAAGTGTGTCGAAGGCTAGTGGTTATTAATTAGGCCCACTACTTACGTAGTGGAGTACCTTCCCACTTACCTGGCACTTACCTGGCCACAGGGGAACAAAGAGGCATTGGAGGATTCTATCCTGCGACTTGTCTTTTGGCAGTTAGGAGCGGTCTAGAGCCGGACCTAGGTGACCACTAGATTCTAGGGTTTGTGTGCTGCATTTGTTGTGTCGCATCATTTTTTCAAAAATCCGTCCCTTTTTCAAAAGCAAACACCGCATTCATTCATTTACCCCTAATTATAAGCCAACGTTGCCACTTGTACTAACCCTTTTTAGTACAAGATAGGCTAGACACGGGATTCTAGTGCCCGTTTAGTCCGCGTACCCTTTATCGACTCCGAAGTCGATATTTCTCCATTTACCTTTTCTTTACCCACTACCACACCCACACCGATGGATCCACCTCCATCAAACTTCTTTAACCCTAATCTGCCGCCGTCCGTTGGTGCGCAGAATCCACCCCGCATCTCTCTCCAGGAGAGGTGCTATCCACTTAGAGGTCCTCTTTCGACCTGCTTATCCACACCACCAGCCAATGGGGATAACTTTGAGATTAAGACCCAGTATATCAACCTTTTACCCAAATTCCACGGACTCGAGACTGAGGACGCTTACGTTTTCATTACCAAATTTGAAAACGTATGCGCAATGATGGGTACGTCACAACTTTCAGTGGATGCGATGCGTCTACGACTTCTTCCATTTACATTGTGCGATATAGCCGAGAAGTGGCTATATAACACTACCGCACACTCTATTACGAATTGGGAAGAATTCTTCGCTGCATTACATAAGAAATTTTACCCAATCCAAAAGACGGCTCGAATCCGTAGCGAACTGAATCAATTTGCCCATCTCCCTACCGAACCATTTTCAAAATGCTTTGAACGTTTCAAGGATCTTTTGGTTCAGTGTCCTCATCACGGCATCCCGAGATGGGAGCTTTACCGAATCATTTATGAGGGCATTAACCCAAGCACTAAACAGAGCCTTGAAAACATGTGTCAAGGTACTTTTATGACCAAGGATGATGGGGAAGCTTGGAAGTACTTAGAAGAGTTCGCTGAAAAATCACTACAGTGGGAGAGTGGAACCCAACCATTGAATAGGGGTGGCGTACACCAAGTAGATGTGTCCATAGGTGTTCGAGCTGAGATGGCAGCAATGCAAAAGAAGCTCGACGCTATGGAACACAAATTTTCTGCAGCCTCCCTAAACCCAATGTCGCTCCCCAAAACTGTTTGTGGGTGCTGTTCTGATCCGTCTCATTTATCGGAAGAATGTCCATTAAACTCTGCATTTCAAGGTCACGAGCATCCTAATGCCGCATTTCAACGACCTCGAAACGATCCATATTCTTCCACGTACAATTAGGGTTGGAGGAATCACCCGAATTTCGCTTGGAACCAAAACCAATCTCAAAACACGGTTCCAAACACGAATAATTATCAAAGGGCTCTTTCTCCACCACAACAGCAACCCCTTCAACTCACTCAGCACCCCTACCAGTCATAAAATTTCCAAAACCAGGGCAACACTCCTGCACAGTCTAATCCTATGCAGTCCCGTTCTGACGAGTTTTCTCAATTCACTCAAACCATGAAATCACTTTTATCAAATTTCATAGAGGTTTCGACTGAGGTTAGATCTTCCGTCAGTGAGATAAAGAAAAACTCAGCGTCCCAAGCTGAGAGTATCAGATCGATGGAAGCTGAAATCGCACGCCTAAAAGCCGAAATGAGTGCGAGAGAAAAAGGAAAACTTCCCTCTCAACCCCTACAGAACCTGGGCATTACAATGTAAATGCCATCACAACGTTGAGATTGGGAAGAGTGCTGAATAATAATGTCGGGGAAGGTATTGATGATACTGAAAATCATATCAACACCCCGGCTGAGACCTTTCCACACACACACACTTCTCCTTCTGATCCTTCTTCTTCTACCACACCATCTTCTCGAGAGCCTATTCTCCATTTCCCATTAGGCTCGACACCTTCTCCCAACCCTTATAGTTCTCCACAGACGGTCCCCACACCTCTTTTGGGACCTCGTCTACCCCCTCTTCCTTCTCCTGTGATGGACCCTGCGCTTATTGCGAAAGCTCCTTACCCGAACCGGTTAAGGGGTAATAGAACGAGTCCTCATATGGAGAAAATTTTGGAAATGCTCAAACAGGTTAACATCAATATCCCTCTCCTAGATGCGATTCAACAAGTCCCCGCTTATGCGAAAATTCTTAAGGACTTGTGCACTAGGAAGAGGAAGACTCAAGTGCCGAAGAAGGTCTTTATGTCTAATAATATCAGCACTGCTTTTATTCCCCAGCTACCAAAGAAACGTAAGGACCCAGGATGTCCTACAATATCGATTTCTATTGGGGGTAAAAATATAAATCGTGCTCTTTTAGACCTTGGCGCAAGTGTTAACCTACTCCCTTATTCTGTCTATGAGCAACTAGGGATTGGAGAGCTGAAACCTGCTCACTGCACTCTCCAGATGGCAGACCGATCTATCACCAAACCAAGGGGTGAATTAGAGGATGTGTTGATAAAGGTCGAGGAATTTGTTTTCCCTGTAGACTTCATTGTACTCGGCACACATCCTGTAGCAAACCCCCGGGGCCAAATTCCGGTGATTCTTGGTCGTCCTTTCCTTGCCACTTCCAACGCTGTTATAAACTGTAGAAATGGTTCAATGAACTTATCATTTGGAAATATGACCATTGAACTAAACATCTACAAAGTTGGAAGTCAGCCATCAGAACCCTCTGCTCATATTTTAGATGTGTGCTCTGTCCATGAGATCCTCCCGATAGTTGTGGAGCTGAGGAACTTTGCTTTACTGATCTCGATGACATTACCACATCTCTGTTTGACTTTACACAAGATCTTAGTGAGGACACTTTACCTACACTTGAGTCCTGCACTTCTGACTTTTCTCCACCCGAGTCTGTATCTGTCACAGGCTCTGAGCTTCTTTGTAAATCCAAAAATCATTCAATGATCCCTCCTTCTATCAATTCTCCGCCTGAATTAGATCTCAAAATTTTACCCTCTCATCTGAAATATGCTTATTTAGGTGAGAAGGAGACTTTACCGGTTATAATTTCCGCTTCTCTAGCATTAGAGCAAGAGAATGCACTTTTATCGGTATTGAGATCTAACAAAGAGACGTTTGGTTGGAGTATGGTGGACATCAAAGGGATTAGTCCCTTGATAGTTGAACATCATATACATGTGATGGATGATGCCAGACCAACCCGAGAACCATAGAGATGGTTGAATCCCGTCATGAAGGAAGCGGTCATGAAAGAGATCGTCAAATGCTTAGATAATGGTATTATATACCCCATCTCCGATAGCCAATGGGTGAGTCCTATACATGTCGTTCCTAAGAAATCCGGCATCACAGTTATAACCAATGAGGCAAATGAGTTGATTCAGACACGCGCCCAAACTGGGTGGCGTGTATGTATCGATTATAGAAAACTCAACGCTGCCACGAGGAAAGACCACTTTCCTCTACCATTCATTGATCAAATGCTGGAACGCTTAGCGGGACGAGAGTATTATTGTTTTATGGACGGATACTCAGGCTATAATCAGGTCCCCATCGCCAAAAAGGATCAAGATAAAACCACTTTTACTTATCCTTTTGGTACTTTTGCTTACAGTCGCATGCCCTTTGGGCTATGCAATGCTCCCGCTATCTTTCAGCGGTGTATGATGGGGATATTCTCTGATATGGTAGAGAATTTTCTGGAGATCTTTATGGATGACTTCTCGATTTTTGGAGACTCTTTTTCTGATTGCCTAGCGAATCTTGACGCTGTTCTTACTCGTTGCAAAGAGAAGAACTTGACTTTGAACTGGGAAAAATGCCACTTTATGGTTCAAGAAGGAATTGTTCTTGGACATGTCATTTCACAGAAAGACATTGAGGTTGACAGAGCTAAGATAGATGTCATTCAAAACCTCCCTCATCCCAAAAGCGTCAAAGATATTCGCTCTTTCCTTGGCCATGCGGGCTTTTATAGGAGATTCATTAAGGACTTTAGCAAAATTGCTAGACCTTTAACTCTTCTCCTGGCCAAGGATACGACCTTCCATTTTGACTCGGATTGCGAGACAGCTTTCGACTCACTTAAACACTCACTCACTTCAGGCCCCGTTTTATCATCACCAAATTGGGACTACCCCTTTGAGCTGATGTGTGACGCATCTGATTTTGCAGTAGGTGCAGTCTTAGGACAGCACATCGAAAAGATGCCACACGTGATTTACTATGCTAGTAAGACCCTGAATGATGCGCAAATCAATTATACAACCACAGAAAAAGAACTTTTAGCGGTTGTATTTGCATTAGAAAAATTCAGGCCTTACTTAATTGGCTCACCTATAGTTGTGTATACTGACCATTCCGCTTTAAAACATCTTCTGGCGAAGAAAGATGCAAAAGGTCGACTAATACGTTGGATCCTACTGTTACAAGAATTTGATCTTGTTATCAAAGATAAGAAAGGATGTGAGAACGTAGTAGCCGACCATCTTTCACGCATCATTTCTCCCCCTGTGACCCTGCCGATCAATGACTCGTTCCCAGACGAACAACTCTTGAGCGTATCCAATGAACCATGGTTCAGGGATATTGTGAACTATCATGCCACGGGACTGATACCCAGCGATTGGTCAAAACAGGACAAATACCGTTTTTTATCCCAAGTAAAACACTTTTACTGGGATGAGCCATATTTGTTTAAATATTGTCCTGATCAGATCATTCGCCGGTGTGTCCCGAATGAAGAGTTCAAGAGTGTTCTTTCTTTTTGTCATGATCAGGCATGTGGGGGTCACTTCGGTCCTAGAAAGACAGCGGAGAAGGTTTTGCAATGTGGATTTTATTGGCCGACCTTATTCAAGGACGCATTTGAGTATTGCAAAACCTGTACACAATGTCAGTATACGGGTAGAATCTCCCAAAGGAATGAAATGCCTCAGCAACCTATCATGGTTGTTGAAATATTCGATGTTTGGGGCATAGATTTTATGTGTCCTTTTCCCAACTCCTTTGGGAATTTGTACATACTGCTGGCGGTTGATTATGTCTCAAAGTGGGTAGAAGCCATTCCATGTCGCACTAATGACAAGAAAGTTGTCATTAAGTTCTTGAAAGAGAATATCTTCTCGCGATTTGGACACCCACGCGCTATTATTAGCGATAATGGGACACATTTCTGCAACAGATCTTTCGAGACTCTGATGCGGAAATACTCAATCAACCACCGACTTTCTACACCCTATCACCCCCAAACAAGCGGGCAGGCTGAAATCTCAAACAGACAAATCAAACTTATCCTGGAGAAAACTGTTGCTAAAAATAGAAAAGACTGGTCGACCAAACTGACGGATGCTCTTTGGGCATTCCGAACTGCATATAAAACCGACCTAGGGATGTCTCCATATAGGATAGTGTTTGGAAAAGCATGTCACTTACCTGTCGAGATAGAGCATAAAGCATTGTGGGCTATTAAAGAAATAAATTTTGATCTAAACCTTGCTTGCATCTTTCGGAAGCTGAAACTTAATGAGCTAAGTGAACTCCGCGATGAAGCTTATGATAACGCTGTAATCACAAAGAATAGGACTAAGATTTTTCATGATAAAAACATTTTTAGAAAAACATTTTCACCTGGTCAACAAGTCTTTCTTTATGATTCACGATTACACCTTCACACGGGTAAGCTCCGATCTCGATGGAAGAGACCTTTTGTTGTGCGGTCTGTATACCCGCACGGGGCAGTAGAAGTTGAAAATGTTAAAAACGGCTCCTTTTTCAAAGTAAACGGACATAGACTAAAGCCGTATTTTTCCACTGACCCCACAGAGGAGCTCTTGTTCTTACAAGAGCCAGTTTATTTGGATTAAAATTCCTCCGTCTCACCTTCATGTCCTGCATATCACTGCATCATCTTTTTGAATGGAGGAGAGTGAAAAGAGTAAGTTAGGGGGAAGTTCTTCACTTATTTTTTTTTTGCCCCCACTAATAATTCCTCCCAGACTTACAGTTTTTGTAGGTATAGCATTTGGCAACAGTGAGGACACTGTTGAAAACAAGTTTGGGGGAGGTTTGTGCTTATTTTCGCATCATTTGCATAAGCACAAAACATTTCTTTTAAAAATCTATAAAAATTTAAAAAATTTCAAAACCCATAAAAATTTAAAAAAATTTCAAGTATAAAAATAATTTTAATATTTACACTTTTTTGTATATAAATAAGATAATGAAAGTTTAGATAGTGAACAATTACATCCATGAGATTAGAAAAATTTAAGAAAACTAAGAAAATTAGAAGTTTTCTTATACGAACTAGTAATAAGTAGTTATGAGCCGTTGTCCCAAGGGTTAGTAAGATGAAGGACGTCAGTAATCTGAGGATAAAAATAAGTCTGAAAAATAGTTTCTATTCTGGAAGCCAAACATTTTTGAATGTTGCTACCCTGCTATTCGCACTTACACACGTCTTGAAGCCTGGGATAGTAGAGGATACCTTGAAATGCTCTTGTCTTAAAGCCAAAAGTATGAAGGAAATAAAAAAAAAGTGAATAAAAAAAATAAAGTGGTGAGAAAAATGGACACTGGTTTTGTTATCACCGAAGGCAATAAAAAATATATAGCAAGGGTGCTTCTTCACCTAGTGCCCTAAAGCCAACTGGTCTGGGAGTCACTGCTATGCCTGAGGTGGTGCAAGACGAGGAAAATACACCAAGTAAGCAAGCACAGGAGTAATCGGTCGGTTAGTACCTCAAGAAGTATTAACGGTCGCATGAAAGTGTGTGAGCAACCTCATCTAAATATTCATTAATTAAAAAGTACTGAGGCTGATGGGCAAGAGTATGATAGCTTGAATTGAATTCTCCGGGTGTAGGGATGTCTTTACACACACGCAGGGTTATATGATCGATGTTTGGAATAAAGATAGAGATGAAGAATAAGACGATGTTTTATTGAGGGAGAACGTGATTTCTAACATTTTTTCATGACCATTAAGATAGGGCTCATGACAACCGAAAAGCTAGCTTAGTTGGAAACCCTAATTTTCAAGGCTTTTCTTTCACAATTCTTGTCTTTAAATGTAATATTCATGATCTTTCTTTTATTATTGGATTTTGTGGGTGCAATCCGCTGAAAACCCTCAGGAGACAACACTCCTCCTACTAGGGACACCTAGTGGTTTAAAGGCTTGTTGCACATGGTCAGTGCAATCGTGTTTCCTACGAAAGTGTGCTAGTTAGTTTTTTCTCTTTCTTTATTTTCTCCTTCTCTTTTTAATAAAACAGTTCGCTCGAGACGATCGAAATTAAGTTTGGGAGAATTTGATTAGTCGAAAATATTGCATATTTTAGCCGGAAATTTCCTCATCATTTGCATTCATATAGAAGTGTTAGGCATTCATATTTTACATATTAGCAAAACTGTCGCAAAATATCAGATTGCATGTATTAGACTCTAAAACCGACACTATAAAGGAAATTGACCACATTTCAAGGCATCGCATCATCCCTACATTTGCGCAACACTTGTTTTGAGATCTGTGCAGGAAAATCCAGAAGTAAGGCCAAAAATGTACAGGGTACCGATCAAACATTACGCCAACTCAATGATTTCAGATCTGGTATCAATCCAAAAGGGAAAATACAAATCAACATATTAGAAGAAGCCCCAAATATTAGCCCAAGACCACAGAAGAAAGAACAAAGCCCAAGGAGCCAACATGGCCGCGGAACCACGGCCGGAGCCGGCTTGCGCCGCGGTTCCGCGGCGACTTGATGACATCACCACTGCTTCTTTGTACCATAACTCCTGTGCAAGCTTAAAGACTTCAAAAAGATACAACAAGTTCCAGAAGACTCCAGATACTTCTGCCAGATCAGCAAGCTTTGGGATCAACACTAAACTAACCTATCATTCTAGAAACTTCTCCCTAAACCCTAGCTTAAACCCTAAGCTAAGCCTAACAAACTACTTCTAGAAGTCTTTCAACAAACTTTTGGAGGGAACTCAAGAGGCTTAGGGTTTGGGTGATCTATAAATAAGACCCTAGGCTCATTGTAAAAAAAGAATTCAATCTTGGACTTGATCTTTGATCTTTTGATTTTAGTAGCCAATTTAGAGTCATTCTATCTCTCTCTTCATCTGTAACGTTGTGAAAATCGTTTTGGTGAAATTTCGGAAAATCGGCAAAATAAGGGGGTTTTCTGTAAAAAGTCAAAATACAAATATCTTTATTTTAAAATTAAATATAAATATTCTAATTATGTAATTGCTAGTATTTGGTGTTTATTGAGCCACTGGTGAGATTTCAAATTTCTGAAATTTTTTCCGAAATTAATTATTTTAATATTATTTTAAGCCGTCACTAATACATTTAATTCAGGAAAATTACAAACTGGAATGAGTTCAAACAAATTTTGTGCATCATTATACATTAAACAAAATTTTATCATGTGGTTTTTGAATTGAAATAGGGTTGTTATCCGGTGATAGAAAATATCGAAGAAAAAGGCTTTTTTTTCGGTGAAATTAGTGCAAACGGAGTGCGGTATAACTTTTATCTTTTCCCAAACAAAACCACACTATATTTTACTCCCTCACACTATTTTTGGCTGATCTTGGCAGCCCCTCTCACTTCATTCTTCAAGTGCCTTCTAGAAATTTGTTTTTTGAAAATAAAAGAAAAGGAAAATGCATAAAGGTTGAAAAGACATAAAGATGATGATATTTGGAGGAAGTTTCTACATGATTCATGACTCATTTCTTTCTCTCCCTCTTCTCCTAAAACATGGCCGGCCTCCTCCTCTAGGCAGCCCCCCATTTCCCTCTCTTCTTTTGTTGCTAAAATCCATCAAAAATACATCAAAATTCAATTAAAAATCCACAAAAAACCTATTTATTTCCTATCCTTCATTCTTTGCTCATTTTCATATGGAATTTGGAGTGGGAAAGCATGTATTTTTGAGGCTAATTTTCATGTTTGGATTTCTTGTGTGAAGGTACCCTTCAAGTGGACTGCGGGCGATGAAGAGGAGGATGGCGACACCGTCGTCGGCAGGCATGGACCAGGTGAGTAGATGCATATCTACGGGGGAAGTCGGGTGGATGGCGTTTAGCACCCCCGCGACGTAGAATAGGAATAGTACCTATTGACTTTAGGAAACCAGACGTGACCCTAGTAGGACCCTAGTATTGATCCTAGGCTAGACTAGACCGATTTAGGAAAACCATATCAGAAGATGAGTACCTTAGAAGAGGTTCGTAGGTTTCAGATAGAGACACACCCACGCACACACTGAAATTCGAAATGGGATACGTGTATGTGTATATATATAGAACTAGGCATAGGTATATTTATATATATACAACACGTATAGGTGATTCATTGTTGTGATATGATACCCGAGATATGATGAAACAATGTAACTGGGCTTGATGCTGTGATTCTTGACTAGACAGTCGTAATAAAGTGTTAGTGGATCATTAGAGAATGATATAATGAACATGAACATATAAATTATAAAGAGTGGTGTGATATTGATGTACATGGGATGCTAGAATAGTACCCGGACTGTAACTTGTGACTGATTACGATATGATATATGTATAACTTGATTACAACATTATATTGGTGTGACCTGATGCCGATATCACATAAGTATGACTTAATCACAATATGATACATAGGACATGACATTCCTGAGAATAACATTATACTAATAATGAGACACCTATGAGATGCTTGACCCGTACCCCGATATTGGGATGCCGTACGATGGATTTTACCGTACGAGACATAGATATGATGATTGATCCGCACTCTTGATTCGAGGAAGCCGTACTACGTACGTGACGCTATTGAGGCAGGATCGCCGACTATTAGAGATATTGATTCAGACCTTAGGTAGACTCTAGTTTCTTATTGACTAGTTCTTAGGTTTAGTTTTTCCTTAGGAGGTTAGATGGACACTAGGTTAGGGTTGAGTCATATAGTGGCAGTAGTATTAGTATATTAAATGAGTGGATAACACACATTCGTCTTTACCTTCACACTGTAATCATAATGTTGCATGTTCATACATATGTTGCTATAAACAGTATAAACCTTACCTGTTAGGACACCAGCACCATTACCGATGATGCGCATATTCCACGCACACTTATTTGCCGGCTCACACACATCATCATCGGTAATTGCTATGTCACGTACACTTTAGATCATATTATATTTTGTTGATAGAATCAGTTAACAACTAAACCGATATAATATTGTGATTACTCTCTGATGTTAGTATAGACATGATATTCATAACTTAGACATTCCTGCATTCATATTTTCATGTTATCGCACAGTATTATGAGCATATGCCGACATTTATCATATACTACTCATGATTTTGAGATTTCTGGATTTTTTTGGGGAAAACCGCAAGAATATATATAAAAACTTTTCTCTCTCTCCTCCTTTCTTTTTAAATAAGATGCGGTTTTCTCGTGATGTATGTGTCGTCCACCATGAGATTTCGTGTTTTCTGATGGATTTCGAGACCCGATTCGAGGAGTGGATGAACCGTCTCGGGTACATGGTGGGCCCGGTATGGTACCCCGGGGCAAGAAGATCGAGTTGTAGACGATGAGCCTGGCAGGGGAAGGCTACCTACCGGTGATGTCTGGCGCGGCGGATATCCGGAGGATACCGACCGTTGTCGTGAGATTTGATGATATGGGCCGATCCGGATTGACGGAGCCCGAGATATTGAGGCTTGATATTTCATGTTTTGTGTCGATGCTTGACACGGATTTTCATGGATTTCATTATTGAGATTTCAGATTCTTATACACATTCTACTATGAGAACAGCTAAAGATTCACATACATACATATCTGGATTTCAGGATTTGTTACTTTACATTCATGGTGCATGCATTTCATTCATATGACATAGTACTATATGAGGCACTGACACGACACGGAGTATTTGCACTTACACGTAGTATTACCCTGCTATTAGTAGATGTTTGGGATATAGTAGTGTATTATTATGACCTAGGATAGCGTCGTGCATTCGATTTCTTTTCGTAGATGTCTTCTACTCACGAGTTGGCAACTCACCCCCGTTGTGCCAAATTCATTACAGGTTCGGTGTACAGGTTTCCCTGGCAGCTCGCTGGCACATTTATTCTTTCAGGGTGACTTGCACGGTTGATTGGTTCACTTGTATCCGAACCACCATTGTACTTTTATTTACTCATTTGTATCTAGTAAGCTCCATCAACCATATTTGTATTACTTGATAAGTTTATTGGACCAGTTGTTTATTTCGACCTTAGAGTCGCGCATGTGTTATTCTGATCTGGTGGTTTTTGTTTTCTTTTGAGATTTGAGCCTCGCCCTTTGGCGTTGTATATTATTGTGTTTGTTGTGGTTGTCTCCGCCTGTTGGCGTTGAGCTAGCACCCGTTGGGGATGCTTTTTATTGTTTATTCATATTATACTTGTTGTACCCGTTTGGGGGCCAGTTTTTACAGAGGAGACTCTGCCGAAATTTTTGGTAAAATTTGCTGATGTTTTTATACTTGTTTTCTTTTCTTCTTTTTCTTCTTTTATGGTTTAGATTTCTGGGCTTCGGCTTACTTAGGTCACGTGGCGCCTCTAGACGCTTCGTAATCTAAGTGCCGGTCACGTTCCGTACTTTCGGGTCGTGACATCATCTTCTTCTTCCACAAGTCTAGTGAGAGGACTTGTGTGAAACCATAACCCTAATTCCAATCAAAAGCCAAGATCCCGAGTACCCATTCAAGCAAGAAGCCTTGCAACCTTTTATGAGCCGAGCAGTTCTTCAACAGAGCAAGTGGTCCAAGCCGATCCGCGTCTCACGAAGCCGAGCGACGCTAATTCAACAATTTAGTTCTTCCTCTTGTAGTTTTTGAGCGATTGTAATCAAAGTGTTGATATAAATAAAAGGTGATATTCTTTTATCTTGTTTTCTTTAAATTCTTGCATCATGATTCAATCTAAATTTCTAGTTGTAATTCTTGTTGTGATGTTTGAGTAATACTCCGCTCGTCAAGGAGTCGAGACGATCAATAGAATGATGATGTAATATATCTGAAAATGATTCTTGATTCCTACGAGTTTTGTAAACCCTAGCAAGTTCAAGAACCGACGACACATTTCGTTGCGATATTTTCTTGATTGATATCGCTCGAAATTGGGAAGTTACGATCATTTCTTGAAATTGCTAGAGGCTAGAATGTGAATGATATCGACGAAAGAACAAGGGTTAAATGATGAAACCCTAGTTTCACGAGAAAGCCCTAACTCTCATCGATCATCATCGATCTAGTATCAATCCTTCGAAGGACAAGAACACGTTATCTTTAGATTACATCACGTCTATAGATCCGATCGATTCCTACGAGCCTTAATTAGAGTCTTGACATTTTGGTTGGAAATATTATCGAAACCCAATTCTTGATTGTTTATCAGTTTCTTGATTCTTGATTAAACATCGTGACACCTGAATCAATTGATAAATTCTTGAATCATGTTTTCTTTTCTTTTTGATTAACTATTCGATTCAAACAAATCAAATATAAAAAACGAATCGCACAATCCCTGTGGACGATCCGCACTCGCTTACGATCTACAACCGGCACCGTAATTGATTGCGGTCAAATATAATTCTTTGATTGTGAACTTTATTCATTTTCTAATTACCGACACTCATTCGCTTTATTCAATTTACACAAACAAGAGAATTTCTTCATCAATCAACTACCTAGATTATGATGCGGATCATACTAGTGGGACAATGGTAGTCTGAGAGTACATCCTTTAATGTCCCTCGTCGTGGGTGTATCGAGACGGGGCATCAATATACCAAAGTAGACTAGCGTGTAGCTTCTCGACCCATGTAGATGGGCGATGGATGATCCCATATACATTGGTGTTTGACTTCAGAGATGGTATACGTGTGCTCAGTGGAGACTGGGTACACTGGACGGACTCACCGAAAACTCCAAGATGGTAGTATACCTCACGTCAGATGGCAGTTCTCTGGTGACACTAGTACAGGTTAGTCTGTCGACCCGAGATCGTCATAGAGTCTTGTGTGATTCCCACTGTGCTTTGATTTCCACCTTACCACGTTCATGAGAACATGCAAAACGGTGGTTTTTGGGTACAGTCCCGAGTCACAAGGAGGCAATGAGCGATAGGAGGGGATTCGTCTCTCCCGGTATTGGGGGTTGATGTTGCGCTGTGCTCGATTGGCTATAACAGGAAGTCTCTGGCCAGGGCTGTTTCTAAGATTTACTGGTAAGTGTTACCAGAAGTTTCTCGACCCGTTATGAGCCTCACATCGGCACGACTTATCGAGTTATTGGGGTCTTACGTTTACTACCCCCAGACGAGATATGCGACATATCAGACGAAGAGACCGGATTGTACGGTAGTGTTACTGATTGGATTCACAGGAGTATGAGCAGGCTTGCTTGTTGATCTTCTGATCACTGAATACGCGGGTGGCCGTTACGTTTAGCAGACCGCTTGCGGCTTGTGGGTGTTTGATATGATCATCACCTACTGCCGGCGTATTGACGAATCTTTAGAGTCCTACACAGAGGTTTCCTGGTTCATGCGAAACGGAGTAGGAATATATGTGATATGTGCATGACCGAGATTAATGTACATATGTGATACCGCGTTCTATTCTCGCGATGTGTGACATTGGTCGGTTATATGTGATATAGCCGGGTTATCGGATCAAGTGTTGATCCAATAAGTTGTTAAATTTGATATTAGTCGGTTATATGTGATATAGCCGGATTATTAAATCAAGTGTTGATTTAATAATTTAATATATAATTGTATATTTGGTATACTAGATTACATTAACTAATATTAGCTCACTTAAACATTTCTTTTTCTCACTTTGTGCTTTAGTATATATGTGATATATATTAATGTACAACTATTGTGTCATGCTAGATGCCACATATAACATGGGTGTATGAGACTTGCACTATGCTTAATAATGTGATGGGTTTATATTTATCTAAGTTAATCAAAATTAGTGGGATTAAGTCACATGGTTGAAGCTTGTGGAACCATTGACCAAGTCCACTAAGTTTGTTTTACTTGTAGATATTTATTAACCTAACCATTATTAACTAGCCATGGTTTATTAATAAGTCGAAAATAGTGCATTCTCAAGACGTTAATTTCCCTACTCTTATCATTCATATATAGGTGTTTATTGTAATTATAACACAGATTACGAATTCATCTGGAAAATATCAAATAACCTGTGTTGTAGTTATAATCGACATTTTAAAGGGAAATTAAGTGTTTATTACTAATTGCATTGATTTGTATTTATCAATCCTTGTCTCGAGATTTTGTGCAGGAAATTCTCCAGGTTAAAGAGCTGGAATCATAAAAGTGCTGATAAAAAATACATCAAGTCCAAGACTTGTGATCTGGCAGTAAACAAGAAAGTCTAAAAATATTCCTGACATCAGGAAATAACCATGAAGCCAACACAAAGCAGCACAGGAGAATTGATGCACTGAACCGATCAAACGGCCGCTGATCCGCGGCCGAGTCAGGCCGATCCGCCGCGGATCCGCGGCCGAGTTGACTCATCGGAGGTTGGAACTTTTTGCAGGGCTCTTCTTTCAACGGCCAAACTTCTTCAAGACGCTTCAGTTCCTTGAATTATCCAGAAGCTTCCCTCTAACAGCAAGTCTTCTCTTGTAAGCTAGATAACTAACTTAATCTAGAAGCTTCTCCTCAACTACCAAGCTTACAAGGGAAGCTATACCTAGCTTCTTGGGGAAGCTAAAGGAAAACACTGTAAAAAGGCACCTAAGGCTTCATGAAGAGGTTGTTCATCATTTAGGGTAAAATTATAGTGAGATCCAATTCAATTCTAAACAAATTGAGTGACACAATTTGATCCAAATCAAGATTCATCGAGTACCAAATCGAGCAAGCATCCAACGAGCCTTTTGAAGCAACGCCGATCTTCATCCGAGCAAGAGATCCAAGACGATCCGCGACTCAAGAAGACGATGCGAAGCTAGTTCGATGATTTAGTTCCTCCTCAAATCTTGTATTCTTTGAGTGTATTGTAACGAAACATCGAATAAGAAAAGGTGAAAATATTTATGCTTTCTTTCTATTCATTCTTGCATTATGATATTCTTAGTTCTTGATTGCTTTATAATGATGCATGAGTAAAACTCCGCTTGCATCGGAATCGAAAGAATAGGTAGATGATGTTGATGAATTCTTGAACGATTCTTAAGTCCTATGAGTTTTGTAAACCCTAGGAAATTGAATCAACAATGACCTAGTTTTGAGCGAGATACTTTCTTGAATGTTTTCGCTCTAAATTAGAGATCAACAATCGATGATTGAATTTCCTAGAGGCTAGAATTTGAATGCTAATCAACGAAAGGACAAGGGATGATGATGAAGAAACCCTAATTTCTTCGATAGATCCCTAAACCTCGTTGATTGTCATCGATCTAGCAACAAATCTTCAATAGATAAGAATTTGTAATAATAAGCATTTATCATCACTATCGATTCGATTGATTCCGACAAGCCTTTCTACAAATCTTGATAATTCAAACGATTTGGATATTTTCTTGATCTCTACCATTTCTTGATTTTAGATCTAGTTTGTGATGATTCTCAAAACGAAATTTCACAATTCTTGAATCATTTTCTTTTATATTTTAATTTCCAACGCAACTAAAACAAGATCGATCAAATCACACTTTCCCTGTGGACGATCCGCATTCACCGACGAACCTACAATAGACACCGTCAATTGATTGTGGTATAAATATTTTTGATTGTGATTACTTTTCATTCCATACAAATTCACGATACAAAAGGACATATCAATCAAATGGCGCCGTTGCCGGGGATAGTGTGCTAATTTATTCGTTTTTGTAATTTGAGTTGGAAAATTTATTATTCCATCAGTTTTTTAGATCAAAATTCGTAACAAGCGCTTAACGATTTGTTGTGATTTGTTGCAAGGAGATCTGGAATTTGTGGAGCGAGAGGAAAAAATTTCAGGACATCTCAAAAAGTCCAGAGAGGCAACATGAGCAATTTCTGAAATTTTTGTGCAGGGATCACATTAGGAAGCGGCCGAAACGTGGCAATAGGAAGCATCTTGCGGCGGATCCGCGGTTCTTTGAAGGCTTCACTGCACCAAACTTCTTAGGTCCATCTCTGTCTTTCTTATCTCCTCTCTGATCTACTCCATTAACCAATTTCTGCAGATTTCTTTGCAAAAAATCGCAGCGCCGCAAAAAGAAAAATTGTTGTGTGTTTGATCTTGGTTGTTTACATTTTTAATACGGAAATTAAGGGGAAAAGACTAAATTCAGATTAGGTCGGGATTTCATTACCCTTCCTAAGCCCCAAAAATCATAAAATTGCATCCGCATCACCCTCATTAACTAAAAAATATCTAGTCAAGACTCTAAGGACCGTCGGGCTCATTTAGGACAGAAGGAGGTCGTGGGTAATCTATTGCTTATCCGCGTTTCTTTTATGGTATCTAAGGAAAGTCTGTCTAAGGCAAGTGGTTACTTAATTAGGCCCACTACTTACGTAGTGGAGAATCTCCCACTTACCTGGCACTTACCTGGCCACAGAAGGGGCAAAGAGGCAGTAGAGGATCTATCTTGCAACTTGTCTTCTGGAAGTCTAGGAGCGGTCTAGAGACTTGACTTAGGTGACCACTAGAATTAAGGTTTCTTGTGCATCGTTTGTGTGAATTTTAAAAAAAAAACTGTATTTTTTTCAAAACAAACACCAAACTCATCTGTTCCTTAATTATCACAATGCTGCCACTTGTGCTATACTATTTAGTGCATGCTCGGCTGGACACAGGATTCTAGTGCCCGTCTTTTCTGCATTCCTCCTATCGACTCCGAAGTCGGTATTTCTACGTCTACTTTTTATTTACCCCCTACCACACCAACTTCGATGGACGGTTCTCCATCGAACTTCTTTAACACTACTCTGCCACCGTCTGCAGGTGCGCAAAACCCGCCCCGCATCTCTCTCCAAAAGAGATGCTACCCTATGCGAGGTCCTCTTTCGACCTGTCTCACTATTCCACCAGCCAATGGGGACAATTTTGAAATCAAACCACAATACATCAATCTTTTACCAAAATTTCACAGTCTCGAGTTTGAAGACGCATATGTCTTTATTACCAAATTCGAAAATGTATGCGCTATGATGGGTACTTCACAGCTTTCTGTGGATACTATGAGATTGCGTCTTCTCCCATTCACTTTGTGCGATATAGCCGAGAAGTGGCTTTATAATACAGCCGCACATTCCATTTTGAACTGGGGAGAATTCGTAACAGCATTCCTTAAGAAATTCTACCCTAATCATAAAACAGCTCGAGTCCGTAGCGAAATAAATCAATTTACCCAGCTTCTAAATGAACCATTCTCGAAGTGTTTTGAACGCTTCAAGGATCTGTTAGTTCAATGTCCACATCACGGAATTCCTAGATGGGATCTGTGCAGAATCATATATGAGGGCATTAATCCTACAACAAAACAGACCCTTGAATCCATGTGTCAAGGCACCTTCATGAATAAAGACGTTGGTGAAGCTTGGAGATTTTTAGAAGATTTTGCTGAAAAATCTTTACAGTGGGAGAGTGTAAATCAGTCATCGTCTAGGGGTGGCATTCACCAAATTGATGTTTCCATAGGAGTTAGAGCTGAAATGGAAGCAATGCAAAAGAATCTCGAAGCTATGGAGTATAAATTTTTAGTATCCTCCCTAAATCAGATGCCACTCTCCAAAACTGTATGTGGATGCTGTTCTGATCCATCACATCTTACGGAAGAATGTCCTTTAAATTCTCCGTTTCAAAGTCAAGAGTATACCAATGCTGCTTTTCAACAAAGACCAAGAAACGATCCGTATTCTTCCACATATAATCAGGGTTGGAGGAATCACCCTAATTTTGCTTGGAACCAACAACAAAATCAAAACACGCTTCCAAACCAAAATAATTTTCAAAGGGCTCCTCCACCGCAACAGCAGCCATTTCAACTGACTCAGCACCCCCATCAATCACAAAACTTTCAAAATCCAGTCAACGCACCTGCACCGTATAATCCTTTGCAGTTGACCGGTATTGATAATTCCTCTTCACTCGAACGAACTTTTGAAATGTTCATGAAACAAATGTCGGCTGAATTTAAGTCTTCCCTCGATAAATTCCAGAAAAAATTTGACTTCCAAAGTGAGAGTATTAAATCGATGGAAGCTCAAATTGCCCAATTAAAAGCTGAAATGAGTGCTAGAGAGAAAGGGAAACTTCCGTCTCAACCCCTACCGAACCCTGGGCATTCACAACACTACAATGTGAATGCCATCACAACGTTGAGATCAGGAAGAATGCTGAACAATCACGTTGGGGAAGAGATTGATAATCATGAAGAATTAATCAATAACACCCCGGCTTCCACTTCCACTTTTCCTTCCACATCCACTTCTACTTCTAATCCTACTTTATCTACCCCACCATTTTCTAGCGAGCCTATTCTCCGTTTTACTCAAGGCTCGACACCTCAGCATACCTCTTCTAGTCCACCAAAGACGATCCCCACGTCTATTCTGGGATCAGTTCCACAAACACCACCTTCTCCAATGTTGGACCCAGCTATTATTGCTAAAGCTCCTTATCCGAATCGGTTAAGGGGTAACAAATCGAGTCGACATATGGAGAAGATTATGGAAATGTTCAAACAGGTTAACATCAATATCCCTCTCCTAGATGCTATTCAACAAGTCCCCGCTTATGCGAAAATTCTCAAAGACTTGTGCACTAGGAAGAGGAAGACTCAAGTACCCAAAAAGGTTTTCATGACTAATAACGTTAGCACTGCTTTTACCCCACAGTTACCAAAGAAACGTAAGGACCCAGGATGTCCTGCTATATCGATTTCTATTGGGGGTAAAAACATTAACCGTGCTTTACTTGACCTGGGCGCAAGTGTTAACCTTCTTCCATATTCTGTTTACGAGCAGTTAGGGATTGGAGAGTTGAAACCAGCTCATTGCACTCTCCAAATGGCAGACAGTTCAATCACCAAATCTAGGGGTGAACTGGAAGATGTGTTGATAAAAGTCGGGGAATTCATATTCCCTGTGGACTTTATTGTTTTAGATACACAACCTGTAGCAAACCCACAGAATCAAATTCCGGTGATTTTGGGTCGACCATTCCTTGACACTTCCAATGCTGTCATTAATTGTCGAAACGGTTCAATGAACCTATCTTTTGGAAAAATGACAATTGAACTGAACATTTATAAAATTGGAAGTCAGCCATCTGAACCCTCTGCTCATATACTTGATGTTTGTTTTGTCCACGAGATTGCTCCTGAAAGTTGCGAAGTTGATGAACTTTGCTTTGAAGATCTCGACGACACTAGCACATCAATGTTTGATCTTTCACATCTTAGTGAGGACACGTTTTCCACGTTTGAGTCTGAAACTCTTGACTCTTCACCTTCCGATTCTGTATCTTATGCAGGCTACGATCTTCTCCTTGACTCCGAATATCATTCGATGACCCCACCTTCTATAGTTTCTCCATCCGCATTAGATCTCAAACATTTACCTTCTCACCTTAAATATACATATTTAGGTGAGAATGAGTCTTTACCGGTGATCATATCAGCTTCTCTAGCCTCAGAGCAAGAGAACGCTCTTTTGACAGTATTGAGATCTAATAGGCAGGCGTTTGGTTGGACTATGGCTGGCATCAAAGGGATTAGTCCCTTGATTGTTGAACATCATATACATCTGATGGATGAAGCCAAGCTAACCCGAGAACCACAGAGACGGTTAAACCCCGTCATGAAGGATGCGGTGAAGAAAGAGATCGTCAAATGCCTTGACTATGGTATCATTTACCCAATCTCCGATAGCCAATGATTAAGTCTTATTCATGTCGTCCCTGAGAAATCTGGCATCACGGTCATAACAAATGAGGCAAATGACTTAATCCAAACACGCGCTCAAACTGGGTGGCGTGTATGTATTGATTATAGAAAACTCAATGCTACCAGAGGAAAGACCACTTTCCTCTACCGTTTATTGACCAGATGCTAGAACGCTTAGCTGAACGAGAGTATTACTGCTTCATGGACGGACACTCTGGCTATAATCAGGTCCCTATTGCCAAAAAGGATCAAGACAAAACCACATTTACTTGTCCTTTTGGTACTTTTTCTTATAGACGCATGCCCTTTGGGTTATGCATTGTTCCCGCTACATTTCAGCGGTGTATGATGGGGATATTCTCGGACATGGTCGAGAATTTTCTGGAGATTTTCATGGACGATTTCTCGTTATTAGGAGATTCTTTTACTGACTGCCTATCACATCTTGACGCAGTTCTTACTCGTTGTAAAGAGAAGAACTTAACCTTGAAATGGGAAAAATGTCATTTCATGGTCCAAGAGGGAATTGTGCTTGGACATGTTATTTCACGGAAAGGCATTGAGGTTGGCAAAGCTAAAATAGATGTCATTCAAAACCCTCCTCATCCCAAATGCGTCAAGGATATACGATCTTTTCTTGGCCATGCAGGCTTTTACAGGAGATTTATTAAGGATTTTAGCAAAATTGCTAGACTCTTAATTCTTCTCTTGGCCAAGGACACAACCTTTCACTTTGACTCGGATTGTGAGGCTGCATTTGACTCACTTAAACACTCTCTCACTACAGCCCCCATTCTATCATCTCCAGATTGGAACCACCCGTTTGAGCTTATGTGTGATGCATCAGATTTTACAGTTGGTGCAGTCTTAGGACAACAAAATGAAAAGATGCCACACGTGATTTATTATGCAAGTAAGACTCTGAATGATGCTCAAATTAACTATACAACTACCGAAAAGGAACTCTTGGCAGTTGTGTTTGCATTAGAAAAATTCAGGCCTTACTTGATTGGCTCACCAATTGTTGTATACACTGACCACTCCGTCTTGAAACATCTTTTGGCGAAGAAGGATGCTAAAGGTAGGCTAATACATTGGATCCTTCTATTACAAGAATTTGATCTTGTTATTAAAGATAAGAAAGGAAGTGAAAACGTGGTAGTCGACCATCTTTCGCGCATCTCTTCTTCACCTGTGACCCTGCCGATCAATGATTCTTTTCCAGACGAACAACTCTTGAATGTATCCACTGAACCTTGGTTCGGGGATATTGTGAATTATCTTGCTACGGGACTTATTCCCTGTGAATGGTCGAAACATGACAAACATCGATTTCTATCCCAAGTAAAACATTTTTACTGGGATGAACCGTATCTGTTTAAGTATTGTCCTGACCAGATCATTCGCAGATGTGTCCCTACTGATGAATTTAAGAGATTTCTATCTTTTTGTTATGATCAGGCATGTGGAGGTCATTTCGGTTCTCGAAAGACGGCAGAGAAGGTTTTGCAATGCGGTTTTTATTGGCCGACTTTGTTCAAAGACTCATTTGATCATTGCAAAACCTGTACGCAGTGTCAACACACGGATAGGATTTCCCGGAGAAATGAGATGCCACTTCAACCCATCTTAGTGGTTGAATTTTTTGATGTTTGGGGTATTGACTTTATGGGTCCTTTTCCCAACTCTTTCGGTAATCTGTACATATTGCTTGCGGTTAATTACGTCTCGAAATGGGTGGAAGCTATTCCTTGTCGCACTAATGACAAAAAGGTTGTCATTAAGTTTCTAAAAGAAAATATCTTTTCGCGATTTAGATACCCACACGCTATCATTAGCGATAACGGGACGCATTTCTGCAATCGGTCTTTCGAGACTTTGATGCGGAAATATGCAATCAGCCACAAACTTTCTACACCCTATCATCCCCAAACGAACGGGCAAGCTGAGATTTCAAACAGACAACTCAAACAAATTCTGGAGAAAACAGTTTCTAAAAATTGAAAAGATTGGTCAACCAAATTGACGGATGCTCGTTGGGCATTCCGTACTTCATATAAAACCGATCTAGGTATGTCTCCTTACAGACTAGTGTTTGGTAAGGCTTGTCACCTTCCGGTCAAGATTGAGCACAAAGCAATGTGGGCCATTAGAGAACTTAATTTTGACTTAAATCAAGCCTGCAAATTTCGGAAGTTGCAATTAAACGAGCTAAGCGAACTCCGCGATGAAGCTTATGATAATGCTGTAATTATAAAGAACCGGACTAAGGTATTTCACGATAAAAACATTTTGAGAAATTTTTTTACACCTGGTCAACATGTCCTTCTTTATGATTCACGTCTCCATCTTCATGCGGGTAAGCTACGATCTCAGTAGAAAGGACCTTTTGTTGTGCGGTATGTATACCCGTACGGGGCAGTTGAGGTAGAAAATATTGAAGACGGTACAATTTTCAATGTAAATGGTCATAGACTAAAACCGTATTTTTCCACTGACCCTTCGGAGGAGCTCATGTTTTTACAGGAGCCACTTTATATTGACTAATTTTCCTCCACCTCACCTCCATGACTTGGTAATTTTGTCACATCTTTAGAATGGAGGTGAGTCAATTTGTAAATAAATTTTAGAAAAATATTTATAAAAAAAATAAAACAAAATCATAAAAAGTTTTTGTACATGAATAAGAAATAAGTTTGGGGGAGATTTTTCCACAATCATATTTCACGTCCCCTTTAACAAATTTTTGCCTCCCAAGTTTACAGGTTTCTGAGCTTTTAACAGATGGCAACAGTGAGGACACTGTTGGAAACAAGTTTTGGGGAGGTTTGTGCTTATCTGCGCATCATTTTGCATCATATTTTGCATAAGCACAAAACATTTAAAACATTTAAAAATTTAAAAAATTTAAAAAATTTAAAAAGATAAAAAATATTTAATATTTAGTTTTATAATAAAAGATTAGATAGTGAAAAATTACATCCAAAAGATTGGAAAAATTTAAGAAAACCAAGAAATTTAGATGTTTTCTTAAACGAAACTAGTAATAAGTAGTCATGAGCTGTTGTCCCAAGGGTTAGTAAGATGAAAGAAGTCACTAATCTGCGGATAAAAATAAGTCTGAAAAATAGTTCATATTCTGTAAGCCAAACATTTGAATGTTGATACCCTACTATTCGCACTTACATACGTCTTGAAGCTCGGGATAGTATAGGATACCTTGAAATGCTCTTGTCTAAAAGCCAAATTATGAAGGAAATAATAAATGGAAAAGAAAATATAAAATGGTGAAAAGAAAAATGAACACTGATTTTGTTATCACCAAGGCAGCAATAAAAAAAATATAACGAGGATGCTTCATCACCTAGTGCCTTAGACCAACTGGTTTGGGAGTCACTGCTAAGCCTCAGGTGTTGCAAGACGAGGAAAATATTAAATACACCTAATCTGCAAGCATATGAGTAATCGGTCGGTTAGTACCTCAAGAAGTATTAACGGTCGCATGAAAATGTGTGAGCAAATCCATCTAAATATTCACCGATTAAAAAGTACTGAGGCAGATGGAAAAGAGTATGATAGCTTGAATTGAATTCTCCGAGTGTAGGGATGCCCAGTTCACACACGTAGGGGTATACGATCAATGTTTGGAAGAAAGATAGGAATGAAAAATAAAGACGATGTTTTATTGAGAGATGATGTGATTTCTAACATCTTTTCAAGACTATTAAGATAGGGCTCATGACAATTGAAAAGATAGTATTAGTTGGAAACTCTAATTTTCAAAGTCTTTCTTTTACAGTTCTGATCTTTAAATGTAACTTTCACGGTCTTCCTTTTATTATGGGATTTTGTGGGTGCAATCCGCTGAAAACCCTCAGGAGAAAACACTCCTCCTACTAGGGACACCTAGAGGTTTAAAAGCTTGTTGCATGTGCTCAGTGCAATCGTGTTGCCTACGAAAGTGTGCTGGTTAGCTTTTCTCTTCTTCTTTTATCCTTCTTTAAAAATAAAGTCGTTTGCTCGAGACGACCAAAATTAAGTTTGGGGGAATTTGATCAGTCGAAAATAGTGCATTTTAACACGTTAATTTCCCTACTCTTATCATTCATATATAGGTGTTTATTCTAATTATAACACAGATTACGAATTCATCTGGAAAATATCAAATAACCTGTGTTGTAGTTATAATCGACATTCTAAAGGGAAATTAAGTGTTTATTACTAATTGCATTGATTTGTATTTATCAATCCTTGTTTCGAGATTTTGTGCAGGAAATTCTCCAGGTTAAAGAGCCAGAATCATGAAAGTGCTGATAAAAAATACATCAAGTCTAAGACTTCTGATCTGGCAGTAAACAATAAAGTCTAAAAATATTCCTGACATCAAGAAATAACCATGAAGCCAACACAAAGCAGCACAAGAGAATTGATGCACTGAACTCATCAAACGGCCGCGGATCCGCGACCGAGTCAGGCCGATCTGCCGCGGATCCGCGGCCGAGTTGACTCATCGGAGGTTGGAACTTTTTGCAGGACTCTTCTTTCAACGGCCAAACTTCTTCAAGACGCTTCAGTTCCTCGAATTATCCAGAAGCTTCCCTCTAACAAAAAGTCTTCTCTTGTAAGCTAGATAACTAACTTAATCTAGAAGCTTCTCCTCAACTACCAAGCTTACAAGGGAAGCTATACCTAGCTTCTAGGGGAAGCTAAAGGAAAACACTATAAAAGGCACCTAAGGATTCATGAAGAGGTTGTTCATCATTTAGGGTAAAATTATAGTGAGATCCAATTCAATTCTAAACAAATTGAGTGACACAATTTGATCCAAATCAAGATTCATCGAGTACCAAATCGAGCAAGCATCCAACGAGCCTTTTGAAGCAACGCCGATCTTCATCCGAGCAAGAGATCCAAGACGATCCGCGACTCAAGAAGACGATGCGAAGCTAGTTCGATGATTTAGTTCCTCCTCAAATTTTGTATTCTTTGAGTGTATTGTAACGAAACATCGAATAAGAAAAGATGAAAATCTTTATGCTTGCTTTCTATTCATTCTTGCATTATGATATTCTTAGTTCTGGATTGCTTTATAATGATGCATGAGTAAAACTCCGCTTGCATCGGAATCGAAAGAATAGGTAGATGTTGTTGATGAATTCTTGAACGATTCTTAAGTCCTATGAGTTTTGTAAACCCTAGGAAATTGAATCAACGATGATCTAGTTTTGAGCGAGATGCTTTCTTGAATGTTTTCGCTCTAAATTAGAGATCAACAATCGATGATTGAATTTCCTAGAGGCTAGAATTTGAATTCTAATCAATGAAAGGACAAGGGATGATGATGAAGAAACCCTAATTTCTTCGATAGATCCCTAAACCTCGTTGTTTGTCATCGATCTAGCAACAAATCTTCAATAGATAAGAATTTGTAATAATAAGCATTTATCATCACTATCGATTCGATTGATTCCGACAAGCCTTTCTACAAATCTTGATAATTCAAACGATTTGGATATTTTCTTGATCTCTACCATTTCTTGATTTTAGATCTAGTTTGTGATGATTCTCAAAACGAAATTTCACAATTCTTGAATCATTTTCTTTTATATTTTAATTTCCAACGCAACTAAAACAAGATCGATCAAATCACATTTCCCCTGTGGATGATCTGCATTCACCGACGAACCTACAATAGACACCGTCAATTGATTGTAGTATAAATATTTTTGATTGTGATTACTTTTCATTCCATACAAATTCGCGATACAAAAAGACATATCAATCATTTATTCTCTACATGGGTTAGTGTATGACACTAACTCATCCATGGTTGCTATTCTCACCTCATGAGTTCATTCTCTCATCTCTTCACTTAAACTTCTTCTTCCTCCTGAAAAAAAGCTTACTAGCTTTTCTCAAGGTGAGAAAATATTGTGAGAAAAATAAATCTAAAGAGAGCCCACTTCCTACTTCACCATCTTCTACTACTTGCCATTTAGTTTAGGGTGTTTGCTTCACTAATTTCACAATTAGTGAAGAGGTAGCATGAGCTTGAGTCTCCTCGACGTAGATCATCTTCGGGCTCGAAGACTTCGAGCAAGCTTGTTCATTTCTATGGGAGAACCCATACTAGAGTTCGGGAGATCGATAATCGCAGCCAAGGGACTACTACACGGAGTTTTAGAAGTGAAGGACCGATCTATAAAGGTTGTATTCATCATTCACTTCTGTGTAAAGTTGTTTACATCTTAGTATTACTCCTAAAACTCTAGTTAGATCCTAAGTTAGGGTTGTTTGGCACACTAAATTTTTAAATATAGCATGTTTGATGCCTAGTGAAACCTTGTTGTTGTACCAAAGAAGCCTACAAGATAAACACCTTGAACACTTCACTACATCCTAGGCACTCTAGACTAGCAACCTAGAGTCCCTAGTTGCTCCAATTGATCTTTGGTGTGGAGCTAGAACCATGAGCTACATCCCTCAGGTGGATCATCTTCGACGGAGGAAGACCGGCAGCCAAGTTCAGTCGAGGATGCTTCAAAGAGCTAGGGAAGATGGTAGAAGACCTAAGGACACGGTTCATTCGGTATAACCTTCTATCTCGGTAGCTAGAACATCTTATAGTTAGCTAGTGTAGGTTTATGGTTTCGATTCTAGGACGGGTTCGTTAGCGCCAAGTTTTTAAACGTTATTTTTGTTTCACATCGACCACGGTAGATGGCCAGGGGGCTATCATAACCCAACAAGGTATCAAAGCCACCCCATAAACCATTACTAGCTAGTTTACACAAGGTTAAAATGTCGATCGACCAAATTTTCTGAATCGTTTTTCCAATACGACATGCTCGCTACCGTTTTTGAAAGTTGTTCAAAATTATTTAGAGTGTCTTAAAAAATACATGTAGACATTTGTAGAGCACTACAAGAAATTTGAACGCTTGAACCAACAAAATGGTCATGGAACCACCGCAATACATGCCTATTGGCGGCGGTTCCGGTTGTCTTGTGGCCAAAGCGCGCCAAATTTCTTTTGGCACTCTAATACTTGGAAATATGATTTTTAGGATGTATGGTTTTGGCCCAGATTTGTTTGAATGCTGGTTTTCATTTGGGGCCAATGTGGAAAAGTTTAGTCTATCAAAATTTTAAATACATGATTTTCAGTGCATGTGATAATATCTGCGACCGTGAATATCATTGAGCGGTACAACCCGGCCAGTTTCTATATGTTCAACTAGACGAGTTTGCGAACATGATATTCACGTTGATATTCTGTGTTGTGATGATATTGTGGTTGGACTTTCATGATGGATAGCCTATGGTGCAATGGTAGTAGTACAGTTCAGATTCATTTGTATATTCATAATTGTAGGGCGAGCATCCGACATGTGGACAACCGTATTTTCCAGATTGTATATTCTTTTATTGGGGCATGACCGGGTTGAGGTCGATGTTGCCATTGAATGTATACTTTTATTTTTCTGTACTAGGATTACCCTGCGGTGGAGTGCTCAAGTTGCCAGGTTCTAGAGGGCAACGGGCCCGCATATCATGGTGTTGAGACAGAGGGGGCCTTACTCTAGAATTGGCGGGCTATTCGCCACACTCGTAAGGGTATAGGATGACCCACGGTGGAAGGCTCAAGTTACCGAATTCCATGGAGTGCTGGGTGGCCCATTCACTTTATTGATTGGGGTTGCCTTACTTCTGGGATTGGCTGGTAACTTTCCATGCTCGTAGGGGTCCAGGTTTTCATTGCACGGGCTATCCACATGACCGAGAACGTCGGGTCTCATTTGCGGCTCTAATGAAACCCAAGGCTCCAAAATTATCCACCATTCTGTGTTTCTTGTTGATGTTCTATGATGTTGCTTATATCATGCCTGGGACGAATGTTATATATATATTTATATATACTAGTAGATGTTGTATATGTTTTGCATCTGCGCTAGTCCAGCCCCCGCTCTGCCGTTAGTTAAGTAACCTAACGGTGAATGACGGGGCCCCATGGAGAATGCGGATGGTATATACGTACATTGTATTTTCGTTCCTTTTCTGGTGTGATATGGATTAATTGATGGGATTGTGTTAACTTTGATTAATGCAAGGAAAAACAAACCTAAATGATGTTGTTGGAACCAATTTTTGAAAACTGTTATTACAGACGTTTCGTTTTGCTTTGCACAGCGGTATTCGGTTCTGAATATCTATCACCCCATTCGACGAGGCAAGAGCCGAGATCCCTTCATAAGGAGTGACCTCTTGGGCAAAATTTTGCGTCATTGTAATAGCTTCATTATAGTCGATTCTTTTTCTTTGCATCATGGTATTCAGTTAGGAATATCATGCACCTCATTCGATGAGGAAAGAGCCGAGATCCTTTCACAGGGAGTGACCTCTTTAGCAAAAGTTTACGCCACTATATATTTGTAAAATTGCTCGGGTTCCTTCAATGATATCAAGTTCATTAAGTTCAAGGTTTTTTGCCAAAAACTAGACGTAGCCCTCCGTCATTTCCTACGAGTAGTGCTTAGTATTCGTGCTGCGTTTGTTGACTCCGTCAAGGCGTAGTGTACGGTAGCTAAGTGGTGCTTATTTATAGCATACGATGCGATTGGTTAGGACAGTCGTGCGGCCTTATTGACTCCGTCAAGGGCTCGTACGGGTGGGTTTAATGCAATCAAGATAATGACGGGTTGAACTTGACTAGGACTCTTTGATTTGTTGACTCCGTCAAGGTCTCTAGGGTCCTAGGGTAAAAACCACATCGGGAGTTTCAAACATACAGGAAACTTGCCAGGCATACGCATACCTTCTGGAGTGTGGTGACTTGAGTGGCTTCCATCAAGTTATCATGCGATGATAATTGGGTCTCGATTCCTACTGATGAGTAGGTGTTACTCCTTGGGTAATTTTAGATAATCCCGACTAATTCTCCTTTTAGGGTTTGAAGGAGAATTCAAGAAAACAGTGGGAGCCATCCGGGTTAGATAAAGTGATTAACCAATCTAATCTAGGTTAGAGTGTACGCTGAGTGTTTCTTTTTTCTCTCTCTCTCTCTTTGGTAGCGACCATGGTCTGACCCTAAACTAAAACTCATGAACTGTAACATTTCAGAAAATATAAAATATTATTTTTGGAATTTAAATACTAAAATAATATATTTCGCGAAAACTATTTGATTTGCAAATAGGTTTTCGTAAAATGGTATAATTATATACCAATATTTGGAAAATAATGGGAGATTAAAATGTTTTATTTATTAAAAAGATGTTTATCCGATTTGGGCATTTTTATAATTAATTATATGCTGGTTTAAATTAAACTTGATTAGTGCACTACTAATCACGATTAAACCAAATCCGTGTTTTTATTTTTTTCCATGGTTAGTGCACCATGTCATGTTGCATTTTTGTTGCATGTTGTTTGTTTCATTTGTAGTTGGGTTTTTCTATGTGAGAAAAGAAAAGAAAAGAAAGAAAAAGAGAAAAGGAAAAGAAAACAAAAGTCAAGGAGAGCATGGAGGTCATGGGCATGTGAGAGAGAGAGAGAGGATCTTACACCATTGACCATTCCCTTCTTTCATTTTCCTTCATCACTTCATTTCTTCATCTTCATCTTCTTCGCATCCTTCCTCCACCTTCTCTACCTTATGGCAACCACCCCAAATCATTACCAAAACCCCACACTCTCTTCACAATAAATGATCCTCACTTCTTCCTAAACCTTATGGATCAATCAAGTTTGGATTTTTAAGACTTTAGGCAACTCAAGAATTTTATTCAGTAGCAAATGAGGTATATTTCTATACTTTTAGTTAAGTTATTTATGTTTAGTATATCCTAGTGTTGGGTATATGTATGCCCTAGAGGCCATTATTTGATATTGGATTCTTGGATATGTATATATATATACAGAGGACTTTCTCGCTCGACATGATATTATGCTATCTGGTTACTCTTTATCTTAACATGTTCACTTGATTATGTATACTATTCATTTGATACATGTTGATAAAGCCCTTAGGATATCCGCTTGACTATCATGATTATGATGCAGATCATACTGGTGGGGCATGACTAGTCTATAAATGTATCCTTAAATGTTCCTAATTGTGGGTGTATCAAGACGGGGTATCGATATTCCAGAGTAGACTAGCATATACGTTTCTTGACCCATTTGATGGGCGATGGATGATCCCATATCCATTGGTGTTTGACATCAAAGATTGTATACGGGTGCTCAGTGGAGATTGGGTACACTGAACGGACTCACCGAGAACTCCTATATGGTATTATATCTATCGTCAGATAGCAGTTCTCAGGTGACACTTGTACAGGTTAGTCTGTAGACTCGAGATCGTCATAGAGTCTTGTGTGTTCTCCCACTATGCTTTGATTTCCACCCTACCACGGCTCTACTGAGTCGTGCAAACAGGTGGTTTTTGGGTACAGTCCTGAGACACATAGAGGCAATGAGCGATAGGAGGGGTTTCTTCTCTCCCGGTATTGGGGGTTAATATTGTGTTATGCGCGATTGGCTATAACTGAAAGTCCCTGACCAGGGCTGATGAGATTTACTGATAAGTGCTTCATTAGTTTCTCAATCTTTTATAGGCCATACATTGGCATGACTTATTGAGTTATTGGGGTTGACGATACCATCCCTAGACTCGATATGCAACATATCTGACGCAGAGATCGGACTGTACGGTAAGTGTTGCTGGTTAGCTCTACGGGAGTTTGGATAAGTTCGCTTGTTGATCTTCTGTTCGCTCAATACCTCGGAGCCGTTACGTGCAGCTAGTACTGCTGACGGTTTGTGGGTATCTGATATGATCACTACCTACTGCTAGCGTATTGACGAATCTTAGAGTCCTACAAAGGGGTTTCCGAGCTCAGGCGAAACGATGTGGGGCTCATATGAAGATATGTGTAGGAGCTTGATTAAATATGAGTATATGATACTGTATTTTAATCTGGCGTTTTCTATTGGTTAGGTCGTATGTGATATGACTGGATTATTAAATCAAGTGTTGATTTAATATATAGTGACCATTAGCTCATTATTAATTCCTTTCTTTATTTGTATGCATGTATGTATGTATGCTTATATGGATATGTATGCACACATACATGTATACATGTGTCATAGTTGATGATACATTGGAAATGACTATGCTAGACTCACATGGAAACATTTGTGATATTTTATTTATTGAGTCAATGGAAATTGGATATTAATCCATGGTAGATATTTAATTTCTACACACTTCTTATAAATATCTTTGTAACCATGGTTGGATTTCTAATCCTCCAATAACTCAATTACTAAAATATCTAGATATTTTCATGACATGGTTAAGAATGAGTGTGACTCTCTCATTATCATTATTCTTGTGCTTATCTTTTCTTTAGCTCAAGCTTAGCCATTTCCATCTCCTTCTTCCTCCAAGCTCTCTACCATTTTCTAGTGAGTAAAAAGAGAAAGAAAAAAAGGTTTTTTAGTGAGTTAAATACCCACCTCATCAATCTATACTAGTCTAGCCCACTTGTATAGATTGTTTGCATCACCTCCACTTAGGTCAAGTGAAGCAAGGAGCTTGAGTGAAAGGAACTCCGTGGTGGATCATCGTGGACATCGAAGGCTTCAAGCGGACGTGTTCAAGCTTCGAGTGGAACCAAGGAGTCAAGGACATCTACACAGAGCTAAAGATAAGGAGGAGAGGTCTACAAAGGTTGTATTTCTTTTCTCTTAGTGTTAGACACTTACTTGTATGTGATACTTGTTAGTTACACCCTAATCCTCTAGTTCGATTCTAGGTTTGAGTTAAATATGTTGGGTTACGCCAGCTCCCCGGCCATCGAACCGTGGCCGGATGCGGAACAAAATTTTTCTAAACCGGCGCTAACGGAACCCATATCTACGGATCGACCATTAACCCTACACTAGCAATCTACAAAGGAGTTTAGAGAGTTTATACCGAATGATCCGTGTCCTTCGGTCTTTAACCTTTATCCCAAGCTCCTCGAGGCTTCCTTGATCAAGTTTGATCTCCGGTCTCCCCCATCGAAGATGATCCACCTGAGAATCTTTGCATCGAGCTCCAACCTCATATCTGAGGCAACTTGAGTACCTAGTTCGCTACACTAGATAGCCAAGATGAAGTAGAGAGTGTGTAGGATTAGTTTTTCTTAAGACAACCTAGGTTTCTCAACACATGAGACAATTAGGGTTGAGGTAGAAGAAGCCGTGAGAGGATAAGAGTGTGAGGGTAAGGAAAAATCAAGTGAACAAAATGGCTAAGTGTTGTGAGCTATTTGTTGTGAGAATTTATCAAGCATGCTAGCAACTCAAGAAAACAACTCAAGAATAAATATCTCCATATCTCACAACAAATATCTAACACCAAAAACAAAAATCTAATCATGCCACCATGAGTCACTACATGACTTATCACCATGAGTCACCAAGTGAGCATGCTAGATTCAATGCCAAAACAATTACTCACCCTCTCCACCTCATTAAACATTTAACCCTAAATGTTTAAAACAAAATGAAGTGGCAACTTCTAGAAGCAATCTTGTAAAGAATTCATCCGTATATACATACCTGCATCCGTATTCCAACAGAATACGAATACAAGTAGACGAAAATAATCAAACAATATAATACTAGGATCCGACTTAAACCAAAACCCACTAGTATTATCCGTCCGAATCATGAACCGTGCATAAGTGCACGTATATGATCGAACCCTGCCGTAAAACCATACGGCCTCTACATCGTTTCGCCCGAAGCAAGGAAACCCTCTGTGTGGGACTCTAAAGACTCTTCAATACGCTGGCAGTGGGTTTAACCATAAGTACGCCAGTGGCACTAGCTGTACGTAACGGCTACCCAGGTATTAAGCGAAAGGGAGGCCGACGAGAAAACTCATCCTGAAACCCCTACCGAGCCTGACAGTGACAATATCCGTACAGTCCGGTCCATTAGTCTATGAGTATCGCATATCGAGTCTAAGGGGTGGATAAAGTCAGACCCCTAATAACGCGACATTTAGTGTCGGTATGAAGCCCATCAACACCTGAGAAACTACTGATCCTAGATCAGTAATTCTCGTCTACCTTGGCCAAGGATTTCTGGTGATGGACACCCGCGTACAACGCGACATCAACCCCCAATACCGGGAGAGACGAAACCCCGACGATCCGCTCACTGCCTCCATATGGCTCGAGATTGTACCCAACTAAAACCTTTTTGCATGACTCCTTTGAGCCTTGGTAGGGTAGTAATCAAACCACAGTGGGAACTCATATGAGACAAATGACGATCTCAAGTCGACAGACTAACCTGTACACATGTCACCTTGGAACTGCTATCTGACAATAGGGATAATACCAACTAGCATGTTCCCGGCGAGTCCATCCGGTGTAGTCATAGCCCAATGAGCATATTTATACTATCTTAGGTGAGCAAACGGACACCAATTGCTTGTGAGACCGGCCACCGCCCCTCATCAGGGTCTCGATCAGTATACACTAGTCTACTCTAGAGTATCGATGCCCAGTATCGATACTCCCGCGACTAGAGACATTTAAGGATGTGCTTATAGACCACCCATCTCCCACGTATATGATCGCCATCATAATGCTGGTAGTCAAGAAAGAATCCTATAGGCTCTATCAACATATAATAGTGATCTGTAATGCCACCTAAAGCAAGTACATGATGATAAAGACAAACCAGGTAGCATACTATCATCTCGAGTAAGACTGTTCTATCCGTATAGGTCCTTTCTCAATCATCGCAATCGTGTGCCTACGATCCAATAATTTACTTGAGGGCACTGTAGCCAACAAACTAGCACTCTAGATTTTTTTTTAAGTTGCATACTTGATGCTTGTTAAAATCTAGTGAGGGTGCTAAGGAACCCCAACACCTAGTTTAGTTCAAAGTTTGTATTAGTTGGTTTAGTGATGTTTGGAATTTCCAAAAGGGGGTTTAGGTGATTGTGTGGACTTGTGATGTGGTTATTGAAGTGTAGTGAGTGTTAGTTAGACCTTAGTTATGCTTTTTCTGACCTGCACCAGAGACTAGAACCCAAATACGAACTTAGAATTTTCCCGTGTCGGTTTTGTCAAGTTTTGAGGACTACAGGGTATCTGGAGCAACCTGGAATGTTTTTAATAAAAACAAACAACTACATTGACCTAGTTAGACTACTAGAAAACCACCACACAAGAACGAGACACAACTTCAAAGTTTGGACCGGCGGGGACGGTAACTGTAGCACTTCCCGTCGGCCAAATTGTGGGCATTGGTGTTGGAATTTTGCCTGTAGCTCACTTACATTATAACCTAGCTACTGTGTTGTTAGTTTAGCCCCTTTTGACCTGAGCTAAAATGTAACGTTTTAAAAATGAATAAATAAATCCTTTAGATGAATTTTTCCGATAATTGGTAAAATAACTCACATTTTCCGTAAAATTTAACTATAATTATCTTTCCACATAGACTTAAATACATCCATTTTTACTATGTAATTGCTAGTATTTGATATTTATTTACTCACTTATAAATTGTTAGTTTACTTAAATATTTTTCCTTAATTAATTATTTTAACTATTATTTTAAGCTTTTCATTTATACATTAAATTAGTGTAAATTAAAAATTGGAATGGGTTAATTGTACAAAAGTGAACCATGACAACTTGAACATAGTTAGTAACATGTTCTTTTTATAACTTGTCTCCAAATTCTAGTGGCTTCTAGCGTAAAAAGGAAATAGAAATAAAATAAAATGAAATTTTAAAATAATGTGAAATGCATTAATGAGCTAGGAGAGGTTTTTCTTGACATAGAAACAACTACACACACCCACGCAAACCCATACACGCCCTCTTCTACAACTGGCCGAGCCTAGCTGCCCCCATTCCCCACTTCATTTTTTTTCCACTTCAAGAAATTAAATGAAAAGATAATAAGGAGACAAAGAAGTATAGGTTGTTGACTTGAGTTTGAGATGTTTCTACACACACTTACATCCCCCTCTCTCCCCCCCCCCACCAAATTTCTGGCCGAAACCCCCTCCTCACTGCAGCAACCTCATTCCCCATCTCATTTCCACCTCAAAAATCATGAAAATTTCTTCAAAAATCAATACAGAGCCTACTAATTCCTAATTTAACCCTTACCCATTATTCATTGGCCAATTCTAGCTTGAATCTTGGAGCAAGATGTCATTTTGGGAGGCAAGTTTTCAAAGTTTGATCTCATGTTTGTGAGGTATAAATCCTAACCCTAAGGTTTAATTGTTAGTTAATTACTTTAATCTAGCTTATTAGGTGATTAAATATGGTTTAGTTTGGAGGTTAGAAATTTTAAGAAAAGGGTTTGAGTTTAAGTTAGGGTTTTTATTATTTGATTATGGTTTTAATGTGTAGTTTAACATTTTAAGACATGCACAATCTAGTCTAGTTATTAATTTGCAAATTGTTACTTTAAAATTTTCCAAATTACAAAATTTTGCAAACTAGATTTTTAGGATTTATATAAATTGGTGAGATAAAATTTTAGTAAAGGTTTGTGTGGTCTAATTAAGTTATTAAATGAATATTGTGGCCACTAGTTTTGTTAAAACATCAAGTTTGAACTAAAATGGAAATTGATGCTTACTAGGTTTTTGGAATTAAATCGATTTTAATTAAGTTGAGTTTTTGTTGATATCTAACCTATTTCCTAAGATATTTAATGTGTCGTGAATGCGCGATTGGGTTTTAGACATGGTTGTGGTCACGTATAGCGACCCTATTCATGGTTTGTGGCGTTGTCGCGGTCGCATTTTGTGTACCAAGTGTGTGCGCGTCTTGTTGTGCGCGTTGATTGACTTGTGTCGTTTGTGTCCGCGACTAATCGTATATTTATATTCTTGATTGCTTTTGTGCGATTCCAGGATCAGGTGCAGAGGCGTCGGACGCGGTGCGGAAAGACAGGGTGGAGATCGGATCAGATTAGCCGAGGCGTCCCGGTGAGTAGATGTACACATTTATGGGGGGATCGTCTGGATGGCGCGAGGCGTCCGATGGTTTAGTATTATTAGTCGTACTTGCATTATATGCGTAGTTCCTAGTTAGCCATCTCATTGTATCGCATCGTTATGTGTGTGTGTGTGTGTGTGTGTGAGATATCATCTCATAGGACACTTGCACTATTACCATTGGTTCCTGCCGCACGAGCACTATTTATGTGAACACACACATCTTTGGTAATTGCTATATCACGAACACTATAGAACTTGATTAGAATCGGTAATCGTGCATTTTCATCATATACGATCCGTAGACTTATACTTGTATATTCGTTTCATTAAGACGGATACGTAGAATTGCTAATCATATATTCATACCTCATTGCATCAAGATTCATGCATAGTTTCTGGCCGTACTTAGCATGGTATATACTACCATATCATAGATTTCCACATCACTGGCATGTTTATATATTGTGATTCTTCTCAAGGATTTCAGTATTTATGAGATTTCTGGATTTTTGGGGAAAACCGCAAGAATTTATAAACTTATTAACCTTTTAAAATGAAAGTTGCAGTTTTCTCGTGATGTATGTGTCGTCCGCCATGAGTTTTCCTGATTACTGTTGGTTTTCGAGACCCGATTCGAGGAGTGGATGAACCGTCTCGGATACATGGTGGGTCCGATACAGTACCCAGGGCAAGAAGCTCGAGTTGTAGACGATGAGCCTGGCAGGGGCAGACAACTTACCGGTGATGTCTGGCACGGCGGATATCCGGAGGATACCGACCGTAGTCGTGAGATTGATGATATGGGCCGATCCGGACCGACGGAGCCCAAGATATTGAGATATTGAGATATTTTGACATTGAGATGTCGAGACATTGAGATTTTGAGGCCTTGAAATATACCTATTTTGTGTCGATGTTTGACATGGATTTCTGTGGATTTCATTGATGATGCTTCCGTTATTTCACAAGGGTTTTACTAAGATAAGAATACAGGTTTTCTCGTACCAAACATATTCTGGTTTCATGTTGATTATGCATTCATGTTGCACGCATATTAATGTATCGCATCATATCGGTATATGTAGGTTGTGACGCATTTGCGTGCAAGCTTACGATAGCCTTATTAGATGTTACTTACTACTCAAGAGTTGGCAACTCACCCCCGTTGTGCCACAGTATCTTGCAGGTCTGACCCGTCAGCACAGTGGAGGCGGGTGTACCTTCTATTCCGCTTCGTTTGCATCGTTTTGCGGCTTTGCTCATGGGTGGGTTGCGAGGATATCTTGTTTCCACTTTATAAATTATTTTGTATCTAGTACACTCCATCTACCCTTGTATATTGGACAAGATGGTGAGACTTGTGAGACTTGTATTTGTGGTTTTTGGTGTCGATGCTCACTTGAGCCGACGTGGTGTTTCTTATTTCTTGCTTACAGATGCCTATTTTTGTGCTTTTGATTGGGTTGATGTACAAACATCTACACGACCATAAACCAGGAGCTAGCTCACGTGTGGACGTTTGTACATCAACGGCAAGGGTTATTAGGTTGTTTTAGCATGCGTAAACTATAGGCTCTAACCTATAGGAAATTCGTGTGCCGTATCGGTTTTCAGACATGGTTTAAATAGCATTTCGATGTGTTATGATTGTAGGAACCTTCGCGTGGACTTTCGAAACAACGAAGCGCATCGACTTCAGCTAAGCAGGGAGTTTTGCAGGTGAGTAGATTTATATCTATGGGGTAAGTCTGGTGGATGGCATATAGCTGAAGCGTTGCCTAGCATGGCAGCAAAGTTTTGGGAGGCATCTTTCATGCCATATTAAAATTTTGCCGTTCTAGCTAACCCTAATCCTAGAATCGTCTACTAGAAAATCCGACGGAATGAAAAGCAAACAACTTTGCAAGCAATTGAACAAGGAATACAACCTTTGTAGACCGGTCCATCACTTCATTAGCTCCGTGTAGTAGTCCCTTCGCTGCGATCATGAACTCCCGACTCTTGAGAGGCTCCCATCAGGAAATAAACAAGCTTGCATCGAAGTCTTCGAGGCTGAAGATGATCGACGTCGAGGAGACACTTACCCAAGCTATCTCTTCACTAATTGTGGAATTAGTGAAGCAAATACCCTATACTAAATGGAAAGTAGTATAGGATGATGAAGTAGAAAGTGGGCTCACTTTAGAAATGATTTTCTCACAAATTTTCTCTCATCTCCATTGAAGCTAGAAAGCATTGAGAAAGAAGAAGAAGAAAACTCTCATAAATTATCCAAAGGATAATGGTAACCATGGGTGAGTTAAGCATCATATGCTAACCCTTGTAGAGACATAACTATGGTTAGGATAATTGGTTGGGTTAATAAATATTTTAGGCAAAACAAAAGAGTGGACTTGGTCAAAGATCACTACAAGCTTCTGCAAGCTATCATCCATGACAAAATGCTACCATTTTGTAATTACCAAAATGAATAAAAACCCTAATAATTATCATAAGCATGTGTATGTCTCATACACCCATATTGCATGTATCATCAAACATGACACAAACATGTACACAAATATAAATATCACATATATACAACGTGCACATCAAATGAGAAAAGAAATCTTAAGTGAGCTAATACTAGTTAATGTAAATTAATATATCAAATATATAATTATACATTAAATCATTAAATCAATACTTGATTTAATTATCTGGTTATATCATATATAACCGACTAATATCAAATGTAACAATTTATCGAATCAACACTTGATCCAATAACCCGACTATATCACAAATAACCGACCTATATCATATATCGCGAGAATAGAATACGGTATCACATATCGTATTAATCTCGGTCCCGAACATATCACATATGTGCTCCTACTCCGTTTCGCTTGAGCCAGGAAACCTCTGTGTATGACTCTAAAGACTCGTCAATACACCGGCAGTAGGTGATGATCATATCAAACACCCACAAGCCGCAAGCGGTCTGCTAAACATAACGGCCACCCGGGTATTGAGCGATCAGAAGAGCAACAAGCAAGCCTTCTCATACTCCTGCAAATCGAATCAATAACACTACCATACAGTCCGGTCTCTTCGTCTGATATATCGCATATCTCGTCTAGGGGTAGTAAATGTCATACCCCAGTAACTCGATAAGTAGTGCCGATATGAGGTTCATAATGGGTCAAGAAACCATTGATAGCACTTATCAGTATATCTCAGGAGCAGCCCTGGCCCGGGACTTCCTGTTATAGCCAATCGAGCACAGCGCAACATCAACCCCCAATACCGGGAGAGACGAAACCCCTCCTATCGCTCATTGCCTCCATGTGATTCGGGATTGTACCCAATAGCCACCATTTTGAGCGTTCTCTTGAACGTGGTAAGGTGGAAATCAAAGCACAGTGAGAATCACACAAAACTCTATGACGATCTCGGGTCTACAAACTAACCTGTACCGGTGTCACTAGAGAACTGCCATCTGACATGAGGTATAATACCATCTGGGAGTTCTCGGCGAGTCCGTCCAATGTACCCAGACTCTACTGAGCACCCGTATACTGTCTCTGATGTTAAACACCAATGGATATGGGATCATCCATCGCCCTTCTACATGGGTCGAGAAGCTATACGCTAGTCTACTCTAGTATATCGATGCCCTGTCTTGATACACCCTCGACTAGGAACATTTAAAGGATGTACTTATCGACTACTCTGTCCCCACTAGTATGATCTGCATCATAATCCTGGTAGTCAAGTACTCATCCTAAGGGCTTTATCAACATGTAACATAGAGACAATCAGTGTACATGTAAAGATAAAGTGCAACCAGATAGCATACTATCATGTCGAGCAAGAAAGTCCTCTCTATATGTGTCCAAGCATCCACTACAATATACATCGTATGTACAGTAATGGCCTCTACGGCATACATATAACTAACAATCTCACACTTGCACTAGGGCCATCTGTTGTAGTATCTCATACCCAACAATCAGCAGTGGTTGTAGTATCTCATACTCAACCATCCCATAAAAGTCTATCCTGGGAATAAGCCTTTGTGAGTGGATCCGCCGTGTTGTCCTCTGTATCTACTCTCCTATCCTCGATCTCCCTAGAGATCATCCATCTCCATGATCAGGTGATACTGCCTGAGAATATGTCTGGATCTCAGATGGGACGGGGGTTCCTAAGCCAAAGCCACAACTCCCTTGTCACACAGTGGTAGGAACTAAGTTCATCTCACGAACTAATATATACTCAGACTGCCTCTTTGGTAGCATCGTTAGTAGCGATGTATCCAGCCTTTATCTTCTAGTTTGCCACGGTATCTAGCTTGGAACTCTTCCAACATACCGTCCCTCCACTGAGGGTGAAGACAATGCCTGTGACTGACTTTCAGTCGTCCTTACCATCCTAGAAGTTATCCAGTGATTCTCCCCAGGATCGATTGATACCTGTTGGAGATAATGCCCTCAGAGTCAATTATTGGATCACAGGTACGTGATTGCAATGATTGATGGAGGACCTATCCCGGTAGGACAGTCTTACTCGAGATGATAGTATGCTATCTGGTTTACCTTTATCATCGTGTACTGTTATAGGTGACCTGACAAGTTGCTATTACACGTTGATAGAGCCCCTAGGATTCGTGCTTGACCACCAGCAGTATGAGGGCGATCATATAAATGGGAGCTGGGGTCTATAAGCATATCCTTAAATGGTCCCTAGTCGTGTGAGTTTCGAGACAGGGCATCGATACTCCATAGTAGACTAGTGTATACAGTCGAGACCCCGACGAGGGGCGGTGGCCGGTCTCACAAGCCATTGGTGTCAGTTGGATCACCTAAGATGTATACAGGTGCTCATTAGGTTATGAGTACACCGGACAGGACTCGCCGGGAACATGCCAGTTGGTCATATACCAGACGTCAGATGGCAGTTCCCTGGTGACATGTGTGCAGGTTAGTTCATCGACCTGGGGATCGTCATTTGTCTCGTGTGAGTTCCCACTGTACTTTGATTACTACCCTACCACGGCTCAAAGGAATCGTGCAAACAGGTTTTAGTTGGGTACAGTCCCGAGCCACATGGAGGCAGTGAGCGTATCTTCAGGGGTTCGTCTCTCCCGGTATTGGGGGTGAGGTCGTGCTGTGTCTAGGAGAGCCATTACACGAAGTCCTTGGCCAAGGCAAGGAGATTTACTGGTAGGTATTCCAGTAGTATCTCAGGGTGTTCTGGGCTACACTCCGACACGACTTGTACCGCTTTTGGGGGTCTGACTTTTACCAACCCCCTAGGCCCGCCATGCGATGCTCATAGACGAACGGACCGGACTGCACGGATATTGTCACTGACAGGCTCAGTAGGGTTGTCAGGCTGGGTTCGCCCACAGACGTCCCTTTTAGTCAATACCTGGTAGCCCGTTACGTATTGGCTTATACCTCTGACGTGCTAGTGGTTAAATCCACAACCAAGGTGTTGACGAGTCTTTAGAGTCCCCCACATTCAGTTACTCAGCTTTCGGGCGAAAGGTTGTAGAGGCCGTATGGAGATATGGCAAGGTCCGATCAGATACGTGCGGTATTGCACGGATCAGGATCGGACAGTTTTGTACTATAGGCCGTATGGTTATATGGCAGGGTTCGATCAGATACGTGCGATATTGCACGGATCAGGATCGAACGGATATTACTAGCCGGCTTTGGTATAAGCCGGATCCTAGTATAGTACAGTGGAGATTTTGTCTCATTGCATTTGTATTTCGGTCGAAATACAGATGCGGGTATGTATGCACAGTATCGGGGTTTTCCTGTAATTTATTACGGGACCAGTTTTCTGGAGTTGCCAGTTTGCTTTTAGTTTCGGCCGATTTCCTTTGTATCGTTCATTGGCCGAAGATTGGTGGAGGAGGGTTTATTTGCATTGTTGCAAATAGGCATTAGTGGAGGGGGGTCTTTGCATTTTTGTTTTATCATGATGGTTTCATGATGGAGCCCATCCCTTGACCATGACTTCTTGACTTCCTCATGATGGCTTGACTTTTAAAGTCATCATGGTTGTTGGTGATGGTGGTGTTGGAGTGAGGGTTTTCTTGTGATCATTTGTTTTTCTTTCATCATCACTTGCTTGCATCATTGCAATCCACCCACCCTCTTGACTTTACTTTTTCTCTCTCCAATCACATATGGGAAAGGGGGGGCCGGCCATTTTCAATGGAGATGGGGATTCATTTCATGAGTGGAGAAAATATGATACTCTCATTCTTTTGTATGCTACATTTTTCCCCACCTCTCTCCAAGTTCTTTTTCCTCCACCACAAAAGGCAATTCCATGAACCCCATAATGAGACTTCTTCTTTAGATATTCTACAGCATATCTTGGGCACGTCGAATAGCCGGCTTCGTGCCCGAGTTGCCTCGGCATTGAGGTGGGAGCCCGTAAAAGAAGTAGGCGATGTGGTGCACTTCCGGCGACGAGGAGGAGACGGGACATTCCGCAGGAGGTCGGGACGACGACGAGAAGACCGGAGGACTCGGATCTGTCGGTATACTTCTCATCCCTATCTTGTTAGTAGCTTAGACTTGTTAATGGTTACGATCCGGATGTTTAGTGCGCGGTGGTGCCGATTTGCTAAGTCCGCAAAATTAAAGTTTATCACCGCTTCCGCATTCCGGCGTCGGATTGACGGCCGGGGCACCGCCGTGCACTTACAATACCATCTCACTACATCTAGTGAGAATCCTAACATCCATTTAGATCTATCTCATAGATCCAAAACCCAGGATTTAGGAGGTATCACCTTGATCCTATATGGAGAATCCTTGTGATAAGAGGAGATTGACCGAGTATAGCATAGGAAACTCCTTTCCTATCAAGAGTATGTCATCCACGTACAATATAATGAATACCTCCATACTCTCTACTACCTTTTTGTATATACAAGGTTCATATAACCTTTTGATGAAGTCAAACTCTTTGACTACTACATCAAAACAGATGTTCCAACTCCGCGATGCCTGCTTTAACCCGCAAAACAACTTACACACGTTTCCGCTGCTCCCGCTATCTACGAAGCCCTATGGTTGTGAACTTATAGACGCTCTCTTCTAAATCGCTATCTAGAAAAGCCGTCATGACACCCAACCGCCAGATATCGTAGTCAAGGTATGTAGCAATGGCAAGTAGGATCCGGATGGACTTAAGCATAGGCACTAGAAAAGGTTTCATCATTATCCATACCTGGTCGATGACGAGAACCTTTTGCAACAAGTCTTAGCTTTGAAAGTCTCAACTTTTCCATGTACACCAAGTAATCTTCTCAAGATATACTTTCTCTTGTTGGGTATTTAACCCTTCAGATAAAGCAACGAAAGTCCATACTTTGTTGGTGTATATGGATTCCATCTCAGATCGCTTAGCATCCAGCTCACAAAGTCACCACTCTTGATGGCCTGCTTGAAACTAGTTGGGTCATCATCTCATGATGCATTCCTCGCTCCCAAAGTCATAGAGAAAACCGAAGTATCTCTCAGGTGGGTGAGGAACCCTACCAGATCGGCGGAGAGGCTGAGGTTCGTCGGGAACTATTGAATCCTCCAGTTCTACCAAATCATCAGCTGTAGTTTGTATAGCTGGAACTCCTTCCAGTTCTACCTTATGATCACTAATTTCTTCACAAGAAATTCCTATTCTAAAAAGGTGCCATACTGAGAAACAAAACACATTTTGCTCCTCAATGTGGTAGAAGATATTCCCTTGCGAATGCTTGGAATTTCCAACAAACTTTCACAGAACTGACATTTCCTCGAGCTTGTCCAGATTTTTCTTTTAGACATAGGCCGGACAACCCTAAATCTTAACATCCTTAAGAGATGGGCTCTTCCCATACCATATCACATATGGAGTGGTAGGCACCTGATTTGGTTGGAACCCAATTCAATAGGTATGCAGGTTCTCAAGTGCATAACCCCTAAAAGGAAATAGGCAACTCAGTAGTACTCATCATAGAGCACACCTTATCACATAGGGTGCGATTGCTCCGGCCCGATACACCTACGTGTTGTGGTGTATACGGAGGAGTAATGCTGAGAGAGAATCTCATTCTCCTTTAGAATAGTCCAGGAATTCCGTGCACAAGTATTCTCCTCCCTGATCACATCTTAGGACATAATACTTATACCCGTTTTGGTTCTCTACTTCTGACTTATATTCTTTGAATTTCTCAAAAGCTTCAGACTAGTGTTTCAATAGGAACATATGTCTGAATCTTGAGAGATCATCAATGAATGTAATGAAGTACAAAGAACTGGTCCGGGCATGTGTAGACAGGGGACCTACATACATCATCATGTATCAATCTCAAGAGTTCACCAACTCTTTCTCCGTTTCCAATAAACGGAGCTATGGTCATCTTATCTTTGTGACATGACTGGCAAGTTTCACAAGATGTAAATTCAAACTGATTTAAATATGCATCTTAATGTAACATACCTAGTCGGGTCGCATTGATATGGCCTAGCCTACAATGCCTCAAGAAGGATTTGTTCATTTCTGGACTCTTCTTCTTGCGTGTGTTTTGTACGTTAAGAACTGTTGTTTGATTTAGAACGTATATGCTTTTAGATAACGTGCCTGAACCGATCAACTCTTGATATAGGAAATGTTCAAAACATTATCCAACAATACAAAATTATATCCTTCTTTACTCAATACAGAGACTGATATGATGTTGTATATTAGGTTCGGTATCTAATAACATTCGTTCGAAATTAATGTATTTGGTAATACAGGGTGATAACTGCCAACACCTTGGCTGCAACACTTGCACCGTTTCCAACTCTTGAAACTTATCACCCATTCTCAGTTCTCTAACTATCTGTAGCCCATGTAACATATAACATATGTGGGATCTTGATCCGGTATCACATACTCAGAACGTAGAGGAAACTGAGAAACAGTTCTTGGTAATGAACACACCCGAAGAAGATGCATCATCATTCACTTTCTTCGTTTGGCCGGCACGGGAATCCTGGTAATCCCCTATTTCCTGCTCGATCTTATAACAATTATAAATTGGAGCGGGACCAACGTTCCCCAGCTCAGTATAACAAGCGGGTTCGGTCAATACATCCATATTATTATCTTGATTAAGGCGTGACATGGTCGCTACCTGGAGAGAGAGAGAGAAGAAAACACTCTGCGTGCGCTCTTGCAAGATTAGATTGGTTATTAATTTATCTAATCAGGATGGCTCCTACTGTTTTAGTCAAATCTACCTTCAAATCTTAAAAGGAAAGACTAGCCGGGATTAATTACTCCTTACAAGTTAGCCAATCTTTCAGCCAGGACAGTGTTGGTACTTTGAGGGAGGTTCCCCGTGCTTTCGCACGGACCTAATTAAAATAAATCTCGTTTTCCCAGAGACATAACTCCGTTAACACCTTTCTTGACACCTACTTGATCGGCTAATTGTGATGTGTAAAACTCTCCCAGGAGTAACTCTTACTCGCAGTGGGTATTGGGATCCAACTATCTCATAGAAGGCATGCAATCTAATTGCAAATTTCAACACTTGAAATTCCCAATAATGTTTTGCCCCGAGCGATATATGACCTTGACAAGGTCAACAAACCATAGACCGCAAGTCAAGTTCAACCCGTCATTTCCTGATTGAATTAAACCCACCCGCATGACCCTTGACAAGGTCAACAAGGTCATACGACTACCCTAATCCAATCTCATCATATGCTTAAGCAGATAAGCGCTAGTTATCTACCGCACACTACGCCTTGATGAAGGCCAACAAACATAGCACGAATACTAAGTAGAACCTATCTGAAATGACGGAGGGCTACGACAGGTTTTTAAGAAAACCTTTTGCGTAATGAACTTGATATCGTTGTAGAATCGAGTGAATTTTAAAAGGAGTGTTTTTTAGGCTTTTACTAGTTTTGCTAAATAGGTCACTCCCGGTGAACGGATCTCGGCTCTTTCCTTATCGAATAAGGTGCAGGATATTTCACAAATACCACTATGCAAAGCAAAAACTACAAAAGCAATCAAAAGATAAACCAAGTTTGTAGCATCTGCCAGTTTCGCTAAAGTGGTCACTCCCGGTGAAGGGATCTCGGCTCTTTCCTTATCGAATAAGGTGATAGATATTCTACAAGGAATACCGCTATGCAAAGCAAGAACTAGAGCTACCAGTTTTTAAAACAAGTTTCTACAACGTCTTTAGGTTTCTTTTATTTAATTAATCTCATTAATGAAGTCACATTTATTATGCTTCCCAAGCATCACATATGAAACGAAAACAGCAATATTAATTATATCTCATATATATAATATATAGGCATTCGTCCGAACATATCACAGTGATCACATCACAGAGCAGCAGAAGATAACATATGAATTATTGGATATACTAGGATTTCCGGATTTTATATTAAGCCTGAATAAAACATGGATTCCACGGTCACGATGAATAGCCAAACCCACATCTCTAGACCCCTACAAGAGTGGTAAGCAACCCTACCAATTCTAGAGTTAGGAGACCCAGTCTCGACTCCTCGAGATGGTCTCCCACTGGACCCTAAAACCCGGTTACTTGTGCTCCCCGCCTTGGGTCTATCCTAATGCGGAAAAGTAAATAATATACAATGGTGAAATCATCCTCAACCCGGAAGTGCCCCAATAAAAGAATATTACATACATTGAATTTTACATGAATGAAAATGAAAAAAAAAACTCTCATCTCACATAAAACCACCGGCTATTCAAAACACGACGATCCAATATAACATATCCCAGCAACATATAACATCACATGTCATCAACGTAAGTAAATATGCGTATCCTAATTGTCGTTGACATATAGCACCGAAACCGGCGATACATTACATATTACACTTACGGTCGCAGAAAAGAAGGTGAAAACTACAACAGTTGGAATCCGCAACCACCTTAGACATCATAAACTTAACGTATCACATACTTTGGATTTCATGCCTAACCAAATGAATTCCTTAGACATCACATACCTAACAATTATAAACCCCCGCACTTTAGCCTCGATCTCGAAAACACTTCTCAATATCTAGTCGGGCAATTCAACAAGATTCCCGACGTCCTGATCGAATGCTCGTCGGAAACTTTAGTTGATGGCCGCACCCCCCGATGCCGTCGACGAAGTTCACTAAGGCGGAACACCGCAGCCGCGAGCACCCGAACGGATACTTTTGGCGACGGGGTTTTTCTACAGTCACTTGGTCGGGGCTATGGGGCGTGGCTATCTAATAATGTTACCCGGCGAGTATCTGCGTACGCTAAATGATTGTTACGGACTTTTGATCACATCAAAATTCCGTGGCAACCGATCAAATGAGACTAAACTGCTAGATTTATAAAATTCAAATAAGTGTGGATTCCAAATATTGTATCACATCACATGATACTCGGACGACGTTAAACTTTTCGATCGATTCATCAAAGTCCCACAATTCCCCGTGAGCTCAACACTTGAGCACAGTTTAATAATACCCTGAATATGCCACAGAACCTATGCACCAGCCGTAGAAGGGCAGACCCAAGCCTCACTCATGTCACCACGGAACTGCGGCAAACCCTAGGGTATGACCGCGGTTCCGCGATCCAAAAAATCGAGTTAGGGTTTCATTCTTCTAGAGGGTTTCACATAATTACTTGCATATTTTTCCGAATACGTTAAACTTGGAAAAAAGGGTTTTTGACATTCGATCGAACTTTTTAACTTCGCCTAGACAACATGTGAATAACCCGAAACGTTGTTAAAACTACAAATACGAAACATTTCGAATTTTTTATAGTATAAGATTACATCTCATGCAAAATTAGCAAAAACAAACAATACCTGAAACACCAAAACCCAGTGCCTGGAACACATTGAAAATTTCAAGCAAAAAGAACATTTTTTTCCTGGCCACCACCTCATTGTGCTCGGCCAAAATCCGAGCAAACCCCCTAAAATTTTCATGGTGTTTGTGATATATCCCATATAACATTCTGATGTTGTTTAAAAAAAAAATTGAACACTTTTTAAAAACGACAGAAAGTACATTTTCGCGTTTCAAGTTTCAGAGTATTTCGGTTTCGTAATCTTAACAAAATCCGTCTAATTTTCTAGCATGGCTCTGATCCCACTGAAGGGTTTCCTAACACGGCAGCAAGGTTTCGGGAAGCATCTTTCATCCCATATTAAAATTTTGCCGTTCTAGCTAACCCTAACCCTATAATCGTCTACTAGAAAAACCGACGGAATGAAAAGCAAACAACTTTGCAAGCAAGTGAATAAGGAATAAAACCTTTGTAGACCGGTCCTTCACTTCATTAGCTCCGTGTAGTAGTCCCTTCACTGCGATCATGAACTCCCGACTCTTGAGAGGCTCCTATGAAGAAATAAACAAGCTTGCATCGAAGTCTTCGAGGCCGAAGATGATCTACGTCGAGGAGAAACTAACCCAAGCTATCTCTTCACTAATTGTGGAATTAGCGAAGCAAATACCCTATACTAAATGGCAAGTTATAGAGGATGATGAAGTAGGAAGTGGGTTCACTTTAGAAATGATTTTCTCACAAATTTTCTCTCATCTCCATTGAAGCTAGAAAGCTTTGAGAATGAAGAAGAAGAAAACTCTCATAAATTATCCAAAGGATAATGGCAACCATGGGTGAGTTAAGCATCATATGCTAACCCTTGTAGAGACATAACTATGGTTAGGATATTTAGTTGGGTTAATAAATATCTTAGGCAAAACAAAAGAGTGGACTTGGTCAAAGATCATTACAAGCTTCTACAAGCTATCATCCATGACAAAATGCCACCATTTTGTAATTACCAAAATGAATAAAAACTCTAATAATTATCATAAGCATGTGTATGTCTCATACACGCATCTTTCATGTATCATCAAACATGACACAAACATGTACATAAATATACATATCACATATATACAATGTGCACATAAAATGAGAAAAGAAATCTTAAGTGAGCCAATACTAGTTAATGTAAATTAATATACCAAATATATAATTATACATTAAATCATTAATCCGGTTATATCATATATAACCGACTAATATCAAATGCAACAACTTATCGAATCAACACTTGATCCGATAACCCGGCTATATCACATATAACCGACCTATGTCACATATCGCGAGAACAGAATAAGGTATCACATATCGTATTAATCTCGGTCCCGCACATATCACATATGTGCTCCTACTCCATTTTGCTTGAGCCAGGAAACCTCTGTGTAGGACTCTAAAGACTCGTCAATACACCTGAAGTAGGTGATGATCATATCAAACACCCAAAAGCTGCAAGCGGTCTGCTAAACGTAACGGCCACCCGGGTATTCAGCGATCAGAAGATCAACAAGCAAGCCTGCTCATACTCCTGCGAATCCAATCAGTAACACTACCGTACAGTCCGGTCTCTTCGTCTGATATGTCGCATATCTCGTCTAGGGGTGGTAAACGTCATACCCTAGTAACTCGATAAGTTGTGCCGATATGAGGCTCATAATGGGTCGAGAAACTACCGATAACACTTACCAGTATATCTCTGGAGCAGCCCTGGCGAGGGACTTCCTGTTATAGCCAATCGTGCACAGCACAACATCAACCCCCAATACCGGGAGTGACGAAACCCCTCCTATCGCTCATTGCCTCCATGTGATTCAGGACTGTACCCAAAAGCCACCGTTTTGCACGTTCTCTTGAACGTGGAAAGGTGGAAATAAAAGCACAGTGGGAATCACACAAGACTCTATGACGATCTCGGGTCTACAAACTAACCTGTACCAATGTCACCAGAGAACTGCCATCTGACGTGAGGTATAATACCATCTGGGAGTTCTCAGCGAGTCCGTCCAATGTACCCAGTCTCCACTGAGCATCCGTATACTGTCTCTGATGTTAAACACCAATGGATATGGGATCATCCATCGCCCATCTACATGGGTCGAGAAGCTATACGCGAGTCTACTCTGGTATATCGATGCCCTGTCTCGATGCACCCTCGACTAGGAACATTTGAAGGATGTACTTATTGACTACTCTGTCCCCACTAGTATGATCTGCATCATAATCCTGGTAGTCAAGTACTCATCCTAAGGACTTTATCAATATGTAACATAGAGACAATCAGTGTACATGTTAAGATAAAGTGCAACCAGATAGCACACTATCATGTCAAGCAAGAAAGTCATCCCTATATGTGTCCAAGCATCCACTACAATATACATCGTATGTACAGTAATGGCCTCTAGGACATACATATAACTAACAATAGCACCCCCGCAACCATTGATATTGAAATCGACATATAAATTATATTTGGAGAAAAATATGCTACGAACTTATGGATTTGATTAAAGGTTTTAGTATGAGATGATACGATAAAAGATGATATTAGTGGATATGTTGGCTTGAGGATGCAAGGCTATGTAGATGTTATATTCGTACGCCAATAGATGATATGAGATTCTACATACATACAAATGAGAAGGTGATATATATATGCAAGATGACTTGATGTGCAATATTGTTATGATGAAAAGGGAATGTGATGAGATATGATGATTTGGCTTAATATGTCAATATACGGATGTGAGACATGATATGAATTTGATATAGATGTGTTTTGAGATCGATAAGATATGACGTACGAGACCATAGATCTGTACCCTTATTGATGAATAGGATGATAGAATCCCTATTCTGTTGATGTTACCGTACGATAGATTACCGTACGCGATGAGTTTTACCGGATGATTGATCCGCGCTCATAATTTGAGGATGATGATCGAGGATATTACCATATCGGATGCTATGAGGCGGGATCGCTGACGTAAAGATGCCACCTGAACCATATTTATTTCCAAAACTGATGAATCGTATGCATTTTTAAATGGAAACTTCAAGGGAAGCTACGGATTTTCAAATGTTGTCTTTTCCTTAACAACACTGTAGCCCCCACTTTCAAAACTACGATTCGTATCATTTAAAATTGCTATATGGTTCATGTGTAGACATATATACCTGATTATTGTTCATGTTTGTGTAGGATTATCCCTCGTGATGTACATACCAAGTTCCAGTATTTATTGCTATATTATATTATCTGCTAGTACACCTGCACAATTACCGATGATGCGCATGTTACACTTACACTGATTTTCCGGCTCACACACATTCATCATCGGTAATTGCCACGCCACTTGCACAGTAGAAGTGTTGTACCATGATATTAATCTTAACCGTAAAAGTACATTCATTGCTCAGCACTATCATAGGACATGCTTGCATTCATCGTACTTTATGGTTACATGCATTGAGATGATGTTTTCATGAGATGTCTGGATTTGGAAACCGTGGTTATATGTCAAAGGAAATTGTGTACTGTTTTAAAAATGCGATTTTCCTTTGATATGATATTTCGCGTCCACCATGAGTTTTCTCGGTTCTGAGATTGTTTTTGAGACCCGATTCGAGGAGTTGGCGGATGCCGTTCGCGGGTACATGGTGGATCCGGTATGGTACCCCGGGGCAAGAAATGATTTTTGTGGTGTAGACGATGAGCCTGGCAGAGGGAGCACTACCTATCGGTGATTGTATAGAACTCGACGGATATCCAGAGGATACCATTTTGGAGTTATGATATGAGATGGATATGAAGGTCGATCTGAGTATGCGGCGCCTGAGATGAGATAGATATGAGGATCGATCTGAATATGCGGCGCCTAAGATATGAGGATTTATGTGTCGATATTGGACACGGGTTTCATGATGTTTCGAGTATCGGTGTTGGACACTCAGGTTCCATGATTTTTATGTGTCTTTGATGGACACACGCGGTTAATATCCTCATACATACAAGCATATGTTTTCATGATGATTCGAGTGTCGATGTTGGATACTCAGGTTCCATAATATTGATTGTGTCGTTGATAGACACATGTGGATGATATCCACATGCATGCAGGCATATGAGTTCAGATATTTATTTATTTATGTCATTTGCATTGACTCGATTGTTGACACCTATGCATACATGGTCACCCTAGAGATCATAGTATTACCTTCATGTTACAGCATGACCTAGAAATCGTTGTTTTATTCGATTTCTATATGCTGATGTTTTCTACTCACATGTTGGCAACTCACCCCCGTTGTGCCACAGCTTTCTTGCAGGTTTGACCGCTTGGATCAGTAACGGTATCGCTGGCACACAGCTTGCTTTCATGGTGTTTGTCTATAGTAGGTCGGACACTTTGGATCGTGCCCACTCTTGTATATTTATTCCTATTGTATCTAGATAAATTCCATCAATCAGAAACTAGACTTTGTATATTGGTAGACTTAGACAGACTTGTATTGGTGAGACTTAGAGTGATGACTGTATGTTCGCTTCTTTTGAGGTTTTGATGTCTTGCTTTATTTATTGTTCTTTTTGGGTTGACCTTCGCCGTAGGGCGTCGTATATATGTGGTTTTGCGTGGTTGTGATTCCGCCAGTTGGCGAAGAGCTATCTCCCACTTAGGGATGCCTTTTATTGTATGTAAGTGGTTTTGTATCAAAATATACAAGGGAGGTGCTGCCCAAATTTTTAAAAGGACGAAAAATGTTCTCAACTTTAGTATATTACACTTGCATTTTCTTATATCATTAGCTATGCATTTAAAGACAAACTTTATTTCATTATACCTTTATTTCAAAACTGCACCTCCACTATTTTCCTCAATAAGGTTTAGATTTCTGGGCTTCGGCTTACTTGAGTTACATTACGCCTTTACACATTGCATGCCGGTCACGTGCCTTTTCCGGGTCGTGACAAAGTTGGTATCAGAGCATTATGTTTCACCTTGGTTTGAATCTAGGTTTGACTATGCGGAGTCTAGGGTGTATATATTTCGAAACCTAGGCTTGACGTTACGGAACTTAGACTTGACCGAGGGGGTATTAGACCCAAACTTTCATTACATAGGTTGACCTTGATTAATAGAGTAGGTAGCTTGAGTAGAGTGACATACCGTGCGTATGTTCCACGGCATACTTACGATAAGATAATCCGCTTAAGTAACCATAAGATGTACATATTTTGATATCTGTATCTCTATTCGTTCTTATGATCTATCTTCATCGATACCTGCTTGAGGTTCCTGTCACCATGTCTTGAGCACAGAGAGAGATGCTACTAAAGATGCGGTCAGAGTGAGCTTGTCACAGATGAGGACTGACCATGATGTTTTTCTGGTGACATTAGAACGCATCGGCATAGTTGTGTTGAGATCTCTTGTTTAAGGCGAGTGTTTGGATTTGCACCGGATGATTGGGCCATTGATAGAGGCTGCCAGATTGAGATGACTGTTGATGTACAGCCTACCTCAGAGATCACGATGTTGTCTACCGTCTAGACAGATGACCCAGCTGATTGCTGAGATTTGACGGGATGTCACTTCTAGAGTTTATGAGCTGAAACCACAGGAGCTTTCAGGCAGAGATGTGACAGGAGATAGCTAGTTTATCTTGAGTTGAGCGAATGAGATAGTTCGTTTGATTTGATGTGCCGACGCGGGCTCAGTTGAGTTAAAGAATTCTAATTGAAGGATCTTACTCAGATCTAAAGTAAATCGAGCAAGAGTGGACATTGTTCGCTGGATGCCCCGATGTGAGATCGGTAAGTTGACCAGCTTCAGATAGAAAGACCTCACCCAGATGCATTGTGAGTTGATCGAGGACGTATTGCAATACGCAGCCAGTAAGATATAACGTCGAAATGGATGATAGTGAAGACAAGTGGAACAAGAGGTTCGTGCGAGATATTAACGAGCTGTTGTTACTTCCCGTTGATGCCAGAGGATTGCTATGTATGCAGAGACATTGGATACAGCCAAATTTCCAGAGGAAAGTGTCACGACCCAAGATTGGATGTGACAGGCACTTAGATTTGTATCATATCTAAAGATATGCACAAGTCCAAGTAAGCCAAAAACCAAGATCAAAATACCTTATTTCGGAATTATTTATGAAAATTTAGTTTTTAAGTAGAAATCTCAAGTTATTAAGTTTATTCATTAAGCAAATAATAAAGGTTAAGTTTGGTTGTATTCCGGGTTGGAATCAACAATACTAACAATAAACATGAATATATACATATAATGAACATCACTGAATCTTATAAAGAAAGAAGTTATGAAACTGATCAACCGATCTCAACTGTACATATATATACCATCTCTCCTTTCTAAGTCAAAATACAAGTCTGATGGAGTCTTTCTAGATACAAAAGTACAAAATGGAAGGTTACTACACATGTAACCTACCTATCAAAAGATGGAATACAACTGCAAAAGTGATCCTGCCTCGCAGCTACCCGTCCACTCTATCCCTGCAAGGAACTGTGGCACAACGGGGATGAGTTGCCAACTCAGTGAATACGACTAACATATAACGGCGAATAAAGTAAATATGGTAATCATGCTAATGAACATGAATCAATATGATATATGAGTATATGTGAAATCCAACAATAAATCACATCATACTTCTGAAATCACAACTCAATATAAATCATCTCTCGGTGTCTATCAACGACACAAAACTTTCATTTCTTATAGGCATCATTCCCCGAATGATCCTATACCCATAATATCGGTCGTCATCCTCTGGATGCACGCCGCATATTTCTATAACCAACATCCGGAATCGAGTAACCTCGCTAGGCTCCCCCGTCTCAATACGGCTATCCTGCCCCTCGGTCTCGACCGGGTCCACCCTGTATCCAACTGTATATCTCTCCCACTCAGTATGGATAACGTAAATCCGCGACCGTATATCTCCCCCACTCGGTCCGGAATAAAACCAAAAACAGAAATCAACTCAGGGTGGACATGTCACATCAATCATGAAAACTGGATTTATGTAATAGTATTTAAAAACTCAAAATCATAAATCCTCAATTCTGCATCTATCTCATATCCAACATGGAAGTACGCATAAAGCAACAGAATGTAAATAAGGAATTCTACCAATATACTTGACATATGAAATACAATATAATCCATGTTAATAAGTATGATATTTAGGTGTATGTGACATGGCAATATCGACGAGGTGTGTGTAGCAGATAAGATGTGCACGTGGCATGACTCGTCGATACTTGTGAAGTGTTCTAACAACTAAGCAACATACAAGTAATTTAATGAATGATATTCTAATTATTAAACATGATGATATGAATATCGCATTTAGTAAAACCATGGGCGAAACACGCCATCTCTACTAAATTCCCCGGTAGATGTTTAGTCTACTCACCGGAAAGTCGAATCTACTCCGGAATCGCTAATCCTTTCCCTTTCCTCGCGGCTTCCGTACTTCTCGTATCCGCGTCTAAATATATCAAGTTAACGCGCATAAGCAAAACTACATTTCCGATATAACGGACATAGAAAACACGCTAACCCCCACAACTTATATACTATCTGATCTTATCAAGCTATTAAACACTTATTCTAGCTGGATTTTATCCCAAAACTGCACTGTTTCAGAAATTAACACGCGACGTAGTTTCGTCGTGTCGTATTTAGCGTTTTACGATTTCATTTCCGACATATCATTCCAGATTTTAGTTACAGTAAAACTAAGTTAATTCAACAGTGCCAAAATACCCTAAATTGAACACTGTAGACTACCCAATTGAACAAACCCACAACACTTCGCATTTGGCCGGCGACGCCGGCCAAAACTCTACTGTCGCCGGCCCAAAACCGGCGCCCTGCCTCCGTATTCTTGTGGTGTGTTCTATTTAATTCCTACATCATTTCTACTCTGTTGAATTTATTTAATTAAGTTCCAGATTATAGCAGATTTTAACAGACTCTAATTTAGCTAAAAATACGATATTAAGTGACATGATTAACTTTACACTAATTAGGCTACAGAATCTAATCCCTACTGAGTTTAAGAGTTTTACCCTCCTATGTTGCTGTAGGAATAACCCCCTAAGATTAGCAAGCTCCTCCTAGCTTGATGATGATCCAACTCAAGAACAAGCTCCTTCTTCTTCCTCTTCTTCCTCTTGTTCTACCTTCTTTCTCTTTTACTTTTCTTTTTCTTTAATTCAATTCAGTTTGATTCTGTATTTTAAACTGAAATGAGCTATTTGTATGTGAGAAGGAAGGGATAAGGTAAGGTGGAGGTGTCAAGTGAAGGAGTGTGGGTGTTTCATGCAAGAAGGAGGTGGAGAATGAAGGTTACATGAAGCATGAGGTGTATTTAACCATTATCTTAAATTTTCTTTTGATTTATTTTGAATTTAATTTCAGAACTGAATTGATATACTTTATTCACTTAAACCCTTGACAAAACCCTATTTGCATAAAACCTAACTTTGCAATTTAACCCCTCACAACTAACTAATTACAAAACACATCTTTTATTAAAATGAAGCTAAAATTTTCATTAAAACCCTTTTAACTTATTTAATTTATATTCAAAATTTCTAATTTAAATTGTATTACATATATCTTATGAAGATTGACATATTTGATTTTAATCATTTTATGATTTATCAGCTTATTCTTAATTTAATTAAATTTATTTATTTCTAGCTTTTTCTTAATTGTTACAATATTCCCCCCTTAAGAAAATTCGGTCCCCGAATTTAAACTAATTACTAGACATACCTAAGAAAAGATGTGGAAATTTCTTTCGCATTTCGTCCTCTGTCTCCCAAGTAATCTCCTCGCGATCCTTTCCTTGCCAGAGAACCTTTACAGATGGCAGTATCCTCGATCGTAGTTGGTTTGCTTGTCTGTCCAAAATAGCAACTGGCTGCACGGTGAAGGATAGATCTGGCTCAAGCTGTAGAGTCTGATGCTGGATCGCATGAGATGGATCGTGAAGATATCTGCGAAGCATCGAAACATGGAACACTGGATGTACGTCGGGAAAACCAGGTGGAAGTGCTAACCGATAAGCCACAGCGCCCACTCTCTCTAAAATCTCGTAAGGTCCAACATATCTGGGGCTGAGCTTCCCTTTCTTCCCGAAGCGCATCACACCTTTCATTGGAGATACTCGAAGGAACACATGATCTCCCACATCAAACTCAAGTTTGCGTCGTCTTCGATCTGCGTATGACTTCTGTCTGCTTTGAGCCGCTTTCATTCTATCTCGTATCAAGTGAATCTTCTCTGTAGTTTCTTGTACTATCTGCGGTCCCAATATACAACTCTCACTAAGTTCTGTCCAGCAAACAGGTGATCTACATTTCCTTCCATACAAGGCTTCAAAGGGTGCCATCTGGATCGTCTCTTGAAAACTGTTGTTGTATGAGAATTCTACCAAAGGTAGGTGACGATCCCAACTACCACCGAAATCTAGGCTACAAGCCCGAAGCATATCCTCTAGTATCTGAATGGTCCGCTCCGACTGACAGTCTGTCTGTGGGTGGAAAGCTGTACTAAAACTCAGTCGTGTACCAAGAGCGTCCTGTAGTTTCTGCCATAGCCTGCTCGTGAACTGGGTACCTCGATCTGATACTATACATGTCGGCACTCCATGTAGACGTACAATCTCATCGATATAAACCTGTGCATACTGAGCAAATCCATATGTCGTCTTTACTGGAAGAAAATGAGCGGCCTTCGTCAGTCTGTCTACTATCACCCAAATGGAATCATACCCTCTGCTAGTCCTGGGTAGACCCACCACAAAATCCATGGAAATCTGTTCCCATTTCCACTCTGGAATGGGTAAGGGTTGCAGCTCTCCGGCTGGCCTCAGGTGTTCTGCTTTGACTTGCTGACAAGTCAAGCATCGAGAAACAAAATCCGTAACATCCTTCTTCATTCCTTCCCACCAATAATTTTCCTTCAAATCACGATACATTTTGGTGGAACCAAGATGAATACTATATACTGTTCTGTGGGCATCCTCCAAAATCTCACGCCTCAATCCGTCAGAATCTGGCACACAGAGACGAGTCCTAAAACGTAACACTCCATAATCATCCACCACGAACTCCGTCTCCTTGCCCTGTCTAACCTGATCCATAATCTCCATCAAGCGAGTATCGGTAGGCTGCGCATCTCGAATACGATCCAATAGCTGAGGTCTGGTGCGAACATGTGCTAACTGACCTCCTGTCGATGTAAACTCAAACTGTATACGACTATCACATAAGATCTGCCAGTCTGTAGAAGATTGTCTCTGCAAAATGCTCAAATGAGATAAATTACCTCCAGGCCTCCGACTCAAGGCATCTGCTACAACATTTGCTTTGCCTGGATGATACAAAATCTCACAGTCGTAATCTTTCACCAATTCCATCCATCTACGCTGCCTGAGATTCAGATCTTTCTGCTGAAAGATATACTTTAAACTTTTATGATCTGTGAAGATTTGACACGTTTCTCCATACAAGTAATGTCTCCAAATCTTCAATGCGAAAACTACAGCAGCCATCTCTAGATCATGAGTGGGGTAATTTTGTTCATGCCTCTTCAACTGTCGAGAAGCATATGCTATAACCTTGCCGTGTTGCATCAACACACAGCCTAAGCCCACTCTAGAAGCATCGCAATACACAACGAAACCCCCTGACCCGGAAGGTAAAGATAATACAGGTGCAGTCGTCAAACGTGTCTTCAACTGTTGAAAACTCTGCTCACACGCATCTGTCCACTGAAAAGGAACTTCCTTCCTAGTCAATCCTGTCAAAGGTGCCGCTATTCGCGAGAAATCCTGTACGAAGCGTCTGTAATAACCTGCCAGACCTAAGAAACTCCGAACCTCTGTAACTGACATAGGCCTGGGCCAGTGTTGTACCGCTTCAATCTTCTTTGGGTCAACGCATATACCTTCTCTCGTAACTATATGACCCAAGAACTCCACACTATCGATCCAAAAAGCACACTTAGAAAATTTAGCATACAGCTGATGCTCTTTCAAGATCTGCAATGTGATACGTAAATGCTGCTCGTGCTCCGTCTGACTCCGAGAATATACAAGAATATCATCTATGAATACTATAATAAACCGATCGATAAATGGTCTAAAGATACGGTTCATCATATCCATAAAAGCTGCTGGAGCATTGGTAAGTCCGAACGACATCACCAGAAATTCATAATGCCCATATCTCGTACGAAACACCGTCTTTGGAATATCGTCCTTCCGAACCCTCAACTGATGATATCCTGACCTCAAGTCAATCTTTGAGAAGAATCCGGCTCCTTGCAACTGATCGAACAAATCATCTATTCGCGGTAATGGATACCTGTTTCGCACCGTGACGCGATTCAGCTGTCGGTAGTCAATGCACATTCTCATACTACCGTCCTTCTTCTTTACAAATAACACAGGAGCTCCCCACGGTGAAACACTGAGACGAACAAGTCCTTGATCTAACAACTCTTGCAACTGGCCTTTGAGTTCTTTCAATTCCGTCGGTGCCATTCGATATGGTGGTATAGAAATAGGCCCTGCACCCGGAATCAAATCGATACAAAATTCAATATCTCGCTCAGGTGGCAATCCTGGTAACTCTGCAGGAAATACCTCAGGAAATTCTCGTATGATCGGGATTTGGTCCAAAGGAACTTCAGCGACCTCTACGTCCTGAATAAAAGCCAAGAACCCATGACAACCCTTCTTCAATAGCCGTCCCGCACAAAAAGCAGAAATCATGTTGACAGGGGTTAACTTGCAATCCCCCTGCACAACAAACACCGGTTCACCTGGAAAACAAAATCTAACCGCTTTTCCTCTACAATCTACATAGGCATGACAAGCGGCTAACCAATCCATCCCAAGAAGTATATCAAAATCCAACATGTCCAGGAGAATCAGATCAACTAGTGAATCTCTATTACCAATACGCACCGAACACGATCTGAATACGTGTCGAGCTATAAAGGAATCTCCAACTGGAGTAATCACTACCAAAGGCAACTCTAACAATGACGACTCCTTCCCCAACAAAAGTGCGAATCGTGAAGATACATAAGAGTGTGTAGAACCGGGATCAAATAAAACATGTGCCTCTGATGAGCATACTGTAAGAGTACCTGTCACGACTGCATTTGATGCCTGGGCATCCTGTGGAGTCAGCGCAAAAACCCGTGCCTGGCCCCTGCCCGCATCCTGTCGTCCTCTACCTCTATCTCCTCTACCTCTCTGAGCACGTCCCGCATAGCCTCTACCTCGTGGTGCAACTGCCTGGCGTGTAGCGCCAACTGGGGGAGGAAGTAAAGCCATCGGTGTAGGAGAAGGAAGGGGTAAAGCAGCCTGCGGAGCAACGGTCCCGCCCTGAGATCTGCAATCTCTCGCAAAGTGTCCGGGAAGTCCACATCTATAACAGGTAGATGGTGGTCTCTGATCACCAAGATAAGAACTAAACATCTGGCCCTGTGTCCAATCTCGTCCAACACTGCGGCCTGGAGTATATCTGCCTGGATAAGACCCTCTACCTCGGCCAAACTGTCTATTTGTCGGCACGAATGGTCTACTCCTCTTTGGCTCCGGAACAACTCCTGACTGGCTCAAACGCTCTTCTACTCGTATCGCCGCATCCAAGGCCTGTGCATATGTATCAAAATGCTGGGAGCCTATCGCCAGATACAACTGTGTGTCCAAACTCCTTAGGAACCTCTTCACCCGAAGCTCTTCTGTAGGTACTAAGTATGGAGCATATCGCGATAGCTGGGTGAATCGTAAGTCATAATCAGCTACTGACATACTTGCTGCTTTCTTAAACGCTTCGAAACTGCTAGCTCTAGCATCCCTCACACTCTCGGGAAGAAATCTGGCAAGAAAGACTGTAGAAAACTCGGTCCACGTCATCGGAGGAAGATTCGTAGCTCGCCCTCTCTCCATCGACTCACACCACTCCTGTGCAAGTCCCTCCAAACGAAAGCTAGTCAGCTCAACTGACCTCGCATCAGAACATCGTAATGATCTGCATATCCTTGCCATTCTATCAAGAAAAGACTGAGGATCTACCGCCACATCGGTCCCTGTGAATACCGGTGGTCTCAATCTCATAAACTCCGCAAGTGATACCTCCATCACTCTCGTATCTACTGGTGCTACCGTCTGTGTAGGCTGTACCTCGGACTCTGCTACGGTCGGTGCTGGATCTGATCTCAAAGCTCGAGTGGTCTCAGCTAACTGTCCTACCACTCGCTGTAATCCCAACATACCCTCCTCGATCCTAGTCATGCGATCTGGAGGAGGAGGATCAGCATGCTCATGCACCTCCTGCACGTCCGGTGTACCAGTCCTCATCACCGGCGGACTCGCCCTAGCTGCATTCCTGGCTGCGGCTCGCCTAGCCCGCGTAGCCATAGCAACTGGAACAAGAAACGAGAGTTGATAAGGTGTGGGAACAGAAGAATTCAATAACGGAGAATCAATGGAAGAATAGATTAAGATAAACATCCTAGGGTTAGTTAGGCTGAATACGATAACGTAAATATGCCGCGGAACATACGTACGGTACTGCATTCGTCCTAATTCACCAACTCCATCAAACCAAAGGTCATCCTAACTCTCAGCTTACATCAACCTATTGAAATCCCTTACTGAATTCCGTAAGGTTACTCCTAAGCTCTGATACCAACTTTGTCACGACCCAAGTTTGGATGTGACAGGCACTTAGATTTGTATCATATCTAAAGATATGCACAAGTCCAAGTAAGCCAAAAACCAAGATCAAAATACCTTATTTCGGAATTATTTATGAAAATTTAGTTTTTAAGTAGAAATCTCAAGTTATTAAGTTTATTCATTAAGCAAATAATAAAGGTTAAGTTTGGTTGTATTCCGGGTTGGAATCAACAATACTAACAATAAACATGAATATATACATATAATGAACATCACTGAATCTTATAAAGAAAGAAGTTATGAAACTGATCAACCGATCTCAACTGTACATATATATACCATCTCTCCTTTCTAAGTCAAAATACAAGTCTGATGGAGTCTTTCTAGATACAAAAGTACAAAATGGAAGGTTACTACACATGTAACCTACCTATCAAAAGATGGAATACAACTGCAAAAGTGATCCTGCCTCGCAGCTACCCGTCCACTCTATCCCTGCAAGGAACTGTGGCACAACGGGGATGAGTTGCCAACTCAGTGAATACGACTAACATATAACGGCGAATAAAGTAAATATGGTAATCATGCTAATGAACATGAATCAATATGATATATGAGTATATGTGAAATCCAACAATAAATCACATCATACTTCTGAAATCACAACTCAATATAAATCATCTCTCGGTGTCTATCAACGACACAAAACTTTCATTTCTTATAGGCATCATTCCCCGAATGATCCTATACCCATAATATCGGTCGTCATCCTCTGGATGCACGCCGCATATTTCTATAACCAACATCCGGAATCGAGTAACCTCGCTAGGCTCCCCCGTCTCAATACGGCTATCCTGCCCCTCGGTCTCGACCGGGTCCACCCTGTATCCAACTGTATATCTCCCCCACTCAGTATGGATAACGTAAATCCGCGACCGTATATCTCCCCCACTCGGTCCGGAATAAAACCAAAAACAGAAATCAACTCAGGGTGGACATGTCACATCAATCATGAAAACTGGATTTATGTAATAGTATTTAAAAACTCAAAATCATAAATCCTCAATTCTGCATCTATCTCATATCCAACATGGAAGTACGCATAAAGCAACAGAATGTAAATAAGGAATTCTACCAATATACTTGACATATGAAATACAATATAATCCATGTTAATAAGTATGATATTTAGGTGTATGTGACATGGCAATATCGACGAGGTGTGTGTAGCATATAAGATGTGCACGTGGCATGACTCGTCGATACTTGTGAAGTGTTCTAACAACTAAGCAACATACAAGTAATTTAATGAATGATATTCTAATTATTAAACATGATGATATGAATATCGCATTTAGTAAAACCATGGGCGAAACACGCCATCTCTACTAAATTCCCCGGTAGATGTTTAGTCTACTCACCGGAAAGTCGAATCTACTCCGGAATCGCTAATCCTTTCCCTTTCCTCGCGGCTTCCGTACTTCTCGTATCCGCGTCTAAATATATCAAGTTAACGCGCATAAGCAAAACTACATTTCCGATATAACGGACATAGAAAACACGCTAACCCCCACAACTTATATACTATCTGATCTTATCAAGCTATTAAACACTTATTCTAGCTGGATTTTATCCCAAAACTGCACTGTTTCAGAAATTAACACGCGACGTAGTTTCGTCGTGTCGTATTTAGCGTTTTACGATTTCATTTCCGACATATCATTCCAGATTTTAGTTACAGTAAAACTAAGTTAATTCAACAGTGCCAAAATACCCTAAATTGAACACTGTAGACTACCCAATTGAACAAACCCACAACACTTCGCATTTGGCCGGCGACGCCGGCCAAAACTCTACTGTCGCCGGCCCAAAACCGGCGCCCTGCCTCCGTATTCTTGTGGTGTGTTCTATTTAATTCCTATATCATTTCTACTCTGTTGAATTTATTTAATTAAGTTCCAGATTATAGCAGATTTTAACAGACTCTAATTTAGCTAAAAATACGATATTAAGTGACATGATTAACTTTACACTAATTAGGCTACAGAATCTAATCCCTACTGAGTTTAAGAGTTTTACCCTCCTATGTTGCTGTAGGAATAACCCCCTAAGATTAGCAAGCTCCTCCTAGCTTGATGATGATCCAACTCAAGAACAAGCTCCTTCTTCTTCCTCTTCTTCCTCTTGTTCTTCCTTCTTTCTCTTTTACTTTTCTTTTTCTTTAATTCAATTCAGTTTGATTCTGTATTTTAAACTGAAATGAGCTATTTGTATGTGAGAAGGAAGGGATAAGGTAAGGTGGAGGTGTCAAGTGAAGGAGTGTGGGTGTTTCATGCAAGAAGGAGGTGGAGAATGAAGGTTACATGAAGCATGAGGTGTATTTAACCATTATCTTAAATTTTCGTTTGATTTATTTTGAATTTAATTTCAGAACTGAATTGATATACTTTATTCACTTAAACCCTTGACAAAACCCTATTTGCATAGAACCTAACTTTGCAATTTAACCCCTCACAACTAACTAATTACAAAACACATCTTTTATTAAAATGAAGCTAAAATTTTCATTAAAACCCTTTTAACTTATTTAATTTATATTCAAAATTTCTAATTTAAATTGTATTACATATATCTTATGAAGATTGACATATTTGATTTTAATCATTTTATGATTTATCAGCTTATTCTTAATTTAATTAAATTTATTTATTTCTAGCTTTTTCCTAATTGTTACAGAAAGTCGTGCTGAGAACGCAGCCATCCGTATATGAGAAAAATATTTAAGTAAAGAGTGCCAACCTCCGTATAGTTTGGCATAGGTGAGATCAGAAGAGACCCTAAGCAGGTTCTTTCCAGAACACCGCAGCGATAAAGATTTGCATCTAGAATCAGTTGTTTCGCGCATATCTAGAGGGCCTGATGCCGTCACCAGTGACGTGCTGCTTTGCGAGTAGTCATGTTAATTGGCCAAGAGAGGATCAACGGAGTGCCGGAGCGGATTTTTTTTCCGTTATCACACCTGACCGGGCCGATGAGCGGAAGGATTGCGAGATTAGTAATCCACAGAGAAGACATGGATTCAGAGACCTAGGACTCCAGACCGTGAGCAGAGGCAAGCAGAGGTTCTCGCTTTGCTAGCTTTGGGCACACCGGCATTTCTCGACATTAAAGGAGGTGTACCTCAATGTCATTTATTGCGATTTGTGTTTCGTGATTCGAGTATCACACTTTTATTTCTTGGATTTGAGTTTCGATGATTGAGTTTCATGATAATTGTTTTCGTGCACCATTGCTATACCTACTGGATATTTTCATTTGTGCATATTTATTGCACTTGATTTATGTTTTATACACCGTGACATCGGTTGATGATTTGTGCATATCTGTTGCACTTGATATTGTTTTGTGCCTTGGCCGCACTTATTTATGATTCCGAGGATTTCGATAATGTCTATTTCGATTTCATGCATGTCATACACACTCGATTTGATTTTTGCACTCGGTATAGCTCGCATGTGCTTGCAGTGCATTGATACGTGTTTTATGCACATAGTTGCACACGTTTATGATTTTTATACACCTTGGTACGCTCGGTGTTGTTTTTGTGCGCATTGGAGATATTGATGAGTTTTCGTGCATTTGTTGCACCAGATTTATGTTTTCGTGCACGTCTACACTTGGAGTTCGTTATCGTGCACATTACTGCACTAGATGTTTTATACGGACCTGATGCATTTGATTTAGATTTTGCGCATACTGGGCGCATGAGATGTGGTTTTGTGCACACCGGATGCACTTGATTGAAATTTTATCCATGCATGTTGGATGCACATGATGAGACTTTATTCGTGCATGATTGTTGCACTTGATTTAGATTTTCGTGCACTCTAGATGCACTTGATGTTCTTATCGTGCACATCCGTTGCACTTGACAGATGCTTTCATGCACACCCGTTGCACTTAGTTTTGCTTTGTGCACATTCATGGCACTTGTATTGGACTTGTATTTCCGTGCGCACCAGACTCACGTGATGTTGGATACGCCTTTTGAGGCTGATTTTTGCTCTTGAGCACCATATTTTCATGTTGGGCACTATATTATATAGTAGCCGAGCAGGACTAATCTGAGGACAGTACCTGAGTACTTTTGCATGTATAAAAAGTTTACCAAGAGGTTTTCAAAAAGGAGCTATAGTCTCGCTATTTCCTACGTGTTCGCGAGAGACACGAAATTTTACAAGGAGAACCTTTTAGGATATTTCAAAAAGGCGGGACGTATATCTTTAGCAACCCTATATGAACGTATATCTATTTCTTTACCAAATGAGCGTCCGCCACTTATGTCGTGGGTTACGCATCACACAGCGATTTGGAAAAGATTTTGCATGTGTTTTATTCAGTTTTTAGAAGAATTTTACGAGGATGCATACTATATATGTATTATGATTTTGACTATAATGTATTTGGATTCTAGTAGTGGAATTCGAGATTCGTATTTCCATTATAACTCCTATGATTGTGTGGCGCTTGACGGAGTTTGATTTTGAGTTTCACGCTTGTTTTTATGCGCACACGTTGCGCTGTGATATTTCTGTATATTCCGTGATTTCGAAGCCCCGTTGATTTAAGCTAATTATTGAAATGTTTTAGTATTTGGGGGTTTAAATTTAAATTCGGGGACCGAATTTATTTAAGGGGGGAAGATTGTAACATTTCAGAAAATATAAAATATTATTTTTGGAATTTAAATATTAAAATAATATTTTTCGCGAAAACTATTCGATTTGCGAATAAGGGTTTTCGTAAAATGTTATAATTATATACCAATATTTGGAAAATAATGGGAGATTAAAATGTTTTATTTATTAGAAAGATATTTATCGGATTTGGGCATTTTTATAATTAATTATATGCAGGTTTAAATTAAACTTGATTAGTGCACTACTAATCACGATTAAGCCAAATCCGTGTTTTTATATTTTTCCATGGCTAGTGCACCATGTCATGTTGCATTTTTGTTGCATGTTGTTTCATTGTGTTTGTTTCATTTGTAGTTGGGTTTTTCTATGTGAGAAAAGAAAAGAAAGAAAAAGAGAAAAGGAAAAGAAAACAAAAGTTAAGGAGAGCATAGAAGGCATGGCCATGTGAGAGAGAGAGAGGCTCCTACACCCTTGACCATTCCCTTCATTCATTTTCCTTCATCACTTCATTTCTTCATCTTCTTCGCCTCCTTCCTCCACCTCCTCCACCCCATGGCAACCACCCCAAATCATCACCAAAACCCCACACTCCCTTCACAATGAATGATCCCCACCTCTTCCTAAACCTTATGGATCAATCAAGTTTGGATTTTGAAGACTTTAAGCAACTCAAGAATTTTCATAAGTTGCAATTGAGGTATATTTCTAGACTTTTAGTTAAGTTGTTTATGTTTAGTATATCCTAGTTTAGTTTAGAGTTTGTATTAGTTGGTTTAGTGATGTTTGGAATTTTCAAGAGCGGGTTTAGGTGATTGTGTGGACTTGTGATGTGGTTATTGAAGTGCAGTGAGTGTTAGTTAGACCTAAGTGATACTTTTTCTGACTTAGACCGGAGACTAGAACCCAAATACAAACTTAGAATTTTCCCGTGTTGGTTTTGTGAAGTTTTGAGGACCACAGGATATCTAGAGCAACCTGAGATGTTTTTAAGAAAAACAAACAACTACATTGACCTAGTTAGACAACTAGAAAACCACCACAGAAGAACGAGACAAAAATTCCAAGTTTGGGCCGGCGGGGATGGTTACTGTAGCACTTCCCGTTGGCCAAATTGTGGGTATTAGTGTTGGGATTTTGCCTGTAGCTCACTTACCTTATAACCTAGCTATTGTGTTGTTAGTTTAGTCCCTTTTGACCTGAGCTAAAATCTAGGAGCTGTTTAAGAGTGCTTTGGCTATGTTTTCCCGATATTTGGATTCTTGGTTTTGATATTTGGACTTAATTTGGTCGTTGGACGTTTGTACGTCAACGACGAGGGTTATTGGGTTGTTTTAGCATGCGTAAGCTATAGGTTCTAACCTATAGGCAATTCGTGTGTCATATCGGTTTTCGGACATGGTTTTAATAGCATTTCGATGTGTTATGATTGTAGGTACCTTCGCGTAGACTTCCGAGACGACGAAGCGCATCGACTTCGGTTAAGCAAGGAGTTTTGCAGGTGAGTAGATTTATATCTACGGAGGAAGTCGGGTGGATGGCGTATAGCACCCCCGCAACCATTGATATAGAAATCGACATATAAATTATATTTGGAGAAAAATATGCTACGAACTTATGGATTTGATTAAAGGTTTTAGTATGAGATGATACGATAAAAGATGATATTAGTGGATATGTTGGCTTAAGGATGCAAGGCTATGTACATATTATATTTGTACGCCAATAGATGATATGAGATTCTACATACATACAAATGAGAAGGTGATATATATGCAAGATGACTTGATGTGCGATATTGTTATGATGAAAAGGGAATGTGATGAGATAAGATGATTTGGCTTAATATGTCGATATATGGATGTAAGACATGATATGGATTTGATATAGATGTGTTTTGAGATCGATAAAATATGACGTACGAGACCATAGATCCGTACCCTTATTGATGAATAGGATGATAGAATCCCTATTCTGTTGATGTTACCGTATGATAGATTACCGTACAATAGATTACCATACGCGATGAGTTTTACTGGATGATTGATCCGCACTCGTGATTTGAGGATGATGATCGAGGATATTGCCATATCGGATGCTATGAGGCGGGATCGCTGACATAAAGAAGCCACCTGAACCATACTTATTTCCAAAACTGACGAATCGTATGCATTTTTAAATGGAAACTTCAAGAGAAGCTACGGATTTTCAAATGGTGTCTTTTCCTTAACAACACCGTAGCCCCCACTTTCAAAACTACGATTCGTATCTTTTAAAATTGCCATATGGTTCATGTGTAGACATATATACTTGATTATTGTTCATGTTTGTGTGAGCTTATCCCTTGTGATGTACATACCACGTTCCGGTATTTATTGCTATATGATATCATCTGCTGGTACACCTGCACAATTACCGATGATGCGCATGTTACACTTATACCGATTTGCCGGCTCACACACATTCATCATCGGTAATTGCCATGCCACTTGCACAGTAGAACTGATGTACTATGATATTAATCTTAACCGTAAAAGTACATTCATTGCTCAGCACTATCATAGGACATGCTTGCATAATTTGACATGCTCATATTACTGTTCTATGTTGCATTCATCGTACTTTATGGTTACATGCATTGAGATGATATTTTCATGAGATCTCTGGATTTGGGAACCGTAGTTATATTTCAAAGGAAAATGTGTACTGTTTTAAAAACGCGGTTTTCCCTTGATATAATATTTCGCGTCCACCATGAGTTTTCTCTGTTCTGAGATTGTTTTCGAGACCCGATTCGAGGAGTTGGCGGATGCCGTTTGCGGGTACATGGTGGACCCGGTATGGTACCCCGGGGCAAGAAATGATTTTTGTGGTGTAGACGATGAGCCTGGCAGAGGGAGCACTACCCACCGGTGATTGTATAGAACTCGACGGATATCCGGAGGATACCGTTTTGGAGTTATGATATGAGATGGATATGAGGGTCGATCTGAGTATGCGGCGCCAGAGATATGAGGACTTACATGTCGATGCTGGATAAAGGTTTCATGATGTTTCGAGTGTCGGTGTTGGATACTCAGGTTCCATGATTTTGATGTGTCGTTGATGGACACACGTGGTTGATATCCTCATACATACAGGCATATGTTTTCATGATGATTCGAGTGTCGATATTGGACACTCAGGTTCCATGATATTGAATGTGTCGTTGATGGACACATTTGGATGATATCCACATGCATGCAGTCATATGAGTTCAGATGTTTCTTTATATATGTCATTTGCATTGACTCGATTGTTGACACATATGTATACATGGTCACCTTAGAGATCATAGTATTACCTTCATGTTACAACCTGACTTAGGAATCGTTATTTTATTCGATTTCTACCTGCTGATGTTTTCTACTCACGAGTTGGCAACTCGCCCCCGTTGTTCCACAGCTTTCTTGCAGGTTTGACCGCTTGATCAGTAGTGGTATCACTGGCACACGGATTGCTTTCAGGGTGTTTGGCTATGGTAGGTGGGACACTTTGGATCGTGCTCACTCTTGTATATTTTTTCCTATTGTATCTAGATAAACTCCATCATTCAGAAACTAGATTTTGTATATTGGTAGATGTTCAGTCGAAATATCGCACGTTTGATAAAACATTTTCCTTACTTTTCTTAAATATCTAAAGGTGTTTATTATAAATATTGAACATATTGGGGTTTATCTGAAAAATATTATTTACCATATGTTTTTATATTATAATTAATATTATGAAGGAAAATATATGCATATAATATTTTTATTATGCATATCATATCAAATATTCTAATCAAGATTCTTTAAGAGATATAACATCATACAAATGGTTAGAATAATATCTCTATAAAAAATATTACTAATATTATTCATGGAGATATTGTGGAAGATTTAGCTCAGGTCAGGAGATCGAGATATCGAGATGTCGGCAATCAAAAATCTGCCGATGAAGTTAAATAAACTCGAAGAATCAATACTGGCAGAGACTCAGGAAATATTTCAAAAATCTAGATATCTATTAGATCTCTACGTGTAAATATGAAGCCACTAAAAACATCCCAAACCCTAACTCCACCAAACCGCGGCGGAAGGGCGGTCAAATAGGGGTAAACGCGGCAGATCCGCTGCTCTTTAGTGGCCGTACGATGTGATATTTCAGGATCATGATCTTAACAGCATATCTTAACCTATGGAATCTAGGGTTTTTGGCTTTGGGGCTATATAACGAACCGAGGGCTAAACCTAGAAATCATCATCTTTTACACGAAGCAAATCACCGTCAAACAACACGTGATCCACGACAGGTCCACGATTCAACGTGATAAGGCGACGTGAGATTCGACGGAACATCTACTTTCTACGAGGCAGAGATCGAGAGAAACTTCTTCTTCCTCTTGTAATCTAAACTCGAAGGTTTTGTAATTGTGAAGTTGATTAATAAAGGTAGATCATTAGTTTAATTAGTTAGCATTTATTTTCTGTATTTACATTATGATCTCTATCCGTTCTTCTTCTTCTTCTATCTCCATCATGCGTGAGTAATTCTCCGCTTGATAGGGTTCGTAGGATTTGGGTAGAACAATGGATGAGAAATTTTTTTAATTTCTTTTAAGTCTTATGAAGTTTATAAACTTTAGCAAAAGAATCGTTAACATCCTTATCGGGTGCGCTACCAATTCATTGCTAGTCTTGACCGCGATTTGAGATCAAATTAACAATTGTTTTGTTATGGGTTAGACATCAATAGAGATCAATGAAAGGACAAGGGTCAATAGTTTGGAAACCCTAGTTTCTTCCAAGAACTCTAATCCTCATTCATCACCATCTATCTAGTTTTAAATCTATCAAAAGATAAAAGGAGTAATCTTTATTATTCATCCATGACTACTAAATCCTAACGAACCCTACAAGCCTCTTCTTTATAGATTCTACATCTGTATTTAAACTAGATCTTAAACTATATATATTCTAAATCCAAGTTTAATATAGATCCAGAATCTACATCTATTCTCTCTATTCTTCTTCTTTCTAATCAACTCGTCTAAAACAAGATTAAAAGTTCCACGCATCCCTGAGGTCGACACGTACTCATCTCGACTAGCTACACGCGACACCGTTATTGATTGCGGTTACTACTACACACTTTCACATAGACATCAATCAAATGGCGCCATTACCGGGGATACGTGCGTAATTTTTTTCTTACTATTCGTGTTGAATTCTTATTCGATCCATATCATAAAAATAAACAAAACAACAAATTGTGTATTTAACGATTATTGTGCAATTTTTGCGAGGGATTCTGGAGACACTAGAATGAGGAAATCAAGATTCAGAGACCTTCATAGAGGACCAGAGGAGCAAAGGAGGTCAGTGTAGAAAAAATTGAACAAGGAACTCTCATTCACGCGGCGGAACCGCAGCAATAAGGTAGGTTTGGCAGCGGAACCGCGGCGGATTTTTGGAGTTGTGCCCCCAAACTTCTCTAGTATATTCCTTAACTCTTTCTCTCTCCTCTGAAAATCCTATAATATATTTTTCTGCAGGATTCTTTGCAAAATAGCGCCGCTCAAAAATATTTTTGCATGTTTTGTTTTGCGGGTTGTTTTTGCATATTTTAATACGGACTTTAAGGGGTAAGACCACAATTCAGATTAGGTGAGGATTTCATCACCCTTCCTAGGCCCCATAAATCAGTAAACGTGCATGCGCATAACCCTATATTAATTAAAAAATATCTAGACCAAGACCCTAAGGACCGTCGCGCTCAATTAGGACAGAGGATGGTCGTGGGTAATCTATCGCTTATCCGCATTTCTTTTGTGGTGTCTAGACAAGCGTATCTAGGCAAGTGGTTACTTAATTAGGCCCGTTATTTTCGATGATTCGTATAGCGGATATCTCCCACTTACCTGGCACTTACCTGGCCACATGAGCGATAAAGAGATGGTAGAGAATTCATCTTGTGGCATGTCCTTTGGAACTCTAGGAGCGGTCTAGTGCTTGACTTAGGTGACCTTAGTTTTAGGGTTTGTTTATGCATTTTGTGATTTGTTGAGTCAACCCTCAAGTCCCACTTTCAAAGCAAAACAATCCAAATAGAGCTTAAATCTTTCCCCTTCCTCTTTTCTTTTCACCTTCTTATAATGGGTAACCCAAACAGACAAACTCTTGTCGAGCTTTGCTATCCAGAACCAGATATTTCTTGTTTTCGTAATTGCTTTGGTCAAAATTCCCACTCTACCATGTCTTTAAGAGATCGGATAGAGCAAGCGGAAAGAAACAGTTGGACACCTCACTCCAGGTCCTATCAACCGCATCAAAATTCTACATATTCTTATGTTGATACTCCATTTAAAGCGTGTGAGGGAACTCCTAAACGCATGTCCATCGCTGTAACACCTTGGATTTTCGTTTGATTGTTTGGTGATAATTAGGAGTCTTGCATGTTTTTATATTGGTGTGTTCATAGGATTTATAGTTATTATGGGTATTGCTAGCGTATTGGAAATTTTCCTCGTGTAGTGTACACTTGCACATTTTGGCATTTTTGAGACTTAGGGTTTTGGTTGCATGTAATCATTTTCTTGTGTTGCATGGTTGTTATCTTTCCCCCACCCATTTTTCTATCAAGTCAAACCCTTTTTCTTATAATTCAACTTCTTTTTTTAAATAGAAATGGGAGGTATGGTGGTTAGGTGAGCACTTTTGACTTGGTTGACCTTGTTTTCTCTCTCACTCCATTTTCTTTCCCCTCATTTTCTGAACTCAGCAGAGAAAGCAGCAGCAACATCAGTGTTTTCTTCATCTCCTCTTCTCTTTTCACTTCTCAATTGATTCCTGCTTAAACCCTACACAATTCAACATGTTTCCTTCTCAAAACCTTAGTAAAAAGTGAGTTCTTGTGGTGTTTGAGGTAGATCTGCACGCCTGAGGGGGGGAGGCTGAAACCCTTGGTGTCTCTAAGGTCATTTGGAGGTATAAATCTCAATCCTAGCACCCAATGTTCATAACTTGCATGTTTAGTTTAGAAATATCATATTTTTAGGCATTTTTAGTGCTTTTGAAAGGGGTTTAGTGTTAATATGTTAAATTTGTGTTGTTGTGGCTTGATTAGCTCGTTAATAAGTTATTAGTGGGGGATTAAACCTAGGTTTGTTTCAGATTTCATCAAAATACCCTAAAGTTCCATTTTTAGTGCAAAGTGTAGTTTTAACTAGAATTTGGGCACTGTAGGAATCTGCTACTACCCGAGACTTTTCAGAACAAAACTAGACATAACTGAAGCATGTATGGGGAGAATAGAGTGCGCCGACCAAACCTGGGAACCCAATTCCCAAGTCTGGCCGCCAAAATTGGCTTTCTGGCCGCAAATTGCGGCCAGATAGGGGAGATATGGGTTGGGGTTTGGGGTGTTGGTCTCTGCTTGTATGTGGGTTATTTTGGTATGTATATTTTTGCATTATCTTTCCTGTATCAAAATCTGGGGTAGAATACCTATTTTTCCGTATTTTCAACCTTTCACGACACGCGTGATACGTGTGTGTGGGTTTTGGATTTCTGCGTATCGCGACGCGTCAGGGTGCGTTTAGGTGCGTAACCACGTGTTTTAGCGTATCGTGCACACGCGCGCTTGGTTCGTGACACGAGTTATTGGTTCGGCTTAAATGTCGCGTTTTCGTGATTTCAAGCTTACGTGTGATATATTGTGTAATTCTAGGTTCGCAGGCGAGTACAACGGACGCCGCGCAGGAGAGGACATAGGTTGTTGGCTATACCTAGTGGAAGGCTACGGTGAGTAGATTTCACATCTACGGGGATATCGCCCGCATGGCGTTCTACGTCAGGGCTGATAGGACCTTATAGGGTTCCTTATATACATATTTCATGTTCATGGTTACTAGCTAGTACATTGCATGCCTACTACATATATCACATTGGATCATTGCATTGTAGCTCATTTATATGTGACATGACTTGATACTCATATTTGATACTTATATCACATTGGATCATTGCATTGTAGCTCATTTATATGTGACATGACTTGATACTCATATTTGATACTTATATCACATTGGATCATTGCATTGTAGCTCATTTATATGTGACATGACTTGATACTCATATTTGATACTTATATCACATTGGATCATTGCATTGTAGCTCATTTATATGTGACATGACTTGATACTCATATTTGATACTTATATCATATCGGATCATTGCATTGTAGCTTATCTATATGTGACATGACTTGATATTCATACCTGATACACATATCACATCACAATTACTTGTATTATTAGTTGAGATTCATGTGATTCCTGGATTTGGGAACAGTGGCCTTTTCAAATAAATAATCATTTAAAAACCCGGTTCCCTTGATATGATATTGGGGCGCCGCCCGTGTTTTCTCGGTGCTAGAGACATGTACTGAGAGAGGGATGACCCGGAATGACGGATTCCCGATATATTTATATAATTGATACAGGGCTGACCCGGAATGACGGATGCCCGATGGATTGATATAGGGCTGACCCGGACTGACGGATGCCCGATGGATTGATATAGGGCTGACCCGGAATGACGGATGCCCGATGGATTGATATAGGGCTCACCCGGACTGACGGATGCCCGATAGATTGATATAGGGCTGACCCGGAATGACGGATGCCCGATGTATTGAGAGAGGGATGACCCGGACTGACGGATTCCCGATATATATATATATATGTACTTTGAGAGAGGGCTGACCCGGACTGACGGATGCCCGATACAGATGTTTTGCGTGTCGATGCTAGACACGAGTATTTATGATATTTGGGTGCCGATGTTGGGCACTCGGGATTCTCAGAGATGTACAGGATTTGAGGGCCGAGGAGAGTGCCGGCGCATGAGCTATTTTGGGAGGTCTGGGTGCATTGAGAAGCCGATTGTATATGTTCCACGTTGACATTCCGTGTAGATATTATATTGCCCTGCTCAGCATTACTTTGTACCTCATCCTGTAGATGCATTACTTGTTAGAGCATTATACCTCATCTGATAGTACAGTACCCTATAGAGCACTTGCATGATTATTGCACATACTGCTCATCCCATACTGATATCATCTGTTGGCATATGATAGAGTAGTGTTGTACGTACATGCTCGCGATTACCTTTATATGTTATCTCTATTCACGAGTTGGCAACTCACCCCCGTTGTGCCACAGTGTTTGCAGGTTGCCCTTCGGAGTAGTCGCGGCAGGCTGCTTTGCATCTTTTGGCACAGATACCCCCACAGTTGGTGTACTAGCTCTTTTGCTGATAGGTGGGTTTTGCGCGGTATCTGTTTATCTTTCAGTATGTACATTGTTGTATCTAGTATTCTCCATCTACCATGTATGTATTTGACTTAGAAACAGTGTGAGGACGATGTTGTATTATATTTGTGTTCTGGTGTCGAGCTCGTTGTGAGCCGGCTGTACGTGCAGTTAATTCTATCTGTGTTGTTCCCACTTGTGGATCTTGATCTTCGCTACGGCGTCGTATATTACTATCTGGTGCTTGTTTTCTTAGATTTCTTCATGATCGCAAGTGTTTCCATTTAAAACTTCTATCACTCTATACTTTCACTGGTTTGATTTCTGGGTTTCTCGGTTCACTTAGCTGCGTTACGCCTGTAGACGTTACGTGGTTAAGTGCCGGTCACGGGACAAACTTCGGGTCGTGACAAAGTTGGTATCAGAGCGTAGGTTTTACCTTTCGGAGTGTAGGACGACCCTGGTATGATAGAGTAGGTAGCTGCGGCAGGGTAGCGTAGCGTGTGTATGTTCCGCGGCATACTCACGACACGGTACTTTGCCTACGCGACCTTAGGACTTGTTGATTTAAATTCCTCCTTGAGTATATACATTCTTGTGATTCGATTTTCTGTATCCTTATCGAATCCTGTTGTTTCTGATAGACAATATGCCGCCAAGGACTATGAGGGCGCAGAGAGCGGCCGTGAGGGCCGAGGCTCGAGTTGATTCATCTGAGACAAGGACTAATCCGAGTAGTACTCCTGTTGCACCAGGACAGATTGTTTCCCCTACGGCAGCTCAGGTCGCTAGACTAGTGGTAGAGATGCAGGGCCTATGCCAGGCGATGAGCTCATTGGTAGAGGTCGTTCGAGCGCAGCGACAGATGGTTGCCACCCCTGTTACCCCGTTGTTCCTGGCGATCATCATGCAGTATTCCGTTCCCTACATAGCACCGGTGGAGGCAGCTCCCGTGTACGAGACGCGCCTTCCAGAGACCGTGAGAATTCCGGAACGGTTGTGGAATTATACTAGTGTACCAGCCCAGAGCAGAGGCTTAGGACGAGGACAGCCGTTTGGCTTTCATCCCCAGGCAGGAAGGCATTCAGTGCGTAGGTGTTTACGATGCGGAAGCCTTCAACACCTCATCAGGCAGTGTTTCTTCACAGCACGTCAGAGTCATGTTCTGAGACGTCGTGGACGTGGAGGGTTTGCACAGAGGGGTCAGGCTAGTAGAGGAGGAGTTCGGTCAGTCGCAAATGAAGGACATGCACAAGTTTTTGCTTCGACTCATCGGGACTTGCGGGTGTCCGATGCTGTGGTTTCAGGTACTCTTTTAGTTTGTCCTTTGTTGCACACGTATTGTTTGATCCGGATCCTTGTGCTCATATATTTTCACGTACCCGTATGTATCCACACACCTTGTGCTGAGTTTGAGTAGAGAGTCCGGTTTGCTTGGTCAACCGCTGGTTGTGACTACTCCTGTGGGAGAGTCGTTTGTTACTAGGCACGTGTACCGATCCTGTACCGTCCGTATCGGCGATAGAGAGTTGCCGGTCGATTTGATCCTTCATGAGATGTTGGACTTCGACGTTCTTTTGGGCACGGATTGGTTAGCCACGTGCTATGCTTCTGTTGACGGCCGCGAGAAGACAGTTCGATTTTGTTTTTCCGGCAAGTCGGTTTTTGTTGTGTTGGGGGGGACCGTAGTGCCGCCCCTCACGGTGTGATATCTTCTGTTCGCGCTGGACAGCTTTTGCGGAAGGGATGTCAGGGATTTCTCGCATATGTTTGCGATACTAGGGCTATGGAGTTTCTTTCGGATCAGGTTCCGGTTGGTAGCGAGTTCCCTGATGTGTTCCCTGACGAGCTACCTGGACGGCCGCCCGAGCGTGATAATTCTTTCTGCATTGATTTGGTTCCTGGCACGGGACCTATTTCGGTACCGCTTCATTGGATGGCCCCGGCGGAACTTAGAGAGTTGAAGGGTCAGTTGCAGGATACTTTTCGAGGGTCGATTTGCGATCGGGCTACCATCAGCTGCGGGTTAGACAGGAGAACATTCCTAGGACAGCTTTCAGTACTCGCTACGGCTATTGTGAGTTTTTGGTGATGTCGTTCGGACTCACCAATGCGCCAGCAGCCTTCATGGACTTGATGAACCGTATTTTCCGGCCTTATTGGATCTGTTCATTTTAGTCTTCATTGACAATATCTCGGTGTATTTCCGGAGTAGTGAGGAGCACGAGCAGTATCTGCGGATTTCATTGCAGACATTGAGGAAGGGAGTTCCCTTCGATTGGACGGAGGAGTGTGAGCACCGTTCCAGCAGCTACGGGCTCTACTGGCTACGACACCAGTGTTATCATTGCCTTTGGGATCAATCGGATTTGTGGCCTACGGCGATGCTTCACGAGTAGGGTTGAGGTGCGTTTTGATGCAGCATGGCAGGGTGATTGCGTATGCTTCACGGCAATTAAAGAAACATGAACAGAATTACCCTACTCATGATCTGGAGATGGCTGCAGTGGTCTTTGCACTCAAGATCTGGCGACATGATCTGCATGGAGAGTCGTGCCTGATATTCACCGACCACACGAGCTTAAAGTACATATTTCAGCAGCGAGACCTGAACCTTAGACAGCGCTGATGGATGGAGTTAGTGAAGGACTGCAATTGTGAGATCTTGTATCACCCGGGCAGGGCGAATGTAGTGGCAGATGCTTTGAGCAGGAGGCCCGGGGGTAGTCTATCCTGTTGAGCACAGTACAGAGGCAGTCGTTGGCGGATTGGCAAATCTCAGGCGACAGCCGGGTACAGTTCGAGTTTACGCCGACCGGAGGACAGATTGCACATGTTCGTGCATGCCCACAGTTGCTTGACCGTATATAAGGGGCACAAAACAGTGTCGATCGCTGTTCAGAGATCAGGACACAGATGGGACATGGCAGATTTTTCGAGTTCGTGATCGGTGATCAGGGAATACTACGATTTGGAGCTAGACCGTGCGTACCAGATGCTAAGGGATTGTGGCGCGAGGTTTTCGAGGAGGCACATCGATCGGTATATAGTGCTCATCCCGGTTCCACCAAGAGGTACCATTACTTGAGAAATGTTTACTGGTGGGACGGTATGAAGAGGGACATGGAAGATTTTGTATCGAGATGCCTGACTTGTCAACAAGTCGAGGCTGAGCATCAGAGGCCAGCGGGAGAGCTACAGCCGTTACCCTTTCCGGAGTGGAAATAGGAACAGATATCTATGGATTTCATTGTGAGTCTACCCAAGACTAGTCGAGGGTATAACTCCATCTGGGTGATCGTGGATCGTTTGACGGAAGCGGCTCACTTCCTACCGGCGAAGACGCCTTCCGGATTTTCTCAGTATGCCCAGATTTACATTGATGAGATTGTACGACTGCACGGAGTTCCGACATGCATCGTGTCCGATAGAGGCACCCAGTTACCAACCGGTTATGGCAGAGGCTTCAGGAGGCTTGGGGCACTCGCTTGAGTTTCAGCACAATATTCCATCCGCAGACCGACGGGCAGTCAGAGCGGACCATTCAGACTCTCGAGGACATGCTCAGAGCATGCGTTTTAGACTTCGGAGGTAGCTGGGATCATCATTTGCCTTAGTAGAGTTCTCCTACAACAACAGCTACCGGGAGACCATTCGGATGGCACCGTTTGAGGCTCTTTATGGGAGCAGATGCAGATCGCCCACCTGTTGGACGGAGCTCAGTGAGAGCAGTATTTTTGGGGCCACAGATCGTAGAGGAGACGACAGCGAAGATCCAGTTGATTCGCGATAGGATGAGAGCAGCCCAGAGTAGGCATAAATCTTATGCGGACCGTCGTCGACGCAGACTTGAGTTTTCTGTTAGTGATCATGTTTTCTTGAGGGTCTCCCCAATGAAGGGCGTAATGAGGTTTGGAAAGAAAGGGAAGCTTAGTCCCAGATTTGTGGGCCCCATTAGAGGTCCTTGAGCGAATTGGTGCAGTTGCGTATCGATTAGCCCTTCCGCCCAGTTTTCCAGACATGCTTTCCGTATTTCACGTTTCGATGCTCCGCAGATATCTTCATGATCCTTAGCATGCGATTCAGCACCCGACGATCCAGCTTGAGCGCGACCTTTCCTATGCGGAGCAGCCGGTGGTGATCTTAGATCGACAAGTGAAGGAATTGAGGTCGAAAGAGATACCGTCCGTCAAAGTGCTTTGGCGTGGCCGGAGCGTCGAGGAAGTCACTTGGGAGACTGAGAGCGGGATGAGGAAGAGGTATCCCCACCTTTTTGAAGGTGCGAACAGTTGGATTTTTAAATTCGGGGACCGAATTTCTTTAAGGGGGGTAGATTGTAACACCTTGGATTTTCGTTTGATTGTTTGGTGATAATTAGGAGTCTTGCATGTTTTTATATTGGTGTGTTCATAGGATTTATAGTTATTATGGGTATTGCTAGCGTATTGGAAATTTTCCTCGTGTAGTGTACACTTGCACATTTTGGCATTTTTAAGACTTAGGGTTTTGGTTGCATGTAACCATTTTCTTGTGTTGCATGGTTGTTATCTTTCCCCCACCCATTTTTCTATCAAGTCAAACCCTTTTTCTTATAATTCAACTTCTTTTTTTAAATAGAAATGGGAGGTATGGTGGTTAGGTGAGCACTTTTGACTTGGTTGACCTTGTTTTCTCTCTCACTCCATTTTCTTTCCCCTCATTTTCTGAACTCAGCAGAGAAAGCAGCAGCAACATCAGTGTTTTCTTCATCTCCTCTTCTCTTTTCACTTCTCAATTGATTCCTGCTTAAACCCTACACAATTCAACATGTTTCCTTCTCAAAACCTTAGTAAAAAGTGAGTTCTTGTGGTGTTTGAGGTAGATCTGCACACCTGAGGGGGGGAGGCTGAAACCCTTGGTGTCTCTAAGGTCATTTGGAGGTATAAATCTCAATCCTAGCACCCAATGTTCATAACTTGCATGTTTAGTTTAGAAATATCATATTTTTAGGCATTTTTAGTGCTTTTGAAAGGGGTTTAGTGTTAATATGTTAAATTTGTGTTGTTGTGGCTTGATTAGCTCGTTAATAAGTTATTAGTGGGGGATTAAACCTAGGTTTGTTTCAGATTTCATCAAAATACCCTAAAGTTCCATTTTTAGTGCAAAGTGTAGTTTTAACTAGAATTTGGGCACTGTAGGAATCTGCTACTACCCGAGACTTTTCAGAACAAAACTAGACATAACTGAAGCATGTATGGGGAGAATAGAGTGCGCCGACCAAACCTGGGAACCCAATTCCCAAGTCTGGCCGCCAAAATTGGCTTTCTGGCCGCAAATTGCGGCCAGATAGGGGAGATATGGGTTGGGGTTTGGGGTGTTGGTCTCTGCTTGTATGTGGGTTATTTTGGTATGTATATTTTTGCATTATCTTTCCTGTATCAAAATCTGGGGTAGAATACCTATTTTTCCGTATTTTCAACCTTTCGCGACACGCGTGATACGTGTGTGTGGGTTTTGGATTTCTGCGTATCGCGACGCGTCAGGGTGCGTTTAGGTGCGTAACCACGCGTTTTAGCGTATCGTGCACACGCGCGCTTGGTTCGCGACACGAGTTATTGGTTCGGCTTAAATGTCGCGTTTTCGTGATTTCAAGCTTACGTGTGATATATTGTGTAATTCTAGGTTCGCAGGCGAGTACAACGGACGCCGCGCAGGAGAGGACACAGGTTGTTGGCTATACCTAGTGGAAGGCTACGGTGAGTAGATTTCACATCTACGGGGATATCGCCCGCATGGCGTTCTACGTCAGGGCTGATAGGACCTTATAGGGTTCCTTATATACATATTTCATGTTCATGGTTACTAGCTAGTACATTGCATGCCTACTACATATATCACATTGGATTATTGCATTGTAGCTCATTTATATGTGACATGACTTGATACTCATATTTGATACTTATATCACATTGGATCATTGCATTGTAGCTCATTTATATGTGACATGACTTGATACTCATATTTGATACTTATATCACATTGGATCATTGCATTGTAGCTCATTTATATGTGACATGACTTGATACTCATATTTGATACTTATATCATATCGGATCATTGCATTGTAGCTTATCTATATGTGACATGACTTGATATTCATACCTGATACACATATCACATCACAATTACTTGTATTATTAGTTGAGATTCATGTGATTCCTGGATTTGGGAACCATGGCCTTTTCAAATAAATAATCATTTAAAAACCCGGTTCCCTAGATATGATATTGGGGCGCCGCCCGTGTTTTCTCGGTGCTAGAGACATGTACTGAGAGAGGGATGACCCGGAATGACGGATTCCCGATATATTTATATAATTGATATAGGGCTGACCCGGAATGACGGATGCCCGATGGATTGATATAGGGCTGACCCGGACTGACGGATGCCCGATGGATTGATATAGGGCTGACCCGGAATGACGGATGCCCGATGGATTGATATAGGGCTCACCCGGACTGACGGATGCCCGATAGATTGATATAGGGCTGACCCGGAATGACGGATGCCCGATGTATTGAGAGAGGGATGACCCGGACTGACGGATTCCCGATATATATATATGTACTTTGAGAGAGGGCTGACCCGGACTGACGGATGCCCGATACAGATGTTTTGCGTGTCGATGCTAGACACGAGTATTTATGATATTTGGGTGCCGATGTTGGGCACTCGGGATTCTCAGAGATGTACAGGATTTGAGGGCCGAGAAGAGTGCCGGCGCATGAGCTATTTTGGGAGGTCTGGGTGCATTGAGAAGCCGATTGTATATGTTCCACGTTGACATTCCGTGTAGATATTATATTGCCCTGCTCAGCATTACTTTGTACCTCATCCTGTAGATGCATTACTTGTTAGAGCATTATACCTCATCTGATAGTACAGTACCCTATAGAGCACTTGCATGATTATTGCACATACTGCTCATCCCATACTGATATCATCTGTTGGCATATGATAGAGTAGTGTTGTACGTACATGCTCGCGATTACCTTTATATGTTATCTCTATTCACGAGTTGGCAACTCACCCCCGTTGTGCCACAGTGTTTGCAGGTTGCCCTTCGGAGTAGTCGCGGCAGGCTGCTTTGCATCTTTTGGCACAGATACCCCCACAGTTGGTGTACTAGCTCTTTTGCTGATAGGTGGGTTTTGCGCGGTATCTGTTTATCTTTCAGTATGTACATTGTTGTATCTAGTATTCTCCATCTACCATGTATGTATTTGACTTAGAAACAGTGTGAGGACGATGTTGTATTATATTTGTGTTCTGGTGTCGAGCTCGTTGTGAGCCGGCTGTACGTGCAGTTAATTCTATCTGTGTTGTTCCCACTTGTGGATCTTGATCTTCGCTACGGCGTCGTATATTACTATCTGGTGCTTGTTTTCTTAGATTTCTTCATGATCGCAAGTGTTTCCATTTAAAACTTCTATCACTCTATACTTTCACTGGTTTGATTTCTGGGTTTCTCGGTTCACTTAGCTGCGTTACGCCTGTAGACGTTACGTGGTTAAGTGCCGGTCACGGGCCAAACTTCGGGTCGTGACAATCGCTGAGCATATGGTGAGGGCTAAGGGCCAAAGTTTCAATCCGGTCAAACCGTTAGGACAACAAACACCATCACTTTCTAAGGAAGATATTGCTATTCGTTTTGCGGCGTATATGACATCTGTTTCCAGTCGCCAACCAACCAATCAATATCAATATTCTTCTTATCACAATATTGATCCTACTCCTGTCCAATTTTCACAACCATTCGATTCCTATCAATCCTACTCGACTTTTACACATTCTCTAGACATTTCTTCTAATCAGCCGTTTAGGAGTTTTACCTATGCACAAGAATTTCAATCTTCTGCTGAAACCCCTTAGCGACCTATGTCTAGTCTTGAACGGACAGTGGAAGAATTTTGGGTAGCGTCACGCTGCCACATAGAGGAATTGAATATGTCCATGGCCGTCCTCATACAACCGAACGAACGAGCAACTAGTTTACAACTAGCTCAAAATTATTCAATGTATGATAGGCAATAGGACAAATTGAGAATTTGGGTAGTGAGAGAGAGTGGTACACCCTTCCAAATCAAACCTCCCCATCCCAAATTGAAATCCACAACTCCAGTTTCACAAATCTATCGAGTACACCAAATGATTCACCAATTGAAGATAGAAGGTTTGATGAGTTGTGCGACTTTGTAATGTTTGATTTACCCGATTGTGATAGGTCCATTTCAAATGAAACAACACCCAATCCTTGTGATCTCTACACCTCCACTCTAGAACCGAAATTGATTGAAAACCATGCTTTTGATGAGGTGTCTGAGAATTTTAACCTTCACTTGATTGAGAATATTGACGCTGGGGATATATTGGATGATGAACCCACAATTTTAGATGAGTTTTCCTCGCCAATTCATCAGGTCCTTTCACTTCCGTGTGGACATCATCTCGAACCTTTAACTGTTTTTCCCGAAACCCATATGCGTCTGGAAATTGATGATAAATGCATGACCGAAAAGCAAAACGAAATTCAGCCTTCATTTCCCACATCTGGTTCAACAATGCTCGACACACAAATTCATTTAACTATTTCATCAACCACTTTCTTTGGTTCTTCTTCTAATCTTCCTTTAATTTTATCGAGTGTTGATGAATCACAATCCGATATTTCGAGTTCGATAATTCTAAAAAGGCCACTTGATTTAGACCCCTTTGAGAATGATGTAGATGAATTTTTTGAGTCTCCTACCTCTATAATTTTTGACAAATCAGGTGTGTTTGAATTCTGGCGCGACAGTTATTGACATTGAAACGTTCAATCGGACCATCAATAAAAGTTTCAAAGATATTTTCGCCGACGAACTCGCATTCCTAAATGACACGGATTTTGTGATTAATCAACCTCCACCTGAAGAAGTTGAACCACCACCATTTCTTCTTATCCCATATGATAATGTGACTATTCTACCCTTTCCTAATCATTCACATTCTCGTTTTTGTTCACCGTCACTGTTCCGTCTCTACCAACCGAGACGTAAACCCGATCGATTCCGCCTCCTATCTCCCCACTTCTTCAAATCTCTGATCATCCACCAATCAGTGCGTTATATCGATAAAATATTTGAATGGTTGGTGTTGACTTTTGGTCTTTGTAAAGCTTTATATTAACCAATAACTTTAACCCCCCTCATAATTTTAAATGCTTAATACTATTTTACTCAAGTTTTGGGGGATATATTTTGGCTCTTGAACGAAAAGAAATTTTTTTGTGAGCCAAAAATAAGTTTGG